>JAGDQO010000543.1:0-2591055 GCA_018342035.1 Solanum appendiculatum
CGCTTGACCATCCTCCTCCGCGTGGCTAGTACGATTTTCTATAGTGGTTATTGGTGAGTCCTCCATTTCGGGGACGTTGCTCATGATCTTTTGCTATGTATAAACTTTTCCTTTCTAGTTATGCTTTGAATATGAGGGTGAGCCCGGTAGTTTGTCTTGGCCCCTGCTAAGTACTCATGTTTAGAGGTGGTGTTGGACAAGTCGTGTATTATGCTTGAGCTTGACTCATCTATGGTATTTATGTATCATTTCTTTTTTTTTCTTTCTTGCTCCCTTAGTCCTGATTTCCCCCTTGATTATGCTTATCGCTTATGGTCATTTAATTGCTTCCGCGACCAAGGATGTGTAATGATACGCTATGAGGCTTGTTTGGGGTTCCTTCGGGTTCCCCATTCGCCGGTCACATCTAGGCCCTAGGCTTGGGTCGTGACAATGATGGAATCATATGCAAAAGTAAACTAGAAGTTTACTGGAATAAAGATCAATTGGCATGATCGGTTGGCCATTACGATCATATTATGATGCAAAAAATAATTGAGAATTCACATGGTTATATATTGAAGAAATAAAATACTCTTCAAGAATTCTCTTGTGTTGATTGTTCTCCTGATAAAAATATAATTGTACCAGCTAAGGTTGAAATTGTATTCCCGAAAATTATTTGGAACATATAAAAAGGTGAAGATGGGCCCGTTCACCTGCCATGTGGACCATTTACTATTATATTTAATAGATGCATCTATAGTATGGATACATGTGCATTTGTTATCAACTTTCAATTTGATTTTTGTAAGGTTATTTGCTCGAATTGTTAAATTACGAGCATAGTTCCAAATTATAAATCTATGTTGATAATGCTGGTTGGTTTAGTAGAAATTGTATGCCTCCAATTATAACTAAACGAATGGTTATGAGAACAAATCTCCCAAAAGAAATTTGGTAGGAGATGAATTTATTTAACATGTAGCAACACTTGAATGCATCAACCCAATAAAGGTCCCCTATCAAATTGGTTCAGGGTCAGGAACCAAATAATTTTCATCTAAAACTTTGAAAGTGCGGTTATGATTTAATTGCTCCACCATACACATAAAGATTAATCCCCAAATGGGGTTGGGATGAATGTTAGAGTTTCTAACATTAAGGGGAGAGTTGATTGACAGTTGAAAATTATGTGAGAGATGAATTATGAATTATCTAGATCCTCGTTAGAAAAAAATAGTGAACTTGAAGTTCAATGGATAATTCATTTGCATAATATTGCAAATAAATTGTCAGATGAGTTTACTGACCTTATGTTGTAATTCAACTGTAAATGCTCCAATGAGAAGTCCTTGAATGACAGAGTCTATGATATGCTTGAAGAGTGATAGACCGATCGATTCCAAATATAAAACTGCTTGAGAAAGGAGAGGAGCAAATGATCAAGATGGCCATGATAATGAGGCAAGTGCTTTAATGTAGAACGACGACATAACACTTCATAAAACCTTGACAAAGGTTCAGGTACCTGAAATGATGAAAAATGAAGAGATCTTGATAAGTTATGTCATATTGGAATCGATATCAAATAACCGTCGACGGTATCTTTGATATGAAGTAGAGCTCAATGATATAGATCATGACAAGGATCTTGAATTCAAATCTGTCATATAGTGTGGACAGATAAATGATTGGCCAAATAAAATGCATAAGTCAAGTATATTTTGTTTCACTTAGAAAAGTGACGTTTTGGACTGATAGTCCATAAATCAAGGTATAATGTCAGTGGGGTACAAATAAATTATTATGCGATAGTATAACCGTAAATATCAAGTACGGCTTGCCTTGGGACATAAAGGTTTTTCGCAAAAATCTTGACATTATTGGAGATGTTTTCTCCTATGGTGGATGCAATGAGATTTGTTTTGATCTGGCAATATATGAAAACTTGAATGCATATAATAAATAATTGTCATGTCTAGCTAGACAATAAATGTTATATGAAAATCCTTGGAACAATCAAGGTGCCTGAAACATATAAAAGTTTGAAAAAGACTTTTCCTATAAAGCTTTAAGAATCCTCATATGGATTGAGATAATCAAGGAAGAAGGGGTACAAAAAATGACCCTATTTTATCCTTGCATTTTTACAAAAAAGGTCAAGACCTAAATTTGTTATAATAGTTGTGTATGTTGATGACTTGAACATTAGCACTCTTAAAGAGCTTTCAGAAGCTGTTGAGTGTTTGAAAAGAAAATCTGAAATGAAAAGATCCTAGTAAGACCAAAATTTTGTCTTAGCCTATAGATTGAGAATTTCACAAATGAAATATTTGTCCATCAATCAACATACACAGAAAAGTTTTGATGCGATTTTATATGGATAAATCACATTCATGGAGTACCCCAATGATTATGAGATTGTTTGACATAAATAAAGATCCATTTCGATCTCAAAAGAAGGATAAAAAGCTTCTTAGTGATGAAACTCCATATATCAGTCAATTGAGACACTAATGAATCTTGCTATATATGATCAAATATTTTGCAGTGAGTTTATTGACAAGATTCCACTCCTCCCCAACGAGAAGACGTTGAAATGACATCAAGGATATATATGAAGTTATCTCACAAGACAATCAACTGCAAATGAAAGTGTCCACGAGATGATTGTTGCTATGAACAAATTGAATGAGCAATTTACTTGCAATAACAGGGTCACGAATAGAGTGATTTTCAAGAATGTATTCGGCTAAGCTCAAAGCTTTATTATATCCATGAAACTAGAAAATGATAAATCAGGATAAGTTCAATGATGCAACATCTTCGTGAATGTGATTTGATCACAAAGACACTGTCAATATTTGAGAAGTTGGTATATATGACTGGATGACATCATCACAAGAAATTAAGTGATGTTTTAATCAGGGGGAGTATAATACGCGTTGCACTCTTTTTTCCTTGACCGAGGTTTTGTCCCACTGGATTTTCCTGGCAAGGTTTTTAATGAAGCAACAAATAATGTGTATCAAAAGATATGTGTACTCTTTTTCCTTCACTAGAATTTTTTTCCCACAGGGTTTTTCCTAGTAAGGTTTTAACGAGGCACATTATCTATTGACATCCAAGGGGGAGTGTTATATATCCATTGAGCGTATTCATGAATTTCTTGAATTCATGTATTTATATTTCCATGGTGATATGATCCATTGTGGATAACTATGTACCTACTTGTTTGGGCATTTAACATGATGGCCTTTGGGGTGATATCCCAACACTATAAATAGAGATATCATTCACCATTTGTAGAACAACTTGAATAAGAAGAAAAGTTCTCTCTACCATCTATATGTCTTGTCTTCTCCTCTTTATATTTATATTGTTCTGGGCTTGATTTTACAACATTTCTTTATTTTTTTAGAGAGAATTTATACTATTTGCTTGCTTATTTATTTGTAAATAATATATATTAATTTATATTAAATTCAATATTCAATAGTTAATAATTTATGTAATGTAATCTCTACATAACTAAATAATACCTACATAACTAATACATGCATAACTAATACTCGCATAACTAATACCCACATAACTAAACCCTGCATAACTAATACATGCATAATTAATGCCTGCATAACTAAACCATGCATAACTAAACCCTGCATAACTCTAAGGGGCCGTTTGGTTACTGGATAAGGGCAAAATTAATACATGAATAACTTGGTTATTCATGTATTAATTTTATACCATGTTTGGTTTGCAAATAGAATAAAAGTTATTCATGTATATATCTTATACAATGTTTGGTTGATGTGTCTTCAAATGTTGTATAAAAGTTATTCATGTATTGATTTTATGTGGTGTTTGGTTGTATTTTTGTAATTTTACATAGCTAATACTCACATAACTTATGATGAAATCTATGTATAATTTTATGCGGGTAGAAGATGGAATAAGTTATGAGGGTATTAGTTATACATGAATTAAAATAATAAAATTACATATTTACCCTTAATTTGTTTACTTAATTATTTATTTGTAAATAATAATGTATATTAATTTATCATATTAAGGAGTTAATTTTTTTTCTTCAAAAAGACTAGGCTATTTCTGTACCTCAATTTTAGTTTTGATATTTTTATGCCCCCCTCCCCCTAACCCAGAACTGCCCCCCCCCCCTCCGCCCCACCCCTGAGCTGTTGCATTTTATTATTTGTGCATCACAGTTTATAGTTTTTGGTGATTTTTAAGTTTCGTCATTTTGAAACTCTCCCCTCCCCTCAGGACCGTTGCATTTTATTATGGATACTATAGGTTTACAAGTATAGATTTTATAATTTCATATTTTGTTAAAAAAAAAGTATATTAATTTACAACAAATTAAAAACTTAATAAGTAATAATTTATCTATTGAAATTTCTACATAGCTAATATCTGCATAATTAATACCTGCATAATTAATATCTACATAACTAATACATGCATAATTAGTACATGCATAACTCTAACCAGTAACCAAACGACCCCTAACTACGTGTATAACTTAAACTCTTAAAGTATGTACAAGTGAAACAGGACAATTAGGGAATGAAAGAAAAAAACAAAAAAAAGTGTTACACTCTTGCTTTTTGTCGATTACTTAAATTCATCAGCAATATGATCATGTTTTTTTGTCTCTACACATTGGGAACTTATTACTCAGCTACTAACGAACTTCACACTTAGATACTTCCAACGATAGATTATAAATGAAAAATGGCCAAAAGTACACCTTAACATTTAGAAAATAACTCACGCACATATTCTTTTTCTATCTTTTGGTCTAAAAATATCCTCAACCCTTATGAAATCTACGAGTCTTGTTGTTTCAACATTTCGCCCATGGAGAATCTGAACTTTAACTACTAATCTTTAGCTACTATCTTGATATTTCTTGTTACCATCTTTTTGATGAAACATTTGTTTTATCCCGTAAAACGTTTACCACCTAGTCCTCTGTCTCTCCCAATAATCGGTCACCTTTACCTTATCAAAAATTCACTTCACCAGACATTAACCTCATTATCAACTAAATATGGACCTGTTCTGTACCTCCGATTTGGCTGTCGAAATTTGCTTGTTGTGTCTTCTCCATCCGCCGTGGAAGAATGTTTCACTAAAAACGACATCATATTTGCAAACCGTCCTATAAGTATGGCTGGAGATAAGTTGTCCTTCAACTATAAGATAATTATTTGGGCTTCTTATGGTTATCTCTGGAGGGCTCTTAGCCGTCTAACTGTAAATGAGATGTTCTCTTCCAATAGCTTGCAGAAGTCTTCTGCACTGAGGAGTGAAGAAATTGGAATTATTATTCGCGGTTTGTTTAAAGCTAGTTGTAATAAGAATGGGAGTAGTGGTGCAAAAATTGACTTGAGTAGTTGGGTAAATACTTATGTATTCAATGTTATGATGAGAATTTGTACTGGAAAACGTTGCGTAAATGAGGACGATATAGTAACAGAGAAGGGTAAACGAATCATTGAAGAGACAAGGGGATTTATCTTCGCAGCCTTTGGGTTGATTTTGAACGTGTGTGATTTCTTGCCAGTGTTGAAATGGTTTAGGTATAAAGGGATTGAGAAAAGTATGGTCTTGGCTCACAAGAATAGAAATGAATTCTTTGACAGATTATTAGACGAATTTCGACGCAAGAAAGAAAGTATTAGTGTTTCAGGGTCGAGTACTAGTAGAAACAGCGATACACTGGTTGAAACTCTATTGTCTCTACAAGAATCAGAACCCAAATTCTACACAAATGATCTCATTAAAAGTGTTCTACTGGTACATTTCCTCAACTATGGTCAAAATTTCGTTTAATTAGATTGTATATTAGTTTAATTTAAATCATATATCTTGTGCCAGGGTTTGATTGTTGGGGGAACAGAGACCACATCGATGACTATCCAGAGGTCGATGCGACTTCTTTTAGCTCACCCTGAGGCATTTCACAAGTTGAGAGCCGAAATTGATAGCAAAGTGGGGAATGAACGGTTGCTAAACGAATCTGATTTCACTAATATTTACACTGTGTTATAAATGAGACGTTGAGATTGTACCCTCCAGTACCACTTTTGTTTCCTCACTACTCATTAGAAGATTGTACTGTTGGTGGCTACGATGTACCAAAACATACAATCCTAATAGTTAATGCTTGGGCCATCCATAGGGACCCCGAGTTATGGGATGAGCCTGAAAAGTTTAAGCCGGAGAGATTTGAGGCAATGGAAGGGGAAAAAGAAGGGTTCAATTATAAATTTGGACCATTTGGTATGGGGAGAAGAGCATGCCCTGGAGTCACAATGGCCCTGCTCTCAGTTTCGCTGGTTTTGGGTTCGTTGATTCAGTGGTTTGATTGGGAAAATGTGGAAATAGAAGAAAACCTGGATGCATGTTATGATGATAGAATCAATTTGAAAAAGGATAAGCCTTTGGAGGCTATTTGCATTCCGCGACAGAATTGTATTCAATTCCTTTCACAGCTCTGAGTCTATTTATATTAAGTAGTAAACTTAGAAAGTTCTTTCGTAGTAAGTACTCTTTTATTCTTAATCAAAGGTCTCGTGTTTGAATCATGTAATACAGAATCATCTTGGTTAGAGAGTGTTTTAACTCTCCAATGTGGAATTAGTCGAGACAAGCACAGATCAAACCCTTATCAAACTGATCAACATTGAAAATACATCAATTCTCCAAATACAAAAACATCCAAATTAACTTGACAAACTATCCATGAACTCCTTATCAGTTTCAAGAGAAGCCATGAAGTCAGGTAAAAGGCACACTTCCAAATCCATGCTACCATCACCTTCAATCCCTTCATACAAACTAACTTTCCCATCAAACTTATGTGCATATCCACTTCTAAGTGCCACTCCTTTTCCAAATCCAAATTCATTCCCATACATATCAAATCGTGGTGAACTCCCAATCACAATACTACAAGGATCACAGAAGTTCCCCAACTGATAAACCACACCACATTCCAATTTTTCAACCCATTCACGAATTTCTTTATTCCTATGATTCACCACAGCTTGATGCAATTCCCAAGCTGCCCAACCAAGGTTATTTTCAAGAAGTGTTCCCACTGAGGCATTTCTTCGAACAGTTTGTATGCAATTCCCAAAATAGTTTTCTAGCAATGGAGGATCCAATCTTGCTCTGTTATTAACCAGCATCCCACAACTTGTCATTTGATCAGACGGAAATTTCCGAACCCTTGTTATGCATCTCCACATATGAGCTGACAAAGCTTGTAAAGACGAAATCTTGTTGGTATTACTGTTACATACTTGATTGGCTTTTGCTTTGAGTTTCTTTAAAGACTCTGCTGAGAAATGGAAAAATCTTTCCCTCAGATTTGGGGCTTCATGTCTACTAGTGAATTGATCATGGTGAGTATAAGGAAGATTAATAATTGAACCATGTCCTTCTGGAAACCAATGGTTAAAATTCGGCGATTTAGAAATGGGAATGCTCTGTTTTTGCCCATTATTGGCTTTGAAAACTTCAGAGAAAGAGTTAAAGAAATGCCAGAAAGAAGAACCATCTGCTACTGCATGGTTAATTGAGCAACCAATGAAAACCCCATCAATTAGTTCTGTCAATTGAATAGTTAACAAAGATAAATCATGTCCATCATGGTTAATTGCTCTATCATGATCGAAAAACGATTGGACAACTAAAGGGACATCCTTTGGTGAAAGTATATCAGAAACAGTTACATCAAGATTAGCATGGATAAATCTTGCACCAGGGCTATTAACACAGTCGATAAAGACGGTGTAAAGAGGGGGATTTTCTTGTTTAAGAGTTTTTAGACGACCAGCTAATGGGTAAAAATGAACAAGGGTGATTGAGAGGGATTCTTTAAGCTTTTGCAATAGAGGATCAAGTTGAAAAGATGATGGCTTAGTGAAAAGGAGACCTTTTTGAATATATCGAAATGAAAGCATGGCTAGATCCCATGATGATAAATAAACAGGCTTTTTCGACTCTTCTGAATCGTAAAATGGCTTGATGTAACAATCTGAAATGTATTGAACAGTAGGTGAAGAAGCCATTTTTTTCTTTTGTTTTTGCTTCTTGTTATTGCAGTATGAAGATTTGGTTTTTATAGAGTATTTAATGCCTAGTCCTACCTACCCTCCTCGTGTTTTGGGTAAATTCAAAATGATTCCATAAATTAGTTCATAGTCCAGAATATAAGAGTGTGCATTTGACATCACTGCTTACTTCAATTGAATTTCACCTTATAAACGACAACCTAACTAAATTCATTTTACCAGACATTAACCTCTTTGTCAACTAAATATGGACCGGTTCTGTACCTCCGGTTGCTTGTTGTGTCTTCTCCATCCGCCGTGGAGGAATGCTTCAGCAAACCGTCCTCTGACTATGACTGGATATAAGTTTTCCTTCAACTATAAGGCCGTTGTTTGGGCTCCCTACGGCTATCTCTGGAGGGCTCTCTGCCGTCTAATGGTAATTGAGATGTTCTCTTCCAATAGCCTTCAAAAGTCTTCTGCACTGAGGAGTGAAGAAATTGGAATTCTTATTTGCGGTTTGTTTAAAGCCAGTTTTAATAAGAATGGCAGTAGTAGTGAGAAAATTAACTTGATTAGTTGGGGAAATACTTTGGCATTCAATTTTATGATGAGAATTGGTACTGGGAAACATTGCATAAGTGAGGAAGACACAGGAACAGATAATCGTATTCAATTCCTTTCTCAGTAATCAGGAATCAGTCTATTTATGTTATGTAAGTAGTAAACTTACAAATTTGATTCAGAAGAAAATTACATCAGCTTTGTTCAAAATCCGTCAAGTTTCCAACAAAAACAACACAAATCTTCTGTCTTTAATATAAGTTTTTTTTTTTTTTTGGGTTTCCCATCCGGTGTCTGGAGCCCACATTGGAGCTTCGACTAAATCCCGATCGCGCACTGCAGGGCCCATTCTGGGATGGCGCTCTCAACAGGATTTTCTCCATACCCAGGTCTCGAACCTCTGGTTAAGGGTGAAGCAGTCCCATCACTGCACCACAACCCATGTTGGTCTGTCTTTATTATAGTTGATGTGGTTTGGTTACAATATTTGTATAAAGAACTGAACTTTCTTATTGTTTGGCAGGTCATAAACCTTTAAACTAGTAGTAGTATTACTCTGTCTTACAATGAACAAAGTTCTTTTAGTAGTAACTACTCTTTTATTATTAATCACAAGTCTCGGGTTTGAGCCCTGTATGTATATAGAATCATCTTGGTTAGAGCGCGTTTTACTCTCCAATATGGAATTCTCCACTGTGCGTCGAGACAAGCATGAATACAGGATACTAGATGAGAAAAAATAAGAAGAAGAATCAAATTTCTTTTCATTTTATATCTTGAACAGATCAAACCCTTTTCAAACTTTTGCAACAGAGGATCAAGTTGAAAAGATGGGTAAAAATGGACAAGGGTGATTGAGAGGGATTCTTTAAGCTTTTGCAACGGAGGATCAAGTTGAAAAGATGACAGCTTAGTGAAAAGGAAACCTTTTTGGATATATTGAAATGAAAGCATGGCTAGATCCCATGACGATAGATAAACAGGCTTTTTCGACTCTTCTGAATCGTAAATTGGCTTGATGAAACAATCTAAAATATGCTGAACAGTAGGTGAAGAAGCCATTTTTTTCTTTTGTTTTTGCTTCTTGTTATTGCAGTATGAAGATTTGGTTTTCATAGTATTTAATGCCTAGTCCTACCTACCCAGTACCCACTAATGTTTTTATATAATTCCTTGTGTTTGTGGTAAACTTAAAATGATTCCATAAACTTTTTGGTTCTTAAAGTTTGCTTTCAAAAAAGTGAGTTTGATCTTTGTCGAATATTTAATGAACTCTGATTGTTAGATTGACATGACTTGCCTGATTTTGGTTTAAATTTCTTTTTCTTCACAATTGACCAAAAGTATTCATTAGAAGATTATACTGTTGGTGGCTATGATGCACCAAACCATATGATCCTAATGATTAACGCTTGGGCTATCCACAGGGATTTCGAGTTATGGGACGAGCCTGAAAAGTTCAAACCAGAGATTTGAGGGTATGGAAGGGGGAAAGTAAGGATTGAGTTATAAATTTGTACCATTTGGAATGGGGAGAAGAACATGCCCCGGAGACGCAATGGGGTTGTGCACTGTTTCATTGGTACTTGTTATTTGATTCAGTGTAGATATAGAGGAAAACTTGAATACTTGCTATGATTCTAGAGACAATTAGAACAAGAAAGTGCCTTTGGAGGCTATTTGCGTTCCGCGCCAGTACTGCATTCAGTTCCTTGATCAGCTCTAGCCTCTAAGTCTATTCATTGTAGTATAGATCTGCTCCTGCTTATGTAAAAACTTTAAATTTACCTTTGTGTTCTATTAGAGTGGGTAAAAGTCTCACATTGATTGTGGAATTGACTGGTAGTCTCCTTATATAGGCTTGGGCAATCCTCCCCTGGTAAACTAGTTTTTGAGGTTGAGTTAGGCCCAGGTACCATATCTTGAAAAAGGCGGAAAGGCTTGAAACAACTCTTAAATTGTTTTGTCTGGTCTACGCGAGCATAGGAGAGTCCAGCACTTGCGTCCATCGAGTTTCCTCAAATGTAACCTACCACATCTAGATGGTCCTCTAGACTGATCATCGCCCATCGGTCTGAGGATGAAAGGCTGTGCTAAGACTCACTTTGCTCCCCAACGCGTTCCGTAGTCTCTGTCATACGGCTGACCTTAGTCTGTGCCTTGATTTTATTTCATATTTATTATTGCATGTGAAACACCCTTGAAATATGGAGTCTCATACAATCAAATCGAATAAAATCTCTATCTACCATGTCAGCACCATATTTTGTAATAGCAGAAATCCTGAACCACAAAAGATAAAGAGGTTAACGTGTTGTATTCTTAAGGGAGTAATATCTTATAAGATCTAAAAATGAGCTGATTCATTAAAATAAGTTCATGGTTAAGACTTTTTTAACGTATAATATAAGAGAGTGCATTTGACATCAGTGCTTACTTCAATTAATTAACCTTATTATAAACGACAACCCAAAAGCTAATCTTTTGAAATTAATGCCATCAAACATTTACCAGAATTTGTCCTCAGCCCATGCAACATCATAGGATAAAGTCTTTCCACGAAGCTTTTGGTAAGGTGAAAGTTATTCGATAGCATTGACTTTGGTATCTAATATGGAGATTGGCTTCATAGTCTCAACTATACTCTTGATTTTCTCCATCTTTTTTTTTCTAAAATTGCAAAATGCAAGAAAGAAAAATCTTCCTCCAAGTCCTCCATCTCTACCAATTATTGGACACCTCCATCTCCTCAAATCTCCAATTCACCAAACCTTCAAATCACTTTCTAGCAAATATGGCCCAATTATGTACCTACGTTTTGGTATATCTCAAGTGATAATCGTCTCCTCCTCCTCAATCGCGGAGCAATGCTTCACGAAAAATGACATCATTTTCGCCAATCGACCAAAATCTCTAGCTAGTAAACACCTTGGCTACAACCACACAACAATTGGATTCTCACCTTATGGTGACCATTGGCGTAATCTACGCCGCATTTCTAACATTCAAATATTTTCCACTTTTAGCCTCAACAATTCATCTTCCATCCGCACGGAAGAAGTTCAATTCGTAGCTAAAAAATTAACCTTAGACTACAAAGGAGGAATTACTCAAAAAGTGAAACTGAAAATTCTATTTGAGAAATTAGTGTATGATGTGTTAACAAAAATGGTAGCAGGTAAACGTTGGGCCGAGCCATCGACTGATGACTTGTTCGGCCCAACTATGATTATGAATATTTGTGATTATATTCCAGTACTTAAATGGGTTGGATTTCAAGGATTGGAGAAGAATTTTGTGGAGTTGAAGAAAAGAAGAGATGAATTTCTTCAAGGCCTAATCGATGAATGTCGAAAGAGCAGAGCTGATAAGAAAACAATAATTCACACGTTGTTGTCTTTGCAGAGAGAGCAGCCAGAATGTTACACAGATGATATTATTAAGGGTGTCATAATGGTAAGCTTGTTCATAATACTACTACAATTTCATTTTGTGTCTTAATTTGACGAGTTTAAAAGTACGAGAGATTTTTGAATATTGTGATCTTAAACTAAACATTCTGTATATTAATTGTTATTACACTATCAAGGTAAATATTTTCATATTATTGCCATATTTTAACATGTTATAATAGATTGGTTACCATTTTTATTGTATTACAAATTATTAATACTTTTGATATAGATCCTTCTTGTAATTACCTTATAAATAACCTGATTGCATATATATATATATTGTCTTACACTATCAACGTATATAATTTGAACTAGTAAACTTGAGTAGGTCCAATAAGATATTATAACAAGTTAAACTACGCGTAAAATTCATTAAATCCTTTGATCATGCTTTAGTTATTTTCAACATTTTGCATGATGTTTTCAACTTTTGTTGATTTTTCAAAGGTAATGTTCACTGCTGGAACACATACATCAGCTGTAACAATGGAGTGGGCAATGTCACTGCTATTAAATCATCCAGAGGTAATGAAAAAGGCTAGACTCGAAATCGACGGCCTCATCGGAGCAACGCGTTTATTAGAGGAACCAGACATCCTTAAATTACCATATTTGCGTTGCATAATCAACGAAACATTAAGATTATTTCCTGCTGGACCACTTTTAGTCCCACATTTTTCAACACAAGATTGTACAATTGAAGGTTACCATATTCCTAAAGGTACAATATTGTTTGTGAATATTTGGGAAATTCAAAGAGATAGTAAAATTTGGGAAGAACCAAATGAGTTTAAGCCAGAGAGATTTGAAGGGGAAATTGAAGGGTGTAAATTTATACCTTTTGGTATGGGGAGAAGGGCTTGTCCTGGTTCTGGACTTGCTATGAGGTTGATTGGTTTGGTTTTGGGCTTATTTATTCAATGTTTTGAGTGGGAAAGAATTGGGGATGAATTGGTGGGTTTAGATGAAAGTAGTGGGCTGATGTTAAGTAAACTTGAGCCTTTGGAGGCATTGTATAGGCCTAGAGAGTCCATGGTCACACTTCTTTCTCAACTTTGAGTTTAATATGAATTAGCTAGTACTACTTTATGTGTGTAGAGATCGCGTCCACCTTGTGAAATTTCACTGGATATGTTGTTGTAAGTGAAACTCTTGGATATTTGACTTTAAACTATATCTTCGTCTTGAACTTTCAAATTCCACATGTAAATATCCCAGAGTTTCACTTATGGAATTTGAAACTACATGACATCGTCTATTTTTCAATTACAAGGGTTGAAAAGGGAATATTTGTGAATGACATTTTTTGGTACTATTTTGAAAAATGGTTTATGTTCTGAAATTTCAAATTTTACAAGTGAAACTTTAGGATATTTGACTTTATCTTGTACTTTCAAATCCACACGTAAATATCTCCGAGGTTCACTTATAGAATTTGAAGCTACATAGTACAATGTCTATTTTTCAATTACAAGGGATGAAGAGTAAATTTTTTTGTGAATGACATTTTTTGGTACTATCTTGACAAATAGTCTATATTCTGAAATTTCAAATTTCACAAGTGAAAAATAATCTAAGATATATAACTTTAAGTTATATCTCCGTTCTGAACTTTCAAATTCCACACGTAAATATCCCAAAGTTTCACTAATGGAATTTGACAATGTCTATTTTTCACTTCATGACAATGTCTATTTTTCAATTTTATCAGGGTTGAAAAGTGGATATTTATGAATTTACCCTTCATACGTTATTATATCCTGAAGTTAAACTTTGGATATAAAGATTCATAACTAACCATTATTTATTCAAGTCACGTTGAATTTATTATGTTATTATATCCTGAAGTTAAACTTATGGATATAAAGATTCATAACTAACCATTATTTATTCAAGTCACGTTGAATTTATGGAGTGCCTGGATTGGAATTTTAGGCTTTTGTTCATGAATAAAACTTCAAATATTTTCTAAATAAGTCAAGAAAGACGAAAGTCTTTGGCTGTGAAATTTAATTAATTATTCCGATTTCAAACTTGAAATATAAAATTTGTAAGTTCGGGATAGTACGTCTTCCTCCGTTCATAATTATCCTTCATTTTAGTTTGGTGAGAGTTCAATTACTTGAATAATTACTCTTTGGCATTGCTTTTAGCATAATTAAACGTTCACGTTATTGTTTGCTTCCATTTAAGAGATTTTAATTAGAAGGACGCATAACAAATACTACTAAAATTGTATAGCTTGTTAATTATAGTACGTATCACTTTGTATCACTCAACTATATAGAGTTCAAATTTCATACCAACATGGTGATAGAATGGTTGGGATTCCTCTACTCTTAACCAGAGGTCTCGACTTAGAGCTCTTGAGATTGAAAAAAATCTTGTTGGGAGTGTCACCCTCATAAATAAGTCTAGCGATTTGCGTATTCAAATTTAGTCAGATCTCAATGTCGATACAAGTAACGAATAACATAAGTTTAATCGATACAAGTGACAAATGAATAACATAAGTTTAGTCGATACAAGTGATGAATGATAAAAATATTCAATTAATTTTAATAATTTTAATTTTGTATATTTAGTATAATTTTCTGACAGAGTGGATTCAATAAACCCCTCGTGCACCTAGCACGTGTTGTGACGAAAAGATGAAAACGAAAACTCAACAATAAAGAACACCAAGTTTAACGTGGAAAAACCATTCAAACCGAAGGTAACGCTCACAGGATCGACAAGATCCAAATTGCTCATTAGTATTGTCTTTGAAAGACATTAGGACATAAGAGAGGTTTTTGAGAGAGCTTTCAACAAGAGAAAAGAGAGAAGAAGAAGGGTTCTTTTGCTGCAGTCGATTTGTTGGGTATTATTTTCCCTAAGTTTCTTACCATAAATAGATTTTCCTTTTTCTAAAAGGAAAACATAAAGTCTCCATATTTGGCTAGTTTTTTTCTTGTAGGAAAAGGTTTAGGACTATAAATAGAGGCTTGTTCCTTCTAACTTAATCAACATTCACAATGTAGTCCTAGGGGCTTTGAGAGTTTTGGTTAGGGGGAGAATTTGTGGGACACAAGTGATATGTTATCACTTGCGTGTAAACCTCCCGAAGTGAATTGGTTGAGGTTGTTTCTCTCTATATTTTGTACTCTCACAATGGATTGCTCATCTCCTTGTGGATGTAGGTCGGTTAACCAAACCATGTTAAATCTTTGTGTCTTTTGGTATATTTCTCGTTTGTCTTCTTACTCGTGGTCTATTGAGATTTCCTTTGTTAGCTTCCGCATGACACCTGATTATTTTCTGTCATAATAGCACCGCCCCTCTTTTTAACAATAAAAAGAAAAAACACATGATATGTCGTACTACAATTTATTGCTAAACCAACTGCGTTTTCTCACTTTCCATTAAAACTATCAATTCAAATAATGAAGAATCTTGCAATACATAGACAAGTTGAAATTCGTCTTGTCCATTACTTGATAGCCGATCACTATATCAAAAGTAATCTTTAGCGTCTATTAAATAGCGGCAATAATTTAATTGCCGCCAAATACACTCTTTGTAAATGTCGTTAAAGACTATAGCGATATTGAATCTAATAGAAATTAACGAATGCCGGGAAAAATTTTAGTACTCTTTATTAATGTGTATATTTATTGCCACAGATAATCCAGCTTGTCATCTAATTTCTACTTCTCTTCATTTATGTTAAATATACTGTTAACCCAATGTCTAGTCTTTGATTTATCACAATTGACTGAACTAAACTATTAATTCAGCACGTTGGATTTGTTTCAAACTACATAAAAAAATATAGTGGTTAGCATTTCCCTTTCATTATATTAATCAATAGTTGATTAAACTATATATTAGTACTCTCACTAATTTTCATCTCCAAAACAATCTTTAATTTGTTGATTCAACAATGGAGAACCAATACTATTACTATCTTACAATCTTTCTTGTTCTAATTTTTCCAATTTTTTACAAATATTTCATCAATCCTAGAAGAAATAATCTACCACCTAGTCCATTTGCATTTCCAATAATAGGCCATCTTTACCTTTTGAAAAACAAACCATTGTTGACACTAACCTCATTATCAGCAAAATATGGTCCTGTTTTGTATCTTAGGTATGGCTCTATGCCTATACTTATTGTCTCGTCGCCATCTGCAGTCGAAGAATGTTTCACCAAAAACGATATCATTTTTGCAAATCGACCACGTACCATGGCAGGTAAAAACCATAGAGACGTAGCTAGGATTTTGAGTTTATGAATTCTGAATAAATACACAATTACATGGTCTAGACCATAGATATATGTGTGATATTATGTTTTGAACTCATATTTATCGTTAAGTTTAAATTCTGAATCCCCCTCTGATGGCAGGAGACCAGTTAACATTCAACTATACGGCCTATTTTTGGGCTTCTTATGGACAATTATGGAGGATTCTTCGAAGGTTGACTGTTATGGAGCTTTTATCATCAAACAGCCTACAAAAAACATCCAATGTCCGGGATCAAGAAGTTGTTATTTTTACGCGGTCATTATTCAAATTTTGTAATGGTAGAAGCAGAAATGTGGATTTGACAAACTGGATTTATACTTTTAGTTTCAACCTTATGAACAAAATCATTGCAGGGAGACATTTAGTGAGTGAGGAAGATGCTGGTATGGAAAAAGGGATAGCGATGATCGAAAAATTAAAGGGGATTTTTTTTGTAGATATACCAGTGTTGAATATGTGTGATTTCTTGCCACTTTTGAGGTGGATTGGTTATAAAGGGATTGAAAAGAAAATGAGTTTAGTGCATAACCAGAGAAATGAATTCTTGAACAATTTGCTAGAGGAATTTAGACAGGAGAAAGTGTTGGAAACATGGAGAAACAGAACACATTGATTGGAACTCTGTTGTCTCTCCAAGAATCTGAGCCTGAATTCTACACAGAAGATGTAATCAAAAGTATTATGCTGGTTGGTATCCTGTTACATTTCCTGATGTTTCTTAAACTTATTTCATCTTAGAGAAAATAGTCAAAAACACATCTGAATTATCACTTTTTTGCGAGTTTCACATCTCAACTATCAGCTGTTTCATTTTCCTATTTGAATTGTCACCAACTGTTCCATTTTCCTACCTGAGCTATCACTATCTATATATTAAAACACATCTACTTGAGTAGATAGTGATAGTTCAGGTAGGAAAAGAGAAAAACTGATAGTTAGCCTAGTCAGCTTCGAGGTGTGTTTTAATATATAGATGATGATAGTTTAGGTAGGAAAAGGGAACAACTGATAGTTGGAGTGTGAAACTCGTGAAAAAAGTGATAGTTCAGATGTATTTTTGACCATTAACTCTTTCATCTCTATGTACACGTTCTTTATAGTTTGTAAACTTATTTAGAACCAAAGCTATCTGATAAAAGAAAAAACAAAACCAAGATTGTGTTAGTTTAATAGTAGCTACATCTAATATTTTCTGCTTCATTTGACTTAGAAAGCTAGCTGATTGAATTGTGCTACAGGTCATATTCGTTGCTGGAACAGATACCTCGTCAACATCCCTCCAATGGGCAATGCGACTTCTTTTAGCTCATCCCGAGGCATTGCATAAGCTGAGGGCTGAGATTGATAGCCAAGTGGGGAAAGAGCGTTTGCTAAACGAATCTGATCTCACTAAGCTTCCTTATTTGCAGTGTGTTATCAATGAGACGCTGAGATTATACCCTCCAATACCACTTCTGTTGCCTCACTACTCATCAGAAGATTGTACTGTTGGTGGCTATAACGTACCAAAACATACGATCCTACTGGTTAACACTTGGGCAATTCAAAGGGATCCCGAAGTATGGAAGGAGCCTAACAAGTTCAAACCAGAGAGATTTGAGACAATGGAAGGGGAAAAAGAAGGGTTCAACTATAAATTTGTACCATTTGGAATGGGGAGAAGATCATGTCCTGGAGCTGCTATGGGCACGCGTGCTGTTTCATTGACGCTTGGTGCACTTATTCAATGCTTTGATTGGCAATGTCATGGAGAGGAAAACTTGGAGGCAAGCTACAATTCTAGAATCACCATTCAGAAAATTAAGTCTTTGGAGGCTATTTGCTCTCCACGTTCAAACTTCGTGCAGCTCCTCTCCCAGCTTTGAAACAAGACGTATAAAATGAAATATAATACCTCTACAAGTGAAGTTTAAACATTATGTGTAGCAAATGGTTAAAAGTGAATAACATGATCTCTTCATCTATCCCAGTAAATCATTATTAGGTCTGCTGATGTTGCACCTTGATTTCGAAACAAAGCATGTAATAGCATAATACAAATGATTATACAGGTAATAGTTTCAAGCATCATCCTTCTTCTTTTAGCTGACCTTTGAGATATGAATCTTCTAGTCATAATAAAGGGAATCTTGAGAGCCAAACTTTGCAATAACAGAAATATCCGCGTTGATTATAGGATCACCAGCCTAAAAATTTAATATCACATCTCAGATACAAGAATAATCTGATGTTAATGTTGATCAATCCAAGCTAATTGCCCAGGATGATCACATTCATCTAAAGCATCATAAACAAATGCTAAAGTTAAGTTGGAAATTTTTGTGTGAGTCAAATTTTTAAGTGTTTTCATTTGAATGTTAATGACCTTTGCATTAGCATTTAAAGCCTACCTGAAATAAACTCAGATTTCTAGTTTATGTGTATTGATCTTACAGAATGATGTGATGTATTAAACTGAATTGTTGGAGAAATTCAAACTGAAAAATTCTTATAAATATTAAGTTGCAATCGTATTTATCTATTATGTTTGTAATATTTGCAGAAAATAATATTCTTAGATCACAAATTTCAAAAATATTTCATATTAGTTTCGTACCATCGCATAGATTGGAATGAGAGTGAGCTAGCGTTTGGCCACAAATTTCCAAGTATTTTTGGGTAAAGTTGCACCAGGTGTTTGGTCATAGATTTTGGGAGAAATATTTATTTTTAAAAAAAATGATTTATATACATAAGTTCTAAAAATTATTAAAATTACCCATAAATTTTTATTACCATTTTATAATTAACATGTTTTGTTTTTTTAAAAAACTTATAACATAATTGATGACAATCAATAACAATAAAAACAACAATATATGCAAGAGTAGCATAATAATCGCATACTCAAACGTGTCATAAATTACCCATAAATTTTTATTACCATTTTATAATTAACATGTTTTGTTTTTTTTAAAAAACTTATAACATAATTGATGACAATCAATAACAATAAAAACAACAATATATGCAAGAGTAGTATAATAATCGCATACTCATACGTGTCATTGATTCAGGATAAATTATAACACATCAAAACCAAGTTGTTCTTTTTAATGTAGTCGGTTGTCGGTAGATATTAATTGAGATTAATAGATGATGGATGTTTTTATAAAATATAAAAATTTGGAATAATTTTTAAATTTTTTAAAATTTTCAAATACTAGAATTTGGCCCAACTTCTAGTTTTTTCTTTGATAAGTTATATAATATTTATAATTACATATTGCAATTTAAAGTTCTTAAATTTATGAACTAGTGTTTGGCCAAATAAATATTTATAATTACATGTTATTACAAACTATTAAACTCACATAATTTTACAAAAAATTATCTAATAAATCAATTTTACAAAAAATTATCTAATAAATCAATGATAATATTAATGAACTATTCTTTAATAAAATCATCACATAATACAGACAATTTCTTCATGCCTGAGTCTCTTTTTCATATATAATTTAAATTTTAAAACTCTTTCTTATAAAACACATTTTTTTGGTTCAAATTTTATATTGAAATCCTAATTTAAAATTGAACAAATTTCATAATTTAAAATCAAAACTTGAAATACTCCCCAAATGCGCCAAAATATTTCCCAAAATAATAGCGGGGGAGCCTCTTTTTTCGCAAAACAGTAACTCATTTAATTTTGTCTTTAATGTTCCCCTTATTTACTTCTTTCTCCTTTTTTTCCATTTCCCCAATTTCGCAATTTCAGCATAACCCTACAGAAGCCAAATCCCCAACCGTTACTCCACCGCAGCAGCAGCACCACCATCAATGGCGGAAATCGATTCAGCTCAGTCCCAAGAGACCGTTTCTCAAGAGACTCAAACCAAGCCCATGGCCACTTCCTTCAGCATTTGGCCACCAACTCAGCGCACTCGTGACGCCGTCATCAACCGCCTCATCGAGTCTCTGTCAACACCTTCCATACTCTCAAAGCGTTATGGAACTATTCCTCAAGACGAGGCTTCTGAAACTGCAAGGCTGATTGAGGAGGAGGCCTTTGCTTCTGCTGGATCCACCGCTACCGGAGGCGATGACGGCATTGAGATACTTCAGGTTTACTCTAAGGAGATTAGCAAGCGCATGATTGAAACTGTTAAGTCCAGATCTGCTCCTGCTACTGCTTCGGAGAGTGAGAGTAAGCCGTCGGAGTTGCCGGCTGATGCTTCGGAGCCCTCCTCTGCTTCTGGTCTCACTGGAGAAGTCTCGTCTGTTGAAACCGAGCCTTGAAGAGTGGTGAGTAATTTGTTTATTTTTGTTTTGTTAAATATTTGCTTCTGCTGTGACCAATTATCTAGGATTTGGCTAATTCACTCAGAGATCAGCTTTATGCAGTATATGGATTGTTAAAGTGTTTAAATGTAATGTTAGATACCATGAAATTGCTGCTATCTATAGGTGGTTGATAGATAAAGTTGGGATTTTGGTATTACTTTGTTTATATTTCCTTTTAATGCCTGTTGATCTGCATGCTTGACTGTATTTATTTTATGATTCCGGGAGTTGGCTGGAACTGGTGGATGCTTGTTATTGTGTACCTCATTTATATCAGTTTCATTTATTAGTTTTCTTCTTTGGTCCATTGTGCTTTAACCTTCAAGAGCCGTTTGGTGTGAGGTATAATAATCCCAGGGATAAAATGCATGACTATTTTATCCTGCGTTTGGTTGGTGGTATTAGGTAGTCTTGGGATTATTTATCCCACCATTTATACCTTAGTGATGGGATAAGTTATCCCATATACATGACGGAATAGTTTATCCCAGGATGACTTATCCCGAGATAACTTGTTTCCAACCAAACGACCCCTCATAGTTTTAGTAATTGTGGGTAGGTAGGCTGTATGAACTCTTGGTTTTATGCTAAGTTTGTGCTTGAATAAATGTATATTGGTTGCTTACCACTGATAAATAGATGTTTAAGTTTATGAGAAATGACAGGGAACATATGTAAATGGTTGTCAACTAAAAGAAAGAGCTGGAGTTTTTCAAGAGCGAACATTGTCAGATAACAATGTAGGGATAGAGTGGAGCTTTTGTTGTTGCCTAAGGAAATGATTTTGAGTAATTGATGATAATTTGGTTTCAAGATCTATGAAACTCCTAAGTAGTCATTTAAGTAAATAGATGAGTAGGGAGGATGGAGCCTGTTAAAGAAATCGTGAGATGTTGGGAGAATTATGTTGTTTCAATTCTAGAAAGTGAGTTATCAATAGCTTTCTATTTATTATTTAATAGATATCGAGGCTGGTGTGTGTTGTTTGCTTCCATATATTCTGGTAGATGTTGAGGTTCATTAATGAGTTGAAGAGTATATCTATTCTGAATTCACGTCGAGCTCAATCTATACTTATTTATAAATTCCATGCACGTTTTGGAGAATGTGATAAACTTTGGGTCCCAGAAAACTTGATTTGGATACATCAAACTCCCAGATTGTCACAGGGGGTACTTGTGAGTACACTAGGGTTAGCCTGAATCCTTCTTATTGAAGCTTTATTCATCTTTTTATCTAGGATTAGAGTAACAAACATTGTATTGGTTTTCAAGTTTTAACATAATGAAGCTCCGTTCATGGAACTTGTTGAGAGGATCCTACAAGAATGAAAGACGGTGATTGTTTTCCGTAATTCCTTGACTTTATTTAAATATCAGGAAGTGAGTGGTCACTGCTTTGCTTGTTCGGTTGTTTGAATTTTTGCCAAGATCTTTGGTGTTTATATGTATTGCTATCACATATCACACATTTATGATAGATCGAGGAAGATATCTCCTAGTTTGCTTCCCTTTACTGGTGGGACAAATTATGTGATAAATGTGAATACAATGTGGTCTATTCTTTAATTTAACGCACATTAGGGAGAATCTGATGAGCTCGGAAACCAACTGACTAATATCACATGATAGGTACTTATTGCTGTTTGAAATGTTAATTAAATACCATGTATGCTCAAACTAGATGAACTTTAGGGACTTCGGAGAAAAGAAGAACCTTAGGGAGAATGTGATGAGCTTTGGGATTAAGAGAAGTTGGTTTTCTTATCAGTGTTGGTCTAGTGGGCGAGCTCAAAATTTTGACAGAGTCAGTAGTTGCTAATATTGCAAATATGGATATTAATCCCACTCTCTGCAACACTGTAGCTCATCTTATCTAGTGTTAAGGTGATAAACGAATTTGGACATGCTGATAGCAACATTTGGTAGGTGGTAGTTGCCCAGTATTAGGCTTGACATATTCGACTTGTGCTGAATAACTTGTTATGCTTATAGAGTTAATTCTTTTTTTTTCGAGAGAGAGGGGAATCCTTAAGAACAGAGAGTGGTTGAGCAAAAAAGCATGACAAGGGATAAAGGAGAAGTATTTGGTCTAGCAAATAAGAGTCTCCTTCCTTGGTTAAGCACCGGAGAAGGGTGTCTGAGTTTTTTAACTATAGCAGTGAGGGAGGGTCTCATTTACCTCCTTTTATGTTCTCTCTTTGTTCAAGATTCAACTCACTCACAACAGATGCAAAGAACAAATTAAGTTGGTGTTGAGGGGGAATGTTAAGAATTCATCACCAACTTAATTAATATCTGTGTTATTTCATGAAGAATCTAGAATAGTCAGAGTTGTAGAGAATTGGGAGGAGCACTCTAGAATGAGAATTTAGAGAATATAGAGTGATTCTAGAAAAATGTAGCTAGGAGTACTCTAGAAGAGAGTAGTAAATATCTTTCACTAGATCCTTCCATCACGACCTATAAATAGAGGTGGTCATTTCAGTTGTAACCAAGTAAGAGAAAGCAAGTTAGCAAGCAACAATTGTGTGAGAAATAAGGTGGTCATTTCAGTTGTAACCAAGTAAGAGAAAGCAAGTTAGCAAGCAACAAGTGAGTGAGAAATAAGAGAGAGGTGCTAGAGTGTGAGTACAAGAAAAATTGTGTATAGAACTGTTAGACTGAAGTGGGTCCTTACTTTTACAATAATAAAATTCAAGTTGCGAGCAATCGATTGTGCCCAATAATATCCAACAAGATGTTGTGGGCACATTTTGGGAGTTGGAATTGTAGTTGATGAACAATAATTAATAATCGAGTTTTGGAGCAGGAGGTTGAAACTTCTTGTTTCATTAAATTCGTGTACCTGACCCTAACTAATTTGTGATTAAGATTTAGTTTAATGATACTGTGTTTTTAGTCTGCCGGTTTATCAGTCTTTTCTTTGTGGAAAATTGTAGTGATAGTAGCTTCCTTTTTCTTGAATTGGTTGTATGTACACTAGCTTGAATTCTAGTTCTCATCATCTGTCCTATGGGTTACTTGGGACTTGATTTCAAAGTTTTCCTTTAATCACGATAATCTTGCCCTCCCAATTACTAGAGAGCTTAAATTACATAGAATAAGTACAAAAGGAAAGTAGAGGTGATTATCATGTTTACTACTTTGTGGTATATTATATATGTGGATCCTTTTGTTACCTCATGACAACAACTGATCACCTCTCTACCTCCACAAAGGTAGGGGTAAGGTTTGCGTACACCTTACCCACCCCACCTATGGGATATCGTTGAGTATGTTGTTGTTGTCTTTGCTAATGATGACTAGTTTTTCATATATTGAAGTTTGAACAAAGGTAGGGGTAAGGTTTGCGTACACCTTACCCAACCCACCTATGGGATATCACTGGGTATGTTGTTGTTGTCTTTGCTAATGATGACTAGTTTTTCATATATTGAAGTTTGAACTTCACTCAAGATACAAAGGATGAGGATTTGTCGTTAAAATGGAAGGCATGTATACTAGATTTTCAAGACAAATCACATCTTTTTGGAATTCCATGTTGAAAGAAAACTGTTTCACAAGCTGTCTTTTGCTCTCTTTTTAATCATGTACATTTTTTTTCAGGCTTAGCTGCTTCAGAAAATTCCAACCTCATCATCAGATCTTCTGACTTTCGAGTTTGGCTCTTAGGATGCAAAGTGGGTGTAGCCTCTAATAGTCAATGTATCCTATTATTGACTCTTAGTGGAACGGAATTCTCTTTTAAGAGTTTATGAATATGAAATAGTTTCAAACTTATAAACCTGTCCAGGATGAAAAAGATCACCAGACTTTATGTATGGCGTATATGGAGTACTATAACTTCTCTATGTGGAATGTCGAAAAGTTCAATTAAATTGTTGCCTTGTATGCTGTCATCTTTGAAAATCTAATTTCAATGCAGCATTGGCCAAGTATTTCAAATTTAAATGCTGCAACCAAGGACCCGTTACCCAAAAATCCAATGACAACTAGTAACTCAAATCTTTGAAGGGTAAGGACTCTACAATAATGACATACCAGTGTAGTTTTACAAGTGAGGTTTGGGGAGGGTAGGATGTGTGTGGACCTTAATCCTTCCTTTGTGAATAGAGAGGTTGTTTTCGATAGACCTTTATGCCTAAGTTCTCCAATAAGCAAGCTCAAGTTTTAGAAGCATGGTATACTCATAAGTCATAAGAATAAGCTTACTTTTTGGAACTGTAGGATGAAGCTACAAACTTTTTCCATTTCCTATTCTATAACATGAAATTATAGCATTTTATATGCTATTCATATTTGTTCCATTTAAGAAGGCGTAAGTCAGCTTTAGCAGGTGGAAAAGCTATCAGCACAACCACGTAAAATCTAACTTCTGACTTACACGGCTATAAGTCTCAGAATATTTTGGATTCTGCAAAACTGCAACGTGCATGCTTAAAAATGGGTCTGGGAAAGATATGCACCTCTTTAGTCTTTAGTAATGAAAAAAAAATGATCTACTTTCATTTGATATTTACTGCTTCACACGTGCAGCTTTATTATTAGATGAATGTAATTAACTTTTGGAGTTTATGATTATGGAGTAGTAGCAAACTAACAAATTTATCCAAGATGTAAAACAAACTGAATTCAAACTTCATGTATTATTTTATCAGGATCAATTAAGGCAATTTTTTCAATACAGGGTGTTTAATTAGTTAATTATGCAGACATGATAAATTGTAGTACTAGTTAGGCAGCAAATTGCAATTGCCATATTTTGCAGAGCAAAACAGCTGTAACCAAAAGGACCTATTACTAAAAATTCCACAGAAATCTGCTGAACATTTAAAGTCAAATTATAAATGCACTAGTGAGACCTTTGAGGGTCATACTCTATAACATTTCAAAATAACGATCATGTTTTTTGTGGAATTAATTTTTCATATTATATTATATTACATATTTTCTATTATAACATTTTGCTATGACATCTTAAAAAATTGACATCAATGATGTTGTTATAGAGAAGCTCGACTGTATTAGCCCAAAAGTAAGCTTAATTATATTCTTAGTCAAATTGGATCTGTGGTATAGGACAGAGAAGTTGAGAAATATGTCACACATTCATAATATAACCACGCAAAAAGAAAAAAAAAACACACTTTTGAACCAATTAATACATAGTACATCTTGTTGGGTCCAGAATAATTCCCATGTACATAAAAGTTTATGAAGTACAAACCTTAGCTGAACTCTTTCAAACTGTCCATAAAGATCGATAATTTTTCAACTAATAGTTATCATTTCAAAAAATTATTTTCTTTCTCGACGGAGCACCTGACAAATCAACCCTATATAAAGACGATGAAGCTACAATTTTATTATGTCCTTTTTCTATAGCATGAAATTATAGCATGTTATATATATATATATATATACAAGAAATTTATATAATTTGTGATCATTTATGAACATGTGAGATGAGTCATCTTTAGCAGGTGGAAAAGTCATCAGTACCAACTACGTAAATCTAACTTTTGACTTACACAAGTCGCAGAATATTTTGGATTGTGCAACGTGCGTGGTCATAAATGTTTAGCTTGCCACACACGAGGGGATGCTTTAATTTCAAGTTCCACCACATATCCTCCTTTGAGATTACAATAAAGTTAACCAGAGGCGGAGTTGGGTGGGGTTCATGGGTTCAGACGAACTCATTAGCTTTTTCATAGATTCTGTATTTGTATTAAAAAATTAAATAAATATATATGTATATTAGCTTGTGAACCTCCTAAAAAAATTAATTGATAGTTGTCCTAATATTTAGAATCTCAAACTCGTAATCTTGGTCCGACTTCAACTTCTTAAGGCGTTCGGACATGATTTGGTTGAAATTTTATTTTAAAAAAAAGTATTTTAAGCTGAAATCGGGAAAAAATAATTGAAGTATCTCTTATGTGTTACTATACCAAGTCTAAGCATGTTTGAATTGAGCTATTTGTTACACATAAATCGAATGGTTAAGTAACTACTAATTATATATGCATGCTAAGACAGTAGTAAAAGTTATACTTAATTCGACCCTAGATCTCTATTAATGTGGTAGAATGTGTGTGCGTCATGCTGAATATATTGGTGTGAACAATTTTTTAATGTTGTTCTCACGTTTTTCGTATAAGAGGGAGCTATAATTTTGATTTTATGAGTTTTATATTATGAAAAATACAGTAATTGAATTCTTGATAATTATATAATTATACTACTAAGTCATAATCGGAATACTAGCTCTACCTCTATATCTTAACTCACATGGTTATCAATCACAAGCTGAACAACATCTAGACAAAGGCGTGTGCACACTTGTCAATATTGAGTTTATCTGAACTCGATATTTTTGATATGCAAAATTAAATTATGTGTAACAATGTACAAATTATATATATATATATATATATATATATATATATATATAAATCCATGACTTTAAAATTATAAAGGATTTGATACTAAAAATCTTAAAATTTGAACCCGTAAAACTTAAATCATACTCTTTTCACCCCTTTTTATTTGTCAAATTTTGATTTGGCACACCTGTTAAGAAAATAATGATTGGTGTAGTGAGTTTACTATTATACACTTAATTGATACAATCTTAAGTATATTTACTCACTAAATTATTTTTCAAAGACATTAACTCAATGTTAATAAATTGAGGGTATAATAGGAAGAAAAAAATTGTCATTTCTTGATTTATCAAAAATGACAAGTAAAAAGGGAAATCAAATTAGGAACTACTCCATCCGTTCTTATTTATAAGTCATCCTCGCTAAAAATAGATGTTTCTTAATACTTGTCATTTCATAAAACTAATATATAAATAACACTGTTCTTCCTATTTACCCAAATGATTAATTCATATTCATTGGCCAATTTAATTAATCAAAATAGACTAATTTATGTTTATTTATTGAAAATTTGACTTCAAGAGAACACTAAATAAGGAAATTTTTTCAAAATGTCAATATTTTGATATTTAATAGGACCCCTTAGCCACACTTTCAATATTTATTTAAAATGTCAATATTTTAGTTTGTTATACATCTGATTTATGTATTTTTTATTTGTTTGATTTGCAAGAATACAATTATTTAATAATAGAAAAGAGAAAATCAGGTGAGAGAATTTTTTTTTAAAAAAGGAGCATATCACTTAAAATTCTCATCCGTTATAATTTCAAAGAAATTCCCTTTCTCATTTGATTGGATCAACATTTTCAATCTCCATTTTCCTCCTATCTCAAGATCTTAATCATGGATGGTGAAATTAAGAACATCAAGTGGAATATATTGTATCCAGTTTATATAAAGTAAAAAAAAACGATAGCGAAAGGAAGAAGAATTTGTGTGACGTGGTGGAAATAATACAATCTGTCGAGGAAGGATACAATATTCTAAAAAAAAAAATACAAATTGACTGTGAAAGAAATATGATACATACATATATAAGAAATACAAATCCATTTAGCATACCTATTGGAATGACTACAAACTAAAAAAGAAATACAATGTTCATAATAAAAATACAAATGCTGAGTAAAAGAAAAACAATTGACAAATAAAAATTGATATGAATACAATTTTTGCAATATTTTCTCTAACTCTCTCTTTCTTCTTTTTCTTCATCTGCCATGTTCCTTTTTTCTGAATTTTTGTTCACTAAACCCAAATTCAAATTCGTATTCACTTGCGCATTAGTAATCCTATAAGCAAAATTCGAAATTATTAAATTTGAATGTATAAAAAATAAAACAATATATGATGTATGAATGGTAATGTAGATTACTACAATCTACTAAATCTCAAATATGAAAATAAAATCACAAAAAATCAAACAATAGTGTTTAAAAGACGAAAAATCTGAAATACATAAAAGAGGGAAATCTCACAAAATACTTGGTGAATATGAAAACAAACTCACAAAAAAATTGAACAATACTGTTTAAAAGACGGAAATTCGAAATATAAAATACTTGGTGAATATGAAAACAAAATCACAAGAAATCCCACAAAATACTTGTTGACTTCGAATTTACCTTTATCAATGGGTTAAAAATCTTTTGAATTAATTCTGAGATTTCTTGAACAAAGTGTAAGAAATTTGAAGAGTTGATTTTCTTGAACAAGAAAAGGAGATAACAATGGTGTAAAAGGGAAGAGAGAGAAATGAGTGATTTGGGTAAAACCTAGAAAGAGGGGTAAGTGGGTAATAGTGATATTTTTTAAAATTTTGTACGTGATCGTGGAGTAAAAAAAGGGTCCAATGTGGGCCTAATTTGAGAAATAAAAGCAACGGAAATTAATTATATTATGATACAATTTATTTTCTAAAATATTGACATAATGACATTTTAAATAATTATTTTAAAGTGTAGATGTTTTTAATAATTATGCTAGGAATTGTGACTAGTTTGCTAATTTTTCCTTAAAATAATGATATATAAATAAAAACGAAGAAAATAGTATTTGATAAATAAATAGGCACATGTGTTTGAAACCTGAAATTAATGAGAGACTTTGAACTAAACTTTAAAACACAAGTAAAACTTTAGTTAAGAAGTTGTCGGCCGGACAACACACTGAACAGAATTCGTGCAGAGCTGGTCAAAATCTCCCAAGATTTTTCGTCACCAAGAATTATTAACGCATTTAAAGTCGGTAGTTATGTGTGGTCCCAAATTTTTCATAAATTTTGAATTTTGGGTTTTGAATCTAAAAGTTCATGACATCTTAATATTTTTATCATCAAAAGAAAAGTGAATTTAGAGCATCATAATTTATTGATTGAGATAGAATAAATCTAAATGAAAAAACAAATAAATCCAATCAAAGCAGATGAAGGATTATAAATTCTGAAAGTAGATTATCAAAAGATGTGGTGTAGCGGATGAATCTGCTCCTCCCTTGACCAGAGGTCTTGGTTCAAGCATGGTATAAAATAATTCTTGATGGGGAGAAGTAAAGAAATTGTTTAAAATGTATTATAACACATAATAATAGTATTGTAATTCTCCATCTGGCTTAATTTAGTAAGCCGTCATTATTTCCATGGACAATTAATAAAATCCAATACTAATATGGCATGAAACTCAAACCAATATAATACTCCTCTAACTAATGAAAGACAAAAAAAAAAAAAATCTTGTTCTTTCTCATCAATTATTTTCTTAAATCAGAAATGCATAAATTTCATAGAGAAATAATAGAGCCACCATTCAATCACCATTCTCCAAAATAATTAACAAAAAAACTTTTAAAAAATTAATTCTCAATATTAAAGTATTTCAATCATTTCGTATACATATCTTTTGCAATTACAATATACATCTTCACCTTAATGCTTCTATAGTTATGTCCTTAATTCCTAAAAAAGAATGTCACCTAAGTATATCACAATTCACAACTATATAATTGTGAATTCTTAATAAACACCTTCGTGCAAAAATATATGTGAAACATAAAACATAAGAAAAATCTGTAACTAATTATAACTAATTAATGACCAGGACCTTTTCTGCTTGGTCCAGAAACCATAATAAAAGCCATGTTCTTTACTGAACTTTGTGTTTTCTTCACAACTTCTGCTCCTCTTTGATCTTCAGAAGCCGCGGCAACGGTGTTTTTCGGCGAATGGTCTCGAAGTGATCGACAATTGACACAACTAATTAGTTGTGTACTGATGATCAAGAAAAAAACAAACAAAGACAACGTGAAATATGAAGTTTTTCTAGCTCCTGCCATGATGTTGTATGTATGAATTTTGGGAATGTTGTGTTAGTTATTTGTGTAAGAAAAATGACGATTGATGGAGTAGTTAGATATTGCAACTGCTGGCAGTATTTATAGTGAAAAAAAGCACTATGAGAGGGACGGTGAGGAGCTTTTTTGAATATAGAATTGTGACACTTATTAATTACTTTTGACTTAAGAGGATAGAGAGAAATGCTATACTTTTTCTTAAAGTTCGTACAATAATTCTTTCGGCTAATAGTAGTATTAGAGCCACTTTTTTTTTAGAATGTTTTATGAGTAATTGGAATATTTATATATAAAACTTTACACTGATATATGATGATGTTATCTCATACGTTATGATACAGATTGGTTTCATTTCACACATGAGAATATTGATATTTCAAATTGCGTGTGTACGAGTTTTGTATTTTCTACGCGTTGTTTAATTTGTTATGTTTTTTGCATGACGGTATAAAATTTATTTATTTTGTATAGAAAAAGCCAAAGACTGGCAGTTTTGATGGCAGGTGGCATGACAAGGAAACCTGTGAAATTAAAAAGGGATAGGACTATATATTATGTGTTGTTTTTTCGTGGAAAGCTCCTTTTTTTTTTTTTTTATGTGTTCTCTACACATTACCACTGCGCCAAGACGGTGCTTGATCGTCTAGTTCCAAAATTCTTGTACCTAATTATAAGTTTAAAGTGATCCTTCATATTACTAAGAGATTGGTTGGTACCCGACTGGCGAGTCGTGAGATGGGATAAATAAGAATATCTTATGAGATTATATTTTTATATTACTTTTTTGTATAGGATAATAATTTTATTATTTTAGTGAGACAAAATAATCTTGGGATTAATATGAGATAAAGTTAATCTTAAATTTTATTTTGGAATAAGTTATGCTATGATTTTATTCCAATTAAATAATATAAAGTAAATTCATTATAAAATTAATCACGAAATTAATTATCTCTTATCTCTTGTACTAAATAAGTGGAGTTTAATCTTTGTATTTGAAGCTCATTAATTAGATATAAGGGTTTAACTTATATACAATATTGACGGTAAAAATACTAGTTTAATTACTAATGAGTGCTTTTATAGCACTATTGAGTGACCCCCCCCCCCCCCAAGATATTGATACGTTAGGGATTACATATTGTGTCAAACTCTTCTATGCTGTCTCGCTCTATAATCGGATAATTTTCTTGTCTTTAAGCTGTAATAACAAGTAACTTAGCGATTTTTCAAGAGTTGAGGGCGTTTATTCCTACCAATTCATTTTTATTCTTCGTAATATACCTAAAAACCGAAAGGGAGGAGGGTGGGGGGGTTAGATGAGACAATGAGCTTGAATATTTCATAATATTTTGACCATTCAAATATGAAAAAAATAAAATTAAAATCTAAAAATTCCCTCCCTACTAAACACACCCAAAGAGTGTAAAGAAAGAAAAATTCTTGCTAATGTGAATATAACTAACTAGCAGAGATTGTTCAAATGAGATAATCTTTTTTAATAAATTAAGCAGAGATGACCTTTGCTACTTTTCCTGCAACTACCTGCCTTAACCTAATGTTATTTTAGAATATAGCGTTTTGCCTCCCATTCTTTATTTTGACATTCACTACCATCCAATTTTTTTTTTTTGACATTCACTACCATTTAATTTATTTATTTTTTTCCTTTCAATATGCATCTACCCCAATTGTCTCTTCTCATTTGGACCCAAGACCATGTGACTATTGGATTCCTCTTTTTAGTTTTATATATTATGCTTTTATTATTAAGTAATCTATTCATTTTTCAAAACCCTATATTTATTATATTCAAAAGGTGATATAGTAAACTTATATTTAGAGTATATAAACGTAGTATTCTCTTCGTCTCGGTTTATATGACTAACTTTCCTTTTTAGTCAATCCAAAAAGAACGACACATTTCTAAATTAAGTACTAATTTAATTTTAAAATGCTCATTTTGCCCTAAATGAAATGATTTATAGCCACAGATACATCTATCAGTTATTCTAGACCATAAATTTCAAAAGTTTTTCTTTCTTTCTTAAACTTTGTGTCAAATCAAACTAGTAACTCATACAAAATGGGACGGAGGGAATAACTAATTTACTCTGAAATCAACATCTTCTAACCTTCCTTGATTTTGGTAAAAAAACAAACATTTATTAGTAACTCTCACCTAACATGTTTCCTCGTCGTACTCTGAAACTGAATGTTAGGTGACTTTTCATTTATACTTGTATTTTCTCTTCTTTTTTTTTCAATTTGTTTTTTGTGACGAAATTCAGACTCAATTATAATGTCATTGTATTTGTCGTATTCAAAATAATTACGATTTGAATATGTCACCAATAGAAATTAAACATTTAAATTAAATTTTGAATTCCAAAAAGATGATAAATTTCAGCAGTATAAGTTAATTCTAAAACTTTCCTTGAAGTAAAATGGGATATAAGATATATATATATACCGACTTTTTCAGGTGATGACTTTAACAAATAAGAAAATAAATTTTTGATGGAATTTTTGGTTTAATAAGAGGAATCTCAACTTCTACTAATTGTTAGAGTCAAAAAGTTGATAAAAATTACATGCAGAAAAAATAACTCATCATGAGATTAGCTGTTTGCTCTATTTGTCCCGACATTACACTACCTATATAAGTTTTCGTGACTACTTAGAGTTTTTCCAATTAACTTGTTCACATGTACTATTGTTATTACAATAGCGAAATCAGAAATTTCATTAAAGGTGTTCAAGATCTAATATATATTTATGAAAAATATTTTTTGATCTATATATTTCGTACATTTTTTTATGTAGGTAGTATAATTTTTCGATGAAAAGTGTCCTATATGTGACTACACCACTGCTATTGTACATCCTCCGTCTACTTTTGTTTATCCTATATATATATTGGAAATAAATGTTCATTTTTATTTGTCTAATTTAGAAATCAAGAGATAATTTATCACTCAATTCCTAATTACCTTTGAATTTATTATATTCAAAGAGTGATAAGTAGATAGTCATTTTAATTATCGCTTCTCAATGCATGTGTCAAGTCAATACGAGACAAGTCGAAAATGGACGGAGAGAGAGTATAATATAAGGAATACAAGAAAGAAATATATGACCTAGCTTAGTTGTTGAAGTTTGAATTGTCGAGAGCCAAAATGTAAGATTTCAAAGCATGTTTCTGACATTGCCTCTTCTTAGAACTGCCTTGTTAGAATTCTTACAAAGCGTGCCAACATTATATTGGTCAAAATCAAATTGATGAGCTATAGTTGAAAATAAAAATATTTTTTAAAAAAAAAAATTGTATTAAGCTGGCTGAGTTAATCTATGTCCACTTTTTTGACAAAATGGTAGCTTTGACTTTGACATTCCAAACACTGAAAAATCGTTATTAAACGAGTAAACGATCATAGTAATGAAGTTTAGCAAATTAAAATTGCATTTACGTTTTATGTATTACTAATGGTGTCAAAACTATTTACATATATAAAAATGAAAATGTAGTTCAAATTAATTAAATAAAGTAAAATATCTTTTGTATCGTAAAATACAAAAAGTTACTTGATGGGTGATGACCGTAAAGAGTTGGTGGAAGTTGCTCCAATATTTTATTGGGCACTCAACCCCTTTTACGAAAGTCAACAAATTAATTTTCCATTAATGTTAGTATAATGAGCTCTATTTTAGGAAAACTGTCAATTTTAAACAAGACTAAGGAATTGCTAAGTGTTTAGTTGAATTAATCAATTATTTGGTTAATGAGGAGCTTCAAATTAATTTTAGGGGGAAACTTGAATTTGCACCGATATCACATTTTAGATCAATTAATCGATCACTAGCGGACCAATTAATATTGGTTAGCAATGTCAATGCAATGATGAACGAAACTCCTCTAGTTAAGGATGAAGTGGCTGGCATATTCACTAAACCTTTTTCATCGACTCCATTCCAATTTTTACAAAACAAACTCAAGGTGAGATCGAAGGATCCAATTATTCCTCCTCGGAACTTCATTTAGGACTCGCCAAATTGTTCGATAAGAATTTTATCATCTATATATTTACAATTAGTCTATTTATGAACTTATATATATGTATCCTAAAAAAGAAATATTGAAAACACCCTGAACTTGACGTAAATTATTAGTTTCGCTCTCGAACTATTGATAGTCTTAAAAATACTCATTTACTTGACTAACTAAACTTAGATACGCCCCAGATCTGCACATAACATAGCAAATGGTCTCAAACTCTTATAGGAGCATGGGCTCTTAATAAAATGTCGAGAGAAGGGTTGAAAACACCCCTAAACTTGACAAAAATTTGGAGATGTATTTCACTCATGTTGCAAGATCGGGAATGTATATATTTAAGATTGTCATAATTCGAAAATGAAAATAACAATTCACGGCGAATATAGGAGTGATTTTCAATACTTCCCTAAAAAAATACTCATGTCTCGTGAACCATCACTTGCCAAGATTATGATACCTTTTTTTTCCTCCTTGCAGCATGAGGGTGACTAATTAATCCTAGTGTTTCACTTAAAATAATAGCATAGTGGCTATTCTTTCAAGTGCATGATATTGTGCATCACATGTATGATATACCTCTTAAGGCTCTTAACAAATTATATTCCTCCACAGCCAACCAACTGGGATTTTTGTAACATAATTTATATTCCCACACTATTTGGTTGTGAATTTTCCAAAGTATTTTATTTCTTTAATTTAGAGTATGTACCACCAAAGAAATAATTCTATATATCGAATCTAACATCGTATTATTATACGAATAATATTCTAGAGTGATGATCACGGAACGAGAATGTTAATATTCATTTTTTAAATCTATTGGATTTTTTCTTTCGTCATTTCTAATCTGGTCCTCCTAAAATCATGTTAATTAATTTCTCATATAATGACGATCACGAATCATATGTAAAAGAATTTTCTAGTGCAAAATCTTATATATCCAACGTGAAATCATGAATTCATGATATTTAAGCGTTTGGACGATATTTGGTTAAAATTTGAAGGGAAAAAAAAGTATTTAAAGTTAAAATTAGTAAATCATTATTTCATTTGAAATACTCTTCAAGCAAATAATTCAACATTTCACTAGTACTTAGATGCACTAAGTTTCAGAATATGTGAATTCTCAAGGAATAATAATACCATAATTTGATTAATTGTTGTGGTCACCGACCAGACACCGGTTAGTGCGCTCCGGCAGGAATTAACGGATATCCAGCTGGGCCACATAGGTTTTACATAGAATAGACCAAAGTTTACGCAATTATATAGGACACATGAAAAGATCTCTCAAATTTTTTTGCTGGTATAACCACTACAAACTTGCTAATTACAAGCCAAAATTAGATGACTTAACATATAGGTAAAGATCATATAACCCATAATTTTAGTCAATTATAACCGCATATGTTATCTGACATTCACGTCATGTAGGACCTATTTAAAGGTAAAGTATTTTTTCCAATCCAAAAGCTCAAACTAATTGGAACTCCACTTATTTCATTCGTTCCACCACAACTCTTGGTAGATTATGATGAATTTCCGTTTAGTCGTTTCTAACTTTTATTGAATAGTAAAAAGCATACTCTCGTTTTATAGTAATTTAAGAAAATAATATTGGATGTGCTACAATTTGTTAAGACAAGTAATTAACAAGCTAAACTAAAATAAGGAGGATATATAGTAAATTATTCAAAATAAAAGAAATTAATAATATACTTCATTCTTCTATTTGTTTGAAACAATTCCGACAAATTTGCATGGAAGTCAAAGTGCTTGATCACACGACCAAATTGGTAAATATGACTATAATTTCCCCCTATAAAACACGACTTATCTTCGTAGAATATCATGTTACAATTAGTTTCAACATTTCAACAACAACAACAAAGCAAAAAAGACAGAAAAAGTAAAATCATTATGAAGCAACATCTTATAATCCTAGTATTTCTCGTCGTACTAATTGTATCTTCCCTTCAATTAGTTCAAGTCCAAGGTTCGAGGAAACTTAAAGAACACCATCATTATCGTCTTTTTTCGCCACCAAAGGTTAATGTTGATCAACAACAACAAAGATTCAATGTCAGCAACTCAAAATGGTTTACTCAGAATCAGAATAAATCAATTTCCTCGTCTTCGTCCATTGATAATACCATGACAAATCAAGCATATTCAGGCCCAAGTCATAGCGGAAGTGGCCATTAATTAGATAATTTTAATTAATTCATTTGATTTACTGTATTTTTTTAGTCTTAACAAAGGGATTATTCCTCGAGTTAATTACTTTGTTCCTTTCACTTCATATTCATTTTCCTACTTTTAATTTCATTTTCAAATTGATGATTCATTTTGCATTTTAATTATATTCGTTAATATTCAACATGTATCACATTTTTCTTGTTAAAAACTCGTTCATGGTAAACCATAGAATGCTGTTTTTAGTTTTCCGTAGGAAGTGACATAAAAGTCATAATTTGAATCGCGATATACAAGATAGAATTTTGAGATATTACACTGTATAGCCGCCACCCAAAAGAATAGTGGATATGCTTTTATAGTGTATACAGGGTAAATCTTGTATACCTATTTTCTTTCTTAGTTCATTTTAAAAAATATTTTTTCTCTTTTTAGCGACTCTTTAACTTTAACTTTCCACATAACATGCTTAAGATCACTAGAGTCTAGATTGAAGAATATTTTAGTACATTTGACATATTTTTAATCTATAATTGCAAGATTCAAAAGTATTTTTTATTATCTTGAACTTCATGTCAAATCAAAATAAGTCAAACAAATTGAAACAGAGGAAATATTTTTGGGTACTAATCTTGGCCCAGTCTCTGATTGAGCATGAATGTGAATTAATGGATCAATCCAGAGTTTATAACTAGGCCCATCTAAACCCCACAATGGGTGGCCCAATCCTTTCTCCTTTGTCACAATTTGCAGATAAATAAAGTTAATATAAAATGATTGGGGAATAGACAAAACATATCAAGTGTTAATTAAGGTGTCATTTTCTGAGGTGATTTCCTAAGATATTCTTTTGCTTGATTAAGCAACATTACCATCCTCTCTCCATCTTATTGGCTTGATTCTATCATCTTTTTAATCACTAGTATTATTATGTTCTTTGAAATTTAAATAATAGGTGTGTTTGGTATATGAAATTACAAGGCACTAACATGTTTTCCTTAAAAATAAGTGGATTTTTTTTAACTTACTTTTTAGTGTTGACAAAAAAATTATTATTTTAAATATATTTATATGTGATTTAGAAAAATACTATGAAGATGAAATGTAATGGAGAGTAAAGTTTGGAGAAGGCACAAGGTGGGATGGACATCTTGAGATATGAATGAGATAATAAACTAATTAAAATTTTATACACTTATAAAAATTGTCTTCCTTACTTTCATTGAAAAGTAAATTTTTTTAGAAAAACAACTTATTTTTCTAAAAGAAAGACCATACTTTAACCTTGTAGTTGTTATTAATGTAGTATCTATTAAGGGTGATATGTAGAGAAAGAAAAATATATTATTATTATTATTATTATTATAGTATTTATAAAATGAAACATTTTAAAAGAGATAAATATACTCTTACGAATATAATTGCTTTGTTACATATAAAAAAGTTAATAAGGATAAATAATATGTAAAATACATCGACATCATCCTCTTTAACGTGTATCATTTAGGCACTCAAAGAAGACATATTCCGCTTAAGCATCTGAACATATGATAAAGTATATCTCTATTAGACACATAATCTCAATCGTAAAACTTCATGCATATTTCAAATGATTTTGATGTGTATAATTAAATGAAGAGAAATATTTTCTATGATTAATTTGATCTAGTGATAATGAAAGACTTGCTTAAGTGAGATACACTCAAACTAATTTATATATGTCTCATAAAATACGTGTATATATCTATTCAACTTGATACAAATTTAAATGTTTATCGTACACATTCAAAACATAAGTGGGAAAAGTTGAAGGAATGGACCAATACTGTAGCCATTAGGCATTGGTATTGAATCAGACAAATGGCTTTGTTTTATAAAAAGACAAGGACAAACTTGGGACACACCACTAATCACATGGACAAACTTGTCATTTTCTCACGGCCCACCCAAAAACCCAATTCATTACTTTTCTTTTGTCCTCTTCGATAATCATTTCTACAGCCCCTATCCCATGTGCTCCCCTTTAATCCCACCATTAACACCCCCCTCTCCACCCCGACCAACCCGCCTAATCCACCGAATAAAAAGACTTCCTCTATCCTTCAATTTTTCACAATTCAGATCTACCGATGAAGCGGCAATTCGACGCCGGAGAAACCGATTGGGCTAATTTCACCGGCGGCGATGAGGTGAAGAAGATGAAGAAGCAGATTGTAGAGATGGAGGAAGAGAGGAAGTTACCGATGAAGAGGCAATTTGACGCCGGAGAAGCTAATTCTGCAGCGATGAGGTGAAGAAGATGAAGAAGCTATTGTAGAGATTGAGGAAGAGAGGAAGTTACCGATGAAGAGGCAATTTGACGCCGGAGAAGCTAATTCTGCAGCCACTGTCTCTGGCGAGTTGAAGAAGAAGATGAAGCAGGTTATAGAAGAGGCGGAGACGGAGGCGGTGTTGTTGGATGAGAATTTACTGTACGAAGTACTGAAACACGTTGACGGGCCCACGTTAGCTACGGCGGCGTGCGTTAGCAAACAGTGGAACCAAACGGCGTTAGATGAGCGGCTATGGGAGCTGATCTGCACAAAACACAACCGTAATCAACAGCAACAGCTCCGCGCCGTCGTCCTTGCTCTCGGCGGCTTCCGGCGTCTCTACTCACTCTACCTCTGGCCACTCTCTAAGCCGTCGCCGTTGCCGTCGTCTTCGACTCCTCCGGCGTCCGCCTGGCCTTGTCTTCCTCCGCCGCCTGCTCGGCCGTTGAAGTACGCCGCTGCAAACACTCGATGGGGAAAAGACGAAGTCAATCTCTCACTATCTCTGCTATCGATTCGGTATTATGAGAAGATGAATTTCAAAGCGAATAAATCAACTTAATTGATATATTATATATTCAATTTCGTAATTTTAACATATTATTATCCTAATTTTCCAGCTTATGGTTTGTGTTTTACTGTATTGAATCATTTATGCTTAGATCTATATCTCTTATGTATCATATGTAAGCTTTTAATTTCCCAATTAATGTAAATTGAGGTCTGATTAATTCAAGTCGTGATTCTAATTACTATGTTAATTAGCGTTAATCTTCGTTGTGAGAAAGATGGAAAAAAGTAGGACTAATGTGAAATATGAGCGGAAACAAACAGATAAGAACAAAGAGATGGCCACGCTTTCTGGCAGTATTAATGGCTTTATGAAAAAGATTGGAAAATGACGAAAAAAGTGATGTGTGTTGGCTCTTGGGATGTATTAATGGTGATTTATTAAATTATATGGATTAGGGTGAAATTGGAATATAGTTATCATTTGGCACTTCGCTAGTATACAGAATATTTCACCTTGTTATCCTATTTGAGAGTCGGTGATTAAAGTTTATACCTTTTATAAAATTGGTGCAAATATTGATAAGCTTTATTGACATAATTCGTGAACAATTGAACAAACACATACAAGTTTTGCTATTCTGGCAAACTGGTAAACAATTCGTACAAAATGAGTATCTTTATTTTTTTGGGCCTTCCACTTAATGTTCGGTATTCATATTGAAACTTGATTATTTCAGATTTGTGTTGCAGGATCTTATTTGGGAAAAAACAATCTCTACCAAAAAAAAATTCATATGGAGAGATCAAACCTACGTTGGACCAAATGTCGTTTTCATACAAAATGATACTTGGTCCGACATAAGATTCGATTTGTCAATTCGACAAAATTTATGGACATTTTAGAAAGATGGCTAAAATTTGAGATTGATATTGTAAAGTTATGTCCGAGGTAAATTTTCCACAAATTTCCTAAATGGAGATAAAAGTTAAACAGTACTCTCAAATAGTAATATTATGGTTTGTGCAAATCACCAAAGAAAAATGCTTACAAATTGGTTAGGTCCAGCCTGGAATACTGATTTTTGGGCCTTTTGATTTGGATCACTTCATAAAATTAAGGAATGTTTCCTAGTAAAATTACCTGTAGATTAGAAGTTAGAGCAAGGCAATAGCTCAAATAAGCCTCCAAACATATTATCAACTAAGTGCTCCTTCATCCTTACACCTTAATCAAGAGGTCTCAAGTTCAAGTCTCTTGGGATAAGGAGTTGCCTTTGTTATGGAGCGTTTTACCTTCAATATGGGATTTTCCGGCGCGAATTCGAATTTAATCGGGCTTCAATATGAGTACCGGACACCTGGTGGAAAAAAAAAAAAAAGAAGCTAAAATATTGAAATATTGATTAATAATAACATGACTCTTAAGTATAGAAGTTCAGAACAGACTTATATTTTTTAAAATTTCACCCAAAATATTCTAGACACATACTAAAGTATTTTCAAAAGATATAGCAATTGTTTTCACTCACATATTTAACTTGGGAATTTTTTCCATATAGCCACTCAAAAATAACTTAATTATGCTCTATAGATATAATTTGCTACATGTTAGAGGGAGGAGAGAGGCGAGCAAGAGAGGGCGGAGAGTGGAGCTAGTTAGATGGAGAGAGATGAATTGTATATGTATATCTGTCAAATAATTGTATATATGTAACTGATATACATATGTATTTGTATATCTGGCGAGCAAGATTGGTAGAGGGAGGAGAGAGGCTAGCGAGAGAGGGCAAAGAGTGGAGAGAGGCGAACAATATGTGTATATATGTTAGATAATTGTATATATGTAACTGGTATACATATGTATTTGTATATCTAGCGAGCAAGATTGGGAGAGAGAGGAGAGAGGGCAGAGAGTGGAGAGAAGCTAATTGTATTTGTATATCTGTCATATAATTGTATATGTATATGTATAATTTGTATTTTTATATGTATAAAAGAGGAGAGAGGAGAGAGAGAAAGAGAGGAGAGAGGAGAGAGGCGACATAACTACAGCTAAAATTAAGCTGCGAGCCATAATTAATTCAAACTATAGTTATGTTAGCTAATTAACTAGTATATTTTGCATATCCGCGTAATTTTCCCTTTTAACTTTTATACCAAATGAAGTCTATAGTCAAATGAACAAGTTAAACTTACAAATACATCTGTTTCTCTGGGCCTACAAAGTCAGCAAGGCCCAAGTAGCATTTGATTTCATCTTCCGTTTTCTTTGATCGGTTCTAGCAATCTTCAAGATTTTTGTGCGGCGTTTAACCATCAATAACTTTTTGGGTAGTAGAGAAACCATCTTGGATTTTTTTTTCTTTTAATCAAATGTACAGTTTATAAATTGCAAAAACGAATTTAGAATTTTAAGTTATATATACTGGATCCTCAAAAAGATAATTATAATAATGGGCTTTAGCAGGAAAGTCGTTTCAATCCAATTCATTTTTGGGATCAAATAAAGACAAAAAAGAATATGTCAATGATCTAGCACAATAAAGCATTCTCCGAGGACATAGAATATCACATTTTTTTGTCAGAGTATCGACAGTAATGCCTCTGTTGGAATGGCCCACCCTACCCAAGAGCGCTTATGTTATAGGAAAACTCATGGCTGGAAACAATCCAAATAATTTGTTATGATATCCGATAGGTATAAAAAAAAAAGTCCAGACTTGGTGAGCCTAGTGATAAAACTATTTTTAATTCATATATAATTTTTTTGATCAAAATTATTGAGTTATGTTGAATTGATGATCAATACTTCCTCCTTTCATTTTTAATTATCACATTTCGCTTCACTTTTACTTGTCATGTGCTCAAAACATGTCGGAAAACAAAGGGTATAAAATTAAGCATTTCACAATTCCTATAATTCATTAGGAGGTTGGAAAATCAAACTTGGTTTCTAATTGATCACGCGTGTAAATTGAACAATTGCCACTTCACTTTTTGACTCTAAAATCCTAATTTTTTAATCAAAGACTGCAAACTGTCACCAAATTGGTCGTTGACTTTTTTAGATTTGTTATACCTGCCTGCCTCGATGCAAATCGTTATCACTCTCCAAGACAGTCAAATACAACTCATAATTGAAAGAAGTTGTATAAAAATAATTGTCCAAAAAACAATAGGAAGAATGATAATCCATAAAGGAATTGGTAAAAAAGAGAGTAAATGGAAGAAAAGATTTTTATTTCTCTTCTGTATGTTTAACTCACAAATGATTCTCCTTATATAGAAAATTCGTTTACGTTTTCATTCATAAGAAGAACGTAAGAAATTAATGTATAATTAATGTAACGTAACATTACTCTTGCTTTAATGACATTTGTCATAATGCAAAGTAACTTAAGTTTTCTGAATAATTCATATATTTTCGTATGAAGTTAAGAAATTGTCACTTGAATAAATGTGAACACATAGATTAGTCTAGTTACAAAGAGTTATAAAATATTATTTATTCATTGCATTAAATAAAGAGAAATAATATTTACGGAGTTAAAGTTAGACAAATTAAAATAAGTTGAATTAATAAATTTAAAAAATATTACTTTCGCTGACATGACATGGGTCGAAATGGCTAACAAGGGGTCGTTATAACTTATAACCCAACCTACCAACTCTTATGAATATATCTTCTTTTCTATAATTTGTTTGATTACGAAATTAAATAAAACTCATTTTCTTTTACTATGGCTAAATCATATAAAATACAAATATTTTGATAAAATTTCTTATTTGTACTTATTATGAGCGATATACTCCTTTCGTCCAATAATAGTTGTCTACTATACTATTTTAGGATCTCCAACAATATTTGTCCACTTTATGAAATCAATGAATAATTTTACACTTAGTTCCTAATTTACCCTTATCATTAATTATAATCATTTCTCTATTACATTTTTCAAGACATTGTATTTATAATTTCAAAGGGCGATATAGTAATTGCAAAGTCAATAGTGGACAAGTATTGTTGGATAGAGGGAGTAATAAATACAATGTTTTGAAAAATGTAACAAGGAAGTGACTATAATTAATGATCATGATAAATTAGGAACTAAGTGTAAAATTATCCATTGATTTCATAAAGTGGACAAGTATTGTTGGACATCCCAGAATAGTATAGTGGACAACTATTATTGGACGGAGGGAGTATATTCAAAGGGTGATATAGTAAAATTATATTTCTATTTATAGTTTCTTAAGAAGTGTGCAAAGTCAATAGTGGAAAAGTATTGTTGGATAGAGAGAGTATTTAACTTAAATCAACACAATTTAGATGAATTGTATTAGGCCAATCAAAATGTCACTATAACAAAAACAGTTTTTAGCAGCAATAAATATGCACATTAATGAAGAGTGCTAAAACCTTTATCAGTATTTGACTATTAATTAATTATCATTCGATCCAATGTCACTATATGCTTTAGGGACATTTACAAAGAGTATCATTCACTATTAACTTTGCACACTTTTTAAGAAACTACAAATAGAAGAGTAATTTTACTATATCACCCTTTGAATATAATAACAATACAATGTCTTGAAAAATATAATAGAGAAATGACTATAATGAATGATAAGGGTAAATTAGGAACTAAGGGGCCGTTTGGTAGGGAGTATTAGGATAAATAGTCCATGTATTATGTATGGTATTATTTAGTACTATGTTTGGTAGGAATTTGGGCCTATGTATAACTAATCCATGAATTAGTTATACATCCTACATGGTATTAGAGGATGTATCACTAATACCTTCCATTTGGAGGTATTAGTAATACATATGATTTAATACCATATGATAAGTCTATGTAAAGACAAAAATATCCATCAAATCATTTTAATCATTTTATTTATTTTCTTGATTTTATGTTTTATATTTGTATTAGTAAATTTATTTAAATAAATTAGCTTACAAATTATTTAGAGAGAGTTGTTTGTTGTTAAATAAATCTAATACAAATCAATACAATATTTGAAATGTGAGTTGTTTAACATTTACTAATTAAAAAGGCAAATATATCACTACATGACGTTTGTGATTTTAATTGAATGTATTATATATATATATATATATTTGTGTGGTTTTCTAATTATTTGTATTTTGAACAATTTATAAAATTGCATACATATTAAAATTACTACTTGCAATTTTTATGTTTAAATGAAGATGGTTTATTCAATTTTACTATTGTTTATCATCTTTTCGATTTTAAAAGTAGATGGTTTATCTTTTTACATTGAAAATTGACATTTTGTGAATGATCAAGTTATTAAGATGACAATTATATATCCTCAAATAATCCAAGTGAAAAAATAGCAAACATGACATCAAAATTGTTCTTCTCCTAGCTAGTTAGAAGGTCATAAAAAATAATATTGTCTGACACTTATCTACCTTGACCCAATTACATAATAATTCAAGGGTATAATTAGAAAGAAACTTTTTATATAGTTTTAATCCAAACACAAGATGAGGTGGGAAATAATTAACCAAACACTTGATAAAAATAAAAACTCTGCATTATTAATCCTTGCATTACTAACATCTGCATTACTAATCCCTGCGTTATTAAACTTTGTACCAAACGGCCCCTAAGTGTAAATTATCCATTGATTTAATAAAGTAGATAAGTATTATTGGATATCCCAAAATAATTTAGTGGACAACTATTGAGGAAGAAAAAAGTGTCCATTAATTATTTTTTCTAACTGCGACTTCAAGGTTAATTTATTAACAATTCTCGACTTATTAGAACCAAAGTTGGACCACAGAGTGGGAGAGTCCAATAGTTCAATTTCCCAGAAGTTACTTTATCAAAGAATTTAATACTTTCTTTTGTCCACTATTAATTTTGCGCACTTCTTAAAAAACTATAAATAGAAGTGTAATTTTATTATATCACATTTTAAATATAATAAATACAATGTCTTGAAAAATATAATACAAGAATGGCTATAATTAATTATAAGGGTAAATTAGGAACCAAGTGTAAAATTATTTATTTATTTCATAAAGTGGACAAGTATTATTGGACATCTCAAAATAGTATAGTAAACAACTATTGTTAGACGGAGGACGTAATTTCTTGATCAAATTTATGCCTCTTATTAATTACATGAACCTACTACTATAAATATAGAGCAAGGATGTACCATATTTTCTCACACAACTACCCAAATATTATAAGGAGTACGTACAAGAATATCAGATTATTATCTCCAAATTTGAGCAAACTTTCATAAAAAATGGCAAGAGGTCTCAACTTTTTTGCAGTGCTGATCGCGGTTAATCTCTTATTAAGCTCTTCACTTTTTCTTAACAACGAACAACGTTGTTAATATTGATGAATTATATTTTGAAGAAATTAAGATAAGAGGGCCGAGTTCAAGGGGCGAGGGACACAAATATAGAGATGCTTCAACTCTTGGAGGAGTAAAAAATTCTGGACCTAGCCCTGACTTGAATCATTAATTATTAGAGGAATCTATATTACATGTCATAAATGTAACTCTTTAATAATTATAAAATAGCAATTTAATTACAAGTTTTAACATATTAGGATAATTTTATATTAAATTAAATTTTATTTATTTCTTCATTGACAATCACCAGCACTTGTTGAAATCAAACATAAAAGAAATACAACATAAAAGATTGAAGAATGTTGTGAAGGAGAAACTTCAGAAGTGATTATGCAATTATGACTCAATGTGTATGCGGTGATTTTGATTCTATTGTGTATAAAATCGTTAATAGTTAAAGATATCAATTTGCAATAATATTGGTGTTTAGAAAATGTATAAATATTGATATCAATTAGTAAGTTTAATTTACTATGTATAAATATTTTATTGTATGAAATAGGTATGAAATTTGATACCCAACAAATTCGTGGACTATTATACTTTTTTTCATGTTTAGGAAGTGAATAAAAATTGGTATCAATTAGTAAAGTTTAGTTTAATATGCATAAACATTTTACCTATGAAATAGGTATGAAATTTGGTACCCAACGAATTTGTCGATTATTATAAAGTACTTTTTATTGATGTTTAGAAAGTGTATAAAAATTGGTATCAATTAGTAAGTTTAGTTTAATATGTATAAATATTCTACGGTATGAAATATGTATGAAATTTGATTACCCCAGCAAATTTGTGAATTATTACATCTTCTATTAGTGTTTAAAAAGTGTATACAATTGATATCAATTACTAGTAATTTTAGTTTAGTATATATAAATATAAATATTCTACTGTATGAAATAGGTGTGAAATTTAATACTCCAACAAATTTCTGAAAATTATTATATCTTTTATTAGCGTTTAAAAAATGTATAAAAAATTATACCCATTAATAAGTTTAATTTAGTATATATAGATATTTATTGGCATGTAAACTATAAGCTCAAATTCATAATTATCCGTTAGAACACACAAAAATTATTTAGTGAATGAAATGTCTATACAAACTGTTCTGAACTAAATTGATTCAAAATATCAAATGAAAATTGAATTCTATACTATTTACACATTTTAAAAATATCTATTAACAAGATTCACAACAGCTCGTCAAGAGGAGGATACTTTGTTTCACCAAGTTAGAAAATTTGTATATTATTTTCGTAGGATACCTGATTGTGTATCACGTTATATGTACTTTAGACATTTTAATAATTTGTCATCTAAATTGAAATCAATCTAGTATCAAAATTGACATCAAATAAAAACTACATGCATTGAGGTACCAAAAAATATTGTTATTTAATATATAAACTTGGTATATAAACTGATTTCAATAGGACTAATTAAAATTAATCATAAAAATCATATCATACTCTCATTACATTCAATAAATGATACTTTTGAATTTATCGTGTGAATTAATATGTAATAAGGTATACTCACTCCATTCAATATGAAGATTATATACAAACTAGAGAACTTAATTTATTTTAGCGATTTTTTTTAGATTTTAGATTTATGAAACTCGTATATATAAGATGCTAATTGTAAATAATGCAGTATTTTTAAACAGAAATTCATTATACACTTCATGCAGATTCATACAAAAAAAAACTATCCATCTAAGAAAAAAATTACAAAAAAAATCATATTCCAAAAACAAAACAGATTCCAGAAATAAAAATACTTATTTTAATTTATATTTAAAAAACAATTTTCCAAATAAAAAACACCAAAAAATGATATCAACCAAAATTCTAAGCAGTAAAAATTACACGTAGAATCTAAATGAACACTATTACGTAATGAAATTTTTTTAAAAAAATCGACACCTATAGAAAAAAAAGATGAAGGCTAATATGATGGCCGGTCATAGTTCAGTAAAGATTTTAAGTGGGTTCGCTTGGACTATGCTATGTATGAATGATCTTTTCCTTCGCGCTTGGTAAGCGCTTCGCTGTAGCCAAGCTTACTGCTAGCCTATCGGCTAGAGCCAAGCTTCGATTCGATATGGGACGATTAAATACTTTTTCATTCATTCCCTCCAATCAAAAAAGACTTTTTTCGAATTTTTTTGAGTTTTTTCTGGATTTTTATGAGTTATAAGATAAAAAACCGGTTCCCATATAGACACTTTAACTCACATTGCTTTAGGCAGTACTCTTCTTACTAAAGAAGAAGACTTACTGATAGAGGGAGCAAATCCGTCACTGGACGAGGAAGAAAAGAAAGTCGTATAAGGACGAGGCGGACTCTGCCATCCCTTTCTGTTCGCTTCCAGAGGTGCTTAAGTGGTCATTATCCGGGAGAATCAAAATTAGAGATTGATTCTATTAATTATTAATTATGAAATTGATAATAACTAAAATAATGACCAATTAATTTGGAGAAAATTAGGGTATTGATATCCTACGAGTTATAGAACACTACATTTAAGGAAAATATATTGTTAATTAGTTGATTAAAACTATTTTAATCTATTTTCTGTTTTTTTTGTAAACTAGAAACTGTTGTTAGAATTAATAATATTTGCTTTTAAATATGGTATTTATTAAATTTACTCAATATAATTGCGAGATTGTTCAAATAAACTTGCTGGTTCTGCGCTCAATATTCACTCTTAATCCCTTCCGTCGATCTGTTCAAATATTCATGTAGAAGAACTAAATGTACATAAACTAATAATCGTATAGGTAGTGGCGGAGCTAGGTGGGGATTCATGAGTTCGGACTAATATAGTAGCTTTTTCGTAGATTCTATATTTGTACTAGAAAACTAAATAAATATATATGTATATTAACTCGTGAATCCCTAACAAAACTGATGGATAGCTTAGTGATTAGGAAAGGGTCGTGAAAATACTTTCCATTCAAGAGTTGTTTCAATGAATACTTCAACTAAATCCAGCGTTTTGGATACAGAAAATGGATATATATGTGAAGAGTTGTTACTTTAAAATTTTAACAAATATTGATTTTTAAATTCAAAAGTGCAATGAATTTAATGATAAAAACTTTAAAAGTGAATCCAATGCATGCATAACGTTTAAAATTAATGTATAGTTAATGTAGCGCATGGTTCAATGGATACTCAACTAAATCCAGTGTTTTGGATACAAAAAATGGATATATATGTGAAGAGTTATTACAAATAAATTTTAACAAATGTTGATTTTTAAATTCAAAAGTGCAATGAATTTAACGATAAAAACTTTAAAAGTGAATCCAATGCATGCATCACGTTTAAAATTAATCTTGAATCCGCCTTTACCAGTTATCAAAGTAATGATATTGTAGAAGTGTAGGTAGATTTCCTAAGTGTCCCAATTAGCATGGAAATTTTATTGTTAAGCTATGAAATTTGTCCGTCGCTAATTTTTTATTTTTCGACAGTGATCAATGGAATAGTTCCTAGTGGACGCAACTCAAGGAAGGCCACTGAAGATGCCATAAGGAAAACTACACATAAAATATATATATTTCCTTTTTTAGTTTAAGAATATTTACCTTTTTCCTTTAGGTTAATTAGATCTACATAATGATAGAATATTCTACATTAATAGTAAGCTATCTCTTTTTCATTTCTTTCTCTTTACTTCACTATATATAATTTATTGTCTTTGTTTTCTTTCCTAAGACAAGACAATAAATTACATACATGAAAAAGGCACTTGTCATGGGCAATCTAAAGTTCTAAAGGATTTGTGAACAATTGAACAACATATACAAGTTTTGCTATCCCACAAACTTGTGAACAATTTGTACAAAATAAGTATTTTTGTTTTTTGGCCTTCCAGTTAGAGTTCGGTACTTGTTTGATACAAATTGAGAAAGTTAACTATTTTTAATAGAAATGGTTTGATCAAAATTATTGAGTTATGTTGAATTGTTGATCAATATTTTTTTTGATTATTTTTACTTGTCATAGTTTTCACTTTTACTTATCAGCTATTATATTTCGAGAATTAAAACGTGACAAGTATAAGTGAATCGAGGGAGTACTTTGCTCCGCTCGTCCGTCCAGTGGCTAGTGTTTCTGATTAATCACGTGTGTAAATTGAACAATTGCCACTTCACTTTTTGACTCAATTGAATAATCCTAATTTTTTAATCGAAGACAGCTGCAGACTGTCACCAAATTAGTCGTTTGACTTCAATTTTTTTAATTTGCTATACCTGCCTGCCTTGATGTACAAGAACTAATTAACTCAAACATATTTTAGCAAGATTCAGCATCAGATTCCTAAATAGTTAGACTAAGTTGAATTTAGACCGATCAAAATGAGTTTGAGTTAAATTTTTTTAAAAAGTAATTTTACTGAGATGAGATCATCAAAATGGTTAACAATGATCATAATTCAACCCACTATATATATAACACTTGGAAAATAAAACTTGTTTTCTTATATATAATTTGTTTAGCTACGAAATTAGATAAAACTTATTTTCTTTTATTATCGCTATATCTAACATATATAATAAAATAAATATTTTAATAAAGTTTCTCGTGTGTTAATATGGGCGACATATTTAGCTCAAATCAGTACAATTTAAATGAGCAAAATTAGACGGATCAAAATGTGTGGATTATTAACCCTCCCAATTTAGAGTAGTTTTGGACTAACCTTGTGTTTTTATGGCAAATTTTGCTACACTTAAGAAAAATAAAAGATACAATAAGATGCCATTAATAGCAATATATGTATATATTTTCTTATGTATGATCTAGACATCTAGTTGACAAGTCAACAATATAAAAATTGCCCCAAAACAAAAGACCATATATATTCTCTCCATTCACTTTTATTTGTCACTCTTTGACTTGGCACACCCATTAATAAAATAATTATTGATGTAGGTATTATATCAAACTATCCCCTACTAAATGATGTCTTGGAAAATAATTTGAAAAATAAGTATTTAATGCTGAGGATAAAACATGAGAAAAAATTATTGTCTTTTTTTGATATGTTAAAAGTGACAAGTAAAAATGAAAATTTATTTTAGAAAAAGTGACAAGTAAAAGTGAACGGAGGGAGTATTATATATTTGCATGCATATAGTGGTTGACGTAGGCTATTACGCAGGCAAAAAGATATAGAAAAGAGAAAAAAAATGTCCACTAATTTTTTTTCCCCCTAAATGCGACTTCAACGTTAATTAATTAACAATTTCTGACTAATTAGAACCAAAGTTGGACCAAAGAGTACGAGAGTCCAATAGTTAAATTTCCCAGAAGTTACTTAATCAAATAATTTAATAATTTCTTGATCAAATGCCTCTTATTAATTACATGAACGTACTACTATAAATATAGAGCAAGGATGTACCACATTTTCACACACAACTACACAAATAATATAAATAGTACGTACAAGAATATCAGATTATTATCTCTAAATTTGAGCAAACTTTCATCAAAAATGGCAAGAGGTCTCAATTTATTTGCAGTGCTGATCGTGGTTAATCTCTTATTAAGCTCTTCACTTTTCCTTAACAGCGAAGCTCGTCCTCTCAACGTTGTTAATGTTGATGGATTATATTTCGAAGCAATTAAGACAGGAGGGCCGAGTTCGAGGGGCGAGGGACACAAATATAGAGATGCTTCAACTCTTGGAGGAGTCAAAAATTCTGGACCTAGCCCTGGCATGAACCATTAATTATTATTGTTTAATCCAAGCTAATATTATTATTAGTTTGCTGATTATTGATTTAATTACTTAATTCATTACTTGTAACAATTTTTTACTTTTTCATTTTTTTTGTTTTGAGTAAGTTGTAATGCATTGTACGAGAGTTAATTTGTAAAATTCTTTCGTTTAATTGATTATGTTATTGTGTGAAAGTGGATGTTGATAGATAATATAATTAAATAACTAAATATATATTTTCTGTAACAACTTAAATTTCTAAATGAAATGGTGATACATTTCAATTTAGATGTACAATAACAACAATTTACAATGATGTGATCAACAAAAAAAAAGAGTTTTGAAAAAGATTTAAGAGAATAATAATATCGCTGAACTCGTTGGTTCCACGCTCTATTGATCGTAAAGGCCAAATTGAGAGCGAGGCAAGTAGGGAATATAATTGCGAAATTGTTCAAATAAACTTGGAGAAAATGATTAAATGCCCCTTAACCTATATTCGAATTCTCAACTACACACTTCAATTTCACAGGGGTCCTTTCACCCCCCTAAAGTATTTAAAACTGAAATTATTACCACCCTAAATGCATAGCGGGCAAGGTGAGTGTATCTCACTCTCTTTAAGAGAGTGAGCACCAAAAGTAAATATTAAAATGTTATTTTTAATATCTTTTTTCATAAATATGCATTTTTAATTATTATCCTTTTTTACTTATTTTCTTTCTTCTCTATGGCAACATATACCAAATCATCACTCACTATCTTTAAGCCATTGCTGCCATCACTATCTCCACCAAATTCACCATTCTTGATTCCAAAAAAAATAATTTAAACTTTCTAATAAACAATTTGCAAAATCAATCTAATAAACTACTGATAAATTGATAAAATGGTGCAATAATTTTAGTTTTGAACACTTCAGGGGGTGATAGGACCCCGTGAACTTGAAGTGTGTAATTGAGAATCCGAACATAGATTGAGGGGGCTTTTGGCCATTTTCTCAATAAACTCATTGGTTCCGCGCTCAATATTCACTCTTAATCCCCTCCATTGATCTGTTCAAATACATGTTCATGTAGAAGAACTAAATGTACTTAATTAAACTAACAATCGTAAAGGTAATGGAGCATGGTTCAATGGGATACTTCAACTAAATTCAGCGTTTTGGATACAGAAAATGGATATATATGTGAAGAGTTATTACATTAAAATTTTAACAAATGTTAATTTTTAAATTCAAAAGTGCAATGAATATAACGACAAAAACTTTAAAAGTGAATTCAATGTATGCATCACGTTTAAAATTAATCTTGAATCCGCCTTTACTAATTACCATAGCAATGATACTGGAGAAGGGTGTGGAGTTTTCCTAAGTAGTGACCCAATGGAGAGAGTATTGATGCTTTGTTTGTCTCATTATATGATTTTGAACAATCTGCGTTTCACTATCACAAAATTCAATGGACTTCTATGAAGTTGGGAAATCAAAATTTTCTGTTATTATGAATTTTAAGCCGGCATGCAATATTCATCACGTGATTAAATTAAAATTGAATTATTTTACTTCACTTTTTTGACTCACTTTGAATTCTATATTTAGCAAGATTATTCTTCATGCATCAAATGTCTGCCCTGCCAAACAGAGACCATACGAAAGAAATATCATTATTAGTTAATTTTGACACATAAATATAATATTAAAAATGGACAATAAAGAAAGAGATTTCATTAATAAATTAAACTTTAAGCCAATTGATCCAAAGGATTCAGTGGGCAGGTCAATAAGAGTTAACAGTATAAATTAAAATATTCTACTCCTATGTTTTTTTAGAAAATAAAATTGAATATTTATAAGTGAAGTAATAGATTAAAGAAATTAATGGACATTGTTACTAGTCCACTTTGCCTTTTTAGAGGTACCACGAAACCATATTGCATAATGGCTGCATATTAATGTTTTATGTAAGCTAATAGAACGCCAGCAAATTGGACCAGAAAAAGTGAAACTATTTTTTTTTTAAAAATGTTTAAAGGTTAAAAAAAACTAATGATCTTTTGCATCAATTTCTAAACGCAACTAGAACGTTAGTTAACTACGTCTCATAACGAGAGGCGGAGCTTTGGAGTTCTAAATTTTCTTTTTTTTAAAAAAAGAGAGGGGGTTTGTGAACTCACAACTCTAGTGAAAGCATTTTCACGATTCTTTTCTTAGAACCACTAAACCGTCAATCAATTTTATTAGGGTTTCATAAGTTAATATATATATATATATATGATATATATTTATTTAATTTTCTAGTACAAATATAGGGTCTACAGAAAAGCTGAGTTCGTCGAACCCACGAACCTCCACTTAGCTCCGCCTCTGCTCATAACTGATAGAACCAATTTTGTTAATCAAAGTTACAATGTATATCACTTAACCATGGTAATTAAGATATATATTATACATTAATTTGGTTGGTGTAAATACTCGATGTGAGTAAGTTATTAACCATTTTGAACTAGAAATTAACAACCCCCAGGCCCCATATGACTAACAAGAATCAAATTTTGACTGGAAAGCTCAAAAATTCCAATAATCATAGCTTCCCAGAAATTGGTTCAAACACCATTCCATTCAAAAGATTTCCAGATTTAATTACATGGCACTTTCTTCCTAAAAGGCTAGCTATGTATCATTTGTTGGAAATTTTACAAAAAATACTTGATCACGAATATTGTAGTGAATTCTTCAAAGCTTGAGGCGTGTCAAAGACACTATAGTCAAGGATATTTCACCTGATATACGTGTATTTCTTAGAATTCAACAAGCTCTTCTAGTATAAAACTAGAAGCCAAAAACTAACAAAGATTCAATAAAAATGATTTTTTTTTCTATGTTATCTCATAAGAAGAAGTATTTTTTAGGTGTTCTTCGTTTTTTCTCATCATCCAAGAAAGGAACTTGAATGTATATTTATATGAAAAATCTCTCATTAGATTAATGGTCAACACCAAACTATCAGATTAATGGCAAATAAAGAGGATTAAGGCCAATCAAGAAGCAAAGTAATTAGTTATTCCCTCTGTTCCTATTTAGTCATCATCATTTTAGATTTCATATTCCTTGAAAATTAGATAAGTTTACCATTATATCTTTATTTAGTATTCTCTTCAAGTCAAATTTTCAATAAATGATAAATATGCTTGTTGAAAGTCTAATCAACACTAATTCATATCAAATTTTACAAAGTGAAATAAAAATGCAATCTTTTCATATTTTCTTATACAAAGAAAATTAAATTTCAAATAAAGTACATTTTAAAATGCATTGGACGACTATTTCAAAATTTTGAATTTGTAATTGGATCCGAAATTTCAATATGAATTAATCCAAAATTTGAAAATTTTAAAATTTCCACCTTAATTTACCTATATATTTTATGTAAAAAGAATTTTTTATTAACTCTTCCTTGATAAAATTTGTTGAAGCTTCAACTTTCGAGACAAGATTTTATTTGTTTTTCTCTATCTTTTAATGTTAGTTTGTTTGTTGAGATTCCTTTTTGAGGATCAGATTTTATAGAATACGGAAATAATTAATTAATATAATTAATTACTTTTTCATTTATTTTTCTTTGTCATATTTGGATTTAACACACTAATTAAGAAAACAATAATTGTAGCTTTTGCTTCTTGATATATATAAAACAATGTTAAATTTGGACATAAAAGGACTCACAGCTAAGTTGGTTGAGTGTAGCTTTTGCTTCTTGATTGACGCGGGTTTGAACCCACACACAACCTTTTATTTAATTATTATATATTTTAGGAACTTTAAGTTGTTTATTGATATATTTTCTTTCTTTGTTTGTTTGCTTTTTCTTTTCTTCTTTTTCCCTTTTATTTTTTTCTCTTGATGTTTTATATATATATATATAAATAATTAGCACTTTTATTTTGATTAGATTATTTTCAAAACGAAAAACTATCCAGAAAAAGTTAAAATATTTTTTTATTTTACTTTTTGAAAATGATATAATAGTATACGTGAATTGTGTTTATATATATATATATATATATATATATATATATATATATATATATATATATGTATGTATGTATAAGGTGACACCGCTTGCAAAAAGTCCTGCGTACGCCACTGTTTCAACTTTGATTAACCATGGTAATTAAGATATATATTATATTGATTTAGTTGGTGTAAATACTCGATACAAGTAAGTTCTTAACCATTTCAATTTTTTCAGTTTGAAATTATAGCTAATATTTCCATTTGAATTGATCCAAATTTGAAAATTCAATATTTTTGACCGTAATTTTCCTATTTATTTTATTCTCTTTCTAGATAAAATTTGTTTAAGCTTCAATTTTCAAGATAATTTTTTATTTTGTCTCTATCTTTTATGGTAACTTTGTTTGTTTGAGATTTCTTTTTTAAAATCCAATTTTATAGACAATGGTGGGTGTAATTAATTAATATGAAGCAATTAAAATAAACATGAATTAGTTATTTTCTCCGCTCATTTTTATTTGTTATATGTTGACTTGTCATACCCACTAAGAAACAATGATTGACATGACTTATTTCATCACAACACTCTTATTAATTGATATCATAGAAAATAATATGGAGAATAAATAATAATGATAAGGGTAATATTCTTTTTTGATAAGTTAAGAGTGACAAGTAAAATTGAAAAATCTATTTTTGAAATAGTGGACAAATAAAAATGAACGGGGGAGTATTAATTTTTCTATAGTGGTAAAATACACACTTTCAAGTTTCAAGATAACAACTCTCAAGGGTAAAATTGGAAGAATAGTGTCATTTGCATTAATTTTGAGAAATGACAAATGTTAAAGAACATTTATTTTTAATAAGTAAATGAAAACGGAGGGAGTACTATTTTGCATATACAAAGAAATAAAAGGATGTGAAAGAAATTATATATAGCTATCTTTACTAGTATGTATAATCTCTATTTTAGGGGGAAAAAATTAGTAGCATTGATAATGAAAGGAAATAAATATGACTATTTTTAATGTTTTGTAAAAATTTTAAGTAACAATAATTGACAATTTAAAATATTTAAAAGATATATAAAAAAATTATATCAAAAATAGATATATTTAAATCTTAAAATTCAAAAAATATTACATATATCTAGAGAATAAATCTGGACATATTTCGTTTTGAACTCGTTATTTTTATTTAATACTAGTGAAGCTCGTCCTCTTAATTTTTCTATAAAGCAAGTCATGAAAAGTGTCATCAACGTCAAATTTATGAAAGAATTATATGCTGGGGCAATAAAAACCACAGGACCAAATCCAAAGGGAAAAGGACACAAACCAATGGTTGCTTTGATTCATGGAGGAATCAAGAATTCTAGACCTAGTACTGGCATAAATCATTAGCTAGTTATTTTTCGACTCATGTCTTTGATAAAAAATAATCATTATCAGATTCTACAGATGAGAATTCATGATAATATCCTGGTGTTTTACTTGTAAAATTTAGTACTCTAGTATCGTTATTATTTTTCAATTGCAAGGCCTAAAAAGTGATTATTTGTAAAATTTATCCGAATCATTTTGATTTGTTCTTCATTTATTAGTTTTTTCATTAATTAGTATCTTAAAATTATTTATGTTTTTAAAATAAGTCGTTACTGTATTAATATATATGTTGATGTAAAAGTTAAAACATTTTTACTTTTGGATTTTCTTGAATAAAGCATTTGTACTCCTTTTTTTTCTTTTTATTAAAGAGGTTAATATATATATATATATATTCTTGATCAAGTATAGACATAGTAGGTAGTAATGTTTCACTACCATAGTTAGAAATTACAATAAGATTATCTATACGGACTAACTTATTACAAGTAGCTAGTATTACTATTTTACTAGATGGCAATCCCACGTTATATTATTATTTTTAAACAACTCTGACAGTTAAAAAAAAAAGAAAAGAAAGAAAATTAAAAAGAATGACCCCTTGGTCATTGTATTAACCAAAAATGGCCCAATAAATATTAAGTTACTAAACTAAAAATGGGCAATTTTTGGTCTCCACTCTTGTTTTCCTCTATTTCACTTTTAAAAATTGATTTTTTTAATATTTGTTCTGTTAAATTTGCTATCCCACTAAATTCATATTAGAATCTATACCCATTTTTCGTCTTTATTTGATTGTTATGTATAATAGTGTGAATACATTCTTTATGCATCATAGACATAGTTATACATTATAAATATATTATGTAACAATGTATAAATATTATATAGCAATATATATGAATATATAATAAGTATATATTATGTATATATGATTAAACAATGTTGATTGTGACATATATATTTGGGCCATTAACTGGAAATTTTTTAGTTTGACGGTAAGAATCCCTCAAAAAAAATCATACATTGTTATTGATGCATACATTACGCCGCAATTTGAAGTGATATCAATAAAAAATTATTACATGTTTAAATAAGGTGAGACACAAGCTGAACTATATTAAAGATCAATCAAAGGTTTCTAAGTTTTCAAAATAACATATCTTACAATTTAATACAATTTTGAGTAAGACTTTCCTACACCCTAACCGATCTATATAAAATTAATGATGTTAGAGCTAACCGATTCGCGCCGTAATTCAAAGTGATATCAGTCAAAAATATTATTACGTGTTTTAATAAGATGACACACACATCAAACTAATTAACAATCAATCAAACATTTCTAAGTTTCCTAAATGACATACATCTTACAAGTTAATACAATTTTATCACTCGAACTCTAATGATAAGTTTGATGACTCACATAAACCAGTCAGACAAATTAAAATTCTCATTGGGAAAAATAAATAAATTAAGACACTTATTTGGACACAACAAAAGGGGTAATAAATTTACCACTCTTTACTCAAAAAAACATATATATAAAAAAAAACCTTTTCTACAGCAATTGGCTACAGAAAGAAAGTGCCAATTTTGGGTTCCAGTAAGCAGAGTGCCGCCATATCATCATCTTCTCCGCCACCTGACCGGTAAACTCCTTTTCTTGATTTTCCGATTAGATAAACTCAACTGTTTATAGAAATTGAACTCTTTCCTTTATATACAATTTACCCTTTAATTTCTTGTTTGTTGTACAGAAATGGTGAGCTCAAATGCTGCTGGAGTAACGGACAATTCCATCATCGGCTCCGACGAAGGCGGCGCTTCCACCACCCATGATACTGACATTGACATGGCTGATGTTAAAGCTGAGCCTGTTGACTATCCATCGCCTCCTTCATCCCGTTTTGGTGAGGGTGAAAAAGTTCTTGCCTTTCATAGCCAACAACTCTATGAAGCTAAGGTATAACATTCATACCCCTGCTGATCTTGAGCTTTTTTTCTTGCATTTGGGGTAAAAAGACTACTTTTTGATTTGACTTGTATGATTTCAATTATTTGAATAGAAATTTGATTGAGTGGGGAATTTTAGTAGTTTAGTTGGTTGGCTACGTTAACTTTCACCGTGTTGGTGAGGGTTTGATTCGCGCCTTGTGATCCCCTCCATCATTTCCCATATCCCCAATTTAAAGAACAAAAAGAAAAAAGAGTAGGTGTATTCTTGTCTTATGGTTTATGTTAAAAATTGAGATGATAAGGGATATGGCTATATATAAGATCACAAGGGAGATGATTAAGGTAGATACAAGGATTTACCGTTAGAATTCAAAATCTCTAGAAAGCAACGGTCGTTAAGTAAACGTGTTAATAGTGGCAGAGTTAGGATTTTTACTAAGGGGGTTCAGAATATAAAGAGGTAAACATAGGGGATTCAACATTAACTATATATAATACATAAAAAATACTTTTGACCGTATATATAAGTGTAGTTTGTTGACGAACCCCCTTGCGGTACCCTCCTAAGTGCTAACTTGACTAAAATCTATTCTCAACTAATAGATATGGTATGTATAGATTTTTTTTTTCCATTGTGCCCTACTTTTGCAAAGTTTATATGGATCACAAGGGATTGTAGGTCCTTTGAGACGACTTCCTTCCCAATGATGTTAGGTCTACCTCGTTCCCTTTTAACATCTCACTAACCATGGGTTTACATCTATGGACGGATGACGGGACCATCTCAGTGACCTTGTCTCATTTTATCCTCGATGTGTGCTACTTGAACCTTTTCGTGAATGTGATCATTTCTAATCTTGTTTAGACTTTATGGCCGCACATCCATCGTAGTAACCACATTTCACAACATTCAGTTTATGGATGTGTTGGACTTTAAGGAACCAACATTCACCCTTATATAAGTTGTTGGTTTTATAACTGTTCTATAGAACTTACATTTCACTTTGATATACAACCACTCGATTTTAATTCACTATCATTCTATTCTCTTGTAAAGGAAATATTTTTAAATTGATGAATCTAGTTTTGGATCGATCTGCTACGGGCACAACCTCCTTGCCATCTGCCTTGAGAATCATTAACGTCATAATCAATTTTAATTTTTTCTATTTCCACTGGAGCCTGACTCATCCTAGAAGAAATTGCCAAATTTCAATATGTCATACAACACTTATAATCAAATGACCATAAATTATGTTGTTGTGAAGAGAATTTTGGTGATAAAAAAAACAATCCTCTAAAGTAGAAACTAATTTAATTTAGAGAGAAAGTCATTGATCACGTGGATTGCGAAGGGGTGTGGTTCATGGATCATGTTGCTAGTATCAAAATCTTACCTTTCCAGATGATTTTTGTTTTCGTCGTGTAAAACTTTCCAGTCTCTAGTTCTGTCTTACCAGTAAAAGTCTAAATGTTAATTAATCTTATGCTTAATGCCATTTTTATCCATGAATTTTTGCTGCTTTTGAATTTTTCTTCTTTTCTTTTCTGGGTGGGAAGGTTCAAAAAGCTGTGTATCAAATAAGGGAGTGGAGATATTTTGTTCATTATCTTGTAAGTATCAGCTTCCCCAGCTCTATGATATTTTAAAAGCTCCATTTTTAACAGTAAACATTTTTGTCATCCATCTTCTGTTTAGTTGGTAGAGAGTACTTCCTCATGGATATGAATCCGTTACATGGGAGCAAAAAAAGGTGATTGTTTAGATATGTGCTTAACCAGTGCTTCTTTTTCCTTTTTCAGGGTTGGAACAAAAGGTGAGTACAACATTCAAGTTTTTCCTCAAGCAGAAGTTTAATTCTAAATAAAATTCTTGCTGGCGGCAAGTTTTCATATTGACGTGCATTTGATTGTTCGATATATTCCATAATCATATGGTTCTTTAAAGTCAATTGGGGTAGTCTCTAGCCTTTCCCTCACACTAGTTCACCTTTCATTCAACTGACTCAGGTTCCTTCTTTATAAACTGTTGACCTGCTTCTGATGTTTCCCTCCTTTCTTAAAAGTTTACTGAAATCAGATGTTTTTTCGATGCTTCTAGCCTGTATTGGTGACTGTAAGTAGTGATTTGGTTTATACCTGGTCCAGCATAGAGTGGTTTATTTGATTTACTTTCTATGCATTTCATCAAGGAAGGCATTTATCTTTTTGATTTCTCTTTCACTTTTTAACAGCTGGGATGAATGGGTGGGCATAGATCGATTAATGAAAAACACAGAAGAGAATGTTCAGAAGCAGCAGGAGCTTAAGAAAAAACAGGATACAGATAATAATGGGAAGGCCGCACGTGGATCACAAACGAAGACAAAAGGTTTTACAGGTTAGATCACGTGTACTCTACTGAATTAACTATAGGGTGGTTTCCTTCTTGTCCTATCCGTGAAAGGATCTCCTCTGTTGGTCTACCCTCTCCCCTCCTCTTTTCGTGGCGCGTCGGCTGGGTTACTTCTATTTTTCTGCAATTAGAAGAGTCCATCTGTTGGCTTTCAAAGAAGACTAGTTTCTATAGATGACAAAAGTATTCTTTTCATGCTCCAGGTGTTAATTCATTTGGACAGGTTTTACATCTTTGATCTGAAGTATTCCTATCATGATGTGTTTTATGGGATTTTCATGATTCATACTTTTTCTGCTGTTATCTTGTTTTTCTCTAAGCTTCTTTAGTGGTTTTCTATTTCCTTCTTAAATCTGTGAAGTTTATAATGTACTTGATTTCATTCAGTTGTTGTTTGATTACAGGGCGAAGAGGCAGAAAGCGAAAGAGTGATATTCCGCCGAAGGTACATTTGTGTTCTATTTTACCTTTTCTGTGCTGAGGATCGGATGCGTATTTTTCTTTCTGCCTATCTATTCAGGTTTCTGTTGCAATAATGAAGCTAGAGTCCTTATTTTAACTACACTTTTTTCTGTGAAAATATGTTCATTTGGTTTCCTTGTCCCCTTAGGTCTCTTTGTATGTTTTCTTGATCGATTTAGATGTTACTTGTTAGATTATAATCTAGCTGTTTGTCAGGACAAGGATGCTCCTCCTCCAGAAAAGCTTGTCAATATCCAAATACCACCACAATTAAAGAAACAGCTGATTGATGATTGTGAATTTGTCAACCACTTGGGCAAGGTAAAGATATGCTAAATGCTCTAACTTTCTGATTGTCTCCTTGAAACATTGATAGGATATCTACTATGCCATGTTGCTTAATTACTTTTCATGAAAAATCTCCTTATTCTCAAACCTGCTCTCTTTTGTTATTGTACTTGTAGTAGTTTGGTGTAGACTGGGAGTTCATTTTTTCGTTCTTTATTTTAAGTGAGAACATTGAGCATTTGTGGTTTACTCTACGAACTGTTGTCTATTAAACTCATATCTCATTTCTTTTGTTTTGTGCTTTGAGTCAATTCATAATGCAGACTAAGTTGTACACTGCTTTCTTAATTTTACTTAATTGCTTGATGAGAAAACGAATTAAGAATCACTGTCCAGGAAAAAAAGAGGAATATGTGATTGATTACACTCTCTTATCTCCAAAACGCTTTTACTTTCTTTTTCTTAATGCAAAACATCTGATATCTTTCAATAAATGGTAAAGTAATTCTTCTCCAATAATTCAAGCTAATTTGGTGATTCTTTTCCTTTCTCCGACAATACAAACTAATAGACTGGTTCTGCTTTATTATTTCAAACTTGACAAGTACTCCCTTTGTTTAGTACTCTACTTTCACATTTGAAACTAAAATTTCAAACATCTCTTTAAGAAGGACAAACTTTTTTCAACTTCGTTGTGATTCAACCGTTATGCTCTAGGTAAAAGATCAATTATACATGAAGAAGAGAGTAACAATGTCTTTGATATGACAAATATTGCTAGCATTTATTTCCATCGTCACCTTTTTGTAGTTGCAAATTGGGGCTAAATGAGATAGTGGACTTGTAATTAAAGTTATCAGAAGAGTTTTTGTAGGTCTAAAGCATAAATTTAAGCACTTCATCTAGGTTTATACTGAGATAGATATTTAGCTTAGTTGGCATGACCTGGAGAAGAAGAAATATCCTATTTTATCCTTCTCTGAACACTCATTCTGGTGAGAAGGATGTCATATTCTGAAAATAGAAGTTTCTAACTTTTTGTTACTGAAATCTAAAGGGAGATGTTTTTGACCTAACTTGAATTCACATCTTGAATGTCATATACACTGTGCTTTCTTTTCTGTTCAAATTTGTTGATCTGGTGTGTCTCATTTCTCCATCTTTTATTGGGATTTGGGAGGATAATTGACGTCTCTCTATCCTTTTAATTTGATTGAGTTGAGGGGACAATATTTTTGCAGCTCGTCAGACTTCGTCGTTCTCCAAATGTGGATGAAATTCTACAGAAATATCATGACTATCGGCTGAAAAAGGATGGACTGTAAGTTCTCTATCATCTATGTCCACTTGAATGTTTCTCTAATTAATTGATAGGTTACTATTTTATTTCCTTTCATCTCATTAAATTTTACCTTTTTAGAATCTCTGTCCTGTTTATAATAATAGTAGAAGAGAGGGGCACTATTTTATGGTCTAGAAAATTATTTCCTTGAACTTGATTTATCAAAAAAAAATGCTTTCATTGTTGCAAAGAATCTTCTAAGTCTATCTGTGAGTTGGACTGCAAAATTTCTGTGTCTTATCTCTCGTGGATTTCTTTTGACAACGAAAGCTTAGGAATATCTATTTAATGTTGATGACCACCTATTATCTGCTTCATTTCTTTCCCTTATCTTATGAAGATGAAAGAATCTGCTGAATTTGCTTCTTAGCTTTTCTAATTTATTGATCTCTTGAGCAGCATTGATTTCATTCATCAAGTATTATAAGCTTAATGACAAGTAAATTAAATTTTACCTTAATTTTGATTCTGGTGGGTGAAGGATATCTGAGTCTGTTGGAGAGATTCTTAATGGTTTGCAATGCTACTTCAACAAAGCTCTTCCTGCTATGCTCCTTTACAAAAACGAGCGGGAACAGTTCCAAGAATCGATTAAAGAAGATGTCTCACCTTCTTCTGTGTATGGAGCTGAGCATTTATTACGCCTTTTTGGTATGTTCCATTTTAATCAAATTTTCAAGCAGTTGATGACTTGATGTTGCATGTCTTAATATGTAACTGTTTATTTTTCGTATTATATGTTTGAAACTTAGCTACCTATATTAGTTGACTTCAAAGTCTTCATTTCTGAGTGTGTAATTAGCTAAAGTTTGCTGTTTGGTGACTTTGTTCCATCTGGCTAATGGCTTTGCAACTTTCATCCATCTAGGAGAACCTTTTATTTTCATCTAATCCCTTTTCGGATAAGTCACAGGGAGTAACCACAAATATTTGTAGATTATTTATTTGGCTACATGGAGCCATAGGTGGTCAAGAGTAAATCCCGTGATGTAAAATAATTTCTTTTGACTTTTGCATCAGAATTTAACGTTGCAGAGGCACAGAGTAGTAAGCAGCCTTAGTATGTTATACATTAAGTGAGTGATACAGATGCTTGTGAATGGTTTTGCCGAGTTTCAATGTCACTTCATGATTGTGAAGTTGATTTTAGTTTAAACTTGACTTTCACATCCAACATTGATATATACCTTTAACAGCCACTTCTTTTTGTTGTCTGCAGTTAAGTTGCCAGAGATTCTGTTCTATGCAAGTATTGAAGATGAGACATTGACAGAGTTGAAGCAGAAGTTGCAAGACTTTCTCAGGTTTAGATATCTTATGTTTCTGACATGGTGACACAAATTTTCTCAACTTAATTTTAGGCCCTTAGTTTTTGCTTTCCTTGAGCCGAGGGTCTATTAGAAACAACCTCTCTATCTGCCAAGGTAGGGGTAAGGTCTGGTACACTCTACCCTCTCTAGACCCCACTTGGATTATACTAGGGTTGTTGTTGTTGTTGATTTTAGGACTTTAGGAATACGTAAAGAGAATATGAGAAGTGTGTATGTCTACCAAAAATAATGAGTGTGGTAAAATATATTATGGCAACCCTAAAACTAAACTAGGTACTTAATTCTTGTCAGACAGAGACTTGTAAAGGGAAAGAAAAGAAAAGAAAAGAAAAGAGCACTCCATCTAATAACTTGGAAACTACTGTGATAATTCCTAAGGAAGTAATTGAATGAGAAAACGTTAAAATTACTATAATTTTGCCCCACCCCCTTTTCTGTTTCGTACTAGTCTCTTCAGGTTGAAAAATTAAACTTTGTCCTTAGTTTTGGCTTTCTGTAATTAATTGCAAATCCATGTAATCTTTCTCGATGCTTCTTTCCTCTCTTCTGCTTTATGCATTCATTGGTAAGGCATTCCGATTTTGTCTTGAACAGAACCACTAACATAAGAGATCTTCATATTCACGGAGTTCCGAAAGAAAGTTAAAAAAACAATTAGCAAAGGACATTTGAATTGCCATTCTTAGCAGAATTGCTATGAATTTCTTCCAAACTAAAATCTCCTCTTCATGATAAGAAGGTGGAGGCTTATCACTTGAAATCATTAGTTCGTAAATTAAGACCTTCAATACCGATTTCCTCATCTTCAAAGCCATCATCAGTCAAGAAATCAACATGAGAGGATCAATCATCATCCTTAGAACCCCCATTAAATAACTCATGATATCATTGATTCATAGTATTGATCATCTTCCACGTCCTCCGAAATATTCAAATTCAGCTTCCGGGAGATTATTTAGGATTGAGGAATTAGTGTGATTGATGGGCAAGTTGTGGGTCTCTTTCGATTTCATACACAATCATAATTCAGACTTTGATACTGCTACAACAAATATTGGTCATAGTTGAGCAGAAGACATCATCCCATTTCATCTTTGGCCAACGGTGAGCAGGATGATTCCCTTGGCAGTGCATCATATTTTGTCCTTGTTCCTACCATTCAGTGTTCCCTTTTAATGCTAGGCTTTCAGTTATACCTTCTTGTCCCCTAGGGATCTCAATGCAACTGAAGATTTGATCAACGCTATCAATCTATTCAAGAAACTCCTTAGTATATAGGTGCCCATTAAAAGAAGGAAAGATCGTCTTTAGCTAGAACTCCCTGGAGTAACTTTGTTCTCGACATTGACTTTCTATAACGAATGTGGATTACCACGATTAGTAGGTAACTTTGTGAGTTAATCTCATTAGTCCATAGCCAATTGTACAAGTCCAATTCTTTCGTATTCGATGAACTGATATTTTGGAATCGCATGCTAATAATGGATGTTTGTTTCTCATTTTATATGTAGTTATTACATTCCAGCGAATAATCTAACTTTCTTCATCCCTTGCAGATTCCTGCAGAAGAATCAAAGTGCATTTTTCCTGTCGACATACCATTCTGCAGACGATTTTGGTGTGGCTGTCATGAAACAGGATGACTGAGTTGGAACCTTTCTTGTTCTAGTGTATATACTTCTGTATCACACCTGGTGATGTATATTCTCTGGTTTACAGTGTACAACTTTATGTTGTATTACTAGGCATGTAACTAGTAATTTTTGCTACTTATTGCCTGTTGCAGTGGCTATGCCGCTATGTTCTGGCTCTTGAAAACAGTTACCTAAGTACCCAAACTATAACTTATATTATATTAGATAGGAGAAAGAAATGTGTTTCTTGACGATATTTGAGATTTCTACCTCTTTTTCTTGTATCCAGGTTATAATCGTTTTACACTTTTCAACTTTGAAGGTGCACATTTAAACACCTCAACTCGTCTTCGTTGTGTTAGTTGAACACTCTAACTTATAAAATGATTTTCTAGACACTTTGAAAATTAATGTGTTGAGTGTTCACGGCACACATAGGGACGGGTTAGAATGTTTAATTGTCAAGTTGAGGTGTTTGCTAGCTCAAAGTTGGAGTGCTTACTTGTTATCTGAGGCTAAGACGAGAATAAATTATTGGTTTTAAAGTTAATAATGAGAATAATTATTTGGCGCCGGTTAGCTCAAGGCATCGCTCTACATTAAGGGACTTCCTTGCAAAAATATGAAATAGTTGAGTTCTAAAACAAATAGTATGCTGATCAATGGTCGTTATCTAGTAAAATTGGACCAGTTCTTAAATGGCGATGTGATGGATAAGTATATGCATGAATATTTAAAACATTAGATAAGATTGTTCATATAAGATATTTCATTTTATCCCGCATATCAAATGACCTTTTATGGTTAGCAGTCTAAAAAAATAATACTAGTAGTTGCCGTCCAATGGAGTATGTAGTGTGTTAAAGCAACAGAAATGAATTCAATGTCTCTTTAAATTCAGAAGTTCAAAATATTAATTCAAAACTCTCGTTTAGTTTGAAAAAAAAGTTATTTTGAAATTATTGTATTATAATAGTAATTATTACTATATGAGGTACCTCTTAGTCGACGTATCTGCTTCTAACTTAGGATATTTATATTGGACCTGTACTGACACGAATTTCATATCTAGTATATGAAGAAAATAAGAAAGTAGCTCATATTAGAACTTTTCTAGAAGATGATGACTGCTCCAAATAAACCTGGTTAATTAGGGGATGGATTGAAGATATGGTTTTCCATGTGGGGACCTCAGCTTACACCCTTTACCCATGCCAATAAATATAATTTTGAAAGTCAAGAAGTTGTTTGATACTCCACTTGACTACAACTTTCAATTACAACTGGTCTTTCCGTTTCAATTTATTTGACACAAAATTTTAAAAATAAAGAAGACTTTATATTTTTTGGTATTAAATTTAAATTACGTTGGACTATCAAAATATTCTTTAATTTTATGGTAAAGAATTGCGAAAAAAGTTAATCTTTTTTAACCAGACTAAAAATAAAAGTTGACCAAACAAATTAAAACAAGGAAAATATGTTTATCCTCATTTTGAGAAAAGAAAATTGTCATTATCTTCTCAATATATAGAAATTATTATAAAAATAATTCTCTCATTCTGTCCTCAATAAATATAAAAATACGTGATTATTCCCAATTTAATTTATAAAATTTGTATAATTAAACCTTACATAAGCCCAAATTAAGGATATATTTTTTAATGGGGAAACAGTATGATATATATAGACACCAAAAAGAATATAAAAGGGATAGCCCCCATCTAGCAGCCGCCAGAAAATGATAATTTTTTTGCAGTGTATTGTTATTATTATTTGTAATTATTGGACCAATAGATGGAAAGCAATTATTTTTATTTGAAGGGATCGTGGACATTTAATGGCACAATTTATCTTTTAAATGGATTAGTTTTCTATTTTTATCCATCAAAATCGAATTATATCTAACAAGATACAAGCTCTTCTAAGGCGTAGAGGCGTATGCAGGAGGGGGTCCCTGGGTTCACGTGAACCCATGCTTCCCTCCCAAAATCATATATAATAGTGTTATATTTTTTAATTTTTTGTAAAATATAGATGTGTGAACCCACACTCGAAGTATTATTTAATGCGATGATGATTGGGTGCACCTCTTAGTGAGGTTAGAAATTTGAATTTTATATTTATCTTGTTTTATTTTTCTTTCTAAAATTGAGTAACACCTCTCTAAGTGGTTATTGGTAGCACTTTTGGCGTTTTAATTAATTAAGCATTTCAATTTTGGACCTATAATTTTAAAATTTTAACTGTTTTCAATTATAAGAACCTAAATGTCAAACCGATTAGATCCACCTTTTCATAATAGTGCACCCATCATCCTGAAATCCTGGATATGCCTCTGAATTTAGACGGGTTAAGTAACTGTATCTTTCTAAATGGAATTTTTTATTTAAAAAATTAGTGAGAATGAATCTTTGAAATCTAAGTATCAGATGAAGAACAAGACCATGACTGTTGAAATTTAGACCAAAGTAATTCTTAGGTGGAAATGATAATAGTCGTACTTACTTTTATTCCTCTATTTTTATTTTGTCTTATCCTCTTTGATCGATCAATAATGCACTTTTCAAATTCTTCAACTACCTTTTAATGTTTTCCTATTAGCCGCCTTCTAGGTATAGAGTTTGCCAATCAGTTGAGTTACATCTCGTTTAAAATTACATATTCCGAAACTTCTGTATGAATTAGGATTTCATACTATAACATGAATATAAAATTTTCAATTCTTGTTTTACCTTTACTTGTTGTTTCATCTTATTCTTCAACAATCTTTAGTTTATCATCTGAAGGTTCAATTTCTGCTCCACAAGATACAATTTCGTCTCGAAATGGAAAGTTCACTGCTGGTTTCTACTCTGTTGGTGATAATGCATATATCTTTTCTATATGGTTTACTAATCCATTGGCTGATGGAACCAACACACTTGTTTGGATGGCTAATCGTGATCAACCGATAAACGGACAAAAATCACATCTGTCACTGTTTAAATCAGGCAACCTTGTACTGATTGACGCGAATCAGATCAATGTTTGGAAATCTGGTACACAATCATCAACTTCCTCTGCTGAGTTAAGGTTGTTGGATAATGGAAATCTTGTTCTTGTTACTTATGAAGGTCAAAGATTATGGCAAAGCTTTGATTCACCAACTGATACACTTCTTCCTGAACAACCACTTACGAAAACCTCAAAGCTTGTTTCGCGTAGAAGCTTGACTAATCTCTCCTCTGGATTCTATCAGTTACATTTTAATGAAGATAATGTCCTGCATCTTGTCTTTGATGGCATAGAGATGACAAGTGTGTTCTGGCCAAGCCCGTGGTTAATCGTTTGGGATGCAGGTTAGTAGAGACAGATTCAGAATTTAAATTTGATGTTTGCATGGAAAATACTAGTTCTAGTTGAACTATTACTTATATGTTTCATTTGAGTCTATTGGTGAGTAAAGACGGATTCAGGATTGAACTCATCTTTAGTACAACTCACTTTTAAAGTTTTCGGTTTAATTGAACTCATTGCTTATATACTCCATTCATGTCTGCAGGTAGGTCAACCTACAATGACAGCAAAACAGCAGTTCTTGATCGTTTTGGGAATTTTACATCGAGTGATCAATTTGGATTCCAGTCTGCTGATTATGGTGTGGAATTGCAAAGAAGATTCAGCCTTGACGTAGATGGAAATCTTCGATTGTACAGCCTAGATAAGCTGAGCAACACTTGGAAAGTTTCTTGGCAGTTGTTTCCAGCAGCCTGCAGGATTCATGGAGTTTGTGGATTGAACAGTTTGTGTTCCTATGATCCTGTCTCTGGCAGAAAATGTTCTTGTGTACCAGGATACAGGATGAAAAATCCTAAAGATTGGTCTTTTGGTTGTGTACCAGAATTCGAGATATCTTGCAACGATACAAGCTCTTTGGACTTCATTCCACTTCGACATGTTGAGTTTTATGGGTATGATATTGCATATTTTCGCAATAAAACATTGCAAGAATGTAAAGATTTGTGCTTGAAACATTGTGATTGTAAAGGTTTCGAATACAAGTATGTTGAGTACAATGGTACCTATGGTTGTTACCCGAAAACAGTTCTTTTCAATGGCTATGTTCAGTCTAGTTGGCCTGATTTTGTTTACCTTAAAGTGCCTAAAGCACGAGGTGCCTGGCAGGAGCAGTATGAAGGTAACCTCAAGTGCAACCATAAAAATGTGATGTTGGACAGAGCTTACAGAAGGAAAGAACATGGAGGATGGATGAAGCCATTCGTTTGGTCAGTTGTTGTAGCTGGAGTCTTTGAGATTCTCTGTGTTCTCACTTACTTTATCAAAACGAGAAAAAGCTCGAATGAAACTACTCAAGGCTACCTTCATCTTTCGACAAGATTCAAGAAATTTACCTATGCTGAGCTTAAGAAGGCCACTTCCAATTTCAGTGAAGAGATAGGTCGAGGAGGCGGTGGCATTGTTTACAAAGGGAAATTGTCTGATGACAGAGTTGCTGCTATAAAGTCTCTCTATGGAGCTAACTATCAAGGAGAAGCGGAATTTCTAGCTGAAGTGAGCACTATAGGCAACGTTAATCACATGAATTTGATCGAAATTTGGGGATATTGTGCTGATGGAAAGCACAGGCTTCTAGTTTATGAGTACATGGAGTATGGTTCTTTATCAGATAATTTGAATGCCAACAATCTTGATTGGGAAAAAAGGTTTGAAATTGCGTTGGGAACGGCTAAAGGACTTGCATACTTGCATGAAGAATGCTTAGAATGGGTCTTGCATTGTGATGTAAAGCCTCAAAACATACTTTTAGATTCCAATTACAAGCCAAAAGTTGCTGACTTTGGGCTTTCAAAGATATTTAACAGAGGTGGCTTGGATCATTCAAACTTTTCCACGATAAGGGGGACGAGAGGATACATGGCTCCAGAATGGGTTTTCAAAATGCCTATTACATCCAAAGTCGATGTCTATAGTTATGGCATTGTTTTATTGGAGATGATCACAGGTAAGAGTCCGGAGGTTTGTTCAAATGGTGGCTCGGGGGATGATGATTCTATGAGACTAGGATTGTTGGTCACTTGGATTAGAGAAAAAATGCGCGAAAAGAGTGAAAGAAAATCATGGATTCAAGAAATTGTGGATCCTGCATTGAATGGTAAATTCGACTTGGAAAAAATGGAGATCCTCTTAGACTTAGCTTTGCAATGTTCGGAAGAAGACAGAGATGCAAGACCTACCATGTGTGAGGTGGTGGATAAAATGCTTCATCCAGAAAATTTCAGAGTTAAAATTAGACATTTTAATGTAGTTTCTCAAGATGTAAATCTTGCCAATGTTGATTTTAGAATGATGAGGTAGATTAGTACAAGCTTTTTATGTAATGTGTCTTGAGTAGCAAATACTTTTGAATTCCAAAATGTAACTCCTTATAAAATGACAGTTGCTTAATAAAATTGTGCATTATAGCAACTGTTATGGTCTTGTGCATCAGTGCTAGATGGAAAGTTGAGATTCATTTATCCTTAACAGAAGTCTCAGGTTTGAGTCCCCGTAAAGGAGAAATTCATGGTAGAAAATGTTTCCCCCTTTATTGACGCAATAGGACTCGAATATTGATTAGTCAGGCCAATGAATTCCATAATCAGAAATTATTCCTATTGGGGTAAACCTTCTATTAGGACCAGCCTAACAAATAGGGCATGCCAGCTTAACCATTTGCAGGTGACCATCATATATCACAAAATAAGCAAATTTTGACTAAAACATAACTAAGAGGCTGCTCATTAGCTGGATAGATTAGCAATAAATTCAGTTATAAAAAATCCTGAAGTCATGATCAACTGTCTCATAGTCAATAATTAATAAATGAATCTTCATTTCTGTTAGTTGATAATCTATCAAAATCATTTAAATCGTTCCCAAACTTCCCTAATCTAATCCTAGGTCCAATTTCTGACCATAGTACTCAATAATCACAAGAATGACTACTGGCTATTTTGTCAATTAATCATTTATTTATATTCAAAGGATTCTGAGAGACTGAAATTAATTTTAGTAGATTGGATGTTTCCAAATATGTTACTTATATTCTCATATCTTTGTGTGTTGTTGAGCCAAGTCAATTGTCGCAGCCAAATCCTCCAATTCTTTTACAAGCCCAACAGATATATTTGCATTCCTTCATATAATTGTATTTGAATGGAAAATGAAAAAGTTGTGATTTTATGAAAAGGTGTCACTTTTTTCATAAGGCTGTGTCTTTTGACTTTTTCAAAGGGTTGTGAGCTTTCAGATAAGACACATTAAGCATTTGTTCATATTACCTTTTATTGTCTATAAATAGATGAGTTGTTTTTTAACAATGAATTTTATGATCTTTTATTCAGCACAAATAAATTCTAGTGTACTTTGCTTCTGTTGAGTGATTTGTTGACATCGTGATTTTAGGTACCAATACACCAGTGAGTAAGATTGACCTAGAGGATATATTCCATTAAACTTGTGCGGAATAATTTTCTTAAGGACACTGTGTATTCAGTGGGCTCGATTTTCTTCTTTGAGAAAAATATTTTATACATTATTTCTAATTGTTTTTAGATTCTATTTTCTTTACTCGTTTTAAGTTTCTAATTTTGAAAATACTATTTAAAATTTGTTGTTTCTTACCAAGTTTTAAAAATTTATTGTTCTAAGTATTTTAGTAATACAGATTTAATAACATATTCATTGATATAATAATATTATTGATACAATCTTTTTCCTCTTTCTTCCAAATCTCGCTCATCTCTTTCCTCCTTATAACTATGAATCATAATGACGCAAGGTATAACTATAGATATTTAATTGAGGCCAAACTATAATCATTATTTTAATTGAGAAAATTTCAGAAATAGCAAAGATAATAGACATAATAAGACTCTATAGCTATAGTTTCGATAATTGCGCTCCGAGCTATAGTTTCGTTTGCTATGGAGGATGTGGTTTGTATATTTCGCTTGCCCGTTTGTATATTTCACATGCAAATATACAAGCAGGATAAGTATATACAAATGGAGGCTGCAATTTGTATATTTCGTTTGCCCGTTTGTATATTTCATATGCAAATATACAAACAGGGTAAGTATATACAAATGGAGGCTGCGATTTGTTTGTATATTGCAATGTACAAACAAGGTTAGTATATCAAATTCTGTATCTATAAATTTAGGAATTTTTTACAACTCCGTTTGTATATTTCGCTTGCCAATATACAAACAGGGTAATTTATTATGAATTTTTCATAAATCGTATACAAATAGCTAGGGTAAGCATATACAAATTTTAGATTTATACAATCACAGACCGAATTATGCAAATTCTGAATTTATACTATTAGGAAATCGAATAGCAAATTTCGCAAAACTGTAGTCACAGATTAAAATTAATAGAAAGTATAGCTATATTACATAATATAGTCATTTCCCGTAAAAACACCAAAAGAATAAATTCCTTGCATATTGGACCCAAGTTCTCAATTCTAAATCAGCTCAACTCAAAATTCCTCGACCCAGCTCATTCTTCTGGTTCCTCTCTGACAAGGGGCATTTCAATAAAATTAGTGGCCTAAAGCGAAATTATAATAAGAAGTCTTAAATATATAAACACATGCACAAAAATACTATTAATTTTAAATTTCTTTTTTTTCTTGGATATTACTTGTTTTTAGTGTATATTCTTAAAAGACATCAAGCGTATAACTTCACATAATAATATTATTATTTATAAAAGTAAGAATTAGTTCTAGTTAATAAGATGTTAACATTTGTTTATAATACATTACGTTGAGTATTAATGTAAAAACTTTATTTATCAAAATGAAAATTTGAGTTGTTTAATTCAAAGTTCTAAAATATTCTTGATAATAAAAAATAAATAATCCCTCTTTCTTTGTTTTTTTATATAAATATTGATAGAACAATGTCATTATTCACATTTAGATAACCAACACTAAGCTAGTGCTGGCATGACGAAAGGGGAACGGGACTTGAACAAGATTATATAACGCAAAATTGAGTGATGAAGAAACTGTGAAAGAGAGTAGGGAAGGATATATCTTGTTGTGCTAATTTATATGATGCACTTTCCTTTCCCGTCTGTCGCAAAAAGTATAAAACTAGTCTATTAAAAAATTTTTTTATACCTTTCTATATCTATAACCACACAAATCTATGGTTTGATTAGACCCACAAGTTTTAAAGGTGTTTCTTTCTTACTTAAACTTATGTGCAATAAAACAACATCATATAAAATGGAACAGAGGGAGTATAAAAGAGGATGAAAGAGCAACAAAGAGGAGAGAATGTGGCAAAGAGAGTTGTTGCTCCATTGAGGATTGGACCTTTTGACATAGATTTTCTGGATAAAACCATGTTTTAGATCTTGCTTTAAATTTTGGATTTGGGTAGACTATAATGTTTGTGGAGATTCTAAGGCTCATAAGAAGGCTTCTCTATGTGTTAGAGTATAATGTTATTTTTTTTCTATTTTTCTATTTAGCATGAAGCTAGCTCAATTAGATTTGGCTCTTCACCAGGCAGATGCAGTAACAACGATCATCTCCAAATCATATTTAACTCATTTACACAATGATCATCTTCAAATCAAATATAATATCTGAATGAATTTATAGCATAGCTGGTTTTATTAACTTATTGCAACATGGTTACGATAGATATCTTTGACTTACAAAATGACATATTGATCTAAATCTTCCATGTTTTTTGCTTGTGATGCGTGAATATGTAGTTTATCCGACAGAAACTGTAAGGCCCCAATCGCCCGAGGAACTGAGGGAGATTGCAAAAGAAATAGCTCGGAAGAGAGTGAGGGACCAAGCAATGCAGAGCTGAGGAAGATGGGACAAGAAATTGACGAGCAACCCAACAAATAAAATGATAATTTTAGATGGACGTGATTTTTTTCATCTTTAACCAAACTATCTCAAGTTCGAGTCATAGAATGGACAAATCTATGGTAAGAAAGGTTTTCCCATAAATTGGCCATACACAATGCTAATCTGAATTAGTCGGGACAGTGTAAGTACCAAATACCTAATGGTCAAATAAAACAAATCAAAGATTATTCCAATTGGGACAAACCTTCAATCAGGACCACCCTAACAAATAGTACATACCAACCTAAAGAGTAAACTTCACCATTTGCAAGTGACCATCATATATCACATAGTAATAAGCAAACTTGGAATGTCTTTTGACTAAAACCTAATTAACAGGCTGCCCACTAGCTGGATAGATCAGCAAACAAATTCAGTTATAAAAATCTTAAAAGTCATGATCAACTGTCTCATAGTCAATCTTCAAATTAATGATTCCCCATTTCTGTTAGTTGATAACCTAACAAAATCATTCAAATCCTTCCCAATCTCCCTTAATCTAATCCTATGTCCAATTTCAAACCATCATACTCAACTATTCATTTATTTATTCAAGTGGTAACGTAAAACAAAACAATCGAAGTCTGGAGTTATTTTTACATCAAATAGGTGTACGTTATGTTTGCAACTTGGTACATATTAGGCTAGATTACAGCAACAACATATTCAGTGAAAGAATTAGAGTGAAAGGACCTAAATAAATTAAACATGAAAGATAAGATTACTAGTCAATAATTGAAATGTCATTCTCACGAAACTTTGTTATATAATCACACAATTTCCACATGTTCTCGAATGCTCCTTTTCACAACTAGATTAGGTTCCACTGATATTTTTATTTAAAAAATTGTACCATGTCTAACACATAATAGTGCATCCACTACAACCACAAACAAAAAGGGTAATTTTAACCCACTATAATCAGCAATTGCCTAACCATCATATCACAAAACTAAGCAAGTTATTAAGCATGTCTTTTGACTAATTAACCCATTAAACAGGCTGCCATTAGCTGTAAAACAGCAACTAATTTAACAATTTCAGTTATCACAATAAGTCATGCACAACTGTCTCCACATTCAATAATTAATAAGTGAATCTATTTTTGGTGTTGGCTGAAAATCCAAACAAAAAATCAATCAAAACTGGACCTACTTGGCTTCACTCCCAATCTAATCCATAATATTCTCACATAGTTCAATCTTAAATTAAACAATTCAATTTCGTTTAAACGGAGTGATGAATGAAACAAACACGTTTATAAAATTCATTTTTTAAAGTATATTTTAGCGAAGATCTAAACAGAATCATGTTAAAATTTTCCTAATTCGTAAATTAAATTTTCATGAGGTTGATCTTGGGCCGCTATCCAAGCGAGTTCATCATAAGACATGAGACAAGAGAATAAGATTTCTCAATTTTTAGTTTACTCTTCTCTCTTCCTCTCATCTGTACAGTACTGCAAAATTATTTTTTTGATAGGAATTCTACGGAAGTAATTAAGCAATAAAAAAAGGGATGGGGAGGAGGAGGACGGCTCCGATCTTCCATTGTTTCTTCTCCGGTGACATTTCACTGAGCAGCGGCAGCGGCAGCCATTGTTGTCTGATTAAAGAACAGTTTTAACTGTAATCATTGATGGATTACTCAATCTTGCTGATGCCTATTCGCTTAATGACTGCATTCCTTATTGCATCAGTCTGCATGCAGAGACCATTTTGTTCAAACCCAGACATGTAACTCTTCACTTCCTTTCTAATCATATCTTGCAGAACTGATAAGAACTCTGGGGTAAAAAACTGTTTCTCTCCTGATTTGGGTGCAGCACAAAAATCATAAGTTTGATTGGATTGAGGAAGACGACCCATGAAAGCCGCGGGTGAAGAAGTAACGGCTGCAGGAGGAGGAATCGGTTTATCAGCCGCCGGCAAAGGAGGTGGTGGTGATTTAAGGGAGTGGGTTGGTTTTTCAATGGATCCGGATCCGGGTAAGGAAAGGCAGAGAGATGTGGGTGGGTCGGGTACAGATGGAGGAATTTCGATCTGCTTAACCGGAGGAGGAGGAGGAAGAGGGAAAATCCCGCCGGTACGGGGAACAGGTCTATAAACAAGCGGTTGGGGAAAACCCGAAAGACTGGAATCACTCATGTCGGATCCAGACGGACTACCAGGATTCATAGCAGAAGAAAAATTGGTACAAGGACCAACACTAGACGATCTTTTCAAAGGCGGTTGAGGAGTTTCAAAGCTTAAATCTTCGGACACGGAAGGACACTTACGTTTAAGAGTAGAGTTCCAGTGGTTCTTAATAGCGTTATCAGTCCGACCCGATAACAAACGGGCAATAGTCGCCCATTTATTACCAAACTTCGCATGAGCCCTGATGATGGTATCATCTTCTTCAGGAGTAAAAGCACGGTGTTCCACTTGAGGAGAAAGCTGGTTACACCACCGGAGACGACAGGATTTTCCAGATCGACCCGGAACCGATTTGCTAATCAAAGTCCAGTTTCTGGGTCCATGTTTCTCAACAAGCGTCTGCAACAGCTTGTCCTCTTCAGGACTCCATGGACCTTTGATCCGATCCGAATCTTTTCTCTGTGTAATCGCCGCCATCAAAGGAATAGCAACCGAAATCACCCAAAGAAAAAGGTAAGATAGATTTCGAGAAAACAGTACTTGAGAGATTTCCGGCGACGGAGAAAAAATATTTACAAAGTTGACGGTGGTGGGAGGCGGAGCCTCGCCTTTATTGAACGAAGACCTGTGGGGGAGAGAAGGGGGTTTATATACTTGAAGAGGGAAAAAGGATAGGGATGACCGGTTGAGGAAGTGGAAATGACCGGTTAAAGAGAAGCAAAGGCAGTTACACTTATACAGCTGGCGAACACACGCGTCACAAGATGAAACGATTGATGTAGACACCTAATTTAATCACACTTCTAAAATCTCGGGAGTTTTTAGATATTAAGGGAATAGTTGGTTTTAAATAAGCATTTCACATAATTTAACTTGATCTCGTATTTATATTTTTTAATTTTGAATGTATATAAGTAGATATAATTAAATAAGTAGAAATACACGTCCTATTAGATGTTGGAAGCAATTGTGTCCTACGCAACATCGTAGGTTATGTCTTACGTGTATAACGTTATGTATGATGTATATATATCTACTTGTTCAACTTTATACAAGTTTTAAATGTCTATTAGCAACATCCATTATTTCACTTCGGTCATATTTACTGTCCATTTTTTATTTTCAATTTTAATTGTCATTTAAATACATCTAGAAAGAAAAACAAAAAGAAATTTAAATTCACCGACCGTTTTGGAAGTTAATAATAATTTATTAATTTATTTTTGAGAAGTGTACGTACGGTTATAAGTGAATGGGCTTTGACTTAAAGCCAGGCTGGAGGGCATTTTTGATGGGCTTTGATATTTTCTTACTTTTAATTTCCATTTTTAAAATTTTAATTTTAATTTTTGGTGGTGATGAGCTGGCACTAAACGACAAATAACTGTGGCATAATAGGAGGACGAAAAGCCAGGCTGTAAAACCTGACCCATCATAACGGCCATCGTGCCCACCGACACGTGGCAGTCACACGAGGCCAGTTTGAACTGCCGTAACCGACTTTAACGTTTTCTGTGATTTAAATTAATTAAGTATTAAGGAATTAATTAGTGGTTGATTAGTGTTCGTTAGCCTAGATTTAGGAAAAAAACATGTCACGCAACTTATATGGTAACCGAAAGTTTGTTTCTCCACTTCGCCTAATCAATGAACGGATTTATAGAGGGAGTTTCAACCCTATTGCTTCAAAGTGTGAATGGTAATCTACCATAAATTCAATATTCATTTTTTTACTCCCTCGATTTCATATTACTTGACCTGGTACTTTTTTAGTCAAAAAATATTAATTTGAGATATCGGATAAGATATAATCGTTCATCATTTTGATAACAACATTGCCTAGCTTTTTATGTAATTCTAAGACTTAATCAACCTAAAAAAAATTGTGTCATTGAAAATCAAATTAGAGTCCTATTTAGAGGTCCATTGAGATGATTAATCTTCAAGAAATGTCATGGAATTTAGTCGAGTAACAATGACATTGCCTAGCTTTTTATATCATTGTAAAATTTAAACAATCTAAAGATTTACGTTATTGAAAATCGAATTAAAATCATACTGAAAGGTACATTGAGATGATTAGTTTACGATAAATAAATTTTAAAAATCATAGAATTTTGTCTAGTAATAACGACTTTGCCTAGTCTTTTATATAATTATGAAACTTAAACTAGCTACGAGTTTTGCGTCATTGAAAGTTGGATTAGAATCCTATTAAGAGATCCTTTGAGATGATTAATTTACAAAATAATGTTATGGAAGTTTGTATGGCAATATTTTAACCTAATAAACACGTGCTTATGAATCGATCTCATCCTTCAAGATTATTTTTGTTTTTTTGGTTGATAAAACAAATATTGAGGTGAGCTAAATTTGGTATTTGTAGTATTCTATGAAGAAGTCAGAATGATAAAAAATATTTATATAAAATAAATTATTTGTTTATCAATTTTTGATTGTTTGAATTTGAGTCACAATCTTTTTCTTCTTTATGTTTTCTACCTTATTTTCTTTGAGTTTTCTAATCTAGTTTAAAGGAAGTTGACCAATATACCAACACGTTCTTTCTTATAAAGTTGCAGCAAATCTCTACTACCAAATATTATGATATTAGCATCTTTATCTTTTAGAATTAATTTAATTTAATTTAACATTAAAAATTAATAAAATTAACTTTAGGAAAAAATAAAAGTGACATATATATCTTGAGACATATGAAGTAATTTGTTTTAACTTTTCCTCTCTTGCATTTCCACGACGTCGCTAAAAAAGAGTAATGATTCTTTCTTTCTTATTTACTTTATTCATTTATTCAATTGACTTACTATGATTTTCCGAGTATGATTCATTATATGTAGTAATTAATCATATTCTTCTTGTTACCTTCTCTGTTTCTATTTCTTTTACTTGTTATATCCTGTTTCTCGAGAATCAAATCATAAGAACTTTCATCAATATTTTGAGATGTATTTTATCATTAGATTAATATGAGAAGAATTATAACTTATAGCATGTAGTTTTCTAATTAAATTTAGCTCAAAAATTAATTAAATTTACTCTCATATGACAAGTAAAAAGAAACGGACGAAGCAATATAAATATTTGTGTGTAATTAAGTGGTTAGGACTATTAGCAATGTGTTTTAAATGTAGGAAATGAGAACCACAAATGAATGAAGACAACTCATTTCATCTTCATGCAATGAATATGTGGCCCTTTGTCGTTTCTGAATGTTCCTTTGCCCAATACATGTCTAACAAGCGTTTGGTTAAGCAATCTATTTTAAATAGCCATTCAAAAATTAATAATTTGGTCCCTAAATTATGAATAAATTTTGTTTTGATTCTCGTGATATGCGAAGCAATATATATAATCTTGATTAAATTGAAATGTATAAGTTTGATATTTAGAAAATACGTCATTAGACTATTTTTAAATTGAGGTTAAAATTGGTTTGTTTTGATTAATTTAAGGATAATATTGACTTATCATTTCGTATTTTTAGAAGACAGATATTTTTGAACTATTTAGTTAGTTAGAGGATATTTTTGAGTTATCCGGCTAATTGGAGCCTAGAGAACATTTTTCTTGGCCAAAAAAACTAACAAGAAGATCATATTTGAAGCAAAGGGATAACATCGGGTAAATTAACCTATTTTAAATGGCCCTTTTCGTCCCTTTTTAGTGATATTTCCTTTTACTATGAGTCTATGAGACTATGACCATTACAATGAGTTCAATTTGTTTTATAGGATATTCGTTAATTAATTGAATTATAAAACTAAATAAGTTTTTCATTTTTATTTCGTAATTCTTCTTATTATTATTATTTGATATCATGAACACAATAATTGTGAGTTATCTTGATAGTAATGTTTACCAAATTTTTTCAACTGCTACTAATAAAGTCCAAATCAGTAGACTATTAACTAACTTATTTCCTCATAATTGTTGCGTTGGAATATAAACGCTTAAATCCCTTTGTTGTCAAATGTTAGAATTAATATCTTTAATATTTGATAGTGCTTTACAAGTCCCTCTCTTTTTTATATTACTCTATAAGTTTTCTTTGTTGTAAGTTATATATCTTTTTCTTTGATAGTGCTATATTAACTTGTTTCACGTATCTTGATCTCAAGTACGTTGATCACTAATTAAATATTGTTTCGAGTTCAATAATATCCTCGACTAATATAGCGATGAAACCCTCTAATATTGTAACGCAATCTATTAGAGCATGATCAAGAGATTTCAGGTTTAAATATAATTGTATGAAAATTTATATATACTATAACATTTTTTTCTCTATTAGTATATGTTAAAGATTATATGTTTCCATCAATTTGTGATAGAAGTGTTGGATATATACTATTAACCATATATTTAGATATAGTATTTTATATAGAATAATTATTTATTCAATTTTAATAGATCATATATTCGTTTATGGTGTCTGTTTACTTATATAGTAGATGATTTACTGTATAGAGTTTTAACTTATACACAGAGGATTAAATCATCGGTTCTTATAAGTATTAAGTTTTTTGTTCACAATTTAAGATGGAAATTGGACATGCCATCGGTACGATTGTAGCACAAGATTATGTGTAGTTAATCTTGATTTTGGGAATGGTATAGTTCCAACTTTTTGTGCGAGTACATTTTGTATGTATTGAACGGGACCGAGTAGAGATAGTTACTTTAAACTGACTAACAAAAGCATATTCTCTAAACTATTAAATATACTTATATTCCTAATCTCGATATAACTATTATGATCTGTATATGTTAATTATCATTTTGATTTATTAAAAGGTGAGATTCCAAGATGAGTCAATATACTTGGTAGATTGGATGATAATAATATATATTGGTGAAATAATAAGTTAGTTAACGGAATCCATGTCTCGATATAGAGATTGATGATATGCCTTTTTGAGAAGCTTATCGTGCCAAACCTTGCAAGTGGATTTATGAATTCGACACATGAAATAAGTCAAGCAGTGCTCTAAAAGAAATTAATCATTGAATTAAATTTGTCAGTAATTTAATTCATTGATCAGTATATGTAATCTTAACATTGGAAATTACATAAGTGTTTAATGGGAAATTTCGAAATATAAATAGAGGAGTGCAATTACGAATTTCTAGTGGAATGATTTGCAATTTATTATGGTAAGAATAATTCAAATTAATTATTTGGAATTATTTCCATAATAGGAAGCCTCAGTAATTCATTATGTGGTTCCTACCGTGCCCATATTTAACTAGAACTCAGAATTCTATTATGAGAGGGAAAAGGAGAAATGTGTTTCTTTCTCTATTCTAAGGAAATGGAGAAATACATGTCCTTTTCTATTATAAGGAAAGGGAGAAGTATGTGTCATTTTTTATTCTAAGGAAAGGGAGAAGTACATGTATTTTTCTATTCTAAGGAAAGACCGTGTGTTTCCTCTCCTACTTGGACTAAGAAGAAATCTCTATAAATAGAGATTTTTCTAACACTCGAAAAAAAGAGTTTTCTATATGATACTTGCCCAGCCAAGTATTGAGAGAGTTCGGAAGTAAACTTAGGATCACTGTAGAAGACCGCAGAATTGCCGTCCAGTTTGTGGACTAGCTTGTAGATTCGCTTGAAGGTTCTAGCTTGTGGATTCGCTTTAAGGTATCTGCTCACGCTTCAAGAAATAATTCTTGAATTAAATTTCAGAAAGTTTATGTGCTCTAGCATGATTGTATGTGTTATAACATAAACTATGAGTTATCTATTATTCATGTAAGTTGTGTGATTGTGATATGATTCCGTTGTGCATATAGTTTTCTCAACAAGAAGGTCTCGAACAATAAAAATTAAATGGGAAAGAGACAAATGTAACCTTCAATTTTCCGATTTAAGCCAAATTATTTGTTAAAAAAATGATACGATATATCTTTACCGTCTAATAAATGGTGCACTGTATTTATTTATTAAAAATATAGCTCACATGTGACTTTCTTACCAACTTCATCTGTCCTTTGCCGTACTACGCACCGTCCCTTTGTCACGTGTCAAAAAACCCCAGGCCATACGTGTGCACATTTCCCTCCATTCCCTTTTTCAATTTCTTTATAGACCAATAGCATATTCTTTAAGGAAATGTCAAATTTACCCTTTGTTATGTGAAAAAGATCCATTTTATCCTTTGTAATGCTTTTGGTATAGAAATACACCTCACGTTAGTCAAGTAGCTCATTACCGCTCCTTTGTTAGGGTTGCACAACTCGACGCCAAATCTCATATGTCTGCATGTTTAATTTTATATAAATTGAAGGACATAAATATTAGTTGAGAAGCATATTTATATATTATACCTTATTTATTTTGTTAAGTCCTGAGAGGCATTAATCTAAAGTATTAAATAGGAATTAAATTTCATAAAAATACATCGAATATATATGAGAGTTAGGAATTAATTTGATGATATTATTTAAATACATATTCTGCTTTGTTAATCTAGTTAAGGATACTTAAAAATAACAGACACAATGTGTGATGAACCCATATTGTATTGAAATTAATGTACTAATATAAGAGTTCATCGTTATAATTACTCCAAACTAGTAATAGATCTTCCCAGTTCCAAAACTAATCTAAACAATTAAGAAATACTCCTAAGAGACAGCTTTATAAGTATTTTTCTGTTCTATATATATAGTATCTTTTCAGAGTCTCAAATATAATTTAATATCTTCTCACACTGGTCCTTCGTCTTAGTTATATTCATACCACAATTTGACATTCACCTTACTTCCATCAACCTATTTTACCCCTCCCCTCTACTTTCTCTTCCCCTACTAGATATTTGGTTAAGCTTTTAGAAAAATTAATTTTGCCAAGAATCCTGAATTTACGTGCATCATATTTAAGTTAATTAATGTTTGTCCCTTCTTGATCGTATGATAAACATTGTGTTATTCTCAATACATATAAATTAAAAGAGAAGAAATTAGGCATGGATTGCTTGAAGAAATGTGTAACTTTTGTGCAACCAAAGGTGTTTAGATGCTACTTTAATAAACACATGAAAGTCAGGTCTCAATCCACTGCATCCTAACTGTATCACTCAAGCAAGTTAGGCCTCTTGCTTTTAACCTGCCAAATACTCTGCTACAACAAGAAAAGAACAATTTTCTCATCAAGACAATTGCATCTCTTTCAACAAAAAAGTGAAACTAAAATAAAGTATAGCTCATTTAAATAGTAGTCTATTTTCATGTAAAATATAAATAATAAATATTTGACCGTAAATCTTGTTATTATTGTATATTAGCTCAAGGTCGTTATTGTGCCCTATTAACTCCAAATCACATATTCACCTCGATCAGGTTAATGAGTTAAACAAAATGTTCGTTTCTTTATATGATATCAACTTTAGATCCATCTCAGTTCTTTGTTTTTTTTCGACGTTGATGGAGATTATAAACTTCAAACTCTGAATCCGTCTATGCAACTTCAAATCTTAATTTAATTAGATTGCTAATGAAGTTTGTGACTTTCGGCCTTTTGAGCTTGAAAATTTCAAACAAACGCCTAATTAATTACTACTGTACTAGCAAGAACACACTCATTTATTGGGTGGTCGTCCTTTGTCCTAAAATTAAATGATTTCTCAATATAAATCTTGTTGAGTAACGTATACCAAGAATTTGAAAACAAAAAGATTCTCTTAACTAATGTCAACTAGGACATAGCAAAGTTGATAAATAAAGCAAAAGATAATGGGAAGATACTTTTCTTCCCCTAAAGTACTCATTCCATATAATAATACCTGGGACAGTATTCTTATTTAATACTCCTCCAATATGATCAATATAATGTAGGACGATATATATGGACCACAAAAGGAATCAGTGTGGACAATCATAATTTGGATAACCAATTGTTTGTTGAGCATATGTTCAAAATAATCATATTTGGCACTTGTAGATATGATTAGACCTCAATCCTTAGCTATACCACATCATTCATATGCCTAAAATTTACTAATTGGTTTATAGCCCTTTTAATTTTTTATAGCCTTCATAACGATTTGCATTCACATTGTCACAAAATAATGTGTCCGTTTCATATTACATGGCTCCTATTGATCTGACATATTTCTTAAAAAAAGTAGTTAGAGATGTTTTTTACTGTAAATAACATTATTAGTGATATTTTGTAAATCTGAATTTGACTGCGACTACTACTTTTTGTAATTGTTTCATACTAACGACAAAATGAAGAAAAAAAAACTCTCTATTTAATACCAAGGATATCTAGTATGGTAAAGGAGCCAAGTAAAATAAAACAGAGGAAATTAAATAACTCTATTATTGAACTTTTTAGACTTTAATTTACTTATGTGACTCGGTTATCAAGGAAAAAAGGGCATATTTTATTCATGAACTTGTGTTTCACTAGTTTAAAAGGCTTAAATTCAATGATAGACTCCACTAAGAGAAATTATATAATTGTGTCCATTTCCCCTATTTTCTTTAAAATTCCTATACTAAATGGGTAATGCCGTCTATTTATAATGACAAGAAAATAAATTTTGAATTTAACTTAATCTCAAAAATTGACTTAAAAGGTGAATATTGCTAAAGTAATATAAATTATCAGCACATCCATTAATGTGAGACTACTTAAACCTTTCGTTACGCGTAGGCCGGAGAACTAGAACATTAACAAAATAATATAATGAATAATTCAAGCTTTGAATATAAAATTATCTTTATTAGAAGCGTTAAGTAGGATGAGTAGCCCCCCTTCCCCGCCCCAACAAACCCAAGAAACCAAGGGTAAAAGTTAAAAACTTCACTCAATATTTAGGACTCGTTTGGCCCCAAGAATACTTGGGAAGTGGTGTTTGGTCATATAACTTGGTAAATATATTTGCCAAGTATCCCAAGTTCCCAAATACTAGAAAAAACTAGTATTTGGGTCAAGTTCTAATATTTACGAATTTTAAAAAATTCAAAAATTATCCCAAACTTTTATATCTTATAAAAAATACTCATTATTTATTAATTCCAATTAATATCATTCACCCCCACCTACTACAAACAAATTATACAATTGTAAAATCAAAGACTCAATTCCAAGAGACGTGTAGTTATTAAACAAAAAGTAGTTACATTAAAATCAGTAACCTAAGAAAAACATTATAGTAGTCTAACCTTATAATTAACCATCATTTCTAACATTATGGGAGTCTTAAACCTTTTTTTCCTCTCCCATGAATTATTGGTACCCAAAACCCAAAGCCATAAAAAATGGCGCCGAATTCCCTCAAGGACGGACAGTTGTGACAACGTGGGACCCAAACAATTGCCACGTAGACACCGCTCCTTGATGACCAAACGGCCGACATGTTGATGACTTGTATATCTAGCCACGTAAGCAAGTTTGTTAGGTGGGACCTACCATTGTTAGACAAGTCAAATTGTCAGTTTGCTAGTGACGTGTACACATTCTTTATTAACGGGCCTAACTTGCAAATATTTACTACAAAAAATTATTTATTTTTTAAAAAAAGAAAAAAAATAACTGACGTCCAATTTTATACTCTTTGCCAGCTATATCCCACTTCTTTCACGAGTTCCAATAAATGCATTTTTTTAAAAATTTATTGTTTTTATTCTCTTTTTTTTTTTTTAATTTGTTTGGTGGTGGGGTCTGCAGTCCATTAAAGAGAAACCTACGATTCTCCGCTGCATGCACCCCTTATTGTACCATAACGTACCACCTACAGTACTACTATTCCTTTTCCCCTTTATCCTTTTTTCCCTCTTTTTGAGGAATTATATAATTCCTCGATTTCATATTATTTGATCCCTGTTAACTTGACATATCTCGAATATATTTTTTAAGAAATTTTTACTTAAATGTATATTCTATTAAATAAGTTTATTAATAATGTTTTGTAGAACACTAAATCTGTTTGCTACTACTTGATGTAGTTACTGTTTAATACTCCCGGTGTCTCTAGTTACTTGTCAACTTTTGAAATGACACATCTATTAAGAAAAAAATGAATAACATAGTGAGTTTACCATTTTACCCCTATTAATTATGAAGTAGATGAATTAAAAATTTAAGATTTTCAAGAAATTCTATCTTTTTCAAATTAATTAATTGAGAGTATAATAGGTAAAAAATAATTGTCCTTTTCTTGATTTGTCAAAATGGACAAGTAATTAGGGACAAGGGAGTACTCCCTCCATTCACTTTTATTTGTCATTTATTTCTAAAATAGATTTTCATTTTACTTGTGACTTTTGACATATCAAGAAAAAACAATAATTTTTTTCCATTTTTTATCCTCAACATTAAATACTTATTTTCCAAATTATTTTCCAAGACATCATTTAATAGGGGATAGTTTGGTAAAATACCTACTATATCAATAATTATTTTTTCTGTGCCAAGTCAAACTGTGACAAATAAAATTGAACGAAGAGAGTATTAAAGTTAATGTAAAGACCAAAAAAATCTCTTTTGATTTGTTAAAATGAACAAAATAAATGAAAATTTTATTTTTGATATAGTGGCTAAGTAAAATGAAATGAAGGTAGTACTAGCTCTTTTCAAATTTTTAAAAAAGAAGTCTTATTAGTAGGCATTTGGTTATAGATTCTAAATATTTTTCATTTAATTTGAAATTTGTAGAGTTGAAATTGGAGATGAATTTTGTTTTGTTATACTTTCTATAAATAATAATAATAATATTTGAAATGGTATTTATGCTTGAGTGTCCTTAAAAATAACTTCAAAAGTAAAATATATACAACTTCAAGTTGAATTTGAAATTTTCATAATCGTCCAAGACTAATTTCAAAAAGCAAAGTAAAAAAGTATTGCAACAAATTAAAAAAACCTTTTCTTTTTACATCGTCCTTCTTTTTTATTAGGTTTATGTAAGTGTTTAAAATTTACTTGTAATTTATTGGCAAAAAAGATAGAAAGAAAGTGATAATCTTGTCAAGCTTTTTGAGGGAGCGTTTATTTATCATCTTTAGTAAGTAAGTAAAAGAATGAGTAACGAAACTTTTCCTAATGATAGAGCATTTTCGAACAATGGCAAATAGGAAGTTTATTATTTGATCTTTTTGTATCATGGTTAGGGAAAAAAATAGTTGAAAACGAATTCTTTTGATTATTCAAAAGTGAATTCAATTTTGAATGGAGAGTTGGTAGAAAGAGGGAATAAAAAAGGTGAAGATATGCATTAATAAAAACATAATTGGAATACTTATCGACACTTTTTCATTACTTATATGTGAAGCAAAAGCACATGAAGTTTCATAAAGAGTTTTATAGCTCACATTAGTGATCTTCACTAATAATTTGGTAACTGATTAATTTATATTCAAGCTATAAAATTTAAATTATTGATACGACTAATAAATTTAAATTTATGATATCAAAAGTTCATTACGAAAGAATTTAGTGAGTTTATTAAAGAAAATATCAGTCTCAAAACTCAAACTCGAACTCTTATAATTAGTTAGTGATAGTGAAATTTTTACTTTTGTAGCACCACGTTGGTGACAGTTTTTTCACATTTTTTAAATGTACCTAACTCATTGAATAGAACGACACTTTTGTTGTTCTAATCCATATTATGAAAGAATATTTTTTTATAGCTTTATCTTCCAAAAGTTTTATTCTCCTATGTGTGTGTATTTGTACAGCTTCTTCCCTATTCGTGTTTGTACTTACTTATCTTTTATAAACTTTTTTGTACATAAGCAGACTTAGTAGTCTGCGTGCGAGCTTGATTAAACCTAATAATATTTATAAAATTAAAATTCTTATTTCATCTATGTGACAATATATACATCATAAAAATTTTAAAAGGTGATTTTTTAAAAAGAAAATAAGAAGTGTTTTACTATCTTACCCTTAGATTTGGCAATGCCTGATTGTTTTATAGGAGATCACTTCATAGACAAGATTATATTAAATATATGAGTAAGTTAAATACATGAGGGCATTTGGTCTAGTGGTATGATTCTCGCTTTGGGTGCGAGAGGTCCCGAGTTCGATTCTCGGAATGCCCCACACATTTATTATTATTTTGATATTAAAACGATGTTCAACCTATTTACGACCTAATTTGTCGGATTATGCTTCTACTCAGTAAAGATAAATATATGTCTTCGTTTATTCTATCTTCTTAAGATTTATATTCTACCTTCTCAGTCACTCACTTGTCGAATTATACTTATTCTACTCAATAAAGATAAATATATGTCTACGTATATTCTACCCTCTTAAGACCTAACTTGTCAGATTATATATTCTATTCTCTTACGAACTCACTTGTTAGATTATACTTCTGCTCAAGAAAAATAAATACATGTCTACATATATTCTATTCTCTTAAAATCTCACTTTTCGAATTATACTTCTACTCTATAAAATAAATATAATAAATATATATCTATGTATATATTTGTTGTTCCACCTATTTACGAAAGTGACATGCAGAAATATGTGTGAACGGCATGTTTCTCGTGGGATAATTGCCTTTTTTTTTAGCTTTTCCTAGTTCTCTAAGTAACATATTACTAGTAAGAAAAAAAATAAAGAATAAATTTGGGCCCATCAATTATCTTAATTTATTTTATGAAAAAACAAAAAAAAACTCCCAAGAAACGGCTGTAGTTGACGGAATCCGCCGTTCACAGCCGCAACCATAATTTATTTAATTTTTTTTATGTCTTTCCGGCTTTTACTATTTTAACCCAATGTCCCAACTTGTGGTTTTTAAAAAAAATAATTTTGATTAATTTATATAACATGCATGAGAAGAAAAAGTATATAAAAAGTCAACAAAGTTTGTTACAACTTGCAAGAGCTCAAGTGGGATTATTTTAAAGATTAAATATTTGCTAAAGATTGTAATTTTTTTAATGAATTTACAGGAACAAACAAAATTAGATGCATCACAATGTTTTGTTTAAAGATATTAGAAGTAGCTTAGCAAAGCAAAGGTTCTATTTCTTGTTCATGACTTGTTGGATTTAATTGAACGGTATCAATACAGATTATGAATGAATGATTAATATTTTTTCAACCTTGATAGAAGTTGAAGATGAATAATTCAAGCTTTGAATATAAAATTATCTTTATTAGAAGCGTTAAGTAGGATGAGTAGCCCCCCTTCCCCGCCCCAACAAACCCAAAAAATCAAGGGTAAAAGTTAAAAACTTCACTCAATATTTAGGACTCGTTTGGCCCCAAGAATACTTGAGAAGTGGTGTTTGGTCATATATCTTGGTAAATATATTTGCCAAGTATCCCAAGTTCCGAAATACTAGAAAAAACTAGTATTTGGGTCGAGTTCTAATATTTACGAATTTTAAAAAATTCAAAAATTACCCCAAACTTTTATATCTTATAAAAAATACTCATTATTTATTAATTCCAATTAATATTTGTTACTATCTCTTCCGAAAAAGTTTGAGTTCTAATTTGAGTGATAAAATTGAAAAAAAAGAACAATTTATGTTTAATGGGTTATAATTATAACTGAATCAGTGACAAGTTTGAGTATGTGATTAATGTATTGTCTTACCTATATGGTTATTTTATTATTGTTGATTGTTATCAATTATATTATAAGGTTATTTTTTAAAGGAACATATTCATTATAAAATGATAATATAAATTTATGAGTATTTTTAATAATTTTTAGAACTTATGGTATAAATCATATTTTTTTTAAATAGTCAAATATATTTGAGAAAATTTGAGGCCAAACACACGGTGAAACTTCACCCAAATATGATTTGCTAAGAATATTGGAAAACTTGGGGCCAAACGCCAGCTTAATTAAATTGGATTGTAGGTTTGACCATTTAATTAAATTGGAGAATACAACGAAGCAATAAAGCAAAATGGCTGGTAAACGTTTTGATGTAAAAAACCTACGTGTTTGACTTGGTCAGACTTGGCTTCTAATGGTGGTAGTTGGGTCACTACAAATTTTACTCCAAACAGTTACCCATAGTAATACAAGTAAATTCAATTGTTAATAAAATAAATTTGAATTTTAAAAACTTAGAAATTTTTTAAAAGTATTATTAATGATGGTGTGTTGAATTGTTTAAACATTTTGAAATTAAAAAGAGGGCCACTAAAAATTGAGGAGAATGGTAAGAATTGATTTACCCCCGAAATGAATTTCTTCGCACAAATTTAAATTAGTTAGGTCCAAAATGGTTACAAACATCAGGTAGTAAACCAATCGGAAAAAAAGAAGATGAAGGCATTGAGCTCAATATTTCTTAGATAATTTTTTTTATTCGAGTATGAATTTGTGTTCAACGTTTACTGATAGGATACTATACACTATACAGTATATGATAATATCTATCTCAATTTTTTTTCGATCATATGAACCAATAGCTAATATAAGACTAAGGTATAAATATATAACAGTCTCAATTATATTTCTAGTCTTACTTAATTTAGAGATGTGTCTAATACAGTCTCTCTTTTACAATTGACATTCATGGTATCGTCCAAGAAGTGATTTATTTTTATAATTAAATTATATGTAATAGAAAAAATAAAACCTTCTAGAAATGCTGAAAAGGGGGGAGAAAAATAACAAACATTTTAATGCTACCTTACTTGACTAGCGCAAAAATAGGTCAAAAAGGACGTTGCTATTAATGAACTAATTGAAATATTTGTAAGTTATAACAATAAGAGATTTTGACATTTTAGAAAATAAATCTAAAGAAGTACAGCCAATCAAATTAAAGTCAAAGCCCATATAAAATAATACCCGAACTCATTTAACTAATTTTACAGATACAAATTTAAGCACACATTGTTTCTGAATTTACATCCAAATTTTTAAAACTAAAATGATTTTAATTTTATCTAGCTTCATCCATTATGATGTGAAGATTGGAGTTATAAGAGGAATATTTATCTACTTCTAATAATTACACCAAACTATATAGATTTATCATAGCTAAGTAAATGCATATATCATAATAAATATCAATTATCTCAAAAGATTCTTTTCATATACTTATTGATTTAGTATAAACACAGAATATGTACGCATTTATATTCGGAAATGGTCACGCATGAGGTAATTGGAGAACTAATTTGGGACAAAAAAATGGGCCATGAGTTTGCAAGATAGAACTAGAAGTGACATTGAAATGTTGAAATTTTTTGGAAAATTTAGCAAATTGTGAATTTGACAGCTTTAAAGGACTAAAAACCTTATCATCTTGCCTTCACATAATTCCATAAATCAATTTTTTATTTAGAGGTAAGTGGATATTGACTTTTATAGGCTTTAGAGTAAAGTAGGTTTGGTATGTTTTTTGTATTTTTGTTTTGCATTTCTTGAAAATGGGCCATCTTGTTGTAATATTGTCCATTAAGAGGGCCCAATACATTTTTGGGGGCCCACAATAATGACCCGTTTCGTTTTTATTGCACAAAGTTGGACGGATATAATGCTGCTAAAGGTATTGGTGTACAACTTCCAACACATGGCGTCGGTCCATTAATTTTCGAATTATTCATTGTGATTCTATAAGTGGAGTGGAGCCCCATGTTCAACCTTGTGTGAGGGATAGAAAAGTCGATTTTTCATTTATAGACTCTCGATTTAATAAAATTGTTTTTTGAAATTAAGTTTGCAGAATATAAGAGTGAAGATGCAATGATAAAAATATTGAGGATAACGAAAGTATCTAAAGCAAAAATAGTAAGATAACCAAAGATAATAATACTAGAATTATATTAATACTAAAAAAAGAGAGAAATCGATCGACTACTGATTAGCTTTCTACCCTAGTTCTTATAGTTTTCTTTCTCGTATGAATATCAAAGGATGATTCACAAAGTTTTGTCAAGTCCTTTTTCAGGACTAAAAGAATAGAGAAAAACTATGAAACGTCATAGTATATCTAAAGTTTAAAAGTGAAAAATCTACTTATAATCTAGAATTGAACACTCAAATAAGTTGTGGTTATATTTTAAATACTATGCAAATTTTGAATATATTTTAAACAATGACACTAAAAGTTATTACTGGCGAACTTGGTCCTAATTTCTTTTTGTAAATAAGTAGGATTAAAAATAGTATACTTTGCTCAATCAACTACATGAACTACGATACAATTCTGAACAAATATATAAACATAAAATTCTAGATCCACATATGAGTCTTTTGGTGTGTTACGACTGACCTTTGGGCAAATTTAAACTGCTAACCTAATGATGGTATTAACAAAGGCCATTTGAGAAAATGACCTGTTGAATGGGCTCTTTGACCCATGGGATTCCAGAGGACATGTGGAGCTAATTTACTTAAATGTCATTTTTAAGGTTATTATTTAAATTTTGTCCTAATTTTAAAAAAAGTTGTGCGAATATAGTCCTTGGAGAACTACTCTTCCTAACAAACGAGTATACTTTTCGCTTATATATTGCTCAACCTTATAAAAATTATATTAGACGGTATAACTTACAAAATTTAAGATAGGATCAAACATTTTCTCAAAAAGATAATAATCAGTTTCTTCAAAAGGGATCGTTAGACCATAGTCTAAAAGGTCCATCAATTGAAAGACAAGTAAATAAGATGTTTGCTAAACAACTGTCTGGAAAAGGGATAACCGGCAAGATTTTTACGAAAATGTTTCTTTGATTACTTTTAGTGATTATTTTCTTGAAGACTACAAACACATCAATAGATCTGAGTAAATATTTAATGAGGTTAAAATAGGCAAAAGACCCTACTAATTATTATTTTCTTAAGAGGTATGTAAAAGAAAAACACGACAAATAATCTGAAACATAACCCATTCAGGAAGATGATAAGTGCAATGAATCCATTCTGGTATAAGCTTAATTCACCCGCTATATGATTGAAAAGATATTCGTTGATCTTTTTTTTCCCTCAATATTTAGTTATCACCATTTTTTTAAGCTATGTATTTCATTAAAGCTAATGAAAATGATGAGATTAAGTGCACTAACTAAAAAAGAAATGTCACAATAATAGCATTGTACATAGAACATAGAACATGTGCATATTCCAAATCCTCCTAAACAAAAGTTACAATTGTAGTATTATATTTGTTTACTTATTTCAATTTCACCTCCAAATAGAGTCATTACAACATGTTGAAACACAAAAGTGATGAAATAATTTTGATCTTAACATTTCTCTTACTTGTCTCAAACTTATTTTGGTTAATGAGTCCAAAAAGAGTGACAAAATGTAACACTACTAGTAATAACAAGAAAAATATACAAATTTTCCTATTAGCAGGGCAGAGCAACATGTCAGGGCGCGGCGGAATCAGTAAAAAAGTTGTTGGAGGAAATGTAACGGAAGTTTGGGATGGTATCGTGCCTGAAGAATGTAAGCCAAATAATAAAATTGTACGATTTAACGTAGCTCAAAAATGGGAAGAAGCACACGAGCCTTTAAATTATGGGATCGATTGTTTATCGAGTTGTGGACTTGGTCCTGGAATGGCATTTGCTAATGAAATTCTTAAAAAGGATACAAATTTTGGGGTGATTGGTTTAGTACCTTGTGCTAGAGGAGGAACTGGTTTGTATAGATGGAATCGTGGGTCTTATGCTTATGATGATTTAATTAAAAGAGCAAAAATTGCTGAAAAAAGTGGAGGAATAATTAGGGGGTTATTATGGTATCATGGTGAGGGTGATATAAGAACAAATAATGGATCAAGTACGTACAAGATCAAATTTGAGAAATTTGTTAATGATTTGCGTAGTGATTTGAATTCTCCTAATCTCCCCATTTTGCTGGTAAACATCTTTCTTATTTTAAGTGTTTGATGGTATTATGTGAATTGTATGATGTTTGATCAATGATTTGTGATTTTTTTTAGTTTTTTATTTTGTTATATTGGGGGATCATGTAAGGAGAAAAGTGGAAGGGTGACAAATGAGAATTGAACTCACACATGTTGTGCGGTAGACTGCAGGTTCGGCAGACTCAGTAGCTTTACCCAAGACACTATATTTGTTTAAATAAAATTTACTTAATATGTATAAATAATATGTTCTGAATTCATTATGTTATTCCATCCTAAAATCTATAAACTTAAAACCCTGGATCCACCTTTTGAAAACTACTGGATTATAAGTCATTAGCCTTGGTGGTGATTGGTAATATGATTATTTGTGTTTCAACTCATCCTTTAAAGCTTGTGGAACATTTGAAATTTCACCTTAGGATAGACTTCCTCTTTAATGCAAAAATATTGTTCAAGGATTTAAGTTATATACACTTGACATGTATCTTACCCTATTCGTGTAGTTTGAATAGTGATATGTGGCTAATTACTTTATAAATGACTTATTTGATCGTTAATAATTCTTCTAACGTCAATATATAGATATTATATTCGTTTTTTTTTCAATTTATATGACAGGCCATCCTACCATACCCCAAAAAACCATTTGAAGGGCCATATATAGAAGTGGTGAGAGCAGCTCAATTTGGAATTAACATCTCAAATGTGATAAAATTTGATGCTGAGGGACTAGAAATTGGTTCAGATGGCATTCATCTAATTACACCAGCACAAATTCAACTTGGTCATAAGTTTGCTCATGCTTTTTTTAGTCTAAGCAATTTCACAACTTCTAGTTTTTTCAAGTTTTTCCCTTTTTAATATATTCTCTTAAATTTTTTTTGTTGATGCTTGTATAACTAGGTCTTATATGAACTTTCATACCTTTTTCATATGTAAAATAAAAAATGTGTTTGTTTTTAATTTTATTGATTTCTTATTAATGGATTGATATTCATATTCATTAGTTGTCAATTGTTTTATAATGGTATCCTGCTTAAATCACAGAGAAAAAAGACGATTGTTTGGTTAGTCATAGAAATAAATCAAACTAACAATAATGTGTACTAAGTTTAAATTGTGAATCTATTGATGTTATATTAATCTGGAGAATAACGTTAATTGCAAGCACCAATAAACATAAATGTTTCACTTGAAAGAAAGAAAATTCGCATTTTTCTTTTCTTCAATTGAGAAATGCCATATGTAAGAATCAATATATCCCAAACTTTTGATATAATCAATGATTTGAAGAAAAAGTATTATAGGAAGCGTTTTCCCACACAAGAAAAAAGTGAAATAGAAAAAGAGACGGAAGAACTATATATTTCGCACTTTTTTACGGAGCAAAACTGTATAAAACTACACACGAATAGTAATGTGATGACGTAATCTGGAAATGATACTTTTTAAATATGATCGGGAAAAGTGATTTCTGAGAGAGGCGAACTGTTGTGCCGATTTTCTAGCAAATAAATAACACAACCATAAAGAGACTTTGATACTGTCGAGTAATGTTTTTAAGGACATGAAGTAATGTCTTCTCCTAACCAATTTAAGCTATGTTGCTTATGAACAATTTTAAAATTTTATTTCTAATTTTTTTGCCATATCAATAAAAGATAATCTCCTCATGTTCAATAAATCTACACAAGATGATGAATACATCCTTGCAAGTATTCAGGCTATGCATTTCATTCACCCATTATTGAAGGAAGTGATGAATGAATTAAGTTCACTCACTAAAAAAGGGAAGTTAAAATAATTTAAGATTTTGCATTATACATAGAACATGGGCATAATTACATTAATCCTCCTAAACAAAAAAAAATAATAGAAAATGAAAGGTTCATTGAATTGCTACTTTCTCCTCAATTATTTAAAACAAAAATAGTACCATTTCTTTGGGTTATTTCAAGTTTACCTCCAAAGAAAGTCACTAACAATATGTTGAAGCACAAAAATGATGAAATTATTTTGATCTTAACATTTCTTTTACTTGTCTCAAACTTATGTTGGTTAATGAGTCCAAAGAGAGTGAAGGAATGTAACATTACTAGTAATATCAAGAAAAAAGTACAAATTTTTCTATTAGCAGGGCAAAGCAACATGGCAGGACGCGGCGGAGTCATTAAAAAAATTGTTGGAGGAAATGTTACTAAAGTTTGGAATGGTTTGGTGCCTGAAGAATGTAAACCAAATCATAAAATTATACGATTTAACGTAGCTCAAAAATGGGAAGAAGCACACGAGCCTCTAAATTATGGGATCGATTGTTTATCGAGTTGTGGACTTGGTCCTGGAATGGCATTTGCTAATGAAATTCTTAAAAAGGATACAAATTTTGGGGTGATTGGTTTAGTACCTTGTGCTAGAGGAGGAACTAGTATGGATAAATGGACAAGTGGGACTCATCCTTATGATGAATTGGTTAAAAGAGCAAAAATTGCTGAAAAAAGTGGAGGAATTATTAGGGGGTTATTGTGGTATCATGGTGAAAGTGATGTAAAAGGAGGGGATGGATACAAGGATTATAAGATTAAATTGGAGAAATTTATTCATGATTTGCGTAGTGATTTGAATTCTCATAATCTTCCCATTTTCCAGGTAATTAACATAATTTTCTTGATGATATGAGTTTGATCATTTGGATTCTAGTTAAGTCCTGTTTTAGGAGTTTGTGAAATGTTTCAATATTAGGTCTTTTCTTAAACACCTCTCTTCAAGTGTTTTGTTATAGACAAAACAAAATAATCCAACTCAAAAGGCTAGTCGATAAGGTGATGGAGCTTTAAATCACGTTGAATTATGTGATTGTTTCATTTAAAAACTTAAATTAATCTATATATTATACTTGTATTCACTTTATTATTCAATTCTATGACAGGTTATCCTACCATATCCTAAAAAGCCATTTAAAGGACCATATATAGAAGAAGTGAGAGCAGCTCAATTGGCAATCAACATCTCAAATCTAATAAAAATTGATGCTAAGGGACTTGAAATAGGTCCAGATGGCATTCATCTCACTACTTCAGCACAAGTTCAACTTGGTCATATGTTTGCTCATGCTTTTCTTAGCCTAAACAATTTTACACCGTCGAATAATTATAATTTCTTTAATTTTTTCCCTTCTAATATATTTTCTTAGATCTTTCTACCAATCCTTTGTATTTTTCTTTTACAAATGAACTCTGTTACCACGTTCATAAATGTTATATCTGCCAAACGTTTTGCTATATTCCAAGTTTTCTTTTTAATTTTCCTTTTCAATTTGTATGTGCAGATTAACTTTAATAGTTCTAAAAGAGAAATTATCGTTACATAGAGTTCTTCTTTTGATAAAATGTAACACATATTACAATGGAAATATTAAAATAACAATTAATTAAGGATAAGGATAAGAATTGGAGATGAAAAGCACATATTCACAATATCTTCTGATAGTGATGCCCTGTCCTGTTTAACGACAACCAACAATACTCTCATTCTGAATCTCAAATTATCCGTTCTAAAGGCTTGGCCCTATTCCTTTTACTTGGCCCAATATCTATTTATGTAATATCCTTGTTTGGTATGGGTTGAGGCTGATTCATAACATAAACCAAATATCTCAGCCATATATACTCCCAAGTGGGATTTCTAATAAAGGCAATAGCTCGACTAAACAAAAAATAATATATCCAGTATTATTCCATAACCAAAGCCAAAAAAACAACTAAACAAACATTATAAAAAAAATTATTGAATGATGCAAAACCTAACCACATATCCAAACACAATTTCTAACTCCAAATCAATTTAAAGTTCGACCTCCAATTCTCCAAACGCCTAATAAATTGACCTCAACTACACAATTTGTGCCAGGTTTATTCGTACGTGTCGGATTTTCATAATATATTAGTAATTCTACCAATAGTACCTAGCCATTACACATCTTTAATATATACAAAGTGTCCTTGTCTCATAGCATTGTCGGTCCTTTTTTGTTTATCCATTTGATCTCATCAATCACAAACTTAGCTTGTAAAATTAAAACATCCTAAGCTAAAACTCATTGAAAAAAACATGAACACTTCAAAGGTTACAAAAACACTAACAAACTCTGTTTTTTCCATACTTTAATTTCTAGTGTGTTTTTGATTAATTTGATGTTGTTGTTGTTTGTTACAGGGGACAGAAGAGATTTATAAGGTGGATACTACAAATTACAAGAAATCAGCAGGACATGAAGAAGAAGAGCCACAAAAAGAGGATGTGAAAATCACACATGTGCCTCTAACGTTGGAGAAGCGTGAAACTGGTGGTTCTTTGGCTGCTAAAGTTGCTGAAAAAATTGAGTCTGCTAAGGAAACTATTACGGGTGCCGCCGGCGGAGGCGCTGACGAGCATAACAAAAAAGATTGAGACAAACATTTCCCCTGTATTTTTTTTTGAATTGTTGTAAATATATGTTTGTGTTTATAGTGTAATACAACATAAAATAAGGTTTTTGTGCTAGTTCTTGTAAGTAGTAATGGGCGACTTTGTATAATGTTATGACTTGATTTGGTAACTGTTTTGTTAAAAAAGTTTTTATCTTTCCCGTCGCTTCCAAGCTCCACTTGTTTTAAATGCTTCTAATGTTAGTATTTGTGTGTTATTAAGGAATTTAATATCTTCGTGATATAGATGTTATTAGACCAGGGATATTTCAAACGCCAATAACTGTTATGAATTTGATGACTGTTAAACAGTAATGGTTTATTCAAAGTTGAAGACAATAAAGTAGCCTTATATCAAGGTGGCAAAAACAAATCTAATCCGCTCAATTCGTTCAAGTTTGATCCGTTCATTCATTAGCTCAATCTATTTTAATTGTTTAAAAATTGAATTGATATGTAATTCAAATTGATTCATGAGAAATTTTGTCAAAATATTTTTAAAAACTTTGTTTTCTATATGTTTATACATAATTATAATAAAGAAAAAAAATTAAAAATTGAATTGGGTTTGATTGAGTTGGATTGGATTTTGACCTATTATATAATTCATTACTTAGTCCGTTTTAACCCTACCCTTTTTGTCAAATCATTATGATCCATCCAAATTTAATCACATTCACTCAAATTTAACTCAACCCGTCCATCGACACCCCTAGAATTAATAACTTGTTTGAACTTGAAGGCAGTTACGAATCACACGGAGATGATTCTATTTCAAATATACGAGGAAATGATTTGGTGCACTTGTTATATTTCATTCTCGCGTTATAAAACGCTAAAACTGTGATGTTACAGGAGGAGAATTCTATGTACCTTTTGAGAATGCCAATTGAGGCGGAAAAATCAGAAACGTAATTGAGTTGAAGAGTCCTAATCAGTATAATCATACTTTGACATATGTTAAGACTAAATAAGCATTAATCAAAGATTAAGTCATCGATAGATTGAACAACCAAAACTCGTCGGAGATAGCAATAGATTATGCCCAATACAATTAAAATTAAACATTGGTACTACTAATTACCAAACATAATCACTTATTAAGCATCACTAAATGAAAATTAAAGTAAATAACGTCCTAATAAACCCTCTCTACTCCCAAATTCCAACTTCCATAAATCCATCTTCAGTAGCACATCCTCTAAACATTCCATTACAATTAAACCCATAAGCCACTTCCCCTTTATTTGACACAGCAATAAGCCCAGCAAATCCTTTATCCAATCTCTTATTAATCACAAAGTCCACTGCTTCTTGCAGGCCCAATTCCTTATACTCCATAACTGCTGCCACGTCACGTGCTAGGGTTCCACGAATGATAGCTTCTCCTTCACCTGTACATGAGACCCCACAAACTTCACCTGCGTAGGTCCCAGCACCAATCACCGGTGAGTCACCGATACGACCGGTCATTTTGTTCATCAAACCACCGGTTGATGTGGCGGCGGCGCATCTACCTTGGCCGTCTGCCACCACACATCCCACCGTCTCCGGCGCGTAAACGCTTATCGGTAATCCGTTCATGTGAATTGGGCTTTCAACAGATGACGAGCAGGAATCTAATCCAGTTACTGGAATTCTGTAATCGAACTGAAAAAGTCAAAATTTTTTTGTCAATTACTCAATTTACGTTTCGATATGTTACAGATTTATTTATAGCTATACAAATGTCGTGACATGTTTAACGTAACGTACCAAAATGGCGTTAGCCTCTTTGGCTAATTTCAGCATTCCAACATTGTCCTCTGTGATGAAATATTCATTGTCCACCATCTCAACACCCTAATAATAAAAATTAATTCATTTTTAGACTATTGTTATTAACCATTTCGACGATTTATGTTTTTCTTTTTTTTTACCTGTTGTTTGGCGAATTCTTCAGCGCCCGAGAAACCGAGATAGGAATGAGGAGATTTATCCATGACAAGGCGAGCGAGAGAGATTGGGTTTTTCACGGTGGAGATACCGGAAACGGCGCCGCATCGTCTACCGTCGCCGTCCATAATGCTCGCCTCCATTTCCACTGTTCCATTTGCAGTTAATGCAGATCCACGACCCGAATTGAATAGAGGATCACTTTCCAGTTCTCTCACCTGTACAACCAGAATCAAAATCCTCAAAAGAAAAAACGACATGCAGCATCACAATTAAGGAATTCACACAAATACAAATGTGGATCTGAGATTATTCTTTGTTATACAAATCGAAGGGATAAAGGACTGAATCTGAGTGGATCCTGAAAAAACGTACAACGAGTTCAACGACATCAATGGCAGGTAGAGAAGAGCGAAGAGCGGAGATTCCAATGTTAAGGCAACGAGTAAGGAGTTGTTTAGCTTCTTCCTGACGTTCAGCTGGGAGATTTGGGTCCACACCAGCGCCACCGTGCACCGCTATAGCCCAACCACCCATATTTCTGATATTTCTCTCCCTCTTTTCTCTCTCTATTTTGTTAATTGCTTTTGATGGTTGTAAAATTGTGTTTTCGCTTCTTTATATAGAGAGACACACAACTCCTAGTTGGGTTTTATTGGGGATTTTTTTATTATTATTATCACTGGCCACGTTCATTTTTACTTGTTATTTCTAAAATAAATTTTTATTATTACTTATCGCTTTTGACATAGAAAGAAAAGATAATTATTGTTTTTCTATTTTTATCCTCAATTTTAAAATACTTATTTTCCAAATTATTTTTTAAGACCTAATACTATGCATCATTTAGTAGGGATAGTTTGGTAAACACCTATATCAATAATTATTTTCAGTCAAATCGTAAGTAAAAATGAACCGAAGAAGTAGTATTTAATACTTCTTCTGTCCCTATTTACTTGTCAAATATTTTCTAGTTTGTTGTCTTTTTTTACTTGTAATTGTTTGACAAGTCAAGAAAGGATAATTTATTTTTTTCAATTATACCCTCAATTTATTAACATTAAGTTAATGTAGGGAGTAAATATATTTGGAATTCTACCAATTAATAGAGGTAAAATGATAAACTCATTATAATAATCAATATTTTTTTTATTAAGTGTGTCAAATCAAAATTTGACAAGTAAATGGGATGGAGAGAGTATTTATTTTAATTGCTTTTGACGGAATTGAGCTGTTACTCTCAACCAAAATTTTGTGAAATTAATTTTCAGTAGCGACAACTCACCACTAGTCTCGCTGACGTGTGCACGTGTATTTTATTTCACGAGATTCCTTTTGGAATTTCAATTTTTTTTTCTTTTGTCACGTGCATTTCCTATTTACTTGGAGGTAATCTCACGTGACATATAAAAGGGGGGAAATTGGAAAGTTATTTTGATTAGGATTTTTTTTTGTATTGTAATTTACTTAAATAACATTACCAATATACTAGGTGTTAGGGACTTGTGTTACTGAAGTCGATATATATAATTTTATTAGTTGTGTTATATGAGTTTTATTATTCATATCATGTTATTTTAACTCGTCTTTATTTAATATTATATTCACATTAAGTGTGACTAGTACAATTGATTCGTTTCGATTTTTGTGAAATTTTCAAACCAATATTTTCTTGTCAAGTTGTTACGGGGGTAGGATGTGACTCAAGTACACGTTGCAATTTTCTTTAAATGTAAATGTACTTAAAAATATGTTTCATGTTGATAGAGTTTCGTGTACATTGTATTTAGCAACTAAGGTGAAGCGAATATCAAGAAATATATGGTCATGTACAACTATTATAAAAATTATTTAAGAAAATATCTACTTAAAAAATTGTTGGATGACAGAAATACTCTTATTTGTTTAATGTGGCCTATAGAGGAATCTACTTTATAAAGAATCTTTATTGGAATCAGAGGATCTAGTTGTATATATATATTGACACCCCATCAGATTCTCTAATTAAGATATTGCTAAATAAAGTTATCAATATTTTGCAGTTTTGATTCCTAGGATTGATTGGCTATAAATATTATTTTAAACTTTTTGAGTCTCGAGATATGAAAACACAATGTATTTTATATCCCGTCCAAGTACGGACTAATATAAAATACAATATCAAAATACTCCCTCCAGAGGATCACTTTAAAATATAGTTTATTTTGATATTATGATTATTTACATTAATTTTCTTTTTATTTATTAAAGAGGGAATTTTTATTAAAGAGATATCAATATTTTATATAATTAAAGTTAACAAATAAAAATAAAATAGTCTAAAATATATTGTGTTTTAAGAGGCATGTAAATAAAAAAAATGTGACAGGTAAAATGGTTTGAAAGAAGTATAATGTTCAAATACTTACTGTCAATTTGTACAAAATCAGAATGAAAATTACTATTTATCTTGTTTGGTGAGCACTTGTAGTATTGTCTCAAAAGATTATTTAATGGGTAAAAGACCAAGTTCGAATATTTATATCACAAATTCAAATTAATCTCACAATCAATTATGTTTGGCTTTATTTTTTCTTTTTACTCAATCTAAGTATAGGAAAAAAAATTATTATTTAAACTCTGATAAGAATACAAGTTTAACCAACAAGGATTGTAATACAATGTATCCTTAACTAGAGGTCTTGGGTTTGAATACCCTCTGATTAAGGTTCAAAATGAGAAGGTAGCAGAAGGTAGCAAAAACAATTGAGTGTAAATTTATCAACCCCTTTCCTTCTCTTTTCTCTTACACAAAATTAGCCTCCCTCAAATGATTAAAACAATAAAATGCAACTAGTGAAGGTGGTCATCTTTGGTCAATATTGGACATATTAAATTTGGTTACTTTTGCAAATTCAAAGTAGGGTTTCTCTTAATTAAAGTTGGTCTTGCAGCCAGGAAAATAAAATAAGAAAAAGATGGCGCGGCGGCTCATGTAAAAGCTGGAATCCAAAGATCTATTAATATTTCATTAGAGAAATCGTTTAAAACATTTATTAATTAGGAGAATCTGTTAAGATTACTATTTATCTCTTCTTTAATAGTATTTAATCATTTTAAATAATTAATATATATCATGATACTGGAAGAAGAGTATATAATTATTTGAATTAATCAAATTCGATAGAGCATTTGATAAGGACGATGATTGGCTGAAGTTGCTTGGCTTGATGACTAAGCTGCAAATCAGAAGGCAATTAATTAATTAGATAGCTTGGAATTAGTCTTTCGTAATATATTTCACATACAAATTATATCCAATTAAAATCGAGATAGGTGGCGCGTCAGCGACACATCAATAATCCAAATCTTATGTAAAATTATTCATCCATATCAAAGTCGTATTATGATCTTCATAATTTTTGAATGCATAAAGTCACGCACCAAGTAATTAAAGGTGATTTGATCATTATCCTTCCAAAGTTTTTATCATTACCATTGAAAATTAGTTGTTACATAAACATGGTTGTCCGCAAATTTTGAGAAAAATCTACGTGGGGCATCAAATCTAATGTTTCTTTATTTAGTAGTGCCAAGGTTATAAGTGACTTAACAAATTTCATAAAATCCACAATAATTTTAACAAAAATATTTTACCATCACGTTCAACTAGAAGCTTCATTTTTTTGAGCTAATATCATTTGGACAAATTGTTTGTCTATATTTTACATTAATAAATCCATATAATAAAAAATACAAGTAACGAGGGTTAAGCCACTTATATGATATAATCTCAATTATGAATATAGTTTAGTTATACGCCGATTGAATTTCGTTTCTTATGATTATTCGTTCGTTTATTTTGACGAATAATTTAATATTTTTAACAATTCCTCAAAGAATCTTAAAATTATTATTGTTTCATAGTTTTTTGGTTGCTATGAATAGTAATAATAGTCATGTTGTGCACTTGTGCTTCATGAACATGGCTTTTCCTATTCAGTTCGTCAAAAAAACTATGATTGATAAAGTTCATTTAGAAAGTAGGTAGAAAAGGTGTTTTTATTATAATGGGAGGAAAATCAAAATGTTTATATGTTGCGATTAAAAATGATGGACATATTGAATAAAATTGTTCAAGTAGCTATTGCATGGATTACATTAAAGAAAATTGTTCAAGTGGTTATATATTGCATGCATGGACATATTTATATGACCTTTTTTGGAATGGACATTCTCAAGTTGAATTTTAAATGACATCGCTTATTTTTCTAGCCATATGATATATAACCCTAATGAAGTAAAATATCTTTTCGTTGGAAAAAACTATCGATTCGTAATCTTCTTAATTCATCATCTAGTCTAGCCATATGCTGTGATTTTAGTGACCCCAAATAAATCTACTAGAGCAGAAAAGACATAAATGCTAAAGGTGGAAGATGACGCATATTTGCATTAGTGCAAAGTAGATTCCCTCCGTTCTATTTTAATTTATTCCTTCGATTTTTAAAAAGTACTGTAATATATTAAAATATTTATTAATTTTATATATAAAAAAATATATTTCTTTTAAAAGATTATTTAATTTTTTCAACTTTATCGGGATCTTTCAATTTGACGAGAAAAACGTTAATTAATAAATGGACAAAAAAGTCAGGGGACCAAACTGTCAATTACAATTTTTATAGATCTACCAATTTATCATTACATAAAATATGAAGGGTATGTTCCGCCGACATATTTGGAATCTTCAAGATCCACTTGTCTAATGATAGTGACGTATGTTTCACTCCATTGACAAAAAAGTCAGGGGACCAAACTGTCAATTACAATTTTTATAGATCCACCAATTTATCATTACATAAAATATGAAGGGTATGTTCCGCCGACATAATTGGAATCTTCAAGATCCACTTGTCTAATGATAGTGACGTATGTTTCACTCCATTGACATGGGATTCCGTATCTCCTTCAGTTCTCGAACGTCAATTTGGTTCTGTTTTTGGCCCAAACATATTTCGTTTTCAAACATTAATATTAACAAAATAGAATCTGAAAAAATAGATATGTTTTTATCTTACAATAATTGTAAGATGGGTTTTCACCACATGAGTCTTTTACAATAGCTGGCGTTCATATATTTTTGGGATAAGAGTCGCGTGAAGTTATTTTAGTTGTTAACATCTGATTTTTGGGCCCGATCGGATAATATCGTACTCATATCGATTTATATTATATGATAATTTTAGTTTGATCAGACATTTAATTTATGAGTCAATCTATCTCAAAATGTGGGGGCATGTTATCCTATCGTATATATATGAGATAACTTATCTATCATTTATAGTTTTAATTTATGATTATATTTGCAGACATCATAATTTTATGATACTCTTCAAGACATATTCAATTTTAGTTGAGACTGTTCATGCCTTTATAATGATATAATATATTTCTTTGAAGATGCATCTCGAATATTTTATAAACTCTTGGATATTCCTAAAGAGATCAAGATATGACTGAATTCATCTTAACTATGAAATGCTTTAAGAAGACCAATAAAATCATTCCAAGGAGGGAACAAACAGATTTGTACCAATTATTTTATTAACGCATATTTATGTATAATTTAACAATGGAGCTTCAAACGAACCCTTTGCTCACACGGATTTGGCTTTCCTTCATTACACTTCTCTTCATTTCGTCAAGTACTCATCTAAATGAGAGGCACGTGTCCTATTTGATATTTAAATAGGACACAAATTTAAGCCACAGATTTCTATTGTTTAATTCTAAAATGAAAAAAGATAGATAGTGATTAGTGAAAGAACCATTAACTTTTTTTTGTTCACTTTCCAGGAAAAAGGGTCGAGAAAAATATGGAAAGTGGTGTGCTGTAACATGGTACTTTTTTTTCTGCTGATGGTGATAATTACTTAATTAGTCTTGTAATTTCAAATTTTATTTTATTTTTTCAAAAAAAGAGCCTTGTAATTTCTGAAGGGCCAAATATTGATAGTTCTAAATTGAAGCACTACTATTATCCATCCATATTCGACCTTTGGCCTTGTGTGGACAAGAAGCAATATAATGGGCATGTCGTAGTAGGCAGTAGTTAAAGTAGTTACAAGATTACTATACAATTGTATCATAAGTTTGGCACAAACTGTTCACAGACAAAAAAAAATGATACGTGGTGAAAATTCACATCTAGAAGTAGAGTTAAAAATAGTTGTCTAACAATACTTGTCCAAAATGATCTAAAAATCCCCAACATATACCCGAAATTCCAACTACACACTTATTCATTACGGGAGTCCTATTACCCCCTTACACTATTTTAAAGTAGAATTATTTGCTCCCTAAATGATGAGGTGGCAAAGAAAGTATAGTTCACTCTCTCAAAGAGAGTGAAAGGTAAAACTAATAATTAAAACTTTAATTTTAAAAGTATTTCTTAAATTTCATATTATAATTTTTTGATTCTTCGAAAATCTTTATATTTCCTTTAAAAAAATTTCTTTTTATCGTCTTTCTTCTTCTCTTCATCAAAGCAACATTGGCGGCGGCTCTGCTCCACCACCAGGTCGCCGCCCTCACCAATCTTTCATCATCAAGTTAACTTTCATTCTCAAATCACAAATTTCTCACCGTAAATTCACTTCTCATCCGTGTGAAAAATTGACTATTACTCAAAATCAAAATCGAAAGTCATCGGCGGCGGCTCTGCTCCACCACCAGGTCGCCGCCCTCACCAACCTCTCATCATTAAGTAACTTTCATTCCCAAATCACAAATTTCTCACAGTAAATTCACTTCTCATCAATGTGAAAATTTGACAATGACTCAAAATCAAAATCGAAAGTCAAGAGGATCAAACTTTAGAGTCGTTAATGGAGAAAAAATCATTAAGTAGCAGATCCATCAATGAAGAAGAATTCATCAATGAAATCATTGGGTGAGAAACCCATTAATGGAAAAGACCCAATAATCGAAATGGGTTGCTCAACATTGTTAAATTCTAGCTTCAATAGAGAGCATCAAAATTTTGCTAGTGTTCATAACTCCGGTGAAGCTCGAAGAAGATGGTGGCAGTCATAGAATGTATCCTCAAATCTGGAAAATCAATTTGTAAATATCAAAGAGAAAGAGGAATGGAAAAGGAAAGTGAAAGAGAGAGAGGGAAATATAGATGAAAAATAATTGCAGAATAAAGGATTTTTTTTTTAAAAAAAAGGTAATATTACGTGGCAGGGTGCGTGCAATTCACCTTTTTATATAAATCTGGGTGTGCGTTTTTAAGGGGGTTTATATTATACTTTAAAAATGTTCAGGGGGGTAATAGGACCCCCGTAAAGAATAAGTGTGTAGTTGAGAATTGGGTAATAGATTGGGGGGGGTTTTAGACCATTTTCTCATTTAAAAAATCAAGAAATAATTTACCTTTTGTGTCTATTTTATCCTTGCTATTAAATACTATTATTATCTAACACATCTGTCAAAGCATACAATTTAATAAAGTCAAATGATAATATAGTAATATTATCCCTATTATTTATTATTTCTTAAGGGGTGTGCCAAATCAATAATGGACAACTGTTGTTGAATAGAGGGAGTAATTTATGTTCTATGTATTGTTGGTATAAATTTTATTGATATAATTAAAACATTAAAAAGATAATTACAAATAAATTTATATTATAGCGTTGATTAGTAACCTAAAATAAATGGTTAGTAATGTGTAAAATAAAAAACATTATTAAAATAAAAATTTATGTATTACATAATGTTTCATCAGTCTTTGTGATCTCCATATACCTTAACAAATTTAATTTTTTTTAATCATTTACTTCAAATATAGTTGTCACCCCGCGTATTCCAACAAAAGAAAAAGATACATCTAGAGGCAATAGTGTTCAGGGAAAATGGACCAAACATTTAACAAGAGCAAACTTTATAACTACATAACCAAAAAATATAAAAATGATTAGCCTATACTCTCTATTTTACTTTAATCTTGACTTAAGTGATTAATCTAAGTTAAAATCGATAAGTAAGAGTTTGTAATTAAAATTGAGTGCTTGAATAGAAAAAATTTCTTTTCACATAGCGCTAAGAATCATGCTCCAATAGCATACGGTGAAATAACACAATTCCATTACTAGTTTGACATCTTGATGGTCTTTCTCGTCATATCAATATTCTAGAAATCTCTTTGCATTTAAATTTTTTCTGCATATCAATTTAAATCATTTTATTTTGGATGGGGTCACTTTGAACCCTAAGTCCTAAGCCCTAGGTTATAAATAGGGCATAACTTTGAATCTCAACGTCTCAATTCCTTGAGAATGATCGACTGAAAAAGAGTTACTACAATGTTTCATGTTCTTTTATAGAGTTTTATGAAAATCTTAACTATTATAATATGTTAGATAGTGTTCAATCTTTTTTAGAAATACTATCTAATTACATAAACATTTCTATCATAAATTACTAATCTACTCTATAGTTTGAGATAATTACATGTTGTCTCACTAATTAATAATTTTGTACTAGATTTCAAGTCAAATACACTACTCCTTCAGATTTCAAGTCAGTTACATATATCAAAGATACAAGATACACTATGAAATACAAATACATATGGTGAGAGGCGGTGAGAGAGGAAAGAGGCGAGCGAGGCAGTGTATCAAAAATACATACGAATCATACAAGATATATGTATCTGGGATACCAAATACATTCTAAAATACTTATCTCGAGGCAAGCAAGATAGGAGAGAGACAAGCGAGAGATTTAGTATATCCCTGATACATGCAAATCACGCTTGATACAATGTATTTGGAACAAATTACACCTAAGTTGACATGCATGTATCCGATGAGTGCGACAGATACATGTATCTAGCGAAGTAAATGTGATAGTGCGATTTGTGTTGTTTTTTTTTTTGTTTTTTTTTTGGTTACATTACTGGGCTGGACATGCATTACTGGGCTTTCCCTGTTAAAAGGGCTATTGAAATGAGTGAATGGGCCAACTGACTAGTAAACCTAGCAGTTCACTTAGCCCAGTCCGGACAAGAATCATGATAATTTTTCATGTTTGGAAGTTCATAACAAATGAATCACATAACATAGAAAATAACTAGACAAACGAAATAACAAAAATAACTATTCCCTAACCTTAGAAAATCGAAAAAAGAGAAATGATTTTGTAGTTCATTACAAATGTTATTCAAGTTATATGATTTTTTTCCCACATGAGATCAATAAAAAATAACACACACACACACACACACATATATATTAAGATCAACTTCTTATAGTTCAAATTATAAGTGCGTATATGAGATCATTTTCTCGATAAAAAATGAGAAGCTATATGTACATGTCCACAAACGTCTTTTTCAGATTGTGACGGGTTTGGATTGTTAGAAAAATAGATAATCTAATGGTATGTATATTATTATACATTTTCTCAAAAAGTACATTCATTCATTTTTTTATTTCTCAAAGAACATAACGAATTGAGTGGCTATGCAGAGAAAAGAGTCGAGTCAATCAGGCTAAACGATAGCAGAAGGAAAACTAAATCAAGAAAGAAGCCCCTCGCCATCTATTTTTTAATAACTTATTTAAGTGAAGCACCTTTTCCTCCTCCTTTCTTTTTTTCATTTCATTTTCCCCTTGTTTTATTAGAAATTATAGATGATTCATCACTAGGCTCCAACAAGTCTCATTATTAATTTGGGTTTGGTGATGGACCTACAACTGAAGACCAACCCATTTTTGTTTTTGTCCTTATGGTCTCTCTGCTAAAGAATAGAGACACGTGAGGCCTATAAAAGCCTTGTGCCAAGCTTGAATCTTTGTACTCTTATTGGTTTTGAATGGGCCAATGACACTGCTGCTGCCACAGTTTTGGACCACTTGCCCATCTCTTAAAAGCTACTCCCTTCGTCTAAATTTATGTGGCACCGTTGGACTGTACGTGAAATTTAAGAAATAAGAAAAAACTGCTATGTTTGGCAAATTGTTCTTATTAAAGTCACTTTAGTGCTTACTTTTAGTTGACTTTTTTCTTTGCAACAAAGTGTTGAGTGGGACCTAATAAGAATAAATTGGGGATGATGACATTAAATAGTTCTTAAAAATAAGGAATGGTAACATTCTTTTTTGGACAAATTTAAAAGAAAGTGGTGTCATGTAAATTAAGGACCCGTTTGACCCCAAAAATTTTTTGGAAAAACTTGAGAAGTGACGTTTGGCCATATAACTTAGTAAATATATTTGCCAAGAATCCCAAGTTTTCAAATACTAGAAAAAATTAGTATTTGGGTCAAGTTCTAGTATTTGAAATTTTTAAAAAATCAAAAATTGCCCAAATTTTTATATTTTATAAAAACTACTCATCATTTATTAGTTTCAACTAATATTTATCTACAATATCTATCTATTACTCCTAATAAATAACTAGATTACTCCTCTATCTATTTTGAGTGACAAAATTGAGAAACAAGAACAATTTGTATAACCGAATCAATGACAAGTTTGAATATGCGATTAATGTATTGCTCTTGCCTATATTGTTATTTTGTTGTTGTTGATTGTTATCAATTATGTTATAAGGTTATTTTTTAACGGAACGTATTCATTATAAAATGATAATACAAACTAATGGGTATAAATCATATTTTTTAAAATAATCAAATATTCTTGGGAAAATTTGGGGCCAAACATATGGTGAAACTTTACCAAAAACTTCACTCAAGTATTATTTACCAAGAATATTTGAAAGCTTGGGACCAAACGCTAGCTAAAACAAAGGGAATAAAACTTTTAGGATTCAGTAAAAGTGAATAATGATTTTTTACCTTTATCATTTTATTATCATGTCAAATAGTACAATTGAGTTTGGTTCTATTAAGTTATGCTGCTTTGAGACAAGAAAACATCCAATAATCAAGCCTAATTCCTTGCCTTTATTTTCTAGCTTAAAAATCACACTTACGACTAACACTAACGATTCTCTTGTTGATTTAATGGGGCTTTATAAAAATACATGTGACACTTCTCTATTTTTTCACGTGAAACCTAATAAGAAAACACCCAACTAATCTAATCTATTCAATCCCCTCCATAAACTAAAAAAAGAAGAGACAATTTCCCTTTAATTAGTTCCCTACTATATTTAGTAGATCAAAGGTGTAATTACCTCACCCTTTCTAATTAATTAACCAGAATTTCAATTATGGAATTCTATTTTTGGATTTTAGTTTAGTTTCTTAATTAAAGGTATAGGGCCCATAAAAGATCCAAGTATATAGGACCACATGGGCCGATAAGACCCACCATTGAATGTTTTATTCGGCATTTACCCTCAGAAAGAAACCTCAATAATACCCTGCAAATTCTCAGAAACCACATAAGCCCAAAAAGCCCATTGGATTCTCAACTTGTGATCCTACAGTAATTTGTCTGCCCACCGAAATTAATTACTCTCTCCATTCGTTATTACTTGTTCACTTTAGACTTTGGGTGATTCTTAAAGAATAAGTAATGATTAATATGAATCTTTTATGACAACACCCATATTAAATCTTATTTCTTGAAAAATGATTTGGTAAATAAACAAAGAAAGTAAATTAAAAAATATCAATGAATATATAATATGTGTATAATCTTATGTATATCAGCTAAGAAAAATAAACTGTGAATTCGGATGTTTGTGTACCCATTTTGATCTATCATATATTTGTACCATTTAATCGACAAGATCATCCTCCTATTTCACATTATTTTCGTTATATTATATCATATCATATTATTCTCCACCCTCACACCAAAAAAAGGGACCCCCTCACAGATTTTTTTTGGTTTTCTCAAAAAAAAAAAAGATGAAAGAGGGTAGAAATTATAGAGGGGTCCTTGTCAATAATTCGAGTCACACCTTAAATGTGTATTTCTGGCAAAAAAAAAAAAAGAAAAGGTAGAAATGTTTCTTCCAAAAGTCCAGTTCCAATCAAATCTTTACATAAATTATTTTCCCTCCACGTTGACAAATCATTTTCCATTTTCAAATCTCTTACAAATTAAAAAATATATATATAGACAGATATTTGGTATGTATGGGGTTTGACAAAAGTAGTGGGTGACTCTGTTTAATTTGAGAGAAATACTAAAAATAGTTTGAACTTGACACAAATTATTAGTTTTATTTTTAAATTATTGGCATCTTTAAAAACACTCATTTACTTGACTAATTAAACTTAGATACACTCCCGATCTGTCACATGATATAACAAGTGGTGTCAAACTCTTGCGGAAGCATGAAGATCTTAATAAGAAATCGAGTGAAGTGTCGAAAATACCCCTAAACTTGACGATAATTTAGGGGGGTGTATTTCACTCATGTTGCAAGATCAGGGGTGTATTTAATTTCAATTAGTCAAATTAAGGAGTGTTTTTAAGGCTATAAATAGTACGGAGATGAAACTAATAATTCACGCCGAATTTTAAAGTGTTTTCAATACTTCTCTCATTTAATAATTTTCCTTACAATTGACGCCCCTTCGTCTAAAAATTACAAGTGTAATAGTTCAAATATGTTTTTATGAATATATAATGTATGTTGAATTCTTTTGACTTATTTGCATGTTTTTTAAATAAAAAATTGATATATATATATATTTATGTATTTGTTTAGCCAAAGTTTTGACATGAAGACGACAGGGATTGAGCAAAGGACGTTAGAACGCAACGTCTGCTGCTTTGTCGAGTTTGAATAACACTACCTAGTGACATCAACTATTAGGTATCCCAAATTATTACTATATCACATACTATTTAAGTATTATTCACCTACAAACAAATAGAGACGGATTTTTTTTTTTTGAAAAATAAAATAAAACTGGAGTAGGAGAAAGAGAAAATCGAGGAAGGGATTATAAAATGGGAAATCGAACCCTTATCAACAAAGTAAAAGTTCAGATAGTCAACCAACTGACTTACTAAAACTTCCATGAATCTACTTTTAGTAACTTATACTTATAAGTAAATTTAGTATAGTTTGTTTGGGATTATATATATGCATTTAGGAATTTATTGAATATTTAATTATTATAAATCTAATTATTATTATGTGTAATGTTGAGAATCATCGTAGAAATTCATAGACTTCAAATTTTATCCCTCAATAGATATTTTCAGGCACAAGTTTTAGCAAGTCTATAAGCAGGAAGATTAGGTGAAAATAGGAACCATTTTCAAAGGCCTGTATCATACTGTCTCTCTGACTTATTGGACCTTTTATCATTATTATTATTATTAAGTATTATTTTGTTTCCTACTGGGTCGATTTCTGATATTCGTATTAAAACTCAATTAAATTTAGATTTGTGCATTGTAGGACTCATTTCAAGGGGGCAATGCTTCCAGTATGATTTTTTTTTCTGTTTCAAGATTTGAATTCAAAATTTCTGATTAAAGATAAAAAAATTTCAATCATTCTATCACAACTCAGGTTATCTCTTGTTATAATTCTACAAATGATAGGAACTTAACTTAAAGAAAAAACAAATTTGGTAATTTTATAAAAAGCCAATAATACATCTGTCAAGGAAAAAATCATAGAAATTTTTTTCTGTCAAATGCTTACTAATACATTCTAGTTGTAACAAAATTGACATGTGCCTTGGCTTGTTCTGCTGCATCACTCTTCACTATTCTTGAGGAAATAATTATTTGACAATTCTGTAATTTTAAATTACTTGAAACGTAAGCTTTTGATCTTTTTGCTCAATAATCTTCGCACATTTTCAGAATGATTAACTGGTTTATCATTAATTGCTTATATATTATATTATGTTCGTATCATTACTTCATAATTCTAAATAAAAATTGAGTGATCAACCATGCGATTAATTCAAAAAAGGAGAGTACGTACCTATATTTTTTGCTACTAGCAATTATGATATGAGTTGTCATGAATTATCTTACCTTAAGATATCGAAATGAATTCATAGGTGTGTTGTATGATCTAAATTGAAGAACAGTTTAATTAAAAACTTAGAATAAGATAATTAATGTCAATGTCTACAAAAACTAGCTTGCGGCAGAGTAAATAATTAAATACCATAAACTTTCTCTTCGCCGTCGGAATTAATTACTATAACACTTGTTACAAACATTAATATTAACTACTGATAATAATAATAATAACTAATAATATGTACCATTAACATTTCGGCTAACTACTTTTTTCTCCTTTTAAACATACGTCAAATCTAATAAGCTATAGCCTATAGTATCAATATTCGTTCATTCTCATACATCATTTGTTAATATGTAATACTATATTAGAGACTAACATAACAAATTGCAAGGGGAGGGAAATAATCTGTCTATTTACGATCTAAGCTTATGCCATGTATTATCGGTCTAGGGCAACACATGGATTTGTCTTTTGTGTTATACATCATTGAGTTTGATTCAATAGCACACGAATCATGTGAACTTGAGATGACTTATAAATTTCTTTACTTTTCTCTTTCATTCTAATGAGATTCACCTAACTTGAGATAACTTATAAAGTTCTTCACTTTCTTCTTTCATTCTGATAGGGATTCACCTAAGATGTCATGTGTACCTTATCTTCATGATTCTTATTGATCCACCCTCTGTCAGGGGTGTTACACTTTTTTATTTCAAGATTACAAATTTCACGTTTCAAGAAGATTTAACTGTAAATATTTTTTGAATAATCTATAGTGTATATCCAAAACACTTTACATAGTCCATGTATAGCAACTGAAACTCAAGTTCAAATTGAAAAAGTACATAATGTGCCATAATAATTTCATAGCACCTCTTATTTTATCAACAATAATGTTCACTAGGTCAAAAAGGAAGACAAAATAATATACTCATATATATGGCTCTAAAGATGACCAATGCCATAAATCCCTAGTTTTTTTTTATTATAAAAGAAATATATAGAAGATGTTAACTGGAACCAACAACCATTTCTTATCATTGTCTTTTCTTCTTTTTTCTTTTATATATATGTGGTTTGAAAACATACATATTAAAGTCTATTCTCTTATATGACAACCAAAAGCAGTGAACAAAAGTACCAACAAAGACATCTCATACAAAAATCAAAAGATATTGCTCCCCAACTTACCTTCCCACATTCTTTTCACCTTTTTCCCCTTTTTGTTTGTGCATAGTATTTTATTTCTTTTAATTTCTTTTTCTTAGATGAATCTAATTGTCATTCTAATTTGTCCTTTAATCTTCTAATATCCTTACCTTTTACACCCCTAAATACTGATCCTTAACTTTTAGGTTACTGTTTTCTTCTTTTTCTTTTTCAACTTTTTTTAAAAAAATAAATAAATAATTGAGTTTCTATTTTATTATGTTAATTTGTCCCCACACCAACATATGAATATATCAGTACAAAAGTTAGATGAGAAAATGCAACTCACATGGAGCAACTTTTTTTTAACTTATGGTAAATCTTGGCATGCAGCTGTACTTCCATTGCAATAAAGCCATGAGAGTTGCAAATAAAATAAAAACTCCATTTTTTTCTTTTTTCTTTTTTCATTTTTAACCATTTGAACTTTTAAATAATTTAACTCATACAATTTAATATGGTACAAGTAAATAGATATCACGTGAAAAAAAATATTTATATATACCGATAATTATATTGTTACAGCCTAATTCTTCCTTTGTTCTAGTAATTTAATGTTAACTCCGTAATAAAAATTCTAACTACACATTGATTATATGCCTTCTAAAAATAGGACTAAGAAATCATAAAACACTATGAAAAATAATGGTTAATGTGATTATATATCCAAATGCAATTTTTCATCGGTATGGGTTAGGGAGGAATGATTGCGATCCCTCCATCTCTAACTAGAAAATTCGGGTTTGAGTCTTGGGTATGAAAAAATCTTGTTAAGGATGTCACCTCCAAAAATATAATGAACCATGCAAAGGGACCTTATCCCCTCTCCCATTTTCCCTTCTCTTACCCCTATGTAATTAGAAAAAAAAATACATTTTCTCTGCTTTAAAATACTCCTAATTGTTTGGTGGGTTGATGGGTTAGTGATCAATATTTTTAAAAAAAATTACAATCTTGCATTTCTTAATTTGATATAAAATACAGATCCGGATAAATTTTTACTTTATAAATTTATACTATATTTTTAGCATGATTTCTTTATCATTGACTTTCTTTTCGATACTTGATGTTGATATGCTTTTTACTTGAGCCAACGTTCAATAGGAAATAATCTCTCTACATTCACAAAATAGGATAAGATTGCGTACACAATAATCATCCTCTTCAGACCTCACTTGTGAATTACATCGAATATATTATTATTATGGTATTTAATTTGCCCTACATACAAAAAGAAAACCCCCTTGTGTTTGTTCATTGATGTGTTGCGACTAGGTCAACAAAAACAAAACTATACATGAAATGTCTAATAATTTATATAAAAATAATGTTCCGACATTCACGGTACTTCAATTAGAAAGATTGACTAAATCCATGAATTATTTTATCATATTGGAATAAATTGTTAGAGCTTTGTGTTTAATTTTTGAAATATTATAAAAGGAAAATTAATTAAAATAAAAGAGAAAAAGCCAAGTCATTATGATTCTTTATTTTAAAGAGGGTAAAGAAAAGCACATGCAAGGCTTCTTGTGGATGTCTTTTTTTTCAACCACAAAGTGCAAAGTAAAACTTAGCTTTAATCCTTTTTTTTCAAAATTAATTTTCCATACATGCACTGAGTCTTCATTTTTGTAACTTAAACATAAGGTTATTGACTAGTAAGTTAATGATTATATCTTAAATAATCATTAGTAGCTTCAAATCACTTGATTATTTTTTAATTCTGTTGTAACAGCCTCTTAGCAAAGAAGCCATATAGTTTACTTTCGAAATCTTGAATTTCTACTTATGATATAGTTTGGGCAAGTCACTAATTATTGTGTTTTCTTTCTTATATTATTTCCTTGTGAGTGTTCTGTTTTACTCTGTCATACTACTTCCACTAAAAATCGATTGTAGCATGTAATGAGAATAAAATAATACATGATCTCGTTATATTCAGTATGGGTCTACAAATATATTATATTGTATGGGTAAAATTATGGTACGTTAAGGTTAAACGGAGGCGAAGAAGATCTAAAATCATATAGATCCTTCGAATCAATGAAGTAGTAAGGATTAATACATTTAATTTCAATTTGTTTGAAGCTAAGTAGTTGATGGTTTGATTGATTTTCTTTTAAACATTCTTAATAACTGTTGTTAAATTAATGTAACTGTTAGTAGACGTTTGAACATGTGATATAAAATCATGATTATAAATCATCATTATATATGTCATTTGGAATCATGGTTTCATATTTCAAATTCTTCAAAAGAATGATTTGGAATTCTAATCTTTTTAAAATGTAAAACTTGACGCATAAGTCTATATTTTGTATATTAAAAAAAAAAAAACACCCATCATGTTTAATAATTTTACAAAAAAAAGGACTTATTTTTTACTTTGGAAAGATTGCTCCTATCATAGAAAATGATTGTATTAAAAAATAACTAGTTAATTATTATTATTGACAAATTGATCTTTATAAAATTATGTGTATTTGAAAATGTGTAATCGCAATCGTTTATTTATAACATGAATACAGAGATATGCAATTTATCAATGTAATACCTTAAAACATTCGAATATCTTATTTATAAACTATGATTGAGAGAAATTTTGATAGTCTTGTGAAATTTTTATGCTTATGAAAAAAATTAAACTTGATATTTAAATTACGTCCAAACGAATTTCAACTTCAAATATTAATTTATTAAATTTTATATCACAATGTGTAAACGAACCCTTAAATTTTGTTATCCAAGTTCAATACTAATACTTTTTATTTGTTTAAAAATTGTTTTAACTAGTTTCCTTCTCATAGACCTCGAAATTCAAAAACAAAAACTAAAAAGAGACTAGCTCTTGTAACGAGGTCAAACAAAATAAAACTACTTGCAAATCTAACCCCATAGAAATTTTAGCCAGTGGCCGACAATATGTTCCTCCCTCAAGATGTGAACAAAATCTACTCTTTTACCAAATCTTCATTATTTTTCCACACTCCCCCCATCACTTTCTTTGGAAAAATGTAGCACACCTAGATTGTACGAGACTGTTTCCACAACACGAACTTATAACATCTTGATAACTGATCATAACTTTATCAATTACATCAAGACTAACTTCGAGCGAGTTATAATTAATAGTGGATAAGATATTATAGGATGAACAAGTGGACATGAATTTACTATTAATACTCATTTTATTTCCTTAGAATAAAATGCCATCCATCTTTACTAGTACAAAATCTCATAGCCCCACTATAGACAGTACACCATTAAACAAACGTTCCATTATCTAGCTAGCCGTGATAATTGTCAAAAGGGAGTTTGGTTTTAAATGTAAAGATGGTAAGCAAATTAACATGTGAATAAACAAGAACTTAATTACTAAGTACTTAACTAAGAGACAAGTAGAGCACTGTTATTGGACATTTTACATATGTAATAATAACTAGTCTATCAAGGAAATATTTAAGACATTTAAGAGTTGATGAATTGTTCATTCTGATCTTGACTCCCTAGTCTTCTTGGACAATGGCTCTGGTGATGAAGTTACTGATGTAGCCACTGACCATGAGTCATTGGAGTAATCTGAACTAAATGACACATCCATTACCCCTGTTGGACTCCCTGGCAATGTCCCAAACTTTCTCTTATTTGAATGAAAATCAATGTTGCTAGCCACCTCTTGTATTAGCCTGTAACATTCATCCACTTTGTCCTGTTGCATTATCCAAATTTAATCAGTAAAAACAGTAATATGCCTCAGTCCCAAACAAATTAAGTCGACTAAGTAAATTTTAACTTCATAACTATTCTCAAGATAGTAAAACTATCGTGATAAGTTATTACTGGATAAGTAAAAATGAAACGAATGAATGAACCAATTTAATTACCTTATCCAAAAATTTATTAGTAAAACAGTATATATGCCTCAGTTCGAAACAAATTAAGTTTGACAAGTAAATTTTAACTTCATAATTATTCTCAAGATGGTGAAACTATCATAACAAGTAAAAATGAACGAATAAGTGAATCTAATTACCTTGACAATTCCAAGGACGCCCAAAAGTTGATCTTGGTACTTCTCTCCAATGCAAGGCTTAAGCCTATCAAGAACATACAACATTGTCGCAGACGCCATTGTAGAAGGAAGGTAACCAATGAATCTACCATCTAGCATTCACAAATACCAAATACATGTTAGGAAATACAAGTTTATGTGACGACGATATAATTAAGTAAATAATAATTTTGTGTTGCGAACATAAACATGCTTACCAGTAATTGTGTATAGAAGCACTTTCTCACATCTCCTTAAAAATTCCAAAGATAAACAGTACTTCAATCCAAGCCTTCTAGTTATAAAATCAAGAAATGAAAATGGGGTCACTGGATTCATCTTCCATTTAAGTGTAGACAGAACCAACATCTCCATTCTCTGAATTGTTTTGGATTCGAACAAAAATCTTGATTCCTCAACCTATAAAAGAAAACCCCAAATCACTCAAACATGATGGTATAAACAAATTTACAAGATCCATCAAAATACTAAAAAAATTTCTTGAACACATACTTGAAGGTCAAGAAGCAGAGGAACATCAGTTTCTTCAACTTTAGCAGCTAATGAAAGACAAGTCACAGCAACAAGTTGATTCATCCATGGCTTATGATTCAGAGACTGATTAAAGCTAAATAAGAGAAATCTATCAAAGTAATTAACTGCAAGAAATGCAGTTTGTGCAGAGAAAGAGTAATAAGCAGTGGCTTTGAGTATCCATTCAACTGATTCTTTTCTTGATGAAACAAAAGATTGGTTTTTTTCCAACACATTGTAGCTTATTTTATACTCTGTTTCTTTAGAAAACAGAAAGGTAAGTTCTCCTTCTTCCCATAACAAGTCATGTGGAGAACTCTCTGTTTTTTCTCCCACTTCAATGAGAATATCTTCTTCTTCCCAAGTTTCTTTTTCTTCTTCACAGTAAAGAGAATCTAATAAAAATGGGATTTTTTGTTGTTGTTCTTGTTCTTGTTCTTGATAATGGTGAGACATTATCTTCTTCTGAGAAGAAGAAATTTAGTTGTGTTTTCATTTACTTCATACTAATTCAAGAAACTGAAAATGGAGGAGATGAAAAAGAAAGTGTTGAAGAGAAGAGGAGGAAAATGGGGAATGAGGGAGATTGGGGTGCTTTTATTTTGCATATTTGGGTTGTTTTTGCTATGGTTTTTTTATTGAATTGAATTTATGGATTATATTATTTTTGTGTGTATGTATATAGAAGCATACGAGAGGAGTATATAGAAAAAGAAAAATTATGGCATCATGCAGAATAATAATAACTCGACACGTGAGGTTCGTGTGTGTTACCAATCTGGTTGGGACCCAATTATAATAAGAGGCCTAATAGAATACGAAGTTTGAGCACCTAATAGATTAATTGATTCTCAAATACTCTCATTAATTTGAGTACGTATTTTTATTATACTCATTTCCCCTAAAAACATTTCAATTACTATACTTTATTATAATATTAAATGATACGCGGTAATTAACTTAATGTTGACCATCTCCAAGCATCAATGTTAGTGTTATGCAGCCAATTTTAATAATGACGAGTTAATACTCATCCTTTAATTTGTACGTGCATGAACCATGCCGGATTAAAATTTAAAGCTCGATCCTTAATTAAGGATCCAAGTCATTATGGATAAATTATAATATACTAAAACCGATCTTAACCGAGAATTATTTAATTTGAAATCATTCTAACTAATGAAGATTAACATCGAGACTATCCATTAAAGAAGGTAATTGTTCATTGAGACATTTGATTACTCGTGAATATATTTTTACCATATTACTATGCCCCTAGCAATGGTAGATAGAATATAAATTATTGGGTTCAATTAAATCAAATAATTTTGAAATAGAACATAAATATATGTGTTAAATCTACTAAATCAACATCTATTATATTTCAAATCTAAGATTTCAAAACATAAAAACAGGAAGGTTGACTATTTACTACTCCCTATGTTAAATTTAAGCCACAACTAAGTAAATACTAAATAGAATAGTTAACTGAAACGTAGAAAAATAAAATACAGTTAAAGCAAAATATATCAACATATTCTAAAATTTATCAGTATATATGTCAGACATTTAAATTACGATATGTTTCAATTGAGCACCTGCATATATTATAATATTTTTAGCTCAAATTTGAAAAGTTCACGTGCATATTTTTAAGCATATTTTATATAAAATAAAGCATCTAATAAAAATACAAATACTCAATTATAATGACAATTTGAATGTCTAAATGAAATATATATGGATTAAAGAATCATTCATGTATTTCACCTAAAATAAAGTGAAATAACTAAAAAAAGAGAAAAACAGAGGGACCAAAGGGAGCAGTTGACTAGTGAATAAGACACTGTAAAGTTTGTAGCAGAAATGACAAAATTACAGCTTCAACACAGAAAAGAGAGTATTCCCATTTGCCAACTACTTACTTTCACTTGCATCATTAATTTATCATTACCTCCCTTAACTCTCCATATTTTTCTTCTCCTTTTTTCAATTATTAACTAAAATAATAATTTTTTTTGAAAAAAAAGTATAGTGTAAGTACTTTATGTTACTGATGATATATTTTCAAAGTAACTCACTTTATACTATGGTGGAATAGTCATATATACCTTCAGATCTCTTCTTTTATCAAAGTGTATAAAAGGAAGAAAAAACCATACAAGTTATTAAACAAAAGAGAAAAAGCAGCCAAAAGTTGCTCTGCATGCCTGTTTTAGAGTAGACTCTACCATTCACCATCACTCCCAAAAGTCCAAACACCATTTTCGATAATACCCTAAATATAAAGTTAAAGTAAATTCCATACCCCTTTAATCCCTCCCCAAATTACAGCAACAACAACCATAAAAATATTGAAGGTCGTTTGGTGTGAAGGATAACAACAAATAGTCATGAGATTAAATTAAAGTGCCACTTAGTTTGTTGTTTGGTTGGCAACTTCGAGATAACTTATCTCGGGATTAATAATTAGTACCGGGATAAGTTATCCCTCCCCTTGGTTGGTATAGTAATCTCGGGATAACTTATCCCGGGATAAAATAAGTAAATGACAAAAATATCCCTTTAAACCCTTTTTATACATCACTTTTCACATTTAGGAAGGGTATTTTTGTAAACAAATAAATTGTTCTTAAAATTTATTATTTTGAATACAACAAACCAAACACTCAATAAAAAATAATCTTAACATAATTTATCCTATCATAACTAATCTCATCATAACTTGAATTCAAATCAAACGACTCCTCAGTGTAATCCAACAGGTAAGGTCTAGGTGAGAGAGTGAAATTTACGCGGATCTTATTCATATCTTTGTGAGGTGGAGAAACTGTTTTCAATAATCATCTCTCCTACATTTGCCTTGATTTAGCATTTTTCATAACTTTTTTTTCTTATTTATTGCTTCATTAGTTATTGATAATAAAATCAACGTTGAGTCTAACTAAATCTAAAGATATTAGTTTTATGATTCATGAGGTGAGGATTGAACTAAACCAAGCCAAGTTTTGGTCCTCAATCTGTCGATATGAGAATCCAACACTAAGTTTAGGCTTCATGTTGGACTATGTTGTCATCTCATCTAAATATTTAATTTGTGTGACAATACTATATTATTTATTTAGTTGTATTTTGAATACGCAATCATTTCATTTGCATGCTTTTTGAAGAAAAATAATATTTGGTCAATCACTTGAAAATTCTTTCTAAGGTTTAGTGTCTACGAGACTAGTATCCAAAATTTCTTTCTGCTCTAACATCATATTGAAGTGTATCGCCATCTTGTCTAAAACTTAAACGTTCAAATGAGATAGCCACGCACACTCTTTAACATATCCTTTAGCATGTCTCTCAAGATAAGTTACTCAATAGTACTAGACCAACATTGTTCTCTCAAGCGTTCTAATATTTTTTAGCGTAGCTTGTAACTATACTTAAATTCTAAAATAATATTTGCAACGTATCCCCATTGACAATATTTAAACCTCCATAAATTTTGCTTACAAAATTCAGCAACCTTTCTATCTAACACTAACATTGTCATTAATTGATTATTTTTTCCATGTCCAATCTATTGTCAAGTGTAAAATGCCTCCAAACAAAATTATAGAAGGAATTCCAGTTTCCCAATGCCTTTGTTTACTGTCTCTGTCTCTGTAACTTCTTTTTTGTACGAATAAAGCTGAAAGTAGAATAGTGTGTTAGTAAGTAGACTAGTTGGGAGAATAGAACAAGACAGCATATTTTTAGAAACAGAATAAAGGAGGGAAAATGGGTAGATGTATTAGCCACAAATATACGTATGTATAATAATTCAATTAACTACAAGAGACATAATAACTGCAAATGTACATATTGTGGCAGGGATGTACCATATGTAAGATAAGGTTCGGTAGAATTTAATAGCTTTAGGCTGATATTATGAACGACGTTAATGACACAAGGGATTTATTCGAACCTATTTCGTTGAAAATTGAGTTGTATGTGCAATGTTACTTCTTCTGATTTAATTTAATTGTCTGGTTTTGATTTGCTACGAAGTGTTGAAAAGTAAAAAAGAACACCTTTGAGTCTTGTGGTGTTAAATTATATATACGTAGAATTTAACAAAATGTCTGTTAATCTTGTCGTCTTGAGTATGTCATATGAAATTTAAAATTGTAACGCAAGGAATATTTTTTTAATGTATATATAGTAGAGGTGTGTGGATCTTTTTACCTTCTCTGTGTGTTAATATTTTGAATTCTGTAGATGAAGATTTTAGCTCCAACATAGACTGAATTTCTGGTTTGATTAGTTGCTTTCTTTCTGTCCTTTGCTTTTATTAGCTTTTTTCTTCCCTTTCTTTCCCTCCTCTCTTTCAATGGCTCATTCTCCGATGACTTAAGCTTAGCTGGAGAACACCCCCACCTCCACGTCGTTATAAAATAAAAAGAGAAAAGTATTGAATATATCTCTAAATTTAACGTAAATTATTAGTTTCATTCTCGAATTATTGGTATCCTTAAAAACATTCATTTACTTGACTAATTGAACTTAAATACGCCCTGATCTTGCAACATGAGTGAAATACATTCCTAAATTCTCGTCAAGTTTAACAATTTTTTCAATAGCTCTCTCGGTTATTTATTAAAAGCTCCATGCTCCTATAAGAGTTTGAAACCACTTGCTATGTCATGCGACAGATCGAGGGTGTATCTAATTTTAGTTAATTGAATAGAGGGGCATTTGTAAGGCTGTTAATAATTTGGGGATGAAACTAATAATTTGCGCCAAATTTAAAGGTATTTTCAATATTTCTCACTAAAATAAATGGAGTTTTATATATCAAGAAATATCAGAAAAGAGATAAGAAAATAAAAACCAAATAGCTAAATGGTGATCTGTTCAGAAGTCAAATAGAAGATCTGAATTTTTGGTTGGAAATGTAACGAAAGTTATACATGCATGCAACATATATAAAGTAGTACTGTATTGTCATACGTGAAACTAGATAGATTATAGTTACATTGACTGTATTTATTTTGTTTGTGGCCCAATTAAATTTAGATTTACGTTGAAAAATCTCATATTAGAATGAAGCGTTCTATAACAAATGGGCAAATTTCATATGAATTAGAGACTTTTGATTAAAACAACTAATATAAAATAATTTTGTAAGAATAATTTATGATGAATCAATGAGCCGGGAGTTTTAGGAGAGAACTGGTTGAGGTAAGGACCAGTTTCTAAATGCATAGAGTTAATGAATGCTGTGTGACAAGTACAAGTGTACCACTCCTCTCTGTCTTAATTTATATGACATATTTTTATTAGTAAATTTTAAAAATATTGCATTTTCTTACTCCATGACACTATCAAAATTTATCCATGTTAGACTCACCTTAATGATAACATTTTTTAAAATTTTGTGCTCAGTTAAATTACGTCGGGAGTACTGTTATTTGAAGGGGTCCAGTGCCAAATGGTTAGGTCAGTGACATGAAGTGCAATGGCTTGTGAACCAATGGTTCGTCACCAATTACCCATTAAGTAAAAAGTAACTTCTACTTTAACAATGTTCTAGTTTTTTTTGTTGGTTCCAAAACCTGCTACTCCTTAGCTACTTTTTTGTTTACTTCAATCCTAGCTAGATTGATTTGATTCATAAGTCCAAGTCTTGTGTGTTAGATGGTTTTTAACTTAATTTCGAGTAATTATAATATAAAATTTATCAAAAGTTATAATATAAAATTTGTCAAAAGTTAAAAAATAGAATTTTATCGAGTTTAAGGGTTCAATTGGCAAAATCGTAAGTACAAGGGTCCAACTTACAAATGGGGCCAAGTACAAGGGTTTCCCAGGTCATTTCACCTTTCTAATTTATTTTTAGTAAGTATTTAGACATAAAATTGTGAAATTTGAAAAAAAAAACCAGTATTTGATTTCAAGTTAAAAATGATATTCGATATTTAAAGTTATTTTTAGACGACTATTTTTTATTTTTTGTTAATGATTTTGGAGAGAAAATTATGTAAAACAATTTTTTGAGTTTTTCGAATTCCAGGAAAATTTATGGAATTCAACTTCAATTTGAATTATAATTTTATGTCCAAATAATTTTTCAGAATAAATTTATGAAAAAAGAGAGTAAATTATCCATGGCCAAACAGGCACATAACTTTTAAAGAGTATAGAAGGATTTTGATTTGACTAATTCTTTTACTATTTATCTCTAATATATTCTATATTTTCCCTAAAAAGATATTATCTTCCATAGTTCTTTCTCTAATATCTTTTATATTTTCAAAATATTCTTCCTAAAAAAATACTGTCTCTCTATTTTATTTCCATCATTCATGATTTTTTATGTAAAAATGTTTTAAAATTTATATTTTTTATAAATATCTTTAAGTATATTTCAGTCATATTAATAAAAAATATGTTTATCATCACCTTTTTGTCAAGCACATTAACTATTTATTAGAAAGTTGCAAGTATAGATATTCAAAAAACAATCAATCCGATCTTTATATTGCTTACCAACTACACATTATTCAACCAATTCTTCTGCTTCGCTCTCACCACATTCCTCAACAAAATCCATTGAATTCATCATTTTTATTCAAACACATCACTATTTACTTATAAAATTAATTTTTATACCTAAAAATATTTTTTTACATTTAATATTTATCAACTACTTTTAATCAACTAACCGAAACGGTCTCTTATTCAACCATATCTTCTCTCCTTTGAATATTAAAACAATTCATTTCGTGTACTTTGCTTCTTGATATTGAAAAATTCGACCAGACGGTGCACGTCAATATTGTGATAATATTTATTGTAACCTAGGTTTTTTCACATCACATATATATATATATATCCAGTTGTAATCTCATTAATGTTAGTAGTTTTATTATCATATATTTTAGTTTTTTTTGTCTCTATTTATTGGATTACTTTTATTACTCTTTTAATGTTTATTTTCTTCAAATTATTGGTTATGATTGATAAATTAATTTACTCCGGAAATCTTACAACTCATGTTCTTGGTCGTGTGACATAAATTTGGTAGTCAAACTTCCAAAACCAGGTCATCAGACTTCAATCTTGGCATCATAAATTAAAGTTTCTAAAATTAATTTATACACATTGACTACACCAAACAGTTCTTATGCTATTAATATACGTTAATGTTTTAGCTCTAGTTCAAATTCGTTTTATTTTCAAAGTTATTAATCTCATATATTACAATTGATTGCCTATAGCTATCTTTTAGGTATTGATTAGATATGAAAGAGTTCTAACCCTATTAGTATACCTTAAATTTGTTGTTATAGTCGATAATCTATATTTTTGCATACTCAATAGATTATATTGGGTACGTGTCAATTTTTATTAACACGTGTATTGAATAACCTTGGACACGTAGATTTGGAACCTTGGACACATACGATGATAAATTGTCTAATAGTTTTGCTTATGTTGAAGTTTGAAATCTATTTATTTTTGAAGTTACTAATCTCACATTTCGGAGTTAATTCATTATAATTATCTTTTAAGTAATTTGACGATACAAAGATTCATTTACAATGACAATGTATAGTTAACCTTCTAGTTGCAAACTAATTAAACTTTTTTTTTTCTTTTCTCAATATTGTTTGTTTACTGAATATAATCAAAACAGCAGCCTCTATAGAGACTAAAAGCTCATAGGGACAAAGCCCTATATTACCTCCATTATAATTGCATTACAATTATATTACGTACTCTTGATGAGTTGATGGGATGGGACGAACAAGAATAATAATAACATATTTAATGTAGTCTCATGTGTAAGATTTGACCATAAGAGATATGCAGATTTTATTCCTATCTCATAAAGATAGAAATAAATGTTATTTTTGAAAGACTCTCAGTTTAAGTAACATATGTCCAAGAACATACCGAAGAACTAACATCCAAATTAACAGTGCGATAATCATAATACAAGACCCCCAAAAACTGATGGGATGGAACTGATTGATCAAAATCCACTGCCCCATTGCTTTGAAATTTCTTGTCTCAAAAAGTACTCTCATTCTAAAAAGAAAAAAATTGACAGAATTTACTGAGTACTATATTATAGTCAGAAAAAAGTATCGACAAATATAAACTTCAGACATAATTTTTTGAAATTTAAAAGACAAATTGTTAGAGTTGTTTATTTATATATGACATGAAAAAGTATTATAAATTATATTATATAGAAGATCGTAGTATAAGATAAAATTATTTCACTCTCCAAATACATAATACTCCTATATTTTGGGAGAGGAAAATATACTTCGTTTTTTTCCATAAATTTTTAATAAAAATGCAAAAAGGTATAAACTTTGTTCTAATGTTATAGAATACCTTGATTATATACATTGTTAGAGTTGTGTCTGGTTTTTTTTTCGAAATAATATTAGATGTTTGAAGGTAAAATACAACTTTAAAAGTGAAAAGTGAGCTGCAAAACAAGTTATACACTGGCTTTTCAAATCCGAAATAAAACTACAAATTGAATTAAAAATTTATAATTAAACGCAGATTTTCAAATAAAGTGAATAATTTTTACGGTCTAACGGGTTTATAGAACGTGTTTGTCTCTCTCAAAGATCCTATAAAGATTGCGCGCAGAAGATTTTTGAAAAAGAAGAAAGAACTGGTGGATAGATTTCCTATCCAGCTGGAGAAATTATTTTTGGGTTTTGGACCCACAACACCTAATCAAATAGTGAGACTCCAATTATCCAGTCTGTTTACATTATAGCACCACCATTAAATGTTAAAAACCATATCATTATCACTAATAATATATCATAAATTGCTAAGTTGATGTTTCCACTTACTAAATTAAGAGGAAACTTAAGAGCTATGACAATGAGGCAAAAAGGTAAAGCAATTAACCTGTCTAAATATTCGTAAACAGAGTTATCCAATACTTGTATGGATAATTTTAAAATATGCACAAGTTGAATCGAACACCACCATTATTAGAAAACGGACAAATAATAGTAGTAATTTAGTAGAATGGTTGAAATATATGCAAGCTAAACCGAACATCACCATTATCCTTGGAAAAATAGGAGAATAATAGTAAATCCATTAAAATTGTCAAAATATGTGCAAGTTGATCAAACACCACCGTTATTAGAAAAACAAGAGAATAATAGTAAAGAAATGTAAAAATATGCGCAAACTAACCAAACACCAAACACTATTAGAAAAACAGGAAAATAATAGTAGTAAATCAGTGAACATTCATAATATGCACAAGTTGAACGGAACACCATCATAATTAGAAAAAAAAAGGGAAAAATAATAGTGATCAAGTAGAATAGTAGAAATATGTGCAAACTAAACCAAACCATTAAGAAAAATAAGAGAATAATCGCAATTCAATAGAACAATTGAAATATACACAAGATGAATCGCACGCCACCATTATTTTTTTTTAAAAAGGATAGACATTCGATTTTTGGCAAGCCAAAGTCACCAAAAGAACGAACTAGTAACATGCAAAGTTGGGACAACTTTGACTTACTCGAATTCTACCTCGACCATCACTATGTACTGACAAACAGTGCCGTAGCTAGTTTTCTTAATTTTCACACAAACACAATTCATATTTATGAAACTGATAAAAGTGATATTATTATTTTTCCCAATCCAAATTGACGCACATGACATGATCCTACAGTCAAAAGTGCAAAAGGCATGCTACCCTTTCTTTTTTTGAAAATTTTAGAGCATGACTTCAGTGGCAATCATGACACTTCCCCTGCATGATTGAATCTGAGAAACATAATGCATGTTTGACTATTCCTCCAAAGTCCAAAGTATACAAACTCGCTTTTCATAAGCGCATCGACTATTTTATCGAGTACCTGCTACCGACCACCAACGCATAAACCTTGTATACTACCTTCATTACTTGGCTAAATAAATTTTATCTTTACTCAAAGTTAAATGCAGTAGTCACATAATACAGGCAACTGTTTTTAACTACCAAGGCCAGCATGCAAGTTTTACTTTGTGCAAGCCGCTATGCCAGGTAATGTGCCTTCAGAAATTAAAGAAGACAGAGACAGTGATTCACCAAAAAAGAGTGACAGTCTACATTACCAGCAAAACCAACTAGTTACTATGGAAATGTACATTTTTTTAAATTTCCATCAACTTTATTCTCCCACCAAATAAAACTTGAAATGCTTTGGTCAACTAATATCTACCACATTGACTAAAGGTATCAGAAAGTCATTTGTTGGTCATTGAATCCATAAACACCTTTAGCCGCACACCAATCATTCATAAAATCCTGTCATTTTCTTGTTCCTTCATAGAGAAAGACCCAACATGAGGGCTCTTACAGGCCAACAGCTTCCAACTTTAGTATTTATGTGACGAGAGGCTGTTTGAAATAAAACTCAACTACCACGTTTGAAGTGTTCTTTTATGAATTTTTCGGCATAAGAAGGGTACTTATCTCGAATGTACTGTCTAAGACACTTCTGATAGGAAAAGTCTATCCATCCACCGTCCAATCTTACGACAAAGAGACATCTGGATCGTTTGAACTGGGGATGCCGATCAACCTACAAAATAGAAGCTATTGGTCAACTCAATAACAAACAATTTAATCACCAGCCACATAAGTACTGCCTCTTTACATGCTACTTCGGTTAAGAACCTGACTGCTACATCAACAAACAGCTTAGCATGTAGTATAATGATCACGAATAGGTGAACCTTTTTCCCTCAAAAATACAAAATAATCCGCACAATTTAAAATGAGTTGTCATACTCAGGAACGCTTCACATGGTCCTTTTCTAGTAAGTGTAGTATAGTTTTCCAAAGGCTTTCTACTGTGGATAAAAGGGAAGGCTGTTATCCACAAAGGAAGACAAACTAAAAGAAAAATCTATCTCTACCAACATTTTTCGTCAATTGAAAAGAAATTAATGTAAAAATTATTAATAAGATCAAACAACAAAAGTATTAATCAAACTATGTGACCAACCATAATTGAGTCGAGGCCACATCCAATTTTATCTTCAGAATGGGGATGATAAGCAAGAAGCTTATCTACCACTATTTTCTCATCTTCTGCTGTCAGACGTTCTCCATCCATATACCTGGGAATGTAGAAAAAAAGGATCAGACTTAGCACTAGGATGAAGCCTTTGCAGACAAGAAAGATACAGACTAAGTACTCTTATAGTATAAGATTAAGTGCCAAAATTTCCTACAAGACTGAAACAAAAGAAAAGAAGTCCCTACCTATGTAACTCTTAGAGTGAATTTATAGTCATTTTAAAGGAAGCAACTTTGACTGAAAATTTCCAGGCAATACCGACTTGTTCCATAGCAATGATATTTCAATTTTTAAAGAGAAGATCATGTTCTTACTTCAACTTGACACTAACTACAGAAACAACATGTTCAGCAGACTGGTCATCCAAAATAAAAGGAAAAAAAAAACATGTTCGGCAGATCACCCGAAACCAAGGTTTAGAACATAACAAAGCACAAATACATCTAGCCAACGAGGATAATAAATCAAATGAGATATCAACAAATGAAGATCCTATTTGCTTATGTTTTTAATGAATCAGTTCAACTCTAGTATTTTGGACTGAAACTCAATTGAAGTGTATAATAGTGGCAGTGATATGAAGCAAGTAAGCTAGATAGCACTTACTGTAGTAGTGACTACCGAAATAGGAAATTGATAACGACTAAAGAGTGCACATTAAGTCTAAAGACTTATTCAACCATTAGCGGTCGTTTGGTTGTTGGTTAGTGTTATGTGGGATATTAGTTATTCATGTACTTATTTATTATTCCATCTTCTATCCTGCATAAGATAATGCTCCCTCCATTTCAATTTGTTTCTTCTATTTTGACTTGGCACGGAGATTAAGAAAGTAATGAAGACTTTTGAATCTTGTGGTCTTAAAAATGTCATAGGGAAAGTTGGAATTAAAGAATTGTTAAAAAAGGAAAGAGGAATTCTTTTTTAAACGAACTAAAAAAGAAAGTAGGACAAACAAATTGAAATAGAGGAAGTACATAAATTCCCTCATAACATATACATTATGCAGGATTCTAAATAGCTAATCAAACACCGTATTTAGGGGAATGAATTTTATACTAGCAAAAAGATGCTACCAAACTTGGTACAAGTTATGCAAGATTTATTACATGAATAAATCACCTCCTAACAAGCAACGAAACGACCCTTTAGTTTCTATCACTATACACCAGAAAGTAAAGAAAACACATTAAACCTTGGTGTAGGAAGTCACACAATACAAAAGAAAGATAATGAGAAGCCAATTTAAAGAAAGTTACTTTCCCTCGTACTAGTTGCAAGTGTGAGATTTTATCTCAAGGTTTTATGATGTTATTTCAACAATTTTGAGGTTTAGGGGTACTTCTTTCTAATTTCCACGCTTTTTATAGCAAGCTCAGAGAAAGGCTAAAGCCTATTCCTTTTTTCAATAAAGTTATAGTTTTGATTATTGAGATGTTCTGTAGTGCACGAGAAATCTCATAGGCTACTGCTCTGTTACTTTAAACAATCTTTTATGGATGCAATCAACATCGAAGAGTTCAACTTGCAGAACAAGAACCTCATCAATGATCCTGATCATGTATTAACAAAAATGTGCAACAGTTTGAAGTAGATGCTAAATAAGAAAAATGGGGAGGGAATCAGAAGAAAGAGTATTTGCTTCTTTCTTAATTGGAAAAACGAGTTACTTAGCTGGGGAATTTTCCTTGATCTCTATTTTTATTACGTACAAGTGGGAACACCAGCCCGCCTTGCAATTGGTTCTGTATTAAAAGTAGGATATTTTTTTAAAAAGCAGGCATCTCCACAAATATACTCAACCAGCTTGCTCTCTCATCCATCGTACCTAAGTAAGCTTCTATTTGCTTCACAAGTTGCAATATTTTCAGAAACTTTTAAGTTCCAATACTTTGTAATCTTCTCCTCTAGCAGGATTTGTAAACCAAGTAAATAACATCAGGAAAGGAAATTTTCTCACATGACTCATGGTTTTGAAGTTAACAAGAAACTGCAAAATAAATAAGCCACTCTCTAGAAATCATCTTGTTAAATCAAAACTCGTGTGTGCGACTGAAACATAATTTTTTTTATCAGAACTGTCGGCTGAAAAATAACTTATTCTGATTATCAGCCGACATTGCACAGACATTATCCATTCAGCTAGTATATAGAGACATATTACATTAGTTTGTCATCTGGAAGAAATGGGACTATAGATTATAAGCAAGAGTTACCAGCTATGACGTAGGATGCATGCACGCAAAATATAAACTTTTTTACACCAATTTTGAACAAAAAAATTGTTAATGGTTGCAATCATATACATTTCTTTGTTTTGTTTTGTTTTGTTTGGATTAGATGCTTGTGTTTTTTATAAAAAAGAAAAGAATAAGAAAAACTTTTCTATTATTTATTATTCCTTGACAATGCTAAATTGGTATTTTGAACAATCTGATTTTGTGGTTCTCTCATTCAGCTCTCAAGGTATAATTATTTAGAAAGGTAAATGTTAGACCTTCTATTAATAGGGTCTATAGCCGCAGGAAGAAGGGTGGAAATAAGGCCTAATTGTATCTGTTTTATTTATTAATTATTATGTGTATGTATTTCTAGTAGTTACCTAGCAGTTTAGGTAGTTAATTTGTGATAAATAGTACTAGGAAGAAGAAAAGACAATCAGTCTTTTGGGTAGGATTTTCTCTGGCAGATTTGGAGGTTAAGGTTCCTCGAAATACCTTGGTTGTTAGAAGTATTCTCTATTTACTATTTGTAAGACTTATTATATTTTTTGGTGTTAGTAAATTACAGTTGAAGTGTTGTTCCTATTTCTGTATTGCATTTGGAAGTTTACAGATTTGTTGTTAGGAGAGTCTGGGTTCCTAACAATTTTGGTATCAGAGCCTTTATTGTTTCAACCAGAATGGAGGGGAGGATTGAAGGATTAGAGAAGACAATGGACGAAGTACAAGAAGAGATTGGTTCAGTACGTGATTATCTGGGGCAATTGCGAGATTGGATGCAAAAAAAAGATGAACATGATGCTGAAATTCTTCAACATATGAAAGGAAAGTCAATGGTTCAGACAGATCTTATTAAAGACACAGATGTGATGGCAGAGAACAACAACAATCGCAGAGGTGATGAATTCCGCAAAGTTCAGCCACAATATCGTGATGAAACACGTCCTAGAAGACTGGAACTGCCCTAATTTTCTGGTGATAATCCATATGGATGGCTTAACAGAGCAGAGCGCTATTTTCATTTCAATGGAATTGATGACAAGGATAAATTGGAGGCTGTTGCTGTTTGCCTTGAGGGTAGAGCCCTAAATTGGTTTTAATGGTGGGAGACGAGAACGCCGATTGCCACATGGGATGTGTTTCGAGTAGCCATACTCCAACGATTCACTCCATCACAGTTAGGGAACTTATATGAGGTTTTGATAGGATTGCAACAAACATGAAGCGTGGCCCAATACAGAGAAGATTTTGAATTGCTTTCAGCACCCTTGAAAGATGCAGTTTTGATGGGGATTTTCATCAATGGACTGAGAGGGGAGATCAAGGCAGAATTGCGTCTTAGCAAATTGGGAAATCTAACCCAAATTATGGACCAAAGCCAGCGTATTGAAGAAAAGAATTGGGCTCTCAGCCAAGCCCACTCGCCTAGACTTATGTCTATACCACTTCCTAGGGGTTCAACATATTTTCCCGTGACTGAAAATAGCAGAACAGGAAGTGCTACAAGTCCCCCTGTGCATGTAGCGACAACACCTTATCATTCTGCTCGTACAACAGTTACAACAGAACCATGACATTTTCAAGAGCAAAAGCGAGGAGAACTCGTGCAGTCAAGACCTGAAACTTCTGCAAGGCGTGGGGGAGCATACAAAAGACTATCTAATGCAGAGTATCAGGATAAATTAAGAAGAGGACTTTGTTTTCGCTGCGATGAAAAATATGGCCCCAATCACCGGTGCAATTCAAAGCAGTTAAATCTGCTTATTGTAGCGGCAGAGGATAGTGAAGATGGAGACATAGAAGAGCATTCAGATGAAATAATAAATACAGGGATGAATCACTTAATGTTCAAGAACAACCAGAGTCTCAAAAGTTAATGGAACTGTCTTTGTATTCCATTGCAGGATTTACATCAAAGAAGTCCTTGAAGGTATGGGGAACCATATTTGGGAAGAAGGTTATTGTGTTGATTGATAGTGGAGCATCAACGAATTTTATCTCTCGCACAGTGGCCGAAGAATTAGGGTTAAAGCAAACAGAAACTAAGTCATTTGTGGTGGAAGTAGGGAACGGACAGCAAGTAAAAGGTAAGGGAAGCTGCAAAAAAGTGGAATTGTGGATTGATAAATTGTGCATAACACAGGATTATTTCCTTTTTAATTTAGGAAGTGCCGATGTAGTGTTGGGATTAGAGTGGTTGGAGACTTTGGGGGATATTCAAGCTAATTTCAAAACGTTGACGCTGAAATTTGAAATAGGAGGGCAAACACAAGTTGTTCGAGGAGACCCCTCATTGTCCAAATCAGTGGCTTCACTCAAAACTTTGTTTAAAGCCTTGCAAACAGATGGAGAAGGGTATTATGTTGACTTGAATGAGTTAACAACAAGGGAAGAACAAGAGAATTTGGATTTGCAACAATTGCTAGAAGAATTTGGAACTTTATTTGAGGAACTGAAAGGGCTGCCACCTAGTAGGAGCCATGATCATGCTATCCGATTTAACGAGGGATCTAATCCACCTAATATTCGTCCGTATCGCTATCCTCATTACCAAAAAAATGAGATTGAACGAATTGTACAGGAAATGCTTGTAGCTGGTATCATTCAACCAAGTACAAGTCCTTTCTCCAATCCAATGTTGCTTGTTCGCAAAAAAGATGGAAGTTGGCGATTTTGTGTAGATTATCGGGCCCTTAATAAGATTACTATTCCCGATAAATTTCCAATTCCCGCAATCGATGAATTACTGGATGAGCTTGGGGGTGCCACTATATTTTCGAAATTGGATCTAAGATCGGGGTACCATCAAATTCGGGTTTGCCAGGAGGATGTAGCAAAGACAGCTTTTCGTACACATGAAGGCCATTATGAGTTTTTGGTCATGCCATTTGGGTTGTCAAATGCTCCAACTACTTTTCAAGCCTTGATGAACGCAATATTTGGGCCTTACTTACGTAAGTTTGTATTGGTTTTTTTTTATGACATATTAGTGTATAGTGCAGATTTTTCTACTCACTTTGGTCATTTGCGGGAGGTGCTACAAATTTTAAAATTTCATAACTTGGTTGTCAATCGAAAAAAATGCCATTTTGGTCAGCAACAACTGGAGTATTTGGGACATATTATTTCAGCAAGTGGAGTCTCAGCGGATCCTGCCAAAATAACAAGTATGGTAAATTGGCCAAGTCCCAGAGATGTTAAGGGTTTGCGGGGGTTTTTAGGACTCACTGGTTACTATAGGAAGTTTGTTCGGGACTACGGAAAAACAGCCCATCCACTCACACAATTGCTCAAGAAAGATGCTTTTCGTTGGAATAAAGAAGCTCAATTAGCTTTTGATTCTCTTAAGGAGGCTATGGTCACTGTGCCGGTTTTAGCACTACCAGATTTTAACAAAGTATTTGTGGTTGAAACAGATGCTTCAGGATTAGGAATTGGAGCTGTTCTAATGCAAGAAGGACATCCAATCGCTTTTCTAAGTCAAGGACTTTCTATTCGAGCTCAATCTAAATCAGTATATGAGAGGGAGTTAATGGCCATGGCGTCATTACTTGATGGGTCAGCATTTCATTGTACGAACAGATCAACGAAGTCTCCAATTCCTCATAGGCCAGCATGCTATGGCAGAGGAGCAACAAAAATGGATCACCAAGTTGATGGGATTTGACTTTGAGATTCAATATCGCCCAGGTTGTGAAAATAAAGCTGCTGATGCTTTATCCCGCCAATTTCATTTCATGGCTTTTTCTGTTCTACGCAGCACTACCTTGGATGATCTTTCCATAGAAACCCAACAGGATGATCAACTCCGTCAATTGACACAAGACTTGCTTTAAGATCCAGCTTCACGACCGAATTATGCTCTAAAAAATGGCTGCTTACTTTTCAAATGTCGGCTGGTGATTCCCCGTTCGTCACTACAGATTCCCATGCTCCTTCGGGAATTTCACTCCTCACCTACGGGTGGACACTCAGGCTTTTTCCGGACATACAAGCGCATTTCACAAGTGTTGTATTGGAGTGGAATCAAAAGGGATGTACAGAACTTTGTGGCTAGTTGTGAAGTTTGCAAGCAAAACAAGTATGAAGCCCTTAGTCCCGCTGGCTTGCTGCAGCCATTACCTATTCCTACTCAAGTTTGGAATGATATTTCTATGGATTTCCTCAGCGGGTTACAAAAAGCAATGGGACATGATACTATACTTGTTGTGGTGGACCGTTTCACTAAATATAGTCATTTTCTCCTTTTATCTCATCCATATACAGCAAAGAGTGTTGCTGCGCTATTTGTTCGTGAGATTGTACGTTTGCATGGTTTTCCCAAATCAATTGTGTCTGATCGAGATCGGGTTTTTGTCAGCCAATTTTGGCAAGAATTGTTCAAGTTGTCTGGTACTAGCCTCAAATTGAGCTCAGGTTATCACCCTCAAACAGATGGTCAAACTGAGGTTGTCAACCGCTCCTTGGAGACCTATTTACGTTGTTTTGCAGAGGCACATCCAAAACAGTGACCTAGATGGATTCCTTGGGCTGAATTTTGGTTCAATACCGCTTACCATGGTTCCACCAAGATGACCCCTTTTAGAGCTTTATATGGGAGAGATCCTCCCTCCTTGTTGCGTTTCACTAATGAAATTTCTGTTGTAGAAGAGGTCAATCAACAGCTTATGGATCGCAACACTATTTTAGATGAACTCAAAGCTAATTTGGCACATGCTCAAGCTCAAATGAAAGTTTATGCTGATGCTAAGCGCCGTGAAGTTGTGTTTCAGCCTGGTGATTTGGTTTATCTTCGCGTGCAACCTTTCAAGCTTCGCTCACTTGCTAAAAAGGTTAATCAGAAGTTAAGTCCTCGTTACTATGGGCCATATACTATCTTGAATAAAATTGGTGAAGTTGCTTATCGCCTTGATTTACCCCCTCATTCACGGGTCCATCCAGTATTTCATGTTTCTTGGCTAAAGCGTGTAGTAAAGAATTCTACTCCAATTCAGCAGCTCCCTCCTTTCTTATCTGAAGAGCTTGAAATGCAAGTGCAACCTGAAGGTGTAGTAGACTGTCGTACACTCTTGAATGGCTCCCAAGAGGTGTTAATTAAGTGGAAGGACTTACCAGACTTTGAGAACACCTGGGAATCCTATGAAGTCATTGATGAACAGTTTCCTCAATTTCACCTTGAGGACAAGGTGAAACTCGTTGGGGCGGGTATTGTTAGACCTTCTATTAATAGGGTCTATAGCCGCAGGAAGAAGGGTGGAAATAAGGCCTAAATGTATCTGTTTTATTTATTAATTATTATGTGTATGTATTTCTAGTAGTTACCTAGCAGTTTAGGTAGTTATTTTGTGATAAATAGTACTAGGAAGAAGAAAAGACAGTCAGTCTTTTGGGTAGGATTTTCTCTGGCAGATTTGGAGGTTAAGGTTCCTCGAAATACCTTGGTTGTTAGAAGTATTCTCTATTTACTATTTGTAAGACTTATTATATTTGTTGGTGTTAGTAAATTACAGTTGAAGTGTTGTTCCTATTTCTGTGTTGCATTTGGAAGTTTATAGATTTGTTGTTAGGAGAGTCTGGGTTCCTAACAGTAAAATACTGCCTCCATCTGAAATTGTTCTTCTACTTTCATTTTAAAAAGATGATGTCTAGATCTTGAGATGTACGCTTGTTACCATGCAATCCTATTAAGTATAAAGAAGAAGCATGAGAACCCACCATTTAACAGCTAAATGTCTTGAATGGTTATAGAGTTAACATTTGACAATTACATTATTTCTCTCAAAAATAAAAAGTATTTCACATTTATGATGAAATGTATGAAATTAACCGAGCACTTCTTATTCTGGACCAAGGAATCCGGTCTAATTCACTAATTTGTGGGAAGATATTTAATGTTTTTCTTTGGAAAAGATTTCCATAAGGATCTCTGAAGTAGATGGAAATTGATAGAGAACTCTTTGATCAAAAGTTCCTATATGAATACTGTGTCTAACATAAAACTTGTAATTGGTAGTAAAACACCTTCAAGTCGTTTCCCTCTAATTGCTAGCAGCAGAACAGAGGTAGTAAGTAGTTGATTTTTTTTTTAAAAAAATGTTAAGCAGTTGAATCCTTTTTTAAAAAAATCAAGAAAAAGATTATGCAAGTTAAGTAGTTGATTCCCATTTCAAAAAAAAAAGTTGATTCCTTATTGTCTCGTCATTGTTTATGGAAGATTATGAAGCCAGGATCCCCACATTCATCTTTCCAATTAGACAGGGCAAGAATTACAGGTAAATTTATCTAAGTTTCTGTGAATCTTTGGTATAGAACATCTTACTGGCTAACCCAAGCTTAGGCACCTCAAGTTGGAATTCACATATGCTTAAGTTCTTCCTCCTTTGCTGCTTTTTCTTCTATCCACATACCACCCTACTATTTACAGATCTGCTGCATTTGACTTGTATGTTTTAATCATCAAAGACTCAAAGGATAATACTTTTTCAGGGGTGACTCAAGGTTAAGGCAAATAAAGTCATTGTCTTAGGCTCTCAAATATTAGAGGCCCCAGAAATACTATATTATATATAACATGCTCTCTCCGGTCCATATCATTTGGTGTTTCTGCCATTGGCACACCCCTTAAGAAACTACTCCTTCCAATCCATATTATTTGGTGTTTTTACCTTTTCATTTTGATCTAAAATAAATAGTGTTTTACATAATCAAGAAGGTATTAAGTTTTTTTCTTCAAAATTCACACATTGTGAACAAGTCTTTCTCAATTACAATTTCCTATGAGTACATTAAATAGTACTATCACTATTTCTTCAAAGGCATTTGAAATGCACATAATATTATTTCATTTTACTTTTACTTAGAAAGATGTCATAATAGTGTTCCATACACCTCAAATTCTTATGCTCTTTATACTTAGAAAGATAAAAGAATTTATTAAGGGTAATTTAGTCTGAATTCTTCTAAGTTCCTAGGACTAAGTACTCCCTCCGGTCCATATTATTTGTTGTTTAGGACTTTGACACAGCCCTTCCGAAACTACTTACTCTTAAATTAGCATCTTTCTAAGTTGATAAGTAAAAAGAGCATAGGGTTTTGGACTGTATGACATAACAATATGTGCATATATCTTGTGAAAGCAATATCTCATAATAGTACGTGCATACAAATGCCTTTGAAGAAATAGGAGTACCTATTTAAGGTACTTACAAAAAATTGTAATTATAAGAGACTTCTTTGAAATGTGCAAATAAGGGTAAATTGGGAAAAAATAAAATTAATATCTTCTTGATTATGTAAAGCATCATTTATTTTGGACCAGAATGAAAAGGTAAAACATCAAATAATATTGATGCATGAGTAAATAATGGTAAATTTTTTCCCTCATTAATTAAGTAGTATATTTAATTAATACTAGTGGTTGTAGTATTGCTCCTGTAATTTTTGGTCCTTCGATTTTTGTTATTATCTGTCGTCTTATCCTTTGACTATCATATTATGTTATTTCTTGTACTTTTGTTACTTCGTTTTCTGGATTGTTTTGGACTTTTTCTCTTGAGCCAAGGGTCAATCGAGAACAGCCTCTCTACCTAAAGTAGAAGTAAGGTTTGTGTACACTCTACCCTCCCCAAACTCCACTTTGTGGAATTATACTGGGTATGTTGTTGTTCTTGCAATTAAATAGTTTATTTACCTTCCTCTTCAATTTTATGTTTCCTTCTCCATGTACAATCATTTCTTTTCCATGTTTTTGACAATTTCACTTTCTAATTTCAACTTCATTTCTTTGAATTAGTTATTTCATTTTCACATGTTTGGTTCTTACAACAGAAAATAAATTTACTTTGTGTCTCATCTTTTCTAATCGAGAAATACCAGAGGGCAAGTGGCGCAAGGTTTGAAACTCAATGTATAATAGCCCTATCATCCTACCCTTCTCCACTAAAATACCATACTTTATCTACAATAGAGTCCGTGACATGCGCCTGACTCACATACCACGTTTCACTCTTATCACTAGATGAAATTCTTAAGCGCATCTTGTGTCTCATAATTATATGAATTTTACGAAAAAAGTTTATGGGCGTTTTGGTATATTTTAGCTTTAAACTACCAATTTCATTGAGCCGCCGGTGTACTTTTCCCCCTTCAATAGGAAAGTGCCTCTCATTGTGTTCACCAATAGTTCAATCTCCCTTACTTGGCTCATAATTTCCATTGGTAAGTGAATTAAGTCACGCACTTGCCTCACATATTCAATTAAATATTATGCAGTTCCATTTCCACAAACACAAAGCAAGCATTAAAGTCAAAATTCAACTCACAATAAGCTCAAATGAGCAATTATGAACTAAATAGCCTGATAAGCTAATAGGATAAACAAATCATTCCTAGTATTAGATAATTAATGAGTTCAATATATTAATCCGATTATGCATTATCTATGATACTGACAAATCAAACTACGTAGCATAATGATTAAAAATGGTATTCACGACGCCCAAATATGAAAATTGCAAATTAGTAAAGAAGAAAGCGGACCTATCGGAGTGGATAATTTCTTTAGCCAGGAAAATAACGGGTTCGATATCTTTGAGTATCTGCGTTTCCTGGTCTTTCCATTTTCGATATTCCGGGTCAGTCCATCTCGGGTACTTGGGCGGGTCTTTGGCGCTTAGCACGGCGGTGGTCTGGTCCCCATCGGACGAGGCGTCGTCCAAGGACTGAGCCGAGTCGGAAGCAGCTGAAAACAGCTTCGGAGAAAGAAGAACAAAGCTAGGATTCGGGAGCCGCTGATAGCAGAAGCGGAGCCGGAGAAGTGGTAGACCTCTGAGAAGTAGCGGAGCAGCCATTGTTAAGCGTTTTTCTTAACTTGTGCCCTCTTGGATTCTGTCTCGACTCTTCTGGGGTATAAACTTTAATTTTGTCTTCAAAATTGGTCCCTGGGTTTATGATAATTGCTACTCCTTCCATTCTATTTTGGGAGAACTACGCATAAGTAAATTGCTAATTTTTTTAAAGTTCAAATTTCTAATCCAATCTCCAAATCAATAATGGTGATTCAAATGTAAGTTCAACAAACCAATTCCATTTGAGTGGTGAAAATTAGATTTTTAAAGTAATTCATCATTTGTTGAACAAGCTTAATAAGTGGATTTAAATTTGATTTTATGAGAAATTTTAGAGTGAGTGTTATTTAGACTTATTAGAAGCAGGATTGTTTACAAAATTTGAATTCATTTAATCAAGATCTGAACTCGTTTTGAACAAATGTACTTTTATACAAGACAGTTACATTATGTATATAGGTGTATAAAATTGTATAAAATATGTTTATACATTCATATACACTATTATATAAAATTTGACTTTTATCTTTTTCCTTGCACCTCTTCTAAAATTTAACTCAAATATACTCCAAATTACTTGAAGGTGTTTCCATGTCATATGAATAGACATGAGTCATGACATGATAATTAAATGTAATGATTCTTTCAAAATTGATGTTTGTCTATGTTTAGGGAAGTAAATGAAAATTAAAAAATCACAAACCACAAGCAACACCATCAAATGGCAGATTAGGTGGTAGTTTGGATAGTAAAAATACAATCAACTTCAGTAAAACTAGGACTAAAATTTTAATCCAAAACATAATCTAAGTCTTACCTAAATAGTCCATATTTTAGATTTGAACTCCCCTAGACACACTCTAATTCTCTTGAGATGTCACAATTCGAAACAAAATTCATTTTCAGCATATCGATTTTCTATACATAGAGAATCCTTAAATCCATATTTGATTTCTCTCCATTCTCAATTTAAATTCTTTGTACGTCTAATTATATTTGATATAAAAAAAATTACTTATATATTATATTTAGCAATTTATGATCTTATTTAATTATGAGATGATTTTCTCTTTCATTTATTAATTCAATATAGATTGATCTATTTAAATTTAATCGATCCGCTCATTTGACACCGTATTTTAAACTCTTATCAGTTTTGTGTTTTGATCAGTACAGGAAGGTGCATGCACATGCAATGTTTGTGATATGGTATTAGTTTTCTTTTTCCAACTGAGATGGTCTATTGTGATGGGCGTTCGGTTCTTCGGTTCGGTATGTCGGTGTTCGGTTTTAAAAAAGTGTGCACCAAATATCAAACCATAATATTTCGATTCGATTCGTTTTTTTTAACTTCGGTTCGGTTTAGTTAGGTGTTTTTAAAACGGTTATTCGGTGCAAATAAAAATTAAAATGATGGCTCTTGAGTCTTACTGGCGTGCTGCTGCTGGCTGCTACTTGCAATTGATGTTGTCTGCTGCTGCTTGCTGCAATGCAGCTCTACAACATTGGTGGCTGCTGCTGCTGGCTGCTACTGACTGCTGCTTACTACTGGCAGCTTTGCAACATTGTAGCATTGCCCAGCCACTTGCTGGCTGTTGCTACTTGGTCCAACAATAATAATAATAACAATCAACAATTAAAACAAGAATTCAACACTTGAAACTTGTAAATTGTAAGTTAAAACAACACAAAGTCACAACTCACAAATGTCTTAATAAACATTATGTTTAAAAAACATTATTTTTTTTGGGTTAAAAGTTAAAACTTAAAATTTAAAATATATAATTAATTAAGTCTAAAATATTATTTTAATTTAGTTAATAAAATTTTGGTTTTTCGGTGCACCGATTTTTTTTACCCTTACACCGAATACCGAACCGAAAAATCGAAAATCCAAAAATAAAACACCGAAATCAAATCGAAAAACCGAATTAATTTGGCTCGGTTCGATTTTTCGGTATTTATGCCCACCCCTAATTGTGATTGGACATAAAGGATGATTATCTTCAATTTAGGTTTTAAACCTTGAAAATTGAAAATGTCAAAAGAAGTAGTTTTGATCTTCATTAAATATATAATAATGTTCATTTTTGACAAACTTATACGAACCAACGGTTCAAAAACAATAATAATAATGATAGAAAAAAAATATTGGTTCGAAAAGGCAGGTGAGCTGGGAACTTCACTTGAAGTTTATGGGCTACTAGCTTTAAGTCTTATCCCACACACATATTTCTTCACTATGAAAAGCATAGAGATAAACCCCGCGTAAAAGCTGTTATTTTTATCAATTTTCCTATGCTGTGTATGTATTTACATGACTTGTAAATAACGTTGATGCCTATATATCTAGATAGGCAAAGTTCAGGACCACGTCCCTTCTCTTTAGAGTTTTAGGTGTAACTCTTCTAGTCAAAGAAGAGTACCTAGTTTACGTAAATGTTACCCCTAGGAGCCTGGTGAAGTAGAGAGATTGTTTCTAATAGATCTTCGTCTCCAAAAAAAAAGCACCTTTTGCGGAATTGTAAGAAAAATATGACAGTAAAATAGCAAATTATAAAACACATACAACAATAAATAGTAATGCTTCATTAAAGAATAAGAAACTACGAATAACTAAATAATACTACTAAAAAGGGGAAGAGGAACGGAGAGGAAGAAGCTAACCTCATGCCTCTTCCATAGAAAGTGCAACGACATTCATTTATATACTATTTTTTTAATCTTAATTCTCGACCTTCGCATCCTTGTATCCAATTTAAGCTATATGTCTTCCGCTGAAATTTTCCCAATCTTCTGTAGCCTACTTTTACCTCTCATAACTCTTGCTACAGTCAGTCTGAATGGTTCAAAAGTACATTTAAAATTATTTTGAATATGAACCAAACATAAGAAATAGTCACTTATTGAAGTTATGTTATCTTATTGTGAAAGTTTCCTCTATTATCGAAAAACAATTCATATTTGTGAGACACGATACACAATTTGTATGGCTACTTGAAAGTTTATAAAGGGACCTTCAACCTAATTAATTATGGCTTATGAATTATTTTGCTATAGTGGTCAGTGTTTTATTTAGAAAATTTTCTGTTTTATACTAAAGAAAAGAAAAATTAAAGAAGTTTAATTTAAAAGAGAGTCGTCACTTAATTTTTAAAGAAAAATCAAGAAAACTTAAATTTCAAAACGATTTAAAACAGAAAATCAATTTGAAATAACCAAAAGGATTCAGGGGTTCAATGTACATTTCGAGAAGGTGTTAGGCACTCGAAATGCCCTCTAACTTGCGATTGACCGACAATTTGAAAATATTTGGCTAACTTAATAAAAAATAGACAACTTCTATACTTAAACAAACTTTAGAGCAAAGGACATTCGTTTCAAAAAAGCTAAGTAAATAAATTTAAGGCATTTTTGTAATTTGGAAAGATTTACTCATTTATTTTTAAATATATACAAAATGGCTATCTTTTGGAAATTATGAATTAAGTTTGAACTTTAAAATTGCTAGACATATAAACAAATAATAGCAAAAATATTAAATATACAATATACAATAAAGAAGGGGAGAGATTTGGGCCCAAGTCTGGATTCTGTCCACCTGGGCCAGTACTTGGACCTAATTTCTGATTTGGCTTTTGGCCCATTTGTACCTGTCCTATTCTAACGAAAATATACAAAAGAGTAGGCTTTTGGCCCAAACAACTCAAAATGGAGAGGCTGAAAATTGGGCTTCCTGGCCCATTTCCGCTACTTTCATGCAGTGTATACAACCTGTATACTGCTGTATATATTCCTGTATTTCGCTGTATCACGCTGTATACTAATGGATATCAGTTGTATACGGCCTCCTTTTGCTTCAGAACACCTGTATTTCCATTTTTTAGACCTCGCATTCCTGTATTTTGACCTGTGGATCAAAATCCCGTTTTTGTATACACATGCTGTATATCAGTGTATTGATGCACGTATATCAGCCTTTTTCCTGCATTTTTTGCTTCCAAAACCTGTAATTTAGCTTCCAGCCCAGTACTTTGATTTTGAACCTGTATCAGCTGTCCCGACCCGTATACTGATGTATACCAGTATATACTGAGAATATACAGCACAATTCTGGCCTTCCAAGACCTGTAAGCGCACATTCCAGCCCTGTACTTTATATATTTTGACTTCTTTGGACCTTCTCTTCGATTTTATTTGGTGGCCGACTCGATAAAAGAATGATCGGGCTTCCGTGGCCCAATAGATAATGCAAATGGAAAGAATAAGAGCCCATGGGGACTCGGGGCAGAATTCACCTGATACAAAAAAAAAGAACAAATTAACATAGAATAAAATAATGAACTTAGTGAAAGGGAACAAAAAGTAAAAATAAAATGAAGCTATCATTCAATCACTTGAATTAGCCAAGGCAAATAAGACATACGAACCAGATAACACCCTTAGAGAGTTTCACTTAAAACGTACAGTAGCCTTAAGCAGCGAAGATGAGATGATTATCATTCTATAATATCAAAATAAGAAAATCAAGTGGCAATATTCGCGAGAAGCAGTAAGCTTTTATGCTATAAAAATCCAAAATATGTCTATCAACTATTTAATTCAAGTCGCATACTTACTTAAGTCAATTTCCCAAACGATAAAAGGACATGTCAAAATCCAATATACAAACGATTTCAAACTTAAGTGATACCACAACAGATGCCTTAGAAATAATCAACCAAAATCTCAACTCTTTCCTTAAGTCAACTGTAGGTAGTGATCACAATCAAAATTCAATTAAATCACTAATTGAACTACAAACAGTAGCTTAATTGAATAGACGAGAGGAGATAAAAGAAAAGGAACATGCTGCCTTTTGAGCGATAATACGAAAAGGAACAAATAGAATACATAAGATTTAACAAAGAAAACCATTTGGAGGTAAGCTTTTTCAAACAAATGCATCAGAAGAAGTGAGCAGCTATGACTTAGATTCAAACAAGGATACGCCTAAATACTAGCATCATTGGACAGTCCATACCGTTAACTTTAAGCCTTTTTAGAGAACAACATGACCAGGGGACGCAAAATTTGGAAATCATGCTAAGAAACCTTAATCAAATTTTTTTTCCAAATTCATCATGCTATATGAAATGCAGCAGCTGGACAGAGAATTTTGAGAACAGAATTTGTATTCAAAATGACCTTGCTATACCAAAAAAGAAGAATGCAATTATATTAAACATAAAGAACAATTTTAACTTTAAAAACAAAGAGCCGGAAACAGGATATTAAGAGCTAAAAACGACCCCTTAAGATAAAACATCATACTTTATCAAAGCTGTAATCACACCTCCCTAATCAGACTCAGGAGACGGGCAAACTGGATTTAGAGATTCAGAACGAAACTACAATTCTTTACCAATCAAGACGAGATTAACATAAGCCATTTGAGGAGAAAAAAAAAAGAAAAGAAAACAACTAAGGCTAGGCAAGTAGATACAGAAACAGACAGCTCATGCATCAGAACAACTAAATTAGCAGATATATGAAAGAATGTACTAAGAACATATTACTTGGAAAGAAGAGAAAGCAAACATATTATTAATCACATTTTTTAGCCAAAACAGTTCCAACACATAAAAGATTAGACGTATATTTAGAAATAAACTAACAACAAACTTATAAGCCGAGTTAAAACAAGATCAAGGCAAACTGCAAACATAACAATACCAACTGAGATATAAAAGAGATAACGGCATCATTCCAACTATGCATGAAACTGAGATAAATCATACAGAATTAGCCTTACATGATGAGAATCTATAGTGATAAATCAAAACAACTCGATAAGACAACAAAGAGCACAAGCAGGCAGTGAGAAACAGAACCATTGCAGCTGCAACTCTCAAAGTTGGAATCAAATGAACAATAGGCCATTTCAAGCAGAACCAAACAGTGATTTAGCTAGCTTTCAGAACAAGATTAAGTTGCATCGAAGCCAAGAAACCAATCCAGAATAGCTTCTACCATTTACATACCACAAGCCATATCAATCTTGATTCAAAACAGGTAGAAAAAGGGCAAAAATGAAGAGAATATACCTCTTTTGGCGCAGCAAACAGGGACAACAACGAACAAGAGAGCAGCGACTTCTACCACACCAGTTTGACTCGAACAACAAACCAAGAAATCCAAACAACTCAAATAATGAACTCCTCAGAACTTAAACTTAAGGATCATAATGTTGTCTATTCAAAAATCGTTTGGTAAGCTGTTCTTTTTGTGTACCAAATCGAAACAAATTTCCAACCCCAAAAAACTCCTAGCCTAATATCTCTCTCCCAAAATCTCTCCCCGAACAGTGAACAAGCAGGGTATATATAGGTGGAGATTGGGGGAAAACCGTGAGAAATTCGAATTTGAAATTCGAATTCATGAAGAGATAAGGTTGAGGAACAGAAATCGTACCAAATTGCAGAGAGACGTTGAGGAAGAAGACAAAGGCTCGAGTACTGGGCATACGCACCGTGAATTCTGCCGTTTGAAATTGTTGTTGCTACTGTGAATTGGAATGTTGACGTCGTTGCTTTCCGTGTTCACGCCGTTGATGAATTGAACGTTGGGAGTACTAGGCGATTGGAAAACAGTGCACGCCGTTGATTTCCGTTTGTATCGCTGTGTACTGATCGTGTTGCTGCTGTACACGCCGTTTGGAATTGTTGTTGTCGCTTATTGCTGCTGTATGTATTGCTGGAATGGGTTTCTATTGTAAGTATAAAAGAGGTGGGTTGGGCTGAAAGTTGAAGGACAAAGTAATGGGCTGCTGGAAATTGCATGTAGCAGGCCCAAAAATGGGTTTAAAGTGAGGCTAAATATTGGCTAGAATTGTAATAGGAGGGATGGCCATATGGATTTCAATCATAGCCATTTGAAATTTAAAGCTTAGCCAAATTGAGTTAATTAGTAAATTCGGCCAAAAGTTAAACAAGACAAATTGATATAAATTAATTAATGAGCTTCTTAATCTTAACGAAATAAAATAATTAATTTGATTATAAACTAATTAATTCAAAATTTATAAAAATATTTATAAACTAATTATTTTATTTCGTTAAGATTAAGAAGCTCATTAATTAATTTATATCAATTTGATTAATTTGATTATAAACTAATTAATTCAATAAAAATATAAAATGCTTTTGAGATGGTTTTCAAATATTTATAAAATATAATAATTATACACAAAATTATATAAAAACATATTTTTTATTGAAAAATTATACAATTTGGTGATAAATGATTAGAAATAACTATAAAATATTTTGAATTTTAAAACACTTAATTATTTCAAATCACTTGGGAATTTAAAAAGCTCAAAAATTGAACCATATCGAGGAAGGTCAAAATTGGGTGGCAACAGTCAGATAAGTTTAATGTTGATTGATGTGTTAGACTTTTCCATTTATTCAATTAATTAATGACAATGTGGCTCCGATCGTCATTATTGTTTTTGCTTCCATAGACAACGAACTTGGCCTAATTTTGATTAGAGTTTTAGCCGTATTTCCTCGTTTTAATTTGTTTGATTTATTCTAATTTGAAACGAAATTTAAGAAAATAAATAAGACTTTTAAATATGGTGATCTTAAATTAAAGATATGTCAAATGTATCAAAATGCTTTTTAATTTTGTAGTTCTGTTAAAACACTATACAGACTAAAAGAAAAGTAGATAAATCAAATTTAAATGGATGGGGATAACTTTTAAAATTCAAAAATGTTTCAGTTTTCTCGTCTGCTACTATTATATGTCATCAAAACGATGACAAAAAGTATACCAAATTATTTAAGTTCAAAAAATTACTAGCGGTCTCTTTTTTCAAGAAATTAGAACATTTGAATTTTGAAAACTCCAATACCAGGTTCCAGAAAGTAATTGAAGGCGTAGCCACCTTTTTCAAATTTTGTACTTATAGTTGGTTAATGATTTTTAGCATTAAAATTACTATTATTGCAAAATGAAAGTAGATGTGATTTCGAATTGAATTTAAATTAAGTAAAATTATTGAATGAATCAAAATTGGTAATTCAAACTTTAGAAAACAATTATCAGCTTCAAAAATATATATGTTGAAACTTCAGATATACATGTTTGACGTTTGATCCGACAAGTCAAACTTCAAATAAAAATATTTTATGTCTGATTCTAGCTAGCCAAAGTTTAGATAAAAATAAAAATAGTTAAAATTTGAATTGCTAAAACCAAACTTCATATGTGAATTTTTGCATCTTCACATGCCATGCATTCAAAGTATTTGCCAGAACTTTGCCATCACACGCACTCAAAGCATTAAGCATCCACAATTAATATTGTTTATCTTATCAGCATATTAAGTCAAAGATGGTCTTTAATTAAGGGACCACCCCCCTTTAAAAAATGTGATAATTCATAATTTTTTCGTCTCATTTTAATTGTTGCTTTAACTTAAAAAATAATTTAAAAATAATTTTTAAAGATAAAGATGTAGGAAAATTATGAAATTTCTAAAATAAATTATCAACTAAGGATCATTTTTTTAAGCTAAAACAATGATTAAAATGAGACGATAAAAATATATAGTAAGCTAGTTTCTCATCGTATACAATATTCATGAATGTGTGTTATATCACACCAAAAGACAGGATTGCCAATTTTGCGGAATCATATCACAACACAAATTATTGTTATATTAGGAGTTAATAGTCATCTTCTTCCTTTCAATTTAGGCAAAGATTAATTGGTTCTTTAATTTATTTTGCTACACATAAAAGGAACAGATAAGACTTTATTTTCCACGAATAGTTGTACACTTGGAATGATTGGATTGTTCAATAAATGACAAGAGCAAGGGAAGTGGGGAAGGATCAAACCCGAGTGGGTTGAGTTGAAATTAAAGATATTAAAATGAGTTGAAATAGAAATAGGGTTGGGTTAATAACCCGCCCAATTTGACCCGCTAATCTCAATAATTTTAATATATTGTTAATTAACTTTTATAATCATAATTTGAATTTCACCTCAAGAAAATTTTAAAAAAAGTTATAAATGGATAGATAAATCCTAAGGAGTCGTTTAGTTTGAATTTAAGTTATGATGAGATTAGCTATGGTGAGATAAATTATGATGGGGTTAGTTATGATAGGATAAGTTATGATGAGATTATTTTTTATTGAGTGTTTGGTTTGTTGTATTCAAAATAATAGGTATTGCATAAATTTTAAGAACAAATTATTTGTTTGCCAAAATACCCTTCATGAATGTGAAAAGTGATGTATAAAAAGGGCTTAATAGGATATTTTTGTTATTTACTTATTTCATTCCGGGATTATTATACCACCCAAGTGGAGGGATAACTTATCCCAATACTAATTATTAATCCCGGAATAAGTTATCTCGGACATGCCAACCAAACAACAAATTAAGTGGTACTACAATTTAATCCCATGACTATTTGGTGTAATCCTTCACACCAAACGACCCCTAAAAGATATAAAATATATAGTAATGCATATCTTCAATATAGGAATATACATTACATCAATGTAAATAAAGAGTCTTAAAACATGCTGAAATTGGAGATTAAATTGAGCTCAACTTAAATTAAGGCTTGAATGGATTGAGATTGAACCAAATTCAAATTATATTGAGCTCAACCCATAAAATTTTGGACGAATTACCTATGTTTAGGCTCATTTTTAACACCCCTAGGCCAAACCTATTTTCCCGAAGAAAAATTGAAATTAGAAAACCTGTCTACTGTTTGAAATAGATTTTCAATGAAATTGTGTTTGATCATAATATCTCAAAACATACCTATATATTATGTAATAATTACCAAGTATACTTAGGCCCGTTTTTATGATATGGAATTATGATATGATATCATAATATGAAATCATAAGATGAAATTGAAGTTTTGTTTGGACATGCGATATGAAAATTTTTGTGTTGTATATTTTCTCATAAACATAAAAATCACATAAGTTGTAAAACTATTAAAATAGCCCCAATTGTTTATTCAATAATACCAAATAAACAAAAAATTATAAAATCGCATAATAAATTATTACAAAGCTATTTGTTCTCCACTTAAGTAACTGTTTCATCTTAACTTTAATTGATCAAACTTTAATTCAATAAAAAAAATTGAACATAAATTGTAGTGTACTAGTCTTTAATATAATCCTTCCACGTAGTACGGACAATCTCCTCACGTTGAACTTGCATTTCTCGATCATATGACCACGAAGACGAACAAACATTGTTACTTTGAGCCATTTGTTGGTCAATATCATCCGCAACTATATTTTCATGCTCATAGACCATAAATATTTCATCACTCCTTTGGCACTCTTGCAAATAATTATGTAACACTGCACAAGTTATGCCAATTTTCACTTGTGTGTCAATATCATAATGGTTCATGCCTTGTTTCAGTATTCTGAATCTATTTTTCCAAGCTCCGAAAGTCCGTTCAATCACATTGCGCAGAGATGAATGCCTATATAGCATATTAATTGTGAAATTAATGCAAGAGTTGTTGGCAGCTAATAAAAATATTTTTCAATTAGTATCATTGTTGGCAATTACACATTTTCAGTGCATTAATTTCGTGCTAAAATCAAACATATTGGAAGTAGTGATTATCAAACATACATCAACAATTTTGTCATTTCTCATATTAAACTGCTTTAAACATTTTCATATGTAGCCGAAAGAGAAGTTTTTTTTATAATAAAAAACACAAAAAAAGTATTACTCCCTCCGTTCTTATTTATATTCACCAAATCTATTCCTAATTTATCATTTATATTCACCAAATTTAAAGTAATAATAAATTTTAAAAAGTAATGATGTAATTATAAATTTTATTTACATATATATGAAATAAATGGTTAGTAGATATAAATGTGGGGTTGTTTTAACAAAATATAAACTTGTGAGTCAATTTTTGTATTTAAAAAATCTCAAATCATGATATGGAATTCCCAAATCATGATTTTTGGAGAATATGAGATTCCATCTCATGATATGGAATCATGAGATGGAATCAGCTTGAAATCACATGTCCAAACGTTGATTTTATCTCACGATTCCATATCGTGATATGATATCGCATGGCCAAACGCCTACTTAATCATATTCAAATAAACATATATGCTAATCCTAAATTATATGCATAATTTTCTTTGACAGCTATCATTATCATTATCAAATCATAATTATATATACAAATAAATTTGATATAAATTTATTACTTTTATGATAACTTATACATTAGCCTAAAATCATAATATGATATTTTAATAACAACTTGCTAATAACATAATTATTAGCTACTATAACATATCAAATTATACATAGTTACAAAGATCCATATAGTAACTACAAAGTTTGGAGGCTATTTTCATAAAATACAAAAGTCTGAGGCATGTTATTAAATTTTAAAATAGACTAACAGTTATTTCGTGCCAAATTTATCATTTGTTGTGTTTTTTGCTCAAAAATATCTTTACGTGTTCTATTTTAGGCTAAAAAATATCCTCTAATTTGCCAACTAACTCAAAAATACCTTTTTTGCAAACAAGCATTGATTATTCCATAACAATAAAAAAAAAAACGAGCCAATTGCACCAGCAAATTATTCAAAATAGGGCTACTAATCCAGAGTGATTTTTTCACTTCTCTTTTACGTATTGATATATAAAATTATATAGTACGTGTATTGTCAAGAAGTAACAGGAACTTTATAAAATTAATCGAGATATGCATAGATTAATTCATACACTATATATATAAAAATACTTAATACATAATTAGCCTCTTAAACTTATTAGGTTTTTTCACTTAATCACTCAAACTTAACTAGGTTTTAGTTAAACACTTCAATTCCTAGTAAAATGTTCCAATTATACACATTCACCTCAATAAGTTATAAAATTCCAATATTTTTAACTTGAGATTGACGCGCATTCATAAAAAAAATGCTAATATATTTTATGTGGTTAACTCAACTATTTAATAGATAAATAAAAACACATATAAATTTTATTCAAAATTTGAAGTGAATTATCTAATCAAAAACACTTTATTATAAGTTAAAGGGTAAGAAAAAAAAGGTGATTTTGAAAATTGAAGGCTGAATGTGAAGAGTGAAAATACAGGTGCATCCTACTGTAGACACACGATACACATGTGAGCTCCTTTACTACGAGAGGAATACTTGCATGTTTCTATCCACTTTTCTTACCGTGTTCCTTCCATTCTCCTTCTCTCGAATAACCCAACAGGCACGCCTACTTATAGGTAGCTAGCCCACACGGCACGCACTTTTTCATTTCTCAAATACGAATACTTGCCGGTGAGAGCAGAGGCGGAGCAAGGTGGGGTTCATGAGTTTGGTCGAACTCAGTAGTAAAGGAAATTCAGAAATTCTAAACTCTTAACTTTGGCTCCGTCTCTGATTGGGAGGGGTATCTATATTACTTTTTTCGAGATTTTAGTAGTTTAGTTGATTGGTCCCTAACAAAAATATGGTATAATTGGAAACTTATTTTTTGTCTAAATTCCTAAAGGAAACTTATTTTGAGATATTTTTATTTTACTAAAATTTGTTTTAGGACAAGCATAATATATTTTAAGAAGTTGATTTCTTTTTGTGGAATTTACTCTATTAATGTGTTATAATTAAGGTGCTATAGTTTCAAGAACAATTACTATTAAAAGTAAAATGAAAATGAAAATGAAATGCTCCAATTAATTTTGTTGTTGTAGGTTTCACTTTTACTTATCTATTTTGGACTTTGTATGTTTTTTATGTAATTATTTTTATTTGTTATTTATTTCTAAAATATATTTTTATTTTTATTTGTCACTTTTGACATAACAAAAAAAAACAATAATTTTTTTTCCATGTTTTACTTTTAGCATTAAATACTATTCTCTATATCATTTTTCAAGATCTAATACTAAACATTAATTAATAGGGGTATTATGATAAAATATCTATATCAATTATTATTTTCTTAATGAGTATGTCCAAGTCAAGTAGTGATAAGTAAAAATGAACAGAGCGAGTAAATATTGATGTGAATAATTTACCATAATATTCCTTGATGCATTGTTTTAGGTCTTGCAAATTGATTTGAAAAAAAAAATTAAAATCAAAGATAAAATATGAAAAATATTTAATATAATTTTAATATAGTAGCTAAATATAATTTTTTTGTTGTAAAAACGACAAGTATTTTGGGACGAAAGAGTAACTTAACGTTAACATTTGTAACCCCTAACAAACTTCCAGTAAATTAGAATTAAATCCGAACTAATTTTATTTTCAGGTCCGCTATCAAACTCACCTGTAAATTGCAACTTCATCCGAAAAAGACGAACACAAAAGGCCGGTGAAATAGTAATTGGATACAGTGACTCTGACCTATCTTTATTTTCCTAGTGGTGGATGGGTCAATCAGCTTCCACCGTCGCCGGAGCTCAAAACCGTATAAAGTTCAGATCTTCGCCGGTGATTTCTTCCATGAAAGAAATTGACGATTCCAACGATGTTGTCGATGTATTCGATGTGGGAGAGTTTGATTATTCTTCTAATATTCCTGATGAGTGTTTAGCTTGCATTTTCCATTTTCTAAGTTCAGGTGACCGGAAAAGTTCTTCCCTCGTCTGCCGCCGGTGGCTCCTTGTCGAAGGGCAGAGCCGTCATCGTCTCTCGCTTAATGCACAATTGGAACTTGTCGCTGTTGTTCCTTTGATTTTTTCTAGGTTTGATTCGGTAACGAAACTCGCTTTGAAATGTGACCGTAGATCTACGAGTATTGGGGATGAGGCGTTGGTGATTATCTCTTTAAGGTGCCGGAACCTAACTCGTTTGAAGCTCCGGTCATGCCGGGAGCTTACTGATGCTGGAATGGAATCTTTTGCGAAGAACTGTAAGGGTTTGAAGAAGCTATCTTGTGGATCTTGTGCTTTTGGAGCTAAAGGGATGAACGCTGTGTTGAATAACTGCTCGGCTTTGGAAGAGTTGTCCGTGAAACGGCTGCGTGGTATCACAGATGGGGCTGCAGCTGAGCCAATTGGTCCTGGTGTTGCAGGGGGTTCTCTGAGAGTTATTTGCCTTAAGGAACTCTACAATGGACAGTGTTTTGGACCGTTGATTATTGGATCGAAGAGTTTGCGGACACTGAAGCTTTTCCGTTGTTCTGGAGATTGGGATAAGATTCTGGAAGTGATTGCTGAACAAGTCAGTGAACTTGTTGAAATTCATCTTGAGAGGCTTCAGGTCAGTGATACTGGTCTTGCTGCTATTTCTAAATGTTCCATTCTTGAAATTCTGCACCTTGTGAAAACGCCTGAATGCACTAATAATGGTCTAAAGACTGTTGCTGAAAACTGTAAGCTTCTGAGGAAGCTTCACATTGATGGGTGGAAGACTAACAGGATAAGTGATGAGGGGTTAATTGCTGTGGCAAAACATTGCCCCAATTTACAAGAATTGGTTTTAATTGGTGTGAATCCAACGTGTACTAGTTTGGAGAAGTTGGCTACGAATTGCTTGAATTTAGAGAGATTAGCTCTGTGTGGAAGTGAAACTGTTGGGGATCCAGAGCTATCGTGCATAGCTGCGAAATGTATTGCATTAAGAAAACTCTGTATAAAGAGTTGCCCAGTATCCGATCAGGGTATGGAAGCGCTTGCTGGAGGATGTCCAAATTTGGTAAAAGTAAAGGTTAAGAAATGTAGATTGGTGACTTCTGGAAGTGCAGATTGGTTGCGGTCAACTAGGGGTTCTGTTGCTGTGAACTTGGATACACCTGAACCTGAAAACCCTGATGCAAGTGCCAGTGATGGTGGTGTGCCTGAAGTTGGCAATGAAATTAGGCAGGTGGCTGGCCAAGTAAGAGGTATAAGTATTGCATCAAGCAGTACTGGCAGGTCAAATTCCTTCAAGGCCAGGCTAGGACTTACAACAGGAAGGAATCTAGTGGCTTGCGCATTCAGAAGGTGGTCGAGCTTTGGTGGGAGTTCCAGTTCCAGTTCCAGAAATAATTAGAAAAAAAGGAGCTGACTGATCAATCTTATGCTCAAATATTCTGCTATTGAAGTTATTTGACTTTTATTACATTTATATATTCTTGAATTTGCATGCTAGTTAATGCAACAACAGATTCAGCCTTCATGGTTGAACCTTGTTCGTGAGTTTCCCTTCTTTTTGTTTTTTCTTATGTACAATCCCAGTGACGCTATTTTTGGGCTTGGTACGCTCCTTCAACATGGAGTTCTTATCACTTCTCCTGGGAGAGGACTCAACATGCTATCTTCTGAAAAAGAAAGGAAGTAAAAGGTTATAATCCAAGAAGTTGGTGATTTTGGAATATGTGTTTACCGGTTTATGTTTTGCTAAGTTTTTCTGTATATATTTACTCTGTACGAAAGATTGAATATCGTGAACACATTCTCCTTGACTCATTAAAGGCATTTGAATGAAGAACTGAAAAGAACAGAAGAAACTAGAAGTGTGCATAAATCATACTATTGCTTTCTCTTATACACTAGGATATACGCATTAAGCTAATAGAAAGTCAAGATTTTGATTCATACTGTTACCTTTCTTCAAACAGAAAAAAGTCTAGATTTTGATTCACTCCCATGTTATTAATTACGGGATAGCATCATGGAAAGTGAAATTGTTTTTGAATTCAAAGAAAACGTTTCCAACTAATTAAGGGAACCCACTTTTCTTCCTTGAGTCAGATTAGGGGCCCCTGCCTACCATTCTCCACTTGCTCTGCTTGCTTTGGGATCAACTTCACTAAATTCCTCTTATAAAAATTTGTGATACCTTTCTCAAAATAAAAACACCTCTTGTAAAAGTTCATTAGTCTTGCAACTTGTTTGTTCCACGGCCTTAAGCATTTGAACTTTGTACATTTTTATATTAAATCAGGTAAGTTTGGGACGCGCCCTTACCAGGAATCATTCTTGTATTTTTGGTGAATCTGGGGAAGTTAGCAAAAGTGTGATTCACCTGGTAAATGAAGGACATTGGTGAAAAGTCGGGCTTGAATAGTCAAAGCTGCACTCCTAACTGAAATAGAAAGTGTTTCAAGGCCTTGATATGCTACAATAAATGTTTAAATGCCATATAAGCCTGATTGTCTGAATCTTTCTATATCATTCTCTCAATGTGCTTATCTGACTTGGTTATCAAAAAAAAATACTGCTTATGTGACTTGTATGACATTTGGGAAACATGTTGAGACCTAGAGCATGGATTTGTTTATGCTGAGAGCTAGAGTATAAATTGACCCTCTACTAGATCAAGATATTGTTCAAGTCAAGGTATCGACCTCTAGATGTTGGGTTAATACATAGTTACACCGACTTTCTGGTTCATTTTGGGTGTTGAGATGTAGATGTACTCTCCTAGAAGCTCTGCACTTCGCATAGGACACAACTACCGAGTTGTAAGTTAAAACTCTGGGTTTGGGGTCACGAATTAGTGTTTGCGTGATACCATGTTGACTTAATTGTTTCTGTTCTAATTAAGAAACTTTTGGTGACTTCTTGTAATCAGAATATAATTATGTCAAGCTTTGTCTTTCTAGGGTGGAGTCTTGAATAAGAATGGAGATCAAGGATGGTTATTGTAGTTAATTTTCATACCAGTTCCCTTTGTGTTGTCCTTGAAGGCCAAAATTTAGTCATACTCCCCTTGGGGCCGTTGCCTGCAATTATTTAGCTAAATCGAATGAATAAATCAGCTAACTTTATCAGAAAAAGATGATTGACGCTCATTTTTATAGGGTAAACACAACTTTGTTTTTGTTCTTCTGCATGACTCTGAACTGCATGCCTGATTTATTGGCTTCATGACCAGCTTCTGTCCTTTAGTTGGTTTTGTGTTAAGCCCTTCAGTTTACTTATGTTTTGTGTCACTTTTACTGAATATTTTCTTCGAAAGTCATATGAAGGCAAGTGAAAACCCTCTGGAAAGTTGCATTGTCAGTGGTGAGTTGAATATTGTGTAGGGATAATTTTATTCTTAGAGAGTAGGTATAACTATCAATTCAAAGTTACTGATTTAATTAGATGACGCCTGATATTTGTGAACTGTATCTTGCTGTTTTGTTCATGCTTTGGTTAGTAGCAGGAGGTATTGAATTGTTATCTTAAATTGAACGGTGTTTTTTGGGGTTCTTTACCATAGACAGGCAATAGCAGTTATATTTGCTTCTTTGATAATGAATCATCAGATTTTGTTATCATCTTTTGTTGGTGTAACATGCAAACCCTAGTTCATCATTCAATAGTGAATCCAGTTGCCCAAACAGCCATGTCCTCTAGTTGATTTATGACTGACACAGTTAGAACTTAAGTTATGCTGCATGAACTGGTTATTGTATACACAGTCAGGGTTGTGGCAACTACTAAAGAATTATCCTTTCAGTTACTGAAACATAACAATTGTATGTTTCTCTTTTCTGAATAATGGGGTTGTGTAGATTTTGGTCACCGCTAAATCCCAAACAATGGATGCTGGTTATACCTGTGAGTTGCCATGGTTGATGTTTTATGACTTGGAGAACTCACTCTTATCAGACAGTTTAATTTATTGATTTGGTAGTAAAAACAGTGACTTTGTTCATAGCGGTATGTTGTTTTGGAAGGACTCTTTTGCTTCCTTTCTGTCTTGCTTGATGTAGTGATAATATTGTTGTTGTGAGAATTTCCTGTCTTGTGCCGGTTATCAAAATTCATGTTTTCTGGCTAAGCATACTTCATCTGGTAAGTGGTGTTGTGGTGATTGGTTTGTAAGATTTCGCTTGCTTGATAAAGATTTTGTCTCTGTTTAAAGATCTTTCGAGTCGAGCTATGCTTCAGCAAGGTCTGCAGGTTGTTTTTGGCTCTTCATGTGATGGTTACAGATCAGTAGATACTTCATATGTTTGCCTTGTACGTCGAACTCTTTCAGTTACGCTGAAAATTGTCAATCAATTATCTTCAAGTAGATTAGTATTGGATCTGTGGACAATATTCTTGCCTTAAACTGCATCCATAGAGTGTATTGATCTAAAATGTAACATTGGAAGCCCATAGAACTTGGTTAGAGTCTGAACCAAGTGCTACATTTTATCTTGCTGATCTGCAAGAATGTTTGTTCTCATCCTGCACCCCTGGATCAAAATCACGTAAACCAAAGTTCACATTTCGGTAGAGATAAATAATACTGACATCTTCTTTTCATATATCTAACTTGGAGAGGATAGAGTTGCCTGATCAGTGAAATAGTTGAGGTGCATTTAAGTTGGCGTGAATTCCACGGCAACTACAATATTCCATATTAAAAACCACTCTGAACAATCGACGTGGTGTTTAGCAACACTCTTTTCATTATTATGAACACCATATTTGAATTGGATTCCCGATCCATTGATTAATAGCACTTTTCATCGATTCAACCTTAGAAAAATCCATTACACAAATTTGATAATTATACTCACTTCCTTTATGATTTCAAATCGATCTATTATTCGACTGCTAATTTTTTTTGATCTGGATTCCACCGTCACCTGGACAAATAAATAAATTTGGTTGCGGTGAATTTCTTCAACATTTGGTTCTCTTAAGCATTTCGGACAACAGGTTCTATGCACAGAGAGGGATCGAGAATGAAGATGGAGGTTTGCTCTTGTTTGCGAGCTCGCCTTGTAGAATTCCTCATTCAATCAGCTCAGGACCTTCAAGTTTCTCCGATCGTCAAATACTCAGCTCTATCACTTTTCGCCGATCGATTCTACCCATCTCTTACCGGAGAAGGAATTAAGGATGCTAAGAGCTGGCTCTTACATCCTCAGAGAGAAAGCAATTTACAGCTATTTGCGCTTGTTGCAATATGGATCTCAAGCAAAATACACGATTCTCCTTCTCTAAGTGTCAAATCCTTCAAGTTTCTGGCTAACTACACCATTAAAGAGCAGCATTTTACAACAAAGGATTTTCTGGAAGCTGAGCTAGTGTTAATGCAGGTATTGAAATTTGAGATCGGCATGTTAAGCATCGCATTCCGATTCTTCGAAGATCTACTTACCAAGTTCAGTGAAGTTGCCAGGGTTGGAAAGCAATTAAGCTTTGAAGCTTGTATGGATATCATGGATCTGATATATGAAAAGGGGGAGATTTCATCTTTCAATTGTTCTTCCCATCATCTAGCCGCGTCGATAGTTGTTGCTGCATATGCAATCACAGTTCCATTGCAAAAGAGTGAATTCCCCATTCTTCTATGGGTTAAGTTCGTCACTTCCTGCAAAGAGGAGGATGTTGTAAACACTGTAAGAAATATTCTAATGCATGTGTTTGAAGCTTGAATTTCACTCAACTGTTATTGTATTTCACGTAACAAATTGATAGATCTAAAAAGAATCCGAAAAATTTCTCTCTTTTGCTGAAAATGAATAAGGAGACTACAGAATCAACATTGGACGACCCACATGACAGAGTAACAACAACATAGCCAGTGTAATTTCACAAGTAGCGTTTAGGAAAGGTAGTGTGTGTGTACACCTTACCCTACCTTGGAAGGTAGAGAAGTTGTTTTCGATAGATCCTCAGCTCAAGGAAAAGCATAGAAAAACAGTTTGGAAGAATAAATACAAAAGTGATGAAGCCATGACAAAATATTACTAAAGATAACAACCCACATACAGAATCTTTGATCTAACTATGTACAAATATTACTTCTCCTATCCTAATTTACACGACACTCTTTTCATTTTGGACTTCTCAAACGTTTTCAGTCATTCCATTTCTATACAACATTCAAACCATTTAATAATTCAAATTCATTGATTCTTGATGTTTTTTTTCTTCTGATTACTTTTCAATCACCATTTCAACATTCTCTTTCACAATATATATAAGTCAAAATTTACATCATAAACTCCATGTCCACATGAATACATTGAATAAAAATGGGACAGGGAATGCAATGTCATCAGCTGTTAAACTAGAATTATGGGCCTTAGAGCATCTAAGAAACACAGGACTCTATTTTAAGTCCAGGTGAAGCCCAATAAAGCATTTCACTATCTGAAAAGCTATTTAATTGCATGATTTGTTCGTCAAATATTCTGATCTCAATTTTTATTTTGGCGAAATGCTCTGGTGGATCCTTGTACTTGTATTAGTTTGCATTGTGAACCCTTCTACTTAACATTTTATCAACTGAACCATTAAACTCAATAAAACAAAATATATTAAACTCCTCTGATCATTGACCATGCTTATGTGGCATTAAAATAGCTGAGTTGATGAGAGAGTGTGACCACATGCGAGTTAAGGCAAGTGAACATCATATTTTTAATTTAAAATTATTAAAATTAAAAAAAATTAAAAAAAAGAAGAAAAAAATCCAACTTCTTCCCCACACCACTTCTTTTTCAGCCAACCCCACCCCTATCGCTGCCCCAACCACATTTTTTTTCTTCTTCACACCCTATCGTTATCTTCTTTAGCCGAGCTTGGCATTGGCACTTTCACGACGTCAGGTTTCATGGCGATTATTAGTAGAGGGAGAGAGCGGCGTTAATTTCATGGTGGTGCTCGCCGGTTCGCACTGGAGTGAGAGGGAGAGAGGCGGCGCTGGTCCCATTTTCGCTAGAATGGAGGCGATGCTGGTCCCTTTTCCGCCAGAATGGGAGGCGGCGAGGGAGTTTGCTGGTACGCCAGAAAGGATGGAGAGGAGACGTCATTTCTGGTGGTTCGCAGGGGGGTTGTCGGTGGTGTGGAGAAAGGAAAACGGTGAAGAGGAGAACGAGGCGGGAGATGGCACGAGGAACTGGTCATGGCGGCGAAAAGATTTGCCAACTGGAGCTAGTGGTGCGGCTGATTGTTGGTTCTGCGAAGGCCTGAGAAGAGGAAAGGAAAATGGTGTGCTGTAGAGGAGCCCAAATTTACTTTAAGAAATAATTTATATTTTATTATTTTATTTTTATTTAATAAATTTAGTTAATTTTTTAAAATAACAATTAGTGAAGATAATGATGATAGATTATTAATTTAAATGACATGGATTTGACATGTCATCTATTCAAGGGAGAGTGAGCTACACACATGGTAGGAGGGGTTTAAAAATCATTTTTTGATTGAGTTTAAGGGTTCAAATGGTAAAATGTTAAGTGGAAGGATTCACAATACAAACACATACAAGTATAGGGGTCCACCTGACTATTTCGCCTTTTATTTTTAATAATTAAATTTATGCCTAGTGGGGTATGATTTCGTTTTTCAAACCTAATAATAATTAAATTAATGCCATGGACTTGGAGTATAAATTTTTTAAAGGCCTGCAATAAAATTATTTATCTCGAGTAACAAAAATTAAATAACAACACAAAAGAGGAGAAAAAACAAAATGACCTGTTTAAAGGTCATCCGGACTTGTTCAACTTCCCCTCATTGCTCTCGCAGTCTTTCTTTCGCAGATACCATAAATTCCTAATTCCTTTCAGAGAGAGAGTAAAAAAGTAAAAAAGTAAAAAAATAAAAATGGACGTCGGTGGCGGAGCAGTCGCCGGCGACGGTGCTTCTTCTAATTCCTCCGTCGTGTCTCAGTGGACCTTCACCTTATCACAGCGATATCAACACCTTCTGGATAAATCGACACCTCACGTCCTTTATCGGTGGATCTTCTTCGCTGCGATCGCTTTCATCTTTGCTATTCGCGTGTTCATGGTTCAAGGTTTCTACATCATCACGTATGCCTTAGGAATCTACATAATCCAGCTCCTTATTGCTTTCCTTTCACCTCAAGTCGATCCGGAAGTTGACGGTCCTACCCTTCCCACTCGCGGATCCGATGAGTTTCGCCCTTTCGTTCGTCGTCTTCCTGAATTTAAATTCTGGTGCTTCATCCATCTCACTCGTTTATGTGCCAATTTACATATTTTTTTTTTGTTGCTTACTTGTGAATATTAGATTTGTTTGATATGCGTTTGCTTTGCGATCTCATTATGTAGTTTGATTTTCATCTAGTTTCTGATTATTGACTTTGACGTGAATAGAAATCAAATCTGATGGTTATTTTTGGTAGGAAATCGAATCTGATGGTTCTTATTATCAGCGGCTAAGACTTGTTGTAGTCAAGATGTGGATTGCTTTTAAAAAGTCAGATTTATTTTTTTGGGATTCTGAAAATTATGTTCTAAATTAAGAATTCACATTTTCAAATAAGAATATGTACATTTCACTGCATAGTTTTGTTTTGGAATCTGCTGAGAAGTGTTGTTAGTTGATGAGTTTAGTCGTGTTGTTGCATATTCATTGTTATGGAAGTTGATGCTCCGCTGAAAAAAATTTCTGATCTGTTGTGCTAATTGCTACCTATTCCTGCCTTCACATGATGATCTAGGATCTGATAAAGAATAGAAGATTAGGAGTGGAAAGAAGGAAAACTACTTTTCTTAAACTATTTTGTAGTATGACCTTAGCCAAGCTTAAGACACAGTGTTTCCGCAGCGGAATTAGCTTGAGACCAAATGGGGCATCAAGTTAACATTTTTTTTTTGTTTTGACTAGGGATTTCTGCATTTTTTTTCCAGTGGTGCCTTTGAACTTCCACTCTAATATGCAATATTGGTTGAACCATTCAGCATTTGAACCCACTAACTCCATCAATCCAGATTTTTATAGCATAACTAAAGGGGACGCTCTATCATGAATTCCTCCATTATGCAGCATGTTATGTGTGAGATTGAGATAGATAGCCTGAGACGTCTTTATGTTTAAATTTAATGACGGATTGAGCTTTCTTTTCTTGCAATATGCCTTTGTACTGGAGTTGAATTTAACGCATGTAACTAGGATAAATGCTTCTTATTAACATGAGGTGATTTAATGGGGAAGTTCTGTAATTATATGGAGTAACTTAGGTGATTTTATTCGGAAGCTACCTGTTATATGGGACAACTTATCTTAATCAGTTAATAATTATAGATAGTATTCAAGAAGTGTTGTCCTGATCATGGGATTATGTTGGTCCATTCCTGCTATTAGGTTTTATGGGTTTTTATGGTACAATTTTGTCGACGTTTTTCAGTGAGGCAGTACCATAGTCCCTGGCTTTTGTTTTATGATATGTGGCCATCCCCGACTGGAACACTTATAGTGGCTCCTGTGTCATTCACTTTCATGCCTCTCGTTAGACTGTCTATAGCACTCATGGCTACAGCCTTAACTTGATTATTTCCTAATAATTGATGTTCCTCATAAGCCACATTAATTGGTAAATTTCTACAGGTTGGAAATGTCCTAATTTAAACTGTCAATATTTTCAAAATTGTCGTATGTTTTTCAAAATATTCAGATTGTCTGGAAAAAGAAAAGTAAACTTGGTGACCAGCTTCTGTCTAGACATGCTGATCACCAAGTCTCTATTTGGTTCCCAGTCCATAGTTCTTTGTCTTCCAGTAATGGTTCCTGATCTTGATGTTTGTAATAGTTTTAGTACCCGGGATGAATATGAATTCTGGACCTTGAGTTTTTGTGATATGCTTCAGCCAGTGCAAGGGGAGAGCAGACTCCTTCTACCCTTTCTCCTTTACAGACTCTTTGTTATCTGAATTTCGTTATTTCACAAGATCTTTAGGTGCTTTATTATTGTAAAATGATGGTGATGTCCACGCCAGCTTGAGCGTACCTCGAGTATTCCACTATGTACCTGCTGCAGTGTTACTTTACACTTGCACATGTACTAGGTAACCTTGCCCACCAAGGCTAAGGTGGTTGGTGTTTGAACCCTAATCTCCAAGGTTTGCACCTACTTCATTGACCACTAGTCCACACCCTTGGGTGCGTTGCACTCCAAGGGATTCCCATTGAAGTCGATCACTTAATCATATAGGAGAACTTTTTCACCTGTGCACTTTATATATGTGCCTATACTTCTGAAAGTCTTAGTAATCATCCAAATTTTGTTGGCAATATCATCTTCTTGAATTAGTAGTTTGGCATAATTTACTTTTCCTTGGCAGGTACTCACTATCAAAAGCAGTCTGCATTGCTTTTGTGTTGACATTCTTCAGTGCCTTTGATGTGCCTGTATTTTGGCCAATTTTGTTGTTCTATTGGTTGGTACTGTTCATTTCAACAATGAAGAGGCAAATAATGCACATGGTCAAATATAAATATGTTCCCTTCACATTTGGCAAGCAGGTACATATAAAATTTAACACCAATGTCTTTTCACATCATCCAGCCTACATTATCTCTGTACTTTACCCATATATTCTGAGAATGATTGGATTACTTCTTTTCTACAGCGTTACGGGAAGAAAGCACCATCAACTGATGAGAGAAGTGTTTCCAAACCTTGAGGTTCAAAACAGATTGAGCTTTTTATGGTGGGAAATGAATTTGTTTTAGATACAAATTTGCCTAGATGGCTGTATTTTTAACTGGATAGGTTTATGAGCTTGGGTTATGTCATTGAATATATGATTATCAATGAATTCTTAGATTATAAAACTTAGTTCTCCTAGAAGCTGCCACACATCTTGATTCTTTCGTTTATCTGTAAGCTAGCCTCTGGATGTCAATATTCATTTTCTGAGCTCATTCTTGAACCGCTCTTATTCAATTGAAGCTTAGTAGTTTCTAACATGTTGCATATCCCTGTTGAAGTTCTTGTGAAATTGTCAAGTACTGCTGCATATTAATTTTTGCCTATAAATTGTCATGCACCATAGAGCAGCGAAAACTAATCTTTCGAAGGGTTGAGGCCCTATATACCATTTCTCATTTTGATGTACTGCTAGTAGAGATATTTTCTTGATAACTATTGAAATGCTGGTAATCATAGGATTTCTACTGGTCGTAATCTCTGTGTTAGTGTAACGAAAGTGAAATCTGTTGTTATGATGCAGCACTTTTATACAATGGAAAGGGATGGTATAAGCATATGATTGTTCGAGTTTTTCTGTAAGAGAGTTGAATCAATTTTTGGGGCATGAATAGATGTTGTCATTGGAATCTTTATTCTGGAAAGATAAGGAAAGGTAGGATAATTATTACGTGAGGGGCTTGGAGAGTCACAAATCCCTGTCCTTATAGGAAGCTGAATAGCCTCTTTTACAATCCAATTTGTAGTTTTCAAGTCTTTGGACTTACCTTCCATGTGAGACACGCTGTTCTCACCGTTGGGGCCTAGAGACGCGTTATTCTCAAGACAATGGTTATTTTTCAATTACTGGGTCGAAGAGTAGCTGCTTGTGAATTTTACCCCATTTATAATTCATTTTTGAGGAGGACACCAACTCCGTCGGACCAAATCGAGCAACTTAATTACAGATAAAGAGACTAGTAGAATGGTTTCAAGATAAGTTAAAAATATGATTCTAAACTTGAGCAGACTGAATAATATTTGATCTTGATATGCATTCGTCCAACCCAGTATGATTTGAGTATAAAATTATTGGAGAAGGGAAGCCTAGTAATCTTTACAGTGATGCAATGTATAAAATGAATGGTTGCATTTAAAAGGGGAAATGAGTCACTTTCAGCCTAGTTCATTATGAATGTAATGCCAATTACTTTAGAAGATTGGTGGAGGACCACCATTTATTGTGCCAGACTCTATCCAAGTACAAATCTTGGGAATCTTTTGGTTCTCCTCTTGGGGGTTGCCAATTTGTCCAGATGATTTGCTCATATTATTAATCAGAAAAAGGGGTTTTGTTTTGTGATCATATGCTTACTCATTTGTGTCAGCAGCTATATCGGTCATAATTGAGATGCACGCAGATTGATCTGATTACCTTGACACCACTATAAAAGATGTCGAATAAAGTGAACAAGGGGATCACAGAGAGGGCTTCCTCTATTGGTATTTGAAAGAAAAAGTAGGAGAGGGCAGGTTTGTGGTCTTTAAAGGAACAAAAAGTTGGTTAAGGATTCATTGCTAAGTAATAGTAAGTACATAACAGTTTACTTCATAACCTAAAAATCTACTAACTACTATATAACATAAAAAGTACAGTAATATAAAAGCTTATTTGAATGATCAAACAGGCTGTTATATATTCAGCTGTCAGTTCTATAACAAAAATAACAGAATGACAGTCCCTGCATCCATCACTAACAGTGTTAGTGAGCCTATCATATCATCTGTTAGAAAGGCAGTCCAGTGCCCGAAGTATTCTGTGTTCATGCAGGATTCGGTGAAGGACCACACCATGGCCAAAATGCACGAAGAAGTAAAGGGGATTCAACATATAATATATATATGTACACATAGAATAAAATACTTATCTACACAGTGCTATTTTTTCAGAGCAAGAGTGGCCCCCCTATGGCTATAATGTAAGTAGTCTACTCTGACTTAAAGAATCATTGGTTGATTTCACAACTCAAACTCGTGGCCATACGAAGACTATTTTACTGTTACCCCGAAATAAATATTGAATATATAAAAAAAAAACAAGAAAACAGTTGCAAGTAATATGTTTCACTTAAATTCATCAGTTTCCTTCACACTCATATTAAAGGCAATAAAAATCATCTTTTTTCTCTCAACAACTTTTATGATTTGAAGTAAAACACTGTGAAGCTTTATGTTCTTTTTGTTTCTCTAGAACAAAAAAAAATATGGAAGGTGGATTCCCCACGCTAAATTGTCTGTTACAACACACACTTAGAAGTCTCTGTACGTGCTCTGACTCTTCTTCTAATGCTTCTGAGTGGGTCTATGCTGTTTTCTGGAGAATTGTCCCAAGAAATTATCCTCCACCTAAGTAAGCACATTTTAGTAATCAATATTTGAACATTGTTAATTACACAAGAAGAATAGTGTTAGTGAATTGTTATTGACTTTTGTTGCAGATGGGATCATGGAGGAGGCTTGCTCGATCGCGCTAAAGGAAACAAGAGAAACTGGTAATGATATTAGTACTAGGAGAATTTGTTTGTGTAAATTGTGGTATGGGAAAGGAAAAGTTTAGACAATTAACCAACTGAGCTACTAAGATTCACCTGTGCTACGAGTATTTGTGATTTTTTATTTGTGGACTATTTAGTTGAGTTGATTTTATTTCAGGATTCTTGTTTGGGAAGATGGTTTTTGTGACTTTTATGAATGTGAAAGATCGAAAAGGGAATATGTAACGGTAAATTTTGGTCCTGAAATCTTCTTCAAAATGTCTCATGAGGTTTATTCTTTTGGTGAAGGGTGAGATATTTCATTTTCTTGTTTAATAAGTAGAATGAGCTGCAATTCCCTAAGCTAAGTATTAAACTTTGTAATAAAATTTTCAGATTGGTGGGCAAAGTTGCAGCAGATAATAGTCACAGATGGGTGTTTAAAGATGCCCCAAATGAAAAAGATTCGAACTTTATTTGCTCATGGAATATGTCTATTGAAGCTGTAAGCCTCATTTCCTTCTCACCAAGATTTGAACTTTTTAAATTACGGGCTCAAAATTTAGTATTTATTTCATGTTTAGTGATTTTTCACACATATATATCTAGGTCCCTATCAAAAATATTGAGTTCAGATGAACAGTCGACTCTCTCTCCCTCCTTTTACAATTCTTATGAATCTTGTGTTTGCTCTTTTTTGCCAGCAACCAAGAGCCTGGGGAGTTCAGTTTAATTCAGGAATTCAGGTAATGAAAGTTTAGCTAATGAGAAAAATATTATTACTCTTTATGTCATTTCAAAGATTTTAATTTAAGAAAATTTCTGTTATTTTTGGCAGACTATTGCTATTATATCTGTTAGGGAAGGCATAATTCAGCTTGGCTCATTTAATAAGGTGTCTCTCGTCTCGTACTGAATCATACTTGACGCGATTTCTTCCTTCTTAACGCTACTTAATCCTACGCTATTCATGTGTTTTCACTGATAACCGGTTCATGACTACTTATAGGTATTTGAAGATCATAGTCTAGTATTAAGCATTCAGAGGAAATTCAGCTACCTCCAGAGCATACCGGGCATCTATGCAATTCAGAGACCTTTTTTGTCAATCCAACATCCATATACTTACAAGCCAAACAATGTCACTCTAGTTAACGAGACAGATTATCAAATGGATGACAAAAACCAGCTAATTGGGTCGAAAAGAGTTCATGAGTTCCCGTTCAAGTCCATCAACATTGGCCATAATAGCCCACAAACCATGGCTAGTCTACCTTTGTGGTCGATGCCTATAGCAGCACCGTCTTGTTATGCTAATGCAGTACATGACATGAGTACTTTACACGACAGAGTTACAAAGAACACTACAAGAAAGGATGTCAAGGTTGTTGATGAATTAGGCCATTTTAAGTTTGAGACAGATGAGGAAAATGACCAATTTTCCTTAAACCAGAACTTAGGACTGGAAAATAAGGTAGTTGAGGTTGGTTTTAGACAATTAGGAAAAGGAGGGGCTGCTCCAAATCCAATTTAATTGCAGCTTAGTGTAAGCAACAAACTGCAAAGGGTCAAATTACATGACCTTTTGGTGGTTGTTAATTAGCTTTAACTTGTTGATAATGTACTGAGTAATTTGTTTATGTGGTAATGAATTTGTTCTGTTCATATTATTTATTGGATATACACTTTCTAAGAAATGGGAACATATTGTTTGGATTTACTTTTGTATGTGGAGACGAATCTACAGTGTAATTTATGAATTCACGTGAACTCAATAACTTTTATCAGACCCTGTATATGTATTAAGAAATCCACTTAATATCTATAAATATTTGACTGTGAACCCAATTATTTTATATATTTTTGACTGTGAACCCAATTATTTTATATATTAATGTGAGGTCGTTGTAGGCTTATGTCATTGTCTTTTCACACAATTCGATCATCGGAAACAACCTCCCTACCTCTCACAAGTAAGGTCTACGTACACCCTACCCTCTCTAGACCTCGCTTGTGATCACGCTGGGTATGTTGTTGTTGTTGGCCATTGTGGACCACTTTCTAACCACAAAGACACGGAACTAAAATTTAAAGTTTATGAGTTCGTACGTTTAATCCTTTTAACTTCATAGTTAATGAGTTTTAAATAAGGTTCGAAACAGAACCAATGGATTGGGCCGAAAGCTCCGCTCCGGTTCTAAGGTTCTAGAGTAAGGTAAGGGAAGAAAATTATTGTCCTTTGAAAGAGTTTTCCTAAATGATTGTCACCTAATGTCCTTCCATTCAAGAATTTAATTACTACATATCACATCACTGGTTAGATCAACTCGATGTTGATCTTTGCCCTACTTGTTAGTTGTTTCCCACTTTTCTAATTTTTTTTTAAAAAAAACAGTTGCACCAAAATTATTAAAAGGACCAGCTCTGGACCAATGCATTCACTAATTATGTTAGTACTCCCTCCGTTCCGTCTCATATTAGTTGTCCACTTTTTTACACATTTTTTAAGAAATTATAAATAAGGATAGTTTTACTAATTTGAAACGCTAGGAGGACAATTAATAAAGATTAGGGAAGCAAGGTTCAAGATTAGATTCTACATTTAGGAAGTAATTATGATATATCAGTGCTAATTTTGGTAAGTGTTAAATATTAATCAAAAATAGACAGACAAAGCAAAGAAAGTTGTTGCACAAAGACAGCATGGATGGTCCCTAGCGTTGATATTTTTTCTTTTCACTATTTTGGAGACAAGATGCTAATTAAATTCCATAAAAATGTGAGTACTGATTTAATAATACGTGTTATGTTATATATGCTCTTTCAAAGGGTCCCTACGTTACGAAAACGTTACTCCCTTAAGAGAGTGCATAATTAGAGTTACAGTTTACAAGTTCAATCGAATCAAGTACCTTATTAAAAATAGAGGTTTTTCCTATTACCAATTAATGTTTTCCACTCATTTTCTATCGAATCAGCTCACTAGAAAAACATATGGTGGGAAACAAATTTTCACTGAAAAACTGGGAAGCTTCGTAGTTTTTCATGTAAAAAAGCTTCTATTTTTTTTCTTCTTTTTTTCATTGATTCAATCAAAATATCTATGGAAATAATCATTGAACATTTCTCAAATTTCAATTTCTGACTCGGCCTTCATAATTCAGGTTCAAAATATCAGTATATTATGAAACTTGTACCATTACGAATACATACAAGTAGGCCAAAAAGCGAAACGATTAATTTAGTATCAAAAGGAACAATCTTAACCAAGATAAAATGAATTGAGACCTATAGTGCGCAGACTCTCCAAAAATTATTGTTACACTCATGTCAGATTCTTAAAAAATGCTCTACTTTCGAAGGATCCAACCGACAAACATTTTTGGAGAGTTCGAGCAACATAGATTGAGATTACTAGCTACTCATATGATAAATCTTGTTTGAATCAAATTTAAGAGATTGAAATTTGGTGTTGAGAAAAGCCTGAGCCATCATATTACCAAGTTGGATTTGGCCTTGAGTTGTGAGATGAAGCCCATCTAATCCCACTGGTAGACCATTAGCATCAACTTTTATTACATTTGGAAGATCAATATCCATCTGTGCTTGTCTCACTACATTTACAAATTTAAATTTTCTATCAAATGGTTTTTTTGGATAACGTAGAACAACCTGCCAAAAAAAAAAAAAAACAGAATGTATAACTACAAGTATTTGTCTATACTAAAAATGTTGTAAACAACCTACTATAATGTACTAAATTTCACGGACATAGATTGAGATCATGTTATATCGAGATCCAGTTAAATTGCATTTGCATCGATAACATAAAGATCATTACACGGTCAATACATATAACTTAAATTCGTGTTAACTAATAAGGATTATCATCTTACACAAAAATCATTTGGAAGAGAACACTAGTACAATAATGTTTTCAAATTGATACTTATACCTTCACTAAAGCTAAGAATTTGTTCAAAAGCATGTATAGGTTCAATTCTTCAAGAAATGTTGCAACTTGCAAGCATAATAATAGAATGAAACCTAACTATAGTACTATACTACACAAAAAAACAGGAATTAGCTACAAAATTCTTCGCCAATCTGTCACTAAATAGCGTATAGCTAACATGATTTATTTATTACCCTTCACAAATATGTCGCTAAATAGGATTAGTGGAGGTTTTGTTATTGTTTAGTGATAGAAGTTGTCATTGTTTACTTTAAAAAGGAAGTAAGGCCACCTCTGAAGTTTGAGAGCCAGCTAGAACTTGAATTGCTGACTAATCTAATATGAACTTGCGGGTAATATACTTTATGTAAGACAGACATGCTTACGAAGCAAGAAATTAAAGGAAGTATATATTGTTTACCACAATAACAGGAAGCAGAGGAGAATTCAAGTCAGCGCGTAAATCTTGAATGAACTTTATCACTTTGGATTTATAATATCTTGCAGTATACTTGTCCTTTGTATCACTTTCACCATGAAACCACAATAATCCTCTAATTGTTCCTCCATGTTTAAGAGAAAACTTAGCTCTACTTAACAATTGATCATAAGGCATATTCCCACGAATCCACGCGTGAATTCCAGTACCTGATTTAGAACATGGCACTAAACCAATAACACCAAAATTTGGATCTTGTTTAAGAATTGCATTAGCAAATGCCATTCCAGGACCAATTCCACAATTATGAAGACAATCAACCGCGTAATTAAGGGGTTCGTGTGCAATCTCCCACTTGATACTTACACTTAATCGAAGAATATTAGCTGGATTAGGTTGACATTCGCGAGGTATTATACCATCCCAAGTAAAGTTGTGTACACCTCCTTGCCCTGCCATGTTGCTTTGTCCTGCTAATATGAATAGTTGTTTGTTGAATTTGTCTGTGCTTCGATTTGTGATAAGTAGATGATGTTGATCGTTATGACTTGTAATCCACCTTAAGTAAAACAGAAGAAAAACAAACATCAAGATTAACAGTATTTCTTCACATGTATATTGTAACTTCTTGTTGAAATTGAACAATATCGTCTTCATCTTCACCTTCATTTTCGATATTGTCCCTGACTTGTACTTGTTCACTTAATTTTGTGATAGAAGAAGCAAGAATAATCACCAGACATTTAGAAGTGCTAATTTGGCAGCTTCAAACAGGTACATTTTTTAGTGAAATCAGTGCATGAATGATAAACTTACCAAATTAAGAGGATATACTTGCTTCTTTTATTATATAGACCAAGTGATGCAGAGGCGGATGCAGCCTTACCGTACCTAGTTCATCTGAAATCTAGTATTTTGACATGAAACTTAAACTTCATACATAAAAATTTACTAAAATTGCACCAAATAGCTACTATTTTGAAATGCTTTATGTATGCATCTATATCAATTTTGGCACTTTGATTAGTAATGGACAAATGAAATGAATCTTAACTTTCTTTCTTTGGTAAGCCATTAAACGTTATGAACTACTGAGATTGCATTGAAGGAAAAAACATCCTGTTACGCAAACTTGTAATATAACATACGAGCGAAGAGAGGTTAGAACGAGTGTATCGAAAAGTGTGAGAAATATAATTTTTTATATTATTAGTGAAATGAAAGTAGAAGCACCACATGGAATAATAAATTGCATGGTGAAAGTAGCAGATTAGTCATCCTGATGAAGGAATAAGGAACTATTTACATAAATCAGAAACAGCAGAACAATGAATTCTTTCAATATTGTTCCAGTGCATTGTGACAAGCACTAAAGAAGCACTATACAGAAATCAGCAGCAGCAGCAACTCTGTTATCCTCTGCTTTTTGAATCACCTATGTCTATAAACTTTCAGCTGGAAATGAGGTTTTGCAAATTCAGTGGTTACCAAATGGGCGAATTAACGTTCTCACCACACAGCATTCTAGCTCGAGACATTTCAAGAAATAGTGCTCTTCATTCCCTGATTGCTGAAGGTTCCAATAGGTTTGGCAAGAATGTGCGACATTGCTTTGACTGCAAGAGGGTTGTTCTTGCTCTGTACCAACAAAAAGACAATCGCGTTAATGAAGGAAACAATCATATTGTTGTAGATATAATTAAGTAAAAAAAAGTGTACGTCATACAATTACAAAGTAGGGGATCACTTACAATTGAGCAGGTGCCGGCTTTAACATTGCAGACAGGATAATCATGAGGGCAGCAACTATTATGGTCTTTACAGCAAGTAGCTCCTTCCATAGGACAGCAACCCCAAGCAAAGCACATGTGATAGTACTCATAGACACAGCAGCACGTCGTTCCTGATGGGCAACTGTACATATCATCACAGGTAGTAGGTGGCTTGACTGGTGATGGAGGAGATGGAGCTGGTTTCGGGGGATTTTGGCCTGTCTTGACAGGGTAAGAAACCACCGTAGCAATACCACACAAACCCTTTGGGTTGGCAATGTTTCGCTGCATCCTGAGGTAGCCATGTTCTCCCCAGGAAGCACCCCACGAGTTCCTCACGATCCAATAATCCATGCCATTTTCGCTACCATATCCTACTGCAACCACACCATGGTCCACTGCTGCACCACAATTTCCAGTAAAGATGCCCTGGAGTATAGACGGATTCAAGATTTAAATTTAACATGTATATAATGTTCATATTTGCTGACTTTCAGTAACTTCTCACATATATATCTATGTTTTGTGCCTAAAATATCAGGTACCCATTGAACATTGCCATCTCAATATATCTCTGAGGCATCAGAATACGATCATACGATGTAATTTCTATACAAAATCGTGTTGGTTAGGTACATCATTAGTTCCTTGGTTGAAACAAGAACTACCTAATTCGATCAAAAGACATTTTTATTAACGACTAGGCCAGTTTAAAGTAAAGATTATTACCGATTTATAGTGCTGGAAGTCTTTGCCGCCGGCTTCAATAGCAACGCTGACAGGTTGACTTGCAATAGCCTTTTTCATTGCCTGTTCATCATTAGCAGGAACATCTTCATACCCGTCGATGGTGACAACCTTGGCATTTTTCTGCAATTGTTTCAAACAAAAATAAAAATCTTAAATCGTCATCAAATGTAAGCATCTCCATGAGTTATGTAAGACTATGAACTGTACTAACCCTTGTTTGGTCACATCTTCCATCCTTGCCAGTGTACGGGTAATCTTCCTCAGTGTCTATTCCTCCATTTCTGATCACGAATTTAAATGCATAGTCCATGAGACCCCCTTTGCAACCTGAGTTATACGAGGTATCACAATCTACCAGCTCTTGCTCGGATAACGAGATCGAATCTCCGGTCACCAACTTGTTTATTGCTTCCATGGTAGCAACTGCTGAGAAGGCCCAGCAACTTCCTGTTTCATTTTCCAAACGTTACAACTGAAGTGTAAATCAAATTACATTTTCTACCAACATAGGCAGTGCGGAGCTAGAATTTGAACTTTAATTTACTGGTCTTAATTCTAGGACAATGACATTAGTATAATTAGTGATTTCTTAAAATAGAAATATAAATATAAAGTTTGAACTAAAGCAATTGAGTTTGGCCGAATCCATACATTATATTCTAGGTTCTAGCTCCACCCTGAACACAGGTACTGCGTAATTTAATTGATCAAGATTTAAACGAATGGGAAAAAATCATCAATTCCTCAGTCCCATAATAATTTGATCAATCTTCAAACCTAAATTGCATTATATTAATTGAAAACTAAACTTTAGATATTTAAAAACTACACAAAAAATACTATAAGTTGCAATTCTTCATATTTTAATATGATTTAAAAAGTTATAAATATATAAATTAAAATTTAAGTAGTTCGACTCTTCAAAAATAAAAAGCGAAAAATATTTGCTTAGAATATTTGCCATTGGGTCAAACAAATGTACCCACTCGATTAGAATAGCATATAAAAGAAAACTCCCCAACCCCATATGTCCTTGTCCCCTCCCCCACCGAAAGTGTACTTGGATGCTACCTAATATATATATAATTTAAGAATAACAATGGAATATTAGGTATGATAGAGTTGAGAATATTAATTATTGACCAACAACTTTAATAAAAAAAACAATTCTTTAACAAATACTACTTGCTTTTTATAAATATCCCTTGATAATTGCACATTCGAAAATTCGTCACTGATGAGTAATAGCATAGGCTTTTTCTATCATATGATTCATGTTGCAAGTTTTGCTGTTTATAGTTATCTCGCTTGAACAGTCGGTGTGCATGATAATGACGGTGAAAAGAAAAAGACAAAAGACGAGAAGAATTTAAAAAAAAAGAATATTTGGACCATTTAAGTAGTCAATTAATTTTGTGATTCATTGTATGTTAAAATTGTTGAGAAAAATTTATTTTTACAGATAAAGATCTAAAAATAAAGTATAATATTTGTTATAAGATTATGGTTTTTCCATTCGAAGGGTAAAATATTTAGGTTGAGCCATTTCCTCCTTTTCTCGCTCAACCTTTACTAAAACTAAATTATATTCGTTTATTGATCAACTATACTATTTAATCCTTACAAGAGGTTTTGAATTCGAATTCAAATTCTGAATAAGCAAATCAAAGAGAGTATTTTATTCATAAGAGGAGACTTTCTTGCATGAATTTAAATTAGTCCAATCCTAAAATAAATATCAAATACTAAATAAAAAATAATAATAATAATAATAATAAAAGATCAAAAGAACTGCCCATCGAGGTTCGGACTTTATAGCTAAGGTGTCATATGGATAGGTTAACTTAAATATTTAAAATAATAGATTGGATTAGTAAAGGAACCGTCTAAAAAAGTTATTTGAATTGAAATGGCATAACTCAAGATGTGTTACAACAATGGTTTTTTTTTTTTCCTATAATTTATTTAATTATTTAAACGGAGTAATATTTTCTCTTAGCACATCAAACTAAAAAATATTTTGACTAAATATTTTATGGGTTAATTTGGAATTTTGGGTTAAATTTTTATCCCAGATCAACTCTTTTCAAAAAATAAGTGAAACAAAAACAAGTAAAGTAAAGTAATATAAAGTGAAACAAAAACAAGTAAGTAAAGTTAATCAATTCTTTTCAAAAAATAAGTAAAGTAATATAAATTGAAACAAAAACAAGTAAGAGGTACACATACCACATTGTCCTTGATCCTTAACACCAACAAGCACACCTTTCTTCACCCAATCCACAGATTCCGGCAAGCTATCTCCGACCTTCGGAGCATACCGATCACTTTGTCTATTCGACAACCTACGACTAGCATCAAGCTTAGTACCTAAATAAACCGACCTATACTCCTCGTTCGTCAGATCAGCAAACTTAGTCAAACCGAGTTTATAACTTTTCTCCGGCATAGCGTTCTGTTCATCGATGTATTTAAGGTTATCTTTAAAGATCTGGAACCTTTTTTCCTTTTCTCCCAAAGCGTTGTACACTTTTTTGTGTTCAACTAGCCATGATTCGTACAAGGACATGACCTCGTCATCGGTCTGATCGGCGCCGATCGTGTGATGTTTTTCGTTATAGCTTATAATAGAAATGTCCTCTGCCGCCAATGTTACGGCGGCGGAGGACACGAGCATTACGAGGATCGAGATTGTGAGAGTGTAGATATAAATCGCCATGTTTGATTGTTTTAGTTGAGGTATGGAAAAGGGGATGGGAAGTAGTGGAGAAAGAACTGTACTATAAAGGCAAGGGAAAAGGGTATTTCCGACAATTTCAGTAAATAAAGGTGGAATATTTAATTTATTTTTTTAATAAAGAAAAGATAAAGACCTTTGAAATTTGAATATGTGAATATTTCTTGGAAGAGGAGATCAAGTAGGAGAGGTAATTAGCATTTTTAGTCCTTCAAATATCGATTAATTATAATTTTAATCGTTGTAATCTTCAAGTAATTGCTACGTGTATTTTTATTTTTTTGAAGGAATATAAGAGTAATAAGTATTGTTTTCATACTACATTAAGAGTTATTGGTTCAAATTTAATGTTAGAGGAAAAATTGTACTTCCTCCGTTCCATATTATATGGGCATCTTACTAAAAATATTTGACTCCGATATTAGGGTTAATGGTTAAATAAGCTTAAATGGTTTTAATTATCTTTTAATGCAAAATAAGTGAACCACTAGAGATGATATGGCATGCAAACTGATAATTCTGATGAGTTTCTATTGAATTTGGGTAATTTTCAAGTCAAAGTGTATTTTAAATATGATATGAATATAAATTAAGTGATTTTTATGTAATGAACGAAAAAGTAACTTTTTAATTGATATAAATATAGTCAAGTGAGTTTTAAGATTGAAAAAATAATATTTTTTATGGTATTAGCCCATACTTTAGTGATATTTCATGAAGTTTATCCTACCAACTAGATATGAAATAGGATGGATAATCATCAAATATTACAAAGAAGAAAATTCAAAATTTATAAATTAAGTGATGGATTGAAAGTGGAATTAAGTATAATGAAATTAGAAATAGGAAGCAACTTGGAAAAGAGTGAGAAGTTGGTTAAACACAAAAAACTTTTGGGAGAGACAAACCTATCGCAGTGAAAAGATAAAAGAAAGACGCAACTATCATGTGGAATACATGGGCTATATTATATAAAATAAATATAAGAAAGTTGTGCAAAAGTCAGATCTAACAAAGATGAGAATGAGGATGAAAGAAGATAAAAGAAGCAAAAGGAAGAAAAAAATAAATATGTGACAAGTAAAGTTCTTTATAGGTGAGAAGAAAGATAGAGTTAGAGGTACAATCGAACTGAGTAATTTTAATTTTATATATTATCTTCAGAAATTAGTAAATATGTATAAGTTATTCAGTTTAAAATTTAATAACTTAAAAAATTAAAAAAATTAAAGTTATTTTGTCTTAAAATTAATTTTTCATGAGAGAAAAATATACAACTATATACTAACAAACCTCTTTAATTTCTTCTTACATAAAAATACAAGATGCAATATTGATTTACTTATAGCACTTAAAAGGAAAATTCACTTGTTTTAGTCAAAATTCATTAACTGTATTAATAAATATTAAAAAATATGTATAAAATTTATTCAAAACTCAGTTAGTAATATTTAATGCACTATTATATATATATTTGAATCCATAGTTCAAATATGGCTTGCTAAAATTAAAAATATCTTTCACACTGTCTAAATATAACCTCCGGAGAATTTCTTCGATAAACGTATATACATATGTTTAATAATTATATCAAATAGAAGATCAAATGATGGATGAAAGAAAAGAGTTGTTGGTTTCACCACTTGGTAGAATCCCACAACTAAGAAATGCACATTTCTTAAGCCCGATCGTTGCTTCGATTGAAGGACCGAATTTGATGCATCATTCAATTCCTTTTCCATCCGAATCTGATTAGCCATTGAAAGTCTCCTTTCATGGTTGCAATGGATGGAGGAATCAACAAAACAAAAATAGAAAGAACAGGTTGAAACGATGGAGTCTATCCATCACCCTGTATGAAAATCTGTAGGAATATATGGTGCGATCAAGAGTTCCGATTATAGAGTCCAGACGGATCAAAATTTAATTTTTGGATTGGTAGAAAGGTGGTGTTGGGTCCAAAAGTGTTAGTTTCACAACACCACCTTTCTACCAACCCAAAAATTAAATTTTGATCTGTCTAGACTCTAAAATCTAAACTTTGATCGCGTCGGAGATGGCGATGTCTGGAGGAGAGGAGATGGAGGGGTGCGGCGCTGGGTTGAGGGAGAGAGAGAATGTTAGGGTTTAAGGTGTGTGAAAATGTTAAAATAGGAAAAAATAAGGTTAATAGATCTTGACCATTAGATCATAAACTGGCAAAATGATCTAATGGACCCTTATACTTGTATGACTTTGTATTTTGGACTCTACTATTTAACCATTTGCCAATTGAACCCCTGAACCTATTGAAACATAGTATTTTAAACCTTTTTCATAAGGTCAATGGTGCGTGCAATACAACCACTACACGTCACATTCCATGTCATTTTTAATTTTCACATAGGAAAAATATTGATAAAATTAAATTAAACTCCCTAAATTTTATTTGAGAAATCATTTTCTCTTTCTTCCAAATGTTTTCCAAATTTCTCTCATTCCGATGGCTCTCACCAGAAAATGCAGCACCGACATCGGCCACCACCTCAACGTGGTGGTGGAGCTACCACTCAACAACGGAGACTACGTCACATTCGATTTGGAAGAAAGCACAATGTAGCAACATCCTATTCATGACGGCCCCAAATTGGTGCGACTCTCTCTCTAAAATCCTAGAATTTCCATTTAGCCTCTTCAAAAATATTAACGAGGATGATAAAAAATAGTTAGTTCTCGGCCAAATTACTCAACCCTCGAATTTTTCGCATTCACTCCACCTCTGTATTTATTTCTTCCCTTCTCTGCAATTTTGGACCAATTTTAGTTTTTTAGCTTTTTATAATTTGTTTAGGAATAGATTTTTGGTTGTTTTAAAATAGGATGTTTGGGTGAGTTGTTTCAAAATAGCATATTGGGGTGGGTTATTTCAAAATAGGATTTTGTGTTTTTATGAACTCTATGAAGAAGATGAAAGGCAGCAGCCAAAACGAAATTGAGAAAAAAAATTTAGACAGAAAGATTTGATTTTGTGGTCTTAAGGAAATGATGAACTCTTTGAAGAAGATGGAAGGCAGCAACCAAAATGAAATGGAGAAAAAATTTGGACAAAAAGATTTGAGGAGTAGAAAAGCCCCCAAAAAGCTTCTTTTTGTTCAACAATAGTGAATGTATAAATGGGGAAGAATATGATTCTGATTAGGTCATAAATTGACATTTGTAGTTCTTTCTTAAAGCCTCACATGCATAAAATACGTGTATCACCCGCACTTTGGACAAAAAAGCCACATATGATGACAGGTCAAAAGAGAATTTAAAATATTAAGTTTCAACGGATTCAGGGGTTTAGTTGACAAAATGTTAAGTAAAAAGATCCAGAATACAAACTCATACAAGTATAAGGGCCTACTGGACCATTTTGCCTCAAAAACTTGAACGGTTGGGATTTGTTCTGGATATTGATCAAAAGAGATGAAGGGTTCAGATTAAGAGAGGGGATTCAGAATTGAATTAATTTGGTTTAAAAAAAGGCTAGAATTGAAATAGAAGAGGCTAGAATTGAAATGAACTTAAATAGAAAAAGGACTATGAATTAAATAAATTAGATCGGAGAGATTATGATTTAAAATTATTTAAGGAAAGATTAAGTGAATTGATATTTAACTAGTAATGTACCACTACACATAATAAATAATTTTTCTATAAAATATACACACTTAAATATTTTAAACCTTAAAACCGATAAGTAAAATAATTATTTCAAAATTTGACAATCGATAAATATAATAATAAAAATAATAATTTGATAAGAAAAATAATTACAATACATTTTGTAAATTATGAATATTAAAATATATAATTATTTACATAAAAATTACTTATAATTTTGAACTCGTAAAGTAAGAGAAAAAGATTTTGCAATACATATATAATCAAATAGCAATTCGGAAAGGGTTATAGGTCGTTAAAATTGAGTGTCAACATTTTCCTCTCATGTGGAAGATAATTTTGGTACTTTAAATATCAAATGTACTAAAATGCCTTTTAATTTTGTGATTGTTGATGATGGATGAATTTGAATATATGATGTATCCGTTATTAATTATCTTTAGCCTCTGAATTGAAAACGATTCATTGAGTGAATGCTATAACACAAAGACTTAGTAAATAAGAAAAATTTTAAAAACAAGAATAATAAATACGTCGTCGTTGTATTTCTGGGAATCAAAATATCATATAAGTGTGGGAAAGATACTATTTATAGGTTAAAGAAATGAAAAAATAGTCAATAAAAAGGCTCCATTTGAGTCCTATGTTGACCACACAAAAATGTCATTTAGTGGTGTCCATCAATATTTTCATATCGTATTCGAACTGTTTATACGATAATATCTGAAGTATTTGTCTTTCTATATAGGTTAAAGACATATACTATTTATAGGTTAAAGAAATGAAAAAATAGTCAATAAAAAGGCTCAATTTGAGTCCTATGTTGACCACATAAAAATGTCATTTAGTGGTGTCCATCAATATTTTCATATCGTATTCGAACTGTTTATACGATAATATCTGAAGTATCTGTCTTTCTATGATGTGAAGAGGGATTAGTTATCACGTTCGACTTATGTCCAACGATCATTTTACGTTTTTGCCTGTTAATAATGTCACCTACTAAAGCAAGCCTCTTAATTACATTTAAAAAATAGATTATCTGAGTTGGGGATTCAGATTTAGAGACCATGTGAACGAAACAAAAAGATAATAAAAGAAATTGCCTCGATTATAATAATTGAATAAAAAAGAGAATGATTATTTTTTTGTATTGTTAGGCATAAAACTTGTTAGGCATAAAACTTGTTAATAAAACTCTCTAATTTATGGCAATAATAGAGTATCCATTAATATTTAAAATTGATATTATCTCAGTATTTTATCCTTTCAATCCGTTTACAGCTTGACAAATCCCCATTTGCCCACCAGCCTAAAGTAAAACATAAAAAATTAGGAGAACACGTCGATAACCTATTAAATTTAATAATATATTTATTTTTGTCATTCGAACTATGTTAATATTACGATTGAGCATCTAAACACGTAACAAAATACTCCTCTCGTCCATTTTTACTTGTTCAATATACTCAAAATAGTTATCTAACTTTACTTGTCTAGATTAGAAAACCAAAAGATAATTTATCATTTTGTATCTATTTTACCCTTACTACTAAATACCATTCATTTTTCAATATTTAGATGATTTATAATTAATAAGGGTGATATAGTAAATTACTCTTCTATTTATTATTTTTTAAGGACTGTACCAAATAAAACATGAACAAATAAAAAAGAATGGAGAAAAACTATTTTTACTAGGTATTTTCAATTCAAAATTAAAAAGAGCTTTTGAACATGTCTTCAAATGCTTATTAAATTGATAAATTAACTATTTGAAATAGGCTAGCTCTTTTAATTGAACAAAAATATCAAGTTGTGATTTAGAAGTCGGTAGGACCATAATTTATCATAAATTAAAGTAGGTACATCAATGAATCTTTATGGGTCATTACTTATTTAAGAATGGATCCTAGGTAGAATATGTGTGCCACTCGATAGGAAGCCATAACATATACGCATCGATTGTTTGTATTAGAATTTAATAGACGCGTAACATGTGTTTATGTACAAAAATAAATTTAAAATTTATGTGTTTATAGAATTATATAACTTTCTAATTCACTTAAACTCATATGTTATATGGTAGATTCATCTCTATTTGATAAGGTGTATAAGAATAGTGTTGAATTGATTGTATTAGTTATGCTGGAACCATTTCTTATGTTGTGTTTAGTTTGATGTATTAAAAATAAAATGTATTGCATAATTTGTATTTTTTTTAAAAACTACCCTCCACAAATATGGTAGAAAAGATATGAAAAAAAATGATGACCAATTATGTTTTTAATCATGTTAATGCATACATTAAAAGTATTAGTTATACAAAGTTAATGCGTTATGCGCATATATATATATATATATTATTTTTTCTAATATACTATACCAAACGATCTCTTAACCGAAAACCGAATCGTTAAGGACCAAAACCGATAAACCAAAAATCGATAAAAAATATCTTTTTGGTTTAGCGTATTTATAAACCGAAAACCGATCCGACCGATACACACAATTAGTTAGTGTAGTATTTTATTTTTTCACTTTGTTAAATCAGACAATGTACCTATGGCCACGTTATCTGAAGAAATATTTTTTTGAATCTTCTTCCAAACTAATTTATGAATTATGTTAAAGTCAAACAAATTGTTCCAATATCATAATTAACCCGATTTTATGGGATCTTTCAAGTAAAGCTTAAGATTAATTGAATGATACAGTGTAATGTGAAATAGTGACAGCATATTACGTACTTAGAATATTAATCTACATGTGATTGTGATTAGTACTTCATACCTTCAACTTTTTGTAGCACAAATAAATTGCAATACTCAAATTGAATTCAATATTAGATTATTGATATTAGGAGTGGGCGTTCGAACAATTCAGATTAAATATGAAAATTTTAGATTAGACTTTTTCTTTTTGGACTCAAGAATTTAAATTTAAAATATCCAAATAAGTTTGGATTGGATCAGAACTCTTAAGTTGGGGTTCAAATTAATCGATTTAGTTATTTCAAATTTTTGATATTCAACCTATAGGTTCAGTTTCTTTTTCTTGAAAAAATAAATATCCTAATTATGTATTCATGTTAAATCCATAATTCAAAAATTCAAAATAAAAAATCCCAAAAAAGAGAAATTTTGGTTTGGAATTCAATTTGACCCAAACTATGTCCAACCCTAATTGGTAATATTTATCTCTTTAATGTGCTTTTCAAGTAAAGTGAGCATGTTCTTATATCACATTTAATAATAAAGCCATGCTTTACCTATACGTTTGTTGAATTTCATTTTCTCCCATTATTAATTTCCCCCATATGAAATATTAAGTTGTTAAATATTCAAAAGAAGAAAAAACTTGATCAACTTAATTGGGCATAGTGGTTTGACAATTTTTACCAGTAAAAAGACTGGCTCAAATTCAACCTTAAATAAATATACTCTGAAAAAAAAGTACCTATAAAAATTAAGCCAGTGATTTTCTGGTAATATATTAAATTAGGTCCCTAAAATCGTGCATTCCATGACTTTCAAGAGCTTCACCACTTGATAATTAAAAAGATTAATAAACAATACATAATTAATTAGTCTTTGTCACATAATCAACCACTACTATGAATAGAAGACATTGAGACGTAAGCAATGAAATCGATATTAAAGTTAACAACCAAACAATATATTAAGTTTATTATTACGCAGTGGAAGTAATCAATCAATTAATCACACTAACTCATCTATTTGATAAAAGGAAAAATCTAAAAATAGCTATTTTCCGGTTCATATAAAATATCATCGATTCAAAAATCATTAAAAACTAGATTATTTTTAAAAAAATACATGACGATGTCATGAATTTCAAACTAAAAATTGTGAAACTCCTTCTTGGACGATATCAATGACACTATCTTATAATTTCACTTTTTAAAAATTCGAATTTCAAAAATCATTCCACTATCACAATATTCAACACTAAAAATATTACTTTTCAAATACACAATACCCTTCAAAAATTAATTCGAGAAGTGGTTAGCCCATAGTGGACATATGGGCCCTAAAGCTCGGTCAAGAGATGTGCTAAAGTTGGCAAGAGTCCAAAGATGTTATTTGGGCCTATCAGTTAGTCCAATTAGATAGTGGACCCACGAAAGCTCAATTTGGGCTAGTTTAATGGGCCCAAAAAATTCTTAGATTATTGGATTATGTCAGCATCAGTATAAAAATTTGACAAGTCTAAAAAGGCCAGGCCCATTCACAATAGAACAAGGCTTTTTGGCTCTCTCGCCATTTTCTTTGGGAGAAAGTTACAGATATATACGGTTCAACTAACTAATTTATCAATATGATATATATAGTATATTTATCTTATATGTATGGTATATGCATATATAGTATAATAAAGTATATATAAACTATACACTTTGTACATATTTTGTAATCTAGATGGCTGAATAGTTCAGACTCCCAATTTTCAAGGAATCGATCTTGACCTAAATGATCATAGAGAGTTTCCAATGATTATTTTGTCTCTATAACTAAGCAATAAGCATTAATTAAATCGTTAAAATATAGCAATATGGCCTCTCATTTCTTATTAGCTTATTGATCTACAAAGAGTTATTTGACATAGAATCATGCTTGCTTAAATATGCGAATCCTTTTTTTAAAATGAGAAATATGTAATATAATACCTCTAAGAAAGTCAACTTCATATTTTACAATTTTGACCAATGTAATGCTTTTCACGTCTCCTATTTGTTTTATATTCTATTTTTTAGACATTTAAATTATATATACGCACGTGTTTTTTTTAATCTATGTTTAATGTCAACCCTAGGGAAAAAAAACCAAAACAGAAGTTGTATATGCACGTTGGTGTCTTTCATTTTATTTTATTCACCTCGATTGAAATTTAAGTGTTGTGAGTAAGTTAAATTATGCGGGGCATGGGTTAAAATTTGGAGGTTAACTCCAATCAGCTCCAACTGTTATCCCTGTTTACTTGGATATAATTATCAAACTAAGAGTTAAATCTTATAGTACAACCAATTATAGTTATCTTGTACACTCTTCGGTATATTAAAGCATGATAATCTACCTCAAAGCTCATAAGTGAGGGCTAGGTCAAGTGGTTGAGTAGCTTTCTTATCAATCGGTAGATTGAATGTTCAAGTCACGTACTCTGGGGATATAAGTGAAAACACTATTGATATTGAGGGTGGGGTAAAAAGAAGAAGCTTGTAAATTGTAGAAACTAAAATAACTAACATTGAAACCTTAGAGATAATGTGGGAGACCCATTTCAACACATTGTAGGACACCAAACTTTTTATCCAGGATCCAGCTTTTGACACAGTTTGGGCCAGCTAGATCAAGTTTGGTTGACATTGACTTGCAAAACACAAGTACACCAGCCCAAACCCCTATCTTAACCACCATTAATAGGGTAAATTTTACCGATAGTTGTTTTTCAGCCCCTATAATTAAAAAATAATCACTATTATGGAGTTTCTAATTCTATCGATGAAACTTTAGAACTTATCATCCTAGGTAATACGCTCACCTTTATTTCTAAAGGGGCTTAACACTCGGCTTGATGTCTACATTTTTTCAATGTAGTGGTTTTCCTTATTCTACTCTTTCACCTTCACTTAAGCTTCCCCGATTCGTGAGATTATCGGATTGGATACTCGAGACCTATTATCCTTTTATTCCTTCTTAGGAACAACTTTTACGATGATAGATTAAGGCACGATTAGTTTCACAAATCTCAATGACAGATGGACAATGGCTAATTTTCAAACATGGGGATTGAAAAATGGTCAACTAACAATATTTCCACCCATTAATAATACTCTATTACGACTTTTTATTTAATTATTTATTTATTATTACTATTATTTCGAGTTTAACAACCATTTTGGAAAAAGTTCTTTTAGTTTTTTCAATTATTTCCCCAATCAAACAACTTTAGAGAAAAGTTTCTTTATGCAAAAACTGAAATCACCTCTGTAATTAGTTTTTAAACATTTGAAATAAGTGAAAAAATTATCTATGATGATGTTAAATTAAAGGTCATGTTAATATTCCACTCTCACGGGTATATGAGAGATGTCGCTTTTTTATATTTGTGGAGGTAAAGACAGATTTATGATTTTAATTATAAATACTTTTGGTACTAAATTTATTGTATTGTTGTAGTTATGAATCAAGATCTTATATTTGTCAAAACTTTAGTAAATTTCTATATGTTAGGGTCAAAATTTTTGAGTTCAGCATAACGAAAACTCTACATCCACTTCTGTATAAAGCCAAACTTATTACATTAATATCTTTCTGAGTTACAATTTATAAAACCAACCTTTATTTTAACCCAAAAGACAAGTTAGATATTAAAATATTTACTACCTATATGTGAAAGCATAAATTCTATAATCCACAAATTTTTCAAACACGTTTTTTTTTTTTTTTTTGCATCTTTAACCTTGTCACAATCATCAAAACCCCAAGTCTTTTTTAAAAAACATTATTTTTAATGAAAAAAAATGGAAGCACTAAAAAAATACATAATTTGTGCTAGGAAGTAGGATATATTTTAAGTTTACGCGGATTGGACTCGTTTAAAATTATAGTGAAATCCAAACACTAATGAAAAGTCATAGAAGTTTCCAAAATATGAAACGACTTAATTCATTAGAGTGTTTTGACCACTCAATATTTGCACCGGTCCTTTTCATATCGTAGGTATTTTTTTTTATTTTTCACTCTGTGTTTGATATCTGTATTAAAGTTTTGATTAATTTGGATTCGCATTAGATAGGATCTGATTCGAGAGATAACTTTTCTACCAAAAAAAATTCATATTCAAGACTTGAACCCAAAACCTGCCTTTTTCATAGGTAGATATACATTTAAGTAATTAGGTTAATAATTACTGTCCATTTAGGTTAATTTATTCTCAGTCAATGACTTCATATTCTGGTTAAATGTTAATTAATTCCCTTGTTTTACTATACCAAAAATCAACTTGTCGAATTCCAATTTGTCGTCATTTTCTTACTCTGTCATACTCCAACTAGTTGTGTCATCTTTTTTATTTTATTTTGTGTCATCTACTATTTTTTTTCATCTCAATTTATGTGTTGAAATTTTCCTTTTAATCTTTCTTTAAATCAATGTCCTACTTTTTTATTTAAAAATAATTTTAATTTTTTTTATTCTCAATATGATGATTCATGGACACATTTTGGATCAAAAAGTTTCAAACGTATTCTTTTATTTGTTTAAATTTTGTATTCAATGGAACAACGACATATAAATTGAAACAATAGAAGTATTACTTTTTCTTTGTGTATGTTAAAAGAAGTCCACTTTTACAAACTACAGAGACGATATAAGATTGTGTTAAGGGAAGGTAGTATATATATATATATATATATATCGAATAAAATAGTTAAAGTGTGCACAAATTGACTTATGATCGAAAAAAATAACAATAAAAGAAAACATACTTCCATTTAGTTTGTTTATCAATAACCTAGGTTTGAGAGAAAAGATAGACTATTGCTTTCGGCAAAATAAATCCTTTTGGGATTGTGAAGAAGAAACCTACGACAGAAAAGCATTTCTCAACCAAAAAAAGTAGTAGATTGACTTTGAAGAAATGTTTTGGAGTGTAAAAATGCCCTCATAATTATTGAAACCTCAACTCTTAATAAGCAAGCCAACATAAAGTGGGATCCAGCTTCAAAGTCAATGCTTCATTGCTTTATTTTATGGCTTTTTTTGTTGGAGTGAAATTTTGGTTAATCTTGTGACAATATAGGCTCTTTTGCATTACTATGAGATAAGTAGAATAACGGTACTTTTTTATTTTCATGATCTGAATTAGTCAAATTCTAAAATAAACACCAGATACCGAATGAAAAAAGAAAGAATACGACACCTATTAGCTACAAATAATATTTTCATATTTACTTATACTGATTTGGTCATAAGTTTTTTGAAATATTGATAAAAACAACATTAATAAGGATATCAAACGAAATCCTTCGATCAATGATCCTACAACGAACTACTATGATTTATAAGTATTTTAAATTCAAATTAAATAATGACGTTTAGTAACAGTTTTTAAAATTTATCCAAGTAAAACTCACATTCAAATACAACTTTGAATTTCAAAATTTCCTTTATTTTTTTCAACTTCAAAGTTGACAATCCACCCAACTACTTGTACAACACCCCTCCCAATATCTTCACCTTTGTCAACTTTAACTCTTTTTTTTCCGTTTTAAACTCCATTTTCTTCTCCTCGAGATACGTTACATTATTACATCACTCTTTTTTTTTTGCTTTTCCTTTCTTTTTAAAGACAATTTAAGCCCCAATGATTCCTAGGTTTGAACTACTACAATTATTTTATCAACAAAAAGATCAACTTGACCAATTAAAGAAATAACAAAAAAAGTAGTAATATTCTAACTAAAATAAAGATAGTATACGCAAAATCTAACAAGAAATTATGTCTTTCACTTGTTGACAATTTGAACAATTTGTTGAAATGATCCCCATGTAGATTTGAGAATATTGTGTCTAATAAGTAAGGGTCCTACAATGTTCATTTGGTGTAAGACAATGATTATTTTTAAAATATATTTTTAATATTCTGTTTTATGTTTTGTCAAAACTCACAAGAGAAAATTTTAACAAGAGTACAAAAAACGAAAGTCACCCTTCCACAAAGGAAAGATACAAAAGGGAAAGAGGAAAAAAAGAATCCCATGTGAGCTGTGTGACCTAGCTAGGTTCTAGTGTGATTTTGTGTGGTTTTAATTTCAAGTTTGACGAAGACTGAGCATAAGAAGACACCAGTAGGTCCTAAAAGACTCGTAATTATCAATTGGTCAGGATTTCATTATTTTACTAACAATAAGGGGCCGTTTGGTTACTGGATAAGGGCAAAGTTAATACATGAATAACTTGGTTATTCATGTATTAATTTTTATACCATGTTTGGTTTGTAAATAGAATAAAAGTTATCCTTGTGTTAGTTTTATACAATGTTTGGTTATATTTTTGTAATTCTACATAACTAATACTCACATAAATATCGAAAAAAGAAAAACCGAACCGAACCAAATTAATTCGGTTTTTCGGTGTCGGTTTTTCGGTTCGGTTTTTCGGTGTCGGTTTTTCGGTTCGGTTTTTCGGTGTCGGTTTTTCGGTTCGGTTTTTCGGTGTCGGTTTTTCGGTTCGGTTTCGGTGTTTTTTTTTCAAAATTTCGGTTTTTTGGTTCGGTATTCGGTGTCAGGGTAAGAAAAATTCGGTGCACCGAAAAACTGAAATTTTATTAACTAAATTTAAAATAATATTTTAATTTTATTAATTATATACTTGGTAACTTGTGTTTGTGAGTTGTGACTCCTATTGTTTTTTATTTGAATGAAGTTAAGGCATTTTTAACTTTGTATTGTTTTAACTTTTAAATTTCAAGTATTGAATTCTTGGTTTAAATTGTTGGCTGCTATTACAAAGAGTGTTTGTTGAAACAAAAAATCGGAAAGAGAAAAAAAAAACTTCTTTAGTTCTTTGTTGGAAACTTTAACTATTAAATATGTTAATTGATTATTTCGAGTTTTCAACTTTTATCTTTAGTTAAACGTTTTGATAATTTAATTTTCACTTTATTTTTTATTTGCTTGCACCGAAAAATCGTTTTAAAAACACCGAATTAAACCGAACCGAAGTTTAAAAAACCGAACCGAACCGAACCGATATTTTGATTTGGTATTTGGTGCACATTTTTTCAAAACCGAACACCGAACCGAAATTTAAGAAAATCGAACCGAAGAACCGAATGCCCACCCCTAGTTGATAGGTTTTTAAATATTGTATAAACGTTATTTATGTATTAATTTTATACGGTGTTTGGTTTGTAGGTTTAAAATGTTGTATAAAAATTATTCCTGCATTAGTTTTATACAATGTTTGGTTGTGTTTTAGTGAATCCACATAATTAATACTTACATAACTTATGAGGAAATCTATGTATAATTTTATGCAGGGTAGAAGGTGGAATAAGTTATGTGGGTATTAGTTATACATGGATTAAATAATATATTTACATATTTACCCTTATTAATTAACTTTTAATTTTTTTTAATTATGTGTGCTTTTAAAAAAGTTACTATTTATTTTTGTCTTGATAGTTGCTTAATTATTTTTAGTTTCTTTGCTTTATTTTTTATTAATTATTTTCTTTGGAGATAAGATAGTGCCGGTTAATTGTAATTAGTTCTTTACTTAGTTTCTTTGCTTTATTTTTTATTAATTATTTTCTTTGGCGATAAGATAGTGCCGGTTAATTGTAATTAGTTCTTTACTTAGTTTCTTTGCAACGCACGGCCAATACATGTATTATAATATTTTTAGTTATTTCTTATTTACTTAATTACTTATCCTATTCAATACAAATTACTTAACTTCTTTTAGTTATTTGTTATTTACTTTAGTGTTTTTAGCTATTGACATTTATTTAAATTTTAATGTGTTATTAAGATAGTTGTTTATTTTAATGGATATAATAAATATTAGCTCGCTAAACATTTTTGGAATTAAGAAATAAAAATTAGTTTACTGTATTGTAATTTGTACATAACTAAATCATGTATAACTAATACATATATAATTAAACCCTGCATAACTAAACCATGCATAATTAATACCTGCATAACTAAACCCTGCATAACTAATACCTGCATAACTAATACCTGCATAACTAAACCCTGCATAACTAATACCTGCATAACTAAACCCTGCATTACTAATACCTGCATAACTCTAACCAGTAACCAAACGGCTCCTAAGAGCATATTTAGGAACAAATTTAAACGAAGGACAAAGTTATTTAACTTCTTATAGGGAGAAAATTAAAGTCAATCTACTAATGATAAGGGCATATTTAGGATAAATGCAAATAAGGGCTAAAGTTATTCTATTTTCCATAATTATGGGGCAAATTTAAGTCAATCCACTAATAATAAGGGCATACTTTGGACCAAATTCAAATGGAGGATAAAGTTGTTCTATTTTTAGTAGTTGAGGGGTAAATTTGAGTCAATCCACTAATGATAAGGGGTATATTTTGGATCAAATTCAAAATGTGGGCATTGGTATTTTATGTCCCATAATTGAGGGTTAAATATGAACTAGTCTACTACTGATAAAGGCATATTTAGGATCAAATTCAATTATTCTATTTCCCATGATTATAGGGCATCTTTGACCCTATATATTTTCATGAATTTAACCGAACTTGTCTCTTTTTATTTTATTTTTAGTGTACGCTATTTGCATTGAAACCTAATTATTCTGAATTCGCTTCGGGTAGGGCTTCATTTGAAAGGCAGAGTTTTTTAGAAAAGATATTTTCATATTCAGAGCTCGATCTTGAGATCTCTGGTTAAATGAGGAGTAGTCTCATTCAGTACACCACATTCTGCGGCAGTGAACTTAACTTTTTGAAACATAACATGGAATATGTATAGGTTAAAAATTATTTATTGTATTATAATTTACGTGACATTATTTAACTAAACATAAATTTTAATGAACTTATTAATTGTAGTTATAGATAATACATTTTTTGTATAATGAATACAGAAAAGGGTAAAAAGAAAAAAGTTCTTGTCGTTAATAGTTTGATCCAAAAATATCCTTATAGTTACTAAATGAGTCAAAAATATCTCTTTTCAAATGAATATTTTATTAATTTTTCTTTCTAAACACACTCTTTTTCTAATCATATTTTTTTATAAGCAAATGTTTATCCTATTTTGATTCAAAAAAATTAAAATTTAAAAGATTTTTTATTTTATTATGATTATTTCTTATTATCTAAATGAAAATTAATAATGAAGTTACTATATATGAAAAATGATATTTTTGATTCATTTAGCAATAACAGAGATGTTTCTGAACGAAACTATTAGCGGAAAAGATCTTATTGAACCAAAGATATTTTTAGATTAAACTATTAATTAATGAAGAGTATTTTTATTTAATTTTATATAATTTAATATTTTTTACCTTTTAAAATAATGAATAAATTGAGAAGAGTAGGTTTTAAATATGATATGCCCCATATGGACTTTTGCATTAAAAGATGCTAAAGAGTCAACTCTACCTCACTGGCTCCAACCTAACTTTAATTTTACCTTTACTCATTCATCTAACGGCTCATTACTTCCTTTTGACTTTCTGCTCCTCATCTTCTATTTTCCACCGGTTTACCCGTTAGCCGGTCTCCCATACACCCTAAAAAATACTTTAGTCAATGCCCTCTTTTTCTCTCCTACAAAGAAATGAATAATTAACGTGGACATGTTTCATTGGCTTAATCCTTTAGATGTTGTTTGGTAGCTGATTTCGAAGCAAGTTATGTAGATGTTAAATTTTGTACATATAATATCATGTTTAATAGTTGGTTAAAAAATAAGTTATTTATGTATAAAATAAATACAGTAACTGTATATTCTGTCTCAATTTATATGAGTAAGTTTGATTTGACATGTAATTTTTTTAAAAAAAATTATTTTTAAAACTTGTGATCTAAAATAAGTTGTAGATATTTATATGACTATAAATAATTTCATTAAGAATAAAATAAGTATTTTCAAGTTAAATTATTACTAAATATAAATTTATATCACTCTTTTTGAAATTGACTAGAAAGAAAGTAAATCATATAAATTGACACAAAAAGCACAGCTAATTTTATATATTAGTGATATCTACAAAATTTTAATCAAATTAAAAACGACCTCTTCATGAGCTATAAGGTCAAAGTTTAGTAATTTACATTAAGATCAGTAAAGATTGTGATATAACAAATTAAGGGTCTTAAAGTTCAAGTTTAGATATAAAAAAATCATTTTAGTTAAGTTTTTTGAAAATTTAAAACAGAAATACATCGTTTTTTTTATTCAGTGTCCGATACACATATAATATATTGAAGTTCTACTAAATTCAAATTCACGTTGAAAAGTTCCACATTAGGAAGTAAAGTGCTTCTTAACAAATGCAATTTTCATACTATGGAAACTCGAACCTGACATCTCTATTAAAGATAAATGAGTACTTATAACTCTATCATAACCATTAGTAAATCCCGAACTTCCGGTCAAAAACAAAAAAAAGTCATTAATTAAGATACAGGTACACAATAAAAGTAGAGAAAAAAACAAAAGAAAAAAGAGAAAAAGGGGCATCATAAGTTTGACTCCCTCCCTCATTGATTAGAATAAGAATTTCCTCCATTTTCTCTCTCTTTTTTATTTCTATATCTTCCTTGCCTTTCATTATCTTCTACCCCTCTTCACTCTTTCCAATCAACTATTTTTCTTCTTCTTCTCTCTGTTCTATGGTTTTGTAAACATGGCTGTAGAGTTAATGACCAGTGGTTACAGAACCGATAATTTTTCATCAAAAATGGAAGAAACCGCCGTACAAGAAGCTGCTACCGCCGGCCTCCAAAGCGTTGAGAAATTAATCCGATTGTTATCTCAATCTCATCAAAATCAACATCAACAAAAACCGTTTTTTCAAGATTTGGGTAATTCCTCTGTTTCTGCTGATTATCAAGCTGTAGCTGATGCTGCTGTAAACAAATTCAAAAAGTTCATTTCTTTACTTGATAAAAACAGAACTGGTCATGCTAGATTCCGGCGAGGTCCAATTAGTTCTCCTCCTCCAGCGAAACCTCAACAATTACAACAACCCATTAAGAATCAAAAACCCCAAATTGAAGAAATCGAAAAGCCCCAAACTAATTCAAATACCAAAATCTACTGTCCGACCCCAATTCAAAGATTGCCTCCGTTACCTCATAACCATCTTCAATTAGTGAAGAATGGGTCGATTGAGAGGAAAGAAGCATCAACTACCATTAATTTTGCTTCTCCGTCGCCGGCGACTTCGTTTATGTCATCGTTAACAGGGGAAACAGAGAGCTTACAGCAGTCTTTATCTTCTGGGTTTCAAATAACAAATCTTTCTCAGGTTTCATCCGCTGGCCGGCCACCTCTTTCTACTTCTTCATTCAAAAGAAAGTGTAGTTCCATGGACGATACTGCTCTCAAGTGCAGCAGCGCCGGTGGGTCCTCCGGCCGTTGCCACTGCCCAAAGAAAAGGTAAAAATCAACCTAAAGATTCCATTTTTATCACTTCAAATCCATAAAAATACAGATCTTTACAGTTTTTTTGTGAATTTCAACTGATTCATTGATAAATTATTCAGGAAATCAAGAGTCAAAAGAGTAGTCAGAGTCCCTGCTATTAGCATGAAAATGGCTGATATTCCACCTGATGATTATTCTTGGAGAAAATATGGTCAAAAACCCATCAAGGGTTCTCCTCATCCTAGGTAAATTTTCTCGCTTTTTTTGCTTTCTTGATAACTCATACTCATAATTTCATATTTAATATAAAAGGTGTTTATCATTCGAGCAATCGTATTGATTTGATTTTGAATTTTTTTCAGAGGATATTACAAATGTAGCAGTGTACGAGGATGTCCAGCAAGAAAACATGTCGAAAGAGCATTGGATGATCCAGCTATGTTGATTGTTACATATGAAGGAGAACACAATCATTCCCATTCCATTACAGAAACACCAGGAGCTCATGTTCTTGAATCTTCTTAAATCTTAATGATAATCTACTCAACGGCTCAGATCTTCTTTAGAAACATGAAGAGTAAATCAGCACCGTCGATCTAATGGTCAACGCCTAAAGGAAGAAAAAGAAAGAGGCAATATTTGTTTAATTTTTATTCTCTCTATGTATTTGTCGTTGAAATACTTTTGATTTTGCGTGGAAAAAAAATTGAAAAGAAGATAGAGAGCAAATTGTGGATTTGGTGGAAATTGAATCATGCAAAAATTTAGTGGGTACTTTTTTTTAAATTATTTTTTTCTTTTTTTAAAATTTAATATACTATACATATCTTGTTTGAAGATTTTTTTTTCTCCTTTGTTTAATTTTATGATTTGACGTTTAATTGTTTATACACGTTAGGTTGGTTCTAGCAAGGAAGTGCACTTATTCCATCTTCCACTAAAGAACAATGCTGAGTTAGTTTGATTTAACTCGAAGTTTCAAAATAAAAAAGATTTTTAAAATTTATAATTTAAAATAAGTTATAAGTATTTGAATAGTTAGAAATTACATACAATTAAAATAGAAAGGAAGTAGTATAAAATGAGACAGTCGGAATAATAAATAAATAAAGAGTTTTGATTCCTACCGTAATAGTTAGTCAATGGGAATTAAGATTAAAGAATTTAATCAAGTTGGGATTAGTCTAATAGTCAATGGGAATTAAGATTAAATAATTTAATCAAGTTGGGATTAATCTAATCAAGAACGTGTCGTAAGTGGGACGTTTGACAAACTTTAAGTTATATTTTTTCTATATATAATTAATGGGAAAATGGGTGGGTGTTACGTCAGTTTGGACTTTTTTGAGGTAGTGTTGTTTTTATTATATTATTCAAATGTATGGTCCAGCTAATTGTCTATAAATTTATTTTTGGCTAATTTGGAATAATAATTGAGGGGAAGATGTTGGTTCGAGATAAATCTTTGGAAATTAATATTTGTGGATTGACTCAAGGGACAGATAACGATTTGGGTGGTGTGCGTGGGTCACAACTTGCACAACTTAACGTGTATATATATTGCAAAGTCAATATGGAAACGCAAATAATTAATGAAGTGCGATAAAAATCATGATAATTGAATAGAGACAAAAAAAAGTGTTAGGTTACTTTTCATCTTGTAAAATTGAGATGAGCGTAAATTTGTTTTACAAGAATTTATTTTTAATGGTTTATTATGTTGTACTCATTCGTTTCATATTATTTTATTCTCTATATGCCTTTTAAGAAATATTTATTGAATACTCTTATTAATTTACCCTTAATATTAATGTACTCCTTTGAAAAAGAAATTCTGGAATTTTTAATGCACAGGCTTTAAAAAAAAATGGTTGGGGTAAAATGAATTTTTTAAAATTAAATTTGTCTTGATTTGATAAATTGATGAGTAATTCATTGAGCTATCTTTACTTGTTCATGTTTGATTTGCATATTCTTTAATAAAGACACTATAAAAAAAAATAGTGTTACTATATCAACCCTATTAATTCTAAGTATTCTAAATATTGAGAATTGAATAGTATTAAATATCAAGATAAAATAGATACAAAATGATAAATTATCTCTTGTTTTTTTAAACTGAACAATTAAAGTGGGATGACTACTTTTACTACGTTGGACAAATAAAAATGAACTATGAAAATAATTTGAGATAACTATTCATAGCAAGATGAACAACTATTATGGAACGGAGGAAATATGATTATAAAAATATTTAGTGGACCTTTGACAAATTTAAGCATAAAAAATAGAAAATAGAAATACTAGTTTGTAGATGTAGAAAATGGATCACATGTGGGGAGATGAACGTGCCCAATACCTAAGTAGATAACTTTCTTTTCTTTGTTTGTCTGGTCAAATTACGAGAACCCTCCTTTATATGGTACTATTTGGTATCCTATGCTATATTCTTGGATTCTTATATTACTTTTCTCAAATTATATAGAAAATTAAAATATAAAAAGTCAGGTAGGTTTTATAGTTTTAAACTCAAAACATTTAACTATTAGTTAATTTTAGGCGTTTTTAAGTCAAAAAGTGTTTTACGATTAATGATAGACCCTCTCATTAGAGATCTCATTGGATTGAGTCTATACTAACCGTCACACTAGTACCAAGCACATAAAATGCGAGACGGAATAACTAGTTATTACACGCATAATTTGATTTTGTCAAATTTGAGTATTTGACTACATGAAACCAGGAAGACTTGAACTATGTATAAAAAATATTTTTAATAACGTAAGCTCATTTTTCTTAGGTTATAAGTTAATCTTAACAAGAATGAGTGAAAGTGGAAGTTAATATTGAAAATTTGTGAGTCAAAATAAGAACAGTATTGGTACGTTGGTTAGTCAAATTTGGGCTTTAGTGGTGTCCTCTTTCATTGTCTGGACTGGCGATGGGTCAATTATTTTTTTTATAACCATAAAATGAGTTCAAATATCTGGTCGTTTACTACATTGTAATTTTAAAAATTTGACTACGCGAGATCTTCTACAAGGTGGAAATTCTCGTATTCCGTATGTACATGTTCCTGCGAGACAATGACAAAGTCAGAAAATTCAAGATACTTTCAAGGTTAGAATAGGTTGGCATGAAAAATAACATTTAGACAGCCTGTATACATTGCATCATTTTTCAATAAAGAGTGTTTAACTAATCAACGTTCAACGTAGCTACGCCCTGGTACAGAAGCACAATTTCATAGTCTTGCAATTGGTCTAGTCAATTTATTAACCAAATTCTTCTACCTTAATTCAACACTTTGAACATATGTGACATGATGTCATTGCTTTTACTATTTGAATAAATTAACACATATATGTATAACATATTCATACAAGTAAGCTGAACTAGTTTTGAAGAATTAATAACTATTTGTTGTTGTTATAGCCAATTGGGCCTGTTAGCAGATTCAGTTGCTCTTCATAAAAGTTTTTATTTTAGGTCTTGTTCTAGAAATAGTTTGAAACTGAAACTCAAGGCCCATTATCTCTGTATGGGATTTGGTTAAAGTGGATCACAAATCAAACACAAAAAAGCCTTCTTATTTGATCTTCTCATATGGCATCAAGAGCCCGTTTGGATTGGCTTAAAATAAGTAATTTTTAAAAAGTTATTTTAAAGTCATTTTAAAAATAAGTAGTTATGTTTTTTTTGATGTGTTTGGCAAAAAAAGGTTGAAAGTCACTTTTTTATCAAAATGTCTGAAATACCCTTAAAATTGTTAACATTATAAAAGAATTAAGGGTAAAAAAATAATATACTTGGTCAAAATAAAATGGTTCATAAGTTAAAAAAAAAAAAGTAGGGGTACCCTACTTTTAACTTTTAACTTATTTTAAGTCATTTTTTAATTACCAAACACTCTAATAAGTCAAAAACTGATTTAAAAGTTAGTTTGACTAACTTAAAATCCCATCCAAACGGGCTCTAAGTCCATCTAATCCAATAAATGTAGAATGACAAAGCAGACCATATGATTAGCTAATGATTCTCATGAAAAATAGATTCGGATGAATTCAGTAGCTTATACTACGAAATTCATTGAATATGCATAGATATTTAATTATGAATTCAATAACTAAAATGAGCTATGAGTTCAATGATAAATTCAATTCAAATCTCGACTCCACCTCGATTGGGTGGGTTGCCTCAAAAGTTGATAGTTACAGGAGCAAATATTAACTGGATTCCAGATGTTCGAGATAGTACTTAGTACAAAAAAAAGAAGATTTTGGTATATAAATATTGAAATCTGGTACTAGTGGCCAAACAGTTAACGAAAAATGTCAAAAAGGTAACACGACATCTTCTTTATGTGCAAGATTTAATAATGAAAAGCATTATGGTCCCTGGCCACAACCAAAATAGTGATCCATTCATTGTTGCTTCTTTTTGCACGGTCTCAATCTTTAAAAAACACTCAGAATTGGTTGGTAAATCAAGTTGTGCTAAGAAAATTTTTAAAAAATCATTTCAAGAAGTTGCTGTGACCAATCACAGGCAGGGATAGAGCCAGGATACTGCAAGGAGTTTTTACTTTTTTATATTCTAAACCCTCTTAATGAAAATTCTAGCTCTGCCACTGATAACAGAAAAAGTAATTTATTGAGACTATATAACTCGACTATATAGTATTGATGATTTGTTGGTTAGTTCTCTGTTATCATTTTCTTAGTTTTGAGACATGATGAATAGTACTATGAAATTTCTAATATTTTTCTTGAGTGTTACAACAGCACAACCACTAAAGCGACAGAACCAATTGATTTTTGCAGATGAAAGGCTTGCTATAGTATACCCCATTATCCAAAAATTCAAGAATATCATCTCTGCTGATCCTCTAGGTGTTACAAAAACCTGGGTTGGTCCAAACATATGTAATTATACTGGTTTTTACTGTGAAAGTCCTCCAGACAACAATTCAGCAATTGCACTTGCATCTATTGATTTCAATGGATTTCAACTTAGCGCGTTGACGCTTGATGGATTCCTTGATCAGCTTCCAGATATAGCCATATTCCATGCTAATTCCAACAATTTTGGTGGGACTCTGTCTCCAAAAATCGCGAATCTTCCCTATCTCTATGAACTTGATATTAGTAACAACCAATTTTCTGGGCCATTTCCTAGTCCAATTTTGGGCATGAATAGCCTAAATATATTGGATATAAGATTCAATTCTTTCACTGGATCAGTTCCACCTCAATTGTTCACTAAAGATCAATTAGACGCGCTCTTCATTAACAACAACAATTTCATGCAGATGCTTCCTGATAACATCGCGATCAGCCATGTCACATATCTTACCTTAGCCAACAACAGATTTTTCGGTCCTATCCCACATAGTATTTCCAAAATCTTGTCGAGTTTGTCTGAGATTTTGCTGCTTAACAACTTGTTAAGTGGATGTCTCCCTTATGAGCTAGGATTCTTGAACGAAGCAATAGTCTTTGATGCTGGCAATAATAGACTCACCGGTCCACTTCCCTTCTCATTAGGGTGCTTGGAAAATGTTGAAATGTTGAATTTTGCTGGAAATCACTTGTATGGGATGGTGCCTGATGTGATTTGTGCACTGGGGAATTTGGCAAATTTATCCTTGTCCGATAACTATTTTACAGGATTTGGGTCGATTTGCTTGAGATTGATAGAAAATGGAGTGCTTGATTTGAGGAATAATTGTATTCCTGGTTTTCCATTTCAAAGATCAATTGCTGAATGTGTTGAATTTTTTGCTTACCCAAGGTACTGCCCTTATATGCCTACATATACTTATATTCCTTGTTGGCTTTCCAATTTCAAAACTCCTCCTCTGGATCTCACTCCTTAGAATTTCCCCTCTTTGCCATCTTTTTGTTTTAAATTAAGCTTGTATTTTCCATTGAACAGAGTGATTTCTCATAAAATGTAATCTCTCTTTTTGGAGTACGTCTCCGTAGTAAATTTACCCTGGAAAATTGAATGCAAATAAAGTGATCACGTACCAATATTTGTCAACTTAATTGAATCCTCAACTGCTTATATAATATGCTCTTAATTAAATGGCAAAGAACAGAAGTCTCATTGAATAATTACTTGTGTAGTTATATTACAGATACCATAATAGATTTAATAGAATTTATTTATAAATACTTCCTTCATATGCATGTCAAATTATGGCAATCAAAATTATCATGAAACAAGAGTTTTAGTAAAGCTTAACACACGCATACTCGAAGAAACATTGGTCCAGTTCATGATATACTGACAAGTGGGGAGTTCTAGCACATGTTGATATGTTATGATGTTGTTTGGTTAGTGAGATAAGAAAAATACCTTACAAGTTAAAGGTAAGGTCTGCATACACTCTACTCTCCCAAACCCCAAATTTCACTCGTGGGATTACAAGGAATATGTTGTTGTAGGATAAAATGTGGGATAGGTAGATATAAGGTCTGCTGACACTCTACCCTTTCTAAATCACATTCGTGAGATTACAAAGAATATGTTGTTATTGTAGAATAAATGCGGGATTATTTTATTCCGCATTTGTTTATAAGATCAGATCATGGGATATTCTTGTGCAACTAGGCAACCATATGAGTAAAGCATGACAAAATTTCATTTGATTATGTATAATTATTAAACGGCTTTGTCATACAATCACTCTTTCTTTGTTTTCAATGGTTTTATTTTATTTGGTTAGTGGATATATCATATAAACTAGTTAGAGGGAGCTAGAATGTACTTAGCTTTTCCTATGATAAAAATAGTTAATAATCAACATATTTCTATGATCTCTCTGACGATTATCATAATGCTATATGTTAACGGTTTAGTTTCATCTATCGTTTATCCTTAAAAGGCTGAATTAGTTATTAGAAGGCCCATTTTTATGTGGTACTATTCAAATTTTAATAGTTAAATTTCTTAATTTTGATTGTGAATTCAGATATAAAATATTTCGAACACAACCTTGATCAGTCTTACGAATTCTGCCTCTAAAACGGCAAAAATATCACCATATCAATATATCGATTGAGAATATCTAAATTATTCAAATGATGTTTTTTTTTTTCGAGTTTCCACAAGTAGAAAGATTATTGAGTGAAAAGAGAAGAGAAAGCATGTCTTGACATCTCCAAATTCCAAAAAACAACACATTGATATGACAAGCCCAATCAAGAATGGGCCATTAGTCAAAGCATGCATAATCTTATCACTGGACCATGGTCCATGAACAACAGTCCTACACTTCTTCATACATACCCTAAAATATTAGTAGATGGACCACTAAAGAATTCTCCTACCAATATGGTTAACAAATTAAACATAGTAGAGTAGCAAATACGAACCATAAAACGACAAACCTTGTAATGGACCATATACCAATTTAGTGATAAAATACCACAAATAAAACAGCACAACTTGTATTGACCAGCTTCTGTCTTTCTCCCTAATTCTTACTTTTAAGAAAAACCCCTTGTAATGACAGGTCTTTTCTTTTTAGAGTTACGCATGTTTTAGTAATATAAATATTAATTATACAAAATATACTTTTTCATATACTTGTTTACTTTTCTATGAAGATTCCAATTCAAAGGAATTTTATATATGAAGATCGATCAAAACACTTTATTTTAGTTATGGATTCAAGTATAATTTCATTATAAAACAAAGGCATAATACTTAAACATGACCCTTAACTTGGCACCAGCTGGCAATTATGATCTTTAACTTTGGGTGTGCACAAGTAGACACTTAAACTTGTACAAAATTAAACAAATATACATATTCGTCCTACATGGCACCCTACATGACAATTTTGTGTCCTACGTGGCATCCTACGTTTATTGTGTCATGTAGGACACGTGTGACTACTTATTCAATTTTATACAAATCTAATTGTCTACTTGTGCACACTCAAAGTTGGAGGGCATAATTGTCCGCTGAAGCCAAGTTAAAGGTAAGGTTTATGTATTATGTCTAAAACAAAATTTACATATTTTAAAACTATACAGAAAATGCTACAAATTATCATAACTAATGATGTAAAATATTTTGAAAAGTTAACCGGAAAAAAAAAACTATTGGACTCACCAAACAATAACAAATCAAATAAAAACACTTCAGATCAAGCGAAACAAAGAAAATACATATTAACTCACAAGTTAAACTTATTTAAACTATGTACGGAAATGTAAATTGATAACCAACCAAACAAATACCATATTTGATATATGTACTGAATTTCATAGACAACAAATGGAAATACTTCTCCTACCGAACATAGTGTACTAATCATGATATAATTTTAATACAATGGACAGTTTATTTCAAAACTACCCCTACTACTGACCTAGTGAGTAGCGTAGTACTATGCCATAACGATTCGTTTAGGATGAGATATAAGATATAACAATCTTGGAACAAATTACGGTCTTATTTTATCTTGTGTTTGGTTGAAGATATTATGCAATTATTAAATTATTTATCTCACCATTTATATTGTAGAGATCAGATAAGTTATCCCATATATCAGAATAATTAATCATGAAATAACTTGTTCCCAACTAAATGGGCCGTTCAATTTCCAGAAACATTATGGCCATGGCTGACACAGAAACAGAGAGAAAAATAGCAAGACTACATATTGGAAGTCCCCACAACCCTTTTTCTTTCTCAAAAATCTTCACGTGAATCTGACTCTCTGCCTCTTAGACAGCTGCTTCTCTCTTCACTCTTCCACCTCTTTTGTCACGTATTGCACCTCTACACATATTCCACAACAATTCAATCTGGAAAAAGTTTCTGAAACAAGATGAAAATACAACAATTCTTACTAGTTACCATTCTTCTATTTTTATCTGTCTCTTTTCATTCCATTTGTTCATTGATTCCTTCAGATGCATCAGCATTGTTAGCATTCAAATATAAAGCTGATTTAGACAACAAACTCACATTTTCTGCTAATACAAGTTTCAGATTCTGCAAATGGAAAGGCGTACAATGCGCGGAGAAGAAAGTGGTTCGTGTTGTAATCGAAAGTTTGAGCTTACGAGGTACGTTTCCAGCTAATACATTGTCCATGCTTGATCAACTGAGAGTACTGAGTTTACAGAACAACTCACTTACCGGTCCGATTCCGGACCTTTCAGCACTTATTAATCTCAAAGTTCTTTTCCTAGACCATAATTTGTTCACCGGTTCAATACCAGCTTCCATTTTCACTCTTCACAGGCTTAAAACCCTTGATCTCTCTTACAATAACCTCACCGGTTCAATACCCGTTTCAATCAACGGGTTGAACCGGTTGTACTATCTCCGGCTTGACTCGAACCGGATAAACGGATCAATCCCACCGCTAAATCAATCTACTCTCCATATCTTCAACATTTCACACAATGCCCTGACCGGTCCTATTCCGGTAACGAAAACGTTATCCCGGTTTAAAACGGCGTCGTTTTCAGATAATAAAGGACTTTGCGGTGAGATCGTACACAAAGAATGCCGTCCAATACAACCATTTTTCAGTCCATCCACCGCTGCCTCCACCAAATTTACGCCTCCGCCGTCAAAAACTCCTGCAGAACTAGGCCAAAACGAAGAGTTACGTAGGGGAAGCCCGTTAAACCGTAAAGAAAACAAAACACATAAAAGATCTTTACTTATTATTGGAGTTTCAACAGCTTGTTTAGTCCTTTTATGTTCAGTTATACTATTAGCATTAGCTTCGAAGAAGCACAGAAACTCGAAGAAATTGGGCGAAACTAAGAAATCCACATTCGATCCAAGTGTTAGTGGCAATGCAGAAGCAGTAATGAGAATTGAAGAAGACAACAATGAGCTGGAAGAGAAGGTGAAAAGAGTACAAGAAGGAATGCAACAAGTGATGGGTAAAAGTGGGAGCTTAGTATTCTGTGCAGGTGAGGTGCAGGTGTATACCCTGGAACAGCTGATGAGAGCTTCTGCTGAGCTTTTAGGTAGAGGTACAATGGGGACTACTTACAAAGCAGTGCTTGATAACCGTCTGATTGTATGTGTAAAGAGATTGGACGGTGGGAGATTGGCGGGTACAAATCAAGAAGATTTTGAGCAGCATATGGAATCAGTGGGCGGGCTTAGGCACCCGAATTTGGTTCCTTTAAGGGCTTATTTTCAGGCCCGACAAGAAAGGCTTTTGGTCTATGATTATCAACCCAATGGCAGCTTATTTTCTCTTATTCATGGTACGTTCAACCCAATTTATTTGTCACTTTTCATTTTTTGAAAGTCAATTTTTAATATTTAGAGCTAAATTGAATATAATATAATGGAAAATTATATTTTATTTGATTTAGAGCTAAATTGAATATAATATAAAGGAAAATTATATTTTTATTTGATTTAGAGCCAAATTGAATATAATATAATGAAAAATTATATTTTTATCTGATTTGACCTTCGAGAAATAAAACGTAATAAAATTAACGGAGTATTTGGAATATGTAGTCCAATCAAATAGGGTCCATACAGCATACCCTATTGTTACAGTTTCTCAACCCCAAGGTTTTCCCAAACACAGAGAATCTTGCAGCTGACCCTGATAGACATTTTTGGACACATATTTCAGTCATCGTAAAATACTTTTATATGTTTGTTTAGTGTCCTAATCCTAGATTATAGTATTACTATTGAAGCTAGTTCTGTCTGCATTAAGATTGTTATTTTAATTCTGTTTCACGTGTGGTTGCGTAACGTGAAGTTAATAAGAGTACAGGTGGTTAGCATTAATAATTCATAAAGTAATATAAATAATAGCGTTATTGCAGTACTGAAATTTTTGGTCAATATGACGTGGCATATGAAATATAGTTTGACTAGTCAACCTGCCACGTGTACAGGTTCCAAGTCATCAAGAGCAAAGCCACTTCACTGGACTTCATGTTTGAAAATAGCAGAGGATGTAGCTCAAGGACTTTCCTACATCCACCAAGCATGGAGGCTTATCCATGGCAATCTCAAGTCCTCTAACGTCCTCCTTGGCTCCGATTTCGAGGCGTGCATAACCGACTACTGTCTCTCCGTCCTCACTGTCCCCTCGGACGATGAGAATCCCGATTCTGTAGCCTATCAGGCTCCAGAAATTCGGAAACTGAATCACAACAACCATCACCACCACCGCCAAGCCAGTGCCAAGGCTGATGTCTATTCGTTTGGCGTTCTTTTGCTTGAGCTTCTAACAGGGAAGCATCCTTTGGAACATCCATATCTAATGCCAGATGATATGATGCATTGGGTGAAGTCTACTAGAGAGGATCATGATGGTAGTATTGGAGAAGATAGTAAGTTGGAGATGCTTCTTGAAGTTGCTATGGCTTGTAGAGTTAGCTCACCTGAGCAAAGACCAACAATGTGGCAAGTGTTGAAGATGATACAAGAGATTAAAGAAGCTGTTGTAATGGAAGATAGTCATGAAATGGACCTTCTCACTGGCCCTCCTAAGTCTTAATTCTTAGTTAAATCTTAGTTATTTATAAAATTGAATTTGTATTATATTCACTACAGACCTTTCAATATTAGTAATTGCAAAAGAAAAGATCAAAAGGGTGGAAGACTATACTTCTGTTAGCATGTTGATATGTAGTAGCAGGTTTTACTTGATGTACTATACCTTTATTTCACCTGATTGGATAGGAAAAAGACTCAAATATGCCATCAAACTTTGAGAAAAAGGCTCATCTATGTAATCTTTGGCTCATTTGTGCCATTTCTGTTTGAGAAAAGGATGGCATAGATGAGCCTAATTTCTTCATCAACAGTCGATTTGAGGTTGAATTATTTTCTCTATAATAATATATACAATAACTATGTCTCACTTCCATATAAATTAATGTTTTATGTTGGCTGTTAGGCTACTACAACCCTCCTCCTTTATTTGGTCTAGGGATCAACATGTTGTTGGTAGTGTTTTTTTCTCAATAATATATTTCAATTTAAATTTTTCAAGAAGTTAAAATTAGATTGAGTCTTGGTAGACAGTAAAGTAATGCAGTATTTAATATGCATCTACTCAAATTCAAGGGGGAAAAAAACAGCTTGCTATCTGGTTAGCTGTTGGCTGGCTAGCTACTTTTAGTTCAGTACTTGAATGTTGAATTTCTTTTTTAGTTGAAGGTTGGAATCATAAAAAAGGAGTAGCTTTTTTATAGTTGGAGGGTGTACACATTCTTCACTTTGCTCCTATAATTTTGTGGCTTTGATAGAGGTGAGTAGGTGCAACATTTTGTAGGTAATTAGTTGGACAAATTAATACTATAGCTAATAGCATTGCTGTATGCTTTAATTCAGTATTGAACCAGTATTTCCTCCTTATAAATATGACACTGAATTTAGGTTTGAGAAATTTATGTTCTTTATTGCAAATAGTAATACTAGTAATGATTCATGGCATATGCTTCAACAATTAACCTAACAACTGCGCGACGATGTGGTGCAATGGATGAAGTTGTTATTTCATTAATCAGAGGCCTCAAGTTCAAGACCCGAATATAAAAAAATCTTTGATAAGGAGCTCTTCTCCTGAATGGGGAGTGCGAAATGGAAAAACCGAACAAAAATAACAAAATTGACCTGACAATTGAAAGAAAAGAACCCATCCACTTTCACATGGTCCCTTTGCCACAAAATAATTACTAACGTGCTTGTAGTTTCTTTGTTTATTATATTGTTTATACCTTTGAATAGATTTTGATGTATGCCTGCAAGGAAACAACAGTCGAAATCAGAGTCATTCCATCCATTGTTTCTTGACTTGGAAACTCCCACAATTTTTTGAAGTACATGAATGTTAATTGGATTCCACTTATCATTCCTTCAAATTTTTGCACCGTTTGCTAAAGTTGTACCATACTGTTAGTCATTCCATCTTAAAATTAAAGAGTGGCTTAGTATTAAAAAAAAACTTCTAAAATAGTGGTTAATATTTGATAGCAGCGGTTGAAAATGGCTATTTTACTTATTTCCATTCTGTTTGGAGGGTTGTTACATATTGTTTTGTATTGTTTTAATGAATACAATGTTTGGATAGATTGTATCATTTTCCTTCGTTAGATAATGTCACACATCCATAATTGGAATGATAAACCTACAAGAAAAGTAGGGTACGGAATAGACCTACTATAAAAAGGAAGGGTAAAAGATGAAATATAATTATTAAATAATAAATAAAAACAAAAATGAGAAGAAGATATTAAGGTAACGAACGATTAACGACGCAATCACACCAAATCAGAAAATTAGTCTTTTCGTCGATATTTAACGGTGAATTTAAACGATAGGATCCAATAGAATTTAAGTAATAATCAAAACAAATATTGTATTTAAACTAACAATATAATACGACTATCCATACAAGTTGTTCGTCTCCCCCCTACTCCCTTGTTAGACATATTAGGCCTATGGGCTTATGCACTCGCAGCACACACAAATGGATTAGGGAATATTGGACTGTATTTCCATTGGGCGAAGGTGCTAAAAGCCCATTAAAGGAAAGCCCAATATGTCTAACAATCGGCCGAGGGGACGATGATAGAAGAGCTAGAGAGGAAAGATGAATGTTGAGGGGTGGGAAGGGGTAAATATTCCAGAAACTGCTAGAAATATCTGGTTGTCTCTTCGCCATTTCTCTTTATCTTCATTTTTCCCTAATATCTCCAATCAGATACAAACCCTTGAGTAGAAGAAGAGTCAGAAATAGGAAATCTCCGGCGACGAAAGTACAGATCGCAACTGTAACTGAAATGCCATGGACAGTATAGATGCTGACATGATGGAGGCGGAGGCCACGCCGGCGGTGGCGTCACCGTCACTACTGCATTCAGGTTCAGACCAGGATGGTGGTGCTATTAGAGGTATGCTTACCATGGCTCGCCAGCTTATCGATCAAGGCAAGCCTTCTCAGGCTCTTCAAGCGGTAATCTCATTTCTGCCTGAAATTTTTATATTTGATTTTGACTTCTTCGTTAAATGCTCTCTTTTTAGTTTACCTATTGAGTGAGCTAGTGGGTTTTATTTGAATGCTAGCTTTTTTGTGGTTGTTGGATTAAACCTATGCCTACAAGGAACTGATTACACACCAGATGATGGAGATGCTGGCATAGTAGATATGTGAATATCACTAGGAACAAGGGCCTGTTTGCTTGGAAATCTCTACCAGATTTAGTTTCACTTTTTGATTACAATTGCTGTTCTGATATTTAACGACAAATTTACCTGTTAGCTGATAGTAATCAACAATTGTCATATAAGTCCTAATCATTCTTCTATAGTCACTAATCTAAATAATGTCAGATACTTAATAATCCAAACCAGACAGATGACAAGTACACTGTGATAAATTGGATTTAAAGGACAATTCATTTTCAAGGTATTGTTTCAAAATCATCCTTGATGTAATTAGATTATTTTTAAGGGTTTAGAATTGAAGTCATATTTATTGTCTTGGGCAAAATGCAATACTTTCTCTATGGTTACATGTAGGACCCTTTTTTATTGTCTTGGGCAAAGTGCATTGTAAAGTTGTATAAATGTTGCAAGACTATTTTTGTAATATGAATGGAAGAGATATACACCTATGACCTACCTATTGTGGGATCTAGATACACTATCCTGTAATGATTTTCAGTGGAGACTTGCTAAGAGCATCTCTTTCGATGGATACAAATAGATTGCTAGATGTGATGGTCACATCATGGATAAGTTTCTATGAGTTTAGATGATTAAATAGGCACTGTGGTGAATGTGGTCAATGTATTCCAATACAGGTAGTGCGATGGTAAGACACCCTATCATTGGTACTTGACATTGCCTGTCAATTCCATTGCTTATGGCAAAGAAGGATGAATACATGTTTAGTGGAGGAAAGATATGTAGATAACATGTTAAGATATCATTAAACATTTTAGTACCGCATTGTAACTTTGTAAGTTTGTCATTGGTTTGTCCTGAACAGTGTCAATATAACTGAAGTAGCATATCTGCCACTCCATACTTTTTTTTGACATGGTAACAGTTTGTGTATATAAATCCACAGCACTAAGGAAAGAGTGAAATCAAAGACTATCCCTAAATCCTATCTCATCTTATAAGGATCCTAGAATGTCTACAATAGTAACTGGGTCATCTATTATCTATATACTATGAACTATACCAATAACAAAAAGTTAGAATGTAATTCATTTTAATCTTTTGTATTAATCTACTGCTGCTTTCAAAACACCTAGAGTTTCTCTCCTTCCAAATGGTCCACCATATTACTACTGGGACAATTCTCCATCTGTCTTTGTTTGTGCTGCTACCACCCAGTATTCCAGCTTATTAGAGCCTGTCCTGTTCTTTCAGTCATAGTCCACCTCATGCCTCTGTAGTTGGCCACTTAACATTGAAGAAACAGATGGTTAATTGTCTTGGCATTTTGTTCATGCAAATAGCATCTTGGACACATATGTATGCCCCTCTTCATGAGATTCTCCTGAATTAGAACAGCTTCTTTCGCAACCAGCCAAGTGAAAAATAGCCACTTCATAAGGAATTTTGAATTTCCAGATAAGCTTCCAAGGTAGGAAGCTGATCTGAGATCCCATTTGATTCATATCCTTATAGGCTTGCCGCCCCATACTCTTTTCTGGGATATATAAGAAAATCTATTAGACTCTCTGTTTCAGTGTCTTAAAAGTTTAAGAAACAAAAAGTTTTTGTAGTGGTATTATTGTTAAATATGATTCAGTAGTGCACCTCCTTGTGTTTTGAGGCCTACTTGGTATGTAATTATGTTTCATCTAAAATTTCTGATGAGTTGTATCTTGTATGGATTTTCTACATTTTCTATTTTCCTGATAAGTGACATGTATTGTCCCCATTGTATTTATGGATCAGTTGAGCGGCATGTATAATGTAAAATTACATTTCTAACTATTTTATAATCAGGCCCGCACGTGAGGGGGCGTGTTGAGAATATCATTAACTAATTAAAGTGCGCTTTCTCTAACAGCTTAAGCTTTTAGATGAGATGGTCACACACTTCAACAGGTAGATTGTCATTAGATGAGTGATAAGAAAATGAATCTTTTCCTTCTATAAATAATTAGTTTCTTGTGGAAAGTGCATTCAAACATGTAAAAAGTTATCATCTTATGTCAGTTTTAGCTGATTATACCTGTTGTCATCCAGGAATCAGTTCTAGTCTTTTAGCTTCTCCTTTAAACAATTTAGCATTGTTTTAACTATATATAATCAGTTATGATTGAAAAAGCATGAAAATATGTTATGTCAGTCTATGCTGATTATACCTATAGCCATCCTGGAAACAGATCTAGTCCTTTTAGCTTCCCCTTTCAACAACTTAGCATTGTGTTAACCATGAATTATTAGTTACTTGTGTAAAATGCATCCAAATATGTAAAAACAATCATCTTATGCCTACAGGAATCAGATCTATTCTGGTTAAAACAGCTAAATAAACAAAACCAAACAGACCCTTTAAAATCCATTTCTCAGAAAATTTTCCAAGAATTTGGTACTTTGGTGGAACAGTAGAAGTGGATAATTATGTGTAAATCAGTATTTCGAGGAAGATGAGCTGTATGGAATGGATGGCAGGTTGATGCAGTTGCTATCTTTATCCTTCAATTTGTCCTCTTTTATTCATTTTTGGGATTTTTTTCTGGGTAGGGGGAATGAAGCTTCGGTTTATAATCTTATATCTGTTAGCTTAATCTCGTGCAATGGTGCCTGTAGCAGTTACATGGATCTCATGACTCTGGGTTGCAAATTTTTAGAGGAGCATACATGCTATTGCATTGTGTCTAGTTCAAGTGCCATCTATTCTTTTAGTGATACGTCTGTATCATGAAAACTTTGCATTTTCTGCCTGTGTTCATGTTAACCTCGTACTAATCAAATAAGGCTACAGGTGGTGACGGCCATGAGAACCAAAGGCGGTGAGCAGGCCGTAATTCAAGCCCTTAATCGTGCGCAGGAGCTGTACAGAAATAAAGTACAGGAAAGTGTGGCTGCAGATGAGCTGGCTTCTTTGTTTGCTGAGTGTGCCATTGCTGAGGCCATCCCTACCATATCCCAACCTTCTGAACATAATACAGTGGATAAACCAACTGAAGTAGATGCTCATGGAACTTCAATACTATCTGAAACTGGCAGGAAACAGATAATATTAGATGCATTCTCTGATGGAAGCAGCTTTGTTTGCTTACAATGTGGTGGTCTGGTTAGTTCCCATCGCAAAGATGAACACTACTCATTCTGGTGTTGCAAAAATTGAGTTAGCTTTCAACTTGAATGGAATACATTCCCATGCCAAGCTATTGGACATAGTGCTGCATTCTTAATGTCACTACTAATCATGAAATGCATGTTAGCCAGTGGGTTCTCTATTATACATAATTTGCTCTTGGCTCCAGACCTATGTTCTTACAAGGCATGTAGCTGTAAGCATTACATGGCCGATTTGATGGCTGAAATCATGAATGCCTGAGGTCTCACCAAAAGCCATATGGTTATAGATATCGACAATAGAAAATGTATTCAGTTTTTGGAGTATGTTGTGCACTTTGTACTATTCTAAGATGTTTTGAAATAAATGAAGCATGTCCCTATAGTGAGCTTGTAAATCATGGTTTTGCATCATAATTACTGTTTTTTCTAATTGATTATGCACGTGGGCCGTAAAGGGTTATAGTGACATGGCTAGTGACTTCCAAAACATATCATCACCAAAAGAAAAGCGAAGTATTATCTTGACATGCATACATTTGTGGAAATTTCTCGTGCATGCCAAAATTCTCTTTTTGCTAGCTTGGCCCAGGTAAACAAAATTATCTGCAGCTTGAATCCATCATCTCTATATAAGTGGAGTGAAATCTTGTCTTCTATAGAACAAAATGTTCTTTACAACAAGTATTCACAATGGAGATAAGAAAAGGATCAAAATCATAAGCTCAGCTGCTAACAGAAAATGCTGATATTCACAATGGAGATAAGAAAATGATCAAAGAAATAGGCTCAGCTGCTAACAGAAAATGCTGCATTTATCATTACTTTAAACAAAATCAATGTTGTGTTTACACACAATGTACATTACACATTTATCAAGAATGACACAAAAAAAAAATTCAAGGCAAAGGATCTTTTGACATTGCTTATGAGACCAGACGGAAGAATTCCTTCAAGTTGATTGTTATTTGCCAAAATGTATACACAAATCTTGACCTTGTCCTATAATCAATCTACTAGTGACTTCATAGTCCACCTTCTAAGTATTCTTCTGCAATTACTCAGGCAATCCTATGTAGCTTCAACATATTCACAAGATGCTGCTGACGAATAACCACGGTTTGAAAAATTCAAAAATCTAACAATTCCCAACTAAAATCCACTCCTGTAAGAACACCTAAAACCAAAATCCCCTTCACGGTTCCACCACTTCAACTGCAACCTGCATATATATTACCTGTATTCGAAATGGCATTAACCCTTGAAGAAGTGGGAAATTTACAGTACAAGTTTTAAAAAATAGAACTTACCAGCACTTATTTCCAGTTTCTTCCTGTACCATGTTTAAGGGCTGAAAAGAGATCAGAATAGAATATACAGTTGACACGAATAAGCTAGCGACCATTTCTGCACATAATATCTGGCAGAGCCTGGGTACGAGGTCGTGACCTCATGATTGTTTCATCACTGTGTCTAATCCACTCAGAGAGTTTCCAAGGTTTTTGCCACTTCCATTTGAACTGTAATAGCCACTGATGATGACTTCTCTTCCACCTCCACAGTTTCCCGCCTTGTCCTGCTACTGTTAATTTCTTCATCGTCAATTGGCCTAGTGGTACCATCTGCATCATTAGAGCTTATTATCAGCAATCATTTTTGTTAATAATGCTAACTTAGAGTTAGGCAACTGTCAAACAGAAAAGAAGAAAATGTAAAATATTAATGCAACCTTTCGTGTTTGATCCATAAAGGCTGCCGCCTCTCTGACTGATGCATTAGCAATGCCAGCTGAATACTTGAGTTGTTTTTGTGCTGGTACAGGGATTGGAGATGGTGGACCACTCATTTCGTCAGCAAAGTGCTTGTTAGAGTTACCCTGTTTCACGTTGCAACATCATCAGTATACGAAAAATGTAAAATACAAGACACCACTAACAGTAACAGCTCTAAAAAGGAAACTAAGATCAGAATAAATTCATTTTGATTTTGTTAACAGATGTATTACTCAAGGACAGTTTTGCAAACTCACAATGCATTATTTAAAAGCCTTGCATGCTTCCCTTAAAGTAAGATCTAAAACACTTGATATATGATTTTGGGACAAAAGAAAATACAAGCGAGTATGATCCTACCGTAGCTGGGGAAGACAATGCAACTGAAACAGCTTGCTTAAGCTCCTTCTCAACTTCCTTTCTCCTAATTTCACTCTGCCGCAATAGACCAATGAGTTCTTTCATCTGCTCTTTCATTTCCTTGATCTCAAGCTCTTTCTCCCAAAGTTGGCATCTGGATGAAATAATGAGAGTTCAGGCAAAGAAACTCCCACAGGCTGCCACAAAATAGAACTAAATATTTCGCGTCTACAAATTTTCCTCTTAGTTAATAGCTAGACATCATGTCAGAAACCTTCCAGAATTCTTATGAACTATGAGGTGGAAACCGTTATCGCATGTACCACATGAGATAGTTGTAAACTGGAGTATTATAGACACTCATTCTTAAGAATATCTTCTGTCCTCCTTTTTGATATTTTGACTGGGATGATGTGAAAGTTTACATCTGTGTGAACATAGGAATTCCAGGGGACTTTCAAAGGTAAAGAAAAGGCTGCTTACCTTTTCGGAACCCCACGTCCATTACCGTTTGATGTACCCAACTCACCGAGATCCAAAATCTTTTTGGCTAGCTCTCACTATTGGACCCAAGCAGTACACACCTAATCCACTGCTAAGCTCAAACGATCTCTCTCCAGCTAGTGTCTAAGATAATTTTAGGTTCACTAGAATAATGAGCATACAAATTCTAGCTATCTCTACTTATGAAGCTTCGGACCATACTTCATATTACAAGATACAAAACACATCAGTAGAATACCTTGTATCTGCAAGAGAATTGAACATATATTGGAGTAAACTTTTTGCATCCCCCATCGAGCGTAGTTGGTTCCAACGTCCACGATTGCTAAAGGCACGCTCTCGTTCTTCTGCTTCTGAAAGTTGTGAAGCCATTGCAACTAGAGAATTGGATGAAATGCCTAACATATTCTCTAGAGAAGCAATTCGTGCCATTCTAGCATTTGGCGACATTGAAGATGCCCTGAACAGATAACCACAAATAGAAATCCATTAGACTGAACTTGCGTTAGGACTTTAATGTATTCTTTTAATGCTACTTAGGCTGCATTTTGGAGAATTACTGAATCCATTATTGGCAGATAGAAAAGAGATGCATTCAGTATATGTACCTAGAGAAACCATTTTTACCCCTTGGAGGACTCAGTCCTTTTGAAGCAAATTCATCTACTTGTTTCAAAACTGCTAGCTCTTCACCAAGTGCAGCTCGTCTGAGATGAAAAGAAATTATATTAAAAATGCAACCCAGAATATGTTGAGTGTGCACAATTAAGAGAAGATTAATTTAGGTAAAATAAATATTACAACATACACTTGACTTTGCTTCTCATACTCATGACGAACTTCATGAACATTCACCATCACTTCAAGCTCATGATCAAGCCAGCGTTGCAACGATTTCTCATTGCTCTGGATGCAAAAGATAATTGAATAAATTATTTGATCAAATAGGTACAGAAACAAATTCCATTAGAGTCCAAACGAGAACAAGATTGGTACCTGTCCATTTGCTACATGGCCATTGCTTGTAACTGCATGATAAACAGAACATTAGTGAGCTGAACAAGTTAAAATGCAAAAACTAGCATAAATCAGTGGAACCTTCTATGAGAGAATAAAATTTTTAATAGAAACAGAAGTGCACCAGTAATCCACAAAAAATGCATCAGATAAAAGCTAAATATAGTGCAAACCTGAGTTTTCACGACCTGAAGATTTACGCGCTTCTAGCAGTTCTTTTAGTCTCTTGGTTGCCATTGCAGCCTCCTCTGTCTTTCTTTGAAGAACCTGAAATAAATCCATGATGCCATATAACATTCAGATATTGACTGTGATCACCTACTTGAACGAGCTTGACTCTTGTGCACGTTATTCTAGTAAGCCATCAATTTATGTTACCCATTTAACAAAAAGTCAAAAACTGTCGAAGGTACAATAGCTACAACATGGGCAGGAGGTGTACTGTTTCCTCTCTAATACACGCGCTGCATTTTTTTTGAGCTAGGTCTTCAAGAAATACATGTTCTGTTGAACTTGTGATCAAAGTAAAAAAATTTAAGAAACAGGCTGTCTTCTACTCTGGTACAAATAAATGTTCAAGTGGCTGAGTTTTTCTTTAAGGATCGAATCAAATGCCCAATTACACATAATTCATTTCATGAAGTAGAATTGTAGCATTTAAGCTAGACTTTAGACAGATTGATTTTTTGGATGTCACAACTAGAATGTACATCAAGTTTCTCTTCACTAAAATAGTTGGAGAAGAATGAAAGACAATGCAAGGACATAGAGGAACCTAAAATGCTCACCATCTTTTGTCGTTGATTTAAAGCTAGCAATTTATGTCTCTCATACTCATTCCTTCTCCCTTCCTTTTTTAACTGCATTCCAAAGAAATTATTGTTGGTCAACAACATAAAGTAGAATTTCAGTCGGAATGAATTGGATTTGCCTCATTAGTAATGTGCATAAAGAGAAGACTGTTATGAAAATATGTATATCACTGAAATAGCAGGAGCGTCATCCCTTTCAGATAATGGCTATCCACCATACTACAAGACGAAGAACGGTTGGTGAAAAAGGTTATAGAAGGAAACTACCTGCAGTAACTCTTTCTCCCGCGATGCCTTCCACTGACGAAATTGTTCAGCCTCTTGTTTAATTTTATGCTGCAACTGTACCTATAAAAGGGAAGAATATAAGTTGCATATAAGTGGTACAAATGGTGTTAATCAAAGAAGAAATGGGAACCAACCTTCTGTGCCTTGATTGATTGTATCTCATCTTGCAAGCGCTTTGCTGCGTCATCACTCTTCTGTTTTTGCTTTAAAAGCTGAACCTGGTTCTCTTGTTTTTTCTTAAGATCTTGTATCTGTCAGACAACATGTTATAGATATTAGAATTAATCATGACACTCACGTCTATACAATGAACATGATACAGTTGGGCAGACCTGTGCTTCAAGGGACTTTAGTTTCTGGGAATGTGTATCTTGCAATTTTATTGCTTGTCCATCATTATTGGCAAGGTTTTCAACCTCGGCTAATAATCTATCTCTCTCTATCTGCATCAAAAGTTCAGTTCAAAAAAGGGAACATCAGTTTGACAAGCTCAGATGACAATGTGTGATAGTATTTTCATTGCTTTTTATTACCTGCACCGCTCTTTTCTCCTCTTCAAGTTCTAAAAGTTTCTTTCCAAAATGTTGCTTCAGAGCCATGGTATTATCAGAGCCTCCGTAAAGTTTCATTTCAGACTGAATTATTGATACACGGATATATACATTAAATCACCACATGGATCAAAGACAGGAAAACGAGCAACCAGAGAAGGTTCTTATCTAACAGAATAGCACAACCAAGAGTGTCATCCCATGTTTAAATTCCATATTCACAATTAATATTTCTGATGAATAACTATATTCATAATTAACTGCAAGTACACCAAATAACAAACATCTAAAAATACGAGTTTATTACAGCAAAAGACAAAATCATTAAGCGCAAGAGTCTGCCTTACCTCCTTCTGCTCTAAGCGCCTATTTAATTCGTTCAATTCTTTGTCCATTGAATCTTGCAGGAGGGTATGTTCCCACTCTTTTGCTGCTTCGTCATCCATATCTCCTGAATCACCTGGCAGTACAGAGATTGACTCCAAATCAGAATATTGAACTGCTTATATATTTAGGTTTTAAATTCTTAAAGACAATGAAAATGGCTTTCTATATCCAGAAAACATCCCAGTCCGAAACATACTAATCGGGATATAAACCTCATGACAAGTACCAAAAGTTGAGAATGGCATACCATTTTCACTCATTGGATAGTCAGGTGATTCTATGCTTTGCAAGCCCCTTTTGAGCCCTTCACTTTTTACTGAAAAGACACCATTAGCCTGAAATCAAGATGAAGATTCTGTTATGCAACTAAGTTGGAATACAGTTCCTCTTTCATTTTTTATATAACCAAGAAATCCCCGCTGACCAATGCCCCCCCCCCCCCCCACACCTGGTCAAATTAAATACCAATTACCAGATGTGCACCTACCCACACATCACAAGCTGAACTCTAACCACTAGACCAAAGCCCTGGAGGCATGATAAATCCTCTTTCTTTAAATGGGTTCTATGAATGTGGGGAGCTCAATATATACCTTCACTTCTGCCCCACACTGCTCAGTGCCAGAGCCTCTTCTGCGGTACTCATGCAATTCTCTACTTAGCTCCTCATTATTAGCTTCAAGCCATGAAATCCTATCCTTGAGTACCTACACGAGAAATTTCCAATTAAACCTCATTGTCATTTAGTGAAGAGAGAAGACTATCCACAGCTTGATTCAATATTTAAAAAGGTTTTCTGCTGACATCTACACCAGGAGCACAACAAAAAATTACCTGAATTTCATCAGAGGAAGCACCTCCCCCACGGGCACAGAGTTCTGCCTGCAAAAACTCTAGTTGTTGCCGCATCTTCAGCATCTCACTAGATACAGGATCTCGATTGATCTGGACATCATTTAAGGAGAACAATTGAGGATTCTTGATCCAGAAATGACAAGAAGATACATGAAATAAGGTTAGTAATTGGACTTACAACTGGCTTGTTCTGAATATTGCGAGCCCGATTTGCATATTTAAGAGTGTTCAGAGTTTCTTCAGCATTTATATCAGCTGGACTAATGCAAGCTGGAGAACACATAAACCAGAACATAAGCAAGAACATAAAAGGAATCTGCACATCTCCAGAATAAGACATGCCAACATCTCAAAGGCCGTCAAGAAGAAGGTTAAACAATTCTAATTAAATTCAAAGATACAACTACATATTTTTTTTAACTTAGATAAGCTTTATTTCATTCTGCCTCAGACCACTCTTATTTCCTTGGTTTGTCTCCTTTAAACTGACAATGAAAGATGTATGCAATAAAAATTGTGCCATCATGTGCCAGATAAATACACCTCATGAGGTGTCCCAAAACAACCGTACTTTGACTTCCTCACTGTAACCATCCTCCTACCACCCACCCACAGCTTAACAGGCTCAAAAGCAATGGGAATTATTTTGTTCATTATATAATGTCATCTCAAAAGAGTCAAACTACCTACTAGTAGATCTTTGAACCTGTGCATTTGGCTGTTTAGCATGGTTTATTCTAAGTCCAGAAGAAAGAATATAGTTGGCATCACTATGTCATGGTCACAGTGCTTTCATTGGCAAGATCCAAGTGTACAGAAGTTCAGTGAAAATGAGACACATACAGAAGTTCTTTCACTGTGATGTTCAACCCACTCAAAATAGAAAGAATAAGGTGTTAAACTGGAATTACCTATCATGACTGTCCGACTGTTACCGCCGAGGGAATCCTGTCATTTTCCAGAAACTCTTAATTAAAAAAATCAGCAAATAACTCAATTAACAGACTAGAAATAAATCAACAAGGCATACAGTACACAAATGATGAGATGCTCAGGCAGAAATGACATGTTTTTCCCATTTCTCAGAACTGGATCTTCTTGTGCTCAGTATATTAATGTCATGATGTAAAATTGGAATAACCTAAAACATGAAACCAACCTGCAATAGTCGAGTGAGTTTACTGTCTCGATATGGAACATGGACGCCTTCTTTCCTCTTTTTCTCATCTCCAAGTGCACTAATAACATTTCCAAGTGCAAGAAGGCCTCTATTAATATGCACTCCTGCAATAAAAAATACGTCAACAACCATCATGCAAGAGACACTTTCTAAAACAGCAAGAATGTCAAAACAAGAACCTTCTTTAAAACGGAGACCATCTGATCCCGTTCGTTTTGCTCGCTCTGAACCAGCAAGATCTACCAAATGCAGCTTGGCACAAAGATATTCGTCAGTCATGCATTCATTGCTATTGCCATCATTAGAACTGGTCTTGCGCATCTGCTCCATTGTAATGGTGAATATGGCATGAGAGCGACTGAAAAGTGAATGTAAAAGGGAGATAAATTATCTTATCATGTAAGTGTAAATGTTTACAAATAATTCAGCAGAAAGAATGCATCTGCATTAGTCAATACTCAATCCTTTCAGGATACAAGCAACAAACCTAGATTTAATAACTCTTGCTATTAGTTTGCATGTATTCTTACATTCGATTTTTACAAATTCATGTGTCAAAGTATTACTCGTTGAAATATTTTCTTTCTAAACAAAGGAGAAAGTCCATTAGTAAATTATTGGAACATCAGAGATTTGAACCAAATCAAGCGATATACAACGGAGGTTTTAGTTAAAGGTCATGAAAACATGTACTTAAAAAAGCTAAAAAACATGTTTTTACTGTAAGGTTTCTTCAGCTAACTAACTTTGTTGACATGCAACCAGTAAGAAATAAACTGAGATTAATTAATTTGCAGAAAAAAATTCATAGTAGTAAGAGCAAACGTGCAATAAAGTAGCATGTAGCTTCAATGGATCTTAATATTCTTGAATTAATATCCTGCCTAATATTCTATGAAGTAACACATTTAGAAAGAGAAATATAACTATAAAAAGAAAAAATGTAATGTCAACCTTTATTCTTTCTAAATTTTGGAGTTCAATATGAGAATCTATCATATTTCAGACCAAAATAAGCAAAGGAGAAAACAGTACACACTATACAATTAACTACATTCCAACCTTGATTGGTTATTCATGTTTGTACTGCCTGTAGCCCTGCTAAGTGATCCTTGCTCCAGGCAGTCTGCCATTTCTTTGAGTGTTCTTACACTGCGTTCGGTGGATCCTGCCAATGTAATCACACCACTTGAAGATTCACGAATTTGTATTGGGGGTTTCCCAGGAATAGCTACTTTTCCATTGTGTCCATTCGCTGTCTCTGATTTGTTAACAGAAATAGAATCCAGCAAATCTTGAACTTCTTCTTTGTGTATCTGGAAAAAAGAATATCTTAGTAAAGATGCTACATAATTACTGTCACAAAGTATGCATAATGTTATTCAACTGAAAAGCGTGTCCAGAGGAGGTTTGTACAAAGAACCACATGATAGGGGAAAACAGTTAAAGTCTAAAAACAGTTTGATCAATGTGTAGAAACAATGTTTGGCAGTCTGTAGGTTCAAAGAGAAGAGAACTGAAAGCAGACTGTAGTGTGATGCTGCATTGACAAGAAACTTCATATTGGAAGAATTAACACGAACTTCAGTATCATCTAACCAAAAGAAGTCGGGAAAATGGATAACCCATGAGCAAAGTCGATCATGTGTAGAGTTGCCACCACGTTATTTCATCCATCTATTTCAGTTAAGGATAAGAGCATGTAAATGCAGCTAGAATTTGGACTTGATGTATAGTTTGAGTCCATCATGGAAGTATAATCCTACTATGGCTAAAAGAAGACCACGTGTTCAATTAACAAAGTCACTCAGTTTTCTTATATGATCAATTACTCCTCTAGTGATCTCAACTACACCAAAAAGAATAAGTGCAGCAATTTAGGGAACATAAGAGCCATCTAGTAAAATATTGAGGATGTTTTGGTTTCAAAAGCAATTTGCTTGGACAAAATACTCGCCAGTAGCTAAAATGCTTACAGCCTCAACATAATGAAAAGGGAATCACAGGCAAACAAAGGGTACACATAGGTTATGTTTTCAGTAAACTTTAATAGAACAGAGGAAAGAAATGAGTAAATAAACCTCAATGAAAGACACATGCAACTGGAACTCTGCCTGATTCTTTGACGTCTCAATCTTGTTGAACAAAGAATTCATAACATGAGGAATTAGTCCAGTTTGAAAACCATCTTTGAAACCAGTTCCCATGGTGTATGTTTTTCCTGAACCTGTCTGCATTTTCTTGAAATGTAAATTGAAAGAATATGGAAACAAATGGCAAACTTAACTGTAGCCTTTATTACAGACCCACACTTCTAGTATTACCAAAATGATTTACCTGGCCATAAGCAAGAACGGTAGCATTATAACCTTGGAACAAACCATCAACAAGAGGAGCCACGCACTCTTGATACATGGTAGATGAGGGAGAAGATGTGCTCCCGTAAACATGATCAAAAGTAAAGGAATGTGTACCAATTTGCACCTGCAAGCCCACCAACTATCAGCCTTAACGTCAATATAAATCAGCAACAGCATACCCAGTGCAATCCCACAAAGCGAGGTCTGGAGACCATAGAGTGTACCTTGGAGGTAGAGAGGCTGTTTCCGATAGACCCTCAGCTCAAGGAAAAAAACAGTCCAAAGCAATACATAAACGGAAATAACGGAAAAGAAGAAGCCATGGGACAATAGAAAGCGGAATCTGTAGTTTAAGAGCTACGACTAAATATGTAACCTTTTTATATTAAAAAAAATTAGCTCCACAAGGGAATTAGTTTACATGCATAATTCTTTTGCAAACAATAATCTTTAACCAGCTGAACTATATTGCATTTGCTATACAATGGAAAACTACAAAATCATGAAGAAAAAGTCAGTCACAGATCTAAATGAAACACAAAATTTCTAGTCTTTGTATGAACCCCACATAGCACCAAAGACATTCTTTTTCCCCATTTCAATTCTCAAACAAAAACTCTTCTTCCCCAATTTAGAACCACACTAGAAAGTAACAAACACAATCAAATAAATCGAAGTAAATTCGATTACCTTTCCACAATCAAGTTTATTTACAGTTTAATTCTTCACCATTTTAGTACAAACTATTCATCTACCATTGGGCTATCAATAAAATCAGAGTAAAAACTCCGAATCACACCAACATGCAAAACCCATTAACTTAAAACCTTTGATAGCTTCATTATCACACAATAAGATCCAGATCTCCAAAAAAAAATCACCAATTTCAGAAATAAAAAGCTAAAAACATAGGTAGCCGAATCCAAAAATGCTGAAACCCAGTACACTAAAAATTCCAAAAATGTTGAATCCGAGAATGACATTACACTATTACAATACCTGTGGCTTCCCATGGACCACAGAAACACAATCTTTACAACCCTGAAGCTTCTCATCTCCAATAAGTGGCCTTATATGAACTGCCACTTTAACACAACAATCCTCTCCAGGAGAAGTTTCCATAACAAATCCTCAAAAACACAATGAAGGTTTGTGGGTAGGGAAAAAAAACAGTTAGCTTAGAAGATTTTTTCACGGAATTGGAAAGGAAGTTTTAAGGGACCAGAAAGTGATGCAGCAGCAGCAACAAAAACAACAGCTATATGAGTCGGTGACAAAGAAAAAAGAAGAAAACAGAGAGAAATGAGAAAGAGAGAGAGAGAGAATGGAGAAAAGGGTAGTTGAGGAAAATGGAGAAGAGAGAGAGGGGGTGGGGGTGGGGGCAATGGAGGAGTATATCACAAGATGGAGATTGTGACTGTGGCTGTAGCTGTAGGTGTTAGTAGTGTAACTACAAGGACAGCAACAATGACAACAACCACTAACATAACATGTTTTTTATTTTATTTTATTGTTTGTTGTCTTACTTTTTATTACTTTTGACATTGATTTACATACCAATAATTAACAATGTAAAATCTTTCATTATGGTATGTTGTTATATGCAATCAGATTACATAATTTGAATACATAATAGGATAAAATAAAATAGGCTCAATACATACTTAGTCCCTTATATTTATCTCAATATGTATTTCAATTAGAAGGTTTAAATTTTGAAGAAGCAATTATATGTGTTTTCACTAGTTTATTATCGTAGTTAAGTCAAACACGTAAAATATAGACATAATACATAAACATGTTTTTTAACTTAGTTTCAATCAACATATATATCTTGTAACTTTAAGTGTTTCCAAGTAGACGCTTGAACTTACATAGAGTTGAACAAGTAAATACATGCATTCTATGACACAATTCACATCCTATATAAAATCAAGAAACATACTTATATATTATATCAAATATATCGTCTCCAGTTATTACATGATTCAATAAGTCGGAAAATCTCGGACATCATCGAGTCCTTTATTTGAACCCTTTACTATGTTTTTTTATTTTATTGGTTGTTGGAGTCTTGGTCTTTACTACTAGAAAGAGTGCACTGTGCACAGGAGCCCAGACGGTTAATGGCCTCAATGCTGACATGTCAGAACTAGCAGAAGACTTATAAAATACTCTTTCCTAAAATACCCTTGGCGGCTTCCTCAAACGGCCTCTTTCTGATTTCCCGTCAAAAACAGTTGTCCCTTACACTTTTGGTCGTTATTCTATTTACAACTCTCCCCATTTTTTTTTCTAATAAATTATTTCATAGACAATAATAATAATACTTTCTCTGTTTCAAAAAAAAAAAAATCTAGTTTGACTTGATATGAAATTGAAGAAAATAAGGATAACTTTTTAATATTATAGTCATAAATTAAAGTTATGTCAAATGTAGCAAGCAAAATATCCATTAATTTTATGATCTTATACACACCACCTAGAAAGTTGAATTACTTGCAACTACAATCACAAAGCAAATAAAAAAAATAATTTTATTCATTAAGATTGTGAGCACAAATTTATTGATTCTTTGATTATTTTCTTTGAAGACTTCTTCGTAATTTGATGATAGTTTAATAGCGTAGACGTATCATGTCCGAAAAAAAGAAGAAGAGAAAGTATAGTGAAATGGCCAAAAAAGAAAAGGTGCATCACAAGCACAGCGCAAACCACGTGATATATGGAATCGTATACGATTAAAAGGAAGATGTTGTTTTCATTTTCTTTGGCACGAGCATGCCAAGTTGGGTTCCTGTTTTTATATTCTATACTTTACTTTATTATTTTCTTTCATAACTCATATATATTTTTTTATTATATAATATAGAGTCGTCTACCATCCTATTAATTAAGTGGGGCTTGAAAATTCTATTAGCTAGCATCAGTAGGGTAGTGGGGGCAAATAAGTTCAAGGATGATTTTATAAATATTATTGTTTTGTCTATCTATTTCATTTTATATATTTTAGTTTAAGCATAAAATTTAACTAAATAATGAAGACTTTTAAATATTATGGTAAGGTTGGAATTTTAAAAAAAATAGTACTAAATAATAAAAAATAATATATGTATTTGTTTCAATTAAATATTTAAACACTTGATAAAATGTTTATATTATTAAATACTTTCGATTCAATTTTTGAACATGTTTGATTTGTACGGTTTACTTATAAGACTAATGTATATAATTAAAAAATAATAATATATTTTAAGTGGTTAACTTATTTACGTAATAGACACTTCAAAACATGCCAAAAAATTTCAAAAAGTTAATTGAAAGTGTCTAATAAAATCATTTTATTATGTATTCAGGTGTTCAACTTAAACAAGTCGTAGTTCGAGTATCTAAATAAAATTTTCTGACCAGTTTAAAAAGTTGTCTATATACTAAGCCGTTGGAACTTCAAATTGTTACTAAATGGGATCTATGAAATATTGGAAAAAGAAAGGATTTGTGAAATTAACACCATGAATATAGTAGTTTAAGGATTTAATTGCCTTATATGTACGGATATATAGTATAATAAATTGACGTTATTATTGTACTTTAACTAGTTAAAGCTGATAATACATTTAATTAATTATCATTAGGCTTACTAACTACAGATAATAAGATAAAATACCTATATCTCTATACAAAAAATTAATTATATTATCAATGAACAATACTTTTAACTCATAGTTTAAATGTAAATTGTTCATTTACAAGTACAAGCTTAAATAGACTTTAGCAGTTTAAACTAGATTAAAAATCATTTGTTTAGTATAAGTACAATTATTTTTTATAGGGACGAAAGAGGAGAAAGGTCAATTGCACTAAAATTAAACTAGAAATAGTATATAATGGACCCATACTGTTAATAGATATTAAATTGAACTCCTACCACCCAACTAATACAGCTCAAATGGTGCTACAAAGAGGTTTCACAACTTCACAATACAAGCAATAATAACATACTCGAGATAACTTTATAAGTGGATCTGAAAAGGAGCACATCGTACTTTTACTTTGTAAGGATAGAAAAATTATTTTTGATAGACCATCAATTCAAGAGAAGTATAGCAAATAAGTATGAAATAGAAATACAATAATGATGAAGTCATGCTGAAAATAATGAAACAAATAATACGACAATCAAAGCAAATGATGATGTTAACAAGTTCTAACAAAAACAATATAAATATCAAACATATATAATTATTTGCACTCAATATTTACATTATTTTTTATTTATGTTATACGATCAGATTTTTCTATAATAACATTATATTAATTTCACTATGATGTCTAAGTTTTTGTTAGAATGGATGTTTGCTCAAACCTCATTTCTTTCTTGTTTTTTTTAGAAACCGATGTATTGCTATATTTTAAATTCAGATAAATAACATTGTTATAAAAAGATTTGATCGTATATAATTAAATATCCAGGTCAAAGGAACGTTAGAGCAAATGTTGCTACTTTATTCACCACAATAATTAGGGGTACACGTAGTAGATTTATTTTTAGGCTTTCTATGTAGTGATATGTCATTATCTCTTGGAGATATAATGCACATGGTTTGGTAATCAATACGCTTTATAAAACCCAAAAAATAAAATAAAGTTAGGTATTTTAAGGTGATTGGGGGGTCTATATAGTCGTCTTTGTGTTTATAATTAATGTCATTTGTGGTCACTTTCATTTTACTAAACCAAAACATACTTAGTGAGGAAAATGAAGAAAAGGGAAAAATGTGTTGGAAATGAATAAGGTTTGATAGACACAAGTCTATCAAGTATGCCAATTGATTGAATCAATTCTACGATTTGTATAGTGTTTTTTTGGAGTCTACCAAAAAGATATATAGAAGAAACTTGAAGGGAAGTCCCGTGATCAAAGAAAGACAAGTCCTTTGGAAAGGGACAATTGTTTTGTGTGTTGTTTGGTATCACAATATATTTTATTATATTTGATCGATCAAAATCTGTGTTTGTTTTTCTAAAGAAAATAATTTTCTTAAAAATGAGGAAAATGATTTTCATAATAAAATTGGAGAAAACAAGTTTTATATATATAGTGTTACAGGATGATTGTCTTTTCTCCGCATTCTAACACACACCCCATCCCAAAACCCCGATCAACCCATTTTCACCTGGCGTTTAGGTATATTATATATAAATACTTTTGAGATTTTATATTTTGCATACTTGCCAAGCATTACCGTAAAATAAGCAAAAAATTCATTTATATTTCAGAAAAATATTTCTTTTGTACCAAGCACATCCTTTGCGTTTTTCTTTTTTATCTTTTTGGTCATACATGAAGCAGAAGCGGATTTAGGATGAATTTTGTGAGTTTACACAAATGACAAAACAACATATATATCCCTAAGGAAATATACACATAATTTTATTTATTTATTTCGATTTTGGCATTTAGAGCTGATAACGAGGGGTATATTAGTCATTTGTGTAACAGTAGAGGTATATATTAGTTACTTTCATAACAAAAAGGTATATCGGCTTTAAATGACAAAGTTGAAGAGTATATCAAACCATTTTTCCTTCTATAAAGTCGTCTTTGATAATGAACGATGAGTTTGTGTGTGAGAGGAAGGGAGAAGAGAAGAGTATAGGGAAAGGGAAGAAAAAAGAGGGCCACAAAAACAAGACATAGCCAGCTCGTGGTGTCCTACCTCACATGGCATACTTAGGCCAATATATTGGAGCCCACATTCCACTTATAAGTCAGACTTCTTAGGCAAAGCAAAGGCTCCTCATAAATTGGTAAATTGGTAAATTGGTCACCTTAGTTTTCATCACTTTTTTTTTTTTTGGCTACTTACTTCTTTTATTTATTATTGTTGATTACTTATATTATATTTATTGGATGGATAGGGTGACCTGTAAATTGTAATTTTGAAGAAATAATGATTAAAGAGGAAAATGAGTTTTTATCGATTTAAAACTTTACACGAAACCTTTGAACGAATTAAAACGTTACACCCTATTGGGACTGCTATATTAGAACCCTAACACGAAACATTTGATTGAATTAAAACATTAATTACACTTAATCATTATATTATACTTCCTATTCTAATTTATTAGTTTCTCAACTTTCTTCTTTGAATTCTTGCTAATAATTCTCTTGTTGTGTTGGTTGCTTTTTCAATGAGAATGTTATAGGAATATCGTTCAACTAATAAGAGGGATTTACTTATATGATAATTATTTTTTATAACGTCTAATTCTAAGATTATGTGTTCAAGACATCAATAAAACAAAAGGTTTCTTGGGAACTTCAAGAGAAGGGGGAAAAAAATAGACCTCCAACCAATTTTCACACAATTTTAGACCCCATTTTATTAATTAATTCTATTCAAGATACTCTGTTCTAATTTATATGATATTTTAAAAAGTTAAATTTTTTTCAAATCATAAAATGTGGCATTCCTTTTAATGACATACTAAAAAGGAAAATTTGTCATATAAATTAATTATTAGTACATGTTTCTTTTTTTTTTCATAAACACTAATTTGTCAAAATGATGAATACTTAAATTCCGAAAGAATATCAATATACCATTAGAAGAAAAATAGTCCCCCGTTTTAATTCGTTAGAAAATGCAACCGTGCATGGACTTGGATTCTACTCCCTCTAATTCATATTAAGTAAATTTTGAGGCATGACACACCCCGTAGCCTTAAGAAAAATATTGAAGTACATAAATCAAATGTTAATTTTCGTTATTATCTTTTTAATTATTCTCGAACTGTTTTTCTTAGAATTAAAAACTTTATTGGATGAAGGAAAAATCCAACAATTATTTTGAACTATTAAAAGAGTCGAACTAAAAAATATGTTAGCATGTTTTACCGTGAATATGAAGTTGTACAAATGTACAATCCTACCAAAACCAGCTCAGCTTTTTGACAATTGAATTCAATGGCACATTACCATATTGCATACGACATTAAATATTTCCAAATACAAGCATGCTTCGTGACTGACTCATATTCTTTAATTTATTTTTAATGGCATCTCCTTTACCGTACATAATGTTGGCTTCTTCTTCTCCTTCTTCTTTATTTGTATTTATTAGTGCTGTGTGTTGCCTTCCTAGCACATGCCCTAGAATCCTACACCATTTATTTATTCTTCTAATTTTAGCTTCTTTTTGACGTTTAGATATTTCATCCAGTGTTTGATATTCGTAGTGAGATTTGAATAATTCTAATGCATACATAAAAAAATCTCACATCGAGAGTAGATTTTTCTATATGCAGTATGCACAAGACTCGAGAGTTAAACAAGAATTGTAACACCGAGGGTGACAAAAGTACCATAGCTATAACATTGAGGGTGGCAAATAAATTGTTCTTAACTGCTTCAAGATGAATTGTTAACTAACAAAAAATCATGAAGTTAAAAAAAATCTACTTTTGAGCAAAATGATCCCTTAATCGGTAATAATTGTTAACCTAACATGATTTACTCGTCTTTTAATTTGGTTTTTTACGTAGACAGAGAAGCTATTTTAGGTATTAACTTATATAAGTATAATCAATATGTTATTGAAATAGCTAAACTATAGTAGTAATAGTTGTCATAAAACACGCATTTAGGCGTTAATTAGTGTTTTATTTTTCTTCTTTTTGGTCAAATTTAGGGTTAATGTTAATTTTTCTTCTTTTTGTCTTCATAGACGCGCACAAATAGCAAAATGTTCCATTATTTATGGCACAAAATAAGCACTTTGGCAATTTAATTAACAGGTTGCTAATTTTATACGTCATTGCTCATTACGCTTAAATTCTGTCGTTAGGAAGAACTAGTTAACTTAATTAACCGTTTAAGTTTGAGTTGTTAGATTAACAAATTTATAATTATAGTTCGTTTGAGTAAAGAATGTATGTTAAATTAAATAATTAATCATTAAAAAGTTTGAGATGACTTAATTCCTTACCTAATTAAACAACTTAGGATGGTACATGCAAAAGCATTTTCATGACAAGATTAACATGTTAGCTGTTTTTACAAATGCGGCTGTTTAGTGGTCCACATAACGTGGTTAAAAGTTAATTAAAAGCACTTTTCTGGACAGAATTAGCATGTAATAACCAAGTTCTTAGTATCTGATTATTGGATTAATGAATGATATTGACATTTAACCCGATAATTAATTATAGTTCTATTCGCAACAATTACAGTTCACTAAATGTTAAATTTAATTAGGTACTGATCAGATCAGATTGAAGAAGTCGACATTTGATCATTCAAATATATTTTTGGATTTCCACCTTGTGTCTGATATGACATTTTAGCTCGATCAAATTTGAATTGGTACTCATTTCTATCGGACGGGCGGTACTTTAAATAGAATATTTTTCATTTTCAAGGGTTCGAAATCCAAAATCTCTAGTTACTAATGAAAAAATCTCAATCATTTTATCAGAATTCACGTCGATAACATTGATATTACCTTATGTTACTATTATATCATAATGTAGATCAAATATTGTGAAGCTACATATTGGAAAAGAGAGTGTTTTATAGAGAAGAAAATATTTTTTATATGTTTGTGAAATATCAATCAGTTTCTTAAAAATTAAAAGATGTCTTTCCTCATGTAAATAAGAAAAACAAATTTCACAATTGATATTTCGTGTTAATTGACGCCCCAACCCACCTTCACACCCCCCCCCAACCCAAACTCCATGCCCCATCTCTGAGCACATCCCTGACCCCTACTCCCCCACCCCTCAGTCCCCTCCACCGTCCACCCCCACTGACCTCACCCCACCCTCATGGTTTTGCCTAAATTATTTATAAATATTTTTTTATTTAATTATCAAATATCAGAAAATAAGTAAGAATATCATTTATTTATCAAAAACTATTTTGTAGGAAAATATGTTCCTTTCATATACCAAACACACATAAAATTTAAACTTACTTGAAACCGGTATTTTGTACCAACCAAATGAATATATGACATATATTTTCAAATACGCTCACATGATATCAAAAATGATCTTTAACGGTTATTAATTAACGTCAATAGCTTAATTGCTGCTAAATATGTCTTTTTAGCTGCAATTAACACCTCTTATAAATGTCCCTATAGCCTATAGCGACATTGGATCTAATGACAATTAACTGATGCCGATAAAGATTTTAACACTTTTTGTGAATATGTATATTTATTGTCGCTAAAAATTGTTTTTACTAAAATGTCTTATCACTATACTATAATTAACCAATACAGATTCTCACATTAATGTTGAATTTATAATTTAAATCTAATAAATTAATATGATTTGATATAAACACTAACCATAAGTAAATTTTTTACAGTGTAAGGTTCTCAATAAATTGTGAGTGTATGAAATTCAAGATTGGTGTTGGACATAAGAAGACAACTGAAATAATCAATATAATATTCTCTCTTTAATTAATCAATGTTCCATCTTATTATCCATCAAATTTCTAATCGAGGTGGGAATGGGAAGAAATATGACTAATAATTTAGACCAAAATGGTTGAAGTTGCCTTTCATATTAGGTCCCATGTTCAATATATCCCTCCTTTTACTTTTTTTTTCGTTGTTTATGGCTTTGTCATGTTATAGTTGAGGTGGACTTGAAGTAAAGCAATGTTCTATCTCCATTCCCACTTACAAGAAAAAACAAAAGAAAATTTATCACGAATCATTGAGAAATTTATAAAAATATGATTATTTACTAATTTCCAATCGATCAGATCATGAATGGGAAAACGGAAGATGAGAAACAGATTATAATTGAAATAATGGGAAGTTTCTTGGTTTTTTCGTGTGAAAACACTATTTTTCTTTTCTCACCAATTCAGTAAAATATATGTGGGAATAGCTATCGGACATTTTTCGATGAAAAATTCCAATAAAAAACAATAGTTTTTAGTAGTGAAATCAAATTCAAAATTTTAACTTGATAAGTTCGATTTTTAATTTTTTTAAATTGAACTTATTATATTTCTAAAATTTGGAGTCAAATATTATATTTGTTGAAATTTTGTGAGTGTCCGCATATATTTTATTCTGCGAGTCTTAAAATTACTGTATTCGAACGAATCCTATTTTAGAAGTACTAGTAGATCCACCCGGGTTCACGTGATGATTAAAGATTTCAATAAATATCTATTTATATTTGACTGTGAATGAAGTTATTATTGTCTTATTTATTAACTCAAAAATAAGATAAAAATCCATAAATTTCAAATTCTGAATTCGCTTCGGATATTCGTCATTGTTTGTCTTCATTCGCCGACATCTTCATCCACAAGAAAGAATTTGTAAAATAGTAAAGGCAAAAAAAACTGACAAAAATGATCCCAATGATCATTTCTCACCCAAACTATAGCTATATCTTTCCTTTTCTCAAACCTAACTTTTTTTTCATTTTTTTTTTGGTCATTTTGATTTCTTCAATCCCACCGTTACTTGGACACTAACCAAGTACCTAAAAACTGTTTTTTTTTTCTATTTTGGTCCCACTTTATATCTTAAAAGATTATTTATTATGCTTTTTGTCTAATTTATGTGTCTATTTTTGGTAGTTAATTATGCTAAATGCTATTTTGAACCTAACTTTAGAATAAATCTTGCCACCTCATATATAATGCGGTTGTTAATTGGTTACTTATCATGCTATTTGTAGTTAATTACTTTAGGGTAGTAAATCTTCCTCAGTTCAAAAAAAGGAAAAACGTAACTTACCTACTAGAAGTTTGGTTAAATTAATTAAAATGACTGTATGTTTTGGTAGATTAGGCCTATCAGTTAGGTTCAGTTTTACATTTCTTGAGAGGGTTATTTTTCCACAGATTAACGTACAGTGCAATTTAATGGCATTTTTGAATGAATTTAACTTTATATTTTGAAGATTTTTATCATGTAAAGTAGTGATAGAGCTAAAAAAGGGAATTAAAAGAATGCAAATTTACATAGTTAGTGGATACATTTAACGATCCACTAACTACATACAAAATAAATTAATTTTAATACGGATATAAAATTTAAACCAAAGTTATTAGATTTGTAAATCCCGTGACAATCACTCATGTAGGCTGTAGCTATGTCCCTTACTATCAAGGAGATTCAACTATTTACATATATCTAAAAGAGTTTTCGATGATGAGGACTTAACTGACTCTTATCCAACACACTTGACCCCGCCCTTATAATCAGGTCATCAAAAAGATAATTATTGATAATTGTCTATTCATAAAAAGTGAATAATAACCTAAAAAGTAGGCATATTGACTGTTATAACTTATAACGGGTGTTATATTTATGTTAAATTCTTTTGCATTATCAAAATATATGGAGTACTATATATAAGTAAAATCTTTATTCATGAACCAAAATAAAGTTTATACAGCTTAGTGGGTAGTAATATAATGCCGTTGAAGTTTGTTGGTTTCTTCTTAGCCAAATTAAAAGCGTAGAACCAAAGTTTTTCAATTGGAAGTTAGAAAAAATTATTATTGTAACCATCTACAAGCAATAAATCCTGCTGTTTTCAACACACCTACTAGCCAAATAAAATATTTAATATTCTTATAAGTTACAATATTTATACACTATTATTTTTCAAAAAGTCTCATTCAATTGAATTAAATTGTCAAAACTAAAAAAAAAAATAGTACATCAAACACTTTAAGTTTTTTCTTTAGGTCGGTCATATGTAGTTTAATTAGTTTTCTCATTTGTCTCAAAAAATTGGTCATTGGTGGTTGAGTTGTTCCATCATCCTAACTCTAATATATTGACCAATCACAAAGTCTTAATTAAATTATAAAGTAGCATTCAAGAAGCTAGTCTAAACATGATGTTCCAATAAACAATTGATTAAGTTATACATGTTTTTATTCAATTTTAAACAATTTCTATTAATTATTAACTATATACAAAGGTTTGAGATGCATATGATCAACTTTATTTTCTTTATAAGATATATGCAGGCAGTCTTTCTGGAGTAGGAGAAAACTTGATCTATTATTGTATTTTGAGTAAAAGCAAAAAAAAAATAAAAAAATAAAGCTAATAAGTGATTATTTTTTATATGTTCAAAAGTTTTGGTTTGGTGAGTTATCTTATATTCTATTCTTGTATCTATATTGATGAAAATAAAAAATATTTAATTTGATGAAATGATTAAGGTTGCCATATCAACGGATTTGACTCAATTGAACTAGTCAGATTGAATTAATAAATTAATGACCATAACTCATCAAATTGTTCCACTCTTATTACCATTTTATATTCTTTATTTGTTTTTTTATAATTTATTCAATTACCTAATAAATTTTCACTCTCTCGTTATGGCTTGATATAACATATCAAACCAAAATAAAAAAGATTTTTTCTATTTTTTTTAAAGGTTTTCGATCATTATGAACTACATATCACCTCAACTTTTAAATAGATTAAATTGGAAAGATCAAAATAGACTGACCTCTCCATAATTGAAGAGTTGTGATTTTATGTGCAAATTTTGTCTTTCCTAAATACGATCAAGCTAGCCCGGACAACGTGTTTAAAAAAATTTCTAATATTCCTATCCATCTATTTATAAGAATCTCTATATATTGTAGTGCCAAGTCTGCTACTGCTACTTTTTTAACCATTTCTCTTTTTACCTTTCTAGTTGGCATGGACATGTTTACAGCTTTATGACAATAATTACTGCAAAGACAACACAACATTCTCATTAGCACAAGAGTACATGAACCACATAAATACACTGATCCCAAAATTTATATTCCCCTTTTCTTTTTTATTTTACAGCCAATGAAGTTGCCTTTTTTTCTCACTAAATCCCATACTTAAAAGATGCCACAATCTCAATATTTTGTGCAATGTTTTATGGATTTTTAATTAGTTTATTCCTATTAGTGGAGCTACATAGAACGAAGAGTGGTTAGTCGAACATTCTTCATCAAAAAAAAATATTTTGTACAAAGAAAATTACACTGTATATAGAGGTCAAAAACTATTTTCTATTCATACATGATCATATTAAACCATGAACATTCTTGACGAGATTTCTGACTTCACGATTGATTCTTAACCCCCACCTCCACCTTCCACCCCCACCCCACCATTTATTTTCTTTCACTTTTGATCTTTTCAACCCATGTGGGAACTTTAGATCACATGCTCCCACCTCCTTTTCAATACAAGCATTATTCTTATCCTTCTTTTTTACACACATAATGTCCCCTCTCATTAGATCAATCCCATGAGAAAACTCTCAATTAGTCTTTACCCCTTTTGTGTTTATTTATTATTTTTAAAAAAATTGAATCATTAGTAACATAATTAAGAGTAGCTTAAATAGATTTCCTTTAGGTCCAATAGGGCAGTTTTCTTTGTTAATCAGTGCATTGGGCACTCATTTTAACTAAGTACATTATTAAAGATACAAGAGCTTATTATGGCTTCATAGAAAGGATATGATTCTTGGGAAAAAGTAATTATGATATTTGATATTTTTGGCCCCTTGGGCTCTACATTAAAGCACTAATGCAATCTGATTGTGGTTCTTTTTATTTTTTGTCTACCATAATTCATTGTCTTGTATTAAAATTGCTATGCTTTTCAACTAATGTTAGGTTCTTTATGATTAATAGTGTTAGGTACCTAATGTTTAAACGATAAAAAAAAAGAGGAGCATATATGCAAATGTTACCATAAGGGCTTGCTTGTTGAACTGTTGTAACAAGTAAAAATGTCTAACTTTCGCGATCCAGACATGATTGAATATCGAAATTTTGCAAATCTCCGATATCATCCTCTTCTGACTAACATTGCACGCAAGTTTGAATTGATGAAATTTTTCGGAAAATGGTAAACTTAGCTTTAATTATTTTTTTTCAACAGCTAAGATTAGTTCAAGTTCTATAATAGTACAGTACTCCTAAGTCCCAAGTACAATCAATACTTTGGGACCAAGCCAAAGTAAGATTGGGCCCAATTACTTGCTTGAATAATAGACCCCGTCTTGGAAAACATAGTTGAAAACCCATAAGGCCAAAGACATCTACAACAACAACATACCCAGTGAAATCTCACAGGTGGGGTCTGGGAGGATAGAGTGTACGTAGATCATACCCCTACCTTGTGGAGGTAAGGAGACTGTTTTCCGGAGGACCCTCAGCTTGAGTATAACATAACAGTATAATGAAAAGGAAAACGACAGTGGAGAAACAAAGCAACTAATAAAAGGCTCAATACATCTAAAGCCCATATTATGGAAAATGGCCTTTTTTCTAAAGGAATTTTTCAGGAAAACTAGAATGTGGATCAAGTACCTCTTGTTTTAACCCAACTCATATAATTTGTGTTGAAATCTCTCCACCTTTCCCTTGTCCGCCATTACTTTGCCATAAATTATGAAATAATGGAATCTTTAATATTAAATATTATTAGATTATAATTTCTTTAAGAATTGCCTATTTTGTTCGATTTATAATGTAAGTTTGTCATGCCTATTTGTGTAAGACGTGTATCGATACTGTATAATAGTGCTGACACATTGTTTATATATTATTTATACATAATGTATAAATATGTATATCTAATGTTTAAATGTGTATATGTATTATTATGTACATTATTACACGTCATGTTATATAAATTTCAAAAATTTAATTTCATGAGGCTAAATTTATTTTTTTAGACTAAAAAAAATAAATTTAGCCTCATGAAATTCAATGCAAATATATATTGGCTCTTTATATATAAAAAATTATTGTACTATGCATATTGCAAAACCGTTTATTTGTCCAATACATATATGTAAGTAACTTTTATTTATGGACTTGACCCAAATTCAATTTAACTTGCTCTTTTGACAGCTCTAAAAGCGATAATATTTAAATCAAATCAATTTAATTTTGAAAAAAGCATTATAACTTAATTATCGTGAACGAAATTCGTAATTTGACATCTGTTAAACAATGGTTTTTTTTTAATATTAAGGTTTTTTAACAATATTCAAAAGTAGGAACATGTGTTGAAGTCGGATGGTTCAAATAAGAGGAGTGTGTATAAAACCATTTCGTCGTCTTGGTGAGGAGTGATTCCCAATTTTTCTTTGCAAGTTTAGGGGAAAATGTCGGGCGGAATTGCGCGTGGTCGTCTGGCTGAAGAACGGAAAGCATGGCGTAAGAATCACCCTCATGTAAGATCTTTCTTCTCCTCATTTTTACCTTTTTTAAGGTAGTTTTGGTGTATGTTAATGGGTTTTAATTGTTGATTATTTTTGTTAGGGTTTTGTGGCAAAGCCGGAGACTGGTCCTGATGGTTCTGTTAATATGATGGTCTGGCAATGTTCTATCCCGGGTAAACCTTCGGTAAGTTTCAGTGAGGAGCCACTGTCATTGTGTTTCTATTTGAAAATTTTGAATGGTCGTGCATTTTGGAATATTTTGTGCTAGTTTCTGTCATTGTTCTTAAGGATTTGCGTCATTGTTCCTGTATTTGATACTGGGATGATCAGTAACTTCGTGCTGCAATTACCTTGTTGTTCAGGTTTAATGGTGGTTTGTTTATCTTATTCTTTTATAAAAGGATTGATTTTCGGCGGAATTGTAAGTACTTAGCATTTTTCTCAAGTGCTGAGGGGTTGTACCTAATCTAATCTGCTGAGAACTTGTAACCAGGATTTGAAACACTGGTCTTACATGGTCTATTTAAGCTTAATATTTTAGGCAAAAATTAGCCGTCTTTCGGAAACAACCTCTCTACCTCCACGAGGTAGTGTTAAGGTCTGTGTACACTCTACCCCACTTAGTGGGATTACGCTAGGTATGTTGTTGTAATTTAGGCTAAATTAGTTGGGAGAGGAAAGAATTTGATAAAAGAAAGTAGACTTGAGAACTCCAGGCTCTGTTGGTTGGTGAGACCGTTTGTTTCTTTATACTAGGTTAGTTTGATTGGTGGAAGATGGCAGTAGTCGTGTTTCGTGGGTACTCATTGTGTCTGAAGCAAAGAGATGGGTTGTTGCCCACTTCAAGATAATTGGATCTTTGTAATAGGGGAAGATTATTTTATTTCTTTCATTGTGGAACCTGTGCTCCTTTTGAAATGACTCTGAATTTTGGCCTTGAATATACTAACCGCTTCAGCTGGGCCATTACAACCACTGATACCACGTACTAGTCACCTTCTTTTCAAGTGCCCAATCTAGTACACTGTCTAGATGTAAAAGGGGAAAAACAAAGAAAACGAAGATTATTTTTCTTTCATTCACGGAACCTGTTCTCCTTTTGAAATAAATTTGAATTTTGGCCTTGAATATACTCTCCAGCTAAGCCATTACTACCACTGATCTCCTAATCACCGTCTTTGTAAGTGTCCAATCTGGTCCACCGTCCGTCCAGATCTTTATTTCCTAAGCCTGGAAAGAAGGAAGAAACAAAAAATGGCATGTTAGGTTTTGTTATTTTGTGACACGAGTAACAATCATGAGCCTGGGAGAGCTTTTTAAGGACATTTGAGCGAACAACAAAATTAGGATTCATGGTCTTTGAAAGCTAATATTGTTTATTCAAGTTTGACCTAAAAGAGATATGAGATGACAGGTATCCCGTGGAATTAGTCGAGGTGCGCAAAAGTTGGCCCAGACACCACTGTCATATAAAAAAAAGAGTTGTGAGATGATGATAAAGAAGAAGGATGGGTATAATAAATATCCAGGCAAAGCTTCTTGGAGTACAACAAAATGTAGGTCAGTCTTTTTTGATGATATGGGATGTTCCTAACAGACACAAAAAGCCATTCTTACACACTCCTAAAGGAAGTAAACAAGCAAGCACCTCTCAGATCTGTTCTGATATGAAATATGCATTTTTTTTCTCATTAGTTCCAGGTGAAACACCTGAATGACTGAAATCTATTGGGAAGAGCATGGAGGCTGCTTAGTGTTCATCTGTTTAGTCAATCTTAGAGGTGTAAACAGTGATATATGAATGAATTTATTAGCTTTGGACCATGTTTCTTAAAACCAATATGTTAGCTATGGACCTGAATCAATTTTCAGTTGTTCTGTGGTAGTGATTGACACATAAGTCCTTGGAAAGATTTTGCATCTTGTGATTGAGAGAGCAGGAGAGAGATTTACATTGTTCTAAACAAAATAAGTCAGTAGAGTATGTTCTAAAGGCATACATTCTACTCGATGGTTTCACTTGCTGCAGATTGTTTTCTTTTCTGTTTCTGGGTTCACATCTCTCAGTTGATTATATCTCTTTTCTTAACCAAAAAAATAGTAATAATAATTCATTCGAGAGGAGCCTGGTAAGGTGATTTCATACATTTATTTATTGCAACAAAAGTGATTTTCATGCTTTCCTGCGTTTATTATGAGGTGTAAGAAGTTCATTTTTTAGGAGAAGCATAAATGTATTTCTCAAGTGTTATAAGGTTTGAATTTTAATAGTTTCATTATGACTGAATGAGGAAAAAGAAGAATGCAGATGACGTCATCAAGACCCCTCTTTTTGTACCACTAAGGATGTTTAACCCTACTTCACCAATTGGTGTACAATGGCTTTACCTGGAGTAGCAAGGCTTACACTTATTCACACGAATTTTGGATAAGGCATCTCTGTATCAAGGTTGAGTCAACAAAGCATCTCAACGGTGTGATTTGTATTTGGATTAAATCAGAGTTCATGTCGCCCTCCTCAAAGAAAAAGAAATTTTGAGCACAGGCTGCACATAACCACCGGGTCACTAGAAAAAAATGTTCATGAAATGATTTTTGGAGGCCATTGGTAACTTCCTCAAAGTACTAATCATGGATCAAGCTGGCCTACATGTGGAAACTCTTTCTCTCAACTTTGCATTACTGACCCAGTTCTTACTTCTTTTGAAATAGTTTACTTTTCACGGGTAGTTAATGTACCTGTGGAAGGAAGAATTATTTTCAGTAACTTTGAATTAGTGAATACTGTATCATTTACTTTCACTTTTAGCTTCTTGGGTTTCTTTTTTGGATATTTAGAATTGGGTTAAGGCTTAGATAGTTTAGGTTTTCTCCTTTGAAGATATTATGCAAGTGTTTACTGTAATCAAAATCCCTTTCTTGTCTCTTTCTTCACCCTGTTTCTTCATTTGATGATTGTGAAGAATAATATACAATCTTATAACTGGTACAGACTGACTGGGAGAGCGGTCACTATCCAATAACGATGCATTTCAGTGAAGACTATCCAAGCAAACCCCCGAAGTGCAAGTTTCCAGCAGGTTTCTTTCATCCAAATGTCTATCCTTCAGGAACTGTGTGTTTGTCTATCCTCAATGAGGACAGTGTAAGTATCTGTTGCTACCATTGTGTTATTTTATGTTTGTTGCTTGGTATTTACAGCTTTTAATTGAATCTATGGGTTCTTACTCTTGCTATTGCTTGTTCGTAGGGATGGAGGCCAGCCATTACAGTGAAGCAAATTTTGGTGGGTATACAAGATTTGCTCGACCAGCCAAATCCCGATGATCCAGCACAAACCGATGGCTATCAGCTTTATATGCAGGTGCTCTACTTGAGTTTGACGATTATTTGCTTGAGTTTCCTCAAGTTGGCATTTTTATGTTTGACATTCAACATTATACCTGGATTATTCTTTATTAATACTCCTTACAAGGTTTCACTTGCCGCATGTCAATCATATAGGCCTTATGCATAGTATCAAATACTATACAGCGTACTTGAAATCCATGAAAAAATTCGTTCTAGTCATTATTTGGTTGTAGGAGCAAAGTGACAATTAATTTAACTTCTAGTCTAATGATTCATAATTACCTTACTTGCAATCAAGATAAAAATATACATTGCAGGATATGATGCTATATGGAAACACAACTCATGTGGGGGTTGTTTGCTTCATAACTAGGTTATCCCAATTATAATCCCACTTTCTATATGGGATAGATAATCCCAAGTTTTTGTTCTAACTTTTATCCTGGTTTAGCTAATACCTACAATCGAACACTGGACAATTAATCCAAAATTTTATATTGGGATAACCCCCTAGTCCATGTAAGGAAATGGCCCCATAGTTCCCTGACAGAAGTGTTCTGAAATTTAACTTATAGACCAAAGAGACTTGACTGTCATTATGAATAATGTGGAAATCACTTTTGCAGGATACAATTGAGTACAGGAGGCGAGTGAAGCAGCAGGCTAAGCAGTATCCAGCTCTACTCTAGTTTTAGCCGCGTGAAGATGATGTAATTAAATTTGACTATGAGTAACTTTCTCTTGATTCTTAGCAACACCAATAGTCCTTGTTGACATAGTGACTCTGTGGCTAACTTTGGGTGCTTATCTTGTCTATGATTCAATGTGCAACTTGCATGCTTTCTCTTGTATCTGATTACATTTAGAATTGTACAAAATCAGTCTCTTTACTTACTGAAGGCCCTTGGGAAGAGTTTTTTTTTTTTGGTTTCCCACGTGGTCCTGATTAAATCCGGATCGCATACCGCAGAGTCCATTCAGGGTGGCGCTCCCAATAAGATTTTCTCCATATTCAGGGGAGATGTAGGAGAGAGGAGGGTGTCAAAGGTCCTTTATTTATTTTGGTTTCTCTCCTTTCATTCATCAATCATTTGGAGCTACTCAGTAACATTACTTTTCTTTTCTGAAACTAATTGTTTTAGACTACATTTGGTGCCAATGTAATTAGAGATATTATTATATCATTGCTTCTTTCAATTTTTCCTTCAAATAAAAGGATATAAAGTTGTCTTTGCGTTCTCAAGTTAAACTGAAAACGTGCAAGACATACAAAAATTAGCTTAATTGAGGTTTGCAAGTAATGAAAAATACAAGTCTTTTAAGAGTGTCAACCATTATATTAAGAAAATAATGTGATCAAATTCATGCATCTAAATTATAGAAGTATTGAAACACCGACACCATATATCCCCTTAAGAGATTTCACAACTCATCAATATCTTCACCTTCTTCCTTTATTAATTGAGCATGCCTTTATTTTGTTCCAACTTAAATAATTCAAAACTTTATATTAATACTTATCATTATAATTACAGAGAGATAATATATACCTAAAAGAAATTGATGTCTCCATATTTGTATACATATTTTTTTTAAAAAAAATTATAAATCACAGTTTCTTAGAGTTGAGAATATTTTTTAAATGTTTATAAAATCACAGTCACAAACTGCCGTCTACCGTAGTTCAACAAATGTGATTTACAGAGCTTCTGACATAATGAATCAAAGCTAAAAATCGATCAAGGTAGCTTGTTTGTCAAGTCGATAGGCGAAGGGTTGAAGGATATTGAAACGTGCAAAATAGATCTTGCACGTGTAGTGTGACCGTTGATCCTAAGCAATGTCTTGCGCGAAGCGATCCATGCACTAAAAATGCAAAAATAATAAATAAAAGAATTCAAATCTTTTTTGCTTTCTTCTTTTTGTTCTTTTCTAGACTTTAGTGTTGTCTTTCTACCTGATAAAACCAAGAAACAGCAATTATTTATCTTTCCTAACTCATAACAACGACAACTACACCTATGTTATACTATTCAATTCTAGACGACGAATTAATTTGATAGTTGAGATATTATTATTCATGATACTGATTTGTACTTCAACTAATCTCCATGTTCCTCAAATGAATCTCTCAGTTGATCAAAAGTGGTATTCAATAAAACTTACAAGTAAATCAAATATAAAGATGACGATTAGATTGTTGTATTCATTCTTATTATGCATATAATTTCTTTAGTTTTGATTCTTTCTACAATTCAATCTTCTATCACCAAAGAAAAGACCATTATTATTTATCTACTTTGACTAACATATGCAATGTAATGTCGTAAATTATAATTTTGACAAAGATAAAATATACGCAAATCTTATCTCTACAGATATATCAAGCGAAGCATATCAGGTATCCAAGTAGAAAACACAAAGGTAATACAACAAACTGTTAATGACAAGGGATTAGGTGGCATCCTCTGAGATATTGACATATCTTCTTCCGTTGAAAAAAAAAAAGTTTACTAAAGACAAATTCAATTCAAGAATAGCATAATTAATCAAAATTATGACGCAGTTATATACAATATCTTCTTAATTTAGTGACTTTACTGTTACAACAACCAACAAAATAACAAATAAAATAAAATCAATATCTTCTTTAGTACCCCTTGATGGTCTACAATGTCTCATACAACCAAAAAAACATGTACAAAATTATAATGTTACATTTGATTCTTTTTAATATGTTACAAAGGGTTAGGAGATCTTGAATAACTATTACAATTATCCAAAACAATTTCAAATAAATCACCTTCAGACTCCAAATCATAATCTAAAACTTGTTTCAAACTATTAACAGTATTGTTATTGCTTCTTGTGTTGCTTCTATTGAGCCATTGTGCATCAATTCTACCCATTGAGAAAAGTTCTTTGCTGTCTTCATAGCCAAGAATTGGTGAATCATTTTGCATTATTGGACCAATGAAGCAAGGATTTGGTGTCCTATGTAGATTTGCTGGTGGATATTTGAATACACTTTGTCCAAGATTTACTAGTACTAAAATGTCACCATTTGATGCTAAAGTTGGGTAAAGTGGACTCCCAAATTCTTCTGTTTTGCAAAGAATTTCATGTACTGGCAATGAATCCACTGTGAAAAATACCTTTTTTTGGCTTGGATTGTAACCACAACCAATAACTTTTTCTGCTTTTCCCCACTCTTCTCTTTGTGATTCAAACACCAATTTCATTCCTAAAAAAAGCAATTTCAAGTATGGTTACTAAACTTCAACGACAACAGCATGCTCAATGTAATTTTACAAGTGGAGTGAAGTCACTAAACACTTAATACCTATATTGTGTCACGCGCTATAGTACAATAACAATATGTTATAGTTCCACAAGTGGGATTGGGGAGGATAATGTGTACACAGACGATAGACCTTATATTTATAATAATAATAAACATAAGTGGGTATGCATAAGTACTTACAGTAGATACATAGTGTTTAGTGACTCATTATTGAATAATAAAATGGATTTACCTAGAAAGTCTAGAGGAAAATGCAATGAAATTAAACTTTAGCTACTATAATAGTAAGGCCACTAAACTTTACCCATTATAACGACAAAACCTATGACATCAAGGTAACTTTACTACTATTATAGTCAGTTACGTTTTTTAACTTTATTGTTTAACGGGTAAAGTTCAGTTACTTCAACCATCAACAATAAAAGAAGATAATACTAGTGATTATTTGGTTGTTGACTTGTTATCAGTGTATGTTGTTGACAAATTCTGTTTGTGGTGTAACAATTCCACAATGTTGATCATGGACAATTAAAAATACTAATGACTGGTTACTAATGTGACTTTTGGGAAAAGGAATGAGCTAGTAAATAAACTTTGCTATTGAATGCAAAAAAAATAAAAAATGCCCACTTATGAAAAGCATATGAACATTTTCAGCGCTTAATTTTGACTTCTATAACTCTGTTTAAGCATTCTAATTTCTAGCTACTACAAATGGACTAAAAATTACCCCCTCAATTTCAATTTCTCTTATTTTTCTTAATCCGTTTTTAAAAAGTGTCTCTTTTCTTTTTCGATAATTCTAAACTTTTCACATAAAATGTTTAAGACCTCAAGACTAAAAACATTTTGATACATTCTACAATATCGTTAATTTAAAACAACAAAATTCAAAAGTCTTATTTACTTTATTAAATCCCAAAGTTAAAACCACTGCTATCACTATCACCACCACCAGCAACAACAACAAAAACATTTCTAGTGAAACTCTGTGATCCGGAGAGAATAGAGTGTATGCAGATGTTAAAATCAGACAAACAAATCGAAAAAAAGAACTTACCATCAAGAAAAACAGAACCATTTGAGTTAAATCCAATGGAACCTTGATAGCTGCCTGGAAGTTTAAGTGGAAGAGCACCGCCACCACTTGTTAGCCCAATTGACAACACAATAAACTCATCACTTCTCAAATTCTCGTTTGATTCTTGAATTTTTTGATGATAACTACTACTACTTGTAACATGAACTAAAGACTCTGAATTAGCCTTTGAATTAGAAGAATACTCTCTAATAAGCTTAATTTTCTCCAAATCTAATTTATCCTCTTTTACCTTTCCCATAACTTCAATATTATTATCTTGATTCCAAGGCAAAATTGTTATCTCAAAATAAGATTCTTGAGGAAATGATGAATTTCCCAAATGAGGTCCTGGTAAAGGCAAACTAGTTTTAACAACAGAGGAACAAGCTGACATAAATTTACCACTTCTATTGAGTTTCCGAATACCAGAATTGAATCGAATTTTCTGCATAAAATCAGATGAATCTTGACAAATTTCCCAACTCATATCAACCTCGATTAATCCGCTTACATTTTCCCCAACACTACCGCCACATGATCCTAAAATGGACCTAGCTGATGATCTAATGGATGGAGATGGAGTATAAGATGTGAAAGCAAATCTTGACCATCCATTTTCAACAGCTTCAGTTACAAGTGATGGATGATCAAACCAATTGAAACCTTGTTTAACAACATAATAATTATTATTATTATGTTTCTTTGTAACATCATGAACACTTACATGATGATGAAGTTTCGAAATCCCATTTTGTAAACTATGAGTTTGTTTTTTTGCGGAATTTGATTGATCTCCTTTAGGCTTTCTTGGACAACATCTTCGTTTGATTATTGTGATTAGAATTAAAACAACAATCACACTTGAAACTGCTACAAATGAAATCTTTAACCATTCTTGCATCTTCAAATTTCTTTTGGATTATCAAATTGACAGAAAATTTTGGTTTTTTATTTATTTTTGGGAACAGAGGAAAAACATCAACGGTGGCGGCAAGAGAATAAGAATGGTTCAAGAAAGACTGCAATAGAGACCAAAAAGAGAGAAAGTTGACATTTTTTTATATTTATATAAAAATGGAAAGAGAAAAGGAAGATGAAGTAAATGGAAAGAATGGGAGAGGCGTGCTAGGCCAAGAAAGATAACATTTAACAACTTTTCTATATTGACAAAAATGCAGGCACGCTCATAAATACATATTTATACTAATCTCTCCGTCCATTTTTATTTGTTCAATATTCCATCTGTTCCTATTTATATGTCGTTCTAACTTAAAATAAATATTTCTTAATACTCTCTCTGTCCAATAATAGTTGTCCACTATTGACTTGGTACACCCTTAAAAAACAATAAATAATAAGGGTAATATTATTATCTTATCATTTGACTTTATTAAATTTAATGCTTTGAAAAATGTATTAGATGATAAATAGTATTTAATAGCAAGGGTAAAATAGACACAAAAGTTAATTATCTCTTGATTTTTTAAATTGAACAACTATTTTTAGTATAATGGGCAACTATTGTTGGACGGAGGAGAGTACTTGTCATTTCACAAAACCAACACAGAAATAACACTTTTCTTCATATTTTACCCTTGAGAATTATTAGCTTTGTAAGTATGGATTTGACCAATATAAGAAAACTAAATGGTTAATTCATATTCGTTGGTTAATTTAATTAAACAAAATAAATTAATTTATGTTCATTTATTGAAAACTTGACTTCAAAATATCATTAAATAAGGATATAATAGTAAACTTACCTAATTTTTTAAGAATCGTGAAATCTAAATTGGTGACTTATAAATAAAAACAGAGGGAGTAGTAACTTGATGCATTCTTGACGATTAATTACAAAATAATAATTTTATTATATTATCAAATATAATATTTTTAAAAATGCTATAGGTAATCACAGATAAATTAAAAAGTAAGTGATGAGTTATTTTTTATTTTTTAAAATTGAACAAGTAAAAATGAACGAAGAAAAAAAAAATTCTTATGAATTTATGTGATAATGTTTGATTGACCATGAAATTTCAAAAAAGTGATTTATTTTGCAATTATATTACAAATCAATTAACTCCCATCTTGACATCAAATTGCTCACATTTCAACTAATTTAAATATAAATATCTATATCTTTCGTCAATATATGTATTTAGTAATTCAGGATTTTAGTCAAATTATTTCTTATTTATGAAATTACTTCTGTTTTAATCCTTTAAATATGAACCTTGGATATCTTTAATCCTTCAAAATTTGTTAAAATAAAGAACTTTTGATCCGACTAACAGAATATGTGACTAAATACACGATATCAAATGGAAAAAAAATAATTGACTGTTGAACCGACTAATAAATTGACCAAACTCGATTATATTTTTGCGCCATATAATAAAAAAAAATCATCTACAGTCGGTTTATTTAAAAGATTCGATCGGAGTTTTGAAAAAAAAAAAAAAAACTCTGGTCAATTTTTAAAAATAATTTTAAAAATGTTTTAAATAATCCACTATGAGAGAAAAATTGTTGTGTTAGTTGAAATTCAGGCTTATGCAATTGAATAAGAAATGCACATATAAGAGAGTAAATATCTCAAAAAATCATTCAAGTATGTGAAATTATTTGAAAAAGTTACTCAACTTTATTTTGTATCAATAAAGTCACTCGACTTACGGATTTTCTTTTATAAAGTCACTCAAGTTAAACTATTTTTCTAGAAAATCATTATAACCAAAAAATAAAAAAGATAATTGCACAAACCATCCTTCAAGTTTAGTTTTGTAATACTTATTTCCATTGTTGCTTATAATATTATGCTTACCTCTCTTATTTTAGTTTTTTAATAAATATTTTCTTAACCTAATTATTATTAACATAAAAATTTATGATTTAATTAAATTGCCCTTTATCATATACTATTTAATTTAATTGATTTTATAACATCTTTTTATTCAATTTCTCAAAAAATTCATTATGTAGGCATGTAGATGTTATAATGATTTTTTTTGAGAAATTGATTCAATTTTCAATTTTCTACCTGCTTAAAATCATCCAGTTGAATTACAAACTGGGTAACACAAGCAGAGAAGTATAAATTTTTTTGAGGGTTATAATGATTTTTTTTTGATAAATTGATTCAATTTTCAATTTTCTACATGCCTACATAATTATTATTTTTGTTGAGAAATTGAATAAAATGATGTTATAAAATCAATTAAATAAAATAATATATGATAAAGAAATTTAATTAAATCATAAATTTTTATGTTAATAATAATTAGGTTAAGAAAATATTTATTAAAGAAAATAAAATAAGAGAGGTAAGCATAATATTATAAACTACAATGGAAGTAAGTATTAAAAAACTAAACTTGAAGGGTGGTTCGTGCAATTTTCTCTTTTATTTTTTTGGTTATAATGATTTTCTAGAAAAATAGTTAAACTTGAGTGACTTTATAAAAGAAAATTCATAAGTTTAGTGACTTTATTGATACAAAATAAAGTTAAGTAACTTTTTCAAATAATTTCACATACTTGAGTGATCTTTTGAGATATTTACTCACATAGAACATTAAATAGAAGTCCAATTGGTTGTACTAAAATATTTTTGTGTTATACTTAAACGATCAAGCTTACTCGATTTTTTATTTTCTTGATTTTTGGGGCAAACATAATTGATTGGCCTCTTCAGTTTTATTTTTAAAAAATTGGATCAAACCGATCAAGTTAGTCATTTGTTGATCGTTCCAAAAGATTTTATGTTCTTAGTACTGTTTTTCAATAGTTTTAGTTATCAAAAATGCTTTTCTTTGGCAAATTTAAGGTACTAAAGCAAAGATGTTTAGAGTCATAAATAAAGGACCTAAATAGAACTACTCTAGTAAATAAAGAACAATTTTAGCTAAGAACTCCGAATATTTTTATATATCGAAGCTTGGACATATAACAAGAAATCATCTAATTTGTTTTCCCACCAATAGACTTTGAAATTTTATGATAAAAATAAGCTTTAAATATTTACATAAATTATTTGATTAAAATTAAAATTCTTAATTATTTCTAAATTTTAAAGAGTAATAATTTTGTTGGAACAATTTTTTTTTAAAAAATATCCTCATAAATTGAGATTGAGGAAGAAATTATTAAAAACCGACACTATTTTTAGGGCATTAGGGGACGCGTTTCTCGTTTGTTTTTAATTTAATATTTCAAAGAACATAGAAAATAAATTGTTTTGTTTTAGAATAAAGTCTTCTAGAGAGAAACAAAATTCTTGAAATGGAGGTCAAGGATGCATGGTTTGACTTATGTCAAATTTGCCTAAAACCAACACCAAATTAATATGAACGGTTGTTAATTGTCAAGAATTAATTTTTTTATAAAAACAAATCAATAGTGGACCAAAAAATGTGATAAAAATAGCTTTTAGACTTTAGTGTTATACATAGTGTAACTTTAATTTGACATAAATTAGAATTTTGACTTTTATTATTACAGTAGATAAAGTAAAGTGATTATACATGAAATTAAGTTTGATTATGTGTTATGGTTTTTTCCTAAAAATGTTTATAATTATATATAACCTAAGTGATTATACGCAAAATTAATTTTTTTGTATGTATATAAAATAGCTAATTCCAAATATATAGTTACAAAAATAACGAATTCACATGTGCACTTTAACTTTTGCTTTCTTGTATAGATCCAATATTATATTGCTTAAAAATAATAATACGAAACAAATTTTGATTTGAGATATGAAATAAAGTCTTAAATTAAAGATCACTTACAAGTTGAATTGTGATAAAAAAAAAAAATTATTTACATGAATTCTGCATACGACATTTTATGTTTCGGAGTACTTTTTATCCAACCGAACCTTCTTATTTTGGCGTTTAACTTTGTAGAAAAGTAAAAATCAAAAGTGGGGAACAAATTACAAGAACGGGAAATCTAAGGAAAGAAAAGAATAAGAAAAAGCTAGAAATATACAAAAGTGAGAACCTGTTTCCATTTGCGAACTCTTCACTTTCGATACCATATTTGTGTCGAATTCTCCAAAAATACATTACTTTTAAAGAATTTGACATGCACCTGTTAATATTTTTGAAGAGTCCGGATAACATAGATTTTCATAGAACAAGATAAATGGTATTCATTCGGTCCCAAAATATTTATCATGTGTCATTTCTCGAAAGTCATATAATATACATAATTTTTAATTAATATTTTAAGATATACTTTTCACAATATTAATATAAAAAAATTACTGGTATAACTTATACTTGTGTGTTTCGCATCGTTTCTGAATATCTAAATTTGATTTTAAAATTTTGAATTAATTTTTAAAAATCACTTAAATTGACTGTTGAAAAACTAAACGTGACATTTATTTTGGGACGGGAGGATATTGTTTTTTTTTTTTTGGTCGAAGGTTATCACATATAATCAAATACAATTCTTAATTTAGCGTAGGGATGCCATCGAAGTAATGATTTTGCATCATCCGCTTTTATTTTGCTTTTACTTTTTTTCTTGTTATTTCTTTGGATTCATTAGCATGATCCTTAAAAGACCCAAAAAAGAGGACAATTTCATGGCAAAAGCTGGTCCAATATTTAGACTTTTCTTCTTCTTACACATAATTTTTTATTTACAAAAGACTCAAAAACTTTGAAAAAGTAAAAGATAGACAATGAAGGGCGGGCTAGCAATTTTGTTAAATTAAAATTCTTTATTAATAATTTTTTTTTTTTATTTGTCCATTCAGTCCAGATCATGTAATGAATACTGTAGAACAACTATAGACTATGACAATTTTGAATAAATTTTATCTATTTATAAAACTTTCAATAACAATCAGCGGAGCAAATTGAAATTATAGTTTTTCTTGACACAATCCACGCAAAAAATTCCTTTAAGAAAAAATACACAACATTTGAATTCACACATTAAAAAGTAGATAAGTTTCTTCTTCTTGTATGAGCTGAATATTGTATTTCTTGTGGTTTTTCATGGTTTAAAAATTAAATATAATGATCATAAATTAGGTCAACCCCTTTTTATTCCTTCTTTATATTTGTCTTTGTATTTCTGGACAAGACAGGACACTATGGAGGTCGTCAAGAATTAAAGTAGACGATTAGTAAGTAGTTGAGTGGTTCTTTTCTTCTTAGTGATAGAGCAAATTTATAGTCCGGAATACCTATGATCTTCTCTCTTATTAATATTATTATTATGCTAGTAATAGCTTATTCTTCAATTTTTTTACTATTATTGTTCCTCTTACTTTAATCACCTTTACTATTTTTACTGTCTGTATTATTCTTTCTTCAATATTTTTATCATAATTTTTTTTACTCATGCATTCTATTCACATATCCCGAAAAATGATTTTTTTGAGTTGAAAATTTATCGAAACAAGCCTCTATTTCACAAATAAGGGTAAAATCTGTGTATACCTCACATTCCTAGTTCCCACTTATAAAACTATACTAGTATATTATTGTAGTATTCCCAATTTGTGGTTATAACGTACTTGACATTCCCAGGAAGAGATGGCTAGAATTATTGTACTTGCTAAATTCATAGATTTATTGATTAACCTAAAAAGCAGACATTGGGTTGAGCTACTCCATCAACTTTCAATTTATGTTAAGTAGTTTCATTAATTTGATATGGAGTTTAAAAAAATAATTTTTAAAATATGTGATTTAAAACATGTTATAATTATATTTATATGATAATGAGATTTGAAATTTCTGGTCTTAAATAAGCCATAATATTTGTATGGCTATACAAATTTCTATTTAATGACCAGATGAAAATTTTAAAGCTAAATTATTTTCGAATATAAAATGTATCATTTAATGAAGGGTACTTATTTTGGTTTATAATATACCCAGCATAATATCATTCTTGTGAAAGTGTATTAGATACAAATTAATTATTAATTGGTAGATTAGGAAGAAGAATAATGTGAAGATAATAGGCATCTATGAATCACAAAGAAATTAGTTAAAGCTAATCATACATTCTATTTCACGGAAAAGATACAAACAAAAGAGTTGTTTGCTAGACCTCCTTGTGTCGGATATCACTAAAAAAAAAACATAAAGAGAGGTAATTTCAAAATTTATTTACTCGATTAATTTAAATTAACATCGTATAAAATAAAAAATGCTTTCTACCAAAGTTTTTCCTATTCACATAGCATGAACTCAAGATTTCTACCCCTTATAACTAAAGAGATCTTCTTTATGTCACTTGCTCTTCTAAATTATGGTTTTTACTTATATGGACTAAGAAATTAATTATAACTACCATAGATTATGATAGGTGGTAAGTATTTCTCCATTTTTTTATTAGTTATCTCAAATTTAAGTTTTAAATGAAATCATATCTAATATGAAGCATTATACCACTAGAATTAAAAATTTGAAGAGCGAACTTAAATTAATAGGTTCGTATAATAGATATCAGACACTGTGTCCAATATTGATTCCTTCAAATGTATCAAATAAGTATATAGGAAGTAGGAAAGTAAGTATATCCGTTGAAAGCATGGTAAAGAACAAAGTGAAAGTAAAAAATGAAAGGACAGACAAGAAAGAGTGGCACAAAAAAAGAGTAAATGGTAAAAACATTCCATAGGAGTCATAGGATATACTACTATAGTAAACAAAAGCATGAAAGATGGACCTTTTGTCCCTTCATTTTGTTTCCTATTTTGGAACAAAGATATCTTCCTCCTAATTATTATAGTTGTACGGTACATTTAGCAAGGAAGCAAAATTAATCTCGTACTTGGTCAATTTTTTCCTTTTTTTTTTTGTGCTTGATCAAAACATTACACTAGAAGAAGTAAATGATGAGGCCTTGATATATGTCACCCACACGTCAATTATGTGTCAACAAGAGCTAACCCCAAAGGTTGGGATTATATATATGTCATATTATTGTGTAACGTCAATATCCTGACTATGACCAGGCTTAAGTGATAAATCGGAATCAAAATGATAGTCCAAGCATAACTCCTGCTTGATAGGCTTAATTAGTTAAGAAATAAAGTTGCACCTTTGTTATTAGTAAATATTATAACTTTTGACTTGATAATAACCATTTGATCCTAGCTAACAAGTAATACCAGAGCACAAGTCATGAGTTCTACTCTCAAGAACGAATGAACGATATGATGCATGTGAAAGGTGTTGGGGGAGAGATTGTGGCAAACGTCAACATTTTGCCTATAACGAAGCTCATGCGATGGATTGGGGATAGCCCAAGTCAGAATCTTTGTCGATTATGGAGTTTGGTTAAGAAATAAAATTATGTTCTTGCAATCAACTATAACTTTTAATATAATGATAAATACTTGATGATCCTAACACACATAAGCTAATTTTTAGTTTATTTAATTGTCCATTATATGAAATTTACTGGCCCATTGTTCTCACAAGGACAATGGACCGACAGAACTAGTGATCCCATACAAAACAGACCAAGCTGTCCTCTAGTCCATGCCTAAGCCCATAAAAGCCCATCTTGTCATGATAGTTTAACTACTGAACTCTTATTTTCAATGTTAAATTTACAAAATTTGAAAAGTTTCTAAATCTAGAATAAATTTGATGTCATTCTTATATTTTATTATTGGGCAACTTACAGATACGGCAAATTCATTTAAACAAATAACATTATATGGGTGTAGTTTATATAATTATATTCTATGGGTATATTTTAATTTGCTATTAAGATTTTTTTTTTTGTATATAGCGTGTTTCTTGACTCAATAATATACAAATTGTATTTTATGAATTAATGAGCATTAAATGATGTAACTGATGATACACAATTCCATAATTCAAGGGAATTGTGTCAATTAAATACTTCTTGTTCCAAGAAAAAGAGTTCTATTGCCATAAAAACTCCATATGAAAAATCAGAATTTTCCTCCTACCCACTACTAAACCACAGGATTAAGCAAAACTATTGTATATTGAAGTGAAGGTAATGTTTTAGTTCGTTTAAAATTCATGGTTTTTCCTCTTTTTCTCTTTTTAAGTGGTTGTAGTTCGATGAAATCAAAGATACGATTTGTATATTTGAAATGTATATGATTCGACAAGAAGATTGTTCTTCTTTAATTTTCTAAATTTTGTTTTAACTGTAATTTGTATATTAGTCAAACAGTTTGTATATTGTAAGGTTGATAGAAGTTTGGTACAAGGTTTTCGAGTATGTGGGGAACGTTTGTATATAAAACTGAAATGCACGATTTGTATATTTCAAGTGTGTATGATTCGACAAAAAGATTGGTCTTATTTAATTGTCCACAATTTGTTTTAAGTGTAGTCTTTATATTCATCAAAAAAAAGTTTGTATATTGTGCAGTTGATAAAATTTGTGTACAATTTTTTCGAGTTTTAATTGTGTAAAAACTTGTATGTGAATTGTATATATAAATTCAATATGTATATTGGGAACGTTTGTATATAAATTGAGGAGCGTGTATGTATATTCATTTTGTGTAGACTTTATAATAGTAAAAAAAAGTTTGTATATAGTACGATTCTGTATTATTTGTATAATTTTGTTTATATTGTGTATAAATTCTAGAAATAATTGTAATGAATAGCATATAGGATGGTTATATACAAATCTGCAAATTAGTATACAAATAAGGATAGTATTTAAAGAACAAACATCTTTTCTTGAGTTTTATACAATAATTGCGACACAGATTGGAGTTGACGTGAATAAGAAGGCATTGAAGATTGCGTATAAAGTTGAAGAGCAGAAAATATAGATATAATTCATACAATCTTGTGATACTACATGCAATTTTGTATATAGTAACTAAATATACAAAACTATGTATACATATATGTCAATCAATATGTATATATCAAATAAAATATACAAATAAAATACTTATATATGCTAATATACATATACTACATGCAACTTTGTATATAGTAACTAAATATACAAAACTCTGTATACATATATGTCAATCAATTTGTATATATTAAATAAAATATACAAACGGCAGCATAGAATTGAGAATTAAGCATAAAGTATACATAGTAATTTTTTCTCTTCGATCTCAATTCTTCAATAGATTTTTACTCTAGAACAAGTTTAGAAGATGGGGTCGAATCGTCCATCTTGCTTTGAAATCTGATAGTCTGATAGCTAATGGAGGAATTTTGAAAAAAAATTATACAAAAACTAATAAGCATAATACCTATACAACTGATGAAACCCGGAAAAAAAAAATTACCCACGAAATAGGCGGTTCACGAAAATTGAAAAAAGAATTGGAGGGAGAAGGTGAAATTTTTCCAATTCAAATTTTAAATTGAAAGATGAAGAGTGATTTTAGGAGATATAATTCATACAATCTTGGAAGTTGAAGAAATAATGATGGCGAAATTAATGGTTTGAATTCATGAGAGAGAAAGTTGAATTGTATATAATGATATATATATAAAGAAGAGTTGATTCGTGTGGGTCCCATTGTTAATGACAAAAAAATTAAAATTGTATTTATTAAATGTAAATAAATTAAAGTATACCCTTAATGACTAATAGACTAGTAAGGTTTGCCATTATATGTAATTTTTCCTTCTATGCGCACATGAGAAATACAATATTCGTCATTCCCTCTATTCCACTTTATTTGACACTATTTACTTATTAGTCACTTCAGCTTTGATACCCGCAAATATGAGAAGTCTTCATTGAGTTTTGGGAAAAGGCCCATTTACGATAGTGGGCCTAAGGGCTGGTTTTTTCTAAGTTGGGTTGAGAACCAGGTCTCTTTACCCAAAGGGTTTATGTTCTTGCAACGACATTTTCTTTTGGAAAAATTACTAAAGTACACATCTTTTAGTATATTATTTTTCATTTGTCTCTATATCTTTTAAAAATAACTAAAATTCCTTATTTTAATAATGTATCTGTATTAATGTATTAATGTATCCGTGTTTGTATTAATGTATCCACGCTTTCATTAATGTATCCGGATTGGATTAATTTTAAGAGATTATTGTAATTAGAAAAAAAATAGGAATAGATAGTAATTTCATCTTTACACTATATGATTTATGTAACTTACTGTCTATCACGTCAAGTTAATCAATAAAATATGTAACTCTTTTTATTAAATGTAGCGGAATATGTTGACTTTAAAATTATAGTCATAATTTACTACAATTAAATTACTCCGAACACTTATCCACTGTGATCAGAAAAGAAAGTAATGTGAAATAATTCTTATTTCTTAGAACTTTTGAAAGCATATAATAGGTCATTTTATTTAATTTAACCAATCAAGAATATATTTAACATTTTTTTTCCTTTTTATTTCCTATTTGATGTCCAGTATTTATATTAGAGTCATATTAAATTAAAATTATGCATTCATTTTTGGAGGAGACACTTCTAGCAGAATATTTACAATTCTCATAGGCTCAAATCCGAGACCTCGAAACATAAGGAAATTCATATGTTCCCCTCGATCGACTGATTGCGAAAGATTTGTCGGAAGTCGGAACTATAGTTTGATGTTAGACAAGAGCTGTGACCATTAACAATTGGTGCAATGATTGCCTTTTTGCACTCATTGTTAGTGTATCAAACTGTTATATGTGTTTAATCACTTGAATACTATTTTGCATTACTTCAATCTAAGTGTAGTCAAAATATTACTTACTAGATCCTTTTAATTAAATCTTTTGTTGTCCAATATAATTCTGTATCTAGTCAAAATGGTTCTCATTTTATGTCAGGTTAATTGTCAGTGGGGCTGTCTTTATTTGAGGATTACCTAGAGTAGTTGATTTATTTTGATGTTAACTTTATACTTAATTACTTATTGCATCTCAATTGGATATGACCCGTCTAATTCGTCTAAGTTTTGGGTGGATTAAGACTAATTAAGTTAACTCATGAACACATGACTTATTCAACTGGTTTAAAAATAGGAAAAATTGCCTAAATACACATTTTATTTTACCATAATCTCTAAAAAAATTTACCATTTAAAAAAATTTCAAAATTCTCTCTTGGATACATCACTCCCCTTTTGCTGATACATCTCTATCCCCCTCTCCTCTCTGATACATCACTCCCTTCTCGGATACATCCCTCCCTTCTCTGATACATCACTCTCCTATGTATCCAGATGTCCTATCCCTTCTCTGATACATCTCTATCCCTCTCTGATACATCCTCCCCTCTCGGATACATCCCTCCCCTATGTATCCGGATGTCTGCTGATGTATCCGGAAGTCTAGTGATGTAACCGAAATTCATAAATTTTAAGGAATTTTTATAATTTGGAAAAGAGTAGGGAAATAATGTAATTAGCTCTTTAACACTATACGATTTATGTAAATTATACTTAAAAATAACCCGTCAATTTACTGTGGCAACCCATTTGAACTCGTTCAATTCAGATCATCTAAAAATTGTGATGATATCAAGACTCTAGTTCTAATTAATCTATAAAAAAATTAGTCAATATTTTTTGTTGCTATGTTATATATAGTCATAGCTTCTAATAAAAAAATTAATTAAGTAATTAAAGAACTTATCAAAAGAGAAAATAAAGATAATGAGAATTTAGTAAGAATTAGGGGAATTGAGTTATTTTCATTATTTAACTCATTTTGACCTAATCTATTCTAACCGAAGTAACATGTAGGTAGATTAATGACCAATTCAATTTTTTTTAATTTTTATAATAGTGGGTTTCTAAGCCAGCTTGCGAGCACCTTGACTAATTCCATGAAGTATCTCTCTTCCCACCAACAATAGGTACAATGTAACTCTATCCATCAAGGCAAGACCATATAGTAAAAAATCATCTAATGTCTTGTCTCTACTCAAATTTGAACCTGGGACTTGAAGGTACTCTACTCGCTAGGCCACACCCTTGGATGCATTTATTACTTCAGTTCATTATAACATACCTAATTTCAGTCCAACCCGCAGGCACCTATTGTATAGTAACAAAAAAAAGCCAGATACATTTTGTGGGGAGTGGGGATTGCCTGTGAAGTCTCTTTCTATACCTAAAACACAACGAATATTATTTCAATATTTGTTGCATTTTACAATGACCCTTTGCCTTCCTCCCACGACATACCAAATGTTTAAGTCTTTATCAGCTTTTGTATTTATTTATTTTGATTAAACTAATTATGGAGTACTATATATCAATCAATCAATCATTTAGGTGTAAATCCCAAATTAGTTGAAGTTTATTATGTTAAATTATTCTATTTAAGCGTTAATTATTTATCATGAGTTCTATAGTATTCTACACAATTGGATACATATGTATACTTCCTACTCTTTTGGTGTCCATTTTTACTAAATTCTCTTAATGAGAATGCCCTTTTTCTGTTTGAGGATAGAGCATTGTGTTTGGGGTTGTATATATAGTTTGTTATGTATTTGGAAAAAGTGGGATTCTTCGTATATAGGTGATTGATGGCCATCAATTTGATCTTTTAAGTTCTTCTTCATTTTATTCATTTAATTAAGAGTATTCTCATGTATTTGTGTAAAGTAAATTCTTATATATAATAAATTTGGATGTGTTTATCTCGTAAGTGAAAGACAGGTCTGATCTGCAAGTATATGTTAGTGACTTGTTATATTTTAAAGAAGATTGTTTGTATTTTCTTCAAAGAAAAATCATTCTCACGCCTCAAGCTGTCTTTCATTTTTGTTTCCAAATTATTGATTTTTCTTAACACATTCGAGTATAACATAAAAACAATCTAAAGATATGAGTATCGACATGCATAACGAAAACTCTTACTAAAAAATACAATCACTAGCAAGTGGGAATATTTTCTTCGTTTAAGCAATCTACGCAGAGTAAATCAACAATAAGCGTATAGTGATGTTGGTTTTGCAAGTTGATTAGAAATATGTCGGCGTTACGTTCTCAGATTGTTTGGAGTAATAAACGTGAGAATCATGAAGAGATGTTGTTAGTGTGAAACAATAAAGAGAGAAAAAACCACAAAATAATATAATAAAAAGATCATGAGGAGTAGCGCCAAAGCAAACTTCCGTATTAGTTTTTCTGTAATTAGCAGCCGATTTCTTTGTATTGCGGCGGACCCAACCTAAGTTAGCTTATATCAAATATTGATTTTATTTTTAAAATATAAACTATGATCTATAAATTTATTTTTCATATATAAAAAAATTATCTTGAACGTGAAAAAATTGTACAAAGTATTATATTTGTCTGTGCTAAGCAGCTGATTGCTTTTGTATTGCGGCGGCGCAAGCTATATCTATCTCGAAATAGGAAAGTCGGCAAAACCCCACATGTCCCTATTTTCATTTTTTAGCTCGGTGCGCATTTACTCTAACTAATATTATTCAAAGTGGCCAACAATCAACATATTCAATTTTCATCTTACAATGTTTAGGTTTTTAATATATTTTCTAATCACACTAACAATGATTTCTAGAAGATAATTTGATAAAACTCATTCCATTTGAAAGATTACAACGAATATGTTGATTAGAGTAGATTTTGCACAAATTTTATAGTGTTAAGAGCTAATTACATCTTATCCTTACTCTTTTTCAAATTACAAAAATTTCTTAAATTTGGTGGAAGAATTCGGATACATCTCAAAATGTCCCGATACATCGTATAAAATAATATATCCGACTGATACATCACGTAAAGTAATGTTCTGATACATCGCGTACGTCTCGATACATCATAAAGTGATGTATCCGATCGATACATCGCGTAAAGTGATGTATTCGACCGATATAATACATCACGTAAAGTGGAGATTTTTATAATTTTTTCAAATGGTAATTTTTTTTAAAAAAATATATAATAAAATAAATTATGTATTTAGGTAATTTTTCCATTAGATAAAGCTTATTCAATTAATTATGAGTGAAACTAAAATTTATAGTTCATGAGATTTTGATTTTTCATAAGTTACTTTAGTAAAGAGCTAGCTCCTCTATGTTTGACAACTCAATATTGTGAAAGATTCAGAGTATCTAATTCAAAATCTTTAACGTAACGAAGTCACATAGCTAATAGGCTAAAACAATATAAAAATACTCTTAATATAATATGATATTATTCATATTAACATTTCACATTAGCAATTGAATTATGAAAAAGATAGTATAATACACAAAACGTTCCACATTAGTAATTTTAACGATTTTAATTGGATTACTTAAAATTCAGTATCAAGCAAATTTATTTTCTAAAATAAAAGTCATACCATATATTATTATATAGAAAAAGAGTTTGGATTTGAAACGGAAGTAAGGTTATGTAAGCTGAAATCAGTGGTATGTACATGTGTTTAGAAATTTAATATATGTCATTTGCGTGGACATATAAAAGTCACTCTCAAACGCCACCACACCGACTTACTTTCACACTTAATTTGTTTTTTCCATTTTGATGATATAAGCTATAGTATTATTTTTGCAATTAAAATAATATTAATTACCGCCCCTCCTAAAACTTCAACCAACTTGTCAACAATCTAATTAAAGTCATCCTCATCTTTAATTGTTAATCCATTTTAGTCAAAATTCATTGTATGTTTCTCCTTTGAGTTCTACCACTATATTGTTTTGGAAAAGATATATATACATAGAGTGGAAAGGAAAAGAAAATGCATAATAATAAAAATAGTACATTAATAAAGAGTATTAAAATCTTTATCGATATTAATTAATTATTATTAAATTTAATATAATTATATACTTAAGAGATATTTATAAGAGTGCTAATTACCATTACTAAAAATCATTTTTGTTATAGTGATGAAGCAAAATAAGAAAGAGGAAATAAAAATGAATTGTAAAAATGATTAGTTTTTACTTCTTTTACATCGCTTATTATTTTATTTTTTTAAAAACTAAATGCAATTTAATTCTTGATTTATTTAATATTGGACTTCCTATTATGTTGTTTACGCATTACATATTTAGAGCCTGTTTGTCATTGCTGCTAAAAACTGCTTATTTCTAGAAGTGCTTTTTAAAAATAGCTTTTCTGAAAAGTGTTTTTTAAAAAAAACAATTTGTGTTTGGCAAATTCATTTGAAAAGTGCTTTTGATAAGCAATTTGTGTTTGACTAATTTTTAAAAATAAAGTGTTTTTGAGAGTTAACTTATGAAAAAGGGCAAGTATCAATGTGCTTTTAATATTAAGATTATTTTATAGAGAGAAACTATTTTAAATATCTAATATAGAACTTTAATTAAATTTTTATTTTAATTAAACTAAAATGTACATATTCAAATTTTTAATCAATATTATAGATAGATAGATAAATAAATAAATAAAATATTAACATAATGATTTAAATATAATTAAAAATATCAAGAAAAATAAATTCAAAAATTAAATCACTACATACGAAAAATATAATTACTTTTTCTCTTTTTTAATTCTACAAAAATATTGTTGTTACATATTTCTAATAATACATAAAATAATATATAAAATATAAAATATAAATAATACTGTATAAACATAAAATAAAATAAAAAGTTTATCATATAAAAATAAAAAATAAAATTCTTGAATAAAATTTACGATATATGTTAATTAATTAATAAGAGATATATTGGTAAATATGTATATATGTAAGGGATATTTTAATCTTCAAAAAAATAATTTTCTGCTTCTGCTTCTTTTAAGAAGCATAAATTTTTAGCTTCTTGCCAACAACAGAAAAACTGTTTCTGCTTCTTTTTAAAAACACTTTTAAGGGTTTGCCAAACACTTAATTTTTTTTCTTTAAAAAAGCACTTTTGGCCTTCCAACTAGGGCTATTCAAAACCGAACCGAAACCGAAACCGATAACCCGAACCAAAAAAAAGTTATTGATTTATCAGTAATAGATTATTGGTTTAGCGGTTTTGATAACGGTTTAAATTTTTTTTGTTATCGGGTTATCGGTTCTTAACGGTTTGAGGTTTTTTCTTAACGGATAACCCGATAGTAAATTAAATAATTATATTTTTATCATTTTGTATAAAAAGTCCTTGACTTAGAGTTTAGTTTCCTACTTTTATTTTTGGCTATCTCAAACTTTTGGGTATTCTACAATGTAAAAGTGTTTGTTTTTTAGCAAGATGTTATTTGTGAACTCATGTGCATGGTTCATTTGGTTTGTCACCTTGTTTCTACGTGATTTTTAATGACTTTTTTTTTGTGTCAAATCTTAATGGTTAAACCGATAACCGAACCGATAACGATCAATAACCGATAAACCAATAACCGATAAGTCAATATCTTAATGGTTCTTTAACGGTTTAACATATCTACAAACCGATAACCAATAAGTCAAACCGATAAACTTCAAAATCGAACCGATCGATACACAGCCCTACTTCCAACGGCAATGCCAAACAGGCTCTTAATCCTAAACATTCGAGGTATTGAGTATCTTATCCCGCAAACTGTCTAAAGTTAAAAGTTAGGTTTGATGTCCATTTATTATTATTATTTTATCTTTCCCAAGTTGTTATAATAGCATATTTATCAACATCTTTAAATTAAATCACCAATTGGAAGCCATAATCAGTTAGCTCTGAATTGAGATTTCTTGGCTTACATATATTTTTTTAATTAAAATATTATGCTTAGAAAAAGATGTTTTATTGATTTAAATGAAGATGTTTCCACATTTGTCGTTATCGTTGAACAACAAAAAAAAAAACTCAGTGCAATCATAGAAGTTGAAACAAAAAAAATTTAAAACAAAAATTAAACAGGACATATACATTTATGTGATTACGAATTTTTTCTAGAATCATGTCGATGGTTAAGATTCTTACTCTTTTAATCATAAATCTTAAATTTGAATTTATGAAAATAAAAAAATCATATTGAAAATATCACCTTAAAAAAATATAAGCACTATAATATACAAATTCAAATTTAATTAAATTTTAATGTGAGTAATCGAAGAGAAAAGCGTTCAATGTCCACATCGATCAAATAACGATTGATATCTCTTGACTTAATTTATTTTGAAGTCTACTTGCAATTGCAAGTTACAACTAAAAGCAACCTAATCGTACCCTCTGCGGTTCTTCCTTAATTTTTTTCTCACTCGATGATCAGTAACTGTATTGAAGTCCGACTCAGATTCGTGTCACATAAGGCTTGAGAGGGAATTAAATAAATTAATTCTTTTGTCACATTTCCATTTTATATGTCTCTTAAAAAAAATATTAATTAAAATTTGGGCAATATCTTTATATAGTATATATATTTTTGGGTAAGAAACCATATTACTCTGAGGCCTGAGGTCTCCTTTCATTTGGTGTTGTACTATATCATTGCTTTTAAACAAATTAATGTTTCGGATTCTTGATTTTGAGTTATCCCTTTATTATTTTTGCTTTGTTTCGAAATTAGGCTATGCTTTTTGAACTTTGTAATATTTATTATTTATTGTTATGGTGGTATATAACGAAGAAACATGTAAAAGAAATTTATTTATACTAAATAGATTGTGGTTAAAGAGTATAAATGGAGAATTAATAAATATCCCTTCGTACGACCTGAATTATTGATCGGTAACAATTATAATATTTGCAACTATTTGTGTCACATTCAAAACGCTTGATCTTTGCGTGAGGAGAAAGTGTGACACCACAATTTTATTTTATTTATACACTATAAATATATTAATGTAGGACAAAACTATGGCTAAACATATAAAATGCATTCGTATTTCACAAAGAAAAAGAAAAATGAGTAACATTATTATTAAAATTACTGTATTTAGCCTAGTAAATTTTTAGAGCTCATTTGATTTGTAGACCAAAAAAAAAAAAAAAGAGGGAAGAGCCGACCATCAACACCATCTTAATGACCTCAATGATTATTCTGTACTTCTTTAGATAATTATTTGAATTCCAAGTTTCCTGTCTAGAAAACCTATTTTTACCTAAATATGTGGAAAAAATGATGAGTATCAATTATCATCCACTTTATTATGAATAATTATTTTATTCTTACAATTTATTTATTTTTAAAGTGTAAATAAGTTTGTAAAATTTTTACAAAATTTCTTTAAGAGATAGTAATTAATGTATACTATTTGATACTGAATAACTAATATTGGAGGTAAAATAATTAAATTACCATAATAAAGCAATATACATTTTTTTATAACTAATAATACATTACTAATCTCTATCTAACTCCCATCGGTTAACAAATGATCCCTAAATACTTAATACCTAAATAAAGTAATATACAATTTTTTTTATAATTAATAACACATTAGTAATATTTGTCTATTTCTTTTCGCTTGCTAAATAACCCTTAAATATATATTCAGATGTTTAAAAACAATCCATCTTAATTCTTCAGTGTTTAAATCTATAAATAAAATTTTAATTATTTAAATATGTGTTCAAATTTAAATATCTTAATTTTAATAAAAACAAATAAGGCCTCGCGGTTACCAAATAACCCCTAAATACTTGAATCGAAGAATAAAATTATTGCCTCCCTTAATTAGTGAAATTGGTGGGAAGAAAAAGAAAGAAAATAAGTGAAAAAATGCTCCGATGGAATATGTCGGCCGAATTTGTACTTATCTTTAAGGAAGATCAACGTGGCGGCCGTGCCTAGACGACAGACTAGCAGCCAAGCAAAGAAAACAAATTACTCTCCTCTTATGCGTACTCCATATGTTCTCTTCCCTCAATCATCCACACAAACACTCACACAAAGACTCCTAACGAGGATTATGATAGAGTGATAAGTACTCTTTCATTTTTAATTAAAAGATTTTGGATTTGAAGTTTTTTAGTGTATATGGAATCGCTTTTATTAAAGAGTATCTTATCTTTAATGTGAGATTTTCTGGTGTAAATTCAAATTTAATTGAGCTCATATCAAACACTGAATGAAAATTCTCACATCATCATACACCACCCACCTTGGGGTTTGTTACTTGTTTTTTTCCTTCTTTTCTCTTTCCATGTATAAATACAAAATTTATCTCTATATTCCCACCTCCATATATATACGAGACTTGTTCTAATAACAAACGTTCTTTCATATATCTGATTTTTCTCCTTCCCCATCTTCCTGCTTCCTTTTTCTGAAACAAGTGAGTATATTTATTAGAAAAAGAAAAATCTCTTTTTTCAGACTATGATGGAAGGAGAAAAGAGAAAGCAGAGGCAACACCAACAAGAAAAGCCATACAGAGGAATACGGATGAGGAAGTGGGGTAAATGGGTAGCTGAAATTCGAGAACCAAACAAACGCTCACGAATTTGGCTTGGTTCATACTCCTCCCCTGTAGCTGCCGCTCGTGCTTACGATACCGCTGTATTTTACTTGCGAGGTCCTTCAGCTAGGCTTAATTTCCCCGAATGCATAGTTGATGACCATGAAATTCACGATCTATCAGCTGCTTATATTCGGAAGAAAGCTACTGAGGTAGGTGCTAGAGTTGATGCTCTCCAAACTGCGATTCATAATTCTACTGCTAATTCTGCTGAATCGAACTGTAATTCGAATTCTAAACCAACAAGGATGATGATGAACCCGGATTTGAATGAATATCCCACCCCAGAAAGTTGCGAGGAAGATAACTGAATCTCTGCTACAAATTAAAGCCACAAACGGGCGATTTACAGAGCGAAAACGGGAAAGGGGATTATTGTTATGACGATTAGATATATTGAGAGATCCATGTATGAAATATAATCCGAAGGGATTATATGTTAATATTATCAATTATCGTAGTTATTAAAGGAAATTAATCCCAAAATTACGATTAGTATCTGTTCGTTTCCTCTTAAAACTTCTTTGAATTTGATTGTTTTTTCTTCATAATTTCCAATTTTGTTACTGTTTCATTGAAGATTGGAATGGAATCGTCACTAATCACTAATGATAGAAGATAAAAGCCAAAAAAAAAAAACAAGATATGGCCTACGAAAAAAGGAAAATTCAGTTGTGGCAAACAAATTCTCCTTTTTATGTTAGAAGTAGATAAGAAGATAAGAAGAGGAAGAGAGATGAGATGGGGTTTGTGTTGTAAACCGGTAAAATACGTGACGTTGATCGTCTGTGGAGACCACCACCGCCATACGATGGAGTCCCCACGCGAGAGCCATGGTGTTTTAATATACTAAGAAAAAGATAAAAAAAAAAAACTTGAAAAAGAAGAAAAGTAGTGGTCCTAATTTTTTTTTGGTTAACCTGTGTCCGAAGCTTGCATTGACGTTTTAACTAAATTTAAATTACGCATAGCAAATTTCATTTGGAAATGATCCTCTTAATAGGATTTTTTTCATATAGAAGATTTAAATTTGAGATTTTTGATTAAGAGTGAAACAGTTTCACCATCACTATATAGTCATGTTAATAGTAGTGGGGCTAATAAGTCACTGTCAGGGGTGGGTTTATGATGATTGTGAAGCTGAGAAGGAAAGTTTTGTTCCCTGTTTGTTTGGGTATTGGATGATGCACACCTGGGCGGTGCTCATATTTTTCACTCTTATATCATTTCTTTTAGATATTTATTTTATTCGTGAATATCTGAAGTCGGAACGGATCTAGAGTATCAAGTGTGAATTTTTGAAATTTTTATGCAAGCTTTGTTGCCTTCATCAAGGGACCAATTCCCTTTTGGCTTAGGTCTTTTTTTGAAATTGAACTTTAAATTTGAATTCGTCTATTTAAATTGATGATTTGTGGAACTTTTTGGAAAATTTTCTGATCTCTAGTTCAAGAAAAATTGAAGTAAAACGTAAAATTAGTAAATTCATGATGAAATTATAAGGTACGAAATTACTTACGCATGTTATGTCATGTTTATTTGGGATGAGTTAGAATAAAAATGAGACATCATATAATACTCGTAGTTGACTTCTATCAATGTTTTGAGTTTGAATAAAAATGAGACATCATGTAATACTCGTAGTTGACTTCTATCAATGTTTAGTTCGGGTAAAGCATAAAAAATGTATAATAATCACATCAACGCGATGAATATGTGTGAAAAAATTCAGAAGTGTGTTAAGTGTGGTTATTTTCAGCTCTTTGGCACCCGTATAAGTTCGTCTAAAGTGTATAAAGATTGTAAAATTATCGTTTTATTGGACTTATTAGTTATGTGTTGAATTTTAAAGTCATTTTTGCTAATATAATGTATCTGTTTGAGTGGTGGAGCCAAGTGCCAACCGATGTTTTTCATTGGCTTTTCGCAAATCGTACAATCATAATATCTACATACAGAGTTCTTGACAAGATTTATATATTCATTTTTTTTCCAAATTGTTGGATTGGTTTCCGTTGTTTTCTTTTTTGGATTTTATCTGGTGTTCGGTGTCCGGTATTCATATTAGAGTTTGAGTAAATTTAGATTCGCAACGGAAAGTCTCATATTAGGGGTTAAAGTGCTCCCTAACAAAAGTGACATTATATTCAGAAGAACTCTAACCCAAGACCTTTAATTAAGGATGAAAAAATACTTACCACTTCACCACACCTCGGTAGATGGGTTTTAGTTGTTTTCACATGAAGACCAGGAATTCTTATTTGGTTTGTCAGATCAAAGTACACGATTCTGTTGTAAATCTCAGATTCCTTAATACTTTTTCTGATGCATAGTTGATTTAAACTAAAATAAATTAGTTGTGCAGTTTGTTTTATTTAATTAGCAACTGGAGATAAGTACACGAGGCGGATATAATATTGTATCAAAAGCTCACATTTAAAAAAAACAAAAAAACTAATCCTAAACAATTCCATTGATCTGTATGTGTTTTTTTTTATCTATTGAAAGCTTGATATTCATGTTTGATTAGTTTGAATTCGTGATAAAAATGTTACTTTATAGCTAAGACGCTTCTTATAAAAAAATTTAATCCTCATAATACACACTCGAAATCTTTAACTAAAGATAAAAAAAAAACGTACGTATATATGTTACTCTATCACAATCAGTACTATTTGTACATTATACACATAAGCTTTTCGTGTATGTATCTTGGCATGGAAAAAACATTTCCAAGTCCAATTTCCCCGTGTCTGATGTTCATAATGTTTCGGAGATTACTTTTTATAGGAAAACAAGTTCATCAAACATTAGAAAACTAACTTCTTATTAGTACAATAAATATAAAAAACAAATTTCATAAATGACACGATATGAATTGTTCCCCGCACCTAAATACTATTGTGATATCAAATATAAGAAAAATAAGCAACAACTTAATTAATTACTAAACATGTACACCCTATGTTTCCATTTCATTTGTCTAGTTTCTTCAAGGCACCACAAAGCATAGAAGTTCAATAATAATGTTGTGATTTTCTACCAAATACAAGTTTTCTAACAATATCTTACAATGATAATTATAATGGTGTTGCTATCTATGCTTGATGTTTGGTGGTTGGAGGTTTAGTCATAACATAATTGTTTTTAGTTGCATACTATAATACTCCACAATAAATCTTAAAATAATTTTTAAAAAAACATTTTTTTTACTTTTTCTTAGTGAATCTTTGAAGATCTTTCCACTTGTCCAATGTTTTGGTCGGCTATTACAATTTCATAGTATTTATTTATTTGGAGTTTTATTGTATGGAATGATGCAATACGGTTGTCACAAGAAAGATTCAACCAATCAATATTAATTATACACTTCTCCTGGATAAAAGATTAATTAAACTAATTAATACTGTGGTCGGCTAAGCACTATTCATTAATTTCCAAATTATTGGACCACTTATTAAATTAATCAGAGTTTGGTCGAATCAGTCTCTTTTTTAACTCCAAACTTCAAAGTATAGGATAATTATGCATCTATTCTTTTGATTATTTGCCCGACTTTTCTTATTCAATAAATCTTGGTGGAAGAAATGTTAATAATTTTTTAAGTATTTTCCAATTATTTATCCTAATTATAGGAATTTGGTGGAGAGAGAAAAAAAGAAATGATGGGAAGACAATAGTAATATAATGAACAAGTACAATAGATATTTACGTTCTCAGTTTGAAAAAGAATGACACATTTTTCTTTTTAGTCTATTTCAAAAGAATAATTCTTTTTTTTATAACACTTTAATTTCAAACCCGAAACGTCTGGTTAAGAATGAAGCAGTCTCACCACTGTACCACAAACCATGTTAGTCGATAAGATATGTTTTCTGTCATTCTCTTGACAGCCTGGACTCTTATCAATTAGAGCATACAAATTTGTCTGGCAAAAATATTTTTATTATCGTCGTGTACCAAATAAACTTCAAATTTTGACTCTGTTTTAGTTCATATTTGTATACAATGAGCTAACCTTTAGAAAACTCTTTCATGGTTTAATGTACTTGCAATTTGCTGATTTCATAGGGATGAATTCGATTACATTATGGTTTAATGTACTTGCATTATGTTATCGATAACGTAAAGTACAAATATGAACATTGCTTAAGATATAAGAAACTGTTGGGTCATATAGTGATGAAATACAACCAATTGTGGAACTTCATTAGCAACTTTTGCCTTTTGCTTTGAACTTGTGGCTTAAAGATAATTTTTAGACTCCCTTTGTTACTCCACTAGAAGCTTCTCTTATGTTAATTATTATTAAGATCAATATTAATCAGCTTATGTATATATCAAAAAACACATTTCAAAATAAAAATAAAAATAGAGTTTAGACCTAGCTTAACCTTATATGTTAACTCTAGAGGTGAGGATTGTTCAAGCCATAATACAGAGATCATCCATCCCTTAAAGGACCGTTGTGGGAGTGTCTTTATACATATTCTCACCTTGATTACAGCATATAGAATATTTCAGAAAAAGGAAATTCAATTGAACTTCCTTATCCTTAGCTCCGCAGCTACATATTGGAACAAGTAATATTTTTGAACATCATGGTCATTAAGAAACGTGGAAAATACAAGGTGGAAATTTAGTAGCGCGCGAAGTCAGGAATATTAACAAGGGACTCAAATATCTAAATCTAAGACCTAAAGTCATTTTTGAATTATCTTTTCCACTACAATGAATAGGACTCAGTGTTTTTAAATATATACAAAGTATAAAAGAATAATTGCAATCTTTTTTGTGCGATATGATTTCCAACTAGGGTCTAGGAGGATTCAATTGAACCCCCTTCACAGACTGTGGCTCCACATTGGTTCCAATATATCTTTATTGATACCATATAATAAGAGTCGTCGCAATGAAGTACATAATCTTTTTGTGGATATAATTTTTATAATTTCTAACTATATATAAATATTGAAGTGACAAAAAGTATAGGTTATATATATACCCACACTTGGCTTGCTGTAGGTCATATGTGTTGTTCTAATGGTCCCAAAAGTCCCTATTTATTATCGTCTCTCTTTTAATTCATTATGTCTCTGGAGTTCTGCATCACGTGAGGTGACCACTCCAAAAAAGGAAGGAAAAAAGGAAGAAAAAAACAGGTCTTGTGAATTTAGATTCTAACACATCACTATTTTTGAAATTATTGTCTAGGCAATTAAGCAAAAGTTTGAGAAACGAAAGGCTGTCAAGAGAATGACAGAAAACATATCTTATCGACTAACATGGTTTGTGGTACAGTGGTGAGACTGCTTCATTCTTAACCAGACGTTTCGGGTTTGAGTCTTAGGTATAGAAAAAATTATGTTAGCAGCGCCACCTCCACATGAGTTCTGCACTGTGTGATTCGAATTTAGTCAGGACTCTACTATGGACTTTGAACACCGAGCGAGAAATTAAAAAAAACATATCTTAATGTCTCAACTTAATGTTAAAAAAGTACATGAAAAGTATTGAACATATTGAGAATTATGTTCATACAACCACTACAACTTATCGCTATATATATACTAGTACTACCAACTAAACACCTAACTCCAATTTATGTTTCTTTCGCATTAAATCAATAAATGCAGTCAGCTACTTGAACTTGGTCAGTTATCTTCCGCATATATAATTCACATCATTATTTGAATATCTATATATAGCATTTTCAATAAATGTTATAATATCCTATCTGGATGATATAATTGATCAATTATTAGTTTTTATTAAGTGGCAGGAAGTACACCTACCAAACAGTACACTATGCAAAATGAAATTATGAGATGATTAAATAAGGGAAATATAAGGAAAAACTAATAAGTACAAAAGAAATACTTACTCTATTTTCAGATGATGTTATATAGTCCATTTTGATTTATTTGGAATTGAGACATTAGTAGTGCTATAAAGTAAATTATACCAATAAAATAGTTAGGTAAAATATAAAATAAAGTCCTATCAATTTATCATGATTTGCATACTATTATATTTTTTGCTATTGTTTGTAGCTCCGAAAACGTATAAAAGAGGTATTATGAGTGAAATGAAATACTAAATAATAGAGTTAGAAAAAAAGGGGAAAATGGAATAAGTTTAATTGGGGTACATTGAGTGAGAACTAATGATTTTATATAAGGTACCATGGGTGAAAATTAAAAATCAAAACAATCCGACAGAGGAAATGAAATAACTTTACATGAGATACCATGAGTGAGGACTAGAAATTATGACAAGCCGATAGAATAAATGGAATACATTAAAGTAAAAAAACATAAAATAAATTTGAACGAGGTATCATGAGTGAAAATTGAAAACCATGACGATAATCGAATAGAGTTTGTAAGTTATCCAGTAAGATAGCTAGGTCGAAAATAAGCATATTTGTGCAAATCACCCCCCAAAAAGTTGCAAATAGTTTTAGTATAGTGCCTTAATTGGGCCTAAAGCCCACATCAACAGATCACAAGAATCAATGCTTGGCCCATGTTTTTGGATAAAATTCACAAATTATCATTTTTAAACTTTTAATTGAAAATAGTCATTATCTTGAATTTAATACTTCACAAGTAAAATTAAAATATATCAACATGGAATTTCATTGCGGAATTTAAATTTAGTATAAGTTACATAAATGTAAAGATGAAATTACTATTTATTCCTACTTTTTTTCTAATTACAATAATCCCTTAAAATTAACTCAATCCGGATACATTAATACATTAATACAGATACATTACTAAAATAAGGGATTTCCCAATCCGGATACATTAGTGAAAGCGCGGATACATTAATACAGCAATCCGGATACATTAGTGAAAGCGCGTATACATTAATACATTAATACAGATACATTCTTAAAAAAAGGGATTTCCCAATCCGGATACATTAGTGAAAACGCAGATACATCAATACATTAATACGGGTACAATATTAAAATAAGGGATTTTAGAGATTTTTTAAAGATATAGAAAAATATGAAAAATAGTTTATTTAAAGCTGTGTAATTTAGTAATTTTTTCTTAAATGTATTTTGACATTGATCATTTTTAATTAGATTTTCGGCCCAACTGAAATGTTCTCCAACTGGGCCTAATTTGTCATTTGGGATTGAGGAAAGCGTGAGATCCAAATTCCATACAAAATTGTAAAGAGAAACGAAGGAACTTTCATAAATAGCACTAATTATGTCCCTAATAGTAAATTATGACGATATTATTGAGTTTTCAAAACACAAAAATAATATTTTTTAAAAACATATCATACATTACACTAGCGGGCATACATACACATACATATACATATATTACCCTCATCCCTATTAAATATAAGTTATCTAAACATTAAAAAATGAATAATATTTAATAGTAAGGGTAAAATAGACACAAAATGATAAATTATTCATTGATTTTATAAATTGGACAAGTATTTTTGCACATCCCAAAATAGTATAGTGGACAAATAAGGATGGACAAAGGGAGTATAAAAGACTCAAAACATCAATAGGATTTCATATCTAAAATTTAGGACTATTTAGAGGTGATTTCTAATTAGTCGTGATGATTGAATAGTCAATGTGTACCAATTCATGTATAGTTCATGTATAGGTATGCGATATTGTATAATCAGTGTATAATTTCTTTGACTTTTGACAAGCTATAATGTATAGCAGTGTATACTTCTTATGACTCTATTTTTTATGTAAATAAGTCATGACTATATTTGTTATAAACGAATTACTTTATTGTATATATTTGAAACTAGTCTATGCATACTTTTTCATTGAATCAACCACCTTATTAGCTCCTATGAGGTAATATCGGGTTTGATCTTTAATCTGTTTTAGTAAGTTTAAGTTTTTTATATAGTACTACAAATTATCATACTCTAAATTTTTATTCCCTATCTCTCAATTTTGGGTGTTTTTTTTTTTTTTTTTGGTGAATCTAAACTCCATTATCAATAATCAAACCACAACTTATAAATAAATGATATCTCCTTGTTGTGATGGTTATAATTTTTAGCTTGTACAACCTATTACATTCTTTTTTCTGTTCCTCTTTACTTTCGGTTCCTCTAAACTCAATTATCAATTAAGTTATCATTTGTTTTGTATTAAGATTAAAAGTCTCAATCTGAATATGTATTTGAATATTAGGATTTGCATTAAGATTTAGCTATTTGATTTTAAATATAAATGATTTAAATATTAAGATATTATATAAAAAATTTAATATTAAATTATTAAGACTGTTTATTTCCTCAACAATCTATAAATATCATCTGTCTTTTTTAAATTAACAAATATAAAATTATGAATATAAAATATAAATTTAATATTATATCAATAAAATATTTTAAAAAAAATTATATGACAGATATTAGTAATTACGGCTAGAGATGTTCATTGTGTATGTGTATTGGAATGGTATTGGTTGACCATGTAGTTGTGGGTAATAGCTAGTTATAATGGTGACTTGCAATAGTGTTAGGTAGTTGATGATGACCGTTGATAATTTGTAGTGTATGTTACTATTGCTAATGGTGTTGGTCAATGATGCTAATGGTTATCAATATAAAGTGATAGCTAATGGCGGTGTCAGCAGTTATTTGTAGATGCATGTAATGGTGGTTGATGGTAATGATTGATGGTGGTGAGTACTGACTTCAGTGATTAACATTGATGATGATTGTGTTGAGGATAGTGATTGTGGGAAATTAAATGAAAATAGATAAAATAATAGCTAGTAAACTGTCCTATGAAGAAATCGTTGAATAAATATTTGAATGATATTAAAATTTTATCAAATATTATTCATTAGGACTCACTACGTAATTGCAAAATAAGACAAAGAAACATACTTAATAGTTAATATATGAATGATTAAATTCAAACATGAAAAATTAATAATTAAAATCAGAATAAGACTAACCATTAAAAAAAAGGAAGCCTTAGGTACTAAAAGTAAAAGGACAAATTAAGATATAATGAATCAATCTCTTTTTGCATTAATTAGCTACCCAATCGAAACTCCATCATTAACTATTTTTAATTATTAGGTTTATACTCCAACTGCACCCTATACTCTTATTTTTATTTTTTTTAAAATCTATGTTTTATTTGCTTTCCCTCTAAAGTCGTATCTATAAACTGATCTTCTACCCCACAATCCATTAGTCAACATTATAAAATGAAAAAAAGAAATTGCATGTCTTCTGATTGACATGCCATAGGCTAAGCTACTTTATCAAAGTCTCCCCCAAATTTAATTTTAAAAAATTTCAAATATCAAAGTACTATAGCATGAATAATAGTATATTATTAATGTAAAGAAAGATCAACCACTAAACCGACCCCATCAATTTTGAAATTCTCAAATAACAACAAAAAAGAAGAATTATGTAAAGATATATGCGTGGACTTCAGCGTCTTGATCACCCCTTTTGTCAATGTATCACACCGCATAAATCTAGACGTCTGGTTATAGATTCACGTGAACTTATTCTGTACATACATATTAAGAAGTTTATTAAATATTTATAAATATAATTATCTGTAAATTTAATTATTATATTATTGTTTTAACTTGAAGATCGATATTGTAATTGTAAATACTCATAAACTTCAACTTTGAGTATGTTATAGACCAAACATGAGACCATACAACCCAAAAGACCGATCTGATAGGTGGGAGAACTCATTTAGCCTAAAATTCGTTAGTATTTTTCTTTTTAACCCTTTCCCCTTCCTAAGAGTTGTCACCTTTTTGCTTCTTTAATTAGTGACTCGAACATACAATTTTAGGATTGGACACGGAAGGGTGTTTATCAACTGAGCACCTCCTCTTATCGTTTTTCTCTTTTTAACCGATGACGGACAATTGACACATAAATATCAGCTAAATATCAGCTACAACAAGAAAAAAAAAAAAGGTATTTAAAAGAATAGATTAGTTTTGCAGCATTTCCAATGAGACATAAGAGATAGGGTATTTTAGGTCAGGAATAAGTCACTAAAATGCCCAGAATCCAAGAGAAGTGATCAATTGGTACTACATAGATTTGATGATTCATATGTCACTCTTTCTCTTTTCTCTTTCCCAAAACAAGGAAAGAAATAAAAGAAAAGGAAACAAAGCATGCAAATGAAGAAAGTAAAAATTAAAGATGACGAAAATAAGAAAAAAAGAGTAGCTAGTCAGATAATAATTAAAAAGGAAAAAAGAATATTCTTGTAATAAATTCATCATCTCATGCCTTCTGGATGCAATGGGAAGAGTTGAAGAGTCCTATCACCATTTTCTCTACAATTTATATTTTCTTCATCTTGTTGTTGTTGTTCTTCCTCCATGTATTCAAATGTCCATCCCCTACACTTTCTCTTGTATGGACTATCTTCATCCCTCACTACTTCTCCCTATATCGAGAAACAACGCAATCAGATTATTTAAAAGATAACTACATATAACCGTCAATAAAAATCAATCAAAATTAGAGCTAGGGACGCAAAGGGTTCATCCTGAAACTTTTTAAGTATAACAAATAAGTTGTACATATTGATTTGCCTATACTTATTGGTATGTTACAAGAAGTAAAAATATATCGTAACATGTCAAAATAGATGGACAATTTTTTATGCTGATAGTGTATATAACTTATATTTAAAAGTTTTAAACGTGTCATGAGACATACCCTAGTGTCAAATGACAAAGGACTAGTGACTATGGCTGGTGGTGTTCTTGGACTTTGGCTAAGGCCTAGACTATTCCTCTTCTGCTTTTGTCTTTCACGGGCTTTATGGTTTTGAAACCAGTAGAACACATTTTTCCCTTCTATTTTCCCATATTTCCCTAACTGTGCTGTGATTTGCTCGATTTGCTGCGCGTTGGGTGTGCGCATCCCACCTCTATACAGCATTTCCAGTATCCCTATCTGTTCTTGTGTTGGATTCCATCTTGTTCCTCCTGGGTGCGATTCCACCTACATATGTTACAAATAAAACATAAATAACGACCTTACTAACAAAAAAATTCAATCATGGACCTCGCGAGTCTCCTATAGATCCCTAGCTCCCAGCATGCCACTGGTGGAAGGAAGTGTATACAGGTAGGATCAATATTCTTAAAATTACTAGAGAAACATGTTAGCTAGAATATTCCCTCCATCATTTAATGTGATAAGTCCGTGTCACTTTAGTCAAACAAAAATGAATTCAGAATTTAAATTGAATCTGAATGCACTGGTCATATGAGTTATTTGATTTGAAATGTACTATTTGTACATATCTAAGAAAGTTTAAGTCAAAACTATTGGATTCCATTGAACCTGTACCTTCAATGGTACTTCCATTAGGACAAATTCTGTTAATTCAACTAAACTCATTGCTTTCAGTTCGAATCATGTATACATACGTAAATATGCAAAAAAAACTTTTTGAAATTACCTGAGAGGAATCTTTCTTGTCTTCATTGTAAGCAAGTTTAGGAGGGCTAGTGCTACTTTCAGGCCTAATGAAACTCTTGAGATCAAAAGGAGGAGTAACAATGGTGGTTGCGGTATCATTATTGGTTGTGTTAAGCTTAGGAGCAAGTGGTCTTAAACGTTTGCAACCAAGTGTAAGTGAAGGAGAAGCAGCTTCATGCTCTAAGAATCCACGTGTGAATTGATGCACCTTCATGCTTAAGCTTCCTGATGATGATCCCATGTACATGGAGCTTGAGGGCTTTTAATATTCATGCCACTAGAGGCCTCCCCATTATATAGAACTCAATTATCACTCCTATTAAAAAGGTAGAGTTTAACTACCATCATTCATTGACAATGTAAAAAGAATTTTTACAGCGCGATCAAGTCCCCTAAAAGATAACTGCATATGGTAATCAACCTACCAATCTATATTAAGTAAAAATTTATCCTGAAAATTAAAATAGGTGAACTGTGACATCGTTTAACCAGGCATAAAGTTTAAAAAAGAATGACTTTTGAAAATTGTGGTCGTCTAATACAAACTTAATTAGATATTTATGTGACTATAAATCATTTTACATATTTAAGAATAAATGGAGAATTTGAAAATTAAGTAATTTTTAATTATAGAAATGTGATAAAAATTTTTAAGACAGACTACAAAGAAAAGTATATCACATAAATAAGATGTTGGACGTTAATTTAATAACTTATGACAAAGACACTATTTTATTTCTCAACTAAACCACCAAACAAGCGTCATAGTTGATCCTGGCTCTGACTAGAACAATTTCACCCCTCGTGAACCTTGTCATAGACAGAATGTTGACGTTACACAGCAGGAGTAAAAGAAAGATAAAAGGTTAACAAATAGATAAAAGAAAGTGGGAAATGAGGTGGGTGCCTAGAGGAACCAAGACCAAATGATGAGGTGAGGTTGACTTGAGATTTCCATTTTGAAAAGTAAGAGGAAAAAAAAGTGGATCTATAGAGAGCTAGCTAAGAAAAAAAATTAAACAAACAAAAAAAAAGGCTGTAAAATTGCTAATCTATGAATGAATGAATAGGTGAGCGTGTGGGTGAATGTATGCGTGTGTGTAGTTGGCTAGTCTTATCAAAAAATGTAATGAGTAATTTTTCTTCTCTTTTTCTCTCTATATTTATGCCTTTCTTCTTACTTTCATCATTATAACTTGTCCATGCTTTTCGGTGGCCTATTCTCCTTCTAAACTTTATAATATATTTTGTATCACTAAATAAAGTTAGGACAAGAAAAAAATAAATTATTAAAGCAAAAAAAGTTTCCTCCAATCCCTAAACTCCTTATTGGAACTCTTTGTTTCTTTCCAAGATACGGATACGTGAAAAATAAATTAAATGCCGTCTTTATGTAGTGGAATATGTTGAAAAAACACACTTAGTTTATTGGAACGTCTTTCATTTTTACTTGTCCTTATTGATACGTCTCTTCATTTTTATTTGTCTATATTTGATTTGATATACTTTTTTAAGAAGTATCTAATATTCTTTTTGTCTATCTAAAATTGCATCTTAATTTTTTAAACTAGACAAGTAAAAATAAATATTAATTTTTAATATTATCGACAAGTAAAAATGGACGGAGAGAGTAACATGAGAAGTACTTTACGTTCTATATCACCTTTCGAATATAGTTAATCATAAGAGTAAACAAGGAATTAGGTGATGCATGATCTGTTGATTTTCCAAACTAGACAAGTAATTAAAGATAAATATGTATTTTTTAAAGGAAACTTTCGCAAATAGCTACTATAATAAACTTAATTATGCTCCATAATTATAGTTTACGTATTTACGGGCTGTAGCTACAGTTTAAGCTGCCTCGTTTGTATAATTCGCGATTTTGTATAATTCGCGGGTGAGTTAGTATAATTCACGGGTATGTTTATATAATTCAACTATTTTTGTATAAACTTGAAAAAACGAATTTATACAAACACAAACATCTAAACTTTAAACAGTTATCAAATTATATTATACAAATTTCGAATTATACAAAACTAAAAAACTGAGCCGCGTAATTATAGCTAAAAGTATGTCGCGAATTGTAATTAAGGCAAATCGTAGCTATGTTAACTAATTAATTAGTATATGTTTATTTATCCACGTAATTTTTCTATTTTTTAATAGAGGAACTTTCACATATAGCCACTCAAAATATTTTAATTATGCCCCATAACTATAGTTTGATAATTACAATTCATAGCTACATGTTACAAGGAGGAGGGTGGCGAGCGAGAGAGAGGAGAGAGGCGAGCGATAACTATCAAAATAATGTATAAATGTAACTGATATACATATGTATTTGTATATCTGGTGAGCGAGACTGGGAGAGAGAGGAGAGAGGCGAGTGAGAGAGAGCAGAGAGTGGAGAGAGGCGAATTGTATATGTATATATGTCGAATTATACATATGTATATATGTCAAAATAATTGTATATATGTATATGTATCAAGTATTGTATTTGTATATCTACATATAATTTGAATTCGTATACAATTGAATCGAGTTAAAACATTTGTATTGTATATCCAATCTCTCTCGCTTTATACAAACACAAATTATACATTTGTGTTTGTATAAAGCGAGAGAGAGAGAGATAGACAAAAGAGAACTGGGCAGGGCAAAATCCAATCTTTCTCGCTTTATACAAACACAAATTATACATTTGTGTTTGTATAAAGCGAGAGAGAGAACTGGGCAGGGCAAGATCCAATCTCTCTCGCTTTATACAAACACAAATTATACATTTGTGTTGTATAAAACGAGAGAGAGAGAAAGACAAAAGAGAACTGGGCTGGGAAAGATTTGTATATGTATAATTATAAGTGTATAGGGCGGAGAGATATGTAAATGTATTTGTATATCCCGTCTCTCTCGGTTTATACAAACACAAATTATACGTTTGTGTTTGTATAAAGTGAGAGAGAGATTGACGGAAGAGAAGAGAGAGAGAGAGAGACTGGGCAGGGGGAGGAGATTGGCGAGCGAGAATTCCAGAGAGATGGGGGAGAGGCACAATAGAGAGAGGAAGAGAGGAGAGAGGCGAGAGGCGAGAGAGAGAATGAAATTATACCTTAAAGTTAGTTTCGAATTGTAATTAATGCAAACTATAGTTATGGTAGATAATTAAGTAGTATAAGTTTGCTTAACTACGTAATTTTTCCCTTTTTAATATAATGGACAAGTAAGATTATACAGAAGAGGGAGTATAATATTATATGTATATTACATGCATGACGTGTGTATACATATTGTATACTATATATGTGACAAAAATCCATCTGATGTAGCTTTAGTTATGCCCATAACACAAATATCCCCTTTTTTCGTTGGGAACTGTATACTCCAATTTCCCAAATATTATTAAAAAGAAAAACCACTATCTCAAACTTTTTTTATCATCCCCATTTTTGTATAGCAAAAGTCTTTGCATGATTCAAGCACATGCATCAAAGTAATTCCCTAATTATCTGTCACCAATCAATGATTGAATTTTATTAATTTAGGCATCAAATTATATTATAGTCAAGAACGTTGGAATTATTTTTTTCCTGGTCCATATCTTTCTTTTTCTTTATTGTGTCCAAATACTTTGTTCTTTTAATTTATTAAATTCTGAGAATGCACCGAAACCCCCATTAATTCTTCTAAGAGTTATAAAAAGTCAAAAAAAGAGAAATCTTCAGCTTGACTAAAATATAGAAACGTTATTATAGGAGCTGGCTTATTCAGAAACGTGGCAGCTTATTATTGAAGGCAGGTATTTCTTGTCTTGTCTATATATTTTAAAATAATTAATTTGTGTCTGTATTGTGTCCTCGATAGACGGTCTCAGATATTTATATTCAAATTTGCCTAAAGTTAAAAAAGTAGATACATGTGTCCTACGTAGTGTTCTACGTGACGTCTTACATTAATTGTCATGAAAAATACCATGTAGGACGTGTGTGTCTTATGATTCAACTTTATACAAATTTAAGTGTCTCTTTGTGCATTTTCAAAATTTGAAGATTATAGATATCAGCTAAATCCAAATTAAAGTTTGACACATTCATGTATTATGATAACTTTGAAATGTGAATCCAACAAAAACTTTATAGTGAAAGTCTTCAAGGGAGTGCTGAAATTTATGCCCCAATCCTGAAAGATCTACGGATCCAGTTATATATATACTTTCTACTCTTGATTGTACAGATCTTGGTATGAACATAAATCTTCGTTTTTTCTTATCCGCCTTTGTGTGAATCATCCAATGTAAAATTAATTAATCACAATTATTTTAGAGTCTCGCATCAGATGAAAAAATAATGAGTGATCTTTTTAAAGGTCGATATTATAGTATCTAAGCAAGACTCATTTCAATTATTGTTTATCAATGTTAGGCCATCATATTAAACATCCATGATTCAGATGTTCAGCCTTAGCCGTCAGGTTGGTGTTGATCGAAGAGTACTCTCACATTTGATGAAAAAGAGATGAATAGTCTTTTTATACAAGTATTCATAATCCTCTTCTCATAAGCTAACTTTTAAAATTATGTTATGTCCCTAATCCATAAAAGTAAGGATAATATTTGAATTCAAGATAGTCATACATATATCTTCATATAAGATTAATACTAGGTCGATATATTTTCAAAAATTAGGCGTGGAGAGTGTCAAATTAACCACTCGTTTGAATAAAGTAAAGTTTGAAAATTATATTTCATATACGTCAAGGCCCGCAGGAATAGTGATGTCTAATCAAACATGCGATGTTTTTTTTCTCTGACAAATTTATAGTAGGAGCTAGGGTATAACTTTATTCAAATTATTATTCTTATATAAATATAATATTTACTGTCCAATTTAACGTCGTACATGAAAGATAGATTTTGCATGCACCCTTTGAAAATAAGCAAAGGTTGTTTTTCAGGTCATTTTTTTTATGATCATTACTATTTATTAGTTAAATCGATATCTTGCTATCATACTTTTTGACAACTCCGCGGAGGGGCTATTGAAAATGATCGTTTTTATAACCATCCAATCTTTTAGTGATATTGTCTGTTTTGAATCTAGATCTGCATGACTTTAAAACGTATCACTAGGGTGTTAGGCCTGCTTACTTATATACCCAACATCTCGTCTTCTTTTTTTTACCGATATGAGACTTCTTATCTTATGGTACGAGGGTCACATATATCGGCACCCTCTTATGGAGACGTTGAGATTTGCCTAGACTCAACACTAAGGTTTGCTCCGTCTTATCGAGATTTGCCTAAACTCAGTTGAACTCTGGCCCACATCGACAAGATTGACACAAGAGTGACCCTGATACCATTTGTAACATCTCAATATGCTAGTGATATTGTCAACTTTGAATTTAGGCATGACTTACTTTTATATCCAATATGATCTCTTATGTTTTTATTGATGTGGAACTTCTTATCTTAAGGTGCATGAGGTGTTACAGTTTTACCTTATAAATGTATAAATAAAGTTGCATGCATTCTATCATTATCAGAATCCGCTTATGAAATTATATATTATTGTTGTAGTATTTTTCTCCGACCATATCTAGTAGACTAGTAATACCTACAAAACCTAAGGAATTAGATTAGAAAAAAAATCTACATATAGGTTTGTCCTTTAGACAAGATGCCAAATTAAATTGTCTTGTTATTGGCCTGGCAAGAAGTCATCTACATAGAAATGTTTTCACATATTGTAATGATTTCAATTTTGAAATTAGTCACGTTATCCCATTTTCATGTTTCGGTGCCCCGACGTCAAAGGAATATAAATATCCAATTATTGAGTTTTTTTTATTTTACTTTATTTTTTGAGTTCAAATTAATACAGCTCACCAAAATAATTTTTTTTTTTTTGCTTAAACTCATTCAAAATTATAATTAATTAGATATAAGTTTTTCTAGATTGATTGAACCTTTAATTAATCTCCAGCTGTTTTTTAATTTTTTCAAGGTGTTGATGGTTTTGTATCTGATATATATATAAAAAAATAATTAGTATAAACAGATTCTTCAATAAAGTGATTAAGTGAACACAATTATTTAGTTTCATCTTTCAATGTAAAAGAAAAAAAAAAGGAACAGATGAACTATGATGACAAACATAAAATTTTGCCTGATTAGAACATTCTTAATAATGAAACAAATTAAGAAAGAAGTAAAAATGTAGAATGGGGGAATAATAACATACGTATGAGAACTACTGCTACACTGAGTTTAGTACGTGTGTTCATTCGGATATAATAAGTAATAACACACTCATTATTGCTTTGGTCTCAAATTATTTGTTCGTATTTCTCTTTTACACATTCAAATTATTTGTTTGTATTTCTCTTTTACACATTTCTTAGGAGTTGGTTTGTATTATTTTACCTTTAATTATGTCTTAAGAAATAATTTTTCTTTGTTTCTAGTGTTTGTAATTTGAAAAAAAATAATTATTAATAATGATAAAATAGAAAAAAATAATTAATTTTGACAAAAACATCTAATATAACAAATAATATAAGATAACTATTTTTAAAAAATCACTACGGATAATTTGATCAATTATTCTCAGGGACCTTTGGCAAAGAAGTTTCAATTAAATGCTATTTACGAGAAATTTAAACTGTACAAGAGGAATAAAAATATCTCCTTTTTTTTTGTTTGTAAATTTTCATATTTTTTATAGGTATAATTTTATTCCTCACTTTTGTTTTGTTTGCAAATTTATTTTCCAAATTTTTTTTAAAGAAAAATAATTTTTTCAAAATTTTTGATCAATTAAACATCGGAATTCTGAAGAAAATGTTTCCCTCATACCAAACATACCCTAAGTATAAAAAACATTGCTTAGGACAATATAAAAAAATCGAATTAGTGGAATCTAATTCTTTAGGAGTTGGATCTTAAAGGAAACTGGGAATCCACTTAACGATATATTCAGATTCAGTTAGACATGAATATAAGGAGGTGCATTGGCTATTTTTTTTTATAAAAAGAAAAAGGGAAAAAAAAAATTAGGGGTAGGGGAAGGGAAAATGAGGGAGGGGGATCATTACAAAAGTGGAGAACCAACTCTTGTTAATAAGGTGAAAATTTAGATAGTAAAGCAACTGAGCTACGAAACTTCCTCGTGCTGTACTTGCCCTTGATAGTGTGAATGGGAACTTAATGTTGTAGCCTTAATGAGAATGTCTTGATGGGGGAAAATATTTTTCTAGAAAATGTTTTCTCGGAAATTTATTGATTTTCTAACTTACTTTTTAGTGTTTGACACTACAAGAAAATATACTTATTGCTACGAAATTTAAGCTATGAATTTGAAAATCGTAGCTATTACTTAGGAATAGCCATAAAAATTCAAATTTCGTGGCTATCTAAAAGTTCTTCAAATTTCTTAGCCACGAATATTAAATTGACAAAGCTAAATCCTTATGATTGCTATAATTGCTAACAATCGTGGCAATAATTACCTAAATGGCTACAATTTTACTGCTACAGTAAAGTTTTGTAGCTAATTATAAATTTTTTGCTACGCAATAAAAGTAATTGTAGCAATAGTAACCTTTTTAGCCATAATAAGTTATTTGAAACAAAATATTGTAGCTAAATAAATAATTTTGCTTCAAGTTATAAAAAGATGTGGCAATAGTTAAATGAAATAGCCATAAAAATTTTGCTATAGTAAAATTTCGTAACTAATTATTAATTTTTGCTACCAATTTAAATTTATCGTAGTAATAATTACAATACCTTATTTGAAGAAATAGTTGTAGCTAAATAAATAATTTTGCTTTAAGTTATAAAACGTTGTGGCAATTATTAAATGAAATAGCCACAAATGTTTTTCAATAATAAAATTTCATAGCTAATTGTTAATTTCTTGCCACGAATTTGAATTTATCATAGTAATAATAATCTTTTAACCACAATAAATTATTTGAACAAAAAATTATAGCTAATTTTTTTCAATTATAAAAATTGTGGCATAGTGAAAATATAATCATAAATTTTTTGCTATAATAAAATTTCATAGTTAATTATTAAATTTTGTCACGATCGTGTTGAAACTTATTGGAGCAATAGTAACCTTTTATCCATAAGAAATAATTTAAACTAAAATATTAGAACTAATAAATATTTTGTTTTGATTACCAAAAAAATTGTGGCAATAATTAACTTAATAGTTATAATTATTTGTCATGACAAATCGATATAGCCATGTAAGCACAATTGAGGTGAGACGTTTGTCTGATATGAGGTGAAACGTAAGCCTTGAGGTGCTTCATCTTGTGTTCAGGATTGTTATCGAACAATAAGTTTATCGAGCTAGCTTAATTAGAGATGTTAATTTTTCTATCAATTCAATTTTACAAGATCTTAATTTTCAAGTTTTAAATATAATTTAAATAAATAGAAGTTATGTCTAATTAATTTGATTAATTAATTATATCAAATTAAAACAAAATCAACTTCACTATTCCCGCCTCAAACTTCATCTTAATCAAGTGCTTTGAGAATTGTTATTTGATTCAAACATATTCTATCGATATAATATGTGCTCATCGTTCAATTTGATTCAGTATTACAAACATATATATATATAAGTTTCAAATATAATTTGAATAAATGCTACATTAATAATTTTGTTCTTTTCTTTATTATTCTCAATATAGATTTTTCACTATAATATTTCTTTTTCAAACCTATTTTATAGTATTTTACTTGAGCTAAGAGTGTTTCGAAAATATACTCTCTACCTTCACGGACAAGGTCTATGTATGCATCACTCTCCAAAATTTCACTTATAAGATTGCAGTGGATATGTTATTATTATTTTTGTTATAACTAGTAAATCTCGAATATAATTTAAACAAAACTTCACCCATAATTAAGGTCGGTCAACCTTCATCGTAAACAAGTACTACCTGAAAATTGTTATTGGCCTGGACCTTTGTTATTAAAAATAATCTTAACAGATTTAATGTAATTAGATGTTTATATATAGTTCGCTTCAATTTAATTTACTGTGATTTTACTCATAATTAATTATTACTAAAAATAAGATTTAGCGACAAACAAATATTATAGCTAAATAGTAAAATCTATCATTAATTATATTTAGTGTTGAATTGACGATAAATTTCTCTTAAATATGAGAAAAGAAGCAACATATGTGACAAAGTCGAAGCTAATTCAAGGTCTTTTAAATACAAATTTTAAGTTTTAAATATAATTTAATTAAATAAGTAATATTTTTTTATTGTTTTGAGTATTAGGAGGGAAATTTATGAATTCACAAAAATTTCCATCTAATTTATTAAAAACTGATGAGTTAACTTAAAAATCAAAACAAAAGTAAAAAGATTTCCCTCCAAACTATTTTCCTCTAAATATTTTATGCCTAAATTACCTCTTTCTTTCCTATATTAATAAGTCAAAACCCTAAAAGCTTAGCACCCATAAGAAAGTAAATTACCTCTTTCTTTCCTATATTAATAATTTTTTTTAACCAATGATATAATATAGTAGTCACGCTCTTTTCTAATTTCTTTTGTGTGAGTATATTATTCTTTCTTTGTTTGTGTTTGTTGTGATTTTATTTTAACAAAAGATTAACATGGAATGTAATGGAAAGCGGGTATTGGACTGTCATCTTATTGAATATGTATTCATATATTGTTCTTGAATTGAACGTACCTTTTCTTAAAGTTTTTATAAAAATCGACTATTTAATATTTATAGAAAAATCAATTATATTTGTACTTATGAAGGAGTTTATATTTCTACACCTTACAAATACTTGTTTGCAATTATATATGAGTAGAAATGGTCTTTTGGAAAAAATTACTCAGTTGATTGATAATGATGATGACAACTTTTTAAGAGTTCTAAATTATAACAATGTTAATCAAAGAGTGATGAAAGCATCAAAATTGATATTTAGTAAATATTGAGTTCTTTTTAAATTGAATATTTTATTATGTAATTTAATTATGTGATTTTTTTAATTGTTATTGCAGCTTGTGAAGGATGGATGAAAGCATCAAAAGTGATGGGACTTGAATAGCTATCTTCTCTTGTACTAAAATATTGACATGTTTTAGTAAAAATGATGTTTCACTATTTTGAATGATATTGTTGAACCTTTATTAAGTTTTTTCTCTAATGTATGTGTTTATTACACAATTTAAGATATTTCGCACAATTTTTATAAATTTCATGTCAAATCTTAGCTACATAATATGAATTAGTAGTTATAATTTTTTTGAATTTGTATCAAACAATACATAATTGCCATGTAAATAACAATATGTATACACATTTTCATAGCAAATAAAGAACTTTTTAGCTATAATTTATATCTCGTAACAATGAAATGTGGGATTTTAGTTATGAAATTTTGATTTTGTAGCTATACATATATATACTCCCATTATTGCCACATACAAAGAACATAGCTAAAGGAAATTTAACTTTCGTAGCGAATAATTTTTTGCTTCACTGCTATTATATCATGGCTAAAGATATGAATTCTTGGCTACAATATAAAAATATTTGTAGCAAATATATAAGTTATAGCTATGAATTTTTTAATTCATAACTAAATATGAGTACTATTGCCACGAGATAAATTATAGAACTAGCCATAAAATTTAAATTTTTGTGGCAAATAAATTAAAGGGAAAAGGGTAAAAAAATACCCCTCAACTTTGTTTTATTGGTTGACTAAGCCCCCGCCGTTAAAATTAAGTTATTTTTACCCCTGCCGTCTACAAACTTGTCACATGTACCCCTCAATCGGATGGAAAATCCCAAATCAACAAAAATAACTCAATTTACTTAAATTAACCAATTTTAACCCGATCCGACCCACAGGAGCCTCAGGTGACAATTCCACCCCAGTAACCATCTCTGGCGAGGCCTCGAGTCTAACAAAACTCTCCGAAGATTTCTCAACTCCTCTGTTAAACTCGTCTAAACAATTAACAGTAATCACACTCTCTGTTTCCTCAGCCACCGACCCATTATCCTCAGCCACATTTCCTACAGGACTCTCCTTTCTCACTTCAATTGCAATATGATCCTCCGCTTTCAACCTTGCCAATCCAAAATCACCGATCTTCGCATTGAAATTATCATCCAATAGAATATTTCTAGGCTTGATATCGCCATGAATCGCTGGTGGGTCATAGAAGTGGTGTAAGTACTCTAACCCTTTAGCTATATCAAGAGCAATCGACAACCTCTTTTTCCAATCCTTCAATTCACTACACTTGCGATGCAAAAGATAGTCTTGTAAGCTTCCATTAGCCAAAAGCTCGTAAACTAGTAACATACGACGACCTCTTTTGTCAGAAGAGAAACCGATAGTGGAAACAATGTATTTCGAATCAATTTTTCCAGCGAAAAAGAGCTCGTTTTGGAATTCATGCTCACCTTGCAAGGACCCAGCGTCCATTACTTTAATAGCAACCGAGACATTGAAATTGGTACTCGGGCTTTTGATAGTTCCTCTGTAAGGAGAGATGCATCAGCAGCTATTCCTCTGGCTAGAGGTGGCAATAGATTGTGGCTCTAACGGTGAACAGGCGGTGACAACAACGGCGACGACGGCGGCGACGGCGGTAGTGAACGGAGTTCACGAGATGGCATGATTGAAATTGAATTTTTTTTTATAGAAATGAAAGATTTGTGCAGTGAAAAATCCACATAAGTTTTTTTCTTTTAGATCAGAGATTTTGTTTTTGTTGTACAAATTTGAGGTTTTTGAAGTGGGTTATATGATTGGGTGGGTCGGATTGGGTTAAAATTGGTTAATTTAAGTAAATTGGGTTATTTTTGTTGATTTGGGATTTTCCATCCAATTTAGGGGTACAGGTGACAAGTTTGTAGACGGCAGGGGTAAAGATAACTTAATTTTAACGGCTGGGGCTTAGTCAACCAATAAAACAAAGTTGAGGGGTATTTTTGACCCTTTTCCCTAAATTAAATCTTTTGCTACAATACAATACCTTGTGGCTACTATATAAAAGATAGCTATCACTTTTATTTGTCGTGGCACAAGAATAAAATAATTTGCTATAATTATATTTTTGTCGCTGAAACTTGTTTTCATTGCAGCTACAAATATATATTTTTTGTAGCTATAAGTAAAAATTCTTAGCCACGGATCATGTAAAGTTTGTAGCTAACTCTTAGCCACGCTACATCTTGCTACGAATCTACGAAAAAAAATATTATAGCTAAAGTGTTTTGCTATGGAAAATTTCATATTTAGCTACAATGTACGGAAAATTTCATATTTATCATGATAAGCAAGTAAAAAAACATCATCTTGAAAGCATTTATATATAATCAAGCAAATACTATGGGGTTGAGATGGGTTGAGCAATGGGGGTTGAGATGGATTGAGGAATAGACAATGAACTTGAAATATCATTTATGAAACTTGTTTTTTCTTATTTCTATTAGGGAAGTCATTATCGTCATTTTCTCGAGAAAATATTTTGCAAAATATTTTGATGAATCAAACCTAACCATATTTAAAAACATCGAAGAATCATGATTATGTTGTGCTCATTATTGTATTTGAACATCTTCTGTGTCTCCAATTTAATTAGACGTCCCACATGTTCAATTTGAGGGGTAGGTTGTTCCCTTTTAGCATCTAATGAAGCTAAATTTCTATGAAACCATTCCTTTGTGCTTACTTTATAGATATACTCATAGTGCCATTACCATTCTAATTTATATTATATATGTCTAAGGTCACCCTTTATTCTTTGATCTTTCTTCTCTTTCTTTAGTTACCTAATAGTTTGTGTACGCATATCAACATCATCATCATCTTGTGGTTTGCCAATATAGGCTCTTGGAAAAACCATGCGATTATACGTATGTCGAAAGCGGACAATATATATTATCAAGTTAAGAGTATCTTTGGGTTGAATTAGTCCGACAACTAGCCAGTTGGCTTTAGAACCAATAATTTAACGAGACGAATATATAAATGACGGTGTAATGACATGAGGCTCTGTTTACCACCTAAACCATACCAAAAGTAGCTCGGAGAAGCACGAGTACAAGAAGCTAACTTTGGGATTCATGGCCATAAATATTGTTTGGTCATGTGGGTGACACATACTGAATCGCGAAAATTAACCTGTTGATTATGGTAACGAGCTATGCAGAATAATAAGTTCGAAGGGATGACATATGAGTTGTGATGATCATGTGAAAATAAAAAGTGCTGCTGGACGAATAAAATCTCATGTTGATAGTTGAAAAGAATGGTAAACTATACATATAAGATATAAAAATATTATTAATGGTCATTGTACAGATTAACTCTAAACGAAAAATATCATCATGTTAAAAATATCTTCGAACTGATTGAGCCCACCATGCAAACTAGACGATGGATGTTGATGAAGTGTCTATGCCTCCATAAGAATGTGAGCAAAATCATCACTTTAAATTTGATGATAAAGAGAGGGAATATTTTGTACAAAAATAATGTGTCAAAGCAAAAAATTCAAGAATCGTACGTACAATGAGAGTGTGATATTGTTGTTTGGGGGGAACTTAAGACAAGGAACACCAACATGGGTCGTGATTCAATAGTGGGACTGTTTCATGCACCTTTAATTAGATGTCTCAAATTCGAGTCCTGAATATAGAGAAAATCCTATTGAGAGCGCTATCTCCAAATGAACTCTGCAGTGTATGATTCAAATTTTATCGGGGCTCCAATAGGACTCCAGACACCAGGGACAAGGTGATAGAGGATAAGTGACAGTGTATCAATGTTCCTTTTTTGAGTTGATGTAGTGATGACATTGAAGGTACAAATGAGTAGCAGTACTCAAAAAGGGGGTTAAAAATATGATGATATTGATTATTCTTTGGTCAAAGAAAAAGGTTGATGTTTGTGGAAGTGATTGGGCATGATTGTGGGAACCCACACAGTGGAACAAACGGTGGAAATCCATCATTACTGCCTAAGAGTTTTGCCATCATTTGCACGTGTCCCCTTGGCCCAGACCCAGGCCCCCTTTTTTAGCCCAACACAAAAAAATTTAGAATAAATCTTAGCATCTCATTAATTTCATATGGTTGATCTATATAAAAAGTTTTACCACTTTTTAAATGGTTAGATTTGCAAGAGATTATTAGGAAGGGAACCTTTGAAGTAACCGTAAAAGTTGTTTAAATATAACCTATAAGTTATTAGTTTTAGTCATGAAAGTAATTGTAATGTTTGTATTAAGTACATTCTTTATAATATGATTGTTCCTTGAATCCTACTAACTAGAGTTGTTTTATATATTGAACTGCTCTTTTTATTTGTTCAAACCTTACAACTTATGAGTTTTCCATATAGAATACAAGAATGAGAAATATTAATCCTTTTTCTATCCGAAGTACTCCATACAGAAAACTTCAAAACGTTTTTGCAAAAAATGAACCTACTACCACAATTAAGGAATGCGATGGAGTTGATCATTCATCTGAATTCTCGGATTTGAATTTGAGTATAAAAAATTTATGGCAACTAGCGCTTTCTCCTTTAATGAATCTTAAGCACAACAAATTTAAATTAGTTGAAGCCCCAAAACAAACATCAAATAAAGAAGGAAAAAAAAGGGAATGTGCTCGTGTACATGGATTGGTCAGTATAATAATACCAAAACAAGAAACTGCTCAATTATTAGAACTGCTTTTGGTGTCCACTTCAGTTGTTCATCATTGTATACGTACATCACTATTCACACGTAAATTCTTTAGCTTTATTTACCAAATGGACAGACAACAAAAAACAAAATTGCCAAAAGAAATTAGTTAATAATTTGCTGAAAATTATGGTACATGGACATAGAAATGATAGTTTGGAATGTAAAATCGCATATCAAAATAATTTCAAGGACATCACTGTCTATAACATAGTTTATATCCTCCTTTAGAGATAATAGATATTTGTTAAGTTTATAAGCTGATTAAACTAGCTTATAAATACATTTCGACTTATCTACATGTTTGATGAATATCTAAAGTGTTTATAAGTCAAAAAGTCATAAGGTGATCATTCTTAATTTATGTATTTTTAGCCTATAAGCACTTTTCATTTGATAAAAACTAGTACCAGAATAATTGTTCTAGTTTTCAAAATACCTTTTCCAAAATTAAACACCTAACAACTTCTCCATTTCTTATATGTTGTTCATCCTTTTCTTTATAAATATAGTTTTAAATATTATTTTTTTTTGTAAAAAAAAAGTACGAATATTTTAGTCATTTTACCAAAAGAATAGCTTATACCATTGTTTTACTAGATACATCAATTGCTTACTATCAGTTTCAGCACTTTTATCCCCCCCCACACAACAATTATAGAATAAATTAAATTCAACATTTAAAAATGCTTATTACTCCGATCTCTCCGTTCTTAGATATTTGTTGGTGGAAGTATAGTTATGATTCAAAGCAACTAATATGAAAAAAATAATATATAAGTTAATCTAAGAATCACTTATGCTTATTTTAGTTATATTTACAATGAACTAGCAAACATGTTCATAGGAAATTCGGTCTAAGACAAAACAGTTGGAATGTCCACCTCCAAAATAATTGGATCCTATAAACTTTTCTTGTTTTTTGTTTATTATTTTTCATGTCTCAATTTATTTGGTATTTTTTTACTTTTTGAGATTTAAATTATGAGAAAAATTATAACTTATACTAATATTTTTCGTATAGTTTCTAAATATTTAAACCTAAATTTTAACATATTCAATTTAACTTCAAAGATTTATCAACTTGACTCTCGAATAAGCGAAAAGAGCCAAGTAAATTAAATAGATGGAGTAGTTGCATATATAACTACGGGTGGAGCCAAGTTAAAGCAAGCTAAGAAGATTCATCAGAATCCCGTTTCGAAAAATTACAATGTACATTCAAGGTAATTTTTCTTTGTTATACATATAGTAGATCTTGAATCTCTATACCTTCTTAATATTTTAAATCTCTCAGTGAAAATTATGATTCCTCCGCTAATTCATATGATTGGTCATACGATCTTCTTATCTTAATTTTAAGACTTGTGGATTAGCCACTAATTTCTTACTAAACCTAGTTTAAAATCTTAGTACCCAATGGCACTTAGGCTAGCGATCTTAGGAGTAACATGTATAAACATCATTGGATGACACAATTCCAGTAATTAATGAGAACCAAATCTTACTAAATGATTCATGAAAGGGTCTATCCAAGGACAAACATGTCGGTAAGGTGAAAAGGTTTTGACACGTGGTACCAAATTTCATGGAGCAAAAAGAAAAAAATTATAATTATTCCCAAAAACAGATGAAGTGTCATACTCAAACAGCTTTTGCAAAGAAACTCTTTTTTAAAAACATATGTAAAAAATATATAATAAAGTTTTAGTTTTTTGCTTGGAAACCTTTATATAGGTAGGAAATTGATGGAAAAGGAAAGGACGATAGCACTAATATAATGTTGAATGGCTATTTTTTACCCTTTTAACATATGCCAAATAAAGTGATGAAATTGGAGGAAGTCATCATTGTTATTCTTGAAAATTAATTATTCCTCCAGCTAAGATTTTTAGACCAAATTAAAGCATCTTTTATCATCTAACTTAATTAGGTCATGACTTTATGGATCTATAGTGTTATTTATTTTAATTTCTACTTTTTTTTTCTTTTTTCCCTAGAAAAAAAAATGGAGTGTGTGGATTGTTGGGTTTTAAAAGGTGTGAATGGAAAATGAAGAGTTGCGACTTTTATGAAGAGTTTTGACTTTAATGAAATGTTGCGACTTTTATGAAGAGTTGTGACTTTTATGAAAAGTTGTGACTTTTATGAAAGATTGTGACCTTTCCGAAGGGTTGTAGCTTTTCAAAGGATTGTGACCTTTCCGATAAGGCACAATAAACATATGTTCACACTACCCATGGTTGTCTATAAATAGACGATTTCCTCTTATTTTTCAACAATGAAATAATGAATTTCTAGACTTCTTCTTCTTCTACTACTAAATCTAGCATTCTAAGTGTACTTTACTGCCGTTGAGTGGTTCGCTGACACCGTGGTTTTAGGTATCGATACACCGGTGAGTAAGATCATTCTACCCTGGGAGGATATATTCCATTAACCTCGGGTACTTTGTTGCTTCTTCCCAAGTTCTTCAAAGTTTTTGTTCTAAGTATCTTAGGATTACACGATAAACAACAATCTTAAGGAAATTAGTATTATACTGTTGGTATTTCTTGTATTCTACTGATTGAGGGAAACATATCATGGAAGTAGAAGATTAATGCACTACTTCTCGAGAATTCGGTGTCTTGTTTAGCAAGGTTAAAGTGGGAATGTACCAGAAGAATTGGTGGTATTTCGATTAAAGATTACACCAGGTAACCTTCTTATTATTTATTTAAGGAGGAAAATAGTTTCTAAAAGTTAACTCTTTTGATATTTATCATGTGAGTCTTTGGAAAAAAAAATCTGCAAATCATATATTTTTTGAATGAATTCTCCTTGGCAAATAGTGTTGCCTTTAAAATTCTTTGGTTTGCAGAATGAGAGAGTTTGATAAGATATTATGTCAAAATATTTTAGTTGGAAGGCTATTTGAAAAGAAAAGCATATCTATGTGATAATCTAAGAATATGTTTATTCTGTTGGGGGACTAAAAAAAAAACTTTTGTAGTTTTGTACTCTGTGTGAAATTTGATTGTGTCTGATATTTGGAGATTAAAAAACTTTTGTAGTTTTGTACTCCATGTGAAATTTGATTGTTTTTTATTTTTCGAGATTAAAAACTTTTGTAGTTTTCTACTCTGGATAAATTAGACTATGCAATTGTTTAGAAGAATATGAAAACTTCACCTAATAAGTCAGTATTGTACTTTTGGTTTTCTACTCTACTACAAAAATTTTGTCTTTATTGTTAATATTCTAAATACTAAGTGGTATGTCTAATTGTGATAGCAAAAAAGACCAGTGACTTAAAGTTTGTGATTTTGTGCCTGCAATAGGTGCCTCTATGGAATGGACTTTGATATTAAGTAAAGATTGTCAAAGGGATTTTGAAGCACTATACTTCTTTTGTAGAATAATATTTCCAAAAGAGGTTTCATGCTGCCAATGACATTTTTATAGTATGTGGAAAAATTATTTTCAAATACTTGAAAAATATTTTTGAGATCATATTTAAAATGTGGGGGTTCTTTGCTTATGATAAAAATAAAATTAGACTTAGTATTTAATTTAAATTTGGTGTACAAGATATGAGATTCAATGACATTCGTGTATTATATTTGACCCACAAAATTCTTAGAGTATATTTGAATTGTGGTCGTTGAGTTTCTCTTTTACTAGTATATGGTATGACTAGTATGAAATTACCAAATTATATATATACTTGTTCAAAATAGTTGTGTTCTTTTATGAAAGAGTGTCACTTAAAATGTTGTGATTTTTTCATGAAAATATTTGTCTATTAAAATACAACTATTTGTATAGACATGAATATTTGTGAAAAGTTATATGTCATGTTTGTATTGTAAAAGAAGCATTTGGTTCATATGCTCTTGTTGGACCCGATGAGACTATGTTCATGGGTAAATTCTATAACAATCAAATTGAAGGTTGTGGAAAGGTCCTTCTGAAAAGGACATCTGGTAAGGTGCTGACTCTAAACAATGTTTGTATCTGACAAAATTGTAATAAGTAAAAGCAAAATATTTGTGAGAAAAAGTTACCTCACGGAGGGTCTTTTCAAACTCAATATTTCTGATTGATCTTACTTGCTTGAGTCAAACTGTTTGTGACATGATCACTTGGGACATGTTAATTACAAAACCTTATAAAGGAAAACTGATCAACTTAGAAGTTTAAGGAATTCTAATCCCTTAGGGTTGATTTACACTGACATTTGTGATATGAAGTCAACACCATCTCATGGTGGAAAAAAGTATCTCATACTTTTATTGACAATTGCATTAGATACGGTTATGTCTATTTGCTGAATGGTAAGGATGAATCAATAGAAACATCTAGACAATATAAACTTGAAGTTGAAAATCAGTTGGGAAAAAGATAAGAAGTGATAGGGATGGAGAGTATAAACCTCTTTTTGCAGAAATATATTTGGAAAGTGGAATTATCCATCAAACTAATGTCCTACTCACCTCAATCTAATGGAATTGCATAATGAAAAGAAAAATCGAACTTTGAAGGAAATAATGGATGCATTACTTATAAGTTCAAGTTTACCACAAAACTTGTGTGGAGAAGCTATCCTTACAGCAAAAAGGAACAACAAAAGTTCTGTCTGTTCAGAAGGAAAGCAACAAAAAGTTTTGTTTGTTCATGACACAATCTATTCCATATGAGAAATGAAAAGGAAGGAAATTCCACTTGAAATATTTCAAAGTGTCGGGGTGTCTAGCATAAGTCCAAGTTCCTATCCCTAAAATGATCAAATTAGGACCTAAGACTGTGGACGGTAAAATTAGACTTGAGTAGTCTAGTGAAGGGTCTCAAAGACCTTGGGAAGAACCAAAGGAGAATGTAGTTAATAAAGAGATTCAGAGGCGTAGTAAATGTCAAAGGACATCTACTTCCTTCGGATCTAATTTTGTAACATTTCCTATGTCTTCTGTAGACTCATCCTTTTACAAAGAGGGCGTCAATAGTGAGATTGATTCAATCTTGAGCAATCATATTGGAAGTTGTTGCTCCCAATTGCACACGCAAGTGTACGTGGTCGCAAAAGTAATAAGAGTGTCAAAACAAATAAAAGAATGCAAAAATTAAATACTAAGATTAACTTACAGTGATTGAGACAAATCCAGGGCTGCAACATGCATATGGTTTCATGTATCGCATCTCATGTAATGAATTAACTAAGGTTATCAAATTACTGATTTACAGGGTTGATTTTATGATCATGATCTCTCGACCTCTAATCGCCTACTCCAACTAGCTGTCTAACTACATCGTTAAGCGGGGATAGGCAGTCCTAATTGGCGAGCATTTATATTTCATCCTGTTTCGTAACCAAGCGAGGTGTTCGTCCGGGCGTCACTCCTGAACACGAATCTAAACAAAGTTAGAACAAGCTCTTTGCATTCTTTGGTCTATCTACCTCTTTATCTCTCGAGTCCAAGAATAGACAATAGATTTATTTCTATGGTGATCAAGCATGAAATACTAAAACAAGAATACAAAAGTAATTTAAACGATAACCAACATTAATTCAAAACAATCAATGTTCAACAATTACCCATGGCCGCAGCCCCAGAACAAGGGTATTTAGCTACTAATACCTAAGAAAAAAAAGAAAAAAAGAACTCTAAAAAGTATTGACAATTTTTCCTTACAAAGTGTCTTCCTTCAAAAGTGTTCCCCCAGTATTTATTTCTATAGACTATTTATAGATGTAGAAAACCCTGAATAAAATAACTGAGTCCAAAACAAATTAGGAACCCAAAACCGAAACGGAATTGGATTCCTACGTGAAGTGCACCACCTCAAACTCTTGTTGCCTTCCCTTCTGCCACGTGGCACCTCTGGTACTTCCCTTAATTTGCACACACTATTGGAATATGTATATGTATAATTATAATATAATATTCAGTTTAATCCATTAAGCTGCTTGCTTCATTTTCCTTCTAGAATCTTCCATTTTTAATTTGTTTTAGCTCCAAACTTCTTCAACTTCACACCAATTTAATCCTACAAATAAAATACACTATTTAGCACAATCCATAAAATTCATGCTAAAAAGGACAAATATAAATAATAAATATGAGGCAATTAATGATAAAAAATATATTTTTGGCTTCACATCAGAAGTTGATTGATCTTTCTCCATGAATAAACCTTTGGGTTCAAAGTGAATTTTCAGAAGGAAAATGAAAGTCGATGGGACTATTGACAAATATAAGGTTAGGCTTGTAGTCAAAGGATACAGACAAAAGGAAGGTCTTGATTACTTTGATACATACTCTCCAGTAACAAGGATAACATCTATTAGGGTGTCAATAGCACTAGCGGTCGTGCATGATCTTGAAATCCATCAAATGGATGTTAAGACAACCTTCTTAAATAGAGAGTTGGAGGAAGAAATTTTTATGGAACAATCCGAGGGTTTTGTGGTTCCTAATAAAGGAAAGAAAGTGTGCGAACTAGTTAAGTCACTTTATGGACTAAAACAAGCACTCAAACAATGACATGTGAAGTTTGACAAAATTATGTTGGCAAATGGATTTAAGAATGATGGAAGTGATAAATGTGTTTACATTAAAGATACTCCAAATCACAAGGTCATTGTTTGCTTGTATGATGATGACATGTTTATCATTAGTAGAGACACTTATGACATAAATGCTACTAAACATATGCTAGAAAGAAACTTTGATATGAAAGTTCTTGGGGTTGCTAATGTGATCTTAGATATAAGAATCCTTAGAACTCCGTAATGTTTAGCATTGTCAAAGTCTCATTACATTGAAAAGGTACTTGAGAAGTTCAAATATTTGAATTTCAATATTGTCAAGACATCAGTAAATGTGATCTTTGTACTTCAAAAGAATGAAGGTGAAAGTGACTTTTAATTGAATTATGATAGAGTATTGGGATGTATGATGTATATCAAAAGATGTACGCGATCAGATATAGCATGTGTTATTAGTAAACTGACTCGGTTCACAAGAATTCCCAATCAAACTCATTGGATGGAAATGAGAAGAGTTTTTAGGTATTTAAAACATACTTAAAACTATGCCTTGCATTATAATATATATCCAGTAGTATTGAAAGGATATAGTGATGCAAATTGGATCACCGGATCAAATGAAGTAAAATCCACGAGTGGATATATATTTACTCTCGGTGGAGGAGCAGTCTCTTGGAAATCTTCAAAGCAGACATGTATCGCTCGCTCTATAATGATCTTTGAGCTTGTCGCTCTAAATAAAGCCAGTGAATCAGTTGAATGGCTCCGAAATTTCTTGAATGGTATTCTTTTTTGGCTCAAACCTTTGGCATTAGTATGCATACACTTTGATAGTCAAGATGCAATAGGTAGGGCATGTAGCATGATGTATAGCGGAACATCTCATCATATACGATGGAGACATAATACTGTTAGAAAACTGCTCTCTAGTGGAATTATTACAATTGACTATGTAAAGTCAAGAGATAATGTGTCAGATCCACTAACAAAAGGCCTAGTTAGAGAGGCAGTTGAAAGATCATCTAAGAGAATGAGTTTACGGCTTAGGACAAGTCATCATGGCAGTAACTCTACCTAACGGACTGGAGATCCCAAGAGCTAGGTTCAAGGAGAAAACAAAGTCGTGACTGACGGTTCGCCATTTTCAACCAACTCAATCCATTCTCATGATGAAGACAATGCTCAAGAAAAAGGATAAAACATTAAGGCTTGTTAACGAGTTAATAAAGCTTAATGTTTTTAATGATTTGCTAAGTTTGGAAGATTTTGACCAAATAATGTATCTACGCGATAGCACGTATTAGAAATCACCTATATGGGTGTGAAGTTGAAGCCGCTTCAAAGAGAATCATTGTAAAATGCATATTCTCTATACACTCATGAAACCAGGAGGTGTTCATGGTTGAAACGAACACAATCGTAAGAACCATAAACGGTAAAGGGTTGATTATGTGACATATGGTTGTCTAGGTATACACCAAAGCTCGACAATTTCAAGGATATCACATCTACCGATTGACCGAGTATATCCGACATATGTTCACTACGGAAAGTTCAAAGGGAAACCTACTTATCCAGATGCAATTAATTCTTGCTTGTAAAGTATACACACTTGTCCGTTTCTTTGTCTTAGAGTCATTCCCCATTCATGCGGGGGATTGTTGGGTTTTAAAAGGTGTGAATGGAAAATGAAGAGTTGCGACTTTTATGAAGAGTTGTAACTTTAATGAAATGTTGCGACTTTTATGAAGAGTTGTGACTTTAATGAAATGTTGCGACTTTTATGAAAAGTTGTGATTTTTATGAAAAGTTGTGACTTTTATGAAAGATTGACCTTTCCGAAGAGTTGTAGCTTTTCAAAGGGTTGTGACCTTTCCGATAAGGCACAATAAACACTAAGTATCTTAGGATTACACGATAAACAACATGGATAAGAGTAACATATCCCATGATAGCATGGAGAAAATTGTCATGTTGTGTAAGGGAAAGTGAGTGCAAACTTACAGAGAAAAAAGGATTTGTTAGAGGAAAATATTAGTGAATTCAAAATTTAATCTTGATCAATTTGATTTTTATGAATTTTGCTATTGAGCTGATTGCACTTTTATAATTACAAGTTTAAAATTTAATATTTGTTAAAATTTTAATAATTTTTACATGTTTATATAAATAGTCTATATATATATAAAAAATATTTAAATTAAATTTGTCCACGTACTGTGGAAAGATCTAGATTTCCCCTTCTTTAGAAATATAACTCATTTTTGTGCTAAATATGCTCTTATTCGTAACGGTCCATGAGAAAAGGTTCAGCTTTGTTCATGTATTTTGCGAAAATACCTAAATTTATCCTCCATTAAAAGTTTGGCTCAATTGGTCTTCGTCAATTTACTTTTGGGCTAAATAAGCTTTTATTCAATAATGATCGACTGTTGGTATTGGTTCGACTTTATATAGGGAAAATGTTCAAATTTACCCATGTATTTTGCGAAAAGACGTAGATTTCCCTTTCGTTATAAAGTTTGGCTCCATTGTGTCCTTCGACACATTGTTGTTATATCTACTCTTTTCTCTTCTAAACTATACCAATTTTTGGAGCGTTAACAAACAAGGATATTTTTAATCTAAAAATTCAACGGCCAATTAGACTTAACTGAGCCAACTTTTAACGAAGAATAAATCTAAACATTTTCATATAGGTATAAGATCATAAATTCAAATCTTTTATCTTTTGAAGTATTGAGTTCAGTAGAATTTGTTAAAACACATTAGCCTCGACTCCCCCAACTACCAATGTTGAGGAGGGGGCCCGGTATGAATGGATGACAGACCAAAAACAATTAGTTGAATTGATAGCACATAAAGATCCCTCTCCCAATACACAAAACACAACTTTCCCTTTCATTTTATTCCTCTACTTTTTAAGCTTTTGTTGTTTTCGTGCCCAATCCCTTTTTCTATATGCTTCCAATTTCTTAACTTTGCAAAGTTAAAAAAATTAAATCCCTTTCCCTTTTGTGGTGGTGTTGTGCACAAACTCAAAAGAGTTAAAAATAAATCTTGACTCTCATCAAAGTCCAAATGTCTTTTTCTTTCCCACTAACAATTGTAGGAAAATGCAATTTCCCAAATCTTTTTTTAATGCCTTTTTTTTTCAAAAATTCACAAAAAGAGTGATGCAAATATATGTTTCTTCTTTAATTATATATAATCATTTACGTTTTCCCGCCAAACATATCTAAATTTGGTGAATATCTTCTTCTTTTTTTTAACTACCTAAAGGATAAAGCTTACTTAAAAGGCTAAAGGCAGCTCTACTAGAAAAGCTCATGCATCCAAATGGGAACCAGCACTAGCTTGTTATCATAATTCTTCACTCTTTTTTAACCACTTGGTAATATTGATTTCTTTTTTTCTTTTGTCTTATATCTATAAGATAATAATTGTACTATTAGTTTACAGTTACATAAAAGCAAATCTTTACGATTATATTCATGACAACATGTTAGTGCTTGGCAAATTAACTAATCCCAAAAGTCAACAGATATATGAAAAGTTAATCAATATCAACACATCAATATAATCTCACAAATGGAGTCGGGATAAGAATCAGAGGTACGCAGACCTTACTCCTACCATTAGGGGTAGAAAGATTGTTTTTTGATAGACCCTATGCTAAAAAGAAATGTTTTTAAAACATGATATATATGACTAGTTTATAACAAGTAATTTTTAAAGATCTATGACATGCTTAAAATACACCACTCGATGAGATAAACATACAAATAAGAGCCAGAAACTAGCTATTCTTCCTCAAACTTCCTTCAATTTTCAATGTAAATAATTTAGTATGTTTTAGATTACACACATTCAAATTCATCCGTTAATCATAGACTAGTGGAAATTTTGGGTAAACAATTAATACAAAAAGAATAGATAGCAGTAAAAGAGTAGTATATTTCATAGGAGTAACCTGAAATATATAGATAATTTACTTATTTTGAACTAGTAATTTTTTTTCGCTATATTAAATAAAAATTAATGTTCGGTTGTAAGGTTGCTAGTTTTTAAAGAGCTCACCAAATATTGGGGCACCTAGATATAAGTGAAGGGAAATGAGGTTGAATTTGGATTTTGGACTGAGGTTGTCTCTACTTGGGCCTAAAGAGCCCACCAAATGTTGGTCTTGCTTAATGGGCTTGACTGTAGAGCAAGTCACTAATGCCTGCTGCCTATTTAGGCTTGATCATGCAGACATATCTCGTTGAATTACTTATACGTTTTATCTGAGCCTAGCTTCAAGAGAAAGGGAGCGAAGTCTTGACATGCAGACATATCTTGTTGAATCAGTCTTTTTTGCCACATTGCGTATAAGGAGAATCAAACCCTCTCTGTTGCTGACAGGCAAATGTATAGTACTACTTCGATCCAGCAATTTCTTAGGAGTAGATTTTGGCTTGGTTTCTCCTAAACAGGTACCTGGGTTGGGCTTGATTGGAATTTGCTATGGACCACCAAAATTAGAGTTATCCACAATAAAAAGTTGAAAACTTGTACTACAAGGCCCATTAAGATTAAATGCATTCTCCAATATTTCACATATTAAAACTAGGCTTAAGTTCTCCATAATTCACTTAGACATATCAACTAGGACTTGTACCTATTGAACACTTCTTTCGGCTCGAATTTGAACCACTTAGACACTTTATGCCGATGTGGCACAAAAAGTGTAATTTACACTTTGGTAAGTGCGTGAAATCAAATATTTCAATATTTTCCCTTTTCCTTTTCAGTTTTTTCTTTTTTTCCTTATTTTAAAAAAAATACTTTAACCATCTTTTTCTCTTTCCTCTCTTTCAATACCACACCACCTGCAACTATATTTTTACAACAATTCACCATCAATTTTTTTTACAAATTTTCGTCATCTTTTTTTTTCTTTTTTAATCTTTTTATCACTGTACTATTAATTTTGTAGATGTAGAACTACTTTCTTCATTTTTTTTGCCAAAAAAAATGAAGATCACCATTCATATTTCTTTGCCGAAATAAATGGAGATTATCATCTATGTCTTCTTTGTTGGAAAAAATGGAGACCACCATCCATATCTGCTTTATCGAAAAAATGGAGATCATTATTCAAATATTTTCTTTCTCCCTCTTCACCTCCCTCCCCCCCCCCCCACACGCCTCTGATCCACGCCGCTTCTTCCCACAAATCAAAACATAAAAATAAAAAAAATCAAATTCGAAATCAAAATAAACAAAGGAATAACAAATCTTTTTAAAAAACACTATCAAATTAAATGAGAATAAGAAAGAATGGTGATCATAGTCATGGTTAGGAATTTTTCCCTAACACTTCAAAAGCTCCAATTTTTCTAAATGAAAAATTAACAAGGGTGGACAATAGTCACTTTCAGGGAAAGAGAAGAAAGGAAGATGATTGGGGGCGGGGATGGGGTGAGGGGTGTATAATTTCTTCTTTTTTCCTTTAGTTGAAAATCTTTTCTTTTTAGATTTTGATTTGTTCATATTCAAAACTAATTTTTATAATTATTTTAAATTAAAATGCCACGTGGCTTTATTTGATTTGCTAGTTTGCCACATCATGTGCATGTGTATTACATACTTTTTCTTTTAACTAAGTGTCAGAAAAATGTTCAATAGGTATTTATTTTTTAAGATTAGAGTGTCTGATAGGAAACAAGGTCTGTTGAAGTGTTTAACTGAAATATGCGGACAACTTTAAGGGGTCGTGAATGACTTAAGCCTTAAAATTAAGGTTCCCAATTGTTGTCTCGACAAATGGAAACAAAAAAAACAACGGAACATGGTCATAGATGACAGGTTATAATATATATAACATCTAAGTTTAGTGCGGAAACATAATCCAGATTCTATCTTTTTTAATGTAAGTTTAGTGGAGAAACATAACAAGGCGGAGTCAGAATTTATAATTCGTGGATTTTCTTGTAAGTTGTTGGGTTCTAGGCTAAATAATTTGTACATATTTAATAAATTTCTTAAAACAAATGAAAGATTTAAATTAAAGCTACTAATTGTTGGGTTTTAAAAGGTGTAAATGAAAAATGAAGAGTTGCGACTTTTATGAAAAGTTGTGACTTTAATGAAATGTTGTGACTTTAATGAAATGTTGTGACTTTTATGAAGAGTTGTGACTTTTATGAAAAGTTGTTACTTTTATGAAAGATTGTGACCTTTCCAAAGGGTTGTAGCTTTTCAAAGGGTTGTGACCTTTCTGATAAGGCACAATAAACATATGTTCACACTACCCTTGGTCGTCTATAAATAGAGGATTTCCTCTTATTTTTCAACAATGAAATAATGAGTTTTTAGACTTCTTCTTCTACTACTAAATCTAGTATTCTAAGTGTACTTTACTGCCGTTGACTGGTTCGCTGATACCAACATTTTGGGTATCAATACTCTGGTGAATAAGTCGTTCTACCCTTGGAGGATCTATTCCAGTTCAAACCTCGGATACTAGAGGGGAATAATTTCCTTAAGAGGACACTGTGCATTCAGTGGGCTCGATTTTCTTCTTTGGGAAAAATATTTTGTATATTGTTTCTAATCTGTTTCTGATTCTATTTCCTCTATTGGTTTTAATTTTCTAGTCTTGAAAATACTCTTTAAACTTTGTTGTTTCTTACCAAGTTCTCCAAAGTTTTTGTTCTAAGTATCTTAGAAATACAGGATGAACAACAATCTTAAGGAAATTATAGTACTGTTGGTATTTCTTGTATTCTACTAATTGAGGGAAACAGATCATGGAAGTAGAAGATTAATGCGCTACTTTTCTAGAATTCGATGCCTTTTTTAGCAAGGTCAGAATGAGAATGTACCAAAAGAATTGGTGGTATTTCAGTTAAAGATTACACCAGGTAACCTTCTTATTATTTCTCTAAGGAGGAAAATAGTTTCTAAAAGTTAATTCTTTTGATATTTATCATGTGTGTCTTTGGGAACAAAAAGATCTGCAAATCATATGTTTTTTGAATGAATTTTCCTTGACAAATAGTGTTGTCTTTAAAATTCTTTAGTTTGCAGAATGAGATAGTTTGATAAGATATCATGTCAAAATGTTTAAGTTGGAAGACTATTTGAAAAGAAAAGCATATCTATGTGATAATCTAAGAATATGTTTATTCTGTTGGGAGACTAAAAAACTTTTGTAGTTTTGTACTCCGTGTGAAATTTGATTGTGTCTGATTTTTGGAGACTAAAAACTTTTGTAGTTTTCTACTCTGAATAAATTAGACTATGCAATTGGTTTGAAGAATATGAAAACTTAGTTCATTCGGTTGACGATTTGAAGAATATAAAACTTCATTGTTAATAGAAACAAATTGTACAAAAGTTTTGTCGTTATTGTTAGTATTCTAAATACTAAGTGGTATGTCTAATTGTGATAGCAAAAAAGACCGGTGACTTAAAGTTTGTGATTTTGTGCCTGCAATAGGTGCCTCTATGGAATGAACTTTAACATTGTGTAAAGATTGTCAAAGGAAATTGAAGCACTATAATTCTTTTGTAGAATAATATTTCCAAAAGAGGTTTCATGCTGCCAATGACATTTTGATAGTAGGGAAAAAATATGTGGAAAAATTATTTTCAAATACTTGAAAAATATTTTTGAGATCATATTTAAAATGTGGGGTTCTTTGCTTATGATAAAAATAAAATTAGACTTAGTGTTTAATTTAAATTTGGAGCACAAGATATGAGATTCAATGACATTCGTGCATTATGTTTGACCCACAAAATTCTTAGAGTATATTTGAATTGTGGTCGTTGAGTTTCTCTTTTACTAGTATATGGTATGACTAGTATGAAATTACCAAATTATATATATACTTGTTCAAAATAGTTGTGTTCTTTTATGAAAGAGTGTCACTTAAAAAGTTGTGATTTTTCCATGAAAAGATTTGTCTATTAAAATACAACTATTTGTATAGACATGAATATTTATGAAAATCTGTCATGTTTGTGTTGTAAAAGAAGCATTTGGTTCATATGCTCTTGTTGGACCCGATGAGACTATGTTTATCGGTAAATTCTATAACAACCAAATTGAAGGTTATGGAAAGGTCCTTCTGAAAAGGACATCTAGCAAGGTGCTGACTCTAAACAATGTTTGTATCTGACAAAATTGTAATAAGTAAGAACAAAATATTTGTGAGTAAAAGTTACCTCACGGAGGGTCTTTTCAAACTCAATATTTCTGGTTGATCTTACTTGCTTGAGTCAAACTGTTTGTGACATGATCACTTGGGATATGTTAATTACAAAACTTTGTAAAGGAAAACTGATCAACTTAGAAGTTTTGTCTAACTTTGAGTGAAATAAATTGAAATGTCAAGTTTGTGTTGAATCTAAGTATGCTAAGCATTCTTATAAATCTGTTGAAAGGAATTCTAATCCCTTAGAGTTGATTTACACTAACATTTGTGATATGAAGTCAACACCATCTCGTGGTGGGAACAAGTATCTCATGAGTTTTATTGACAATTGCACTAGATACGGTTATGTCTATTTGCTGAATGGTAAGGATGAAGCAATAGAAACGTCTAGACAATATAAAATTGAAGTTGAAAATCAGTTGGGAAAAAGATAAGAAGTGATAGGGATGGAGAGTATAAATCTCCTTCTGCAGAAATATGTTTGGAAAGTGGAATTATCCATCAAACTATTGCCCTACTCACCTCAATCTAATGGAATTGCAGAATGAAAAGAAAAAACGAACTTTGAAGGAAATGGTGGATGCATCACTTATAAGTTCAAGTTTACCACAAAACTTGTATAGAGAAGCTATCCTTACAGCAAAAAGGAACAACAAAAGTTTTGCCTGTTTAGAAAGAAAGCAACAAAAAGTTTTGTTTGTTCAGGACACAATCTATTCCATATGAGAAATGGAAAGGAAGGAAATCCAACTTGAAATATTTCAAAGTGTGGGGGTGTCTAGCGTAAGTCCAAGTTTTTATCCCTAAAAGGATCAAATGAGGACCTAAGACTGTGGACTATAAAATTAGACTTGAGTAGTCTAGTGAAGGGTCTCAAAGACCTTGGAAAGAACCAAAGGAGAATGTACTTAATAAAGAGATTCAGAGGCGTAGTAAATGTCAAAGGACATATACTTCCTTCTGATATGATTTTGTAACATTTCCTATGTCTTATGTAGACTCATTCTTTTGGAAAGAGGGCGTCAATAGTGAGATTGATTCAATCTTGAGCAATCATATTGGTAGTTGATTGATCTTCCTCCATGAAATAAACCTTTGGGTTCAAAGTGAATCTTCAGAAGGAAAATGAAAGTCGATGGGAGTATTGACAAATATAAGGTTAGACTTGTAGTCAAAGTATACAGACAAAATGAAGGTCTCGATTACTTTGATACATACTCTCCAGTAACAAGGATAATATCTATTAGGGTGTTAATAGCACTAGCGGTCTTGCATGATCTTGAAATCCATCAAATGGATGTTAAGACAGCCTTCTTAAATGGAGAGTTCGAGGAAGAAATTTACATGGAACAATCCGAGGGTTTTATGGTTCCTTGTAAAGGAAAGAAAGTGTGCGAACTTGTTAAGTCACTTTATGGACTAAAACAAGCACCCAAACAATGACATGTGAAATTTGACAAAATTATGTTGGCAAATGGATTTAAGAATGATGGAAGTGATAAATGTGTTTACATTAAAGATACTCCAAATCACAAGGTCATTGTTTGCTTGTATGATGACGACATGTTTATCATCAGTAGAGACACTTATGACATAAATTCTACTAAATAGATGCTAGAAAGAAACTTTGATATGAAAGTTCTTGGGGTTGCTAATGTGATCTTAGATATATGAATCTTTAGAACTCCACAATGTTTAGCATTGTCAAAGTCTCATTACATTGAAAAGGTACTTGAGAAGTTCAAATATTTGAATTTCAATATTGTCAAGACATCAGTAAATGTGAGCTTTGTACTTCAAAAGAATGAAGGTGAAAGTGACTCACAATTGGATTATGATAGAGTATTGGGATGCATGATGTATATCAGAAGGTGTACGCGATCAAATATAGCATGTGCTATTAGTAAACTGAGTCGGTTCACGAGTAATCCCAATCAAACTCATTGGATGAAAATGAGAAGAGTTTTTAGGTATTTAAAACATACTTAAAACTATGCCTTGCATTATAACAAATATCCAGCAGTATAGAAATGATATAGTGATGCAAATTGGATCACCGGGTCAAATGAAGGAAAATCCATGAGTGGATATGAATTTACTCTTGGTGGAGCAGAAGTCTCTTGGAAATCCTTCAAGCAGACATGTATCGCTCGCTCTACAATGATCTTTGAGCTTGTCGCTTTAAATAAAGCCGGTGAATAAGTTGAATGGCTCCGAAATTTCTTGAAAAATATTTTTTTTGGCTCAAACCTTTAGCATTAGTATGCATACACTTTGATAGTCAAGATGCAAGAGCCTGCAGTATGTCTTCAGTCAGAAAGAGCTAAACCTGAGGCAGAGAAGATGGCTTGAGTTGGTCAGGGACTATGACATGAGTATTCTCTACCACCCAGGTAAGGCTAATGTTGTTGTTGATGCTTAGCAGGTTATCCATGGAAAGCACCGCTCATATTGAGGAAGGGAAGAAAGAGTTTGCTAAAGAAGTGCATAGGCTTGCACGTTTGGGAGTTTGCCTTGTGGACCCTAGCGAGGGAGGTGTCATTGTTCAAAATGGGGATGAGTCCTCATTAATTGTTGAAGTGAAGGAAAAGCAAGACCAAGACCCTGTTCTACTTCAATTGAAGAAGGATGTTCATAAGCAGAAAGTTATGGCTTTTGCCAGAGGGGGAGATGGAGTGTTGAGGTATCAAGACAGATTGTGTGTGCCGAATGTTGATAGACTTCGCGAGAGAATCATGGAAGAGGCCCATAGCTCTAAATATTCGATTCATCCAGGCTCTACAAAAATGTATCATGACTTGAGAGAAGCCTATTGGTGGAATGGTATGAAGAGGGAGATCGCCGACTTTATTTCAAAGTGCCCAAATTGCCAACAAGTCAAGGTTGAGCATCAAAGGCCTTGTGGAATAGCTCAGAATATAGAGTTGCCAGAGTGAAAGTGGGAGATGATCAATATGGACTTTATTACAGGTTTGCCGCGGTCTCGTAGACAGCATGACTCTATTTGGGTGATTGTGGATAGGATGACAAAATCAGCCCACTTCTTGCCCGTTAAGACTACGAATTCGGCTGAGAATTATGCGAGGTTGTTCATCAAAGAGATAGTCAGATTGCATGGGGCTCCCTTTTCTATCATCTCGGACAGAGGTACCCAATTCACCGCACAGTTTTGGAAGTCATTTCAGAAAGGTTTGGGTTCAAAGGTGAACCTTAGTACCGCTTTCCATCTGCAGACAGATGGTCGGGCAAAGCGTACAATTCAGACTCTTGAGGATATGTTGAGGGATTGTGTTATTGATTTCAAAGGTATTTGGGATGATCACTTGCCGCTTATTGAGTTTGCGTATAATAACAGTTTTCATTCGAGTATTCAGATGGCTCCTTATGAGGCCCTCTATGTGAGGAGGTGTAGATCGTCAATTGGGTGGTTCGAAGCTGGTGAAGCTGAGTTGATTAGACCTGACTTAGTTCATCAAGCTATGGAAAAGGTGAAGACCATCCAAGAGAGGTTGAAAACTGCACAGAGTCGCCAAAGTCCTACATTGATGTGAAGAGAAGAGATTTGGAGTTTGAGGTAAATGATTAGGTGTATTTGAAAGTTTCGCCCATGAAAGGTGTTATGAGATTTGGGAAGAAGGGAAAGCTTAGTCCCCGTTACATTGGTCCTTATCAGATTGTGAAAAGAGTTGGTAATGTCGCCTATGAGTTAGAGCTCCCGCCAGAGTAAGATGTCGTTCATCCTGTGTTTCATATTTCTATGCTTAAGAAGTGCTTGGGAGACCCTTCACTCATTGTTCCAACAGAAAACATTGGGGTGAAAGATAGTTTGTCTTATGAGGAGATTCCAGTCTAAATTCTTGATCGCCAAGTTCGCAAGTTAAGGACTAAAGAGGTCGATTCAGTCAAAGTTTTGTAAAGAAATCTAATTTGTTGAAGAGGCTACATGGGAAGCTGAGGAGGATATGAAAGTCAAGTATCCGCACCTTTTCGTCCCTCCTAGTGTCGATGTTGAAGGTACTATTTCTATCCCCATTCTTATCTCTGAGTTAGTACCTTCTCGAGTTTGAGTAAGTTAATCTTGAGTTTGAGTATTTGAGTTCTTGCATCATATTCATGCCTTCATAAAAATCCTTAGCTTGGTCGTCATTCGAGGATGAATGTTCCCAAGGGAGAGATATTGTAACACCCCGAAAATTTCTAAGTTAAGAATCGAACCATTTTTCAAAATTCGTATAAGGTCGTACTAAGTGATTCTTAATTATTCTTGGATTCTAAGGTCAATTCTTTAGTGTGTAAATGAAATTGAATATGAATTAAGGTAACAAGAACCCCTAGCACAAAATTGAGTTGAAAACTTTCTTACCGATTGAGTTTCAATATGAGATTTTACTTGGGTAAACTTCAAATGACCATATCTCTCACCATATAAGGAATTAGGTGGCTCATGAACTATCAAATTAAAGTTCTTTGAGTCCTTTTTCCATCACCACCGAGTTTACTCCATTTGAAACTTGGAGTAAAAAGTTATGCTTGTTTTAGTGGAGCGCTGTCAGGCTGATGAAGCTTAACGACCGGTTGTACGCGCCGTGAAGCATTAGACAGCTCGTGAAGCCTTTCCTGTGAGGCCCTTTGTCAGTTTTTGAGTTTGGGTCAATGTGATCTTTTCCCAAAGTGTTTGGTACCCTAAACTATGTCGTTTTAACCCTATTCAAAGCATAACTACGTCGTTTCACACCAAATTAAGGGCTTAGAAAGTGTTAATCAATCTTTTACGTTCATTAACACTTCAAGACATTAGAGAAAGGTTTCAAGAGGAGAAAAACTAGGGTTTCAAGCATTCTTCGAGTTTCATCGATCCCGCCAAGAACTTTGTTCTTCCCAGGTATGTAAGGCTACCTATAACGTTGGATTGAGTTCGTCCATGTGCCCTACATCTTCATTGAGTCGAGTTGAGTTTGAGTTTCAAGTTTTCATGAATTGAGTTCTTGAATTATCTATAAATTATATTGAGTTCTTGTGTATAATTACATAGGTATTGATGATGTCTATGAGTTGAGTATTTTAGGTATACATTCATGTCTTCATTCACATGAACCCTAATTGTGTTTTTGGCATTGGTTATTTTATGCATTGATGAAGTTTTTAAAGCATGATTTGTGAACGTTTTTAAATGAGAATGAGTCGAGTCCGAGTTGAGTCTGAAAGGTTCTTAAACTTCTATTATGTTGAACACGAGTATTTTAAGTATAAATAATTGATTGAGATAGAGTCTTGAGGAGATATGAATGAGTTTGAAAGCATGTTTTAAATGAAAAAATTGATGATTGATTTTTGAGGTTGAGTTTGATGAGAGTCCAATGAGACTAGATGAAATGATTCGAGAAAATTGATCTGATTGAGCGTATGAGCACATTGAGTCTTTTGGGAGAAGTATTGAGCACCGATTTGGGTAAGAGTAAATAACAACTCAAACCCCATAAACTACGTAGCCAGCGTAGGATAGAAGCTATGCTTCTCTAGACCCAAAAAGAGGACTTTGATTGATTGTGGATCCAATGAGATTGATCGTCCCTTACTCTGGCAAGGTATTGGACGGCTGCGGCAACGGATAATTTATAGAAGTTGTGACTTAATCCGGTACGTTCATTAAGAAACTAATGTACGGACGAGATCTATTCTTCATTAAATTTTATTTATGGTATTACTTGGGCCACAAGTAAACTTGTGCCATAAGTAAGAATAAGTAGGAATTATTCTTACATTCTCCTACTTGGCCCATAACCATATAACATTAACATTCATAAACATTAGTTGCGCATACAATAGATCTCTTCTATAACAAACTACTAATGCGAGTTATGGCGTTTGTACATACAGTAAAACATCACTAAATTAATACTCGGTAAATTAATAATCTCTTTAAGATAATATTTTTCTCCGATCTCGACTTAGGCCAATGGGAAAAATTACTCATTTCGATAAGATAATAAGATAACATATTTTCAGAAAACCCATATATGAATATATGGTCCCATTAATATTATGAATTAATAATATTTAAATATATATAAAAATAAATTAGACAATTTAGTAAAATATGATTCTATCACATCCATTTGATGGATTTGAAAAATCATATACTGCTGCTAGTGCAATCAATATTCGAATAGATGTAATTCTTGTCACTGGCGAGTATGTATCAAAGTAATCAAGGCCTTTCTTTTGTTTGAAGCCTTTGACTACAATTGTTTCCTTGTACTTGTCAATAGTACCATCGGTCTTCATTTTTCTTTTAAAGATCAATTTTGATCCTAAAGGCTTATTTCTCAGAGGAAGATCAACCAACTTCCAAGTATTGTTATTCAAGATTGATTCAATCTCACTATTGGCAACTTCTTTCCAGAAGGATGAATCCGCAGAGGACAATTCTTCTTGGAAGGTTTGAGGCTCATTATCAATGTGAAATGTCACAAAATCTGATCCAAAGGAAGCAGTAGTTCTTTCACGCTTACTACGCCTTGGATTTTCTTCATTTTGCATATTTTCCTTTAGTTCATCTTGAGGTTGTTTAGACCCCCCCCCCCCCAGACTCTTCATATCTAGCTTTATACGGGTAAATGTGTTCAAAGAATTCAGCATTATCTGATTCAATTACCATATTGTCGTGAATATCAGGATATTCAGATTTATGAACCCAAAATCGATATGTTTTACTATTTATAGCATATCCAATAAACACACAGTCCACAGTCTTTGGTTCTATTTTCAACCTTTTGGGTATAGGAACTTGGACTTTTGCTAGACGCCCCCACATTTTGAAATATTTCAAGTTGAGTTTCTTTCCTTTCCACTTTTCATAAGGAATAGATTGTGTCTTGCTATGGGAAACTCTATTGAGTATTCGATTTTCCCACAAGTTTTGTGGTAAACCTGAACTTATAAGTAAGGCATTCATCATTTCCTTCAAAGTTCAGTTTTTCCTTTCTGCAATCCCATTAGATTGGGGTGAATAAGGGGCAGTCATTTGATAGATAATTCCATTTTCCAAGCATATTTCCGCAAACGAAGATTCATATTCTCCACCCCTATCACTTCTTATCATTTTTATCTTTTTATCCAACTGATTTTCAACTTCAGTTTTGTATTGTCTAAATGTTTCAATTGTTTTATCCTTATTTGATAGCAAATAAACATAACAATATTTAGTGCAATCATCAATAAAAGTTATGAAATATTTTTTCCCACCACGCGTTGGTGTTGACTTCATATCACAAATGTCCGTGTGAATCAAGTCTAAAGAATTGGAATTCCTTTCAACAGATTTATAAGGATGCTTAGCAAACTTAGCTTCCACACATATTTGACATTGTTTTTTATTGCACTCAAAATCAGGCAACACTTTCAAACTAATATCAGTTTTCGCAAGGTTTTGTAATTGACATGTCCCAAACGTTCATACCATAAAGCACTTGACTCAAGCAAGTAAGTAGAGCAAGAACTTTTATTATTAGCAATAACCATTACATTGAGCATAAACAGGCCATTGCAAATGTAGCCCTTTCCTACATACACTTCATTTTTACTAATTACAATTTTGTCAGAAACAAATATACGTTTGAATCCAGTAGAAACCAAGTTCTTTCTTAATTCTGAACATGTAGCACATTTTTGAAAGTCACCACCCTGCCAGATATCATCTTCAAGAGGACTTTGCCCATTCCATCAACCTTTGCAGTTGCCGAGTTTGCCATGTAAACCTTGTCATCACCTTGAGTAGGCTCATATGATGCAAAAAGTTCTTTGTTGGCGCATACATGGCGGGTGGCACCGGAATCTATCCACCACTCTCCTAGGTTGCCAACAAGATTGCATTCAGAAAGCATAGCACATAGATCGGCATCCTCGAATTCATCAATATTTGCTTGATCTTTTTTCTTTGCTTTCTTGGGAGCCTTACAATCTGCAGCCCTGTGACCATTTTTTCCACAATTAAAGCAATTACCTTTGAATTTCTTCTTGGGTTGACTGCTTTGCTGTACAGAGTTTATCTTTCTCTTTTTAGACCTTCCATCTTCAACAATATTGGCTCCTAATATTATTGAATTTCCATGAGACCTCTTCTCCGCAGCCTTATTGTCTTCTTCAATTCTCAAACTTACAATGAGATCTTCAAGGGACATCTCCTTTCTCTTATGCTTTAAGTAGTTTTCGAAGTCCTTCCACAAATGAGGTAACTTCTCAATCATAGCAGCTACTTGGAAGGCCTCATTAATCACTAGACCTTCCGCAAGGAGATAATTGATAATCACTTGTAATTCCTGAACTTGAGCAACAACGGATTTACTATCTACCATCTTGAAGTCCGATGAATTTCTTCAATCCGACATCCTTTGTCTTATGCTTCTTTTCTAAAGCATCCCAGAGGTCTTTGAAAGTTTTCATGTTGCTGTACACATTGTACAAGTCATCATGAAGCCCATTCAGAATATAGTTCTTGCATAAGAAATCAGAATGCCTCCAAGCTTCAATAACCATAACGCGTTCACCTTTCGGAGTTGAATCCGTTAACTCAGGAACACATTCTTTGATGAATCTCTGTAGACTCAAAGTGATTAAATAAAATACCATATTTTGCTGCCACCTCTTGAAATCTATGCCAGTGAATTTTTCAGGTTTTTCAGCCGATGTTATAGTAGATGCAACACTTGTACGACTAGACGAAGCAATATTCACTGCAACAATTTTCGATGTTGTATCATCCATGACTTCAATTTCATTAGTCATCTTGCTGTCAGAAAGAGACAAGCACACTTAGTATCTTCAAATAAAGACTTGATCTTATTTTCGGTTTGTTTCTAGTTTAACGACGAGGTTTATAACTCTTAATCATTAACCGAATGAACTTTGATTTTCTGACGAACTTTTTAGGTTCTCCAAGTCAGTATCAAGCTCAAACAGAGCATAAAACCACAAAGTTTTTAATCTCCAGAAATCAATTATAAAGTTAAAAAAGTAAGGTTCCAATAAATAATTACACAATAAGATAATTAATTCCCTTAAGATTGTTAGTTTCGTAGTGCAAAATGACTTCAAACTAATTTCATAAAAATAATAAAATATCCAATGTGAAGTTAAATAAATTCTAAAAGCAAAAATTCATATAATCAACAAGATGAAAAGGAAGAAGAATCAAGTCCTCTGAATTCACAGAGTTTCCTTAAGGAAATTATTCCCCTCAAGTATCCGAGGTTATGGAATATATCTTCCCATGATAAAATGACTCACGACAAACAAATGGCGGTACCTCAAATTTGTTGTCCGGCGAACCACTCAATGGCTTGTAGTCACACTTGAAGTTTTTGGAAAAACAGAAATTTTTTCTTACTATGTAGTGTTCTAACTTGTGTCTAAAACTACTGCTGAATATCTGAGAAAAATTCAAATATTTATAGCCCACAATGATTCATGCATTGTATGTGAATAGGTGGCCTAGAAATATGAGAGGTTGCATGGAAATACGAAATGTTGCATTCATTTGACATGAGTATTCATGAATGGAATAACTTCATTCATACTTGCAGTACTTTCATATTTTTTTAATGCACCAATCTTTATTCTATGTACCATTATTCATTCACACATTATACAATGAACCCAACAGAACATTCTAAAAAAACATGATAATTAGCAATGCATCCCACTAATATATGACGTGATATCCCTTCAGATATACAGCGAGGCAATCGATCAATCTAACACTTCCAATGCAAGGATAAACAACCATGCTTCCATTAGAAAATTGCAAGAGAAAAAAAACAGGTAAAATACAGTAAGGAAATGAGGATATTACATTGGTAGAAAGCTTCTCCAGGATAAAAAATGGGCCACAACCTACCAAGATCCAAAAAGAAAAAGAAATCTGAAAATTTTAACGGGGGATACCTCCATCAGGAAGTTCCCAGTTATCTTCATCATCATCCCTCTTGCTCTTGGTTGTCTCTAGCTTATCCGGCCCGAAATTCGTCGACGGTGGTGGGCCACGTCTGTTCCAGTAGAGGCATGAGGTTGATAAATATGTACATAAATTAGTAAATTCAAAATACCTATTTTGCATCTTTGCGTAAGTTGGTTCATAAGATTTGAATTAGTAGATTCTGTATTCAAAAGAGCAACTTAATTAACAAAGCTAACCAATTAGTTAACTTTTAGATCTTGCACATAGCAAATCAAGGAAGCAAGCACTAGTATACTGTATATATGTTATCCATATAGCTTCTTTCTTTCAATATTAAATGAGAATAATCTTAGGGCTAGTAGAACTAAACTTCTCAGTTACCTCTTTCGAGTTAGTGAAACTATAGAATTAGATAGATCACAGTGTGGATTAACTGGAATTGTACCCATTTTACAATCAATCAATCGACTATTATTGTCAAATTCATGGACATTTATGTGGTCTATAAATTAAGGGTAAAATGAGAAGTTTAAGAGTAAAATGAGATACAAAAAAGCACAAAGCGAGTTTAATTTAGCAAAACTCCACCATTCTACTATTCAGAAGAAGGAATTTTACGGAAAGTAAAAAAAAAAGATACATGAAGCCAAAAACATAGAGTAAAAAAAATAAAAGGGGGAGAGAAGACAATGAATGACTTGCGCTTATCTTTGTCGTGCTTGTTCTCAAAGAGCCTCCTGTGTTTGCATTCCTGGATGACTTCAGCTCTCATGGCCTCCCTCCGAAAGCATCCGAGAAGCTTCTCTTCGGGCTCATTATCATCCACAATCACCTGAACATTATAAGCCGATCAGAAGAAAAGAGTGTTTGTGTGAAAAAGATAAAGTTGATTTTTTGGAATATCATAGATTTTCTAGTATAGTTTCTAGAATAGTCTTGTGTAGTATCTAGAATAATTATCTTAAAGAAATATCTAGATATTCTAGGGTAGAAGATAAAGTTACTAGAATTTTCCTGTAGTTATATTTAAGAAATGTGTAGCTATTCTAGAGAGTTAGATATTTGTAGTAAATGATAGAATAGTCTAGATGTTGTAATATCTAGAACCATCCCGCACAAGGATAAATAGGGGTGACCTTAATCATTTGTATAAAAAACCAAAAATAAAGACAATTCAAGAGTCTTCTTCCATAAACAAGCTCTCATTTCTATCTTCATCTTCTTTAGTTGAATCTTCCGATCTTAGTTACCGATCTTGAGCTAGCAAAAGGTATCCCCGATTATACTTTTCTTCTGCTATTCTCTATAGTTTGCGTAATCAAGAGATGGGCAAACTACGAATATAACATCAGAATCTAAAGATGATACTGTTAAAGGGTCTTTGCTTGAGAGAAGAGGGAAAAAACCTTCCTGGATAGGTCTTGAAGAAGAAGAAGAAGAAGCGATTGAGAATTGGAAGGAGGGAGATTTTGGAGAAGGTTGTTTCAACGGTGTGAAGAAGGAGAAGAGATTCTTTATGGATGAGAACAACTACCATTTCCTTTTGGATAGAAGAGGTAAGCCATAGCCGTTGATTGGCGTTTGGATTTTATTTCAAGATCGGGTTAGTGGTTGATTCAACTGGATTGTCCAAATGGATTTAGGTTGTCATGTTAATAGACTGGGAACGGAGTTGTTGAATCAGTCCAATTACAAGTTATGGAAGACATGTATGGAATCATACCTTATGGGCGAGGATTTGTGGGATATTGCTAATGGGAGTAACACAAGTCCTCCGGCTGACGGACCGAAAAATAGCAATGCCTACAAGAAGTGGAAGCAGATTAATGCGAAGGCGGAGTTCATTCTGAAGAGGACAATTGCCTCCGATTTATTCAACCATATTATAAAGTGTAAATTAGCTCATGAAATGTGGAGGACTCTCAATCGTTTGTTCAACAAGAAGAATGAGGCTCGGCTGTAGATATTGGAGAATAAATTGGCTAACACCACTCAAGGTAATTTTTCTATCGCCGAGTATTTTTTAAAGATTAAGAACTTGTGTTCTAAGATATGTTTATTGAATCCGGAGGAGGCTATTTCTGAAGCATGAATGAGAAGAATAATCATTCGTGGGTTGAAACCTAAATATATTCCATTTGTGACGTCGATTCAAGGAAGGGCTCAACAGCTGTCACGACCCAAGCCTAGGGCCTAGATGTGACCGGCGAATGGGGAACCCGAAGGAACCCCAAACAAGCCTCATAGCGTATCATTACACATCCTTGGTCGCGGAAGCAATTAAATGACCATAAACGATAAGCATAATCAAGGGGGAAATCGGGACTAAGGGAGCAAGAAAAAGAAATGATACATAAATACCATAGATGAGTCAAGCTCAAGCATAATACACAACTTGTCCAACACCACCTCTAAACATGAGTACTTAGCGGGGCCAAGACAAACTACCGGGCTCACCCTCATAGTCAAAACATAACTAAAAAGGAAAAGTTTTATACATAACAAAAGATCATGAGCAACGTCCCCGAAATGGAGAACTCACCAATAACCACTATAGAAAATCGTACTAGCCACGCGGAGGAGGATGGTCAAGCGGTGCTCCGGTCCCTACATGGTGACATCATGTAGGCATAGAGTATGCGTTAGTACATTTGAATGTACTAAGTATATGGATGCAATGCAATGCTACATTAGATGGACATCATAGGAAAAATGCGTAATCATACCCAATAGATAGCATATTAATGAAATGATATGTATAATGATGGTTACATAAAAATCATATTTAGTGGGACGTAGTACATGTGTGGCGAGTGACCATCAATATAGTATTTCCAAGGCCTACCACCCCCTTGGAGAGGCGAAAGAGGTACAAACCCCTCAATATGGTTACACGGGCCTACCACCCCCCGAGCTAGGGACCAAGGTACAAACCCCTCGATATGGTTATACGGGCCTACTACCCCCCGTACTAGGCAACCAACGGTTACCAACCCCTCGATACGGTTATACGGGCCTACTACCCCCTTACTAGGCAACCAAGGTACAAACCCCTCGATACGGTTATACGGGCCTACTACCCCCCCTACTAGGCAACCAAGGTATCAACCCCTCGATACGGTTATACGGGCCTACTACCCCCCGTACTAGGCAACCAAGGTACCAACCCCTCGATACGGTTATACGGGCCTACTACCCCTCGTACTAGGCTTGGTCGACTCACAGCACTTATATAGAGAAAATCATATACATGTGTCCATTTCATCATTATTTCAGTAATTACATAACCATCCGACTCATAGGACGTACCTTGGACCTTCCCTTTCCTAAGAATTCTATAAATGGCATTTTATTAAACAAAGGTGGGCAATTGTTCATGTAAATGAAATCATGTATTTCAAGAATACTAAGTCCCAACCAATTCCAAAATCCATATAATCAGCCCACCAACAACATACATATATATATCAACCTTCATAATTTGATCATGGAAGCATGTAAACCATAAACATCACATAATAATTCCATTTCATGATAATATGCAAAATGGACCATAATAGGGTGTGTAGTAGTAATTCCATAATTCAAGAGTTCATAAATAATCATAAGGACCCATAAACTTGAAGTAGAAATAGAGGATAAATGGTTGGACTTGTGGAAAGGAAGGTTTCCACAATCAAACCCACATACCTCAACTTTGGAGAATCCTTGATGAAGATTGGAATGGAGAATCGAAGCTTGAGATTGAGTCTTGAATCCGGAATTAGAGCTTGAGATGTTTGAATTTGGTTGAAGATCTTGGTGGAATTTTTGGAGAGGGCTTAGAGAGTGTTTTTGGAGTTAAGAAAAATGACTAAGTATGGGACATATCCCCTTTTTATAAAAAACGTCTCCAACCCGCCTAAAAAAAAAAGCTCACTGGAAATTGCAAATCTGCACAGACAGGTTTTACGAAAATGGTCATAACTCCCTCATCCTAACTCGGACTAAGGTGAAACCAAGTGCGTTGGAAAGCTAACTCAAAGAGCTTTAATTTGATAGGTTGCAGCCCTTCCAGTTCCTTGTGTGCTAAGAGATATGCCCCTTTAAAGTTGACCCTCCAAATCGCAATTTTTGCGATTTTCGAATTTTGATACGGTTGCTCTAAAATTCGGGTTAGACCCATTTCCCACTCAATTTGACCCCACAAATAAGAATATGAAGTCGAATTTCCGAAATCATGCACGGATTTTGAGATATATGGAAATTACAATTATAGGTGTTTCCGAAGAACATTTTCGGGCATTTTTGGGGTCGTTTCAACAGCCATCCTTGGAGGAATTTGAGAATTTGTTATCGTCACAAGAGCTATTAGCCAAACAATTGGTTGGTGTATTTGTCGAAGGAGAAGGCAATGCTCTTGTAGCCGACAAGAGGAACTTTAAAGGAAAATCAAGAGATATGTCGCACTCTGGATTATCAGGTGGTTCAAGCTCGCCTTGAAAGAAGGAAGAGCCTTTTAACTATTATGGTAAGAAGCTTCTCAGATGCTATCGATGTGGCAAAATAAGGCATATAAAAAGATTTTGTCGAGCCAAGGAGAGTAATATGACCCAAAAGGTTGCTGAAGAAGAAGAAGAGTGAGAAAAGTGTTTAGTAGCTGAGGCTCGAGCAATAGATGCCATGATTTCCATCAATCTTGAAAGAGACTGGATCGAGGATATAATCGATCACATGGAGAAGCAAGACATTGATGTCATCAGTATGAAGCAAGAAAATTCTGAAGATGTTCAAATTGGTGATTCTATTGAGGAAATCAAAGAAGCAGATTCTAAAATTGACAATAAAAATCTGAAAGTGAAGGATGTTGAAGTAAATCCTGAACATGCAGTATCTGAAACTATATGTGTCAACAATGAGCATTCCAGAGAAAGCAGTAAGGGAGATGTATTGGAAGTGGAAATATCCGGTCAATCATCTGCAATATTAAGACCAATTAATGACTCAGAGCAAATTCTGAAAGTAGATGGAGAAAGTAGAGATCAAATAGAAGAAGAAGTTGATATTGAAGTCTCAGAAGCAAACGATATGATTTTTGAAAGCTCTGAAGCTGCCAAAAAATCTGTCGAGAATATGGTAGTGAATCATATGTTGGTGTTAAGACTTCACTGGAAATTGAAAGTGTTTCTCTAGATAATATAATTGTCGAGAAGTTAAGCAAAAGGGGGAGTCTGAAAACTCAACAAGGAGATAATCTACACGGATCATCTGACGATGAAAAACCTTTGTCACTTGAAGAAGCAAGAGGATTTCGAAAGAAACTGTTGAGATTTTCACCAAAACGTGGCTCAAACTTTGTTTGAGTCCTTCCACGACAAGTGTGGGGTAGTTTCCAAAAATCATTTTAAGGGGGAGTGTGAAAAAGATAAAGTTGATTTTTTGGAATATCATAGATTTTTCAAGTATAATTTCTAGAATAGTCTTGTGTAGTATCTAGAATAATTATCTTTAAAAAATATCTAGATATTATAGGGTAGAAGATAAAGTTACTAGAATTTTCCTGTAGTTGTATCTAAGAAATGTGTAGATATTCTAGAGAGTTAGATATTTGTAGTAAATGATAGAATAGTCTAGATGTTGTAATATCTAGAACCATCCCACACAAGTATAAATAGGGGTGACCTTAGTCATTTGTATAAAAAACCAAAAACAAAAACAATTCAAGAGTCTTCTTCCATAAACAAGTTCTCCTTTCTAGCTTCCTCTTCTTTAGTTGAATCTAACAATCTTGGGCTAGCCAGAAGGTATCCCCGGTTATACTTTTCTTGTGCTATTCTCTATAGTTTGCGTAGTCAAGAGATTGGCAAACTACAGAGATAACATCAGAATCTAAGAGTTAATATCTCAAATGGTCACTCAACTAATTGTTCTTTTCACAGAAAGTCACTCAACTTTCTTTTATAACCTCAAAGTCACTCAACTATGAATTTTTCTCACAGAAAGTCACTCAACTAATAGTTCTTTTCATAAAAGTCACTCAACTTTCTTTTATAACCTCAAAGTCACTCAACTATGAATATTTTCCCTACAAAGTCACTCAGCTATTAATATTTCATTTAGAAGTTCACTTAACCAATTTAAATATTTTTTAATTAAATTTTGTTGAAATAAAACTTTTGTTTTAAACTAATCTTTTAAAAAATAATAAGATGCTCATTTAATTATTTTATTAAATTTTGTTGAAACACTATTTTATTTTAAATTATAAATATTTATTTTGATTATTTTATTAAATTTTGTTGAAATAGTTTTTTTATTTTAAACTATTTTCTTAAAGAAATACCTAATAATTATTGTGTATCCAATGCAAAATTAATCAGATTTACGTGGTAACAGTTTTTTTAATAAAAAATGATGCATTGCATTGGCATCCACTGTTACTAGTGCTGGCAGCACACCGTTTCTTTTTTAAAAAAAAAAATCGTTTTTGATAAAAATTTGTATTTCAACAAAATTAAACAAAATAATTAAAATAGGTATCTTATTATTTATTAATAAATTAGTTTAAAACAAAATTTGTGTTTCAATAAAATTTAATAAAATAATTAAAATGAGAATCTTATTATTTTTTAAGAAATTAGTTTAAAACATATGTTTCAATAAAATTTAATAAAATAATTATGTTATTATTTTTTTAAAAAAAATAGTTTCAAACAAAAATTGTAGTATTTTAACAAAATTTAATCAAAAAATCATTTAAATTGGTTGGGTGACTTTCTAAATGAAATATCAATTGTTAAGTGACTTTGTAAGTAAAACATTCATAGTTGAATGACTTTGAAGTTATAAAAGAAAGCTGAGTGACTTTCTGTGAAAAGAGTTATTAGTTGAGTGACTTTCTGTGAGAAAAAATCATAGTTGAGGTTATAAAAGAAAGTTGAGTAATTTTCTGGGTAAAGAATTGTTAGTTGAGTGACCATTAACTCCAGAATCTAAAAGATGATACTGCTGCTTGAGAGAAGAGGGAAAAAACCTTCCTGGTTAGGTCTTGATGAAGAAGAAGAAGCGATTGAGAGTTGGAGGGAGGGAGAGAAGGTTGTTTCGACGATGTGAAGAAGGAGATGAGATTCCATATGGACAGAAAATGTATTCGCTGGAACTCTTAATACTTTCTCAATTCTTATATTGCCTTCAGTCATAGTATAAAGGGTTGAAACTACAATAGAGAAATGTGATTAAGATGAATTGTGGTAATTATTTTTAAGCGTTGTTGGGATGGATGTTACACTAGTGAATTTTCCACGCGAAGCGCAGTTATTTGAAAAATTTTATTGTATGGCAGACAATACTTGTGTAAGGTCCTCCCGTACTTCGCCAAGTGGACTTTAGGTCTCTTTTGCCAAAAAAGATTGAAAACCCCACTTCTTTCTCTATCTTTCTACTGTTCAAAAAATCTTCTCTTTTTTATTTATCTATTCAGTTAAAGTTTTTTAAATTTATACTTCCTTCATTTTTATTTACTTGTCAAATATTTTTTAATTTAATACCTTTGTACTTATTATTTTTGAAAAATTAAGGAAGAATAATCTTTTTCTTCCTAATATATCCTCAATTTATTAACATTGAGTTAATGTCTTTGAATCAGATTTTATTTGTGATTTGGTTAACTTGATTTTTTATTAATAGAAAATTAAATAAATTTACTGAATTTTTTCAAATGTTGAAATTAAATTGAATAAGTCAATTTTAATGTCTTTGAATTTTTTATTATTTTTTCTTTTCTTGATATTTTATATTTTAAAAAATATTTAACACTATTATTTTTAATGAAAATCTCACTCGCCTCATTTGTATTATATCATATGGATCTATTGTAACGTCATTTTGAACAACATAAAATTGCAAGTAGGCTATGGATGACATCTTTGTTACACTTATTTATTTCTAAAATTATTTTTAAGATATTAATTAAATTTGTATTTGAAATTCAATAGCACACCGATAATGATGAAATATTAGATTCCTAATGTTTAATTACTCACTATAAAGAATAGTTGAAATAATGAACAAAAGCATTATTATAAATATTATTGTAAAGTAATAGGCAAAAATAATAAATTAAATTTTGTTATATTATCTCAAACAGAATTGTCATATATAATCTAGAGAAAGTAAGAGCTTAAGTACTATATTACTATGCATGTGATGAAAATCAGATGCTTCGCAAGTGAATATGAGAGCTTAAATTTGTAGCCTAAAACTTAGCAACGCCTTGCTTGATTATGATTAGCAAATTGAAGTTATTATGTAGGTGGATGTGTAACTATTAAAGCAAATCCCAAATTAATTAACATAGATAGACTTGTTTGTGCTAATTGTAATTCCTAGACCAATGCTAAATATACAAAATTAACAATGCCTTAGTGTGCAAGGTTCAATGTCCCCTTCTCTTCATATTACTATTAATTCTTTGTTTGGATATTAATAAACATATAGGGATCTGCCTATAATAGTGAAATTACAATAACAAAAGAAGTGTTTTTATGTTATGCACACTAGTTCGACCATCAACGCGTGTAATTGCTACCAACATAGATTGTGGTATAGTGATGAAATTGTTCCACCCTTAAATAAAGGTTTCAAATTCGAGCTCTGGATATGAAGAAAATCATGTTGGGAGCATCACCCGCCAGAATGGATCCTGCAATGTGCAATTATCTGGATTTAATCGAAACTCCAATACGGACACCGGACTGATGGAAAACAAAACAAAAAAAACACGTGTAAGCCTCAGGCTAGAGCTTCAAAAAGACCTGTTATTTCAAGAAATAGAGTTGGATTAGGGAAAATACAATCGACAAGGGAGTCAAAAGAAGATGCCCCAATCGGCCATAAATTGAAATAATCGCATTTTCACTCTAACAAACCAGCTCATAATTCATCTCGAAAAATAATGACATAGCACGCCTAAGAACTTTTTATACTGTTGACACAATTTCTAGTTGGAGTTAAATTTTGCTTGATAATGCACATGACATAGACCCATAAAGAAGCAATAACGTACACAATGAAGGTGCATGTGTTATCAAGATTTTGTCAATAGATAAAATCATACAAACTTCCCCAGTTTCCTTTTCAAGTTTACAACCCCATATATTTTTAACGGGAGGATAAACTAATAGCTCCTCAATTTTTTATTTGAAAACAAAAGTCATTTACTTGAAACAGTGTCCATCAATGGCTTATTTGATTTGTTCTGTTGGAGATGCCAAGTCAATTTAATTATGTATGCATTTAGTGATCTAGAGAAGAAGAAAAATATAGTATGTATACCTATCTAGCTTGTTATTTTATCTCAGGCAATTGCCCGTTTCCAAATATGGATCATTTTGAAGTGTTAGTGTAGGCATTTTCATATTAGGTAATATGATTAGTGTTAGTGTAGGCATCCTAATATTGTAATATGATTAGTGTTAGTGTAGGCTCATATGTGGAGATGCATAACAAGGGTTCGAAAATTCCCATCTGATCATATAACAAGTTGCAGAATGGCGACTAATAACAGAGCAAGATTGGACCCTCCATTGTCAGTGTTAGAGTGGAAAACCTAACCCCCAATGTGGAGGTAGAGAATATTATATATTGACAAATATTACATAAGTATGACATAAGTGGTACACAAGAATAAGTAAATTACAATATGGGTACAGAATGAATTAAGTAACTCTAATACCCCCCTTCAAGCGAAACGGTGGCGGACGAAGACCAAGCATAGTGCGGAAATATTCAAACTGAGGCCGAGGAAGACTCTTGGTGAAGATGTCAGCCACCTGAAGCGTGGTCGGGACAAATTTAGTGTAGAGTTTACCAGACGACACAAGCTCCCGAATGAAGTGATAGTCCAGATCAATGTGTTTTGCCCTCTTATGAGACACAGGATTCTGTGTGAGAAAGAGCGCACTCCGATTGTCACATAACAGCGTGGGGCGATCAGGAGGCAAGGCATGGAGCTCCCGAAGCAAGTGAGTTATCCATACAATTTCAGCCGCAGTATTTGCCATGGCTCGATACTCCGATTCACAACTGGAGCGGGAGACAGTTGGTTGTTTCTTGGCACTCCAGGATACTAAGTTGCCACCAAGAAAAATAGAGTAGCCATAAGTGGATCGGCGAGTTTCGAGACATCTGGCCCAATCAGCATCCGAGTAACCAAGAAGGGAAACATCATGCGGCTTGGTGAACAATAGGCCATAGGCAAGTGTGCCTTTGACATACCGAAGTATTCGCTTGACACACTGGAAATGAAAAAGAGTCGGTGTCTGTAAGAACTGACTAACCTGATTAACTGCATATGACAGATCCGGACGAGTAATTGTGAGGTACTGTAATGCACCGACTAGAGACCGATAATGCGTTGGATCTTGAAAGGGATCACCAGCGGTGATGAAGGACTCATGAGGAGCTAAGGGAGTGTGCACAGGCTTAGAATCAAGTAAAGCTGCACGTTCAAGGATATCGCGAGCATACTTGGATTGGCTGAGAAATAACCCATTATCAGTGTAGGTCACTTCAAGACCAAGAAAGTAATTTAGAGCTCCAAGATCTTTAATTGCAAACTCCTGATTTAGACGAGAGATAAATGCAACCATGAGGTCAGTTCGGTTTCCAGTTAGGATTAAATCATCAACATAGACGAGCAGGTACATAATGCAGGAGGAACGTTTGAAAACAAACAGAGATGTATCGGATCGACTGCACGTAAAACCATTTTTGAGAAGAAAGGAACTTAAGCGCTGAAACCAAGCACGCGGAGCCTGCTTGAGGCCGTACAATGCTTTGTTCAAGCGACACACATGATCAGGAAACCGAGAGTCTGCAAAGCCAGGTGGTTATTCCATATGAACAACTTCATTCAGATGACCATGCAAGAAGGCATTTTTAACATCAAGCTGATGAAGCTTCCAATTGTTAATGACAGCAAGAGATAAAACAATTCGTACCGTAGAAGCCTTAACCACCGGACTAAAAGTGTGGGAATAATCTAAGACAGGGATTTGAGTGAAGCCTTGAGCCACCAGTCTCGCTTTGAGACGTTCAACAGACCCGTCTGAGTTGTACTTAGTGCGAAAAACCCATTTGGAACCAACAACATTGCTGGATTTTGGACGAGGCACCAAGATCCACGTAGCATTTTGAGTTAGAGCTGTCATTTCCTCATGCATTGCAGTCATCCACTGTGGGTTCTTAGCAGCCGACTTGAACCCTCTTGGTTCAGAGGAAGCAAATAAAGCGGTAAAGAGGCGATGAGTTTCAAGATGAGCTAAGTTGGCTTGATGACGAGTGGAAGGTTTAAAAATGCCCGCCTTGGACCGAGTTACCATGGGGTGAACTGCTGGAGTGGACACTGATGCAGGAAGCTGAGTTGTAGCCAAAGAATCACCCAAATCGGCTGACATAGGCGGCGGAGATGAGGCAGCAGGTTGTTGAGAGGGAATTCCAACCCGAGACGGTGTGGAAGTAACAAGAACTGGCGGCACTGCAGTAAATGAAACATCAGACGGAGCAGCATGTAAGGGCTGGGATACTGCTGGTGTATCACTGTGCAAACCATCCAAACAAGGAGGACACAGAGAAGGTAAATGCGGTGAGGCTGGCGGAGACGAAGGACCAGTGACTGCGGATGATTCTGCCGGCATGGAAAAGGGCTCCAAAAAGGTTGAGAGTTGCAAGGAGTTTAAGTCCTTTGATGAAGTAACACCCGAAAAGGGTAAAGAGTGTTCATCAAAACGAGCATGACGAGTGACATAGATGCGAGACGTTGCCGGATCAAGACACCGATAACCTTTGTATTGAGAGCTATAACCGATAAAGATGCACGGAAGACTTCTTGGAGATAACTTGTGATTTGTATAGTCCCGAAGATATAGAAATACTCGGCAGCCATAGACCTTGAAGGTATGATAATTGGGCTTCTCAGAAAACAAGAGTTCAAAAGGAGACTTGTTGTTCAAAACCTTTGAAGGTAGACGATTGATGATGTAAACAGCGGAGCTGAACGCATCTACCCAATAAGAGGTAGGAGCATTTGCATTAAAACGCATGGCCAAACCAGTTTCCACGATGTGACGGTGTTTTCTCTCAACCCTGCCGTTTTGCTGGGGCGTATACGGACAAGATAACCTGTGAAAAGTGCCATTTTCTTCAAATAGTCGACGAACAGTGTGATTAACAAACTCTATGCCTCCATCACTTTGAAAAACCTTAATTTTCCGAGAGAATTGAGTTTGCACAAACTGCATGAAAACAGACAAAACAGCGGCAAATCCAGACTTGGTTTGGAGAGGATAAAACCAAGTGAAGCGAGAGTAGTCATCAACAAAAGCCAAATAATACCTATAGTTATCAGTAGATGTAATAGGCGCAGGGCCCCACAAATCACAATGTATCAAGTCCAAAGGATGCAAAGATCGTTTATTATTTAAATCAAATGACAAACGGTGTCCTTTAGAGAGTTGACAAGAAGAGCAAATGACCGGTTTGGGTAAAATAGAAGTAACAGACAAACAACCTAACTTATGCAAAAGTAAAACAGTATCAAAGGCAACATGCCCTAGCCGACTATGCCAAAGTTCATAAGATGCCTTCAAACTTGAATTTGTAGTAGCTGCCAAAGCTTGATGCTCATTATGCAAAACATATAGCCCATTCTCACATTTGCCTCGAGTTAGAACCTGTTTCGTTTTTCTGTCCTGAAACTGAAAAAACGATTGAGAGAACAAAACGTCCACCGGATTATCATGTGTTAGTTTACTAATGGACAAAAGATTCTTGGCAAGATGTGGAACAACAAGAACATCACGCAAGTGCAGATTATTAGAAACAGTAGATGAACCCGTATGAGTGATAGGAAGAGCAGTACCATTTCCAAATGTCACGTTAGCATTGCCAGAGTATGGAGAAGCATGAGGAACACTTGGTGAAGACGAAGTCATGTGATCAATGGCCCCGGAATCAACATACCAATCAGGGGCAGAAGTAGTGACATGACATTGGGCATTAAACGCTTGAGCCAAGTTTGTGTCACGAGAGGCAGCTTGAGTGGCAAAGGTAGCAAGAGTAGGACAAGCACTGGCATAGTGGCCATCTGTACGACATAATTGGCAGTGAGGTGGCCTGCGGCCACGACCGCGACCACTCGAACCACCACCTCTAGTAGAGCGACCATGGCTACTGACGGGAGGGGACTGCCGATGCGACTGGGCAGTGAAGGCAGCAGGCGGTGAGGATGATGCACCATGAAGGGACTTGAGGAAAAGTTCATGACTCTCAGCCTGTGAGAGTAAGTCGCGAAAGGTAGGCGCCGGTTTGGTGGCACGAATGGCAGTTGAGAAAGTCTCAAAGGAGGCTCTTAAGCCACATAAAAACCAATGAAGTTTATCGATATCATCAACAGGCTGACCAATGGCAGCCAACTGATCACAAATGGATTTAAATTTGCGACCAAATTCAGCAACAGATAAGGAATTTTTGACCAATTGACGAAGTTGATCGCGCAGATTATGAACGCGTTCAACGGAAGAATTGCTATAGGCAGATTCGAGCGCAATCCAGATTTGACGGGCTATTGTTAGACCCAAAATTTCAGAGACCGCTTCTTCCGTAAGTGAAGAATTAAGGATGATGACAGCCCGTTGATCAGAGGCAAGCCAGGCAGCATAAAGAGGATTCAGAACCTTTTTGCCATCCGTAAGAAGGAACGATGGAGGAGCTATGGAGGAGCCATCAACATGATCCAATAAGCGTTGATAAGAAAGTAGGGGCAGCATCTGATTTTTCCAATAGAGATAATTGGTGGAGGAGAGCTTAATCGTGAGCATGTGCAAAATAGTGGCAATGGGAAGGGTGGCGTCGCTGGTGGAGGAGGCAGCCACGATCGAGTGGAACGGGAGAGAGGAGAAACGAAGGAAGAAGAAGAAGAGAGGAGGCGGCGGCGGAAGAGAGGAGAATATGGATAGATTAGGCTGATACCATGTTAGAGTGGAAAACCTAACCCCAATGTGGAGGTAGAGAATATTATATATTGACAAATATTACATAAGTATGACATAAGTGGTACACAAGAATAAGTAAATTACAATATGGGTACAGAATGAATTAAGTAACTCTAATAGCCAGAAAATTATTTTGGGAATTGCATACAAACTGTTCGAGGAATTGCCTCAGCAGGAAAACTTCTTGAAAATAACCTTGGTTGGGCAGCTTGGGAAATGCATGAAGCTGTGTCGAATCATACGAATAAAGAAATTCGCGAATGGGTCGAAAAATTGGAGAGTGGTAAGATTTATGAGTTGGGATTTTCTTATTCTAGTAGCATTATGATGGGAAGTTCTCCAAGATTTGATATGTATGGGAATGAATTTGGATTGGGAAAAGGAGTGGCACTTAGAAGTGGATATGCACATAAGTTTGATGGGAAAGTGAGTTTGTATGAAGGGATTGAAGGTGATGGTAGCATGGATTTGGAAGTGTGTCTTTTACCTCACTTCATGGCTTCTCTTGAATCTGATAAGGAGTTTATGGATAGTTTGTTATGTTACTTCTTAATTGATGTATTGTCATCAGTTTGATTTGTTCAAGAAATAAATAAAAAGAACTTTCCCTTTCATTTTATTCCTCCACTTTTTAAGCTTTTGTTATTTTCGTGCCCAATCCCTTTTTCTATATGCTTCCAATTTCTCATCTTTGCAAGGTAAAAAAAATTAAATCCCTTTCCCTTTTGTGGTGGTGTTGTGCACAAACTAAAAAGAGTTTAAATAAAATAAAATCTTGACTCTCCTCAAAGTCCAAATGTCTTTTTCTTTCCCCACTAACAATTGTAGGAAAATGCAATTTCCCAAATCTTTTTTTTTAATGCCTTTTTTTAAAAAAATTCACAGAAAGAGTGATGCAAATATTTGTTTTTCTTTAATTATATATAATCATTTAAATTTTCCCGCCAAACATATCTAAATTTGGTGAATATCTTTTTCTTTTCTTACTACCTAAAGGCTAAAGGCGCCTCTACTAGAAAAGCTCATGCATCCAAATGGGAAACAGCACTAGCTTGTTATCATAATTCTTCACTCTTTTTTAACCACTTGGTAATATTGATTTCTTTTTTTTTCTTCTTCTTTTGTCTTAAAACTATAAGATAATAATAGTACTATTAGATTATACTTACATAAAAGCAAATCTTTCAGATTATATTAATGACAACATGTTAGTGCTTGGCCAAATTAACTAATCCCAAAAGTCAATCAACGGATGTATGAAAAGTTAATCAATATCAACACATCAGTGTAATCTCACAAGTGGAGACTCCATCCACTTGTGAGATACACTAATGGTCGTTTTAAAATTAAGGTTCCCAATTATTGTCTTCATAAATTAAAATAAAAAGGAAATATACAGAACACGGTCATAGATGACATATTATAATATATATATATATATATATATAACATTCAAGTTTAGTTGGGAAACATAATCGAGATTCTCTCTTTTTAAATGTAAGTTTAGTGGGGAAACATGACAGGTTGAGCCCTAAGTTAGGATTTAAAATTTATGAGTTCAGAAATTTAATTTTTTTAAGTTGTTGGGTTCTAGACTAAATAATTTGTACATATTTAATAAATTTCTTAATACAAATGAAAGATTTAAATTTAAAGCTACTGATTTAAATTTATGAGGTTCATTCAGAACCGGGGGGGAGGGGAGGGGGGGTGTCAACAAAATTATTCTTAATTTAACTTATATTCATTCATAATGCAATATTTATATTACATTGTTGACGCCATCTGGTATGAAAGATTATTTGTCTTAATTTTGAGATTATTAAGAAGTTGGTGAAATCTTACACTTGTTCCGCAAGTACCTTTATTAGTATGATTTTTTGTGGAGTCAACTACCTCCATTATCTATTATATTACCCAAACAAAGACGCCAGAGAGGTTGAAAAGCGAGTCCAGAACCTATTTGAGCCACAAAGAGATAAAATTGATCAAAATAAGCCACTATTTTAGTAAGTAACTAAAATAGGTTTAGTGTAGATTTTTTTTCCGTTTTATCCAATATTCCAAACGGCTTCCGTTAGTCTCATAACGTTTATATTTTAATATAAAACGGAATTTTTTTTCCCACTTTATAAAGTGTAAGTTTTTCTTACACTTTGTAAAGTGTAAGTTTTTCTTACACTTTATAGAGTATAACTTTTTCTGACACTTTATAAAGTGGAAAAAAAAGTTCCGTTTTAGAAAAAGGAATTTTTTTTTCCGTTTTACATTAAATTGTATCTCTTTATGCAGTTTTTGCAGTGTTTGTCATACAATTATATTGATTTGACATATCATAAAAACGGATAAAACTATTACATTATGATCTGTGATACAAAACGACTTCTTATTTGTGATATAGTCTGCGTAATCATAATGATCTGTGATGTTGTTTTTTGGGAGATGGTAGTTAAAAGTTCTTTCATTTTCATGTCGAGCCTGCTGATTATGGGTTTGCATTTGTATGTGGAGTCGATTGAATTTGAAAAGATTGCCTTATCATTTTAAATTTTTCAGTGTTGGTTGCAAATTTTTAAATGGCTTAGGTGATTGGTAGAAGAGCTCGAAACGCCTCGTATGTATGGTGGTAGTAGCTAAAGAAAGATGTTTTAACTGTGTCAACTTATTCTTTAATCAATTTATATGTAACTTATTCGTATTTTTGGTCATCCTCGAGTCATTTTAATATTTTCAAATTTTTTCATTCACTTTTCCTTTTAAAAAAAAGATACATACACAAAAATAATAATACTATACACAATTAAAATAATAATACTATACACAAATAAAATAATAATATTATAGATAATATCACATCATATTAAGAATATTTTTGAATTGTTTTAGATTATTTTTTTATGAATTTGATAAACATTAAATAATATTAAACCCATTGGCTGATTGATTTACTTATTTTTGCAAAAATAATTAGTCTGTGATTGGAAGTTGATTTTCACAATCAAAATATCTTTTCTTATTGAATATATAATCCACACAAATGTTGGATTCCACCAACCTTTGTCTGCATATAATAAATGTTATAATTAGATTCCACCAACCTCTATCTACTTAATTATAGTAGGAGTAATATTTTACAGAGAATGATAAAAATGGTCCTTTGTATTTAAAATAGGTTCAAAATGATTACTTGAATATACTCGTAAGTTTGTCTAAAATGAGCATTTTAAGTTTCCATCAAATATTCAAATATAGAAGAACTTGCACCACAAAATACTATATCAGACTTCAAAAATAGATCATAATTAACAAAAGTTGCACCCCCAAATTTAAGTTGATGTTAGTCTATTTTTTTTTTCATTGTTCATGTTTAATTTAATGAAACACTAAAAACCTATCCAAGTATAAGATACCATTTTTTTTTTTCATCCTAATATTTTATCTTATAAACCATTTTATAATTCCCAAAAAAACCCTCTACCTTAAGCTACTTGGATAGGTTTGGCGAGGAGGTAGGTAGAAGTTTTGGACTAATCATATATGCTCAATATAAAAACCCAGTCTTCAAACTATATAATAACAAGAAGAAAAATAACAAACCAAAAACCAAAAGAATGGCTTCTTCACCTACTGTTCAACACATATCAGATTGTTTCATTAAGCCACTTTACAATTCAGAAGAAGCTAATGAACCTGTTTATCTATCATCATGGGATTTAGCCATGCTTTCAGTTCAATATATTCAAAAAGGTCTACTTTTCACTAAACCATCGTCATTTCAACTTGATCCTCTATTGCAAAAGCTTAAAGAATCCCTTTCAATCACCCTTGTCCATTTTTACCCATTAGCTGGTCGTTTGAAAACACTTAAACAAGAAAATCCCCCTCTTTACACTGTCTTTATCGACTGTGTTAATAGCCCTGGTGCAAGATTTATCCATGCTAATCTTGATGTAACTGTTTCTGATATACTTTCACCTAAAGATGTGCCTTTAGTTGTTCAATCGTTTTTCGATCATGATAGAGCAATTAACCATGATGGACATGATTTATCTTTGTTAACTGTTCAATTAACAGAATTAATTGATGGGATTTTCATTGGTTTATCAATTAATCATGTATTAGCTGATGGTTCTTCTTTCTGGCATTTCTTTAACTCTTTCTCAGAAGTTTTCAAAGCCAATAATGGACAAAAACAGATCATTCCCATCTCTAAACCGCCGAATTTTAACCATTGGTTCCCAGAAGGACATGGTTCAATTATTAATCTTCCTTATACTCACCATGATCAATTCATTAGTAGACACGAATCCCCAAATCTGAGGGAAAGATTCTTCCATTTCTCAGCAGAGTCTTTAAAGAAACTCAAAGCTAAAGCAAATCAAGAATGTCATACCACCAAGATTTCGTCTTTACAAGCTTTGTCAGCTCATATGTGGAGGTGTATAACAAGGGTTCGAAAGTTCCCATCTGATCATATAACAAGTTGCAGAATGGCGGCTAATAACAGAGCAAGATTGGACCCTCCATTGCCAGAAAATTATTTTGGGAATTGCATTCAAATTGTTCGAGGAATTGCCTCAGCGGGAAAACTTCTTGAAAATAGCCTTGGTTGGGCAGCTTGGGTAATGCATGAAGCTGTGGTGAATCATACGAATAAAGAAATACGCGAATGGGTTGAAAAATTGGAAACTGGTATGATTTATCATATGGGATTTTTTGATCCTAGTAGCATTATGATGGGAAGTTCTCCAAAATTTGATATGTATGGGAATGAATTTGGATTGGGAAAAGGAGTAGCACTAAGAAGTGGATATGCAGACAAGTTTGATGGGAAAGTGAGTTTGTATGAAGGGATTGAAGGTGATGGTAGCATATATTTGGAAGTGTGTCTCTTACCTGACTTCATGGCTTCTCTTGAAACTGATGAGGAGTTCATGGATAGTTTGTCAGGTTAATTTAGGTGTTGTTGTATTTGGAGAATTTTTTCTTTTCTTAATTGATGTATTTTTAATGTTGGTAGGTTTGATTTGTTCAAGATATAAATAAAAAAGAACTTTTGTTCTTATTTCTTATTTCTCATCCGGTATCATTTATTCATGTTTGAGGCCATTAAATCCCATTCAAAAAATAATGACTATGCTTTCTTCTTTTTCTAGTTAGATTTGATACACTTGAGCCGAGGTTCATTCAGAACCGGGGGGTGTCAACAAAATTATTCTTAATTTAACTTATATTCATTCATAATGCAATATTTGTATTACATTGTTGACGCCATCTGGTATGAAAGATTATTTGTCTTAATTTTGAGATTATTAAGAAGTTGGTTAAATCTTACACTTGTTCCGCAAGTACCTTTATTAGTATATGATTTTTTGTGGAGTCAACTACCTCCATTATCTATTATATTACCCAAACAAAGACGCAAGAGAGGTTGAAAAGCGAGTTCGAAACCTATTTGAGCCACAAAGAGATAAAATTGACCAAAATAAGCCACTATTCTAGTAAGTAACTAAAATAGGCTTAGTGTAGATTTTTTTCCCGTTTTATCCAATATTCCAAACGGCTTCCGTTAATCTCTTAACGTTTGTATTTTAATATAAAACGGAATTTTTTTTTCCACTTTATGAAGTGTAAGTTTTTCTTACACTTTGTAAAGTGTAAGTTTTTCTTACACTTTATAAAGTATAACTTTTTCTGACACTTTATAAAGTGGAAAAAAAAGTTCCGTTTTAGAAAAAGGAATTTTTTTTCCGTTTTACATTAAATTGTATCTCTTTATGCAGTTTTTGCAGTGTTTGTCATACAATTATATTGATTTGACATATCATAAAAACGGATAAAATTATTACATTATGATCTGTGATACAAAACGACTTCTTATTTGTGATACAGTCTGCGTAATCATAATGATCTGTGATGTTGTTTTTTGAGAGATGGTAGTTAAAAGTTCTTTCATTTTCATGTCGAGCCTGCTGATTATGGGTTTGCATTTGTATGTGGAGTCGATTGAATTTGAAAAGATTGCCTTATCATTTTAAATTTTTCAGTGTTGGTTGCAAATTTTTAAATGGCTTAGGTGATTGGTAGAAGAGCTCGAAACGCCTCGTATGTATGGTGGTAGTAGCTAAAGAAAGATGTTTTAACTGTGTCAACTTATTCTTTAATCAATTTATATGTAACTTATTCGTATTTTTGGTCATCCTCGAGTCATTTTTATATTTTCAAATTTTTTTCATTCACTTTTCCTTTTAGAAAAAAGATACATACACAAAAATAATAATACTATACACAATTAAAATAATAATACTATACACAAATAAAATAATAATATTATAGATAATATCACATCATATTAAGAATATTTTTGAATTGTTTTAGATTATTTTTTTATAAATTTGATCAACATTAAATAATATTAAGAATATCTTTCAATTGTGCTAGCTGAACAACCAAAAAGAAAGAGCAGGAATTTGGGAGGTAATATTAGGATCCATTTTGATAATACAGGAATATCCTGCACCAAAGTGTTTAAAGTATGAACATACATGAATTTGTTCATCCACTTTTCCTCAAAAAAAGATACATACACAAAAATAATAATACTATATACAATTAAAATAATAATACTATGCACAATTAAAATTCGTAGAATATCTCGCAGCCTTAGTCCCATATATCCATCCTCATCTTCATTGTCCCTTTTCCTTTTCTTGGCCGCAAGATCCTATATGTTCACATTCTTTACAATTCTTTTAACAACCTTTTTTCTTTCGGGTGTTTGAGACATATCATCCACTGGCATAGTGAAAGTAACATCTGGAGACGAGAGTGGAGATGAAGCGGTCTTAATCTAAAAAATAAAAAAATACCCATTTTCTATGAAAATATAGACAAATATTAAAAAGATATTAAAAATATTTGTTTACTTATATAAATAATCAAAATTTCAATATAGATAAAACAAAGATTTCAATTCAATGGTAAAAAATATTTGCATTTTGAAGAAGCAATGGTATATATAATTAAGGCAAATATTAATCTTTCCAGTTGATTTCCACCCTTTCCTCTAGGAAACTTTCAAACCCCTCAACACATCTTCTAAATTCACCTCCAAGTTTTCACTTTTTTTTCTTTCAAATCTTTGACACTAACTTTCAACCCCATCCTCTTCTACGAATCACCTAAGTCACTTAAAAATTTGCAACCAACACTAGAAAATTTAAAATGATAAGGCAATCTTTCCAAATTCAATCGACTCCACATACAAATGCAAACACATAATCAGCAGGCCGACATGAAAATGAAAGAACTTTTAACTACCATCTCCTAAAAAATAACATCACAGATTATTATGATTACGCAGATTGTATCACAAATAAGAAATCGCTTTGTATCACAGATCATAATGTAATAATTTTTTTTGTTTTTATGATATGTCAAATCAATATAATTGTATGATAAACTTTGAAAAAACGGCAGAAAGAGACAATTTAGTGTAAAACGGAAAAAATAATTCCTTTTTCTAAAACATAACTTTTTTTCCACTTTATAAAGTGTCAGAAAAAGTTACGCTTTACAAAGTGTAAGAAAAACTTACACTTTACAAAGTGTAAGAAAAACTTATACTTTATAAAGTGGAAAAAAAAGTTCCGTTTTATATTAAAATACAAACGTTAAGAGACTAACGGAAGCCGTTTGGAATATTGGATAAAACAGAAAAAAAATATACACTAAGCCTATTTTAGTTACTTACTAGAATAGTGGCTTGTTTTGGTCAATTTTATCTCTTTGTGGCTTAAATAGGTTCCGAACTCTGATAAGCATGGGCGGATGTACCATATGGGTACGGGTATCAGGTTCAATTGAATTCATAACTTTCGACACGCAGTATAATATATATGTAAAGATTTATTCAAATTCTGATAAATAATAGATATGAATTGATAATTTTAAATACATAATGAATTCAACGTTTTAAAATTTAATTTAAAAATTAAACTCATAAAATTTAATCATAAATCTGTTCCGTTAAAAAGTATGGCAATGTAACATACTCCGCAACTTCTGAGGAAGTGCGACCTTTGAATTTTCTGTTGTTTGAAAGTAATTGAGATAGTCAAATATAGTGACTAGACAAAAAGCGAAAGTATTCAAACCCATTGGTTGATTGATTTACTTATTTTTGCAAAAATAATTAATCTGTGATTGGAAGTTGATTTTCACAATCAAAATATCTTTTCTTATTGAATATATAATCCACACAAATGTTGGATTACACTAACCTTTGTCTGCATATAATAAATGTTATAATTAGATTCCACCAACCTCTATCTACTTAATTATAGTAGGAGTAATATTTTACAGAGAATGATAAAAATGGTCCTTTGTATTTAAAATAGGTTCAAAATGATTACTTGAATATACTCGTAAGTTTGTCTAAAATGAGCATTTTAAGTTTCCATCAAATATTCAAATATAGAAGAACTTGCACCACAAAATACTATATCAGACTTCAAAAATAGATCATAATTAACAAAAGTTGCACCCCCAAATATAAGTTGATGTTAGTCTATTTTTTTTTTCATTGTTCATGTTTAATTTAATGAAACACTAAAAACCTATCCAAGTATAAGATACCATTTTATTTTTTCATCCTAATATTTTATCTTATAAACCATTTTATAATTCCCAAAAAAACCCTCTACCTTAAGCTACTTGGATAGGTTTGGTGAGGAGGTAGGTAGAAGTTGGACTAATCATATATGCTCAATATAAAAACCCAGTCTTCAAACTATATAATAACAAGAAGAAAAATAACAAACCAAAAACCAAAAGAATGGCTTCTTCACCTACTGTTCAACACATATCAGATTGTTTCATTAAGCCACTTTACAATTCAGAAGAAGCTAATGAACCTGTTTATCTATCATCATGGGATTTAGCCATGCTTTCAGTTCAATATATTCAAAAAGGTCTACTTTTCACTAAACCATCGTCATTTCAACTTGATCCTCTATTGCAAAAGCTTAAAGAATCCCTTTCAATCACCCTTGTCCATTTTTACCCATTAGCTGGTCGTTTGAAAACACTTAAACAAGAAAATCCCCCTCTTTACACTGTCTTTATCGACTGTGTTAATAGCCCTGGTGCAAGATTTATCCATGCTAATCTTGATGTAACTGTTTCTGATATACTTTCACCTAAAGATGTGCCTTTAGTTGTTCAATCGTTTTTCGATCATGATAGAGCAATTAACCATGATGGACATGATTTATCTTTGTTAACTGTTCAATTAACAGAATTAATTGATGGGATTTTCATTGGTTTATCAATTAATCATGTATTAGCTGATGGTTCTTCTTTCTGGCATTTCTTTAACTCTTTCTCAGAAGTTTTCAAAGCCAATAATGGACAAAAACAGATCATTCCCATCTCTAAACCGCCGAATTTTAACCATTGGTTCCCAGAAGGACATGGTTCAATTATTAATCTTCCTTATACTCACCATGATCAATTCATTAGTAGACACGAATCCCCAAATCTGAGGGAAAGATTCTTCCATTTCTCAGCAGAGTCTTTAAAGAAACTCAAAGCTAAAGCAAATCAAGAATGTCATACCACCAAGATTTCGTCTTTACAAGCTTTGTCAGCTCATATGTGGAAGTGTATAACAAGGGTTCGAAAGTTCCCATCTGATCATATAACAAGTTGCAGAATGGCGGCTAATAACAGAGCAAGATTGGACCCTCCATTGCCAGAAAATTATTTTGGGAATTGCATACAAACTGTTCGAGGAATTGCCTCAGCGGGAAAACTTCTTGAAAATAACCTTGGTTGGGCAGCTTGGGTAATGCATGAAGCTGTGGTGAATCATACGAATAAAGAAATACGTGAATGGGTTGAAAAATTGGAAACTGGTATGATTTATCAGTTGGGATTTTTTGATCCTAGTAGCATTATGATGGGAAGTTCTCCAAAATTTGATATGTATGGGAATGAATTTGGTTTGGGAAAAGGAGTAGCACTAAGAAGTGGATATGCACATAAGTTTGATGGGAAAGTGAGTTTGTATGAAGGGATTGAAGGTGATGGTAGCATGGATTTGGAAGTGTGTCTCTTACCTGACTTCATGGCTTCTCTTGAAACTGATGAGGAGTTCATGGATAGTTTGTCAAGTTAATTTAGGTGTTGCTGTATTTGGAGAATTTTTGCTTTTCTTAATTGATGTATTTTTAATGTTGGTAGGTTTGATTTGTTCAAGATATAAATAAAAAAGAACTTTGGTTCTTATTTCTTATTTCTCATCCGGTATCATGTATTCATGTTTGTGGCCATTAAATCCCATTCAAAAAATAATGACTATGCTTTCTTCTTTTTCTACTTAGATTTGATACACTTGAGCCGAGGTTCATTCAGAACCAACTTTTCTATCTCCACAAGGTAGTGATCAGGGGCGGATCTAGGAAGACCCAAGAGGTGTCACAGAACACGGCTTCATCGGAAAAAATTACTATGTATATATAAAATTAAAAAATAGAAATGAAAGAAGTATATATAATATAGTGTTAACTTCTAACATACTCAGTTGGTTTATGTTCTAATTGCTGCATGAAGGTCGTGAGTTTGAACCCAGACATTCCCTTTCTTTTTTCCGTTTTCTTCCTTTGCTTTTTATTTTTTCTTCTTTTAATACTTTATATAAAAATAAATATGTAGTGCTGTGTTTTTTTTGGGAAAATATATAATAATATACGTGAATTGTGTTTTATATATATAAGGTGACACCGCTTGTAAAAAAATCCTGCGTACGTCACTGGTAGTGATAAGGTTTTCCTACACTCTACCTTTTCCAGACTCCACTTAGTGAGATTTAACTAGGTATGTCGTCGTTGTAAATCCAGCTAAGAAAAATGACAAATAATTAATCTCAAACTTAAGATTTTTAATTAAAAATGAACGAGTACTTACTACCACAAAGCTCGTCTATAAAAGAATTCATACATTGCCGGATCCATTTTTGTGCTATGGAATCGAACTCAAGACCTTTATGATTAAGGGTGGAGGGATTTTAATCATCCACCACAATTCATTGTCGGTTTACTAATTGAGTTTGAGTCTAAGTGAGAAAAAAACTCTCTACGTCTCAATTTATATGACATAGTTTGGATTTCAAAAATCAAAATTCTTTATTTTAACCCTGAATTCGGACATACAGTCTTTCAAGTTTCTGAAAAAATATTTTCAAATTTAGAAACCGCATAAAAATTACTATAAGTGATAAAATCAATAATTTTAATTATTTATCAATCGTGATCAAAATTTTGTAATTCAACTCTCAAAATCTATCCCCACTTGGATAATTTCACCAGGTATTTTGTGTAACTCTCGTATTAATGTCGTATAAATTGAGACGATGAAAATTCTCCAATGGGAGTAAAGCACGTGAGATTAATAAGCTGACATTATAAAATCCCTGAAAAAACTTAATGGCTACGCTTCTCTAAATGTCTGGTCCATATAAAAGTCCTTTTCTATCGACTCTTTGACCTCTGCTACTTCAAAAAACTCTCAGTTAAACATTCACTCTCTCCCATTATGGGAGATACGACGTCGTTTTTGCTTCCTCCCGGTTCCCGATTTTACCCTTCCGATCAACAACTCATTAGCTACTATTTATCTTCAAAGAACGGCGCCGATCACCGGAATGGCGTTGGATTTAACCTAATTCGAGAAATTGATCTCTACAATTTTGATCCATTTAACTTGCCGGATTTCGCCTGTTTCCGATACGGACTCGGTGGTCGGAAAAGGCACTGGTTTTGTTTTGTGGCTAGGGTTTTGAAGGGAGGTAGGAGGAGAGCTGGTGCTGGTTATTGGAAGACAAGAGGTAGAGTTAGGGATGTGGTGGGTGCGGGTGCAGGGAAAGTTGTGGTGGGTACGCGTAAAAGTTTTAATTTTTATTTGGGGGATTGTACTAAGACTGATTGGTTGATGTATGAGTACGCCTTAACTGGTCATCCCATGGTACATTCTGCTATACAATCTTTCTTACACATCAATGAATATATTGATTTTTTCTTAACTTGCATTGTTATTAGTCTTTTGCTTGAATACACTGTCAAAAGCTTGCTTTTTTGGTGTAATTTGTGTTCAAGTTGACATCGGCCAGTGGTTGATTGTTTCCCTTCTTGGAGTGCTATGCATGTTTCGAACTGTCATTAATATGCTAATATGTTTTGATGAAGCCTAAGTACCACTCTGATTATACAATGTAGATTATAGAATTAGTTTTGTATTGAGGATGGTGTTTGTACTCTTTAGATATATTGTCACCCATTATTAGTTATGGTAAAGAGAAACTTTGTAATGTATCCCAATTTCCCCTGCATTCCAATAGAAAACGGAGTAGGAGTTGGGTCAGTTAAGCTTGTGTCATATGTTTCTCTAACTAATTAAGCACTATATTGTATAAGGGCATCTAGGGATTTTGTTGTTGATTTTTGTAATTAGGGCCTGTGTGTGTTGGTTGCTGATTTTGGAGATGGGGCTTATGCTTTTGTTTAATTTGATTTTTATGTGATTGCTGAAACAGATCACTGAGTGTCAACCGTTAGTTAGCTTTCTCTTTTGGGTTTGTGTTATTGTCCTGAAGTCTTGATGATGTTTTTAATTAAGATTATCAATGCAGGTTGTGTGTGACCATTATTCTGCCTTGTATGTTGGTAGACCTCCTATCTCACTCTGCCTTTAGTATTTAGTTGTGCATAATGCACATATTAGGAAGTTTGACATAGATATTTCTGAAATCAGTCTCAGAGATAGAGCCTTTTTTTATTTCAGTTTTCCCCATTGTTATTGTGTTTAAGGTTGTTGCTACATATCTCGTGATTTCTATGATCATCAAAAATATCATGTAGTTCTTTTTAAGGTGGCTTTGTCCTGTTGCATATCAGAAATTTGCTACATGTAACATGTCTCATGCTTCTGCTTGTGTGCAGGCATCTTTTGTTCTATGCCGAGTATTCATCAAATCTCATCATGGAAATAACTTGTCAGGGCGTGTATTTAGTTCCAATGGTGAAGAAACTGTTGCCACAGTACGCCATGTGGGTATTCAATTTGATGGATCAGCTGCATCGGTTACTAGCTCTAAAATGCATGATGAAAATACCATTGACCAGGAGAATGACGTCTCGAAGTTACCTAGTGGATTAGTTACCGACTTAAATGGTCAAGCTATTACAGAAAATGTTGCTAAGCAGGTATATCGAAAAGAAAGCTTTATGTTATTACTCTTTAAAGGTACTTAGTTACCTTTTTCTTCATTCATTATCCCAAGCTTTCATACCGAATTGCTTCACTTGTTTGTTGCTGTTTCCTCTTTTAAATCTTCACTGACTAATATATATGCTCATCAAATGTTTGATATGCACAAGATATGCATTTATCTTTAGAATTTGCCAACTTGTTTTCTTGACATCTCAATATGAGAAACCTCTTAGAGAAGTTGGGGCTTGAGTGAAATCAATGAAGGTAATTTTTTCTGCTTTCCATATCAGTTGTTGCTTTTTCTAAGAGTGGAATCTAAGTTACTGTTTCTATTGTGCATTTAGTAATTTAGGCTTAAGAAGTATACCTTATGTGTGCCTGGTCTCATTCATCCTTCAGACTTAATTATGTTAGTTTGTTAGAGTAAGTCGTGATGTGTCCTTTTTTGTGTTGATATAAATGGGCATCATTAATATGGGTTATTGATTCATGCAACAGATTGGTCTTGAGAGCGACAGACCTCCAGTTTTCAATGATTTTTCTGCACAGGAACTGATGGCCATTTTAGAAGGAGATTTTATTGAGTTGAATGACCTTTTATGCCCGCTTCCGGGCATTAACTAAAGGAAACAACAAGTCAACAACAATCCCAAAAATCCAACAGCAATCCCAAGCAAGTACCATCCGTAACAATATCGAGTAGTACCATCCTATGTTGCTCGGACTCTTCAAAAATGTCATCAGGTGTGTGTCGGATCCTTCAAAAGTAGTGCTTTTTTGAAGGATCCGACACTGGTGCGGCAACATTTTTGGAGAGTCCGAGCAACTTAGGTACCATCAATAAGAATCTCAAGCAAGTACAATCAACAAGAATCTCAAGCAAGTAATAATCAATAACAAGCCCAAGCAAGTTATGTTTGGAAATTACTAGCATGAAGTTCACGCCGGATTATCAGTGAAGGCGACAAAAATGGTATTCATATCACTTTTCAGAACATTAGAAAGTTACGTTTTAAGAGGTCATAGAAAGAGTGAAGTTATCAAATTGTGAGATCACCTCCTACAGTGACAATCATTGTTGAAAATCAGCTCAAGAGAATTAAATCAGGCGACTAATTGCTTAGATTATGCCGTTGTCTGGATGAATATCTTGACGGTTATCAAATTATGAGATCATGTATAGTTGTATACAATGTCATGATATCTGAAAATCAGCTCAAGAGAGTGTATGGGAGTGAGAAATGAGGCTCACATTTTACAATTATACAATTGTATATGAGTGAAGAGTTAAGTCACCTAATACACTGTCATGATTGATGGATATCAGCTCAATAGTATACAATGCCTTGCATTATAGTTTTGCCTGTATGATCGTCTTAACAGTTATCAAATTTCGAGGTCACTTTATACAGTTTCATGATTGCAGCAGATCAGCTCATGATAATAGATGGAGTGAGTAACGTGAACATATTTTACTCCTGGATGGATAACTTTTATAGTGGCTTAAAGAGTTGAGCCACTTTATACAGTGTCATGATCCTAAAATCAGCCAAGAGAATTAGACTGGGTGAGTAATGGCTAGCATTATATGGTTATGGATGGATATCTCAACAGTTATCAAATTATGAGGTCATTTTATACAGTGTCATGATTGCTCAAAATCAGCTCTGGATAATAGATCAGGTTAGTAAGGTCCATAGTTTACAATTATACAATTACCTGGATGGAGGATATATTGTATATGGATGAGAGTTGAATCACTTAATACAGTGTCATGATTGCTGAAATTCAGCTCAAGAGAATTAGACTGGGCGAGTAATGGTTGTGTTGTAACCTGGATGGATATCCTAGCAGTTATCAAGCTATGAGGTCACTTCATACAGTGTCATGATTGCTCAAAATCAGCTCAAGGTAAAAGATCGAGTGAGTAAAGTTCGGATTACACTTATACAATTGGGTGGATGTCTTGTTATGTGGATTGGAGTTGAATCACTTGAAGAAATGTGAAGAGTTCACAAAAAAGCAACAACAGCTGTAGCAATAACATTGATGGATATCTTGTATATGGTGAAAGAGTAAACAAAAAAGCAACAAAACAGCTATAGCAATAACATGGATGGATATCTCATATACGGTGAACACTCAACTACAGAAGCAACATGGATGGATATCTTGTATCTGATGAAAAGTTAACAGCAGCAAACAACAGCAAGAAGTATGTCATAATACCAAACAAGTTGAATAGTGAAGAGTTAACAAGTTGCTCGAAAGACCACAGGATGTGACTATGTCAGTTATGAGGTGACAAATATGTCAGGACACCATTGTTGGTGGGATAGCAGGTGTCAGGTGGAATAGTCGGTGTGTGCACACACTGTCTGTACACCATCGTTGAAAAAAAAAATGTCAGGACGCCAGTTATCTTGTTTTCAAGGTACTTAAACATAACTTTGTGTTTTCTAAAAAATATTTTTAATGGACTTGTCAGTGGGGAAGAAAGCATTCATCCCTATTTGATTTGTGCTGCAGACTGGCAATCTTGGTCCTTGATAGACGATAATAACCTTGGAGATATAGTAAAGAGTAGATGGATGGTAGCATAGTTAAGATTAGTGGTACGTTTTGGTGAACTTTGAGGTGTTAGATAAAATTTCTACTCCACCGTCTTCTGCTTCATAAGTCTTTCATTTCTAGCAGTTGTGCTTAGTTGTAGCTAATGAAGAATGTAAAACTTCAAGGTCCAGTTCCATATTAGTTTGTTTTTAGCAAATCCTAGTATGAGAATCGACTGATTCTCTTTTACATCAAGTACTTTGGTATATGTACTATATGTTCTTTAGGGTCTTTACCTATGCACTAACGGTAGTTCATGAAGCTTGAAACTGTTGTACTATGTTAACACTTAACACTATGAATGCAGAAGAACTAGTGGTATTACTTTGGATTGTTTTTTCTGTTCTCAATAACATAGAATGATTGGAAGTGAAATTCTACAGTTAAGTTGCTTGGTCATACTCGTCTTTCGCCCCTTGAGTCTCCAATTGTGTTGCAACATTCAAAGATGGAGCTGGGCATCGTGAATCTTCATTTCTCTGTAAAAAGAATGTCTCCCTCAAAGCTTCAGCCAAGCTTTTGGGTATTTGGTAAGAGGCTATGGTTTTTTACCTTGCAAAGATATGAAGAAAAAGATTGTCAACGTTCTTCGTCCCCTGGGGGAAACTGGACAGAGAAAGATGTAAACCTTTTCATTAAATTGTTTATCGACATCTCTTTGTTTGTCCTCAATTATTTTATTTCAAATGGTCCTTTAATCAGCAGCAAGATTTGGTTAATGGTGTCATGTGGCCTTGTATAACAACTTTCAAAGTAAAAAATGAACTAAACAAAGATGCATGCTGAGATTGTACTTATCAACTATACTCAGCTTCTTTTTTTAAAAAAAATTGGGGGTACGGAAAGGGGACTACAAGGTGGGGATTCGAACCTTGCCAATAAGGCGGAAGTTCAAGTAACCAATCAACAGAGTTTTTTGAGTATCTCTTGGATGTTTTGTTCTTCCTTAAGATGACTTTGCATTTAAGTCTTGAATCTATTGATGCATGCTTCTGCTTTTCCCAGAGTATGCTTTAAGCATGCAGCCTTATATATATACTCAATAATGGTGTTTTCTTAAGGGAGGAAATATGCAATTGATTGAAGTGGTTATCAATGAAGCATCAAGTTTTCTCTCATGTAGTATTCAAAATTGCTTTCCTTTGTAGGGTTTGAACGTCTAAAGTAATTTGCTACATGACACATTAGTCATATGTCCAGTGCTGCACACTCTCCACTTTGCCCTCTAATTTTTAAGACAGTTACCACTAAACAAATACTGTATGTATTGATAATGCCTAAACTCAGAAAAGTGCATGTGTTGGTTCAATTTTTGATTTATCCTCCACTCAAGTCCACCTCACATTTGCAGTGCACCCACCATGCTATTAATGGAGGTACAAGTAGACAACAATTGTTGTGTTGTCCGCTGTCAAAAATTTTGTTATGTTTATTTAGGTGTGATCAGTTATCAACATTAATGATATGAGTAACTATCATATACCTCTCACCTTCCAACCTCAAACTAGAAGGATAACTCTCTTTCAAATTCATTCTTTACAAGTTGTACTCTTGTGCCTTTTTCTTACTTTTATGACTAAACATAACTACATCATTAAGATTCTCACTTTTACAAATCTCCATTTTGTTACTAGTGGTATATATGAACTTTATAAAATGTTCAACTACACGAAATAGTCTAGCATTCTAACTAGATATAAAGAATTGAGACGTAGAGGATTAACTAAATCTTCAACAACATAAAATAGTTGAATGCCTATTGTAACATATTGTTTTTTTTCCACCCAAAAGTTGATGTAAAAGTCAGAGAAAATTATACATTTTCACATCTCTTTCATCGTCCTTTTATTTCTTTTTTTATTTGTCAGTTTGTGCAATAATTCATGATGTTTGTGTAAAAATTGTTTTTTGCTAGGTGGGGGCAAGTGTAGTAATGAATTAAAGATTCTATGCTACTGAAGTTTGGTACAAAAATTACTCTTGAGGTGCTTTCTCTTTAATGTTCATAATAATAATAATTTTAATTCAAAGGGGAAATCCAGTACATTATTGGTCCCTAGCAAATGTTTTTGTCACCCCCAATATTATTTTTTTTACACTCCAAAATTGTCCTTTAATTTGTCCACCCCCATATTTCACATGTTCATTTTAATTATAAGTAATGATAATTATCTTGTCTTTTAAGACAAATTAGTGGTTCTATAGTCTAATTAGAGGTCATCTTAATCTCATACTTACACCTAACTGTACAAACTGCAACATTATACCCTAATTTTTAGGACTCTTTGGGATATAGATTTTGGTTTAATTCGAAAAAATATTGGAGAATATTTCAAATAACTGTTTGTTTATCAAATTAGCCTATTCTTTCATATTCGGCCTTGAATTCAAATAATAGAAGTTGAAATTTAAGAAGTGATTTATATGAGTTTTTCGATTTTTCACACACAAATTTCAAATTTGTTTTCATATCCAAATACAAAGTTTAGTATGCTCGATAAATAAAAAGAGATCAGAGGGACATTTATCTAGAGAAAATAACAAAAAAGGTCCCTTGTGTTTGGAAGTAGGTTCATAATAGCCCCTAAAGTAAGCATTGACCAGTTTTGACCCTTTAAGTTTGTAATTAGTTAATACTTTTGATCTGCATCAAATATTTAACAAATTTTGTTTTAAAGATTTGACTAGAACGGTGAAAAATGAAAAGAAAGGACTTAGCGGAAACTCACATTTGAAGTTACATTTTCTAATATTTGATCTATTTCTAGAGTTTTGGTGTAGTTTTTTCGGTGCAATTTCTATTTTTTTGGTCTGTTATTTGTTTAGTACGGTTTTTATATTGCGATTTCTGGTATCCGATAAGACTTTTCTAGTATTTTTTAATTAATTCTTTTTTTTTTCTTACACAATTCTCATAAAATCTAACTAAAAATATTTGTTAAACTTAAAAGGACCAAAATCGCTCGTAACATACTTTACTAACTTTTATAGAAAAAAGAAGTAACAGAAATATACTTGATCATTGGTTACAATACGAGAAAATTGAAAGGATAAAACAACAAGATAATCCTAGTTTTATTGACCCCATCTTTAACGTGTTCATTTTAATATCCTCTAATTGTATACTTCAAAAAAAATTAATTCTTGAATCTTTCAAAAGATAAGGACAATTGATGAAAGTTTTCTTGTGTTTGAACGTTTTATTGTCTTCACACAAAACACCATCCAACAAATTTCGTATCGGTTACCACATGATTAATGTGAGATTATGGAACATGATTAATCAATTCCTTGGGATGTTACAATCAATGAACACGTCATCCAAGCCAAAGGGTAATAAAGGAAATAAACAATAAATTAAAACTCAACGGAGACAAAAAGTACTAGGTAATTTTTCTCATCTGTCCTTATTGTCAGTGGGAGGTGACAAATATCTCGTGAAATTAATCAATGTGCGTGAAAGCTGGTCCATACACCCGCTCATTAAAAAAAACAAATCTACTTTAATCTCATAAATTAACTCAAATTGTTTAAGTTGGTCTAACATATATACGAGTCCTTCAGTCAATGTGAAACATAGTATTTAACGACGGTATAAATGTATCCATATCTAATTGTTAGACTAATTTATTATAATTATGTCAAAAAATTAATTGTAGTTTACTACGTACTATAGAAAACGTAAGTTGAGATATGTATTATACTTATTTAAATTTGACTATTATTACTTTATTTAGTTATTTGTATGATAAAAATAGAGTTGAAATAAAATAGGATTTGCTAGTAGGAGTGTGTATTTTTAATAATCAAATCGATAAGATATTTTTATCTATTTTCGATTTAGGTTTCCCATCCGGTGTCCGATATTCATATTAGAGCCCGACAAAATTCAGATTCGCGCCGGGAAGTCCTACATTGGGGGGTAAAGCGCTCCCTAGCTAACAAAGGCGACTCCATACAAGGGGACTTGAACCCGAAACCTCTTGGTTAAGGATGAAAGAGTACTTATCACTCCACAACAATCCTTGTTGGTTCAATTTTCTGTTTACCCAATAAGAAATTGCTCATAAAACAAGTATATGACTTCACCAACAATTTGGCATGATAAGACAATAATGTAACTTTACATAATGCTCATAAAATAGAAACAGTAGTAACTACAAACTAGCATGAAAAGAACTATACAAGTGCAGAAAATAAAAAAAGTTTGTTTCTTGTGAACTGAAGTCACTGTGATGTAATTGAAGGCTAAAAGACAAAGGAAGTAATCGGTAAGGTACTGATATTACTATTTAATATTTATGTAGGGTGAAATAATAAATTACTATAGTCTTAGTGGGTTATCGGCTTACTCAATAATCCATTATTAAGACACCAAAACTGAATCGATGATCCGATAATTTATTTTTATAAAACCTTTTAAAACTCGTTAACCCAATAATAATAAATGAATAGCATTTCTTTCGATTCGGTTTATTGATCGGTTTGATTTTTATACACTCCTGTTTACTGGAAGAAACAATTAAAAAAAATCTATAGTCTATCTTTTAATCATATAAAAGTCAAGTACAATAAAACTAGAAAATACTTCTCTTTTTTTTTTGACCTTTTGAATGGATATGTATTAGAACGTCAACTATATATTCAAGCATTCTTCATTTATTGGTCTTATAGCCTAATGAGTGTGGAAGCCAAAAATTCACCAACTAAGGAAAAATGCATTAACTAGGTATATAATAAATTAATGCAAAGGCAAAAAAGATAAGTACGATCCCTACGTTGGTCAAAGTAGTATAAATATGTTAGATTTAAATTATATAAATTTTGATAAATATTTTAAAATGTATTTTTTTTATATTAATATAAGAAAATATATAATTTATAATAATTTTCATATAATGTTAAAATATTGAATTGATTTAATTTAATTTATATAACTTTAAACATTAGTAAAGTTGACTCTCGAAATGCAAAAGAATTAAATTTATTTTGAAACAAAGGGAATATATAAGATAATTAACAAGATGAGGCTTTTTAATACTTCCTCTCGGATATAGAGAAGCTAATGGAGTAGCCAGCGGATCAATTAGCAAAAAAAAGATGCTAGCTTGATACGTTTGAAAGCTTAATGTTGTACCTAAATCTCTCCGCTTTTGTTATTTCTGTATTTGAAAGGGACGGAATAGTCACTATATTACCTAGACTAATCTCCTTATGTAATGACTCTTTAGTTTGATTAGTGAAAATCCTTTATTTAAAAAAAATAAAAAAATAGGCAATCTTATAGCGTTCTTAAAATATTAGTCAAAGGAGAGAATTTTGCATATGAAAAATCATCACCATCCAATTTAAGTAATTTTGCTTTCCTCAAATAATAATACAACTACTTTCCAAAAATATATTTCTAAAAGGTAATTCAACCACACTACTTTATTCTAAAAATATTTTTTTTAAAAATTAAATAAAAAAACATAATTTAACGTCACCTAATGCTAGATATATAGGGAGCGCTAGCTGAGTTGGTTTGAGACTAGGTGAAAAAATAAATAAATTAAAAGATGCCAACATCAACTAATTTCAACTTTTTCAAATAGACAATTAAGAACAAAAAAAATAAAAATAATAATCACTCGGTTTGTTTTTCTTCTGCCAACCATATCTGACCTCACATAGCATGGAAAAAATCAATAATAATTATTATTAATAATAATGACTGATTTGTAGCTTATTGGAATCATTATCTTTTTTTGTTAATTGAGTTTAGTATATATTTTTCCAATCACCCATTACGTAATGGTTGTTTAAGTATATGGAAAAAAGATTGGATGCTTGTTCTCCATGACCTAAACCATCAAATCCCAAATCAACTCCCCTCTTTTTTTTTCACCTGATATTCATTATCTACGTTATAGTCCAATTAAATCTGAATTCATATCAGAAAGTCTTACATTGGGGAGAAAGTGTTGGTTAAGAATAAAGAGATACTTATCACTTCATCACATTTCTTCTTATTATTTTTTTCATCAATAAACAATGTCTAAAGCATTATTCTTCGGTTTTATTGTTTCATGCTTTTTTTTAATTTCGATGATTGTATTATTTTATTATTGTTACCTCTCTCTTCTACATTATTTTCAATATAATTTGTATTTGTTTCTGATACTTTTATTTATGTTAATGGTCTATAAAAAACAATATATCTACCTTAACAAGACAGTAATATAATTGTATATACATTATCCTCCTTAAATCCCACTTATGAAATGCTCCATTGTTATTGTTATAATAACAACATCTCAAAGGCCAAACAAACATTTGAAAAAAAAATATATATATTATTATTATTATTATAGGGCCACTTAGGACTAGATCCCATGTCTAACCAATTAAAAGTAGTTTGGATCATTTAACACTTGCAATATTATGGCTTTATAAAAACATCTCCTCTTTTCTTTTATTCACACTACTTTTTACTCTTTTCTTGCCCCTTCACTAATTACGATTATTGAGAATAATGTATGATCATTACATTATTCTTGGTTATAATGATCAGAAATTCAGTTCATTGTATTAAAATATGAACATATGAGTATAATTTAAAATATGTCTTTAATTGTTTAATTAAATAATTTGAGACGGAGAAAGTAACAATCAGATGAGTATTTTGTCATTTTTGATGCTCTAATATAGGTATTGAAAGTTATAGTTATTTTACATGGATTTTGATATTAAAAAGTACAAAATTGACACGTAACTTATTCAAATATTATTAATTTTGAATGAGAAAAATGCCAAATACATGGATAATATTGCGGAATTTACCATTGAATTCAAAATAATGTTGGCAAGACATAATAGTATTACATAACTATATATATTAAATTAATTTGTTTGATGTATATTTTTTTTTATGGTCAAAGCAAACCACCCAAGTAAGTAAACAACATTTGAAACAAAGGAAAATAATTTTATATTTGACGGAAATTACCAAGTCTTTAAAGTGGATAATTAGCATCACCCACAGTTGTGCCAAATATATAATAGTTGTAATCGCGTTTACCAAATTAATAAGGTCACTATAGTGAACTTTACTGTTTTATTTAAATAATATTAAAATTTGTAGGAAAAAAAAGAAAAGAATACAAAAATCTTATCAAAAAATAAAATGAAAAATCTAGTTTTTAATCATAAAAATAGTTAGAATTTTGAATTAAACTACTCAAATATTTATATTAATTTAGAATAATGTGTTGTAAACATGTGACTAATATCTTATTAGTTTGAATTAACTTTTATCAATTAATAAATAAATAAATAATAATAATACTATATAGAGTTAAAAGCTTAACAACTAACTACATAAAAAATAATTTTAGACAATTAATTTGTTTAGAGGATGAATTTATAGCCTCAGAGGCTCATAAGTAAAGCAAATATTTTCTTTTCTTTTCTTTAATGTTAGAATTTTATATTGCTCCTTTTCTTCCCCTCTTAACATAACAATTAACAAGACTTCATTTGTTATATTTTATGTCTGCATTGGAGATTCGATTAAATTTGAATTGCGCAATGCAGGGCTTATTCTGGGAATGACACTCCCAACATAATTTAAATTTGAGATCTCTGACTAAGAGTGGAGTAGTCCCACCATTGAATGCCAATTTAAGTAGTACTTTAGAAAACAAATTCGGATGACAAGCTTTTTAATATTTTGTTATTATTTCGATTAATACTTTTCCTAATTTATATTTATGTATAATATCATTCCAACGTCTTCCTTGTCAGCATTTAGTAATAATGAAAATCAAAAATTGAAAATAATTGTATGTTAGAAATCAAATTTGGATGATAGATTTTTTAAATAATTTTCTAAAAATAATATTTAATTAGTCTTCCTAACTTAATAATTTGCTAAAATAATATTTAAATTTATTAATCTTCCTAACTTATATTTACATATAAATATCATTTCAACATCTTCCTTGTCAACATTAAGTAATAGCAAAAAAAATCAAAATTTGAAAAAAAATAATCATATTTTAGAAAGCAAATTTGGATGATAGAATTATTCATAAATTTTCTAAAAATAATGTTTGACTCAAATAATAATATATATTCCTAATTTATATATCTCTTCAGATATTATTTCTTACGTAAAATAAACGCAATTCAAAATTCACTCATAAAATTATATTAAATATATTATTATTATAATAAAATAAAAGGACATATTAGGAAATAAAATTAGTAATGGGTTCAAGTTCCACAAGTAACCAAACAAATTGAAAATCCATTGTAAAGAAAAGGAAAAGAAATTGTAACCCAAAATACACATAAAATCCCGGGGGAGACGTTAAATAAAAAAAGAAGAAGAGTACAAAAACAGACATGTGATTGGAAAGAGGGACAGGTGCTTTGGCGTGAAGATGAAAACGAGAGAGACACTATCACAAAAAAAACTTTAAAAAAAAATAGTTCGATACGATGTATAAGAATAATACTGAATATAACATATATTAATAATTGTAATATCAGTTATATAAAAATTATTTTTTATACATTATTTGATATAATATATTAAAAATAATATTAATACATAAATTAAAAAATACATACATTATTTTTTCTAATACATTCTATCAAACGAATGCTGCTTAGGGCAGGGGAGAAAGGAGTACTATTTTCCCATCGGCGCGCCTCGAAACAAGAGACTCCTTTTTATCAATCACAGTTTCACACTCAATGGTAATTAATTACTTAAGCCATGTGGAGTTTTGAACAAAACAATAGCTTTTTTTTTTTTTTATACTAATTTGAAAAAAGAATTCATTTTTTTCTTGCATCATTTAATTCTCTGTTTGGAATTTGATTTTTGAGGTTATAAATCTTTTATTAAAAGGGTGTGAAAGGGGGAGTTTTGTGTTAAAGATTATTGTACCCTTTCTTTAGTCCACCAAGTCAGGCCACCTCTTTTCCTCTCTCTTTCTCATTCTTGTTTTCCCATTTTCCTCTTATTTTCTTCACAAACCCACCATTTCTTTCTCATCTCATCTTGTTTTCTTCATTCATCTTTTGTTAAAGAGGTGATTTTTGTATGTTTGATTGATTCTTTTTATCTGGGATTTTGTGTAGAAACAAGAAAAGAAAGGATTTTGTTTGTAACCCAATTTTGTCTTTTGGATTTCAGGTGGTGACTTTAGATCTGTTGCTTCATCTGATGATGTTTTGAAGGTACATTCTTACATTTTTTTCATCTGTTTTTTGATTTTTTTGGTTGCTTTTGATTTTTGTACCTCATCTTGATTCTGGGTTTATCTGCAAATTCTTTCTTGAGATGTATATAAAAAGTTCTGTTTTTTTGTTTCTTTGTTTGACTATATGCATTGGATGGATGATTCAAAGAACCCCTTATGGTTCAGTTCAAAAAGTTGTCTTTTTTTCCAGGAAATTAAGGAGAAAAACAAAGTTATAACTCCTGCTAGTTTTGTTTTTGGGCTTTTTATTGTTCTACATTGAGCTGATTTAGAGCTGATTTAGAGGGGGATGTTTTGATAATTATTAAACCAGTTTCCTCTGTTAAAGATTACAACTTTTTTTTGATGTTTGATATTTATTAAAGATCTGATTTTTAATGGTTTTAGAGATTTGCTTATTATCTGACCAAGCAAAATGAATTTTCTGAAGTTTACAAGTATATTTAGTTCGAGTCTCTGATTATTGGTAAGTATATGTTTAATTTTAAGCTGGTGTGTAAGGGGAAGCTTCAATTTTTTTAGTGTAATGGTGGTTTCTGGTTGGTGATGCTCTGTTTTCTCCTTGCTTAAATTTAAAGACAGCTTTTTTTCACATGTTTCTATAATGGTATTTTGTATATGAAGTGGTTGTGATATCAAAATGTCTCTACAAATTCTTGTTGGTGGAGCTTTTCTTATTGGCTTAGTGTAACTGAAATTAGCTACATTCATTGTACTGGCAAAGTTTATTAAATACACCCACCGTTTGCATTCAAGGCGATTATCAATTTCTTGTTTTCTACTGTTTGTGATGTTTATGGTGATAATGTTAATTGCACGTGGAGTTCCTTATTTTGGTTGACATGGAGGTACTCATATCTGGCTTGAAAAATCTCGTTGATAGCAACAAGTTTAGAAAGATATCTCTGGGGGGTCATATGTTCTAAATTGTGGCATCTATGAGATTTGGCCATATATGAATGCAGTGGTGAAGGCTTGTTTATGAGCTCATCTGGCAATTAATGGCATGGACTCTTAAGCCTCTGTGGTCTTAAACCATGCAACCAGAAGAGAAGGAATGATCTTTTTGTCAAATCAAATAGTGTTTTCTTTTCCACTCTTTTTCCTTATCTAGTATTTCTGAACATTCAGACAAGAATTTTGTTCTCACGTTCTATTGATGAACTGCCTTGCAATAATGTGGTTTCTACTTTGCTTGCAGGTCTGCTTAGTGGTGAAGTTTGAGACCCTGCTGTCACTACAATACCATCTCTGTCTTTTGGAGATTGTGAATATAGAGTATAGGCCTAATGCAAGGGCAACGGAGTGCCATCGGATCCCTGCCAGAAACTTTGGGTTTCACTCATGGTTCAACATCGAGTGATGGGGGTATAGATCAGCAGATATGTTGGAATAATTTGCGAAACCCTGCACAAAGTCGGCTACCAGATTATATGGTACCTTCTAATGAGACAACCATACCATTTCTTAGTCATGCAAACCAAGAAAGACAGAGTGCAATTGGATGGAATTTAGGAGAATCCAGCTCTTCCAATACACAAAATAGTGTTAGTCGTAGTGAAAATAAAACAAATCGTGCATGGGCATCTTCAATGAGTGCCTGTCCTGGACCTTCTCGCTACTCTGCTGAACAACAGCATTATGGGTCTTCCAATATTCTTTCATTGGGTGATGTTGAAATAAATTTGAATAACCAGTTAGCTGACAACACTTTATTTTCTCAAGGATCTACTTCTAGCACTGTTCCAAATGAACTAAATAGAAGTTCTGGACTTGAGGGGCATGATGGCGATGAAGATGACGACGATGACTGCCAAGTGATGGAGTGCACCCCAACATTCAAATCTAATGGACCAGGAAAAGAACGGATGTCAACCGCCAGTACTTCTTCTGATCCCCTTGCTGGGCCTTCTGCAACTAATGGGTTTCTGAGGGATGAAAGTGATGGCAGACCAGGCTGTACACTGGATGGTCGACGCATGGCTTGTAAGAGAAAAGCAGTTGAAGGACATCTGGGGCAATCTTCGGGAAGTGGAAGTCCAGATTATCTTCTAAACAGCTTATGGCGTTCTATACCTGCTCCAAGTAATGTGACTGCAGGTGCTAATAGCCCTGCACCAACAGAAAGTAGAAGAAACATCAATTTGCCAGAGCAGGTAAATCCAAGACTTGGGCTCGCCATGGGTGACACCACTATGGATGGTCCTGTTGCATTGCCTGCTTCAAGAAGAGCAGAAAGTTACCGTAGAAATTTCAGGCTGAGGATCAATGGCTCTCATCAGCAAGTTCCTATTCCCGGTAACACGTTTGCTACTGTGGGTAATGATGGAAATGTTACCATGTCATCTGAATGGGACACATTGAGGCTGCTTCGTAATGAGTCTTTGGATTCGAGGTCTGTGTCTGCTGCAGATAATGTAAATCCTCGAAGCCAGCCTGTTGTGGGGCCGGTTCCTTCTCTGCGACGAAGTGCACAGAGGTGGGATTCATCAAGTTCAAGAACTGGCAGTTCATCAAGTTATTCTGTTTTTGGTGAGAGGAATTCTGCAGCATATGAACAACCAAGCTCAAGAAGTGTGCCCAGAAACATTTCGCAGCATCCAATGTTCATACCCGCTAGTGACTTGAGAAATTTGAACCAAAATCCTGTCAACTGGGGTTTAGCTGGAGGAAATATTCCCATTGCTGGAAATGTTGCATCTGCTTCTCGTAGTGGTCCTAGCACAGTAGCCCCTTCCTCTTCTCCTAGTTGGATGGAACACAGGAATCCTCAGCAATATCCTCGACGACTCTCAGAATATGTTTGTAGATCTATGTTGTCTTCAGCTGTCAGTGAACCTGGAAGTCACAATGGTAACACTCTGCCACATTTGAGTTCTGCTGCCTCACAGGAGATGGGGCTTTCTGGCCATCCCGGGCATCGTCCATCAAGTTCAAGGTCAGCATTATTGTTGGAGAGACAACTCGATGGTGCAATGGGAGTTCCATATTCCTGGAGGACTTTGGCTGCTGCCGGTGAAGGAAGAAGCAGGCTAGTTTCCGAGGTATGATACTGGGTTTTCATTATTTCTCACTTTGGCCACATAAAATTATGCTGTTCCTTCATGCCTTTTTACAGGTTTCATAAAATTCCTTTTCCTGGGGGGTGGGGGGCTGTAGCAGCACTCATTATTTAGAAGCTTGCTTACATATAGGAAAAAACTTTGTAATGCATCAGAATTTAAGAACTGTGAGCAACTACAAGCTTGCTCAATTGTAAACGCATGTTCCTCCTGAAGTTACTCTTCCCCATTGTTTTACAGTAGTCTTATGCCAAATCTTTTACTTCCAGCTTATTTCTGAACCTTGAAGTTAGATTTTTGGTATCCAGAGTTACCACTTACTGTAAGATGCTCTTCTAGCCTTCTTGATAGTGAATAATATACCCTAGTTCTATTGCTTCTGCCAAAAATAAGTTACTGCATGCTCGGCATTTGTCAGCATAAAACCTTTTGTGGCCTGTTTTTATCTTCTCGCACATAAAGAGCTGAAGGATTCTATTGTGGTAAATGTACTTGTAAAGTTAAGGGTCATTTCCTGAACAAAGTACCGTTCTTTAATATCACCAAATTTTGGACATGCAAAATACTCCAAAAAGGGAAAGAGCAACTAAATGTCTGTTTGCATTTTGGTATGTTTTTGTTAGAGTCAGCTTGAGTTCAAAAATTTGTTGTAAAAGCACAAGAATGAGAAAATATTGCATTATATACGTAATTTAATTTGCATGTTGTGATGCCATCCATTTGTTCCCAATTACTTACAGTTATTTTCTTTTCATTTCAGCAGATACGCAATGTATTGGATCTAATGCGCAGGGGAGAGAGCTTAAGATTTGAGGTTAGAATTCTTGAAGCCATTAGGATATGTTGATTAGTTTATAAGGTGCTGTAAATAGATAACTTAAATGTTCAATTATCTAGGTTCATGTGTCTTTTAGTTATACTAGGTGCATGATCTTTTATATTATCTAGGTATGACTTTATGCTATTGTGGTTTAGTTCATAGTATGTGTATGAAACCATTTATTAGGTATGACCCTTTGTGCTCTTGTAGTGGACTTTCAATATATTAGTAGTGTGCTTAATTCCTATATATACGGTTCCGTAAGTTATTTGAAATAGATTTTTGAATTTATCAGCCTCCGGATTCCGGATTCCAGATTCCAGATTCCAGATTCCTTGCCAATAATTGTCTAATTTGCTCTTGCACTGGTGGATATGTTTCTTCAGATTTCCTTAATAACCTAGTGTGGGCATTGGTACAAAATCACGTGCATTGTTGCAAATTTATAAAATTTTCTTCGGTTTTCCGTAATATATTTTCCTGATGGGACATGAAGAGGATAGGAATGATAACCTACAGTATCTTTGATTAGCTTATAAGATCACGTATTCTGAAATTAAAATCTTCCTTGTATTCCAGGACGTTATGATCCTTAATCAGTCAGGGTTCTTTGGGATGGTGGATATTCAGGATCACCATCGCGATATGCGTCTTGATGTTGATAACATGTCATATGAGGTTAGTACAGGGAACATAACTACATTTTCACATCTATGAAAGACATACTAAATTGTCTGCGCGTGTTGTATTTACAGGAATTACTGGCGCTTGAGGAGCGCATCGGGAATGTCTGCACTGGGCTGACTGAAGAAACCATTTTGAAACGTCTGAAGCAACGGAAGCATGTACGCATTGGAACAGAAGAACCCAAGGATGCTGAGCCATGCTGTATTTGTCAGGTGCAAAACTCAATACTATTCTACTACGATTAAAATCACCACATGCTTGTGATCTAATTTTAGTTCACCTTATTCTTAAGAGTGAGGAGTCTTAATTTGTTTATTACAATGTGCAGGAAGAATACAAGGATGGTGAGGATCTTGGAAAACTGGAATGTGGCCATGACTTTCATACCAACTGCGTTAAGCAATGGCTGATGCAGAAGAATTTGTGCCCAATTTGCAAAACAACAGGGCTCAATACTTCAGGAAAGCATTGATCCATGGAAGTTGGATGTACCGGTTGGGCCATGGAAGGTTGACACACAAAGCGTGTCTACGCTTTTGGTCCATGAGTTCATTTTGAGAAAGATCTATGTATGTTTCTCATTAATTTTATTGTGATCTCCGCTTGGAGGAAGTTATTTTAGAGATAGAAGAAGCACTAGCTTCAATTAGGGTCATTAGGCAAGAGTTACATTATTTGGTTATTTGGAAATTTACATCTAACTTTCCAATTTATTGATACCTTTGAATATGTTTGGTTCGTTTTCCTATCCCCTTTTCCTATTTCCTAAATGCATTAGAGTACACATCTACCATCGGAAACAATCTCTCTACCTCACAAAGGTAGAGGTAGGGGTCGTATGCCTGTAGTATCCTTTCTAGATTTAACTTGTGAGATTACACTGGAAGGTATGTCTAATCCTTCTTAGATCCCACTTGTGGAATGACACTGGGTATGTTGTTACGTAGCATTGCACTATTGTGATCTATAGTGTAATTTTTTACGAAGGGGTGTCAATTGGCTCTTTTTTGGACAAAGGATAAGTTTGATTAAGGGGTGCCAATTGACTCTAATGTCCCTCCGTCCATTTTTACCCTAAGGGTGACTGAGTTAGTGTAGCATGTGACAAGGGTATATTGTTACCTAGCACTGCACTATTGCGATCTATATTGTGCATTTTTTGATGAAGGAGTGTCAGTTGACTCTTTTTGAACAAAGGATAAGTTTGACTAAGGGATGTCAATTGACTCTAATGCCCTTCCATCCATTTTTACCCTTAGGTGATTGAGTTGATGCAACACGTGACAAGAAAAAGTGGACAGCGGAAGTGGCAAATATAGATCCCTTAAAGCACTACCTAGTAGTAATTAGGTTTTTTTAAAGTCATAAATCACTTTAAAGGTGAGATTGTTGGCGGAAGTGCGCATCTCATAGCAGAGTAGTTGGGCTAGTTGGGAGAAAAAAAGATAAAAGAGAGACGTAACGTATTCTTTTGTTCCCATTACATTATTGATAATACTAATTTAATAAGATTTGTAAGTGGTAACAAAAGCATATAATTGGCACAGCCAATTTGATCTTTAGTATAAGTATTAAAAATACATAAAGGGTAGATAGATGGCTAGCAAAAACAAGCATTTAACTATATGGCCACTTGTCTGAAATCAAACCAAAAACTAAATATAGATTAATTGGTGACAGAGAATGTTGACAACACCCTTCTCTTTTTTCTGCTCATTATGAACAATGACACTCAACTATATGTCAACAGCTCAAATCCATAATTATATACCTAAATAGACCATAGACTATAGAACCATTGAACCAAGTCCCAACCAACCTCATTTGACTAATCCAACAACAATAATATGTTCAGTGTAGTTTTATAAGAGTCGGATACGCAATCTTATTCTTACCTTGTGAAAATAGAGAGTTTGTTATCAAATCAAGTATCAAAAGTGAATGTAATAGTGAAGAAGACATTCTAAAAACAAAAAGAGAAGAGAACAATAGCAATAACAAATAATATAGTAATCGAATTAAAACCAATCTTTTCTACTTAAAAAAAAAGGACAATAAATTCAATATTGATTAAAATAAAATAATGAAATAGAAGAAGAAAGGTCACCGACCTCGGGAACATAACTTGGTTGTTAAATAAATAAATTTTTTCAGTTATTATGGCATCCAAATGGATAAGGTTATCAAGAAGAAAGGTGGACTGATTCATTCACTAAAATCAAATTCAATTCAATTTTGGGTTGCTGACTAAAATCCAAAGAGATCATCATTTTGCCAGAAAATCTACATGGATCTTTTGTATGTTTTCTCTAACCACTTCCTAACACAATCTTGATATTTTAAAAAGTATAATCAATTTTATGTTATGCACAAAGAATAGACATTACTAGTTGTTGTTTCCTTGATTTTTTCATTATTATTTGGTATATTCTCTATTTCAATCAACATGAGAAGTATGTCTATGAATTTGTTACATAAAAAATGATAGGTAACCAGTGGAACTAGTCGATTTATATTGCCATCTTCCTGTCATAAGATGATTATGATGTCAAGTTTATTCACTCTTAATTAAAGACTTCAGATTTGAAATATGAGAACGAAGAACCTTTTGATAGGAGCATTGTACTTTCTTAATAGACATACGTGACACGAATACAGGTTAATTACACTAATATGTTTCAAATATAACTCCTTGTATTTCAATTTATGTGACGCAATTTTCATTTTAGTCAGATAAAAAAAGAATAACATATTTCTATATTTAATAATAATTTAACTTTAAAATGCTCACTTTACCCCCTAATGAGATGATTTATAGCCACACAATCATTTATGATTTTTTTCATGTCACAAGTTTCAAAAGTTAGTCTTTTTTCATATTACATCAAATAACATCACATAAATTGAAACGAAAATCGTATATGCTTAAACTAAAAAAAAGGTCAACGTATGGGATAGTTTTAATAGGCATCTAATAATTTACTATGATTTCATGCTCTTTATTCTTGTTTTCTACTATTTCTCAGATCACCTTATGAGGTCCAAATTCCAAATAAAACATAAATAACAAAGAAATAAACAAAAAGGGGACTTAAGTGAAACAAATGAAACTATTGGGTTTTTCGATGCCCATTCTCAGAGTAGAAGGAGGCGATGTGTAATTTAGAAATCTATCAGGACGCTAAACGTATTATCCTTCATAAATCAGGTGATAAATTCAAATTAAGCAATTTTCAAAACAAAATAAATCACGCAATTAAGGCGGGAGAACATGAACTAATCACCCATCTCTAGATAAAGTCGTCCTCCATACTCAAACTTTTCAGCTAACTGAAAACGCAAAAACCCAAAACAACACGCATACGATTCCTTGCATTTTCTGTAGATGACTATTTTGTGATGGTGGTTGTTGTCAATGGCGGATCCGTACAGAACGAACCCTCACGCTTCTTCATCTCTCGAATCCGAAGATATGTCTTCTTTTTTTCTCAATTTTCTTCAAGGTACATCGGCATCCGCTTCTGCGACTCCTGCGACTGGTTTCTATAACCGATCGGTACCGGCGCCGGTGGCTGAGTCATCTTCTAGCCTCAATTTCTCCGATCCCGGCCGATTTTATGCTGCCGAGTTCAAGGAAGGTGTTGAGAATGTGTTTGCTTCTGCTGGCCTCGGGGATTGTGAAGGCATGAATTCAGCTAATAGGAGAGAGTTTTTGGAAGATGATAAGGTGGATAACTTCGGTTTCAGTAGCGAGGTGAGGTTTTTTTGTTTAATCTGTACAAATAGAACTTGCTAGTTCTGGAAATTTCACTCTGAGTAGAATTCGCAAATTTCATTTACTCTGATTTTACAATCTGTTCAGGAATGTGATGGACTTGACATGCCATCTGATCCGACTCATCCACGTTCTTCAAAGAGGAGTAGATCTGCTGAAGTTCATAATTTGTCCGAGAAGGTTCACTTCAATTTTGAATCTTAAATTTGATGGTTTTCTTCCTAAAAGTACTATCTATCTATCTATTATACATGATCAAATTGTGTTACAGAGGAGGAGGAGTAGGATCAATGAGAAACTGAAAGCATTACAGAACCTAATTCCAAATTCTAACAAGGTATTCTTCAATACCTCAACTTTGAGCATTATTTTGTGTATTGGTTTTACTTTGCTATCATATTTGAGCTTTATTTATTTCACAGACTGACAAGGCATCTATGCTTGATGAAGCCATTGAATATCTGAAGCAACTTCAACTGCAAGTTCAGGTTTAACTTCTTGCTATTTCCTTTGACTACTTCTAGTTGCTTGCAGTCTACTAGATGTTATGTTAATGTTTTCAAACACTTTAAAAGAACATCTTGATAGGATTATGGCAGTGATGGCTCAACAGGAGTAGGCAATAAGGTGTAACGTATATGTATGATGCTAAGAAAAGTTAGTAACATATTCCAATTCTTACGACTGAGCACAAAGTCATGGAATAAATACACTTATTTTCCAGTGAACGTCTTCATTGGAAATTGAAAGCATAACACCATCTTTCTCTCTTATATCTGCCTATTGCATGTTCAATTTGTATAAAAGTGTTCTTTGGTTGATTTCAATCATATTTTTTGGTGGTCGTTGGTTGACAAAGGTCTTGTTTTCCAGTGATATTACTGTAAATGCATGCCATAAGCCTGATGGAAGAATGTTAATATCAATACAGGGATTCATATGTGCTTTACTGACTTCTTTGAGAACTATTGAACCCTCAATTGAACTATGTGAATTGTCTCATCCAAACATTTATGTTTGTAAAAAGATAACATTTTTATTTATGTTTTGTCTTCAATATCCCCACCCTCCACCACATGTACAGGCTAGATTACTTGGTACTTACCCCCTCTTTCCAAATGAATGACACCTTTTTATATTTGAAAACTTCTAATTTTAAATTTCCCATATCCAACAATACTTTTGATATGTAGCATTTTATTAGTTTTTTCATTTAATTTCGTGCCCACAATGCCATATAAAGAGAAAGTGAGAAACTAAGGGAGTATTATCTTTTAAGAGTCTAGCAAATGAAAAATCTTTCATGCAGGATAGCAGTGAGACAAGGTCACGACCTCTAACTGGTCCCAACGATGTAAATTTGTGCATAGCACCTCACGTAAAAGTTTAAACTATTAGAGAATGGGCACTTTTATTTATTTAAAGTGGTCTTTTACATGAGTCAAAAACAAAAGGCATACATAAATACTTTGATGAGTTTTGTATTCTATCCACTTTTGGAGAATTTTGCGTCTTAGGTGTGATGAGTCTGTTATCATTGAAAGTCTTCCACAACGTTATGACTTTGCTCTTGATATCATTGCCCTCTCTCTCGCCTGGGTAAATAAAAGAACAGGGCAGTAGGACTTTGGAAAACAAATCAAAACATGAAAAGGAAAAAAAAAAAATAAGAACATATTAAATCTTAAATTGCATTTCTCTCAGCTGGATGCTATCACTGCTGCATGTGACAGAATTCAAAATACTAGTCTCAAGTCTTTAGATTAGTCAAAAACAGGTGCAGAAAGTTTATGTAGGTATCTTCCACAAAATGGGATGGAATGGAAAAGGTTGATGTGTGTATTTCTGTGGTTATGTAACAAACTGTTGAGACAAGTATGGCACACACAACTTTGCCATTTGATGTTACAGGCCTCATCATCTTCAGTTATTTATAACTTTTGACACCCCAAAATAAGCTAAATGAAAAGTAGTGTTTTTGGTTTGGAGCCTTTCTTTAAATCCTTGGAGTTCTAATTTTGAGCTAGTAGGTAACGCTAAAGAGGTGCAAACCTTATTGCTAGTCTACTACGTTATGGAGAATTAGTGGGATAAGCTAAGAGAAAGTATGTATTGGTCTGGCATGAATTTTCATTATGTTTCTTACTTTTGAGAGTATCATGACCTGAAGAAGGTTAGAGGAAAAGGGATTGAATTGAGAAGTGTCAATGAAGAAGAAAAACCTGTCTTATATTCAAGAATTGTTTTGTATACAGTTTGAGATGTGTTGAGCACCCCTCTAAGTTCACTAGTTACTAGCTTGAATAGATCCATATTTTAATTGTTTTTATGGTAAAGCTCATGCTATAGTCATTTCTCTATCTTGCAATGAGCATTGGTTTGGCTTCAAGCTTAACATTTTTATGTGTAACGACAAATTTTGCGCTTGAAAAAATAATCAAAGGTAGAAAGTATTGCGGCAGTGTAGTATTTAATTTCAACTGTAGTGAATCTCTGTGATTCCTCTGATATTTTTTCTCTAGAAATAAATTCAAGAGTTTTTGAGCTTGATAGATTTGATATATACTTGTATAATCAGTGGCGGATCCAGGATTTTCGTTCAGGGGGTTTGAAAAATAAAAGTATAAACATGTAAATAAGCCAACAAAACAAAATTTTAAGGAAAAAAAATTTTAGCACGTTTTTTTTTTAAAAAACCCATAACTAACGTGAAATAACGAACTTTTTGTCATTGAGGGGTTCAAAATTAATATATCTACTTAAATACAGAAAATTTACCTTATATATACAGTGTAATTTTTTGCCGAGGGGGTTCGGGTGAACCCCCTAGAACCCACGTGGGTCCGCCCCTGCTTGTATTTGAATTCAAGGGCTTCTTGTTATGAAACTGGTCCCCTTCTTATGGGTTATGATGACGCCTATTTATAATAGCAGGGATTCCATATGTAGAACATTCACAAATGAAAGTAAGATATAACATATAAAAAAAATGGGGAAGATGATGTGGATTGTGCAAAGTGATTTGCTCCATCCTTGAAATCTAACCAAGGTTTTTAGTCAATTGTCTGATTTGTAGAGTCAGTTGGTGAATTTATTTTATAGTCTTATTTGTAATGTGGTTTCTTTCAGTTTCCCCTTATATTATGTGTTACTAAAACTTTTGCTGATTAGATGATTTCAGATAGGAAACCTCCTGAAATCCGGATGGATGCAAGTTTCCTCACATACTCTTGCTAATTTGAAGAGTTAGCTGTTCCTATTATGATTTATTTACGAAAATGGTAATCTTTTGGTATAATCATCAAATCCCTTGACGTTTTTGATCACTTAGTAGACAAGGGCACTTGTGATGCACGTGAATAGTTTGCATATATTGTGGCTCTTGAAATTGTGAAGTGCAAAAGATCTTATAATTACTTTTAATTTCATCTAGGTAGTATTTCTTATAGTTGCTGAGTATAGGAAAATAGCTTAATAGCTCACTTAATATAATGGGTCAACAACATTCCAAAATTTAATCTAGCAAATAAAAAGTACAGTAATTCTTGTAAAACCCAAAGAAAATACTCCTCACTGTACTATCGATCTCAAAGATCTAATGTTTAAACTTTCTCTCTTTCTGGGGCCGTTGATGTTCGATGTCGATATATGTAGCCATAAGTTATGACTAGTATCAAATGACTTTCTGAGGTCTAAGCACATGCCGATCATGATGAATTCACTATTCGTTTGTCTCCTCTCTTTGTGTTTTCAGATGCTTACCTTGAGGAATGGATTGAGTTTATACCCAGGATATGTTCCTGGGTCTTTGCAGTCGGTGCAACTTCTATCTGGTAATGAATTTGATGGGAGAAGTTTTATGCTGAGTGCAAATGGAGGAGCTACACTTCCTGTGAATCGAGAAATGCCACAGACTGCATTTGAAATTTCCAATCAGAATCCGTCAGACAAACCAACAATAACTTCACATAACACAGAAAACGCTGTACCTTTAGAAACTACAATTCAGAATCATTATGGACTTCTTAACCATTTAGCATCTTCTAAGGTAAGCTGCTTGTAGTATTTCATTGAGATCTCGGTAGGTTAAAAACTAAAGCAATTCTCTTACATATTCAGGACATGTGCCGAGACAATACGCTATCAAGATTGCATCTAGATATGAGTTGCTCTGGAAACAATTCATCATCAGGAGTGTCGTCTTAACCAAAATTTCACAGGATCTAATACTCGGAGTTGGTGTAGATGGAATTAACTATTGATATTACGAAACTCCAATTGTTTGTACATCTCATAAGTTAAATATTTGCCTCATGATCCTGAGATACACTGATCCTTGATTGTTTTGCTCAATGAGCACGAACAGAACTGTGCTTTTGTAACTGTTGAAACTGGACTTGACAAAATAACTAGTGTTGAAAAAACAATTGTTCAAACTTTTAGATACTTGTAGTGTATGACGTTTCGAGTTCTTCCATCGTTGTACTTGAAAATGAAACATAGGCTACTGTCTTAAATAGATATCGTTTCTAGGTAATTTCAGAATTTCAGATGTCTTGCTATTGAAAGTTTTCCCATCCCTGGGAGGATCAATAGTGTTCCCACTTACCTCCATCGTGACTCAAACAGGTACAGATATTTCTGGTTCCATTCTCTTCTATAATTTATGATGAGTGTATTCGAATCAGTATGCTTACAGTGAGGGGTACCACTTTAACTCAGACGGACATAGTTATTTGTCTTCAGTATATTTCTATAAACAGAGTGTATACTAAACTGTAAGCTTGAACTATGTATACACTTTTTTTATAGTAAGTTCTATTCCCTTTATTGAACTTTTCACTTTAATGGAATCCGCCACAAAATTTACTTTTTTCCCAATATAAACATTGGATGTAGCATCTTCTACTATAAAATAAGGAGTAATAAAAAATGAATCAAACTAATTAAAGGTCCACTAACAAAAATGAATATAAAAATAGCTCCAATCATCAGAAAAAGAAGCATAACTTGAACTAACAACTCCACAACTACAACATTCTTTGTAATCATTTCTTAACTCTTAATTAACAAAAAAGAAACTAAAAGTGACGCAACTATTATCAAAGTGGGAAATTGAGAAAAACAGTGGTATCTAGCTCAATTTAAATGAAGCTAAAGTAATCCACCAACAATCTTTAAATGAAATACTTAATATCTAACCAAACAATCAAACAAAAAAGCATAACAAAAAAGAAAGATGAAAATTACTTCCTTCGTTTCAAAATTAATGTTATCTTATCTTTTTAGTGGACTCTTGTTGCTAAGTTAATACTATTTATTTTGAGACGAAGACCGTAATAAAAAGGCAAAAATTAATCAATAAAGAAATGCCACCAACTATACCATTAACTATATGGTTACGTCCATAAATAGCTTCATACTTGTATAGATAATAATACACGTTTCTTAATGAATATCACAATAAATTAAAACTAATCAAGAATCTAGTGGGGGCAATTTTCTCCATTTCAACAAGTCCTATCATTACACCTCCCCCCACCCACCCACCCCCAAAATCTCCATGGTCCCAAAAACTCCCTCTCAGCTTAGCTCCAAAGATGACTTGTACTGTAACAAGACACTCTCTCTACCATCAACACAAGAGTCCATAGTCCCCACCATAGTGCCACATGCATTATTCCATTACCATATAATACTTTGTCTTCCTCCTACAACGGTTCTTTGTTAATCAGTTAAACGCTCAATTCTTCTCGGAGCAGGAGGAGGAGAAGAAAAGGGAATAATACTATGTCTGGGTTTCTGACTGATGAACTTTCCAAAAGAACTTCAATTTTTGGTTTACGTTTATGGGTCCTTTTGGGTATTTGTGTAGGAGCTGCAATTGTGCTTGTTCTGTTTCTTATCTCACTATGGTTCACTTCCAAACGTAATAGTAGTAGAAAGACCCTTTCAGTTTCAGCTAAGAAAAACCCCAATATCCCTAAAGTATCCAAGGAAATTCAGGAAATCCGAATCGACCCAATTCGGACTCTCCCGGAAAACCCGAAATTATTACCTGCTCCGGTTCCGGTTCCGGTTCCGGACCCATTACCGGAACCTGTTTCTTTCGAGGAGAAAACCCAGAATTCCGATGATTATCAGAGAACCCTCATTGAGATCGGAAAGGGTCAGAAGATTGCCAATCCGGGTCGGGTTGGGCAAGGTGGCGGGTCTAGTCATGGTAGTGAGGAAGCTCGTTCTAATGAGCAGGCTATCATTGCTGTGCCGGAGGTTTCGTTTTTGGGGTGGGGTCATTGGTATACACTGAGAGAGCTTGAAATTTCCACAAATTATTTTGCCGAGGACAATGTGATTGGTGAAGGTGGGTATGGAATTGTTTACCGTGGAGTTATGGAAGATAACAGTAAAGTTGCTGTTAAGAATTTGCTCAATAACAGGTGCACTATTCAAAGTTCTTTCCTTTTCTGTGATTTTTTTATTTATATATAACATAATGTTTCAAATATGTTTATGATTCTTGCATATGTCTTGACATGTCATTAATGTAAAGTATGCTTTTTTAAGTAATGTGGCCTAGTTCATGTGTTAAATGAGGTATCTTTTGGTTTCTGGGGCTTAATTACTTACATAATAGGATTAACAACAACAACATACCAAGTGTAATCCCACAAGTGGGGTATGAGGAAGGTAGAGTGTACATGGATTTTACTCCTAGCTTGTAGAGATAGAGAATCTGTTTCTGATAGATCCTCGGCTTAAAAACCATAGTAAAACAGTTCGAAAAAGGGAATACAGAAATATGAAAGCAGTAATTATTGGATTAGTTTATGGTAAAAGCTGTAACTTTTGTTCTGTCTTCAGGTTTTTATATGTAGTTTTCTTTTCAGGGGACAAGCGGAGAGAGAGTTTAAGGTTGAAGTTGAAGCAATTGGTCGGGTTCGGCACAAGAATTTGGTTCGGCTACTCGGTTACTGTGCCGAGGGAGCTCACAGGTAATTCAATTTCAGTTGTCTGCAGCTTAATTTAGTCAGTTATAGCATTATGGTGCTGATTGTCTTTTAGGTTGTTTTTGACCTGTACTTTTTCTGGTTCTACTTTCGAGCTTTAGTTGGGATGAATTACTCAATACGGTCGATATGCTATTTCAGGATGCTTGTGTATGAGTATGTGGACAATGGGAATTTAGAACAGTGGCTCCATGGAGATGTGGGGCCTTGCAGCCCTCTTACATGGGAAATTAGAATGGATATTATTCTCGGAACAGCTAAAGGGTATACAACTGCTAATTTCTTTTGTTAACCTTTTTGTTTTGAGCGGTAATTGTTGTTGTACTTTCTGTTAAAGGGAGTAACTGAATCTTGGTGAGTCATACAGGTTAACCTATCTTCATGAGGGCCTTGAACCCAAGGTTGTTCACCGTGACATCAAATCAAGCAATATTTTGCTTGATAAACTGTGGAATCCAAAAGTGTCGGACTTTGGCCTGGCAAAGCTTTTGGGTGCTGAGAAGAGCTACATTACTACTCGGGTTATGGGAACATTTGGGTTAGTGCTTGACATTTCAAACCCACTATTGTTGTATTGTTGCTAATATTGAGTTACTCTTGGAAAATAAATTGCTGATGACCCCTTTTTCATCAGTTACGTTGCTCCGGAATATGCTAGCACTGGCATGTTGAATGAGAGAAGTGATGTGTATAGTTTTGGAATTCTTATTATGGAAATCATTAGTGGAAGGAATCCAGTGGATTACAGCCGTCCTCCTGGAGAGGTTTGTCTCGTATTATCAATGTTAGTTCCTAGTTTCAAGAAACCTCTTTAATATTTGTTCCAGTTTTGTTCTGACTCTGCTTAGTCGATCCGACTAACAGGTAACTCTGGTTGATTGGCTTAAAATAATGGTGTCAAACCGGAATGCCGAGGGCGTTGTGGATCCCAAGATACCCGAGAAGCCTTCTTCAAGAGCCCTGAAACGTGTTCTCTTGGTAGCATTACGCTGTGTTGACCCCAATGCTCAGAAGCGGCCAAAAATGGGACAAGTAATACACATGCTTGAAGCTGATGACTTCCCCTTTCGTGATGTAAGCTCTAGTTTCCCTTCAGGCCCTTAAATTTAACGTCACATTCATTAGTCACGAGTCGACAGCTAAGAATGCATTTGGGGTAATGGAATGATGTGAACTGAATTTGGATGTAATTGCGCTGTTAGCTAAGATGTAGTCATGACTCAAGTATCTGCTTTTCTAAAATGATCACTCAATGCATGATATGACATGAGGATATCTTCTGTTGGAATTATGTTTGTTACACCAGAATTAGATCACATTAATGAACCTCCTTACGTACCCTATTACCAACTACCAAGCACATGGACTGCTTTGAATATGTCCTAATGTGCTGGAGATCTGATCAAAGTTGTGGTGTCTATTTCATTACATCATGGACCAGCACTGTGATATTTTAGCATAGTGCTTGTGTGTATGAGGATCATCTCATCAGTTTCCGATCAATACCCTTACTTGATATTTCATTTCACTTCCTCTGCATAACTGTGGAATTGATACAGGAACGACGTGCTTCAAGGGAACATGGTGGTCGTTTATATCGCGATGGCGTGAAAGAGAGGGTAATGGACAAGCGTGTAATTGAATCGGGCGATAGCAGTGGATATGAAAGTAGTGTGCAAACCAACTGGTCTTTGGTCAAGAAACAAGAAACCGATGATGAGCATTAGCAGCACCAAGGTAGTTAAAAGGTCAATTCCAACCCCGTCGTTTCATCTGTCATTCATTTTGGAGCTAGCACATGTAAATATCATTCACTTAACTTCTGCATTTTATGTTAATTCAGCAGTCATGATAGGTTTTGTAGCATAGCCCTTGTTATTAGTATATGTAATTGCCTTCAGTTTTGCTTTGAGCATAGCTGTTTTTTACCAGTGAAAGGACATGATTGTATTGTATTGCATTTACCCCAAACGAGTTTAACTTCTGTGCACTGACAAAGTCCTTTTATTACTGCATCAGGTTAAAATAACCTACTAACCGTCTACCGTAATCCTAATGTGGTAACACAAAAAGTGCACTAAATAACCTGCATTATATGGATTTTACCAGGATTAGAAAAGAAAAGGTACATCTTTTTGGGGACAGATCAGATGGAGTCATTTTCTTGAGGACAGATAATGTCACCGACAGAAAGCTGCATTCATTCAAAAGAGGATTCTTGAACAATTAACAACTGAAATTAGTCAAAAATGTCCGACCAAAACAATCTATGAAGTTGATTTTTCCTTAATCAGACAAAGGTTAACACAAATGTTCTTTTTGGTGATTTGGGTTCTGAGGTGGGGTCTGATTGAAATGTTTCATGGGATGACTACTGTAATGGGCGGACCCCGGCCTTTACACTAATATTCTCATGTGTTGAGCTGTTCAAATTTATTGAATCTTTCTCAATCATCTTAGCTGGAACTTTTTGATCCATTTACTTGATGTAATATTTCTGCGAATGAAGTGTTAATTAATTCTCCTTGAACAAAGGTGGCTCCGCCACTAGGGGTGTCCCTACGAGCACTAAAGTCTCGAGTATGCTACAAATTACAAAAAGGAAGAAATGAGGTAGGTGTCCTTTGTATTTGGCAGCTACTATAGATGATCTTTTTGACAGCTAGAGATTTATGATTTTAGACCCACCAATTTAACTATGTTTTCTGGTTTTGTCATGATGTAGAAAATAGTCATGTTTTATAAGTTATTTAAGGTGTTTATTTGTTTTCAACAACTTTAATTTGGTGTAATACATGACCAAACATTAAGGGGCGCCTCCAACCAAACAGTGTTATCTTGACTTTCTCGACAGTTCTGCATGTGAAAATGTGAATGGGAAAATTCTCTTCTATTCATTAGAGATCTCAAGTTTAAATCCCGAGAATGGAGAAAGTAATACATTCACACTATGCTATTTCTTAAAAACAAATATATGAGGCGAAATTGAAGGGATAGAGATCTCAGGTTCGAACATTCTTTCTTGTTCTTACATATTTATGTAGGGATCAGAACTTTCAACACCACAAAAAAATTGTTTTCCATCTCTCTCTTGATGAAACAACACATGCAAAGTGAATCATTTTCTGCTTTGTTCCCTCTTTCCTAAAGAAAGGTCCAAATTGTTGCATAGAAGAAAAGCTAGCTAGTGCTAGTACCTAGTAGTATCATTGACAGAGTATGAATTAAAGGAGCTTACTAGTGGCATTAAACAAAAATAATTTGTGTTGAGGAATTTTTAGACAATGAATTTAGTGGTTCTTCTGTAAATGATTAAGTACATTTAACCTTCAATTAAATGAAACATTTATTCTTCGTCAATTTATATAGGAAAAAGAGTTATATTTAGACTATTGTGAGAACAAATATTACCTTCGAATATGAAGTAACTAGCCGTAAGGAAATTTACAATCAACAGTTCACATGCCAATTAATTGAAGGTTAAATGTATTTAGAAAAATATTATATGGACCAAAATCAAAATTTGGTGACATATTGTGAAAAGGTTTAACTTTGCCCTTTGTACTCGTTCATAACTTCCTCATTATATTGGTTTGGCTCCAAATTGCATTTAACAAAGTCTTTTGATGTTGACTTTCCACTTGATTGCCAAATAGTGAATTACAAAGGAATGTCACATCCCATAAGTTTTCTACTTAGCTCTATTTTTACTAAGCCTAATGAACAACATCTCTTGCAATGTTTCCAGACAAAAGGAGCATTAAAATAGCAATAAGTACAAATTGAATGGGTTTTCTATTAGCCAATTGTCAAATTATATATCTTGTTAGCATATGCTTGAAGTTATATGGTGACATTTCAAGAACTTGTAGATATAGGAAGATAACTATCTTGGAAATAACAAAATAGACCGGCCAAGAAAGTTAACAATGATTAGATGGAGGATTTTACCAATAAGATACCTATACAAATAAAACAAAACAAAATGGTCTAAACCAACTTAAGAATTAAACCCCAAAAGCTTAACAATGCACCATGGCATTAGTATATATATATGTGCATACTAGAACAGATGAAGAAAATAACACAAGAATTTGAGTTTTGAAGCAAAAAAAGTGAATCAAAAAATGGGATTCATATTGTTCTTATTGTTCCTCTTAGCTAATTCAGCCTCAGCAAAGAGAACCACTTACATTATCCATATGGATAAGTCATTCATGCCTAAGGCTTTTACTAGTCATGAGCAATGGCACTCTTCAATTCTTGAAACAGTCAACTTGAAAGATACAGCAAGCGAAAGTTCTATCAAGCCGACTAGGCTTCTTTATTCATATGACAATGCATTTCATGGATTTAGTGCTGTTATGTCTGAGGATGAATTGCAAGTTCTTGAAAAGTTGCCTGGTTTTGTATCGTCTTATGCTGATAAAATGGTCACTCTTGACACAACTCACACGTTTGAGTTTCTCGGTTTGAATCGTGAGTCAGGACTGTGGCCAGCTTCTGATTATGGCGAAGATGTGATTGTTGGTGTCATTGATACTGGAGTATGGCCAGAGAGTCGGAGTTATAAGGACGATGGGATGACTGAAATTCCGTCAAGGTGGAAGGGTATATGTGAGCCTGGACAAGAATTTGATGCTTCAATGTGTAACAAGAAGTTAATTGGTGTTCGATACTTCAATGAAGGAGTTAAAGCTGCAAATCCTAATATCACAATTAGTATGAATTCAGGCAGGGATACACAAGGTCATGGCACGCATACTTCATCAACCGTTGGTGGAAACTATGTCGAGGGTGCTTCATTTTTTGGCTATGCAACTGGCACAGCAAGAGGTGTCGCGCCACGTGCTAGGCTTGCAATGTATAAGGTCATATGGGATGAAGGACTCTTTGCTTCTGATGTGCTTGCTGGTATGGATCACGCTGTTGCTGATGGCGTTGATGTGATATCCATCTCTATGGGATTTAATAATGTTCCATTGTATGAAGACCCTATTGCCATAGCTTCATTTGGTGCCATGGAGAAAGGCGTTCTTGTTTCAGCTTCAGCAGGAAATGCAGGTGTCACTCCTGGAAGACTCCACAATGGAATCCCCTGGCTCTTGACTACTGCTGCTGGCTCTATTGATCGCGTCCTCTCTGGAAAATTGACTCTTGGAAATGGACAAGTGATCACTGGTTGGTCAATGTACCCTGCTAGCGCCATTGTCAACGAGTTCCCACTTATCTACAATAAGTCAATATCGAGTTGCAATTCAACTTCCCTATCCAGCTACAATTATGGAATCATCATATGCGAAAATGGATATTTCTACGATCAAATAAATACCATTGCTAAATCCTCTGCCCCTGCTGCTATATACATCTCTGACAATCCGAGCATTTTCCAGAGTGAAGAATTTGAATATCCTGGTGTTGTTATCAGCCCTGAAAATGGTGCAGCTGTGATCAGTTATGCTAAATCTAGTGCCAATCCTGTTGCCAGCATTAGCTTCCAACAGACATTTGTGAGATCAACACCAGCACCCGTCGTTGCATCTTATACCTCACGGGGTCCTTCACCGAGCTATCAAGGAATCTTGAAGCCAGACATAATGGCACCAGGGTCATTAGTCTTAGCATCCTGGATTCCCAATGGTTATACAGCTTCAATATATCCAGATATCAGATTGAGCAGTGAATTCGCGATGATTTCAGGAACATCCATGGCTTGTCCACATTCCTCTGGCATTGCTGCTCTACTTAAAGGCGCACATCCTGAATGGAGTCCAGCTGCAATCCGATCTGCAATGATCACTGGTGCCATCAACATTGACAACACAAATTCTCCCATCAAAGATTCAGGCCTAAACTACAGTATCGCGACTCCTCTGGCTATGGGAGCAGGACTAGTTAATCCAAACTTCGCCCTGAATCCAGGCCTTATCTATGATGCCACACCACAAGACTACATAAACCTTTTATGCGCCATGAAATTCACTCGCAAGCAAATCTTGACAATCACAAGATCATCAACCTACACTTGCCAAAATGCATCTTCTGATCTTAACTACCCGTCATTCATCGCCCTATACACAAATGAAACTACAGCAACACTGAGTCACAAGTTCGTTAGAACAGTGACAAACGTTGGTGATGGCCCTGCTAACTATTCTATTAATATGGTCGTGCCATCGAACACAAACATAAGTGTTTATCCTCCAAGATTGTCCTTCAGCAGCAAGTATGAGAAGCTAAGTTATACATTGACAGTTGAATATAGTGGTAACAAAACTGGAGAAGTTGTATTCGGATCGCTGACTTGGGTAGATGTAATTGGTCTCCATGCTGTAACAAATCCAATTGTGGTTGCACCAAAGATCCATACTTGGTAATCACCAAAAAAACAAGTCAAATTATTTGAAATAATTTGAGCTGAGGGATTTTTAAACTATGAGTGTAATCGTTCTTCTGATATATGTGAAATGCGTGTTCTTGATCCATTTATACAGCAAAAAGAACTATATCTAGATTGTGAGAGCAAGTATTATCTTCAAATATGAAGTAACTAACAGTACCAACCTAAATATACATGGATAATTAATTGGTGTAATGGTTAATATTCATTAATGTTGCGAAAATTTACAATTACAGGGATCAAAAGTACACATTTCAATTAATTGAAATTTGAAGGTTAAATGTGATTAGATAAATATTATAAGGACCAAAATCAAAATTTGGTGATATTTAAGTGACTAAAAATGCAAATTTCCCATATTCTTATTACATTTGGCAAAGTTTATATTAACCACTTGCATAAGTATACTTTCTTCATTACCAATACCAATTAGATCATACCCTTTTGCTCTCAATTATGGATCACTATTATTAGAAAAAAAATAAAATCAAAGCAAACTTATGGACCACTATAAATTAAACATTATTGTTTGAACACGTAAAGTTTTACAAAAAGGCCTAATTGAATGCGTTCTCTATTAGCCAATTGCCAAATTATCTTGTTAGCATATGCTTGAAGTTTTATTGGGACATTTCAAGAACTTGTAAAAATATAGAAACATAACAATCTTAGAAATAACAAACTAGACCGGCCAAGAAAATTAACAATGACTAACACTTTATTTGGATGGCTGTTACTCGTTGTATTGTATTGTATTGTTAGTTTAAATACAATTTATTTTGATTGTTACTTAAATTCTATTGTTTCGTATCGTTTAAATCTATTGTTAGGTAACGATGAAATACCCATTTTATGTAACGAGCGATATAGTGTGATTGCGTCGTTACCTTAATATCTTCTTCTCATTTTGTCTTTATTCATTATTTAATAATTATATTTTATCTTTTACCCTACCTTTTCATGGTAGCTCTACCTCGTCCCTACTTTTCTTATAGATTTGTCATTCAAATTATGGATGTGTGAAGTTATGTAACGACGGAGAATAATACATCTATCTAAATATTGTATTTATTAAAACAATACAGTACGATATAATACAACGCAATTCATTACAATACGATACATTATGAAAGAATAAGCAACAACCATCCCAACGAAGTGTTAATCACTGATGGAGGATTCTACCAATAAGATACTTATGCAAATAAAAATAAAACAAAATGATCTAATCCCACTTAAGAATTAAACCCCAAAATTGGTTTTCAAAGCAGAACAATGCTCCATATGGCATTAGTATAAATATGTGCACATTGGAGCAAATGAAAAAAATAACACAAGAATTTGAGTTTTGAAGCAAAAAAGTAAATAAAAAAATGGGATTAATTAAAGGAGTGCCTCTTCTTTGTATGTTGTTCTTATTGTTCCTCTTAGCTAATTCAGCATCAGCAAAAAGAAGCACTTACATTATCCATATGGATAAGTCATTCATGCCTAAGGCTTTTACTAGTCATGAGCAATGGCACTCTTCAATTCTTGAAACTGTCAAGTTGAAAGATACAAGAAGTGAAAGTTCTACCAATCCAACAATGCTTCTTTATTCGTACGATAATGCATTTCATGGATTCAGTGTTGTTATGTCTGAGGATGAATTGCAAGTTCTTGAAAAGTTGCCTGGTTTTGTATCGGCTTATGCTGATAAAATGGTCACTCTTGACACTACTCACACGTTTGAGTTCCTTGGTCTGAGTCCTGAGTCAGGACTATGGCCAGCTTCTCATTATGGCAAAGATGTGATTGTTGGTGTCATTGACACTGGAGTATGGCCCGAGAGTCGGAGTTATATGGATGATGGGATGCCTGAAATTCCGTCAAGGTGGAAGGGTATATGAGAGCCTGGACAAGAATTTAATGCTTCAATGTGTAATAATAAGTTAATTGGTGTTTGATACTTTAACAAAGGAGTTAAAGCTGCATATCCTAATACCACAATTAATATGAATTCAGGCAGGGATACACAAGGTCATGGCACGCATACTTCATCAACTGTTGGTGGAAATTATGTGGAGAATTCTTCATTTTTTGGCTATGCAGTTGGCACAGCAAGAGGGGTCGCACCACGTGCAAGGCTTGCTATGTATAAGGTCGTTTGGGATGAAGGACGCTTCGCTTCTGATGTGCTTGCTGGTATGGATCAAGCTGTTGCTGATGGTGTCGATGTGATATCCATCTCTATGGGATTTGATAATGTTCCATTGTATGAAGACCCTATTGCCATAACTTCATTTGGTGCCATGGAGAAAGGCATTCTTGTTTCCGCTTCAGCAGGAAATGATTTTGTAAGTGTCGTCCCTGGACGACTCCACAATGGAATCCCCTGGCTCTTGACTACTGCTGCTGGTTCTATTGATCGCGTCCTTTCTGGTAAATTGACTCTTGGAAATGGACAAGTGATCACTGGTTGGTCAATGTACCCTGCTAGTGCCATTGTCAACGAGTTCCCACTTCTCTACAATGAGTCAATATCGAGTTGCAATACAACTTTTATATCTTCCAATTTTGGAATCATCATATGCGAAAATGGATATTTCTCCGATCAAATTGATATCATTGCTAAATCCTCTGCCCCTGCTGCTATATACATCTCTGACGATCCGAGGATTTTCGAGAGTGAAGAATTTGAATATCCTGGTGTTGTTATCAGCCCTGAGGATGGTGCAGCTGTGATCAGCTATGCTAAATCTGGTGCCAATCCTGTTGCCAGCATTAGCTTCCAACAGACATTTGTGAGATCAACACCAGCACCCGTCGTTGCAACTTACACATTACGAGGTCCTTCACCGAGCTATCAAGGAATCTTGAAGCCAGACATAATGGCACCAGGGTCATTAGTCTTAGCATCCTGGATTCCTAATGTTCGTACAGCTTTAATATATCCAAGTATCGGATTGAGCAATGAATTCACGATGACTTCAGGAACATCCATGGCTTGTCCACATTCCTCTGGCATTGCTGCTCTACTTAAAGGCGCACATCCTGAATGGAGTCCAGCTGCAATCCGATCTGCAATGATCACTGGTGCCATCAACATTGACAACACAAATTCTCCCATCAAAGATTCAGGCCTAAACTACAGTATCACGACTCCTCTGGCTATGGGAGCAGGACTATTTAATCCAAACTTCGCCCTGAATCCAGGCCTTATCTATGATGCCATACCACAAGACTACATAAACCTTTTATGCTCCATGAAATTCACTCGCAAGTAAATCTTGACGATCACAAGATCATCAACCTACACTTGCCAAAATGCATCTTCTGATCTCAACTACCCATCATTCATCGCCCTATACACTAATGAAACTACAGCAACACTGAGTCAAAAGTTCGTTAGAACAGTGACAAACGTTGGTGATGGTCCTGCTAACTATTCTATTAATATGGTCGTGCCATCGAACACAAACATAAGTGTTTATCCTTCAAGACTGTCCTTCAGCAGCAAGTATGAGAAGCTAAGTTATACAATGACAGTTGAATATAGTGGTAACAAAACTGGAGAAGTTGTATTCGGATGGCTAACTTGGGTGGATGTAATTGGTCTCCATGATGTAACAAGTCCAATTGTGGTTGCACCAATGATCCATGCTTGGTAATCACCAAAAAATAGGTACAGAAAAAACTTTAGTGTTAAATAACAAAATGTGAGGAATTTAGAGTTATATTTCTGAATCAGAAGTCTACTGACACGAATCTCAATTAGTTGAACCAGCAGATTTCGGATACCATATTATAATACCAAAAATGAAAATCCGGGATCAGAAGTTCCTTTCCTGTTCTTTATGTTGTTTTTTTTGTTTTTTTTTTTTTAATTTACTGTTTCCTTACTTGATTTTAATATGCATTATTAGAGTCGAGAAGTTGCATACATTCTACCCTCCTTTAACCACTTGTACGATTACATTAAGTATACTGTTGTGGTTGATTTATGAACGACCACCCCTGCAGCAGACACTTTTTTTAAAATTGTTAATCCATTCATATAATTGAGTTAGGTTCACATGATTAACCTCATACAAGTTAGTGCCTCAAATTTTTTTAATCAAACATGGTGCTGCCTTGTATTTCCAATAATTAAATAATTCTCAGTTATGACTTACATGCTTGAAATTCGTTTACCTTTTCCTTTGGAAAAAAAACAACAACAATTTTTTGGGTAATGACAGTTGCAACTCACAATTTCCTTTACCTTGTTGTTTTGGTTTTCTTTCAAATTTAGTGTCTCAGTTAGTAGGAGATTCTTTCAAGTAACAGATAACTTATATTTTGGTTCATTCCATTGAATAAGAAAACTTTTATAATTTAATTTGTTTCAAATTAAGTAAAACACTAACATGAATAAATTATTTTGTTATACTTTTTGTCTAGTTAAACATGTGATAACAGGTTAATTATCATTTTTTCAAGGTTATGGATTAATGCTTATCATAGAAATTTCTTATATAAGTGACCTAATCGTGTAAATATTTTTTTCTTTCTTCTTTCCAAAATCATAGATTGAAACGACTCATGACCAAACAATATACCACCCTTTGTCATGCTGAAGAAGCTTTTTCTTTAAAAAGTCCCTTGAGAAACCAACAAAAATAAAAAAATGAAGATCTTCTTGTTATGCTGTATTTATGAAGCCTCTTGACTTTTAAGGTCTTCTTTATTATCATAACTTTCATATTACTAGTGGGAAGAACTTTCCACAACTTTAAATTCTTGTTGTATCATATGGTTTTGGCATTTTGACTAGTGACTCCCAACAACGGAGTCAGAATTTTCACTAAAGAGATTCAAAATATAAAGAAGTAAACACACAAAGAAGCCAAAGGGGGTTCAACATATATTATATATATACGTAGAAAATAATTTTAATCATGTATAAACCGTGTAATTTTCTGTTGAAGGAGGTTTAGATGAACCTCTTCGGCCCTACTTGGCTCCGCCTTTGATGACTTCTATCTTCTATTTTGTTAAAACACATCGGTGGTTCCCCACACACTTTAAAACAATTTGTTTGGAACATATGTGAAGCATAGGCGTCAATCGACAGATTTAATGGTTGATTAATCAGGCAAGAAATACCTTGTTCCCTATATTTAAAGGCAGAAAACTACAAGTCTTGAACTAAAGCAACTTTGAAAATGATAGATGGAGAATTATCAATAGACAGCTAGTTGTATGATTGCAGAGGGGTGCAGAGTTGAAATTGTTGCTAACTTCCAATAATATATAGCATGTTTGGTACATAGTGAAATTATGGACAAAGTGATGGTCAATTTGGAAGTAAGGGGAATACTTTGGCTTCCCATACCTATGATTCCTCTATATAAGTAAATTAGCTTATGTTCAAGAAAATATCCCTTTTTAGTATATTACTCAACATGGCAAATCATATTGCCTTGTGTATTTGGTTGCTTTCTATAATTCAATTGGCAAAGTCAGAAACTTATATCATTCATATGGATTTGTCAGCCATGCCAAAAGCTTTTTCTAGCCATCATAATTGGTACTTGACAACACTTTCTTCTGTATCAGATAGCAGGACAAGTAGTAAAGACTTCTTGTCCTCTAAACTAGTTTATACTTATACTAATGCCATCAATGGTTTCAGTGCAAATCTTTCTCCTTCTGAAATAGAAGCCATTAAGAATTCTCCGGGCTATGTGTCTTCGATTAAAGATACGTCGGTTAAAATTGACACAACTCACACGTCTCAATTCCTTGGCCTTAACTCTGAGTCTGGTGTATGGCCAAAGTCTGATTATGGCAAAGATGTCATAGTTGGATTAGTTGACACTGGGATATGGCCAGAGAGTAGAAGTTATAGTGATGATGGGATGAATGAAGTACCATCAAGATGGAAAGGAGAATGTGAAAGTGGAACTCAGTTCAATTCCTCTTTGTGCAACAAGAAACTCATTGGTGCTCGTTACTTCAATAAAGGCCTACTTGCTAACAATCCGAATCTTACCATTTCGATGGATTCTGCTCGTGATACGGATGGACATGGGACTCACACTTCTTCCACGGCTGCTGGAAGTCGTGTAGAGGGTGCATCTTTTTTTGGCTATGCTGCTGGAACTGCTACAGGTGTAGCACCAAAGGCTCATGTGGCCATGTACAAGGCTCTATGGGAAGAAGGTGCATTCTTGTCTGATATTCTTGCAGCAATTGATCAAGCAATTGCTGATGGTGTAGATGTATTGTCGTTGTCATTAGGCATTGATGCGCTTCCATTATACAAAGATCCTGTTGCAATTGCCGCATTTGCTGCATTGGAGAAAGGCATATTTGTTTCCACCTCTGCAGGAAATGAAGGGCCTTTTTTGGAAACTTTGCACAATGGAACACCTTGGGTGCTCACTGTTGCTGCTGGCACAGTTGACCGCGAGTTTATTGGCACACTAACACTTGGAAATGGAGTTTCGGTCACTGGCTTATCACTCTACCCTGGGAATTCTAGTTCAAGTGAAAGCTCAATTAGCTATGTTGATTGCCAAGATGATAAGGAACTGCAGAAAAATGCACACAAAATTGTGGTCTGCATTGACAAGAATGATTCAGTTAGCGAGGAATTCTACAATGTAAGAAATTCAAAAGTTTCTGGTGCAGTCTTCATAACCAATTCAACTGACTTGGAATTCTACCTCCGAAGTGAATTCCCAGCAGTGTTTATGAACTTTCAAGAGGGTGATAAAGTTCTTGAGTACGTTAGGAGCGACTCTGCTCCTAACGCAAAGCTTGAATTCCAAGTTACACGTATTGGTGCTAAACCAGCACCAAAAGTTGCTAGCTATAGCTCAAGAGGACCATCACCAAGTTGTCCGATAATCCTCAAGCCTGACCTCATGGCTCCTGGTGCCTCAATACTTGCTTCATGGCCACAACAAACACCGGTTACTGAAGTTACTTCAGGAAAACTTTTTAGTAACTTCAACATTATATCAGGTACATCAATGTCATGTCCACATTCTTCTGGTGTAGCAGCACTACTAAAAAGTGCACACCCTGAATGGAGCCCTGCTGCTATCCGATCCGCCATGATGACTACAGCCTACGTATTGGACAACACACAAAGCCCCATCCAAGACATAGGTAATATTATACTGTGTGACCATCTCATCTAAAAACTCGATTCTTTTTCATAGAACAAACACGTGGAAATATTGAACTTGTAGAACACAATTTTAATTATTTAACCATATTATGTCTCAACAGGTTTGAAGAATGGTGTTGCTACTCCTCTAGCTATGGGAGCTGGCCATATCGATCCAAACAAGGCGTTAGATCCCGGACTCATCTATGATGCAACACCACAAGATTATGTTAACCTCCTCTGTGCTTTGAACTTCACATCCAAACAAATACAAACCATCACAAGATCCTCAACTTATACTTGCTCCAACCCATCATTAGACTTAAACTATCCATCTTTCATTGGCTATTTCAACAAGAACAGCAGCGATTCGGATCCTAAAAGGATTCAAGAATTCAAAAGAACAGTGACTAACTTACAAGATGGTACATCAGTATACACAGCAAAGATCACTCCAATGGGTAAATTTAAAGTTAGTGTTGTACCTAATAAGTTGATTTTCAAAGAAAAGAATGAAAAGCAAAGCTACAAGTTAAGAATAGAAGGTCCAATAATTATGGAAGATATTGTGGTTGATGGTTCATTGAGCTGGATGGAAACTAGAGGAAAATACATAGTCAAAAGTCCAATTGTGGCAACAAGTATAAGAGTGGATCCTTTGAGAGGACATAACTGATTTAGTGAAATGATATCTTAACTAATTGTCTTCTAAATGTGATATCGTAACACACAATTTATGTGAAATAAACTTATATATTCTTCACATTTGTTTTTGTGTGTCAATAAAAGAGACAACTTGCAGATTACTTGAGCTTCTGAATTACTCTTAATTTTATGTTTTCCAAATTAATCTGTATTGGAAGGAAATTTTCCATCTTTAATTTTATGTTTTCCAAAAATACTATACAAAATTATCTTTAGCGGTAATTAATTAACGACAATAGTTTAATTGCCGCTAAATATGTCTTTTAGTGGCAATTAACAGTCTTTGTAAATGTTCTTAAAGCCTACAATGACATTGGATCCAATGACAATTAATAATACCGGTAAAGACTTTAGCACTCTTTGTTAACATGCATATTTATTACCGTTAAAAGCTATTTTTGTTGTAGTGATTTGCAACAAAGGATCTATAGTATTTACAGAAGTATCAATAATGACGCGATTAGTAATTAACAATTTGGTGTTTCATAACTAAAAAACCAAGAAAGGAGGCTTCAATAATGAGATAAAATTTTAAATTAATTAATAAATAAAATAGAACCATTTTACAACGGTCACTCCTTTATAGATAGTTACTATTTATTACTACTTTTAAAAAATAAAACATATCATGACAATACCACTCACTATTTCCGTCAGCGGAACAAAATAAAAATCATTAATACCCTACGTACTGATTAATACCCTTTTCATGTCTACTATATAGAGCTGTCAAAATGAAATGGTGTGATCTAGTCCTAGATGATTGTACAATTTAATAACATCCAATCCGACTATTTGATCTTTAGAACTACTTGGAAATCCTTGATAAGCAGAGGTGCATGTAACATTGAACTTTACGATACTGATAACGAGTTCATCTGAATCCAAAACTCTCGAGACAGAGCATATATCTATGTATAACAATTCAATTGTGTCTACGTGAATTTTAGGCTTCCAGTCAAAATCCATGCATTTTCCAAGTGGAATTCTAAGACAATCTAGTTGAGAATTACCCTATCATTCCCGACAGTGAAATTAAATATATTTGTATCTTCTGCTTGAAAAATTGTTCAATCATATGGGCCAGCTGGATTGACAAAATGATAGTGGACACTAGTGATCACGAGCTAGAGGATATATATAATCATGGTCCAATTTTTTTATGATTGTAGAAGTTTTTGTACACGCTTATGAGCGGGGGCGGATCTAGGAGGGGCCGAGGGTGTTCATCCAAACTCCTTCGGCAAAAATTACATTGTATATATAAATTATAAGGTTTTTTTTTTAAGTTTAGTATATCTATATAGATTTTGAATCTCTAGAATACAAGACTAAAGGTTGACGTTCCAAATTTAAATCACAAGGATTATATTTTTATTTTTTGAACCCCATGAAAATCCTGAATCCGTTATTGTGTTTGGGTCCAGCGAACCGGAAGATGAGCCAAAAATCCGTGCCTTCCCATGACTGCATGCTCTAAAATAAGCCCATTTCTTGGATGAAGATTCCAATATGTCTCCATTGACTAGTGTACTCTTTCTGCCAGCGTCAATTGAGAATCTCAAGATGATAACTCACATTTCTCTTCTAAAATAAACTTCTTTATATGTTCAGTTCTGTTGAGGACTCAAGCCTAGTCAGTTAGATGAGATCTCGGATTTGAACTTTATGAATTTTGAATTTTTGAATAATTCAAGTGTTGGTAATTGAACAAGAGGGTGTTGCTCTGGTAAACATTTTCCACCTCCAACTCTAAGATTATGGATTCGAGTCACCAACAGAGCAAAAAAGATGAGAGCTACTAGAAACGGATAAGAAAAATTAAAATTTTATTATCTAAAATAAAGCTATAGAATTTCTTGTAGCCAAATAAACCGTATCATTAAGGATAAACTGTTAAGAGTGTAGTTAAATAGTCACCAAATATCTTTTTGAGACTGACTAAAAGTCTAAAATTGAAAACAGTGTCTCATAAATTGAAATGAAAGAAATATATATTTGGTGACTTTTTTTTTAATAGAATCGAAGCTAAAGCTATTAAACTTAGTCGAACCCGTATGTAAATATCAATGCATCAGCCCGCCTTAACGGAATGATGCAATATAGTAACTGAGTCAGTTATAAGGGGACATTATTGATGAACCATTAGTCAAAGCCATCTGCATTTTGGTTTCATATAGTCCGTGATCCACACTAATATTTTGTGTCTATATACATTATCAGTACGAATATATTGCTGATACGTGTAGTGTTCCAAAGTTCAATTTTCAATGCGTGTTTGGTATCACATATATGCATTATGTTCAATAAATTAATAAAAAGTATTTCCAATAAAAAAAATGTTCAATCAATGGTATATGGTTGTAGTCGAAGATGGTTACGTTGACTATATATAGTGATCATTTAATTTAAAATTTATATATTTGAATTATGACAGCTTAATTAATAATTTTGCAAAAATAGATTGACACGACATAACTTACTCAAAACTATACCGGACGAGGCATAGCTTGTTCAAAGTAATGGTGTGTCCAATATAACTTTTAACAATCACGGGGCACAACTTTGGGCAAGCTATGTAGGGATGGCAATAGGGCGGGTTAGGGCGGAGCAAGCTTTGACCCGTTAAGATTTTAACTCACCCTATCCTGCTTCATTTAGAATTTTTCAACATTTTGCCCCCACTAAACCCTGCCCTAATCTGCCCCATTTAAGTGTTAATTTATTTTTTCTACTTTTTTATGTTCGGTTTAATTTTTAAAATGTAATGATGAGTCCAGATCTTTCTTACTTACACTAGGCGTGATAAATATTCCTTTGGATTTTGATTATACGTACTTACACAAAGTGATAAATTGGTTAAATTTAAGTAATAAGCTATACAGTGTTCAAAACACAAATGAAATCTAAATCTTTTGTTAATCAAATAACCCAAATAAAGGATAACATATGCTCAGGAACATTGTAAATCTCCCTTTGGGAATCAATCTGAGCACTGTTGGAAAGCTACAGAGTGTTCAAACTAAGGAACCTCTCATGAACCCACACCTGCCCTGTCCTATTAATTTTTTTTAAAATATTAGCTATGACCCGCCCTGCCCCGTTAAACCTTTACCCTGCCCTGCCCTGCACCTGCCCCATTGCCATCCCTAAAGCTATGTCCGTTCGAACATATTTTTGAAAAAATATGACAGATTTAAGGATATATCATAGTCAACTACTTAATTTAATTAAGGAATTCTATTTGAGTGCAATTATTTATAGATACAAGGTATTTTACTTTCTATTATGTCTCTATAAAGTAAAAACGACCAAGAGAAAAATCTATATCTATATATAATATAAAGTCAAATGTAGAAAAGATGATGTGGCATATCTCTAAGGCTACCATTGGTATTTATCTTTTTTCTCCTTTTTCAACATTTTTCTCTATTTTTCCCTATTTTCTTAATTAAAGAGGAATAATTGAATGTAATTAAGAAAGGAGAATGCATGATTGAAATTTGAATTGGCTTTTCAATTCTTCATTAATAAATATAATAATTAATGTAATAACTTATACACAATAAATTAATATGATTCTTAAAAATTTTCCAATTCCAATCATCTTTTTACTCTTTTTTTTAATTATTTTTTCTTAATTTTTTCTATTTGTATAATTTATTAGAAAATATAAAATTATTTCTTGATATCTATTTAAACAACAAAGGTTGATATCCATTTTCATGAAACGATTCCCACGTAACTATAGACATTAAACACTATTTCCTCTCTTCATTATTTGTTTTTATTCCTCCTTCATTTGCTTTATTAAAAGTCTTACACTCACAACTCATTTATTTCATTTTTACTCTTAATAATATTCATAACTCCTAAATATTTAATTTAAAACACCTTATGGTATTCCTTCATTTTATCCATATAAATTCATACTTTTTGTTTCACAAGTCTCCATCCAAGGTCATTCTATTATTTCATATTTGAAGTAGTAATATTGTTATATATATTTCATGTGGTACTATGTTCATGTTTTAATCTTGAAGAAGAAGACTCTTCAATGGAGATCGGCTTGTGAAATGAATATGGATAATGATAAGGGTTTGAAGAATTATGAATTGATGAATTGATTTATTGATTTCATATTTTTTAATAATGGAAGTTGTAAAAATGATGCTTGTATTGTATTACTTTCTCCTTTATTTATTTATTGTATGTTTTCTTGATATCTTTTTAGCTTGATTTTTAAGTTATTCATGTAATTGTTGTTACTAAGAGCATGTATAAGGTAGTTAAATTTATGCTCAAGTTATATGACACTTTTTTTGTCAATATTTTCTTTGTGTACTTATTCTAATTATAAAATGACAAATATAGCTTCTAATATTTTAAGTTTTTCTAATTTAATATATTTATAAAGAATAACTACTCATATCTCATGCCCTTTAATTTTTAGTCTTGATAATTTCATAACTTATAATTTTAGTTTAGATTTATTTCCCTTTTTTGATATAATTATCTTTTTATTTGGCATGATGGGAATATAAATATTATAAATACCATACATAGAACAGTACCATATTAATAATTGTGTACATTTTTCTTGTGTTTTGTATTATTATAATTAAATAATTTATTTTATTTATTGTTAATTGTGTTAAAAAAAAATTTATAGCATATGATGAGGACTTTGACATAACTTTAGGGAGTGGAACATAGTGGTGGATCTACTTACAAAGGAAGACTTGGAAGAATATTTTTTGGAGCATAGTTAGAAATTACTTTTACTAGAGATTTTTTTTTACTTTGACTTGTAATAGTTGTTGGAAAACTATATGCACAGTGGAAGCATACCAGAATCATACTGCTTACATGAACAATAGACAACACATATGTTTATGTTAGAACACATAAACCATGCTAGAGCACATAAACTTTCTAAAATTTAATTCAAGAATTACCTCTTGAAGCGTGGGCAGTACCTTCAAGCCAATCCACAAGCTAGTCCACAAACTAGAACCTTCAAGCGAATCAACAAACTGGACGACAGTTCTGCGGTCTTCTACAGTGATCCCAAGTTCACTTTCGAACTCTCTTAATACTTGGGTGGGCAAGTACCGTATAGAAAACTTATATCCGTTCAAGGGTTAGAAGAATCCATATTTATAGAGATTTCTTCCTAGTCCAAGGAGGAGAGGAAACACGCGGTCTTTCCTTAGAATAGAGAAAGACACATACTTCTCTCTTTCCTTAGAATAGAAAAAAATATGTACTTCTCCCTTTTTCCCTTAAAATAGAATTTTGAGTTCTAGTTAAATATGGGCACTAGAGGGACCACATAATTAACTTCTGAGGCTTCCTATTATGGAAATAATTCCAAATAATTAATTTGAATTATTCTTACCATAATAAATTACAAATCATTCCACTAGAAATTCGTAATTGCACTCATCTATTTATATTTCGAAATTTCTCATTAAACACTTATTTAATTCACAATGTTAAGATTACAAATACTAATCAATAAATTAAATTACTGACAAATTTAATTCAAAGATTAACTTCCTTTAGAGCACTGCTTAACTTATTTCATGTGTCGGATTCATAAATCCACCTGCAAGGTTTGACACGATGAAAACTTATAAGCTTCTCAAAAAGGCATATCATCAATCTCTATATCGAGATATGAATTCCTTCAACTAACTTATTATTTCACCAATATATATTATTATCATCCAATCTACCAGTCATATTGACCCATCTCAGAATCTCACCTTTTAATAAATCAAAACGATAATTAACATATACGGATCATAATAGTTATATTAGGATTAAGAATATAAGTACATTTAACAGTTTAGAGAATATGTTTTTGTCAGTCAGTCTAAAATAATTATCTCTACTCGGTCCCGTTCAATACATACAAAATGCACTAGCATAAGAAGTTTGAACTATATACCATTCTCATAATCAAGATAAGCTACATATAATCTTGTGCTACAATCGTACCAATGACATGTCCAATTTCCATCTTAGATTGTGAATTAAAAAACTTTATACTTAAGAACTAATCATTTAATCCTCTGTGTATAAGCTAAAACTTTGTACACTAAGATCCCATTTGGATGGGATTATATATTAGTCAAACTAAATTTTAAATCAATTTTTGACTTATTAGAGTGTTTGGTAATTAAAGAATAACTTAAAATAAGTCAAAAGTAACTTTAAAATAAGTTAAAAGTAGGGTGCCCCCTACTTATTTTTTTTAACTTATAAATCATTCTACTTTGACTAAGTATATTACTTTTTTACTTAATTCTTTTATAATGTTAACAACTTTAAGGGTATTTCAGACATTTTAATAAAAAAAAAACACATCAAAAACACATAACTACATATTTTTAAAATGACTTTAAAGTAACTTTTTAAAAGTTATTTATTTTAAGTCAATCCAAACGGGCTCTAAATCATCTACTATATAAGTAAACAGACACTATAAACGAATATATGAACTGTTAAAACTGAATAAATAATTATTCTATAATAAATATTATATCTAAACATATGGTTAATAGTATATATCCCAACAATAGTAACTTTGTTACACTGTTACACATATTGACAACATTACTCATTTAGTCCTCTATGATCGTACTTTTTATTATAAAGCATAATTAATATAATTATCTTATTTCAACCAAAAATTATGAGAAAAGTTATATTTTTATTTTTCTCTCAAAGCATATCGCCAAAGATGAAATAAATTATTATATGATATTATTGCTTATTCTTTTGCACATGTAACAATTCGTTCTTGTCACTATTCTTTTCTTGCTTGAAATGTATTTAGAAGTTTTATTTTTTATTACTTTGTGAATATAATAATGTAGGTTATTTTTTATATGCCATAGCTACATAATTATAAAAATTTATGTCTATATATTATTTAATTGTGGTCTTTGAGATTGTAATATGACACGTCTCTTATGCAATCACGTTATTTATTTATTTTCTTATTTTTGTCCCCCCCTTATATTTCTCAGTTATTTATTTATTTTTATAAATAAAATCAATGCATAACGATTAATGTATTTAATGTCCTAATAATATTATATATCAAAGTTATGATAACTCATGTCTCGTATCTTCTTTATAACTTCTACTCTTAAATATTGTTGATAACTCCCGTTTGTTTCATTTATATAATTTTTAAAAATATTTCTTTAATGTGTAAATAGTAAATAAATGTGATAATAAAGACGCAACGTAGAAGTTCAATTTTTTTTTTTAATTTCAAAATTAGTGTTTTCATAAAAGATCAAGTACTCAAAAGATAGATGAAATTTAAACAAAAGATATTATTTTCAACTTAATTCATAGATTGTTGTTTCAAAATATGACGTCTTATTTCATTTACTTCGCCATTTATGCACTCTAAGCTGTTTGTTCTATCACATGCATATAATGTCGATTTAGCATATTGAAAAAATAATTGAAAAGACAAATTATGTGCCAAATGAAGGCAAAGATTTACATTGTTTTTTATGTCACTGACTTAACTATAAATATTCCATACTACTTCATTATGATAAAAGATTATCAATTCATAGAATTATTTTTTATAAACAATAAAATAAATTAATTTTTATTATAACCACGCAAAGCGCGGATAATTTCATTACTTAAGTACCAACATTCAAAAGGGATGCAAATTAATTGACTGACTCATCATCGTAATTTGCTCAAATGTTAATGTCCTTTCTAAGCCCATACCAAAAAGGCCACGTTCAATGGATGGGCTTCTTTCTTTTTGGTTCTTAGGAGGAGGCCCAACAAGACTGGATAGGCATAAAAGCCCGTTCGATTGGAAGATAATAGAGCAAACAACACAAATCCACTAATTTAGAAGAAAATTACTTTCCTTCGCGAGTTTTCAATATTACGAATCATACTAGAATTTGACTTTGTATACAAGTATCTGGCGCATCCAATACATGTATCTCGAATACATGGAGTCAAAACTAGATGTAATTTGTACTAGATACACTGCATCAAAGTGAATTCGCATGTATCTGACAGTCTCTCTCGCCTCTCTCCTTATATCCAAATTTGATTTTAAAAAAATATATATGTATCTAGTGTGATTCACATGTATATAGGATACATAGACTATCTCGCTCGTCTCCCTCCTGTCTCGCTCGCCTCTCTCCTTCTCTCACTCATCTGTTTCTCTTTTTCAATGTATTTGATAGCAAAAATACATATATCTAAGTGTATCTGACTTAAAATCAGATATGAAATTATTATAGAATGTTTGTGTAATTAGATAGTTGTACGTCTTGTCGAGAGTCCTAATTCTAGTACTAGTGTCCCTTTTCTTGGTGATATTCCAGCAAACAAAGGCCTAAAACAGACCAAGGACCATTTGGCATAGTTACTTCATCTTCCGACAACAAATAAGAAAAATCTAACTCTTCCTGTATATATACAGTAATGAAATTTTATGTTTCTCCAATCCTCTTTGAATTCCTGTCTAAATCCGGGACGCGAAAATTAAAAAAAAAAAATCATTCCTAAGCATCATTCCACATTCTATATAACCTGGATAATATGATCTAACTTTCATATGTTCACTACATTGTCACTTTCCACTGGTACATATTTTGCTTCAAATTATCAAAATAAGTATTACTAGTAATTTCCTTTTTTTTCCGTATTCATTGTTCGATATCTTCATAAAGTTCGATTAAGAACTAGCAACCTCATCAATTCCATCATATCCTTTGATAATAATAAAAGTAATAGTAGTATTCAATGAAGTGTATGGACCAAAAGCATCTTGGGTTAGCTTAAGACAAGAGAAAAGCAGATAGTACAATGCATCATTCCACCTGCTTTATTTTTAATTACTTGTAAAAGGAAAAAAAAGAGAGGAAATAATGGGTTTCCTTTTTCTCAACTCACATGGTATGAAATGTTAAAATGTGGATCCCACTCTACCCAACCCACCATTTTCCTTTACTTTTTCAGCTTCTTCCAACATGCACATTATTTCACAATCAAACACAAATTATATTAACAAAATCCTCCTTGACCCTCATTTTCATTTTACATTTAACCGGAAACACAACAAAAAGAAAAAGATATTTTAGCATATAACTAATGTAAAAATTAAAATATTAAATTATTTTAATTCAATTTAATTCCGAGATGTGTTATATTTTTAGAGGAGAAAAGAGTAATCTTAAATACGTGTGGTACTGCTAGAGTTGCCAACTCTATGGCAGCTGTATTTTGATCAAAGAGACTAAATTTTTTTTAACATTTTATATCAACAATAATGTTTGTTAGGCCTCTTATTATTATTTAGTTTCCACTTTTGACCTGTCGGTGAGTAATAAAAATTATAATAAATCAAACACATTTTTTGGTTGCGCGTCAACCAAAATATGTACTTGCATTTTTGCATATTAAATTCTAGAAATTGAGATACCCAATTTCACTGTCTACACTTCAACAATTCTTCTTTCATCAATTTCTTTGGCTTTAGGCCACATTTGATTCAACCAAAAAAAACATGCATACAAAAACTGATTCAGAAGATACGAGCTTGGCTCCTTCATCGCCGGACAATAGTCGGCCGACGGCGTATTACGTTCAGAGTCCGTCACGTGATTCTCACGATGGCGAGAAGACAACGACGTCGTTTCACTCTACTCCTGTTATCAGTCCCATGGGTTCTCCTCCTCACTCTCACTCCTCCGTCGGCCGTCACTCCCGTGATTCCTCCTCCTCCAGATTCTCCGGCTCCCTCAAGCCTGGATCTCGAAAGATTTTACCCGACGCCGCCATCGGCGGTGGCGGTCGCCACCACCGGAAAGGACAGAAGCCATGGAAGGAATGTGATGTTATTGAGGAAGAAGGGCTACTTGAAGATGATAGATCCAGTAAATCTCTTCCCCGTCGTTGCTATGTCCTTGCTTTTGTTGTTGGTTTCTTCATCCTTTTCTCCTTCTTTGCTCTCATTCTTTGGGGTGCTAGTCGACCTCAGAAACCCAAAATCACCATGAGGGTAAGCCGTTTTTTTTGGTTTTCTATCATTTGATTCTGCAAATTCGATGATTTGATGGGAGATCTGAAATGTGTATTTGTTGTATTTTGATTTCAGAGCATAAAATTTGATCATTTTGGGATTCAAGCTGGTTCTGATGCTACAGGGGTAGCAACTGATATGATCTCCATGAATGCTACTGTGAAATTCCTTTACCGTAACACTGCATCGTTTTTTGGTGTACATGTCACATCATCCCCTCTTGATCTCTCATTTTCAGAACTCACAATTGGATCCGGATCAGTAAGCATTTTTAACTATTTTTTATCCTAAATCTGTAGCTCGATCATCGTATTGTTCATTTTGTTATAGTTTCTCGGACTGTTTTTTCTTGAGCTCTGACAGTCTATGGTAAACAGTCTCTCTACACTGGGCAGGGGCGGAGTTAGATAGGGCCGAAGTGTTCATCTAAACCCTTTTCGGCAGAGAATGAGACTATTTATACATAGTTAAAATTTATCTTTTATTTATATAGAATAGTTGCTAGAACACCTTTGGCTTCTTCGAGTGTTTACTTCATATTTTGAGCCCTTTAGTGAAAATATTGGTTTCGCCACTCACACTTAGGTATGTTGTTGTTTTATCCTTAATCTGAGCTCTTGTGGCACCAAATGGATGGTTCAATTTTTATTGATATGTGAAATGGATTTGATGAAACAGATGAAGAAATTCTACCAATCAAGAAAGAGCCAAAGAGTTGTAGCTGTATCAGTGATAGGAAACAAGATTCCATTATATGGAAGTGGAGCAAGTTTGAGCACCCCATCAGGGGCGACGCCATTGCCAGTGCCACTGAAATTAAACTTCAAGCTTCGATCAAGAGCTTATGTTTTAGGCAAAGTGGTGAAGCCCAAGTTCTACAAGACAATTGATTGTTTACTTACTCTTCATCCCCAGAAGATGAACGCTGCAATTTCACTAAAGAATTGTACCTACAGTTGATGATTATGGAGCTATCAGAGTTGGTAAAGTTTTGATCTTTTTCTCAATCTTGATTGTCAACTAAGTGAATTGATAGCTATTGGGGCAGTTTGTGGTCTCTATCTTTTGCCCCACTACTTACCAACTTTCTCTCTGGAGTGGAATGTGGACAGGCTGTGTTACACGTTACAACAAATTTTCCAACTAGCCGCTACTGGAAAATGGACAGAACAAGAATGTGACAATTATTCATTTCTCATGTTAATTTACCTTGTTATTATATAATAATCTATACCAATATATAGATTGATTTGTTTATTTGTTTTGGAAGTTGAATAGTACTTATTTTCATTTTATTAGTAAATTATTAGTGTGTGATAAAAGTTATTAATGAATAATGGTTTCTTGAGTTTCCACCATCAGAGTTATTTGGGGTAGGGGAGGGGAAGGGAATCTAATCCTTACCAACAAGGTGAAAGTTCAGTTACTAAACGTCTAAACCAACTAAACTAATAAGATTTCACAGTAGTGGAGTAAAAGTTCTGCTTGAAATCAATTTTGTAGCCACAATTTGATAGTGACAAGAGTATTGACATTCAATAGTTCTCTTTTGTGATAAGTATACAACACTTGATAAGGCCAAAAAATCTGCAAAATGCAGGTATTATCATTTATTTACGATGCTTTGTATATTCACACTTTGCTTGAAATCAATTTTGTAGCCACAATTTTGATAATGACAGAAGTATTGACATTCAATAGTTCACTTCTTTAATAATGACAACACTTAAAAAGGCCATAAAATCTGCAAAATGTAGATATTATCATTTATTTATGATGCTTTGTATATATCGTTTATTTCTTTCTTTAAGAAGATCTTGCAAGAAATGAGACATAGCAGGAGTTGACATGTCTGCACATTTAACTTCAAAAAATTTCGAAGGGTCACATGGAGAATGAAGTCCATGTCGGTAAGGGATAGTCACGAGTATTCTTCTTCTATCTTAAGTAGTAGTGCTCCTACGTTACATATTAATCGTCACATTTCTCTTTTACAAGTATCTACGAAAAGGTATGTGAAGTAAAAGAGGAAAAGGTCACTAACTCCACATATTTATACAAGTTGGAAAAAGGCCCATAAATCAAGGCTTTTATTTAGTTTCAATAGAAAATGACATTTGGTTTGATAGGGCAGGCAATCAAGGAAACCAAATAGCTTTGGCTGTTGACTTCCATTTGCAATCAAGGAGAGCAGTTGGGCAAAATACATACATTCAGAGATTATCATTGAATTGGTCTAAAATATCTTAAGCATCTAAACTTTGAAGGTGATGGGACACTGTAAATGGAAAACAAGTGCATTTTTTAAACTTATTTTCTAATCTTTGGTAAGTAAGCGAAAAATATTATCTCAGGAAACGTGTTGGGATGGTCAAGGAAAGCGGGTGGGGGGTGTTGAGTAGGTGGGGAAGAGAAAATAAACTTATAGTGTCACTTATGTAGCCTGTTTTTTTTTTTTTTGATTAAGGAAGTCATTTTTCTCACTTTTAAGAAACGTGTTTCGTAGAGAATATATTTGACCAATCAAACATGTGAAAATTAGAAAACAGTTTCCAAAAAATATTTCCATTTATATTGAACACATCCTAAATGTCAAGTCATTATGTTCTGAAGTTTGAACCGAAAAAAATTACTTCAAGAAAAATATCGTGAAATTTATTGTTTTGAAGTTAAAAGTACTTGAGAGTTAAGTTTGAAATTGACCCATTGTGTGTGCATTAATCTCTTTCAGTCATTCTTGTATGTGCAAAGATGTAGAAGAATAAATGACAGAAGTCGTAGAATTTAACTCATTTTTTCATTAAACTGAATGTACGAAATAAATCAAATTGATAAAAATATTATATGAATATGATTTTTTCTTTTTCTCGAACCTTTTCATAGGCACAATATTTAAATTAATAGAGAGCTTCTTTTTCTATATGAATTGATATTATCCATTCTAAATCCTTCCCAATACCTTCTAAGGAAAATCTCAAATTTGGATCATAAATTGACGGGTTAATGTGATAACAAATAATATTTTGACCAAGTATTCTTAAAATTACAACAACACAAATCCAATGTAGTTCCATATTATTCCTAATTAATGTTAGTGTCGCAGGAACTTGATCAATCCAAAAAAGTATATGATTAGGTTCAAAACGAGCACAATCGTCATTCAAAGTATTTTAAAACTTAACATGGAAAAATTCAAACAACCGAGGTTAAAGTTATGCTCTATTAGAGGTCAACTCTAAATTTGGACAACATTCAGTTCAAATTTAAATTCAAACCTCAGGGCAGCAGTTGAAATCAAAGATCAAGATATTGATCCAACTCCAACTATTTAAAAGTATTAAAAGGAATATTTCCAACACTTCCATAGTTCCATTCACTAATATGAATTACAAATCTAATAGTTCTAACTTCATCTTGAAGTTCCTTTCAAACTGGTATTGCAACTACTCAAAAACAGTAGTTCTAAAAATGACAACTAATGCACAGACCATCTATTTCAGGATCTTCTTTTGAAGGGAAAGATAATAGATTATCTCCGGAAGGAATTAACACCTAAGGAGATACGAAAACCCGTCAATGAAATAATGAAATGAAGAGAGGGGCTTTTCCCATCCTATGAGCCCTGCGAGCTCACGAGTCGTCAGTCACTCGGGCCCGGCAATCATACTACGGCGGTAAAAAAAGCCTGTTCCCTTCAGATAAGACGCACCGTAGGCCATCCTCTTGACCCAGACGTTTCACACAAATAGTCAAACATATTTACTACTCCTAATCCGTATATATAAATTATACATTAATTATACATGATCAAACATATATTATATATAAATTATACATATATTATACACCTATCAGTTATTTTTAGTTGGGAAAATAATGCAGTATTGCAAACATTTAGCCTATATTGTTAGGGTTTTGCCCTGATTTTCTTACCTTATTTGAATATTAATTTTTTCTTCAAGGAAAATCACAGTATTATCATAAATGCTTTAACTTCTCATGGAAGAAAAATATAATTTTCTTCCATATTTGGGTTATTCCTTTCTTGGAGGAAAAATTTGGAACTCTATAAATTGAAGACCTCTATTCTCACATCAAGAATATAATAGAATCCACAATATAGTCATTTAGAGAGTCGTCTTTATGGGGAGATTTTCTCCTAAACATATTTATGCTTTTTCAATATTAGTTTTATAATAAGTAGGTCGCTTGACAAACCATATTAATAATATATTTTTAGTATACTTTTATTTGTCGTCTAATTTATCAACTCTATGATTTGCAATTGCAATCTTCCGCATGACGCCTTAATCACTTTCAAACCTAACAAGTGATATCAGAGCACATGGTCCAACGATCCTATGATCCAGTGGTTCAATGGTTCAAGATAGGTTAAGATCAAGCTGCAAGCAATTTGATGATAATGAAGAGTTTTTGTCAAAAAAAAAAGTCTGAAATACTACATGTGAAAAAATTCCAATCGTATTCCCAACAATCTTGGTGCTCCATCTTTAAACACAAAAATTAATTCTCAATTCATGCTTACTTTAATGCATGAGCTTCAACTTTCAACCCCTGCAAATTTTTAATGTTCGGGCTCCACTTTTAATTCATGCATCTTACTTTTAACGCATGAGCTCCACTTTCAACTCTTGCATATTACTTTTAACACATGAACTCACTTTCAACCCTGCTCATAACTTTTAACACAGGGCTCCAATTTTTAACCCATATCAATTTTTAAATCATGATAAGCAGTAGTGATACATGAAGATTATGTGAAGAAAGAGGATCAATATTATTTTGCCAGAAAATTCAGGCTAAAAGGGAAGATTTGTTACGGTTTTGCCCTGATTTTCTTACCTTATTTGAATATTAATTTTCTCTTGAAGGAAAATCAAAGTATTACCATAAATGCTTTAACTTCTCATGGAAGAAAAATATAATTTTCTTCCATATTTGGGTTATTCCTTCCTTGGAGGAAAAGTTTGGAACTCTATCAATTGAAGACCCCTATTCTCACATCAAGAATATAATAGAATCCACAATGTAGTCATTTAGAGAGTCGTGTTTATGGGGAGATTTTCTCTTAAACATATTTATGTTTTTTCAATATTAGTTTTATAATATGCAGGTCGCTTGACCAAACCATATTAATAATATATTTTTAGTATACTTTTATTTGTCGTCTAATTTATCAACTCTATGATTTGCAATTGCAAGCTTCCACATAACGCTCTAATCACTTTCGAACTCAGCATATATTAGGTACTATAACTACAATTTAAGAAAGTTATAATTTGCGGCTACAGTTACCCCAATTCTTGCTATTTGCCTGATTTGTATAAATAGAATTTGTATAGTTCGGTTCCTGATTGTATAAATTCAAAATTTTGTATATGCTTACCCTAGCTATTTTTGTATACGATTTATGAAAAATCCATAATAAATTACCTTGTTTGTATATTGGCAAGCGAAATATACCAACGGAGTTTTTATAAATTCCTAAATGTATAAATACAGAATTTGTGTATACTTGCTCTATTCGCCAGCGATATATACAAACAGACAGAAATATACAAACCGCAGCCTCCATAGCAAACGGAACTATAGCTATGGAGTGTAATTAACGAAACTATAGCGATAGAGTCTTATTATTTCTATTATGTTTGCCATTTCTGAAATTTTCTCTTTTTAGTTTAATCAATTGAGTAGTCGGCTATTTAAGTTAATTTTTCTTTCATTCATTTTTAGCTTTACGGGCCTTTCGAATCTGTCATGGCCCAGGTAATCGGAACTAGCCCAATTAACAACCCGGATCCACGTAAACTCCTCCTGTGCACCCAGTTTAACGATTCCTTAAATTACAGGGACGAAAACAGCAAATATAGGAGAATCTTTTTTTTTTTTTTCCTTCTCGAACCTCCTTCACATTCTCACAGTATTGAATATTGAAAAACAACACCACCCACTCTCTCTCTCTTCTTCTTTTTTTCCCCTTTCACTTTCTCTCTCTAAAAGCCTAGCTATGGCGCTTCCTCATCACCATCTCCAACTACACATTCAACAACAACCACCACATCAACAACAGCAACAGTCAAAATCTTACAGGTAAAATTTTGTGAATTTCAAGAAAATTTCCCCTTTTTTTGTCTAAAAATCCAATCTTTTTTTGCTGTTCTGATGATGTTTCTGTTTTTTCAGAGATTTGTACAACAATATGGATAGTCAGATTTCAACCCCAGTTGCTTATTTCAATGTCTCTAATCTTCCTGAACAGTCTCAACACCCTCCTTATATACCTCCCTGTATTTCTTCTCTTCCTAATATTAGCTTTTTTTGCTTCAATTAACTTTCTGGGGTTTCTCTTTTTTTATATTATTTGTTTAATTTTCTATGTTTCTCACTTATTTGTGCAGTTCAAGTAGTGGGGTTGGCTCCTGGTACAGCTGATGATGGAGGGTTGGATTTGCAGTGGAATTATGGGTTGGAGCCTAAGAAGAAGAGGCCTAAGGAGCAAGATTTTATGGAGAATAACAACTCTCAAATATCTTCTGTTGATCTGTTGCAGCGGCGATCGGTGTCCACTGGCTTGGGTTTGTCTCTGGATAATGGACGTTTGTCTTCGTCGGGTGACTCAGCGTTTCTTGGGCTTGTGGGTGATGATATTGAGCGAGAATTGCAGAGACAGGATGCTGAGATTGATAGATACATCAAAGTTCAGGTTTTTACCCCATCAATTGATTAATTAATAGATAATCGAATTAGTTAGGGTTGAATGTACAATTTTGGTGTATCCATTATCAAAAAGTAAGTTATTTTCACTGTGTTAGAGCGTGTGTGTGTGAGCTACAAGAGTAATCCTCGGTTCAAGGTAGATAGGCTGTTTAAGCTTCAAAAAGTAAGTGTTGAAGAGAGTGTTGTGCTTTCCTAGAAAGGTTCAGCTAGCATACATATTTGCCCTGGTTCTTACTGAAATTTCCCTTTTAAACCTTGAGTTTGAACGAGGCTAGTTGCGAGAAATTATTGAAACAAGCCTAGGACAAGGATACTACTGAATTGTGAATTTACAGCCTAATTGTTGTCCAGTCAGATTAACTTCCCATCTGTCGAAGCCTTGGTGGACAGAGTTACCTTATACTAGTTGCTAGTGAGAGGTGACACGTATCTCATGGAGTTAGTCGGGGTGCGCGAAAGCTGGTCCGGACACCACGGTTATCGAAAATAAATGTATACCGTGTTTGAGCTAGCATGGAACTTTATGAGAATTATCTTCTTTGAGAGAGAAAAAAAACCAATGAATTGTGTTTATTTGGGCTTTTAGCTGTGTCAATTTGATGTTCTCATTTATCTTGAGATAGTTTAAGAGGTAACTGAAATGCATAGTTGGAGCTTTTTCCTACCAAATATATACAAGTCTTTGTATTCGAGTGTGTGTATAGTGTCTGGGTTCAGAGTGATGATTAAAATTTAAGTTTGGCTGTTATGCTCGTTTTAGGTTAAGAATTTGTGAATTATTGGCTACAAAAATGGAAGTCCTTATATCTAATCTTGTTGTTTTGGATATTGGCTTCTTAAACTCCCTGTTTTAGATATTCTAACTACTAGTTGAGATCTCTTAGGCAAGAATCTATTCGTATAGTTGATATAGTGGCATTTTTAATAGTTATGAGTGCTAATAATAACTTCATTATATATGTTCTGCTTAAAACTCTTTATGTTCTATTTCTTTTCAAAAGGGTGACCGTTTAAGGCAAGCTGTTTTGGAGAAGGTTCAAGCTAATCAGATTCAGGCTATCACCTATGTTGAAGAGAAGGTCCTTCAGAAACTTCGAGAAAGAGACACAGAGGTTGATGATATCAACAAGAAAAACATGGAACTTGAATTGCGGATGGAACAATTGGCTTTGGAAGCCAATGCTTGGCAACAGCGTGCCAAATACAATGAGAACTTGATTAACACACTTAAGGTAAATCTACAACATGTTTATGCACAGAGCAGAGATAGTAAAGAAGGTTGTGGTGACAGTGAGGTAGATGACACAGCATCATGCTGCAATGGACGGGCCACAGATCTCCACCTGCTTTGCCGAGATAGCAAGGAAATGAAGGAGTTGATGACGTGTAGGGTCTGTAGAACCAATGAAGTTTGCATGCTATTGTTACCATGTAAGCATCTCTGCCTGTGTAAAGAGTGTGAAAGTAAGCTTAGTCTTTGTCCCTTGTGTCAGTCCACTAAGTATATAGGTATGGAAGTTTACATGTAGTTGGATATTGTGTATCTAATGTACATGTCTTGTCCAACATTTATGCCATCTGTCCTGGTCAACTGACTTGTTGTATAAACTTTTACCCCACCTAAATATTTTGGAAAACTTACTTAGAAATTCTTGGCAGTCTAATTGTCATTTAGGGTTCTTCCTTGGATGGAATGACAATTATTGTCTTGTCTGATGTTACATTTCCTTCAGAACCAGTATGTACTGATGTCTATATCATGGTAACCATTGTGTAATGACATATATTCTCTATAAGCAACATTGTGTAATGGAATATTCTCTCTATAAGCAACATTGTGTACATTGTAGTATCTTGTTGCTGACTAGATAGCCATTCTATATATAGCAAACAGCTTCCAGTAGTGAAGACAGGCCAAAGATTATGCAGTACTTAAGAATTTAAGGGTCAGATAGCCTATTTTCTTCTGTATGGTCACGGACAATACTCAATTTAGCACTAAGAGTTCATCAAAGGCGTCCTTGTTTAGAAGTATTGCAAACATGTGTGAGTGTATGGATTGGGTATAGAATATGTGTTACTATCACTGCCTAGGTTTTCTTACACCTTTTGAGATTAAAATGTTTTGTGTATTTAATTAATTCTTCAATGTCATGTAATCTTTGCTCTACGAAGTAAGAAGCAGATTCATTGTTGTTCTTACACCAATGTCGATGTTTTTGATCAACTAAGGGAGTGCTTTAACAGCGATGATCAGTTACATTTATTTAGGGATTTCCCTTTTAGTTATTTTCTAGATTTTCCTAAGACTAAGGTTCAGCCACAACTCATCCATAACTTGACGTATGCGGAGACCGATAGCGGAATGGCCGATATGTTCATTGTCAAGTTGAATGGGAGCGAGCTTCACTTTGGCATAAGAGAGTTTGCCATGTTTCTGAATTTATTTTTTAAAAAGGAAGCTATGTTAGAGTAATCTGTTAGGAAGACAATACTGATCATGATGTTGAGTCTTTTCGAGTGAAGTTTCATAATTGATTTAGCAGGTTACTGTGCATAGTAAATGGTATTTAGCTGCTCTGAATGCTGCTTTAAATTTGGTCTCATCTAAGTCATGTTCATCAACCTATCCTAAAGAAAATAACTGGTCTGACTGCCCCCAGGGATTTGGTCTAATTGTAGACAGGAAAAGGGTAGAGGGTGGACCCATTATCAACAGAGTTTTGAGCTATGCTATTGGTCCTTTGGTTTTCAAGGTTACTTTATTATAAGAAAGAAAAGAACTGGTCTAATTGCTTCCACACTTCTTGGAACATTGTTTACCTGTTTCTTCCCTTCTAATATAGTTGACAACCCTCCCAATCTTTTAACATGGTTGATAGAAGGGGTGGAGCTAGAAGGTTATCTATGAATCTACCAAACCCAGTAGTTTAGTTCATACCCTCTATTTGTATTAAGAGATTCATTCAATATATATAACAAATAAATTCTGAAATTCAATTACTATGACCCGATGTCGAAATCCTAGAATTTAGAATGCATAAAGTTAAAATCTTGGCTTCGCCTAGTCAATAGGTGATATTCAGGGATATGCTATTAAATTGGATTGATATAGAGAAAATTAGCATGATCCCTGCTATAGTGACACACAGATTGGGAATTGGTCCGAATTTTCTGAGTTGTTTGAGATAGGTGTAGTAGTAGTTGTTGTATGCTTTGTTGACGTTACTCCATAGAGTTGTCTTGGACGTGTGTTATTGGCGAAGGCAAAGCTAATTAATACGTCACCATTATCTTAATTTAGACAGATGACAACATCTTGAGGACAATAGCATATTGGATGGAATGAATATCTTATTGCCGGATTAGGAATGATTTTTGTCATCTATTGAATTATGAGTAGTTATAAGCATGTCTGCTTAGTGAATTAACTACGAGCAAGAGATTGAACTAGTGAGTTTAGCAGCATAAACACTTCAAATTGTTCGTAAATATGTCAGGTCCTAGTCTTGAACTAAAAGAGGAAGTTATGCTGCAGCAAGTGCTTGGCAGGAACCCAAGTGCTTCTCACTCAAGATGGCCTTCACATTATGTATGATTTGTCTTTGCGGTTCTTATATAGCTGAGTGTCACTGCGGTGCTATGTGGAAGTTCTTGAAGTAGTAGTACATTTTATGAAGTAAACATTCTGTAGAAGGAAGATTTTGGGGATGTTTTGTGGAACTGAATATGCTCTTTGACATGATAGCTCAAATTTGTCCATTTAAGGGTAGCCTGCTGCTATAGTTTTTGTAAGGAATAGTTTGGCATTTAAAACAATTACACATGGAAATGCGAACTCCAACCAATAATATTTGTAGGAAGAACGATTTTAGGAATTTTTTAACCAGATGTGCATATTCAGAGTTGGCTGATTAGGTCGACCCTGGCAGCCAGATGCGCTGAAACTTCTACTGAATGTTGTAAATTGCAAGTATTACCATAGAACCATTTGAAGAACTTGTGAACTAAGATATTCAGAAAGGGGATTGATGCAACTATGATGCTTGACTAATTACCAGTCTATATGATGCTTGTAAGAAATCAGCTTATGTAGAAAAACTGACACGGATGGTTTAGGTTTTGAAGCTTCTGCGGAGACATTGATTGAGTCAGGTTGGTATAATTTTAATCTTTAATCATTTTGCAGTAAATGTTACTATGTTAGCATCTCCTCTTTTTAAGCCATGAAGATTCTGGTGGAGGCGAGTTCTAGCGTGGAGGTGAACCAATGTTACGCATAAATAGTAGAGTTTGTTGAGGCTGATTTTTATGCTATCTGTGTGAATAATTTGCTGGCTTGCTGGACCAGGTTGAGATTGAAAGGTGCCTAACAAAGGGAAAGGTGAATTTTTTATAGTTGATTGTGGTACTGCCAATACATATGCGAGTACAGTCTATGTATCTTCGAGAGTAGTGTCATAGAAATGTAAGAGGTAGGATATATGTGTGGCATATGGCCGAGGTCGACTAGTTGGGGTTAAGGCTGAATTTTTTTATGATTACATTAGGTCTGGATATGAATATGTGAGATATAGCAAACCTCTTATATTGGACAAAAGTTTTAGTTTGTAAAAAAGACAAGTTTCTTGCCAGTCATAGAACAAAATATATATGGAGTGTTCATATCTTGGTTAGAATTAATTTGAGATTGATTTGTAGGTTCTTTGATTGATTGATTTATCCTAATGAATAATTATTTTTCTGTTATAACTTGTGGATAACAAATCAAAGGTACCATATCCTCTTTTAGGTGCATTGATTTTTTGTTATCGATGTCTTATGAGCTGAAGATGGTATGAGTATGTGAAGAGGAGATGTACAAATGTCCCGGTGAGAGGTAGATTGGCTATGGTGGGTATGAGGAGAGGTAGTAGTTGGCCGAATAAGCAATGAGAGAGGTAATTAGTAAGGATATGGTGCACGTTCAGCTTATCGAGGACATGATTCTAGATAGGAAGGTTGGGAGGTCGATGATTAGGATGGAAGGTTAGCAGGTGTTCGAGCGTAGTCTAATCTCCTTACCAGTATTATTATTATTATTACTCTCTAATATCTTATTATTTGACTTTCTTATCATCTTATATGTATGCACATATCTCCCTCCCTAGACCCACTTGTGGGATTACATTGGGTATGTTGTTGTATCTTCAAGTGAGATTACATTGTATTTTTTTTTGTTGTATCTTATGAACTATGTTTATTTCATTTCCCTGTTGATTTTTTTGGTGCTTCCTGATTTTATATGTTCACTTGTTTGCCATTAACTTAGTAGGCTGGGAAGCATGTTAACTGTAGACATTTCTTGGTATATTGAGTTTGAGATGCCCCTATTGGTACCTCTTGACTGCGCTATGCAACTTCTAGAAGGATTTTGTTTTGTTCTCCAAGTCCGAATAAAATGACTGGATATTATCTGCATTTTATTTACTGTGATCAATGTTATCATTGCTGCTCCTGTATGTGTTTGAGTGTAGTCATACTACTTAAGACATTTTGCCTTGGATGATTGTGGATTGACTAGTTTTACGTTGGTTACCTTCGTATTACTGCTCTCCTCTGTAATCTGGCTTGACATTGGCAATATAAGCAAGCTCATTTTTAACCCTTTTTTTTTTATTTTTTATGATGTTAGCTTGAGATGAATTTAGATGGGTAATATGGTCTCTGAAAATTCATATTGTTGATTCCAACTTGTTTGTATTTTGAGTCGTGAAAAAAGAACAAGAGCAGTACACGAGGGTGTGACAAGGGTAGAGCGTACCACAATGAAAGAAATATTTCAAAACTAGTCTGAATACAAAATGAAAGAAATTTTCAGAGTTCAGAACTAAATTATGTTGTCAATATAAGGTGGAGAGACTATTCTTTACCTCAAGAAAACATTTCAAAACTGGATTGAAATTACAAAATGAAAGAAAATCGCAGAGTTTGGAACTATATTTTGCTCGGATGGCAAGCACCTCACTTCTAATCTTAAGGTTGTGAATTTGAATCACCAAGGGAGCAAAAAGGGGAGAGTTTCGATGGAGGGGTAAAATAAAATTGTTGTCAAGTTAATAACATTCATTTGTTAGTGTTAGCATGTAAAGTATCTTAATCTTCTAACAGAAGGTTACGGTTTTGAGCTATAAAAATCTAGATTTTTTGTTGAATCTCACATATAGCGAAAATTTAGTGTTCCGAGCTGTCCATAAAGTTAACCGTGAGTGATATTTTTCAAAGGTCAGAAATCGGTGGATTTCACTGAGGAATGACAGGAAAGTAAGCTGTGCACCTTTATATTTCACTAGTAATAAGTGGAGCAGACGGCAGAGAGTATGAGGTGATTAGACAGTGAAAATAAAGAATGCTCTTTGGATTGCCAATTTTACTTTGCTTTTTTCTGCCGATTTTATCGGAGAAAAAGTTATCTTCTACCCCTGACTTGCTTATTATTACTCATTTCAGTGGCCTAGTCAAGATTTTAATCAAATATTCCTTCCTTTATTTCATCTGGTTAAAACTTGGAGTGAAAGTAAGTGGATAATGGATTTATGTCATATGTTAAACAGTTGGTAAACAAAGAGAGAACTGAAAAAGGATGACATATCAATAAGCGTAGGAAAAGAAATTGGGCGATTTTGTTGTTTGAATTGTAATTGGGCGATAGACCATCGGCAGAAGTAATACATATCAGAATCAAGTATGCAAAACAAATACAAGCAAAAAAAAGAAGAAGAAGAAGGTACTAATAAAATTGAAGACAAATTAAGATAGTAAGAGAGTAATAATAACAATGCAAATAAAGAAAATTAGAAACTAGACAATCGACTATCGACTATCTTAGTCCTTGATCTCCATATTTTCCGACCAATGTACTCACAAAAGGGTGCAAAATAAAATAAAATTATGCGGAAACCTTGGGTGGGGTGGTGGGGCAAGCTGTAAGTACGTATGTAGTATGAGTGGTATATTAGTTGTAATAGGAAGGAACCAAGTTGGAAAAAAAGAGTGAAGTAATAGAGATGATAGAACATTAGATTCTTTGTTAATAATGCTGTGGAAAGTGATGACAAAGAGGAAAGTCATGAATAATGCATTGCATCTTCCATCATAATTATTATCATCACAACTATATTGCAAAAAATCTATTCTTATTATTATTGTTTCCACCTCAACCGACCTCTGTCCTATCACTCTCCTTTATTTCTTCTATTCGTTTTATCTCTAATTTATATTATATACATCGTCAATATAAAATAATAATAATATCATATCATATTACCAATGTATAGGACAATTTTTGAGGTACAAATTACAAGTCTTTCGTGTTCATTAGTTGAGGCATTGGCCATTGTTAATTGAATACACATTTGATCTTTATTGTTGTATGAAAAATGCATGGCCTAATCCCTTTCTCTGTTCAGGCCTAGCTAATTAAGTTCATTATACAAAACTAATAATTGGTTATTATTTAGCAACACCAATACTCTGCCTATGGCAACACTCTGGTGATAGGGTCAGGGATGACTCGAGTCGAAGTCATAGTCTAACATATGGCTTGATTGATGGACTTGATAAAGAAATAAAGTTGCGTCATTGCTATCAACTTTTAGCATGATGATAAGCTCTTGAACTCAGCACACATTGGTTTAGTAGTCATTTATTGTGAATGGATATATATAAGTAGGACATAATTCCAGTAGTTAAATTTATTCAATCTTTTTTCATATATTTACTTTTTTATATTTTTAATTTCTCGATGAAAATTCTAACTCCATCGTGAAATTCATCATCATGAAATTAAAAGCGGCCAGCTCCTTATTTTGATAAAGCTGTTTTTCTTCTTTTCTTTTTTTTTCTCCTTTCACTTGGTGGTGTGGGGTCTTGAGAGCCTCTTCTAAACTTCCACTTTGTATATCTTTTTGGCCTGATGGCAGAGGGATGTTGATGTTGTACCTATTTTATGTGGATTTTTGTACTGGAACCCAAATATATATATGTGTAATGTAATTCCATAATTCAATTATATTCTGATCTGCCAAAGTTTCATGATCCTTTTGCAATCTTTGTGTGTGTGTTGGTCCACTTAGTTCTTCGACTTGTTACATATATATGGGGACTACTTAAATTAAAAGGCTGAACCCCACTCCATAGTTAAAGTAAAATCACATTTTAAGATATATACTTGAATTTTATTTTTATTTTTTAAAAGTATATTCAACGTTTTTCGATCTCATAAAGGTAGGAGAGTAAAATTCGGATACAAAAATTAATTATGTTTGATATGGGAAAATGTTTTCTTGATAGCCATTTTGCTTTTCTTGGATTGTTTAAAAAGTTCTCGAGATAATTACTTTGATATACCAACAACAACATACTCATCGGTATAATCTTACGTAGTGGAGTCTAAGGAAATAGAGTTTATTCAGATTTTATCTTTACTTCAGAGATTGTTTCAGATAGACCCCAATCCGTAGCTCCACACAGTAGGCTATGGAATTTTTGCTATGTTTACACTTATTTTGAGACGAAGGGCTAGGAGGGTGTCTAAGAATTGGAAATTTTTTGAGAAAAAAAAACACATAACTTAAGAAATCTAAATTGTATGTTTATGCAAAATCTTAACGTTATATCAGTCTGATTTCATATTATAATTTCAAATTTCATACAGAGAGTGAGAGAGTGAAAGAGAGAGCACGTGACTTTCTTGGACACTAAATAATAAATTTCCCTTTGGGAAACAACAGTTGTATAATAAAAAACTCACTACGTTTGTAACACAAAAAGTTGCAATTTCAATTAGTAGTTCCTTAGCTTGTCCTTATCTTGTGCAAACTCCATAGTGATAGTGCTAAAGGTAGTGAGTGTATCTACTTTGACAAAATCTATGTATCTCTTTTCTTTTCTTTTCTTTTGCATGTATAAAGAACATAATTATGGCTCTATTACCCCACAAGCTACACCAAAAAACAAAAACAAAAAAAGCACCACAAAAATATATATAGTTGATACTTATTATGATACTCAAAAAGGAAAAACAAAAGTAGAAAGTGCAAGCTTTAAATTTCTACGTACAACATTAGCTAAATTTAGGCCTTAATTCCATTTATGTGACACTATTACTATAGTATATAGTTTTTGTTTATGTATTCTTAATTATACATTTATTTCAAAACAAAAGTTCAAAATTTATGCCCAAATTACAAATTGGAAGGGATTGATAAGTGATGGATTTATTTTTCTTCACGTAAGATGGCTCGGGCAAGTGAAGAAAAGGTGCGCGGATGCACCAATAAGAAGGTGTGAGAGGTTGGTTGTAGTAGGAGTTAGGAGAAGTACGTAGAGTAGATAGGCTGAAAAAGAATTGAAGGAGAGGGGAGGGGTAATAGACAGGACATGACGCAATGTTAGCTAATAGAGGACGTGATCTTGATATGAAGGTGTGAAGGTCGAGGATTAGAATAGAAGATTAGTAGTTAGCTAACTTGTCACACTTTGTGTGGGAGAGGAAGGGGGCTAGCCTCCTCCTCTCCTCTTCTCCGTTTTAGTAGTATTGTTTAGTTATCACGTAGTTTCTTATTCTTCAATGTGTATTACTATATATTCCTTAGCTTGTTTTGTATCTTGCTAGTTTGTTGTCTTATTTTTATTACAATCATGAGTCGCATACTTTTCTTTTGAGTCGAGGGTCTATCGAAAACAACTTCTCTATCTTACAAATAGGGGTTATGTTGTTGTTGTAATGTTCTTTATCATTTCTATTTTATCGATACACTAGCTATAGTATCCTCATCAAGATCAAAAAAAATATGATAATATAATAAAGCCTAAAATCCTGTTAGTTGTTGGAATATAATGATTTGAAGAAAAAAAAGAAAAAAGAGGTAATGTTTGAACTTAAGTAAAGTCAGATTTTTTTTACCACTATATAGACTTCAACTTTGCGGTGATATGACAATGGTTTTCATTTTTTGGGATTATCTAGGCTAGGAGTATTCAATTTTATGTGGACATGGAGTCCAAGGGTAATAAAAAGCCACCACTTTTGCCTTTTGGGATTTGAATGTGCTTCAAAAAATTAACTTTAAGCATGCAATAGTTTATACTCAATCATGGATTGATCAGCTTAAGTTGTTTTTAGAGGTAGATCTAAGATTTCTAGAATATGAATGCGGGTAAATAACAATCAAGTGCACCATTTAGTCATTTTAGAGCTATAATATGGTAGCCATCAGATAATATTATAATATCAAATTTAAGAAATGTGTAATAGTACATAGCGGTGTCCACTAAACCATGAATTGAGCTAAACTTGTGCAAGGCAAAATGAGCAGAGTTAATAAATCGGTGAGTTATTGATCCATTCAGAATTAACTTGGTTCAAAGTGAATAGGGCTTACAAGCGGGTCATAATGTACTCAATCGCTCCAATTCGTATTAAGTTTTAATTTCTTTCTTATGGTTATGTATATTACATCAAATAAAGAAAATGTCATTTTGAAAACTTATTAACAAGATTTCTTATTAGTCAGTTTAGACTATATATCAATTCAATATTTTAATAGACTAAAATGACTTGTACTAGTACAATAGGCTAAGCTAATAAATAGGCGGCTTATAAATGACTAACCCCAATTTTTTTTTTTTGAATGAATTCCTAGCTCCACCCATGTACATATACACGAAGGAAGCATATATTATTAATGTAACATGTACATAAATTCTTCTTGAACCATGAGAAACTAAGGCAATATGAAGTTTAAGTTATACATATCGTCAATGTAAAAACTTTCTCACCATCATATTAAGTATGTACTAAAAACCCTATTAATAAAATAAAGTGAGAAATATACAGGGAATCTTGAGAGAGACCAAATGATTCAAAATATAGTTACATTTAACCCTTTTACCTCCTATCACCAAACCCCAAGAAGAAAAGGCAAATAATAAATACTCCACCAAAATGATTTAGTTATGATATATTACTCTCTTTCTCTAAGATCGATATGGTGTGATGAATGAATAATAATCTCATCAAACGGCTCATAATTAATTCCTTCGAATATTTTTTGTTTTCCAATATAGTATATGATGATGAGATATTCATTACTCCAATCAAAATTACAATTTATACCTTCTTGCATTATTGGTAGTTGCCATATATGACCTTATAGAAAGAAAAAAAAAAGTAAAAATGTATATATTCTACTTTAAGCATGCTTTGTGAGTAAATGGATGAGAGGGTCTTTCATCTGCAAGAAATGATGGCAAACATGATGGAGGGACCCTAATGTGGGGGTTCTTTTTTCAAGTTCCTTTCTTTAAAATAAAGATTTCAAAGTTTTATCGGTACTGACAGTGTAAAAAATATTTATGTAATTAGATTATTTATAAATAGAAGTAAAATCAAGATTTGAATCTTATGAATTCAGGATTCTAATTAATATTTTAAGTTATTGGATTTTTTGATTAATGATCTATATATTAAATTTTTTTATAGATAGATACAATATTTAGACAAAGATTATTGAGTTCGGCGAGACTCTTATCTTGGGTTATAGCCTAAGCCTTATAAAGAGCCCACATTTTCTTATCCGGAGTTCCACTATCCGGAATGGTGTGCGATCAAGCACATTCATAGACCGGAGTATTCCCACCACTACGACTGTTCAGTTTCCTGGAGGTTCATATCGGGGCTGACTCTAGTATCATGTCAAATTGAGTCTTCAATCTAACTTACCCCAAAAACTAGCTAGCTTAAAGGAAAGAGAATTATTCAAGCTTTATAAGAAATTAGAAATTTCATTCATTCACTGATGTGGGACATTTCATTCTTCATTATATCTTGCTATCACACAACAAACTACATCGTAGTTTAAACAATTCTTATGTTGACAACAAAGACAAAGCTAGAGGGCAGAGAGGGTTCATTTGAATCCCGTTCATGAAAAAATTATATTATAAATATAATAGATGATGAATCTCTTTTTTACGATTATGAGTATATATTAATCAAATCCTAAATAGTTATAAGAATCCCTTGGATTGAGGAGGTGGAAGAAGCAGCCTTGGCAAGTGTGGGACATGTTTTTTGTTAATGAAAAACTTTTTATCTTTAACGTTGGTTGATGAGGTGCACACACACACATATTCAGACACTCACACACAAAATATAAAAAGAAGAGCAAACAGAAGAAGAAGAAAAAGAGGTGATATGCATGTGATCCAACAGCCTTTATGTTCCCCTCTTCTCTAACCTATTTTAATTCATCTCTTTTTTGACATTCCCTCACTAATTCTACTTTTCTGTTTAATCATACTAACTTCTATCTTCCTTTCATCCATCATACCCCCTTTATTTTGTAGGTCCCTTTTAGCATATCATGTCAATTAGCTAAGTCCAATCATCTTTTTCTTAAATGTTTGTCCTTTCTTTCTTTTTTTGCATGTATAATATGATGAAAAGTTATTTGTTATATATACACTCACGCTTATGAGTGTGTAGATAGTATATGGTACGAGTTCGGTAAAACCTAGTGAATTATGTGATGTCTATTAACTATATACACAATAAGTTATAACTGATTCGATAAAAAGTGAGAAGTTATTCAAAATTATAAATTTCAAATCTTGTATTCGCATCTGTAATGTTCTTGTGGTAATTTAGTATATACATGACTTCAAATGTTGCAATATACTAGGAAGGAAATAGTTCAATATAACTTTTTATTATTTGAATAAAAAAATGACCCTATAAAAATCTTTATATCAAATCTTATAAGTGTAAAAATAATGCTTTTTGTCGAAAGTTTGACAGAAAATTAAATTTCTTTTATTATATATAACACTATTAAAAAATAAGAAATTAGCGATAGATAAAATTTCTACACTAAACAACAAAAATCTTATTTTAATTTCATTTAGCTATGGATTAGGGAGAAATTATAAGAATATTCAATTAGCTAGGGCCTTTTAGAGACATACTAGTTGGGAATTACCGACAAATTTCGTACTAATTCCATGTTTTCTTGTAGTGTAATGAGCTACAAAATCAATCCAACCTTCCTTTTCCCCTATTCTCCATAGGTAGTTCATTCTTTTTAAAAAATTTACCCGGAATATACACAACATTTTTTTCTTTACTAAGAGGGGTCATCGAAAAAGAAAGGAAATAAAAGAATAAAAGAAGAAAAGAAGAAGAAGAAAGAAAGAAATAAAAAGACTCAAAGAGAAGAAAATGGAGGAAAGATGACCTTTGTTCTCTCCTTTTAATGTAACTCCAATAAAGTATGTTAAAATAAACTTTCTTTAGTGTTCAAAAAATAAAAATGGAATTAAACAGCCAAGCCATGCATGCAAGTCTACACATTCAAAATTTCTTTTGACCTATGCTTGTATACATTGAGTGGAAAAAAATTCTATTGGAGGAAGCTCTTTTTTTTATTTCTCACTCGGTGTGCAGTACCAATATTGGAGCTCGACTACTCTAGATTCGCGCCGCATAGGGCCCCATTCGGAGGGAAGCGCTCTCTACCAAGGATTTTTTCATACTCAGTACTCAAATTTGAGACTTATAATTAAGAAATGAGCAGCCCAATCTACTGCACCACATCCGTTCGGTGGTCTATTGGAGGAAGCTACTACTTTTTATTGGTGATTTTTCACTCAAAGGAGCTTTTTTACATGGAGGCCAAACCAAAAAACCCTTTGTTATTCTAATCTATCTTCTACTTATAGTTGCTTTTTTTTTATATCTAATCAATTAGATGATTTTTTGCTTAGTCTGACCAAAGAAATTTTTTAAAAAGGAATTGAAACAAAGTTCCCCCTTTTTCTTTTCTTTCTTTACTACGACTTTTTATTTTTGTGTGTTCCTTTATAAATAAATAAAAATTGATACTATAGATGATTAGAGATAATCTTGATTGATTGGCTATATGGTTGACAAAAGTGCTCTTTTCTCCCTCTAAGAAAAATAAATGGAAGAAACTTTAGTAATCTATTCATTTTCAACGTATAGCCTATAGTATTTTGAATTAAGGAGATATGTTTTAAAGTAAATGTTATCTTTTGTAGTTGTAATTGTTCTTCTATTGTTCTCTAGGTTTAATTTTATGGGTCCACTATTTTAAAAATAAGTTTTCATTTTATTTGTTATTTTTGATATATCAAGAAAAGATAATTATTTTTTCATATTTTGTTCGTAGCATTAATTACTTGTTTCTCAAATCATTTTTCAGGACCTAACACTAAACATTAATTAATAAAATAATGTGATAAATTAATCATGTCAATCATTAATTTTCTTAATGCATGTGTGTGTCAAGTCCAAACATGACTAGTAATTAAAATAAAAAAAGGGAGTAATTAATGGGTTCACTTGAACTTAATAACCCTTTACCTTGACCTCATTTCATATTTACACCTTCCAACTTTGGATGTACACAAGTAGAGACTTAAACTTAAATAAAATTGAACAAGTAGACACATGAGTCCTACGTGGCATAATGCACGTAAGACACCACGTAGGACTCAAATTGCCATGTAAGATGTCACGCAGAACACATGTCTCTATTTATTCAACTTTGTACAAATTTAAGTGTTTACTTATGCACGACCCAAAGTTAGACGACATAATGTAAACTGATGTCAAATTAAAAAACATATTTATATATGATACCAACAATATTTGATAAATTTTAAATCCTAAATCCATATGTATTTTGTAATATATTGGTTCAATAATTTAAGGAAGTGGACATCAAGTTCAACTTTCGAAACCATGAAACAATTATCTTCATTTTTTTGGAAAAGAAAAAAGCTAGGAATTAAAATAATACAATGTGGATGCATTAATGGAGAGTACAGGGACAGAAAAATAGGTATAGAAAAATGGTTAAGATGATTTTGTCATATTATTAGAAAGTATAATAAAAGGACAAAACAAATAAAGAAGACTGTCACCAGTGTAATGTATATATTTGTGTAGAAAAAAAGACAAAAAAAATAGTACCTTCTTCTCCTGCCTTACCCATTTATTTCAGATGGCCATTTCCTCGTGTGTACTCTTTAAATTTTCCTAATTAATTATATTCATTCATATATGTATGTTAAATTATTATTTTATCATTTAATTATACACCCCACCCCCCTCGTGACCTATTTATCTTCTTCTTACCCCCCACCCCATGACCAAAATGCAGAGTACCCAGACAGTCTCATGCATCTTGCAGGAGACCAACTTTGACTCAACCTTGTTTTACAAATTTAGATTAAAGCATACCCTTTTAATTTAAACGAAAATTTAACTTATGTATACTGACAATGTAATGAAAATTATCTAGAGTCGATTATGTTTTACTTTGTCGTAACAAGCTATGTTTGATGAATTTTAATTGATGGAATGAAATATTTCGCCAATGTAGCATGTAACATATTTTAATTTTTAGGTTAACCAAATTGTTATGAACGATTATTTGTAAGTTAAACTTTTTTCAGATGATTAAGTTCACCTTATTATGGGATAATATACTAGTAGTTTTTTTCTTATAAAATTACTTCTACTGCTACTTAATACAAAGGTAGAACGGACGGTGGAAATCCAATAATCATCGTCCAAATATCGTATTTGTCTTAAATTTTTTATTTATAATATGTAAATTATAAAAAAATTTAATCTAGTAACTCACAAAGAATGTGTAAAAAATTTAATTGAATAGTTTCTTGATTATGTAAAATTCTCATTATTTAAATAAGAGTAAAATTGGAAGAATATTACTAGTGTCTTTTTTATTATGTGAAACACAAATTGTTTTAAAACAACGTAAAAAGTTAAAATATCATTTATTTGAAAACGGAGAAAATAGTAACATCCTTTCTTCACAAATGTAATACACTAAAAAAAACAGGAATAAGTTACAAACTTAATCGCTAATTTACCCCTAACCAACAAAAATCTATTGCTAATTTGTCTTTAAATAAATTCAACATAATTGTTATCGAAATCACCATTTTAGCTAAATGGTAGGGAATCTTAATAGGGCAGCCTAAATTTTTGAAGACCAAAATACTAGAGTCTTCGTTCAATAATAGTTGTTCACTATACTACTTTGGAATGTCCAATAATACTTGCCTACTTTATGAAATTAATAGATAATTTCACACTTAGTTTCTAATTTATCTTTATTATTAATTATAGTCATTTTTCTATTACATTTTTCAAGACATCGTATTGATTATATTCAAAGGATAATATAGTAAAATTACCCTTCTATTTATAGTTTCTTAAAAAATGTGCAAAGTCAATAGTGAACAACTATTTTTAGACAGAGGAATTAGTAAATGGGCAGATTACCAAGTGCTTGCTTTGGAAACAGCTTATTAATCTTGAATGTGCAAGAAATTACTATAATTTTAAAACAATATATTTAAATACATTTTTTGGTTTTTAAAGGAAAAAAATGTGGAGTTTCTGAGTCCTGCAGAAAAGGTCCAATAAATAGGACAAAAGAGAGTGTGGGAAGAGACAGAGGTAAGAAGCTTGTAGTTTGTCCTACCTTCAACTCTTATTGATTCTTTCTATTTCTAAATTTTTATCAAAAAGGTGTGCATTACTGTGATTATTCACATTAATTAACTTAATTAATTAATAAGAGTATCTATTCTAGGTTTAAGATAGTAGGTGTTTTTATCCTTATTCGGTTTGTGTTTTAAGCTGTCTCTCCTTGGACTTCTCACTTTAACATTATTGATACTCCCTCCCCCGTTCTTTTTTACTTGTCAATTATACTATTTTGGAATGTCTAATAATTCACCACTTTATATCTATGTTACTCTTACTATTACATATTATCTGTTTTTCAATGTTTAGGTGGCTTATATTTAATAATGCTAATTTGGTGAAATTATCCTTATTATTTATTGTTTTTTTATCTCTGTGTCAAATTAATAGTGGACAACTATTATTAGACAAAGGGAGTAATATATAAATGTACTATATATTTATTTTATCTTAACCGATATTTATATTTTTCAATTTTAGATGTGTATAAATAGACGTCTAAACTTACTTTAAAATTTAACAAGTTATACACGCATTTTACGTGACATGTATAAATCAGTTTAAATATATCTCACGTGAACTATCATCTAGGATATATACCACATAGGGCGATGTGTATTTATACACATTCAAAATTGAGGATGTATATATTAACACTGAGATCAAATTGAAAAATATATTTATGTATTACGCCTAATAATGACTATAATCATATGATGGTTTTGAGGATTCTTTATTTTATTTTTGTAATTTTATTATATAGTAAGTGGTCATGTGAGAGAGAGGGTACTGGCCAAGTGGGGTTCACTTTTCACTGCAAAAAATATATGAGATGATATAGTAGAATAGAATCTTCTTGGTTCCTATCACTATCCCTTCCTTCTCCCAAGAATTTTACATATATACTCAAAACAAAAACCAATGTGTTTGCATGTTCTTTACTGATACTATCAATTAAATAGGACTATAACATTATCTTATAATTAGTGGGCTCCCTCCATATGTTCTCTTAGATTTTCCACTTTCCTTTGTATGAAAATCTAAGTTTAAAATGATACATATTATGAAACCTAGACAATTTATTTTACCAATAATTAAGAAGGTTCAACGCCTATAAATAAAAGTTTTTTGAAATTTTTATTTGACAAAGTAATACATATAATATAATTTTTTAATACAGAAATCCACTTGCATCCCCAACTCACCCCAAAAATGATTTTCTCGTGAAATTCTTAGAAGGGAGTAAATCCTAAACCAATAACATATATACTTATTGTATTTTTTTACTTTTTTTTTGATAAATTTATACCATTAGACAGAGCGTCTATGTCTAATGGCCTTTTATTAATAATAAATTAAAATCCTCAACGTGAATAAGTACAAGTAATATACCTACTGTATTATCTTCTCTTATATATGAATTATTATCTTGAAAAAATATGAAATATATATATTCTTTTCTGTGAGTGCCATTCTAAAATGAACATTTATTCACTTAAAAAAATGTACATGAAGCCGAAGTGATTAATTGGCGGCTTCTTTATTTGCACAAAGGAAATTATTTACATAGAGAAGATTAATTTTTTATATGTCAACGTTATTATTTTATCTGTAACTACTTCATAATTATCCAATCTAAAATTGAAAACATCTATTCTATCATACTACAATAATATCACAAACTCAATGACTTAATTATATAATGATTATTTTCCTACACAACTGAAAAATGTTAGTTGCTCATTATAGTGCACGTTTTGTGGCTGATTGATCAACACACTCTACTTCATAATAATGAAATAATTCACATAAGTAATCATAAACTCATATTATAACTTGCTACTTATCATAACATTCATTTTGCTTCCTACCCACTTGCTAGAAACTTAAAAACTTAAAATATAGAATAAAAATAAATAAGGAAGTTATCATGAGCGATATTGTTTTCTAGAACTTATTAAATGTGCGGAGGGAGAGTTCTAGTTACGAATTCAGCCAAAATCTTTAGATATAATTAGGAAGTGTTTTACCCTAGCTCAATGTGGGATTTTTTGAGGGGAATTCAAATTTAGTCGGGCTCCAATGTAGATACTGAAACCGGATGAAAATAAATAAATAAATAATTTATGATTGAACTAGACTTGAGCTTTAAATATTTGTATGTTCTCCACAAATGAAAATGGCCACCTGGCCATATTTATTTAAAATCAGTTAATCACCAACACAAAATTCTAGATATTTATCTAATGACTCCCTCTGTTTCCATTTACATAACACTCTTTCATTTCTAATTAATCTAAAATTGATATTTTTTTTCAATTTAATACTTTTGATTAATTTTTCTTCCTATTTTATTCTTTATGAAATGATTTGATACATGATTTATTTCGATAATAAGTTTTAAATTTTTATTTATATATTTGAATTTTGTGTCCATTCAAACACATATGAACACAACTTTTCTATCCTCAGCATAAGATTGCGTACACATCATCTTTCTCAATTTTCACTTATGAAATTATAATGAATATATTATTATTATAAAATAATACTGAATATACTATTATTGTATACAATCAAATATCTTTACATAAATTAAGATGCATGAAATATTAGTTAGGAGATGAATTTTAAAAAGGAGAAAAATAGAAGGTACTTTTGAGATGGTACATCTAGATTGATGCAAAGAGAAGAGAGGTGCATGTGAAATATTCCCACATATAAGTATGTAACATGAATAGAGGAATAGAGTGGTGGGAATAAATATAGGAGGATGTGGAAAATTCCAAAAAGCAAGAATCACGAGAATAGCATAATAAAACAAAGTTAAAAAACTAAAAATAATACTATATACTATACATCAAAAGTAAAAAAATAAAAACAATTAAATAATTTTAAAAAAACAAGGACCCTGTCTCCATGTCAGCCGCTGAAACAGTGTACAGTGTGCAGTGACTATGGAGTGTGGACTGTAAAAATTTGAACTACTGCCTCACAAACAGAATAGTATAAACTATAAGGGGTCATTTGGGTCGAAAACAAGTTACGTTGAGGTTAGTTATATTGAGATTAATTATCTCGATTTATATTACTCAAAGAGTGTTTGAGGGAAAGGATAATTTTGTCATTTTGATTATTTTATCCTAGAATAATTGATTTCAATACTATATATTATTTCAATATCTGAAAAGAATAATATATTAAAATTTTATTCCAGAGCTATCTATGTTTGTCAAGTATACCAAACTTCAAAGAAAATTAGCTCGATACATTATAGCTCTCACTATATAGGAAATTTGGAGAAGGATCGAATATTCACTACACTAAAAACTGATTTTTAGTAGTAATAGCTTAATTGCCGCTAAATATATATGTATTTTTAGTAGCAATTAGCACTCTTTCGAAATGTCCCTAAAGTCTATAGCGACACTGGATCAAATGACAATTAACTAATATCAATAGATGCTTTAGCATTCTTTATTAATTTATATATTTATTGACGTTAAAAGTTATTTTTTCCCGATGCACCAGAATATATGTACCAAACCACCCACAAAGAGTAAGAAAAAACACTGAAGAAGAGAAGGTTTAGGAGTCTTCTTCTCAGAATTAGAATTAACAAAAAATATTGGAACTTTGGTTCTTTTTTCTTCTTTTTTTCAAAAGCTGACACCCTTGTTTGCTAATAATATTTTTAATTGTTTTTCTTTAATATTTGTTGTATTTAAATGTATTTTTCCTGAAATATATAAACAAATGTACCTATATTCATAAGTTCTTTAACTTCATGTCCTATTCGATATCCATGTTGTATATATGGTCAAATTAGGTCTACCGACGTGTTTAATATACAGACTGTGCATAGCATAATTCAGAAATAAAAATATTTCTTTGGATTTTCACAATGGAAATAATTAAAATTGTATATATGGCTCATCATAAAAATAGGAATAATACTACTTTAGTTCGAAACAACTTTCCTGATTATAATTACTTTTATATTATTAAGAGCTTGTTTGGATTGACTTAAAATAATTAACTTTTAAAAATTTACTTTTTAAAGTGCTGAAAGTCATTTTAAAAATAAATAGTTATGTGTTTGGATATAACTGTTGGAGTTGGAAAAAAAGTTGTTGATGTGTTTGGCAAATAAGTGCTAAAAGTCACTTTTTAAAATCAAAATGTCTGAAATACCTTTAAAGTTGTTAACATTATAAAAGAATTAAGAGTAAAAAAGTAATATACTTGGTCAAAGTAGAATGATTTATAAGTTAAAAAGAAAAGTAGGGGGCACCTTACTTTTAACTTTTAATTTATTTTAAGTTATTCTTATAATTGTCAAACACTCCAACAAGTCAAAAACTGACTTAAAAATTAGTTTGACCAACTTAAAAACCCATCCAAACACCCTCTAAATCACCTAAAATAACTATAAGTAATAATTTATACTTGTAGTGCTAAATAAATAAGGCTGGTAACTCTTTATAATAGATAAAATATAAAAGAGTAAAAAATTACATAACTCATAAATAATAGGCGGAGGAAGAGCATTTTTAAGCAAAAAATTAATATTGAGTAAAATTAGGGTCCTTTTTTTAACGAGGCAATTGGGGTCCAATCGATGAAAACAAAGCAAATTTAAGTCATTTTTAACCTGTTAGAGTTATTTTTTTTAAAAAATCTTTTTTTATCCGTATTATTTCGCTTGAGAGTATAAAAATATTTTACATAGTCAAAAGACGCAGAGCTAAAATTTTGAATTTATGAGTTCTGAATTAAAAAAAAAAGCAGGGTCATTCTCTCTGGGGCCGTCCCTGATCACATACTTTGATTGGTTCAATAGGATATATGTCACCTTCTACCAACAATAGATACCAGAATACTCAATCCACCAAGATTAGGTTAGGACTGAGGATAGATGAGAAGAAATCACATAACATATACGTCTCTACTAAAATTTAAATTTAAAACCTCATAATTTTCAATCCACTCCATTAGTAACTACGTCACAATCTTGGATATGATAATTTTGCCACTAGTATGCTATAACTTCGGAGAAATTAAAGGGTTATTATGAGAGATCATGACAATGAAATTAAGGAATGCTCGAATTGATTAAGGTTTGTCTACAAAATTAATGATGTGCTTCATGAAAAAAGTAACCTATAAGATACTATATATTATGTTGTCTTCATGATAATAATGTTGTAAAATAAAAAAGCAAACACTTTTGGATAATTTAGTTTAGCTTCTTAAGGAAGATTACTACTATTATGTTTTTTTAGAAAGTTTTGGATAATTTTTGTACAGAAGTTACTAGTTAGTGTGGAGAACAGCCAAAAAGAAATGAAAAAAAGTTATAAGTGATGATTGGCATGGTGAAATAGAGAAATTTTACTTTCTTTTAACAATAATAATTAATGAGTATCATAGATAGCCATGATCAAAATAATCAGTTGTGGTATCTTATTGAAATAATTACTCATCATTTTCCTATATGGTTTCACTTTGGGCCATGTTATATATGTCCCTACTATTTACTGTCAACTCTTACCACTTATAAAAAATGAATCTGTATTCTTTTCTCAATCGATGTTCGATATTTATATTGAGACTCAATTAAATTCACTTCAAATCATATTTTTTTTCAATATTACAAGTAAAATACGACTTCATATCAAGAGTTCAAACTTGAAAACTCGAATGAATCAGTGTTTTACTTTTATCGTCCCCCACCCCCAATAAAGGATATATAATGCATGCATTTTATGAACCATGTTCGTATTCTGACTAGAAGTTACGGTAGAAGGAAGTGACTCTTGATGTATATAAAAAAAAAAATCATAATTAAAAATACAACTATAGGACTTAGCTTTGGTTAAAAAAAATATATATGAAAAAGAAATTCTTGGGCCATTACAAGGAGAAAGAAAAAGCTATAATGATTTTTTTTGCAGCTATTCATGAAAAACTTTTTAGGCCAATAATTCAAAATACACCACCTGAGGCATGTCAAAAAGTGAAACAAAAAAATGGTTAGTTAAGCAAGTGGCTCAAAGCTCAAAGAAGCCTAGAAACAGTCTAAAAAGTAAATGAAAAAAAAAACAATTTCCCCATTCAATAATAAAAGTGTGAAATTTCAAAAATAAAATAAAATTACAATATGTTATATTGAAGTTTGGAATATTTACAAGAAGAAGAGAAGCAAATTAGAAGAAGAACTGAAATGTTGTCACTTAGGAACAGGCTTTTTTGAATCATGTCACGTAGTTCGATGGATGCTTTTTTATTTTTTTGTAATATATATATATATTTTTACCATATGATGCTTTTATGCCTGCAAAAAAACAGTAAGATGAGAAGTAGAAAAATTAAAAAATGATTAGATTCGAAATTGGGAAGAGAGTAAGAGTGTGGTATTGTTGGGTTGGTGCCATAACACAACAAATAGATACATACAAAATGAAGTCACTCGTTAGACGTGAAGTTAAAATAGACCACTCTTCTTCTTCTACTTCTATTTCTTCTAGTTTTCATATGATTCTAGTTCGTTTCTAAAGGATAGACTATCTAAGAAAAGGACCAAATTGCCCTTCTTAGTTTATTAAATTCAACAAACAAAAACAAAACATATCCGGTCTGATTTCACAAGTGAAGTTTGAAGAACGTGAACATAACCAGTCTGATTCCACAAGTAAAGTTTGAAGAAGGTGGACACATGATATTCAGTCTGATTCCACAAGTGAAGTTTGAAGAATGTGGAGTGTCTATATATATGCACACTTTATAATCCTTAGAGATTGTTTTTGATAGATTCAATAAAACCCTTCTTAGTTTATATATACCCAATTTAAGAACTAGATCATTCCCACGATAACATTCACTTCTTAAAAAAATAGAAAAGAGCGATAGATAAATTTTATAATTAAGCATTAAAATGGTCACTAATCCAATATAACGATTGATTACAAAATGTCAGATATGAATATAATATAGTGACGAACTTCATAGCTAATTTGGGTGTGTTTTTCTGTGTGTAGTGAAAAAAGAAGTTCAAATTATATACACTTGCTACATAGATATCTACAAAGAACTTGAGGTGTTTATTAACGTTAAAACAAGTTTTTTCTACAAATGATTAAGACAACAATATTCCTAATTTCCTACCAAAACATAACATCATATGGGAGATATAGCCAAAAAAACATATCAGTACCAAATATTATCCAATCCTAGTTTTAGAAAGTTGGTCAAAACTTCTAAAAGAAGACTAGGAAAATTTACACTCAAGTAATTTTTGTAATACTACTTACCAATAAATATATTATTATACAATTATTGATTATACACAGATTTCTTATTCCCAATTAATAATACCTCTGACCAAACTTACTGGATTGACCAAATAAAAAAGAAAAACTTTCCTTGAATTGTTTCTTTTTAGAACTTTTAGCTATGCTATTTTTTTGATATAGTTCCTAAAATATGTCACACGTCAAAAAAGTAAAGTCGTAGCTAGTCAAAGGTTGGTAAAAATAGAGAAAATGATGAAACTTAGCTTAGTTTGGAACTGTAGTAGTAATTTCACTAGTATTATTATTTTACAGAAGTAGCAGTTCCAAGAGAGATTTTATTTTACCCCTTAAAAAGACAGTAAAAAGGCCGGGGGATAGGTGTATAGAAAGAAGTAATATTGGTGCCACCGCCAACTTCATTATTTATCGATAATAGTCGTGCGGAGTCAAAATTTTCACTAAATTTTAAAAAAATATTATATATATAAATATTCATTTTAATTATATTTATATAACACTTTTATGTTTCTTAGCTCCGCCCCTAAACTACACACCTTCGTATGCATGATTATGATTATTGTACAATTTGGACATTATTTCGAGTAAAGTGGTTATTTAGTGTGTTATACTTTTTCCGTTTTAAATACACACCTTCGTATACATGATTATGTTTTTTTTGCACAATTTGGTCGCTATTAAGAATAAAATGATTAATTTAGTGCGTTATTTTTTTTTTTGTTTCAAAATAAGTAGTGTTTTAATTTTTTTCTTTGTTTCAAAATAAGTATGTTTTAGGATTTCAAGAAGAAATTGATCTTATTCTTCAAAAATTACCCTTGTTTACGTAACAAAACACCATTTTTTAGATTTCTATTTGATTAAACACTCTTTATTTTCTAAGAACGAGTAATTTCTTAAGAGATTTGTCTAATCTAAAAACACCACTTATTTTGAAACGAAACGAATTTACTTTATATAGTTGTAATAGTGTGCGTGAGAGGATGAAAGCCTATGTCTATTCTAAAAGCACCACTTATTTTAAAAAGAAAGAATTTTATAATGTTGTAGTAGTGTGCGTGAGAGGATGAAAGTCAGTAGAAAGAGAAGAAAAAGAAATGTCACGGGTTTGTCTTGAAAGGCCCTTAATTTCACAGTCCTAGACATACAGACACTTATTCTCTCTCACTACATAACCGAGGTCTCTTTCCCTTCACTAAAATATTACTTATATTATAAAATAAATACTTCTTTACCCCACCCCCTTTTCACCCCCCACCTCAAAATAACCTCCTTATTATTACCTCCCTCATTCTCACATCTTCTTAACATTTTTTCTTGTCATCTTGTCATTTTCTCTCTAAAGAATTTGCACCTTTTTTTTCCCCTTCTTGTTCAAATGGCTTTGATGCTAGATAATTGTGAAGGTATATTACTCTCATTAGACTCACACAAATCAGTTCCAGCTCCATTTTTAACAAAAACATATCAACTTGTTGATGACCCCTCTACTGACCATATTGTTTCTTGGGGTGAAGATGATTCTACTTTTGTTGTTTGGCGTCCACCTGAATTTGCTCGTGATTTACTCCCTAATTACTTCAAACACAACAATTTCTCTAGCTTCGTACGTCAACTCAATACTTATGTAAGTATTTTAACAAAAATTTACAAATTTTTTTTAATTTTTTTTTTTTAGTTATAATATTGATTAAATTTCTTCACATATGATTAGGGCTTTAGAAAAATAGTACCGGATCGATGGGAGTTCGCTAATGAGTTCTTCAAAAGAGGTGAAAAACATTTATTATGTGAAATCCATCGGAGAAAAACCGCTCAGCCAGTACAAAGTATGTCAATGAATCATCACCATTCATATCATACGGGTTCGGGTTTTTTCCCGAATTACCCGAATAATTATAACCCACGACTCAGTATCTCTCCACCCGATTCAGACGAACAATTATTCCAACAACAAAATATCAATTGGTGTGATTCGCCTTCTTCAAACAATAATGCGAGCAACAACATCATCACCAACACCACCACCAATACAGTAACCGCGTTGTCGGAGGACAACGACCGGTTACGTAGGAGCAATAATATGTTAGTGTCGGAACTTGCACACATGAGGAAACTTTATAACGACATTATTTATTTCGTTCAAAATCATGTCAAACCTGTTGCACCTAGCAGTTCGTACAATACTTGTTCACTATTACCTGCTTCAGCTACACCTATAGTCCAAAAAAACATGAATATTCATCATCAATTTGGGTATCAACAAATTACAAACCCTAAAAATGTTCTTATCTCCAACATCAACAACAACGTAGTGTCACCAAGCAAGACATCACAAAGCAGCAGTGTGACGATTCTTGATGAAGCTAATGGAGGTGATAATACAAGTACAAAATTATTCGGTGTTCCTCTTATGTCCAAGAAAAGAGTGCATCCTGAATATTCATCTGCTTATTATTCTAAGACGAATATGGTGGAGACGAATAAGGCAAGATTAATGGTCTTGGAAAAAAATGATCTAGGATTAAATCTCATGCCTCCTTCTTCATCTTAGACTTTATTTCTTATTGTTATTAGTATTATTATTATTCACCCACACTACCTTATGATTATTGAAGAAACTTCAAGTTTTTTTTTTATCTCTAGCTTTTACATTATTATCAAAATGTTAGTAGATCATGAGATGTTGTACTTGTGAGTTTTTTTTTTGTCTTTGTGTAAATATAACTTATTTAACCATGATGAATGCAGGTGGGTTAATTTTTGTTAGGGTTGAAAAAAAAGTAGTACTATAAATTAGTTATTTTTATTTTTATTTTTTAGATGTCACTTATTTTTATGTGTGTTCTAATTCTTCTTCTCCTTTATTTCTGGTTTTGATTTATCTGAAGAAAATTTCAGTTGCATTTATTAATGCACACGAGAGAGAGTTATATGGTTAGCTCTGAAATATGCTTTCTTCTTTTTCAGTTTCAACTTATGTAGAAAGCTTCAGAACGTTCAGTCAATTGACAAATTTTTTTTTCTCTGGGGGTTTCTCTCTGATCAATACATTTATGAATTCTACGTACAAATATAGACACATCTTTAAAGAAAAATACATGTAAAAGTTTGAAATCATGAAAAAAGAGAGAGATGCTTATATTTGAACGGAAGATTTATGAGAAATAAGTTTTTTACCTTTGTTCTGAGAGTGTAGGGGTCAGATATGTATACACCATCATTTGATAATCGGAAATACACAATTAATTATGTCAAAATTAAAATTTGTTCGGTGAATATTAATTAATTAGCACTAAGGATTGTGTAATTATTGAGGTAATTATTATGATTATAAGTAAGAAAGTTAAAGTATATATGATCATAATTATTATGATTTATGGCTTCTCTGATTATTAAGAATATTGTGGAGCATCTCAATTTCTCGTTTACTGAACTTGCACGGTCAGACACAAAAAAGTGAGTAAAAAAACACAGAGATGAGAACAAAATCATGTACAGAACCTAGAAAAAGATAAAAAATAACTAAAATATTAAAAAATATTTAGTTATTCGATGACGGTGAAATTATTTTTTTTAAGAAAAGAGAGACTGAAAAATGTTTTTTTTTGTTTGTTTGATACGTTTCTATCAAGGCTTCTATACTTCTTCTGAAAGACCAGAGAGGAAAAAAAAAAACCTATGTCTTTTCCTACTTTAAGCATCTAATTTTGTTGTGTTTGAAACTCTCTATGTGTCCACTTCTTCTTCTAACTTCTTTTATCATTAGACACTCTTTGGATTTTTGTGCAAGGGAAAGGGAAAGGGAAGATAGGTTTTTTATTTGACTGGTGGTTAAGAAAACCAAATATCTTTTTTTTCTTTTCTACTCCTACTTTACTTGTTCCTTTGTGTAACAATCATACCAAGTAAAGTTTGCTTTTGCTTTCCTACACTACTCTCAAATTTATCCCTTTTTCACTGTTCTTTTTCTCTTAATAACATGATGTAAATTCAAAGATTTAAAATTATAACGCGTTCAGAATTAGTGTGATCTTATTAGCAGATGTATTTAGAATATGAAGTTATAGCTGGCAGAAGCAGAGTCAAGATTTGAAGATTGAAAGTGCTTTAAGCAAAAGCTAGCTACTAGTATTGAGATACAGTTAAATATATAAAAGTAGGATTTTTTTTAATAACTTAAGGTTTTAGGCAAGATGATTATTACATACTTTATTATTGGATTCATTCAAATCCGTGTTTAATATTGTAGCTCTGCGCTGGATTACTATATGATCTTATGTATGAGTCCATCCCACTAGCTAGTCATATTGTCTGTTTTAAATCTAAGTCTGCAAGACTTTAAAACGTATTATTATGGTCTAAGCCTTGTTTTGATCTCCCGTATTTTATCAATGTGGGATTCACCTAGCTAGGATGTTACATCTTATTATATGTATACTTGCTTTGTAATTTGTTTTTTGTTTGTTTGTATATTTGTATTTAATTAGAATCGAACGTAATGAATTCAATTAAATTCAATTGGTAGATCCACCTCAAGACAAATACTGTGAAAGCTAAATGTAAAGCAAGAAGAAAAAGAGTAGAAAAAAGAGGCTTCTCAAATCTTGGCTCATGCATTTATTTGGTCTTATTTTTTTATAATTATAAAATAAGAGAGAAACATATATATAATAACCCTAAACCTATCTAGTTTGAATGAAGGGTGGGTTCGTTTAGACTCTCCTTGTGTCTTTTTCTAAGAAGAAAGTGGCACGTGGTAGGAAGCTGCACGTGTAGTACATAGAATTTGTAGAAGAATATATCTATACACACACTTAAGAGATCCTTCGTAACGGGTTAGAGTCATGTAAATATTAGTAATATATAGAGATAGTAATATATGTATTATGTTATGCATGTATTAGTTGTGTAGTATCAGTTATTTCGCCTTATATCATACGTACAATTACATATATTCCCTCATAATTTATACATGTATTAGTTATACAAATTTCTAAATTGAAAATCAAACATCGTATTAATTTATACATGAATAACTTATTTCATAATCAACTACCAAATATAATATTACATAAACATGAATTAAAACTAACATAACTCATCTCCAAACCAGCTACCAATCGATCGCTTCAAAGAAAAAGGAAAAGGAAAGATGGTGGAATGGGAATATTTGGGTCTATAGAAAAAAGTGAAATACGGATCATCCGGTTAAAGATACTTTAATCGATTGTTGGTGTGTTGCTTAACAGCCGTATTGGACCATGACACAATTTTTGAAATTTGGGAAAAGCAAAAAAAATAAATTCTATAAAAAAAATTTGTATTATTATTAATAAAGTGAATATAAAGATTGGAATTTTCTATGTCGAGTCTTTTTAGTGTACACTTTATTGACATTTTCCTTCGAAATACTACCTTTATTGACGATTTAATAAACTTTGAATATATAGTACTTGTACTAAGTAATAATTAAATTACATGTATATATTGTAAAGTTTTTAGAAGAATCTTTTTACTCTACTTTAAACGAGTAGAAGGTTTAAAACTTTTTCTGTTTCTACAATTTTCGAAACGTGCAATCATGGAGGAACTAATTGTTTCCTACATATTTGTAAGTGCTAATTAATTAATTACTACGTAATTACTATAATTATTACTACTTTGAAGACAACGGAATATAAATTCAAAAAACACTGGCCCTATTAGAAGAATCCATGTTGATTTCATTTGGGATCTTAGTGTCTAAATCAGTTATAAACCAATTGATTGCGTTTATTAGACTTTTCCATATTATGGGGGGCATGTTTTTGAATACTTATTTGACTAATAGAGTGAAGATTATTTTAAGACACAATTAATATGTAGTGCATCTTCTAGGCAGCATTTTACATTTTAAAATGAAATTTTCTTATGCGAATCTGTATGAATCAAACTTTAAAATAAATATAGAACCGCAAATGAGAAACAAACTTTTTTTTAATGACCCAGAGAATTATTTAAGCATAAGTGAAACATTTAATAATGATATATAATTCACAAGGAATATGTATCAAACTAAAAAGAAAGAAATAAGAAGTTTTTTCATTCACTCATAATAAATACAATCTCAATAATCTTCATTATACTCCCTTTATTCGTTTTAATTTGTTCACTTTAGAATTTGTATGTCTTTTATAAAATACGTAACGATTAATATAAATATTTTATTATAATACTCATATTAACTAATATATAGCTTTAATTCTTAAAAATAATATGAATAAATATTTTATCACAATTCCAAAGTATTGAGTCATAAATGATGCAGGATTAGGCTCCTTTAAATCAAGATGGTCAAACTTTAATATGTCACAAGCAGTGTATGTCCTCATTAATTGAAACCAAATACATTATATTCTCCACCAATTTCCTAAAATATGTTACATCAACAAAGTCTCTAGTACCATCTTTAGTCAAACTTCAAATTCTCTCAAACTTGGGTCATAATTTATTTTGTTTAACTCATGTTAAATTTCTTTTATATGTTTTTCATTATGCATGTATCTGTTAATAATGAGTAATAACTACTATAGCCTTAAAGGCATCCAATTGGTTTGTACTTTGTCTTGTATTCCCATTAGACTCCAATTCCCTTTTTGTAGGTGATAGAGTAGTGTCATCAACAAGCAATTTGTCATATTTCTCATGTTTTAACTAATTGTAATTTTATTTTCATACTAAAAAGTGATTAAAATTTTGAAACAGTAGGTACATGTTGATTTGTGGTCTAAAAAGTGGTACATATGTCCATTTTCTCTAAAAGAATTTGATTGGGATTTGTTATAGAGAATTGCTATGTTTCTAAACGGTATGAATTTGTTGTACTCAAGCTGAGGATCTCGTGGAAACATCCTCTTTACCTCCACGAAGTAGTGGTAATATTTGCGTACACTCTACTCTCCCCAGATCCCACTTATCGGATTTCATAGGGTATGTTGTTGTATGGAATTGCTCAATAGCAATGTTATGGGATTTTTGGGCCGAACTGTTATAGGGAATTGCAATGTTAATGGACTTTTTGGGCCGAGCTGCTATAGGGAATTGCAATGTTAATGGGCTTTTTGGGTCGAGTTGTTATAAGGAATTGCAGTTAATGTGCTTTCTTGGGCCAAACTTGCCCAGCCCAAATATTAATAGACCCTGAAGTACCAACGTTCTTCAAACAATTTCAAACTCGCGCAAAAACTCAAACTATTCCGGCAGTCAACCAATACAGTGAGTGCTTCTAGCAAAACCTACCAAATGACGGAACCGGAATTGGTAATCGCTTCATCGCCGACCGACGCCGGTATTGGCTGTTGGGACCTCCATACTGGCGCCGAGCATCTCCGATATCGAACTTGCTCCTCACCTTCTCACGGCCTCACCTGTGTCGGCGGCCGCTTTCTCGCCTCCTCTCAACTCCGTGAAACTAAATCTTCTTCAGGCTCTATCCTGTACTGGTCCTGGAACAAGGTAACAACAAAAAAATTCACTTGTATTATGTAAAATTTGTAAATTCACACTTTTGTAGTACATAGTTAAGCTGTTTGATTAATTGCCTGTTAGAAAGCTTAGTTTTGGTAGAACTGTTATGTATACGTGTAGTGCTGCAATTATTGATATTTTATTAATTACATTTGTGTAGCCTCCAAGTGGAAGTTAAAAGCTTCCCAGCGGAACCTATAAGTCCACTTGTTTCCAATAGTGAGGGAACTTATATAGCCGGAGGAGGTGCATCCGGTGAAATATACTTGTGGCAGGTTTATACCAACTCTTTCTTTGTCATTTTGTCTAGTTTAGTAGCTCATTGTATCTGGCAGTCCGATTAAATGTTCTATGTTTTGTTTCTATTTATAGGTTGCGACTGGTAAACTACTTAAGAAGTGGCATGCTCACTATAGGGCGGTTACTTGCTTGTTATTCAATGATGATCAATCACTTCTGATTTCCAGTTCAGAGGATGGATCTGTTCGAGTTTGGTCTCTTATAATGTATTATTTGCTTCATATGTTTTTGTACTTGTCTAGATTTTGTTTGATGATCTGAGGACTAATATCCGGAACTTGATTGACATTAGGGTATTTGATGACTTGTTGAGAGGGAACGCAAGACAGCCTTATGAGTTTAGTTTCTCTGAGCATTCTTTGAAGGTGACTGATGTTGTGATTGGGTACGGCGGAGCTAGTGCAATTATTGTTTCTGCTTCAGAAGATAGAACTTGCAAGGTTTGCCTTGTATTTTACGGCTAAGAAATTGTTTGTGCTTTTTGGTAAATTTGAAGAACAAGCTGCTAATGAACTTGACCACTATGTTTGTTGTCAATCATAAAGAATTAAGTCAAGTGACTCTATGACAATTCGTTCATTCTTTTTATGGTTTCAGACTGTTGTTTGCTCAATGTTGTAGTGATTGTCAATAAATAGTTAGTGATGCCAGTTATACCTTTGCCTGATTCTCAATATTCTTAGTTGTCCATTTTTCATAGGTTTGGAGTCTTTCTAGGGGAAAATTGTTGAGAAACATTGTGTTTCCATCAATAATTGACGCAATTGCATTAGACCCCGGGGAAGATGTCTTCTATGCTGGTGGTAGAGATGGGAAAATATACATAGCTGCACTAAATGCTGTTGCTGACCCCAACAATAATTATGGATTGCACATTCTTGGGTTTCTCTCTGAGCAAAGGTTTGCAATATCTATGATTTGTTATATAGATAGTTGTGTGCTCTCACTAATGAGAACATTTGGTTTTGTAAACCCTAATGTTTTTTCCTTTTTGTTTTATATTTAAGATATTCGGAAAAGCTTCCCTATGACTTCTTATGTTTCATTAGTACCTCTATATGGTTCTTTCTGTCCCGTGGAGTACATGAAATCACCATATGGGTCTGCTTAATTTTTGTTGGCATCACTTATAGCTTCATTTTGAAGTGTCAAGCATGAAAGGTAGTTGCTTGGAATCTCCATATTATTCTTCAATGCTGTAATTCAAGAGCCATTTAGTAGGAATCTAATAGTTTAGGCATGTAGTATGGAGTTTGCGTTCTGGCTAATGCATGGTTAAAATTGTGACTAGGGTATTACTCTCAATATGTTTATGGAGTTAAAATAGTTTCATGATGTTCTTTATGGACTATGGCTAAATATTCCCTGCAACTTTTCAACTGTATGAGGACATGCCTGTATGAATTTTCTGTGGCAGGAGTTGCCTTATTTCCTGCAGATACATGCTAATTTTTGTCTCCCCTCCCTTGTCTGTTTTTCATTTTCCTTGAATAACTTTACAATGATTCATGAAACAGCAAGGCTATTACATGCTTAGCATTAAGTGCAGACGGCAGCTTGCTAATTTCTGGATCAGAGGACGGCATGGTTCGAGTGTGGAATACCAAAAACCATAACATCACCCGAATTTTTAGGCATGCAAAAGGTACTGTTGATGTCCTGAGTACTTCTTCAAATGACTCGTTGCTACCATATTAATACAGTTTGCTCCTTGAAATTCTTGAAACATTGTTAGTCGTGCATAAGAAATCTGTTTGTTAAATGTAAGGTTGATTTATTTGCAGTACTTCTAAAAGTTCTAGTAAGGTTTGTCTAAGTGATTCCATAATCCATAATGGTATGGAAGATTGCTATTCAACGCATCGTTAAGAGTTCTGTCTTCTAGGGTTGTGGGCTTGAAAAGATAAATCACTTTATGTCTCCAATGAACGATTAAGGCTTGAAAAATGGTGTTTTCCCTCTTGAAATCATCCTAATGTCTTGCAACAGTTAATAAGTGCAGAAAGGATAAGACTAAAGCTATTTCGACTAGGACACTAGGTAGTATCGGCATATGATAAATCTGATGATTCTATGAGCAAAATATGACTCATGGTCACCTATTGATATCGAGTTTCGACCTCTTCTATTTTCTTAACATCTTCTCTTTGTATTAACTTTTTCCAGGTCCAATTAACAATATTGTTGTTGTTAGACAATCATCTCTTATGAGTACTAGAGGATCTGTGAATTCCCAAATGCCTTCCGTTAAGAGACATGGGGTATCATTACCTCCACCATTGGAAAAGTGTGCTAACTCAGCAGATGAAAATGACTATAAGGCAGTAATTGGCCCCCGGATCGATCCTGATAGATCTGTTGAAGCTTCATATATCAGTATTCAATCCCTAAGTAATCAAATCTTAGAACTTCAGGTTAGATTTTCTTTGGTTATAAATCTGTTGCCTGTTTTTGTTCTTTCAACTCCCTCTCACTACAATTGTATGTTTGACATTCTCAAATGTCTTTGGTTATAAATTTGACATTTACAACGGTAAATCCATATTCACTGCTTCCCAATTTAATGGTCTTAGTTTGACTTGGCATGACTATTTATGAGACGAAATGAAAATTGGTAGATCTTTTTTGTATTATAGATGTGTTAAACATCTTATTGGAATTAGACCCAATTTTGGGACGGTAGAAAAGGATCAAAAGGCTCTTTTCTGGGGAAGAGGGAGTACTTTACTTCATCATGTCTTTCTGATGGGGAATAGATACTTTCAAAATGAGGATTTAGCTTTTATGTCAAATAGACACCAAACTCTATTCAATTTTTCTTTACTTGTTTATTTATCCTTTAATATCTGTTGATATGATTCGGGATGCATGCAAAATAACTAAAAATAAATTGATTAATGAAAATCACAGGATAGGAATTTGATCTGACAACAGCTGGGCAAAATCCATCTCTATGATCGCTAAACTTGCTTCCTTTCTTGCTTTCATGAAGCCAACCTATTCCAACTGTAATTGCAGAACAAAAAGAATCTCTGGCAACAATTGGGGTGAAACCAATCACCCATAAAGAATGACAAGAAGGACCATAATATAAAGATCTAAAAAAGAAAGAATTACAATCAAGAATCTTTTCGGAAAGTAATTACAAAGTTCAATCTGATCAAAGAATGTTCCAAGCCTCACGACGATGTTTATCAATCTCAAAGTATGCAAAAACTTCTCTAAAAACGAGCTCTAACTGCATTTTTACATAACAAGAAAAATCAATAGGACATATTGTTCCTAAAATCTCTTTTGAGTTTCGACCCGTCAGAAATCAGATCAATGATCTGGATGCTCCAGCAAATAGCCTCTGCTCTACCACTCCCACATCAATGACTCGAAACCAGATAACGAATCTAGAGCCTTTCCTCAGTCAACCCCAGATCAACCACTTTATTTGGAAAAAGATCATTTTTTCATGTTTTAACCAATTCTTAAATATCACGTGACTCCTTAAAGTGCAATCCATAGATGCTGTAGGACTTGGAACAAGTTAATGGTCCACCAGGCATCTCACAGTTGTCTGCCCAGGATTATATCACCAATTTAGTCGCTCTGCAGAAATTATCTCGCGTAACTCTTCATGTGCTGCACTGCTTTCATGAACTACTTTTCATGGAAGATTCATGTCAGAATGTTTTAGCCTCTAGGACAATGTCTAGTCAATAATTTTTCTATTATTGACGTGTATCATCTAAAAAATTTATGTTCTATATTTTTTACTTTAGTATTGTACTTAACAAAAGTTTGGTCTTGCCCTCAGTTGCTGCTTTGATAGTTAATCCCATTGCAATAGATAATGTCGTACTATTGCCTGAAAAAGTTATCACCTATTTCAATTAATAGCGAGTTTTTCCTGCATACAGAGACAAGGCTCTTCTGCTGCTGCTGAAATGGAGATCGAAAGGCTAAAACTTGACCGCAGCAGGTCCATGCAAATGATTCAGCAGTGGGAAACAAAGTTTCAAAGTCTGCATCAGTTTTGTGTAACCGAGCTATTGGATGCAGAACAAGCTGGAAATGCTTAGGGACAGAGTCTAGTAACATATTTTTCTAAAACATGGTGAGCGGAAAGACGAAAGGGGAAAGCGAGATTTGAAACTTCCGCCTACATGATGGTATGTGAGTGTGTTCACCAAGTTAGCTAGCTCTCAACCGCGGCCTACGACATCTGCAGCAGTTTAAGTTATTTTCACCTAATGATTCAGCCGCGATCAGTTTTGACAATATAGATGAACTTTGATTATTATGTGTACTAGAAGTTTTCCATGAACAAATAGATTTAAACTATTGCTTAACATTTGGATTCAGTTGATTCTGCGAACAAATAGATTAAATTTTACATTTTATTATGTATCTGAATGTAGATCTTGAACTATTTCACTAGCTGCTATGAGATATAATCTAAATGTTTGTCAAATATCCTTTTGTCCTCTTTTACATGGTAGAGAATTCAAAGTTTTGACTCAAAAATCTCATATTCTTTTGTCGTATAAAAAGATTATGGTCATATTTTAAAGAAAAGATGACCTTTGCAACAAACAAACGTGACAAGAGTCAACAGTGATAAGCCAATAGCAGTAATTTTTGAAAATCCAATATATCTTGTCTTGAAGAGATGGGAAAAGTTGGATGAGACAAATTGAAATTACAAGAACAAAAGAGTTGAAAGGATTGGCTTAGTGGTCCCCTTCCTGATAAACCTCGAGGACACTCAACTCTAGCAAGATAAAAATCATTTTCATGATCACATTGTTGCTCAATTGGATGCTTTATTTATGTGAAAACAAACAAGAGAGTGAAATCTTATTATTAATGACCTTTCAATCTTATGATAATCAATCCCTCTTGTCCAATTACATCCCTCACACTTATTGAAACATCTCGTTAGATACGAACTCAGAATTTAAAGTTTATGGATTTCTACATCAATAGTACTGACGGAACCAACAATTTCACTAAGGATGTTCAAAATATGAAGTAAACACACAAATAAATCCACTTGATTCACTTTTAATTAAAAGTTATTAGGTTCACGTGAATTGATAAGCGGGTCTCTAGGTCTGCCCTTGCCTCCGTACACTGCATGAACCTAAAAGGGAATTGGAAAAGCACGTGCATGGATCTAAATGGAAATGAAAAGCTACAAGTTTTGGCTCAAATGTTTTCCATACAGAGAAAATAATGGAATTGATGACATGTTCAAAGCCTGCACCCTCAGCTCCAAACAGAAGATGATTTACCAATAAGAAGTAAAAGATAAATTGTGAAGTAAAAAGGAATTGAATTCCTGCACTCAATTTTCCTTCCCTAGAAAAGTGGTACAAACATTGTGAAAATGAGAGCACAAAGGGATTGGAACCAAACAATTGGCATATCATGCTTTTCTCACTCTTTGATTGCGCAATTTGGCAGTGCAACAATCATCTTCCCAACTTGTTGAGATGAAAATCATGTGGAAAAGAGATCAAAAAAAAGTTGGACCACTTCTCATTTATCATTGCTTTTAATAGTTTTATTTCTTTTTTTGAACTGCTTTGAACTATTAGTTCTGTAATTCTTGAGTCGAGGTTTCTATTGGAAATAATCTCTCTATTTTGAAGTAAAGGTAAGGTCTGCATACACTTTATCCTTCCTAAACCTCACTTTGTGAAACTACACTGAGTATGTTGTTGTTGTAGCAATCAGAATAGTGGTGAAGTGACAAATACTATTTCATTTTTGATTGCTTTTAATTGTTTTATTTCTTTTTCTCAACTGCTTTGGACTATTGTTTATGTTATTATTGTTTTTTTTATCAGACGGTCTATCAAAAATAAGGTAGAGATAAGATTTAAATAGATTCTATTTTCTCAAACCCCACTTTATGAGGTTACATCGAATATATTTTTATGGAAAAATTACTAAAGTACACACCTTTAAGTATATTATTTTTCATTTGTCTCTATATCTTTTTAAAATAACTAAAATATCTTATTTTAATAATGTATATGTACTGTATTAATGTATTAATGTATCCGTGCTTGTATTAATGTATCCGCGCTTTCATTAATGTATTCGGATTGAGTTAATTTTTATTTTAATAATGTATCTGTATTAATGTATTAATGTATCCGTGCTTGAATTAATGTATCCGCGCTTTCATTAATGTATCCGGATTGAGTTAATGTATCCGTATTAATGTATTAATGTATCCGTGCTTGTATTAATGTATCCGGATTGTGTTAATTTTAAGAGATTATTGTAATTAGAAAAAAAGTAGGGATAGATAGTAATTTCATCTTTACACTATGTGATTTATGTAACTTACTTGGGCAATCCTGTTCTCCTGAGCTAGTTTTTGGGTTGAGTAGGATTAGGTGTCATATCCTTACATGGTATTAGAGTCAGGTCCATTCCTGTTTGGGCTCTCAGTCCAAGCTCCAATTGAGCCTAGGTGTGAAGGGATCCGGCTCCCCTCCATTACCCCTTCCCTCCATTTCTTCAAGTGCACGTCTAGATGAGAGACATGTGTCTTATTTAAAGTTTAAAGGTCAAGTTTATATTATATTAACAAATATCATAACCATAGTTAAGTCAATTAATTTTAGAAAACTACTCTCTAAATTTGGTAAGAATTACAATATATTCTATACAAAATTTGGTATTTATTAATATCATTAATTTCATCTTGTATTTAAATATCATACAATTTTAATATTTAAATATAAGATGAAATTAATGATATTAATAAATATCAAAATTTTGTATGGAATATATTGTAATTCTTATCAAATTTGAAGAGTAGTTTTTTAAATTTAGTTGATTTAACTATGATTATGATACTTGTTAATATAATATAATCTTGACCTTTAAATTTTAAATAAGACACGTGTCTCTTATCTAGACGTGCACTTGACGAAATGGAGGGAAGGGGTAATGGAGGGGAGCCAGATCCGGCGTGAAGGGGGTGTTAGAGTGGGTAAAAGTCCTACATTGGTTGAAGATTAGACTGGTGGCCTATGGATTTGGGCTAGTAAATACTCTTTCATTCTTAATTAGATGTCTCAAATTTGAGCCTTAAATATGAAGTTGTGTTTATTAAAAAGCGGTTTTACTTCCAATATTAAACTTTTCAACATGAATCTATATTTAGTCCGGCCTTAATACAGATACCACAATGAAAAATCTATGATAATATTAGTATTTTTTTTTTCTTTTTAGTCTTTTATATATATATATATATATATAAAGGAATTCTTCAGAGCACTTGATCTGCAAGTCCCAATGAGAAAGGAAAAGAAATTTGGAAATATTTTTAAATATAAAGTAAGAATATAAAAATAGGAATAAGGGAACAAAAGATAAGGTGATGCAACGGTGATAATACAAAGTAAAAAAAATCATCCCCACCCAACAACAAATTCTGCCTATTTTTGGCTTCTTTTTATCCAATCGAACCCCTTCTTGCAGAGAACATGTCTCTTTTTTTTCCCTATAAAATATAATATCTTATTCTATCCATTTTTAATGCTTCAAAAGAAACAAATAGATTTTTTTAATTATATATATATATATATATATATATAAATATATATATATATTTTAAATGTCCCCCCCACCCCCACCCCCCTAGCCAGCTGTGGCACTTATGTTAAATTAAAATTTAAATAAAAACTAGATAGGTCTTGAGAGTTTCTTGTATTGGTATATTGCACTATACCAAAAAAAAAACCACATGTTTATTTTTTGTTTGTTGCTTCCCTTTCATATTTTACTTCTACCATATCTACTGCAAAATCACAACTGTCATCATGATGATGAGCCAGATAGATCTTCTAGGTTCTTCTAGTTTTGCCACTTCAAATTTTAGGAGCTATAAAGAATTGATTTATTAAGTTAGTGTGTTTAACTTGTGACAGTATAGGTTGATTATTCCTTTAAGATATTTATATAAATAGTCGATCAGATTTATTATTTATTTTGTCTATATTATAAATAGTTATATACATATTTTATATGAATTATACATATATTATATATTCATCGACTATTTAAGTTAATTCTTCATCTCAACAATTTTAACTATATAGGTTGTCAATTACCACAAAAAATTATCGAATAAGTGATCATCCTTAATCAGAGTATCGAGTTCGAAAATTAGAAATGAAGAATTCATGATCATGTTGATAAGGAGCACCCCTCCTGGTATTCTTAATCTCATGATATTGAAATTGCCAGAATTGAATCTGTTTTTGTAATTACTTCGTGAATATATCCAATGCTTTAAAAAATATAATTTGCACAATATAAAACATTACGTATAAAAAAATACTACAATAACTATCAATTATCAACCTGAATATGCTACCATCAACAGATGTGGTGTAGCGGATGGGGCTATGTGGTAAAAATTCTTGGTAGAGAGCGCTTCCCCCACTCTCCCCCAAATAGAGACCTACGCGGCGTGAATCCAAAATAATCGGACTCCACTGAGAATATCGGACATCAGTAGGAAATAAAATAAAACAAAACCTGAAGATGCTGAATGCAAATTTTAAAGCAATTATATTGCTTAAGACGTACAAAATATTCAACGGGAATCTAGGGTTAATTAAATTAGTCGTCAATCGTCAAATATAGCTGCTGCATAAATTTGTAGCGTTGAATTAATATACATGCAGTGTATAACATGCATAAGAAGTTGCTATTTAATATATACATGCAGTGTATAACATGCATAAGAAGTTGCTATTTAACATGCATAAGAAGTTGCTATTTAATTTTATTTGGTAATAAAGATAATTGATTTTAAATGCTCTGAGTATTCAATTCAGTAGAGTCTATATGCACTTGCTTATTGTTGGTTGAGTGATAATAACTAAATAGAGACATGTCCTTTGCATTTTCTGGACGCGACTAAATTTGGATTCGGTTTATTTTTTAGAGTGATGTTTTTAAGAGAATTTTTCATTCTCCGAACTCAAACGTATGATCTGTGATTAAGAATGAAAAGATTTCGATCCTTGTTGGTGACATGTCCTTTACTATAATTAGTATTTGTCGTTTCGGATATATAGAATAAGAAGACATATTTACTTCGTTTCTGCCCGTCAAAGTCGCCATCAACTTCTCTATCATAATCTGTAGTTGCAGTTTTTCTTTTTAATTATTTAATTTCTATTATATGGACTGAATTGTTTAACAATGAGAATCGTTACTATTATTAATTGCTGAGTGAATTATTTAGTCATTTTGAATATATGACTAAACTTTAGACATTTGTAGAGCATGTGCTTTGAACGATTATGAAATTAACTTGTTGGGATCGAAATAACAAACGTTATGTGAAAGTTAAGCAAACTTTGAAAGCGATAACTTAAACGATTATACTAAAAGAAATATAATACTTAATATGATCTGATCACGCTGCCTACCTATTGAAAATTAATATATGAAATATAAAACTTATTGAGAGATAACCTCCTCAAAATAAAACTTTTTCAATAACTATATTGTGGATATTACTGTGTTATTATGGAGTAGGTAGTTATTAACTTATTATAAAGTGAAGAGAGTAAAAATATTTAAGTAGAGGTGTTAATGGCAGAAGAAATTAATTGAAGAAGCAGTTCACCACAGGTAAGTTCGTTAGCATAAAAACAGCACATGAAACAGTACTCCACTGCACAAGCTGATCCACCTCGAAATGCGTTCCACCCCCACCCCCACCCCTCCACCCCCATACCCTAACAAAGGTTCAAAAACTTAAAATTGTAAGTTGCAGTCCATCGATATCATAATAGTAATACCCCTAGTAATAATGATACAACCACCTCCTTCTTCCCATTTTTCTTCCACAACAATGTATACGAGAGACGGTTTCAGAATTTAAATATGAGCTAACGTTCAAGAAAAATGGACATGCAAAGCTATAATCAACGCTACGAAATATGCATGTCTTGCTCAAAATATTTTAAGTTGTCCATAGATTACTTGAAGAATATCTAAACAGTCTAGCTAGGGTTAGATTTTTCGCAGCTTATATAAACATGACTTACTTCGTCGATTATTTGGCCATATTTCATTGAGAAATAAAAAGAGTTGATGACTCGTCGTGGGTTTTCTTTCCCTTGAAGGTTTCCCATGTAAATTGTAGATTCTTTTTTCCTGTTATTATCTTACTTTCATTAGTCGTTGTCTCATAACACATCTTAATAATCAACATATACTTTTGATACAGAATATAAATTTATATGTAAAAGTTCATAAAAACTTAAATATTGAATCCGATTCTACCTTCAATAATAACAAATGAGGTCTTTTGCCGCCGACATCACCGGCCGGCGGTGAGTTGACTTATTTCAATGAGGGGGTGGGGGTGGGGGTGGCGGGGGTGGGGGAGCTAGCTAGGCGTGAGACGTCTGACTTGTGTCATGTGTATGTGGGGTTTTAGCTAAGGTCTTCTTTATAACAAAGTGAAAATTTAAGCTAAAGTTGGAGTGATACATTTATTTACTTTTATTTAAATAATATTAGTATAGTATATAGTTTCATGCACCTGCATCAAAAGTATTTATGGTATCACTGCTACAGTTGGTAGATCTAAACCCTCCAAATGGTGGGCCTACCTACCTAGCCCACTCATCTTTACCTTCTCACAATATATATACTATAAAAAAAATCAATTTCTTTTAAATTAGTCAAACAAATTAAATATGTATCTAGAAAGGTTAATTATTTTCAAGCTAATATATTACTAGTAACATTAAGAACAAGCAACACAATATGACCAAGGAATATAGTGAAGTGGATAAATCTTGAGTTCGAGCCATATGAATAGAATTGAAATTAGGGCTTTGAGTTTATTATAAGTTCTGGATTCTAAAGATATAGTGTGATTTACAAGAATGTCTAATCGGTGTAAGTGATTTTGAGCTTTTGACTTCACAAGTTTAATAAGTTTCAACTTTTAAACTTGAAGGTTTATGCATAGGGCAAATGGGAGTCAAAAGTTTAAAGTCATTGGGTAATTTCTTGAATTATTTATACATATTAAATGAATTTTAAATATAAATATAAAATTTGAATCAAAAGTACTATCAAAATCTATCAAGCGTGTAGAAAGGCCAGTAGCTCCAGCTTGTTTAATACTTGGTTAAAAATAATTTCCTCCTTAAATAAGTTTTATATTGTGCGAATTTATATTAAGTTGACTAGTAAATTCTGAATACAAAATGATTATAAACAAAAAAAGTATGGAACCTTATACAAGGGCCTAACGCACAACGGTAAACAAATAAAAATGAGTAATGAAATGATTGTAAACAAAATTATTAATTTGTTGAAAACAGAGCTAAGCTGTAAGCCTGCAAAAGAAGATTGCTTTTTGTATATATAAATAAACATTGAAAAGGAAAGGGAAAAAGTTTACCAACTTTGATGACATAATAAAAGTTGGTAATGGTATTATATTTATATTCTTACTGAATTATTTATCTGCTATAGCAGCATATATCATCAAAAATATCAAAAATATATTATTATATAATAATAAAAATAATTTGTTATATATAGCCTTCAATTCCCACTTGAGCCTAGATGATCTGTTTCCAATATCACTATTTTATTCCCCTTTCAATTTTTTTCAATTCTCCCTAACTCTATTAGATATACCAAAAAACATACTACCAATATTATTAGCAGTACTACTAGTAGCACTAGTAGTAGTACCAATTTCACTGCAACATTCTGATAAAACTCTCAGTTCACTCTTTCTTCTGTTCTTCTTTCCCATTCCTCTGTTCCAATAACCACAATAATCACTTCTATAAAAGAGAGTGATTTGAACTTACAAAAAAAGTACTAGTGCCATGGATATTGATATGCTTAAATCATCAGCAGCTTCTGAAGATCAAATGGAAATGATGCTCATGATGCAACTGGACAAATTTCCTGACTTTGCCACTGGTCAGTAACGTTGAATTGTGTGACTATCTCATCTAAAAAGTATATAATAGAAATATTGAAAATTTTAGGAAAAATACTTCATCTCAAACACTTGTTAGTAATTCTCATAGCTTGAGCTGTATCAAAAGATACTATCCTTTGTATAAGAAATTACATCTAGAGTATTTCTTTTAGTAACTGATTAATAATATTATGTCTCGACAGGTAACTGTTCTGAATTACCAATGATGGAGTTTAGTCCACAAGGAAGTTGCAACAGCAACAACTACAATTTCCAACAAATTGATCAAAATTCACCTAATTTCCTCAACATGCCATCTACTATTTCATTCACAAACTCACCTCCAATTCATCAAAATCCTAATTTCTTACCCAATTCCGGTGGATTTACTTCGAATTCGATGAATCGGAGCAATATGGCAGTAATGAGGGAGATGATATTCAGAATTGCGGCAATGCAGCCGATTAACATCGATCCTGAATCTGTTAAACCACCAAAGAGAAGGAACGTGAAGATATCGACGGATCCACAGAGCGTCGCGGCGCGACATAGGAGAGAAAGGATAAGTGAAAGGATAAGAATATTGCAAAGATTAGTACCAGGAGGAACAAAAATGGATACTGCATCAATGCTAGATGAAGCAATACATTATGTGAAATTTTTGAAAAATCAAGTGCAATCACTGGAAAGGGCAGGTGCAACTAGGCCAGCTAATGGTACTGCTGTTACTGCTGCTGCTACTGCTGCAGGATTAGGATTCCCTGTACCAATGTCTTTGAGTGGGAATTATAATTTGCCTGTGAGTTCTAAAAATTATGTTCAACAATATGCAGATGTTTAATTAGTTTGATAAAAGAAGAAAGAATTGTTACTAGTTCTTTCTTGTGTTATTAGTATAAATTGAAGGAATTTGTGGGGTTGTAAAATAGAAAAAGGAAGTGTACCTTACCATGCATGTTGTATTGAGTAGAAGAATAATTGATACTATATATTATAAACCATGGTATATAGAGTAATAGAGAGCCCCTATTGATCTGTTAATAAAATTTTATGGTTCTTGTATAGTCTCTCTTGTTCTATGTTTAATTATATCATCTTCTATAACGAATGATTAGTGAGTTGGTAAGCACTTTTTTATTCTTAATTAGAAATCTCACGTGTTTGAGCGTCTAGAATAGAGTCGTCTTTGAAAGAAAGTACTTTACGGCCAAAGCAGATATCAGATAGACAGATACTCATGCAATCATCTTATCTAAAAGTTAGACAATTAGAGGAGAGTGTATTTTTGTTTAGGAGTTGATCTTAATTATATATTCAACATATTTCCTAGCGTGCGGACTTAATTATTTTTCTTTCAGAGGCTAAAAAAGTTTTTAAAAAAATTGATAATGAGAGGGAGTGAAACTTGAATCCAAATATCTATTTACTCATTTTAAATTGTAAGTGATTCTCATTTAAAATTTCAACTATTACGGAAACATATTTTTATTTACTTAATTATATTTTTTAACTCTCTCACCCTCTTACTGAGAGGTATAATGGATATTTAAACTGAAATTATCTTTGTGAGTTGACAATGACAATAGCCATGTGCCAATTATCTTTGTAACATCTCAAAGAAAAATCTTTAAAACGAGATATGCTACAAGATTTTGTTTTCTTTGTTATTTTTTGTCTATTAACAAATTCTTGAAGCAATGATAAAGTTATTGCCGTGTGATCTATAATTTATAGATTTGAGCCGTGAAAAAAATCACTAATATTTGTATTAAGATAAACTGTCTGTATCACAATCCTATTAGAGTGCGATCCAAACCCTATATAAACATATAATACTTTGTACACCGGACTATCCTGCGTAGGTCTCTATGCAATTAAAGATGAGAAAAGGGACCATTTAGGACTTGGTTGTACATATACACTCAAGGTCAAATAGCAAGTCATGCCCCTTGGAAAGACAACTTGCAGGCCCGTGTTTGAAAATACCCCCAGTTTACTTAGGGGGGCCTTTTGGTTCCCAATTTGAACATATTGTAGGGGTCGTTTGGTTCCCATAGTAAACATTGTAGGAGTCGTTTGGTTCCCATATTTTTTGAAAATTGCAACAATGTTGGGACTATTATTTGCCTTGTGTTATAGAATGTATATAGACTTCATTCCTAGTAAAGCACATAGCCTTATTTAGATAGCAGATTCATAGGAATTAGCAAATTTATAGGAATCATCTTTTATTTCTTTCCTAAGTTAGCACACAATCTATTGTATTTACACATTGCTTACCTATTAGAATAAAGTATCTTCTTCCATCCGATTACATGGTATTAGAGCCAGGTCCATTTTCGTTTGGGGTCCTAGTCCACGCTCCAGTAGGGTCTGGCATGAAGGAGGGTGTTAGAGTGGGTAAAAGTTCCACAATTGTTGGGGATTGGACTGGTGGTCTCCTTATATGGACTTGGGCAATCCTCCCCTCATGAGCTAGCTTTTGGGTTAAGTTAGGCCCAGATGCCATATATTTACGGAAAAATTACTAAAGTACACACTTTTAAGTATATTATTTTCCATTTGTCCCTATATCTTTTTAAAATAACTAAAATCCCTTATTTTAATAATGTATCCATATTAATGTATTAATGTATCCGTGCTTGTATTAATGTATCCACGCTTTCATTAATGTATCCGGATTGGGTTAATTTTAAGGGATTATTGTAATTAGAAAAAAAGTAGGGATAGATAGTAATTTCATCTTTACACTATGTGATTTATGTAACTTACCCTATCTTTACACCTTGGATCACCATATGTTCACTTTCTTGACGAATAGAAAGCCAAAGTGCCAGAATTGAAACTAGTGGTTATTTTTCCCACAAGCAAATTATGCAAGATTGTTTGATTCCCGGCCTCGTAATCTTTTCTCACATTTCTCGTTTCTCTGCCCCTAATTTTGGAGCAAAAAAAAAAATGTTTGCTTTGAATTTGCGGCAATAATTCTTTTTTATGCCATCATAACCAAATATTACTTTAGTTATGTGCAACCAATTCAAATTATACCGTATAATTACATGTAGGATTTTATAGTGAGATTAATTATCATTTATGTTGATAGACACAACCAATCAAACGGCCACATAGTAATAACACTCTTTTGTTTTTAATTTTAAAAATTGGGGGTGGGGGAAGGGGAATTAGGGAAGGGAATTATAAGGTGGGAAATCGAGCTCTCACCAATAAAATGAAAGTTCAGATATAGTCAATCAACTGAGCTACTAAGATTCTCCGTATAACGCAATCTTCACACTGTTCGGTGCAAAATAAACAATAAGGTTTTTCACCTAATATGGAAAGAACATGACGTTATAGACTTGATTCACAATTTTCTAGTTTTCTCTTCTTGCAAATTTCAATGTATATAGTATGGCAAACTCAAAGCTGTAAAATTTACTATGTGATAAAAGTCAACTCGATGTTTTTCAAACACGCGTACCTCTGCCAAAAAAAATGAAAGATAATATATCCTCAAGACCTCAACATTTCATTGATAAAGAAATTATATAATTCACTAATTATTCAAAAACTGACTTCTGTGAATAATAATTTTAAAAATATATATATATATATATATATATATATATATAGTAGCATGTTTTATCATTTACTGAAGAAATTGCAAGATTCAATATCAACTCTGTTGTAGTCTAACTCAAATATCACTTGTTATCTCCTATATTCAGATTAGCAAACCAGAAATAATAAAAGATGAAAAGGAAAAGAAAAGAACTATCCGAGTTCACAGAACTCACTGTGTGTCCTTAAGAAATTTAATCCCCTCAAGTACCCGAGGTTGTAGATTAATTCCTCCCAAGATAAAACGGATTAACCATTAAAGAAGTAGCGGTACCTCAAATTTTGATAATTTCAACGAACTCAAAAAAACAGCAACGAATCACACATAGACTCGAAAAAATTTCATACTGAAAAATGAGAGAAAGCCTCTCTATTTATAGCCAACAAAGGGCAGTATGAAAAGGTTTTAATTGTGCCTTATCGGAAAGGTCACAACTCTTTGAAAAAATGGAAAAGAGTCAAATATACCCCTGTACTATTCGAAATAGTTTAAATATACCCTTCGTTATACTTTCGGTTCAAATATTCCCCTCCAGTTATACTTTCGAGACAAATATACCCCTCTCATTATATTTTAGCTTAAATATACTCTTAATTTTAACGGATGGTTAGATAAAATCATATATAAAGATAAAAATTGTAGATTACAATTGTATAAGTATAATCAACATATAATATTATAGTCATGAAATTTTAAAAATCATGGAACGTAAGTGTTTATTAATAATAGTATAGTCATGAAATTAAAAAAATAACTTATAGTATTTTTTTTAAAACCAAACTCATCAATACGCGAGTGTTTACTAATCAATTTTCCTCGTATGAAATACTCTGATCCACATATCACAATCTATCATTTTAACCTAACAATATTTAAGTTAAACAATGAGAGAGACGACCGCATATTGGAAATTGATACATAATAGATATCACTTTATATGGTTCAGAGTCAAGGAATAATTATGTCATTAAAGAGTAAAAACAACATATTCAAAAGATTGAAGAAAAGAGCCTATCATTTGATCGAGAGTTAAAACTAAGGGTAAATTTATGCCAAAATATAATAGGAGGGGTATATTTGGCCCTAAAGTATAACGGAAGGGGTATATTTGGACCAAAAGTATAACGAAGGGTATATTTAAACTATTTCTAATAGTAGAGGGGCATATTTGGTCCTTCGCCATTGAAAAAAAGACAACTTTTCAAAAAGGTCACATCCCTTCATTTTTCTATTCACACCTTTAAAATCTAACATCGCTTTGAGTAAGAATTACTCAACTTTTATACGGAGGCCCATGGACCCTTTTCACCGATGTGGGAGTTTATCCTTTAATCAAACTCTACTCGTATTATCACAATCTTCTGAGTATAGCTTTTCATTGACTCTATGTAATAAGACATACTGTCTAGCTAAGACAAAGAGGAGTAGTGTAGGTCCTTAATGTAGTACTGTGACATACATAGACGAGCTTAAGAAAACAAGAACAAAAATTTGAAGGATAATATATCATGGATGACTAATTAAAGCTAGAACTGATGTCATAAATTAATAATTAGGTCCTTCGACATCCCCTTCCTTGCAATTAAGATAATAACTTTAAGCATGATCAGATCTCATAATGTAATGGGCGGTGTGTACAAATTACAATGCTGGGGAATATTCCTCAAATGATTGAAAAATCTTCTCCATTATGATTGACCTAAATAAATAATAAAAATATCCTTCTTCTAACAATTGATTAAACATTTAGATCAACTGATAATCACATAATTTAACATATTACTAACAACTTATTTTATTATCACCACTTTAATTCGTGATGATCTATATAGTACGTACATAGTTAAATATTTAATTGCATGGATTAAAACACGGATTTGACAGATGGACGTATCAAAAAATGATATATAGAGGTCAAAGCGTAGTCACATACAACTCAACAAATACAATTCTGAACAGAATACATAAAATCACACCCGATAAGATCTTCAGTCACCCTAGACTCGAAATAACGATGTTAGCTCGCTTAGCTTCACAACAACGTGATCGTCAGTTTATTAGCGAAAATTTCATTATCTAATAGTATTAGATAAGACAATCAGACTTTTAGCAATTTAAATGAGATGATGGTATGGTTTAATAATATTTATACGATCAAAATAAATATATAATCTGTTGATAACACACGAAGGGAGAAATATATATATTTATATCTAACAATGTACTTAACGGATAATATATAATAATCAAAATTTAGACGAATATTAAACATTGAACTCATCATTATTTTATAGGATGGTGGGTATATTATAGAGTATAGAGTATAGTATTTAATTATTTTGAATTAATTAGAATGATGAGATTGAATAAGTGAAATAAAAGGAAGGGACAAAAGGATGAGGAAAGGGAAAATGCATGAGAAAACCACGTGAAAACACTGACAATATGCGGTGCTCTTTTATTTACCATTATTATTACTATTGTTTATTATTTACATTTTTAATTAGGTGCTCATGATGACGTCCTTTTTTTTTAATCCCTCTTTGCCACGTGAAAAGAATCTATTTGGTCAATCCATCTTCCTACGTGGCATTCCACCTCATACCCTTCTCTTGTTTTTCCTTATCGAAATTTAATTTACATCGTACCGTTGAAATTTTGAGAGTCAATTAATTTAACTTCTAACTTGTTTGGTTAGGTTTTTGGAAAGGCAAACAACTTATTTTGGATTGAAATAAATTTTCGAAAAAATAATTGAGCTGCTTCAAAAAAGTCATAAGGCATTTGATATAGAAACCAAAACTCAAAGACTCGATTCTTACAAAGTTTAATAAGTATGATAATAAATTAAAGTGGTCGATATTTTCAGTTCTAGTGTATCATTAGATCATGCACCGACACTCACCAAAGAGAAGGAAAAGATGGGGTGGGGGAGACCAGAAAATTATATTGTTTAATCTCCGTTAAAATAATATTATATTTTTTTTTTGCATATTTGATTAACAGATATTATTATTTTGATCGATCAGTCAAATATTAAATAGGTAACTTACCCAAAAACAAAAAAGAACTAGCAAAGGTGTTACAATATAGCAGACAATTACCAAAATGGTCATATTTTATGTATTAAAGCTTCATAATTTTGGTGTATAATGAACTTCATGAGATAAAATTTTATTTGTGATCATGACATTTTAAACAAAATATTTAATTAAGCAGTTTGTTGATTCAATGATCCACATATTTTTGGTTAAATTAGTCAGCTTGTTGGTTACAATGGGTTGAAATAGTGATCATTAGACATTTTTTTGCCTTATTTTTAAAAAATAGCTATTGTGAAGCTTCAAATCCCATTGATGAAATTCTATAAATCACTATTGTAGAATTTCATTGCGGAACTTGAAATTACTTCATGACTATAATTATTCTTTAATTATACGAGCTAAAAAGTGACTATTTATGAATTAAAATTTAAACCCTTATAATTGTCTCTTTTATAGACGCAAAAAAAAAACTCCATAAAATATAATAAAAATCTATCAATCGAATGATCAATCTACCAAAATAAAATATAAAAATCTTCCAAATACGCCATTAAGATCAATGATTAGATTGTCTTTTATTTGTTTGCGGTGTCTGATAATTTATTTAGAGAAAAAAATATTAACGGTGGTGGAGAGACAAAAGCTTCCTCATACCCATCGTTTACACCCCAAATTGAGATGATAATGTATATTATTTTACAACATAAATCAATCAATTTTTGTCAACAACATACCATCCAAAATCTAGAATTCAACAAGTGTTTTTCGATAGATTTCAGAAGTAACATTCATTGGAAATTGATTGATTTCTAGTAATAAATCATTTTTTGGTGAAACTCTTCTTATAGTTAAATAAGTTGTTTGAGACTGAAACGTAATTATTATTGTTGTTAATATTGAATTGAAGGAGAAATAGGGGTTAGGTTGCCTCCATGGGAGAATCCAAAGATGGTAATGTTTGTGTCTAAGGCATCATGCTTCACTAAAAGTCATTTATTCCTCTCATCCATATCCCCACCAAACCTTATCAAATCTAGGAACATTGCACTCTATTATACTATATGATATACTATTTTATATGCTGAATTAAAGTTACAAGTACATAGTATATATGCATATTGTATGTGGTATGTAAATAATAATAAATTTAATAGAGTAAAGATGAAATACCTAAAGTAGTCAAAGCACAAGATTAAAAACCCATGTGAGACTTTTCAGTAATGTCCCAACATTTTATTATAGTAATATAGAAGAAGCTTCTTTTGCCAATACAAAAGGATGCCTTCCAATCCTGGTACACTGTATTCTAATATCTATTCCTTTATTTGTCTTTTGAAAAGACAAAACAAATAGAATGGAGAGAGTGTTTTCTAAAGATTCTCGGTTCAAGTATATTTTTTTGACAAACGCAGAAGATATACTTTAATCACAAAACAAATAGAAATAATGATTTTATTCATCAAGATTGTGAGTATTAATAGATTTCTCCGTAATTCGAATGTTGTAAATAACATATTTCTCTAATGTAGGATGTGGACCTCCTTGAATTTTATTTGATCTCTATGAAATGTTTTTGTAAATCTTCTTGAAGTATTTGATTGTCAAGCAGAGTTTGATCACATCTTGATCTTCTTATGAATATCTTAAGAGTTTACGGGATACTCTAGATGTCAATTGAAAAGAATATATTAACATATATTAAAGGCTTCAAAGCGATTTATAAAAAAAATTACAGAAGTAAAGAAGATATCATAAATAAAAAGAAAGCATTATATACATTCAGGAAAAAAAAGAAGTAATACTGGGATATTAAATATTAATTAAAAAAATTGTAGTAGATATAAATCCTCAATGTCTTATGGGAAATTGAATATTTTTAAGACAATAGCATGGAAGATAAATCCAGGAACATGCCATTTTTGAGGGTGGAAATGCATTTGTTACTTCCTTTAAACACTACCCAACAAAAAATAGAACAATAAAAAAGATTTTTTTTTTAGAGAATTGTCACCTATTTATTAAAAAATCAAATGTCACCTCATGTAGTGAGAAGTGTTGATTAGGAAATTTCGTATTCACTATTTTCTTCCCATCTACTAACTTCTCTGCATATATAATTATGTAAACCAAAACTTTCTCTTGCTTCAAATTTCCTTTTTTTCACTCTTTGATCCTCTTTTTTTTTTGGGACAATTCTTTTGTGGAAAACACAATTGAGTAAATGAATATACGCATTCTCTGACAGTTTAATTTTTTGGGAAACTATCTTATTAAATATAAATTCTTATTATTATATATATATATATATATATATATATATATATATTAATTCTATCTATATTTTCACATAATTATGTATTTTATTACTAATTAAGAATTTTCTACCATATATTGAGAAAAAATCATCTAGATATATGTGTTTTGGCTATCAGATACACTAAAATAAGAAGAGAGGCGAGCGAGATAGTCATGTATCCCAGATACATGTGAATAAAAGTAGATACATATATCTGAGATATCAGATACATAGGAGAGTGGCGAGTGAGAATGGAGGGAGACGAACAATATTTGTCTATGTATCCCAGATACATACGGATCCACTTGGATACAGTGTATCTAAAACAAATTACACTTAATTATGACCCCATGTATCACGAGATACATGTATCTAGATATACCAAAATGTGGTAAGATTCGTAATATTGTAATCTAGATCACGCGTGTATCTAAGTAATTAGCTTTCAAGTTAAGGCGATTTCTGTAAGTTTTCCTTTTCTTTTTTTTTTTTGATAAATAACAAACACAATATTAGAAAGCACAAAAAGATCATCTCAAGTTCGAATTTCATTATCACTTATTATTCAAGTAGTATTTTCATGTATTTTACCCATATAAAAAGAACCATTCTCACAAATGACATAAAAAAAACGTTGAAAACATAATTAAATAATAAAAATATATAATCATTAAATTATCTTTAATAATTTAAATTTTTAGATGAAATGAAGAGACGATTCCATCCTTTCAATATTAATTCATGAAACTAAAAAGAACTAATGAGGTAAGTGGGTTGGTCGGGTTAGAATTAAGTGGGCCTAATTTGTTTATAACATTGAAAAGGACAAGTAATGCGTCCAAGCAAAGTCCTAAATTCTCTGTTTGTCCCTTGTGCTAAGTGCAACGTATTCCCTTTGCTTCTATCGCTATTAAAATCTTCCAAAGTCCTACAAATTTCAAAATTTTAAATTATAGAATATTTTTGTCTACATTATGTATTTTTAAATATAATATTGGGAAATAAAATAAGTAATTCATTTTCTCGAAATTGCCATTGGATCCAATTTAGGGGGACGTAAATGGATCATTACTCAATTCGTCTAATTTTTACAAAAAAATTCAATTTGGTTGTTTGTTTTCTTACTATTTATTTAATTACCAATAAAACGAATACAATTTCTTTTTCTTTTTTATTATAGTTATATGTAACATATCAAATTAAAAAAATTAAATATTTTGATAATGTTTAGCTCTATTTATAGATGAGTTGAATTTAGAGGGGTCAAGTTGGATTAAGTTAATAAACGAGAAGGTTAACCGCTCAAACTTGATCGGGCTGGGCAAATCATATTTTTGTGGGAAAATTTTGCCACCACTTTACCAAATCAATAATAAAAAATGATTATTAACGTTTTAATCAATTCTTTTATTTTAATTTTTATTTAAATATGTTGTGTTTAACATCATCCATTTTCACAAAGAGAGAAAATTAAGTGGATCGTGGTATAGAATCCCTGAAGAAATAAAGCCCAATATATGGAACAAGATGGGCTTATTTAGTTGAGTCCACTAAACCCAAATCGAAATGTTCAATTTCGAAGATGGGCTTCATTTGAGCTCACTAAATGGAAGAAATTTATTTAATTTTTTTCTTTCATAATTGCTCCATTTGCAAGAAATATTTGTTTAATTTTTTTCATTTAACATCTATTCTAGTGTGATATAAACAACCAGGTGGAGACCCGTTATTCTGATTTTTCTCTTTTTTGGGGCCCTTTCATGGCTATAGTCATAAGTTATGGCAGCATCAAACGCCTACAAAAAGATCGCTTGAATTTAAGTAAAGTTTATTTGAATTTATCCATGTTTTATTTGTTTATCAAGACTTATTAGGGTAATATTTCAATACCATTGTAACAATTTTATAGAATATGAATGAAATATTCAGTTAAATTTCAACAAACTGTGTGTAAAGACCTGCCATGCATAATTTTCTTTCATTAATTAAAAATATTTTGATCAATTTAAATCAATCAAAAGCTTGAAATATTAATCGTTCATCAAGAAGAATGGATATGTAAATTTTCATAATTATGTTAGGGCAGCACCAAATTAAAACAACATTACTCCAAAGTTGTGGACATATAATCAGGTGAGATTTAAATAAATAAAATAGTAGGGAAGTAGGAGAATTTGTAGGGTAAACGTATTTAGTAGTAACTGCTTCCAAACAAAGCAATTTCGAAGATCTCATCATTTTAGTCGTTGTTTGAGTTATCTTTTGTTCGTACAATTTAATTTTTTTGAATATATCATCCTATGCTTTTATTATTTGGTATGAATTAGGCGTATTTGTGAAATGATTCTCAAATAGTCTTACAAATCTTTCTTCAAAAAAGCACTTTTCAAAATAAATAAATTCTAAAAATTTAACTAAACCACTAGTATAAATCAAGCACTATCTCAATATCACTTTTTTGGTAAAGTAGGTAAAAGACATGGAGAGCACTATCTCAATATCTTTATTTTTTATATTAATATTATATTATTTCTTTTAAATTAACGATCTATTAAAAATAATTTCTCAATTTCATAGAATATATTACAAATTAACCTCTTTATCTTTTCTAATTCAGAAAACTTACCACTTCATATAAAGCCTCAATTAAAACGTGTCATATTTTAATGTTACAAAATTTTCAAAAATATTCTCAAACTGTGGCTCAACCAAAAATAAATAAATATTAATAAAACTCGAGATACATGCAAAGAAGGTATTAATCAAAGAGACCAAAAGATATTGGTATAAATAGTAGGTAATATCTTTTGTCTCTTTTCCCCCCCACAATATTCTTGGTGGGGTATAATATATATTTCCATTGAGTACTTAAATCAAATTAATAAATACATAATATATAGAGAAGTATGGAAAATACTTTTGAATTTGACGGAAATAATTAGTTTTGTTTCCAAATTATTAATAGTCTTAAAAACACCTTATACTTGATTAACTAAATTTAGATATATCCTCAATCTGCCACATGACATAGCAAGTAGTCTCAAACTCTAGTAGGAGCATGAAGCTCTTAATAAAAAGTCAGAGAAGTGTTGAAAACACTCTAAATTTGGCGAAAATTTATGGATGTATATCACTCATGTTGTAAAATCGAGGTGTATTTAAGTTCAGTTCGTCAAATAAAAGAGTGTTTTTAAAGCTGTTAATACTTTGAAGATGAGACTAATAATTCAGGCCGAGTTTAGAGATATTTTCTATACTTCTCTCAAACATATAACCTATATAATTTTTTTATCACTTAATCATTATTATTAATTAACATACATTCTTACCTTTATTTAAATTATTTAATTATTATAAATTTATACTATTTAATATAAACACAAGGTGCCAATAGATTAACATTTTCTTTGCTATAGATCCAACATATAAACAAGATTGTCAATACTCAATATGAAACAGCTCAAGTTGTGCTATGTGAGATCTACATGATTTTATTAATAATACATCTTTTTCATGAAATTCTTTTTTTTAATGTTTGGTTAATTGGTGAATGAGTCGTGCCGTGTGAGATCTCCATGGTTTCTTAAAATGTGTTTATCATGAAAAAAAAAACTCTTTTTGGTGTTTGGTTAATTAGTGAATGGAATATTTCTTAACAAATAATAATTAACGAATAAGAATAATATTGACAAATCGAAGAGCAGTTGATTTCCCTCTAAAACTATTTTCTATAATCAAATACTAGAAAATGACTTTCTTAAAAAAATGATTTTTCTAACTAACACGACATACACGAGATATACCTTTTTTTCAGATAAAAATATTTGACACGCGTATATTATGGTTACTAATTATTGAATCAAAGTAATTATTAATAGTTGACCCCTTTTTCTTTTTATCTAGCTCTTTAATTTTGATTTTTCACACTGTCATCTTTAAAATTACAAGATTAAAAGATATTTTAGTACATTTCACATATCTTTAATTTAAAAATACAAGATTCTAAAGTCTATTTTTATTTTCATAAACTCTGTATCAAGTCAAAATAAGTCAAACAAATTGAAACAAAAAGATAATAAAATATAGGTTATGATGGGAAAGATCATGAATATCCCTCCACCCTTATCTAGCGATTTCGAGTTTGAACACTTGTGAATGGAAAAAAAAAAATCTACTAGGAACTTCGCCCCCAGAATTGGATCCTGCAATGCGTGAATTCAAATTTAGTCGGGACTTGAAACTTGAGCACTTGAAAATACAAGATCATGATCACTTTATCTTTATCTAGAGATTTCGAGTTTGAGCACTTGAAAATGAAAAAAAATTCTATTGGAAGCACTGCTCCCAGAAATGAACTCTACAATGCGTGAATCCAAATTTAGTCGAAATCACAGTACCGGACACGGAAACCAAAACTAAATAAATATGACATATGCATACTGTGACCTTTACTATATATTAAGAATTAAATAAAGTTTCTTTGACATTGTGAAACTATTAGCATTAATTAAGTACTATACTCAATGGGTTGCAACAAAGAATTCTGTAAAGATTATTTGGAGTTGAAGGCAGAAGAGGCTAGTTGTCATGATTTATTTAGGATATTTTATTCATGTGAATTAGAAAAAAAGGATTTCTTGGATGCTCCAGAAGGAACAAGCAAAATACAAGGTATTCAACGACGATGGATCGTTTTTGCTTCTGTCTCTATGCAAAGATTCTTAATTTTTGTGAGAAAGCCAATGAATATTATAGGTTCTAAAGTTGAGCTCTTGTTGAATTATCCTTCATGTAATGGTGGTCTTCTCAAGCTTTTCTTCAACATAATCCTAGGTAAGTTGAGCTCTTCTTTTTGTATTTCATTTGCTTGAGTTGAAGGTCTTTCGGAAATAGTATTTGTACGTCGGAGAGATAGTGGTAACGCCTGTGTACACTTTGTCCTCTCTAGACCATACTTTGTGGGATTTTACTGAGTATGTTGTTGTTGTTGTTGTTGTTTGAGGATTCATTTGAAATTCATCACTCTTAAAAGAACGCGAATGTTCGATGGATGTTCTTGTTGGAAGAAGGTGAAAATATGGGATTTTTGATGGAATATTTGTCGAAAATATTTTTGGCGATCGAGCCAATCACTAAAGTGGCTTAAGTAAGTAGCTCTCGAGGAGTTTGTTTATTCTCCTGTTTGTTCAATGAACACCGTTAAAAATTAAAAATCCAATGGTTCATTTTACGATTATCAATCTACAATGAAATTTGTATTTGATCTTGAGATCAGTAATATGGGTTCATATAGTTGACTCGATCAATTTATTTGGAATTGAGGCACAATTGTTGTTTTTCTATTTTCTTGATGTGAGGCCTTGAACTAAATCTTGAATAAGAAAATAAATTAAAGTGAGAAAATGATGAACATGTTTATTGACTTGTATTTTAGGAAAATCTTTCAGATATATAATTATAATTTGTTGCAGGAGAGGTAATAAGACCGGACATGAAATCGGAGAATTTTACGTCGATGGTCGGAAAACTTGATTGGAGGGTTGACTTAGACAAGACTAAAAATGTGGGTGACAGCTACTATGGCCCTTCACTAGCTATAATGGCTGCCAAATTGTCCTATGAAAATGAAGCCTTCACCAAGAAAGTTATCACACATAATTGGCAGGTAATATATTATTTATTGTTACTAGTCGATATACATATATTATATACGTACTAAAGTTTGGAGTATTAATTCATTATTTCTAAAGATTAATGAGTTCATAAATTTTATTTTTATTATGCAGATGGACTTCATAAAATTTTACAGCTTTTGGAATGGTAAGTTTAGTGCCGTCTTTCTTTAATATTTAACCAGATGTTCTAAGATCTTTTTATTATTTTTAATAATGAGTATCAACGTTTTTCATTGAGGAAACTTCCTAAAAAGATATTTTGAAGATTTACAAGGACCCCAGATCTTGCTTTCTGAAGTAGTACTTTATATTATTATATTTTTAAAAGACAAAAAAATAATAATCAATAAGCAATTGAGTTGGATGACAATGGGGGGCAGGATGAAATATTCACTTTTTTATTTATTTATTAATTTTTGTCAGAGTAATAAGAAATAAAAACAGATACGGAGAAGTAGAGGGACGAGAGATGTGTCTTTGATATATTAAGCAATAAGAAATTGAATACAAAGTTATGTACTACTTGAAAACTAGAAAAGTTGTTGAGTGATCTCGTTATTATTTAGTTTCTTTATATGATCTCGTTACATCCCATTAGCTAGATTTTGGGAATGACTTAAACCAACGGTTCATTTCTTATTATCATATCAAAATCAGGTTCATCCCCGATTCATGATTTATACTCGATATTTTTTCGGTGTGCAGCTTACCAGGAAGTATACACCACACAAGCCATTATGTTCCAAGACAAAATTGAAGATTCAAACCTAGTTGTGGTGGCATTTAGAGGGACCATCCCATACAATGCAGACCACTGGATTACAGATGTGGACCTTTCATGGTATGAGCTTGAAGGTGTAGGTAAGCTACATGCTGGATTCATGAAAGCATTGGGCTTACAAAAGAACAAAGGATGGCCCAAAGAAATAGATGAAAGCCCAGACCAAAAACTATTTGCATATTATCAAATTAGAAAAGAACTGAAAATGATATTGAGCAAAAATGAGAAGGCAAAGTTTATATTGACAGGACATAGTTTAGGAGGAGCATTAGCAATTTTATTTGCAGCAATATTGACTTTGCATGAAGAGGAATGGTTGTTGGAAAAATTAGAAGGAGTTTACACATTTGGACAACCTAGAGTTGGGGATCCACAATTTGGGAACTTCATGAAGGATAAGTTTAATAAGTATGATGTTAAGTATTATAGACATGTTTATTCCAATGACATGGTTCCTAGGTTGCCATATGATGATACAACCTTTTTCAAGCATTTTGGATCATGTCTCTATTACAACAGCTTCTACAATGGCAAGGTAAAGTTTCTCAACCCTTTATTGCAGAGTCGGTTTGCAAATTATTTCACCGGCTACCTGTAACCTCTCACTAGCAAAGGTATCAACTGTTGTCCATCAAGGCTTAGGCAGAAGGAAAGAAATTGTATAACTTTTGTTGTCTTTGTTGAAAATTGAACACGGTCTCCCATGATATTCATTTCACTTATTGATCACCAGGTCACACGGTTCACTTCATTGCCCTAAAAGTCAATACATGTGCGTCTTTTTCGAAAGTCTAATTATTTTTTACATCAAGGGGGGGAGGGGAGGGGGTAAAGGGGGAGGGAATGCTTCTATACTACAGATGGAGTTTGAAACTCCACCTCAACTACGGAAGGCACGGAGCTCACCAAGTGAGCTAGCCCTCGACCCCTAGTCTGATTAATTATTTACCTTATGCAGGTGGTGGAGGAAGAACCAAACAAGAACTACTTCTCTGTGCTATGGTTTTTGCCCATGTTGCTGATTGCAGTATATGAGATTATTAGAGGTTTCATCCTCCCTTGGACAAAGGGAAGTCATTACAGAGAAGACTGGTTCCAGAAAATGTTTAGAATGGTAGGCTTGGTGATTCCTGGGTTATCAGCTCATACTACTATAGATTATGTTAATCTAACGCGATTGGGATCAGTACTTCACCTTCCACAATCAGCTCATCAAGATCAAGATCGTCTTAACGACGATTGATTTATCAAGATTCGGAGTCATTTTGAAGTGAGAAAATAAAATTATCTATTGTAAAATCAACTCTACAGTTTTGAATATTTTATTTACACGGGATATGTTGTTATTGCAAATGCCTATGCCAAAGCGTGGCCCATATATAGTTTTTTTGAGTTGTATGATGTTCTTTGGTGATGGGGGTAAGGATAAGAAAATTACATTTCCAACCCATAAGCTTGCTATTCACATTATAAAGTAGAGAATTTGATGTATAAAGCAAAAACAAATTTAAAAGAACTCGTGGATTATTGGTAAATTTATTACATACATATCGAATCAAAGGAGATGTTTTTAGAATCTTACAGAGCAAAGAGAATTTGGTTGAAGATGTAGCTGCTTGAAGAAAGAAAAATAATCTTTGTAATTGGAGCATCAAGATGGAACTTGAGTTGCACTTCACACTATTCGACATCCATTCTGTTCATGCCTCTGACTTAATAAATCATTCAGTAGGCAGATAACATTGTACATGGTGGAATTCGACTACCCTACAGCACTGATTTCCAGAAAGCAAGTCTTAAAAAATACCATCTTCAAATTACTACCACTTATTACCAGAATTACATGATCTGACCCATTCACTATCAAAAATGCAGAAAGGTTTATCAGGAAAGAATGGATTTAATCATTCAATGCCAGATTTAAACTTGTGCAAGGATACCTATGTAAAGGTAGGAGAATACCTGATATATAGAGGGCGGTTGTAACATCAAAATGCATGGCATGTAAAGCATCCACTCAGAGACCCTATTTGGCGTGTCTGACGGAAAGATAAGGCCTTGCTGGAGGATCTTCTTACTTCATGAGATTGGTTGGCTAACATTGAGCTTCTCATTTCATGGGCCTTTTTCTGAGCTGATCTAAGTTTGTTCATAATCTTATCCATGGATGACGATCTCTTTTTCTCCAGTTTCATCTGCATTATATTTATACAGATAACATGTCTTCATTTGCAAACAGAAAACGCTTTCATTCTATTAGTGTATATGCAAGTTTTGTCCTCTATATAATTGTGAAATGTGAACAATAAATCTTCCTTCCTTGTGAGAGAACGCATATCTTGATGACTATACCATAATCCAATTCAAAATTTCAAAGAAGTAAAAGATAAGGGAACTATCCATTAAAACTTTTTTTTTCCTTCAAAGACATTTAAGCTTATCATGTAGACATGAGAGAGAAGAAATCACCCACAGTTAGGAGGTACATTTTTTGGAAAGATTCAGGACCTGATCTAAACAAATCATGAATGAATGCTAGCACAAGATAATACACCTAGAAACATGTGATATTTCTATACAATTAGGCCAAATAGCATATAATTACCAATTAACGAGATACATCTTCCCTCATCCCCTTCAGAATCTAGTAAGATTCCCGCATCACTAAGGTCAACCATTACATGAGAAAATGACAGATAAGTAAAGAATGCATATAATCTTCAACCTCCACCCCCACCCCCACCCCCACCCCCCAAATTTTATTAATGACTAACATAATCATATCAGTTTTAGAATCCACCACTCATCTTTCAAGTTGTATATTCATCTGGAATAACATAAAAGTTCAGTGAGGGAAGAATATCAAAAGATCAGACTATTTAACACTTGAAGACCGTACATCCTAATCCCCTGTATCAACAACAAAAAACTTCATTTGTTATACAAGCCCGGTTCACTAGGCCAGACATCTCGACAGAAGATGTTCGACTTTTGAGATAAACCGAATCTTACAAGCACTGGTAGAAGTTGCTAGACGGTTACCACTTCAACATAAGCAGCCTTTTCCAATGCAGAAAACTACTGTAACAAGTTTTTGTTAATTGAAATCATAATTAACAAGTTTTTGGATTCAGGCGCAATACACTCAATTGAAGCCATATAATTGATGAAACAAATAAGCTTTTGAGCAACAGAAAGAGGCTTTCGATATGAAAACGTGCATGGTGGAAGTATGTGATTAAAGACTAACCTCTAGTTTCCTCATTGCTGCCTCTGCTTTTGCCTTTTGCAGATTCTCCCATGCGGTGATTCTAGCTTCTTCCCTCTTAATCCTAATATTTCAGAAGAGAACAGAGACAATTAATAGCATGAATTAAGAAACAAATGCATATTCATACTTGGAGAAAGAGATGTTAAAGAGCATGAATGTGGTCTATCCTTTCCCGAACTGTACAGCTTATTGAGATTTTTAATGATCATAATCAACTTGAGATCAGATAAACAATTAAGGCAATGTACATGTATACCAATATTTTATGAGAACAATGTAAATGAACAGAACAACACAAGGAAAGGATCTAACAGTCAGCAGGATGTTTTCCCTTCCTTGTGTTTGCATCTTCTACAAAAGATCTATCAGCTTTTCCTTTTCTATTTGAAATACTTCAAATCACCTTAGACTAACATCAAACTACTCTAATTGACAATGCTTCAAAATAATTTACTTACAAGCTAACAAATAAAATTGCATCACTTACTTTGAGATACTTGTTGATGTGTCTGAAACATCCCAACCTGAAGACCGGATTTCCATAGCTTTCCTTTTCCAGTCATCAAGTTCCATGCTCCTACCGGGAATTCGAGCTTTCTGTTTCTTTGACCACCTGGTCACTGTAACCCGCTCATCAATTGGAACATCTCTCATTTCTGCTTTAGAAGAAGGCACACTCTGCAATTCTACAAGTGGTAGAATAGATGGAGTTGAAGGAGAGAAGGATGACTGTCTTATAGGAGATGAGGAAGGGCTTGCCTCAGGGCTCATTTGAGTGGCCATATCCCTCCTTGATATAACTCGTGACACAACATTGGCTTCAGCTTGAATATCATCCCCACTCTCATCTACAAATCAGATTTATAAGAAAGTTAAACGAAATCGGAAGGCACGGTCATCATTTCTTCATATATTACACAACCGACAGTTATGAGGATTCAAAGGGTGGCACAGATGACCTTAAAGATGTGCAGGGGAAATTTACAAATTGACGATAGGCAGTGACAAATAAGTATTGCGATTCTCAATAATGGATATATAGATTTCAATCTTCCAAAGAAACAATCAAGTATTGCTACCAATTAAACAGTGGGCTCTATTTGCAATCTTCTTGCATATTTTCTCTTTCTTCTAGGAATTACCATCTAAAAGTATGCTATATTTCACTATTATGATGCTGCACTGCAAATCGATGATCAAGTTCTTAGTTAGATTAAACAAGCAACCAATTACCTTGGGAAACTGGCAAGGTCGATAAACAGACCAGTTCAGAGCATCCATGTACACTAACTGATCTTGCCATGCATGGTTCTGCGAGCGCATGGAAGTTTCCACTGCCCTGGTTGCCTCCACATCGAATTGACAAACCATCAGTTGTCATCACTCCGGTTGAAAAGGGGGAATTGGCTAAGAGATTACCACCATTTCCTTCCTTAAAAACAGGTGGTGCAGGAGAATACATTGAATAATAAGCTTGACCAGGAGGACCAAGAGGCCCACTTTTGGATTTAGGCCGCCTATGAGGCTGCTGTAATGAAGTTTTAACAGAACTATCTCCTGAGACCGGGCTAAAAATCCACCTCTCTGCATCCTCCCATTTGGAAGGTAATATCCTTCCATTATTATAAGGCAGCAATGCAGTATTTACCTGCCTCCTATTAGCAGCTGAATGCAGTGGCACACGCTCTGAACTCCAGCCTTTTTGAACCCCAACACTGGAATGGCGATAATTTGGCGTTCTTGGACTCGGAAATGTACCAACTCGGCTAGTCGTAATAGGGGTTTTCTTCATGACTCCAAAACGCGGAGAAGAAGAATGGCAGGTGTTAATCACCGCATTGTTTAGATCTAATGAAGCAGGTCTTCGCCTATCTGGTTTCTTCAGTAAAGATCCCGACCCAAATCTCTGGTCTTGACATTCTATTCCAATGAATTTTGCCAACCAAAGACCCACAAAAGAAAAAAAAAAACAAAAGAATTGGTTACCCTCAATGTGAGGTGAATTGCTTAGTGCTTTGAAAAGCTCGAGTCTGCAGTACCTTTAAGAGCTTGAGAAAAGGAGTTTCTTGCGGAATCTAAAGACAGATTTTCATCCTCTGCCTCAATCTCGCTGTTCTTCTCTGCCTTTTGAACTGGAAGACAGTGAATGTGTGACTATCACATGAAATCTTGAAGAATCTAATTTTATGAGGCTTTCGTAGGAAGACAGCTGAAAGAGTTGAAAAAAAAGTCAAGAGAAGTACCTTTTGCTTTTTCCTTTCTGCCAAGGTGACTATTTCTGTGTACCATGGCTTTGTTTGGATCTGTAACAGTACCACCCGAAGCTTCACGGCATTCATGCCCTGCCAAATGCTACTTCAACCAAACATTTCAGAGTCTTCGAAATGGACAAACTCCAAAAAGTAGAGTTAGTAACACACTATACCACCAATTTTCCACAAAAAAAAGAATTAAGCCAATGCTTGTTAATTTTTTTAATTTCCAGTACAGAGAAATCTTCATTCTTTCTGAACATTTTTTCACAGAAATCTTCGTTATTTTCATGATCAAAATTGTGAGAAAATGCATGATGAGATCTGAATAGACTATTGATTTAGCTTTCTCTAACGCGTGTACTAAGCTTACGGACGCTTAAATTTGTCTTCACTTTAATATTGCACCGAACAGGAATAGCAGAAAATACAGGTAAATGCTGAGAATCCAAACAGGTAAGAGACTGTGAAAAGTTAAAAAGGAATAAAAACGGAGCTGAAGTAGTACTTGAGAAACATCAGAAACGGAGGAATCCTGATCATGAGCATCAGAAGCGAATGAGCACCGGTCAACGCTGCCGGAAGCAGAGGAGAAAATGCTGAAATTGGAATCGCCGGTGTAAATGACAGAGTCCGGACTAACATCACGAACACTTGTACTAAATCCTAACCCCGATCTCGAATCCTGAAACCCTAGCTCCGGCATTGTTCAATTGCTTTCACAACTTCAACTTCTCCGTCATCACACCGGAATCTCAATCTCCGTCGCCGTCGCACCAAACCTGTAGTGATAAGCCGAGACAATAGAGAAGGTACAATACTACTTCACAAAGTTACATAAAAACGGTAACCGATATATATGTTATAGAAAGTGTATGTACTATAAAGATGGTTTACTGTTACTGTTACTGTTACAGATTATAAATGGCCTGCTGGTCACCCGTTTAGCAAGATGATGCATGTATATATGAAAAACAAAATTCCTTTTGGGACCCCACAAATATCCAAATCGCTATTAGAATACACCCTAATTAAATCATTTTTGTGTAATAGCTCATAAACCAACTATAAATCGCATTAAGTACGATTATATGTATTTTAGTTTGTAACAATGGAATCTTAACAGAAAGGACAAAAGAATAATTTTTAGTTAATTGAAGGAAAGATAGTGAGTTGATGATTATGTTATGTTATCGTTCGCACAATTAAGACTGGGATTCGCGTCTTTCTATGCCCGATGCCTTTCAGTCTTTTCGTCTATTTGACTGGAAAAATTCAATCTAATAAAGTCATTTAGCAAAATCTTAAGTTAAATCCAATCAACTATAGTAAAACAGTCTCTAGATTATGTGAACATAAGGTTGTTTGGTAATTAATTTAGTGATGAGTTATGTAAATATTAAATTGCTAAACTATTTCAAGTAATTCTTATAAATTTATCAATTTAGCGTAAATATCGAATACCATAAGTATTTATGAGTGGGAAACTAGATAACTGGCTCTTGTAATTATCAAAACTTACTAGTACTGATTAGCACGAATTAAGGAGAAATCAAAGCCAACAACACCAATTATTAAAGAAACAGCTCCAACACATCCCAAGAAAAAAAAATGAAAACGAACAGTAGTTAATATAATGTGGTGGTCAAAATTTTCAAAGAAAACAAAAGAAGCATAATGTCATGAGTACGTAGGCTCAGAGAACATCGATGTTGTTGTTTATTCATTATATTAAAAAAAAAAATTGTTACTTTTAATATGTTAATAGGGGGGAAATTATGCTTTATGTTTAGTGTTAATTATTTATTTTTTAAAATATTTTTCAGGACTTGATACCACATGCCAATTAATATGAATATTTAATATGTTATATTTAAAAAAAGGTACAAAGTTTAAAGTAAACAAATAAATATAATAGAAAGAATTATGTGTGAGCTCCATAAAGCAAAGAATCGAAAATTCAACAGCGTAATTTATGGTCCATTAAGTTTTGAGGTAGAGCTAGAATTCTCTTCAATCAAATCAATTGTTATATTTCTCTTTTAAAAAAATAAATTATGTAAATTTTGATTAATATTTTCAAAAAAATATAAAAATATTCATTAAATTGACATGAGACATTAAATTGACATGAGAAAACTTATAACTTGTATTAGTATATTTCATATGCTTATTGAATAATTAAATCTAGACAGTAAAATATTGAGTTGATACTTAGCTCTCGAAAAATAAAACATGACATTTTAACGGAGGGAGTAATGAATATGTATACTTAATTCATCCAAAATTTAGTAACTTTTTTTAGAAAAAAATTCAGCCCTTTTCAGTTGAACTCTCCTTCTCATGGTGGAATAGTCTGTGAGAACTCTGATAAATTTAAGTATTTAGCTAATAAAGTGATAAATAAGAGAGTTCAACTGACAAACGAAGTCAAATATAGAGTTTCCCGGATCATTCCGCCTTAAATGATTCATGTTTCACTACTGGTGCACCTGTGATTCCCAGCATTATTTGGTTTTGGTGAGTCAAATTTTAGAGGCATGGAGGAATGGCCCCTGTTGTCGAGTCTAACACCAATAAATGATTTTAAGTCAGAAATTGGTTATATTTTACGTTAGGTTCAACTTACAGCCACAAAGGTAAAGGAATGACAAAGCCCCACATTTATTGCTGCCATTTCCTGTCTCTTTCCCTTGGATTTCCCATGCAATTATTTTACTAATGCTTCTATTCTCTTCAAGGTTAAAATGCTGTTTGCATAAAACACAAGTACTTCTTGTATACTCTACCTACCCATATTTACTTCACTTGTTCATAACATCACTTCATACACCTCTTCAAAAATAATAAATAGAAACATAATTTTATTAATAATAATATAGCGATGTAATTTTATAAGTAGGGGTTAAGGAGAATAGTGTATCATAAATCAGGTATATAAAACAAATATATTAGTGAATAAGTCTTACTAAAAAAAATAATTGAAAAAGGAACTGTAGTCACAAAAAATAATATGATAACTGAAGCCAAAGAGACAACAAATAATACTTAGATCGAAGAATAAAAATAAGAGAAGAGTAATAATAATAATAATAGTAATAAGGAAACAAGACAATTAACTAGCTAGTAACATCCTATCCTAATTCTCGACTTTCATGTTAGCTAGTAATCCAGGATTGTCATTAAGGAGTGTAATAAAAAATATAATTTTGAGGCTAGTAAGATTAGAACACACAACCTCAAGGAATTTCCATAACACCTTAATCACTAAACTAAACTTTTAACTTGTATTAAGATGTATCAATACTTGTATATATACTTATTAAACAAAAATTTGACCTCTATATACCATGTAATTTTCCGACGAAGGAGTGTCGCTTGACACCCCCTTACCCAAGGTTGGGTCCGCCCCTGGTCATATCTTGTCTAATTATGACCTCGTTTCAGTACTTCTGGTCATATCTTGTCTAATTATGACCTCGTTTCAGTACTTCTTCGGTGCCTTACTTCTCGTACTCCTTCTCATTGGAACATTTGTGTATTTTCTCTTCACATGTTCGAACCATCTCAATTTCATCTTCCTTATCTTGTCTACACAGAGACTAGTCCGATTTCACCTTATCCCAGATATATTCATTCCTAATCATGTCTCTTATTGTATGCTCACATATTCTTCTGAACATCCATTTATGCTACTTTCATCTTCTCGACATGCAAGTTCTTAACCAGCTAACACTCTGTCAAATACGACATAGTTAGTCTAACCATCCATTTTATAAAGAATTTAACTTTAAAATTGGAGGCACGTTCTTAAATCATACCAGACGTCGAAGTCGAGCCTCCATTTCATTTATCCCGCTCCAATACTATTATAGCATCCTCATCAATTCTATTTTCTTGAATTATTGACCCTACCAAACTCACACTTTGTGGCAAAAATGATAGGTCAACAAGGATTGCGGATCGGATTGCAGACCAAACGGCAAAATCTTTTCAATTATATTCGGGCTTACTTTGAATCAAGGTCGTCCTCAAAAACTTCTATAATACGTTACGTTATCCACATTCATAAACAGATAACAGTCCTCTGTCAAAATAAAAATAAAATAAAATAATTTAAACTTAATTTATAACAATTTTAAATAAAAATATTTTAGTTCTTCAATTTAGAATCTAGTGAAACTAATTAGGTATTTCTTTTTAATTAAAAAAAAATCAAATTGAAGGAAAGGTAAAAATTGATTAACCAATTAAACCACTAGATTCTTTATTAATTGGGCATCGACCATCATAGAATATAGTGTAGTGGATATGGTTTCTCTTCCTTTAACTAGATGTTTCAAGTACTTCGAGTCATGGATATGACAAAATCTTTGATAGAAAAAACTACTCATATAGCCATACCCGACGTGATTCTAATTAGTCACACTCTAATATGAATATCAAACATCGGGAAAAAATCAAAAAATTAAAAATTGGATATTGACTTGTAGTTGTCGAAAGAAATAAATACTGCAGGCCCCGTGAGCAGAGGTTACGTAATTAATGGAGTTAGCTGGACAGCCTGGTTTCAAGCCGGTCAAAAAGGGGACGTGCATGAAAATGGACCTAAAATATATACAAGTCATATTTGCAACAAATATTTTGTTTATTAATGCATGCAACTTACTTCCGTTTCAATTTATTTGATGTACTTTAATTTGATATAATTTTTTTTGTGATAAATAAAAATATTTCTTAATCATGTGATTTAAAATATGTTGAAATTAAATTATTATTAAATCAAAATTTTCCTTTTAAACGGACTAAAATACATAAGACAAATAAATTGAAATCGAGAAGTACTTGGCAATTGGAACCTACTCTCATCTGTCAAAACAACGGGTCCAGCACGTACAGTTTCAATTCAAAGAGGAATATGAAGAATAATGTTCTCTTTTTAGAACCGACAATAACAAGTTTTCCATTTAAAAATGATATAATTTTATTCTTTTTGATAATTTTTAAATTTTAGCTTTTTATATATTATGTTTAAGATTATAAAATTAAAAGTATTTTTGTATTTTAAATATTTTTAATTCGTGTCAAAGTCAAAACAAACAAACTAAAACAAATATAATATATAACCCGTGGAGCTTGTGTGAGAAATAATGGTTGATAAAATTCAGTACTAATTTTTATCCAAACTTATATATATCCCCTCCATTCCTTTTTACTTTGCCATCAATTTCTTTGTTTTAGAGTAAAACGATATAAATTTTGACTAACATTTTAAAATATATTTTTTCATCCGCTAATTTAAAATGTTATGTTGTCTCTATCAATATTGAAATAGTAGTTTTTTTTTTTTGGTTGTTGTTCTATTTTCATACTTGTTAAGTTATTTGGTTGAACTCATCAACCTTCGTTATTTATGAGGACTTGACAGTTGACACCTTCTGAACCATTAATTATACATCACAATGTTCACTTTTACTTTGTTGTTTCCTTGCTCCCCAGTAAGAATTTTGTTGAATTCCAGCTTCCATATTGGCCTAAAGTTAATGAAATTTGCAATTTTCTGAATTTGTAATATATTGGAATCGTTAAGATTTGAGAATTTTTTGTGATACGAAACAGTGCTCTCTTTCGATCCATTTTACTTGTCATCTTTATTAAAAATATACAATTAAAAATAGTTATTATAGAAAATCAAGATATAATTAAGTACTCACTTCTTCTTTTTCATTTTTATCCTCACTCAATAAACATGGATAGAGACTAATATATAGCGAAAAATAGAATAACTAACGATAATTTTATCAAATTAACCTTTAATTAGCAAATTTTTTTAAGAGACGTGCGGTAGCACCAATTGATTAAGTTTAAGGTAGCACGCTAGCACCTAATTAAAGACAATGCGTGAAAGAGACAGCATAAATTAACCAATTCCACAATTATTAACTTTGGCGTGCAAGCTTATTAAAAAAATAAATCATAGGATGTCATTTGAAATATTTTAGGTACGGCACAAACAGGAAAATCAAGTCAAGGGAACAAATTAAATCTGGTTTATTTGAACTACCAAAAAAATCCCAATTAAGATAGTGCCATAATTAGTTTGAAAATTTGTCCAACTGACGTGACTTCTTGACCCTTGAAAACAAATAGAGAAAAAGCTCAAGCTAGTTCATTATATTTGGACTTAGGCTTTAAATGATCCTATTTCCCGTACATTGCATCCTTTTTTTTCCGCCCGTTGTTCGGTATCTATATTGGAATCCAATTAAATCTGGATTCGAGCTAGAAAGTCCCTCATTAGAAGGTCAAACACTCCTTAACAAAAACGATTTCGTATCCAAGAGGATTCAACCTCTAGTTAAGGATGAAGGAACCACAATATCACAACCCTTATTAGTCACTTTATTTTATTTTTTTAGTTACAGGGATTTGGTGTTATCCGAATATCAATTTTGTCAGGTATTTGGTATCAAGTAAATTAGAAATTTTTTTATATCAAAATCTCTATATTAACTATCTCATATAGGAAGTGTGGTTATAATCTCAACATTATAATCTTTGTAACATTGTCTTGAACTAAATGAAAATTACCTTATTGAAAGTGCAAACTTTTTGACAAAATGTTGCACTTTCAATATTAACCTTATAAATCGTGTGTTATCTTATTGAAGACAATTAAATATACAAGTCTAAATAAATTCAAGTATAAACACTATTTCACGTATTATTTGAGAAAATTATAACTGAATACAATTTAATGTAAAATATTTGAAATCTACTGCCAAAGTCCTACTAAATGACGTGACAACATTTTCATCCAGGCTTTTCCTCCTAATACGACCAACCTCAATATTCTCTCGAACAACGAGTCCTTTTGAATTAGCATGATTTAAAAACAAATAAAGTCAATGAGTATATCATTAGATAAGAAAGTTGAAAAAATTTCCCTCCTCTCAATATGTAATAATGCTATTATTGCCATATTTACTTTGTTGGTTATTAGTTGCTTGTATAAGCTGATTCCAAACATAATGGTTTAGCCCGCTAATGATATTATTCATTTTGGAGTTAGGTATATATGACTTTAAAACATGTCATTAGATTGTAAGACCTACTTACTTGTATATTCAATATCTCTTCATGTGTTTTGTCGATATGAGACTTCTTATTCTAAGTTGGGGTGTCACATGCACCCTCTCTTATTGATTCAACGTCAATTCGTTGAGGTTTGCCCTACAATATGAAATTTGCCTACACTCAGCACTGAGGTGTGCATAATCTTACCGTGATTTGCCTAAACTCAATTAAACTTTGGCCCACATTGACAAGGTTGACAATTTACACAACTCAATTAAACTTTGGTCCACATCAACAAAGTTGACAGTTGATACAAGGGTGGTTTTGATATCATTTGTAACGATCCAATCCATTAGTGATATTGTGCACTCTAGGTCTAGGCCTGCACAACTTTAAACCATACCACTGAATATATAAGGTTTACTTACTTATATACCCAACAAATTTTCTATGTTTTGACAATTTGATACTTCTTATCCTGACCTTGGTTTCATCAAAGAACAAGACCAACCCTTTTATCTGGTCTGAAATTAAAATGATATAAGGATTGTGCATTCTGGGCTAAAGAATTACTCTTATATTGGGCCAGTAAGAAGCCCGATCCGAATAAATGAAACCAGCAGACCAGATCGTATAAATTCCTCAATAATCAAGGAAAAAAAAATATTATTATAATTTTGATAGATTAATAAATAAATCGAATTTATATGTGACATCTCAAGAATAAAAAGTTTAGCGTAGAGTTTGTTGGGATTATTACGTGCACTCAAAGTGACAACTTTTTAGGAAAAGACTTGTTGGGGTAGTTGACCAGTTGACAAAAGCGTGTGCATTTCATTTTTTTCCCATTTTTTTTTCAACAGAGTGAAGGAAAAAAAACAGAGAAGAGAGAAAATGGCTACACTGACTATTCCTCCAGTTTTAACTACGCCTCGCGATGATGCCATGCACCTTTACAAAGCTTTCAAAGGTTAAATTCCGATCTCTTCTTTCTAGGGTTTACTATTGTTCTGCTTCGTTTTGATTTTCTCTTCTGTACTGTAATTCATCGTGTTTTGTGGAAACCTTTCCCTTTTTTTGGCTTAAATTTTTTGAATTTTGTTGAGGATGAGTTGCTGCTTCTTTGAATTAAGCTTCAAGCATGATAAAAAGGAAAATTCAGAATGCCGGCTGGCTAATAGCTTTGTTTTTGTTGTGCCAGGGGAGAAAACACATCACATGTGTAGTTCTAGCATGTATTTTTTTAATTTAAATTAATGTTGTTTAATTAAAAATAAAAATATAATTTAACCATACTCCTTGATTTTTTTAAGAATTAATACTTGTAAAATAATTAGGAGGAGTGTACATTATCAAACAGTTTTTCTTTAGAGATCCATGAGTTTGTCTCTGATTATCTGTGTAGATTTGCCTATATGTTTTCTAGAATTATGGAAGTAACCCTATATAAACAAAGAGGAAATGTAGAGGATAATGGAGTTTATGAAATTTAGCACAACATAAGATTGAAAATTTGAAATTGAACACCCTAGGGTGTGGCCTAGTGGTCAAGGTCTCAGGTTCAAATCCTAGCAGAGACAAAACATTAGCTGATTTTTTCTCATATGTCCTATTCTATCCTATGTGGATAGTGTTACTTGATACTTGTTGCTTTGCTAGTGGGAGGTGATAGCTATTCCGTGGAATAAGTCGAGGTGCGCAAAAGTTGACCTGGACACCAGGTCAACTTTTGAAATTGAAATTTTCTTTCTTGTCAGAATATTTATGACTTGGGATTCAATTGTCTAGAATTACTAGTAGGTCTTCAAAATGTATTCCGTTCCGTCCACCCCTTGGGGTAAAGCTAACATATCTCCTAATGAAACAAGTTTTTCCTATTTTAAGGCCTCATTGAAATGTAGTAAGTAAGGCATGGTGTCTCCCATGGCATTAAGGGAAGTTTATCCTTGAGATAATTATTAACCTTCACAGTTTATTTCTCCATTCATGCAGGCTCTATAGTTTCTCTATCACAATGATTACTTTGAACCAATCAAAATATCAAATTATCAGTCAGGACACAAAGATGTTACATTTTGCTTCCAGACTTCCTAGTAAATGATGCTTAGAGGACATATACTACTTTCAACTTTAAGTGCAATCAGGGTAACAGATAAATGTCATCATCCCATTTTGTCTTAGTTCAGTGGTTAGAATGTATGTAGTCTAAAGTAGAAAATAAATGCAAAGTCAAGTTATCTCTGACGTAATTTCTTATAGAGTACATACAGTAGTTGAAAATCAGGAGGTGACTTCAAAAGCTGTAACGTTCATTAAGTTATAGTGTGTTTCTATTCAGCTTGCCTTCTAGTGAATTACTTGGTTTATATTTTGCAGGATTTGGATGTGATAAAGCAGCAGTCATTAACATCCTTGCCCATCGTGATGCTACTCAGCGTGCTCTTATTCAACAGGAATACAGAACTATGTATTCTGAAGACCTAACCAAACGCTTGGTCAAAGAGCTTAGCGGGAAACTTGAGGTATTGGAGGGTAGAAATTTCTGGGATAACTTTGCTAACTCTATAATTTGCATTAAACAAGAATTTTAGAGGCCTGAAGCTTATTCCATTCAAATAGAAGATTTAAAAATTTAGGGCAGAAGGAACATCAAAGACAAATGAAACTGCATATGGCAAAATTTGCAATTCCTCTTTTTGTCTTTTCTCTGTCAAGCCTGTTTCTTCATCTTCTTTATCATTTTGAATGGTTCCAGAAAGCAATCTTGCTTTGGATGTATGATCCAGCAGGAAGGGATGCTGTCCTAGTAAGGCAAGCTTTGAGTGCTGACTCCATTGATCTCAGAGCTGCCACTGAAGTGATATGTTCACGGACGCCTTCTCAAATAGTACATGTCAAACAGCTTTACCATTCCATGAATGGTATCTACCTTGAGCATGATATTGAGCTTCACGCATCTGGTGATCACAAAAAGGTAGTCACCCTTTGCATTTGTACGAAATAAAACCTTTTTTTCACTTGAGTTCTTTGATCACTTTTAAATGATGACTACAAGTACATGAAAGAAGAGAACATAAAACAACTCTGGATTACTAACCATAACCTTGCCTAAAAGTAAATAAATAGTAATAGTAGTTTGTGGAACTTTATTTGTGAAGTTATCGTCTTTGAGAAAGATGAGGGGAAAATGAAGGACTCTCAAATAACTTTTGTATTTATATCATTTACCCTTTGTGCACCGGGCACTTATGCGTCCGTTGAATGGAACTGATTTGCATCTGTCTGGTCCTAACCTGAGTCTAGTATGGTTTGAGTCTTGCTTTACCCAAATGGGAGTCTACCTTGTATGATCTCTAAAATTCAAACAGCTAATTGCACGTATTGCTTGAATCTTATGAAGGAAAATGTTGACATATTATTGTCTCTGAATCACTACAGTTGCTTCTAGCATATGTAAGCACAATGCGCTATGAAGGCCCAGAAGTTGACAGAGCTTCGGTTGATCATGATGCTAAAGCTCTTTACAAAGCTGGGGAGAAGAAACTGGGAACTGATGAGAAGACTTTTATCCGAATTTTCTCTGAAAGAAGTAGGGCACACATGGCTGCTGTTAGTTCTGCTTATCACAGCATGTATTCCAGGAAGTTAAAAAAGGTAAGCCGACTTCATTTAGAAAACCTATTCAGATTTCCAATTGTAGTTAACCAATGTATTGCAACTGTTACAGGCAGTAAAAAGTGAAACCTCTGGACTCTTTGAGTTTGCTCTCTTGACTATTTTGCAATGTGCTGAGAATCCAGCAACATACTTTGCAAAGGTACAGGTTACATTTGTTTAAATTCTTATCAAGTCATAATCATGATGACCATTTTGCCTATAATTTTATATTTTTGAACTCATGTTTCTCACTTGCTCTTTCTTTTTCTTAAATGATATTGTTCCCTTTTTCATTCTTTATTCTAATGTGTGGGTTGAGTTTGTGGTTGGGAATTATGGATGTTGTTTACTTCTGTGATTTTTTCTTTACCTTCCTTAACTTAGATGAACCAACTTAGCTTTAAAGTCAGACTTATAACACTTACCTATTAAATTTCTCTAAATGTGTTTGGCATTTGTAACTAGTGTATTTGGTATGAAGGAAAACATTTTCCACGTATTGTTTTCCATTTTTCTCATGTTTGGTTGCTCATACTTGAGAAAACATTTTGCTAAGGAACACATTTTGCTCTAACTAGTGGAAAATGACTTCCTTAAGAATCCAAGGCAGTAAGAAATCCCTTATTTTCCATTCACCAATCAAACACCGGAAAATAAATAAGAAAATCACTTGTTTTCGATAAAACATTTTCCCTCCTACCAAACACAAATCTAATCATTCAATAGTACTCGAAGAATTAATAACTGCCTATTTTGATTTCCTCAACTTCTAAAGTTTACGTTTCATATTAATGAAAAAAGTAGTCAAATTTGACCTCTAAAGACGAATCATAGTACACTTGAATTGGTAGAAAGAGTAATACTTTCAATTCTTCTCTTTTGAAGGTGCCAAGTGAAAAGTAAATAGTCAAATCAGGAGGAATGAAGTAGATATTACAAGCATAACACTTGACACCTGTTCAAAGACAAATATCATGATAGTTATCTTTAGTAGATGACATATGGTCATTTCACTTCGTGATGTTATACTTAATATTTGATCCCCTTCCACCTATCTGATTTCTTCATCTCCTCGCATTTGGCTATGTGTACCAATCAAGAATAGAAGTGGCTAAAGTGCATATTGGTAACAGTTATAATTGCCCAAGAGGTTTGCTGGAGATCACTGTCGTCCAAATTTTCTGTTCTTTCAACTAGACTCTAATTTCTTGTTGTGTGTCATCTAGATGCATTGTCTTTACTTACTGTGATATTTGTTCTCTTTCATGTGGCAAGTTTCATACTGCTCTTTCTACTTTGAAATACTTCTTATTCTTTTTGTCTCTATATCTCAAGTTGGACGTGGAATGGGATTCTAAAGATTATCATGTTTTTGCTATAGCATCCTTCATTGGGCGCCTCAGAATAATCTTTAGTAGTTTGCTATAATCTGTTCTATCATTTTTGTCTTAGATTTAGTAAGCCATTCTCTTATGCTAATTCTTACATGAATAAATTGTATTAGCTCTGGGGCTGTACTGCACCTTACATATGTTTAATGGATGCAGGAGTTGCACAAGGCAATGAAGGGCTTGGGGACGAACGATACAACTCTCATTAGGATAGTAGTCACGCGAACTGAGATCGATATGCAGTATATAAAAGCAGAGTACCAGAAAAAACATAAGAAATCTCTTAATGATGCTGTTCATTCAGAGACTTCTGGTGATTATCGGACCTTTCTTCTATCTCTTCTGGGGCCTGGTCACTGAATGAAGAGTCTACGCCAGAGAACAGGTGTTAGTAGTTTGGCATCAGTGTTGAAACTAATGTGTGTAAAGCAGGCAGTTTCTGTTGCATTCTAATTAATGTTTGCTTAGTTGATGAGTAGGTTGATTTGGAACAATGTCTGTCCATGATCAGTTGGATACCTTTTTAATTTTAGTCGAATGCTAAACGTGAATGGTGTTGTGAAGATGCTTTCAGATGTTCACTTATTTGGGTGTGTTTGGTATATATTTTTTCCTAATTTTATCAGGTTGGGTTAAATTTTTGGAAAATATCTTCTGAGATAACAAATCTTTTAAACCGAGGAAAATGACTTGCAATGAAAATAGAGAAAATAAGTTTCATTTCACTTTGATTGTGTTCTTTCTCTAACACATCGTACCTTCACTCCTACCCCTATAACCCTTTACCTCTCCATTCTTAGGAAAATATTTTTTTTGCTTACCTATAGAACATAATAAAATAGTAAGAAAATTTCTAATTTTCCTTGAAAACTTTTTTTAAGATTCATTTTGATTTTTTGTTGTGAATTGTGACAAATGTTATACCTTTAGGGACTCAACATTTTGTTGTTCTCTTTTTCTTGAGGATAATAGCACCTTTGGAATACATTGATTTCGCTATTTCCCGTCCTTCCCTTTAAGAGTTTTTTCATTGGTTATAATTTATATTGTTGAACAACAAAGTTTACACTTGTTCACTAATTATGATGGTGCAATTGGAACTTTTTTTCCTTCTCCTTTTTTTGCTCACACGTAGGGGTAGGACCTCCACAAAGAGGGAGGAAGTGGACTTAACATCTTAACCATGTCATGGTTTCACTCGCATCCCATCCCCAATTTTTATTCATCTCATTGTGATCGCATTTAGTGAATTTTGACTTTGTATGATTGTGTTGGGTAAGCAACAATTGTTTCATCCCTACAAAGAGACTCTCGAGAGCTAGAAATATTAAAGGAATGGGCAACAAGAAGTTGAAGAAAATTTGTTATCTAATTCAGTCTTAAATGCTATGTAGATCGCTCTTTTATTATAGGGTGAGGATCTGCTTCCTAAATCTCATTTTAAAGGGTATCACGTTTTATACGATTGTCAGCTAAATAAATAGATGAAGCAAATGAAGAAAAAAAGAAAGCGCTTTTGAAAACGTAATTGTGTCACGATAAATCATCTCATTAAAGGTGAAATTAAAATTTTGAAGTCAAATTTTTTCTTTTTTTTTTGGATTAAGAAAGGATAATTTTTATATATTGTTATACATTAGACATTACATTATCACGGTTAGTACTAGTAATTACAGTAGGTTACCAAAACAAGCTAACTTATTACATGTTGACCGTAATCCTAGTTTACTAGATAGTTCTCCATCTTGATCTGTCTTGAGTTGATCTATTATAATATTCGGAGGAGTTAGTAGGATAAGCGGTTGATCGGTCATTGTTAGCTTGGAACCTAATCTGGACAAAACGTATGCTACTTTGTTTGTTTGTCGGAAGTTATGGCGGACCACCAGATTCTCCAACTTCTTCAAAGTTAAGCATTCCGACAAATTTAAGAACAAAATACACAAGAAAGTAACCCGCTACAATTGTTTTATATTTTATAAAAAAAAGTAAACAATATATAACATAGAAAACAATTTTTGAGAATTGCAAGAACATCTTGAAACAAAAACATAACTTTTTTTTAAAAAATCTTTTGCCTAATTTTTTTTCCTTTTAAATTCTGGAAATTAATGCTTAAAAAACAAGGAAAAAAAAAAAGAAGCAATAAGAAGAGAAGACCGAAAGGCTGGCACTCGAGCAGGAGTAGACGGATCAAACCCTAGTAGCGTACACATCCAGAAACCTAATGTACCACTTAAACCTATAGGCAGCGACTGAGTAAAGATGAAAATGGACGTAACCATGGGGGAACCCGGCGAGATACTGCCGGAGCACAAGCCGGAAAAGTCGCCGCACGAGGTTCTGCAGCAAAGCAAAGCTTCAGTAGAGGAAATTGTTTCAAAAATGCTTTCTATGAAGAAAGAAAGCACGCCGAAATCTGAAATTCGCGAGCTTGTCACTCAGATTTTCATCAACTTCGTATCTCTCCGTCAGGTTAATATTTTATTCTATCTCCTTTTGTTCTTTTTTGAAAGTTTTATGAGTCTAGTTTCCAACTACATAAACGGCTCGTCAATCCGATTTTGGATTAAAAGGTAGCATTTTGTTATCAAGGAAGTGATAAAACTAGTCAAACGAAGATGAATTTAAGGTTAAGGATGAGCTGTTAGTACTCTAGCGCTCAATTTTTATATAAGTATCATCCGTATGCATGTTGGTTGATGTAATTCAATGGACTTAGCTACAATACTCAGTGAGAGTTTCTCTAAGCCTTGGTAGGTAGATTTACCGGAGACCTGTGCTTTTTAGGTATAGCTGCCCTGGCACTAGTTCAGTTGGGATTATCATGGAGGGAGTCTATGCATAGTTAATTGGCAAGATTTAGGAAACTGCAACCTTTCTCTGTTATATTCGATTTTTATCCTGTAAAACACCTGATAGTATTGTATATCTTTGATCACTCCGGTTGGTGATCTCAAATCAATTTTATTAATTGAGTCATTGAATCTACCTGCACGTCCCAAGAAAAAAAAGAACTATGTACATGTGCTTCCGTACCTTCTTGCTATTGAGCTAATCAAGTTTGTTTGTCATTCTGTTAGTTGTTATAGTTGTTTATCATTTGGATTGTCTTTGAATAAGTCTAATCTTATTGAGAAGATTCGATTTAGTTGTTAGAGTTAGTTTCGTTTGAATTGTTTCGTGTAGGTCTTCTAATTGTTTCTAGAAGATTAGATCTAGTTGTTAGACCGTAGCCTTAATATTGGAGAGTCGGTTGTATCCTCTTGTATTTTAACTCTTATTCTAATTGAATGATATTGTTGCTTGATTGCTTCACTTCTCAAGCTCTATACGTGCTTCATTGCGAATTGCACAGATAATGTCTCTTAGGGTTGCATTTTATTATTGTTAGGCTGCACATATTTCATGTAAAGTTAGATTTGTATATTTTTATTTGATTTTTTGAGTTCCACACTCTGAGTAAGGTACTAATCCTTGAAATTTATGGAAAGTGTTGGGCCATCTTATTTCATCTAACCATTCTTAAGTTGTTTCAATAAACTAATGTTAGGATTGCCGAATAGAAAAATAATTGTCCCATGAAATCTATGCACAAAAATAATTTGTGCCTTGAAATCTATGTTAATATGTTCAACTGACTTTTTCACACTACCTTAAACATCCTCCCATAGGCAAATAGATCAATATTGCTCGAAGAGGATCGTGTGAAGGGGGAAACTGAACGTGCAAAAGCTCCTGTGGACTTCACCACGCTGCAGCTCCACAACTTGATGTATGAAAAAAGTCATTATGTGAAAGCTATAAAGGCCTGCAAAGATTTCAGGTCAAAATATCCTGATGTTGAACTTGTTCCCGAGGAAGAATTCTTTAGAGATGCACCCGAGGAGATAAAAAACACTGTTATGTCAAATGATAACTCACACAATTTGATGCTAAAGCGGTTCAATTTTGAGCTATTCCAGGTAAACTACTTTAATGCAATTGGCGAGCACTCCTTTGTATTTCCACATTAGTAATTATTTACTAGTGTTATTTCTCAGCATCTTGTGCTAAATGGAGTTGTTAGGTGTTTCATGTTGCTTGGTGAATCAAAATTCTTATCTTGCTTCTTAAACTCATGTCTTCATGTACTATCTTCTTTTTTTTTTTTTGGAAAAAGGTAACACTATAACTATCTTCTTTATGTCAATTACTAAATTGGTTCCAGAAGTAGATGTTGTGAAGAAAGGGTCATATCAATGTTGTTACAATCAATAAGAATAGATTCTGAAACTATACACAGTTTGGCTACCCTTTAGTGATGCTTTTAACTGTGGATTCTGCACATATTGTACTAACTTTCTTTTTTTTGAAAAAAATATTTTATGTGTAGAGGTTGTAACATGTTATTGCATGAGCTGGAAAAAATCTTGGGGTATTTTTGTATTGGCTAGTGTTGAGCTCAAATTCTATGCTTCTCTTTTATGTGGCTAAGTTTGAGGTCACATGGAGGTTTGTACATCAATAGGGAATAGAGATATTCTGAAAAATACCCACCTTGGCTTCCCTTTTAGTGGTTCTTTCAGTGGATTCTGCACATATTGCACTTATATAATCTTCTTCTAATGTATTATTTGTAGATGTTGTAAAATGTTATTTTATGAGCTGGAAAAAGATCTTGGTATCATTTAGTATTTTGGCTAAAGTTGAGGTCAAATTCTATGCTTCTCTATTTAAAACTTGTTTTAGTCTTTTAGACAATATGTATTAGCTGTATGTTGCTTGTAGTATAATCCCCATCTCTTATATGGTCATTGGAGGTGTGGCTGAAGCTCCTTCTTTTAGGTGTGATAAGTGTGGCTGTAGCTTTGTGTTGAATTTACTTATTTGCTGTGTCAGCGCAAAGAATTATGCAAGCTTCGTGAGAAACTGGAACAGAAAAAAAAGGCTCTACAGGAGACCATTGCAAACAGGAAGAAGTTCTTGTCAAGTCTCCCATCACACCTAAAATCACTCAAGAAAGCATCCTTGCCGGTGCAGCACCAGCTTGGAGTTCTCCACACAAAAAAGTTGAAGCAGGTGCAATATGCAGAGTTGCTTCCTCCGCCTCTCTATGTTATTTATTCACAGCTAATGGCCCAAAAAGAAGCCTTTGGAGAAAATGTGGATCTGGAGATTGTTGGTAGTGTGAAGGATGCTCAAGCTGTTGCCCGCCAGCAAGCAAATAAAGACACTGGTTAGTCCCATTCTCTGAATTTCTTGTTTGGGCTCATCATTTTTTTTCCCTCTTTTTCCTAGTTAAGTACCCGTTTTACTTCCTTTACTCTTTCTTCTTCTAATGTTCTTATCTAAATGGTAAATCATTCATGTAAAGGTGTGTCTGCCAGCTTAGAGAGCTCTAAAGTTGATGATGATATAGATGAGGAAGATGATGGACAAAGGAGAAGAAAGCGTCCCAAAAAGATACCCAGCAAGGAAAGTCTGGAGCAGGCTGGAATTTATCAAACTCACCCTCTTAAAGTCACACTTCATATACATGATGATGAGAAATCTGATTTACAATCTAGAAAACTTGTCACTTTGAAATTTGAGTACTTAATTAAGTTGAATAGTGTGTGTGTTGGAGTTGAAGGCTCTCAAGAGAATGCTGATAATGACATCTTATGCAATTTATTTCCAGATGACACGGGCCTTGAGCTTCCACACCAGGTTTTCAGCTTGAGATATAGGAGTACTTATTATTCCTTTTACTTTCAACTGTTTGTTTCAGTCTTTCTGATTGTTTCAGCTTCTTTTGTTTTCTGCAGTCTGCGAAGCTAATTGATCATTCAATTGTGTTCGATGAAAGGAGAACCTCACGACCATACAAGTGGGCCCAGCATCTGGCAGGCATCGATTTTTTACCTGAGGTGTCACCATCGCTTAGGGGTTCTGAGAATTCAAATGATGAGACATCAAAGCACACTGCTGTTATCTCTGGTCTGTCGCTTTATCGGCAGCAAAATCGGGTGCAAACGGTTGTGCAAAGAGTTCGTGCTCGGAAAAAGGCTCAGCTGGCTCTAGTGTGAGTCACTGAACTGTATGTTTAGAGTTGTGGATCTGTAGGGACAAATGTCATAGATGAGACTGACTTCTGGCAGAGATGTCTTACGTGAAGTTTTATTTTGCTAAAGATGTTTGAATTTATTAAATATAGCGAATGTTACACTTGCTCTGCAAGTTCGTACTCTGCTTCTTTCTATTTTCTACTGTCCTTTTGTGCACGGAGAATGGTGTGATGTCTTGTATTCCTTGTTTTTCAGTATTGAAATTTCATCTCTAGACTTGTCTTTCACTCCTTCTATATTCCTCTTTTGTTTTTTGCCCTTAAGGTTAGAAAGCAAGGTCTTGACTCATATTGGAAATTTGAACTTTTTTTTGGCTGAGTTACAGGGCGCAGTTTGACTCTTTAATGAACCTAAACTGGCCAGCTCTAGCCGGTAGAAGGGTTCCTTGGGCTTCACATGATCCTCGCTGCAGTTTGCATGCATGGTTCCCTCTTGGTTCATCTCCTAGTCAGGTTTCATCGTTGGCTCTCACAGAAACGGAACAAGTTCAGCATGCTGCGGAAGTTGTGGTGGATGGAAAATCTGCCTCTTCAAAAGAAGAGGTAGAAAGCACGAGGGAGGATGGAGAGCTTCCATCCTTAGTTCCCGCCACCTCTATAAATGATACTAACGTAACACCAATTAAAAGAACTGATTTTGATCATTCTACAAAGCTGGCGTTCATTTCAAAGAGTACCAGCTCTCCAATTACAAAGGGGAAGTCACCGAGTTTTAAGAAATACGGAGATGATACAGATCTTATTTTGGAATCAGATTATGAAATGGATGACATTGTGCAGATTGAGCAGGACAGTAATAATACACCTGGATCCGCTGGGGTCAGTGATAAGTCATGGGTGGACTGCAAGGTTCAGGAATATTGTCTTGTTTTGATAAGAAAGATGGATAACGAGGAAAGAAAAATGAAATTGGAATCCAAGGTCTAGCATCATTCCTTTCTCAGTTTCTATCTCAAAATTCAATTTAAATTTCCTCTTCATGGTTAACATTTGGGCAATTCTTATGGCAGATCAAAATCAGCAAGGAGTATCCACTGAGGCCTCCTCTTTTCACATTGAGCCTCTATGAGGCAAAACAGGCAGAGAGCTATTGCAAGGTGGATAGTTCTGTGTGGTACAATGAACTTCGCAGCATGGAAGCAGAGGTTAGCAGTAAAAAACTTAATAGTTTGGTTTTGCAGCCTGTAGCTATGTTACATGGATTCTTTATTTGCTGGACCGTGTTAAATGGGTTTTTATGTTTTAAATAGATCTAAAAGTTTTGAGGGTTTTTGATCCATGTAAGGTAGGTCTGCAGTGAAATGTAATTCAGCAGCAAACTGAGGCTACTGTCTCATTCAAAAGGAAACTCTAGGCTCATTCCTTAATTGCTGGCAGTAATTTTTCATTAACCCACTGTAGTTTTAAGGAGTCCTCAGACAATTTGCTGACTTGTTCATTAATTGAGATAGTCGATGTCAGTTTACAACAAGTTTTTGGTCAATCTTATACTGAAGTAGCTATCTAATCTGTTGCAGGTCAATGTTCACATCTTAAATGCTATACCTGCAGCTGAAGAAAACTTAGTCCTGGCTCATCAGGTTCGTTGTCTTGCGTTGCTGTTTGACTTTTATGTTGAAGATGGGGGTTCATCTTCTGAGAAGAGAAGGAGCACTTCTGTGATTGATGTTGGTTTATGCAAACCTATGACTGGTGAGCTTGTTGCTCGATCATTTAGAGGAAGAGATCATAGGAAGATGATCTCATGGAAAGACGGCTCTTGCACCCCTGGCTATCCGTACTAGGTAATATCCCAAATATTGTTACATAGTGTAGCTTTATTTCTCGAGTGTGCTGGGTTGTTTAATTGCATTTGTCTTTTGTGCTATACCATGTACTACTAAGATTCACATTGCAACATACGACTCTTGATGACATTACGATGCTATTTGTTGCCTATCTTTTCAAATTGATGGGGCTGATGATAGCCACTTATTCATCTGTCTCCTTTTTCTTTTTGATTGTTGATGCCTTGTTGTGCTGCTTGTAAGGATGATTCAATAAATTAGCGGGTTCATACACTTCCAACTTTCTCCAGAATTAGTTAGACAATTTGCTGATTGTTTATATGACCATGGCCTGCTCTGTCGATTGAAGGAAGTATTTGAAACTATATTGCTAGAATCTTTCAAGCTGTGACATCATTTAAGATGTTCGCCAGACTGAATGGTAGAACCATGAAACAAATAAGCTGTAGATTCAAATGCCATACCTATTTTGATGTCAAAGATGTCGACCACATGGTGCTTCGCACGGTGCAATAGTACGTATACCGTACGATCGACATCTTTTTATACTATTGCACTGTGTAAATACCAATTTTTCTTCTTCAGCCTTTGCATGGGAAAGGAAACTCCCTTCATTCGATTAGCCGTTTGAAACAAATTTGTTGGTGCATATTGCAATTATTGAAAAAATATATTAATCCCGACTTGTGGAAAATAAAATAGCCTCAGAGGAAGAAATTGCAATGAGAAACATTCCCTTCTTTTTTCTTCTACTTATTCTGTTAAAAGGGTTGAAAGGAAAACTATCCATTGAGGTATCTAAATATCAGGTCACATGAAACCACCCTAAAAAATATAAAATGAGATTATATTCATCTCGAATGACATTGACAAGCAAAGTCGCTTTTCTGCAATTCGTGTGCAAATTTGTATATGATCCATTCCAAACATTTATAATTTTATAATGGAAAATTGAAAATATAAAGGAGTCAAATACCGTCTTTATTGAAAAATCGAAAAAAAAAGCCCTTTTGATTGTAGATCACTAGTTATCTTCAACTTAAGCCACTTACACACTATTACAGTGAAAATTGGTGTTGAATTACACATTTTGCAAGTATAGTGATATTTTGAAGTTGTATTCGTGTGTTAAAACCCTTTCAGAAAAACATTTGGACAGCATAATGAATTTCCTTTTTAACACTTTTCACAAAAATATATAGAGTCCTACGATAATTGCTTTCAAGATACATTGCTCGGATCCTTCAAAAATGTCAATTGACATGTCTCAGATCCATAGTCATTTCTGGAGGATCCGAGCCTCATAGCTTAAAAGTAAACCTGTCAAAACAGTAAGTTGGTTTCCAAATCACATCTACAGATCACATTACAAGAGGTACCATTAATATATGTATTTTTTGTGTATCTGCTGTCAACTAGGTATTTCTACATCCTGGCTCTAATCTATGCATGATGCCATCAAAAGGGGAATAAGAAATTAACACAACGAAAAACCTACAGCAAAAAGACAACTCTTTTCTTCTGATCTACAGTGAATACATATTCCCTTTCTGTACAGTGGCACCTACTATAAGTTTTTAAATATGGCTAATACCACTAATTTCTGAAACCCTTTTTACCATGGACCAGTTTGTGTCCGTTTTAAGCATCGCCTTTTAGCTCCCTTTTGAAGGTTCATCATTTCCATAACCTGTGTCACAAAAATGCAATACATAAGTTTTTGGATTCAAAAATGCCTAAGCTAACTCAGTTCAAGAAGAAAACAACACGATCAACGAAGTGGAATAGCTTTGAGCTTCTATGGATATGGATGGTTTGACTATGTGAAAACAACACGAGAAGAGCTTTCATTCTTGCACGATATGGATGGCTGACTATGTGAAATACATGGTGAAACTAAAATGCAGGTTATAGGGATGGAAATAGTGTGCTAAAAGAAAAGGTACCTTCTTAGCCACTTTAACCATCAACGAGGGAAGATTAGAAGAGGGAGACAACTATAAAAGCAAGGAATTTAGCAATGGTAAAGAACAGGAAACTGCAGATGGTTGATACAGAGAGTAGTTTCAGTAGCAAAGAACAGCTTTTTGTTTTTTTTTCAGGCAGAGAGGAAAAATGCTGAAAAGTGTTTCCCATAGAGCTAAAATAACAGGCATGGCGATTGGATGGATTATCTAAAAGATGGTTACCAATTATACATACATTAGGACAAAGGCAGGTTCCAAGATGAAATAGTACGTTTTCCTCTAGCATGTGTGTGCTGAATTATTTAACTATGTCTATGGAAGCAAAACCGTGAAGAAAAAAATAATGCATTTGGGGAAAAGAAAAGGAAACAGAACTTTATGTACCTGATTCTTCTGCATTTCCAACATTTCTTCCTGCAGCAGTACAATCTAGTTAGTGATGAACCATTGAGACAGACAAAACATGCAATGTGATTGCATAAAAGGTCACCTGTTTCTTTTGAAGTTCATCGTTTTCTTCTTTTAGTTTTGCGACTTCTGCTTCTAGCTCCATAGTATAGGCCTAGAGAAAGTTAAAAAGATGATAATCACTGAACACATGAGTGTACAAAAGATTAAAATGAGGCATTGTTAAGTACGTGCACATACTTTGAAATTAAGGGATTTGGTGGGCTAGTTTAAGGGATTCTTCCAACTCTTCCAAACAACAAATAGATTAGGCATAAATGAAAAAACCTTCTATTTGTCTTAAAAAGCTCAACTGCACTATTGAAAAGATTAAACTAAATGAGAAAATTGAAATCATCTGGTGCTTTCTTTCTCACAAATAAATATTACTTCATCTGTTGTCTTCTCCTACGACTTCATGTCCACAATATAGCAACATACAATGTACTGGTGCAATAGCGGAGAGCCATGTAGAGATTAACTTTGATGGAAGAAATGCAAATTAGTATTAACATTGACATCCGATGAGACAGATTGGCTGTTCATGTCTCTCAGATGTATGACAGATAATATTGGGAGTATTGCTACGAGAAAGTAGACATATGTGAAGCCCTCAAAACAACAGCAAACTTTTCCCATTAAACTTGACTGAAAAACGTGAGATGAACTCCTTTGATGAGAAGTGCCATTTCTTTCAGGAATTTTTTAGTAACATGAGGACGTTTTGCCAATCGACAGATGATTTGAGTTTCTGTCTGGAAAGTAAATCAAGTGAAAGAATTTTCTATTGAATGAAAGATGATTTTACATCAACAAGTAAAGGAAAAAAGAAATTATTTAGTACTTACTTTTTATACTAATTCAAATTGCGTTGCTGTGTCAGAAGGAGGATAGCTATACTGATTCGGTATACTCTAAAGACGCCCTTGGTACAATATTGACGATTTCACAAAGAAGAAATTTCAGTTAATTGTCATGTATTGATATCTTTATAGCATGTAGTTAGAGAAACAGGTCAAACAAGTTCTTGATTCTTAGATGTAGCTGTGTTTCTCTTCAACTAGAGTACACAGCAACATCTAAGAAAGAATATAACAATGGATGATTCCCAGCTTATTAATCAGACTTGTTCATACATGATACAACATTATGCATGAGTTGACGATGTTACATGTAATACAAAATGCATGCTGACATTAAAGGCATAGCCTATGTATAAGATTCAAGCTATTACCTGCTTTCGAGCTCTTGATCTAGCAGCTGACTCTCTATTTTTTATCATTCTCCTCTGCCTCCTTTCAACAACCTTCTCCACAGTACTGTATTTCCTGCCTCTTAAACCAACATTAAACACATAAGGGGCTGGAGATACAGAAGGTGTATCTCCATTGCTCTTCCCAAGTCCATCTGATGATGAAACACCTGGAGATGCTGTTGCAACAGTAACCCCACTGGCTCCTAAACCTACCATATTCATTCCTCCACCCATTAGAGAGGCGCCTTGAATGAAATTAGAGTTGAGTGCTGGATCAGGGATACCAACCATCCCCGCCCTCATTGCTGGACTGCCCAAGTGCCCACTATTTGGGATAGCCATAGGAGCACCATAGGTCAAGGCAGGCTGCTTAGGGAAAATCGGTTGCTGCTGTGGCTGTGGTTGTTGGTTCTGTTGCAGTTGCTGGGGTCTTAGCTGTTGTTGTGTGGATCTGACCCCATTCACATTCAGTGGCAAATTAGCAGACTGAATAACAGTTTCACCATTCTTGTTAGGGATACTACCAGCCATTAAACCAGTGTTCCTATTATTAGCTTGTTGATATACAAATGCAAGCCCTGTATTATTCCCAGCATAGGACAAATCAGCAAAGATTCCTCCAGCATTATTCGATTTCGCAGCTAACTGTGCATCTTCTCTCACAACTCCAGCTCTAACAAAGAATTCCTCAAGTGTTATCTCCCCTAAAGTCTGTTGCCTCTGAGTCTGAGGTATATTTGGTGGCACCCCAACACTATTTCCATCCTTCCCACCACCATGCTCCTTTGACATATCTCTCCAAACTTCATCAACAGTCTTATGACTCAGTGTTCTAGGTAAAGTCAAAGAGCCTTGCCTCTGCAAATGCCAACCTGGAACACCAACCTCTTGCCCATTAATCCCAGGCCCTCCTATTGTTTGATTCTCCTCAGCATTCCATATGTTCTTTAACAACTCATCCATGTTCATTGACCCAAAATCCTTACCACTCCCTCCTGTTGAGCTCAGAAACTCATCAAACGTCAACGAATAGATAGATGGCTGCCGCGGCAACCCAAAGTTCCCTGGCTGCTTCCCACCACCACCACCACTTCCACCCTCCCCTGGTGGCTCATTTCCAAAGTTCTTGAAATGATAATTACTTCCCATTTCCCTAAAAACTCCTCACACAATACTCCCCAAATCCTACTTCAAACTTCACCTCTGTAATTCAAGAATCACAAACCTACATATCAGATCAACAAGTTAATTCACTTTCTTAAACCCTTTTCCCTATCATACTGTTCAACCCCTCACATAAATGCACATCTATTTACAAACACACAGTTAGTTAAAAGCAAAATATACCTGGAAAGAGATGAAAAATCAATTTAAAGCTAAAACTCACCAACCCCTTATCACTAAAATCATCAAAAACAAATTCTATTTGAAATTCACTTCATTCAACTAACTTTACTGCATTTTCAGTTCACACCAAGAACCGCAAAACACAAACTCCCCCCACCCACCAATCCAATAAAGAACACACCTTTTGACCTTCAAATACACAAACTCAAGTAAAAAAATCACAAAGCTCAAAGATCAAAACTTTGAAGATAAGAAACCAAGAAAACTAATCATTTGACTACTTATCCACAAATAGACAATATTTAATGAAACACCAACCAAAAAAAGTGACATGGGAACACAAGAAACAGCTTGTTTTCCTGTTTACCTTTTTTTCTTGATTTTTTTTTCCTTTTTTTGCACACTGCTAGACGTTTCTTCTTTGGCTTTGAGTGGTTCTTGAAAGTGCCAAGTGGCTTATAAGGACTTTTTTTAATAAGAGTAAAGAAGTCGGTTGCCCAAATATATAATTTTGGATAATAAAATAATGGGCTTTTGTGGGGCCCAAAAGTATAAAACTTGGCCCAATAGTGATGGGGTAGGAGAAAGGTTGGTGTGACTTTGGGCCAATAATTGAGTGAAATGTGGGATGATATCCAACCGTCCACGTAGAAAGTAAATGAATGGTTGAGATTACTTTGCTTGGTTAATTGGGATAGTGATGTGAGCATAAAAGAGGCATGCCCAAAAGTGTGAAGGACATTTGTTGTTTAGGGATTGGCTAAATACTAAAATATGGAAGTGATCTTTTATTGGGTTTGCACTAATTTGGCTATTGTTGGTTGAGATCTTTTGATTGAAGTTTAAGTGCTTTTATAACAAGTTTCTTCTAAACCATTATGGGTCGTGGTGAGATAGCTGAGATTCTTCTATACTTAATCAAATGTTTCATGTTTGATTCCTCGAGAATGAAAACAAATTTTGTTAAAAGTATCACCGCCAAAAATACCTCTGCACTATTGCAATTTAACTTTAATCAGAAGTTTCAACATGGGTATCAAATAACAGGTGAAAAATAAAAAATGTCATAGTATATACAATAGCTAACCCAAAATGGCATAACTAAATATTATTTTGTTATAACGAATTTGGTGCTACGAGAGTGATAATATACTCATGAAATGGCGACCAATTTCGCTAATTTTTTAGTTGTTGCCCTTGATTAACATTTCAGGGTGGTTTTGTATAAGTAATATTGGTATAATATCAGTACCATAACATTGTATTAATCTTTTATACCAGATTTATGGTGAATAACTTATATGTGGATTAGTTTTATACAATGACACTTGAACTACAAAAATAACCTTGATGCCATCTTTTGATTTTTTATATATTTTAAAAAACAAAGGCAAAACTCCAATATTTTATGTTTAAACATTATATATCTCTTTTGTAATCCAATCAAACAAATGTTATCCAAAAAGTATGTACTAAATAACTTAATGAAATTATTAGTTGTTGCATTACAATCCATGAATTTTGTTCCTTATATATGCTATCAATCATGGTTCATGTTTATATCTTTCTTCATTTGGACTATGCCTCTTACATAACTATTTCAAGTAAATTAGACTACAATTTGTTTTTTTTCTATTTAGAGGATCAATCATTGTAGACCTATCTCTTCTTGACTACGTCATGTGAAGTTGAAGACACATAGCCATGTGTTAGCTTTGCAGAGTTTCAACTTAATTAAAGTGTGAGGCATATATACATAATGATATAAAGACTTATATACTATATAGCAATATTAATAATAAAAGAATATTCGTGAGCAGATGTGAGAAAATGGGTAACCTAATAAGCAAGAACAAACTTTATTAATGATAGAACAATATGGGTCTCCATAAATTTGTCTACTCATCCAGACAAGAAGACACTTTCTTCACCAAACACCAATTATAAAGGTTTATGACATAAGCTTTATCTTAAAACTAATACCTCTCTGTAACAGTCATCTATTATTTAATTATAACGATTAATATTTTTTTAATCAATTTTTCATGTTATGTTATACTATATGTTCTTTATAATAATATTTCGTTATAGTAACAAACAATGTTGTTATAAAAATGTTTGACTGTACTACTCTTTTCGTTTTAATTCTTGCATGTAACATTATTTGACTCGACACAAATTATAAAAAAAGATATTTTTGAAATTTATTGTTTAAGCATGTCATAATTTTGCGTGCTATAGAAAATTTTCATTAACAGTATCCCTCGGGGATGATTGGATAAGGAATTGACTTCTCTAAATCTAAAAAAAGAGAAAAGAATAACAATTTCATCTTTCGAAATATAATAAAATTAGAAGTCAAGAAGTTTTTTATTTTTTTGAAAAATTGGGCATAGGGAAAGAGGAAATGGGAAGAGAATTACAAAAGGAGAAACCGAATCCTTGCCAACAAGATAAAAGTTCACGTAGGCAACCAACTGAGTTACTAAAATTATCGAGAGTCAAGAAGCAGAAAATGAGGCTATCTATATTAATTAACTTGAGGTGAAGCATGTGAGGGCTTACATAAGCATTATTACCTAAACTAGAACTAATCTAAAAAATTGTTCAATTCAAGGTCAATACCTTAAGATGTGACTCCCCATTAACGTTAAACAACAATTATTTTATAATCAATCGATCTCCAATATACTGACATGACACTCTCCAAGATGGCATCTTTACTTTAGTTCCAGTAATTAATTAATTTATGGTCAGAATCAGTTTATAAGAATGAATATACTTTGAATTAGTATGAATATAATTATATTAACTTTACACACCTCCCAATTATTGATAGCCTTAAAAGTATATTTCTACTTGACTAACAAATTTAGATATACCTTCAATCTCCACATGACATACCAAGTAGTTTCAAACTCTTGTAGGAGCATGGTATCTTAATAAAAAGTCAAGAAAAGTGTTGACTCATGTTGCAAGATCGGGGTGTATTTAAGTTCAATTAGTCAAGTAAATGAGCGTTTTTATGACTGTCAATAATATAAAAATGAAACTAATAATTCGCGCCAAGTCTCGGATATTTTCAGCACTTCTCTCTTTAAACAACTATAAATGCATACCATCTTCTCTATGTTATGGAGATTAATTAATATCTTCATGATATTCTTTATTGATCCAAATTAATTTGAGTAAATCGTATTCCCTTAGAGATAATACATTTTATAAACATATTTAGAAAATATTTGAATACAGAAATGGTATTCTAAATAAGTACTATGATTAAAGGTTGAAATTTAAATCATTAATATACACCCAAAAATTCTTTCCTATATTCCAATTTCAAAATAAATATAGGAAGTTCCAAATATTTTAATTTATTTATTTTGGCACATCAATACCTCGAGTATATATGACGAAGGATTTATATATGCATGAAAATTACATCAAGAATTATTTCTTTTTTCACAAATATATTTTACATCTAAGACTTTTATTTTTCTCAAATAGCCAATAGATCAATAACAATAAATCTAATGTAATTTCATAAATAGAATCTGGAGAGGGTAAGATGTATGTAACTTTATTACTACCTTGGTCGAGAGGTTGTTTCTGATTAACCAATTCAACATCCTCCTCCTTTATTTGTATTTAAAACAGACAATTTGAATGAGCTCACACATGTGGAGTTAAATAGCCAATAGATCATTCCAACAAAATAACATGATCATTTGGTGAGATTTAGACATCTGGTACATCCTAATAGGTAATGCAAATTGGTGTTCCAATTAGAAGGAGACACATAGAAAGACGTATAATTATGGTAACTAGACTTTAATTTATTTTGTGAAATTGGCTAAGATTTATAAAACGCAAACACTATTATCAAGAGATATATAATGATATAAACATTTACGTACTTCGACTGAAAATGAACAATTTAAAATGATAAAGATTGTACAAACATCACAATTAAGAGTATGACCTAGAGATTGATAAGTGAGAAAAGAATTATGAGATTTTAGGTTTAAATTTTAATAGAAACTGAAAACATTAGATAATGTCTTATCTATCTGTCTAAGCCTTGATAAATAGTGTTATTTGGTATATATCTATATTTGTTGATGGCCACCTGATGGGATATTTAAGATGCACCTAAGTTAACTCGAACACCATCAGAGTTATCTGGTGTTTATATATGTTGATGGTTACCTAATAGGATAGATAAAATGAGTGTAAGCTAACTCGAACATCATCACAATGAGAAAAGAGGAATATTATACAAATCTCAACATCAAATTTCAATATTGAAGACTCTATAATTGGAACTCATACCCTTTTCTTTGAATTTACTCCTCCTTCTTTTGGCGCTATCCTCGTGGCTAAAAATGGTTAAAAAAGAAAGAGAAAAGTTTGAACTTTGATGGACAATGATTAATTAATTATACAACCTATGAATTATTGCCAATTGTTAACATGTCACAACATTTAAGCTATATATCTTTTGGATTTTTTTATGCCATGTTATTTATGAATTTAAAGCACTAATTAATTAAGACCAAGTTTGAGAACAATTGAGGATGATGCATGCATATATACACGTGTCACTCATTAATTATTTCTCTAAGAATTACCAAAGCAATAGTAGTTTTCTAAGTCCATCAATCATTTTCATTAATTTTAATTTCCCAAGTGCAAGGAAGGAAGAAACATAGAGATATTCTATATGTAATTGTCACTTTAATAAACACAGTCCCAAAAGTTCAGTTTACTTCTGTATAGTGACAATATATTATGTATTATAAGTAAGTGACAAAATGTTAGTTATATATATCTACATGAGATTGGATTATAAGAAAAGGATATATATACCTCATATTAGAAAAAATGATAATTTGAAACCCAAAAATCAATAAGAAAGACTTGAGGCTTGTAATAGACTTTCTAGTGCTCATAAATACTAGTTTCTTGACATATGCGTTGCATGAGTTTGTATCCACAAATAAAAATGCAATTGATTCTGAAATTGACCTGAACTGCGTCTTGTCCTTGTCAAACCAAATAATAGAAATATTTCTAGTCACTCAAACTATATTGTTATATAATATTCTCCTCTAGCGACATATATAATAAATCCATTTGTCAAAACCCAATCCAAAAGTATTTGCCGTAAAAGTCTCAAACTCCTTTTTTTTTTTTTAATTTATCAAAACCCTATCATAAAATGTTACTAGTCAACACTATTTGTCATTATATTTAGGAAATATCGCTTTTAATAATCTTAAAAATGGATTATATTGAACTTTTGATCCTCGACTTTTCTCTTGAGTAAGCCTTTAAAATTAATAATCAAAATTTGTGAAGCTTGATATATTGATCATAATGTACGCGAAATCAAATATTTAAGACCAATCTACTTCCAACGTCATTCTTATGAATCAACCCATTCAAAGCACACTACGTGTAACTTATTATGGTGCCAAGTGTAATTTTCTTTTCAAAGAAACTGTGTGTGTTTTCACATAGTCCTCTATTTATCCTTTTTTTTGGATTTATCATATGCTTTCTTTGGGAGAAACAGCTTAGTCTAGAATAGATAGGATTATTAGGTTTTAATATACATGAATAACATAACAATTTTTTACACTATAAAATTATTTTAAAGTCAATTGTGGATAATTCTCTCTATATATATGTATTATAAATCCCCTCTAGATAATGTGAGTTAAGTTACGACAACTAAAATGACATAAGTGATTAGTAAACAAAAATATTTTTAAAACTTTAGTGCTCAACTGCCCACAAAAATATCACAAGCCGCACCACTGCTACGTGTCTAAATTCAACATGTCTTATTAGCACCACTAGTTTAATTTGTGAACTGATAATGTTAAATTAATACAAGCACCATGGTGCAAAGTGCAAACTTTAAAGGGGGACAACAGGTACATACCATAAAAGAGCATCTAGAATGACTTTTTTTAAAAAAGTATTCGAATCAGTTTTCACGCACTTCAACTATTATGTTAAGTACTACTATTTGTTTACTTCTCTCATCAATACAGGTATCAAATAATTTCATTCTCAGACTTAAGTGAATCATTATTAGATCACATTTATATTTACTTGACTTAAAGTCTGGATCTCTCATATTTTTATCTACTTTATCGATCACTGGTTAAAGATGAATAGTACTTATCCCTCGGTCATAACCTTCATTAGTAACAATAGTTATTATTGCATCATGATTAGCCCTAATTATGTCTTTTCTTGATAGAAAGAATGATTTACAAATTCTATCTGATGATTTGACTTGGGTTGCAGAACGCAGCAACCAATAAAACAAGGACAGACATACACGCTTCTAGCCAGTTAGTTAGTCATAATATCTTCAGCTGATATTTCAAAAGATCTCCAATTTGTTGTATTCTGGAGCTCAGGTCATATGGATGTTACTAATGCTTTAGTGAAGAACACAACACGTATTCTATGCTTCTTTTTTTTTATAATCGTCATGTCTGAACTAGTTTGTGCGCACCTAATAACTCTCATGAATGTGTCAATGACATGATTAAAAACCATGAGATCTCAAATTCAATTTTCAGAGGCAAAAACACTAGTAGATGATTTCTTCCATCTATCCAAATAGAGTTACTCGATACTTGTGTTGGTGGAAAGTAGTAGCTACCTGTGTAATGCAAGATTGTCATTTTCTGCAAGAAGTCATAGCATGTTCTCTTATCTAAATACTGGTTAAGACTCTAGTCTAGTTATAGAAAAACAAACTTAAATCTGAAATGCCATCTGAGTTTTGGACTGCAATTTACTTGTTAGAATATGTAAACTATCCTTGTTGAAACTCGAATACGCCGATCACTGCAACACTTTGATACAACAATGATGTTACAATAAGGCAATAGAAGGAACCTCCAACTGCAAAACCCAACCAAAAGGTCATGGGAAGAGAGCAGGGTAAGAGAAAATGAGAAGAAAAAAAACTTAAAGGCAGGAAAGGAAGCTTTTACTTCAACACTATGTAAAATATTAAAATGCTTCTTTTGCAACAGTATGAGACCTGGCCATCTAAGCAAAACTTACACTAACTTGAATTCCTTTTGATCACTACAGTAACTTGAATTCTACAGTGTAGATTTTTAGACAAAGTAATTGGAAGGGCAATTCTACCGTGAGTAGCTTGCAGTAGGCTCCCAATAAATATGAACTTATATCACAACCTTCAAAAATATTTGACCGACACTCAGCATAATGTGCTTGGCAATAGTAAAAGAATTTCCTTTGCATGAAATTCAGGGTAGCTACGAGTTCCGAATGATACATTCAGTCATTACGCCTCCGCTTCCGAAAATGCCTGAGGATAAAACTGTCAGCATAGAGTGGATAGTTTTTTCTAATTAACCCCTTTATGCATTTCCAGTATGAAAAGTCCACTGATTCACCATCCTTGCGGACAATAAATAAACATCTTGAGCTTTCAAAATCTGGATGGTACCCGACCTGTCAAGCAAAACCAAGTGATATACAATGTTAAGAAGTTTGCAAAAGCGAAACTTTTAACGCTCTCCACATGCACATGTAAAGTTGTAGAAACCTAAGAGTACAATCTACTTCCTGGAAAAAGCACATAAAACTATTTCTCAAGTAACACGGGTCTATGAACTACTAATCCTAAAACAAAGGGATTACAAATTACTGAAATGTTCTATAATTAGGGAGCTCCCACTTCCTGGATGCTAGAAAAAACCTTGGGAGGAAGGGGGAGCATCCTAAGGGCCCGTTTGGCCATGCGATATGAAATCATGAGATGAAGTTGAAGTTTTGTGTGAACATGCAATTTGAACTTTTTATCTTAGTATGTTTTCTTCATAAAACATAAAAACCCCATAAGTTGTAAAACTATTAAAATTGTCCCAATTTTTTATGCAATCTTACCATATAAGCACAAGTAGAGTAGAAATTGACTTGAAGTAATAATAAATTCTATGTTAGTGAGAATAATCATTATATGAGATATAAATGGTTTAAAAAATAATGATACGAATTATAAAATATAAACTTGTGGGTCAATTTTTGTATTTGAAAAATCCCAAATTATGATTTGAAATTCCCAAATCATGATTTTTGGAGAATCATGAGATGAAATCAGCATGAAATGGCATGTCCAAACGCTGACTTCATCTCATGATTTCATATCGCGATTTCATATCGCATGTCCAAACGCCTCCTAAGTAAATGAATAACCACAGGGTGCTGAAAATCCAAGTCGTTGTTCACCACTTAAATACAGGTTTAGTTATGTTTACTTATTTATATTCCTTTATTCACTTATTTATACTTTTGGCAAGTAGAAGTGTATTCAAACCCTGAAGATGTAGTCCAACTTAAAGATAAAAAATTCTCCATTGCACTACCAACTCTTTACTAGATCCCTTGAGTACATTGTAAAACCCTAAAGGTAAAATCTTGTTTTCTATAACTGAAAATTTGTGCTGAATTTATGTTTCAAACGCCTCAATTCCCTGGCGATATTGTATTTGGTCTTTTTCAAGTATGACTTGCTCTTTTGGCCACCTCCCTCTGACCAACTTTCCAGTTTTACTCAACATCCATTTATAATGCCTTTGCCGTCTCTTATTTTGTCACCAAGAAATTCCAAAAAAAATTCTTGAATTCCCCCAGTTTATTCCACTCTAAATCTGATTCAGTATTTTGTCAGCTTCAATGATAGGCTTATATATCTCATCAGTCATCTGCAGAATAATTCACGAACCATTTGTCCAAAATATATTCCAATCAATATTCCATATCTTGCTCATTCTTGACGGACATCATAGTTACTTCTCAAGGTTTTGTCTTCCATGGATTCTTCCACAGTTGTGCAATCTCACTATCTCCTTGAACACCCTTCATCACTATTTATTACATTGGATTTCTCTAATACTACACCATTCAGACTTGGTAATTCCCAATTCCATTTACTTCCCTTAGTTTTACTGTTTGTAGTTCCATTTGACCTCAAAGGTGTCATCCCTTTCTGCACCATCAAAGCTTTTCACAAGCACACCTTCCCGTAAGTAGTTGGGGCAATTCACCTATGGATTGGATTTGATACTGTTTCAACCCTAAGAACAGGATGGATGTCCACACCTAGTGGTGGATTGGGTTTTCCTGCTATTTTTGCTACATATACCCTTGGCTTCAGCATTGGTATGTATAACAATATGGTTCTCTCCCGGTCCTATTAAACCTCAAAATCATAAAATAAGAGTAAGGTAATAGTCCTAAAAGGCAGTTTAGCCGAGTTCAATCATTATTTTGATAAAGAATCGGAGTGTTGACCTTCCATAAACCTAAAACAATATACAATATTCAACAAATATGAAAGAGCTCAAGAAATAAATGAAGTTCCCCGCGAACAGATTAACAAGTTTCAGACTGTAATTGTGTTGTGGGTTACACATCACACAGAAAGTGCTGCCAAGAGAGCAAGATATAATGTTTGCAATATAACCTGAAATAGTTGGTAGTACTATATAGTAATATTTTTTTCTTTCCTCATAAAAAACTAAAGAAGTTGATAGTACTATATTTCACCATGATATGAACAGAGTTAAGATAGGAAACCCTCTCAATCCTTCACCTAAAAATAAGATTATTTTATCTCTAGTTTGAGATTGCTCACACTAGTTTCAACTTTCAAATGCATGCAAGGTAGTTATCCAGTCATTCTGTCAAGAAGAAGCACTTGTGCGTGGAGAGATAGAGAGATCAAACCAAGTGAACAGAGAAAGATGTGATGTGAAATAATAATGCAGGCAGATCTGTAAATGAAGCAGAGAGGAGGAGGATGGCATACAGTAATGTAATCAACTCCAGGGCCAATCTTCTTGTCGCATTCCGGGTGATATGGAAGCAATCTTTGTAGAATTGTTCTCTGATGATCAGGACTTAACCTATTGCCAATTGCATATCTGCAAAATTGTAGATTGAACAAATGAAATGATATCAATGTTTTTTCAGGGGTTGGGGTTCGATTGTAGGATTATTTAAACATTTTTTTTATCAAGTATGCATAGTAAACATATAGGATTTGGGGTTTAAAAACTATGGCGCTGCATTATTTCTTTCATTGACATACAAAACATCTGACTTGAGGCAAGTACCTTTTTGTAGAATACACTTCTCGGAGAGAGGTTGATAACTACCTTATCTCTGTCAACAACTCAGAAACAACTCCATTGAAAAGAAAGGAAAAAGGGATGAAAACAGACCAACGACCAAGTTAACCTTAGAAAGGTTAACCATAACACGATCCCCAAGATAATTTTTTTATTTCTCCGATTACAGCAAAACAATGTGGTGACACGATTGAGCAGTTAAAGGCTCACTTCATCCACGGTACTATTCATCAACCAGATGTCAACATTCAACAAAAGCTTTCACACTGTGAGGAGTTGGAGTTTATGACTCATAAGGGCATACACTACCTAAGCTTCTAGATAAGGTATTGTGCTCCGAATTGCCGACATCATGGCTATGAGAAAGTAGTTGCTTTTCACTGAGAACCACATAAATTGTTATAGTTACCAAACAAAATGGATGCCAAAATAACAGCTTGATTGAACATAGTTAAACTCATGTATCAGTTTACCAGCGAAGCTATAAAAAAAGATTCGACGGAGGAATTGCTTAAGCAGAAGATATATAAATTTCACTAGGTGAAAGCTCCAAACAGAGATATCTCCCTTTTCTTGGAGCAGCTTAACTTTGTCAATCTTTAGCCTATGAGGGGTCTACTGCTCCATTTCTTCAAAGCATATTGATATGGTTATGAGCATCACACATTTAAACCAAACTTTCTTTACAATTTAATTTTCCTTTGCTATTGAATAAACAAAGATTTCTTTAGGCAGGGAGGAGGCACCCGAGATCAAGGAATTAGCCGTCAAAGAAGAGGAAGGGAGGTACTTTCTTTTCCCTGCATTTACAGTTCCCTTTTTTATTACTAGCTAATATAATACAGCAGTTTTTTTTCCAGTTGGGATGGATCATGAAGCAGCATCAGAAAGTCTCTACATTGAAAATCCAAATGTATCCTATTTTTCGAGATAAAGGCACACACACGGCATACATATATGAATCAATAAACAAGTCTTAACACTAGCAGATTCTAAAAGAGAAGCAAAATTGAGACCTTACTTTCCAGAATGAAGAATCATTCTAACAAAACCAACAAGCGGCACAGTATCCTCTAAAATCTGGTCCTCCCAATCAACCCAACCCTCTCCATCTCCGCCCTTCTTCCCTACTTCATCATCCGACTCCTCCTTCACCAATTCCTCACTAGCTGACGTCGTCTCCAACTCCGTCGAAATCACCGGCTTCCGCAACAGCTCGGCGTTATCACTCCGAATCCCTCCGCTCTCTGAACCGGTCTTCACCGCCGCGCAATGGCACAACCGCAATCCGCCGCAACGGGAGAAGGATATAGAAGACGGAGATAATAGTAGATGATGAGAAATAGGGTTAGGGTTGTTTCTGCATAAAAAGTGAAAATTTGAAGTGCAAATTGAAGCCATTTTTCGCCTGAAATTCGAAAACGCCTATTAACAAAGTTTATTGCTTTACTTCAGTATTCAACATTGTAGAATCAAATCAAAAGAATTGAAGAAGAAGAATTTGGTCTCTCGTGGCGAAGTAGTGTACAGTGCTGAAAACTAACTGCTGCTTTACCATGAAGAAGAAGAAGATAAGTGTAAAGAAGAAAGCTGACCGCTTTATTGGGTGGGCTGGATTCTGGATATTTGGATATCGGGTACTGGATTCGGGTCATGTTACATTAGACAAAAACCAAAAAAAAAAATTATATCAAATTTTCATCCTTTTTTTTTCTTCTTCTAATTGTGTCATTTATCTAAAATAAAATAATAATAAATTGAAAACTTAGAGGTAGAAAAAGTATCATATATTTATTTTTTTAAAATTGACAATAAAAATTATTTAATAGATGCATTTAATCAATTTGAATAAGATTGAAAAATATTGTGTATTTCTATTTTTATTTTCTTTTTCTTCCTTCATATTTTCGAGAGGATGTTTTCTGTTGAATAATTTTTTTAGTTATATATGATTCAAATACGAAAAAAAGAATATTATTTGTTCGTATAAATAAAGTAAATGTGAAGTGACTTGCAATCGAACCAACATCAACATTGACTATGAAATTGGTTAATATTAGGGATTTACTAAAAGCTTGTTTATTATACATTATTTACTTATATGTCTAAGGTGTTAGGTTTGATCTTATTTTATTATATTACCTTTAATTTTTCTTAATGTATTGAATTTTGAAATTTAGCTTGTCTTTTATTGTACTTGCGAGAGTTTCATGTTAATATAAGCTTGAGAAATGTAGAGCACGGTTTGAAAAATAAAAGTAAGTTTTTGATTTGACTGTAATGATATGGACTAAGTAGAATAAGAAGCACTCCTCTTCCCAACTTCCCTCATATGGAGTTATTGTGTTTATTAAACAAAACAAATAAGAAAATGAGCGAACATTTCATACATTATATTGTGGACAAAATCAACACTAAAAAGTAGATAAAAATTTGAACGAGAATCAAAAGTGCATCAATGAAACAAATATGACCATTAGTGTTTTATTACTTTATGTGAAAGAATTATAAGTATAACTTTTGAGTCTCAACCCAAAAATAAAGAGGTTTTTCTTACTTTTTCTTTGTCACATTTGTCTTTCAAGAAATAATAATTTTTTCCCCAAACTATATTCTTCACATAAGTTAATTTTATTTTGTCTCCTTTATTAACTTGCTATCTTTGTTAAATTTTGATAGTCTCTTTTTTGAATTATCGGGTTCAAGTTAAATAATAGTTTCTGTTTATTCATACTCGCTATCTTGATTGAATGATATTTGAAGAAGGTACTAAAAGAAAACTTTTTCCTCCCGAAATTCAAATTTCACCTCTAGAAAATAAAAGATATTCTCACGTTCATATATAGTTTGGAAATTATTCTTAGATGTTAGTGCTTTGTCATGATAAATATCAGTCCAATAAGCTAATCATTCATCTATTCGAAATTATATTTTCCTCCTACTATTTTCATTACATACCTATAATTTTCATCATATACCTACTTCAATATTATTTAGAATATTTTGAAACATTGATACTAATTAGCATGAGATACACGTGCAACGCACATGTTTAAAAATTAGTATATATATATATATAAAATTATCGAGTTCGGATAAAGTCCCGCCCTCTTACATCTGCCCCTAATAGAACCTATCTAAATTTTGTTTGGACTAAATGGGACATGCCAAAATGAATTTTATGACTTATGAGTGGATCATAACGTGACTCGTCAATCTGTTTAATTTTTTTTTCCTTTTAAGTTTTAGTTTAACAGTCGATTTTTATTTTTTGGAATCATACAATAAAGTAAATTTCTTGGAAAAGAGTACAATATTCACAATACATTATGTACCCTTTTTTTTTTCTTTGTTTAGACGAAAGTCGTTTATTGGCGCAAGTTAACCAAATTAAACGCATGATTTAATACATATTAAATCAAAACTAACCTATAATGGCAAACATCTAGAGTATATTATGTAACATAGCAATTGTTTTGATTATTTTTAATCTATAGCTACAGTTTTACGAAATTTTACTATTCAGTTTCCTAATTGTATAAATCCAAAATTTGTATAATTCGTTCCACGATTGTATAAATCCAGAATTTATATAATTCAGTTCCAAATTGTATAAATCCAAAATTATAGTTATGGAGTTCAATTATCAAAACTATAGCTATAGAGCCTTATTTATCTATTATCCTTGTTATTTCTGAAATTTTCCCATTAAATAAATTAATAAAGTATATCTACCACCTTACCTAACCATTCAAAGTTCAAACGATTATTTAAATATGTTAGATATTTCCTTCATCCATTTTTTCATATTTATTTATCAAGACATTCATACATTTTGGGGATTCAAATTATATTGCAAAATAGTTTTCTTTTTTCTTTCCGTTCCTTTTTTATTCTTAAGGGAAATTCTAAAAGAATATTTCAGATTGGGATATTTCTAAATTGTGTGAGTTGAAACAACAAATATATATTGATTGAATTTCTAACCCAATAAGACCAAAAAAAAACAAAAAACTAGCAAATAAGTTTAGAAGTCATTTTGGCTTATAGGACTATTTAGTACGTGTAGATTCGTGGACCCTTCCCAGAATATGGGACTGAGATTGAATTTTAATCTTAGACTAAAAGTTTTCTACCTTCTAGAATGAAAATATCAAAGTGGACGTGGAAAATAGGCGAGTCGAGCTGAATTTGAACGGTTTAAAATGAGTTGAGTTAATAAATGAGTAAGTTATTGACTCAAAAGTTGCTTAAGCTGATGAGATAATTAAAAGCGGATCAAAACTCAATCCGCATCTATCCAATGCTTACCAAGTTTTAATTGTTTCATTTGTTATTTTATAATTTTTTAGCACATATTGAAATTACTATTTTTCCTTATTATGGTTAAATATAATATATCAAATAAAAAAAATAATTTAACAACATTTTTCATAGATAAATTTGGGATAGATATCGATTCAAGTTTTGATGGGTTGAAATGGACTAAGCATTCTAATAGGGTTAAAAATATAAAAAGTACATACATAAATAAATTTAGGAGATTCAACATCTATTATATATGTATAAAAAATAATTTTAATATAAAAATAGTATAATTACCGTCAAAAAGGATTTAGATGAAATCCTTTAACTCTATCTGACTCCGCCTCTAATTGAACTAATAAATAAGCAAATCAATAACAATTTGAACCTAGACAAGTTAGATAGGTTAAAACGATAGAGAAAAGATAGCAAACAACATGCACCAATCGATAGGCCCCCTAAAATATATATATATTTAGAATTAAGTTGATGCAATTTATATTAACGCATAAAGTAACTATGGATTTGTCGAGTTGATCAAAAGCAACGTAGTAGTGATTAGAGCCATGTTTATATTTAACTCATTAACTATATGCGGATTTATTTAGTTCATATATATATATTGGGGAATTTAGAAATCTGTCGTTATTATTCTTCATGTGCAAACTGAATAAATCTATTTCAGTACAATAATTTGTAAATTATAGAAGATGTAAGACGCACTAAACAAGCCTAATACGACAAAGTCAAACTAAAACGAATGTTGATAAGAAAAATTGATCGTAAGTCTCTCCGTAGAAAATCACTCACCAAACCAACTCAATAATCACACGCGGATATGTGCAAGTTGCAATATAGTTATAGTACGTAGTATGACAATTACACTATCTTCTACCGACCTTATGATGTCCACTTGTTCTTTAATCACTTTGATCTTTGAATAAATCCTAAGGAAGTTTCTTCAAAAAAGTCAATTCTACAATTTTATTGAAGTCTTAACTACTCCTTGTGCAATTGATCTAACGACTAATGAAATGAATCAAAATCATAAAAAGATCAAATTTCAATAAAGATTAAAAAAAATACTAAGTCGTGATCCTTTTTTATCTATCTAATTTTAAGATTATTACCTGATGTATGTGTTGATAGGTGATAGTTAATACACTATTTTTGAGGTATAATTTAAAAGAAAAAAAGCAGAAAAGGAGTGTGATTAGTCATACTCGAATAATTAATATCCGATGAAATAGTAGAGATGTCAATATTTTAGAAAAGTCTTAGTTCTTCTCTATAGCTCTTTCATATATGACTACTACAACTAACAACCAGGAGTAGAGTCTCAAAAAAAATTGGGTGCAAAATGAGGAGGGCAGCTACTTTGTTCTCTTTGTTGGTCTATTTGTTATTGATTCATGATCATGTAGCATTTTCATTTTCTTATAACAAGAATGGTTCAATACATGATGATTGTAACATGATAATATGGAGAATTGGAGCAATTATTAATCCAACAACAAGAGTGGGCAAAGAGCAAAAGATAGCCATGGAAATGGCTGTTGATGACTTCAATGCCCAAAATTCCAAATGTTCAGAGTTAGTTTTCAACTTTGCTAATTATTCTCATGGTCCTGCAGCTTCCCTTGGTAAATTCTTACTCTCTACATATATATCATATATCTTCTTCTTTTAAAATGACAAGGGAACCTACATGCTATCTTTTGGGTGCCCGCAAACCACACAAGAGAGCTTATATGGGACAAGTTCTGTGTGACGAACTAGATCAAGAATATATCTTCTTTAAAAGATGACATTATGTCTGCTCCACACTAGCTCACGTGAATGAGTGATAGTGAAACTCGAACCTAGGACATTTGTCTACGCTTATATCAGGTTAAAGTGTGTAATCACATCACCATTGCTAATCCGCTAATATCACCGTAGCTAAGATCATCACTAACACTACCTTTAAAAGATGAAACAAATATTTTGAACTAAAGCAGATATCAAGTAACTGCTTTGTTTTATGATATGAATTATGTATATACATAGACGCTCATACACAAAAGAATATAATGCTCAAATGGATAAAAAATAATTTAACATGAATACAAATGTAAAATTCTTTCTTTTAACGATAACTAAAACAAACCGTATTTATGGATGCTGATAAAAATAGTCATGAGAACTTTTGAATATGTGATTTCCTTCTACCATAAATGACAATCACAAATGGCCAAACTTTTTTGTAGAAGTTAATAAGATCTTTTAATACCTACTAGCTTATACATTAGTATGAAGAATTTGACATACCAACAACTAACCTACCTTCTATATTGAATTGATCTTCACTCTCAAAAAGAAAAAGACTATATATATCAACTTTTTTTTTTAATGACCATGGTGTCGGGCCAGCTTTCGCGCAGCTCGACTAATTTCACTGGATAGCTACCACCTCCCACCAGCAGCAACAGGTACCAGGTAACTCTGTCCGCCAAGGCTAGGACAGATGGGAAAAACACCTAGTATTTTTTGTCTCCACTGAGTTTTTGAACCTGAGACCTCAGAATTCTCAACCACTTCATTGACCACTAGACCACACCTTTGGGTGCACATCAAACATTTTTTCCTTGCACCAATTCTCATATCTCTGCTCTCTAATCCAAGTTCAAATATTACAAATTCATCCTTCTAGGCTTCTACTCTTCACTGCTGCTGCTGCCTCGGCAAAAAGGATCACCCAGTCCATTTGAAAAGTTCAGAAATCTTAGTAAACGAAGTAAGAAATCTGTAAACACATGCTAAATGCCAAGACCGATAGGGGAAAAAAACAGAGAAGATAAGTCAAATAGAAGATACATATCTCTATTAGAAACCAAACTCTGGACCTGGACAAGAAAATATATTTAAAAAAAGAGAAAACGAAAAAAAGGAATGCTGGCCATCGAAAGGTGTCACATCACCTTGTCTATGTCTAGCTTTAATAATATATATAGATAGATAGATTATCTTCGACATCCGGTACATACAATGCAGCTTTGGTGTACTGACCTTAAAATTTTGCAGCAACTTATCTTGCCAACAAGAAGCAAGCACATGCCATCCTTGGACCATTGACACACCAAGAAGCTGCTCTATTTTCCGACTTTGATGATGAAGCCTACAAGGGTATTCCCATTATTTCTCTACGTCCAGCTGCCACCTATTCGACAATATTACTCACAGAACCACCTTCACTAATCCAAATGAGTAATGATGTTAAATCCCAAATGCAATGCTTTGCTGCCTTAATTGGACATTTCAAGTGGAGAAAAGTGATAGCTTTATATGAAATTAGTAACAGCTTTTCCAATGTGGATTCTGGACTGATAACTGACCTCTCAGACTCACTCAAAGTTGTTGACTCCTCTGTTGAATATCATTTGGCATTTCCTCCTCTGTTCTCCCTCTCAGATTCAAAATCATTCATTCAAGAGGCGCTGGTGAAGTTAAAAACCAAGAATGTTAAAGTTTTTGTGGTGTTACAGTGTTTTTTAGACTTTGGTTTAATTCTTTTTGAGATGGCAAATGAAATGGGAATGATGGGGGAAAATTATGTATGGATTATTTCAAACAATATGGCAAGTCTTCTTGACTCTGTTGAACCCTCTGTTTTACTGAACATGCAAGGTGTAATTGGGTTTAAGGCAAATGTTAATGAAAGAACCGAGTGTTTCAGAGAGTTCAACGTTAAGTTCAGGAGAAAGTACAGATCACAATATCCTGAAGAAGAAGGATATCCAAGTCCTAGCTCATATGCACTCAAGGCTTATGATGCAACTTGGGCAACTGCTAAGGCCATGCAAAAGTTATCCAGAAGCAATTCAAGTGAACTAGTGAAAAGCATTTTGTTGAGTGATTTTGAAGGTTTAAGTGGGAAAGTTAGCTTCAAGAATGGCATGTTATATCAAAAACCAACCTTTAGGATCATTAATGTGATTGGCAAAAGCTATAGAGAAGTGTCATTTTGGTCACCAGAGTTTGGATTTTCTGAGGATCTTGCTGAATACAATGGGGTGAAGTTGAAAATTGGCAACGGTTTAGGAGGGGCTTTGGGGTCAATTTTGTGGCCTGGTGGTAAGCAAACTGGGGTGGACAATAGGTGGCCTAGAAAAACCACTTAAGATTGGGGTACCGGCAAGGGGTGCATTTAATCAGTTTGTGAAAGTTAAATTTAACCAAGAGAGGAATAAGACTCTGATTGATGGATTTTCAGTTCATGTTTTTGAAGCAGTAGTGAGGGAACTTCCCTATTATCTGCCCTATGTTCTTGTTCCCTTCTATGGTACTTATGATGAAATGGTGGTAGGAGTTTCTAACAAGGTATGCATGACTCTTTAACTTAGCATTTCCTCAAGAACTCTGGTCTAGTTTTTCAAATTTTGGAAAAAGGGCAGATCTATTTTTTTATTATACAAAATATTTTAATTTTACTCTTTGTTTTACTTTGGTGTCATTAACAAATTGTAATTGTGGTTGACTTTAAGGATCTCCAACATGAACTGGGTGGATTCCACTTGTCAAAATATTTCAAGAAAATTGTCGATTATTTATTCTCACTCCTGGATTTCACAAGAGCTTTTGGGCTGGTGGTAGACATTTCGAGTTTTCCAAAGGAGGAGGAGAACTTGGTTACCCTCCACAGTACAGTGACTAAAGACGCAAATAGAATATCTGCACCTTAGGAAGGGTGATAAAGGTGTTTGTAAGGACCGTAAGGTTATCCCGAGTGAGAATCTTACGACCCAACATAAACTCAAGATGATGGATTTGGAGATCAAGAGGGAGAGGAAGAAGAGGGTCATGGATGATCAGTTAAGAATCAAATGGGGTAGCTTGACTATGGCCAGTGCCCTAGAGATGGGAGAGAAGTTGATGGTTATGGGTGCTTTGGGGAGTAGTGGGGATGCGACCAGTATGTGAATAGGATCGTTAGTTGCATTAGGGAAGCGGCTAGAGATATGCAGGGGGTCTCAAGAGGCCGATTTGGTGGGCATCGAGAGGACTGGTGGTGGAATGGAGAAATCCAAGAGAAGGTAGAGGTAAAGAAGGTGGCGTACGCGTAATGGGTGGAAAGTAAAGACAAGGAGGAAAAGTTAACGAATAGGGAAAGATATAAAATGGCGAGGAAGGAGGCAAAATTAGCGGTCACGGGGGGAAATGGCAACTTTAGAACGCATGTATGTAGAATTAGAGGACAAGAGTAGGGATAAGAGGTTGTATCGGTTATCCAAGGCAAGAGAGAGGAGGCCCCGTGATCTAGACCAAGTAAACTGCATCAAGGTTGAGGACAACAAAGAACTGGTGGAGGAGGCACTCATTAGACGGATATGACAATCATAATTTTATAAACTTTTGAACGAAGAGGTGAGAGAGACATTGTGTTGTAAGAGTTGGAGCACTCAAAGAAGCATCACGATTAAGGAATTGTAGGTGTATAAGAGTTGAAGAGGTTAAGGGTGTTATTCTTAGGATGCGTAGGGATAGAGCAACTAGGCCAAATGAGATTCCAGTGGAATTTTGGAAGAGCTCAAACTGGGTAGGCATGGAGTGGCTAACTAAGTTGTTTAATGTTGTTTTGAAGACGACGAAGATGCCCGAAAAATGGAGATAGAGTACAATGATTCTGCTGTACAAGAACAAGGGTGACGTTCAAAATTGTAACAACTATAGGATATCAAGTTTTGGTAGAGAATGGGTTAGGAGGGGTGTGGCAATTTCTGAGAACCACCTCGAATTTATATCGGGGCACTCAACTATAAAAGTCATTCATCTCGTAAGGAGATTGGTAGAACAACATAGAGTAAGGAAGGACTTATATATTGTGTTCATCGACTTAGATAAGGCTTACGACAAAGACCTAAAGGAGGTTCAATGGAGTTGCTTGGACTGTAGGAGAAGACCCAGAACACTTCCCAATTTTGATGGGGTTGCACCGTGGATCAACCCTTAGACCATTTTTATTTGTCTTGGTAATGGATACATTAATACAACAAATTAAAGGTGAGATGCCATGTTGTAGTTACTTGTGGATTAGAAAGTTCTAAGTTAGAGGTTTGGAGACAGACCCTTGAGTCTAAAGGATTCAGGTTAAGAACCAAAACAGAGTACTTGGAGTGCAAATTTAGTGATATAACATATGAGGCTGACGTGAAAGTAAGACTTGATACACAGGTCATCCAAAAGAAAGGAAGTTTCAAGTATCCTAGGTTTATTATCCAAGGAAATGAAGAGACTGGCGAGGATGTCACACACTGCAGTGGTGCAGGGTGGATAAATTAGACACTCGTATCTAAAGTCTTTTGTGATATGAAAGTGCCATCAAAATTTAAAGGCAAGCTCTACAGAGCAGTAGTTAGATTAACTAGTCGTATGGGCGGAGTTGTTGACCAATCAAGAACTCCGACATTCAGAAGATGAAAGTTGTAGAAATGAGGATGTTGCGATGGATGTGTAGGAATACTAGTAGAGATAAGATTAGAAATGAGGATGTTGTGATGGATGTGTAGGTATACTAGTAGAGATAAAATTAGGAATGAGGATATTCGAAACAAGGTGAGAGTGGCTTCGGTGGAGGACAAGATATGGGAAACAATGCTGAAATAATTTGGGTATGTGAAAAAGAGATGCAAGGATGCCCCAGTGCAGAGGTGTGAGAAGTTGGTTGTGCATCATTCTATGAAAGGTAGAGGTAAACCTAAGAAGTATTGGGGAGAGGTGATTAGACATAACATGGGCATGTTGCGATGGATGTGTAGGTATACTAGTAGAGATAAAATTAGGAATGAGGATATTCGAAACAAGGTGAGAGTGGCTTCGGTGGAGGACAAGATATGGGAAACAATGCTGAAATAATTTGGGTATGTGAAAAAGAGATGCAAGGATGCCCCAGTGCAGAGGTGTGAGAAGTTGGTTGTGCATCATTCTATGAGAGGTAGAGGTAAACCTAAGAAGTATTGGGGAGAGGTGATTAGACATAACATGGGCAGTTTCAACTTACTGAGAACATGACCTCAAATAAGAAGGTGTGGAAGTCACGGATTAGGGTAGAAAGGTAGTAAGTAGCAATGCATTGTCTTATTGTCCGTTCATATTAGTAGTCATAGTATTGCTGATGTAGTTTCTTGTCCTTCAATTTATGTTACTATCTGTTGATTTCTTATACCTTGACTATCGTATGGTTTTGTTGAAGTTTTGTTACTATCTAGTGTTTTTGCTAATATTTGTTGTTTCTTGTACTTCCGCCACTTCTTTTTTGGACTGCTTAGACTGTTTTTCCTTGAGTCAAGGGTCTATCGGAAACAACCTCTCTACCTTTAAGTTAGGGATAAGGTCTACGTATATTCTACCCTCCCTAGACCCCACGTTGTGGGACTACACTAGGTATGTTGTTGTTGTACTTTTGACTACGGTATACAACTACCATCTATTATACTTCAAGTTGGAGATCCAAAAGGTCAAGGATAATAGACAAGGGTGGATCTAATGTTATGGTACCAGGTTCATCTAAACCTCGTTCTGTCAATACAAAGCATAAATTCATGTGTAAAAATTTACTAAAATTGCAACAAATAGTAGATATGAACCCGTAAATTTAAAAATATAACAGAACTATGGATGACCTCAAAGTATAATGAAAGGTAAAATTAAGAAAATTTGTACAACATAGAGTACTTTTTGACCCTTTTGCTTAAGATTTTCATCATTATCAATCAGTGAAGTCTGCTGCTTAGAGCTCATTATTGCTAGTTACATCTGCAAATACTTTAACGGATACTTACCGGTTCATGAAATAGACTCTGGATGCAGCGGTAGGTGATACCGATATATTGGCTGAACGCTATAAGTATGCAGAATTCTCACAGCCCTATATTGACTCTGGACTAGTCATGATAGTGACCGAAAGACCAAGACTCAAAAAGCACCATTTTATTGTTATAAAGGCCTTCAAGTTGAAGTTGTGGATTCTGCTGGCAGTGATGAGCATGTCCACAGGGGTTGTCATCTGGTTAAATGAGTACGTAAATGACAACCCGGATTTCAGTGGTTCTTTCCCTCAGCTTATTGGATCCATGCTTTGGTTCTCTGTCACTGTTCTCTCTTTTTCACAAAGTAAGCTTCAAACTTAGAAATACATTCTACTTCTCCCTTCCACCTTCTTTGACACTATTTCCTCATTAGTTCATACAAAAATCAATATCACATTTCAATATTTCCTTAATGAGAAGCTTTTATAGAACATGAGTATTATGACATGTTTAAAGCCACAAGGTTTAAAAGTCTTTATTTCTTTTCTTAAACTATATGCGGAGTCGAACTAGGGGTGTCAAATGGGCGGGTTGGGTTGAAATTGGAGATATTAAAATGGGTTGTAATAGAAATCGGGTTGGGTCCTGACCCACCCAAGTTTACTTTGGGCTCAAATGGGCTAAAAAGCGGGTTGGGTCTTGACTCGCTCAATCTCAATAATTTTAACATATTGATATATAACTTTTATAACCACAATTTGAATTTCAACTCAAGATTTTTTTAAGAAAATAGTTACAAATGGATAGATAAATCCTAAAAGATATAAAATAGATAATAATTCATACCTTCAATATAGGAGCATACATTACATCAATGCAAATAAAGAGTCTTAAAACGGGTTGAAATTGGAGATTGAATTGGGCTCAATTGAGGATTTTCTTAAAATGAGGTAAGACTTGAATGGGTTGAGATTGAACCCAACTCAAATTATCATGAGCCCAACCCTTAAAATTATGCGCGGGTTATCTATGTTTGGGTTCATTTTTGACACCTCTAAGTCGAACTATGTCAAAAAAAAAGGGAACAAAAGGAGTATAGAATAAGAAAAGGGATTAAAAAAGTACTCTTTTACTATACGAAATATCTTAATTTTACTCTGTTATACTCTTATTGTTAGCAAATCATCTAGTATTTGTCCTTGAACTAATGGAACTTCACCTGAAGTATAACAGATGGTAATGTACTAATGCTAAACCATAGTCAAAAGTATTTGAGTAAATTCTGAACTTTTTCTTGAAATATTTTGACACATGGATTCCTTCCTAATCCACGTGGAATTTCCTTAAAGTCGAGGGTGAATCCGAGAGGACGTGCCAGCGGTAAAGATATAATGATCCAAAATATAACGAAGGGTAAAATCCAACATATTTTGTATAATAGAGAGATAACTTTGGCCTTTTCCCTTTAGAATAAAGAGATATACAGAACTATTGTTTACACTTTGGTCTAATTTAAAACCTTATAGTTCCAATTTGGGAAATCATTACAGGAGAATCGATCAAAAGCAATCTATCTCGACTTGTGCTGACTACATGGTTATGTGTAGTTGTGGTTGTTACAGCTTGCTTTACTGCAATTCTTTCCTCCATCATGACAGTTCCTAGGCTGGAACCTTCTGTACTAAATGTGGATTATCTTCTAAGGACCAATGCTCCAGTTGGTTGCAATGGCAATTCATTTATAGTCAAATATCTAGTAAATTTGCAATTCAAGCCAGAGAACATCAAGAAGATCAGTTCAATCAGTGACTACCCTAAAGCTTTTAAGAAGGGAGAAATTTCTGCTGCTTTCGTTGTAGCTCCACATGCCAAAGTTTTCCTTGCCAAGTACTGCAGAGGTTACACCAAATCAGGGCCTGTCTTTAAACTTGGTGGATTTGGTTTTGTAAGATCAAGAACTCATCTTTTTAGCTTTTCAATCTGCCTATCTCCATCTTAACAGATTAATTTCACATATGCTCACTGAACTTTGCTCAGTATAACAGTAAATTTACAATTGTTGTCATTTTATGAACTTTACCTACTATAACAACAAAGTCATTAATCTATTTTCTGTCACGGAGTAACAAAACTTTACCCACTATAACATTGAAGTCATTGAACTTTATAGAAAGTCCCTAGATTGGTAGATTTTAACGGTTAGTGTTTAGTAATTATACTGTTACAGTGGGTGAGTTCAGTTACTATAATATGACAAAGAAAATTTAGCGTCTTTACTATTATAATAGCTAAGATTTAGTGGTTTTACTGTTATAATTACTTAAATATGACAAAGTATAATTTAGTTACTTTATTACAATGGACAAAGGTCAGTGACCATAAGCAAAATTAACCATTTTGTCAGCCTAAATTTATAAACTAGTTTCTTTATGACAATTTGATGTTTTAATCTATCAGGTTTTTCCAAAGGGTTCTCCTTTAGCAGTTGATATCTCAGAAGCTGTTCTTAAAGTCTCGCAGAGTGGAGAGATACATCAACTAGAAGAACAAATGCTTATTTCTTCAAATTGCTCTTCTTCATCAGATGTGGAACATGATCCTGGATTAGGACCAGAGTTGTTTTCAGGTCCATTACTGATTTCAGGTGTTATATGTGGAACTGTATTTCTGATCTCAATCGCTCGTTTAGTCAGAAAACATTGGCTATATTTAAGCTCTATAATTGCAAATAGTGCAAATATAGTTCTTAGATGGGCTTCTCTGGTACTAACTCAATGCTATACAGGAATAGTAGGATCAAGTTCAGTTAAAAATTGCAACACTGTGATTGACCAAAGACCAAATATTCAACAGAATGGTGAAATTACAGAGGTATTATGATGGACCAGAAGCTGGAAAATCATGGACAGCTATTGATCAACTGCTACTTTTCTCTTGTCTAATAAACAATCTAATGTGCTCTTGTAAATATATGATTTTCTCTCCTTTTTCAACATCTTTACTCAATCCACCATTTATTTAGTTTTTGGAGGCTTATGCGTAGTTTTTGTAACATTTCAAATTTCACTAGCAGCTTAACATTGTCAAGCAGCAGAAGAAAATACACATGTACTGTATCCTATTTTTTAGAAATAAACGCGCACGCATAGCCTTACATATATGAATCAGTAAACAAGTCTAACATTAGCAGATTCTGAAAGAGAAGCAAAATTGAGACCTTACTTTCCAGAATGAAGAATCAAACCAACCCTCTGCATCTCCAACTTCATCACCGGACTCCTCCTTCACCAACTCACCGGCCGATGACGTCTCCAACTCCGGCGAAATCACCGGCTGATTTACCCTTTGAAGAAGAAGAGATACGTGTAAAGAAGTAAGCTTGACCGCTTTATTGGGCGGGCTGGATTCGGGTCTTGTTACGTTACATTCAAATTACTCAAAATTTACTCAATTCTTAGTATTTTCATGAGGGAAAATAGTTAAAATTATCTTTGGACTATACGAAATAGATTATTTATATCTTTTTTTATATTTTGGGATAAAAAATATTCCATCGCTATCTAAAAGATCACAAATACCCTCCTCAAAAGTTAGCCGCCCAAACTTTTAACGTGGAATGATCTGTCCACTTAAACTGCCAATTAAGATTCCCATTAACCCCTTCACATTGAACGTGTATTCTTTTGATTCTACGTGTATTTTTCTATTAGAATCAAAAAGACAAAAAAATATCATTACTTTGAGTCAATTATTAGTCAACAATATTAATTTTTATGAATAAACACGAAGCACAAATTAAAACTTTAAATTTGAGGCTAAATCCTAAATCCAAACACCTACTTAGAGGGTGTTTGGATTGCCTTAAAAGTATATTAAAGTTGATCAAATATACTTTTAAATTAGTTTTTGACTTCTAAAAGTGTTTGGCAAATATTAAAAATAACTTAAAATAAGTCAAAAATGACTTAAAATAAGTTAGGAAGTGTTTGGCAAGGTCAAAAATGACTTAAAATAAGTCAAAAACTAAAAGTAGGTCACCTTTTATTTTTTTTTTGACTTAAAAGTCATTTAAGTTTGATTTTTTATTTTTGATTTAAAAATTATTTTTTTAAAGCCAATTCAAATGGGCAATTAATCAAGGCATGGTGAACCTATCTAAATTTTTGTTTGGACTAAAATGGGAAATCAAAGTTGAATTTATTATTTATGAGTGGGTTATAGTTTCTTTCTTCTTTTTTTTTCCTCCCCCTAAATTTTAGGTTAAACAGTCGAGTTAATATTTTCTTTAACTAAACATTAAGGTAAATTTCTTGGGAAAAAAAGTACTCACAATTTTCCAGAATAAATAAATTGTTTATCTCTTTTGCTTCTTCTTTGTTTAGACAAAAGTCGCTTATGAGTTGATTTGGACTCGTAATATAGCCCAAGTGACAAAATTAAATAAGTGAGTTATAATAATAATGTATATTAAACCCAAATTAAGCTATAAATAAATATGTTGATCATCTAACCACTGAAAAATATTTGGATATCGGATATCGAATTTAGAAAGGAAAAAAAGGACTTTCTAGAAAAATGAATTTAGAAGCTATTTACGTATAGATTCGTGGATCCTTCCCAGAAATTGGGTACTGAGATTGAATGTTATAATTTTAACTAAATGTTTTCTTCTTCTAGACGATCCAAAAATATCGGAAATACTGAATAAATAAGAATAATGCAAATTAAATAAATTAACATATTAATCAATGATTCAACTAGTGAATGTTTATGTCACAATATTGATTAACTATGTATTTGTTCAACTAATTGCTACGTAGTGATGTCGTCGTGACTAGTACCATGTTTATAATGTCATTAACAAACTATATATGGATTTATTGAGTTCAACTTGCAGTTAATGTACTTAATCATCAGCAGTAGTATATATGATTATATATGACTCTTCTTACACCAAACGATCCCTTTATAGTATTGATAGAAGGTAACATCTTCCAGGTACCTGATGAAATAGTTGAGTTGTTAATTTTTTAATTTTTTTTTCAAAAGTGTTGGCCCTAATTCTGTGAGCTCCTTCATATATTATACTAGATAAAGCAAGCCCGTGCTCCACGCGAAAAATAAGTGGATTAGTGATTAAGTTTTACTTTGAATTTCTCATGTTAATTTCCTCTAAGTTTAGTTTTGCTATTTTATGAATTTATTATCATAATTTAAAGACGTCAAGTATTTGTAATCATAACTTATCTTCTATATTGTTGGGAAATTCGCCTATTACAAGCTTTAATGTGAGTATCTGATGCCAAATACAAAATTAAAAAGAACGGATGGACGTTCAATTTAACGACTTCCTCTAATTTAATTTATTTATTTGATTTTAACTTGATACATAATTTTTAAGAAAATAAAAAAGACTTTTAAATTATGCGATTCTTAAACTAAAAATATATAGAATGTACCAAAATGTATTTTAATTTTGTTTTCAAAAACATGTTATATAAAAAATTAGCATTAAATAATTACAAAAAGAATATTTTTTATAAATTAAACTAAAAACGAAAAACAGTATAAAGACATTGAAACGAAGACACTATGATGTCCTTACATTTGAATCCAAGATATATATATATATATGCACAAGTTTCTTTACCAGTGAAGGGGAGTTAATGAGCCAAAGGAACCCCCCAAAAGCCAGGAGATTTTTTTTAGAACTTGGTGCAAATTATATTAACACATAAATTAACTATGAATTTGTTGAGTTGATCAACTTGCAACGTTGATGTAGTAGTGATTAGTGCCATGTTTATATTAATTCATTAAGCATGGATTTGTTGAGTTTCACTTGTAGAACTATTGTTTTAGTAGTAATACGACCGACCTTTCTGTGTCTAATTGTTTTTTTAATTGTTTGTACATGTGATATGAAGTTGTGATTTTAATTAGTGTTTGGATTGTTGAAATAAAAATATAGGACGTCATATAAAAACTAATAATTGCAAATCATAATGACAATTTAAATGAAAAATCTCCTATATAACCATAAAATAGTCAATCAAGGTCACACAATTTAAATGAAAAAGAGAAGTCTTTTGTCCTTCTCTTAGCCCTTCATATATTATGACACAACCACCACCAATTATACTAGAGAAGTCTAGCTGGCCATAGCAAAATGAAGACAACTACTAAAACTATCTTTTCTAATTTGTTGGTTTATATCTTATTGATTCATCAAATAGCATCTACATTGGGTAATTATAACAAGAATGTTGCGTCAATATATGATGATTGTAACATGATAATATGGAGAATAGGAGCAATTATTGATCCAACAACAAGAGTAGGTAAAGAGCAAAAGGTGACTATGGAGATGCCAGTTGATGACTTTAATGCCCAATATTCCAAATGTTCACACTTAGTTTTCAACTTTGCTTATTATTCCCATGGTCCTGTAGCTTCCCTTGGTAAATTCTTACTCTCTATATATCATCTTATTCTTAGTATTTTGTTTCTCTCCTAATCATGCATGGATATATCGATAGTTTTACAGATTCGGCCGAATTCACTAGCATGAATATCCTATATTATTTTTCTCATAAATAGTCACATAACTATGACATTTTTCATTAAAATCATGTAATTATATTTTCTACCATAAAATTTGACGTATGTCAAAAAATTTAATTTCTGATAAGTAGTCTAATAATACAAATTCAATTTAAAACGATTGTTTTGTTATAGTAATAATTTTACGTATAAATATACACCTATGTTATATTAAATAATTAATTCGTGATTCTTTCCTTATAACTCGAAAAATTAACGTTAAATATTTCTGAAAAGAAGAGGAAGTGAGTGAAGAAGTTTTAGATAGTACTTCTTGTTTATACTAATTAGTTATCCATTCACATCAAAGTAAAAAATAATAATAGTAATGTGTTAGGGCTACCATTATATTTGATTATTAGACCCTCTAACTACTACGAGTACTAGAAAATCTAATATATGTATTAATTATATAAGTTATTTAGGTATAAAATTAATATGATGTTTAGTTGATAATAAATATTCCACATAATTAATAAATGTATAAATTATGAGAGCGTCTATGTATTATTTTATACAAAATAGAAGATGGAATGATTCATACATGTGTAACTAATCTCTACTTAACTAATTCTTGCATAAAATGATACATAAATTCACTCATAACTAATCCTACATGACTAATACATGTATAAATCTAACCAACTACCAAACGACCTCATATGGTATTTAGCAATACATGGAATATTAATACATAACTAATCTCTACTTAACTAATTCTTGCATAAAATGATACATAAATTCACTCATAACTAATCCTACATGACTAATACATGTATAAATCTAACCAACTACCAAACGACCTCATATGGTATTTAGCAATACATGGAATATTAATACATAAATAAAGACAAAACTACTTTTAATACACCAAATCAAACCATGAATAAAAAATCATTTCAACATAAATAATTTCCACATTATTAATACACACTATTCAATATTATTCTTATAATACTCTACGATATAATGTTAATCCCATAAATCATGTCAGTCAAATCATTAGGGGTGTGCATCGGTCGGTTCGGTTCGGTTTTACATATTATTGGTTCGGTTTATTGGTTTTCGATTTTTAAATAAGTTAAACCAATAAGATATTTTTTATCGGTTTTCGGTTTATCGGTTTTGGTCCTTAATGGTTTGGTTTTCGGTTTAACCAATAAGAAAATGCTTATAAAATAAATATATGACTTCTCTAATAAATTTGACGCGACAAGACAATAATGTAACTTTATAAATCCTCATAAAATAGAAACAATAATAACAAACATGAAAAGAGCTATACAAGTGTAACACAGAGAAATTGAGAGAAATAGGTTCTTACTTTAGGTTTTGACATTTTGTATAATGTGAAGTTATGAACTCAAAGTTACAATGAAGTGTGAATTGAAGGCTAAGGACAAAGACAGTAACTAGTAAGGTATTAAGATTAATATTTAATTTTTATGTAGATAAAAATAGTAAATTCCTAATCTTAATGGGTTATCGGTTTACCCAATATAGAAAACCAATAACCAACCGATAACTCAATAATTATTTTTTATAAAACCATTAAAAAACCATTAACCCAATAACCCAATAGCAATAAATCAATAGCATTTTTTCTGTTCGATTTATCGATGGTTCGGTTTTTGCACACCCCTACAAATCATTGGCCTTTGGATTTAGCTGAATTCACAATTTTATCTTTTGTTTCATTCAACCTTAAATTTGCCAAAAAAGATCAACATACACGAACACATATACACACACAATTGCAATCACTTCTCAATCAGTTTTTTTTCCTGGATAATATTTTCATTTTGTTTTAACATCATGGTTTGATTATAAAATTTTCAAATCCAACTTCATAAATTTCAAACAAAATAAAAAAATAGTATTTGAAAGCAACAGCCTATAAAAATTGAGTACTTTTTAGGTATATAAAGTAAATATGGAATGTTAGCTTTTTCGTCATATATTTTGAATTTCTTAGTGAAAATCTTAGCTCATTCTTGTATAACACAAGTACATAAGAATGCAGCTTTGGTGCACTGACCTTAAAAATTTTCAGCAACTTATCTTGTTAACAAGAAGGAAGTGCATGCCATTGTTGGACCATTGACACAGCAAGAAGCTGCTCTGGTTTCTGACTTTGATGATGAAGCCTGCAAAGGCATACCCATTATATCACTTATTCCAGCTGCCACCTATTCGACAATATTACTCACAGAACCACCTCCACTTATCCAAATGAGTAATGATGTTAAATCCCAAATGCAATGCTTTGCTGCCTTAATTGGACATTTTAAATGGAGAAAGGTGATAGCTTTATATGAAATAAGTAACAGTTTCTCCAATATGGATTTTGGGCTAATCACTCACCTTTCTGATTCACTCAAAGTTGTTGACTCCTCAGTTGAATATCATTTGGCTTTTCCTCCTCTGTTCTCTGTTTCAAATTCAAAATCTTTCATTCAAGAAGAGCTGGAAAAGTTAAGAATCAAGAATGTTAAAGTTTTTGTGGTGGTACAGTGTTCTTTAGAATTCGGTTTGGTTCTTTTTGAGGTGGCAAATGAAATGGGAATGATGGGGAAGGATTATGTATGGATTGTTTCAGATAATATGGCAAGTCTTCTTGATTTTGTTGAACCCTCTAGTTTAATGAACATGCAAGGTGTAATTGGTTTTAAGGCAAATGTTAATGAAAAAACTGTCATTTAGAGAGTTCATTGCTAAGTTCAGGAGAAACTACAGATCAGAATATCCTGAAGAAGAAGGATATCCAAGTCCTAGCTCATATGCCTTTAAGGCTTATGATGCAACTTGGGCAACTGCTATGGCTATGCAAAAGTTATCCGGAAGCAATTCAAGTGAACTAGTGAAAAGCATTTTGTTGAGTGATTTTGAAGGTTAAAGTGGGAAAGTTAGCTTCAAGAATGGCATGTTATATCAAAAGTCAACTTTTAGGATCATTAATGTGATTGGCAAAAGCTACAGAGAAGTGTCATTTTGGTCACCAGAGTTTGGTTTTTCTGAGGATCTTGTTGAATACAATGGGGTGAAGTTGAAAATTGGCAACGGTTTAGGAGGGGCTTTGGGGTCAATTTTGTGGCCTGGTGGTAAGCAAACTGTTCCAAAGGGGTGGACTATTGGAGGACTAGAAAAACCACTCAAGATTGGGGTGCCTGCAAGGGGTGCATTAATCAGTTTGTGACAGTTAATTTTAATCAAGAACGGAATGAAACTCTGATTGGTGGATTTTCAGTTCATGTTTTTGAAGCAGTAGTGAGGCAACTTCCTTATTATCTGCCCTATGTTCTTGTTCCTTTCTATGGCACTTATGATGAAATGGTGGTGGGAGTTTCTAACAAGGTATGCATGACTCTAACTTATCCACTGCATCTATGTTTGTGCTTAGCATCTCCCTGTGAATTCTGGTGCAATTTTTCAAATTTGGAAAAAAGGTCCAAATCTATTCTTCTGCTAAACAAATATTTTAATTTTACTCTGTGTTTCTGTTATACTTTGGTGTCATTCATACCTTTATTGTTAGCAAATTGTTCTTTATTCGGCCTTGACTTTAACGGATCTCTAACGTAAACTGGGTGGATTCCATGTATTAAAATACTTCAAGAAAAGGGTCGAAACTTATTCATCTACTTTTGACTATGGTTTAGAATTACCATCTATTATGGAGTTCTTCAAGTTGGAGATTCGTTAAGTCAAGGGTGATAAAAGTTGATTTGCTAGAAACAAGAGTATGAATGATCCCAAAGTATGATGAAACGTTCAAATAGGACATTTCGTATAGTGGGGATTCCCCTTAAGATTTTTATCATCATCAATCAGTAAAATCTGCTGCTTAGAGCTCTTTGTTGCTAGTGTTTTGTTGTTTAACATGTGCAAATACTTATCAGTTCATGAAATAGAGTCTGGATGCAGCAGTAGGTGATACAGAAATAATGGCTGATCGCTATGAGTATGCAGAATTTTCACAGCCCTATATTGACTCTGGACTTGTAATGGTAGTGACTGAAAGACCAAAACTCAAAAAGGCCCATTTTATTGTTATAAAGGCCTTCAAGTTGAAATTGTGGATTCTGCTGGCAGTGATGAGCATGTCTACAGGGGTTGTCATCTGGTTAAATGAGTACGTAAATGACAACCCAGATTTCAGTGGTTCATTCCCTCAGCTTATTGGATCCATGCTTTGGTTCTCTGTCACCGTTCTCTCTTTTTCACAAAGTAAGTTTCAAACTTGAAACACATTATACTTGCTTGTTCCACTTTGTTTGACACTATTTCCGTAGTCAATTCCAAAAAGAATGTCACATTTCAATATTTCCTTAATGAGAAGCTTTTATAGAACACGAGTTATGACAAATTTAAGACCACAAGTTTTAAAAGTTTTTATTTCATCTTAAATTATGGACAGAGTCAGACAAGGTAGAACGGGAAGTATAGAATAGGGAAAAGGGTCAAAAATACTCCTTTACTATACGGAATATCTTAATTTTACTCTTCGTTATATTTTAGGAGCATTTATACTCGCACCATTAGCAAATCGTCTTGTATTTGTCCTTAACCCTAACAGAACTCCAACCTGAAGTGCAACAGATGGTAAAGTTAAACCACAGCCAAAAGTAGTTGAGAAAATTCGGAACTTTTTCCTGAAATATTTTGACACGTGGAATCCTTCCTTATCCACGTGGAGCTCCCTTGAAGTCAAGGGAAAATCCGAAACGATCTTACTAACCATAAAGATATAAGTGATCCAAAGTATAACGAGAGGTAACATTAAAATCTTTCATATAGTAGAAGGAAAATTTTGGACATTTTCCCCTTAGAATAAAGCTATACAGAACTATTGTTAACACTTTTGTGTATTTCAAACGCTTAAAACTTCATTTTGGGAAATCATTACAGGAGAATCGATCAAAAGCAATCTCTCGACTTATGCTGACTACATGGTTATGTGTAGTTGTGGTTGTCACAGCTTGCTTTACTGCAGTTCTTTCCTCCATTATGACAGTTCCTTGTCTGGAACCTTCTGTACTAAATGTTGATTATCTTCTAAGAAGTAATGCTGCAGTTGGTTGCAATGGCAATTCATTTATAGTCAGATATTTGGTGAATTTGCAATTCAAGCCAGAGAACATCAAGAAAATCAGTTCAATACGTGACTACCCTAAAGCTTTTGAGAAGGGAGAAGTTTCTGCTGCTTTCTTTGTAGTTCCACATGCCAAAGTTTTCCTTGCAAAGGTTACACCAAATCAGGACCTGTCTTTAAGCTCGGTGGATTTGGCTTCGTAAGATCAAGATTGAATCTTCTTACCTTTTCAATCTGTCTTATTCTCCATGTTTAGCTGATTAATTTCATCGTATGCTCACTGAACTTTACCCACTAAAATGATAAAAGTCATAATTTTTGTTTAAGTTTGAACTTTGTCACATTTTAGGCAGAACTTAATTACCCATTATAACTAAGTTATGAAACTTTACTGCTATAAAGGTAAAGTTACCGTGATGGATAGGGAGTTAAATTTAGTGACTTTTACTAAGTAACTCTAATATGTCAAAATGTAATTTAGTTACTTTATTATAAAGGATAAAGTTCGGTGACCATACACGAATTAGCCCTTTTGTTAGCCTATTTAAATTCTTAACTAGTTTCTGACTTGATATTTTAATCTATCAGGTCTTTCCAAAGGGTTCTCCCTTAGCAGTTGATATCTCAGAAGCTGTTCTTAAAGTCTCACAGAGCGGAGAGATAAATCAACTGGAAGAACAAATGCTTATTTCTTCAAACTGCTCTTCTTCATCAGCTGAGCAACAGGCTCCTGGATTAGGACCAGAGTTGTTCTCAGGTCCATTACTGATTTCAGGTGTTATATGTGGAATTGTACTTTTGATCTCAATCGCTCGTTTAGTCACTAAACACTGGCTATATTTAAGCTCTATAATTGCAAAAAATGCAAAAATAGTTCTTAGATCGGCTTCTCTGGTTCTAACGCAGTGCTATAAAAGAACAGTAGGACCAAGATCAGTTAAAGATTGCAACACTGTGATTGAACAAAGACCACATAATCAACAGAATGTTGAAATTACAGAGGTATTCTGATGGGCAAAAAGCTGGCAAATCAAGAACAGCAATTGACAACTGCTAGTTGTCCCTTGTCTAATAAGTACTCTTGTAAATATATGAATTTTTTTTCTTCCTTTTTCAGGATCAGAAGTTGTAAATGAGCCAAAGAATATCTTTGTGCAAGTTAATATGAGTGATAAATTTTAGAGGTTCTACTTGCTTTTTGTTGATTCTTGAGCTGTTTTGGTGACTAACAAATGAACTAATGAAATGTGAGTAAATGATTCACAAATACTTTTAGGTAGGTAAGGAAGAGGCTGTACATGCAGCCCCCAAAAGTCAGAATATACTTTTAGAAGTTGATGCAAATTATATTAACAATAGATTTTTTAAGTTAATCAACTTGCTATATTCATGAAGTAGTGATTGTGACATATTTTTATTAACTCATTAATTATATATGGATTTATTGAATTTAATTTACAATATAGTTGTAGTAGCTTGACTAGTATATACCGACCTTATTATGTCCGGTTCTTCTTAATCAGTTTGAACAAGTCCTAAGGAAGATCCTTTGAAAAAGTCAAGTTTATTTTCTTAAAGTCTTAGTCCTTCTGCAATTTGGGCTAGGAACCAATGAAATATGTGAAAATTATAGAAAATCAAAGTTAAATTTCAAACAGAGACAAAGAAAATATTATAATTAGTGATTCTTTTCATATGCCTAAACTTTAGGGATAGTATTGATGTTGGTAGGAGCTAGTAGATAAGTGATATTCGAGGTAATTTAAAAGGAAAACAAAAGGTCTTGGTTCATCTCTTAGTCAGAAGGTGCAAGTCGCATATATTAAGGAAAAAAATTGAGATAGTTGCTTGAGATGGTTTGGACATGTGCTGCATGCGTTGATTTATAGATGCACCGGTTCATAGGTGTGAAACTATGGTAAATGATGCAATTGTTCGTTGTGCGAAACTATGGTAAGTGATGGTATTAAAAGGGACTAGGTAGACATAAAATCACATAGAAGGAAATGGTCTCAAAAGACCTTCACATTTTTGGTATCAATACAGACTTAGCTAAAGATAGAACACAATGGAAGAAAAAGATCCATATATGTGATCATAACTACTAGTTGTGGATAAGTCTTAGACTCGTACTGAACTTTTATTATTATTATTATTATTTAATGTATCTTTCAATTTTATTTTATTTATTATTATGATGATATGATTTGAATTTAAACGAAGAAATGAGGATTCATATAACCGATTTCAACTTGTTTGAGACTAAGACATAATTATTGCGGTCCTTTTAGCCCCTTCATATATGACACATCAACAACTGCCAAACAAAAGTCTAGCCATAGCAAAATGAGAAGTGCTACTACTATTGCCTTCTCCTTGTTGGTCCATTTCTTATTGATTCATCATGTAGCATTTTCATTGGCTTATAACAAAAATGGTTCAATACATGATGATTGTAACATGATAATATGGAGAATTGGAGCAATTATTAATCCAACAACAAGAATGGGCAAAGAGCAAAAGATAGCTATGGAAATGGCTGTTGATGACTTCAATGCCCAAAATTCCAAATGTTCACAGTTAGTTTTCAACTTTGCTAACTATTCTCATGGTCCTGCAGCTTCCCATGGTAAATTCTTACTCTCTATATATCATATATCTTCTACGTTTTCTTTACTTACTTTCTCTCTTACCCCAGGCGTGAAATGTACTGTTAAATCCACTAGTTTATCTGGAAAAAAAATTCATTTTACTCGTATATATGTAAAAATTATAAAATTCAGAATTCATAAATAAATGTTAGATCTTCGATATACTTCTACTTCCTTACCTACCTATTTTGATATAGAGGAAATGAGGAAGTGATGAGAACATACTCAAGTCCTCGCAAGCTCATAAGGAGTCCTTTTGGTTTCACACATTCACCTATATAGGAAAAATGATCTTTGTATAAAACGTGGAGTATTAAACAAGTATTGTGCTATCGTAATTTTGAAGTATAAATAACATGTATATATAGACTATAGGTTTATAAATGGCTGGGTATTTTGTATATATCACAAGTTTACATATAAATAATATGAAAAGTTTATAAACGAGGATCTTGTTATCATAATTTTACGTAAAAATATACGCCTATGTTATTAAACAATTCATTTGTGATTCTTTCATAGTAACTTGAAAGATCAACTTCAAAGGTTCATAAAGAGGAGGAGGAGAGAGTAAACAAGTTTTTAGATACTCAAAAGGCATAGTACTTGCTTATACTAATTAGCTAAACCATTTAAAAAACTGTTGTTTGGTTTGTGGCATAAGGTATATCTACGAAGTTTGGGATCAAATTTTTACTTTGGTTGAAAGTATAAATTGATCTTACCTTATTTCATCAAACTTGCAATTATCGTATTTCACCTCCCAGTTAAAAATAAATTAATCCAAAAATTATAATTTCAAAACTATAATTTTGAAATAACTTAATTCGCGAATTAAACAATTTCAAAAGTCGCCTGCTTCTTATTATGGCGGCTATGTTTTCGTGGCGAAAATGAACGAAAAGCGAGATGAGCGTGCTATTTTCAAATCGATTGATAGATAGCCTGATCTGTTCTGATAGATCGAAAGAGATAGAGAGGGAATCTCTCAAGAATAAGGGGAAATCTCCTATTTCTATCTATTGATGAGACAACTATCTATTCTTGATCCATCAGAAAGAAATCGTGAATTGATGATATAGTAATTTTGATTGGATTTATCAGTCGAAGCAGGAGACAATATTATATTAGTATATAATATAATATTATATTAGACAATATTGGATATAGTATATAGTTGTTTATCCCATTAAAACTAATTAGTTATCCTTTCACATCAAAGTAAATATTTAAAAAATTAATGTGTTTGGACTACCATTAGATTTGACTATTAAACTCCCTAACTACTACTATGATATAATGTTTAATCCCATATAGCCTCCCTCTTAAATCATTGACCTTTGGATTTAGCTTTAACTCAACAACAAATAAATGTTTGCAGTGTGTAATGACTCATTTAAAAGTTTAAATGATTAGATAGATGCTAGAGTATATTTTTAACACGCTCCCTCGTGTGAATGAATGGTGGTGAAACTCAATTCTATAATCTTTATCTGTTCTGATATGTATTAAAGTGTGTAACTATATTATGTAAAATTTTGCAGCAACTTATCTTGCCAACAAGAAGCAAGTTCATGCAATACTTGGACCATTGACACACCAAGAAGCTGCTGTATTTTCTGACTTTGATGATGAAGCCTACAAGGACATTCCCATTATTTCTCTAAGTCCAGCTGCCACCTATTCGACAATATTACTCACAGAACCACCTTCACTAATCCAAATGAGTAATGATGTTAAATCCCAAATGCAATGCTTTGCTGCCTTAATTGGACATTTCAAATGGAGAAAGGTGATAGCTTTATATGAAATTAGTAACAGTTTCTCCAATTTGGATTTTGGGCAAATCACTCACCTTTCTGATTCACTCAAACTTGTTGACTCCTCTATTGAATATCATTTAGCTTTTCCTCCTTTGTTCTCTGTTTCAAATGCAAAATCTTTTATTCAAGAAGAGCTGGAGAAGTTAAGAATCAAGAATGTTAAAGTTTTTGTGGTGGCACAATGTTCTTTACACTTTGGTTTGGTTCTTTTTGAGGTGGCAACAAAAATGGGAATGATGGGGAAAGATTATGTATGGATTATTTCAGACAATATGGCAAGTCTTCTTGACTCTGTTGAACCCTCTGTTTTACTGAACATGCAAGGTGTAATTGGTTTTAAGGCAAATGTTAATGAAAAAACTGAGTCTTTTAGAGAGTTTAATGTTAAGTTCAGGAGAAAGTACAGATCAGAATATCCTGAAGAAGAAGAAGGGTATCCAAGTCCTAGCTCATATGCTCTCAAGGCTTATGATGCAACATGGGCAATTGCTAAAGCCATGGAGAAGTTATCCAGAAGTGATTCAAGTGAACTAGTGAAAAACATTTTGTTGAGTGATTTTGAAGGTTTAAGTGGGAAAGTTAGCTTCAAGAATGGCATGTTATATCAAAAGCCAACCTTTAGGATCATTAATGTGATTGGCAAAAGCTACAGAGAAGTGTCATTTTGGTCACCAGAGTTTGGTTTTTCTGAGGATCTCGTTGAATACAATGGGATGAAGTCGAAAATTGGCAATGGTTTGGAAGGGGATTTGGGGTCAATTTTGTGGCCTGGTGGTAAGCAAACTGTTCCAAAAGGGTGGACAATAGGTGGCCTAGAAAAACCACTCAAGATTGGGGTACCGGCAAGGGGTGCATTTAATCAGTTTGTGAAAGTTAAATTTAACCAAGAGAGGAATGAGACTCTGATTGATGGATTTTCAGTTCATGTTTTTGAAGCAGCAGTAAGGCAACTTCCATATTATCTGCCCTATGTTCTTGTTCCCTTCTATGGTAATTATGATGAAATGGTTGAAGGAGTTTCAAACAAGGTATGTACATGTATGACTCTAACTTAACCATTGCATCTACTTTTAGTGTGTAGCATTTCTAAGCATTTTCTGGTTCAAATTTTAAAATTTGGAAAAAATTTCAAAACATTTTATAAAGTAGTGGTCAGACCAGCTATGTTATGAGGTGGAGTGTTGGCCGGTCAAAAACTCGCATGTCCAAAATATGGGAGTAGCATAAATGAGGATGCTACTAGGAGAGATAGGATCAGAATGAAGCTATTTGGGACAAGGTGGGGTGGCCTCTATGGTGGACATCACAAGATGGGAGAGGCGAGGTTGAGATGGTTCGGGTAAGTGAAAAGAAGATGCACAGTGGCCCACTGTGGAGGTGCGAGAGATTGACTTTAGTGGGTATTAGGAGAGGTAGAGATAGACCAAAGAAATCTTGGGCAGAGGTGATTAGATAGGACATGACTTAGCTGCAGCTCACCGAAGACGTGACCTAGATAGGAAGATATAGTTTCCTTTTTCTGTATTATTATTATTACTCTCCTACTATCTTATTATTTGCTATTAGTATTATTGATTTTTTCCATTGCTTCAGTTATCGTATTATTTTGTCGTTGCTACTATTCTAATCTTCATTATTTTCAGCATGACTTCTTCGAATATGTTTGCTTTACAAACTTGACTTTTTATATGATATACTTAAGCCGAGGGTCTATCGGAAACCACCTCTCAACCTTCACAAGGAAGGGGGAAGGTTGCATACAACCCACCCTCCCCAGACTCCACTAGTGGAATTATACTGGGTATTTGGTGTTGTTGTCTTTGTTACCAAAATTACTCCTCTGCTATACAAACTTTTTACTTTTACTTTCTGTTATACTTGGTGTCCCTCGTACCCTTGTTGATAGCAAATTATCCCATATTTTGACTTTAACAAGCTGCATCTTGGACTGTGTAGACTCCACGTGTCAAAATGCTTCAAAAGGACGAAATCTATTAATATACTTTTAAAAATTACTATCTGTTATACTTCAAATTGGAGATCGGATAAGGTCAAGGGTAACAAAAGACCTCTTGTAAAATGAAATGCTATTCTTGAAAAAACTTAGGATACTAGAGTTATTCTCAATAAACTAACAGTTCAATTCATTTGACAACAACATCATCAGTAGAAAGTACAAGAAGTAATGGCAAGGCAAATGACATCAAAGTTCAATTTTGATTAGTATTTTGGAATCCCCTCCTCGAGACGAATCTGGTGATGGTCTTGGTCATTTGCTAATGACAAGGGTATGAATGACCCCAAAGAATAAGGGAAGGTAAAATTAAGATATTTTGTATAGCGGGGAATATGTTTGACCCTTTTTCCATTAAGTTTTTCTTCATCATTGATCAGTAAAATCTGCTACTTAGAACTCATTTTTGCTAGTGTTTTTTTGTTTAACATCTGCAAATACTCACCAGTTCATGAATAGAATCTGGATGCAGCGGTAGGTGACACAGAAATATTGCCTGATCGCTATGAGCTTGCAGAATTTTCACAGCCCTATATTGACTCTGGACTTGTCATGGTAGTGACTGAAAGACCAAGACTCAAAAAGACCCATTTTATTGTTATTAAGGCCTTCAAGTTGAAGTTGTGGATTCTGCTGGCAGTGATGAGCATGTCTACAGGAGTTGTCATCTGGTTAAATGAGTACGTAAATGACAACCCAGATTTCAGTGGTTCTTTCCCTCAGCTTATTGGATCCATGCTTTGGTTCTCTGTCACTGTTCTCTCTTTTTCACAAAGTAAGTTTCAAACTTCGAAATGCATTATGCTTCCCCTTTATCATCTTCTTTCACACTATTTTATTAGTTCGTACAGAAAACAATGTCCCATTTTTATATTTCCTTAATGAGAAGCTTTTATAGCAAATGAATGTTATGACATGTTTAAAGCCACAAGTAGAAGTCTTTATTTCTTTTCTAGAACTACATGTGGAGTCAAACTACGTCAAATAAAGTGAAACGAACGAAGAACAGGAAAAAAGGTTTTAAAAAAAGTACTCTTTTACTATATGAAATATCTTAATTTTCCTCTTTGTTATACTCTTTTTTGAAGCAAATTTTCTAGTATGTGTCCTTAAACCTAAACGGAACTCCACCTAAAGTATAACAGATGGTAATGTAGTAATGTTAAACCATATTCAAAAGTAGTTGAGTAAATTCTGAACTTTTTACTGAGATGTTTTGACACATGGAATCCTTCCTTATCTATGTGGAGCTTCCTTAAAGTCTAGGGCAAATCCGAGAGAATGTGCTAACGGTAAAGATATAAATGATCCTAAGTACAACAGAGGGTAAAATCTAACATATTTTGTATAATAGAGAAATGAATTTGGACTTTTTCCCTTTAGAATAAAGATATACAGAACTACTGTTTACACTTTGATCTAATTCAAAAGCTTATAACTCCAATTTGGGAATCATTACAGGAGAAGTGATCAGAAGCAATCTATCTCGACTTGTGCTGACTACATGGCTATGTGTAGTTGTGGTTGTCACAGCTTGCTTTACTGCACTTCTTTCTTCCATTATGACAGTTCCTAGGCTGGAACCTTCTGTACTAAATGTTGAGTATCTTCTGAGGACCAATGCTGCAGTTGGTTGCAATAACAAGTCATTTATAATCAAATATCTGGTGAATTTGCAATTCAAGCCAGAGAACATCAAGGAAATCAGTTCAATCAATGACTACCCTAACGCTTTTGAGAAGGGAGAAATTTCTGCTGCTTTCTTTGTAGTTCCACATGCCAAAGTTTTCCTTGCTAAGTTCTGCAAAGGTTACACCAAGTCAGGACCGGTCTATAAACTTGGTGGATTTGGCTTTGTAAGATCAATATTACATCTTTTTAGCTTTCCAATCTTCTTATGATCTCCATCTTTAGCGGATTAATTTCAGTATACTCACTGAACTTTACTCACTGTCATAGTAAAGTCACATCTTATGTCACCTTGAAATCCGAACTTTACTCACTATAATAATGGTTTTGTGGTATAGTGACTGTGTACTCTTACAGCGAGTAAAGTTAAGTTACTTTAATGTGACAGAGCTAATTTAGTAGGCAAAATTAAATGATTTTATTGTTTTAGTTACTCTAATATGACAACATAATTTAGTTACTCTTGTCATAATGGACAAAGTTTGGTAACCATACGCGAAATTAACCCTTTTTGTTAGCCTATTTAAATTCTTAACTAGTTTCTGACTTTTTGACATTTTAATCTATCAGGTCTTTCCAAAGGGTTCTCCTTTAGCAGTTGATATCTCAGAAGCTGTTCTTAAAGTCTCTCAGAGTGGAGAGATACATCAACTAGAAGAACAAATGCTTATTTCTTCAAATTGCTCTTCTTCATCAGCTGTGGAACATGATCCTGGATTAGGACCAGAGTTGTTTTCAGGTCCATTACTGATTTCAGGTGTTATATGTGGAATTGTGCTTTTGATCTCAATCGCTCGTTTAGTCAGAAAACACTGGCTATATTTAAGCTCTATAATTACAAATAGTGCAAATATAGTTCTTAGATGGGCTTCTTTGGTTCTAACTCAGTGCTATACAAGAATAGTAGGAACGAGATCAGTTAAAGATAGCAATACTGTGATTGAACAAAGACCAAATATTCAACAGAATGTCGAAATTACAGAGGTATTCTGATGGGACAAAAGCTGGTAAATCATGGACAGCAATTGACCAACTGCTACTTTTCTCGTCTCTCTTGTATTTATGTGTTTTTCTTCCTTTTTCAAGATCAGCAGTTGTTATGAGCCAAAGAAGATCTTTGTGGAAGTTGATATGAATGATACATTTTGGAGGCTCTACTTGCTTTTTGTTGATTCTTCAGATGTTTTTGGTGATTAACAAATGAAATGTGAGTTTGTGATGGTTAGAGTCCAAATGTGCTTGATTATTATGTGTGATTGAACTTGAACTTATATGTTATTGGGCTGAATCTGATAACAGGAATGTGCTTGTTGGGTTGAATTTTTCCAATGCTAGCAGCTAGGCAGTTGAGAGGAATGTTCTCGTTAAGTTTTCGAGCAGCAGAATGATCCTATGTTTTATTTCAATCCTTTAATCAGTTATTTCGGATTTGAGTCACTGGTATGGAGTCATTCTTGTTAGAGTGTACTTTACCACCTAATATGAGACTTTTCGAGGTAAATCTAAACTCAGTCGAGAATGGTTCTTGTCATTCACCGATGTAGGATTCATTCCATTTATCCACTCCCTCCCCAATCCCCTTACCCAGATTTGGACATTTTCATTCAGAGTTTCATTGTCTTGTCTGGTTTGTGTACGATACCATGTCAAATCAGGCATTAAGTCTAATTTACGTTAACTTAAAGAAAAAGAAATTATTCAAATCATAAAAGAAGTTCATATTTCACCAACGTGGATTCATTTCATTCATCGAATCAATTGGGCTTAGTTAACATCAAGAATGTGTCTTTATTGGGTCCAATGGGCCCAACAAGCTAGTGGGCTCAATGTTATGATTTCTGCAGTGTTCACACGTGGATATGTTGGCCACCGTCATAACAATATTAATCACACGTGAGATTTGCAGTGCCCATCAATGCTTCAATGTTTTTTTTGGTTTTCTATTCCGTGTTCGGAGTACGCATTAGAGCTTCGACTAAATTTAAATTGTGCATTGCAGGACTCATTTGGGGGGTGACGCTCTCAACAAAATTTTCTTCATACTCAAAGTTTGAATCCGAAATGTCTGATTAAGGATGAAGCAGCAACTCACGTTGGTATCAATGCTTCAACATAGTAATCTCAATTACTAACTTGCTTTGTTTATACTCTAGCCATTCTAAAATAACCAATATTTTTAGTTTGGGCATATCATATCTCTTAAAAAACTAATCAATGATATAAATAAAAAGTGTTTTTATTAACACCTTTCTAATTAAAAAACCAATTAATGATTTATAGTTATATAAAAAAGGGTAATTTAAATAAAATAAAATAAAATCAATTTCTTTTTGAAATTCTAAAATACCATTTATATCAAAATATAATGAAAAAAATTAAAACACCATTTATTTTGAAATGAAGCGAGTAATTAAATACGACTAGCTTTAATTAAGATCCCCTCCTTAATTTACCCCAAATATTTTGCCTATTACAACACGCAATGAAAGATTTTCAATGCATATCTTCCTCAATATGAGAAATGCAAAATACATTGTATTTAAAAGTTGTGGACAATTGATCTTGAAACTCAAACAATAATAATAGTCATTATGGGTTCCAATATATTTATATTTATTTAATAAAACGGTAGAATAAACATTTTAGACATTTAAATAGCATAATGTTCATTGACTCGCTTTTAATTTTTACTTATAAATCAATATATTCTTTCGTCAGTTGACACGCATCTTCACATTATTCTCTATCTGTATCTTATGATAAGAGAATATTGCATCTCATACTATATATCGTTGTCGTTGTACAAGGAACCTATACTAAACTTTGAGTTGAGAATGAAATGTTCTAAAGTTCAATTTTCTAATAGTGAATTAATTTCATAGAACAATAAAAAAAATCTCAATATGGAAAGGACCATCTATATAAGTGTTTCATGACATATATTTCTTTTTTTCTTGTTTTATTACTTAACCAATTTATGTGACGGTCCAATTAACACTTTAGAATTTTTGTGACAATTTTTATGTTCATGTGAAGTGCATATTGCCAAATTTATATAACAAAAATCTTTATAATCCAAAATATCTTCAGTCTTAGATGGTCCCATGAAAAATAATAATTACACACATTGTTGATAATTCTTTTTTCAGCAATTGTCCTTTCCAAAGTCAACTAATAATTATAATATTTTATTTTACCTTTAATCCCCCACTAATTATTAGTGATAAAAGAAAATTTTAAGTTGTGAAAAAGTGACACTTCTTTTTATTGAGTTTGCACACATCACATTCCCAAGTTAGATATTTTGTTTTGTAGATGGTGACATTTGGAAGAAGAAAAAAAGTATCCTAAGTTCTAAGACCTTCCACTAATTGATAAGTGCTATAAAATGGATTTCTATTTGTTTTATTAGTTTACTTAGTAATTGTAATGCTGGAATATTTCGTTGATTGTTGATATCAATTTGTTATCTTTATACGTAGAAACTTCTTTTTTTAGTTTTCCATATTTGATGTTTGAAAAGTGATAACGTCGGAATTCTCATTAATAGTTTAAAATATGAAATTCATATGAAAAAATCAAGAGATTAATATTATTATATATACATAAAAATATATTATATAGTGTAATTTTTCATGGAAAGGGTTTCAAATGAACCCCTTGCTCCCATATGACTCTTCTTGATGATCGATACTTCCATTGATTCTTTTCTTAATCTGAATTTGTCATGCGTAAGATAAATTTGTTGGGGTGGGGGGTGGGGATGGGGAGTGGTGCTCCCTAGCTCACAAGATTTTCTTTATATCAAACACTAAAATCCTAAAATTCCGATTAAGAGATATCATTCATCTTACCTCAATCTATGTTAGTATGTCAAGAAACTTAAGTAAACAATAATTTTATTTAATTTGTGACTTTTAACCAAGACTTTAACTTTATTCCTACTTCATCAATTCAAGTTCAAAAGAGAAAAGTTATCATTTTACAATTTAACTATTTAAGAAGTCATTCTCCTTTAACCTACCCAACAAGCTCACATAAAAAAACCCATTAATTAGTTTTAGGTGTAAGAAAATAGAACTTTAACCTAATTCTAACACTAAAAAATAATTTATAAATATTCTTCAAGATCATCATAGTTAAAATAGTTTATTCTATCAATTAATATAGCAAGACATTATAAAACGTCTCACATACTCGTTGATGGAGCCTATAGTGTTAAATGAGCGAGTCAAGCATAATTTAAGCGAATTAAAATGAGCTTAGTTAATAAATAAATGAATTATTGACCCATCAAAAAATTACTCAGGATAAAATGTGCATAAAATACGATTAATAATTCAATATGTTCAATTCTTAGTGAGTTTTAATTATTTTATTTATTTTTTATAATCTTTTTAATACCTAAATATAATATAAATTGTGTCAATAGAGCCTTGCCCTAATTTAACTTCAAAAATCGTAACCTTTACGTAAAACAGAGAAGAAATCAGACTTTCTTGGAATGAATTTGTCATTCTTTAAGAGGACCAAGTCAATACTTTGATTGAGTCTACCAAGTTTTTGACTATGAAAGTGATATTAATATTTCATTTTAAAAAAATAAAATAAAAACAAAAACTATGTGTTAAACTTTTTAAAAAATACATTATCGAGAGAATATATCATTTTCTATATATTTAGTAATTCTGTAAATTTCAACATCGTGATATACTTAAATTTTAAAATTATAATCAAAAGATATTTGCTATGATATACCTCTCTTTGATTTGAGATCACATGGTTTAAAAATTTATTTTATTTTCTCAAAATATTCAATTAAACTAGGCGTATAAGTTAAAATAAAATATATATTAGACAATAGAGTGAATTTCACTTCGTAACTATCATCGAGTGTATAGAATTAAAGATTATCCTAGATCTAGAAAGGCGAAGAATTAGATTCGATTTTCGAGCTTATAACCAACTTATGAACAATGGTTTGTCTCGTCTAGTTCTACTTCTTCTTCTTGGCATCAAGAGTCGTCGGTGTTGAAAAGGTCCTACATTACCTTCGAGCAATCTAGGAGGACAACCGCCAAGATAAACGTTGATTTGGTTGTCAACGATTACGAGGAGGCTGATGTCGATAAGTTATTATGAGTATATGAGAGAATTAATGCATCAAGAAATGGGAGATTACGCACTTCACGTAGTATTTATTAGAATTAAGCTTGAAAAAAATTATCATTTATTTCAGATAACTCAATCCTAACCATCACTTTTATTGTCTCAAAAAAAGTCGCTCAATAAAAAAAGTCACTATGAAAAAAAAAAATCATTCCTTTGTGAAATGTCGACACTAGTCAAAATAGTTTAAAAAAATGCGCGAGCAAAAACAATGTTAGACTTCGTGATTGTTAAAAAAACAAATGAAAACGACCACATCAGCACAAACCTTACGCACTCGATTAGCTAACCATACTAAAAACAACAAACTTCTTTTGAATAACTCACCAATGAAATCATAGATCTTTAAAATCATACATCAAAATCACCTTCAACACATCAATTGTATTTGTAGCCCTTTTTTTAATCTATTTTTCCTTATAATAAAAATATCTTTTTTTTATATATATTTAAAAAAATCTATCTTTATAAAGGATTATATTCACCTATGTCCTTGCCAAAACTATCTCATTTTTGTTACAAATAAATCAACTTGAACTCAAATTTTGTAGTCAAATGAAACACTCATGATGCATCCAAGCTTGTAAACTCTGTTTCACTACTTGTACTCTGTCCTTTTCACTCTTCCCAATTCACCTCCCTTACAGCTAAGCTTCTTCCTTCAATTGAATTCTCCAGTTCATTGCCCACCAATCCAACAAACAACTCATTTCTCTTAGATCTCTCATTGGGATTTTCTCACAAACAGCTCCTCTTGGTTCTTTACCCCACCCCCCAAAACCCCCCCACCTCTTCCTTCACCTGCTGACATTGACAGGCTTTCCATTACCATCTTCCCCTTTTTCTTTAATTCTTCTTACTTCTATAACTGTCACAATTCTTGTACTAGGATGAAAATAATGCATACCCATTAATTATTTTGAATTGTTTGTTCTTGGGTCTAGTCTTTTTTTTGGATCTGGGGTAATCTTGATTTTGTTGATCAAATGGAGATGGAGGGTGTTGCTGATGGAACTGTGAAATTAGGGGCTTTACCCATGAAGCCTGATCGGATTTTCAATAATTTGGAGCCTGAATTTACTGTTTCTTCACCAGTTACACGTCAGAAAGCTGCTGCTGCTAAGCAGTTTATTGAGAATCATTATAAAAATTATCTTCAAGGCTTGCAAGATCGTAAAGAAAGGTTTTTTTTTTGAGGAATTTAGTTGGAGAGTTGAAGCAATGTGTTTTTGGGTTGATTTTTGTTTGACCCTTTTGTTGTTTTTGCTATTTTCAGGCGATGGGCGTTGCAGAGGAAGGCTCAAGAAGCACAGGTACCGAGTGATGAGCAAGAGAAGATGCTTAGGAATTTGGAGAAGAGGGAGACTGAGTATATGAGATTGCAGAGGCATAAAGTTGGGATTGATGATTTTGAACAGTTGACTGTTATTGGTAAAGGTGCCTTTGGTGAGGTAAATTTTCTATTTACAACTCCCGATTCTTGCTATTTCATGCCTATATGTTTTGGGATGTATTTGGAATAATACTTTAAAAGTGGCTGAAATTCTAGTCTTGTTTGATTAGAGTAACTTGGAGTATGCATTGGTTTTTTCTGTAAATGATTAGTAAGGCTAAAGTTTGTGTCTTTGTAAGCTTTTGAAAAGAAAATTTGTTAGTTTTAAGTTCTTTGAGTTGTGATCTAATAAGATCTTTCAATTAGTTGTATGTCCAGATACTGAAAATTCATTTTTCAAGGTTGTGTCATTGATGAATGCAATGATAAAGCCATAAAGAATGCTTTTGCCTGTTTTTTTTAATGGATCAAAATAGATCATTTACTGGTAAGATGAAGATCATGGTGTTATCTTCTGTAAAATCTGCATCCAATACTTCTTTTTTTTCAAGGCTTACACTTTGACAATGTAGCAGAGAAGTGTTCGTCCCGTTCATAATTTTTATCTTGCAATCTTTCTTAATGTTGCCAATTGGGAATGATGACTTATTCTTTTAATCTAATGTTTATACTACATCAACCACTTTTTTTGATGACCAACATCAACCACTTCTTTTAGCACTTGAATGCCCTTTTTTAGTAATGGTCTTTGGTTTGTTATAAGCTTTATATGTTTCTCCCTTATATTGTAAAGCTTGTGAAGGGGTGGAAGTAGGTCTTTTACTATAAGCATGTCATACAAAGGAGAAGTATGCTTATGTTCAGATGTGCACTTAACATCTTCAGAGAGTTTGATTTTCAGTTAGAGCGCTTTTGCCTTGTGATCGCCACATACATGACACAGTCAATGATCATATTGGACATTGATGAAGCAGATTTCAGTAGGATGCTTTCTTAAAGTATCTGGTTTGTTAATGCAGGTTAGGTTGTGTAGATTCAAAAGTACTGGAGAAATCTTTGCCATGAAGAAATTGAAGAAATCAGACATGCTTAGCCGTGGACAGGTGGAAAACGGAATATAGCGACACAATTTCTTCTGAAATGTTTATGTAATGATATCAGGGCCTTGCAGAGGCTGCTTGAATAATTTCACAATCACTATGCTTCCGCTACTAGGTGTTGTTAAAATTTCATAGATGTGGAGGAGCATGTTTTGAGAAAAGAAGGATATAATCTTATAAGATATATAAGATATATGTATAAAAACTAACATGTTTTGCTAAGTATCATAGTGTAGAAACACCTGTCCTTATGAATCACTTGCATGGTATGTGCTTTCCAGTATTTAAAAGAATAATTTAAAGTTTAAACAATGTCTGGACAAATGCACACTTGAAAGAAAATGAATAACAACCTTTTACTTGATTAAAAGTTTTAGAAATGGTTACCTAATTTCCCTCATTTTCTGCGTCTTCTTAAGAAAACTGATCTCAGTAAGAGGTAGAAATTTAGAATTTTAAGTAAGAAGCTGTTTTTTGCTCTTTTGGATTTATGAATATCTTTTGCACATCAGCAATTGTTAGTTGTCACTTAATTGGTCCAAATGACAATTTGTGAGTTCCTTGGTTAAATTCTCTGTGTAAATTATTATATCCATTTTCTTATTTATGAAAGTTATACTGCTCTTTTAGGTTGAGCATGTCAGATCTGAGAGGAATTTGCTTGTGGAAGTTGATAGTCGGTGCATAGTGAAGCTCTTCTATTCTTTCCAAGACTCAGATTTCTTGTACCTTATAATGGAATATTTACCTGGTGGTGACATTATGACCTTACTGATGAGAGAAGATGTTCTTTCTGAAAATGTCGCACGGTTCTACATTGCTGAAAGTATTTTGGCTATTCAGTCTATTCATCAGCACAATTATGTACATAGGTATCTGAACATTGCATTAAATAGTTTGCCTTTTTGTTCAATCTTGCATGTTACGTGATTGTTTTGCTATACCCTCTAGGATTGCCAGTAATATATATGTACTTTTTGTAGCTCAAATTAATGATAATGTGTTTATTACTATTGTCAGAAAAATGCTTTGCTACTATTGATATAACACTCCTCTTCTGCCGAATATCATCAAGTGAAAATGTCTGAAAAACTTTCTAATCTTTTTTTGTTTATGATGGAGAAATCCGTCTGGAGCCAACCCTTAGGACCAATCGCATCCTTGGAAACTCAAGGATAATGCCGCCCCCTACCCTTCTCCACTTCAATATGAGGTTTATTTCGCATAGAGTAGGGCTCAAACTGGCTGTGATAATGTGATCAAAGAGAGCAAACTTCCCAAACCCACCTTTTACCTTATCAAAAAAATAAAAATAGAGCAGGGCTTGAACCTGTGACCTAGGTTACAACTAACAAGCCCCTCAACCTTTGGCACTTGAACGAAGCTGTGGGAGCAAAACAAAATCTCTAATCTCCAAAAGCATTTGTCATACTACCGAAGTTATGTTAAAGTGAGGACGTTTTGAGGTGTTGTCAGATATCCCATTGCTTTTAGTTATGCTAAGAACTTTCCAGAAGCAGCACCTGCATTTAGAACAATCTTACAATTAGTTTTCTGTTTTCTCGTGTCTCTGTCTCAAGGGTTACTGGGTTAATCTTATAGTACAAGTTTATTCATTAGTTGAAGAATGACTCACTTCATTCTCCAGATTAACCATTGTATTTATTTGCCTATACTTTGATAGTTGCGAGTTGTAAGTTCCCTCAAGTTGAATTTGAGGCATTTTGTTCTGTCTTCATTTCTTTAGAGGTGTCATCATAGGAATCAATGATCGAGCATAAGTTTGTCATCTTGGGTTTAGGTGTCTTGGTCTTGCGATTTGGTGCTACAGTTCTTTGTTATTATCTGTTCTTTTATATGTGCATTTGGTATAAAGCTCACTTAGCAATCATCCTCCTACATGCAGCTGATTCAGAAATTATTCTGCTTTCAGGGACATAAAACCTGATAACCTTATACTAGATAGAAATGGCCATTTAAAGCTTTCAGATTTTGGCTTATGTAAACCCCTGGAAAATAAATACTCATCAATATTATTGGAAGATGAAGACCTTACAAATGCAGAGTCCATTAACGGGACTGAAGGGCATTCTGGTGGTGATAGAGCTTCATGGCAAATGCCAAAAGAACAAATACAGCAGTGGAAACGCAACCGACGTGCCTTGGTATTCACGAACTCACATTCTAGTGCTGCACTTTTCGTTATTTTCGAGTTATAATTGTGTCAGCTTGCAAAAATAATGTTCTTTATTCTTGTTACTTTCTAATTGATCAATATATGGTCAGTCTTTAATTCAATTGACCTATGTGTGAAATATTTTCTGTAGGCATATTCTACCGTTGGAACTCTTGATTACATGGCACCGGAGGTTTTGTTGAAAAAAGGATATGGAATTGAATGTGATTGGTGGTCATTGGGGGCAATCCTGTATGAGATGCTTGTTGGGTATCCTCCCTTCTGTTCAGAGCATCCAAGAATGACGGCGCGCAAGGTATTTTAACTCTTCTGTTTTGTTGTTAGGATGAAAATAAGGCACAGCCGGGGCCTCTAAAATGATCGCCAAATTGGATTCAAACAGAATTTTGTAAACCAAGATTCCAATTGGAAGAGATTGAAATTGAAATGATAGTTTTTGTAGACTTCATTTTCTTCAGAAGGAGTGTTTCCAAAATTGTGCTACAGCATCGTGTTAAGTTTTACAAAATATACTCATTTTTTGGGGGGTATATCATGTTTGTTTTTGTTTTATCAGATAATCAGTTGGAGAACATGCTTGATATTCCCAGACGAACCAAAAGTATCAGATGAGGCTAAGGATCTGATCTGTCGTTTATTGTGCGATGTTGAATCAAGATTGGGGACCGGAGGAGTGGAAGAAATAAAGGTAAATATCTACTAATGAAGTAATGCCCGTGCAGAAACTATCTGCAGAAACATGCCCCTTACTTCTAGAATTTTGTTTCACTTAACGGAATGCATACAGTTTTCATCTATCATTGATGAAATTACTGTACTTTGTTTGCAATGATCTATATGAGTATGGTGAGCGGTTATGCTGCCTCCATGTTTGTCTCTTACTAATATTTGTCACTGGGTTTTCAGGCTCATCCTTGGTTCAAAGGAGTCAACTGGGACATGCTTTATGAAATGGAGGCTGCCTATAAACCTATTGTTACTGGAGAGTTAGATACTCAAAATTTTGAGAAGTTCCCTGAGGTGAGTACTTCTGTAGACCCCTAGATGTATTCATTTGACTTTTATAGAAAACGTCTAGAGTAGTAGTGTAGTCATTAAGATCACTCCAACTTCGTGACATTGTGAACTGCTAGACACCAACTGTTTACCCTCATGATCCACGAAGCCATATATAAGCTGGATATTTTCTTCCTATCCATATCTTTCACCTTTGGAGTGTCTCTATTTTCTCTACCTTTACAACGAATAATGGACAAGCACTCCACCTCTCTTTCAGTAGTAACTTCAGTATGTCAATTTGACATCATTTATGAACTAGGTCCTTGGAATTTTGGGCATTTCTGTGTACCATTGAATATCGGTAGACTCCTTTCGGCTTCTTATCAAATCATGCATTTTCATTCCAACTCAGTTCACCATTTAATCTTGGCATTCCTCTATAGTAAAATTCCCAATTTTCTGCATCTCAGCTCTTCCATGTGTTACTTTATTACAATGCTTCTCTTTATTTTTGAAAACCATGCTTGCTTTGTTCTTTGACTGTGCTAACTTTTCACTTTATATTATAGGTAGAAGATCCTTCATCAACAACACCAAGAGTTGGACCCTGGCGAAAGGTAATGATTACTTCTTGACAGTACATACTTCAACCCCCCCTCCAATCCAATCTCAGAAAAAAAAAAGAACATTTCGCCAATCGGGTGAGAATATAAAACAAGTACTGTAAACATGATTGAAGTAGTGATGCACTTAAATATTTAAGAAATAATATGTATATATTTTGATTTGGTCCATCATGTAGATGCTGACATCAAAAGATTCCAATTTTATTGGATTTACTTTCAAGAAATCAGATATCCTCAAATCAGCTGAAACTTCAGGTGTGCTGCTGCTGCTTTAAATCTTCAATTTTTTGCACCATCTTTCTATTGTACGGAAAGGGTCTGAAGTTACTTTGACATGAATCATGATGAAGAAATACACTTTGCACACACTTTTTTCCTGGCTCACACCGTATCTAAGAAGATTTAAGTATATAGGAGCACGTGTTGATGCAGTATTCTTCTCCACCCTTTGAATTCTTGCTAGTTTTGGCAAAAGCATTTGAGTATTTATTTGCTAGGACGTGAGGCATTATAAAAGGGTACCCTGAAGAAAAGGGTGAATGAGATCATAGAAAAATGAACATCCCGTTGTGTTGCTCATTTTTATGTTATTTATCTGCCTCTAAATTCAAACACACATCTTATTTGTGCAGGCATAGATATGAGTTCAAATGGACATTCAAAGCCTCCCTCATTAGTGTCCTTATTCGGTATGGTAACTTTTCTTGCATTGTACTTGTTTCATGATTTTCACGTTAGATTAAAAGCTCATCTTCATGAAGAATATTGTCGTAGAAAATGACTTCCGTCATACCAAACACACCCGTTTGATGATTTTGCGTTACTTATTGTAGGTCGAATAGACTTGCAAGATACAATAGAAGAGGACCAGAAAGAAGATCAACAGATTCTATGAGTCCAATTGCTTGTTCATTTCGACAAGTAACGGCAAATTTCTTTTGTACAAAAAGAGAATAAACTATAAGCTTTGAGTTCTGCATAATTTTGAGTTTTTCCCTTTTCCACTTTTGGTCTTATCCCATCTGATTAATGTAACAGTAATTCTTAATGTACATACACTATAACATATTTGATTTTTTTTTTTCTAATTTTCTATCAGATTATATTAATATGGAATTATCACTTTTGCTAACTACTCCAATTATGTCATTAAGAGCCTGTTTGTTATGTTTTTTTAGTTGATAAACATCATGTACTGGAAAACACTTTTAAGTGCTAAAGTAAATTTTATAAGTAAGCATTTGCATGTTCAGATATAAGTATTGAAACTGATAATAAGCGGTTAGTATGTGGACTATGTTTCGTAAAATAATGTTGATTTTTTTTTTTTGTGGTTAAAATGACATATATGTTCTTCAAATTATTTACGAAAAATTATATATTGAAAGGTATTTTTGCATTAAAAAAGGGTGAACGACGAAAACAAAATAGATGATAAAAGTTATATTTTAAGAATTATATTTAGGATAATTTCAGAGACTTTCCTTCAGATTTTGCTCTATAACGCTCACGTCACCTCCGCAATTGTTTATGATATTAAAGATTGACTGATTTTGAAGTACAAATATTTATGGAGATAAATCAACACAAGCTTATTATTAAGCAAATAAAAATGAATCAAATTCTTTTCTTTATTGAAAAGTTGTAAATCCTACTTATAATAAAGAAGTCAAAAAGGAGGGAAAAATATCTAACTCAAAAAGGAGGGGAAAAAAATATCTATGTTGTAAAATGGATGATATTTATGGATCCATTCAACAAACAACAGCTGATATTATTCTTAAGATTGAAATATCTCTTTCCTTCCTTTCACATCTTACTGACATCGACTCATTGAATCATAATCATACAATTCTAACTTTCCTTTTCTTTTTATCTTAATACTTAAGCAATTTATTCGAATAATATTGGCATTATCTAGAAATATAACGAAAAATAAGTACAATTATTATCGATGAAATATGTCTTAGTGTTACTGACTTAATTGTCTCTCCATCTCCACGAAATAAGAATAAAGTATGTGTACATTTGTTTTTATTGTTGTTGTTGCTGACTTAATTATAAATTTATTAATATCAGCCTACGCTTTAAAGAGTTGCTAAATTGATATCAAACCTACCTATGTTAAATACTATATAGCATACATAGCAGACTATATATTATGTTTTTTTAAATTAAAATATTTGAGGTAGGGTGGGCCAATGAGAGAAAATAAAGAAGAAACAAATCATGGTGAGATTTGAGTTTATATGTATACTGCAAAGTGAAGTTACAATTATTAGATTAGTAATTTAGTCTATGTAATTGTCTTTTATAAGTAGTTTTAATTAATTAATTAATTATTAAACATATCTGTACTTTAAGAATATCTATACTTTTTTTAATTTAAGCATCGAATGTGTATCGCAATTTTACCAGCAATCAAAGATTTTTTAAAATATGTGTAACTCTTAATAGATAAAGTTACCTAATCAATAACTTTGACTCAAATTACATTCACGTATAGCTCTATCTTCTCCGGACTTCATATATATCACGATTCTAAGTATATTATTATTATGTGTATGTATTAAAAAGTTTACTAATTTAAATACATATAAATGATAGTAATAATATATTTTAAATACAACAAATCATATAATTTGTACTTTAATTTCATATTCAAATTTTAGGTCCACCGCTAGCTATAAGATATGGAGAAGGACTCTTTAAGCAGTTATACAGTATATAAATGTTATTGATTTTTGGTAGCAAAAGACAAAACAAATCACATGGTCAAAAGATAGAAATCGTGACAAGATAATTAAAATAGAGTATTAAATTTCAAAATTTTAAAAATAATAATTTCATTCTAATAAAAATATCGAACACCGAAATCGAGCGGAATATTGCGTGCAATTTTGGAATTGAATGAAGACAAGATATTTTGTGGTGAACCGGATATTTTTGTAGCAGTAGTAAATGGCCTTAGAGAAAATATCTGTGTAAAACTTTGAGTTGAGAAAAAAGTGTTCACTTGACACATGGAAAAAGCGGTGACAGCTGAGCCAAAGTTCCTCCCTTTTTTTCCTCTCAACACAATATAAATTCTCAATTTTTTCATATAACAAATTCTACTATAAGCTATAGATTTTTTTCTCTCTCTTCCTCTCTCATTTTTGGGTATAAAAGTAATGGAAACTCTATCGGATTCAAAAGGAAAAACTTCAACAAAGAATTTGGGTCATAAGATTGAAGAAATTTTGACTCTGGAGGTATATATATATATATATATATCTTCTGTTTAATCATCTGTATGAAGGAACTTTTTTTTTTTTTAGGTTTTCTGTGTTTTATGAACTGTATATATATTGTGAACAGTTTTGGAAAGTTGATGGTTTATGTAGTTTTTAGTTAGATCAATTTTTTTTTCTAGCCTTTTTTGGGGGTAAATCTGTGTTTTTTAATTTTTTTTTTCTTAGTTATACATAAAGGTGAGTTAGCTAAGAGAATTTTAAGATATTTGTTCTAGGACTTGGATTATGCATGATTTTGCTCTAGTTCAACCGTTAGAAATTAACTTTATAGGCTAAATACGGTAAGTAATTATCCTTTAGAATCAACAAATCAAAGTGAAAGTGCATTCACACCTAAGGTGTGACCTAGTGGTCGATGAAGTTGATACGGTTATCAACAAATAAGTGAAAGTGTGTATCACTTAACCATGGTTAATTGTTAAGAAGTGTATATACAAGACACATGTCTTACATTCATGTAATAGGTTTTTACATATGCTAAACACAAGCATATTAAATTGAGGAATGGGGATTAAGTACCAAAAATCTGGCCTTGCCTAAGAAACAGGACATTGCAGAAATGCGGGATAAGGCTGCGTACGGTAGACTCTTGTGGTCCAGTCCTTTCCCAATGCGCTACGAGCGCATAGTGATAGCTTAGTGCACCGAGATTTCCTTTTTTTTAAAACCTATACCTGCATTTCTTGTGTGGTTACCTTGTTTTTTTCTTTTCTTGTTGATGATGATATTATTATGTTCTTATTGTGCATTGAGACTGAGAGTATGTGAATGTGTTGAAATTATATGAAGCGTATGCTTTTCCAACCCCCTTGGTTATCATGGTTTATGTGCCTTTTTGTGCATGGTTACTTTTATGTGATCATTCAAAATAAGGTGATTATGATGTTATGAAATGAGCTTTCATATAGCGATCCCAACTTGTTTGGTACTGAAGCGCAGTTGTTGTGTTCAAAATAAGGATATACAATGTGTCAATGTCCCATTCCTTGCCCTTCAGGTTCTAAGGGAAACAAGTTTAGTGTATTGATAGTTGAAGCCAGAAGGCAATGTTTCTAAATTAACAGGCAAAATCGGGCTGGAAAATGTGGTTCATTTAGAATTCAGTTTCTCATTAAGAAAATCCCATCTCAGGAATCTCGACCAAAGAGCATGGAATGGACTGACGAGAAGCATAGGTTGTATCTCAAGTCTATGGAAGCATCATTTGTCGACCACTTATACGGTTCCTTAGACGTAGTTGGTCGGCATTCTCAAAATGATGGCTTGTTGAGGCATAAATCCTCAAGGCAAAAACATGCCAATCCTTCAGGCCAGGTTTGATTCGATTCGACTGAACGTTACCCTGTTATTTAATTGGCTTTTTCGTCTACGCTCAGAATCTGATTTTGTCCCTTTCATTTGTATCCCTTTTTGTATCACAGTATAAGGTGTTTCAAGATGGTTGTTGGACCAAAATTGACTTCAAGAAAGACCAGCCTCAGTTAAATAAAACAAACGAATCTTCTGCTGTATTGGCAAGCCCTTGGATTAAGCATTACAAATCTGCAGGCAGACATCAAATGAGAGTAAATTCAGATCTACAGGGGAACGCTACCTTAGTGAAACAGAACCAACCTCCTGTATCTGATTTCGGTTTGTGCCAGAAAGATTACGTTACAGGTAGCTGAGATTTTTAATCAGCACGTGTTATTAATTCTCTGGTCTCAATATCAAGTCATTAATAATTTTCTTGTAACATTTCAGAGGTGATGGATCAAAACTTTATCGATGAAGATCTTGACGGAGGACAGTCTAGCAGCAGGGAGCATAGCACAAAACGGACAAAAATTCCGTTAGGTGCTGGTACAAGCAGTGATCAAGTAATGAGTTGGACCAGCTAATTTGCAGCTCTAAATTACTCAGTGGCACACATTAGATTGTCGACTAACTATACTTTAAATGGATCATCCAGGTAGTTCCATTTTGCACATCCTCAATGACTGATGATCTTGAGGATCTTCTGGAATCGACGGAGTAGGTCTTTGGCTTTCAGCAACGACTACGATGACACTAACCTCTTTAACCAAGAACGACGAATGGAATGTAAAAACAGCAGTTGGGAAGGCGTTGCATTTCAAACTATTGCTATAGGTTGATCAAGATTTTGCTACAGTTTCTGCCCGGAACTAGTCGTGGTTTTTTATTTCTTTATTTATCTGTATGTTGGAAATTCGAGTAGCCATTAAACCTCTGTAGTCCTTTGTACAGTTTTTGGGAAAATGTTGTCAAAAAATGCTTGCTATATCTTGATGTTCTTACATGTCTTGCCTGGCTCTTCAAGCTACTAACTTCTCAAAAAAAACAGGTCGATTTCACAAATGATCATCGAGCTAAAGGTTTATTCTAGTAAAGTCGTAGAACTAAATTTTATAACCAAAAAAAAATATAGCTGCCAAAGATAAACTTATTAATTAAATAAAGCATATTCATGTCATCAACTAACTAACTCATATCAACGCACGATAACTAACATTTCTCACCTTCATCTAACCAACATTTCCCTTATTTTCTACGAATTTAAGTATATGCACGCGATGTTTATATCAAATGGATAATATATACTGATTTAAATTAAAAATTAAGGGTCATTTGATATGTAGGATATGAAAAATAATCTCGAAATAAAATTTGAGATTAATTTTTTCTTATATTTAATATGAGGTATTAGCTAATTTCGAGTTTGAGATATTTTGTCTGGTCCTATTGTACATCTTTTCCACGTTGCTATATTTTAAGAAAATATTAAGTTGACTTTAGGTCAAGTTGTCAATTGTAGAACTTTGATATTTGGTGAATCAATTTTGATCAGCCGACGCTAGGGGTGTGAAAAAATCGAATCGAAAAAAGTGTTATTGGTTTATTGCTATTGGGTTAATGATTTTTTAATGGTTTTATAAAAAATAATTATCGGGTTATTGGTTCGTTATTGGTTTTTTTTTGCCCTTTTTATATTGGGTTATTGGGTAAACCGATAACCCATTAAGACTAGGAATTTACTACTTTTACCTATACATAAATATTAAATATTAATCTCAATACCTTACTAGTTACTGTCTTTGTCCTTAGCCTTCAATTCACACTTCATTGTGACTTTGAATTCATAACTTCACATTATACAAAATGTCAAAACCTAAAGTAAGAATCCTATTCCTTTCAATTTCTCTTTGTGTTACACTTGTATAGCTCTTTTCATGTTTGTTATTATTGTTTCTATTTTATGAGCATTTATAATGTTACGTTATTGTTTTGTCATGTCAAATTTATTAGAAAAGTCATATATTTGTTTTATTAGCATTTTCTTATTGGTTAAATCGAAAACCGATAAACCGAAAACCGATAAAAGATATCTTATTGATTTAGCATATTTAAAAATCGAAAACCGATAAACCGAACCGATAATACATAAAACTGAACCAACCGATGCACACCCCTAGCCGACACTAGTCAACCATTAATATTATTCTTGGTATGTGACAATTTCAATTATATCCTTCCCATTATTATTGATTAAATAAAAACATCGATAAATTAGTATGTATATATTTCCTGATTTATTCATTTACCATCGACATATTTAACCATTATTTGAGTGACTTTAAATGATTGAATTAATGAATGAATCAATTATTAACTCTTAAATAAGTAACTAAAAATTGTCAATTTTTTTGAGTGTTAGCCATCGAAAATTCTATTAAAAATATACTATCATATCATGAATTGACATTATTATATTGCAAAAGACTTCGAAAGTTATGAACTATAAACATAGAGTCAATATTATCGATGGTTTGCCAATGAGATTTTTTGTCAACATTATCACAAAATACTGTTAAAACTTTAAATATTGCATGAAGTTCGATTTATATTGCCGAAAATTTGAAGCTGCAATTCAAACTTCATGCCAACAGGAATTATGTTAATTCAATTTCCAGGCCAATGGCCTCATGTTCAATAGTTATAGTTTGAACTTGAGGGCAATAATAAATTTAATTTTCTAGCTAACGAATATATACGTTGTATACCTTCAAAAATCTACTACTATAGTGTAATTCAAATTATTCTTATGTATTGATGTATTACTATTAAGACATAAAATGTATATAAATGTTTTAGTGTAAGGTTTTAAGTGACAAATTTGATGTATTATTATTAAGATATATAAAATGAATATAAATGTTTTAGTGTAAGGTTTTAAGTGACAAATATTAGGGAAACTCAGGTAAATGTATCCTTCGACATTCTAGTTTATTAATATGGTAGAAATATACACTATTGATACACTTGGACTGAACACACTATATATGTATATTTAATATAAAATATACACGACTATCTATACAACCATGTACACATTTTGTAAATTATATGTTCAAATTATATTTGACTCTAATTTTTCCTATTATAAATGAAACAAGTAGGTAATAGATATATTGGAACCCCGAGGGAACCCGTAATTGCTATCTTCAAATGTGCACAGAGTTAATTTGCTTGTTTGCAATAACTTGTAATTTACATGCGCTCTAGGCAAGTCTAGTGTAACTTCCTTGATGGAAAAAGCGTTGGCTAGAAAAATCAATTCCTATCTTCCCTCATAGACTATCACATGTTGCAACAACTCGGACACTGAGATAGAATGGGTAATATTATATTCCACATGGTAATGAAAAATCTCCAAAAATCACAGGTGGAAGGGAAGACTTCCATTGCGTCACGGACAAGTATAAATAAAGAAATAAAATTACAACTACCTTCTTCGTCTCTCCGCTTAAATTTCGCTATTCCATTATCTCCAGGTACGTATTCATCTTCAATTAGGGTTCCGTTATCAATTAGAGTTTCAATTTCCCTTTTCCCCCAAATTTTGTTTTTGCTCAGTTCAATTATAATTTAATTTCCACAGATTTGGTCAAAAATTCATTCATCATCATCAGCGATTTCGATTTTTTCTCTACTGGGTTTGCCTTCAATTGTAGTTCCACGAGAAGAAGGAAGAAAAAAAAGAGAAACTTTTGAATTGTTTGTAATTTGTTCTGCAATGCCGTCGTTTGTTTCAACATCAAAGGTGATTAGGCGTTTAGTTACGCATCGGAATGTGTTGAAACAGAGGTTGGGGATTGATAATAATGGTTGGGGATTAGGAAATCATGTTCAAGTTCAATGCTTGAGTGGCATTGTTGGTGTTCCTTCAGTTTCTCCTGGTTGTGATGCTGGTAGCAAGCTGATTAAGCCCTCGCAGTCTGGAGAAGTTTATAGAATTGGGCCTGTAATTCAAAGCAGAGGATTTTTGGGCTGTGGTGATGGGGAAGAGGGGAATATGTTAACCAAAATACATGAGGAGAAGCGTGTCTTGGGGTAAGTCCTTAATTACCATTTGGTGTTTTTATGATAATATGTGTGCAAGCCAAAAACATTTTCATGTATTTTTGTTTCTTATCATGAGCAAAATCCAGGTTACTTGCGTGATCTTTACATTGTAAAATCGTGGTGAACATTGTAAATGTGTTGAATATGTTCTTGGTATCCACACCAAATCAAGAAGTTACTTTAGGGTGTTTTGAGTTTTTTCTAGAAGGTAACATTTTCCTATCTTCCTGTGTATATATAGACATCAGCACATAAAATGCTCTAGAAACCAAATTGGAGTGACTACATGAGATTGCCAAAAAAGAAATAGGCAAAAAAACTATGCAAAACAACCTTGCTCATCACAAGGGACCTAATACATCTATGATTGCCTCAAAATCATCTATGTATTTTCATTCTCAAAAATCATCTATATATTTAGATTTATGCAAAAACTAAAAAGAAGAGAATTCATTTGAGTCTTTTGTAAATTGCTACTTGTATCTTAAAAATACCTTGAGTTCTTGTCGTTCCATATTGTCCACCAAATAATTGCAGGGGCAATTTTCCATCTGTCTTTGCTACTGTTGCAGTTTTCACCTTTGCTCTAGCATGCTATCACTTCAGGAGTTCGTCCTGACATTGTCAAATTAGAACCTCTGAGATTGATGAACAAATCCAATAACTGTCTTGTAATTCTGCAATGTAAAAACATATGACTTATTGTCTCTGCCTCTTGCCCACACTAGTAACATCTCGAACACAATTGTATTCCCCTCATTCAGCACAACTTCTCTTACAACCAACCAGGAGAAGCGAAGCCACCTTATTAGGTATCTTGTCCAAAAAGTAAATCCAAAAGCATACTCGGGAATTTTAGAAATACGAGAGAAAAGACTGGCAAGATGGAAATCTCAATATCTTTTTCTGTGTTTGAGCTTTATTAATAATATAGATATGCCTGGTAGTGTGTATATAGTGTTGTTGTATAGCTCTAGCATGATCCTCATGATACTTCTTTGATGATTTTGTATATCATAGAAATTGTTGGGAGGATTGCTCATTTTGATATGTTTTATGCTTTCTGTTTACTTCAAACTATCTAGACAATTATATGTAAGGCTAGAAACACTCTCCTTGAAGTTTTGACATAGCTGTTCAAAGTGTTGTCTTTATTCTGGTATCCAACATAACTTTATGGTTTATTGGTGCATCAATAAGGTCCTTTCTTGGTGATCTACACTTCAAGTACCGTCTAACTCCTTAAGTAAAGATTGTACCAGGAAACTTTTACCTTTTTTGAAGTTGTAGCTACATTTTCTAGAAACCATGCCTTGTTAACCTAGGCCAAAGGTTCTTGCTCCTTTACTTTTTTTTTTTGTTTTTTCCTTCAAGGGTCGAGTCAAGTTCTTTACCTTCCTAAATCAGCCTGCAGGTACCGATAACAATTCACACTACCTCCCACTTCTTATCCCACTTGACCTAATTTTGCTGGAGCAATAACCTTAAGAGGCTATTTAAAAGAGATACATGAGATTATTTGTTCCCTGAATGGATAAGAATGTACGATTATTAGTCTTTTACCCCAATTACTGTTATGGAGCATAAATTATTTTGATATTCACAACAAATGAAGATAAGTGGTGATATTTTCAGGGAAAATGGAGAAAGAAGAAGAAATAAATGAGATCTAACGACTGTGGTGAAGAAAGGCCCCAGCTTCTGTAATTTACATTTAGGATAAGTAGTGAAAGGAAACATAATAAAAATGACGCACTTATGGGTAGTACTAGAATAACGGAAGATGGAATTTTGATCAATTATTTCCAATTCCTTGAATTCAGCAGCTTTTACTCATCGTCTTATCCAGTGTAAGAATTGATGAGGATGCACTTCATAGAAGAAATAACATGTTTTTACTCTGCAAACTTTTTAAGGGCTAAAAGAGTAAAACTGTTGGAGATCATTCTTTGGCCTTTGCTGGGAAATTTTGCTTGAGCTATAAGGGGTCTTTTGGTGTGAAGGATTAATTCAAATAGTCTTGGGATTAAATTATAGTGACGCTTGATTTGTTGTTTGGTTGGCAACTCCGGGATAACTTATCCCGAGATTAACAATTAGTACCGGGATAAGTTAACCTTCCCTTTGGGTGGGATAATAATCCCATCATAATTTGTCATGGGATAAATCTATTAAATGACAAAATCACCCTTCAAACCCTTTATATTATCACTCTTCTCTTATATATTTGTAATAATTGTTCCAACTGGATTAAACTTCATAGTATATACTACACTTTGATGCCAAGTAAACAACATAGTTGGTGACTCCAAGTTTGATGTCCGTGATCTTTCATTTGGTCCAAGTCGCTGGGACACCAAAGTGCAGTTAAAATATGAAAAAGATGAGAATTCATACATAAAAATTCATACTAATTAATGTGGTTTGGTCACATCTCAGTTAATTTCTGCTGCCACAACAAAATTTCTGTACCACAATTAATTAATTTCTAATCCAAACAAGTTGATACTAATACAACTTAATTAAATGTGAAAAACTTAATCAGGTTTGGTTTTTACAGTGGAGTACTGACATCTCCAAAATTGGCACATAGTTGAACACAAAAATTTCATAAGAAATCATACATAAAAAAATTAAGCTTAATAAGGTGGAGGTTTTGTTATTAAGAATGAAATATTAACTAAAGCTCTACCAAAAAAAATATATAAATAGCTAAATAAGGTAGAGTGTATTTTTGTAAACAACCAACTTATTTTTAGAAAGTATGCAATAGATATTATTTTCAGTACAACAAACTAAATAGTCAATAAAAATAATACCAGGATAACTAATCCCAACATAACTAATCCCATCATAACTTATCCCATCATAACTTGTATTCAAACCAAACGACCCCTAAGAGAAAGGATATACCTTCTGTAGTTCCACTTCTACTTACTAAGTTAAGCATAAGAAAACCTATGCAATTTAGCAGTAAAATTTTCAGTCCAAGTTGATAACTGATTCTGCATGCTCAATCTTTTTTTGTTTTGAAATTTGCAAACTAACTGAGTTTAATTTTCATTTACTTGGGATACAGCTGAATACTCCTGTAAGGTAATTCAACCCCCAACTGCTATGTGGTATATTATACAACTTACCCTGTAACTCGTATTGTTGTTATTAGATACTCTCCAGAGCAGTTATATGCTGTGGTTGCTGCTGTTGACTTGTATGAAGATTTCCTCCCCTGGTGTCAAAGATCAGAGATCCTAAGACGCCATCCAGATGGATCTTTTGATGCTGAGCTAGAAATTGGCTTCAAATTTCTCGTTGAGAGTTATGTGTCTCATGTGGAACTAAACAAACCAAAATATATCAAGGTAGCATTGGTCATATATCTATAGTATTTATTAACTTTTACCTATAAAAAATATAGTATTTATTAACTTGTTAAATTTCTTTTAATTAAGCGTATCACAAATTTTGTTCAACTTAGTTTTATGCTTTTTAAAAATGTTTCAGTTACTGTTTTTCTTACAATTGTTACTCTATATGAGCGCTTTTGAATTGATATGTCCTGTATCTTAGTAAGATCAATGGTATCTCATTTTTTGAGCCCTTTCGAAATCATGCAATTACTAAAGTGTAGTGTATCATTTGAGAATTAGTTGGTTGTCAGATATGCCTTTTAATTGAAGCTGAGTGTCTATTGAAAAGCACACATAAATGCTGGTATTGGATGTTTCTTGAGAAGTTGGACCATGATGGAAAAGAGTCTAAAAGCTAACTATTTTACAGCTTCATCCAATATCTCTTTTCAAACAATTACAGCTTCATCCGATTCTTTTCTGGGATAAGCAATATCCAAAAAACATAATTTCCATAAAAAAGTATATTTCTCATTCATATTTTAGATGAGGAAAGGAAGTTGTCTCAACAACTTACAATATTTTTTATTTAATGCAGATCTAGTGAAAAAACCAAACATAAATAGCTGATCATCCATGTAGGGGACTCCAACTAGTTAGGTCAAGGTTTAGGCGTTCTTTGTGAGCTTACATTAGGCCCGTATCTAACAGGGTTTTTTATTTTGGTTGGAGATGTATATCAGTGAAGGTTACCCAGTGGTGGGATATCTACGAGGTTTAGAGAACCCTAATCTGCCTTAAAAGACACGTCCTTTCGTAGGAATAGACGAGTCTCACTCTTGCCCTTAATAGGAATCCAAAAGTGGAGATCAACCTACCTATATAATGACTCTCCCTTTTTGTCGAGTTAGCCCACGACTCTCCCTATTGATGATAGGAATTTTAATTAATGTGGTTGAAGGTCATGATGATTTTTGACTTGGTCCATACTTTGTTTTTGGTTCATGGATGAGAAGTTACTTTCCTCTATTGTTTTTTGAGATAGTTACTATCCTCTATTTTTTATATCTTAAATAAGTAAAATTTAAACATACTTGATGTGTCTATTAGATTCCAAAGCTTTACGATATATGTATTATTAATGAGAGACCCTTCTTCTTATCTGATAATTTTGGGTGCTTTTACCTCTATGACCATTCTGAAATATCTTAATTTACCTTCTCTCATGCTTATAATTTTTTTCATTGTTGCAGACAACTGCTACTGATACTGGCCTTTTTGATCATTTGATTAACATCTGGGAGTTCAACCCAGGACCAACTCCAGGATCTTGTAACCTTAACTTTTTGGTAGATTTCAAGTTCCAATCTCCGTTATATCGACAGGTAAATTTTCCATTTTTAATATAGTAAAGTTTTTAATGTCTTAGCCATAAATACCATGTGAGTAAGAATATCTTGAAGATACTAATTACACTGATGCAAACTTTTGGGGTTTGCTAGACGGAGGTACTCTAGGTCATTAGCTTATTGTATCGAGGTAGATCTGACTTCCCTGTACTTCAGATTTGTTCTTCAGTTAATTGTTTACATATGCTTGATGCATTATAGAATCAAACCATAAGAGTCTGGTTGAAAAATAGCATTTCCTTGTTGTACTATTTTGAATGCATTTTGAATACCATTGAGGAAATCACATATCAGTTTTCACTCTTGTTTCTATGTGAAAATCATCCACTAAAAGCTTCCATCTTTTAACCTCCTAAAATTATATTTCACAGCTTGTGACTCATCTATTGCTACTACAGTAGCAGAATTCCAGCCTGGCGTACGAAGCATTCTGCATTCACACAGGGTCCGGGGAAGGGCCGTAACCTAAGGGGATGTAATGTAGGCAACCTACCCTGATGCAAGCATCTTTATCTTATTCCACAACTTGAACCTGGGACCTATAGCTGTTCTAGTTCTGTTCTCCCTCGGTTGCAAGTCCATTTCAAATTCAAAGGCCCTAAGCCCATACTTTACCTTCCTGTCCAGAACTAGAACAACTACCTCAGCCTCTCACCGAACAACACTCAGCTTGATCCTTCTTTCTTTTCTCCTTCTACTCTTGCCTTGCCGCTATTGTTGGTGGGTGAATAGCTATTAGTGGCTTTCTAAGTGGATTTACTGCTTTACCGCTTGAGTCTTGACTTGCCTATCTACTGTTAATCCTTTGCATGAGTCTCCGTGCTATTGAATCAGAAGCAAAAAGTAGAAATAAAAGTAGCTTTTGGAAAGGTAACTGAATGCGTATCCGGTGTGGCACTTGACTTTCAGGAAGATAAGTTGGATATTGCTAAATGGAGTATACCTGAAGAAATAGAAATTCCAATAGAATGGACAGATGCTTTCTTTTAGAAAGTAAGGCACTAGGCGTAGGAGAAAGGACAACATGCCCCTAATCGAATTGAAGGCGAAACTGCACATAACATTCAGGCACGGAATCCACTGTGAGTTAAACCATAGGGCAGATGTACATCTCATCAGGAATAGTGATATATTCAAGCAAGAGTTCTTGTTCACTATTATAACAAGGGTGCTTTCTCGCCTAAGGAGTTGTAGCAGTTATAATAGTAGAACTCCAACATTGTGTCTTTTATCCTAAAGAGGTGATCTATTTGGCTTTAATTTCCTCATGTTTTCGGATGGCTAAGACATTTTTAGTTTCCTTGATGGTATGAAGCAGATGCATCCCTCCTTTTTCTCTCCAGCCGTTTGTACCATTCGTTCTTCTGAGAGTGAATTTTAAGAAAATCTAGCTCTTGTTATAGTAAATTGGATGATGTTCCACCTAAGTATCAGATCTTTTTATTTTTATTCCAAATATTCATGAGAAATGTAGCCAGTTCTCTCTTCCAACATGGTAACCTGAGCTCTCTAGACAGTTATTGTGCTTTATAAATACTCATCATTTTAATATTTCTTTTCCTATTGGTTATCAAAAATAAAAGTTGAACTGTTTAGGCTGGATATGGGATTTGGTTAACTAGGCACCTCAACAAAGAGAAATTGAGAGTGTTGAATTTACTTTGAAGTTGATTTTGCTCTGCTGTAATTTCTATTAAAAAAGTTTGTCGAGAAGTTTCAGAAACCTTATTTTTATCTTTTCCTTTTCTTTTTCAGTTGATTGATTAAGTTGCATCATCTTAACTTACTAAAAGTCATTGGTGCATTACTCCTTCGCAGGTAGCAAACATGTTCTTTAAGGAGGTGGTCTCTAAACTAGTTGGTTCTTTCCATGATCGTTGTCGTTTGATATATGGACCAGGGGTTCCTATTCGTGAGGATACATATCAACAGAGGTTATGAAGATTGGTGTTTGGTTGTGATGCAATAAAGCATGGGGCAGTTCAATTTTCCGAGTACCAGTTGGTCCAACTGCATCCTAATTCTTGAGTTAATTCAAAACTTGAGAAGGAGCTGATTCAGCCTCCCTGGTATTCCCAATTTCTTAAACTTACTGGGTTGTTTCTTTTTTCTTTTGGCGGGTGGGATTAGGGTTGGGATTTTAGGTGGTGGATACCTTGGTGCCAGAAGTGTAACTCTATTCTGTTGTTAGGTCCAGATCATGAAGGCTTAACCAATACATTTGAATCAGTTTATACGGTATTTTGACTTATATTAGAAGCTTCTGTACAATGATACTTGTTCATTTAATTTACATTATAGGTATAGGAATGACATTAATCGATGTAATATGCAGTTGTACACTGTACTTCTTTTATGGAATTTAATCGTTGGGCCTAGCTGGTCTTGAACAAAAAGAATAAGAATCTCTGGACCGAGTTGTTAAACTTACAACACTTCCATTTCCAGTTGAGTGAGCTCTCTTCTTGTATTACCCCCAGAAATGTATGTGTGTTTCCAGAGAATAATTCTTTATGAGTTTAGTGAAATAAGAAAGTTGGGTACTTTTTTACTCATGAAGCCATGAGTTAAAAAAAATTGTTTGTCCATCTGTCCAACAAGTGTAAAATGAGAACTGGATTTATTTTTATGGATTTCAAAGTCATATATCCCATAGTTGTTACATTTATGGTTGCGAAATTGCTTGTTAAATCTACGGAGTATTTTCTAGATCCTTTAAGTTTGGGTTTCTAACTGTGAATTGGATTTAGTTTGTGTACTTAAGAGCATATATTGGAACCCAATGTTAAGTAGTCTGAAATCCTTATTGATATGATCCGCATACTCTCAGTTCCCTGGGAGATGGATGCCTCTTTACACTATAACTGGATGAAGCAATAACTCTCTCTAATGTTGAGAGTCTCTAGTTATAAACTCTTGAAAACTTTAGTGTAAGGTGCATTAACTTTGAAAATACAAATGATTAGTCCCATGTTAATTGCATCATTGCATGCATTGAAATGGGGTTGTGTAACTCATGGTCTTTGAAAGTTTGTTGATATTTTTGAATCTACCAAGTTGATTCATTGAGAACACTAGATGATTTCTTTCCATCTGTTTAACTTTTGGTGGACAGAGTGCTAGTAGGATGTAGCACGTACCCCATAGAATTAGTGGAGGCGAGTGCAAACACCACTCTTATTCAAAAAAAGGTTGTTTTGAACATGAAAGTTTGATTGGAGTGAGTTATTACACTTGGTCCTTGCATATCCATAATTTAGATGCACAAGTTCATGAATATGACAAAGTTAAAGGTAGGTTGAATCAGAGGAAGTGTTATGTATGTAAATATCAATGGAGATGAGTCTCAGAATAATCTGTTCTTTCACTTTCATCTTCCTACAATTATGCACCAAAAAATGGTCCATACACATTCACAAAGTAAGTGAAAACAAAGTCACAAGCCAAATACAAGACAGTTTCATTCACATAACTGAACTTAGTGGGAATGAAGGAGCTGTCAAAGTCCAAAATAACTAATCATTGATTTGTTTACAACAACCTTAGAGAATTTTAAAAAAAATTCTTTCACAAAATTGATTCCTATAATATCTCATGTTACCAAGAACACTATCCATTTCAATAATTCATTCACTTTCAAAGTTCCCTACAGCTGGAAATTGATTGCAAAATATAAAAAGTATGTTGTGTGGCCCCTAAATTATGTATCTCATTGGTGAAAGTGGACTTCATGGGATACTCATATCAATTAGATTTTCATTTCAACCACAAAATACTCCCCATTTTTAAATTTATACTGTACACTAATGATAACATCGAAGGAGTCTTGACATAACTAGTAAAGTTGATGTCATGTGATTAGGAGATCACGGGTTTGAACTGTAGAAATAACATCTCGTAAGGGTGAGTACAATAGACCCTAGCTAGTAGTATGATTCTTCTAGTAAAGTTATTGTCATGTGACTAGGAGGTCACGAGTTTGAACTGTGGAAACAATATCTCGTAAGACTGAGTACAAATGTACAATAGATCCTAGCTAGTATTAAAATTCTTCTCTGGACCTCGCGCATAGTGGGAGCTCAGTGAAGTGTAGTGGAGTGTTTTTTCTTTTTACTTATGATAACATCATTTTAATATCCTTATCTTTTTTTTCCTTTTTCTTTGTTCACTCGACCAATCAAGATGATAAATCAATATTATCCAATATTCCATACCGTACAATAAAACCACACAAAGCATTCAATAAGTGCACATTATTTCCCTCTTTTACCTTATTATTGTTCTTTAGTAGTCCCCCCTTTTATCATATTGCATCCATTTGAGCCTCGAAAATTTGGTGAAAGAAAAAAAATAAAAATCACCAACGTCATGCTTTATCTTCGAATATTGACGAGGAGATTGTATATAAAAACGACATTTTTTCTTCAAAAATAAATATTCCTTTTTTTTAAAAAAATAATCAACCCCAAGAAAGAATAAATAAATTGTGGCGTCCTGATACATAAAAGATAAATAAATTGCGGCTTGATAGAGATTGGAGAAATTCTTAGCAAATGGGGAAATGTAGATACCAATAGTATTAGTATCATTTTTGTCTCAATCTTAGTAATATATATCAATGATAATTGATAAAGACGCCAATTTTGTATTAAGATACACGTTTTGTTTTTACATTTTATGCATGCAGGCTCCATGCAAATAATACATATATTTCGTTAATTATAAATCTATTCCTTACTTTTTGTTATGTTTTACTTGAGCCGAGAATCTATAGAAAAAGTTACGTATACATCCTATTTTATGGAATTACACATACTATGTTATTGTTGTTATCAAATTACGTGACATATTTTTGGTTCAAAATATTTTACGCGACTTGACTTTTTTAAAATTTTTAATGATCATGTTTGAATGTATCTCGATTATTTTACTGAATAATCAATTTAAACACTTAAAAGGACACTTTCATTTAATAATTATATGTTTCGACAGTTAAACATGATAACGAATTAAAGATAGTGATGTAATTGTGTAAGATTTCCTCTAATGATGCCTTTCAACATTTTTTAAAATCAAAATTCTCTTTATTTTTGTCTTTTAATGTGTTTTGGAACTACTATAATATAGGATTATAATATTTCTTTGTAATCCCATCTTCACTTAAATCTTATCTTTGTTGTAATCAATTGAGCCGTCCAAATTAAAACATGTAAATTGTCTTATCCCAAATTAACCAATTTGGGAAGCTTTTTAAAATCAATCAAATAGGCTAGATGTGGTAGAATCCTAAGCTCGAACACAGAATGTTCAAATCTTGAATTCACCTTTATTATGATAAACTAATTGATAGCTAGTGGCGGGAAAAATTAAATTCTGACAAGAGGATTCATTTGTCACATTTGAGATTTGAACATATACTCTCTCTATTATCAAAGTATTCAAAAATGTATACACAAACAAATTTTTTTCTTCTTATTTGTGTTGTAAATAATTTTTTCTAACAAAAGAGATTCAATTTTACTCGATCTATATATTCGTTGGAGGAAAAGAAGATCAAGTAATTCATGATGATGTACCTATTTATAGGGAAGATAACATCCATAGCTTGTACTAGTATATTATTTAGAATCATAAACGGATCCCACTAATATTCTTCTTATATATACATCTTCAATATTTGAATCATAACATTTTTGTGGCCCGTAAAAACTATTCATTAAGAAAAAATATATGTGAATATGTTATTTTCTTCGTTTTAATTTGTTTATCTGATTTTGATTTGACACAGATTTGAGAAAGTAAATTAATGAGACCTTTGAATCTTATGGTCTTTAATTAAAAATATTTAAATGTACCAAAATTATGTCGTTCATCTTGTGGTCTTAAACCTGTCACGTGGAAAGTTGAAACTAATGAGCTGCCAAAAAAAGAAGAAGGAAAGAAATATTATTTTAAAAATAAACTAAAAAAGAAATAAACTAAGACAAATAAATTAAAACAAGGTGAATATTCTTTTAAAATGACATAATAAGAAAATAAAACCAAACAAAGTAAAACAAAAAAGGTGGTTACGTTGTTATAGGCTATATAATTTCATAATCATGGCCATTATACTCAAAGTAAATTCAATATTGAGAATCTATTTAAAATATTTTTAGGTTCCTTGTCAATCTACACACTTCCTTTTTGTTTTAAAGTCGAATTTGTACAATTATTCATTTATACCAGAAGCAGACACCTCTTTGTCGATGTGTCTATTTCATACCGATAATATTTCTAGAATTTCAATGTCTATACTTTAAAGATAGTTCATAAATACTTTTCTGCTGATAATTAAGTCCACTGTCAATAAAAAATATATTGCCAAATAAGTAAAATCCAAAAAGTTGTTAGATATAATTATTTGTTGGACCCGTGCTGACACATGGAGCTTTGCATCTAGTATATATATGTATATATCGTGTTGAATATTGGTGATGGAAGGATCTTGGTGGGAATCTTATAAAATCTGCTTTTTGTTTAGGTATATATAGAGTACCTATTTTATAGAGTAGCATATAATAATTAAATATGCTTCATGCATGCAGCAACTTTTGCCTTTTGGAATAGTGAGAATATACACCACGATGCACATATAGTTGAGACCCCCACAAAGTTATGGGACAGAGTTAGTAAGGATTCAGAAGTTCATACCAACTCTTTCAGTAAAAAAATAAAAGTTATTTTTTTATGTATATATAATTCGTGGTGGAATCAGGATTTATATTAAGGGGCTTCAAAATTTGAAGAGTAGACACACAATCTAGTCGAAAGGGGTTCGACATCTACTATATACATAAAAAAATATTTTAACCATATATATAAATAGTATAATTTTCCGTCAAAGGGGATTCGGATGAGCCCCTTGAGGCTTGAACTCAAGGTGACTCCGAACCTATATAAACTCATCCAAAATCTTTCCTTTTTTTTTTTGATTTCCCACCCGGTGTCCGAAGCCTACATTGGAGCTCCGACTAAATTCAGATCGTGTCCGAAGCCTATATTTAGCTTCGACTAAATTCAGATCGCGCACTGCAGGGCCCATTTGGGGGTGGCGCTCCCAACAAGATTTTCTCCATACCCAGGGCTCGATCCCGAGCCTCTGGTTAAGGGTGAAGCACTCCCACCAATGCACCACAACCTATGTTGGTCATCCAAAATCTTTCAAATAATATATAATATTCCCTTTAGTTATACCTTTTATTTGTCCCTTAATCCAAACAAATGAAGTTGGAAAGGGAGTTTAATTTTCCTTAACCTCAATCCTAATTTTTTTTCATAATAAATTATTATCCAAAATAGTCATTATTCTAAAGAAAGTAAAATTCAGAAAGACTTTGGGTGTGTTTGATATGTAATTTTCTCATATTTGATTTATTAAAATATTTTCTTTAGAAAAATAAATTTCTCAAAAATGAAAAAAATGACTTCTATAATGAAAGTAGAGAAAACAAGTTTCATAGTATAAATAACATTCTATATTAATTGTCTCCTCCCCATTATATTCGCTAACACACCTGATTCTTTGACAATTCTACCTCTTAGCCTTCACCTCCCACCCCTATTGTGTTTTGCTAAATTACATATAAATACTTTTGAGATAGTAATATTCTTTTACTTATTTACCAAATATCATATATACATATATAAAAGAGAACCCTAGGCCCGCCTATGTGGCTCCACCATAAACCAGGATTCCCTTTTAGTTTATTTATTTCCAAAACTAGCCTTTCATGAAAAGTTTGACTTTTATGAAAAGTTTGACTTTTATGAAGAGTTGCAATTTTTATGAAGAGTTGTGACTTTTATGAAAAGTTGTGACTTTTATGAAAGGTTGTGACCTTTACGAAGGGTTGTAACTTTTCCAAAGAGTTGTGACCTTTCCCATAATGCACAATAAGCATTTGTTCACACTACCCTTTTTTGTCTATGAATAGAGGGATTTACTCTCATTTTAAAACAACGAAAATTCTGAGCTTTTTCTTCTTTTGCACAATTAAATATTCGCGTACTTTGCTCCCATTGAGTGGCTTACTGACACCATTGTTTTTGTATATATACACTGATGAATAGAATCGTTCTATCCTCTTTTAAACCTCGGGTTCTAGAGGGGAATAATTTTCTTAATTAAGGGGACATTATGCATTCAGTGACCTCGATTTTTTCCTTTCTGTTTCATTCTATTGTTATAGATCCTGATATGTTTTTTTACAATCAATAATTTATGCTTATGTTATTAATTGCTATTTTTGAGTACACGCTTTAAACTTTGTTGTTTATATTTTTGTAAAGTTATTGTTATAAATATTTGTTAGTACAGATTAAATAACACTCGTTAATTGAGTATTCACGCAAGTTTTCTCTACTGAAATTGTTGAAGGTACAATAAAGATTCCTTAAAGATGTATATTACCATCTCTTGAAGACAAAATTCAAATTTGGTATGCCATTGTAAGGACATAAAGACCTTAAAAACCTTATCATACCTTGATGTGCGAAGTGAACCAGGAAAAGAAGACAAGAATTAATAAACTTTTGACATGACTTCAAGGATGTTATGTCGGATGACCTATAGAGGAATATTACTAGGCTGGAGCCTCTTTTAATCCCAAAGACATAGATAACTACACAATAAATTAATTGCTCATATTCAATATGAAGTATTGATAGATTCTCAAGTTTAGTGCAAGTTGTAAATACTTTTCTTAAAGTAATAGATGTGTTTCTCGAAACTGTGATTGGAATAGAAGTGCAGTTTCAAATTGAACTCCATCACTCTAGTATGTTGATTTTTAAAAAGCACACAAACAAATTGAATAGTTTTGTGCAGTATATTTCCATTTTCAGTATATATAATAAGTTGAATTATTGTCCAATATGATACATTCTCCCTTTAATTTTCCATTTTAATAATTTCTTATGATACATTTAAATGAGGAACTTTAAAATGATATATGTAAAGCAAAAGGTAGGGCTGGACTTTCTACACGTTAAAATTAGAATATTTGTTCACTTTTTCTAGCCTTTTAAAATTTATTTATCCCTTCACCAATAATTAATTATTAGAAAATTTAATATCTCAGTTGATGTTCATTTGATTCCCTAAAACTATCCAATAGTAACACTTTTTGAAAGCAAAAGGATAAATTATAAAATCAAATTAAAGATGATTGATTGAAGGATAAATGATAAGATGTTATAATTATTATTTTCCTTTACATTATTAACTAGGTAAATTACCTGCTTCGCACATGATTGAACTAGTTTACTAAGCTTACATATGATCATTCGGTAATATCCGTATTTTCGATACATACACTACATCGTCAATAATATTTTATCTTAAGGCAAAACGTTCCTCCGAAATCTTAAAGTGCTATATTTTTTTTAATTTTTATTTTTCTTGCACAAAAATTATGAGTCATATAGAGATTTTAAGTATAAGAAAAAAGTCTAAGAAAGCAGTAGGTGACATCTGAATGGAACTGTTCACAACTGGATATTCTAAACCAAAGTTTTGATACATAACATATTAAAATCTCACAGCATAATTTTGCGAGCTCTTAAACTCAAAAATATCCACAAATAATAATAAGACGACCTTACTTTCCTAACAATTAAGAAGAAAAAGACATGTTGCTTAACATATTTTTCAAAAATATAGTTTGTTGGGTTGTATCCAAGTTTACAGTTCACAAATTTAATTGAAAAAAATTCAAAAGAAAGAGTTATCACTACAACAAAAATGATCTTTAACGGCAATTAATAGCTTAATTGCCACTAAATATGTATTTTAAGAGGCAATAAGTACTCTCTATAAATGTCTCTAAAGTCTATAGTGATGTTGAATCTAATATCAATTAATTAATGTCTGTAAAGGCTCTAGCTTTCTTCGTTAATGTGTATATTTATTGTCGATAGAAATTATTTTTGTTATAGTGTATTTTGTACATCTGTTAGTTTCAAGAAAACTTGATATCTTATTATGCCCAAAAAGAAGAGAGGAAGAAATATGTCAAATTAGTCAACTTGCGATAAAAGAAATGGACTAATTGTCTCTATACTAATATTCTAGGAAGATTGAAATGGCATACAACATGTTTGTACCTAAGATAAAACAATCAAAATAATATACTAATTGTGACAAGAAAGAGAGCAATATGTTTGGTTCTTTTAACAAACTTCACCATTGATTCCGTATTAGTTATCACATATTTATTGTTGTGTGCTATCAAATATAGCACAACCCACAAGCAATTTTTTCGAAAAGTATTTGAAGAAGCCTGTAGAAAGGTACAAAAGAGAAGATCAATTTTCAATTATCCTTGTTGAGAATTTTAACAGACTTAAAAAAAGTCACCTAAATAGCAAAAAGAAATTGCAATAGTTATAGGAATCAGCATGACATACAGTAAAAGATTAAGCTTCATGAAATAGGAGGAAGAAAAATTTGAGGAATGCAACACATTTCATAAGAAGCTTAATCAATGTATTTGAATTCGATTCCCCTATAGCGGGAAAAAACCAACAAATAATAGTTGCAGAAATATAAATTTTGTTTGCTATAGAATCAAATGTTATGAATTTAACAATTTCAGCAGCGTTATGAGTTATGAAGTGAGAGGTGCAAGAGTAGTAATATTGTGTTGCAATTGATATCAATTTTCTTTGTTTATTCTTTCTTCTTTTGGTGCCTTGGAATTAAATGTTGGGTTTTAAAAAGTGTGAATGAAAAATGAAGAGTTGTGACTTTTTTGTGAAAAGTTGTGACTTTGTGAAAAGTTTTGACTTTTGTGAAATGTTGTGACTTTTATAAAAAGTTATGACTTTTATGAAGAGTTCTGACTTTTCTAATGAGTTGTGACTTTTATGAAAAGTTGTAACTTTTTCGTAAGGTTGTGACTTTTAAGAAGGGTTAAATAAGAATCCTGATCTGTGAGGGTGTCACATAGGCGGGTCTAAGATAAAGTTGTAACTTTTGTGAAAAATTGTGACTTTTATGAAGAGTTGTGACTTTTCTAAAGAGTTACGACTTTTATGAAATGTTGTGACTTTTCCGTAAGATTGTGACTTTTAAGAAGGGTTAAATGAGAATGGGAGCCACATAGGCAGGTCTAAGATTCTCTTATATATATATATATATATATATATATATATATATATATATATATATATAAGATAAGATGTTTGTTACTACGTAATCTTGTATGTAAAATAATATAGTGTTTTAGTTTTAATGATTGATAGGTTCTAAGTATTATTTTATAAATTCCGTGATACTAAATTCCCACGCGAGGCGCGGATAATTTAACTAGTTAAAAAATAACAAAAAATCCACTTATTTTTTTAAAAAATATTTTCCTTTCATACCAAACACACCCATTTCATTTCTTACTTTAATTTGAAAATACTAAAAGAGAAATCCCTTTCCAAATAGAACACAAAAAAGGGTAGATTTTGAGCATATCCTATAGAAGATGCACAACAAATAGTAGCCTTTCCAATTGTCAATAGGACTTCAACTTCCAGATTTGAGAATATCTATTCAAGATACACATTGATCACTATTATTTTAAAAAGCCTGTTTAATAATTTGTCAATTTAGCTTTCTTCCCAGGCAACAAGTATTTTTCCAATTTTTTAGGTGGGTAAGAAGAACAACCTGTTGCACCAAGCTTTCGCTCTTGAGATTCGAAAAAAGTGTCCATTTTCTTAGGTCACTAAAAAGGATAGTCTTAGTTTAGTTAAGGTGTATCTCAAGGATTTCGGTCATAGTCTAGGAGAGTACTTGTGCCTTATCCCATTATTATTACTACTAATATAAGTCACTTATATATCATTAAATATTGTGGTAGAATGGTAAGTACTTCTTTATCTTTAATCAGAAATCTCAGGTTCGAGCCCCAGAGGACATGGAGTTTTCCAACACAAATCTAAATCGGTCGAGTCCCAAAATAAATATCAAACCCATTGTAATTTGTAATAAGATATTTGTAGGAGTACTAGTGACAAGGGCAAGCCAGCTTTCATTGTGTGCATCACTCAGATTTACTCACTTGAACTTATTGTACTATGCACAATGAATGTATTGTATCCAGCAAGTCCAATTTTTACGCTAACATTATCAAAAATATTTACCCAGATAAAGTTAATTTCTATATACCCTAAAGCATTGCACAAAATATATATACATATAATTTATTAGGCAATTACATGTAAATATTTTGATAAGTATTCATTAATAATCTTGTAAAAATGATAGTTAACTCACTGTCACAAAATAAATTCATGAATAGTATTTAAATTTTTTTTACACTATCAATATTTTGGTAATGCATTTTTTTAATAAATAAATACACACTTTGTTCCAGTTTATGTGACACATTATTTTTTCTTGTCTATTTAAGGCCCATAAATTTCAAAAGTTTTATAATCATTGTTGGTATAATATACCACAAATACAATAAATTACAGTTGAAATAAAATGAACAAAAATGAATAGATAAATCTCTAGGCTGAGGCGTGGATACCTCGCTCTCTTTAAGGAGATTCAAGCCCACTGCGGCATAAGCTACACCGATCCAGCAGTATAACTCTTGACTTGTCCCCTCCAGGATACAACAGCCCAACAACGTCGTACAACTCAAGCAACTTCGGATTTAGTTGAAGAGTCCAAAGCTCCACATAAGAACACCTTCCTTCAACATATAATTACTCTCTTTTTGTATAGTGAATATAGTTGAAGACTTAGAGTATCATTCTTTGTCTCAACTCTCTCTTTCACTACACTAACTCAATATAAACACAATATAAACTTCTCATGATCTTTTTCACTCTTTCACATATCTCTTTGTTATATTTCTTCTTTTACCCAACTCAAAGGAAGACCATCACTATTTATATGGGTATAAATCTTCCTTGTAATGAATAGGAAGATAATGGGGTAGTTACTAGGGTAAGTGAATGGCCTATAAGTTACATGAGTTACAAGACATAAAGATAGAATAATGAGTTAGTGGTTATAGGAGTTTCATAGAAACTTATTACCACATTTTATCACCAACTAAATGAGAGTTAAGAGGCAAAAATTGAATGTCCACCAATAGACATAACATGATACATAATGTGACATATGATATATTTTTATTAATATTAAAATGTCACACTAACAATCCCCCACTCAATTTAATATTAAGACAAGAGAGTACTTCACAATTTAGTTGAAGGTAGACTATTATGCATAATAAAAGTGTGCTCTTCATTGAACCTTCACTTAGTAAAACAGTAACCTTTACTCCAGAGTCAGTGGTGGTCTCAGACTTGAACTATGACTGCTTAAGGGAAATAAAGTATCACTGCTTACACACAATAATCAAGGTGTTGACATAAGCTTTCATAGCCAGCACATTACGGCCTTGTGCTATCCCGATTTTCATGAGTGTTTTTGAGAACAAGCTCATTCTCATAGAAAGTGGCCTACTTTCACACTCATATAGGTGAAATCTGTCAAGGGTGCTCTTATAATTTAACACCCCACTCATACTAGATACAAAATTTCATTAAGAGTTCAAAGACTCAACCTCCACAATTCATTATTGGATAAATGCACTCACATCATAGGGATTGAATAAAATTAACAATAGTGCATTTCACAACAAGTCATCATATGATTCGTTCTTCCCATTGAACCTGGTTATAGGATCTCCAGTCCCCAGGTTGGGTTTCCTCATATATAACTCAGAATTTTTTGAGCTTCAATTTCATCCCCTCGATGTGCTTCAGACTCTTTATCTTGATAAGACCTTTTTTATGAATCTCCAAGATTATCACAAATTTTAACACAATTGATATTGATGGTATACCAGTGATCAATATGATCTCACAATATTGTATTTTTTTCTCATAAGTCTGAATTTATCGTTATTTATAACGATTTTGTACTCTCCCAATAATATTGGTGCTATCACAATTAAATCAAAATTAGAAAAATTAACTTCTCAAAATAAAATGCTTGATATTATAAAATCAATTCACTTTTTTCACTAGTTGAAGCTTAATTTTTTTTACTTCAACTTCCAAAGTAGAGTTAGCAAGCAATATGATTTGCTTTTCTCACTTCCATCAAATAGCACCAAGTTTTCTCATTTGCACCAACAAAATTTTTAAATATAGCATAATATTTTTTCTCATAAAACAAGCCACCAAATTTCGTACCAAGTAAATTTACTTGATTTGCTTGTACATGCTATATTTTATACACAATATCATATGAAGTGCAATTAGCCACTTGTCTCATATTTTTTGTTGGGCTAGCATTTTTTTTTGTCACACCATTTTTCACACAATTGACTCAAAAAGAGTTGCAAAACTCACACAACCAACAAAGTTATATTTCACAATTTTTTCAATATTATGTGACTTAACAAGGAAAATTCCATCACATGTTTTATGGTATTATTCATTTCAAGAATGAATTTTTCCTCATCCAAAACATTTCATGTTAAATGACTACTCAATATGTTTTTCATAATTTATTTATAACGCTCATGTTAGAGACAAAAGTCATCTCATTATAGCCAAATAACAACATGTGATTTATTCCAAAAAAAAATATGTGCACTTGTAATACCCTTTTTAGAGCATTTCTCAAAGATGCAAAGATCACAATTTCACAATGACTTTTTTCTCATTTCATGAACCCCCACTATTTTAAGAATTTAAATATCATTTTTTCCATGAAAAGTAGTATCACTTTATTCATGAAAATATTAGGTAAAAAGTTTTTTTCCTTTACCTTTCTCCGCTTGAATTGAGCAAGTAGAAAATACTTTACCCGTACATCTCTTCTCCCCATTCTCTTGAAGAGAGCAACATTGAGCGGAATGATGACTCCTTTCTTGATATCCATACATTTTCAAACTGTAACAGAAACATGAAATCTCCTTAAAATTATTGGTGTAATATACAACAAATACAATAAATTACAGTTGAAATAAAATGAACAAAAATGAATAAATAAATCTTTAGGCGCTGAGGCGCGGATATCTCACTCTCTTTAAGGAGATTCAAGCCCACTGCGGCATAATCTACACCGATCCAGCAGTATAACTCTTGACTTATCCCCTCCAGGATACAACAGCCCAATAGCGTCATACAACTCAAGCAACTCCGGATTTAGTTGAAGAGTCCAAAGCTCCACATAAGAACACCTTCCTTCAACATATAATTACTCTCTTTTTGTATAGTGAATATAGTTGAAGACTTAGAATATCATTCTTTGTCTCAACTCTCTCTTTCACTACACTAACTCAATATAAACTTCTCATCTTTTTCACTCTTTCACATATCTCTTTGTTATATTTCTTCTTTTACCCAACTCAAAGGAAGACCATCACTATTTATATGGGTATAAATCTTCCTTGTAATGAATAGGAAGATAATGGGGTAGTTACTAGGGTAAGTGAATGGCCTATAAGTTACATGAGTTACAAGACATAAAGATAGAATAATGAGTTAGTGGTTATAGGAGTTTCATAGAAACTTATTACCACATTTTATCACCAACTAAATGAGAGTTAAGAGGCACAAATTGAATGTCCACCAATAGGCATAACATGATACATAATGTGACATATGATATATTTTTATTAATATTAAAATGTCACACTAACAATCATAAAAATAATATGTCACGTTTAAAATCGCAAATTTTCAACTCTACAAATGTGTCGCCACCTCATCGAAGCACGGTAAAATTAGTACATATAGGGGTCGTTTGGAACAAAGATTAATAATGCAGGGATTAGTAACGCATGGATTAGTAATGCAGAGATTAGTAGTGCATGGATTAGTAATGTAGAGTTTATTTTTATCAAGTGTTTGGTTCATTATTTCCCACTTCATCTTGTGTTTGGATTAAAACTCTATAAAAAGCTTCTTTCTAATTATACCCTTGTATTATTATGTAATTGGGTCAATGTAGATAATTGCCGGACAATATTTTTTTTTATGACCGTCTAACTAGCTAGGAGAAGAAGAATTTTGTTATTATGTTTGCTATTTTTTCACTTGAATTATTTGAGAATAAATAATTTTCATCTTAATAAATTGATCACTTACAAAATGTTAATTTTCAATTTAAAAAAGATAAATCATCTTCTTTTAAAATCGAAAAGACGGTAAACAATAGTGAAATTGAGTAAATCATGTATATTTACACATAAAAATTACAAGTTATAGTTTTGATATGTATGCAATTTTATAAATTGTTCAAAATACAAATAATTAAAAAGCCTATCCCATAGACTTATCCCATGGTATTAAGTCCTATGTATTACTAATACCTCCAATTAATGCCTCCAAATGGAAGGTATTCGTAATACATCATCTGATACCATGTAGGGTGTATAACTAATCCATGGATTAGTTATAGCCCAAATTCTTACCAAATATAGTACTAAATAATACCATACATAATACATGAACTATTTAGAGAATTAATGGAAGAACCTACCTAGAATATTTAGGAGGAAAATTTTGTTTCGATATTTTTGTACTTTTTCTTTGTACGTAGATTAAATCAAACCATGCAATTTACTACTCCTATGTCTCTTTTGGAATATTTTCATTTATCGACTATCGTTGTTTCAAAATGTTGTTATCTTTCCCATGACACACCTTTATTATCTCGATCCCAACCACATTTTTCAACTCTAAAATTCCGTCACCTCATAGCATGCATGCGCTATCAAATTAATACATATATACTTTCTCCGTCCAACAATAGTTGTCCACTATACTAAAAATACACTACAAAAAAACTGTGTTTAGCGACGCATAAAATCCGTTGCAAATCCACATATATTCATCGCTAAATTGGATTAGCGATAGATTAGCGACGAAATATTGTTTGTTACTATTTTGCTCGTTGCTAACCTCTTAGCGACCAAAAAATTTAATTTCGTTGCTAGATTAGCGACGACTCAGCGACAAACTATATCCGTTGCTATATTAGTAGAGACGAATTATTCGTCGCTAATTTTATATTGTTGTTGCTATTTTTATAATTTTATTTTGTCGTTTGAATAACTTGGCGACAAAATCTGTTGTCGCAACATTTTTTTTGAATAATTTCGCGACGAAATCTTTTGTCGCTATTTCGTCGCCAAAGTTTTCTCCATAACTACAATTTTTATCGTTGCTAAATATGTCGCAAACACTTTTCTTGTAAATCTTTTTATTTATTTATTTAATTATTTTTAATATACCTTATTGAAACATATTAAATGCAAAATTTAAATACTTTTGAAATAACCAACATTCCTATAACATAATAATTATCGAAGATTTAAAATATACTGATAGCAAAGCCCCGACAACATAGTTATATCCAAAACATCCATAATAAGTACCTATCAACAATTCTTAAATCAAAAGAACCCACATCCATCAAGTATTACGGATAAACGATTTGTACTTTCAAAAATAGACATTATCAAAATTTAATGCAAGTTGGGTCAAGGGCAACGATCATCATCTGAAGCTAAAGGATCATCCTCCTCAACATTAGTACTAGTAGAAGGAACTACAGGTGTCACACCTGATGGATTATCGGTAGGTGGTGAAGAAGTCACTTCATGTACACGCTCAAGAACTACAGGAAGAAAGTGATCAATAAGTGCAGGAATCAATTGCGTCACAAACTCAGATATATTTGTTGTTGTTGCTGGTTGAGAAGCCGAAGGTGATGCTGATGATGAAGCATTAGATTCAAAAAAATTTCACCCATAGTAATTTTTCCCATCAGATCCAAGACCATATATTCTTTTCTTTTTTGCTCCTCCCGCAGCTTCATAATATGCTTCACATTGATCAATATCTGTCTGAGACTCTATTTTTTCTCGTAATATTTCTTCATATCTTTCCTGTAATAAATAGTAAAATTAATACATATTGTATCAAAAGGTGACTAGAAGATTCTTTGAAAGGAAAAGAACCAACTTTCATTTAATAGAAATTATACACCTTACAAGGAAAAGTCATCCTTGAACTCCTAAACAAAATCAGTAGCTATTTATTAGTACATTTATATGTTAGAATAGGTCATAGTAAAATATGTTCTTTTGTCGTACACCTTAGGTCACAGAGATATGTGTGTAATGTCAGACACCAAAGATAATTCAGGTACAAAGGGAATGGATAGATTTCGTTTAGAGGAGGCATTTTATGAGAATCCTCTACCAAACTGTTTATATCAAAAGGAATCATCATACATGAATAATTCTCAAAGTATCGGGTAGTTCAGATGAAAACACAAGATCCGTGTGTTGCATTAGTGCTGTTGTTTCAGCCTTGATACAGGAGCAGGCAATGAGCTAATTAGCATGTGAAATGTACATATACAATGAGAAAAGATCTGGAGGAAAGAATGATGCTAACTTATCCTGCGTTTTCCTTCTATCTAACTGGTCTCATTCACTTCTTAGCTAAGCATACAAAGGATAAAACATGACATGAAAAGGGAAAGTGACCAGTGCAGTAACATATTTGAGAAAATGCAGTTGAAGCCAAACAAAAAACATAGTTTATGCCACTATGATTCAGTGTATCTCATCCAACAACGATTCAATGTATTTCACCCATAACTGTAGAACGCTAAGATGGTAGAGTCTGAGTTAGTATTTTTTTCTCCAACTTAATAAGCTTTCTGTCCTATTCACTAACTCAGTTCCAAACAACTAATTGTACAGAATGACCCTAATTAAGCTACTGTCCATTAAAAAGAATTCAAATAACCTTTCAAGATTCAAGCTCAAAGAGTTGGAACCATATGAATACATTAACATAATGTAGCTACTGCCCTACTAATAAGAAGGTCAAAAACTTTTATAGTGTTTGAACCTAGCATATAAACCTTTAAGATTTCTAAATATAAAGTCAATGAAGTTACAAAATTTTGGACTTACATGGACAATTCGAGAACGCTCACCAACAAAAGATTTTCCATCGTGACCATGTGTATGAACGTGCAAATGTAACTCACTTGGTGTTGAATCTCAACCCTTTTCAATAACCTACACAAAAATAGAATTTTAATCACTTCTTTTCATAGATATCTCTATTACGAGAATGACTCAAGCATATGACAAAAATTGAACTATATATATAAACGAAAACAGAATGGTGCAATGCCCTACTAAAATACAATTGGATTATAGTCACTCAGATTATACTGTTTTCTTTCCATGATTCTTATCTCTTTTTTACATGTGGCAGCAATGCATCACCTATGTCATTGGCTTTTTAAACTGTAGTGCCTACATAATTATTGTTTTGCCTATTTTACCCAGAAAACAAACAACCCAAACTTGAAAAGACCAAATTACTCCTTGTAGGATGAGAAAGTGCTTTAATGCATTTTCACTAGCTCCAAACTTATGGTCCCTACACTTGTAGCCATAAAATATTGCTAGTTATTCCCACAGACACTCTTAAAAGTAACAACAAAAATAGTAAATGAATTCCCCTGTTCTTAGACACAATAGTTTTAAATTAATGAATAGAAAGTGACATGTTCTTATGATACTTGTTCAATGAATTTACTGCCTCTGTGTGTTATACAGGAGCAGCCCCTATGGATTGTGTTCAGTCGCGACATTATGAATAGTTTCAAGACAATTGATGCACGTGGCTACAATGTTCACATTGCCAATGGTGCTTATCTCACAATCCAGTTTACCAAGAAAAATAAATGTACAAAAATACTGGACAACTTCCTACAATGACTTACTGGCCAGCTTCCTACAATGAATATTGCCTAGTTTCCTAAAATTAAGTAGATATATACTTACCAAATCAAATAACAAAAAGAAACAACTGCTTGCAGCTAGTAATCTGTATGTCCAGATACAAAAGCATATACGTAACATAAAGATCTTAAGTAATTTATATAGTGTATAAAATATATACTTACAAGTCTCTTGCGATACTCTCCAATTGAGACAGAGCCACCTGTGTGAGTTCCAGGAGCGACTTCTCGTCCACCACAATGATTCTTTGAATTTATTTCTGACCTCGCAATAGTCTTAGCATCTGCCCAATGTTGCCTCCAACTTTGCCACACATTTTGAGGTACAAAGGATGGCTTAGTGTTGCTCGCTTTTTTTTTAGAAATGAAATCCATGTACCTGGTTTTTGCCTTAGCTTCCCATTGTCTCCTCACTACACCTTTATTAATGGAGGAGTCCCAATAAAAATGTTTCTGAAATAAAATTTCCAAATTAAGTGATACATTAATATCCTATCTATAAAAGTAAATAACTTTCTAAACTTAATTATGATGAAAAGTTATACCTTGAATTCTTCAAAATATCGATCTCTTATATCGTCAGAGACACCTTTCCAGCTGATTCCATTAGGATCGAGTTCATTTTTGAAAGACTCAGATATGAAACTAGAGCATTTTCTAGATGGTTCCAATCTGTATAAATTTCCAAAGTAATACATCAATATCAATATCATATTATAAATCAAAACTAATATGTAAAATTATAGAAAACATGGACTAACCCAGCAGTAGTCAGAATAACAAGGGTTCGCGCATGGCTACCACTTGAACCACCTTCACCAATAGGGTTGATTTGAGTAGATGCAGCCTCACCTATTGGGTTGCTTTGAGTAAACGTATCCTGACCTATTGGGTTACTCTGAGATGGTGTATCAAGACCTATTGGATTACTATGATTAAATGTAATAAGAGATATCTCAGGAATTATCGGGGTACTACATTGACCTGATGTTTGAATGACTGGCGTACTCATAGGAGTTACTGCCTGAATAAGTCGAGGAGTTGATGTTTGAACGACTGTCGTACTGCTAGGGATGGAACTCGTACCACCTTGTTGAGGACTAATTATAGTGGGAATGGGAATAGTAGGAATGTTTCAAAGAACACAAATAAATTCAATGTATCTTCTTACCCTTCTAAGTAGGATAAAAATGATTATATTCTCTAACCAATTAGCTATTTGAGCATAGCCTATGTCGCCTCTAGCATAGACTTGCTGAATAATCAGATCTGTAAGTTGCTTATAAATATGATAACACATGTAGCTAACTAATATCAATTTTGGAAATTAATAAATATGGTTGCACATAATTGTAAACAAATTAAATACTGATACAGTAAATTAGCTCAAGTATTACCTGATAAGAAATACAAGATACAAGTGCTTTTCTACCTTAAATTTCTTTTCCTTTTTCTTCTCTATCTTCTCCCCCAGAAACTTTTGTCTAGCTTGCAGCGTGCTTCAGTTGTGAACTTTAAGAACACTTTTCTTCACCTTCAGCTATTAAGAAGTTTAGACTTTGATCCTACAAGTAATAGTAGTAAAGTAATGTTTACTTCTAAAAAAGATCAAGTCGCTATTTTAGAGTTGAAAGGAGATCTAAGCACACATTACATGATATGATATGATCAGAAAAGTAAACGTGAGATATTATTAGTCAAAAACTTGATTTCACTGCAAGGACAATCCCACTAGGTAGTAGTACGTAAGAGATTACAAGATGGGAAATCAAACTCTCTCCAACAACAACAAACTCTCAACAACAAAAAATTAAAATACAATAACAAATGATGATGAAAATTCAATTAACAAATTCTCAATTACCACTGTAAACAAGGAAAATAAGATGAATTTGAATCAAATCCAAGATTTTTTTCATATAGTACTACTACTATTACTATTTTTTTCTGCAGATTTATATCCAACCGAAATCAAGATTTTACCGTGTTATCATTAGTAGGTGTTATAAGTTCACAACAAAAAGGCAAAGTGTTAGGCTTTAAAACTTACTACTCCTTCATTTTGATGCTATCGCTAATTGTTATATTTGGGGAAATCTCTGCTTTAAAAATAAAAACTTTAAGTGGGACGCATCAGTTTTAATACTTCTGCATCTAACATTTTCATGTCGAAAGGAATTGATCATGCTCTAACTTTAGCCATACACTTTTGTAAGTATTGCTCTCTCAGATTGTTAAATTAGCAGAAATCTCTGTTTTAAATGGAAGTATTTATGGCGTGAGACAGTGAGGGGAGCTGGGGTGAAGTTGAGGTTCTACTCCCTCGTGATCTCTTTCAGTTCTCTTATACTTCTTTTGAAGGAAAATGTGAATCTGAACTCTGAAGCAACAAGATTAGTCATAGTATGTAGAGTTGTTCTTAATCAACTCCTCGTTTGATACAGTAAGGAGTGCACAATTCTCAATATTTAATTACATTTAACTACTGAAATCTAAGCAGATGTCTGTTGTGTAGCTTATTGACTTCAATCTTTATGAAAGCAATAAAAAGTAACGTCTATGTTTTATTGTATGCAGTGCAAACTGGGAGTTTCGTGTAACGCTGCATATGAAGGGCACATGTTTCCTCTGCTTGAGAAAGTGATTCGCGAAAGAACTTGTGTGTGCAATAATCCGTTCTCTTACATATTAGTAAAGGTAACATGAAACCTCTCTTACACCAGAATACCACATCTTAACATTTGCTAACGAGTAGCTTGTCCAAAATCTAATTGCAGATGAGCATTGGAACTATTAGTAACATTTGAATCAACGAATTAAAAAACCCTACCAGATCTCAGAAGAATTAAAGCAAATAACTAGCAGATTTTCAGGAGAATGAAAGTAACCAACTCAATTTCACATAAGAATCAAGGAATATGACAAAACCCTAGAAGAAAACAAATTTTCAAGAACATACTTAAAAAAATAGATTCACATACCTGAAAAACCTCATAAGAAACCAACTATTTCTCCTTGTTGAAGATGGGTTAGCGATTATGTTACTGTGTGCATCAACAGTACCGATGCTCTCAAAGTCTCAGGTCTCTCACATAGCTCAATGGTCTCAACCAGAATAAGAGAAAACGGAAAAGGATAGCCGATGGTCTCGAGAGATGGTCTCCTTGTTGAAAGGTGAGGTCTCAAGAGATGGTCTCTGAGTGATGAGTTGTGAAAGAGAGAAGAAGAGACGGATGTTCTGGAAGACAGAAAATATGACAAACACATATATCCCTAATATTTAATTGATGAAGGCAACAATTTTAGCTACGAAATATATATTCGTCGCTAAATATATATTTTTGTTATTAAGGAATAAATAACTAACGATGATTTATTTTTATTGCTAAGACTTTGAATGTATTTTTTAAGTTTAGCGACAAAAATATCGTCGCTGAATCCGTCGCCGAGTTTCGACCAAAAAAATCCTCCCGCCTACGTCGCTGTTTTTGTAGGCAAAATAAAGGCGCCAATTTTTAGCGCCAAAATATAGCCACAAATTTTGATTTTTGTCGCTAATCTGTCGCTAATTCATCGCTAGTGTGGATACCAATATTATTTTTATTTATTTAGCAACATACACATTATGTCGTCGCTATTCCGTCGTTAAACAGCGACGAAAATGTGACTGTCGCTAGTGATCCGTCGCTAAACACAGTTTTTTTTGTAGTGATAGTTGTCCAACAATACTTGTCCAATTTAGAAAATCAAGAGATAATTTACCTTTTGTGTCTATTTTACCCTTGCTAAAAATACTATTTATCATCTAACACATTTCTCAAAAGATTAAATTTAATAAAGTCAAAGGATAATATAGTAAAATTACCCCTATTATTTATTGTTTCTTAAAGAGTGTGCCAAGTCAATAGTAGACAACTATTGTTGGATAGAGGGAGTATATTTTTTCGATTTTCTCACCCTGTACTTGATATCCAGCATTAGAATTCAACTAAATTCAAATTCACGCATTACAAAGCAATATTTTTAGTGACAACGTTTCTTGCAGGATTTTTTTTCATTATGAAGATGTTGCACCCAAGACGATTAAGATGACCGAGATCCCATTATCCCAATCATCCCACGATAGCTCATATTGGTTATTACACAAATGGAAACACCTACCTCAGCTAAAATATTTTCTACTTCATTCAACAATATAATGTACCTAGATGAGGAATAAAATTAATGGAATATTGCAACCCCACTATATTTAATCATGCATCGTCATAGATACTTGAATATGTATGATTGAAATTTTCCCCTGCAAAATATAAGTAGCATTAATAGAGACGAAAGAGTACATGAGTGTACAATATTATTAGCTAGGTGTCGAATTTTGAGTATTACAAAGTACAAATTATCAAATAAAATGTCGACACGTATCCTCTTGTTCAATTGGGAAAACAAAAACTCCTAAACAGTATCTTAAAGAATATTTCCTGCCTAATTTATCTGATCAAATTTGGAAACATATTTCAGATAGTTGGACATGACAACATTTGATTGTTCAACATTTTGCATAAAAACCACAAAAAACAAATTATTATCATTCTTTACTTTCATGATTGTCTTCTTGGAATTGAACCTGGTTTTATATAACCATGATGATCGAATCAATTTGTACGTACATTGACTATTTGTATCATTTTGTATCAGTAACAGATATAAGGTAACTCAACATTCACCATCAAGGCTATGACAAATGAGAGGAATTTGAGTATTATTTATTGTTAAAAACGTTTATCTTATTATCGAAAAGTTTAAATTGTAGAGAAGAGTGTGTGCTTTTGTTTACATAATTATTATAGTTTCAGCATATGCTTACTCACGTCTAGGTTTAATTCTTTTTCATTGACTAAACACGTATTTTAAAAAAAAATGGATAGTGATGAAACTCGAAGCTAGAACATATATCTTGCTCTGATAACATATTAAGAAAATAATCTCGAATTTAATTTAACCCTAAAAAATTAGCTATGAAATGACAATTGTCCAAGACAATAAAACAAGTCTAATTGTCCATCCCACAAATGATGTAGCTAGGACCATTAACACTATTGTCTTCTTCATACTTGTCCAATTCTGCCAACTAAAGCGTGACCTATTTAATATAGAGGCGTGATATCACATAAATTTAGAATTATCGATGGACCTAATTAACTCTGATATCACATACATAATCGACAATTTTGACATAATTATATATATCTTCTACAATTGTAAATAACATTTATGTTTATTCAATAATTAAAGTATCAAAAGTTTAAACAATCCTTTTTTTAATGTCTTTATCACGCTCTTAATGTGTGAGACTGACATTTTTTTATTGATTTAAACCCTCTGAATATCAAGATGTAATTTGAATTAAGAACCTTTACCTACTTTGATAATTTAATGATCATATCATCTTAACGTTTAAATATCATTAATCACACACTTTAAATACATAATTATTCATTTATCGACCATTCCTTTTAACATAGATTTCAATAAAAACAAGTCATTCCTATTTGTGTTAAATGGACCTTGGGTTCATTCATCACGGACATTATTCGATACTCGATGCGTGAACAATTTGTTCAGAGGGTGCAATGTGCAATATTTGAGACTCAATTCTAATACATGATGTTAAATAAATTTTAAATCTAATTCAATTCAAAACATTAGCTCAAAGGGAGAGAAACACTCAAAATCATATAAGAAGACCACTCGTCTGTCTGATTTTTCTTTTTTCTCTTGTTTTTGGTTGGTGACATTATATCAATTACTTATTTTGTTATCACTAATTAATTAAAAGTGGAGTGACAAATGAACAAACGACACCATATTAGAGTTCTTTTCATTAAATAAATATGAAGAGAGCGACGTGCATGAAATAGCATTGCATTGCACTATATAATATAAAAGTGAAATATGTTACATGTGTCATTATGTGTTGGGACAGGTGTTCGTTTCTAATATTTTATTGAGATCTTATGAAGATTTTGTTTCCTAAAATAGTTAGACAATATCGAATAATTGGTTTTGAAACTTTCATTTATGGTAAGTTTTAGTTGATGACACTAATAAACCATCACCTATTCGTGAAGTACATGACCATTCAACGTGCTCTTTCTCCCCCACAATAAATTGGTATTGCTTAGATTCCCATTTTTATAACTAAGAATTACTAATTTTATTTGTAATAGCTCAACTCACCAATGATATTATCTGTTTTGGGTTTAAATCAACACAACTTTAAAATGCATCGTTAGGATCTAAGACTTACCCTCTTATGTACTTAACATCTCTTCTGTGATTTATCGATGTGAGATTTGCCTTACGTCATTCAAGGTTGCATGCGTAGTAAATGACAGCGGCAAAAATTTTACTAAAAGATGTCAAAATATGAAAAAGTAAACACACGTAATTTTTTTTTAAAGAGAGTCAACATATAAATATATACATAAAACGAAAAATTTAACCTACCTAGTTAGACAATGTAATTTTTGATAAAAGGGTGTAAAGTTGACACCCCTTTAGCCTAAGGTGGCTCCGCCATTGCGCGTAGTAGCTCTGATACTATCTGTACAGCTCAGTCTACTTGTGATATTATCCGCTTTAGATCTAGGTTCAAACAGTTTTAAAACACATCGCTAGAATCTAAAGCTTGCTTTCTTAATCCTTATATACTTAATTATCTCTCTCGTATTTTCTCGATATAAAATAAAATTTGCCTGAAATGTTACACTATCCAACAAAATAACATTTCGACGAGCTAATATTGAATTGCTCCTGTTATTCAAGAGATTTGGATTATTTTAAGAGATATACGAAAGAGATTATTGTTTCAATTTGGTATATATAGTTGGAGTAAAAGTAAAAGGAAATAAAATATTGCTCCACCTGATTATTTATTTATAGAAAAGAAACAATGCAAAAATCATTAATTAATATTCTTTTGATGAGTGTTAGCAATTTGTTACTTCCTAATCGGTTTAATATTTAATCATAAAGCAATAAAAACATGCTCATCATAGTTTCCGTTCATAATTATTTTTTAAAAATGCGGAGACAGATTATGTAGTTCTTTAATTAATTACGAGTTCAATTGAACCAGTGTTTTCAACACGTATTTACTAGTAAATATATGTGAAGAACTATTAAAATCATTGTAAAATGCTAAATTCTTTGGATTCACAATTTTATAGGTACATTAAGTTCAATCTAAAGTTTAAAAATTGAATTTATTAGGTTTAAATTATGAATTCACCGATATGACGTATACATGAAGTCATGAACTATATATATACACTTTTGTTTTGATATATAGTACGTGCTCCCTGAAAAATATGCTAGATGAGGTCTGAACGACTGCTTTTGTTTAGGCATAATACATAAATGTGCCCTTTAGCTTGACCTCATTTCACATTTATGACCTTCGACTTTGAATTTGCACAATTAGACACTTTAACTTGTATAAAGTTGAACAAGTAGACACATGAGTCCTACATGGCATAATACACATAGAACACCACGTAGGATGAAAATTGCCATATAGGACGCGTGTGTCTATTTGTTCAACTTTATACAAGTTTAAGTGCATACTTGTGCACATCTAAAGTTGAAGGGCATAGATGTGAGTTACGGCCAAGTTTAAGGGCATATCTATGTATTATGCCTTTTGTTTATTCATTCATTGAGTAGTACTTTTAATCGGTTTAAAAAAGAATGTTTTTTTTTAACTTTCTAATTTCAACTTTTCACGTGACATGTTAAATGATAGAAAATTAAATAATATTTTGGTACGTTCTATATATTTTTAGTTTAAGACCACAAGATTCAAAAGTCTTCTTTATTTTCTTATACTTCGTGTCGAGTCAAAATTCGACAAACATATTGAAACAGAGGGAGTAATTTTTACTATAACATAATAATCAAGTTTTCCGTGAAATCGATCTTTCATGTTATGTTATTTGTTCTCGATAATAACATTTTACTATAACAACTAAAAGATATCTAAACGAATAACATTGTTATAAAGAGATTTGATTATCTACTAAAAAACAATTGACAAGCATGAGCAGGTGAGTAGAGGAACCGAGTTTTACAATTTGAATAGAAGAAAATAATTTTTCTCTCGGAGCGATAATTGAACTTCCTTGCCAAATTTGTTGAGGGGCCAAAAAAGACATTCTGCAACCTTATTTTGGAAGGAAAGCCATATTTGTGGGCCTACCACGTCATATGAAAATTGGGCCTAAAATGGCCATAAAATTCTACTTCTCGTACTATTAGAACCCTCTAGATAAATACGCCAGCTGGCTTGAATGTGACAACCTCACTGATTAGTGGAATAAATATACACATTAATAAAGAAGGCTAAAGTTTTTATTGTCATTAGTTAATTGTTATAAGATTCAGTATTACTATAGATTTTAGGAATATTTACAAAGAGTGTTAATTGTCTGATAAAAATATATTTAGTGATAATTAAATTATTCAGTTAATTAATTATCACTAAAATTCATTTTTGATATAATGTGGTTTCAGATATTTAAACAAAAGAGAAAATGAATAGATTGAGGGTGTGAAGGTACAAAGGAAATGTTTTTCAATTTCATGTTCAGTTGGTAAGAATTTTAGAATTTTTTTTTCTTTTTCTCTACCTTTAACATACATCATCTTCGCTCCCACCCATTTAGTCGGTTAGCCCCATTTCCACCACCTCACACCTTCTACTCCCACCTCCCATAATATATGTATATATTATATTAGATAATATTTTTTTCTGACATATTGAATATGAAAAATTCACCTATTTTCTTGTAAAACACATATTTTCCTACCGAGCACGTGTTTTTTTCCATATATAACACAAGCAACTTGTAGACAAGGTCTACACATCGCCCACTGAAGGTTTTCAATGACGACTTTCATATTGTTATGACTTAGGAGTACTTTCATAACTGAATGTTATTTGTGATATCGCCACTAAATGCATATATTTGTGACCAAACATGAATAAATAGTAGGGTCATAATTATAGATAATCTTTAGTGGCAATCTCACTCTAAAAAGAGCATTACTTATATATCTTCAGCAAGTGTTATAGCCCCAACTTTTAATAGTAACTCAGTTGAATTGATCGTGTTATATGCTACGTCCATTACGCTGTCACTATCCGTTATTCCTTATGCGGCAACTAAAGGCGCATTTAGATAAGTCCAATTTAATCTATTAGTGGCTGTATAATTATCAGTTGCACTTAGTAGTAATATTCAAAATTTGAGTAGTCCAAAAAGTTTGGACTCTCTGAAAGTTATGAAATACATTATATAATAATTGAATGATCTTATCTCATATTATAAATTAGAACAAACTATTCAAATTATTGTGGAACACTTTTTATTGGTTCAATAAATTATGTATGTTTCTATAATCCTAAAAGTATAATGACTATATATATATATATATATATATATATAGACTAAATTATTAGGTATACATATAAAGATGTAGCTTTCGATTCTTATTACAGAACCACTTTTTTCTCATGAAAGGTTTAAAGATATGACCGGCTAACTTACAGAAATATCACTAATTTAAAAATTAATTATTTAAATACACGTTAGTTTATAATATTATAAACTTTATCAGATTTTGATACATTTAGATATGTCTAGATAGATGTATCCCGGGATACATGAAATCAAAATTAGGTTTAGTTTGTTCTAGATACACTATATCCAAGTGAATTCGTATATTTCTGGGATACATATACAGACCTCGTTCGCCTCCCTCCCATCTCTCGCTCACACTCTCATATCTCGCTCTCATATCTGGTATACCAGAAAATCACACCAGATACATGTATCTGATGTAATTTACACGTTTTTGGGATACATAGACAAATCTCGCTCGCCTTCCTTCTATACTCGCTCGCCTGATCTCACCCTATTTCAGTTTATTTGGTAGCAAAAAATATGTATCTAGGCGTATTTAACTTGAAATCTGATATTATATGAAATTATTAAATAATAAGATAAAATATAATTAATTTAAATTATAAGAAGAATCAATAAATATAACAAGAATATTTGTATAATTAGATAGTTTCTCTTGATGCGTCGCCTTCGTCAAGAGCATCAACCCGACTTTGCTTCTTTATATTCTCTTCGTTTTAAAATTAGTCGTCATGTTTCGCTTTTTTTTTTTCTTCTTTTTGGTCTGAAAAAGAAAAATGGAAGATCGGAGATACTAAGGTTGCCGACAATTAGCTGTATGACACTTCCATTTCTCCGCCGCCCCCACTGCCTTTGCCTTTTCATTTTCTATATATAAATATATATTTCCTCGGTTCCTTTTTGTATGGCATCCCTTGGTCCATAATATTTGTCATTTCATAAAATCAATGCATAAGTTACCATATTTTTCCAATTATACCCTTAATAAAATAGTTAATTAATCTTGAAAATATATAATTTGACCAACCTAGGAAAACTAATAAGTAATTAATATTCATTGGAATACTTCATACATTGATTAATTACTCTCTCCAATCACTATTCTATAAAATCTTATTTTGAAAAAGAAATCTCAACAAACAAATTAAAAATAAAAGATGGAGAAAAAATCAAAAATAATCTTGAAAGTTGAAGCTTTAACAATTTTTTTAAAATCATAGATCAATTGGTGAAAAAATTTGGCTCAAAAATTTAAATAGTCATCTAAATGCATTTTAATTTTTGAAATCTAGCATATTCATCATTTATGAAAAAGTTGACTTAAGAAAACATTAAATAAGGGTAGAAGGATAATGTAATCTAAAAAGTTGACATATAAAAAGGAACCGAGGAAGTACCTTTTTACTAGAATCTTCTATATATGTCCAACATGAAGCCACAAAAAAAGGGCAATAATCTTCTTCTAGGATTTTGAACATCAAAGTTACTATTTTTCACATAATAAATTTTAGTAATTTTTAAATAAGACGATTACACAAATTTAACAAAGATTATAAGGCCGTGATGAAGAACATTTAGGGGTCGTTATCTTGTTGGTATGATGGACAAGCATAAATAATTCCCGAGACTCCATCGACTTAGTGTTCTTATCCGATAGATATATATTGAGATTTAGCCAGAAAAAAATACAAATGCGACCACACAACTTCTCCTGCATGCAAATTACGTACACACCACATTATTAAAGTTGTGTTTTTTTGTACAAAAACCAAAAAAAAAAAGAAGAAGTTTCGTTGATTATGCTAAAATTTTGATAAATAGTACGTAGTATGGCATCCAATCATGAAAATTGAGTTTAATATTAAACTGTGATCAGGAATTAATTATGACTTCAAGCTGTCCAGCATGCAGCATTGCTTTATGTAAATTAAAGATAGAGTGACGTGCCTATAAAGACAAATTATATTTTGATTGATCCAGACATTTTAATTATCTTTTTAACTCCGTTTTGCTCTTAAGTGTCATTTGATTGATTAGTTTAATAATTAATTCTAACATAAAATCCTGCATTAAAAAAATGCAATGTTAGTCACTTACTTAGTTGCATGCAGGCACAAAAAAATAATACTACCCATATAAGAATGCATATAATCGCAATATAAATTATATTTTATCTTTTGGATTTTCGGATAGCTATTTTGGGGTTTGACTAATATAATTCAAGCAAAGACATCCCACTTTAGGAGGGACAACACACGGTAAAAATGTGATATCTAGATGAATAAGTACTTATGTCACCCCATTATAATCTTTTGGTGCTAATTAAATTTTTTAGAGATAATAATACTATTAGAAATAAAAGTTTTTTCCAGGATGAATCAATAAGAAATTTGTGCTATAGAATACAATTTTTTCACTTATTTTTCATCGAACTCGCTCACTAGGAAAAGGCATGGTAAAAAACATATTCTCACTGAAATAGTGGAAAACTTCCTAATTTTTTTCATATGAATACATTATTATTTTTTCCTTTTTCTCACCGGTTCAATCAAAATATATATGAGAATAACTACTAAATATTTTTCAGTGGAAAAATAGTGATTTAGTAGTGTAAATATTCTTAAATAAGTAATTTCTGCATAATTATTCTTCAATTATATATGAATTGATTACTCCATAACAATTTTTTCATTATTATTCATATATATTTATATATATATATATAAACAATTATTACCATATTCTAGTCTATGCATAACTTCTTGGTGAATCAAACGGTTCAATAGAGCATCAAATTTCTTAATTACGATTGATTCAAATATCTTTTTTTTTGTTAAAGATTTTGGTTTTCAAATAAAATATTATCCCTCAGTAAGCTCATTTCTTCCATTTCTATTTATTCTAACAAACTTTAATTTGTCGCTATTATCATGATTATTACAAAAGCAACATTGTGAAGTTTTTGAGAAACAGCTCATTAGTCTAACTTTATGTCAATTATAACTTAAAGCTTGTTTTTCTAAGATTTTTTGCATGCTTACGTCTATTGAATAATCCAATAATGATAAATAATTGTAGACAAATCATAAGCTTTACGCCTCTATATATATATCTTAGTTAAGAAAATAATAATAATAATATATATGTATATATATTGTCAGTATGTGAGTAAAGACACAGTGTTTAATTATTCGGAAGTATATTATTTTCTATCTAGCATTAACGTCTGTTCAAAACATTAAATTTCGATGTTAAAATAAGTTAGCACTAATATTTTTATAGAATTGTTTATTCGTATTTATCGTATGAGGAATTAAGCTGAAATCTTAAATAATAGATAAGGATTAAATTAATTAAGGATACAGGAAGACAATAATAGTATGTCATATTAATAAAAAAAAATAAAGGTTATATTATTGATTCTTGATTTAGTTGTAAGTTTAGAAAGAAGGCACTGCTTATAATTAAGTTATAGCTAAGCAAATTATAGTGCGGAACAATCCCGAAAAGACCAAGGGGTCTATTCTTGTAAGAAACTCACAATACAATCAAATCTCGATAATGAAGTCGTTTGTCTCGATATTTTTTTGATTACTGTAATAAAATGTTGATATAAAAAAAATCATATAATAAAACATAATATGAATAATTGTTCCACAAAAAATATGATTGCTCATACAATACGATTGTTATAGAAAGATTTGACGACTACTGTAAACACATAATATATATGCCTTCACATACATACATATTTATTATTTAATATATATGCCTTCACATACATACATATTTATTATTTAAATCATAATTAATTAATACATATTCTCACTTCATTGATTAATCACATAACCATATCCCTACAAAAAAGAAAGTGGAATTAGTTAGGATTTAGGAAATTCATCGATATATAATTTGTCGCTAAATAGTCTATAACTAATATTTTTTTAATAATATGTAATTAAATATGGTTAATGACAAATTTTTGTTATTTAGTAATAAAAGTTGTTCGTCGCTGATTCCTACTATGGTGATAATTAACTAACATTGTTGGTGTAAAACCCGTGTAAACACTATTTGACGATCAAAATTGTTGAAGCTATTTGGTTAGACACGATTGTATGTAGCATAAATGTGAGAAATTAAGGTACATATATTGTATAGTTAAATATAGCAAAATTATCTTCACTATTACTTTTTTGAGTTTTGGAAAAACATTTTAAAAAGATGTTCAACAATCGTAATTATTTTTATTACTATAACACTGTGCTTCGTATTAAAAACAAACATTCTTCCATAAATCAAACCGAAATGTTTTCGAATCTTAGCTAAAAACAAAGTACCAAATATTTGTTGTCTTCACAAAGTTGAACCTACAATTTTATCCAAAAGTGTTTTCTCTCTAAAGGTAGACTTCCGGATTTTTCTTTGCGGAAGCGGATTTGCAACAATCATAAATCATATGTCTCATTATTGTTGAGAATTCTCACAAAATTGGTGGATTTTTATTGTCGAGAACCTAAATATTCTCTAGAATAAGAAAAAGGTTTAATTTTATTTGTAAACACCTAACCATCATATTATGATATTAAAAAAAAAAATTTAACACCTATAATGATTTATTTATACATTATAGATAAAAATGTAGAATGAGAACAAACTAATGAGCTAATGAAATAACTATCACAAGCAATAATGTGTCGTGATAATAAGCTATTGCTTTGAAAGTGATTTCGGCCCGGCTAAGATGTAAATCGTTATGATCGATCATTCCCATGATTCCACAATCACTTCCAAACATGTGCACTCATGAGTCATGACTATAAATTAGAAATTGTACAAAAGTATTTCTCAAAAAACAAGAAGAGAATAATAATTTCGGAGATGAAGAGAGGATATATTAGTGTGTTTGACAAGAGACATTTGAACCTTGTAAATTCATTTCTCATCGGCGCTAGGTGTGAGGTCACTCTTTTTTACTAGCTCTTTATAAGTTGCACAATTTAATATAAGAAAAAAAAATGTCTTTCTTCCTTATTACTAATAATTTTATCTTTTATATATATATATATAAGACAAGAAAGTGATATAGAAAAAGGACCTACAAAAATAAAGGGAGAAAAATATGGACCCACAATAATTTCTTTCTTCTTCGCATTAACTAGCCTAAAGATACTCTTGACATTGTCTGCTTTGTACCAAGTTCGTATGATTTGCTCCAAAAAGTCTTACATCATTAAAAGATCATATATCTTATACATAATTTCTCAATTTTTTCAACTATCAATATGAGACTTTGTTCGCACGCTCAATAACAGATTTAATAAGAACTATTCCAATAATTAGTATCCCTTATAATGGACACATACAATTCAATAGCTATTTCCAACGATATCAATATTAGTAATTTAACTTTTATAGTAAATTCTTTTACATGTTGCTTGCAAATACTTAGGTGGATAAAATGTAAGCTTGAACATATCGAAATTACTTTGAATTGTTGAACAAATAGAGACAAAAATCAAATAGAAAACACTGGTTGTTTCTTAGTTTGTTTGTCGGTGGCATCAACAATTGGACAAATGAAATTGCTTCATTCAAAGGGCTTCCTAGAAGATCCAAATATTATATATTATAATATATAGTAGTAACTAACTCGTAATCTTAGATTTGGTACGACCTGATTTATTTATCATGCACGTGTAATATTTTTGATAGGCTAAAAAATCTAGCTTGATGTGGATTTTTAGTAATTAAGAATAAATAAATTAACTACATATCACATTAGCATGCGCGAATTCAAATTTTAAAGTGTATAAACTCGTGTTTCATGAAATTTTTAAGATATATAAACTCGTATTTCACGAAATTTTAAAGATAAATATAAGATTCGATCGAACCTGTACCAAGTAGCGTGCATTGGCCTCCAGGCTTGTTTGTTTGTCATGATCTTGTGTGTGTGACATATTTGGAAAGAAATTTCTTTTTTTTTCCACATTTAATTTCTTGAATAAGTCAAGTTCCTAACAGTATTTCTACTTTCTAGCAAACTCAAGAAACTTTTCAAGGCAACTATTTTTATCTTGGGTCAATTCCATCTATAGAATTTTGTCCTCGAATTAATTAATGATCATCTATGTTTTTTAAAAATATTTTTTATATATGTGTTGCCAAATTATTAGTGTTCTAGTTAATTGACTTACTATGAAGTGCCAAAAGGAGTAATGCCTTTTTCTTCATCTTAGGGAAGCAATTGGCATTTGTATATTAATTCTTTACATTGCTAAAATCAATGTTTGATATATAGTATGGATTATCACATAAATGTTTTAAGAAGTTGAGCATTCTGATTTCCATTTTCATTAAATGATCCGGAGAAGGTACTTAGAAAGATCAAATCAAAATTTACATATTGTAATCATATTGATTAATAAAGGGTAAATTATATAAATATACAATATAAGAATTTAAATAACAATATATGCATGCACTTTTATTTAATTACAAACATAGTTTTTAATTTACATAGCAGTTTAATAAATTTTTTATTCTTATTTAATTTTAATTTTCGTTTTTCTTTCCCCAATTAGTGGGATTATGTGACTTTTTTATCTCCATATTTTACACGTATAACTGAACACGTTTCTTCCTTTTTTATATTTTATTTTATTTTATTTCCTTTTATTCCTTCAATGTTAAAGCTTTTTACCTTTTCTAGGAGTCTTTAATTAAAGTATGTACATATTCCTAGTTCACTTTATCTTCTCCGTTCAATTCATCTCTTTAACCTTTTGTTCTTCTTTATTCCGTTCCCATTTGTTCTCATTTTTCTATTCACATTATGTCACTTTCAAAATTCTCTTCACTTTCGTTTTACAATAATCAATTGAAGGAGATTCATCATTATATTTTTACTAATTTCATCCCTAATATCCTTTACATTCAAGGTTTAAGGTGGTTTACTTCCATGGATCGGACTCCCCGTAAAAGCCCTAGGCTTAACAAAGCAATTGTAGTTGACGATAGTCCCGTAATTGCATGTTCAAGACCGTCGTTTGAGTTGAATGCATTCACTCAAACTCCCATTAAGGTCTGCGATGGCGAAATCAACAAAATGGTAAAAGCAAACAATGAGTTGATTGTCCTCAGTTCTTCATCTGGCAAGCCTAAAAAACAACATGTTTCAGTTGTTAATCCAAGAAACAAGGGGAAAGGGAAGATGGCTGATGTTTCTGAATCATTTAACTATCAGCATGACAGTGATTTCGAGGAAGAAATTCCAATTGCCAAAAGATTAAAATTAGGAATTGTATCAAAGTCTTCTGGAAAATCGCGTCGCAAGGTAAAAAAAAAATTTCCGTTATCTGTGCATTTTTTGGTTACTGTTACATGCAATTTTGAAGTAAATTTTTTTTGGTAGGAGTCTCTTGATGTTGCTGGAATGAATTTTTTGAATGAGAGAGTATTGAAACCGAGTAATAAAAAAAGGAAGAAATCAAATCCATCTTTAAAGGTATTTTTTTTAATTATTATTTAATTTTATTGATTATTTAAGTGTTGCTCTAACTTTGCTGCATTAAAATTTCTTATTAGCTATGTATTTTTGTTTTTCAGAATTTACAATTTTTTTGTGTTAATTCTTATATTAATGTTTTGTAGATTAAGAAGAAACAATACTCCCGTTGGTGTTCATATGTCAATATAAACGTTTTTGATGAAATCACTAATCGTCTTTCAAAAGTTAATTCTCTGCATTTGTTTCGGGAGTCACCTTTTGGTTATCTTCTTGATTTACAAGTAATGAAGGCTCAACCACAGGTTATTAGGAGTTTGATTCATAACCAATCGTCAAACAGTCGTGATGACATGTTCATTTTTAGATTGAATGGTAAAGAAATTCATTTTAGACTTAAGGAATTTAAGATTGTTACTGGGTTTAAATGTGGCAGGTCTATGGTGTTTGATCACGATAAGGGCAAGCAGTCTATGCTAATGTGTCGATAATTTCCGAATTCTAGTGATAGAGTCCTCAAAGCTGATCTTATAAGGATTTTCAAGGAGGAAGGATTGATTAGGTCGGAAGACATATTCAATATGACAATGATTTTTTTTATTAGTACGTATATACTGTTATCACCACCAAATCTATCGTATGTACCAAAAGCTCACTTTCTGTGTGTTGAATTCAGACAGTATAGTACATACCCTTGGGGTAATTTATCTTTTTTGAGCTAAGGGATTCAATTAATAGTCAAATGGCCAAGGATCCAGGATATGTGAAGTTTTCTGGATTCCCGCTTGCTTTACAAATATGGTTTTATGAATGTTGCAGCAATGTGGATGAATCAATTGCAATTTGCATAAGTCACCGCACTCCTCGCATATTGAATTGGAATATTTCAAAGAATAAGATCTATTTTGAGCATCTCAAGAAAGGAATGTTTCGGAAGTTTGGCAATCAGGTAGTACTAATTATATATTAAAATTATTCATTTTGACTTTTGACATTTTTATATATTAAAATCAATTTTCATTTACTATTGCCATCCTAGTATACATTTGAAGATGTCCAGTTGATGAGTGATGAGATTGCGATTTTGGGGATGGAAAATCCCGCTGATTGTATGACGCACCACGCAATAAAAGTAGAGATCCTGGTTGCTCTTTACATCAAAAAGAGAATGTCCAGTCTCATAAAGGCAAACCTCAGTTTGAAAAGGAGGCTCCTCATAATCCATCACATGAAGTTGGTGAAGACATGAGTAATAATAAAGATTTTCAGAATCTCACGCAAGAAGTTGTTAAGGCGTGTGTTTAAATTATTCTTCATTTTCAGTTTGTACATTATTTAGAACTTAGTAATATTACCTTGTTGTTAGGTGCGCGATGACTTGAGGGAATTTGTGAAAAGGGTAGATGATCAGTTTGTTGAAATAAAAGTTTTTATGGATTCATCTTTCAAAATTATCATCGAAGAGTTGAAATCTCTCCAAAAGGATGATTTCAAAAATGTAAATGTTGGTCTTTCTCATAAGGTTAGTTTTGTTCTGCCTTAAATCTTCTATTTATTTGTGAAAAATGTTATATTGTTATATAGTTTTAAGGTGTTGTATAAGTTATGGAATGATTATATTAGATGTTATAATATTGGTATACGTTGTTGTTTAAGTTAGCAGAAAAACAATATTGTATACAACTTTTCAAGGTTAGTTAGAATGGCTGGTATTTTATTATGCAACATGACTTATGTGAACCATATATTGTGTTGTCATTATAATTTGTTTTTAGTAATTTTTGTTGGAACTTCTTATATAACCGTGTTGTTCTGTTGTATATGTTTCTATATGGTGACAATGCTATAATGTTATATAGTATGAGAAAGCTTGGTTTTAAAGTATGGTGTGATTATATCAAATTTTAAACTACTGGCGTACACAATTAGTTTAAGTGTACCTGTATTTTTCAAATATATTTTTTGCTAGTATTTTTATTGATTTATATAGTGTAAGTTAGAATTAAAACTATGGTGATGCAATTGTTGAATTAAGAAATGCATGGTTTGTATTATTGTTGTTCAATATTACTTTGCTGAATTATGTATTGTGTTGGCATACTTTTATATGTTTGTTTTCCATGTTACGATTTATATATTAAGGCATTAACTTCATTGTGTGTGGGTTACTTGAGAATATTAAGGTAGATGATCATGAATTTAGAAGAGAAAATTTTGATGTTCAAGATGAACATATGCATGATGGTGTGGATGAAGATCGTGTCCATGTTGATTCTAATAATCAACATTTGTTTGATAACACATGTTAGTTTGTCTTTGTTATCTTTTAACAACGTTTGATTAGTAAAAAAATGTTTAGACAAGCTTTTATAGTTGATAATTTTTGAATCATTTAATAAGTGATAATTCAGTTGCAGTGGAAGAAAAGAGCAAAATTCCTACACTAAATGATTTTGTTTTGCCAACAATGCCCGAATCACAAATGGTTGCGTTGGAAACTAGGAAAACATATGTGCCATCATTGGTTGATGTGGGATATGAAGGCACACATGTGACTCCATTGGGTGATATGAAAACTGGACATACATTTGTGTCCTCATTGGTTTATGTTGGATCAGAGCACACACATGTGAAGCCTTTGGCAGTGATTGTAACTGATAATACATATGTGACACCAATTAAACACGCTCGAACCAAGTTACCAGGGAAGTATGCACAATCACTTTATACTGTTCAAAGTGAATCTGGTGGCTCATCTGCAAAGGCATCTATATACTGTTCATGGAGACACCCATTTGAAAATTACTCTGGATTTATTGTGCACACTGAAGTGATTCCTGCCTTCCAAAAATGGGTCGATAATAAATTATCCAAGAAACGTGGCAAGTATGTATTTATCTTGAATGATCTTTAGTAATGTTGTTAGTTATATATATGTTATAACTCTATCTTATATATTTGACAGGAAAACTAATTTTTTCACAGCTGCCAAAAATCCTATCGATCATTCTTTTGATTTCGACATTGGAACAGTGGATTTAATGGATTGATTCTATCCATTGGCTTATCCAGGACAACCTTGGAGTGATTTGGTAATTGTTTATTCTTGTCACTTTATGATTAACTAAATTAGATTTTGATCTATAAAGTTTTTTTTTTTGTATTTGTGAAAGCATGAGTGTTTGCCTATTAGGTATAAATCAGTTAGTTATGGGGCAGAATCAAGTGATTGGAATACGCACACTGATTTTGTAAATTTATTATTGGTTGTGATTTGATATTAATTTTTTTTATAGCATGTGGATGTGATAATGTATTACCTCCGTAAACTATTCAAGTATGCTACTAATATAAGTTCAAGGGTTACAACGACATATCCATTCTTCATCAAATGGGTTGTTCAGATTCATGATGTCTGGGTGGCTAATGCCAAAGATGCAACACTGATTTTTGCAAACCATGAAGTGGCTCAGTACATAAGAGGGTCTAAGATACTTGCTAACACTCCATGGGCGGATGTTGATTATGTTTGCATCCCAATCAATAGTAGTGATGCTTTTCATTGGTTTCTTGTTGTTTTTTGCATAAGAAACAGGGCTCTTTACATTTATGATTCTCTACGTGGATATGGAGCAAAGCATACAAAAGCTGTCACGAGCTTGGTGAAAAAGCTGGCAAAAATGATCCTTTTGTTCCTAGAATGCACTGATTTTTACAAGGAAAGGAAGGATATTGACTGAAAATCGGATATTCATTATTCTGTCAAAGCAATTGGAGATCCACTGTTTTACGATAATCGTGAAAATATCCCGAAACAAAGTGATGATTCAAAGTAGATATTTTTTATTTATTATTTACAATTTGCACCATTAGATGTTTGGATTATGCTTTATCCTTCTTTTTTTTTTGGCAGTGACTGTGGGTTGTATACATGTGCATTTGCTGAGTTTGTTTGTTTAGGAGATTTGAACATTCCAGAGTCAATTTTTTATGCTTCTAATATGAGGTTGAGATATGGAGCATTACTTTGGAACTATGGCAAAAGGAAGATTGATACCGGAACTGTTAGTGAAAGTGAATCAACTCGCGACGGTGGTCCGTTAATTCGTAAGGGGAAGAATTGAAATGTAGCATGTTGTTTAAGGATTAAGACAGTTTTTATTATGAATTTGTAGTTTAAATTTTATTTTTTTTTAACAAAAGTTGGTTGCAGTGTTGGATATCAGTGTAATTACTTATTTGGTTCAGTTATGGTGTATATTTTGTGTTGAAACAACTCTCAATCACCTTTTTTGATATTATAGATCATTTTGACATTTTTTTTTTGAATTTCGATCATTGTGGGTTATTAATTGTTTGTGTATAATTTTCTAGTTAAATAAGTAGTGTTAATGTTGGCAAGTTATACCAATTAATATGCTATTACCATGACAGGCTCAGTAGTAATATATTTTTTGATCTCTTTGGTGTCTAAATTGTGTTCATGAATTGAAAAATATATTTTTCATACCACTTTATGAGTAATTACAACATATACAACTTATATACCAAAATTAAGAGCAATTACAACTTATACTGTACCACAAAAAATCACACCACTTTTGTTTATTTAGACGTAACCTAAAACTACAAAACTTACGAAGCAGTATTATCAACTTTGGTTTTCTTCCCCACCAACAATACATTACTTACTAAACTAACATACATAAACAAACACTCAATTACACCAACAATTAGTATTTATATAATTATAAATAAACAACCTGTTATGAAACAGATTAATAACCAAAGCAAACTTAATATTCGCAAAATATATCTAAATTTGTTAAAAAATCAATAAAAATATAACTGCATATGCATAATGTCAACCAAAATAAACATAGAACATTAAAACACAAGGGTGTTAGTTCTGGTGATCTTTTTTTGGGCACGTCTTCTTGTTATGCCCGTGTTTACCACATATACTACAAGTCACTTTACTCCTTTTGTATTTTCTTTCGTTGAATCCCTTTTTACGGTCATTATTGGGGGGACGGCCTGGTTACTTTCTTGTAATTGGTGGTAACACAATTTCTTTCAAAATATGTGATGGAATATCCCAAGTGCTTTCATAAGGCAATGGTTCAATTGGGATGGGATAGGTATCTTGGTAATTCCTGTTACTGTAATAGTCAGAACAGAAATCTTCGTGATGCTTTTGCCTGTGTCTGATTGCCGCAACTGTATGACTACATGGTATCTCATCATGTTGAAATCTTCCACAGGTACATATTTGAGTATTCAAACAAACTGTAAATCTTTTTGCCCCATCTATAACAGTATGAAGATGTTCTGTTAGTGCACGTACCTTCATTTTACAAATGAATAAATTAACAATATTAAATTTTAAACATAACATAAGCGATATAGAAATATTAATACTTACAATCATACGATGCGACATTTTTTTATTTTCCTCCAACACCTCATGGTACTTGTTGGTTAAGGTTGTTATTGTTTTTCTTCCTTCTTCGTTGTGTTTCTCGTTCCAAGATTCAATTGTCTTGCGCACATATTCCAACAACGGCACCACTAGCAACCTTCTCCCAACAAGAATAGCACTATTGATAGACTCGGCAATGTTACTTGACATTGTCCATGTCCTCTTTACTGTTGAATGCGCACGGGATCATTTCTCATAATTTGCATTCTCTAGATATGCTCTGTATTTTGGATTAATTTGGTCTAGCCTCCCCATCAACTCATCAAATTCCCGCACGGTGTATGCCTTTGCTAAACTAAATAATAAATTTCTCACTTCTTCTGTATCTCTGTATGTCTTTTTTAACAAATTTGTCCAGAGGTGATAAATACAATCATAATGCCTAAATTCTGGGTAAACTGTTGCTGTAGCATTCCAGATACTCTTATTTCTGTCAGAGACAAAACACATATCGTTTCTATCACCAAATGCATTTTTGAAATTTTCAAAGAACCACAACTATGAGTTGTCATTTTCTGAATCGACTATGCCATAGGCAAGTGGCAAGATATGACCTATAAATAAAACAGATGATTAACATTATGAATGATACATAAACTTTTTTTATGCTTGAACCTAATCATTAATTAATATTCAGTAAATCATTCAATGTTTCAATTAATTAGTGAAGAAACATGCAGATTTCACCCAAACATAAGTTATTAATGATATGCAGTTTAATCTTAGGTTTAATCAATATGTCAAATTATTTAATAAAAATATAATACATAAACACGACAAAGAAACCAACAACTTATTGAAAAACTAGAGTGTGTAAACCATGAATCACAAAAATTATATATAGTCATACCACAACTCTGGCTATTTGTGCTCTATAAGTAAACCAAATTGCATAGAATAAATGACAACATAATATGGTGTTAATCATGCTGAAAGTAAGATAAAATATTACTGGAATAAAAATATTACCTCCCGGATCCGATGTGCTAGCTATTAACATTGTGCCCTCATATGTTGATTTCAAATGGGTACCATCAACTACGACTATTGGGCGGCAATACTCCCAGCCTCGTATACTGGCATCAAGTGCTGTGAATGAATACAAAAAACTATTCTCATATGTTTTTTTATTATTCACAATTGTACCTGGATATGCTGTTTCCAATATATATAAATACATTGGAATTTTCCCATACGATTCTGAAGGGTCACCTCTCAGCGTCTTGCAAGCCTTTACCTTACCTCTCCATGCTTGCATGTATGTCAATGAAACCCCATGTATCCTCAGCATGTCTGCTTTTATGTCAGTTGGTGTGTAAACTGTTTTGGCATCAACTAATTTTTCAACTAACATCGCACCAAGCACACCGCTAGTTGCCTACCGCTTTGAATGAATCCTATCCTTTAAGGGGCATGTATGTATATCGCAGAATTTTCTCACTTTGAATAACTTAGATTTATTCAAACATGATGCTTTAAAGTTCCACGAACAACCATCAGTAGGACATTTCAAATAGTAACTGTAAAAAACACAATCACGATTAGATATTAGAAGATGTTAAAATTTAATATTTAACAAAATAATATACATGAGTTACACTAATCTTACCAGGTTTTACTCGACCTTCTAGGTTTAACACAAAACTCCCTTAGAAATGCATATTTGTTCATAACCTCCGCTAAAGTATGCTTGTTTATATAAACTTGATCTACCGCTACCATATCTTGTTGAGAATTTGAAATTATTTCTGTGTCTTCCTCTTCTTCAATTAAATCATCTAAAATTGGATCTACACCAGTCAAACATAGTGTATTGGACCTTAGAATATCTTGTCTTGCTGCTATGACACCATTTTGATATTCTATTCCTTCCATAGCTCTATCCACCAATGTTGCACATAAGGGATACTTTGAAAAGAAGTCAGAGTTCCATTTCTTTTGATCTAAATACACCTGGACACCCACATCGTTATGGATCTTCATTGGTGGAGATAGAGCACTCACGACATATTGTAGTTCCAAATTATATATGGTTGTGTCCACACCCAATTGCGAAGCTATAGTTGTAATCAAGCCTTCGTACATGGTGTTTGCGTCATATATTATTCCTTCAATATTGTAGTCAACGTACTTGCCTGTGTGTAATTACAGCATAATAATCACATTACAAATGTAGAGCATATTGAGGGTACTTGTATAATCATACTTTTAACCACCTTACATAAACATAAATGTGGTTACGTAATTATGGTGTATAAGTTGTGTGTCTCCGTTAGTATACAACCACTAAAAAACACTTCAACTTCTACACCAACCTCATCAAACATTATACCATAGCTTTTACACTATTATTCTACATATTTTTGCACACAATTGTATTCAAATAAATCTATCAATTTTAGAGGTTCATACACGACAAATTCATACATGTAATAGTCCTGCATTTCACTAGTTATTTACCAACATATTTTTAGTAAATTTTAGCTATCAACTACCACAAATCATTTACAATGTATAATTTATTAATAAAACATAAAATTCTACCGAACATATAATCATAACAGTTGACGTGTGTATACATTTACGAAACAGTAATATCAACTTCTACACCAACTACATCAAACAAAATACCATAGTTTATACACCATTATTCAACATCTTTTTGCCTCGTAATTGTATACGAATAAATCTGTCAATTTTAGAGGCTCATACATGAAATAGTCCAGCATTTCATTAATTATTTACCAACACATTGTTAGTAAATCTGAGATACAAACTACACCAAATCATTTACACCACATAATATATTAATAAAACATAAAATTATACCAAAAATATAATCATAACAGTTGACTCGTGTACACATTTACGAAATAGTATTATCAACTTCTACACCAACTACATCAAACATTATACCATAGTTTATACACCATTATTCAACATCTTTTTGCCTTGAAATTGTATACGAATAAATCTGTCAATTCTAGAGGTTCATACATGAAATAGTCCAGCATTTCATTAATTATTTACCAACACATTGTTAGTAAATCTTGGATACCAACTACACCAAATCATTTACACCATATAATATATCAATAAAACATAAAATTATGCCAAACATATAAAGATAAATGTTGATGTGTGTACACAACTACGAAACACCATTATCAACACATTCATATCATGGTAATTAGGATGGTTTATTATACATAATTTTGGTTTAAGATATTATGGGTTCTAAATTGCTTTGTTTTTAGTAAACATAAAACTAAACAATACTCCAACCTATATACCAAGTACACTCAATATTATACCTTCGCCTTTTTTTACAACATTTATACTACATCCGTTGGTCGTAATTGTATACCAATAAAACTCACAAATATACGAGTTCATACACCATTTTATATATCAATACCACATAATAATTACCAAAAATACAATCATCAAACCAAATTAACCAAGTTAACTATTGACTGAACCTGTTAATTTACCAAAAAAATATTCATAGAACATGACCTTCATACTCCTTTTTACCATCAATTACGTTTTCATAAAATCAGTAAAAATATATATAATCATAAATCAAAAACTGATAATAATCAATCTAAAAAACGAATAAAATCAATTGATCTCTTATTTGGTTTTTAACAACATCTTAATATTCAATGCTAATTACATCACATTTACCTGATGATGCTTCCCACCGTCCGTTGTGTTGAATAAGAATCGAAAATCTATTAGTATCCATTGAAGAAGAATGTCAGGTCGGTGGAGAGAGAGAGCAGGGAGAAAGAGAGGTATAATTCTGCTAAAAATCTTTTCTTGATGTGAGGGAATATTTTAACCAACTTAAAATTAACGTGGAAGGTAAAACTTTTGGAAAAAAGTAAGGTAATTGAAGAAATCATGGGGATTCGATGTGAGAGAAAATTAAAACAATAAAATTAAACATTAAAACTAAACGTGGAAGGAAAAATAATTGGAGTAAAATTAGGGATATGGAGATAAACGTGCTTGTTTTATTATTATTTTGATTTTCTTAAAAAAAAAACTAAAAACATATTATTGTAAAAAAAACTATTGCTATATTAGTGTAAAACAAAACTATTGCTATATTGGTGTAATTAATATACTTAGATTGTATATTTAAGTTTTTTTCCCATAATAAACTTGAGTATCGACTATTTAGGAACTACATTTATAATAAATGTACTATAAGATTAGTGTAAAGTAAGTATTGTATTAATATGTTTGATTGCATCGGGGGCAGGAAAAATGCGGGAGGAAATTATAAAGTGAGAGAGTTAAAACCTTATCAACAAGGTCAAAATTTAGATAGCCAACCACTAAGTTACTAAGATCTCCACTTATAACCAATTACTTTATAGTTCATTCCAATTATTATGGATAATAAAGTATTCCATTATATTCTATTGATCATAGTTACAAATGTATTTTAACCATTATGTGAATTGAATTTATTGACTCTTATTAATCCATTTTAAGTTTTAAATCCATCTCTCAGTGAACAAAGAGTTAGTTATGTGGGTCGGTATTTTTTTTACTAAATAAAAATACATTAAAAAGGGCGATAAAAAAACCACATTAACCGCACAATATTATTCTGTCTCCTCTTAAAGTCACACCCTAAGGCCACATTCCACCTATCCATCATTGATAACTATTTATTCGCACTCAATATTTATATTTACTTATTTTTTAGCTAATCCCCTGCTCTCACTATGTCCAAATCCCAAAATAAAAGAAACAAAATGAAGAACTCTTCTTTTGGATTTTATTCCAATGACAAATTAGCTAAAGTTATTTTTAATTTACCTTTATGGAGGAGGATAAGTATGTACATGTTTATAACCACCTACATTTTATTTCATTTGGATAAGAATGTACATGTTTGTTACCACTTATTACATTTTGTTTCATTTGGATAAGTATGTAGATGTTTGTAACCACTTATTATATATTGTAACCACTTATTTTTATTTATTATTTCATTTGGATAAGTACCAAGTAAAATCTAAATTAAGTGTAATATGCTTGTAACCACTTATTTTTAGTTTTATTTAAATTGTATATTGATGAAAATGCATTTCATTATATTATACTCTATAGATAGTAATAATTAACAAATGCAATATGATTGCAAGTAAAATAAAATCTCGATTCTTATAAAGTTATCACGGAATATTATTCTATCTCCATTAAAATTTATTCATATTCGATATTTATATCCACCTCCTCTTGCCAATCTCCACTCTTATTATGTCCAAATCCCAAATTCAAAGAAACAAATTAGGAAAACTTTTTCTTCCTGGATTTTACTTCAATGAAAAAATAACTAAGTTATTTATTAATTTATCTTTATTGGCGAGGACAAAATAAGAAATATATTGAATTTTATCTAATATAATTTCTTATTTAATATTTTTATTAATATTTATTCACACCTTGTGTCTATATCCATTTTCTCATTCCAATTCACTCTCATTATGTTCAAATCCCAAAATCTAAAAACAAATTAGGAAAACTCTTTCTTCCTAGATTTTACTCCACTGAAAAAATAACTAAGTTATTTATTAATTTATCTTTATTGGCAAGGACAAAATAAGAAATATATTGAATTTTATCTAATATAATTTCTTATTTAATATTTTTATTAATATTTATTCACACCTGGTGTCTATATCCATTTTTCCATTCCAATCCACTTTCATTATGTCCAAATCCCAAAATTAAAAAATAAATCAGGAAAACTATTTCTTCGTGGATTTTACTTCCATGAAAAAATAGCTAAGTTAATTATTAATTTATCTTTATTGGCGAGGATAAATTAAGAAATATATTAAATTTTAGTCAATATGATTTTTTATTTAATATTTTTATTAGTATTTATTCACACCTGGTGTCTATATCTATTTTTATATTCCAATCCACTCTCATTATGTTCAAATTTCAAAATTTAAAAACAAATTAGGAAAACTCTTTCTTCCTGGATTTTACTTTCATGAAAAAATAGCTACGTTATTTATTAATTTATCTTTATTGGCGAGGATAAATTAAGAAATACATTCAATTTTAGTCAATATAATTTTTATTAATATTTATTCACACCTGATATTATATCCACCTCCTCATTCCAATCCACTCTCAGGCCAAACCCCAAAATTAAGGAAACAAAATCAGTATCCCTTCTTCCTGAATTTTATTCCAAAGAAAAATTAGCTAAGTTATTTATTAATTTACCTTTATTAGTGAGACTAAATAAAAAAATAAATTGAATTTTAACTAATATAGTATCTTATTTAATGTTTCACCAATAAAAGAATATACACTTTATTTTATTTTTTAAAATTCTAGTACTAGTAAATTCTCCTATTCACATCCCTTTCATGCCTATATAAAGAAGGCTACCACCATCTCCATTCTTCAACAACAAAAAAAAAAATCACCTCATTCACTAAAGAAACTTCATATGTCCAATCTATATAACAAAAAATAAGAACATGGCTAATTATTTTGAAATATTTTTCTATATCTCAATATTTCTTCTTAGTATCTTGTCCTATTATTTTTGTTTTAGAAAAAATAACAATTCATCATCCATGAAAAATGCTTATAAACTTCCTCCTGGATCAATGGGATGGCCTTATATTGGTGAAACTCTTCAGCTTTACTCTCAAGACCCTAATGTCTTCTTCATTAACAGGCAAAGAAGGTATCATTTCAATTTTTGTATTTTTTACTACGTACGTACATCCCTGCCCTTTGTACAACCAACCAGAGTTAACCTGATAAGCGTTTTACTTCCAATGTGAGACTTTCTGGTACTAACAACATTATTAATGTGTGTTTTTTTCAGGTATGGTGAAATTTTTAAGACAAAAATACTAGGTTGTCCATGTGTGATGTTGGCAAGTCCAGAAGCTGCTAGATTTGTACTAGTGAATCAAGCAAATTTGTTCAAGCCAACTTATCCTAAAAGTAAAGAGAATTTAATTGGTCAATCTGCACTTTTTTTTCATCAAGGAGATTACCATAATCACCTCAGAAAACTTGTTCAAGCTTCTTTAAATCCAGAATCCATTCGTAATCAAATCCCTCAAATCGAAGAATTATCGATTTCTGCATTGAATTCTTGGGCTGGAGGACATGTTGTCAACACTTATCATGAGATGAAAAAGGTTGGTGATCTTACTTTATAAGATTTACAGTCAGTTTGACCAAATTTTCAAAAAATCTGTTTATTTTGAAAATTACTTTTTGTTCGTAATCTTTTCCCAAAAAGTACTTTTAGAGAGTAATCGTTTATGCTTGGTTAATCATTTTGAAAAATATTTTATTTGTGCCTGAGAACTCAAAAGTACTTATTTTATGCTAAAAGATTGATCAAAGATTTCGACTTTATAAAACAAGCTTTTTTTTTTAAGTTCGGCCAAATAGACTTTTAATTAGTTATTTATGTTGATAGTGTTATAAAAAGAAAAATCTTGACTTTTTTTTGTGTGTGTGTGTTAGTTTTCGTTTGAAGTAGGTATACTTGCTATATTTGGACGTTTGGATGGTCATGTGAAGGAAGAATTGAAGAAGAATTATAGCATAGTTGATAAAGGTTACAATTCATTTCCAATAAATTTGCCAGGGAGTCTTTACAGAAAAGCCCTTCAAGTAAGTGTCATTTTAGTCATATCAATTATTTATGTAGTTAATATCGAGGTGCACAGAAACTGATCCAATCGCGTTATTATGTGTAGGCAAGGAGGAGGCTTGGGAAGATTTTAAGTGAAATAATAAGAGAAAGGAAGGAGAAGAAGGTACTAGAGAAAGGGTTGTTGAGTTGTTTCTTGAATGCTAAAGAAGAAAAAGGATTATTGGTATTAAATGAAGATCAAATTGCTGATAATATAATTGGAGTTTTATTTGCTGCACAAGATACAACAGCAAGTGTTTTGACTTGGATTTTAAAGTACTTTCATGATAATCCAAAGCTTCTTGAGTGTGTCAAGGTAAAAACATCTAGAACATTCTATTTTTTAATTACACTTTTATTTAATTAGTCAATAATTTTGGTCTTGGCATTTAATGTTTGTCAATAATTATGTAGGGTGAACAGAAAGTGATCTGGCAGTCAAATGAGCAAGAAAATCATGGGTTGACATGGACACAAACAAGAAAGATGCCTATCACTAACAAGGTAAGTTAATAAATTTAAAGGCAGAGTTAGAATTTTGTGTTTATAGATTCTCAACTTTAGAAAAGATATAGATTTTGAATCTTGGTCAGACCCTTTCTCCAAATCTTGCGTATAGCGGGAGTTTTTAGTGCACCGGACTGTCCTTTTATAGCTTACCCTTTTTTGGATAAATTTTAATATATATATTTGTGAATTTTAAAAGCAAATAATACAGGATCTGAACTAAAGCTACTGAATTTTACTGAATCTATTAGCAGAATTGTAGCTCCACCTTTGTTACTAATTGAGAGACATGACTTACTAAGACTTTCTTAACAAAAGTCTTAGGGCTATGATAGTCAAATATTAATTAATTAACCTCTTGACTATGTTTGTTGTTTAGGTTGTTTTGGAGACACTGAGAATGGCTAGCATTATATCTTTCGCATTTAGAGAGGCTGTGGCTGATGTGGAATACAAAGGTAAGCCAATTTTGAAAAAGTACTTAAATTATATATTGATTGTGATATAAATATTTTTCAATCATTACTGTTGTTTAACTTGTTATAGCATTATATAGATTCATGTTGTTCGGATCCTTCAAAAATGACCTCATACTTGTGTCAAATTCTCCCAAAAATGAATAACTTTTGGAAGATTTGACACATGTCCAACAACATTTTTCAAAGATGCAAGTAACGTATATACAATTTCTTACATACTCGGTGCATAGAATTTAAACTCATTGAAAATATGGTGTGTAGGGTACCTAATTCCAAAAGGATGGAAGGTAATGCCTTTGTTCAGAAATATTCATCACAACCCAGAGTTGTTTCCTGATCCACAAAAATTTGAACCTTCAAGATTTGAGGTACAACAATACCCTTATGATTTTATTTTCCTACCCCCATATATACTTTATAGTTAAAAATAATAATAATGACAAATGAAAATTGTACATTAATTATATTTATTCATATTTAATATTTTACAGAATGCGCCGAAACCCAATACATTTATGCCATTTGGCAGTGGAGTACATGCTTGTCCAGGGAATGAACTTGCCAAGCTGGAAATTCTAATTATGACACATCATCTAGTCACTAAATTCAGGTATTTTTTTTTCATTTTAATTTAATAATGTCCTTCCAATAATCATATGATCATGACATGTTAAATCATGTTTGTTTAATGAGTTAGTGAGTAATTATTAGTGTTTCCTCCAAAGTATTTGTAACAAACTTCATTAAACAGATAAAAGTAGATAAATGTGTGTATGATTTTTGGACTAATAGTAATAACTATGACTCAGAACCAGAGAGGTTGAGACTGACTAAATCGATGATAAGTCGTTATATTCTTGTGTGACCACCTCTTATTCAAGACACACATGCAATATATGAAATACACATCGAAGTTGTGGATCTAGACGTCTACTTTAAATTATTTATCATATTCATTATCATGTTATAGCTGTTGTGTGATTAATGATGTTATTCATGCAAGATAGATTCGATCTGCCTCTTAAAAAGAATTTGAGACATAGTTGATTGATCGATTTTTTGTTATTTACAGGTGGGAAGTGGTAGGATCTGGTAGTGGAATTCAATATGGACCATTCCCAGTCCCATTGGGTGGACTAGCAGCAAGATTTTGGAAAGAATCAACCTAGTGGCTCTTTTGATTTGCATATCTCAAATGATTTCATCAATCTTATCCAAGATTGTTGCTCACCCCCCCCCCCCCCCCCCACCCCACCCCAAAAAAACTATATAGGGGATGAAAGAGATCTCCAAATTTCATTAGTACTTATATATTCAAGAATTTACTTAATTTTGAGTACCTTTACAGCTTGCAACATTTTGTACTATTTCAATTTTTTCAAGAATTGGAATTCACAAAGTGTAAAATTTGATGACTCAATTCTTTTGGTTTCTTTAATTTAGCTTTCGTTTGACAAAAAAGGCAAATAGACTTTGCCGATGTGTTGGGATTGGCAAAAAAGGGGATGTTTTTATTTAAGTATCTTGTGGATTTGCCATGTGTCTTGTGTTGATTACAAGTCGTTGTTGTAAGGTCCTTATCAAAGAGGCTATTGAGGAGCCAAGTGTTGGAGTTTATATTGGGTGAGGTAAAAAGTGGTGGGTGATCTCTAAGCTGGAGAGCACAATACACCCAAAAGGAAAAAAAGGGGTGGCGTGGGTGGGAAGGAGGGGGTTGGGGGAGGGGGGGGGGGCTTATGATTGACCTAGTACACTGCTAAAATGTGGCTACTACAGTTTGTGACTTGTGAAAATTTTTACCCTTCTGGTTCACTGCATGTACTGTTTTATGTGTATGGATTTATCTTTGTTAAGGAGCGCTTTATTTGTAATGTGAATTTCTTAATTTGATTTTGGATTAAATCTGACTCCAATATAAATATCGAACACCAAATGAGACAAAAAAAGAAGAGGAGATAGTGCTCCTAGATGAGAGTTCCTACACAGCAAACATTTAACAAAATCATGACTCATCAATCAAGATGTCAATTGTTTGTTGTCTTAAAACCTCTTCCTTCTCAAACATATAGACTGAATCTTAACTGAAAAGAGATTGGGTATAGAACACTAATAATAAAGGGAGATATGAGATAGGCCCCAATTAGTTTGGTATTCCTTCCTTGTTTCGTTTGTTCTAAAAAGATTGATACATTTCTATGTTTAGAAAATACTATTTAGTCTTACATTACTTTTTTACAGTTGCTTACATGTTCTTATAAAAAATGGCATAGCGTGTCATAAGAAAAGGGAATTTGCTTCTAAGTGAATTCTAAAAGTTAGCCCATGAAATGTGGATTGCTCAAAAATCATATAAAGTGATCAATGAACATAACTCATCACTCACCGACCTGGGAACTCAACACCCCGGGCGCGTACATGAGTTGACATGTGGAGTGTCGACAATATAATATAGGGGTCCAATATCTGGTAAATCATGAATTGGGACAGGCCTAACTTTGATATCAAAAGAAAATGGACCTTGTGTCTAACTCACCCCAAAAGCTAGTTCATGAGATGAGAGCTGCCCAAGACTACATAAAAAAGACCAAAGAATACATCACCCACAGAGTGGGAACTCAACAACTTTTGGTAGGTCTAGATGGTTACAAAAACCAAGTAGTTTGGTACTGAAATAGTTTTTGGTATTTTATGCATATTTAGAGTATGTGTCAACCCCGCATTCGATCAAACACTTTCAAACAATGGGATGGAACAACATACACCAGTGAAATCTCATAAGTGGGTCTGGGGAGGATAGAAGGTAGAGTGTAAGAGATAGCATATTAGCAAGAACTTAACAATGCATTTCATTTTAGGGGGGCAAAATAGCAGAAATACATCCCAAAGATCCAAGCTATGATCTATTTACAAGATGAGATTAGAGATGCAGCCAATCTCTAAAGAAGAACACAGGCACTTACCTTGAATACACTAGGATCCCACCTCTGTTGACTCATATGAACTACTTTGATTAAGTCTAGCTTTTATGCAACATATTACAAGTAAATTTGCACTCCTCACCTCTCAAAATTCCCCACTTAATGAAAATAGAAGATGTAAATCATGGTAAAAAAAACTCGAATTCGAGGTTCTGTAAAGAAGAAGTTTTCATCTAATGCTTGTCAGCAGCTGCTTGAATTCATTCTGCTAATCATTCTAAACTTTCCTACAGTTCAATACTCCAGAATTTTGGCCATTTTAACTGTGGGAGAAGGATTGGCTCGGAGTCCTAGGAACCCGAAAACTGTGATTTCTCTTAAGGTGCCAGAGTCCTAATTGCAACATCTGCCAATGACAACATATACTGCTATTAATTCTGAGATTGAGAAATAACAATGCATTTGGAAGAAATCGGAAAGATGTCAACTAACTGAAGCACAGGAGAGGCAATCGATACAAAATGGATATAAATAAAGGACTATCAATATACAAGAGTATCCAGTATAGATTCTTATTTAAGTAGAACAACTAGTACAAAGATATTATAATACAGATGTGCTAAGGAAGGAATTGTTTCAATGTGTGCTGAGCACCAAGAATGATTATACAGAAGCACTAACATTATGTAGAAGCAAGTACAAACCAGAACAATTCAAGCATCCGCCGAAGCTGGAGCAGAGTATTTAAGAATAGCTGCAAGTATCCTTTCTTTGTCTCTGGTTGGAAAAGCTTCCAATAGGACTCCATTTTTATAAAAGTGAAAAAGAGGTACTGTCTGCACAAAGTCAATCAAATTTGAGATAATCAATTTTTTGTAGCCTAAGCAATTCGAGATGTAAAAGTTCTAGTTGCATTGAAGACTTCTAAATTGATTTTAAACCATTAAAAAGTTTCACCTTGATTCGCAGTCGTTCAGCAACCTCAGATTGTTCATCATACTCATCGATCACCTGTAGATATGGCAATGTTATTCACACTATTTTCATTTCATTGTAGGAAAAAAGTGAAACGGAGATGCATTTGCTACTAACAAGTCTAGACTAATACAGAAATGCTCCATGCTTCGACAAAAAATGCAATGAATAGGTTAGTATCAGTTTAAATGCATCCAAAACCTTCAAGGAGAAATGTAGATAACCATTTGTTTGCCAAACATCCTCGTGATGTTTGATATTTACGAGGAAGAGATGAAGTGAAGTGATCGAGGCATTTCCTTTTTAATATTATGTCTAATGTAGTACTTACATTGTGTTTTAAGAAGACAACTGGTGCTTGTTCATCACCAGCTCCCCTGCATAATTTTTGAAACCCCTGCTCTATGTACTTGCAGCTGCCACAGGCGGTGCGATAGAAGTCTACCACAACCAAAGAACCAGCCTTTTTCGCTTTTTCCAGTATTATGGAGAATTCCTCATCAGTATTAAATTCTCTTACACATTCAACAGGACATAGCTCGTCCTCTTCGTCAAGGAGTTCATCAATGTTGTCATGAACCGTGCTCTGAATTTCTGAGCATTGACGCACTAGACTTTGAAGTGTGACATTCGAATCTGCATGTCTAAGTTTTGAACAAAGTTTTGTCTTTGGATGATATGATTCACTGCTTCTTCTACAGGAAAACGAGTGAAGCAATGTATGGGCTGATTCACCATCTAGTAGATTTATGCTTCGAAAACTCAAGCTACACTGCCAATCAAGAACACTTAGTATTTGCATGAGTCTGTATTAAGAACTATATTTCCTCCAGATGGAAAGCTTTTAGAGATTTTCGACAAGCAAAAGCTAACATCCACACATAATAAAGCGACAATTCCTTGTGTTTTTTCAGATCAAATTCTCATTTGATGAGATCACACTGTAGAGTCTGCTGAAATCAGAAGGCCAAACTTTTAGGAATGGAAACGGAAAAAGAAATTTTGTTGTATACAATAAAGAGGCTGCCACATGTATTTCATAAATTTGTAAACTGGGAAGGACAAAAACAGATTAAAAAAAGAGATCAGTCTGATTCTCACTGATTAAAACAAACAAACAAACAAACAAGCAGAAGCATGTTGTGAGGTCAAGAAGAAACCATCTTGCTACATCTACAACAACAAAACTAGAGAACACAACACGTAGTTGTATCCATTTCAGCATGATCCTGCACTTCAACAGAGCTAAACGATGTTATACGAGTCTATTTACATACAGATCGAATATGCTACATTAGCAAAGGAAGAGTTAAAAATTCTTGCTCCAGTGAAAAGTAGAGTCTATAACAAAATATGAGCTCTGAAGGATTCAGTATGCTATAACGGTTCTAACTCTAGCTATATCTTTCTTCGTCTGTTCACCTTGGTTATACCAGCTAATCGTTTTAAGAACCAAAGCTAGTCCCTTGGCTTTGTGACTTATGGACTCATAATTAAGAAAATTTGGAAATCATTACAACTGTCACTAAACGATAAGGCCAAAAATAAGTGCAGTTGCGAGAAAAGGGGATAAATCTATAAAATGCAAAACTAGATTATCTCCATTAAGGCATTTTAACCCAAAGTATCACAATCCTGAAAATCCATCCTATAAGCCTCTTGAAACTGGAATTACTTTAACTTCCTTTGCATTTGCTATCTTAATACCCACTATTACAATGTCTATTAAAGACAACAAGAACAAATTCCACTAAGAAAATTCTTAAGTTCTTTTATAGACCAAACAGGTGGCATGTGTGGTGCAATGAGGGACAATTGGCACATAACAATCGACCCCATTTGAGCACCGCCGACCTCATTGGTCACAGTTGGCATCCCTCTTGGGTCCAGGCCACCAATCCCAATCGTGGCCCCAAGCATTGATAGAACTGCTCTGATAACAATGTTATAGACTAAACAGTAGTGCCCAACCAAAAGATTAGTCTTTTAGTGATAGAGTTCAATTTAGCCTAAAAACATTGGTACATAACAAGTTCAAGTAGAGATAAAGACAAAGCAAGGAATGCCCACAAGCAAATAGCATTAGATAATGAACCCTTAATTAGAGACTCTCTCCATCCCAATTTAAGTGTCTTACTTTCCATTTTGGTCTGTCCCGAAAAGAAGGCTATGTTTATTAAGTTTTTCAATTACAACATTCTACGCGATAAGTTTAAGACTACAAGATTTAAAGAACTATACACCCTTTTATTTTAAGAGCACAAGATTCAAATATCTCCCTAACTCCGTGCTCAATCAAACTTAGACACTTAAATTGGGACGGAGGCAATATAAGTCTGCAAACAATAAGATAAATCACCCACAAAGATAGAATTCTACAACATTCTGTTGAACAAAAGTTAAATAAGATCAACAAAAATCAAGAAAAGGTAACATTTTAAAATTGGTAAACTAAAAAGCAGAGCAAAAATTGAATCAATAAGATGAAGAAACAATAAGTTTTAGAAGAGATCTGTAAATTACCAGTTAGAAGCAATGGCGCTCGTCAGCAACACAGCAATAAAGAAGCAATTTTTATTAGCGTATTTCATTTGGATGAAAAAAAGGACACGTTTGGCTACTATCATTTTATCCATTTCACATGTTGCTGTCCTTCTTCAACTTGAGTTTTGGGCCCTTCACAGTTTTTAGACCAATCAAGTTGCTGATTTTCTATTTTCCACCCTTTAGCTCAAGTCAAATTTTAGGTTGGTTGATTGGGAACAAATTATTTTGAGATAAGTTATTCTGTTATGGGTATGAAATAACTTATTTATTATTATGATATAAATGGTGGGATAAACAATTGAAGGAATATTTAACATCTCCAATAAAAAGCAGGATAAAATAATCATTTTATCTCGAAATTATTATACCTTATATCTTATATTAAACGACTCCTTAGAAATTAGACCGAGGAATCTATATAGGCACTGGCTGCTCATTCCCTTTTTTGAAAAAATGGATCAGCATGACAACGTATAGATTTAATTGGCAATAAATAGCTTAATTTTATTTATTTGGCAAAAAAAGTTTTTTTCAATATTTATTTGGCATTAAATAGCCATATTTATTTTTCTTGAAAATTGTCTTCTTCTTCTTTTAATTTTCTTTCTCACACGTTATTATTATTTTTTTCTCTCTCCTTATTACTTGTTATCTTCAAATTTAAAACTATTGCATAAAAATAGGAAACATGTATTTCCACCTTTTTTTTTCTCTTTCTTCCTTTTTTTTTCCTCTCTCTTTCAAGATTTAGTATTTCTATCTTTTTCTTTAAAATATCTCTATTAGAGATCAATTATAACAATAACTCTTCACTAAATAACTCAAATAACACCAAATTTTTTTATATTGATTGTCTGCGTTGTTTTTTTTAAATAAGCATTTTTACATTCTTTATCTTGTAGTTGGATGTAAGATTTTTTTAAAATGATTTTTTGTGTTTTCTATTATATTTCAATTGGTAAGAGTTGTTTATTCTCAAAAGAGAAATGTAGAAAGTGATGAAGATATGTAGAGAGTTATGAAGATTGTAATGACAGTGTGAAATCCTTTGAGGAAATGGGTGAACTGAAAACGAAGATGAGTTTGGAAGTCGTCAATTGTAAGTACTAATGCATAATAATGTGATTTTGAAAATTTTCTACTTACAACATTGATTTCAACACATGCAAACTCATCTCGATACTCAAAGCCAAGAAGAATTTGATTCTTATTTAATGTGAAACATGAGTTCATATACATTGAGGCAGAATTTTATAGCAATCTAATGTATACGTCTTCAAACTGAATGTATGCGCAGTTGGTATTATGTATATGCAGTTGAAAGCATGTATACAAATCTAATTTTATTTATTCAAATATTTTATGAAAGGTAATATATCTATACATATCAATATCTACAAATTATATTTATGTATGCTAATAATGTATACAAACAAAATGTAAGTAATGTCCATATTATAGTGTGAATGTATGCTTAATTAAATATAAACTTAATTGCATGTATTCAATTGAATACATACTTATTTGCAGTAGATTTCAACGTTCACCACATACTAGATGTATATATAAATATATCTTGGACAACTAATACTAAGTTTAGATTATGCTAGTGGATACACAAACAAAATATGAAAATAAATTGTGTATACATAATAATGCAAACGTATATTTGATCAAATATATTTAATTGAATACACGAACAAATCTATAGTTATTCATACACTAAATAGATGCATATTATAGTTTATATTTAATATAAGTATGGATTGCGATTCTCACCATAACTTCTAGCAAATAATTGAGAAAAATAATTTATTGATAGTAGAGACTCGTAAGAACATCCTTTGAAAGAAGAATAGTCATAATTAAATACTTTTGCTAATTTTAGGAGATTTATAATTCTAAATAAACCTTTTATCAGTTTTAAGGAGAAATGATGGGAAGTTAGAAGAGAGAGATGGTAACAAATATTTTTAATATTTTTTTTAAAAATTATTTATGGTTAGAAGTTAGAAGAGAGAGATGGTAACAAATATTTTTAATATTTTAAATTAAAAATAATTTGAAGAGGAGATGCGTGTGAATAGAAATTTTCTTTCCTATTTTTATGCAGAATAGACGTATGAGCTATTATATGCCAATTCTTTTAAGGATTTTATTTGCTGAATATTTATGTGGCTAAAACATGTCAATTTAATCTACGAGTTGTATATATATGTCAATTCCTCTTACAGTAATGGATCTATTCCATCATCTCTAAACTAGTCTACATTCAATTTACTCTAATACTCAAGAAAGGCTAATCCCATGGCTATTGAACTCTCCATATGCAGGTACTAAGATTCCTTGTAAAACCTCTTTCTCAGATGTTTCTCTTAACCTCTTCTCACTTCTATAGATGTCTTTCTATGATCGTTACCCGCATTGACTATGTATGATCCCCTCAACCAAACTCTTAAGAGTAATAAATAATGCTTACATCAGCCTATTCAATATTGACAACTCAAATATACTATATAGGCACACATGAAAAATCATAAACTTAATTGGAACCTCGTCTGACTACATACGATCTTGGGTACACCTCTTAGAGCTCTAATGACATAGCCGCACTTTATTGCTCTCATCTAGAAGTCAGAATCCCACACTTGTACCACTCACACTTATCAAAAAGTAACACCTTAATTTCTCACCTAATTTATGTCAAACCTACTCGATCAGATTTCGAACTACCATCATCACCTTCATGTTGCCATCCTTTTGATCACGACACTCATCTCAAATTCAAGCTTAGTGTCTATTACTAAACACGGATATCAATATAATTGCTCACATACTATACTAACTTACAACTACTAGATAAAATAAAGAAACATTCGCCCACTAAGACCTCATAAAAAGTAGTCAATCTTTATCTCTCTGTCTACATACTTACAGTCTACCGTCACATTCCATTTCACGACTTAAATACTATTTACTCATTCACTATATATGACGAGTCACTGAATGTATATATTTTTAACCCGCAGTCTGTCAAATAATAGTATAGAAAGATGTCGAACCCACAGAGATTGATTTGTCTATTCTACAGATGTTTCTTGTTTTAATTACTATTTAAGAAAATCAAGAATATTTGAATGGTGAATTAATTAATTATTAATATAAAAGGTAGAGAAAATAATTTAGTTTTCACAATAAATTAAAAGGTGCTGGGATCTTGACTTCACTCAATATTTCTATATAAAGTAAATTCTTTATTCCTCAATTTATATTTCTCATAAAAGTATAAATACCTCTCACGATTATATTTATATATTATTACTGAAATTGAACAATTAAATGCACTCCTCTCGGTTATACAATTTAATTGTCAAAATATTAATATTTAAGAACGAGAAATATGTACTTGAACTAAAACATGTTCTTCTAAGTAAGTCCCTTTCGATTACCTTACTTGTTATAACTAATTATTACACTATTCGCCTCTCTCGATTACAAATAAGTGTAGATTTAATTATAACAAAAAATAGATAGATGCCACTAAAATATTAACAATATGTCAATACTTCAATTAACGGTATTACTTCTTCCACCTCTCTCGATTACAGAATTAGTAATATGTTAATACGTAGTAAACAATAGATATATGTTAATAAATAAAATAACATCTAACTATAAAACAAATAAAAATTAAATATATAGCTTAAGTTCACTCACGTAAAATTTAGAAATAATACTTACTATTTTATAGAAATATCAAGATCCATCATTTTTCCAACACAAAGAAAATTACTCCATAATAGAATTGGTACAACTAATGAAAATATTCTTCTCTACTAAATAAGAAAATAGAAAAAATATTCAATAAGAATAATTCCACTATTTAATTAAAAGCAGGAACTTAAATAAATATATGTTGCGTTTTTCTTTTGCCTTTTTTCCACTTCTCCCTTTGCAGCTCATTTCCTCGTGTCATTTATAACATTTCTCTGAAGATGGAAATCACCCTTTTTCTCTAAATTTGTCCACTTGCAAGTTGAGATTGTTGACAACTTTAAAATGGCAAGTCCAATGCATATCAACCTTTGACAAAGTTTCATTTCCAACTTTTCCTTTGCTTGTTTTTCAATTTGGTAGGTTCATGCTACTACAATTTTCAACTTGTGTTTTCAACATTTGCTGCATTTTTCTTGAATTTCTTTTCTTTCTTCTTTGTTCTTCTTTCCATTTTTAGCTTGTGGGTTCCATACAAAGAAAAATGTGTCCAACTCTTTTCCATATTTGAACAACTTCTCGTTCCTCTCTTTTGTAATTCTTTAATATCTTCATTTGTGTTGGATAATCTCTTGTGAATCAGCACTTGTATTTCTTTTGTCACATATCTACTTAGTTGACATTTTTTAAATTATATTGTAACATTTTCTGCAAAGAAAGATTAAAAATATTAGTATTAGAATTAAATAACAACTAGTATATATATGATATTTTTCTCTTATCAATACATCATTGTCTAATTAGTTTTATAACCCTCTGAATATCATGGGGCTCTCCTTTTAAAAATCACAGGCCTAGCTTAAATCTATCGCATCACGAATACTTGGCTCTTATATTCAACACTTATACTTGGTCGATACTAATGCATTAACACCTCATCATAAAATTCTCTCTGGTTAAAGTATACTCTAACTCATCCATACTAGTAACTCTTACTCCACCTTCTCTTATGAAATCTACACCAACTCATCACTTCTTAGTCTACCAATAAGAAAAAAATCCTCATTAATATCTTACTAGGTGCATGACTGCAACAACGTAATTTACCTCGTCACTATCTTCCTTTCTTAGATTACTATACCTATGCATGCATTATTCTAACTCTGGGCACTTCTACTACTACTGGCTCATAACATCATAACTCATATTATCTTTTCGGGTGAAAATACTACCCAAGCTCTAAAACACAGTTCCTCATAAGGGTCTCAACTGAAATAAGATTTAGAAAAGAGAGTCTGAGAGTATATCTCACTTTTAGCTTAAACGCACAATTCATATGAATAAGAGTGCATTCTTTCGAATCAAAACACTTAAGCTCACTTATGGCTTCTCTCAAGCCCCTCTACAGTCTCATGACTTTCTGAATACTTTTGCTTAGAGTAACTCATCGATAAGGATATGAGCTTTGCTTTTCAGTTACCTTGACTATGAGGGGTAGTCGAATGGATCTGAGAAATGCACGAGTTAGAATAAGTTCCTTATAACACTGTTCTGTTGCACGATTTAGAGTATGAAAGAATGGAAACTTTTCTTAAATGTCTGTAGTCCCTCATTTATAGAAGAGGGGCCCTCACAATAATAAATAAGATCCTACCGACACGGCTTCATAGACACCCTAGGACACTTGGACTCTTTGCTCTGATACAAAGTTTGTCACACCCCGAGCCCTATATCCTGGACGTGGTCGACACTCGAGAACCATTGCTGGTCCCCAAGTGAACCCTTGGCCTAGCTGACTACTCAGCGGAAGACTCACTCAAGCAATAATAGACTTAAAAATAAATTTTGGTCTCAAAATAAAATTCAACTCGAATATATGAAAATACTCATTGCAATAATTATAATAGTTTGCAAAACATCTTTAAAGGAAAGAAAATACTGAAAGACTCCTCGACTCTATCTATCTATGAAGCTTCTAATGTTTAAGATATGTGTCGGGACAAGACCCACGACGCCTCAAAACAACAAAACTAAAAGTAAATGTGAAGTCCTCCAGAATACAAGGAGGCTCACCAAAACTGTCTAGAGTGTAAAGTGATCTCAACAGAGCGTCTGTTGATGATCCTGAACACCTATATCTGCATCATAAAAAGATACAGGTTTAATGACATCAGTACATTTGAATGTATGATTATGTAATATAGCCGAGGCAAAATACTGAAAGAGAAGACTGCAATAGATAACAATGTACTGAAGCTGAATGTAATGAAATAAAGAAGTTAAATCATTTAAAGCTTTACAAAATACTTTCTCATCTCTGAACTCAACATAATAAGTGATATATAAAAATACACTTTAACTCTATTGGGAGATTCTCTAACCGACAACCATCATTGTGAGCTAAGTGATGATACGACGTCTTGTTCACGCTGCCAGAATTGTCCTATATCGTGCTGGGATATAGAACCTCTCAACTAAGTGGATCCATTAAGCAATAAGAATTCATCTAAAAAGTATGATCCTGTACCCATGTTGGCAAGACAATACAATACGATATATTATGAAACAATACGTAACAACCATCCAAACAAAGTGTTAGCTGGAGGTTTGGTGGATCAAGTTGGAATTTAATAATCAATGAGGTGTCAAAGACTTTCACGCTCTATACACTGAGCTACAGACGCGTTATTAAACCTCATTATTTTGACTAAGGAAAAAGAATTTTGTTTTTATTCACCTAATTTAATAAGTTTTTCAAACTTATACACTTCTTTGAGTGTTCATATATAAATGCATTTAGAGGGTTCTCCAAATGTGAATAAAAAAGGCTCTTAATTTAAAGGAAAGGTGTATAACTCATAAACACTGTGAAAGATGATCGGAGCAAAATCGATGGATTGTGTATTTTATATTTGCTCTAGAAGTTGTGATTTTACTACCAAAAAAGAATCGCTCCAATGTCCTCTTTGATTCACTAAGAAACAAAGTTAATGTTTTTCATAAACTAAATACATTTGTATTGATATTATAGAAGAATTTTTGTTCTTTTTTCTCTGATTTTCGTCACATTTTTTCACTGAAGAAGAAGCACACTCTTCTGCTTTGATTAACAGTTAAGAGTAACTGTTCCACCAAATTTTGAATCAAAGAAAAACTTCTTTTTAATGAATTGGGTCGGATTGAACCAAATTATTGAATTCTAAATTAGTGGATTCTGAATTCTCAAAACAAGACAACAATTATTTAAGGGTGAATTATTTATATATATTAAAGTAAAATTTGTAACACATATACACGATTGAACTAAATTACTGAATTCTATCAACCCCATAACTTCAACAATAGATCGACTTCTCCTAATTATCTAGGTCTTTTCAACTAGAAGTCCATGCAAGTTGTGAATGAAGTAAATTTTATATATGTATTTAACTTTCCGTTTATTTATTTTTTCTTTAATAGGGATCAGGATACACAGCTTGTACATACAAACCTAAAGAATGTTTTGTTATGTTCAAAAGATGGATAAATCATGATCCTCTATAATGTTTATCATTCTTTACGAAAGACACCCAATCATCTATGTTCCGCATTCCATTTTACATAGTGGAAGAGCAATAAATAGACATTGCAAAGTTCAAAAGATTCTTGCAAGTTACAAGAAGACAAGTTATCTTCAAGTTGCTTGATCTGCTTTCTGATTAATGGCATTTCGCTAATCTTGTAGTGAATATCGTCATATGTAGGTTGCAGGATGATCTCCTCAAGAGAGCCTCCTATTTCTAGAAAATATAACGCAAACTCAAAATCGCTTGTACACCCTGTGAAACCAATTAACTTTACCACCTTTAGATGTTTGTGAACAAAACGATCAACCAACTGAGACGTATGTTCAAATTGACGATGATAAGCCATAATCTGCGACAAAGACCTCCCATCAGGACCAAATACAATGGCTATATGAAAACTTAGTCACAAGTTACTTTACCTCTTTATACAAGATGTCAGTGTATGTTATCTGCCTCGATAGAAAAATCAAACAGGCTCAGGATATAACATGATAGAATATAAATGATATATGAGAAAGTAAAGACGATATATTTACTTACCCGAGCAGTGACACTAGACAACAAAGGAGATGCCTTCTTCAACAACAAGTTATTGCCTTCTTCGATCAATAATTTAGGAATAATGGAAAAGTTATTGTTGAAACAGCGAAGTTTGCTTCTTCTTCTTCAACAACAAGAAGTTGCTTCATATTCTACTATTGAGTATCTTCCCAGTTTCCATGATGGTGGTGATAACCACTCTGTTTTGTGGAACAAGTCAACAATGGGAGTGTGCTATAAGCTTTTTTTCTATATATATCTCTGATTTTCGTCTCCGAGAGACTTTAATATCTATAGAATGTCAGAAACAGAAGTTGAGGTGGTTAGACTTATACTCCAATATGCTCCCAGAATATATAGGAGTCTATGGTTCTATTGTTATTGTTGCTGGAGATACACATCCGTCTTGTCATGTGAAACAATATACGAGAAATAAATGATTAATCTGCAATGTCCAATAATAATAATAAAATACTACTAAAGCGAAATAAAGAGAAAGAAAAAATGATAATATCTCAAATGGTTCATGACTCAACTTTGATAGTTCTCTTAGAAAGTCAGTCAATTTTGATTTATACCCTTAATGGAGAGACTTTGGATTATAAAATAAAGTTTAATGACTTTTGTGAATTTTTCAGAGTTGAGTGACCGTTGAGAAACTATCTCTTAAAAACTTTGAAAAAGAAGACGACAAATAGAAATGAAGAAAATGATCGATAATGGGTCGGGCATTATCCTTATACAAAGCATGTTATGTCATTTTGACTGTCTTCACTATTTCAGTCATTCATTTTTACTTGTTCGGTATTGATTTAACACATCTCTTAAAAACTAATAAATAAAATGACAATTTTACTATATCACTTAATTACTCGTAATTTTACTCTTCATAGGAAGCTGAGTAAAATGTAGGAAAGATATAAGTGGAGGCTCTCATCCCAAATAATGTTGTACCATATGATCATGCAAATCTAAGCACTAAAGGTTATCGATAATTTATTTACAAGTAACTAATACTTAAAATTGTTATGTTTCTGTCTATGTAAACGTTATATATTTGGCATGAGATTAAAGTTATTGTCTAATAATGGTTATTATTTTAGCAAGCATGATATCCAAATAACGTAAAGTAAGTGGGAGTTTGGTCATAAAAATCAATTATCGTTTATTTTATTTGAAATTTTTGAAGTTGTAGTTGTATTTGGTTATACTTTTAGCAAATAATATTTAGAATTTGAATATATTTTTTCTAAATATAGATTATACCATTCAATTTCTAAAAACAAGCAAAATCAGCCAACTTGATTAATTTATCTGATTTATGCAATCAAATCTACTCTAAAAGAGCAATATTTCAAAATAGATAGTCACATAATATCACAGACTCAATCTCATATACGAGTTACTACATACTATTACAAATAATTTTTCAATTGTACTAGCTCCGCCCTTGATGGGAAGAAGACAAATGAGAATTAGATATATTAGGAAAACATCAGCTTGTAAATTGTAACGACTCAAAATTATCAAGTGCAAATACCAGCAGTTACTGCTGTAATGTGTTTTGCTTAATAAATACTATAATATAGGTTTGAACATAATATACTCGTTCAGTAGAATTCAAACGATGATATCACCAATTTAACCCCTGCTGGCAACTTAGCTTCAAGTTGCTTGATCTGCTTTCTGATAAATGGTATTCCGCTAAGCTTGTAGTTAATATCGCCAAATGTACGTTGAAGGATGATCTTCTCAAGAGAGCCTCCTATTTCTAGAAAATATGACGCAAAATCAAAATCACTTGTACACCCTGTGAAACCAATTAACTTTACCACCTTTAGATGTTTGTGAACAAAACGATCAGCCAACTCAGACGTATGTTCAAATTGACGATGATAAGTCAGAATCTGCGAAAAAGACCTCCCATCAGGACCAAATACAATGGCTATATGAAAACTTATTGACAAGTTACTTTACCTCTTTATACAAGATGTCAGTGTATGTTATCTGCCTCGATAGAAAAATCGAATGAAAAAAAAACAGGATCAGGACATAACATGATAGAATATAAATGATATATGAGAAAGTAAAAACGATATATTTACTTACCCGAGCAGTGAAACTAGACAACAAAGGAGATGCCTTGGTAAAAAGGGTGAAAAAGTGTAGGCTTTTACCAGCTTTTATCTGAAGGTCCAATTCCAACTCTCTTAGATTGTCCAGTATAGGGAAATTATCAGGGCAATTGAACGTAACCTAGACCACAAAATTATAACAACTTTTGTCAATATCAAAAAAGTGAACAACTACTTCAAGGGAAATTAAGAAGAACAAAACAAGTTGCTTGAGAGGGTAACCTCACGAGGCACCATTAGTTTGAGCTTCCTCAGATTAGAGGAATAGCTTGTGTGCTCATTAGCGTTAACAATAAAAGAACGACAATACTCTCCTCCAATTGTTAGCTCAGATAACTGGTGAACATTCCGAAAAGGCATCTCTATATCAGGCCCAATGTATGTAAATGACTCTAGATTTGAAGCATCAACCTCCAGACCCATGACTCTGGGACACCGGGATATTTCCATGGACTTCAAACTTGGAAGCGGACCAGTAACTTTCAAATTCTGTAAGTCTTTAGAACCTGAAACACGAACTTGCTCAAGACATGGACAATTGGCTAGGAAAAAATGAATGATCTCCTTCTTGACATTGACATTGACGAGGGTTAGTGATTTTAAATTAGAGCAAAATCTGGAAAATTTTAGCTTGCCATTGTCCCCAGACGACAATCTCTCAATGTCAGGAAAATCATATTGACTCCATGCAGCACAATGTGTCCAGCAGTCTACTGCTAAGTCTAATTCAAATAACTTTACTTCCTTTTGAATGGCAAACTTAACCCAGTGATCAAATATGAACCAATTCCTAGAATTGCAAAAACCAACTCGGAATTGATCTAAAGTTGGACCCTGGTGCAATTCCAAAGCTTGATTTACCAACTTCATAAAACTGTGTGCTCTCTTTTTCGATACAGTTCTTTTATCCCAATCATAAATCTCAAGACAGCCAGTCGTATACTGCCATAAATATCTCCACCTACGAGAGACAAGACAGGTTTTTGCTGCCTCCCTTACGGATAAATACGAAAGAATGGCGACAAGCAACTCGTCGTTCAAGTCATCAATCTTGGGATCCTACACATAAAAAGATAACAATAGAAGTGGGATGCCAAAAGAAAAAAAGAAGCTTGGGTGGAATCCAGAATTACCTGTCCAGGTCGAACACAAACTTGTTCATCAGCCATTCTGACCAAAGCCTACACAAGACAAGCACAAAGTGTTGTAGGTAACTTGAAATTTAAAGGACTCAAACCTTATGCAGCAAAAAGCTTCAAATGCTGATATCACTACCATGAAATTTAAAATAACGTCTTGATGAAAAGAAAAGCCCAGACAGAAGATAAGGAAGGAAGGTTTTCTACGTGGGTGCATCAACTTGTGAAGCATATATCTCAAGTAAATCAAAACCACACATGTGCATGACGCCCCTGGACAAACAAATGGAAGAAGCAGAGAACTTTGTCGTTTGGTAGCGGGTTAGAGTTATGCAGATATTAGCAATCTGGGGATTAGTTATGAGTGAATCTATGTATTATTATACCGGGATTAATTATACATATATTAGTTATTCCATCTTTTTATCGTACCTACAATAATACATAATTTCTCTCATGTATTAGTTATGTGAGTTTCTAAATTATCAATCAAACTTCGTATTAATTGTATACATGAATAACTAAGTTGCTATCTACCTACCAATGGTTGTATAAAAATTAATACATGAATAATTTGTTTCTTAACTAGCTACCAAACGATCAAAGCAAATCAGGTACAAGTACTAAAGGGAATTGAACTAAAAAAACAAATAAAAAACATACTCACAGACAAAACAATCGCCAAAGGTGCGAAAGTTATAGTACTCGTAGTTTGGTTCGTTTCGATTTTTAAAACTTGGAGTTTGGCCTCAAATATATTATTGAGAAATCAGAGTTTGAATTGAAGTTAGGGTTCGTCCATAGAATTGAGAAAACCTCATAATAATAATATTACAAAAGAGTGGATCCAAAACTAACAGCAAATAAAAAACATATGATTGAGAACAAATAAAGAAGAAAACTCACAGTTGCCGGAGAAGACAAAGTAACCGTAATCGCCAAAGGTGCACCTTCTGCAGGAGATTTAGGGCTTATGATCCGAATTTTCTAAAGAGATACAGGGGAAATTTATTGGCTAAACTTTATTTTTTATACTAATAAACCGGAATAAGTTGAGTTTTTTTTGGATTTCCACTCCGTGTTGCATTGGAGCCCTAATTAAATTTAGACCGCGGGCCCATTCGGACAAAGCTATTTTTGCTCCAAATTAGATAACTGAATTTAAGTGAGTTTTATTTGCAGGTAAAAGCACAGTTGCTGAAATAAGAGTCATCTAGCTTTATACAAATATTTCTCCAATCACAGTAACAAAGTTGAACAATTATACATCCATCAAAAACTAAAGTTTATCCCATAACACTTGGAAGCACAGCTATGGTTTATAGAGAAAGAAATAACAGGAGGAGCCTTTCATCAGATCACGCAATTCATCATAGCATTTGAACAAATCAACCTGAAAGCAACAAAAATTAACTGTTAGAATATGAGAAGATAGAAAGGGAAAGAAAAAGAATTATTGAAGTGAAGGACACCTTACAATGTTAAAAAACTTTTTAGAGGCAAGGCCTCAAAGGCTTCTACAGTCAAAGTATCATCCAATGCCAATAGTGTTGCCCCTACTGCTATCTGAGAGGGTTTATATTTCAACAGGTTCCCCTCTGTACAAAAATTTAATTCATGATTATAAAACACAAATTAAATAGGGGTAAGTTAACAACTAAAGAGTTAATTACCTTCAACAACATTCCATATGATTTTTTCCAACTTGATCCTAATGGCGTCTTTCCTTGACTCAGCCACCGAATAATGTGACAAGAACCTTGATAGAAAAAACGTCCTGAAAACAAAAGGCGTAACCACCTGGATCTTCCCTTCAAGGGCCTTCTTAATCGACCGTTCCATTCTGCCTAATGTTTTATCATCAATGCCTTGGGACTTGAAATCTTTCAACAATACCTCCACTTCATTAGAGCCTCGCTGGTTCATTTTCACAGCAAGAGACAAGCAAGAATAACGCAGTAACTTCAAGCGTTGTTTCTACAAAAAAGCCATTTCGTTGATTAAATTGCTAATCAATCATTCAAATGGCCCATCGTCGTCACACACACACAAAAAAAGGCTTACATTTATGATCCTCTCTTGGAGAAATTTGTGGAGGGTTAGCATTGCCAAGTAGACGGTGCTTTTTCTGAAATGGAAGTCCGTACCAGTCTGCATTTCAGATGCAAAAATTGTTTATGCTCTACTTTTGATGGAAAACAATCAGTTAAAATAAAATTGGAGACTCACAGCAACAAAGTAACGAAATGACTCTCTCCGTAGACCATCTTCTTTGGGACTGGTTATTAGAGTTTCGCACTCCAGCCCCATCATGGTGCGTGTGGTACGTTCATCGTCTAGGCCCTTAACATCGTCTTCATCATCAACGTCCAACTTCTTATTCTCTATTGGTTCCTTTTTAGATTCACTAAGCAGTTGAGCATCCTCATCACTAAGCATTGCATAATTATGCATGATGTCAAATGGCTCTGGTTTCTCTTGTTCCAGCTGGTAAGGTATTTCTTCATTGGGAAGATCATCATGGCTGTCATAAGTTTCTTCAGTTGAATCTGAAATGGATCAAAAACATCCAGTAATTTAATTAGTGCTTCCTTCATAAACATCGAATTAATCAAATATAAATGGAAAAAGAATTTCATAAGAACAACATAGAGGATATTTAGACAGAAAGTATACCACTTTGTTGATGTTGAGTAAATTTCATAAGAAGAAGTTTTCTTGGTTCTGAATAACGGATTCCATAACAGCACTTTGGTCTTCAGCAGTTGTGGTCCTACGTGCTGCTTTAAGTATTATTAGACTATTTCAGCAACTTCGGCAGATTTCAGCGACCTTTCCTTCATATGTACTGCTCATTCCTGGATTTCCGAGTCCAAACTCTTCAAGTAGAGTCAAACCTACAATGACAATCATTTTCATACAGTCATACACATTTAGGTATCGGAATTCAGTCATACACACGGTATTTCTTCAAGTATATTCAACAATACGACGTTTCATCCATCCCTTGAACTTGGTTATCACTTATAGAAACAGAGCAAATTCAATTGGTAAAACAGAACAGAAATCAGTCATAAAACAGGGCATTTCATCAAGAAAAGAAACCACTCATAAAACAGGGCATTTCATCAAGAACAGAAATCAGTCATAAAACAGGGAATTTCATCAAGAACAGAAATCATTCATAAACAGGGCATTTCATCAAGAAAAGAAACCACTCATAAAACAGGGCATTTCATCAAGAACAGAAATCAGTCATAAAACAGGGCTTTTCGTCAAGAACATAAAACAGGGCATTTCATCAAGAAAGGAAATCAGTCATAAAACAGAACATCAAAACAGAAATCAGTCATAAAACAGGGCATTCCGTCAAGAACATAAATCAGTCATAAAACAGGGCATTTCTTCAAGAACAGAAATCAGTCATAAACAGGTCATTTCATCAAGAAAAGAAACCACTCATAAAACAGGGCATTTCATCAAGAACAGAAATCAGTCATAAAACAGGGCATTCCATCAAGAACATAAATCAGTCATAAAACAGGGCATTTCATCAAGAACAGTAATCAGTCACAAAACAGGGCATTTCATCAAGAACAGCCTTCACAGTACTTCTTCTAAACTGAAAAGGGCTAACAATCATCAACAGTAAAAAAGAAAACCCAATTGAGATTCTTGTATACCTTCCAATATCGTCGGAAATTCCTCTTTTATTAATCTTATATTTCCGAGTAAAAGTTGAAGATTAGCTTGAATTTCAGAAAGCTCTTCAACGTATGAAGAACTGTTCTCTTTAATCTCTTTATCAATTGCCTCAGCCAGCCTGATGCTGTTATTCGAAATTTTGTAGAGATTATCTACTTGATCCTTATTCATTTTCCCAAGAAATTGAAGTGAAGAAGCTGAAAGAGTTTTTTGAAACATGAAACTGAGCGCCTCTGTGGGAGAGAAAGCAGTTCGTTATAACTAACCCATCACTTGTGTTATATATACATATAGATAGATAGATATTAAAATCAGTGAAGAAGTGTGAAATGTCAAAAAAAAATAATCAATCTAACTACTTAATTACACTTGGACAACCAAACAGTGCCAGTGTAATTACATTATGACAAACAAACAAATCATCCTTAGAGGTGTTTAAAATGTTATGTTTCAAAGAGTTTAAGAGTTCATTTGGTAAGGACTTGACTAGAAACGTCTAGTTGGCAATCCGAGCCAAGCATAAGTGACAATCGGAGTCAAGTATAAGGATTTCAGAGACTATTTCGCCTATACATTGTGTATGAATACTTTATCAGAAAAAATCCAAAAAAGATTGAGAAAACTGAAAATTTCAAAAAAATCTCGAGGTTGTAAAATTCGACTTTTATTGATTTGGTTTGATATTTGAAAAATCAGAAACAATCTAGACTATGTTCACCCCTATATATGCAAATCTATGTACTAAGGGGTCGTTTGGTTCGAAAACAAGTTATGGTACAATTAGTTATATTAGGAGTACGAAAAATAACATGCATTGAATAATTTCTAAAAACAATTTGTTTGTTTACGAAAATATCCTTCATCATTTATAGTAGAAAATAGTTTGAAGGACGTTGAGGTACTTTTGTCATTTTCTTATTTTATCTCGGGATAATTAATTATGATACTATTATACCACCCCTGAGATAACTTATCATGATACTAATTATTACTAATCTTGGTATAGTAACCAAATAAATGGATAAGAAATAACTGAAAGGGTCGTTTAGTAGCTGGTTAGAGTTATGCATAGATATCTATTAGTAATGTAGTGATTATTTATGAATTAATCTATGCATTGTTTTATGCAGATATTAATTATGCAGGGATTAGTTATTCATGTATTAGTTATACATATAAATATTTTAGATTATTAGTTATTCCACTTTCTATCATGCATAAAATAATACATAAATTCCATTATAACTTATACATGTGTTAGTTGTGCAGATTTCCAAATTGTCAACCAAACATTATATTAATTTTGTACATAAATAACTTATTTTCTATAATTCTATCCACCACTAAACGTGTATAAGTTATACAAATATTAATATGAGTAGCTTGTTTCTCATCTAGCTTACAATCGACCGGTTATCAATCACTTATACATGTAATTATTTTCATTATTTGTGTCTATCTAAACATAATTCACTACAAGAAACTTGACTTTTAGCGACCATTTCTTAACGAAGGAAAATGAATCCGGTCGTTATAAGTACACTTATAACGACTAATTTTATTTCCGGTTGTTAAAGGTTTTTTTAATTTCAATTTTAACTAAGGGATAGTATCTGGTTCTTAAAAAATATAATATCCCCTCGTTAAAATTAAGTAATTTATTAAAAAAATAAGGCCCACTACCTTTTCTCTCATTTTCCCCCATTTTTCTCCAAATCCAGACTCGCACTCCGCATACCCGAGAAACATAAACCTCATGATTCTCTCTTTTGATTCCAAAAGTATATTAGGTTTTGTTAAAAGGAATGGACTTTCGGCCAAAATTCTTTCAATTTGTCTATTTAGAGCCGATGGAATCTCAATTGACGATGAAGGACCCAGTGAGCGAGCCTATTAGTCACATCGATGGAGATTGAGGGCAGGAGAATTCCCTAAAACCCAGAGACGTGATTCAGTGTGATGAATATGGGTATGACATTCTTCTTCTTTTTTTCATCTATTGCAGTTTTCGCGATCGTTTTACATCAAAGTAATCCATTTTTCTTCTGAACTTTTGGTTGGTGGATTCTATTGTGAACTAAAAAAGAAGAAAAAGAAATCAACGTTTTGCTCGTCGTCATCAGTAGTTGCACAAAGGAACTAGCATTCTGAGAGTTTCCTGCTCATCTTGCTTTGTTTCTACAGTTTTAACCATCAATTGCAGTTGTGGAACGTAGAGTTTGTCTGATCATAAATTTACTCTCGATGTTTTAATTTAAGGTTCTTTTTTCTTGTTTTTCTATCTACTTGTAATATTTTTGTCTGCTTGTGTTATTAAACCTAGAAAATATTTGGTGGTATCTTTGATTGAAAATAAAAGGTGGTGAATGATTGTGATTATTTTTTTTTCATGACAAAGGGAAATCTGCAGCCGCTACCCTTTGGGTGCACACAGTGTAAAACCCCCGCTCATATGCAATAGCTTGCAAACCACATAGGAGAGGTAACCCGCACTAGGCAAGCCCGGTGCGACGAGCTCGACCTAGAAGGCAAACCCCTTGCATTTCATCAAGTCATAAAACAGGGCATTTCATCAAGAACAGCCTTCACAGTAATTCCTCTAAACTGAAAAGGGCTAAACCAATCATCAAAAGTAAAAAAAGAAAACCCAATTGAGATTCTTGTATACCTTCCAATTTCGTCGGAAATTCCTCTTTCATTAATCTTTCATTTCCGAGTAAAAGTTGAAGATTAGCTTGCATTTCAGAAAGCTCTTCAACGTATGAAGAACTGTTCTCTTTAATCTCTTTATCAATTGCCTCAGCCAGCCTGATGCTGTTATTCGAAATTTTGTAGAGATTATCTACTTGATCCGTATGCATTTTCCCAAGAAATTCAAGTAAACAAGATGAAAGAATTGTGCTTCTTTTTTTTTTTTGAAACATGAAACCGCCTCTGTGGAAGAGAAAACAGTTCGTTATAACAAACCCATCACTTGTGAAATATATATAGATATTAAAATCAGTGTAAAAGTGTGAAATGTCAAAAAAAAAAAAATCAATCTAACTGTGTAATTACACTTGGACAACCAAACAGTGCCCATGTAATTACATTATGACAAATAAACAAATCATCCTCCGAAGTGTTTAGAATGTTATGTTTCAAAGAGTTTAAGAGTCAGTTGGTAAGGACATAACTAAAAAGGTGTAGTTGACAATCCGAGCCAAGCATAAGTGACAATCTAAGCCAAGTATAAGGATCTCACACACTATTTCGCCTATATATTGTGTATGAATACTTTATCGGGAAAAATCCAAAAATTTTGAGAAAATTGAAAAATTCTAAAAAACCTTGAGGTTGTAAAATTCGACTTTTATTGATTTGGTTTGATATTTGAAAAATATGAGCCAAGCATAAGTGACAATCTGAGCCAAGTATAAGGGTCTAATAGAAAAAGTTGAAAAATTCGAAAAAACCTCGAGGTTGTAAAATCTGACTTTTATTGATTTGGTTTGATATTTGAAAAATCCGAACGAATCTAGACTATGTACACCCCTATATATGCAAACCTATGTACTAAGGGGTCGTTTGGTTTGAAGACAAGTTATGGTACAATTAGTTATATCAGGAGTACGAAAAATAACATGCATTGAATAATTTTTTAAAATAATTTGTTTGTTTACAAAAATATCCTCCATCATTTATAGTAGAAAATAGTTTGAAGGACGTCGCGGTATTTTATCTCGAGATAATTAATTATGATACTATTATTGCACCCCCTGAGATAACTTATCATGATACTAATTATTACTAATCTTGGTATAGTAACCAAATAATGGATAAGAAATAACTAAACGACCCTTGAGGGTCGTTTGGTAACTGGTGAGAGTTATGCATCGATATTTATTAGTAATGTAGTGATTATTTATGAATTAATCTATGCATTGTTTTATGCAGATATTAGTTATTCATGTATTAGTTATACATAATACATATATTAGATTATTAGAATTAGTTATTCCACTTTCTATCCTGCATAAAATAATACATAGATTCCATCATAACTGATACATGTATTAGTTGTGCAGATTTCTAAATTGTCAACCAAACATCGTATTAATTTTGTACATGAATAATTTATTTTCTATGATTCTATCCACCCACTAAACGTGTATAAATTATACAAAAATTAATATAAGTAACTTGTTTCTCATCCAGCTTCCAATCGACCAGTTATCAATCACTTATGCATGTAATTATTTTCATTATTTGTGTCTATGTAAACATAATTTGACATGAGTTTGAAGTCTCAGTCTAATAGTTACAACTTATAACTTTAACTTGCATATAAATGTAAAGTCTTAAAACAATATACGTACGGAAAGACGTTTTTCATGTCATTAGAAACTTTTTGTGTACTATCAAACAATAATTTGGTGAATATAAAATGGAGGTTATTTAAGTTAATAATCTTTGATTATTTTTTGTTGTTGCATCTTTGTGGTTTATACTAGGTCTTACTCCATCTAAATAACTTATGCAACAATGAAGATATGGAATTAATTGTGTCACAACTTTCTACTATACAAGTTACATGAAAATTAATTGAGAAGTCATCCCTGTGTTTGGTTACTTCAGGGAGAACTGAGAAGTCAAATTTGCTCTTGAACCATGCAAATGAAACAAATTTGTCATCTATTACTAGCTAAAGTCAAATATGTCCTTGTCCTTATTAAAATGGGCTAAATTTGCCCTTCTTGTTATCCTTAAATGTTCTGCTATTCTATTTTACAAGCAGGTAGTAATATGTCTATATTCTCTATAACAATATTTTGTTATACTATCCGGACAAACGAGGTCATTATATATATATAAAGTACAAAAATCTCATACATTTGTAGGCTAATTACATTTTTTTCTGGAAGTTTTTCCAATTACAAATATTTCGGATTTTTCACTGCTCTCGGAATATTGTGATGGATGGGCCTTTGGTAAATAGGTTAAGCTTATTTACATAGATAATGTATTATATATACTTATTTACGAGTTATATCATATCTTTTACTCTTACATAAATTAGCTTTATTTTTTTACCAGAAATAACTAAATACATATATAAAAGTCTCACTCTATTCTTGTTACCAAAAATAGCTACATACATATTTAATATACTCTCTCTCTCTTCTTCTTCTTTTTTTCTGTGCATCTTTCTCTCTCCCTTCTTTCTTCTCTTTTCTTTTTTCTTCCGCCTCCCTTTCTTTCTCTTTCTCTTTCACCCTCTTTTTTTAAAAAAAAAAATTAATTATTTTAATTTAAGACATGATTTTGAATTGATATTATTATAAATAATTTACAAAAATTGAAACTTATATCTTAATATTTAAGGATGTTTTGTTAAGAGTAAAATTTACTTATTTTGAAGATATTAAAATATGAAGATTTTTTTGACGTCATTAATAAAATAAGTAAATATAAATTATACTTGTAATACATTTTGAATTCAATACATTATACATATTATAGACATTTTTTTTTGCACATGGTGAATATATAATTAATATATTTTTAATACAATACTAATACATTTTAACATTGTTAATAAGAGAAAAATTAAAAATAAATATAATACATTTTGAATTCAATATATTATACATATTATAGGCATGTTTCAATGCATATGATGAATATGTAACTAAAACATTTTTAATACAATAACATATTTTACTACCGTTAATAAGAGAAAAAATATACAACAGTTATAGTACATTTTGAATTCAATATATTATACATATTATATGCATGTTTCAATGCATGTGGTGAATATATAACTAAAACACTTTTAATACTAATATATTATAAGCATTATATGTGAATTTCAATTCCGATACTATTTAATTTAGTTTATATTGTTAGAAATGTATTATATTTGTTCTGGAATAATAACTATCGAATTTTTAGTAATGTATAATATCGAATTTGAATTGTATTATAACTATCGTTTATATTTATATAATTTTAATACATATTTTCAGAGCTTCACCTCTTCTTTTTCGTAATCACTACCACTGGACCACCGATTGTTTATATTTAATACAGTTTTGATAAATTTTTTCAGAACTTCACATAATATACAATTTTAATACAACTTTAATACAGATTTATATCAAATGGTTATTAAAGCTAAAATCATATCATATATGGTAATAAAAATAAAGTAACACTTAAAAGCGTAATTAATTAAATAAAATATATTATTTATTTAAAAAATCTATTTTGTCTCAAAATAAGTCTTGTCTTCATTTCATTTCACGGCGACAACAATAAATATAAAGTAGTTATAATTTATCAAAAAAATTTATTTATTAAATATTCTCTCTAGTTCATATTAAGTAAATTATTGGGCTTTGACATGTAAATTATACGCTATTTTTACTATTATCTTTTTTATTATTTTCAAACTATTCAACTAGAAAATGTAAAATAGTTCTCTTAAACTTTGAACACTTCACTTATTTTAAATTGTGAATTTTTTTTAATAATTCATTTAATATGAACTAGAGCGAGCTAGCAGTATTAAAATGAAATAGTTGTTTAATATATAGGATTATAATTGAAAAAAGCCTCATAATTCATCCTAGGGTTGTGCATTCGATTTTTTGATTTGATTTTATATTATTCGATTTGGATTTTTCGATTTTTAGTTTTGAAGAAGTGTAACTCAATCCAAACCGAAATAAATTTGATTTGATTTGATTTTTCACTTTTCGATTTGGTTATTTGGATATGTCAATAATTAGAAACATAATCAAAATTATTTTTTACAATTTTAAAAAATATATAATCATATATACAAGGAGGAGTAATAATATTGAATTTCTTAAATACACTTTTAAAATAAATCACAAGTAAAACATAAGACATAATACTTAAAAGTATATTAATTATCGATGTCTAAACATGAAATATAAACTAAATTATAATGAACAAAAGTGATTAACTCCAACTTAAACTTTATATAAATATAAAATCAAACTAAAAAATCAATTCAAAATTAGAATTCATTTGATCTGATTGAATTTTTCGGTTTAATTCAAATAGTGCGTGACCCTAATGTCGCACATTGAATTGCGTGTCCATCTCTTGTCACCTACCTATATTTACTTGCATTCATTACTCGTCTTTTTATCTTTCTTCCGCCAAATTCCAATTTTCCAATCTTTATAATAATACGAATTACTCTTTCTCTACCTCATAATTCTCTATTCCTCTTTTACCCTTCACCTTACTTTCAGCCATGGCGGAAAGTTCTACTCAGCTCAAATCAGATGCTATATTCGATCAATTGAAACTTCATCTTTCTACTGATGCTGGAAAAGATCTCATTAACAAAATTGGTCTCGTTTACCAAATCAACATCGCACCTAAGGTTTAATTTTTCCCTAATTTTTATATTCCTGTATATATGTTGGTTGTTAATTTGATTTTTTAATTCCTCGATTGGCAGAAAATTGGATTCAATGAGAAGGTGTATGTTGTTGATCTGAAGAGAGGAGAAACAAAGGAAGGTTAGGTTATTTTTCAAATTTTTGACTTTTTTTAAAAATCATTATTGGAATAATATAGCAACTTATGTAGAGAATTTATGTTAAAAGGATCCAGATTTATCAGTTTCTAGGTCGGATTGAACTGAATTGAATTGGGTATTTTGTTATTTGGGAATTTAGGGCCATATGAAGATGGGAAGCCTGATGCAACTTTTTCATTCACTGATGCTGATTTTGTGAAGATTGCAACTGGGAAAATGAACCCCCAAATTGCTTTTATGAGGTACTATTATTGTTCGATTCTATGTTGCTCAGACTCGTCAAAAATGTCCGAGGGGTGCGTGTTGGATCCTCGAGAAGTAATAGAGTAGTACATTTTTGGAGGATCTTACACGGGTGTGGCTGCATTTTTTGGAGAGTATGAGCAACATAGGTTCTCTTTGGCCTTTTCAATTGTTGGGATTCTTTATACTTTTTGCCACACTAAAAGTTTGGAGCTTTTTGGTAATTTGTCATTTTCGATTGGATCTTGATGCAGGGGTGCGATGAAGATTAAGGGCAGCATAAGTGCAGCGCAGAAATTCACACCTGATATTTTCCCTAAGCCCTCTAAGATGTGAACAAATTTGCTAAACTGTCAGTAGAAAGACTGTTCTTTTAGGTTTTCTTCTCTCGAGTCACAAAATCTGATAATACGATAGGAAATTATGGAGGATTTTTAATTTTTCTGTCTGTTCTTAGGTATATGTGTTCCTTTATGATGTAGTAATGAAATCCTGGGCTTATATTAAAGGAACTGAAATATAAATGATCTCATTTTGCTGTGGCAGATTCGCTGTTAGAGCCTTATCATTTTATACTGAGATCATATTACAGATGATGAAAGCTGATATTGCATTACTTATTCTGTTTTATACAAGTTTTGTAACTGCTGCTTGTGACTGTGAGATAAATTGATTCAGCCTTCTGTGGCGTTAGCGGAGATCTGAGTCATCGTCTTATCTAAGTTGCTCATGCAACTTTGTCCTTGATAGTTGGCTAATACTACAACTGGAATTAAGTGTAGTTATTGGAAACTCTGTTGGAAGTGCTAAGGCTAAAATGTTGATTAGTGTAAACCCTATCTGAATTATTATACAGCATCTTGCTGATGAAATGCTGCTCATTTGCAATGGTGAAGTAACCAAATGCTAGTAAAACGTATTAGCTGGTTGAATGTTAGATGATTGTTCAACGTTATGTCTCGCAGAAACCTAATCGTGGATTCACATGTTAGTTGATCCGAAATATCCTTCTTTTAAATGCCAAAGCTTGTTACAGATTTGAAATTTATGTATATATCTGTAGCATTAGAAATTACAATTGTCGTTAGCTTCACTTTGGTTTCTGTTGTGCTCAAGCAACTTCACCATACAGTATGGTTTTTATATGCTGTTCCATTATCACTGAGCCTTATGATTATGTCTACAAGCTTATAATATTACTGATGGTGATTCAGTATTATGATTTAGTGTTGGTGAAAATTACAAAAATACAAGATTCCAATTGAAAATAAAAATGAAGAAAGTAAAATCTCTTCAGGCTGAGGCGCGGATATCTCACTCTCTTTAAGGAGATTCAAGCCCACTGCAGCAAATGTTTTTCACCGGTCCCCTCCAGGATACAACAGCCTATCACAAAATATAACTCAAAAACTCTGGACAAGAGTTGAGTCCAAAGCTCCACAGAAAAAAACACCTCTCTTCAACTAATAAGAACTCTCTTTTTGACAAACTTTATGCACTCTATATTTTCTTGTGTGTCTCCAAACCAAATGAAGACCATCACTATTTATAGTTGAGAAAGTCTTCCTAGAAAAGAATAGGAAGATAATGGGGTAGTAAATAGTGAAGATAAATGGCTTGGAGGTTACATATGTTACAAGGTATAATGGAGGAGTAAAGAGTGAAACAATATAAGGGGTAACAAATGCCAAGAAACTGCCCTAGACTCCAACTTCACTGGAACGTTTCTGCCAATAAAGCCACATCTAATTGGCATTAGATGACCACTAAGTCAATGACCAAAAACATGAGGAATAAGGCAGCATATAGACACACAAATAATGAGCAACTTTAATATAAATAATAATATTAAAATGCTCAATAACCAACATTTAGTCCTTCATTAATCATTCTGTTTCATACAAGTCGTGTAATTTGCTGTCTGTGACTGTACGATAAATTGATTCAACCTTCTGTGGTGTTGGTTGAAGTTCAAATAAACTAGCTTTATTTATCATAGTAGCATTTGATTATTGATGCTCTGTAGCTAATCTTAAGCCATTGAAGGGAAGCAGAAATGGTAAAGCTTTCTAAAATGAATTCTACGAATGGATGATAAAGTTCATGAATATTGTTGATAATTCTGCAATCAGATTATGAGTTACCTGAGTCTATTGTTTTTCAAGCCTGCTTCAGATGATCGATCAACGATGACATATCCGGTGTAGTCCCTCCCTACCTCAGAGGTAGAAAGACCGTTTCCGATAGACATGATCAATCAGTTTCTAATTTTCGATTATGCACCCTCTTTTCTCCAATTTGGTCTTCTTCTTTTTTTCATGATGTCACTGAATTATTCTGTGGTCGTCCCCACCATTCAGGAAGTCACTTTGAGCATAATGTGAAAATATAATTTTTCAAATCCATCTTTGTTCTAGCACTACCACATCTTTTTATCTGGCCCATAATCAGTAACGGGGGCAGAGTTTTCATGAAAGGAATCAACAGTTACTACATATATACACTCTGAATCCACTAATTCTAGATGATGCACCTGTGCCCGCACACATGTGAAAGCTTATTCTCAATTTTTTATTTTCCACTACTCCCGTGTCTTGTACGCTCAACATCCGAGTGGAAAACACAATTGAGTGACTTTAACGTCGTGGTCTATAGTTAACAACCTCTTTATCTTTTCTCAAGGGTAAAACTGTGTAGGCACTATTTTTTTCGGTTGTTATAGTTGAGTGATGTTTGAGAAATTTCCAGGTCGTTAATCTTGTACTCAGTGTGTGTACGTTTCAAAAAAGTCAATTTTTCATTCTCTAAAACACATTTAAATTGACTTTATTTGCCATCTTTTGTTCCTCACCCTAGACTTGGAGTCAACACAACACAACAACAATGAATTCCATTTTTCCTCTTTGTTTAATTCTCTCTTTTATTCTTCCTATGTTTGCTTCTTCGACGGTGTTGTTTCAGGTATCCATCCCCAAGAACCTTAATTTTATCAAACTTTTCCCATGTATATGTATTTCTATGTTTATGCCCTTTCTCACATATATATATATATTTTTTAAATGTAGTTTTTCTATGATTTCTATTTTTACTTGTTAGGGGTTCAATTGGGAATCGAGTAATAAACAAGGTGGATGGTACAACTCTCTCATCAACTTAGTTCCTGACTTGGCTAAAGCTGGAGTTACTCATGTTTGGTTACCACCATCATCTCACTCTGTTTCTCCTCAAGGTAATTTTCGGTCTTACGTGACCTAGTGATCGATGAAGCCAAAATAACCATGGAAGATCCGGGTCTAAATTCCAATGAAAACATAATCCGTGCAACCAGCTCAAGCCTTAGTCGAGACTAGGGCCGATAAAATTAACCCATGAAAATATGATTCTCCAACCCGTTCAAGTTTAGACAAGTTAATGACCAATTTATTTATTAGCTCAGTCCAATCCATAAAATTTGGTTGATACGTAGCTTAAATTGACCCAGGCTTTATCAAAATATTTTCAAAAAAATAATTCTTTTTATTTGATATGTTATATAGTCTTAATAAATGATTATTTTATTTTTTTAGTTTTATTAGGTTTTTAAAAAAAATTAGAAAAACACAATAAGAATTGGATGAGTTGGGTTATGATTCATTTTTAGTTCATTTCAGCTCAAGTAACTTTTGGGTATCCGTCCAATCATTAATTCAGCTCATTTTGATCTAGTCCAACCGCTCCATTTGATACCAATAGTCGAGACACATGTAAGTTACCCCGAACACCATAACAGATGGAAAAAGAGAAGAGTGGTATTCATGTTCAATTGTTAGAAATGATATTTATCCTTCCCATGTTAGGAAGTGGATGGAATCCACAAGTTAAAAGACTAGAGTTTGAACTAATTGTCCTATAAATGACATCTTTTATGCCAGGTTATATGCCAGGAAGATTGTATGACTTGGATGCTTCCAAGTTTGGGAATCAGCAACAACTGAAAACTCTTATTAAGGCTTTACATGACCACGGGATCAAATCGGTTGCTGATATAGTGATAAATCATAGAACCGCTGATAACAAAGATAGCAGGGGAATATACAGTATCTTTGAAGGAGGAACGTCTGATGACCGGCTTGATTGGGGTCCGTCTTTCATTTGCAAGAACGACACACAATATTCTGATGGCACGGGGAATCCAGACACGGGTTTGGACTTTGAACCTGCCCCTGATATCGATCATCTTAATACTAGAGTGCAGAAAGAGTTATCAGACTGGATGAATTGGCTGAAATCTGAAATTGGATTTGATGGTTGGCGTTTCGATTTTGTTAGGGGATATGCACCTTGTATTACCAAGATTTATATGAGAAACACATCCCCAGATTTTGCAGTTGGTGAATTTTGGAACTCTCTTGCTTATGGACAGGACGGGAAACCGGAATATAACCAGGACAATCATAGGAATGAGCTAGTTGGTTGGGTTAAAAATGCGGGGCGGGCTGTAACAGCCTTTGATTTTACAACTAAGGGAATTCTTCAAGTTGCAGTTCAAGGAGAGTTGTGGAGATTGAAGGATTCCAATGGAAAACCTCCTGGGATGATAGGTGTTTTGCCTCTAAAAGCTGTGACTTTTATCGATAATCATGATACTGGATCGACACAAAATATGTGGCCTTTCCCTTCAGACAAAGTTATACAAGGATATGCATACATTCTAACTCATCCAGGAATCCCATCAGTGGTAAAAAAAAAATTCCTTCCTCGCTAAATTCTTTCTATGCATTTCTCATTGTGTCTATTTTACAAGAAATTTATATTCTTTTCCAGGGATCTGAGGAACTCGGCCTGTGTGAGTTTGCTCACATTGTCGGTCTCAGTAGTAGCCTGACAGAAAACATAAAACTAGTTAACGAATGATCGATTCTCATATTACAGAATATGAATAATACATAAACAAGCACTCAAACTTGTCCTGGCAAGTAAGCACTCCAACTTTGAGTATGCACATCTAGACACCTCAACTTGTCTACACTGTGTCAGTTAAACACTTCCAACTTACAAAATGATCATCTAGACACCTGCAAATTTTATATGTCATGTCAGCATCAGGTGTTCACGAGACACTGTGTGAGCGAGTGGGAGTGTTTAGTTCCCAGTTAAGACCAAGTTGAGGTGTCTAGATGTGCACTCTCAAACTCGAATGCTTACTTGCCAGCTGAGGCCATGTTTGAGTGTTTGTTTATGTATTATGCCTATAGAATATGACTCGTATAACCTCCCTAACTTGATTGAATTGAGGCATAGTTAATTTTTGTTATTGTTTGTGAGTAGCTGAGGAGTTTTAAATTCTTGTTTTTGATTGCAGTTTTATGACCATTTCTTTGATTGGGGCTTCAAGGATGCAATTTCAGCACTAATCTCTATTAGGAAGAGGAATGGGATTTCTTCAACAAGCAATGTGCAAATAATGGCTTCTGATTCTGATCTTTATATAGCAATGATTCATCACAAAATTATTGTCAAGATTGGGCCAAAACTTGATCTTGGAAATCTTATCCCACCTAATTATCAGGTGGCAACTTCTGGACAAGACTATGCTGTATGGGAGCAAAAGGCATAAACATATTGTAGATGCCATTAATTTACCACACTAAAAGTGACCATGGTTCTAAGTGTTAATGTTATATGATTGAAAATGTAATTTATATCGGCATAATAAATGCCAAAAATTAAAGAAATTATATTCAATTCGATAGACCTTGCTCGTTCACAATTACATTATGACTTCTCTATTGCAAACTAAACCTTGTACCTAGTTTTGGTCCACATTATTGTCTTCTAAGATTTTACAATATTTCTTAAAAAAGACTTGTAAGCTTAATTAACTACTGTGAACATTTGTTGAAATTACTCTTTATCCCTTACATTTGATTTAATAAATATTTCACCTATTCTCTAAGGGGTTATTTGGTATCTGGTTAGAGTTATTAGTAACGCAAGGATTAGTTATCAGGGAATCTATGTATTATTTTATGCATATATTAGTTATATCGATTTTGGTTATTCATGTGTTAGTTATTTCACCTTCTATAATGCATAAAATAATACATAGATTCTCTCATAACTTATACATGTATTAGCTATGCGGATTTCTAAATAGCAAATGAAACACCGTATTAATTTTATATATGTATAACTTACCTCCTAACCAACTACCAAATATGATATTACTTATGCGGAATTTAATACCGACATAAATCACCTCCAAGTCTTATAGGCTCAACATATGAGTTAACAAAAAAAAAGACTGAAACTAGTCAACTTTTCTTCTTTGGATATGTAGACAAGAACTTTAATGCATAAGTTGATTGGAGGAAAACAATTTTAAAAAGCGTCTTTGAATTCGATTTTGACATTACTCAAAATCCAAAAACTCTTAATTGAAGGCAAAAGCATTATAATGCATAGTTGACTGGATTTGGTTAATCAGGCAAAAAAGTCTAAAGTAACATTTTTGAGCCAAAGTATTATAAATTGAGCTTCTTGCCATTCTTTTCTCCTCATCCTAGAACTAACAAAACACAACACAACACAAGTAACAATGAATCTCCTTCTCCCTCTTTGTTTAGTTCTCTCTCTTTTTCCGCTATTTGCAGCTCCAACGCTGTTGTTTCAGGTGCCCCTTGTCCCCCTTAATGTATCGATTTGTATATTGTCTAAGTTTTTCACATTTATATAACTTATTTCTTCATGTTTAATGATTCGTTAGGGGTTCAATTGGGAATCGAGTAATAAGGCAGGCGGATGGTACAACTCTCTCATCAACTTAATTCCAGACTTGGCTAATGCTGGAATTACTCATGTTTGGTTACCTCCACCATCTAATTCTGTTTCACCTCAAGGTAACATTCAAGAACATTTTGGCTTTAGGTAACCCATTCTATTTTGTATAAAATAACAGTAACTGACAATTTTTTTGTGTTAGGATATATGCCACAGAGATTGTATGAGTTGGATTCATCCAAGTTTGGAAATGGGCAACAACTGAAAGATCTTATAAAGGCGTTAAATGGACAGGGGATCAAAGCTGTTGCTGATATAGTAATAAACCACAGATGTGCTGATCAAAAAGACAGCAGGGGAATATACTGCATCTTTGAAGGCGGAACGTCTGATGATCGTCTTGATTGGGGTCCGAATATGATCTGCAAAGGTGACACACAATATTCTGATGGCACTGGAAATGATGACACTGGTGAGGACTTTGGAGCTGCCCCTGATATTGATCATCTTAACGGAAGAGTCCAAAAAGAGTTATCAGATTGGATGAACTGGCTTAAATCTGATATTGGATTTGAAGGTTGGAGATTCGATTTTGTTAAAGGATATGCCCCAAGTATCACCAAAATTTACATGGGAAACACATCCCCGGATTTTGCAGTTGGTGAATTCTGGGATACTAATAGGGATGCTATAGCTAATTGGGTTCAAAATGCTGGTGGTTCAAAAGCTTTTGATTTTCCAACTAAAGGGATTTTACAAGATGCAGTACAAGGCAATTTAGGCAAATTGAATTCAGATGGAAAACCTCCTGGTTTGATTGGTATTATCCCTCAAAACGCTGTGACATTTATCGATAATCATGATACTGGTTCAACACAACATATGTGGCCATTCCCTCCAGACAAAGTTATGCAAGGATACGCATATATCCTTACTCATCCAGGGGTTCCCTCAGTGGTAACATTTCCGTTTCATCAAAGTGTTACTATGTATTTCTAATAAGTTCAACACATTAGACTTATATCCTCATTGTGGTTTTTGGTTGCAGTTTTATGATCATTTCTTTGATTGGGGATTGAAAGATGAAATTACGACGTTGGCTTCTATTAGGAAGAGGAATGGGATATCTGAAACAAGTAATTTGCAAATTCTAGCTGCTGATTCTGATCTTTATGTAGCTATGATTGATAAGAAGGTTATTGTTAAGATTGGGCCAAAAACTGATCTTGGAAGTCTTATTCCACCAAATTATCAAGTGGCTGCTTCTGGACAAGACTATGCTGTATGGGAGAAAAAGGCATAAAAGAACTTTTGCATTTGATCTTACAAGAAAACTTTACTATAATGTGCAATTGAATGGAGCTTAATGTATTTATAGATTTCAATATATGGCACAAAAATTTCCTTTGAGATTTGTGATGAATGCTTATGTTTCTTTCCAACTCTTCTACTTAGTTCCATCAACATTTATGTAAATATACTTTCGTCAGGTATTACATATCATACACTAACATAAACTTCAATATTTACCATACCCTTTCAAATTCTAAGTAACTCCACCTGCGTGAGCTCGTTCACATTATCAATTTCAAGTCCGGCTAAAGAAGGAGGGGTGTTGAGGATCAATCATAAACAACATCTCTATCTTATCAAGATAGGAGTAAGATTGCGTACATTCTATCTTCGCGAATGAAAACATGGTTAAAGTTTCGTGAATGAAAACTTCAAAATTCCATATATATATTTCGAGTTTAAAGTTCAAAATAATCTTCAAATTTAATATAAAAAATTTGAGTCAACATCTATAGCCAAACGGCTCCTAAAAGTTGTACTACGTATTAATGCCGATTATCTTTTTTTAAAAAAAATTTCTGGTTTCATTTAGTTATGGAAAAAAAATTCACATTGAATTTTGAGAAAACGCATAATTTTTCATCCGTCAAAGGTTTGCCTCATTTATGTCATTTCCATGTAAGAAAATGTGCATTCATGCCATTATTTGAAATAGTTTTGATTTTGCAAAACCAATATTTTACACGTGGTCAATTATGATTCGATCATATCATGAATTAAATTATTTTTTAAAGGGAAAAGGCTCAAATATGCATCGAATTTTGAGAAAAAACTCATATATGTTAAAGTTTGACTTATTTATGTTATTTCAACCAACAAATAATGACATGGATGGACGTTATTCTCAAAAGTAAATGACATGAATGAGTCAAACTTTTAACGAGTGGTATAGATGAGTCTTTTTTCATAATTTGATGACACATCGTATTTTCCCTTTATTTATTTAAAAATGGCATCTTCCCAACTCTACTTGTACCAGTTGAAACCCTAATAAGCCAATCCAACCGTCAAAATTCAAAATTTGAAAATTGCGCTCCTCACATTTCTCTCTTTTCACAAAATTTCTCTTCGTTTTTGCTTTCACATTTTCCTCTGAATCAACAAAATTCCCTTTGTTCAAATGGGTGCTAATCACAGCCGTGAAGATCTGGAGCTTTCCGACTCCGATTCTGAATCCGAATACGGGTCGGAGTCTCGAACAAGGGAGGAAGACGAAGACGAAGATAACTACTCAGATGCTAAAACGACGCCGTCTTCCATTGACCGGAAACAGAGCAAAACCCCATCTTCATTGGACGATGTTGAAGCTAAGCTGAAAGCTCTAAAGCTTAAGTATGGTACTCCTCATGCCAAAACCCCCACAGCGAAAAACGCTGTTAAGCTTTACCTTCATGTTGGTGGGAACACTGCGAATTCCAAATGGGTAGTTTCTGATAAGGTGACGGCTTATTCGTTTGTTAAATCGGGTAGTGGGGATGGGTCGGATGATGATGAAAATGAAGAAACTGAGGAGAATGCTTGGTGGGTTTTGAAAATTGGGTCGAAGGTTCGGGCTAAGATTGATGAGAATTTGCAGCTGAAGGCGTTTAAGGAGCAGAAAAGGGTGGATTTTGTGGCGAATGGGGTTTGGGCTGTGAAATTCTTTGGGGAGGAAGAGTATAAGGCGTTCATTGACTTATATCAGAGCTGTTTGTTTGAGAACACTTATGGGTTTGAAGCAAATGATGAGAATAGAGTTAAGGTGTATGGTAAGGACTTTATGGGGTGGGCGAACCCAGAAGCTGCGGATGATTCGATGTGGGAAGATGCTGGGGATAGCTTTGCGAAGAGCCCTGCATCTGAGAAGAAGACACCTTTGAGGGTTAACCATGATTTGAGGGAGGAGTTTGAGGAGGCAGCTAAAGGCGGAGCTATTCAGAGCTTGGCATTAGGTGCATTGGATAATAGCTTTCTTATAAGTGATTCTGGAATTCAGGTTGTGAGGAACTATACTCATGGGATAAGTGGAAAAGGTGTTTGTGTCAATTTTGATAAGGAAAGGTCTGCTGTACCTAATTCTACTCCAAGGAAAGCTCTACTTCTGAGAGCTGAGACTAATATGCTTCTCATGAGTCCGGTGACGGATATGAAGCCTCACTCTCGGGGATTACATCAGTTTGATATCGAGACTGGGAAGGTTGTTAGCGAGTGGAAGTTTGAGAAAGATGGAACTGATATCACGATGAGGGATATCACTAATGATAGCAAAGGAGCTCAGATGGATCCCTCTGGGTCTACTTTCTTAGGGCTAGACGATAACAGATTGTGTAGGTGGGATATGCGTGATCGGCATGGGATGGTTCAGAATCTAGTCGATGAAAGTACTCCTGTGCTGAATTGGACTCAAGGACATCAATTTTCGAGGGGAACTAACTTTCAGTGCTTTGCTACTACTGGTGATGGATCAATTGTTGTTGGTTCACTTGATGGCAAGATTAGATTGTACTCAAGCAGTTCCATGAGACAGGCTAAAACTGCTTTTCCAGGCCTTGGTTCTCCTATCACTCATGTGGATGTTACCTATGATGGGAAATGGATATTGGGGACAACTGATACTTACTTGATATTGATATGCACCTTGTTTATTGACAAGAATGGAAGTACTAAGACTGGTTTTGCTGGTCGCATGGGGAATAAGATTTCTGCTCCAAGATTGTTAAAGCTAAACCCTCTCGATTCACATATGGCTGGAGCTAACAAGTTCCGCAGTGCTCAATTTTCATGGGTATGAGTTCTCTCTTCTTCTACCCTTATTTTTAGTTTGTAGATGTTGTGTATGTAGCATACACTTTGACTATCATGCCTACGTTTCTTCCTTCATGCGACCAAAATAATTTTTGCTTAGTTAACTCCTTATGATGTGTGTTAAAAGCAAAGGACACGATATTGGTGTGTTTCTGAAATGTATATTAAGTGTCCATGTTTCCTTTTAATTCCTTATAGTATTATTACTCCGATATCATATGTGATGGAATGTATATTCAGTTCAAAATCTTAGGAGGTTTGAGAATGTTTCTAGCTCTCTAGAGTCTGTCCTTCTTTGATTATTTGTATCTTTTGCACTAATACAAGTTGCAATTTGAGATCCACTATATTTGACTTGATATGACTTTCTTTACCTTTCTAATTGAAGAGGAAATTTATAGCTTTTTGCACCCTTTATCAGTCTGAAGTTTGCCTCTTTTGCATTGCATGCTGTGAGATGGACTGGCTTTTGGAATTCCTATCAAATAATTTAGAGAGCTTGGTTGTAATGAGATTCTGCTGATCATCTTTTTTTTAGGACAACTATTCTTGACAATCTTTAGCTGATAATTTTGGTTTAAGCATTGAGTCGTTTAGATGGTTCATAAGTCATGCTGGACTGGATTTAGATAATTTGTATTGTAGACTATGAAGTTCCTCCGTAACAACTTCATATATACTGATGTTAAAAACTTGAAATACGGAGAAGAAAAAAGGATGAATCAAAACTACCTCATCCTACGAGGAGTCATGCTCTTACATCTCATTCGAGCATCCCTTGGTTGGGAGAGGCATCATACTCGATTTACTTTCTTAGATCCAAATACTAAATTTAAAGGAGCAAGCCTAAACTGCAGCTTGAAATAAGGTATGTATGTCTTTTCATCGGGAAGCTTAAATGTACTATGGATGGAGATTTTGTCAGCTTGTGTATATAGCTTCTTTTATCTTACCCTACTATACTCCTTTTCAAGTAAATCCTGCCAATTTGAACTGCTAGTATTTGTTGATATAAATTGCAGATTGTCTTGTTAATTCTGTAGCCACAGATACTCACTTCCTTTCTGTGAACTTTGCTTAGGTCACCGAGAATGGGAAGCAGGAGCGCCACCTCGTTGCTACTGTTGGAAAGTTTAGTGTGATATGGAATTTTCAACAGGTGAAGGATGGTTCTCATGAGTGTTACCAGAATCAGGTGGGGTTGAAGAGCTGCTATTGTTACAAGATAGTTCTAAGAGACGACTCTATTGTTGAAAGTCGCTTCATGCATGACAAGTATGCTGTTTCTGACTCTCCTGAAGCACCGTTGGTGGTAGCAACCCCCATGAAAGTTAGCTCATTCAGCATCTCTAGCAGGCGCTTACAAATTTGAACTATCATTTTGTTCATATATGCAACTTATTAGGTATATCTGTAGCAGAATTAGTGTTTCTCACACTAAGTAGCTTGAAAAACTGCACATCTGCAAACCATTTCTAGTTTAATGTATTACTTCTTAAAGACCTGAAAAGGCAGTCTTCCAAATTCTAGGTATCCTCACCTGACTTTATTGTTGTTGTAATAACTAATTACTGCTTGCTTTAGATCCCCGTTCCAAGATTCCAGGTGATCTGCATTTTCTAATATTTCTGTTTTTCTTGGACACTTCCGTATTGATATAAAGTTGTTGACCTATTTCCAGTAGTCTCACTTCACGATTTTACTATTATTTCTTCGGGATGTGTTAAGTCTGGACAAGTAAAACTGAACGGAGGGAGTAACATTGGGATATCATTTGCATTATGAACCTTGCTAATTGCCTCATGACCAGTGCCCAACAGCTCAATCAGTTGGTCTCAAATTTCAGGAAGTATTCATTTTCATAACCTCTTAGGACGATGAAAGAAAATTAACACAATCAAGACTAGATGACATAAACTAGGGGAAATGGATACAAGCAGTCAACACTGGGCTGATTGAATTAAAGAAAAAACTTCTGATGATGGTACATTATATATTGAATGCCTACCAAATAATGAAGCACTCACCCAATCTCATTATTCTTTACAAAACCAGGCAAAAATGAAAAAGGGAGCCCAGAAATGACGACTAAGCCGAACTTATCAACTCCTGTTAGCAAAACTAGCAGGAATGGACATTTGAAGCACCAGAAATGACATTTGAAACTAGCGGCCAAACCTACAACAAGCTTATTCCCCTCCTATAATGCTTATCTATGAGTGACTGAGAATTAATTTAATATTGTACATGTAAAAGAATGCTCTGTATGTACATATCGTAAAGGATTACCCTTCTGCTTTATCAACCGAGACAAACAGCCTAAAATTTGGAGAAACAATTGTTTAACAATGACAAGATATTGTACATGCAGCAATCATTGAGCAGACTTGGCCTGTGCTGCTTTCCTTCTGCCTAGAAACATGAAGATCCTTGGGAAGAAGGACCTCTTCTTTTTCCTTGGAACCTTCACATCTGGAGATGAATCAGCTTCAGTGCTGCTTGCTTGCAGTTGGGCTTTTGGATTTGTGCTGTCATAAGATGCAGTAGCCTCCGGTGCACTTTCAGAGGTCTTTGACTCATTGTTCTCCTCATCGCTCTTTCTAGGACTCCCTGTTGTAGGTGGAATGGATACACTAGCTTTCCGTCTCTGCTCCTGCTCCTCTCTCCATTTCCTAAGCTCTTGCTCTACAGACAACTTCCCTTCCTTGGCTTTCTCAGCCTTTTGCAATGCAACTCCTAGAGCTTCCTTTCTTTCAGTTATCTCACGATTAACCTCGTCCAGCCTGTTTAGGCTTCTCAGCTCTGACTCCTTGGCTACATCTATTTGGGTATGAGCATCAGCCACCTTCTTGTTAGCTTGCTCCTCTGCCTCATGCGCCTGCTTGCTGAGCTCGTAATACTCCTCCAAAGATAGAGTTACTCCAGGTGGGGTTTCCTCATCTTTGGTTCTTTGAGCCGATTCACTCTCCTCAAGAGCAGCGATAGCTGCTAGCGCCAACTTCTCCGCAGCTTTCGCAGCCTCTATCTCCTTCTTAACTGCAAGTAGTCTACTTTCCACAGTACTTGCTCCAGCCTTTGCTTCCTCAGCTTCTTCCTTTGCCTTATTCAGATCATCCCTCGCCATTTGAGCAAGTGATTTTGCACGATCAGCCTCTTGGGATGCCTCTTGGAGTTGCTTGGGAAGCTCTACCATCTTCTCTCTTGCTTCTTTTTCCTTCTTCTGTGCAAGAACAATCTCTGACTGTGTCCTGCTCAACTCAGCTTCAAGAGATGCAGCAGTAACCGATGTCATTCCTTCTCTCTGTTGGATCGCGGCCAGTTCTGACTTTTCCTTTTCCAATTCTGCTTTCAATGAAGTTGCTGCCACCTTCAAGAAATTTACTTCATTTGTAGCCTTCTCGATGTTGAGTTTCACTTCTTCTAGTTCCCTCTTAGCTGTGGCCACTACTGATTGTATCTCATCGTGAGTTCTTTTCTCTGGCTCTGACTGTTCGCCATTGAGGTTTCCTTCTTCATCAGTCTCCTGCTTCAACTTCGATTCCATGTAAGCAGCCAACTCAGTTTTGAGATCCAGTAGCAAGGCTGAAGCAGTATCTAGTTTTCCTCTAAGATCCTTGGCAGACAGAATTTGCTGGTTTAGTCTGACAAGCTCCTCTTCTGCTTGCTTCAGTTCTTTCTCCCAATTTAAAGCATCTTGCTCTCCTGCCATAGCTGCTCCAATTCTGTGTTCCTCAGCCTCCAAATGTGCAGCATGAGCAACCTCCAAAGATTCCTTTGCAGTGATGAGCTCTATAGTTAAAGTCTCCAACGTCTTCTCAACTTCTTTTGATGCAGAGACTGCTTCCTCTGCTCTTTTCTCCGCACCATCTTTATCAGACACCAATAAAGCATAATCTTTTCGAAGATCTTCTAACTCAGATTTTACAGTTTTTAGCTCAGAAACTGCTGCTGCATGCCTGGCCCTAGCAACTTCAAGCTGTGCTTTCGCTGCAATACTAAGATCATTGCCAATCCCCTGCTCCATCTCCTCCACCCGGAGCTTGGCAAGTTCTGAATCCTGTTTTGCTTGTTGCTCTTCTTTTTGTGCTCTCTCCAGGTTCAGCTTCAATTCTTCTATAAGTCTCTTAGTGCCATCTAATTCCTTTAAAACTAACACTTTTGCGTCTTCAGCAGCTTGAGACTGTTTTTTATAAAATGGGATCTCTTCCTGCACTTTTGCTAGTTCTTGTTCAACAAGTTGCCGCCTCTGCATTAGCCCGGAGAAAGTGATTTTTAATAGTCAGGGACTAGAACATTAAATTGTGGGATTAATGTGGCATTTAGACCCACTCAAACACCGAAAAGAAACAGTGTACATGTTCATGAGATTTATTTCCTTTTCATTTTGATATGGTGAACAACACCCCCAAACTCCCCTACCCAGGACAATAGTCTGTTACTACCTTTGGTCTCTTGGTGACTTGAACCCACAACTTCATGGTTGGAGGTAGAGGACCCTTTACACTAGGTTATCCTTACGTAGAGTCGTAGATGCAAGTGCACACTTTAAAATTGAAACAGCTACTGGTTATTCAACTAAATTATTGTTCTTTGCAGATACAACTATAAAATGATTAGAATAATAAACTGGTATGAAATCTCTGACAGGAATTCGGCTATCAGAAAAAACAAAAGATCAAAAAGTGTATATTACCTCCACAGTCTGTACACGATGAGCCTTCCAGTCAACGATCCCTCCAAACTTGGAAACTGCCTGCTTCACAGATTCAATTGGCGCTGCTGTATCGATATGGCCTTTGTTTATGTCAGATTTTTCAGGATGCTTCGGACTAGCAGCGCGTATTGAGGCCCTTGCTGAGAATGTGGAAGATTTAGCAAGTGGGCGACCAATGTTATCTGATGTCGGTAAATGATGGTTATTTTCTGGTTTCCTCATCACTTGAGTGGATAAAGGAAAACACTCATCCGCATCGATATGGGTACTGCTACTAGAATTATCTGGCTGATGAAACAGTGAGGCATTATTTGGTTCTATCTCTGAATGATTAGATTGAACATGCTCAGAAGATTCCTTTGCTACTTCAGAATGGTTAGACTGAACATGTTCAGAAGATTCCTTTGCTACTTCTGAATGGTTAGATTGAACATGTTCAGAAGATTCCTTTGCTACTTCTGAATGATTAGATTGAACACATTCAGAAGATTCCTTTCTATTTTCCTCTTTTTGGGTCGATGTGTCTGAATTCCCGGTTAATGTTGATGAAGCATCTTTCTCGGCTGTTGGTCCATCAGAGGAATCATTTGGATGGTTCTGAACCTTAACATTAGCACCCATGTCCAATGCTGGCTCCAAGATTTCGCTTGGTTTTGCATCCAATGTGGATGATGAATTGGATTCTGAGAGAGCTGTTGCAATACTATGTGCAGAAGGGTCTGCTTTCAGATCATGTGCTAATTGAGGTGAGGCTTCCGGCTCAGCCATAGGTGTACCAGAAGCCATTTGAGAAATTCCTGTTTCAGAAATTGTACTCATTCCATCAGATTTTATGGGAGTGACCGAAATCAAATTTCCTCCTGCAGGAGTCTGACTTTCCTGCAGTAAACAATGAGAAGCCTCTTTTAAATGTTCTGAAGCATCCACTGCTGTCTCCTGAATTTTGGAGATCTCTTTTTCACTGGTATGTTGGCTGGTTTGAGCTGTACTATGTGATTGATCGTCATTTGGAGGGGAGACCTTAGGTTCATGGGACGATTCTGGAGGAGCATTTTCCTTCATATCTTTAGCATCTCCCATTTCTTAATTAAGAACTAAATTGAACAAAGTCGGGACCTAGAAATCAAACAATCACAGAATAAGTTAGGAGATGTAGACCTGCCATAATTTAACAGACAAGAGGAATATATACACAGGAGGCGAATGTAGTTGAAAAAATGTCAAATGGTTTATTTAGGATGTAAACTGAAGACCTGAGAAACCATTTCATGGACAATACTAGATCATCCCTGTTCTATAACATCCGTTGTATATGTGACAATTTTCTCAATTGAATATGGTAAAAAGAATTACCAAAAGCTTTTGAAGAGATTTATGGCAATATGCCTCACCGAAAGATTTAGATCTACTCCACCTTCACATATTGGATGACAAAGAATAACTTTAACCCACAAGTCGACTCCTTTTAGATAGTGAATACAACAGGTCTAACTCAATAAGAAATTATAAGTCAAATATCCTTACACGAAAGTGTGTCAAGTCAAAGGACATATTCACTTTCAAGCAGAGGGAGTATTACAGACTGACAGTTCGATTGTAGGCGTAAGATCTCACTAGCAAGAGCTTTCTTTACCTAAGCTAAAATCACATGAAACTTGGCGTCCAGCACATGCTTGCTCATGCAAGTTTATAAACTACAAAGTTTCTTTGTCCTTTTTTTTCCTTTCTGGGGGTAGGGGTGGGGTTGGGGGTTTGGTTTGACTTCAGTTATAGTTTATTGAAGATCTAACATTTTCTATAATTAACTGCATGTGCAAGCATTTAAAAAAAATCCCAACCCTACTATTACCTCCAGTCCCACTCCCCACTCAGACCCCCAACCAAAATAAACAAACAAATAAATAAGGCCCTATTATTATTATTATTATTATTTTGAGAAGGTAACAACTAGTAAGGCCCTATTATTTTCCACCTGTTTTTCATTTCATATTTTAAAGTATTGACACTTCTTGTTCGATCATTTTGCATCTAATAGTCTAAAGTGCATCACTTCACCCATGAGACAAGAATCCTTCTATTCGCATAGCTTTGTTGCTTTAAGCGACAAACCAATCACAATTTAATGACACTGATAGCAAGAAGACAAGTCTAACTAATAAAAAGTATGAAAGCAGCTTGAACATTTTCCTGTCTATGTGAAGAGATCCTAAGGAAGCTTTATCCTCCAACTAGCTTAGGCAAGTGCATGCCAAAAGACTTCAGAAAATGCAAGAAATTGTGTCACATTTGAAGTTGAAACAAGATGTACTGCAGCAAACATATGACTATTCATTAAAATAAAAGAAGATTGGCTAATCAAATTGCACTAATAATGCGCATTAATGTGTCTGTCAATCTTGGAACAAAAGCTAGCATCTGGATAAGATCTTCAGCTCTTCAAACAATGCAAAACAACAACGGCAACAAACCCAATGTAATCCCATAGGCTGTTTCCGATAAGACCCTCGGATCAAAAGAGAAGTTTTACGAAGTAGGGTTGCAAGGAAATATGGAAACAAATAGCAACATATCCGGCAAATGGAGTAACAAATAGCAATACACATCAAAGAATAAGAAACTATGAGACTATAAAATACAACAACAATGCAGAATTTAACAATTTTTGTTAGTGAGACTGGCATCAATTTGGCACATGGATCCAGAAGTGGCAAAATAGGCTTTGAGAAGGAAACAAATTGCCACCATGCCGTTTAGGTAATACAACAGTTCAACAGTTTGGATGTAGAAATGATATGAAACTATATTAGAATGAACATTCCAACAAATGATAGTTGAACCCTGAACCAAAATCACATTGATCCCATGTGTAGATTCTACGACATGTTATCAGTTCATAGTCAGATATTTTCCTGTTTTTGACAAAATTTGATTGTCAGATATCAGGTTCATGAGAACAGTTGTTTAAAACATATGTGTTGTGATAGCTTAAGAACCGTGCAATAAAATTTAGACAATATCTTCGATTAAACCATCGGGTTGGGCCATGATTGACCAAGATAAATAAACTTCCATCGTCAAAACAATAGTATGAGTAGAACTAGACATTTCGCCTGAAGCTTAAATACCACAGATATCAATAAATGAAACAACAATCGATAGCCAAAAAATTCAACATAAATTCATGTTTGGGTATAATCGAGCTGACCAAGCATCCTATGATATGTTGCTATATGATAGACTTAACCAATATCCGTCGAATAGGCCAAGAAGTTAAATCGATCGATCAAATCAATCAGCTTTCCCTCAACCTCAACTAGTTAGAGTCAGCTATATGACCCTCTAGAGCCAGGTCCATCGCGTGTCTAGGTGGGTGTATCCTAACAAATCGAACATCAAGAGAAATCATTGAATGAGAGATTATTTCTATAACTACCTCAACCTTCCTCCAATAACCAAACTTCCAACCAGCTATATTTTCAAATTAAATCCATCAATGCTTAAACTAAAAAGATTACCCAACCTTAAAAAAGCTTCAAACTTAATTAACCTTTATCGGAAAATCCAACTTTTATTGGGACAAAATGACAACTTGCAAATTTCATACCATCAAAAGCAAAATCAAGAATCCCCAAAACTCCATCATTGCTTAAACTAAAAAAGCTGTTCAATCAATATATGCCCATGAACATAAATCTCCCAAATCCATTAAACCAACCAAAAAAAAAACACTCAAATTTAGAACTAAACAAAATTCTTGATTAAAAACCAAACTAGAGAATCTCAAATTAGGCTTCATTTACATCTAATCCTTTCTGGGGTATCCAAAGATTTCTCCTTTATCCCAAATAACAAATCCCCATGATTAAATACGACACATAATCATTTCTTAATGACGAATTAGCAAATTAAACACCATTCCATGACAAAAACAACAACAAAAAAAAAAGAGTAGAAGAAGAAGAACATTACCAAAAATCACCAGAATTAATGATGATAATTTTTTTTTCTCTTTTCTTGAATGTATATTTCTGTGGGTATTCTCTCCCAGAAAAAAGAGAAATAAACAAAAAGATACACAAAAAATATAGGGTCACAAAATTCACTGAAAAAACAAAAAGGAAATAAGAAATGAACTGTTCTTTATAAAAGGAAGAAAAATAAATAGATAAAATGAGAAGAGGAGGTTACTGTAACACGTGGGTGGAGCCTATCCCTCTTGTTTGTTTGTTTTTTTCCTTTTTCCCTAAAAGGAAATAAAATATTTTCTATAAAATTTTGAGAATTTCCACCTCCAAATTCTTTCATCTAGTTTTAGTATTTTTCACCCTTTCAAGTAATAAGATGAAAACTTGTTTGGATGGTTGTTACCCGTTCTATTATATTGTATTGTTAGTTTAAATATTATATATTTATTTCGATCATGACAATCTAATAACTGATATTAATAGTCTTTACAAAATTGACGTCAAAGTTTTGGATTGCGGAAGAGGAATTTAGGATTTTCATCAATTTTTTGTGTGTATTAATTCATGTGTTTTTGAAATATGACTGATCGATTCTGTTTGGCTCTAAATTATGTAAGCTCATATGTGACGATCTAGTTAACGACATTAATAGCTTCTAATCTCTATAAGATTTGGTATCACTTGTTTAAATTCATCGTTAGGTAATAACGAGAAGTTTGATTTGGTGTGATTGCGTCATTATCTTAATATATTTTTTTACATTTTCTATTTGTTTTTTATTTGATAAATTTTATTTTATTCTTTACTCTACCTTTTTTATAGCAACTCTTTCTTATGTATTATTTTCTTGTAGGCTTATCATTCAAAATTAACAGTGACATTATGTAACGATAGAGAATAATACTATTTATTTAAATATTATATTCATTAAAATAATATAATATAATACGATATATCATGAAACAATAAATAATAATTATCGAACTAAATAAATGAGAAAGAGGACGGTGTATGAAACACTGCACCGACCTAATGATGTAATGTGAAATTACTACTAAAGTAGATATTTTATTATTATTGTTGTTGATAATAAATAAGCTAACAACAAACTATTTTAAGAAAAAGAGAAAATATTAGTATATGGTTTAGAAAGGATGAACCATAAATTGGTGAAAGTGAAACTACGACCACTTAATCATACGGTATTGCTAGTAACTTTTATATGTAAAAAAAAAAAATTGCTTATCCACGAGCAACTTTAAAAAAAAATGGATCATGTGAATATTTTTAGTAGTACAAAAAAAGTTCACATAAATTTTTTTGTGAATAATTTTCATATGTATTACTAAGTATTTAGGTCAACTTTTTTGTGAATAATTTTCATATATATTATTAAGTATTTAAGTCACGTGAATATGTTTTCAATAAAAAATAATAATAATAATTAAGAACAAAAAAGATGCAGCCCCTTCGTAAGCAAGATGAAAAAAACTGCTAAATAATGAGCGAGTAATCAACAAAAAAATAAAATAATAAAGACAAAAATGCTTCATGGTGAGCGATTAATAAAATAAAAAAATAAAAACATCACATATAAAATGGTGATGTGTTGTCCTTTTAAGTTAAATGGCAAATCACTCAAAATGAAGCAATTTGTCTGATTTGGTTAAATAGAAAAGCAAGTAGCTGAGGCAGGTTATTTGTGAATTATTTTCTATAAGTAACAGATATTTTTAGCCATTTTCTATTTTTTACTTGATAGTAAATCGCGGCGGACCCTCGAGCACCCATTAATCCCAACTTAAATTTATATATTTATACATAATTTTTTTCTAAAATGGTTATATAAAAAATATACACCCAATGAATGAAAAGCCTGTTGGGTGCTTTGGTTTGATCATTTGAAGCCTCTACTTTTGAGATGACCGTGGGTTTGAAATTCAGTTGGTGCAAATTTTTATGGCTAATTTAATGTTTTCTTCTTTTGATCCAATACAACATCACTCCTTTTATTTTTTCTTGAGAAATTTTGTCCGGATAAGAAATTTCATAAGGTAATTTATTTTTTTCTTAGAAATGGAGATTTTTTAACTATAACATTTAGTTGAACACTTCTACAATTATAATATGTAGTTTACGGTAAATTTATATTTTAAAAGCAAGCACCCATAAATTTAAAATTTTGAATCCGCCACTAATAATAAATATTATGATTTATTTTTCTAAAGTAATATAACATTTAGATAGAATTAAATTCAAAGTCTTTATTGAAAAACCTATCCACTCTTTACCTAATAGATAATACTTTTGAATTTTCAATTAAATTATCCTCTTCTTCATATTAGTAAATAGTATTTTATATAATGTCATCCAACCGTTTATATTACAAATAAATGACTATCATCTTATTAATTTGAACTAATTTTTACTAATATAAATATAAGTAATAATATTATCATAAATTTTAAGCATACTATACTTTTAAAAAAAGTATGAAAATAGCAAAAGAAAATATTGATTTATGTGTATACTTTCTCCATTGAAATTGTAAGTCTATGCTTTATACCTTTAAAAGAAGATTTTATGAAGAAAAAAATGAAAGCTGGACAATAAATTTCAAAAGAAAAAAGGAGGATATGTTTACATGGGAAAACATGAGTAAATGAGTAGAAAATAGAATCAAACAACAAAATGCTTTAAAAACTATTCACAAAAATAAATCACTATCTTTAATTTAGAATAGCCGGTCCAAAATCTCTCTAAACACCGACATTCTCCCAAGTTCTCACATCAATTTCAGTTTGCATTGGTATATGCAAAGAAGTTGTTGAAACCTAATCGAAATAGTTTCTCTCTTTGTCTATTCTTTTTGTGCTTAATGGTGGTGATCCAACTATATGAGCTCCGGCTCATGATCTTTGCTACACAATTATCAATCACATAATTAACCAAAAACCAATAGCAGCAATCACATACCTTCCATCTTTATATTCTTGTAAAAGATCTTGAGATGAATTTATTATAAATAATTTAATAATTACCTTGTTTCCCTTATTAAAATGTTTTAAAATCATTTCCATTTTTAATTTTTTTTTTTCTCATTTTACTCTCCGTTTACAATATTTAATAGGTAGCACACTATTGATGAAGTTAACATAAATATTAAATACTAATAAATATTTATTGAAGAGAGATAACATAATGAAATATGTTATGAGGATAATAAAAATAATTAAAAAATGATACAAAACTATTTTAAAATGGAGGGAATAATAAAATTTTATGTAAGAGAAATTGTGATTTAAGTGTTTATTGAACCATTAATGGAAATATGTGAAGTAGAAGAATCTCTCAACTAACATTCTAAGCTTAGCTTCCATTCTTCTCTCATTTTAATTGTTAAGTAAATTAAAAAAGCTTGTCCCCAAATATTTAATAATTTATAAACTTAATATAAAATTATTTATTTATGATTTTTCTTAAAATAAAGACTCAAAATATTTATTTATCATTTTAATAAACCAAAAAGACATTCATTTTCTCAAAATATTATCCCTTATTACTCCAACTTGAATAGTCATTAAGTACTCATTTAAGAAAGGTTAGGTAGGATTTTAAAGATCTTCCAATTTTAAAATATGGCCTCACTTAAAAAAAAAAATGAATTAGGGACGGACAAATATTATAGTTAAATAATTAAATTTATAACTAATCCTATTTAAAGATAAATTAGTAATGGTTTATCAATATATATATATATATATATTAACTACAAGCAATTTAACGATAAAATAATCTATAGCTAATTTTAATTTATTTTTTTGTTGGTACCTAGTACCTTCACATGCTTGCAGATTTTTCACTCAAACAGATATCTTGTATTTCCAAATTTCAAAAAACAAAATACTTTACTCAAAGGTGGAAAATTTGCTTCACTTGAACATTTAATCCCTCTTTCTTTTATTGATGCAAAGTAGGTCCAGATATTATGAGGTGAAATCATATCATATAATTGCAAAATCTTTCTTCCATTGAAACATTTAGTGCTTTTATATCTCTATTAAAAAAAATTAACTAATAATATTTATCCTTATAACTTATTCGATAAAATAAAATTCACTTGATTTTTATAAGAATTTTATGACTTTACAACCATATATAAATTGTAAATTCGATGACTATAAAAAATTTGGTGATGCTTTTCAGAGATAAGTATTAAATTAGTTATTTTACTGAATGATCATTTGAAAAATTAACTCGAACAAATATGAATCGAAGATATTTTTAGCCATTTATCATCTATCTATAAAGATCAATAAATTATATGTCAATAAGGCCATGCCCATAATTTTCTCTGTGCAAAATTACTAGTATATATTATGAGTGACAATGTTTGAAAGGAAAAAAAAGATATAAAAAATAAAATGGAAATTACAATATAGTTTAAGAACCTAATAAAAAAGTTTAAGTTAATCTTCTAGGATCAGTAACATAAAAAATAAAATGGAAATTACAATATAGTTTAAGAACCTAATCAAAAAGTTTAAGTTAATCTTCTAGGATCAGTAACATTAATCCTCCAATGTTCATCTTTTAATCCCATTTCCTCTGCCTCTTTTCTACTAAAATATAATTCAATTTTCCTCTGCTTTGACAATCCACAAAATTTCTGCAAATTCTCATCCATGGTATCATGAATTTTCCACCATGTTCTATGTGCGACATCGCTAGCATAAACTCGTAAATAACCAATGTCCCAATTACAATCATAGTCCCTGTAACACACCCATGGTTTTAATCCGAGATAATGTATTGCATAGAGTTGTGGAGGATCTGCTTCGAATAGTTGGTTCTTAGCACTGACCTCATTCAAATTTTCGAAATTCTTAAAAAAGTTCACTCTTCTTGGTAACCTATGCCACCATACAAATATTTCATTAAGGAAACCTTGGTCACCTCCATTATATGAAATAATGTCTTTTGTATGTTGCATTAACATGTTGAATGTGCAATTTGATGGCTCAATCACCATTACTCCAGAATTGAATATTGATCCAGCATTACCTGTAAATAATATTAGAGCATACAAATTTTAAAAGTAGTATATATACAAAGTCTAAATATATATACTCTCTATATGTAAGTATTTAAATTTTCAACATTGTTTTCATTTACCCTTAATAACACCCTTTATAATAAGAATGACTTAACATGTTTAAAACGACGAGATTCAAAATTAAAGGATTATTTTTTGGAGATAATTGCACTTTTGGTCTCCATTTATTAATAAATAAATTCTAATGTTGGTGCTTGTAATATATAACTAAACATATTTAACTTTCAATCAATGCTTTTGGTCCCTTAGCTTTATATATGTAAGAAATATATTATATTTACACTTATAATTTTAGAATTATATTACCCTCTCGTGATCGATCGATTAACAATACAAACTTAACATAACATAACATATGAATAATTAAATAATGCAATGATTAATAATTGATTAGATTTGTAAAAATTCATAGTTGAAGGGATCAAAAGTACAAATTATCCTTTTGGCATGTTATCACAAGGACCAACATCAAAATTTGCCCTTTTTGGCATGGTATATTTTAGTTTCAAATCGCAAAATTCAAAACTCTTCTCTATATATATTCTTGATTTTCGTGTTAACTCAAATTAAGACACATAAAATATAACGAGAGTGCTAGTATACTAAATTACCTGTAGCTGACAACTGAGGAAATTGGAAAAGAATGTCCATGTTACGAAGAACAATGATGTCTGCATCAATAAAAACTACTTTTTCATAGTCAGTAAGCTGCCATAACCTGAACTTGCTGTAATTGTACTTATTGTACGAGTTTTTCTCAGCTCTAGGATTTCTTATCCTCTGTATGAACCTAAGTTTCCATCCTGCTTTTACGAGCGCGTCGCGTTTAGGTTGGGGGATTGTGTCATCCAAAAGAAGAACAAGGTCCCGTCTGGTTCCAGTTCGAAGAAGACTCTGAGCTAATGTTATTGCACCACAAACATATTTTGCAGAGGAATGAAGAACCGTGGCGTAGGCTTCTCTGCTTTCAACGTTAGAGATGTCATACACCTTTTTCAATCCTGGAATGATGATTTAGAGTGAGATGTTATTGATTGTCAAAATTTTGGTGTGTTTTCAAAAAAAATTCGATTTCCCTTTTTTGTAGTTCGATATGAAGCATCTTATAACAAAATCGAATCAAACAAGCAAAATAAGAAGATAAAAGACATGAAAATGTAAGAAAGATACTCCCTTCGTTCCGTCACCATTTTAGGTTTCAAGCCTCTTAAGAAATTAGGTAAGTTTATCATTGTACCCTTATTTAGTGTTATGTTTAAGTCAAATTTTCAATAAATGAACATGAATTAATTTACTTTGATTAACTAATTTGGTCAATGAACATGGATTACTTGCTTAATTTTTCTACGTTGGTCAAATATATACTTTCAAGACTAATAACTTTCAAAGGGTAAAATAGGAAGAATAGTGTCATTTATGCATTAATTTTGTGAAATGACAGATATTAAGAACCATTTATTTTTAGTAAGAATGACATATAAATAGAAACGGTGGGAGTATCATATATCACTTGAAAGTAGTATACATAACATACCTTTTTCCCTTAGAGTCAAAGCCAACTTGCAAGAACCAATTGGCAATGAAATTTTTTGTGCCAATTTAACCATATTTGGCTCATAATACCACCAATCTCCTTCTCTTTTCTTTAATTCTTTACATCTGAAAATCTCCATCATTGGCATACATTTACTCAAAAGTATCAATTTCATCTTCCCATTTTTGCCCTTTTTTCTATTCACAGCAAAATTTGCAGCCACAAGATGCACTTGTAGCCTAAAAACATCCCTTTTCCATCCTTCTTGTGGATAATTGCATGGTAATTTCACTATTATAATGTCCATGTTATTATAGCTATAGAAATGTGGCATTGGTATTTCTGGACATGTTTGTCTTCTATCCATCTCTTCTAATTCTTCATCTATCTGTCCTGGAAATAAAGGTGGCAAAATTAATTTATGATCTTTTAGTAACTCGTTTAACCCGTTCAAGTATGAAAGAGTGGGGTCAGGACTAATTTGTTGACTTGACTCAATTGGTTAAAATCGATTATTGGGGCAAAATGGGTCAAATAATGTAATACAACAGGTCAAGATGCAACATCGTCCCAAAAACAAAAGTAAAGATTAGGAATTGTGTATATTTGAAAAAAACTTAATTAAGCTAATAATTTAAGAAAGTAAATTAGTTTTCACTTTTTTACCAAAAAGCAAAAGAGAAGAGGAAGAGAGGTTGGGTTACATTGGGTAGGTTGAAGTATGATCCGTTATCTGATTCATCTTCAAAAAAACTTTTGGGGGTTGCATCATTACTTGTTTATTGATTAGGCTTGTTTAAATTTGACTCAACCTGCTCATTTGCCACGTACTTTACCTGGAAACAAGTCATCCCATACCAACAACTCCGAGACCTTCTGGAATTGTACTTTAATTATTTGGCCATGGACTCTCCATTCACTAACATCTTCATCTTCCATATTCACCATTCCTATCTTCATTCCTCTCCCCATTATTTCTTTCACAAAACTTGGCTTCTTGTGTCTCACCATTTTCTTCAATATTGCATTTGTTCCATTCACCAATATTGATTCTTCTTCCACCTACTCAATACAAGAAAAAATTAGAGCTAAGTTTTTTCTCTTTTCAAAAAGACATGAGTACTTGTTATACTATCAGAAAATCGCTAATAGATGGTCATCCAACCGATTAAATTAATAATAATCAGCATATGTGTAATATAAATATAATTCATGTTTAACATGTATATACCTATGTATAATCAGTATATAATTTACATATATGATTGGAAAAAATAAATAGTGAATTCGATCGGACTTACCTTGTGATGACATTCACATGATGTGCATCTAATAGTAGATGTAGAATATTCATGATAAAGAGAAGATAATTGCCAATGAAGAAGGGCAGCATAAGCAATTAAGAAACAAACCAAGAAAACTAAGTTGATTTTAATTATCAAAGCCTTCGAGGGAAAGGACTTCATAATCAACTTTAATTTTCCAGAAACCAAAATGCTAGCTAGTGAAATTAAAATTCATTTAATAGTGTAAAGAATGTAATTATATTTAAATAATCATAGTAAGTGGAGACATGAATAATTAATGTAGGTGATTAATTTATGTTTAATAGGGATTTGCTGGCAGCAAATAAGTGTATGGAGCTTTAATTATTGTTTGCCGTATGCGTTAAGTGGTTTGATTAGTTGTATTTTATGTTGAAAACATAAAAAAAAAGTTGTACTATAGTATTTTTTTAATTATAAACGTCACGTGCTGAGCTCGTAAGCCTATGACAGATCCGACATTGAAGCTGTGATCCATACTTTACAGCGCGCACCGAGATTATTAAAAACAGAATATATCGACTTAGGTAACTTTTATCGAGACAATCAAATAACAATTTATTCTGATCGAGTATTTGTATGCATCATAAAATATATAATAGAAATATTTTATTATATATTTAAATATTCTATTAAAATAGACTATAGTTCAAATATCTTGATAATATTTACTGAATATCAATGTATCCAACCTTGTTATGTTCTTGTGTCGAAAAAAAATTGTCATATAAAATGAAATTATTATAGGGCTCTATTAGTACTTAATTGCATGTAGTGGGTTCTTTAGGCCCATTGCACTTGTTAAAGTTCTGATTTCGGAATTGGCCCACTGGCTCATATTTGGTTAATCTATCAAAAATAATTCTTTTAAAAAAAAGTTGAAAAAATATTTTATAATTTTTTTTAAAAAGAGGCAATTTATTAATTTATCAGATCATTTAAAAACATATGTTTATGAGTCTCATATAACACGAATTATTAAGTGGATAAAAGTAATGACTAATAAAATTTTCAAAATTATTTATAATGTTAATGGATTCAACATAAAAAAATATTGAATATGCAGAAGGTTCTATTTTTATGAATTTAAATATATAGCCGACAATACATCTCAGATTTGCACTCTTGGAAGCTTCTTAAAAAGTTTTTGTCAATATTTGCTCATACAAAATATAAATATATTGTGTTACCTCAATTATAATGTATTAAAACAATTTTTTTTTGCAGCTGTTAGGTGCACCTAAAAATTAGCTTGCTCAACTAATACTCTTTTTGTTTTTTTTCAACTGATCTTTCATTATCACATGCTAATTTTTGGCCTTCACCACAATTAATCATTTAGCTATTTTCCCTTTTCTTCTACTCAACAATTCTTCTAAACATTAAAAATTAATATACAGTTTAATCTTTATAATAGAGTTATTTGTCTGAATATTTTTTGAATGTTATTGCAAAGTATTATTATAAAGAGAATGACTCTAGTAGAAAAGTATGTCTATTAATGTATCAAAAACAACTAAAGATTTGTTTTTTGAACTTTGAAGTATATCAATCACTGCGTTGGTTATACTAGCAATCATTAAATTAATACAACAACCCGTGCTCTACCAAATTCATGTTTTTCTTTCAAGAAAAAAAAACACTTATCTGTATTACATAATTTAACTTAAAATATTTGATTTGTTTATTGATATCGTTAAGTTTTATAGTTGACTAATTAAGCTTAATTTAATTTGTAGTCTACCTTATAACATTTTAATAGTACAATCCTATTTAAAATAGACCTTATTCTAAATTCTATTCTACTGGTCTCATTTTATACGATGATATTTAATTAAATAAAAAAATTAATATGGAAAAATCATACATCAAATAGAAAAATTGAAGAGTTGAATGAATTAAAAATATTCTTAAAATTTTGAAAATCGTATATTATAATATCACTAAAATGGACTGATGTATAAGTTGGAAAAAAAATATTTTGCTAACTTGACTGAGTCCTCAAAGGTTAGTATTATATATTAGGCATAAAACATGACATCCTCTTAAATTTGTCGGTAAGTATCACTTAGATACTCGAAATAGGACTTGTTTCAATATATTGAACATCTGAACATATGATAAAATGTTCTTATAATGATAATAATAAAAAAAGGAGATAGAATAACTAAACATTTTTGATGTTCCAAAAATGAAGAACAAAGCATCCTCTATATATACACATGAATAAATAGTGAAGGCCATGTTCATAAGTACTCTGTCCAAAAGTACTACTATATATAGTAGCGTACATATTAAATGAAAAATAAAACATTGATAATAAAATGTAATTAAAAAAATTCAAGAAAATCTTCTAGGATCAGTAACATTAATCCTCCAATGTTCATCTTTAAATCCAATTTTTCCAGCCAATTTTCTATCCCATTCTAATTCAATTTTCCTTCGCTCTGTCAATCCACAAATTTTTTGTAAACTCTCATCCATTGAGTCATGTAGTTTCCACCATGTCTTGTGCGCGATATCGCTAGCATAAACACGTTGATCACCTATGTCCCAATTACAATCGTAGTCCCTGTAACATACCCATGGTTTTAATCCGAGATAATGTATGGAGTATACTTTTGGAGGATCTGCCCCGAATAGTTGGTTCTTAACGCTGACCTCGTTCGAATTATTTGACCAAAAATTCTTTAAGAAATTAACCCTTCGAGGCAACCTATGCCACCATACAAATACTTCATTAAGGAAACCTTGGTCACCTCCATTATATGAAATGATCTCTTTTGTAAGTTTCATGAACATTTTGAAGGTGCAATTTGATGGCTCGATCACCATTATTCCGGAATTGAAGATTGATGCATCGTTACCTGCAGATGACAGATTCAAGATTTAAATATTTAAACTCGTTTTTTCACTCTTAGTGTCTTAATTCAACTGTACATGAATTTTAAGAATGCAAAGAAGATCTTTGGATCGTATGGTCTTGAATCTTATGATTTTATATATATGCCATGACATGTCCATAAAAGAGTGTTATTAAATGTGTGTGTTTTGTATATATGGAGAAAATACTTTTCAAAAAGTATTTCAATTTTTCTATATTTAATAGGTCAAACTATTTTGAAAATTATTTTCTTTAAGAAAATGACTTTGCTGGTGGGGAATAATATATAACAAGTTCGATAAATGACATGTCATGTTGACTGTCTCCTCTCGAGTCTCGACTCCCAACACTCCAACCCAACCCCCATCTCTAGCCCCAACCACGTGTCCATACCCACTAAAATATTTTTGAATTTTTTTTAATAAAGGCGTTCTTTTCAAAATAGGCTAAGTAAAACAAAGAAAGTAAGACGTATAAATTGAAACAATTAGATATTACCTGTAGCTGTCATCTGAGGAAAATGGAAAAGGAGATCAATGTTACGAAGAACGATGATATCAGCATCAATGAAAATGATTTTATCATAATCCGTAAGCTGCCATAACCTGAACTTGCTGTAATTATATTCATTGTACGTATTTTTCTCAGCTCTAGGGTTTCTTATCCTCTTTATGAATCGGAGTTTCCACCCTGCTTTTATAAGCGCGTCGCGTTTGGATTCAGAAATACTGTTATCCAGAAGAAGAATTAGGTCCCGTTTGGTTCCAGTTCGAAGAAGACTCTGAGCTAATGTTATTGCACCACAAACATATGTTTCAGATGAATGAAGAACTGTGGCATAGGCTTCTCTTGTTGGTACTTTTGTGCTGCTTTCAATTTTTGAAATATCATAGACTTCGTTGATTTCTGTAATCAAAATACGTTTTGCCAAACATGTCATAAAAAACTTACGAGTAAAATATCAAAATATGTTTATTATGTGAGTTCGGTAGAATTCAGTAAATTTGATCTAAGTTTTATATTTTTTTCAATAGTAACAAGAAACATAAAATTGTAGGTTAGTGAAGTAATTAATAGAAAGGTCCTAGAATGTGCACTAATAAATATCTGAGATATCACCTTATATTCAATTAATTTGTATTATTAGCTTCTTGATTAGTTGAACATTGACGTCCAATGAAGAAAAAAGAATAATATTTTTTGTGTATTATAATTTTCATGACACACCTTAGCCTATTTTGTATTTAATTTGTATATGCAAGTAGACATTTAATTTCTCAAAATCTACCAAACATTTTACTGACTAACAGGATAATACTTTTCAACCTCCTTTTGGCACCAACCACTCAAAAATCAAACTTTCCACCAATAAACGTTATACACACAGTTTTTATAAAGAATATTTTACACTATCACGTCAATAAATCTGGTGTGATATTTACAATTTTAAAAATAAGACAAGTAAAAATGATTTGATTGACAAAAATTTCTGAGTATATAACTCAAACCCATGATCATACCATGTCCTACGAAATAGTCAAGTTAGTTGCCAAGACAATATTAACCAAGAATATTTGAGACTATTATTACAAGTAGAGGTATAACCAAAACGTTTGAGAAAATCATTACAATTAGGTGAAGAGAAATTATTCAAAAATATATTTTTTTCAATTCAAGAAACTAGATAAATAAAATTTATTACTAGTTTTTCCCATAGAAGCGCCTGTAGCTCAGTGGATAGAGCGTCTGTTTCCTAAGCAGAAAGTCGTAGGTTCGACCCCTACCTGGCGCGTTTTATTTTTTTAACCGTGCCATTTTTTACGTCTCACCGTGTCATTTTTCATGATCAATGTAATTTAACATGTTAGGACTAACACATTTCGATACTACTTAAGGATGACTGTTGCATCAATTTTTATAATCAATGCAACACATATCGATACTACTTAAGGATGACTGTTGCATCAATTTTTATAATCAATGTAATTTAACATGTTATAGCAATTCGATGCATTGACAATGTAAGCAACAAGTAAAAATTCATACCTTTTCCCCATAGAGGCAAAGCCAACATACAAGAACCAATTGGCAATGAAACTTTTTGAGCCAATTTATCCATATTTGGCTTATAATACCACCAATCCCCTTCTTTTTTCTTTAACTCCTCACATCTAAACAATTCCACCATAGGTCTACACTTACTCAAAAAAACCAATTTCATATTCTTTCCAATTCCTCTTTTCACAGCCAAATTTGCAGCCACAAGATTCACTTGTAACCTATAAACATCTCTTCCCCATCCTTCTTGTGGATATTTACATGGCAATTTTACAACTAACATGTCCATGTTATTTCTATAGTTATGAAAATTTGGCATTGGTATTTCAGGACACACTGGTCCATCTATTTCTTCTTCTTCATCTATCCATTCTGGAAATAAATCTTTCCATTCAAATAAATTCGAGACTTTCTCGAATTTTATGTTTGTTATTTGGCCATGAACTTGCCATTCACTAACATCTTCACCTTCCATATTTACCATTCCTATCTTCATTCCTCTCCCCATTTTGTTTAAAAAACTCGGCTTTTCGCGCTTTAATACCATCTTCTTCTCTGTTTTTGCTTCATTCATTACCATCTTTTCTTCTAATATTGCTTTCATCTTTATCCCTCCTTCTCCCTATTCAAAACAACAAGAAGAAAAATATTTCATGGGGTTTTCTCAAATAACTTTATTGAACTTGAATAAAAAGAAGGAACAATGGTCTACATTCCATTAAATTGTACGAAATATCTTAATTTTACCCTTTGTTTAGCAAATTGTCTCGTACTTGCTTTTGACTTTTGACAATGATCCAACAAGGATTTTTCAGTTAAAATCAAGAGCAAATGCAAGACCATTTGCTGATACCAAAGGTGTGAATAACCCTAAAGTAATACCAAGTGTAAAATTAAGATATTTCGAATAATAAAAAATAAATTGAATCTTTTTACTATAAAAAAAAATAAAACAAAAGGAAAAAAAACTCACCTTATGCTTCGAAATATCCTAATTTCACCCTTTGTTATGCTTTGGTTTCATACATACCTTTGACATCAACAAATCGTCTTGCATTTGTCCTTGCCTTGATCAGAGGTCCAACATGGAATTAATTCATCCATCAAAGTCAGAGCAAATACAAGATGATTTGTTGATGCCAACAACATGAGTAGCTCCAAAGTATAACGAAGTGAAAAATTATTGGACATTTCCACCCCTACAAATTAAGAAACAAAAAATTAAAGCTCACCTTACCTTATGATGGCATTCTCTCAATGAACATCTAACAAGAGATGTTGCATATTCATGATAAACATAAGTTGATGGCTTGAGAAGAATAGCAGCATAAGCAATCAAGAAACAAGCCAAAAAAACCAAGTTGATTTTGATGATCAATGCTTTAGAAGGGAGGGACTTCATAATCATTTTAATTTTTTTGGTATGTTGTGTGTATAGAAAGCAGAGTGCTACTTCTTTGCGCTATATAAAATGTGACTTTCACTTTCTCTCCAACCTTAATAATAATAATTGTAGTGAGTAAGTAAGAGAGTGGATTAATTTAAAATGAGTAATTAATTAACATATATTTAAAAGGGATTTGGCAATAGTTGTTAGAGAGACAGAGAGGAGGCCTAATTGTGAAAAGATTACAAGTGTTGTTTACTTGTCTTTTTTAGATTTCATTTTCTTTACTTGGAGATCAAAATAAAGGAAGGAGATTTAAATTGTTTGCCATACGGTTTATATGTGTTATTATTATTATTATTTATTTTTGAAAAAAGATATTATATTGTTTTATTTCCTAAAATACCCATCCTTTATTGTCAAGATACAAAGTTGATAATGATTGTTGAGTCAATTTGTTTTTCTTTAAGGGAAGGGCAAATGACCCTTTTTTTTGCATTCGAGTTTAACTTTTATATACTAATAATAATATAATAGGTTGTTATCACTTAATCACTCATTAAAGTGAGTTTATTAGTATAAAAATAAGATATAGTTTATTACTACTATAAAAAATTAAAATACACTCATAGGCTGCTGTGGACTTGTGGTACAATATTCATCTGAATTTAATATTTTTGACACAAAACATGAATTTACATATAAAAATTCTTTTAAATTGCAATAATAATAAATATGGATTCATATTTTTAATAATATAACAAGTTCAATGCTTAGAATTTTAAAAGTTGAACTCATACAATTTAAATCATGGATCCACCTTTGAATACGATGGTTTATATTAATTTTTTTGTAATATTATCATAAGGTCCGAATCCACCCCTGTTATATCAAGTCCATGTGAACCTAGTATATTCGGAGCGAAGCATAATTTTATGAATAAAATTTTATAAAATTATAATAAATAGTCATATGAACTTAAAATCATAACATGTAAGTACTATGAATCTTAAATGCCGAACTCATGAAGTTTAAAATTCATGATCCACCAGAACATATGAGTTAAATAATTTTATCAGCTTAGCAGAGTGTCTTGCCATTTGGAGTAAGAATTACTAAAATAAAATAAAATAGTGAAGACAAAATAATTAAGAAAATGTTAAAATTCACAACTTTTTGAAATATTTGGAAGGGCAGCTAATAGCTTAAGGCCAACAACTTGTATAGTTGGGCTGTCGATGTCTTATGAACAAACAAATGTCACTTTTAGCTGTTACAAAATTGCAAGGTCGCACCAATTCTTGATTTTCTACACATTTTTAGAACTAATATAATTAATTATATAGCTATATAGAACAGAAAAAATAAATAAAAAAACCAGCAATGATTATCTTTAACAAATGATCATTTTAATAGGCTTTAGGTGAGATAACCACTCTTTACCAAAACAATAGATTCCCATGTTGATATTAGGGTAGAAAATCATTGTTGTACACTCAATGTCAACCCTTTCAATAATTTACATGAACATTACTCCCACGTCCCAAATTATTTGTCGTAATTTCTAAACATAATTGTCTCAAGTTATTTATCATTTTATAAGTTCAAGACAAAATTAATAATTTATTTCCATTTCGTCTTTAGTAGTAATTGTTCTTGAAAACTACAAACGCTTCAATACAGAATATTAATGAAGAAAGATCATATCTTATAATAAAAATGAGTGTAAGAACGAAACACGACAGATAATTTGAAATGAACAGAGTATTGCATAACAGGGCACCCTTGTAATCTATCATCTTCCTTTTCCTTTTTTATTAGTGAGAGAGGAAATGATCAAAACTACTTTGTTAACAATATATTAAACTACGTTAATGGAAGGTACATTGTTGCAGATGAGTCAAAATTTCTCCTTTTTCTTTAGGTACATAGTCTAGGTAAGCTTTAGTATCAAAAAAGTAAGCTTCTAAGTTATTTTGGCAAACCAAAAAGGTGCATGACATTTTCACTGCATCTCATATTTTTCCATTTCAAAAGGCTTATGGCAACACAATTATCACAAAAACTTTTTTTCCAGAGAAATATGTAAAGGTAAAAAAGACTGACCAAAAATGAAAAGAAAAACAAGAAAGTCCAATTGCCTAAAAATAACCTTCAAATGAACTATTCAAAGAAGGCCGGCACATTCATTGAATTGTTCATTACATATCCAGAAGAGACCTTTATTAAGTTTTCAGTTATATTATACCAGCAGTTGGTTGTGGTCTCTCACCCTTTGAGTAGCAGTTAGTTGGTACAAATTACAAATCAGCATGCTCAACAATGTCTTCTACTATTTTTTCACGCTTGTGCATGACTCACAAGTCAAGACCAATAACACTAGATGACATAAACAGAACGATGCACCAAAATTCAATAACATGTGGTTAATAATGTACCAGAAGAGCACCACAAAACTTTAAAAAATTTCGTAGCGAACTGAGGGTACCATACGAGGCTCCATAACTTGTTATTGTTTCTTTCACTCTCAAATAAAATGGGAGGTGAGAGCGTGCAAAGCATCCTAGTATAATTTACCTCATCAATATAGAATATTGCTAAGAGTCAAAACATAATTCAACAATTCAAATTGTGCAATGAACAGATGACACCAAGTAAATTGTGCCTCTAGTTACCAACTCATTGACTTCTAGCTATTCCTTCCATTAAATTTTCAAGCAAAACTTGATCCTTTATGTATCTTTAAGCTAATCCAGCAGTACCTGACCATATCAAGTAATTAGTAAATGCTTCTAGAAATTACTAATAAAAACAGTCAGAGGTAGAAAGCATACGGAGCTTAACTATTTGGATTATTCGGGTCAACCAAGTGCAGAGGAGAATGTGAACCTGCCTCTATTTTGATTTGTTTCAAACAGGAGCTGCTTGCAAGAAATTCATGCTTTTGTAACATCTTGAATGTGCTGTGAATGGCTTTTACCGGGGGGAATAAAGATAAGGTCCTCCCAGCCAGAATTTCTCTGACTTATCTGCCACCGGAATCATAGAGAAGTTAAGAGAAGTAACTGAGAGAAGAGAAAAAAAAATAGGTGGGGGGTCCATGTCGGAACATTGTTACATTTGCTTAAACAAAGGATAGAATAGAAAAGCTTTAAGATGTTGTCCCAGAAAACATTTCTTCTATGCTGTTTGAAATTCAAATTTGGGGATAAGCTACATCCCTTTTAAATTTTCATTTCTGCAGTTGCGTGTTTTAATTTTTCACTTCTTCCTTTCAATTTTCCAGCAAGGAACCATTTAACAATGGGCAAACATCTTTTGACAGTATGAACTACTGGTGTAAGTTTTTAGTATTTTCCTCATCCCTTTGGAAAAAAGGGGTAGTGGGTAAAAGCTGGTAGATTAGTCCTAATTTCCTTGGCTTATGTTTTACTCATTATGTTACTCTCTCTGAAATGAGTACTTATGGTATCAGTCCCAAAACAAGTTTCGGACCAAGATGTAATTGATTCATCTTTACAACGTGTAGTGCGATAACAGATTTATTGATGCATGAAACTAAGAATTGGAAGTACAATTGAACTTCTAAAATTAACACATAAACTGTCCAAGCTGGAAGCACCTACCTCCATTTTTTTCACGACATCTTCCAAAGTCCCTACCTGTTGATAAGGAAAGAGAATACTAGCAAGTTATCATTAGCTGCTATAGTGTCTTGTTACAATGAGAGACAAAAAATCTTTGACGAATACAGAAAAGCTAGTAAACCTTGTCCTTTCATGGACAAGCCCCTATGATAGTCTGACAGGAATCTTGAGAAAGGAAAAGAAACACTATTCTTTTGATAACTTACAAAAAAGATACTGCCCGTAAGAGGATTGGCAAGGTGATTTTTTACATACAAAAGGTTTTAAACAGCAAAGCATAAATGTCCTTAGCATTCATCAAACCTCTTTCAGGGTTCGTAACTCCGTTTCCTTCTATTAATTGAAGTAAGAGATTTTGCATTAACATGATAATTAACTAGGGAGACATAGCTATATTTTTCAAGAAATAACTTTCAACCATTAATCCTCTCCATTACATGCAAAATTTACTATGTTAGACTCTCCAAGTGAACCTGTTGCACGTAAATTCAAATTTTAAAATCCTCTCCGCACTCTGACAATGTTAGACTTGATAAAAGAGAGATCACTGCCAATGAAATTCACTCCAAGACACTTATTAAAAAAATAAGTTCTCAGAGACATCTTATATTCACCTTTTAGCATGTTTGACCATCCTAAATCTATCTGCACGCCCTATCAGAAAGCAAACAGAAAGATGAAAGTGATTATGATACCATAATGTGCTGAGAGACACTAGATCCTCTTGATGCCCTTGACGATAACTCCTTTTCTAGATCCTCCTGTATACCAGAAAAGGAATTCAAATGAAAATCATCATGAATAAATAATTACATCTAGTTTTTTTTTGTTTCTTCTGACTAGCTACAATTTAACATATTAAACCAGCATACCTTTCGAAAGTATATTGGACAGTATCGTCTGTTTCTCTTTTTCACAACTAGGAGATCTGACTGCACAAGATCAAAAAGCTACAAAATTAAGCGGAGTTTAACCATATTCAGTACAGTCCACCCCCCGATATACAAAATATTTAGCAAAAGCTTTCCAGTGAGTGAAGGTTCAGAATTCAAAAAATACACAGGCTAAGTATGTAATGCTAGAGGTTTTTTTGCATATAGTTGGCAGAAAAGTTTATATGGTACCTGGAAAACAGGGACTCCATCAAATCCAGTCTTTACATCAGAAGCTTTTAACTGTCACAGAAAAAGTCAATGTTAAGATGAACAGATTTTTTTTAATAAGCATGCACTGAAATATTATGTTTAGCCAAAGAGGTATTTTCAAGAGGAGGAAACAGAAGTTGGGTGGCAATGGAGGTGAAGCCATTAGTAATCTATGCTTAATCTGTTATGCTAGTGAGCAAGAGCCTACATACGAGGCATGTGAGTAACCCAAGTTCAAATCTTGGAAAGACCTCAATTTTGGAAATTTTTTAATTATCAGAAAAGAGAAGAAAAAATAAGGGCATGTCAGTGAACCTCAAAATTGATGGGTTGCAAGCAATTCTACCGCCTCTAGAATCTGGTCATTAGCTAAAACTACATGCCAGTGTACTTTCACGTAAAACTATCACAGGTAGATGAATATGCAGTATAACTTTCACTTGCACAACTGAACAGGCATCCTTGTGCAATTCTACTGCATTCAGTGGAAATTACGAGGATCCCAGACCCAAAATTTAAGGAAGACCAACGCGGATAACTACCTCCATTGCATTCTTAATTTGAACAGGATCTGGCAAAAACCGAAATGCGATTCCTTCAACCTTCAACATGTAAACCTGCAAATTGATACAAAAAAGAAAGATGTGTAACCAATCAAAATATGGGACTAGTGCCTAGAAACACCTTTGGGAAGAAATGGAAAAGCAAAACAAACAGGAATTCTTGCACATACAGACAACTGCAACTAGTTGTAATAGATTACTTAATGTACACTGGACCTGTTAAGTAGAGACAAAAATGTCTTTCATTCTTAAGTTAGGCTTCAACTTTTTCCTTTTAATTTAATAGCAGAAGAAGATATATTAAACGGGACAAATCAGAAGTCTGCGGCTCAAAAGGAGTATGATATGATCCCTTTTTTTATGGATGAACAAGAGATACGAAATGTATTGATAATGCAAACTTATCTTAAAGATGTAAAAAGAGAACAAATCACTAAAAGGAAGGTGTAAAGGAAAATGGCTCAGTGAATTAATCTTAACCAGTGAAGGCCAGGTAATCTAATCGAGCCTTACCTCAAGGGGCGCTTTTGAAAAGACTCCATTGCTTATGCAAAATAGGATACATGCTCAGTTTGATTCAATCAATCAACTACATGTCAATCTAAACAAGTCAGGATCGGTATATCCATTCTGCTATATTTAAATCCAACGCTTTTTTAACTAATAGGCGATTCAATAACCATCAAAGCTTATACCCATTCTTGCAAGAAGTTCTCAAAATATGCACAGAATTAGATCGAACATATTCATACAAGTAGATCATCAGTAGCTTCTGACTTTCCACCAATCAATCTTGATGAGCACTTGAGACAAAATTGTCTATCACTAATACCACATCTATTACCAGACACTTTCGAAGTACTAAAATTTCACTAAAGTTCAATCCTTTAAACAAGAAAATGGCCTTCTCCATAGAGTAATCTAATGTACCTCCTAAAGTTTGCAATTCTTTTCTAAAGAATGTACAAACTTGTAAAAAGAAAGAACAAAAAAATCACCAAAGCAGATGTATCTTTGAAAGAAAAATTCAAAGCAAACGGAAGCAAAAACATTCACCTGATCAAGTGTCAACGGAACTACCTTAGCTCCACCTCTCACTTCCCCCTTTCGCAACCGTACCTGAAAAACCTTCACATGTTCATTTCTCCACAAACAATCCTTCCATTGTATATCATAACATCTATAACAACACCTCAATTGCAAATTAAAAAGGTCAACATTATCGGTCTTCTGTATCTGCTATCTTATGTATCAATTCCGCTTTATTCAGGTTCAATACATTCCAATACTAAATAATTTGTCCTTTAAGGCAATCTTCCAATGATAAATACCCAATAATTTCTTTTAAAACAATCATCTTTAACTTAGTTTTCTCTTTTGTGCTAGTTTATACATTTCTTTTCCCCTTCTTGCTTCCCTACTTTGATAAATGAGTTCATCTCTCCCTTCGCTCTCTTCTACAGTGAGAACTTCCATTACAAAAATTTAAACAAAATGAAGTTCACCTGAGCAAGAAATGCCTCGGCGTCCTCTTGACGGAAACACAATAATCCGATTGACTTCGCACTATTCGGGTCCGAAATGAGCACGAATTCATTGTTAGAATTGCTAACAGTGTATACAGAAGTCCCAGCTAATGTCTTAGCCACATAATCCGAGCTCAAACCGGTGTTTTTAGCGACTTTCTCTTGACGCTGTGACACCGAAGCAAACGGAAGAGACAGATGATAAGAATGCAATGGCAACGAACAACTCCTCCCTATCGCCGCCGGAAGCGGCTGCTGAATAAAATCGGCGGCGATTTTAGAACTCAGCCGTTTCGCTTCGTCGAAACGATTACTGAGTTCGGCACCGAGTCGGGAGCAGTGCTGGTGGACGAAGGTGGAAAGAGAGAGTAGAGGACTACTGGAGGGTCCGAATCCGGTTGAGGGTTTGGACTCCATTGATTGTTCACAGAGAAAGGGAAAGGGGATTTGGAGAAGGCGGCTTTCGTATTTCAAGTTTGGGCTTTCGGTTCACATTAAGTCCAATTATTATCGGTAACCCATCTACCAAAGGCCCATCCATTATTACAATATATAACGACGTCGTTTGTCTAGATTGTATAACAAAATATTGTTATAGAGAATATCGGCATAATATTTAAACAGACACACTCAAACTTGACCTCAATTGTCAAGTAAACACATCTAGATACCTCAACTTGGTCTCAACTGACAACTATATAAACACTCCAACTTGTCCCCACTATTTCTCGTGGACACCCGACACTAATATGACACGTAAATTTTAGAAGTGTCTAAATGATCAGTTACAAAGCTGGAGTGTTCAGCTGAACATTGGAGACGAGTCGAGGTGTCTAGATGTGCACACTCAAAGTTGAAGTATTTACTTGTCAATTGAGGTCAAATTTGAACTTACAGCTCGATTGGCTGATTGTTTTGTTCACAAACATCAAAAGCAAGATCAAGCAACTTGAAGCCAAGTGTGGTGATTTTTCCAAAAAAACAAACAAACTTTGGGATCTATATTTATTACTACCTGCTTGTAAAATATAATAGTAGAACGAGGGCAAATTTAACCCATTTTAGTAACGGTAAGGACATATTTGACCTCAACTAGTAACATATGACAAATTTTTTTCATTTGCATAATTCAGAAGCAAATTTGATCTTGTTTTCCGTAAAGTAAATAAATATAGGGATGACTTCTCAATTAATTTTCATGTAACTTGTATAGTAGAAAGTTGTGACACAATTAATTCCATATCTTCATTGTTGCATAAGTTATTTAGATGGAGTAAGACCTAGTATAAACCAAAAAGATGCAACAACAAAAAATAATCAAAGCTTATTAACTCAAATAACCTCCATTTTATATTCACCAAATTATTGTTTGATAGTACATAAAAAATTTCTAATGACATGAAAAACGTCTTTCCGTACGCATATTGTTTTAAGACTTTGCATTTATATGCAAGTTAAAGTTATAAGTTGTAACTATTAGACTGAGACTTCAATCTCATGTCAAATCACTACAAGAAAAATCACTTTTAGTGAGGAGAAATTCGGTCGCTAAAGATCCTATTCCGGTCATTATTAACATATAACGAACGGAAAAATAATGGTCGTCACCGGTCACTAAAAGCTCCGTCGTTAAAAGTTAAATCTTTAGCGACAACAAAAAATCCGATCGCTATATATATTTTTAGCGACCAACATTTCCCTTCGCTAATAATCATTCCGGTCGTTAATAACATTAGATTACAAAAGTAAATATGTTCCTTATTAGTCCTTTTAGTGAAAGAATATTACATTTGTTAATTGTTTGTAAACTTCCAAGTCAAAATCTAATAATTATATGATTATTGTTGTAAATATATATAAAAAGTACATTAAAATTTTACGAGAAATATCGGTATTCATATATAATTTCATAGTAAATTACAAAGAAATAAATTATCATATTACCAAAAGTATATCTATCAACATTATAATATTTATTAAACACACAAAATATAAAAATTATGTAGCAATGGAAACATATGTAATAACTCCAAAAAAAATACAAAATTGTCGTCTCCAATCTTCAACTTGTTCTTCAATATTTTTAGTTGTTGATCTGCACTTTATTTGTGGATAGATTCTTTAAGACTCCAATTTTTTTAATTTGTAAAAAGAACACGTTCATGTTAGTTTAGTAACAGATAGTTTTTTCCGCAAAATCAAAATTAATCAATAAGAAAATACATACAACTTTATGAACTATTCAATAAAATTTATTCGACAAGTGAACTTATTTTAGTTGAATGGAACTGCCGAAAGAGAGTTTTTCTCTTCTTTTTTGAATAAGAAAAGTCCAATTTGCATATAGAAGCCTGGACTTATCACAACAAAAGCTATGCAATAAGACATGAACAATTACACCAGTAAGGAGTCACACTAGTTGAGTCATTGTATGCATCCCTGTCATTTTATTTTTCTTCTCTTTTATTGATACCTGAGGAATATAAGAGGGGTATTGCAAGAAGCCTGTTTCAACAAGTTATAATTGTGTCACAAATTTCAAGTGCAAGTAGTTCAGAGTCGAGGCAATCTTTCTGTTTATGTGGCAACATCATGATAATCATATACGCTAATGCCTCAATTTTTATCAAGCCTACCATCATCAACATACTGCACAAGGAGATTCGGGCCAATAGCAAGCTCTCACGACTCCCCATAATAACATATATCAACACTGGAACTCCAACACTACACTATCAATAATAATTAAAATGAAAAGATATACGCTTCAAAATCAATAAAAAAAGAGATGAACAAAAACTTGATTTGAAACTTACTAAAGCAACATTAAGGATCAAGGTTTGTATGTATAGCATATCCTACACTCTACAAGAAGTTTTCGTTTTAAATTCAACATTACAAGAAGTGAAAGGAAGAGATAGTAGTGCTAAATTGTTTAACCAATCTCATTTAAAAGTATGAATCGTTAAAAATAAAAGGCACAATTCAACATAATAACAAAGTAATTAGAGGTCCTAAGTTTTAAGTGCCACTACCGCCTATTATCAAGAAAGTATTTTACGTATTTGACCTATGGAAAGATCAAGTTCGCACATGAGAACACGAGATAATCTACTTAAATGTAACTAAGAGTAAATAAAAGTGTGTCTCTCTAAGGACTTAAGATTACAGATCAGTTGGCCACACACAATTCAAGAACTGACACCTTGACTTTATTTGTTTTACCCGAGAAACGCAAAAATTGGCAAGAGATAAGCTTGATGGTAGTCATGCTTGAAAATCTTAGCTTTATATTTTCTTCACCAACTAAGGATTGAGAATAATACTAGAATAATGAAAAAGATGCCAAGCTCTGCATTGCTTTAAGTTTGAAGAAAAAAAAGGTAGTTCTTCTAAGGATAAATAGTTCCAATAACTAAGTTGATGAGTTAATTATAAGAACTTGGTTGTTCTGTACAACTCAGCAGCCACTGAGTTCTCTAATTCCTTTCTGCAGTATCATTGATATTAAGTTGTTGTAGCTCAATGCTGATCCTCTCATTAAGTAGTGACTACAATTCTTCTTTTTCTCCTCGTTTTTTTGATTAAATATGAAACTAAAAGCTCTCATATATCATGAGTATTAACCATGTCTTAAAAATTCATACATGTCCCAAATAAAGAGTCACGTGAGCCTCTCTTGTCACAACTTGGAAAGACATTTTGCTTTTCAGGTTAGTGCTAATAATAGCAAGTACTTAATAACAATTATTATCACAACTAGCAGCCTTAGTATACAAAACCAACTCTTTGCTCCATGATAATATGAAACCAACTCTCTTGCCTGCTTTGGATAAGACAACATTCTTATACTATATGAACTATTAATGTTGCATAAAGAAATCTTGTAGAAACAACATTGAAATGGCGGCATATCACAACAAATAGTGGTTCAGTTCCTAAAGCACTTATATGAAAGATAATTTGTTATAACAAATTCTTGAGAAATATGTAAAATTGTATAGTAATAGCAACTTGTACAACTTAACTTTCTACATTTTTTTGAATTCATTCACCTAAACTTGATTTATACATATTTCTTAATCCAACCTTCAATCAAGTCAAAAAGAAATTATCATAAAAAAGCAACAACAACAACATACCCGGTATAATCTCACTAAGTGGGGTTTTGAAGATGATAGAGTGTTGCAGACCGTTCCACTACCTTGTGAAGGTAAAGAGGTTGCTTCAAAAAGATCTTTATCTCAAGATAACTCTATCTTACCTGATCGTAAAAATATCATTGAGAATTTGTCAACATACGAAACGAATTTTCATGTTTGTATGAAAGTAGTTATTGAAATTAAAAATTGTACTTGTATCTAAGGCATAAGCTGCATAATATGCAGTACTTGACTCATGGAAATTAGGAAAAGAACAAGAATAAAAATAATCAAGCTGACAAAAAGTAACATATCATAATGTTCAAGAGGGGAAACAACAGGCGGCAATGAGATTTATTTGCACTCAAGTTCTCATGAGCTGAATAAGTTATAAAACCACTTGATATTGCTACTGCTCATAAGAAAAAGTTGCAACAGTGGCTTATTCATAAAGTCTTCATCAAATTAGTTTATAAATATATTCAGTTCATGGAACAGGGAAAACAAAACCTCTATACATGTGATTTTTGATTCATGCAAACACTTCTAAATTAAAATTCAACTACTAATGAAAATGGAGAAAGGAATATACAAGGACTGTCAAGAAATTCAGCACAAAAGGAAAATTCAAAACTTTATGCCAGCAACTTTAGTATCTACAGAAGCCAGTACAACATAAAAATTCAAAATTAGAAACTACATAAATTTGATTATAGTTTCAACTCACTGTAATAACTAATCTTCTCTACTATACAATGAACAACATTGTCTTAAAAGCACACCACTTACATATACTTTTATGAGTAAATCTGTTATGCTTCTAAAGAGTTAAACTAGAAATTCATTAGTTATGTCCTGTTAGGTTACGCAGTCCTCGCATAAATAGGATTCCCATCAAGCATAGCTCAAATGTGTCCTACAGTTCTTGACATTATTAGTGGATATTTTGAGGGTGAAGATCTCCACCGGACTTCATACGTCAAGTTGTCTTTTGCTTGGGTGTTTGCAATTTTCTAGTTTCTTTCACTCCAAATGCAAAGTGAGTTTGCTCTCTCTGTAGCATTTTCTTTTGTTGCCTAAACACTCTTACTCTTTGTTTTTCAATCATATAATATGTTAACCATGCAACATACTAAATGTATATGTGTAGAACAAAGGTTCTTTTGTTTCATAGTACTATATTAAATACATTATTACATCAGAAATACAGTTAAGTTTTGACAACAGAAATATTTCTTTCTTATCTAGTTCATGGGTTTAGAAGCCTCCAATTGAAATAGAATTAGTCATCTTTCTCTTTAAATTCAAAAGCCTCACTGCTTGCCACTCTGGGTGCAAAAAAATACTTAGGTTAGCTCTAGAATGGCAGAAAAGATTAACCAAATTATTTAATAATCACAATCATTCAACCCTTTGGGGTGGCCCAGTGGTTTGGGCTTGGGACTTCCATGTTGGAGGTCTCAAGTTTGAAACCCCTTGCCAGTGAAAGCAAGGGGTTTGCCTTCTAGGTCGAGCTCGTCGCACCGGGCTTGCCTAGTGCGGGTTACCTCTCCTATGTGGTATGCAAGCTATTGCATATGAGCGGGGGTTTTACACTGTGTATACCCAAAGGGTAGCGGCTGCGGATTTCCCTTTGTCATGAAAAAAAATAATCACAATCATTCACCACCTTTTATTTTCAATCAAAGATACCACCAAATATGTTCTAAGTTTAATAACACAAGCAGACAAAAATATTACAAGTATATAGAAAAACAAGAAAAAAGAACCTTAAATTAAAACATCAAGAGTAAATTTATGATCAGACAAACTCTGCGTTCCACAACTGCAATTGATGGTTAAAACTGTAGAAACAAAGCAAGATGAGCAGGAAACTCTAAGAATGCTAGTTCCTTTGTGCAACTACTGATGGCGACGAGCAAAAAGTTGATTTCTTTTTCTTCTTTTTTAGTTCACAATAGAATCCACCAACCAAACAGTTCAGAAGAAAAATGGATTACTTTGATGTAAAACGATCGCGAAAACTGCAATAGATGAAAAAAAGAAGAAGAATGTCATACCCATATTCATCACACTGAATCACGTCTCTGGGTTTTAGGGAATTCTCCTGCCCTCAATCTCCATCGATGTGACTAATAGGCTCGCTCACTGGGTCCTTCATCGTCAATTGAGATTCCATCGGCTCTAAATAGACAAATTGAAAGAATTTTGGCCGAAAGTCCATTCCTTTTAACAAAACCTAATATACTTTTGGAATCAAAAGAGAGAATCATGAGGTTTATGTTTCTCGGGTATGCGGAGTGCGAGTCTGGATTTGGAGAAAATGGGGGAAAATGAGAGAAAAGGTAGTGGGCCTTATTTTTTTAATCAATTACTTAATTTTAACGAGGGGATATTATATTTTTTAAGAACCAGATACTATCCCTTAGTTAAAATTGAAATTAAAAAAACCTTTAACAACCGGAAATAAAATTAGTCGTTATAAGTGTACTTATAACGACCGGATTCATTTTCCTTCGTTAAGAAATGGTCGCTAAAAGTCAAGTTTCTTGTAGTGAATTATGTTTACATAGACACAAATAATGAAAATAATTACATGTATAAGTGATTGATAACCGGTCGATTGGAAGCTGGATGAGAAACAAGCTACTCATATTAATATTTGTATAACTTATACACGTTTAGTGGTGGATAGAATTATAGAAAATAAGTTATTTATGTACAAAATTAATATAATGTTTGGTTGACAATTTGGAAATCTGCACAACTAACACATGTATAAGTTATAATGGAATTTATGTATTATTTTATGCATGATAGAAAGTGAAATAACTAATAATCTAATATATTTATATGTATAACTAATACATGAATAACTAATCCCTGCATAATTAATATCTGCATAAAACAATGCATAGATTAATTCATAAATAATCACTACATTACTAATAGATATCTATGCATAACTCTAACCAGCTACTAAACAACCCTTTCAGTTATTTCTTATCCATTTATTTGGTTACTATACCAAGATTAGTAATAATTAGTATCATGATAAGTTATCTCAGGGGTGGTATAATAGTATCATAATTAATTATCCCGAGATAAAATAAGAAAATGACAAAAGTACCTCAACGTCCTTCAAACTATTTTCTACTATAAATGATGAAGGATATTTTCGTAAACAAACAAATTGTTTTTAGAAATTATTCAATGCATGTTATTTTTCGTACTCCTAATATAACTAATTGTACCATAACTTGTTTTCGAACCAAACGACCCCTTAGTACATAGATTTGCATATATAGGGGTGTACATAGTCTAGATTGGTTCTGATTTTTCAAATATCAAACCAAATCAATAAAAGTCGAATTTTACAACCTCGAGATTTTTTTGAAATTTTCAGTTTTCTCAATCTTTTTTGGATTTTTTCTGATAAAGTATTCATACACAATGTATAGGCGAAATAGTCTCTGAAATCCTTATACTTGACTCAGATTGTCACTTATGCTTGGCTCGGATTGCCAACTAGACGTTTCTAGTCAAGTCCTTACCAAATGAACTCTTAAACTCTTTGAAACATAACATTTTAAACACATCTAAGGATGATTTGTTTGTTTGTCATAATGTAATTACACGGTCACTGTTTGGTTGTCCAAGTGTAATTAAGTAGTTAGATTGATTATTTTTTTTTTACATTTCACACTTCTTCACTGATTTTAATATCTATCTATCTATATGTATATATATATATATATAACACAAGTGATGAGTTAGTTATAACGAACTGCTTTCTCTCCCACAGAGGCGCTCAGTTTCATGTTTCAAAAAAATCTTTCAGCTTCTTCACTTCAATTTCTTGGGAAAATGAATAAGGATCAAGTAGATAATCTCTACAAAATTTCGAATAACAGCATCAGGCTGGCTGAGGCAATTGATAAAGAGATTAAAGAGAACAGTTCTTCATACGTTGAAGAGCTTTCTGAAATTCAAGCTAATCTTCAACTTTTACTCGGAAATATAAGATTAATGAAAGAGGAATTTCCGAAGAAATTGGAAGGTATACAAGAATCTCAATTGGGTTTTCTTTTTTACTGTTGATGATTGGTTTAGCCCTTTTCAGTTTAGAAGAAGTACTGTGAAGGCTGTTCTTGATGAAATGCCCTGTTTTATGACTGATTACTGTTCTTGATGAAATGCCCTGTTTTATGACTGATTTATGTTCTTGATGGAATGCCCTGTTTTATGACTGATTTCTGCTCTTGATGAAATGCCCTGTTTTATGAGTGGTTTCTTTTCTTGATGAAATGACCTGTTTATGACTGATTTCTGTTCTTGAAGAAATGCCCTGTTTTATGACTGATTTATGTTCTTGACGGAATGCCCTGTTTTATGACTGATTTCTGTTCTTGATGAAATGCCCTGTTTTATGACTGATTTCCTTTCTTGATGAAATGCCCTGTTTTATGTTCTTGACGAAAAGCCCTGTTTTATGACTGATTTCTGTTCTTGATGAAATGCCCTGTTTTATGAGTGGTTTCTTTTCTTGATGAAATGCCCTGTTTATGAATGATTTCTGTTCTTGATGAAATTCCCTGTTTTATGACTGATTTCTGTTCTTGATGAAATGCCCTGTTTTATGAGTGGTTTCTTTTCTTGATGAAATGCCCTGTTTTATGACTGATTTCTGTTCTGTTTTACCAATTGAATTTGCTCTGTTTCTATAAGTGATAACCAAGTTCAAGGGATGGATGAAACGTCGTATTGTTGAATATACTTGAAGAAATACCGTGTGTATGACTGAATTCCGATACCTAAATGTGTATGACTGTATGAAAATGATTGTCATTGTAGGTTTAAATCTACTTGAAGAGTTTGGACTCGGAAATCCAGGAATGAGCAGTACATATGAAGGAAAGTTCGCTGAAATCTGCCGAAGTTGCTGGAATAGTCTATTAATACTTAAAGCAGCACGTAGGACCACAACTGCTGAAGACCAAAGTGCTGTTATGGAATCCGTTATTCAGAACCAAGAAAACATATATGAGAAAGTGAAACTTCTTCTTATGAAATTTACTCAACATCAACAAAGTGGTATACTTTCTGTCTAAATATCCTCTATGTTGTTCTTATGAAATTCTTTTTCCATTTATATTTGATTAATTCGATGTTTATGAAGGAAGCACTAATTAAATTACTGGATGTTTTTGATCCATTTCAGATTCAACTGAAGAAACTTATGACAGCCATGATGATCTTCCCAATGAAGAAATACCTTACCAGCTGGAACAAGAGAAACCAGAGCCATTTGACATCATGCATAATTATGCAATGCTTAGTGATGAGGATGCTCAACTGCTTAGTGAATCTAAAAAGGAACCAATAGAGAATAAGAAGTTGGACGTTGATGATGAAGACGATGTTAAGGGCCTAGATGATGAACGTACCACACGCACCATGATGGGGCTGGAGTGCGAAACTCTAATAACCAGTCCCAAAGAAGATGGTCTACGGAGAGAGTCATTTCGTTACTTTATTGCTGTGAGTCTCCAATTTTATTTTAACTGATTGTTTTCCATCAAAAGTAGAGCATAAACAATTTTTGCATCTGAAATGCAGACTGGTACGGACTTCCATTTCAGAAAAAGCACCGTCTACTTGGCAATGCTAACCCTCCACCAATTTCTCCAAGTGAGGATCATAAATGTAAGCCTTTTTTTGTGTGTGTGTGACGACGATGGGCCATTTGAATGATTGATTAGCAATTTAATCAACGAAATGGCTTTTTTGTAGAAACAACGCTTGAAGTTACTGCGTTATTCTTGCTTGTCTCTTGCTGTGAAAATGAACCAGCGAGGCTCTAATGAAGTGGAGGTATTGTTGAAAGATTTCAAGTCCCTAGGCATTGATGATAAAACATTAGGCAGAATGGAACGGTCGATTAAGAAGGCCCTTGAAGGGAAGATCCAGGTGGTTACGCCTTTTGTTTTCAGGACGTTTTTTCTATCAAGGTTCTTGTCACATTATTCGGTGGCTGAGTCAAGGAAAGACGCCATTAGGATCAAGTTGGACAAAATCATATGGAATGTTGTTGAAGGTAATTAACTCTTTAGTTGTTAACTTACCCCTATTTAATTTGTGTTTTATAATCATGAATTAAATTTTTGTACAGAGGGGAACCTGTTGAAATATAAACCCTCTCAGATAGCAGTAGGGGCAACACTATTGGCATTGGATGATACTTTGACTGTAGAAGCCTTTGAGGCCTTGCCTCTAAAAAGTTTTTTTAACATTGTAAGGTGTCCTTCACTTTAATAATTCTTTTTCTTTCCCTTTCTATCTTCTCATATTCTAACAGTTAATTTTTGTTGCTTTCAGGTTGATTTGTTCGAATGCTATGATGAATTGCGTGATCTGATGAAAGGCTCCTCCTGTTATTTCTTTCTCTATAAACCATAGCTGTGCTACCAAGTGTTATGGGATAAACTTTAGTTTTTGATGGATATATGATTGTTCAACTTTGTTACTGTGATTGGAGAAATATTTGTATAAAACTAGATGACTCTTATTTCAGCAACTGTGCTTTTACCTGCAAATAAAACTCACTTAAATTCAGTTATCTAATTTGGAGCAAAAATAGCTTTGTCCGAATGGGCCCGCGATCTAAATTTAATTAGGGCTCCAATGCAACACGGAGTGGAAATCCAAAAAAAACTCAACTTATTCCGGTTTATTAGTATAAAAAATAAAGTTTAGCCAATAAATTTCCCCTGTATCTCTTTAGAAAATTCGGATCATAAGCCCTAAATCTCCTGCAGAAGGTGCACCTTTGGCGATTACGGTTACTTTGTCTTCTCCGGCAACTGTGAGTTTTCTCCTTTATTTGTTCTCAATCATATGTTTTTTATTTGCTGTTAGTTTTGGATCCACTCTTTTGTAATATTATTATTATGAGGTTTTCTCAATTCTATGGACGAACCCTAATTTCAATTCAAACTCTGATTTCTCAATAATATATTTGAGGCCAAACTCCAAGTTTTAAAAATCGAAACGAACCAAACTACGAGTACTATAACTTTCGCACCTTTGGCGATTGTTTTGTCTGTGAGTATGTTTTTTATTTGTTTTTTTAGTACAATTCCCTTTAGTACTTGTACCTGATTTGCTTTGATCGTTTGGTAGCTAGATAAGAAACAAATTATTCATGTATTAATTTTTATACAACAATTGGTAGGTAGATAGCAACTTAGTTATTCATGTCTACAATTAATACGAAGTTTGATTGATAATTTAGAAACTCACATAACTAATACATGAGAGAAATTATGTATTATTGTAGGTAGGATAAAAAGATGGAATAACTAATATATGTATAATTAATCCCGGTATAATAATATATAGATTCACTCATAACTAATCCCTAGATTGCTAATATCTGCATAACTCTAACCCGCTACCAAACGACAAAGTTCTCTGCTTCTTCCATTTGTTTGTCCAGGGGCGTCATGCACATGTGTGGTTTTGATTTACTTGAGATATATGCTTCACAAGTTGAGTCCTTTAAATTTCAAGTTACCTACAACACTTTGTGCTTGTCTTGTGTAGGCTTTGGTCAGAATGGCTGATGAACAAGTTTGTGTTCGACCGGGACAGGTAATGCTGGATTCCACCCAAGCTTCTTTTTTTCTTTTGGCATCCCACTTCTATTGTTATCTTTTTATGTGTAGGATCCCAAGATTGATGACTTGAACGACGAGTTGCTTGTGGCCATTCTTTCGTATTTATCCGTAAGGGAGGCAGCAAAAACCTGTCTTGTCTCTCGTAGGTGGAGATATTTATGGCAGTATACGACTGGCTGTCTTGAGATTTATGATTGGGATAAAAGAACTGTATCGAAAAAGAGAGCACACAGTTTTATGAAGTTGGTAAATCAAGCTTTGGAATTGCACCAGGGTCCAACTTTAGATCAATTCCGAGTTGGTTTTTGCAATTCTAGGAGTTGGTTCATATTTGATCACTGGGTTAAGTTTGCCATTCAAAAGGAAGTAAAGTTATTTGAATTAGACTTAGCAGTAGACTGCTGGGCACATTGTGCTGCATGGAGTCAATATGATTTTCCTGACATTGAGAGATTGTCGTCTGGGGACAATGGCAAGCTAAAATTTTCCAGATTTTGCTCTAATTTAAAATCACTAACCCTCGTCAATGTCAATGTCAAGAAGGAGATCATTCATTTTTTCCTAGCCAATTGTCCATGTCTTGAGCAAGTTCGTGTTTCAGGTTCTAAAGACTTACAGAATTTGAAAGTTACTGGTCCGCTTCCAAGTTTGAAGTCCATGGAAATATCCCGGTGTCCCAGAGTCACGGGTCTGGAGGTTGATGCTTCAAATCTAGAGTCATTTACATACATTGGGCCTGATATAGAGATGCCTTTTCGGAATGTTCACCAGTTATCTGAGCTAACAATTGGAGGAAAGTATTGTCGTTCTTTTATTGTTAACGCTAACGAGCACACAAGCTATTCCTCTAAGCTGAGGAAGCTCAAACTAATGGTGCCTCGTGAGGTTAACCTCTCAAGCAACTTGTTTTGTTCTTCTTAATTTCCCTTGAAGTAGTTGTTCACTTTTTTGATATTGACAAAGTTGTTATAATTTCGTGGTCTAGGTTACGTTCAATTGCCCTGATAATTTCCCTGATAATTTCCCTATACTGGACAATCTAAGAGAGTTGGAATTGGACCTTCAGATAAAAGCTGGTAAAAGCCTACACTTTTTCACCCTTTTTACCAAGGCATCTCCTTTGTTGTCTAGTTTCACTGCTCGGGTAAGTAAATATATCGTTTTTACTTTCTCATATATCATTTATATTCTATCATGTTATGTCCTGATCCTGTTTTTTCTTCATTCGATTTTTCTATCGAGGCAGATAACATACACTGACATCTTGTATAAAGAGGTAAAGTAACTTGTCACTAAGTTTTCATATAGCCATTGTATTTGGTCCTGATGGGAGGTCTTTTTCGCAGATTCTGACTTATCATCGTCAATTTGAACATACGTCTGAGTTGGCTGATCGTTTTGTTCACAAACATCTAAAGGTGGTAAAGTTAATTGGTTTCACAGGGTGTACAAGTGATTTTGATTTTGCGTCATATTTTCTAGAAATAGGAGGCTCTCTTGAGAAGATCATCCTTCAACGTACATTTGGCGATATTAACTACAAGCTTAGCGGAATACCATTTATCAGAAAGCAGATCAAGCAACTTGAAGCTAAGTTGCCAGCAGGGGTTAAATTGGTGATATCATCGTTTGAATTCTACTGAACGAGTATATTATGTTCAAACCTATATTATAGTATTTATTAAGCAAAACACATTACAGCAGTAACTGCTGGTATTTGCACTTGATAATTTTGACGTTACAATTTACAAGCTGATGTTTTCCTAATATATCTAATTCTCATTTGTCTTCTTCCCATCAAGGGCGGAGCTAGTACGATTGAAAAATTATTTGTAATAGTATGTAGTAACTCGTATATGAGATTGAGTCTGTGATATTATGTGACTATCTATTTTGAAATATTGCTCTTTTAGAGTAGATTTGATTGCATAAATCAGATAAATTAATCAAGTTGGGTGATTTTGCTTGTTTTTAGAAATTGAATGGTATAATCTATATTTAGAAAAAATATATTCAAATTCTAAATATTATTTGCAAAAAGTATAACCAAATACAACTCCAACTTCAAAAATTTCAAATAAAATAAACTATAATTGATTTTCATGATCAAACTCCCACTTACTTTACGTTATTCGGATATCATGCTTGTTAAAATAATAACCATTACTAGACAATAACTTTAATCTCATGCCAAATATATAAAGCTTACATAGACAGAAACATAACAATATTAAGTATTAATTACTTGTAAATAAATTATCGATAACCTTTAGTGCTTAGATTTGCATGATCATATGGTACAACATTATCTACCGTGAAGGTGTAGTTGGGATGAGAGCCTCCACTTATATCTTTCCTACATTTTACTTAGCTTCCTATGAAGAGTAAAATTATGAGTAATTAAATGATATAGTAAAATTGTCATTTTATTTATTATTTTTTAAGAGATGTGTCAAATCAATACTGAATAAGTAAAAATGAATGGCTGAAATAGTGAAGAGAGTCAAAATGACATAACATGCTTTGTATAGGGCTGGCAAAATGAGTCATAAATCTGGGTATCCATTCATTTTTACCCATTTAAAATGGGTTGGGTACCCAATACTTTTAAAATGAGTCAAATATGAATCCAACTCATATTACCCATTTAAAATAGGGTAACTTACATATATGGCAAATGCAATTAATGAAATTACATGTAATGGGTATAGTTTTCATAATTACATTTTATGGCTATATTTAAGTTTGTTAGTAATTGTTTTTCAATTGTATATGGCTTGTTTTTGAACAATTATATACAAACTATATTGAATCAATTAATGAGCGTTAAATGCTGATAATTCAAGGGAATGATGTCCATTAAATAGTCCTTGTTCCAAAACTAAGAGACCAATTTCCATAGAAAGTCCATTAATTAATTCTTGTTTCAATAAAAAAAGTGTTCTATTTCCATACAAGGTCAATTAAACATTTTTTGTTCCAATAAAAAAGAGTTGTATTTTCATTGAAAGTTCATATGAATAATCGGATTTTGCAACGAAAGACTATTGAAGTGTATGATTAAGGAAAAATATTGTATTTTGAAGTGCAGGTAACTTTTTATTCTGTTTAAAATTCATGGTTTTTCCTCTTTTTATATATTTGTATATTTGTCAAACAGTTTATATATATTTGGGTACTAGTTTTTCGAGTTTTAAGTGTATATAAAGTTGTATGTGAATTGTATATATGAATTTTATATGAATATTGGGAACGTTTGTATATTAATGTAAAATGCACTATTTGTATATTTCAATTGTATAACATTTGTAAGTTAAGCATGAAATATACATTTGTAAGTTAAGGATGAAATATACATTTATAAAACTATGAACCAGACCTTGTAAGTTGAGCATGGAATATACATTTGTAAGTTAAGCATGAAATATACACTGATTTGATTGCAAACTTGAATACACATTTTAACATTCTGAATATGCATAATAAAAATATACAAATATATTTTGTATATATAAACTTAATATACAAATCTTTATATACATAAGCTTCAGTCAATTTGTATATACAACTAAAATAATCAGTAACGAGCAAACACTTGAGACTAATAAGCAAATATGCATTGAGTCACTTGCCTTCTTAAAATAACTGACAACATATACAAAAAACTATATACATTTGTAAGTTAAGCATAAAATAGACAACAATGTATATACAATTTCTGTATATGATTAATAAAATATAAATATAGTTTGTATATATTAACTTAATATACAAATATAATCTCCGATAACTATATATACAAATACACAGAGAGCAGCATACACTCGTAAGATAATCATCAAAAATACATTGAGTCACTTGCATTCTTATTTATAAAAAACTTACAAAATAGAAAAATATCTATATACAACTGTACTTTAGACAAACAATAGACATATGAATCATAAAAATATACAAATACAAACAAACAAAATAGTTAAAAATAAAAGGAAAAACATGATTTTGTTCGGCATTTTCCTGCGAAAATTGAAACTTGAATTGGAGGGAGAGAAGATTTTCCAAATTGAAATTGGAAGTTGAAGAGATACTTTTAATTAATTTAAGGGATTGAATGCCCCAGCACCAATGAAGGAATGCCCCAGCCCCAATGAAAATATACTTTTAATTAATTAAGAATTGTATATTGCTATATACATAGAAGGAATCGTGTGGGTTCCATTGTTAGTGGCAAAAATAAAATAAAACAGTGTTTATTAAATATAAATAAATTAAATTGTACCCTTAATGACTAATAAGTTAGTAAGATTTGTCATTCCATATAATTTTCCCTTTAAGTTAGTAAGATTTGTCCTTCCATGTAAATAAATTAAATTATACCCTTTAAGTGGGAAAATGGGTAAATTCTAAAAAAAACTGTAAAGAGAAAAAATAGGGTAGAAATTTGAAACCCTTTGTGACGCAAACTAAAATTGCCTCAGCTCTCATCGTCTTCCATCAACCAAGTCTCAGCTCCGGCGATTTCTCCGGTGAGACTCTCTCCTTCGTCTTTACTTCTGTCTCCGTCTCTCTTTTCTCTTTTTCTTTTTCTATTTTTGTTGTTGTTGTTGTTGCTGCGGTACTCTGCCCTGCTGTTTTAATTGCTTAGATTGTAGATTTTCTATGTTATTGAGTTAACTGAGTAGTGAAGACTTTTGACCATCTGGAATTTGAACTAGTTAGATTTCTACTTTGTATCTGTGCTGTCAGTAAGTAAATCTTTTTTTACTTCTGGTTTTGTGCAAAACCTGTGTTAGAGGCAGATCTATATGTAGATAGATTTGTCATTGTTTGTCCCTAAAGCTAAAGTAACTTTTGGTTCATTTCATATTCTTACCTTATTGATTGTGTTGCTATGAGTTGATTTTGTTATTGTATGTATTGCTCATTGTTTACGATTTGTAAAATTAGGGAGATATGTCAATAGAAGGCAATGAAGAGTCTTGTGAACAAAGTTCTGCAACTTCGTTGAAACGAGCAAAAAGGAAAACATCTGTTGTTTGGGATTATTTTGTTAGGCTCAAGCCTAATTCTATTGACGGAAAGTATAAAGTTCAATGCACGATCTGTAAAATAAAACTTGCAATGGGCCCTACATTTGGAACAACAAATCTAAAGGGTCATTTGGAGAATAAACATGAATCGGATAAGGCTAAAGGGGGTCAAAATGAGCCAATAGATCAAAAAACTTGTCGAGAGAAGATGTCACTGGCCATATGTAGGCATAATTATGCTTTCAGTTTTGTAGAGCATAATGGCATCAGGGACATTCATTCGTATTTAAATCCAATAGCGAGGCATATATCAAGAAACACAGCGAAGTCGGATATCTTGAATTTGTATGCTAGAGAAAAAGAACTTCTAAAAGTTGAGCTTGCATTGATTTCTAGAGAGTGTGTTTGACATCTGACATGTGGACTTCATTAGTATCTAATGGCTATATGTGTGTAACAACTCATTGTGGACATAAATTGGGTTCTTCAGAAAAGGGTTTTGATTTTTCACCATGTTCCTCCTCCACATTCGGGTGTAATTTTAGGTCACTTATTGATTGATTTTCTTAAAGAATGGGGAATCGAAAAGAAAATCTTCACCCTTACTTTAGATAATGCTACTTGCAATGAAAGTGTGGTTGATGTTTTAAAGAATCATTTGTCTTTGTCATTCTATTTAACAAAGCTGCGTATATCATCCCAATAATCTGAAAAATATAAAATACCTCCTATTTGATGGTCAAATTGAATTGTTTGGTGGATCAGCTATAATCAGCTTTCCATCAAGTAGTGATTTATTGCAGATATCCCCTCAACTAAGCTCTTATCAAGTATAAACGAGTGATGAAATAGATTTTGAAAACCATAACATAAAATGTGTTATCTTGCAAGCACCGGATCAGCATTCACTGAAGCAATGCTGCACAAAATGAGAAAAGGGGCAACGAAGTTGGTATTATATATTACTCCTATTAGACAAACTTTTGTCGGCCTATTAAATAGCTCTATGCACCTAGCTGCTCTGTTTCTAGCTTCCAATGATTCTGGTTTTGTGAGTGGGCATGTTTGGCTATGTATGGAGGCTGGATCAGTCTTCCATATCCAATGAGTTCTTTATGAAACAGAGAGAACACTCTATTTAAGAGTGGATTCCGAATCTTCATAACGTGTATTCTCTATTTTAAGATTGAATGTGTCTTGACTTTGTAATTAAGATGTGGTGTGCTGGCTATGTAAAGTTATCCAAATTACAATGTTTTGATTACATTATGATTTAGCAGATTGCTCCCAAGTTACAATTCGTGAAGTAGTGGGCATGCTTGGTATTTTTGTATAGATTCTTCATTGAGGAGATGTCAACTCTCCAAAATCCATCTTCCTCCTTTTAATAGCAGCACATTGAGATTTGTTTGATCATTTTGGAATAAGGTGCTCTGTAGGTGTATTTATTTTTGTTGTTAATGGTAATCTTTACATTATTACCAAGGCGATTGTCGTCCTTTTTAATAGCACCAGATCGAGTGTGTGTTTGTATTGATAACATCGAGTCAATTTTCGATGGAAATGGATCTGGAGCTGCATGGTAGTAGTTCTCTAAACTCTGTGTGTGTGTGTGTGTGAAAAGTGAGAAAGCAAATTCAGTTTTTCGATATCCTACATATGCGTACATTAGCTATCTGAAAATTTCAGCATACTTACGATCTTTTTTTTTTGTTTTCTTTTTCTGTCAGATCATTGCATCTCAAAGGACAATCCACAATAACAGAAATCACTGAGAGTTTGTGGAAATTTTGTGGCAAGTGGTGGCCTCCAGTTGATCAGTTGGCGTAAGCTGGACCAACCAGAGAGGCTTTAGAGGTCATGACATAAGATGGAAGAAGTGTTTGAAACTTGTCATGTAGTAACACACAAGAGACTACATTGATGCAAACAATTGAGTTTGATTGAGCAGAAAACAAAAAAACTCTGTAGAGTCCACAAATGTGACCAATTTCTTAATGTAATTTCAATCATGAGTCATATTGTGGTTAGACAGATTTAACTGTCAAGTCACAAGTGTTCCAGATGCGTGTAATAGAAACTGGTCATTTTGTATTGAGTACCATCTTCATTGTCCAAGTTGATCATTTAATGTCTTTGAAATGTTTTATGACTTGGTCATTTTGGAGCTCATTGAGCATGCGAGAAACTAGATTCATGGATATAAGTCTAACCACCTCAACTGCCATTTCTAATATACTATAGATATTAAAGTCTCTCGACGATGAAAATCAGGGATATATAGAAATATATATATATATAAAGAACTTACAGCACACTTGTCTTGACGTTGCAAGGAGATGAGTTTATCATCAAGTAATCTTCTTTCACCTGACATTTGATTTGGGCCTTCAAGATCATCTTCATTTTTGCAAAAGGGCTCTAATATGTGGTATCATAAATGTTTTTTACTATCTGCAGAACAATATGTTAATTTACTCACATAAAAATAACAAATAACTTACTATCACACGTTAAATTACATCGATAATCTATAGTTCTATAAAACAATACTTATAGCCTGCTTGAAATTTTGTAAGTCATTTGCACATTCTGTATTGTTGGGATCTATGTTTGTATATTCTCCTCTACAATTCTTCTCTAATGACTGCTAAGACAAATCAATATTCAAGTTAAATTGACATGCGAAATTTTAAACCTAATTATATATATTTTGGAATAATGTAGAAAGTAATTATAATAAATTAACCTTATAGAGTTCATCAGATATAAGTCCCATGCCATGGCTAAAAAGTATTTGATAGTTATCTTCTTGAGGACGAAATGTTCCAGGATTGCCAATTAAATACCCCTGAAATTAACCAAGCATGAAACTTTTTTTTTTAAAAAAAAAAAACATATTACTTGATGATGGTAATTAATTATTAGATAACAAATTCTAATTAGAGAACTATTAACCTGAAGATTAACAAATGGCTCTTTGCCAGCTGTATTTCCTGCATTTGCAAAATCAAAGAATAATTTCTTTAAGGGTGTTAAGATTTATTATATGTAATAAATGTAGTTTTTGATCTATATATACATGAGTATAATTTTCTACATATATCTTATATAATTTTTCAATAAATTAAGAATATTCAATTGTCCATCATTCGTTCTAATAAGTGTCTCCATCGGGATATTGATCTATTATGTGTGTATATATATAACTTTGCATAAATTCTTCAAATACACTAAGAATATTTGTGTTACTAAAAATGTAGATAACTCTACATGTATCTAGCTAGCTAGATAGTATGTGGTACATCAATTCAAATTGATTAATTTGGTATACGTATGCAATATTTTTATCGATCCTATACATGAACCTTACCATTTGATATCAATTGGGCTATAATCGGGATCGTCTTGCCAGCATATGATTATCCAGACATATAAAATGGATTTGAGATGTATTGTGGATGATCACTGAGCCACTGAAATAATTAACTCATGGTTAAGTAAACATGAAAAATAAAAATAAAAAAATAAAATATATATATATATATATTTTATCTTTGCCATTATTTAATTATTTTCGAAGAAATAATAGTAAACAACATCAATTAATAAATGTAATAGTCAAATAATTATGACAATCATTATTTTTTAATAAATATGTTAAATTTAAATATAACAAGTAAAATTAAATAAATAAATATATATTTTTCTTTTAAAACTAAATTTTGAAAAAAAATCATATAATATCAAAATCAAAAGAACAAATTAAAATAAGAATGAGTACCTATCCCATTAACAATGGCAACGACAGAAGAGCAACCGGGCCCACCAGCTAGCCAAATCAAAAGAGAATCAGTAGTTGGCTCAGATTCAGATGCCAAAAAATAGTAGAAAAGTTAATAGTCAGAGAGAGGTTTAAAAAAATAGAGTTTCATCGAGTTTAAGTGTTTATTTGGCAAAATGATGAATAAGAGGATTCAACTAATAATCGGAGCAAAGTATTATAACATATGGTATATTTTTATGTAATTTCTAAATATGTAAATTATTTTTGAAAAAAAAAACCTTAAAGATGGTATGGTTTTGTTTTCTAATAAAATGGCTTTTGACCTTTGAAATTAAAATAATAATAATTATATATCTGAATTTACGGTCATATAAAACACCTTCACTTTTATTAATCAATATCATCTATCATTACTACCAACCTCCCTACAAATCATCTCCACCTTGATTATTTATATCTAATATAGTTATTTTAAAATTTAAAACCTATCAAATTTACAAATTCAAACTCCGTGTCAAATATTACCACGTAGAATATCCTACGAGCCCATCGCGCTTTGGACATCGCCGCTGAGATAGCGATATAAAATTAAATTGGTATGAAATTAAAATTTTATTTAGACATGTAATTTGAATTATAATTTTCAATCCTGATACAATTTTGAATTAAAATTTTATCAAGATATGTAATTCATAATTTTAAATTACATATGCAAATATTAATTTGAAATTATAATTTCAAATTCCGATACAAAATTAAATGTACAAATACAGTCTAAAGCTTGTACAAACGACTCATTTAGTTTTCTGGTCCCAAATGTAGTAGATTCACTATCTCCAAATTAATTACTTACCTACCCTTTTTTTGTCGGTAAGAATTCTTTTTATCTTATGAGTCCCAATAAGTTTTCTTTCTTCACTTATTTATTTTTTGAAATTTCAATTATGTAAATATTTTTTTTTTTATAAATATCTCAAAATGTATCTTTTATCATATAAACATAAGAAGAAATTGTAGCTTATCGTATAATTTTGAATATCTATATGTTAGTTTTGAAACATTCATGAATTAATTTAATCCAAATTTATCTTTAAAGATTGATTAAATTTAACTTTTAAAAAGTAAAAACTATATCATAAATTATAATATTACATAAAAATTTTATTTTATTTTTACTTTTTAAATTTCATACAAAATTTAAATAAAATAATCAAATAATATAAAATAAAGAGAGTACTAGATTGTTTTATTTGTTGCATTTACTTTTCTCTACATGGATAAAATATAACCACACTACTTTAGTTTAATATGTTAGGTATCTTCTGGTCATGTAGAAGTAATTTTGCTGAATTAATGGGTCACGCAAGCTGGTTAGATGTGTGAAATAGAGAATTCGTACGTAGTTGTTAATGCGGCTACAATAAAGAGATTAAACTCTCGAAAAAGACTGATCAGCTATCGATCTGTCATCAATAGCAAAATAAGATAGAATATTTCAAAATTAAGAAGAGAAAGGAATTCACTATCAAGACAACTAGCACGAGAAGTAGAGAGATAGATATCTTCTAGACCTGCCCAAGACATTGAGGTGCTCAAGCTTTAGATATGGGTTTAATTTGTTTGGGTTAAGATAGATAGAAGATCGGACAAGAGTTTCAATTTGGGAATGACTCGTTTTAAAGAAAAATGGGTAATTTGGGCTGATTTGAGGCTTTCCATCAAACTAGCAGGGATACGGATAACAAGTTTGTACGTAGACGGCGGAATATAAATGGCCACATAGTATAACGGAGGATAAAACTAGCTATAAATTGAACGACCAGGGATATTTCAAATTTCAATGGTAATCAGAAAAGATTACTTCAGTAAAAAAATATATTAGTGAGAAGATATATAGATGAAATTGAAGAAAAATATATAGATGAAATTGAGGACTATTTATAAAGGATCATGATTTATCCATCTTTTAAACATAACTAAACATGCTTCAGATTTGTCTGTACAAGTTGTGTGTCCTGATCCCTATTAAAAAAAGTGAACAAATATGAAATTAAAATAAAGCACTTTAAATATAACTCAATCCAACTAAATTGAGATAAATTAATTACTTCTCAATTTTCATGTAACTTATATCTGCAATTAATTTCATACTTTCACTGTTGCATAAGTCATTTTGTTAGAGTAAGATCTCGTATAACTACAATGATACGATATTAGAAAAATGATTAAGTATCATCAACTCACATAATAGTTAGTTTTAATTAAAAATTCATAATTGTAATTAAGGATGTTAAATTTTGGAGATTAATTACCCAACAACTTGATTATTTACGTTCCATGGACGCCAATCATTATCAATAGAGTAGTTTAGGGACTTTATCCAAACTTGTGTGTCTTGAAAAGGTACCATATAATCATGATCGTCACTGTTTAGTCAAACATAAAAAGAAAAAAACCTCCGTTATATATTCATGAAATAACTTTTCCTTTATTCCTAAATTATTGATAGAAGGGATAACAGTTGTCTGTATATTTTATTGATGATGATAAAGAACCAGCTAAGCGATCCATTTAACTTTTAAAAAACAATTTTAAAAGATACACAAACCCCCAAACACCCACCCCTCAACTCCCAACTCTAATAAAAAACAAATATGATTCTTTTTTTTTCGTCGAATAAATTGAAACAGAGGTAGCATTTCATCAAAGGCGAAAGAGAAAAAGATGGAAATAGTGATGTTCCCATGGTTTGCTTTTGGGCACTCAATCCCATTTATGAATCTGTCAAATGAACTTGCAAAAAGAGGTCACAAAATCTCTTTCTTGTTGCCCAAAAATTCTGAAATTAGACTTCAAAAACTCAATCTTTATCCAAATCTGATTAAATTTCATAAACTGACAATACCTCATGTTGATGGTCTTCCATATGGAGCAGAGACTACAGCAGATGTTCCTAGATCTTTGGAGAGTCTATTAGCAACAGCATTGGATGAATTGTATGATGAAATCAAATCTTTACTTCAAAATCTAAAACCCCATTTTGTTATCTTTGATTTTGCTTATTGGATTCCTGATTTAGCAAAAGAAATTGGAGGTATCAAGACTCTGTTTTACAGAGTTGTTTGCCCTGCTGTAACATCTGTAACAACGATTCGATCACCGGATAAGGCTATTTTTATGGCATCAACTGCAGCTGAATTAGTAAAGCCACCACCAGGTCACCCTTCTCATCCTCCTCCTCTATTTCTTATTTTGAGCTGTTTTGGGTGTAGTTATATTCAAAGGCGAATTTACGTCCCTTTTGGATATGGCTTGAAATCAGATTGATTTAAATCTAATAAATAAGGTAGAATATATTCCTGTTTGACATAAGAATTATGTATATAGTGCCATGTTTTGCTAGAATAACTGCTATTCTATTTTGCTATCTAAATATGTGGTCAATTGTTGGATCTCCAGGTTACCCTTCTACTACTGTGGTGTTGCGCGAATGTGAAGCTAAGTTGTTGTCATTTGTATTTCATGAATATGGCAAGGGGGTCACATTTTACGAACGAGTAAAGAAGGGAATGGCACGATGTGACGCAATAGCTATGAAAACATGTAGAGAGATTGAAGGAATCTTTTGTGACTACATCTCAACGCAGTTTGAAAAGCCAGTCCTTTACACAGGACCTGTTATTTCTGAGCCGAAAAAGGAGCCTTTAGAAGAACACTTATTATCAAATTGGCTTGAGAAATTCGAGTCAGGATCAGTAGTGTTCTGTGCATTTGGGAGTCAATTGATTCTTGAAAAGAAACAGTTTCAAGAACTTGTTTTAGGCTTTGAATTGACTGAGTTACCATTTCTTTTAGTTGTTAAGCCACCTGAAGGAACAAATTCAGTAGAAGAAGCCTTGCCGGAGGGATTCAAAGAAAGGGTTCAAGAAAAGGGATTGATTCTTGATTGTTGGGTGCCACAATTGGAGATTTTAAGACACAAATCAGTTGGTTGTTTTGTGACTCACTGTGGTTATGGATCAATGTGGGAGTCTTTGGTGCTGTGTGATTGTCAATTGGTACTTTTGCCAAGGCCTATTGATCACATTTTTAATGCTAGGCTTATGGAACAACAACTTAAGGTTGGTGTAGAAGTCGAGAAGGATGAAAATGATTTGTTCACTAAGGAGAATTTGTGCAAGGCTGTGAAATGTGTGATGGATAAAGATAGCCAAATTGGTTGTCTTGTGAAAGAGAATCATAAGAAATGGAAGGAACTTCTTTCAAGTCCTGGCTTCATGAGTAACTACATTGATAACTTCATTCAAGACTTGCATGGACTTCTAGTGGAAAACACCTAGATAATTAGCAGAAGTGGATCTATTGTTGAAGTTATGGGGTTGACATAATCTAGTAATAGATCGTGTATTTGTGTTAAGAAATTTACTTAGTATGTATGAATAATCCATCCCCAACCAATTGTTGTCCTGTTTTAAAATTCATAATTTATAAACTCAAAACTGTCTATCAAGTGATGTAACTTGTAATTTTTTCAGATGTTTTCATATCGTGATTAGGAGTTATACACATTTCCCTCAAATTTAGTGTTTTCTTTTTCTTTCTTTTTTTTAAATGGAAGAGAACATTTTTTACCTCTAAATGTACTTCTGAACACTCAAAGTTTAGATCTAAAGTTAAGTCCGGTAGATATTAACTATGGAAAATGATCAAAAATATTCTCTGTCTATTATTTGATCTAAAAATATCCTCAATATTTCATTAGCATAGAAGAATTAATCCATTAGCTGTATTTCAAGACATTTCGAGCTTGTCATCGCCAATCTGGATATACAAGTGATTCATTCACAACTTAATACATGATTATTATTTTCAATGATATTGTGGGCAGTAAAATTGATCTCCAAAAGTTAAGAAAAGATTATTTCAGTAAAAAAGAAATTAAATATAGAGAAGATATATAGATGAAATTGAGGACTATTTATAGAGGATCATGATTTATCCATCTTTTGAACATAACAAAACATTCTTCAGGTTTGTCTGTACAAGCTGTGTGTCCAGATCCCTATTAAAAAAAAAATACAAATATAAAATTAAAATCAAGCTTTTTAAATATAACTCAATCTGACTAAATTGAGATTAATTAATTACATCTCAATTTTTATGTAACTTATATCTGCAATTAATTTCATACCTTCACTGTTGCATAAGTCATTTTGTTGGAGTAAGATCTCGTATAACTACAATGATACGATATTAGACAAATAATTAAGTATTATAACCTCACATAATAATTAGTTTTAATTAAAAATTCATAATTATAATTAAGGATGTTAAATTTGGAGATTAATTACCCAGCAACTTGATTATTTACGTTCCATGGACGCCAATCATCAACAATAGAATAGTTTAGAGACTTTATCCATACTTGTGTATCTTGAAAAGGTACCATATAATCATGATCGCCACTGTTAAATTAAACATAAAAAGAAAAACCTCCATTATATATTCATGAAATTATTATAAATACATCAAAATAGTTTGTGTTCGGTATGAATAAGTTCTTTGACTTTTTGACATTATCACCGAAAACACCAATAATATTCTTTTCGGTTCGATTTTTGTACACCTTTAAATTTGAATATCATGAGTAAAAATTATAACCATTATTTGACAATAAATGTAATCTCATGTCAAACATATAAAGTTAAAACAGACACAAACGTAACAATGAATATTAATTACCTGTATATAAGTGATCGATAGCCTTTAGTGCTTAGATTAGCATGATATGGTATAACATTATCTACCGTGAACGTGTAGTTATGATGAGAGCCTTTACTTATATCTCTCCTACATTTTATCCAGCTTTTTATAATTCCCTGCAAAGAGTAAAATCACAAGTAAAATTATCCTTTTATTTAGAAAAAATATCTAATTAGATAAACATCCTTATATTCGTTTTTATTTTTTTAAGAATGTAATTAAGGAGTAATTACATCAAATACATGTATTTGGATAATTACATCTTTATTTTTTTCTAAGTATGTAATTAAGGCATAATTACATGACCATATACTTATATCTGAATGAATATATCTTCATCTGCATTTTTTCTAAGTATGCATTTATGCATAGTTATACTGTATACATCACAAAATTGATGTAAGCTAGATGTATTTATGCACAGATTTACTAATATCATCACGGATACACTAGAAATATCAATGCATTTTTTATACTAAATGCACTAGATGAATTTGATATACACATATACATTAGATACATCAGTGCATATTTAATATTGAATATACGGATACTTGAAAGTGTGAAATACAAATACATTATGGATATAGAAAAATAGAGTGACAAGAGAGGCGGGAGATAGAGGAGAGATGTGAGATACATTCAGTAGATACATGTATCTAGAGACAACTCAAACAAAATACATAATTATTGAATGCATTGAGTAATTAACACCTATACTAATGTACTTTATTAAAGTTACTCTTTTATTTATTGATTCTTAAGAGGTGTATCAAATTGTTATTATAAGTAAAATAAACGGAAAAACTAGTTAATTATATATATGTACCTTTCGAACATGAAGAGCTTCTTGAACTTCAGGGTCATTAGCCCAATACCTCATATGCTTGCGCCAATCAGACTGAAGTAATTAAGAATAAGTTTTTACGATTAATAATATTTTATTTATTTATTTAAGTTATATACACGGATAATAATATAATATATATACTTTTGATAATGTTAATACTGTCAAAATTAAATGACAAAAGATGCTTTGTATACAGGATAAAGCCCGGGCCATTATTGATCATTTTCTTCATTTCTATTTGTCTTCCTTCTTTTTTCAAAATTTTGAGGATATAATTTCTGAGGATAGTTCTCTAATGTCATTCAATTTTGTTTTATAACCTAAAGTTATCTAATTAAGAATATAAAATAAAATTGAGCGATTTTCTTAAAGAACTATTCGAAATAATGACCATCTGAGATAATATCATATTTTTTTTCTTTCTTTTGTTTTAGCAATATATTATATTATTATTGAACATTGCAAGCTGAGCATCTATCATTTATTGTTTCACATCATTAAAATGAATGAGTACCTCCATCAACTACAACAATAGAATAGACTCCTATGCTGAAAATATATGGGTATAGAGTCTAAACACCTCAACTTCCATTCTGACATGCTATAAATATTAAAGTCTCTCGGCGGTGAAAATATGAGATATATAAAAAATAAAAAAAACTTACATCACACTTGTCTTGACGTTGCAAGGAGATGAGTTTATCATCAAGTAATCTTCTTTCACCAGTCATTTGATATAGGTCTTTAGGATCATCATCATTTGTGCAAAAGGGCTTTAATACGTGTTCCACATTAATGTTGCTTATTGTCTGCATAATTATATTTTAATTTACTCCCATAAAAATAATTAATAATTTACTATCACACGTTAAATTACATCAATAATCTATAGTACTATAAAACAATACTTATAACCTGCTTGAAATTTCGAAAGTCATTTGCACATCCTGTATTGTTGGGATGTATGTTTGTGTATTCTCCTTTACAATTCTTCTCTAATGACTGATAAGACAAATTTAATATTCAAGTTAATTTGACATGTCAAATTTTAAACCTAATTATATATATATATATATATATATATATATATATATATATATTAATTGTGATTTAACCTTATAAAGTTCATCAGATATAAGTCCCATGCCATGGCAAAAACGTATATGGTAAATTTCATCTGAAGGACTAATTGTTACACCATTGCCAATTAAATATCCCTGAAATTAACCATGCATGAAAATATATATATTAAAAAAAAGATTACTTGATGATGGTAATTAATTATCAGATAACAAATTAGAGAAATATTGACCTGAAGATTAACTAATGGCTCTTTGCCTGCTATATTTCCTGTATTGCAAAATCAAAATTAATTTCTTTAAGGGTGTTGAGAATTAATATATGTATAAAAGTAATTTTTGATTGATATATGCAACATAATTTTCTATATTGAGTCCCTGTATTTGGAATATGTACTCAATATTTTTATCGATCGTATACATGAATCTTACCATTTGATATCAACTGAGTTATAATTGGAATAATTATGCCAGAATATGAATTTCCAGAAACATAAAATGGATTTGAGATGAATTGTGGATGATCACTGAGCCACTGAAATAATTAATTGATGATTAAGTAAACATGAATTCAATTTTATTCATAATAGCAAATTTCAGAAAGTACGTACATACCTTTCTTAGGAATTCATCGACATATTCACATGCTTGCACATCAGTGTACTTATGTGCAGCTGCATTTGTTGCATATGAGAATCCAGTGTTTACTGGTTGATCCAAAAATATTACACTTGCTATCTGAAAATCGAAAATCGAAAATCGAACTATATATATTCGTAACTTTTCTTTAATTATGTATTATAAATATACATGTAACTTACCTTTGTCCATGCGTGTGGGTTTTGTACGAACGAGGGCATACTCCCATTGTAGACTTGTTCCACAAAACGGACTGGTCCTGAACAAAAAAAAAATTCTTATTTCTAAGCTTAGACTAGTTTTTGTTTAAATTTTATTTTTAAAAAGGTGTTTATTTAATTTTATTTTTAAAAAAGTGTTTGTTTGAAAAGGAAAAAGAACTATGTTACGTTTGGAAAACATTTGTAAAACATATCGATAAATGTTTTTGGACAAAATTTTCATTTGTAATTTAAACACAATTAATTCTCCCTCTAAGTTGAATAATTAATTTTAGGGAATTAATTTCTTTTTAAAACCATTTTTAAAAAATATTTTTTTTTTCATGTATTGACGACTCTTTAGGTTTAATTTTCCACCTGGTATGTTTAAAATCACAAGATTAAAGGATATGTGGTACATTTACTCGCTCTGTTCACTTTTACTTGTCCATTATTTCAAATATAGATCTTTACTTTTACTTGTCACTTTTAACGTATCAAGAATAAATATTTATTAATTCTAATTATACTTTCAAATAATTATGTATCTTACCACTAGTTAAAAGTTTTCTATTATATATTAAGAAAGATACACTTAGATACATGTATTTTTCTATAGATACACTAAAATAAGGAGAGAAACAAGCGAAATAGAGAGAGAGATGAGCGAGATAGTCATATATCCTAAATACATGTGAATCACACTAGATACATATATATGTATGTATCTACTTTAATGGACATTCACCCGGCCAGTCATTCTTATGTATCCCAGATACATTTGAATTCACTTGGATACAATGTAACTATAACAAATTTCACCTAATTATGACCCTATTTATTCGGAGATACATGTATCTGGTTGTATCTCGATGCACCAAAATCTTATAAGATTTATAATATTGCAAACTAGAGTGTATTTGAGTAATTAACTTCTAAACTAGTGAAATTTCCGTAAGTATTGACAAATTAAAATAAAGAAAGTAATGAAAATACATGAGTACCTATTTCATTAAAAATAGCAATGACAGAAGAGCAACCAGGCCCACCAGATAGCCAAATCAAAAGAGGATCAGTAGTTGGCTCAGATTCTGATTCCAAAAAATAGTAGAAAAGTTGCACCTCCTCATCTTTACCAAGTCCAACATACCTATTTAATTAATAATTAATTACATTGTAATGTAAAAATATTAGAAGGAGTAGTAAATAAATTAACATGCTTTGACAATGCAATTTTATATTCTGAGTAGTAATGTCATTCACCAGCTATCACTAATACATCGTCAATCACTACACATTTTTCAGGCGCCATTATTATCATCAATGTTGTCTTCACCACCTTCACTATCAATATCAGTCACTATATACGTAACTACCTCCACGATCACATCTAGGCTCTAGCATCACACATTATTTAGCAATTACTAACATCAATCAATTTCATTGTTGCAATCAACACTATTACTATCAATCATCATCACCACATCAATCACTACAATACCAACCACCTCCACCATCTGACTATCACAATTATTATCATCATTATTACAACTACTAACACCAATCATTACCAATTCCATCTCTATAGATCATTTCCACCATGATTATTAACAGACGCAGTTATTCTAGAATTTAGAACTTATAAAATTTAGATTCAAACTTCGCTTCTAAATAAATTCAAACGAACTCACCCAGTCTCTAGATGGAACGGGAGACGGCCTTGCAAACCGGGAAGATACTCAACTGTGGAATCCGAAGCAGCTTGTTGTTGTTGAAGTTGAAGAAGAAGAAGAAGAAGCAGAAACACAACTCGTAGTTTCAACAAGTTCTCCATTATTCCTAAATTATTGATAGTCATTTTACTAATAAATAACCGCTGTCTATATATTATTGATGATAAGGAACCAATCAACAAAGGGACAATATTTAAATTAAAGTTTAATCCCCACGAGTCACTCGCTTTCTTTTCCTACACTTTTAATAATTTTTCTGAATTATGAATGTTCAAGTCTGCATAAGCAGATTATCATTTCATTTCTTAATTACTGTGGGATTTTCACTAACTTTAATAGGTATGATATTTTTAAAAAAAGAGGAGAGTTTTTGAAATTTATGACCTAAAACAATCATTAAATATTGATGTGACCGTAAATTATTTTATCATAAGTAAAACGGGATTTTAAAATTAAATTATTTCTATTTACAATAATGTGACATTCTTTTCGGGACGGATAAAAAAAGATGTGAGACTAAATGAGACGGAGGAAGTATTTTTTTTCTTACTCCACCCTTACCACGACCCCCACCCTAACCTGGAGCTACTCGTCTTGATCTTTATTAAATTACGATGTGAAGAGGAAGAAAGAAGGTACATAGGTATTAAGTCCACTAGTGCATGCAATTATTTTCCTATCCGTTTAATTACTCCTCGAGATATTTTTGCTGATAACCCTTGAATTATAGTAGAAACAGCCTCAATTGTTGTACTTAGGCGTCAATCTCTAGAAGCTTCTGGATGCTACGTAGCTAGGCTCCGAGATTGATTCTCTGATGATAGAAAGAAAGAAGATGAAGAATCACGCTTACTAGCAGTCTTTTCCTTCGTCTTTCGCTGATCCTAGCTCTATCAAACCACCAGCCCCGAAAAAAATTATTTAAAAAAAAAAAAAAGAATTTGTCTAAACCCTACCCCGCACCACCACCCTCATCCCCCATCCCAATTATTTTTCTTTGTAAAAAGTTACAACCCCCCCGCCCTCCCCAATTTAAACTAAAAAAACATTATAGCATTTTTTTTTTGTACCCCGCGCTCCCTACTTTACTCCACCCCTCACATCCGTTCCCCCTCAACCCAATTATTTTTCAAAAAAAATAAAATCATTACAAATTGTAACACAACCTACCACGCACATCATGTTACCCCACACCCACTTCCCACCTCCAAACCTACCACAATTTTTAGTCTTTTAGCTAAAAATTAAAAAATATTTTCTGAAAACATATTTTCACTAATCAACCAAACACTAAAAATTATTTTCAGAATTACTCACCAAACAAAGACGAAAAATAAGTAAGATTAAGATAGAATGTTTCAAAATTAAACTTATACGCAATTCATCAAAGGCAAAGGAGAAAAAAAGATGCATGGGAGAGTCAAAGGTTGAAATAGTGAACCGAAGAATCGAACACCAATATCTACACAGATGTAAAAGTAACTTTGTCCCTTAATACAGGCAAGTTGATTAGATGTGGGGAATAGACGACTCCATTATTTGATTGACGTTATAAATTTATCTCAACCTCTTAGGATAAATTGAATAAATCGAAACAGAGATATCAATTCATCAAAGACAAAGGAGAAAAAAAAAAGATGGCAGAATTCATAGAATCAAAGTTGGAAATAGTGATGTTCCCATGGCTTGCTTTTGGTCACTTAATCCCATATATGAATCTGTCAAATGAACTTGCAAAAAGAGGTCACAAAATCTCATTCTTGTTGCCCAAAAATGCTGAAATTAGACTTCAAAATCTCAATCTTTACCCAAATCTCATCAAATTCCATAAACTCCCAATTCCTCATGTTGATGGGCTTCCATATGGAGCAGAGACTACAGCTGATGTTCCTGGATCATTGGAGAGTTTATTAGCAACAGCTTTTGATGAATTGTATGATGAAATCAAATCTTTTCTTCAAAATCTGAAACCCCATTTCGTTTTCTTTGATTTTGCTTATTGGATTCCTGATTTAGCACGACAAATTGGCGGTATCGAGACTCTGTGTTACCTACTTGTTTCCCCTGCTGTAATGTCTATATCACCGGATAAGGCTACTTTTATGACATCAACTGCTGCTGAGCTAGTAAAGCCACCACCAGGTCACCCTTCTTCCTGGATTCGGTGTTACTTTTATAAATAAATGTTTGTGATTATACATTTTCAAATACATTATTATGCATTATATAGTGTGCTTTGCTAGTAAATTTGCAATTCCATTCTGCTCTTTAAAGATTGATGTGTCTTCAGGTTACCCTTCTACTACTGTGGTGTTGCACGAAAGTGAAGCTAAGTTGTTATCATTTTTATATCATGAATATGGCAAGGGGGTGACAATTCAAGAACGAGTGAAGAAGGGAATTACACGATGTGATGCAATAGCTGTGAAAACATGTAGAGAGATTGAAGGAATCTTTTGTGACTACACAGCAACACAATTTGAAAAGCCAGTCCTTTACACCGGACCTGTAATTCCCGAGCCGAAAAAGGAGTCTTTAGAAGAACATGGATTGTTAAATTGGCTCGAGAAATTCGAGTCAGGATCAGTAGTGTTCTGTGCATTTGGGAGCCAAATGATTCTTGAAAAGAAACAGTTTCAACAACTTGTTTTAGGCTTTGAACTGACTGAATTACCATTTCTTTTAGTTGTTAAGCCACCTCAAGGGACAAATTCAGTAGGAGAAGCCTTGCCAGAGGGATTCAAACAAAGGATTCAAGAAAAAGGATTGATTCTTGATTGTTGGGTGCCACAATTGGAGATTTTAAGTCACAAATCAGTTGGTTGTTTTGTGACTCACTGTGGTTATGGGTCGGTGTGGGAGTCTTTGGCGCTGTGTGATTGCCAATTGGTACTTTTGCCAAGGTCTATTGATCACATTTTTACTGCTAGGCTGATGGAACAACAACTTAAGGTTGGTGTAGAAGTGGAGAAGGATGAAAATGATTTGTTTACAAAGGAGAATTTGTGTAAGGCTGTGAAATGTGTGATGGATAAAGATAGCCAAATTGGTTGTTTAGTGAAAGAGAATCATAGGAAATGCAAGGAACTTCTTTCGAGTCCTGGCTTCATGAGTAACTACATTGATAACTTCATTCAAGACTTGCACGGACTTCTAGTTGAAAACACCTAGATAATTAGCAGAACCCTATACCTAAATTGTGTATTTGTATTAAAATTTTTACTCAATATGTATGAATAATCCATCCCAACCAATTGTTGTCCTGTTTTATAATTCAAAATTTATAAACTCAAAAATCATGTATCCAGTAATGTAACTTGTATTTATAGGATGTTTCCATGCCGTGTATTGGAGATATACACCTTTCCCTCATATTTAGAGTTTTCTTTCTTTTTTTTTTTATATAGGAAAAGAACATTTTACCTCAAAAGGCACTTCTGAACACTCAAAAAAGCGTACAAGTTTACATCTAATTAAATTTGTTATATTTTAACTACGGAAAAGGATACTCCAACCGTGGATTGCGAAGCAGCTTCTTGTTGTTGTTGAAGAAGCAAAACTGGTAGTTTCAACAACTTTTACATTACCAACAAATAAATACTATATGTATTAATTTATTGATGATAAGGACCTCCTTTAAAGTTTTATCCCCGCGTTTTCTCCTCTAATTATTATCAAACTAGTAACCATAGTTTATAAATAAGATATCAAAATATTCTAAAATGTCGCATTCATAAATCACATATCTCTATGTTTCGTTTATAAATAAATATTAAGTGCAAATAATCTCATAAAGATCCATTAATAAACAATAGTAATAACTAGTTGTTCATTAATATAGTCCTTTCACATGCTACCTACAATCTTTTCACGTCTATCATAAGTCATTTTCTGCCAAATTAAATAAAATATAAACTTAACCTTGGTCCCCCATAAGTAATTTACTAATTTTAATATAAGCACACTTCTCTCGTTTAATATTATTTTTGAACTCTCAAAAAAGACTAAACAACTACCACTTTGTGATCAATTACTATGAATACACCAGAGATGAGATAGAATATTTCAGAATTAAGTTTAAAATTAAAATTATACTATATTTGATTGAAGTTTATGAATTTATCTCTTCAAAGGATGACAGAGTCCATAGAAGAGTCAAAGATGGAAATAGTGATGTTCCCATGGCTTGCTTTAGGACACTTAATCCCATATATGAATCTGTCAAATGAACTTGCAAAAAGAGGTCACAATATCACATTCTTGTTGCCCAAAAATGCTGAAATTAGACTTCAAAAACTCAATCTTTACCCAAATCTCATCACATTACATAAACTCACAATACCTCATGTCGATGGCCTTCCATGTGGAGCAGAGACTACAGCTGATGTTCCTGGATCATTGGAGAGTCTATTAGCAACAGCTATGGATGAATTATATGATGAAATCAAATCTTTTCTTCAAAATCTAAAACCCCATTTCGTTTTCTTTGATTTTGCTTATTGGATTCCTGATTTAGCACGAGAAATTGGCGGTATCAAGACTCTGTTTTACACTGTTTTTTGCCCTGCTGTAGCATGTATATCATTCATTCGATCACCGGATAAGGCTATTTTTATGGCATCAACTGCAGCTGAGCTAGTAAAGCCACCACCAGGTCACTTTTATATATAAAAATTTGTGATTATAAACTTTTCAAATACACTTGATTTTATAGATATCCACCAGTCACTAATAATCATATCTAGCGTCATTATGCTTTGCTAGTTAATCTGCAATTCCATTATGCTTTCTAAAGAAGTGCTCAATTGGTGCATCTCCAGGTTACCCTTCTACTACTGTGGTGTTGCGCGAATGTGAAGCTAAACTGTTATCAGTTATATTTCATGAATATGGCAAGGGGGTGACGTTTTACGAACGATTGAAGAAGGGATTGACACGATGTGATGCAATAGCTATGAAATCATGTAGAGAGATTGAAGGAATCTTTTGTGACTACATAGCAACACAATTTGAAAAGACAGTCCTTTACACAGGACCTGTTATTTCTGAGCCGAAAAAGGAGCATTTAGAAGGACATGGATTATTGAATTGGCTCGAGAAATTCAAGCCAGGATCAGTAGTGTTCTGTGCATTTGGGAGCCAGTTGATTCTTGAAAGGAAGCAGTTTCAAGAACTTGTTTTAGGCTTTGAACTGATTGGATTACCATTTCTTTTAGCCGTTAAACCACCCGAAGGGACAAATTCAGTAGAAGAAGCCTTGCCAGAGGGGTTCAAAGAAAGGGTTCAAGAAAAGGGACTGATTCTTGATTGTTGGGTGCCACAATTGGAAATTTTAAGTCACAAATCAATTGGTTGTTTTGTGACTCACTGTGGTTATGGATCAATGTGGGAGTCTTTGGCGCTGTGTGATTGTCAATTGGTACTTTTGCCAAGGCCTATTGATCACATTTTTAATGCTAGGCTAATGGAACAACAACTTAAAGTTGGTGTAGAAGTGGAGAAGGATGAAAATGATTTGTTCACTAAGGAGAATTTGTGCAAGGCTGTGAAATGTGTGATGGATAAAGATAGCCAAATTGGTTGTCTTGTGAAAGAGAATCATAAGAAATGGAAGGAACTTCTTTTGAGTCCTGGCTTCATGAGTAACTACATTGATAACTTCGTTCACAACTTGCATGGATTTCTAATTGAAAAGAACTAGATAATTAGCAAAAGTGGATATGTTATTGAAGATATGAGTTTGGCAAAATTCAGTAATTTGGTTCAATCAAGTATTTGTGTAATAATTTTACTTTAATATATATAAATAATTCATTCTCAAACAATTGTTGTCTTGTTTTGAAATTCAGAACCCACAAATTTAAATCACGTAATCAGATATTTTCATACAGTGTTTACGAGTGAGAAAATGATTCAAAACACCCATGAAATTATATATCGTCTTTACTTCCTCATATTTCCTTTATATTCTATCTTGGATAAGTTGTCACTGAGTTTTCATATTGGAATGTATAGCCATTCTATTATGGCTTATCAATTATCATCGTCAATGAAATGGTAAAAGAATGACATAGAAATGGTAAAACAAAATACTAATAGTTGCAATAAGATAAATGACTAATTGCACTATGCTTAGCGCGGGCATGTTTATATATTATATAAAAATATATGCAGGTTCAATGAAAAAACCAAACATATAAAATTTTCGGTTAGCTATTTTCTTAATCTCAATGTTTAAACGTTGTGATTATTAAATTTCGGTTAGCTATTTTCTTAATCTCCATGTTTAAACTTAGTACAAGCTGAGTGTCCTTATCCAAATCTCATCAAATTCCATAAACTGACAATACCTCATGTTGATGGCCTTCCATATGGAGCAGAGACTACAGCTGATGGTCCTGGATCCTTGGAGAATCTATTAGCAACAGCTTTTGATGAATTGTATGATGAAATCATTGTTGGGTTCATTGTATATTGTGTGAATGGATAATGGTACATAGAATAAAGATTGGTGCATTAAAAATGTAAAAGTGCTGCAATTATGAATGAAGTTATTCCATTCATGAATACTCATGTCAAATAAATGCAACCTTTCGTATTTCCATGCAACCTCTCATATTTCTAGGCCACCTTTTCACATTTCATACATGAATCATTGTGGGCTATAAATATCTGAATTTTTCTCAGATATTGGGCAGTAGTTTTAAACATAAGTTAGAAGACTACATAGTAAGAAAAAATTTCTGTTTTTCAAAACTTCAAGTGTGATTACAAGCCATTGAGTGGTTCGCCGGACAACAAATTTGAGGTACCGCTATTTGTTTGTCGTGAGTCATTTTATCCTGGGAGGATATATTCCATAACCTCGGGCACTTGAGGGGAATAATTTCCTTAAGGAAACTCTGTGAATTCAGAGGACTTGACTCTTCTTCCTCTTCATCTTGTTTATTATATGAATTTTTGCTGTCAGAATTTTGTTAACATTGGATATTTCATTATTTGTATGAAATTAGTTTGAAGTCATTTTGCACTGCGAAAACTAACAATCTTAAGGAAATTATCTATCTTATTGTGTAACTGTCTATTGGAACCTTACTGTTTTAAACTTTATAATTGGTTTCTGGAGATTAAAACCTTTGTAGTTTTATGCTCTGTTTGAACTTGATACTGACTTGGAGAACCTAAAAAGTTCGTCAGAAAATCAAAGTTCATTCGGTTAACGATTGAGAATTATAAACCTCATCATTAAACTAGAAACAAATCGGAAATAAAGATCAAGTCTTTATTTGAAGATACTAAGTGTGCTTGTCTCTTTCTGACAGCAAGATGACTAATGAAATTGAAGTCATGGATGATACGACATCGAAAATTGCTACAATGAATATTGCTTCGTCGAGTCGTACGAGTGTTGCACCTGCTACTGGAAAATTTACTGGCATGGATTTCAAGAGGTGGCAGCAAAAGATGCTATTTTATTTAACCACTATGAGTCTACATAGATTCATCAAAGAAAGTGTTCCTGAGTTAGCGGATTCAACTCCGGAAGGTGAACGCGTTATGATTATTGAAGCTTGGAAGCATTCTGATTTCTTATGCAAGAACTATATTCTGAATGGGCTTCATGATGACTTGTACAATGTGTACAACAACATGAAAATTTCCAAAGACCTCTGGGATGCTTTAGAAAAGAAGTATAAGACAGAGGATGCCGGATTGAAGAAATTCATCGTGGCAAAGTTTCTGGACTTCAAGATGGTAGATAGCAAATCTGTTGTTACTCAAGTTCAAGAATTGCAAGTGATTATCAATGATCTCCTTGCAGAAGGTCTAGTGATTAATGAGGCTTTCCAAGTAGCTGCTATGATTGAGAAGTTACCTCATTTGTGGAAGGACTTCAAAAATTACTTAAAGCATAAGAGAAATGAGATGTCCCTTGAAGATCTCATTGTAAGATTGAGAATTGAAGAGGACAACAATATGGAAGGTCTAAGAAGAGAAAGATAAACTCTGTATCGCAAAGCAGTCAACCCAAGAAGAAATTCAAAGGTAATTGCTTTAATTGTGACAAAAATGGTCACGGGGCTGCAGATTGTAAGGCTCCCAAGAAAGCAAAGAAGAAAGATCAAGCAAATGTTGCTGAATTCGAGGATGACGATCTATGTGCTATGCTTTCTAAATGCAATCTTGTTGGCAACCCAAGAGAGTGGTGGATAGATTCTGGTGCCACCCGCCATATATGCGCTAACAAAGAACTTTTTGCATCATATGAACCTACTCAAGGTGATGACAAGGTTTACATGGCAAACTCGGCAACTGCAAAGGTTGAAGGAACGGGCAAAGTCCTTTTAAAGATGTCATCTGGCAAGGTGGTGACTTTAAAAAATGTGCTACATGTTCCAGAAGTAAGAAATAACTTGATTTCTGCTTCACTTCTTACTAAAAATGGATTCAAATGTGTATTTGTTTCTGACAAAATTGTACTTAGTAAAAATGAAGTGTATGTAGGAAAGGGCTACTTTTGCGAGGGCTTGTTTAAGCTCAATGTAATGGCTATTGCTAATAATAAAAGTTCTTGTTCTACTTACTTGCTTGAGTCAAGTGCTTTATGGCATGAACGTTTGGGGCATGTCAATTACAAGACCTTGCGAAAACTGATTAGTTTGAAAGTGTTGCCTAATTTTGAGTGCAATAAAACACAATGTCAAATATGTGTGAAAGCTAAGTTTGCTAAGCATCCTTATAAATCTGTTGAAAGGAATTCCAATCCTTTAAACTTGATTCACATGGACATTTGTGATATGAAGTCAACACCAACGCGTGGTGGAAAAAAGTATTTCATAACTTTTATTGATGATTGCACTAGATATTGTTATGTTTATTTTCTATCAAATAAGGATAAAATAATTGAAGCATTTAGACAATACAAAACTGAAGTTGAAAATCAGTTAGATAAAAGGATAAAAATGATAAGAAGTGATAGGGGTGGATAATATGAATCTCCATTTGCGGAAATATGTTTGGAAAATGGAATTATCTATCAAACGACTGCCCCTTATTCACCCCAATCTAATGGGATTGCAGAAAGAAAAAATCAAACTTTGAAGGAAATGATGAATGTCTTACTTATAAGTTCAGGTTTACCACAAAACTTGTGGGGGGAAGCTATCCTTACAGCAAATCGAATACTCAATAGAGTGCCCCATAGCAAGACACAATCTATTCCTTATGAAAAGTGAAAAGGAAAGAAACCCAACTTGAAATATTTCAAAATGTGGAGGTGTCTAGCAAAAGTCTAAGTTCCTATGCCCAAAAGGTTGAAAATAGGACCAAAGACTGTGGACTGTTTTTTTATTGGATATGCTATAAATAGTAAATCATATCGATTTTTGGTTCATAAATCTGAACATCCAGATATTCACGATAATACGGTAATTGAATAAGATAATGCTGAATTCTTTGAACACATTTACCCGTATAAAGCTAGATATGAAGAGTCTAATGGGGGGTCTAAACGACCTCAAGATGAACCAAAGAAAAATATACAAAATGAAGAAAATCCAAGGCGTAGTAAGCGTCAAAGGACTGCTACTTCCTTCGGATCAGATTTTGTAACATTTCTCATTGATAATGAGCCTCAAACCTTCCAAGAAGCAATGTCCTCTACGGATTCATCCTTCTGGAAAGAAGTTGTCAATAGTGAGATTGAATCAATCTTGAATAACCATACTTGGGAGTTGGTTGATCTTCCTCCGGGATATAAGCCTTTAGGATCAAAATGGATCTTTAAAAGGAAAATGAAGAGTGATGGTACTATTGACAAGTACAAGGCAAAACTTGTAGTCAAAGGCTTCAAACAAAACGAAGGCCTAGATTACTTTGATACATACTCACCTGTGACAAGGATTACATCTATTCGGATATTGGTTGCACTAGCAGCAGTATATGATCTTGAAATTCATCAAATAGATGTAAAAACAGCTTTCTTAAATAGAGAGTTAGATGAAGAAATTTACATGGAACAACCCGAGGGTTTTATGGTTCCTAGTAAAGAAAGGAAAGTGTGCAGACTTGTGAAGTCACTTTATGGACTAAAACAAGCACTCAAACAGTGGCATGCAAAGTTTGACCAAACAATGTTGACAAATGGATTTAAGATTAATGAGTGTGACAAATGTGTTTACATTAAGGACACTCCAAATCATAAGGTCATTGTTTGATTGTATGTGGATGATATGTTGATCATCAGTAAGGACTTAGCTGACATAAATGCTACTAAGCAAATGCTTGCTAGTAGATTTGAAATGAAAGACCTTGGAGTGGCTGATGTTATATTGGGAATAAAAATTCTTCGAACTCCACAAGGTTTGGCTTTGTCGCAGTCTCACTATATTAAAAAAATACTTGACAAGTTCAAGTATTTGGATGTCAATATTGCCAAGACTCCAATGGATGTGAGCTATGCACTTCGAAAGAATAAAGGTGAAAGTGACTCACAATTGGACTATGCGAGAGTGTTGGAAGTTTGATGTATATCATAAACTGTACATGACCAGATATGGCATGTGCTATAAGTAAGTTGAGTCAGTACACGAGCAATCCCAATCAAACTCACTGGATGGCAATGGAGAGAGTTTTAGGGTATTTGAAACATACTCAAAACTATGCTTTGCACTATGAAAAATATCCGGCAATAATTGAAGGATATAGTGATGCAAATTGGATTATCGGATCAGATGAAGTAAAATCCACAAGTGGATATATATTTACTCTTAGTGGTGGAGCGGTCTCTTGGAAATCATCCAAACAGACATGTATTGCTCGCTCCACCATGGAATTTGAATTTATCGCTTTAGATAAAGCCGGTGAAGAAGTTGAGTGGCTCCGGAATTTCTTGGAAGACATTCCTTACTGGCCCAAACCACTGGCACCTATATGCATACATTGTGATAGTCAGGCTGCAATAGGTAGGGCATGGAGCATGATGTATAACGGTAAATCTCATCACATAAGACAGAGACATAATACCGTCAGAGAACTACTCTCTAGTGGAATTATCACAATTGACTATGTAAGGTCAAAAGATAATGTGTCGGATCCACTTACAAAAGGCCTAACTAGAGAGGGAGTTGAAAGGTCATCTAAGAGGATGGGTTTAAGGCCTAGGACAAGTCAAGCATGATGGTAACTCTACCTAGCAGACTGGAGATCCCAAGAGCTAGGTTCAAAGAGAACAAACAAAGTTGTGTTTGACGGTCCAACATTGTCAAATAATCTAATCCATTCTCATGATGAAGACAATGTTCAGTGACCAAGGATAAAGCTTATATGAAAGCTTTTTTATAATTTCTAAGTTTTGCAAAGCATGACCAAATAGTTTCTCTACGGGAGTAAACATTTAGGAATCACCTATGTGGGAGCAAAGTGGAAACCGCTTCAAGGAGAATGTTAGTAAAGGCCAATTCTCTAAGCTCTCATGAAATCAGGAAGTGTTCATGGCCGAAACGAACAAATCCGTGAGAACCATAGATGGTAAAAGGCTGGTGTGTGACTTATATTGTCTAGGTGCACATTCAAGTTCGACGGTTCAAAGATATCGCATCTACCTATTAATCGAGTGCATCCGATATAAGTTCACTATGGAAAGTTCAAAAGGAAACCCACTTATCCCGACACCACCAGTCTTTGTTTGTAATCATACACTAGTCCGTGTATATCTATCTTTCGTGTTATAGCCATTCCCATTCATGTGGGGGATTGTTGGGTTCATTGTATATTGTGTGAATGGATAATGGTACATAGAATAAAGATTGGTGCATTAAAAATGTAAAAGTGCTGCAATTATGAATGAAGTTATTCCATTCATGAATACTCATGTCAAATAAATGCAACCTTTCGTATTTCCATGCAACCTCTCATATTTCTAGGCCACCTTTTCACATTTCATACATGAATCATTGTGGGCTATAAATATCTGAATTTTTCTCAGATATTGGGCAGTAGTTTTAAACATAAGTTAGAAGACTACATAGTAAGAAAAAATTTCTGTTTTTCAAAACTTCAAGTGTGATTACAAGCCATTGAGTGGTTCGCCGGACAACAAATTTGAGGTACCGCTATTTGTTTGTCGTGAGTCATTTTATCCTGGGAGGATATATTCCATAACCTCGGGCACTTGAGGGGAATAATTTCCTTAAGGAAACTCTGTGAATTCAGAGGACTTGACTCTTCTTCCTCTTCATCTTGTTTATTATATGAATTTTTGCTGTCAGAATTTTGTTAACATTGGATATTTCATTATTTGTATGAAATTAGTTTGAAGTCATTTTACACTGCGGAAACTAACAATCAAATCATTTCTTCAAAATCTAAAACCCAATTTCGTTTTCTTTGATTTTGCTTATTGGATTCCTGATTTAGCACTAGAAATTGGGGGTATCAAGACTCTGTTTTACGCTGTTTATAGCATTGCTGCGATGTCTGTATCACCGGATAAGGCTACGTTTATGGCATCAACTGCAGCTGAGATAGTAAAGCCACCACCAGGTCACCCTCATTTCTTCTTTTCATTGAAGTTAAAGTTTTGTTTAAACATGTAATTATATAGTGTCATGCTTTGCTAGTAAATTTGTTTTCAATTCCATTCTGCTTTCTAAAGATGTGGTGGATCTCCAGGTTACCCTTCTACTACTGTGGTGTTGCGTGAAAGTGAAGCTAAGTTGTTATCAGTTCTATTTCATGAATATGGCAGAAGGGAAGGCGCAACAGTTAGCACCTGCCCAAGGAGTGATCCCTCTCTTATTTTCCCTAAGGGGGTGACAGTGTATTAATTGTTATGAGCTTCTTATCATAAATATGTTTTTCTTTTAGGGAAATGTTTAAGATTGGCTAGTCATTTTCTCGTGGAAAAAGGTTTGAGACTCTATAATTAGAGACTTGATCCTTCTAACTTAATGAGCATTCACAATATAGTCCTAGGGGCTTTGAATATTTTGTTTAGGGGGGGAGAATATGTGGGACACAAGTGATACGCTATCACTTGTGCGAACCTCCTTGTATTCCGAGTAAATTGGTTGAGGTTATTTTTCTCTATATATTGTACTCTCATATTTATATAGTGGTTTGCTCATCTCTTTTGTGGATGTTGGTCGGTTGACCGAATCACGTTAAATCTTTGTGTCTTTTGGTATATTTCTCGTTTGTCTTCTTACTCGTAGTCTTTCCAGGTTTGCTTTGCTAGCTTCCGCATGACACCAGATTATTTCGGTCGTCTTGTGAAAGAGAATCACTAGAAATGGAATTTCTTTCAAGTCCTGGCTTCACTAGTAACTACATTGATAACTTCATTCAAGACTTGCATGCACTTTTAGTTGAAAAAACCTAGAATTTAGTGTATTTTTATTAAGAAATTTATTTAATATGTATGTATAAACTATTCCAATTAATTGTTATCCTGTTTTGAAATTCAGAACTTATAAGCTTAAAATCATGTATCAAATGATGTAACTTATACTTATCAGATACTTTCCTGCAGTATTTAGGAGTTATACATGTTCCTTTAAATGCATTTATGAACACTCAAAGAAATACTGCATAACTGAAGCTAATATAATAAATATGAAATCAAAAATAAAAACATAATATCTGATTCATTCACAATTTAATACATGATTATTCTTTTCAATGATATTGTGGGCAATAAAATTGTTCTCCAAGAGTTAAGAAAAGATTATTTCATTTAAAAAAATAAATTGTGAACATTTTTATAGAGGATCATGATTTATCCATCTTTTGAGCATACCAAAACATTCTTCAGGTTTGTATCTACAAGCTGTGTGTCCTGATCCCTATTTTTTTTTTAAAAAAAACACACACACAAAGTTAAATACAAATATAAAGTTAAAATAAGTCTCTTTAAATAAAACTCAATCTGACTAAATTGAGATAAATTAATTATTTTCCCATTTTCATGAAAATTATTTCTACAATTAGGTTCATACCTTTATAGAGGATCATGATTTATCCATCTTTTGAGCATACCAAAACATTCTTCAGGTTTGTATCTACAAGCTGTGTGTCCTGATCCCTTTTTTTTTTTAAAAAAAAACACACACACAAAGTTAAATACAAATATAAAGTTAAAATAAGTCTCTTTAAATATAACTCAATCTGACTAAATTGAGATTAATTAATTACATCTCAATTTTTATGTAACTTAATCTGCAATTAATTTCATACCTTCACTGTTGCATAAGTCATTTTGTTGGAGTAAGATCTCGTATAACTAGAAGGATACGATATTAGAGAAATGATTAAGCATTATGAACTCACATGATAATAATTATATTTAAGAATTCATAATTGTAATTAAGGATGTAAAATTTGGAGATTAATCACCCAGCAACTTGATTATTTAAGTTCCATGGACGCCAATCATCAATAATAGAGTAGTTAAGAGACTTTATCCATTCTTGTGTGGATTGAAAAGGTACCGTATAATCATGATCACCACTGTCTAAACATGAAAAGAAAAAACCTCCATTTTATATTCATGAAATTATTGTAAATACATCAAAAAATAAAATTCTAATGACATGAAAAAAGTTCTTCTGTATATCTTCGTAGGGGGTCGCGTATCTTTTTTAGTTTTGTACACTAGGTGAGATTTAGGACCGGTTTAATCATGAAAATTTATTTATTTATTTCGGAAATTCTCTTTACTTTTAAAAAAAATTAGTATTTGATCATGAAAATTTCAAATACAACTTGAAATTGTATTTGGAATCTAGAAAATACTCAAAACCATGTTACCACTTTTATTATATTTTTCTTTTTTCAATTTATTCCTTTTTTTAAAAATGGAAATGAATCATTTAAATTATATTTCATGTGTTTCTTTTTTAGGTAGAAAAGGTGCAATCAGATAACCAATTATTTTTTTTCCCAGAAATTCCAAATAAAGAAAGAAATATTTGTAATAATATATAGTAGCTCATACACTACAATAAAGATAACTTTTAGCGGCAATAAATATATACATTAACAAAGAGTGCTAAAGCCTTTACTGGCACTAGTTAATTGTCATTAGATCCAATCTCGTTATAGGCTTTAGGGACACTTTCAAAGAGTGTTAATTGCCGCTAAAACTACATGTTTAGCTGCAATTAAGCTATTTCCACTAAAAATCATTTTTGATGTAGCGATATATGAGATTGAGTTTATGACATTATGTGACTATCTATTTTGAGATATTACTCTTTTAGAGCAGATTTGATTGCATAAATATGATAAATAAATCAAGTTGGGTGATTTTGGTAGTTTTTAAAAATTGAAGGGGGTATAAACTATATTTTAAAAAAATACATTCAAATTATAAATATTATTTGCAAAAAGTATGATCAAATACAACTCCAACTTTAAAAGTTTTAAACAAATCAAATTCCCACTTACTTTGAGTTGTTCAGATATCATGTAAGTTAAAGTTATAATCATTATTAGACAATAACTTTAATCTCATGCCAAATATATAAAATTTACATAGACACAAACGTAACAATATTGAGTATTGATTACCTGTATAAAAGTGATCGATAACCTTTAATACTTAGATTTGCATGATATGGTACAACATTATCTACCGTGATGGTGTGGTTGGGATGAGAGCCTCCAATTAAGACTTGTCTACATTTTACCCAGCTTCCTATGATTCCCTGTGAAGAGTAAAATTACGAGTAACCAAGTGATATAGTAAAATTGTCATTTTATTTATTAATTTTTAAGAAATGTGTCAAATTAATATTGAATAAATAAAAATAAAAATAAACGGAGAAAATAGTTAATTATGTAATATATATATATATATATATACACTCGTATTGTAATCTACGTACCTTTCGAACATGAAGAGCTTCTTGGACTTTTGGGTCATTAGCCCAATACTTCATATGCTTGCGCCAATCAGACTGAAGTAATTGAGAATAAGTTTCTACTATTAGTAGTATTTTATTTATTCACTTAAGTTATATACGTTGACAGTAAAGCAAATTTTTTTTATGTACTCTCGATAATGTTATGAATGTCAAAATGACAAAACATGTTTTCTATAAGGGATAAAGCCCGGTCCATTATCGATCATTTTCTTCATTTTTATGTCTTCTTCTTTTTTCAAATTTTTTCAGAAGATAATTTTGCAGATGGATGAGGGATTTTTCTTTGAAAATCACTCAATTTTGTTTTATAATCTAAAGTCACTCAATTAAGGATATAAAATAAAGTTAAGTGACTTTTTAAACAAACTACTTAGAGTTGAATAACCATCTGTGATATTATAAGATATTTTTTTTTATTTTTTTCTTTCTTTTGTTTTAGTAGTATTTTCTTATCATCGGACATTGTAGGTTGAGCATCTATTTCTCGTATATTGTTTCACATCGAGAAGAGGAATGTGATAACAATGGAACCAGAGACTCCTATATATGCTGGGAGCATATCAAGATACAAGTCTAACCACCTCAACTGCCATTTCTGATATACTATAGATATTAAAGTCTCTCGAAGATGAAAATCAGGGATATATAGAAATATATATATATATATATATATATGGCGTGCCACGCCAGCAGTACGCCAGGGCCTATTTCTTCTCTGTTCATTCGGGCGTGTTCCTTTAAGTTGTGGTTGTGCTTTCTCACTCTATATTAGCTCCTATAGGCTCCATTTATCATTGAAAACTCATGTATTATCCTACTCATATGTCTTAAAGCATTTTCAAAACTAAAGTTAGTTTAAGAGAAGAGTCAAGAGCTATTATTGAGAAAGTAAAGAGAAGTTTAAGAATCTTTTTAGAACAAATGCTTTGTCTTTAAAAATTGATTCTGAGAAAGAGTAAAAGATGAGTTTCAAGAAAAGTATAGGGAACTAAGTAATTTCCTAAGATAACAGTTTTAAATTGAGAAAAGAGAAACTTTGCTTTCTAATTGAGTTATGAGTACTGAGATACTCCAGAGTAGTTACCTCTTTTAAGAGGATAGTTTGAGCAATTACCTCAAACCAGAGAAAAAGTAATGTTTTTATACATTTGAGCAGCAGTATATATATATATATATCATTGGGAGTAGTATTGAGCACCGATATGGGAGAGAGTTCAGATAACTCGCAGCCCCCATAAACCATGTCTTGCCAGTATTGGTTCAGCATCATACTTTTTAGATGAATCCTTATAGCTTAGTGGATCCACTAAGTTCAGGTGTTCTATATCCCGGCACGATATAGGACAGTTCTGGCAGTGTGGACAAGACGTTGTATCATTACTTAGCTCACAGTGGTGGTTGTCGGTTAGAGAATCTCCCAATAAAGTTAAAGTGTATTTTCATATAACACTTGTTATGTCGAGTTCAGAGATGAGTAAGTATTTTTGTAAAGTTAAATGATTTCATTCCTTTAATCCTTTACATTCAGTTGAGTTCATGTTATATCTGTTGCAGTCATTCAGTTCAGTTATTTATTTCACTTCAGCTATATTACATACTCGTACATTCAATATACTGATGTCATTCGACCTACATCTTTTATGATGCAGATACATGTACTTAGGATCATCAACAGGATTTCGTTGAGATCACTTCATCCGCTTGTCAGCTTTGAGTAAGACCTTCTTGGTTCCGGAGGACTCCAGTTTTATAAGTTGTTAGTAGTAGTTCTCTTGAGGAGTCGTGGGTCTTGTCCCGATATCCTTGTACAATATAGGCTTCATAGATAGACAGTTTTGGAGAGTTTTTCAGTTACAGATATTTTAATTAAAACTTTATGTTTCATACTCAGTATTTTCAGATAGTTTTGAGATTCAGTAAGTTGTATTAAACTTTTCTTCAGTTTTGATGCTTGTGTTTGCTTGAGTTAGTCTTCCGCTTATAGTCAGCCAGGATGGGGGTTCGCTTGGAAACCAGCAATGTTTCTCGAGTGCCGGCCACGTCCAGGGTGTAGGCTCGGGGTGTGACAAACTTGGTATTAGAGCACAGAGTTTAAGTGTCCTAGGGTGTCTATAAAGCCGTGTCAGTAGAATCTTATTTATGATTTTGAGGGCCCCATTTCTATAAATGAGGGACTACAGACATTTAAGAAAAGTTTCCCTTCTTTCATACTCTAAATCATGCACTAGAACTGTGTCGTAAGGAACTTATTCGTACTCGTGCGTTTCTCAAATCCATTCGACTACCCCTCATGCTCAAGGAAGTTGAAAAGCAAAGTCCCAGATCCTTATCGATGAGTTGCTCTCAGCAAAAGTCTTGAGAAAGTCATGAGACTATAGAGGGGCTTGAGAGAAGCCCGTGTGTGAGCTTAAGTGTTTGAAGTTGAAAGAATTCACTCTTATTCATATGAATCATGCGTTCAAGATAAAAGCAAGATGTACTCCCAGACTCTCTTCTCTAAGTCTTGTTTCAGGTGATACCCTTTAAGAGGGGAGTAAGTTCTAAAGCTTGGGTTGTATTTTCACCTGAAAAGATAGTATGAGTTACGATGTTATAAACAATAGTAGTAAAAGTGCCCAGAATTAGAAGAATGCATGCAGAGGTATAGTAATCTAAGAAGGGAAGATAGTGATGAGGCATATTATGATGTTGCAGTCATGCACCCAGTAAGTTATTAATGAGGAGTTTTTCCTTATGGATAGACCAAGAAGTGATGAGTTTGTGTATACTTCATGATAGAAGGTAGAGTAAGAGTTACTAGTATGGATGAGTTAGAGTATACTTTAACCAGAAGGGAGTTTATGTCAATGCTATTGTGTTGGTGAAGGCTAAGCATATGTGTTGAATAAAATAGCAGAGTATTTATGAGGTGATAGATCTAAGCTAGGCTTATGATTTTAAAAGAAGAGCTCATAGTATTTAGAGGATTATAGAAGTAGTTAATTAATAATGTATAGTAAGTGGGTAAATAGTACTTAAGTTGTAAAAGGAATGTGGCAGTAATTTGTAAGTATGTAGACGGAGAGATAAAAATTTACTACTTGTCATGAGGTCTTAGTGGGTAAGTGTTTCTTAAGTTTATCTAGTAGTTGTAAGTTAGTATAGTAAGCGAGCAATTATATTGATATCCGTGTTTAGTAACATACACTAAGCTTGAATTTGAGATGAGTGTCGTGATCAAAAGGATGGCTACCTGAGAATGATGATGTTAGTTTTGAGATTTGATCTGATAGGTTTGACATAGAGTAGGTGAGGAATTAAGGTGTTAGTTGCAATGAATGTGAGTGGTACAAGTGTGGGATTCTGACTTCTAGATGAGAGCTATAAGGTGCAGCTAAGTCATTAGAGTAACAAAAGCATTAAAAGGTGTACCCGAGATCGTGTGTAGTCTGACGAGGCTCTAATTAAGTTTATGATTTTCTGTGTGTGCCTAGATAGTATATTTGAATTATCAATGTGGAGTAGGCTGATGTAAGCATTATTTATTACCCTTAAGAGTTGGTCGGAGAGATCATAAATAGCTAATGATGAGCCTCTTAAATATAGTTCAAGTTTTCTCTAGTTGGGTAGATATGAACTTAGAAAGGCGGTATTAACAGACTAAGAAGGAGAAGTCAGACTATTAAGAGTTAGACTAAGCGACTCTATAAGCTAATGATAAGAGTTTAAGAGAAGCATCTGAGAAAGAGATCTTAGAAGGAACCCTAGTACTTGCACATAGAGAGTTCGATAGCCATGAGATAAGTCTTTCCTAAGTATTAAAGTAAATTGAATGTAGACCAGTTTAGAGATGATGGAATAGATCCATAGCTTTAAAGTGTCGGCTTCAAACCTAAGGGGGAGATGATAAGATGAGATACCAAGTCAAGTGTTGAGAATCAGATAGAAGGTGTCCAGAAAGAGTTAAAGTGATATATCGATCCATTTATACTCTAGCGTATTCATCAAAGTTCAGTCGTTACAACATCCTGTTGATGTCTTTAATATCATAATTGTGTTCATGACCTATGCTCATACACTTCAGATAAATTCACATCTATGCTCAGTTCCTAGAATGAGGGGCAAAAACTTTAGCCCATTGATCTCAATCTTACTCCATAAATTTATGGATATCAGCCTCATGATACGAACCTATTCATATAAGCACTCGTGTCTCATAGTATGCTCAGTCTTGCGAATTCATGATTTACTCTCAATGGCTAGCAACATAATGTTATGTCATGCATATTCTTATATCAGAATTCTTGAATGAATCGTGCTTATGATCTTTCGCCTTAAAGCTCTTTCAATGATCCTTTTTAGTTTTGATAGTGATGTGGTTGATAGTAGTTGAGTGATGATAGAAGAAAAGAGTTGATATTTCTTATTGTGGTAGTAGTGGTGTTTTCTTTTATTTCCATCTAAGGTTATAGTGTGGAGGAGGAATAGGATGGAGTTTTACTATAAGTAATTGTCAAATGAGAGCAATTAGTCGGTTCCCAGTAGTAATGCAAGAAATTTCAGTTAGTAGAGATGATGAGAGAATGAGAAATTCTTAGAAGGACTGGTTAGTAGGAGTCCATGGAGTGGTCATAGTAGGCTTGAATGTGGTAGTTGTTAACATGTGGATAAATGCATGATGCATTAGGTGTTTCTTGATACAGGCTCAAGGTTGGTTGAATGCAATTATAAGGAGAAATATTCTTCGGATGAGATTCCCTATAGAGGTATAAAAACCTGAATATTGTGGTTTAGATTAGTATAAACATCTCATGTGTAGCACTTTGTGACTTAAAGATTAGGCTTGAACAATATGAGCAAGCGATTTGATTTAGATATTTGTAAGAGTAGTCATATACTTTAGTGGGAGCTATGAGTTGCAGCTTATAAAGTGTTGTAATCAGAAAGGAGAGTATAGTTGAGAAGTGTTGCTAAGCTTAGAAGCTACCAATTATATCACTCGAGGCATAGTAGTCATATTCTTACTTCGTGCCCGGATATCCTTGTTTCAAGTCAAATAATTTCAGATAGAGTGTCACTATGTTCAAACTCATATCGTTCATGACTTATGTGCTCTAGTCCAGTTTCAAAACTCTCAGTATGAATCATTTCCGCCTATGTTAGTAGGCAAGTTCAGAAGTCAAGGGAGATAGTGATAGTAACTCATTTACCTTTCATACCCAGTTTAACCATCATTCGAGGACGAATGATCACAAGGGGGAGATATTGTAACACCCCGAAAATTTCTAAGTTAAGACTCGAACCATTCTTGAATTGCATATAAGGTTGTACCGAGTGATTCTTAATTGTTCTTAGATTATAAGTTCAATTCATTAGTGTGGAAATGGTTTTGGGTATCAATTTAAGTCCACTAGAATCCCCTAGCACAAAGTTGAGTTGGAAACTTCCTTATCGAGTGAGTTTTGATCAATTACAAACGATTATATCTCTCAGCACATAATGAATTAGGTGGTCCTTGAGCTATCAAATCGAAGGTATTTGAGTCCTCATTCCAACGCCACAAAGTTTGCTCCATTTGAAGCTTGGAGTAAAATGTTATGCCCGTTTGAGTGAAGCCTCTCTATTTAAGGCGCTTCATTCATTTTAGGAAAGAGTATTTTGGTCTTTTCCTTTTTCCCACTAGGCTTAGCACATTTTTCCTGACCTAATTAAGAGTCTAATCAGATTCTAAATCACCTATTCACGTTCCTTAACACTTAGGGTTTTAGAGCAAGGTTTCAAGAAGAGAAAAAGGGCTAAGTTCAAGCATTCTTCAAGAATTGTGGTTTTCGCCAAGAACAATCGTTCATTTCAAGTATGTAAGGCTTCCCATATTGATAGATTTGTTCATCCTCACTCCTAGCATGAAATTCTTTCGTTAATTCGCCCATATAATCGTTTATGTAAGTATTCTTGAAGAGTTCTTGAGTTTTAAGCTTCATTATTTATCAATGGAAGTTTGGAGTTCTTGAGGTGAGAGTTTTGCGAATGAGTGGTGGTTCTTGATAGAATTTGAGTGGAATTTTAATAATTTCATGTTGGGTTTGTGAATCAAAGAGAGTTTGGAAGAAATCAATCGATTCTAGATGAGTTAGGACCCGAAATTGAGCAAGAAAATTAGTTAAAATTCTGGGGCGTGGCACGCCACCATAGCACCAGGATTTCTGATCAGCAGTTTGGGGCCTGGCGTGCTACGCTAACAGCACGCCCCAAACTCTGGTCAGTAGTTTTGGGCCTAGCGACCCACGCCAGGGGTTGCCAGGGCCTATTTCTTCTCTATTCCTTTGAATTATGGCTATGCTTTCCCACTCTATATTATCTCCTATAGGCTCCATTTATTATTGAAAACTCATGCATTATCCTACTCATATGTCTTAATGCATTTTCAAAACTAAAGTTAGTTTAAGAGAAGAATCAAGAGCTATTATTGAGAAAGTAAAGAGAAGTTTAAGAATCTTTTTAGAACACATGCTTTGTCTTTAAAAATTGATTCTGAGAAAGAGTAAAAGATGATTTTCAAGAAAAGTATATGGAACTAAGTAATTCCCTAATATAACGGTTTTAAATTGAGAAAAGAGAAACTTTGCTTTCCAATTGAGTTATGAGTATTGAGATATTCCAGAGCAGTTACCTCTTTTAAGAGGATAGTTTGAGCAATTACCTCAAACCAGAGAAAAAGTAATGTTTTTATACATTTGAGCAGCAGTATATATATATCATTGGGAGTAGTATTGAGCACCGATATGTGGGAGAGTTCAGACAACTCACAGCCCCCCTAAACCATGTCTTGCAAACATGGGTTCAGGATCATACTTTTTAGATGAATCTTTATAGCTTAGTGGATCCACTTAGTTTAGGTGTTCTATATCCCGGCACGATATAGGACATTTCTGGCAGCGTGGACAAGACGTTGTATCATCACTTAACTCACAGTGATGGTTGTCGGTTAGAGAATCTCCCAATAAAGTTAAAGTATTTTCATATAACACTTATTATGTCGAGTTCAGAGATGAGTAAGTATTTTTGTAAAGTTAAATGATTTCATTCCTTTAATCCTTTACATTCAGTTGAGTTCATGCTATATTTGTTGCAGTTATTCAGTTAAGTTATTTATTTCACTTCAGCTATATTACATACTCGTTCATTCAATGTACTGATGTCATTCGACCTGCATCTTTTATGATGCAGAAACAGGTACTTAGGATCATCAACAGGAATTTCGTTGAGATCACTTCATCCGCTTGTCAGCTTTGAGTAAGACCTCCTTGGTTCCGGAGGACTCCAATTTTATAAGTTGTTAGTAGTAGTTTTCTTGAGGAGTCGTGGGTCTTGTTCGACATCCTTGTACAGTAGAGGCTTCATAGATAGACAGTTTTGGAGAGTCTTTCGGTTACAGATATTTTAATTAAAATTTTATGTTTCATACTCAGTATTTTCAAATAATTTTGAGATTCAATAAGTTGTATTAAAATTTTCTTCAGTTTTGATGCTTGTGTATGCTTGAGTTAGTCTTTCGCTTATAGTCAGCCAGGATGGGGGTTCGCTTGGAAACCAGCAATGGTTCTCGAGTGCCGGCCACGTCCAGGGTGTAGGCTCGGGGCGTGACACAATACAAATGTGTTAACTCGATTCAATTGTATACGAATTCAAATTATATGTAGATATACAAATACAATACTTGATACATATACATATATACAATTATTTTGACATATATACATATGTATATTTCGACATATATACATATATAATTCGCCTCTCTCCACTCTCTGCCCTCTCTCACTCGCCTCTCTCCACTCTCTCCGAGTCTCGCTCGCCTCTCTCCTCCCTCTCCCAGTCTCGCTCGCCAGATATACAAATACATATGTATATCAGTTACATTTATACATTATTTTGATAGATATACATATACAATTCGCCTCTCTCCACTCTCTGCCCTCTCTCGCTCGCCTCTCTCCTCTCTCTCCCAGTCTCACTCGCCACTCTCCTCCCTATAACATGTAGCTATGAATCGTAATTATCAAATTATAGCTATGGAGCATAATTAATATATTTTTAGTGACTATATGTGAAAGTCCCTATATATATATATATATATATATATATATATTATCTTTAGCATTATTTTCGAAGAAATAATAGTAAACAACATCAATTAATAAATGTAGTAGTCAAATAATTTTGACAAACATTATTTTTTAATAAATATGTTAAATTTAATTATGACAAGTAAAAATAAATAAAAAATATTTTTTTTTCTTTTAAGACTATAAGTTTTTTGAGAAAAAATTCATATAATATCAAAATCAAACGAACAAATTAAAATAAGAATGAGTACCTATCCCATTAACAATGGCAATAACAGAAGAGCAACCGGGCTCACCAGCTAGCCAAATCAAAAGAGTATCAGTAGTTGGCTCAGATTCAGATGCCAAAAAATAGTAGAAAAGTTGCACCTCCTCATCTTTACCAATTCCAACATACCTATTTAATTAATTAATAATTAATTACATTGTAATATAAAAATAATAAAATAGGAGTAGTAAATGAAATGACATGCTTTGACAAATACAAAACATATTTAAATATAGGCGTAATAATCCGAGACACCTTTGTAATTGGTTACGTTCGTAAGTTGAACCCTTATACTTATGACTTTATCAACTGAACTCTTTAAATTCATTGAAACACAATATTTTAAATTTCTTTTTCATCCGATGAATGTGCATGTAGTACACTCATTTTACACATAAAATTTCATGTCCTTTTTAATAACATATTATAATTATTTATTTATTTTCAAAGACACATTAGAAATTAAATATTTAAAAATAAATAATATTAAAAAAATATAATTTTCTCTCTCTCTCAGAGTAATCATTTCTCCCATTTCCCACTTCACCTTCTTCTTTCCCACCCCCATCCCTTCTCCCAAAATACAATTTTTTCTCTCTCAGAGTAATTATTATTTTAAATTTATTGTTATTATTATATTTTCTTATAAACTTTGAGTTTTTTTAAATAAATAATGTATTCACTTGCTTCAAAATGCGTGTAGTCACGTACTTATCTAATTAAGTTATTTTAATGCCACATAAACTTAGTCAATAGTCAAAGAGGTTTTAAAAAATAGAGTTTCATCGAGTTTAAGTGTTCATTTGGCAAAATGATAAATAGGAGGGTTCAACTGACAATCGGAGCAAAGTATTATAACATATGATATATTTTTATGTAATTTCTAAATATGTAAATTATTTTTGAAAAAAAAACCCTTAAAGATTGTATGGTTTTGTTTTCTAATAAAATGGCCTTTGACCTTTGAAATTAAAAAAATAATAATTATATATCTGAATTTACGGTCATATAAAAATCACCTTCACTTTTATTAATCAATATCATCTATCATTTCCACCAACCTCCCTACAAATCATCTCCACCTCGATTATTTATATCTAATATAGTTATTTTAAAATTTAAAACCTATCAAATTTACAAATTCAAACTTCGCGTCTAATATTACCACTAAAACATAGTTTTATTTTATTTTAGGTCTCATTTTCAAATAAATAAATACAAACGAGCTCACCCGGTCTCTAGAGGGAACGGGAGCGGCCCTGCAAACCGGGAAGATACTGAACCGTAGAATGCGAAGCAGCTTGTTGTTGTTGTTGTTGAAGAAGAAGCAGCAGTAAAACTCGCAGTTTCAACAACTTTTCCATTGTTGCTAAATTATTGATAGTCATTTTACTAATAAATTACTATATATATATATATATATACTAGATAGGAACGGCCGTGCTAGCATTTTATATTTTCAATTCAAATAGCGAGTGCTCTGCATAGTCATTGTGCGATGAAAAATACCAATAAAGAGTAAAGTAGTACATGAAAAATATAAAGCTAAAATTTTCAGAATGATTGAAGCAAGGAAGTTATATATGTCAAATGGATAATCTGTTTACTTCAGTTTTTTTTCACATAAATTTTTCATATTGTCCTTGAAAAGTTTCGCGACTCAATTCTCACTTCTTCCAGAAAGCTGGTATGTCCTTTCTGTTCTTACAATTTGTACATGCAACATAAAAATTACACATCAGAACAAACAAATCAAGCTCTACAATGATTTACACTTCTCCTTTTAGCTGTCGTGGTTTGCTATACCACAAAAGCAATTTTACGACTGACCATCCTAGAACAATTATTAGATATGCTTCGTACTTTTGTCTCCTCTGTCAAAAATAAATCAAAGGCAATACTTCAGATGAAGAAAGATAAAAATTGTAGCAGAATTTTTCTGAACCTGCATCTTAACTCAACGATCAAGTTCATCACTCTCAGAGTACCCATGGTTAGCTTGATGGATGATGCCAATGCTTATAAAGAACTTCGGAAAATATAGGGATTGTAAAAGAAAATCAATTGAAGATTTTAATACTGTACATTTTAACAGATTTTCACAATGCATAGGAAGTTTGGGACTGCAGATGTCACAAGTAATTAATTAACTTAACAAACATATTGAATGGTGATACATGTTCGACAGAAACCAGTAAATAGGTTAGTTTGAAAGCAGAAGAAAGACTTGGATACTAACCAAGAAAAGAACATTCATTTCAAGTAAATTATAAGATAAATCGATCTATATTTAAGATATGTGTTCCAATCATCCTCTTACTTCATAAGGGCATCAACTGGTGCAAATGTAGTTGACCAAGATGCTCCTTTGCTGCAATGATGAATCAAGTCTCAGACTATAAACTTTCGAACTACAAAAGGAGCTGCTCAAAAGGTTCTCTTTATAAGAGAAGTTCATTCAAACAAAACATAAGCCTAGGTTATAAATTCCTATCAAATATATGGTGCAATAAGAACTTCTGTAACTACTATTTACCTAAAAATTGAATTTTAGGATTATAGCCCCTTCCCTTTCTCTCCCCTACCCCCATAACAACCAATTAATCAGTTTCTGCCATAATCATCATGCCCAAAGTACTTCAACTTCTTATCGATAAAATTCTTAACTTAATAAGTAATCATTGACCCAATAAGTTTGTGATAATTAAAAACATCAATAAGTTAATTATTTATTGATGATTAGCACAGTTACTCACTACTCAATCAATTCAAGATAGAATATCGCAAATATCATAAATAACTCAGTAAATAAATTTGAACTCAAGTTACCTTTGCAAGTGGTGCACTTTTGATGTGTATATACTGGCCTATCCAAATTCATCATCACTAAATAGTTTTATTTTTAAGACCTCCACACCTTCATCATCTCTGGTGCTTCGCTATTGCATTTTCATGACCACGTACATCTCAACTACCTGATACAAGAATTAAAAAAAATATTCAGTATGATCCCACAAGTGGGGTTTGAGGAGGATAGAGCAAACACAGACCTTACCACTACCTTCTCAGGTAGAGAGCCTGTAACCGAAAATCTCTCGGCTCAAAAAAAGCAAAAACACAACATTTAAGAAGACAAGCAATAGCAGGATAGTAAGAAAGTAGAGGCTCTAAAGCCAAACCTCCAAAGCCAAATTACCAAAATCCAGCAATAGTATCTGCATATGCTATTAACTATTGAATTATTTAGAATGCTCGAGCTTTTTCTTATCTTTTCCTTTTTGACAAGTCTCAATGTTATGTCTTTTTTGTTAGGATTTTGCCCTGATTTTCTTACCATATTTTAAGTTTATTTTTTCTAAAAGAAAAGTCAAAGTATTACCATAAATGCTTTAACTTTTTCTAACAGGAAAATATATATTTCTTTTCCATATTTGGCTTATTCCTTACTTAGAGGAGAAACTTGGAACTCTATAAATTTAAGACCCTCTTCTCATATCAAGAACACAATATCATCCACAATGTAGACGTTTAAGAGTTAAGTTTATGGGGAGATTTTCTCTCTACAGTTTATGTGTTTTTATTAGTTTTTAATATGTAGGCCAATTGGCCGAACCATATAATAATATTATGTCTTTTAGTATATTTTTACTTGTCATCTTATTTATCAACTCCATAATTTGCAATTGTAAGCTTCCGCATGATCATTTTCGAACCCAACATTTTTTTCCAGTGGAAACTATAGTATACCTCCTACACATTTCTACATACTCCAAAATTATCAGATCCTAGGAGTGGTTGAACAGTAACATATATGCTTTAAGTTATACATGAAATATATTCTTCGAGTAAAGAATCTCACCACTATGGCTAATAGAGCCAACAAATCTCTTGTACCCATTCTTACCATTCGAGATAGCAGAATGACTGCTAAACGAACTTCAAACCTCTGCCTGCTTTTCTTCACATTATTATCCTTTTCGATATGCTTATTTGGCTCTATTATACCATCATTCACTCCATTGCATTGTTAGAATCATGCCCCTTATAGGTTCTCCGTGACTGTATGCGACAGCTGTTCCATCAGTAACAATTAAACCTATCGTAAGCAGTAGAAGTTTCCTTTTAGAAGCCAGAAGGCCTCACCCATATTCAGTCGACTGCAGAAGCTGAAGAGAAGGCAAGTCAGAAAATAAATCTTCCAAACCAACAAATTTTTAGCAGTCCAAATTCTTGATCTCAGCTACCCGATACTGAAATAAGTACCAAATTAATTATCCATCAAACATCCAAATAAGCATTCAATTTACTCTCAAAATTGTTCAATTTAGCCAGCCTCTTTCGATGACAGGGGCATCACAGTTCAACCTCAGAGAATCTAATTCATTCAAATTTCATGCAAAAATTTTATTTCAGCTATATTTTCACATAATAATGAATCCAAAAGCAAATTATTCAATCATGGAGTAATTGTGTCTTACTGAAGAAATCTTATGGAAGTATCTCGAGAAACTTAACTTGAAAACAAAAATCTTGACATAAAAATGATTTTAAATTGTTATTTTTTTAATTTTCATCCATCTGTAGGCATAAAAGGAAATGCTTGAAGCTTCAAAGCTTCTATGGTATACCATTTCTATTTACTGAGAAGAATTAACACTAAATCATAAAAAACAATTACTTGAAAACTTTTGAGTTAAAAATGGTGAAGCATGCTAAGTTGGTAGAATCTGTTGAAAGAGACTCATTGTTCCTTGCGTAAATAAGGACAGATGGGTAGTTGGTAAATCTGAAAAAAAAATCTAAAATAAAGGTTCATTATAACACCAAATAAGCAAATGTGAAAAAATTCAATGAGATCTCAATTCAACTAAAGGGGTGTCCATTTTTTATCCAAGATATATGTCCTTTATATATACACATATATATGAAGCATAATGTAGAGAATAGCATTGCAAAAGAAACACCAAGGATTAATGTCCATGCTAAGCAATGAGCTTGATAGTTGATAATTACAGGGAAAAAGGTTTAAAAATTTGTTGGAACTATCTTCCTTTCACTGGAAAATTTTGTCAAACACATTGGTCGCGCAACAATCCTCTTTCCTTGTTGTTACTACTATTTTTATTCTACAAGAACTCTTGAGGCAACAAACCATAAAGAAAACATGAATAAAAAGGAAATTTGAACATCCAAAAACAAACACTAATCGCAAGAGAAGTAATAAGGAATTGTTCTCTGTCATTAGTGAGTCATGTTACGAAATATTTGATCCAAAAGTACCTCTAGGCTTAACTAACTGTAAAGATTTACAACAATTAAATTTCTTTCATGGTGAAAAATGACCTTTTGTGAGCAGGAAAAACAGCGGAGGTCTACAGACCATCTCATACTAGTCATAGACCACTTGCACCTGCTGTTCCACAGGAATAAGGAGCTTTAGATGAATCACTTTTTGTATTTGATATTTTACGACATCTCGAGTCAGCTGTAGAACAGTTTGCTCCACCTAATTTACAAGCTCAAATGATCCTGGACAAGATCAATGTTGAATAAACACGTGTACTGGTCTCCTCCTTTAGCAAATCACGTGTGTAACAGTTTAGAGTAACACATAGTAGTAACTTACTGCAATTTCTTTCTTCGATGCATTTGTTAGTTGATGACAGTTCTTGAGCTTCCTTCTTAATCATTCAGCATCTAACCAATGTGTTTTGCTGGCATCAAATATTTTTTCTTACAACCAAAACATTAGACTATGCACATTCACAAAATCAGCACATGTCAAATATCAAACCAGCACTGTGAACTAACAAAACGACATTATCAATAAAGTTCTATTTGAATATCCATAAAATTTGATGTACCAATAATAGACTTACAAATTGACTCCAACGGTGGGTAAAGTCGAAGTAGTCACATGACCAATATCGAATTAATACCATATTAAAGAATAGATCGTGCCATAACTCAACCTCAAAAGTAACTTATGAATTGCCCAAAAACCCAATTTCCATCCCACAAACAACATGGAAATCCAACAATAACATCACCATAGTAGACTTGGAGCGAAATTAAAACATATAAAGTAGATCCTCCAAAATGCCCAAGTCTAAATTCAAAAAGATCAAACTTTATAATGAAATTAAAAAGCATTGGCCAACAATGGAAAAATGCGAGGAGTGAGGAGAGAAACTTGGTTCAAGAATATTATGGTGATGCAAATAAAATTAGTAGTTAAAATTAAAACACACATGAGAAAATCAGACAAAATTCCTAACATGCATGAAGAAATTCCAACAAAAGCTACCCAAAAACCGACAAAATTAACACATATCCGCTAAAGTCACATAAGAAACAATGAGATACATTAGACCTTACGAATAAAAGAATACTCACAAGAGTGAAAAATACAGTACAACTAAGAATAAATTGAAACCCAAATCAAAAGAAACAACACGTTACTAAATTATCATCTGGGACAAAGTAAAGCAGAATTGAGGGTTCAAATAGTTCAACACTTCAACCTTTACAGCACATAATATAATTTATGAAAATTTTTTTACCAAAAGAGACTTACATAATATAATTAATGGAAATATAAAGTGAAAAAAGTGACTTACAGGCAACACTTTGATGTATAAACGAAGCAACAACATAAAGAAAGAAGGGGAAAATAAGAAATAGTCATTGCAAGAAGAAAAGAATTAGAGTATGAAAGAGGGGAATTTCAGAGAGTAAAAACAAAGTGGAAACACTAATATATTGTGCTGACAAGACAACTGGATTTACATGTAATGAACACGTGTATTTACATCAGTACACTATTCAAGAGTCATTGTTGCCGTACATCTTATATTGCCTCAAGTCCAATTATGTAGTGCAGGGAAAAAGGTAAAATAGGCCCAAATTTATGATGCTGTGTTAGTCCTTTTCTTGTTCACTTATAAATAAGGGTAATATATATATATATTATATTGATGAAAAGGAACAAGGGACCTCCTTTAAATGCTGCTGAATCAGAGGGTCCCAGGGGCAGAATATCGTACGAGCCGATCGCGCTTTGGACATCGCCACTGGGATAACGATATAAAATTAGATTGATATGAAATTAAAATTTTATTTAGACATGTAATTTAAATTATAATTTTAAATTCTGATACAATTTTGAATTAATATTTTATCTAGATGTATAATTCAGAACTTTGAATTAATATTAATTTGAAATTATAATTTCAAATCACGATACAAAATTAAATGTACAAATACAGTCTTAAAGCTTGTTCAAACGACTCATTTAATTTTGTGGTCCCAAATGTAGTTGATTCACTGTCTCCAAATTAATTACTTACCTACCCTTTTTTTGTAAATAAGAATTCTTTTTATCTTATGAGTCCCAATAAGTTTTCTTCGTTTTCTTTTTTCACTTATTTATTTTTTGAAATTTAAATGATGTAAATTTTTTTTTTTATAAATATCTCAAAATGTATTTTTTATCATATACACATAAGAAGAAATTGTAGCTTATCGTATAATTTTGAATATCTATATGTTAGTTTTGAAACATTCGTGAATTAATTTAATCCAAATCTAACTTTAAAGATTGATTAAATTTAATTTTTAAAAAGCAAAAACTATATCATAAATTAAAATATTACATAAAAATTTAATTTAATTTTTACTTTTTAAAATTTCATACAAATTTAAAATAAAATAATCAAATAATATAAAATAAAGAGAGTACTAGATTGTCTTATTTGTTGCACGTACTTTTCTCTACGTGGATAAAATATAACCACACTACTTTAGTTTAATATTTTAGGTATCTTCTGGTCCCGCAGAAGTAATTTTGCTAAATTAATGGGTCATGCAAGCTGGTTAGATGTGTGAAATAGAGGAATCGTACATAGTTGTTAATGCGGCTTCAATAAAAAGGTTAAACTCTTGAAAAAGACTGAACAACTACCGATCGATTGGTTGCTTTACTTCCTTACCTCGGGTAGGTTGAAAAAGCTGCTAAGAAGAATAGTTTTCCTACTCTTTAAAGGGTTGGTGTGGCAGTAAATTGTTGAAAATGAAAGCGGCTTGTCCTCACTAATTAAAAACAGCAATCCCTCCCCTTTTGTTACCTACTTTTACGAATTTATTCGGTATACCTCAATACAAGACAAGCGCAGGAAAGGATAAACAATAAAAACCGGGCTATCGCCCTATCTAAGGCCATTTTTAGCCCTTAAGTATTGGTGGGGTTGCCTGAAAATAGAAATAATTTCACTCCAAGTCCTGACAACCAGATTTGGAAGCAGCAAACCATAGGGGCTTTCAGATAATTTCTTTTGAAAAAAGTAGTCCAAAGTATGACTCCCTCTTATTGACCAGGCCCTAGTCAAGTCATTAAACTTAGTCATTTTGATCAACATGGCTACAAGTGGACTGGGTTTATGGGGTTAAACTGACTACGACCAAAGTCATGGCTACTTCAACCAAAAAAAGGGCGACCCCCTAAGGTGTTCGTTGTTGGGACGGGTTCAAACTGGACTGAAGGGAGGAGGAAAAAAAAGTCCTCTCTTCCTGGTTCTATCGAACCAGACACTGAATACCTGGGGATGGCTAGGGCTTTCGAATCAAAGCATGGGCATCTGCTATTAAGAGGGCCAAACCTAACGAGTCCAAGCAAATTGGATCTTATTGTATGACAAAACCACAGATTGGGCTTAATATTCAAGGCCTTGACCCAGACACGAACTAATCCTTCTCTCTCTCGAATGTATGCCCAGTTTTCGTCGAATCATCAATAGCAAAATAAGATAGAATATTTCAGAATTAAGCTTAATTATGAAGAGAAAGGAATTCACTATCAAGATAACTAGCACGAGAAGTAGAGAGATAGATATCTTCTAAACCTGGCCAAGACATTGATGCGCTCAAACTTTAGAAATGGGTTTAATTTGTTTGGGTTAAGATAGATAGAAGATCGGACAAGAGTTTCAATTTGGGAATGACTCGTTTTTAAGAAAAATGGGTAATTTGGGTTAATTTGAGGCTTTCCATCAAACTAGCAGGGATACGGACAACAAGTTTGTAGATGGCGGAATATAAATGGCACATAGTATAACGAAGGATAAAACTAGCTATAAACTGAACGGCGAGGGATATTTCAAATTTCAATGGTAATCAGAAAAGATTACTTCAGTAAAATAAAATATTAGTGAGAAGATATATAGATGAAATTGAAGAAAAATATATAGATGAAATTGAGGACTATTTATAAAGGATCATGATTTTCCATCTTTTAAACATAACTAAACATTCTTCAGGTTTGTCTGTACAAGTTGTGTGACCTGATCCCTATTAAAAAAAGTAAACAAATATGAAATTAAAATAAAGCACTTTAAATATAACTCAATCTGACTAAATTGAGATAAATTAGTTACTTCTCAATTTTCATGTAACTTATATCTGCAATTAATTTCATACCTTCACTGTTGCATAAGTCATTTTGTTGGAGTAAGATCTCGTATAACTACAATCATTCGATATTAGAAAAATAATTAAGTATTATCAACTCACATAATAGTTAGTTTTAATTAAAAATTCATAATTGTGATTAAGGATGTTAAATTTTGGAGATTAATTACCCAACAACTTGCTTATTTACGTTCCATGGACGCCAATCATTATCAATAGAGTAGTTTAGGGACTTTATCCATACTTGTGTGTCTTGAAAAGTTACCATATAATCATGATCGTCATTGTTTAGTTAAACATAAAAAGAAAAAACCTCCGTTATATATTCATGAAATAAGTTGTTTCACTATAAACTAACATGTCAATTATATCTCAAAAGTAAACTTAAAATTAATGATAAGTATCTTTAAATATTAAAAACTGAGTTGTAGTTGGGAACCTGGATTTAAAAGATTGGTGTATCTTCAGGTTACCCTTCTACTAGTCTTTATCCATATGTTGCCGACCTGACCATCCATATATCATTGGAATCAGAAGAAACTGGTCCGTCCAACGTCTCTGACCTTGTTCCAAGAAGATCTCATTTCACCCTCTGCGAGACAAAGATCTCGAACATCGTAGAAAAAAGATCACTCCTAACTAACCAGTCAAGTGAAAGGAGCCCGCCTAACCACTCCCCTTTCCCCCCATTGCTGGGAGCCTCGCCCTCTTGACTTGATATGTCTTGTCAAGAAGACTACAACCGATAGTAGATCACCTTTTGTTTTGCTTAAAATTTTTTTATAAGTAGTGCATATTGTGGTTGTTAGACGAGATTCTGCGTTAATTCTAAAAATTCAGATAGGTCTTTGAAAAGCCGGCTAGAACACCCTTTTGAAAGAACATCGTAATAGATATCTTGGAGGTGCCCCAGAATTTGAAAAGCGTCATCTCCTATAACAGCCTCAACTAGATCCGCTATGTTCCACCTCTTGGACGTCCTTCTACTAGTGTGGTGTTGCACGAAAGTGAAGCTAAGTTGTTATCATTTTTAGATCATAAATATGGCAAGGGGTGACAATTCAAGAACGAGTGGAGAAGGGAATTACACGATGTGATGCAATAGCTGTGAAAACATGTAGAGAAATTGAAGGAATCTTTTGTGACTACATAGCAACACAATATGAAAAGCAGTCCTTTACACAGGACCTGTACTTCCTGATCCGAAAAAGGTGCCTTTAGAAGAACACGGACTATCAAATTGGCTTGAGAAATTTGAGGCAGGATCAGTAGTGTTCTGTGCATTTGGGAGCCAATTGATTCTTGAAAAAAAACAGTTTCAAGAACTTGTTTTAGGCTTTGAACTGACTGAGTTACCATTTCTTGTAGTTGTTCAGCCACCTCAAAGGACAAATTCAGTAGAAGAAGCCTTGCCAGAGGGATTCAAAGAAAGGGTTCAAGAAAAGGGATTGATTCTAGATTGTTGGGTGCCACATCTGGAGATTTTGAGTCACAAATCAGTTGGTTGTTTCATGACTCATTGTGGTTATGGATCAATGTGGTAGTCTTAAGCGCTGTGTGATTGTCAATTGGTACTTTTGCCAAGACCTTTTGAACACTATATAAACATGAGAGTACAAAATATAGAGAGAAATAACCTCACACAATTCACTCGGAATACAAGGAGGTTCCACACAAGTGATAACACTTGTGTCCCACAAATTCTCTCTAACCAAAACTCTCAAAACTCCTAGCTAGGGCTACATTGCGAATGCTGATTAAGTTAGAAGGAACAAACATCTATTTATAGAGTATCCTAAACCTTTTCCTACAAGAAAAAGACTAGCCAAATATGGAGACTTTATGTTTCCTTTTAGAAAAAGAAAAACCTATTTATGATAAGAAACTCAAGCAAATAATACCCAACAAATCTCTCCCTTAGCCTGAATTTCTGACAAAATAAATTTGTTCCACCTTCTTCACATAATCTTTAATAGTTTGCATCTCGTCTCCATAATCTCATCTATCAAATCTATGTCTCGACACAGAGAAACCTCTCTGAAAAATTTCTCCAATAAAAATTTTCGTTATTGTATAGGTTGCGGCTAGAACTACTCCCGTCAAAATGAACACCCGTTTTTAACCTAGTTCAACCATTGAACCATCGAACCACTGAGCCTGGCTCCATCATTGGATCATTAAACTTGGCTCTGATACCACTTATTGTGACGAAAAGATGAAAATAAAAACCCAACAATAAAGAACACCAAGTTTAACGTGGAAAAATCCTTCAAATCGAAGGTAACAACCACGGGATCGACGAGATCCGAATTGCTTCACTATAATAATAAAAGGGCTACAAATATTATTCTAATGGCTACACAACAATTGCCAAAAGCGAAGAAATAATAGCTACACCAACAAAGATAAATAAAAAAAAACCACCCAAACCCAGCTGTTGTTCGGGACCTAAATCAGGATCCTAATGACCTCTGAATCCAATATCCACCGTTCAAATCAACCACCCAGATGTCAGGAACACTCAGTTTTAGCCCGATCCAATGGTTAGTTAATCGGGAAACTCGATCTGAAGGTTGCTGATCGAAGAAAAAGACTGCAGCAAAAGAACCATTTTTTCTTCTCTCTTCACTCTCGTTGAAAGCTCTCTAAAAACCTCTCTTATGTCCTAATGTCTTTCAAAGACAATACTAATGAGCAATTGAATTATTATCTCAAAATCATTCTATTTATAGAGTTGTGTTTTTCCTTATAAAGACAAAACCAACTCCAAATAGAACTACAATTCCAATCCTTTTCCCAATAAAATTGAAAACCAAATAAGAAGAATAATTCCAATCCTTTTTCCAAATAGGATTAGGCCATGAGCCTTTGGCTGGAACATGGGCCATAGCCCAACAAACTCTCCCTCCAGCCAAGGGGCCAAATGGACTTCAAGTGCAAGAACCCTTGAAGCCTGTCATACTTCTACAAAACTCATGCTTGTCTACGATGGCTTCTTTCCACTTATTTCTATGAATATCTAACATGACTTCATCATGACCTTCAGGTTCTCTCATGTCAGTCAAAAGGATATACTTATTAGGAGAATAACGTGTTGACATTTGCTTCTCCCTAGTGGATCTTCTATAAGAGGTTTCTGGAGCATCCGAAGTAGTCATCTCAACACGAGTTGGTTGATGATCAACCACAACATCATCAATAAGAGTATCTATAGGTTCTACACCCTGATCATTATCTGCATCATCATCTTGGGTTCCTTCGTGTGAAAAAGATGTATCAATAATAGGTATTGGATCAACATCAACAAAGCTCTCATCAATTTGAGAATCTGATTTCTCAACCTTGTTAATATCTTCAATAGTTTGATCTTCAAAGAACACATCATCACGACTTCTAATGAGCTTCTTATCAATTGGAATATAAAAATGATACCCAAACTCATCTTGACCATAACCAATGAAGATGAACTACTTAATTTTAACATCCAATTTCGACCTCTCATCTTTTGAAACATGCACACAAGCTTTATACCCAAAAACTTTCAAGTAATTATAAAAAACATCCTTTGCAAGCCAAACTCTATTTGGAACATCACTATCCAACGCAACAGTAGGAGACAAATTGATAACATAAGCAACAGTGTTAAGTGCTTCAGCCCAAAATGAATTTGGAAGTTTCGCCTCTGAAAGCACACATCTAACTTTCTCAACTAAAGTTTTGTTCATCCTTTCTGCCAAGCCATCCAATTGAGAAGTCTTTGGAGGAGTCTTCTGGTGACGAATTCCTTGCGATTTCCAGTAATTATCAAAGGGATCAATATACTCACCACTATTATCAGTGCGAATACATTTCAATTTCTTTCTCATTTGTTGTAACACCTAGGACTTCGAAAGAGCTAAATAGATGTCCGTACAAGTCACCCATCAATTTTTAGTTTTGGGTCAACTTCAAATGACTATATATTTTAGCATATAAAGAATTAGGTGGCTCATGAGCTATCAAATCGAAGGTCTTTGAGTCCTCTTTCCAACGCCATCAGTTTGCTAAATTTCAAGCTCGGAGTAAAAAGTTATGCCCATTTGAGTGAAGCCTCTCTATTTAAGGAATTTCATTCGTTTTAGAAAAGGGTAATTTAGTCTTTTTCCTATTTTCACTAGGCTTAGCACATTTTTTCTGATCCAATTAAGGGTCTAATCAGATTCCAAATTGCCTATTCACGGTCCAACACACTTAGGGATTTACAACGAGGTTTCAAGAGGAGAAAATGGGCTAAGTTCAAGCGTTCTTCAAGAATTGTGGTTTTCGCCAAGAATATCGTTCTTTCCAGGTATGTAAGGCTTCTCACAGTGTTGGACTTGTTCATCCTCACGCCATACATCTAATTCATCCATGAAATCGTTATATTAAGAGATTCTTGAGTAGTTCCTGATTTTATTTTCATTCTTTAACAATGGAGGTTTAGACTTTCTTAGGTTGAGGATCTTGAGTATGAGTTGTGATTCTTGATAGGGATTGTATGAAATTTTTAGGAATTCGTGTTGGGTTTTAGAATCAAGAAGAGTTTAGAAGGAATTACTCAATTCTAGACGTGTTAGGACATTAAATTGAGTAGAAAAATTCATCGAATTTTCTGGGTAAGGGCCTGGGGCAGCGCGCCACCATAGCGCCAAGGCCTGACTTCAGTAGTTCAGGACTTGGGGCGACACGCCAGCAGTGCGCCAAGGCCTGACTTCTGAAGTTCAGTCCCTGGGGCAACGCGCCAGCAGTACGTTAGGGTCGTCTGGCCCCTTTTCTTTCCGTGCTTCTTTCCCAACATGTTCCTTTGAATCGTGACTACGTTCTCCTATTTGTATTAACTCCTAAAGGCTCCATTAATCCTTGAGAGATCCTACATGTCCTAATCACATGTCTTAATTAAATTCCAAACTAAAGTGAGTTTAAAAGGAAAGTTCAAGAGGTCTTTTTGAGAATTCTTTTGTAATTAACAATGGTTTTGAACTAAGTCTTGAGAAAATAAATATGAGAATGAGAAGATGTATTCATGATTGTAAAAGATTATAAGGGAACTATGTATTCTCAAATGTAACACTTTTACATTTAAAAGAGAGAAACTTTGATTTCTAAATAAGTTTATGAGTTCAGAGATATTTCAGAGCATTACCTCTTTTAAGAGGAACTTTTGAGTAATTACCTCAAATTGAGAAAGAGAATGTTTTAACATTGAGCATGAGTATATATTTATTGGGAGTAGTATTGAGCACCGATATGGGGATGAGTTCAGATAACTCACATTTCTCATAAACCATGTAGCCAACATGGATAAAGGATCGTACTTTTTAGATGACTCATTATTGCTTTTAAGCATAGCTTAGTGAATCCACTTAGTTGAGGTGTTCTATACCCTAGCAAGGTATAGTACAGTTCTGGTAGCATGGGCGAGACGTTGTATCATCACATAGCTCAGGGTGATGGTTGTCAGTTAGAGAATCTCCCAAATAAGAGTAAAGAGTATTGTATTGTATTGTATTTTTATACATCAGTGAGTTATATCTTCTGTTTTATAATGCTTTAAACAATGTATCTCCTGTTAAAGCTTTTATATTGGAGTTGAGTTGAGGTGAGTATGTCTTCCAGTCTTATCAGTTCAGTTATATATGCTTTCAGTTCTCCTTGCATGCTCGTACATTCAATGTACTGATGTCATTTGACCTGCATCTTATTTTATGATGCAGATACAGGTGTTCAGGGTCATCAACAGGCGCTTCGTTGATACCATTTGCATTCCAGCTAGCTTTGGTGAGCCTCTTTTCTTTTCGGAGGGCTTCACACTTATATTTTATGTTTCGTTAAGCTGTCGAGGTCTTGTCGCGACATCTATCTTAGTATTTAGAGGCTTCATAAATAGTTAAAAGTTTATGAGTCTCTCACTATTTTCCTTGTTGATGTTTTAAGACCTTGAGTCGATTACTTATGTTTATTTAAGTATTTCCAGATATTCATTGAGTTAAGTTGTTATTGACACATTATGAGTTTAATTATGCATTTGGAGTTCCCATTTTACTTGAGTAAGTCTTCCGCTAAGTAGTCAGTCAGGCCAAGGGTTCGCGAGGGGACCAGCGATGGTTCTCGAGTACCGACCACATCTAGGGTGTAGACTCGGGGCTTGACATTTGTCTCTAAGATAAGACTTGAAACTCCTTAAACACATAAAGTACTTGATCTTTGAATTTTAAATGATATATCCAAAGCTTTCGAGAATGATCATCAATGAAAGTTGCAAAGTAAAGTGCACCACCTTTTGACTTCACTTTAAAAGGACCACACAGATCATAGTGTACTAGCTCCAGTAGTTCAAACTTTCTTGAAGGAGGATGACTGTGAAAAGAAACTCTTTTCTGTTTTCCAGCTAAGCAATGAACACATCTTTTCACCTTTGCTTGTTTCACAACAGCAAGCAAATTCTTCTTCGCTAAACAGGTGATCCCCCTCTCGCTCATATGACTAAGCCTCTTGCGCTACAATTCTGATAAAGTCTCACTTTCCACCAAATTTATAGAGTCACCAAGAATCGATCCTTATGTCACATATAAATTTGAATTCTCTCTTCCTCGAGCTACAATCAATGAGCCCTTGGTGAGCTTTCATTGGCCATTGAACAAGTCATTATGATAGCCATCATCATCTTGTTGTCCTATAGAGATCAAATTCACAGAAATGTCTGGAGCATGCGTGACATTTTGAAGGACTAATGTTGAACTAATATTGATTTTCAAACAAACCGTACCAACACCAAACACCTTAACCTCGCCAGCATTACCCATCATTAACACCTCAGAGTTAACATAAGTATAAGATGAAAAGAAATCTTTTCTCGGTGTGACATGTGATGTAGCTCCAGAATCTACTATCCAACTTGTATCTTGAGATACAAAATTGATGACGTCTTTATCACAAGCAAAGAGAAGGTCATCTCGGACAACAGCAACAACATTGTTTTCGTTATTTTCTTCTTTCTTCCCTTCTTTAAGATCTTGTTTCAAAATCTTTTAATATGTCATTTCTTTCCACAATGATGGCATATATTATTTTGATTCCTAAATCTTGACTTGCTTATGCTTTTACCTCTACTCATCAGACCCCTTGTCTTATCTCTCCCTCGATCTTCTGTATATAGAACATTTGAATGTGAGGATGTGCCTTGAGATTTTCTTCAGACTTCTTCATTCAACACACCACTTTTTGCATATTCTATAGTCACCTTATCACCAGGAGCAGAATTTGTTAAAGAAACATGAAGAGTTTTCCAAGAATCCGGTAGAGTATTAAGAAGCCAAAGTCCTTGTATTTCATCATCAAAATTAACACCCATTCCTGATAGCTGATCAAGAACACCTTGAAAATCATTTATGTGATCAAGAATAGGACTGCACTCCTTGTATTTAAATATCATCAATTGCTTTAGCAAGAACAATTTGTTATTGCCAGTTTTTTAAGCGTAAAATGTCTCCAACATTTCCCACAATTTTCTAGCATCTGTCCCATTCACAATATGGTTGTGAACATTATCTTCAACTCATTGCCTTATATATCCACATACTTGTTGGTGCTCGAAACCCCAATTTTCATTAGTCACACTCTCAAGTTTATGAGCAGCAAAAAGGGGAAGATGCATCTTCGTCACGAGCAGTTGATCTTACATCTTGCTTTTCCATATGTTGTTGTTGCTCTCGTTTAGACATACCATCTTGCTCATATTCCCCTCTATCAAAATTCTTGATAGCGAACCTGGCTTTGATATCACTTGTTAGAATCGAAATAATTAGGTGTCATGTGGAAGCTAGGAAAACAAACTTCAAAAAGACCACTAGTAAGAAGACAAACAAGAAATATACCAAAAGACACAAAGACTTAACGTGGTTCAGTCAACCGACCTACATCCGCAAAGAAGATGAGTAATTCACTATATAAATATGAGAGTACAAAATATAGAGAGAAATAACCTCACACAATTCATACGGAATACAAGGAGGTTCCACACAAGTGATAACACTTGTGTCCCACAAATTCTCCCCCTAACCAAAACCCTCAAAACCCCTACGACTACATTGTGAATGTTGATTAAGTTAGAAGGAATGAACCTCTATTTATAGAGTCCTAAACCTTTTCCTACAAGAAAAAGACTAGCCAAACATGAACACTTTATGTTTTCCTTTTAGGAAAAGGAAAACATATTTATGGTAAGAAACTCAAGGCAAATAATACCCAACATTTCTTACCAAATGAGTAACCACAGTTTGTAAACAAGATATCAAAATATCCTAAAGCGTCATATTGATAAATCACATATCCCATGTTTTTTTAAAATAATATTTATTTAAAAAATTTTAAGTGGAAATAATTTTATGGAGATCCATTAATAAACAATAGTAACTACAGTTATTCGTTAATGTAATCCTTTTACATGATAAGTGCAATCTTTTCATGTCTATCATGAGTTTTCTTCTTCCAAAATTAAAAATAATAGATCTTTTTTTAATAAAATATAAATATATGGATCAAATTTTACATTTTAAAAAAATTATTAAAATTTAAATTATTCTTTTTAAATAATTCAAAATTTAAAATCATGATTTTAAATTACATATTCAAATATTAATTTGAAGTTAAAATTTCAAATCATGATAAAAAATAAATAAATGTACAAATACAGTCTAAAAGCTTCTACAAACGATTAATTTAAGGGAAAATTGTATAGAATAACAATCAGTTAAACCATATTAAATGTTATAGTTACTGTTTAGGGAAATTCTAATTTGTAGCTATAGTTTCGCTCAATCTTTTTATTCGGTTGATTTGTATAATTTGTCTGATTTGTATAATTCATCTGATTTGTATAAATCCAGAATTTGTATGATTTAGTTCCTGATTGTATAAATTCCGAATTTTGTATATGTTTACCCTAGCTATTTGTATACGATTTATGAAAAATTTATAATAAATTATCATGTTTGTATATTGGCAAGCGAAATATACAAAGAGAGTTCTGAAAAATTCCTAAATGTATAAATGCAGAATTTGTATATACTTACCCTATTTGTACATTCGCAAGCGAAATATACAAACCGCAGCCTCCATAGCAAATAAAATTATAGCTATAAAGTGTTATTATTGAAATAATAGCTATTGAGCCTTATTATATCTATTATGTTTGCTATTTCTAAAATTTTCTCTTCATTTAATTTTCTAGTCCCAAATGTAGTCGATTCACTGTCACCAAATTAATTACATACACCTTTTTTTTTGTCGGTAAGAATTCTTTGTTTTCTTTCTTCACTTTTTCTTTGGAAATTAAATTATGTAAATAATAATTTTTTATAAATATCTCAAAATGTATCTTTTATCATATAAACATAAGAAGAAATTGTAGCTTATCGTATAATTTAGAATATATATATGTTAATTTTGAAGCATTCATGAATTTATTTAATCCAAATTTAACTTTAAAGATCGATCAAATTTAACTTTTGAAAAGCTAAAATTATATCATAAATTATAATATTACATAAAATTTAATTTAATTTTTACTTTTTTAAAACTAATTTCATGCAAAATTAAAATAAAATAATCAAATAAAAATGAAGAGAGTACTAGATTGTTTTATGTGTTGCACGTACTTTTCTCTACGTGGACAAAATATAACCACACTATTTTAGTTTAATATTTTAGGTACTCTCTTGTCCCGCAGAAGTAATTTTGCTGAATTAGTGGGTACACGCAAGCTGATTAGAGGGATTTGTTAATGCGGCTACAGTAAAGAGATTAAACTCTCGAAAAAGACTAAACAACTGTTATCAATAGCGAAATAAGATAGAATATTTTAGAACTAAGCTTATTCTCAAGAGAAAGGAACTCAATAACAAGATAGCAAGCTAGAGAAGTAGAGAAATAGATATCTTCTGGAACTGCCCAAAACATTTATGTGCTCAAGCTTTAAAAAAGAGTTTAATTTGTTTTGGTTAAGATAGATAGAGGGTCGGACATGAGTTTCAATTTGAGAATGGGTCTTTTTTAAGAAAAACGGGTAATTTGGACTGATTTGAGGTTTTGCGTTAAATTAAGGGTACGGATGACAAGTTTGTAGACGACATGGTATAAATGACCACATATTATAACACAAAGTCTAAAATAGTCCCTTATCTTTGGGTGAAGACTCAAAGTCATTCTTGAGTTTTCACATGAAGCACGAATAGTCCCTCATGTTTGCAATATTGGTGCATTTTTTATCCTTCCCAAATTTTTACCTATTCTTATTTTTGTATGAAATGTTCAATCGTGATTTTATGTATTTAATAGAAATAATAACTTCATATGATAAGATGAAGACCTTGTTCTATTTAGTAGAAATGTTACACTTGCAAAAAAAGAAATATCTACTGCAACTGAAATTGACGTGTTCAACGTCTTGTAGTATAAATTGAAACAAGAGGCAGCAATTCATCAAAGGTAAAGCAGGAAAACAAGATGAGTGAGTCAAAGTTGGAAATAGTGATGTTCCCATGGCTTGCTTTTGGTCACTTAATCCCATATATGAATCTGTCAAATGAACTTGCAAAAAGAGGTCACAAAATCTCATTCTTGTTGCCCAAAAATGCTGAAATTAGACTTCAAAATCTCAATCTTTACCCAAATCTCATTAAATTCCATAAACTCACAATTCCTCATGTTGATGGGCTTCCATATGGAGCAGAGACTACAGCTGATGTTCCTGGATCATTGGAGAGTTTATTAGCAACAGCTTTTGATGAATTGTATGATGAAATCAAATCTTTTCTTCAAAATCTGAAACCCCATTTCGTTTTCTTTGATTTTGCTTATTGGATTCCTGATTTAGCACTAGAAATTGGCGGTATCAAGACTCTGTCTTATCTACTTATTTCCCCTGCTGCATTTTCTATATTACCGGATAAGGCTACTTTTATGACATCAACTGCAGCTGAGCTAGTAAAGCCACCACCAGGTCACCCTTCTTCCTGGATTCGGTGTTACTTTTATAAATAAATGTTTGTGATTATACATTTTCAAATACATTATTATGCATTATATAGTGTGCTTTGCTAGTAAATTTGCAATTCCATTCTGCTCTATAAAGATTGGTGTATCTTCAGGTTACCCTTCTACTAGTGTGGTGTTGCACGAAAGTGAAGCTAAGTTGTTATCATTTTTATATCATGAATATGGCAAGGGGGTGACATTTCAAGAACGAATGAAGAAGGGAATTACACGATGTGATGCAATAGCTGTGAAAACATGTAGAGAGATTGAAGGAATCTTTTGTGACTACACAGCAACACAATTTGAAAAGCCAGTCCTTTACACCGGACCTGTAATTCCCGAGCCGAAAAAGGAGTCTTTAGAAGAACATGGATTGTTAAATTGGCTCGAGAAATTCGAGTCAGGATCAGTAGTGTTCTGTGCATTTGGGAGCCAAATGATTCTTGAAAAGAAACAGTTTCAACAACTTGTTTTAGGCTTTGAACTGACTGAATTACCATTTCTTTTAGTTGTTAAGCCACCTCAAGGGACAAATTCAGTAGGAGAAGCCTTGCCAGAGGGATTCAAACAAAGGATTCAAGAAAAAGGATTGATTCTTGATTGTTGGGTGCCACAATTGGAGATTTTAAGTCACAAATCAGTTGGTTGTTTTGTGACTCACTGTGGTTATGGGTCGATGTGGGAGTCTTTGGTGCTGTGTGATTGTCAATTGGTACTTTTGCCAAGGCCTATTGATCACATATTTACTGCTAGGCTTATGGAACAACAACTTAAGGTTGGTGTAGAAGTGGAGAAAGATGAAAATGATTTGTTTACAATGGAGAATTTGTGTAAGGCTGTGAAATGTGTGATGGATAAAGATAGCCAAATTGGTTGTTTAGTGAAAGAGAATCATAGGAAATGCAAGGAACTTCTTTCGAGTCCTGGCTTCATGAGTAACTACATTGATAACTTCGTTCAAGACTTGCACGGACTTCTAGTTGAAAACACCTAGATAATTAGCAGAACTGGATCTATGGTTGAAGTTACGGGGTTGGCAAAATTCAGTGTATTTGTGTTTAGAAATTTACTTAATATGTATGAATAATCATCCCCAATCAATTGTTATTCCGTTTTGAATTCCAGAATCCACAAAATTAAAACAGTATATCTAGTGATGATGTAACTTGCATTTATTGAATGTTTTCTTTTCTTCAATTCTTGTGCCACTTTTTCTTTAAAAAACCTCTGATATATTTTAACTACGGAAAAGGCAAAAAATATTCCTATTATATGAAAATGACTTGTAAATATTATCTTTTCACTTTTGGATCTAAAAATACGCCATTTATTTTTGGCTCAAGACTACTCCTCAATTTAACAGCCAAAACCTGATAACTTTTTTTACAATTTAAATTAATTGCATGGCCTATTATGATTTGTCACATGTATTAATTAATTTAATAATTAAATCCACTCATTTCTTTAAACCAAACCGTCCTTCATTATAGAGGATTGTGACTTATCCATGTTTTGAACATAGCAAAACATTCTTCAGGTTTGTCAGTACAAGCTGTGTGTCCTGATCCCTATTAAAGAAAAATAAATAAACGCAAAGTTAAATACAAATATAGAATAAATATAAATCTGTTTAAATAAAGCTCAATCTGACTAAATTGAGATAAATTAATTATTTTTCAATTTTCATATAACTTATTTCTACAATTAATTTCATACCTTCACTGTTGCATAAGTCATTTTGTTGGAATAAGATCTCGTGTAATTACAATGATACGATACTAGAGAAATGGTTAAGCATTAGTTATCAACTCACATAATAATTAGTTTTAATTAAGAATTCATAATTGTAATTAAGGATGTAAAATTTGGAGATTAATTACCTAGCAACTTGATTATTTGTGTTCCATTGACGCCAATCATCAACAATAGAGTAGTTTAGAGACTTTATCCATGCTTGTGTGGATTAAAAAGGTTCCATATAATCACGATCGCCACTGTTTAAACATAAAAAGAAAAATCTTCTATTTTATATTCATGAAATTATTGTAAATACATCAAAATATAAAATTGCAATGACATGAAAAAAGTTCTATATATCTTTGGCGGAGACACATATCTGTTTTAGTAATCTTTTTGTAGTTTTGTAGCACTTGGTGAGATTTAGGACCCGTTTGATCATAAAAATTATTTATTTGTTTCGAAAATTCTCTTCATTTTATTTAAAAATCAGTATTTGGTCATGACAATTTCAAATAGAAATTGTATTTGAAATTTGGATATACTCAAAACCTTGTTTCCACTTTTATTAGATTTTTCTTTTTCAATCTATTCCCTAATTTTTTAAAATTTTTTATTTATGAAAATGACCCATTTAAGTTATATTCCATGTTTTTTTTCATAGAAAAGGTGCATTTAGTTAACCAAATATTATTTTTGTAAAAGAAGAAAGACTATCAAATAAAGAGAAAAAAAATGTTCGTAATAATATGTAGTAGCTCTCATATGAGATCTAGATCTATGGCATTACATGACTAATTATTTTGAGATATTACTCTTTTAGAGTAGATCTGATTGTATCTTTTAGATAAATTAGTCAAGTTGAGTGAATTTCTTAATTTTTAGAAATTGGAGGATATAAACCATATTTTTAAAAAAATACATTCAAATTCTAAATATTCTTCATAAAAAGTATGACCAAACACAACTCCAACTTTTAAAAATTTCAAATAAAGTAAATAATAATTAATTTTCATGACCAAACGACCACTCACTTTGCATTATTCAGATATCATACAAGTTAAAACTATCACCATTTGACGATAACTTAATCTCATGACAAATATATAAAGTTTGCATAGACACAAATGTAACAATATTGAGTACTATTAATTACATGTATATAAGTGATCGATAACCTTTAGTGCTTAGATTTGCATGATATAGTACAACGTTATGTATCATGAATGTGTAGTTGTGATGAGGGCCTCTACCTACATCTTTCCTACATTTTATCCAACTTCCTATGATTCCCTGCGATATAGTAAAATTGTCATTTTATTTATTAATTCTTAAAAAATATGTCAAGTCAATACTAATAATTAAAATAAGCAGAGAAAGTAGTTAATTATGTGATTTATATACACTCGTATTGTAATCCTCGTACCTTTCGAACATGAAGAGCTTCTTGGACTTCAGGGTCGTTAGCCCAATACCTCATATGCTTACGCCAATCAGACTGTAGTAATTGAAAATAAGTTTTTAGAGGAATTAACACATACTTACAACTACTACATACAATTTGCAATATATAGCCCAATATTAATTAGCAATTAATAGTCCAAAAGAAAAATAGCACGTATTAGCCTAAAAGAAATATAACAGACTTTTTATAGTTTTTTTAATCATGGTAACCAACCATCATTAATTAAGGAGATGTGAAATTGTTTTTTCTTCCTTGTTTTTAACTCCCGTAATTAAGGAAGTTAGCTTTTTTTAAAATTCTCAAACTCAACTTTATTATCAGTCTATTTAAAAAAAAAATTAACTCAACTTTTTTTTTAAAAAAAATCAACAAGTAACTCAACTTTATTATCCGTCTATTTAAAAAAAATATTAACACAATTTACAACAACACAAAGATATATTTAATTGTAATTTTGTGAATTATTTTTTTACCAACCGACAGTAATTAGTCTATTAATAAAACTTTTACCTACTTTTAAGAAATGAATTTTTTTTTATTAATTAACCCATTAAAAAAGGTTACATCAACTTTTAATGAGGGATTTTTTATCTTTAATTAAATTTTTAAAAGATTATGGCTACTTTTAAGACAAAAAATTATATTATTAATGCTCAATTAACATGTATTAATTATCAGATAATTGATAATAATTTATCAAATAATAGAAAAGGCAATGATATTTATTATAAATTGTAATTATGCGTATATATAAATTATATATGAATATTAACAATAATTATAGTTGCAATTACATAATGTATACATAAAAAAAATTAATATACTTATGTATACACAAAAATTTATTCGTAAAAATTGACGCTTAAATTTTTGTTGATGTATACAGTAATTGTAGCATGTATACATGAACTATATAATGTATACATAAGAATAACCAACAATTATAGGTATTACTATAATGAATACAAGAATGAAATTAACATGATACATGTATAAATAAAATTTTATTCATAAATTTTACATGTGATTTTGTTTATGTATACGGTAACTGCAGTATGTATACATTCGTTCGTATGCATCTTTGTATTAATTGGTCTGTATTCATCTAATAAATTTGTACACATTTATTTAAATTGAGATTGACATTCATTGGTATACATTGGTTTGTATTCATCAAAATTAACATTTCAATTTTGTACGAGAATCTTATGAGAACATTTCTTACCCATGAAATTTAAAACAAAATTTTCAAATACTATAACCTGAATTTTTACCAAAAAAAATTAAAAAAATTAAATTCCACAAATCTCAAAATTTCAAAATTAATTGGGTAAGAAACACTACATAATTATATATTAAAAGAAATTTCTGAGAGGACCAATGGATAAACATACAGTTATATCTGATTTGCATAATTAAAGTGAATTAAAGAGACGAAGAGAAAATTTGTAAGAGAAGCAAATATATATATGAAAAGGATTTTAGAAAGAAAAAAAAAGAATAAACTAATTTTTTGCAAAAACAAAATTGAGAAAACTTCAATTCAACAAATTTGAAATTCAACAATTTATTGGACAAGAACAAGATTATTTATAAAAATGATTTTTTGAAGTATCCATGAATATGAATAAACATATTGTTATATCTGTTTTTTCATAAACAAAGTGGATTAAAGAGAAGAATAGAAAATTTGGGAGAGAAACAAATATACGTGTGAAAAGAATTCTAGAAAAAAAAAGAGACAAAAAAGAGAAGAACTCTATTTTTAAAACGGTTGACAAATAAAAAGGAGAGAGATAAAAAAGGAATAATAAAACAATAAATTTTTCCTTTTCAAGGAAAAAAGTAGCAATCAAACGTGTTTAGAGAAAAAATAGGGAAACAAAAATACATTTTTCAAGCAAAAAAAAAGACTATTGAATGCCAAATAAATAAAACAAAATCCTTTTTTTGCTAAAAAATTAAAAATGGGCTATTTATTGCCATTTTAGGAGGAATTGACACGAAAGTACAACTGCCACATAGTATTGACATTAATTAGCCAAATAAAAATTAGCAAAAGAAAGCCCTCAAATTAATTGGCATTAATTAGCCCACTAACAAAAAGATGTGCCCCTTTTTAAGGGACGAAATATTTTTATCAAACAACACTAATTAATCAATTTAAAATGTTGTTACTATATTTAAGGAATGAAAATATTTTTATTTCTTAATTAACTTGTATTGAATATTTACTTATCTTCTTCCAAAAAAGATGAAGTTATGTTTGTATTTTTCTCTTCTACAATACAACACAAAGTTGACATCACTTTGTTAATTTTATTAAAATCGTTCCGTAAAAGAAAAGGTAAGGATTAATATCGAACATATTAGTATGTATATGATGTTAAATTTAAATTTGTATTTTTCTATATACGTCTACACTATTAAATTATATTTGTACAGTTCTCATATGTATACACTATTACATTGTATTATGTACAATTTTGATATGTATACATCATTAAATTTTCTTCTGTACATTTCTAATATGTATGCATCATTAAATTTTGTTCCGTACAATTCTAATATGTATACATCATTAAATTGTATTCTGTATAATTCTGATGTGTATACTCTTCTAGTATGTATACACCATTAAACTGTAATTTGTACAATTTTGATATGTATACACTTCTAGTATGTATACATCATTAAATTGTAATTTGAAATGTATATAATTCTTACATGTATATACCATTAAATTATAATCTAAAATGTATACACTTGGATATATATATAAACTATCAAATTTAAAAGTTGATATGTATATACATCTAATATGCATTCACACAATGGATGTTTCAAATAACTCATTGAAATAAGGTATATATTTTCTTCCTCTTTCTTCTTCTTTTTCTTCTTCATGACACTTTGTTTTTTCTATCAAACTGAAAAATCTCAATTCCATAATAACGAAATTTCTGATTTAATGGGTAAGAGAAGTTGAAAGATTATGTATGAAAGTAAAATTTAAGTAGATAACAATGGATAAACAAATGGTTATATTAAAAATACATACTCATTAGCAAATCAAGGAATAGAATAAAAAATTTAGGAGAAGAGAAAATTAGGAAAAAAAATCCTTTGAAATGAATATGAAGAATTTAAGAAAGAGAAAAAGGAGAGAAAAGAGGCAAACTCAACTTGTGCAGTTGACAAATCATGAGGAAAGAGAAAAAAAAGGCAACAAAAAAATATTCCTCATTTACGTGTGTTGAAGAGAGAGAAAATATTTTAAAACTTTTTAAGAATACAAAAATGAGGCTATTTCGTGCCAAAATAAATATTAAAAACATTTTAATACCAAAAAAATAAAAGGAGGCTATTTATTGCCAATTTACTCTATAAGTTGTCATGCTATGCCAATTTTTCAAGTTTTTATGATCAGTAGTATTTTGTTTATTCATTTTAGTTATATACACTGATAGTGATGTATCAAAAAAAAAATTATATACTCTTAATAATGTTAAGAATGTCAAAAATGACAAAACATGCTTTGTATAAGGGATAAAGCCTGGCCCATTATCGCTCATTTTCTTCATTTCTATTTGTCGTTCAAAATTTGGTAGAGAGAATTTCTTAGATGACTCTTAGAAAGTGATTTAACTTTGTTTTATAATTCAAAGTCACTTAATTAAGGGTATAAAATAAAGTTGAGTAACTTTAAAAATGAACTACCCAGAATTGAGTGACCATCTGAGATACTATCATTTTTTTTTCTTTTATCCTTTCTTTTGTTTTAGTAGTATTTTTTTTATTATCCGGCATTACAGTCGGCATATTTATTTCTCGTATATTGTTTTATACCAAAGACGAAAAGGGGTGTGTACCTTCAGCAACAACAATGGAATCATAGGCTAACTCCTATGCTGAGAGAGTATCAGGGTATAGGTCTAACCACCTTAACTCCCATTTCTAACATACTATAGATATTAAAATCTCTCAACATCGAAAAACTTACATCAATCTTGTCTTGACGTTGCAAGGAGATGAGTTTATCATCAAGTAATCATCTTTCACCAGACATTTGATATGGGCCTCGAAGATCATCATCATTTTTGCAAAAAGGCTTTAATACGTTTTCCACATTAATATTGCTTATTATCTGCATAATAATAATTTAATTTATTGACATAAAAATAACAAATAACCTACTATCACATGTTAAACTACATCGATCGATAGTACTATAAAACAATACTTATAACCTGCTCGAAATTTCTCGAGTCATTTGCACATCCTGTATTGTTGGGATGTATGTTTGCATGCTCTCCTCTACAATTCTTCTCTAATGACTGTTAAGACAAATCAATGTCCAAGTTAAATTGACATGTCAAATTCAAACGTAATTATACATATTAAAACAAATTAATTGTGACTTAACCTTATAAAGTTCATCAGATATAAGTCCCATGCCATGACAAAAAGGTATATGATAATTGTGATCTTGAGGACGAGTTGTTATAGGATTGCCAAGTAAATATCCCTGAAATTAACCATGATTAAAAAAAATTACTTGATGATGGTAATTAATTACTTAGTTAACAAATTAGAGAAATATTGACCTGAAGATTAACCAATGGCTCTTTGCCTGCTGCATTTCCTGGATTGCAAAATCAAGGATTAATCTCTTTAAGGGTGTTATGGTTTAATATATGTATAAAAGTAATTTTTGATCGATATATATAACACAATTTTCTATATACATATTATAATTTTTGAATGAATTAAGAATATTCAACTGACCATCCTTCAATTTAAGTGTCTCATCATGATATTGATCTATTATGTGTGTATATTATTTTGCATAAATTCTTCAAATCTATTAAGGATATTCGCACTAAAAATTACATAACCTAATTTGTGTCTGGAACGTGTACATCAAATTTATTGATTTGAAATATGTATATACTTAATATTTTTATCAGTCGTATACATAAACCTTATCATTTGATAGCAACTGAGCTATAACTGGGATAATCATGCCAGCATATGAGTTTCCAGAAAGGTAAAATGGATTTGCGATGAATTGTGGATGATTATTGAGCCACTGAAATAATTAATTTATGGATAAGTAAACATGATTTCAATTTTACTTGTAATAGCAAATTTCAAAAATTATGTACGTACCTTTCTTAGGAATTCATCGACATATTCACATGCTTGTACATCAGTATACTTATGGACAAAAGACATAAAGTCATCATTGAAGTTGTCTCGAATTTTCAAAAAGACACCTTAACTATGCGGGTGTACTATTACCCCACAAAAGTATTAAATATCGTTATAAAGAGACTATTTTGACCTATTTTCTCATCAACCCAAGAATTCTAATAGGAGAGTGATGCACACCCCTTTTAATGAATTAATTTAAATAATAATAAAGTGCAGACTCAAAACTGAAATATTGGCACATCTTTGTCTGTAAAGGACACTTTCGCTGCTTTCAATTTATGGGTTTCTTCATAACCTTTTCAATTGATGATTTCAATTTTTTGGGAGCTGATTTACCTTCGGATGTTGAAGCAAACTTTAGCTTTTGGAACCGTCCATTTTTACCGCCATTATTGTGAAGAGTTGAGCTTCATTAAGTTCTGTGAATTGGGGTTTTGCTAGGATTTAATTTGTGGCGCTTTTTCATAATGAAATAATGCTCCAGACTCACCCATCTCATGGAACTAAATTTTAATAAATACTACAAGCTTTTAAAAATGAGAAAAGACATAAGAATTTTTTGCTTTGAACACTAAATTTGCATTGAAAGTAAGTCTTCATGTTTGCATCGCATCACACACAACATCGAATCATTCTCGCCATTACAAATATGATTCAAGATTTGTATTTGACATTATAAGAATGTTTTTCCTCAAAATCGAATCGCAAAAGATAACTTAATTTCTCAATTTTTAAAGAAATTAAGAAGAAATTAAACCTTGATGACTGGAAATAAACAAAAAGTTAGAAAGTTCTTATCTTTTTGGGCTGATTTCATTGAAGAAAGAAGTTGATTTTTTTTTTAGTTTAAACCTTCAACCATGGGATATTTTTGAAAGAATTGGGGAAGATGAAGTATTTAAAGAAGAAGTAATTAAATAATAGAAAAGAAAATGACACGTGGCATTTTTTAATTCGTTTTTGGAAAAAAAAAATTACATCCACGCGCGTCATCTGCGTGAATGCAAACATAGGGAAAAAATGGATCAAAATGGTCTCTTTACAACGATATTTAATACTTTTGTGAGGTAATAGGACGCTCGCATAGTTAAAGTGTCTTTTTGAAAATTTGAAACAACTTCAGTGGTGACTTTATGTCTTTTCTCTATACTTATATGCAGCTGAATTTGTTGCATATGAGAATCCACTGTTTACTGGTCGATCCAAGAATATTACATTTGCTATATGAAAATCAAAAATTGAACGGTATATATACGTTACTTTTTCTTAATTATGTAGTATATTATTACCTGAAAACATTATTAGAATAATGTAATATGTATAAATATACATGTAACTTACCTTTGTCCATGCGTATGGGTTTAGTACAAACGAGGGCATACTCCCATTGTAGACTAAAAAAAAAAAAAAAAAGTACCTATCTCATTAAAAAAAATAAGAGATAACAGTTGTCTATATAGTATTTTTTTTGTTAATAATGAACCAACCAAGGGACCTTTCTTCTCCTATACTTTTAATATTTTTTCTGAACCAGTGGCTCCCACTCAAGGGATAAAATATTCGAGTATGATCAGAGATGTTATATGAAATTAGATTGATATAAAATTAAAATTTTATTTTTTTAAGTTGTTACTTCTTCGTTTCTTAAATTACTTTTTTTTCTCGATGTACATCACGTAAAAGATTCTGTCTTTGTCCTTGTTTTCCTCGAGAGTTGTGCAGAATTTTCTTTTAGTTTTGCCTAAGCCCAACCCATGACCCCACCCCAACTTTTTTTTTTTTAGCAAAAAAAAATCAAAGCTTTTTTCTACCCTACCCCCCAATTTTAAAAAATTAACTTTTTTAAAAATAACTACTGTATTTTTGTAACCCCGCCCCCCTACTTTACCCCCATCCCTCACATCCATTTCCATGCACCCCATTTCTTTTTTGAAAAAATCAATAAAAAAAATTTCAATAACTTTCAAGGAGCATATTATGTTCGCTTTGGGTTGGATGTAATATGGAAGATTAGAACATGTATGAAAAAACTTCCAATATAGTCTAAATAAGAATACAATAGTAAACTTATCTAATTTTTGAAGAAATATGAAATTTAAAATAGTAACAACTAAATAGGAAATGGAGTAGTTACTTACAATGGTACAAATACTGAGACAATAGCGACAAGCAACTTCTTGCAATAAGATAAATGGCAAATGCATTGTGCATAGCGAGCATGTTTACTAGTATAGTATAGTATATGGTAGCTAATTTCTTTATCTCGAAAAAAACAAACATATAAAATTTTCGATAGCTATTTTCTTAATCTCCATGCTTAAAAGTTATTAAATTCCGAGTTGAACCACCAAATCTCCATCTCAAAGAAGAAAAAAAAGATGACAGAGTCAAAGATGGAAACAATGTTGAAACTTGACCGCAGTCAACAATTTTCACCTACAAAGTTGCTATCTTGACTTTTGTACCAACGAAGAATTAATTCATCTTAAATCTTGTCAAATTTAACAAATCTCCACCTTGGCAAGATTCCCCAATTTCAACTTTCTCTCAACAACAATTTTGATTGTGTCTTCAACCTCAATCTTCAATGTTCAACAATGTTGATCAAGCTCAAACAATGTTGAAACTTGACCGCAGTCACCACTTTTGTCAGCATATCGGCAGGGCTATCTATAGTATGAATTTTCTGCACTATGACTCAACCTACTTCTACGATGTCCCGTATAAAATGATATCGGACATCAATGTGCTTCGTCCTTGCATGACAGACTTGGTTCTTTGCTAATTGAATAGCACTTTGACTATCACAAAATATTGTGATTCTTTCTTGTCCAATACCAAGCTCTCTAAGCAATTCCTGAAGCCGAATTGCCTCTTTCGCAGCCTCTGTAATTGCCATGTACTCTGCCTTAGTGGTAGACAAAGCAACTGTTGACTGCAAAGTAGACTTCCAACTAACTGGTGCGTTTGCAATGGTGAAAACATAACCAGTAGTTGATCTTCGTTTGTCCAAATCACCTGCATAATCTGAGTCACAATATCCAACAAGATATTGACCTTCTTCCTGCTCGAAAATCAAACCAACATCTACAGTATTATGAATATACCGTAGAATCCATTTTACAGCTTGTCAATGCTCCTTTCCAGGATTATGCATATATCTGCTAACAACTCCTACAGTATGTGAAATATCTGGTCTTGTGCAAACCATTGCATACATCAACACCAAATCATTTTCATCTTTCTCCACTTCAACACCAACCTTAAGTTGTTGTTCCATCAGCCTAGCAGTAAATATGTGATCAATAGGCCTTGGCAAAAGTACCAATTGACAATCACACAGCACCAACGACTCCCACATCGACCCATAACCACAGTGAGTCACAAAACAACCAACTGATTTGTGTCTTAAAATCTCCAATTGTGGCACCCAACAATCAAGAATCAATCCCTTTTCTTGAACCCTTTCTTTGGATCCCTTTGGCAAGGCTTCTTCTACTGAATTTGTCCCTTGAGGTGGCTTAACAACTAAAAGAAATGGTAATTCAGTCAGTTCAAAGCCTAAAACAAGTTCCTGAAGCTGTTTCTTTTCAAGAATCATTTGGCTCCCAAATGCACAGAACACTACTGATCCTGTCTCGAATTTCTTGAGCCAATTTAATAATCCATGTCCTTCTAAAGGCTCCTTTTTCGGCTAGGAAAGAACAGGTCCTGAGTACAGGACTGGCTTTTCAAATTGTTTTGCTGCATAGTCACAAAAGATCCCTTCAATCTCTCTACATGTTTTCACAGCTATTGCATCACATCGTGTAATTCCCTTCACTAATCGTTCTTGAGCCGTCATCCCCTTGCCATATTCATGAAATATAAATGACAATAACTTAGCTTCACTTTCACGCAACACCACAGTAGTAGAAGGGTAACCTGTAGAAAAGATTTTGAAGAAAAGATTTGATCTCATCATATAATTCATCCATAGACTCTCTTAAACCATAAAATGGTTTCACAACTTAAACCTTGACATTTTGACACACAGTGATGTCATGGATGACATCAATAGGAAGAATTTACTCATATAAATAGGTAGCTCTTATTCATTTGTAAGACAAACCTCTCACTTGCCTTCTCATCTTCTAAGGCATTTGATCTTCTTTTTCTCTTGTAGTATTTCACTTGTACTCTTTTGGAGTGAAATAAATATTGGTTGATTGTGTCCGAGGAGTAGGCAAAAGAAAACAAAATATTGCCGAACCTCGTAAATTTTTGGTGTTCTTTTTATTGTTGTCTCATTTACTATTTATTAGCTACCTTTAGATATAGCAGTTGTGATTTCATCACTCTCTATATAATCGGCTTCCGCAACAACATGGCCTATGATTCATCATGTATTACCGTTTAAATTTTCTTCCCTCATTTCTAAATTGTTTTCAAAATAAAGTAAGTGTCGTGTGATTTGCTCCTCCATTTGAATTCGTCAAAATTCGGTAACTTAAAGTGCCACTTTTACAGAATAATTTTTTGTTTTATCTTACGAGAAACTAATCCATAAACCTTAAACAACAGTAAAAAGATTAATAATTTCCTTAGAAAAACACAAGTAAATTATGGACTCGAAATAAATACTAACAAAACACACCCCTATTCTAAAGCTTTTACAAAGTGAGCTCCTATAAAGTTTATCGCTGCCCAGTCCCACGACTCATTTAATTTTAATAATTACTATATATTATGCCTCTTCACCCCCCCCCCCCCAAAAAAAAAAACATGCTTATGGTACGGGCAATTTTAGTATTTTAGAGCTTTCGTGTTTTAATTCTGAGATAGTATTCTCGTTGTTTCAATTTGTTTGTCCTACTTTTTTAGTCGTCAATTTTTAGAAAGTCTTGTTTATTGTGACAATTCTTTAATTTGTGACATGTTTATGATTACAAGATTAAAGGATATTTTGACACAGTCTATCTGTTTTTATTTTAAGATCACAATGTTAAATTATTTTTTTTTACTTTCTTAAACTTCCCATCAAGTTCAAATAGGATGATCAAATTTAAACAGAGGAAGTACTTTCTCTACCTAGCCAAAACAGAGGAAGTACTTTATTTTAAAATCTTAGATACCATTCACAGGAGTAGGGGCGGGCATAAGTATCGGAAACTTTAAAAACCAAACCAAACTAATTTGGTTTTTTGGTTTCTGTTCTTTGATTTTTCAGTTTGGTTTCGATCACTATCAGTGCCAGCGGAGCAGCAGCCGTCGTCTCTCAGTCTCTCTTCTCAGCACGAGCAGCAGACACAGTGGCCTAGCTACATGGTATTGGACACCCTTCGTCGGAAAAAAATATTGTATATACAAGTAAAATGATATACAAAATGATTAAATAACACATTTTGGACACTCTTAACACAAGAAGTTGTTATAGCGCAGTGGTTTTAGATGCTTGAAATGAAGCAGTGCTTAGTGCTTGCATATTCGAATCTCACTAGCAGCGCAATAATGCCTACTGGATTCTTGCTGCCTATGCTAGAGGCTAGATAGAAGTTATTGATTGTTGGCTCTTGGCTGCTAGGTGGAATGGGGATTGTAATTCTTTCTACCTCTCGAGGTATAATGACAGACCGAGAGGCTCGACTAGAAGGAATAGGTGGAGAAATTTTGTGTTATATCTGGTAATCCTTTATAATATCCAAATTGGATTCGAAACTTCCTATTTGTGAAAAAGAAAAAAAGGGGAGGGTTGTCTAATATCTTTCGCATTAGTTGATACCTCAAAGGAACTTTGTTTTATACAGATACTGTCAGGAGATAGAGTCAAAATTGAAGTAAGTCCTTATGATTCAACCAAAGGGCATATAATTTATCGACTCCACAACAAAGAACATTCAATTTGAATGTATTTATTTCATGTGAAGTTAAATATTTTGATAATTTTGTTTTCATTTTACATGCATTTGCATTGAAAAATCATTTAAGAAACAACGAACCAAATTAGTCTGGCTATAGTAAAGAGATTAAACTCTCAAATAAGACTAAACGGGTATCAATCTCTCATCAATCAAATCAGTTCTGAATGTAGCTATATGAGGTCGTTTGGTAGGCAGAATTAAAATTATATGCTCTAAATGTAGCTATTAAATGAGCTCTGAATGTAGCTATATGAGGTTGTTTGGTACGCCAAATTAAAATTATACTATATTTGGTTAAAGTTTATAAATTTATCTCAACCTCCCGAGATAAATTGAATAAACTGAAACAGAGGTAGAAATTCATCAGAGGCAAAGGAGGAAGAAAAAAAAAGATGTCAAAGTCCATAGAGTCAAAACTGGAAGTAGTGATGTTCCCATGGTTTGCTTTTGGGGCACATGATCCCATATATGAATCTGTCAAATGAACTTGCAAAAAGAGGTCACAAAATCTCATTCTTGTTGCCCAAAAATGCTGAAATTAGACTTCAAAAACTCAATCTTTACCCAAATCTCATCACATTACATAAACTCACAATCCCAAATGTTGATGGCTTTCCATATGGAGCAGAGACTACAGCTGATATTCCTGGATCCTTGGAGCGTCTATTAGCAACAGCTTTTGATGAATTATATGATGAAATCAAATGTTTTCTTCAAAATCTAAAACCCCATTTCGTTTTCTTTGATTTTGCTTATTGGATTCCTGATTTAGCACTAGAAATTGGCGGTATCAAGACTCTGTTTTACAATGTTTTTAGCCCTGCTGCAGCATCTATGCCATTTGTTAAATCACCAGATAAGACTACTTTTATTGCATCAACTGCAGCTGAGCTAGTAAAGACACCACCAGGTCACCCTTCTCCAGTTCTCCTCCTTTTTTTTTTGGTTTTTGGGTCCAAAAGAGTAGGCAAATTTATGTCTCGTCTGGACATGATTTGAAATCACATTGATTCGAAGTTCAAGCTTTGTTTTGACCTACAGTTTGTATTTCTTTAGTATTTTTACTTATAAAAGTTGAAAATCGAACAAGTTGTCAAAACTATCAACATTTCTCTATTTATTATACAGTCTTACTAAATGAGCAAACCATAGTGCATAAACAAGAAATTGGAATATCCTAAGGGATCAATCACATATATATGTCTATGCTTTGCTAGTTAAACTGCAATTCCATTCCGCTCTCTAAAGATGTGGTGAATTGGTGTATCTACAGGTTACCCTTCTACTTCTGTGGTGTTGCGCGAAAGTGAAGCTAAGTTGTTATCATTTCTATTTTATGAATATGGGAAGGGGGTCATATTTTACGAACAAGTGAAAAAGGGAATGACAGGATGTGATGCAATAGGTCTGAAAACATGTAGAGAGATTGAAGCGAATTGATTCAACAACTTTTTTAGGTTTTGAATTGATTGTTGGGTGCCACAATTGGAGATTTTATGTCACAAATCAATTGGTTGTTTTGTGACTCACTGTGGTTATGGGTCAATGTGGGAGTCTTTGGCGCGGTGTGATTGTCAATTGGTACTTCTGCCAAGACCTTTTGAACACACTTTAATTGCTAGGCTTATGGAACAGGAACTTAAGGTTGGTGTAGAAGTGGAAAATGATTTATTTACTAAGGAGAATTTGTGCAAGGCTATGAAATGTGTGATGGATAAAGATAACCAAATTGGTTGTCTTATGAAAGAAAATCATACGAAATGGAAGGAACTTCTTTCAAGTCCTGGTTTCATGAGTAACTACATTGACAACTTTATTGAGAACTTGCATGGACTTCTGGTTGAAAAGACATAGATTAGCGGGAAGATCTATCGTTGACCTTAAGAGTTGGGAGGATCTATCATTAATGTTATCTGTTGGGAGAATCCAATAATTTTGTTTTAAATCGTGTATTTGTGTTAAGAAAGTTACTTAATATGTATGAATAATTCATCCCAACCAATTGTTATATTGTTTTCAAATTCAAAATTCATAAATTTAAAACATTGCATTTGCATAAATATATCGTACTAATATTGTTATAATGGTCATCTAATATTGATTTTTTTATTTAAAGTTCAGTTTAGTGTGTTGATTTCATGAAATTTTGAGTTTTATTGTATCTTGGATTTGTTTGATATTTTAATGTAGTATTTAGAAGTTATATATCCTCACAGTCAAACTCCCTACTTCACAATATTTTTCTCCGATCCCATGATCGTTTGTGATGAATTCTTATAAAGCATGTAGTGATATGTAAACTTAACTCTAAACACAACTTTACTCTATACATTTTACAAATAGCAGAAGAAAAAATTGTCACAACTAAAGCAAATATTATTAATACAAATTTTAAAATAATAACATAATATCTTATTTATTCAATATTCAATAGCATGATAATGTTTTCAAAGATACCGTGGGTAATAAATTGACCTCAAACAGTTTATAAGAGATTAATTTAGTAATTTTTGTTTTTAAAAAAAGTGAGAAAATATATAAGATAAAATTGAGTACATTTATAAAGGATCATGACTTATCCATCTTTTGAACATAACAAAACATTCTTCAGGCTTGTAGGAACATGATGTGTGTCCTGCTACCTAGTAAAGAAAAACAAATAAAGTAAGAAAATAAATAAATCAAAAGCTCTTAAAAAAAATTCAATCTAGCTAAATTGAGATAAATTAATTATCTGAATTCTAATATAACTTATATAGTGTAAAATTAGTGGCACAATTAATTTCATATACCTTCACTGTTGCATAAGTCATTCTGTTGGAGTAAGATCTCGTATAACTACAAGGATACAATATTAGAAAAATGATTAAGCATTATCAACTCACTTAATTCTTAGTTATAATTAAAAATTCATAATTGTAATTAAGGATGTTAATTTTTGAGATTAATTACACCGCAACTTGATTATTTACGTTCCATGGATGCCAATCATCTTCAATAGTGTAGTTTAGAGACTTTATCCATACTTGTGTGGATTGAAAAGGAATCAAATAATCATGGTCGCCACTATTTAAATATATATATATAAATGTTCATTTTATATTACCAAATTACTATAAGATACATCAAAAGATAATGTAACGATGAATATTAATTACCTGTATATAAGTGATTGATAACCTGTAGTGCTAAGGTTTGCATGATATGGTACAACGTTATTTAACATGATTGTGTAATTACCGGAGTTCTTATATATACTTCTCCTACATCTCATCTAAGCTATGATTCCCTATGAAAAATAAATTACGGTAAAAAAAAGACTTGTTTGAACATCGAGATTTGAAAGATGCCACATAAATTGAAACTGAGAAAGTGGTTAATTATATGATAAAAACACATTCATATTGTGATCTATGTACCTTCCGAACATGAAGAGCTTCTTGGACTTCAGGATCATTAGCCCCAGTACTTTACAAGCTTGCTCCAATCAAACTGAAGTAATTGGGATATAATTAAGTTATACACATTAACACTACAATAAATTCTTTTACAGAGTTGCTCATATGGTAAATTTCTCCGCCTCTAGACTTAAGATTGTGACTTTGAGTCATTAAGAGAGCAAAAAAACGAAATTAAAGTTCCTATGGAGGGGCGAAAAGAAACACTCTTTTACTCATTAATTTCTTCAATTCTATTTGTTTTCTTAAGAAAACTTCAGTCAAAGGAATAATAGTGACATTTTAAAACTAAATTATTAGTGGTGGGGGCATTTTGGACCAAATTATTAGTGACAGAAACATTTTTGAACCAAACTATTGATGCCAACGGCATTTATGTTCAATTTCGCATAGTTTAAAAATATTTTGACCATTTTCTGTAATAGTAATATTTTATAGTGTATTAAAAAAACTAACCGCACACAGATCGCACATGGCAAGGAGATGAGTTTATCATGAAGTAATCTTCTTTGACCCGAGAATTTACGTGGGCCTTGTAGTATAGCATTAGCTCCGCAAGTGGGCGTTAAGATATGTTTCGTATTAATGTTGCTTATCATCTGTATCGATAGTGTAAAAATTCTTTATTATTAAATATATAAATTTTAAATCAATATATAGAAGGATAAGTTACATAATTAATCGATCAATTAAAAATATTACATTCATTAAATAAATATATATATATAGTATAAAAAATATATACATTATGTATATTATACATTAACATACATATACCTGTTTAAAAGTACGAATATCACTTGCACATCCTGTATTGTTGGGATCTATGTCTGTATATTCTCCTCTATAATTCTTCTCTAATGACTATTCACAAAAATATATTCAAGTTAATTAAGTCGACATATCAAATTTAAAGCCTTGAATTTGGGAATTAACGTAGAAAACCAATAAATTTAAAAAAGCAAATTAATTGCGACTTAACCTTATAAAGTTCATCAGATATAAGTCCCATGCCATGGCTAAAAGGTATATGATAATTGTTTGGCTTAAGTCATCTATGGCCCCTTAAAGTTGTCCGTATAATTCACTTAGACACCTTAACTCGGACTTGTACCTATTGAACACCTAAATTGTTCAAAACATATACCTATTAAACACAAAACGCTTATGTGGCAAAAAAAGTGTATCTCACTACTGTTGGGCGCGTGAGTAGAGCCCAGATTCCTTTTTAATTTTTTTTTAGATAAATTTGTAATTCGTTTGACACATGGAATACAATAATTGAATGACTAAAAAAAAAAGTAATAATTTAATTCAATAATAATCTTAATATTTTTTTTTTAAAAACCCCACCCCACACCCCTTTACCGTCGTCTTCTTCACTCCCTTTTACAAAAGCTTTTGTTCTTCCTTTTTGTTCCACAGGTTCCACTATTTTTTCTTTTTAATTTTTTGTTTAAAGAACAAACTGAATCTGCCTCAATTCCTAGCAGTCGTCTTCCTCAATTCATCTTCCCCAATTGAACTTCTCAATTTCATATTACCTAGAATTAAATTCCGGCAAAACTCTATTTTTTTCGGCAAGACTAATACGAATTTGAAATTAGTTTCTTTAAAATTGCTAAAAAAAGCAAACCCTAAAGAACTCACAACATAGAAGAAGAAAAATATACAAATCTGAATTGTTGTTTGAAAAAGAAAGTGAGATTGAAAAAATGACAATTACAATGTTTGACGGGTATCAGATTAAAGGAGAGGGGTAGGTGTATGGGTGGAAAAAAAATCTTTGTATAAATTGAAATAAATAAAGGTGGAGTTAAAGATGATTATCGGGTGTGTGATTTTAGCAGCGGTAGCGGCTGGGTGTGTTCCGGCAAAGAAGAAAAGGGGAAGGATGGACACGGGTGGTTGGTTGGTTGGGTGGGTGGGGTATGCTGGCAAAGATGAAATTGGGGAAGGAAAGTTTTTTCTTTTCCCTTTTTTTTTATTGGCTAAAAACATAATTTTTATTTTATTTTTCTTCTAATTTATTTTTGAATTATTATTATGGGCCCAATGCCACGTGTCTTTTTTTTATTGGTTACTATGTCACATCATTCGCAAGTGTATAACACACTCTCTATTTTTAGTTGATTGTCAGAAAATGTTCAATATATATTTTTTAATTAATAAAGGTGTTCAATTGGAACAGGCCTAAGATAAGGTGTCTAAGTGAATTATGCGGACAACTTTAAGGAGCCGTCGATGACTTAAGCCTAATTGTTTTCTTGAGAAAACGCTAAGGGATTGCCAAGTAAATATCCCTGAAATTAATTACCATGCAATTTTTAGGGAAAAAAATATTTGATGATGGCAATTAATTAGTATGGTTAGATTATGAATTAGAGAAAAGAAGAACTATTGAACCGAAGATTAATCAATGGCTCTTTGCCTCCTGCATTTCCTACATAATAATTAGTGGAGTTAATTAGCAAAAATAATTGCACGTAGCTCTACTGGAAATATACATAAACTAGTGAAATTGTCTGCGCTTTGCGCGGCCATAAAAATTATTTATTGGACAATAATATATAATATTTATATTCATGTTAGTATCATACATATAAACAATATTGATATTCTCTTTATCTGCGATATGATACACTTTTTCATCTTTTTAAAACTTATAAAGTTGAATTATTTTTTTTTACATCTTTTAAGTACAAACTATTCATATGTATATAGTAGAATAAAATATTTACCGTGAGATCATATTTTAAAAGAACAATATATTGTATTACATATAATTTACAAATTTGTTTATTATAATTTTATAAACATTAATTAAATATTTATAAAAATTATGAAAAAGTTATAAAAATATTTAAGAGTAGAAGTTACAAGTAAAATGAAGAGACATGAGTTATGAATTTTATTAGACATTAATTGCATTAATAGTCATGTATTAATTTTATTTGTAAAAATAAATAAATAACTAAATGTGAAAATAAGGCAAGAAATACAATAATGAACAAAAAAATAAAAATAATTGGTGACTGCATAAAAAATGTAAATACATTTCAAACAAAAAAAATAATGACGAAAACAGATTGTTACATACAAAAAAAAACGACATCATAGAATTAGTATTTTATTTTTAATTATTTTCTTGCAAGCATAAAAAAATGAAGCTCATGATCATCATAACTTTTTTTTAAAAAATGAGATAGTTATATTGGTTGTCCTTCATAACAAAAAAAAATAGAATAGTAAAGAACCAAATGAGTAGCATTGCCAAAATACATGTAGTTAAGTTACTTATACAAATTAAAGTTTAAAAAGTTCTAGCAAAAGTAGCTAACTTACCAATACAAGCCAAAGTAAAAAAAAATTCTAATCCCTAATTATGCTTCAAAAATGTTTTTCTTCTACCATATTCCTTTGCAAGTAGATCTGCCATCATATTCTGTGCTCCATATGTCAAACTCTTCATCATATGCTACCAATTGAATAAAAAAAAACATAATTCTAAATAAATAAAATATCATACCAATTGAAAGTGATTATACCAAAAGAAAGAAATCTAAACTATATGTAATATATTTGTAAATTACTTTTTCAATTGTACTAATAATAAATAATAATCATCTCTTGAAATCTAACAAATATTGTAATCAAACTATATTATATTCCGCAAATTGACTATTAAAGAGAACAATCACATACTAACAACACATTGTTCATTATTACAAAGTTTTTTTTATCATACTTGCTTGGAGAATGATAACACATACATAAATAAAATATTAAGAAAGCATGCTATAATACATAAAAATAAAAAGAGACTTGAGAATGAAATATTTCTTACCTTCCTTGTACTTTTTTTTGTTACATGTTAGTTAATTCACAAACTAATACGATGAAGAAGAGAAAATATATTCTTGAATGTGAACTTTTATGAAATTAAATATGAATTTATATAGGCAAAATGTAGAAAATGAAAAAAAAAGACTTGGGAATGAAATATTTTTCACCTTCATGTACTTCTTTTTTGTTACATATTAGTTAATTCACAAACCAATTTGATGAAGAAGGAAAAGGATAATGCTGAATGTGAATCTCCATGAAACTAAATATGAGTTTATATAGGCAAAATATAGTAATACCATAAGACATCATAAACTTACAAATTAATGTTTGGAGGTTATGGACTTGAAAATTATGAGAGTCTTGAATATTATTAAAAATAAAAATTAAAGAGGTGTAGGTCATGGGTAATTACTCCTTGTAAATAAATTAAATAATAAAGAGAAAAACACTTAAAATATTAAAATATATTATCATTTTATGATTAGAAGTGAGGCTAACAAATAAAAAAAAGAATGTGAAGAGTCTTTGTTATAAATGTTACTCTGTTAATAAAATATCTATTTGTAATAAATTAAATAATTGATTTTATAATACAATAATTAATTTAAATAAGAAAAAAATGTCAAAAAAGGAGAAAAAAGATAAATGCAAATGGAGACCATAGAGAGGTGCCACATCACCTTATCTATGTTTCTCCTTTATTATATATATATAGATATTTCTTTCATATTCGTTTTTTTTAATTGAATGAGATTTTCAATTTATCAAAATACTTCAATTGGTACACACAAGAAATAGGCTAATTTAGCTGCCTTTTGTTCCATTTCTTGTGGAGTCAAATTCCCATCAGTATAGGTCAAGAAAATGGACCCTAATATGTACATATCGAGTACGTGCATACTATATAAATCGGTATATATACGTATATGAATCTTACCATTTGATATCAACTGTGTTATAATTGGAATAGTCATTCCAGAATATGAGTTTCCAGCAACGTAAAATGGATTTAAGATGAATTGTGGATGATCACTAAGCCACTGAAATAAATCAATAGTTTATTAATGATAAAGTAAACATGATTTTAATTTTGCTTATAATAACAATTTTCAGAAATTACGTGTCTACCTTTCTTAGAAATTCATCGACATATTCACATGCTTGTACATCAGTGTAAAGATGGTAAAAACATGTCATATCTAATCAATTCATGAAAATATATCAAATAAAAAAATAAAAAATATTTTGATAAGATCTCTATTACTCCAGTAATTTAAGTTATATATCAACTCAGTTATTTTTCATAAACGGCTCCATTCAAATTTAGATAATTGGACTAATTATATTTTTATGAATTAATTTTGTCTACGTATAATTACCTTGGTTCATGCATGCGGGTTTAGTACGAACGAGGGTAAACTTCCATTGTACACTTGTTCAGCAAAACGCAATGGTCCTGGACAACAATATTTCTTAGCTTGGACTAATATTTTAGAAGAATTTTTTCTTTTGTAATTCAAACACAATTAATTCTGCCTAAAGTTGAATAATTAATTTATCCAAAAACTTTTAGTAAGCATTTTCGGAAAAAACATTTTTTTAAAAAGCAAAATATTCCCAATTTTGACAACAAATATTAGTATCACTCTTAAAAGTAATTATAATATGAATAATTGAATATTGTACTCCCAAAAAACAAACTTCAAACAAGCTACACAAACATACATTAGACTTAATATGAGTATCATCGACATGAATTATAGGGGAATAGTAGTGATTTCTCCACCTTTAATTACAGATCTCTCATTCGAGCTTTAAATATAAAAAAAATTATGTTAGAAATATTATTTCAAATAAGTCTTATAATACGTAATTTGAATATAAGTAATCTCAATTATAGATGCGAACACCGAACGTCGATCGGAATATCAAAAATTAAAAAAAATGTGGAGTACCTATTTCATTGACAATGGCACTAAGAGAAGAGCAACCGGGCCCACCAGATAGCCAAATTAAAAGAGGATCAATAGCAGGCGCAGATTCCGAGGCCAAAAAATAGTAAAAAAGTTGCAACTCCTTACCTTTGCCAATCCCAACATACCTGTTTAATTAAGAATTTATTACAGTGTCATAAAAATTAAAATTAAATAAAAAGAGTAGTAAATCCAATTATGTATTAAATTTAAACTTAAAACACAATTATTCATACCTATTCCCTCCGTCCCATAATAACTGATCACTTTCTATTTTATACACTTTCTATTTTACACGGTACTTAAGAAATCATAAATAAGATGATCAATTTGACAAATTTACCCTTTATTCATATTGATGGATATCAAGATAGTTTATGATAACATAGGACATACAAAAGTTATTATTGGAACTTATGCACATTTATGATATTAATTATAGGGATAAAATGGAAAAAAATTAATTAATTTTATCTTGATTTAGTAAGTGATCAAGTAATTTGGGACAAGTATTTTTAGAAAGGTGATATGGGACAGAGGGAGTAATACATATCATTAATGTAGAATATAAAACCTATAAAATTCAAATTCCTCTATTATTAACGTGAAATTCTTGAATTATACATTGAAAACATAGTTTTAGGACCAAGATCTCTTTCTACTCTCTCTTCCTAATTACTTGTATACTTTTGAATTAACACACTTATTAAGAAAATAATGATCGATATAGTGAGTTTACCATTTTACCCCTATTAATTATGAAGTGGATGAATTAAAAACTTAAGATTTTCAAGAAGTTCTACCTTTTAAAAAATAATTAATCAAGGGTATACTAAGGGAATTTTTTTTGTCCTTTCTTGATTTGTCAAAATGGACATAATTAGGGACAACTAAAAAAAGAAAAGTGAACAAGTCATTAGAGACAAATGGAGTAAGTATTATTATTAAGTGCGTTTTCAGGCGTGAAAGATTATTGCTCTTTAAAAAGATATTGCTCGTATTAAAAAAAAACACAAACATAAAAAAAAAAAAAAAAAATTCAAACGGGCTCACCCGGTCTCTAGATGGAACGGGAGGCGACCCTGCAAACCGGGAAGATACTCAACCATGGAATGCGAAATAACTTCTTGTTGTTGAAGAAGAAAAAGAAGCAACAAATTATTGCTACTCATTTTACTTGCAAATTCAATGAAAACAAAATGAGATAACACTTGTCGATATGTTATTGATAATGATAATAAGGGACCAATGGGTCCCACTAAGGAACACAAGTTAGCGGTAAAGTTAAAAATTTCGTTTAAAACATTTAAAATTTAATATATACTTTATACATTTTTTTGATATACATGACATAATTTTTTTACGAATGTAACTACACCATTGGACACTATCACACTATGTTACAAGTTTGACAAATTCAATAGTTTTGATTCAAATTTTATTTATTTTGATATAAATAAATAAATTAGTACTCCCTTCGTCCCTAATTACTTGTCCACTTTTGAATTGACACACCTATTAAGAAAGCAATGAATGACATAATGAGTTTACCATTTTACCCCTATTAATTATGAAGTAGGTGAATTAAAAATTTTCAAGAAGTTCATTAATTAATTGAGGGTATAATAGGTAAAAAAATTTATTCTTTCTTGATTTGTTAAAATGGACAAGTAAAAAGGGACAACTAAAAATGAAAAAGTGGACAAGTAATTAGGGACGGAGAAAGTATGCAAAAATAATTTAATGTGAATCTGACATTTATGTCTTCCATGTATATCAAGAAACACATTGAGAGCAACAACTAAATTTTTTTTTTTTCATTCGATGTCCAATATTCACATTGAAATTCAACTATTTTAGATTCACGCTGCGTAAGGCTCCATTTGGGAGAAGGGCTCCCTATCAAAGATTTTTCTATATACAAAACTCGAACACGAGACCTCTGATCAAAGAAAGAGCAGTCCCATCCATCGCATTAAAATGACCTTTGATGGTAACAACTAACAAACTTCTTGTCAATTTGAAACTCCTTTATCATGAAATCAGCTTCAACCATTAAACTCATACATTAAAGATAGAGCTGTCAAAATAGGCTGGTCCAACCCAACCTTAACGGGCTAGAGAGTTAAATGGATTAGGACGGGCTGACCCTTTTAATTAAAGGGCCTATAAAATAGCGGCCCAACCCAGTCCTAAGCGGGCCACGGGTTGGGACGGGTTGGCCCTTCAACCAAAATACGGACAACATAGATCTCTTAGAAAGAGTATCGAACGTTGATGTTTGATGAACAAGACATTAATACATACAGAAATTCATTCATGAATTATACACACTTTAGTGAATACTTACAAAACAACATAATAATCAAGATACAACATTCATAAGATTCATCCAAACAAAAAACATTATATGATCACTTTTTTCATAAACAAGACAAGTAGACAACAAAGGAGAAATTAAAAATTAGGCATAAAAATAAAAGTAGAAGAGATCAAAAATTCATAGTGATAATAACTTTAATAATATATATATATATATATATATATTGAATATTTTAAAAATTCACAGCCCACGGGCTGGCCTCTGAGGCTCGCGAGTTGGGCCTATGAGGCTAGCGCGCCAAATGAGGCTGGACCAAAAAGTCTCGTTCCTAAATGGACTGAAAAAATTAAGCCCAACCTCACTTAATTCAAGGGTTGGATTGAGCCGACCTAACGGGCCAAACCCATTTTGACAGCTCTAATTAAAGATTATTTGGGTCATTTTTACTTTTGGGTATATACACATCTTTCAAAGACCCCATAGGCACAAGAAGTCAACAACTACTTTAAAAATCTAAATGCAGCCATAAATATTCATGGTTAGTTAGGGTGCAAAGTAAAACTTGTCATCAAGTCATTAATAAATGAAACTAGTGAAATAATTATGTACGAAAATCATTTAGTGTTAGTAGGAAAAAGCTACTATCTTCGTTGTATATTAGTTGATTACTTTCCTTTTTACACGCATATTAAAAAATCATAAATAAGAAAATAATTTTACTAATTTACCATTAAAAAACTTTTTGGAAATTTTACAAATAAATGTGAATACTTTCAAAAAGAATTAATTGCAAGGGTAATATATGAAATTTTTAATTAGTGCTTTCTTGATTTAGTAAGATGATCAACTAATATGGGATAACTATTTTTAGTAAGATAATTAACTATTTTTAGTAAGATGATCAAATAATATTCATTTTTACTTATTTACTATTCTAAAAATAGATTTTCACTTTTACTTGTCGCTTTTAGCAACAAGAAAAGACAGTTATTATTTTTCCATATTTTATTATTAATATTAATTACTTATTTTCCGTATCATTTTTCAGAACATAATACTAAGCATCAATTAATCGGAATAGCTGAAAAAATTGAACTCAAACAATGTGATGGGTTTTGTGGTTAAAATCAAAATCTTGAACGAAAAATTAAAATTCTATATCCGTCTAGCTCTGATTTCAATCCCAACCTAAAACTTGGGGGCAAGTAGGTTCTGCATCACTTAATCGCAAAGTTAAGAGGTATATGTCAAGTAAAAGAATTTTATTGCTTTTTTTTAATTAATTACCTAAAGACTTTTATTATTGTAGTCCCTAATTAATTGGATAATTATGCTGCAAATCATCCATGTAGGCCCAAAAAAAAAGCAATAGAATTCTTTTACTTGACCAAGTCCAGCGTGAAACACAAGTGTTCAAATATACTGTAATAATAAGATCTTTAGAATTCTAAAAGCATCTAATTCCGAATTCAAGTAGTTTATTTTTACGAAATTTGATTTAATTTTTTTTCCACGTCAACAATAACTATCAAAAATATTGATCGAGTGACTTTATAGGTAAAATAACATTAGTTTAGTGAATTTGTAGGTAAAATGACAATAGTTGAGTGATTTTTCTGTTACGTACAAAACAAAGTTGAGTCACTTTCTGAAATAATTATCATTAGTTGATCAAGTGACTTTTATGTTTATCAAATAAAGTTCTGTAACTTTGTGGGATAAAAATTGTTAATTGATTGAAGTTAAGTTCAGGATCCGGGCCGATTTGCCACTATAATTACCCCATTATCTCCACACACAAATTCAACAAGTAGTTGAAGAAAGGAATAAATTCTTAAATCTTTTTCCAAATAAAATTATATTCGAAAGAATAGAAAATGACTGCTCATGAAAGTCTCTAAGCTAACTCTTATATATATGAAACACCCCTTGTTGAAAATTCATTCACCAATACTTATATATATAAATTTTCTAAAAAATGCCTTGGCTCATTATCAATCACAGAAGAGTAAGTTATCCATTAACTGAAGAGCAAGTGAAAGGTATACTCAAGAAATATGATAAAAATAGAGATGGTAAACTTAGCAAACAAGAATTGAGATTAGCTTTTAAAGAGATGGGGTTACATTTTTGTCGTTCGAAAGCTGGGAAAGCCCTTCGTTTGGCGGATAATAATTGTGATGGATATATCAATGAAGATGAAATGGGAGAGCTTGTCCAGTATGCTTCGAGATGGGGCTTTAGGATTTCTTAATATGGTACTGGATACTAGGTGGGAAACGAAGAAAAAAAAAGAGCCTAGGTTGGGTTCTATGTGTTATGTGTTCTTTTGTTTTGTTTTTTTGGTTGGTATTTTTTGTGTTGTTGTGTCTTTTTTTTTTAGATCGTCTTGTAATATATGGGAATTAAAAAAAGGGTCTTTTGGGTGTTGTAATATATATGTATTGTTGCTATGTAAATTTCATGTTGGACATGTGGTCTATGTGTTCCTTATTTTCTAATTTCTATGTAAATTTGGTTTTAGTAGCCAAAATCGAATTTTATTTACTTCTTTGAATTTTCAAAGTTCGATAGATGAATTGGATCGATTTAAATTAGAAATGATTACATCTGATACAAATTAACACATATAAAAAGAGAGAGGGGATAAAGTGAGAAATTTTAATTTGAGATGATGTTAGTCATATTTTACGTTTGTATCAAAATGTACAGATTTATTACAATGATTGAGTTCAGCATGTGATGAAATATTTCTCCTAAAAATATCATACTAGTTTATAGTCTCAACATCTTACTCTCTCTCCAAGACTCCAACTCTATGCAATAAATTTAACGAGGAAAATAGAGCATGATGATGAACATTCTTATTAATTATTTATTTTAGATCTTCATCATATACATACTTTTTCAATACCAATATGAGGAAGTTATTTATTTCCATGGGAAGAGGGTGGATTATAATCACAGTTATAAATTCTCGAGAATTTAATAATTTTTTCTAGATATTATTAAAAAATATGAAATTACTTTCAAAATTCTAAATTAGACGACTCACATTTATAAAAGATAATTAGATAATGTTTAGCAAATTATGTGAGTGTTTAGGCACTTCCTCCTGGACGTTCAATTTTTGTGGTACAACTTAAATTTCGAGAGTCAAGCGAATTTCTCTCTAATTTTTTCATATGTATTACTTATATTAACTTAAAGTATATTTTATATAGTTTTTAAATATATAAATTTTACTTTTTTAAAAAAGATTACTAACATTTTATATCCAAATTCACACTTAAATTTTAAAAATATATTTATAAAATTTTTTAAAATCACATAAATTATGACAAAAGAGTAAGAACCATTAATAATTAGATTTGCACCCTTGATCCTTGACCCATATAAAGGCACAAAAATTTGACACCTTGCTCTATCTCAATTTATTTTATTTCACTCTCACCTCTCTTTATTCTCTTCAAAAAACATTCTTGAATTTCTTTTTTAAAAAAACTGTCCAAAATATAGATGGTATTGTTATGAAAAAGACTCATCAAACGTTAAGAGTGTGTTTGGTATTTCCAATTTTATCATGTTTGGTTGGCTTAAATGTTTTCCAAATCAACTTAATTTCCTCAAATTTAAATGAAAATGACTTTCCTTCAAAAATTAATGAAAACATTTTTCAAAACTTTCCTTCACCCTCAAATTACAATTTTTTTCCTTACCCCACTCCATCCCTACCCTCGACCCCTACCAGCCCCCCCCCCCCAAAAAAAAAAAAATTTCGAAGTTATTTTAGAAAGTATTTTCAATTTCAATTTTTTTCTTTTTAATCTTACCCACCACTACCGACCCCCCTCATTTAAAGTTTGTTTTTAAAAATATTTTCAATTCACATATTTATTTTTTTACCTCACACTCCACCCCTACCCCACCCCCGATCCCTCCAATCAGCCCACACCCCCCCTCAAATTTATTTTTTTAAAAAATATTTTCAATTTCAAAATTTTATTTTTTTACCTTACCCCCCCCCCCCACCCACCAAATCAGCCCCCGTCCACGCCCAACCCCCACCCCACTCTTAAAAAAATAAAAATTTAAAGTTTGTTTTTAAAAAATATTTTCAATTTTCAAAATTTATTTTCTATTCTCTAGTAAAAAAAAATAAAAGATATTTTCTTTAAAATGTTTTTTATTCATAAATCAAACACTAAAAAATTTTCCGGAAAGCATTTTCTACTCACCAACCAAACATGAGAAAATAAGCTAAAAATTCACTTATTTTCCTAGAAAACATTGTCCTTCATACCAAACACACCCTAAAATTCGAGGATTTTCAAAAGTTTGAAACTAGTTCGATCAATGTTGAGAATCTAACTAATAAATGTAAAATAAGGTAAAGTGATAGTTAAAATGAATAAGATAATATTTTTTAAGTAATAGAATAATATTAAAATCATTCTGGGCTAGATTCTTAAGCATGCCCTCCATAATATTAAAATCATTCTGGGCTAGATTCTTAACCCGATTCCCACTTATCTTCAAATGGATTAGAAAAGGCATAAGTTCTCTCTTTTACCTTTCACCTCCCACCCTGGCCCAACAATAGTTTTTGAATTTAAATTTGATGTATTCGATATTTAAGATTTTTAATATTAAATTTATTGTATTTTTGATATCACAAGATCAAATATAATATTCGTTATAATTTTAAATAATTTTTTTTTGCTTATAAATATATTGGGCTCTAATGAATCCGAAATGTTGCATCCACCTCCTTTCAGGAGGACTTTGCCTTTCTCTGCTAGTCAATATCATGTGTATTTTTATTATAATAAGTATGGTGTCGTAATTTTTTATATCTATATAATAGCTTTCATATTTTAAAAAAATCTTATCTAAAAAAGAACATTTGAATGATTCGATAATATAGAAAATTTCTTACATTGATAATAATATATATGTAACTTAAACTCACGATTATAAATGGACACTGACCTTATTGCCTTAATTGATTGAGCTACTAATTAATTAAAAGTAATAAGTATGATCATTTAAATTAATTTGTATCTAGTTATCCTTTTATTATTGCCCTAGAAAATCTGAAAATGGATAAAAAAAATAATATTCATTCTTTCTCTTTCCCCCTGTAACTGATATCATGTATAATGACATCATCAGGCTTGCGTATTAATTTGGCCGGTAAAAGAAATTCATATTATATCACTTTATTTCTAAAGAGATATCCAATCATTATTGTTCCTTTTTATATTCTTCAACTTTTTTTTTGTTAACCATTCCGAGTGTTCAATGTTCACGTTGAGACCTGATTAATTCGTACATTGTTGAGCTCAATAGTACTAGGAGCAATACTTTTACTAAGATTTCTCTGAGTAAACATGAAAGAATCACAAAGCGTTCCATCATAACTCATATTGATATATATTACCGAAAAATGGGTTGCACTTTAGTTCAATGGGATAATTTTTTAACATAACACTCGAGTTACAAATTCGCAACGAATCGGACGAATTTTAGAAAGAATTATTTCAGAAAATATGTAAGAAGCCTAAATGTAAAAAGAATTGAGAACATATTCCATTTTTTTGCCCCTTCCTCTTTATTTATTTTTTAAGAAAAATACTATCCAAAACAGGACGTTTGAAAACTAACAAATTTCATAATCTAAAGGACTTCTTACATAAATTCAGTACTATATAAGAAAAGAAAAAAAAAAGAATATCAGAAGTAAAGAAAGCATCAGTCAGAAAGAGTAATTAGTCAAAAGAAGTTAGTTAAGGTGATTCCACAAAGACCATAACCAAGAATGGAGGAATAAATATTTGTTGGAAGCAAACGAGCTTAGAATATATACTATTTTCGTTCTAATTTATGTGGCCCCGATGTACGAGTTTTAAAAGTTAAATGAGTTTTTCTTATAATTATGTTGATTTATAATGCATGCTTTAAATTTTACATAATTTTTAAACATGTAAATTTGAACCTTCTTATAGCTTATGATCAGTAATGTTCCCACTTATCCTCTAATGTGATTCAAATCCTTAACCTATTGATTGATGATAAAAATATTTCAACTACTCGAGCAAACCTGACTTGTCGCGAAACAAGTGGGCAAGACGGCCAATGTGGAAAATGAAAAAGTTTTGCTCCTTAGTGAGAAACTTGTTATATATATATACTCCTTGGCATGCAGTTTGTCTAATTAATTACTCATCATTTGATAATTATCTACATCCTCCTATAAAGCATTACTTTTTGCATCTTCTTTTCTCTTTAACACATACATACATATACATCTAAATTACATATGTTGAACTTTATTAGGCCTAGTAGGAACAACAACATAAAGTGTCCCTGTAGTCATGTACATTTGAACGACGAACAATTAACCAAATTCATAAAGAAATATGATTCCAACGGCGATAATTACCTCAACAAAGAAGATCTGAAGGAATTGTTCCGGCAGCTGGGCTCCAACGCCCCGAGATGGCGAGCTGCACGAGCTATTCACCATGCTGATAAGAATGGCGATGGACGTATTGATATGACTGCGGAGTTGGATCAACTTGTTAAGTATGCAAGAAAACATGGGTATACATTAGCTTCTTCTTGTTGTAAGAAGTAAATAACTATAATATACGTGGATAATTTGCATAATTTTTTTGGCCTTTCTAGGGTTTTGTAATATGGTAAAATGTTACTATGTCTATATTTGATCATCATGTTTGTATTTTCTGTTTAATTATGTGAGTTTTGTTATAGACCTATACCTAGTTGCATTATATCACTACTTGTACAAGTGGACTTTTTAATCAAGTTATAAACTATATATATTTTGTTAGCTAGAGAGTTAAACTATATGAATAGAGTAATATTTGAAAATAAAATAAAGTATTTGAAGTTAAATTGAAAAAAATGTGTTTGAAGTGGAAGTTGTAATTTTCTCATGTGACATATGATAAAAAAAAAATATATTTTAAAATATTAATCAAAATTAACATTTTAACTCTCTAAAAACTAACATGACAACTAATTCGGGATGGAGAGTAATCTCGTTACACGACGATTAAAATACAAGATTTATTTCTCCGGTGAATAATAATAAAAGAGTTAATACACGTTTAATAGCTAAAAATAATCAAAAGTCATTAGTTGGTTATCATCAACACAGTAATTATTTTACAACCTATAGCATGTTAGTTAATTTGATCAAGCCTTTTACAATTTTACTATTAGTTTCTTTAGTAAGCCTGAAATACTCTTCATAAAATGTTATCTTAATTATCTCTTTATTCAATATCTATTATTCATTTATTTGTCCTTTAATTATTTATTTAAAATATTTAAAATTTGTATATTTTTTAAATAGCTTTAAGAACATTTCGATCATTTTAACCGAAAAAGATTTTATCAGCACTTTTTCCTACCAAACACACTAATTATTTTGTTACTTTGTATTAGTTTCAGCACTACTATTAAAACACGTTACATAGTTATAAAATTAGTTTCAATATCTAAACATATTTTTGAACACTTAATAATGATTATCAACTATTTTTAATCAGCTAATCGGCGAGCTCCAACAATGAGAGATTCGTCTAGTAGCTGCCTTCCTATCCATTAGGATTAGACTTCAGTCTTTTCGAATCAATTAACAATATAGTATTCAAAGTTGGATCAATATGATCCAAATTTGATGTTAACAAATTTAATTATACTCACTTGTTACACTTTTTAATCCATTAACTTATTCCATAAGAAGTGAAAGTTGCATTATATTTTCTACTATACTAAAATAATTTACACAGTTGCGTAAAAGTGAAGCATCTATGTGATTTTATTGTTATAAATGTGAGGTCATTTCATCACCTAAGTTATACAACAAAAATTACGTCTCAATCACAAACTAGTTTTATCACTTTATGGCATTCAAAAGTATCGAATATCGTAGCGTTTCCAGTGATGGAAAACGTGAAATGACTTTAGCAGAATTCAAGAATTGGTTGAAGAAATTCGATGCGAACAAGGATGGAAAGATTAGCAAAGAAGATCTCCGAGAGGCGGTCCGTTCAAACGGAAGCTGGTTCCGCCGGATTAAGGTCCATCGGGCTGTTGAATCTGCTGATGCTAACGGTGATGGATCCATTGATGAAGATGAAATCATGAACCTCGCGGAGTTTGCGTTGAAGGACTTGGGTATTAGGATTGTATCTTATTAATTTTCAAGTTTGTGTGTTAATAATAAGGGATAATAACTATTTCTGTTGAAGCTTTGATGGACAAAGTTACTAATAGCCCCCTTCACCACCCCACATCCCATAATAAGAAACCCACTTGTTTTTCTATAGAACATTTCCCCTCGCACTGAACACACCCAAATGTCATGTCCCAAAGCCTTCTTTAAAAGCTCTCTTAATCTTTCTTTTCATTCTCTCAGCAATCCAAGTTCCAAAGGGCTTACTTGAGCTTACAAGATCGTAAAAGATTCGTGAGTATGTCGTCAGATGCTTCACGGAGTATTAATAGAAGTCTAAGTCTGTGATACTAAGCTACAGTAGATTTACGTTAGCTTATACAACTAAGCTGCCTTTATCGTTTAGTTTCTTTGTACCTGCATATGCAACTTGATCGAAAGTTCTATTATATTATCACTACTTAAAAGTTCTGAGGCACAATTTTCTTCCAATAGTTAACAAATCCATCGGCAGCATATAAAAAGAAAAATACAACCCGAATGTTAATGTAACAAGCGCGAAATCACTACATTTAACAAACTGTTTATACTTCGAAAAGCTTCTATAGATGACCAAAATCTCCACACCTTCTCATGAACTACTACAACATTTTACAAAATCCAACTCATTCGATGGAGATAGAATTTATTTGTAATTTCCTCCGAAATTGTTTAGAGTATGTACCAACTCTTTATGCAAATAAAGTAAAAGGAAAGAAAAATACAACAAAGGTTCGTATTGTGAGTCCACTCACACGTGTTGGCAAAACCAAATCCTGTAATTTCAATTTTCAGATGTTTTCTCTTTGCACGCGATATGCAGACCAAGAAGCTATTCTCACATAGTCAGCCTCCGTAAGCTGCACATATGAACAAACAAGATGAACGTAATGGTGAAAATGGTCTGATGCTCCACATCAAGATAGCTTAACTGTGAGGGAAACAATTGAAACTCAAGATATCACAGATTTCTCTTTGCTCTATCAAGTGCTAAATGGTCATGCATAAAAAGGGGCAGCCCGGTGCACTAAGCTCTCTCTATGCGAGAGGTCTGGGGAAAAGCCGGATCACAAGAGTCTATAGTACGCAACCTTACCCTGCATTTCTACAAGAGGCTATTTCCACAGCTCGAACCCGTGACCTCCGGGTCACATGCCAGCAACTTTACTAGTTACGCCAAGGCTCCCCTTCTAAATGGTCAAGTATCATCTATGTAAACAAAAGAAAAGCTAAGAAATCCAACCTGCTCACCGAGGACTGGGTGGAAAAAAGTCATTAACACGAGCATGTAGCCAGGAGTATGATATTGTATTTATGTGGAGATTTAGAACAATTTGACCCTGTGCACCATCATAATAATATCATCAAAAAACTGCTACTTGCAAAAGGTCCTTTACAGTTGACTTCTACATACCTTTGAATAGACGGTGAAGATTTTTTCTTGAGGTATTTCAACATTGAGATAGCAGATCTCGTCAGTGTCCTTATTTCCAAAACCAGCATAAAACGGATTCCTACCATAAGGGAACAATGCCTTGATTTCCTGCAATTTGAAAGTCAATACTCAATATGTAAATTATCTATATTTGTTGCCAAAGCTAAGATGACCTAAGATGAATTGCTGAAAGTTAGTCACTCAAACGTCTACACAGCCCTAAAGAAGTTGCAAACACTATTATTCCAAGAGAAAATCTCTGGTAAATAGGAGGGGGGAAATGAAGCACCAAAAGAGAAAGCGGTGTTGCGTTTCTTGTGAAAGACGTTTCCCACTCCAAGTTGTGATTTCAAGTTTTATCTTATTATACAATCCGTCCTGTGATTATTTATTACATTAATCACATCTCGATGTTTCTGCACAGCCATATTTTAAGCGTAGGACACACCAAACAACCCAACTTCTCATCCACCTTAAACAGGAGTAAGTAGATGTAAGCTGTTTATTCCTTTAAATGACAAACGCACTCTATCACAAGCAGATCATCACTACGTTGCAGCAATAGTCCAAGACCTCCCCAGCCTCACGGCTTTGGCTGGCATGCAGAACTTCTTTGCTTAATATGCTAAAAATACTTCAAGGAAAAAAAAGTGAATCAAGAATTGACCTGTAAGCAAGCAATTTTGAATTCCTGGGGAGTTCTTCTAACCACTGCAAAAAATAAAAGAGTTAGATGCACCTTTCAATCATACTCTTAGCAAAATTCTGGGAGAATTTACTTCAAATATCCTACTACTAAATCAGAACTGCAAGCACAAGGAAATAGCACCTTTCACATTTTTAGCTCATTCCCAAAAGCATGAAACTAGCAGTCCACTGAACTAATAATGTCTTGCGCATTCTAAATGCTTAGTACTGTTAATACAGTTTGAAGCAACGATTATTCCTTTTCTATGCAAGGGATAAATAGGTTGTCTAAGGCAGGACAGTTACAAAGTGCAAAAATGACTTGAGAATAAGAAAGGACTTAAGAACATGAGAGTGATGGAACAGTCAGAAAATTTCCAACAATTGCTGCTATAAAACTTCCATGCATCATTACCATTTTCGCTAGAGTAGATAATTTCAACTATGAAATAGTTGTTACCACTTCAGGATTAAGTTCCATGTTCGAAGCACTTAAATGAAAGATCAAGCTAATAAAAACTGGAGCAGTAACTGAACAACTCGCACTATGGAGATGTTAAAACATGAGGTAGCGAGATTGACGATACAATGCAAATATGTTCAACAAAAACGAGTGGGAGTAAACAATTAGCACCAGCAAAAGCTTACTTCTCCTTCAAAGACATGCCTGCATCACCAATTGAAAAATTATATAATGAAAGAAAGTGCAACATGCCACTATATATAGGTTTCTAAAAGAAAAAAAAAAATTTGGCCCCAGGCAACAGATTTATATCAGTTTTTTATTCTACCCAGATGTTGTAGATGATCGTGTTTTATTCTACTTATCATGGTTCACACAAATATGGGAAAACGAATATTACCAACTCAATTGGATATAGTTTGGAGCAATGAAGAATTAAAGGGAAAACTCTTCACAAAATAAAGAAAGGAACAACCTTCTCTATATAGAGAAAGAAGAAACCCATCAGGAGATGTTAAAACTGGTCCTTCCGGTATTCCCTTTCCATCCTGCAATTATCAAAAACACAAAAGATGAAGTCAAATTAATGGATGAGGAGAAAAAGGAAATGTACACTTACGATAAAATACCTGCATAAGATTAAACAGGTATTGTCTAGTCAGATAGGCCTGTGAAATAGAACGTGCGCTTAAGAAAAGCAATTGATAACCGTTCTCCTGCAGCAAGAAGACAACATCACGCACTCTTATCCTACTATCAGAGGAAAACCAAACGATATATTTAAATAGAGTAAGTGTAGAAGCATTTTGAACCTTAGCAGTCATTGCAAAAGTGCAAAACATGTGTTCCCGAAATAATGAACATTCTTTTTTTTTAACCAGTACAGTATAAAGAACACTCTTGTACTATAGACCTGGATCTAGTAACAATTTACTTGCAATAACTATGAAATTGGCAGCATACCTTCTCACAGTTAATCTGAGTAAACCTCCTAAAAAAGAGAGAAGAGAAAATGAATCAAGTCTACTAACCTTGATAGCCGATAAGAGATGTGCAACACCTTTCTGTGACCAATCCCACCCCACCAAAGTCATTAACTGTCCTCGAACATTAGATCTGTTTAATTGAGAAAAACTATCACACATCAGGCAGAAACAAGGAAAAATGTGATCTACATTTATTATCTATATTAACTAACTCAAACAGAAGTCTAGCATTCTTCTTGTTCACTAAGTTTTTCACTAAGAAACCAACAACCAAGAGGCGAACCAACATAAGTTCAATAAGGAGCAAAGGAAACCAGCATAGAAAATTTGAGCCCACCTTCATCCTAACAAGTAAATCAATTGCTCACTCGTTTCAATGTACTGACTCAGGTGGTACTCGATATTTGCAGGGAAATGCTTAAAGGTAAGCAAGTTGAAATCCATTCTTGAAAAGGAACACGTCATGTGTGGTTTAAGCAAGTGAAGAACAAGAAACAAAGAGAAAGGGGGCAAGAGTGACTAGAAATGACAGTTGTTATCTGTTTCTATTCCATGTTTTGATGGAAACACACAACAGAGAGTCATAGGGTTGGATTCTATCAAGAAGGTCTGCAGCTGCTCCAAAAGTTAGGATATAGGAGCTGAACCACACACATCAATTGTTTCATTGACTCGGCTAAATTTCATCCCTATTGGAGACCAATGAAGAAGGGTCAGATCCTTCATTTCCTACCTTCTGATAACTATTAACTTCAACTTGCACAGTCAGATAACCCCTATAGAATGTTTCAAGGTCATATAGTATAAACTATGGATGTTGTTGCAACGTATAAATGGTTGTCAGTTGGCACCTTGGTGTAAAAAAGATTGTCTTACATTCTTTTCCAAAATAGCATCCCCTGTCCTAGATAACAAATCTTCTCTTCAACCATTAATTACTTTTTGAACACCACTATTATTGCTAAAATAATCAAAACAAAAGAAAAAGAATATTGCAAAAGTTAAAGAGGACCCACTTTCCATAGTTGCATAAAAAATAATTAACCCTAAGCTGATACTCTTACACCTCATAATGTCTCACTTTTGACCGAAAGTCAAAGCAATATTGGACATATGATAACATGTACCACTTCAAGATCTAGAAAGTAGATACTACACAACAATACTACAAGTTGGAGCTCTTTCCCCCCCAAAATATTGAAATGATCAAGAATATAGTGATAAAAAAAAATGACAATTTTTTGGGGGGAAAATCAAGAGTAACAGAAGTACGACTATGATATGAAGTGCAGGTTTCAGTTGCGGCATAGATCATAGAGGGAGAGAAGATAAGCAAGATGTATCTTAACAACAGTATTTGCTTTCTCCATGAATCACAATCAATACTTAGTTTGATGGACTTGGGAATTGATAAATTTCAGCAATGTCTATATCAAAGCTTGTAAGCCTCATGTGCCTCAAAAGGGCTAACAATCTCCTAATCCTGCAAAGGATGGATCTTGAATTGAAGTCGTAGACAATCATGGGTCATTATCAGTCAGTTTAAGTTCATAATTAGTTTATGACTGGAGTAGGTGGCTTGGTGTGCAGTAAGTGACATGAGCTTTTTCAGCATTGATTCTCATGGTTTTTGAATTCATTTCTAGTTATATTACCATTGTGTTCAACTCTCTGCAACATTTAAAAGTTGGTGGTAAACATAGAAAAGCTCCAAGTTTGGGCTTCAAAGCTCTCTTTCGGAAGTAGAAAAGATAAAAATCTCAACTTCATATCTAATTGTAAACCAACTTTTCTCTACAATTAATTATGTATCAACTCTAAACTTAATCTCCCAAGACAAACTAAGAAAAATCTAAAAGGGGAGAGTGGATACTGGACTCGTGTTTGATCACTTCCAAGTGCATCATGTTTAGGTTCACCAATTAAGATCACTTTTCATCCAATTCTAAGACTTTCGGGCATGGAAATGAATCACAAAGCTAACTCTGAGAAGAAAGCAGTTTAGAACCAAAAGAAAAGTAATCAATAAAGTTGATGTCAGTTGATGTAACAGAGAAAAGTTGATACCTCTGACCTATACAATTAGATAACGTACCACCAATGCACTGTTAGGATATATACTATTAACCATGTGTTTAGATATAGTTTTAATAGTATAATAGAATAACTATTTAGATATAGTATTTGTGACGTCTATTTACTTATACAGTAGATGATTTAGTGTATAGAGTTTTAGCTTATACGCAGAGGATTAAATCATCGGTTCTTATAAGTATAAAGTTTTTTGTTCACAATATAGGATGGAAATTGGACATGCCATCGGTACGATTGTAGCACAAGATTATATGTAATTTATCTTGATTATGGAAACGGCGTAGCGGGACCGAGTAGAGATAGTTGTTTTAGACTAACTGACAAAAACATATTCTCTAAACTGTTAAATGTACTTATATTCTTAATCTTGATATAACTATTATGATCTGTATATATTAATTATCGTTTTGATTTATTAAAATGTGAGATTCTGAGATGGGTCAATATGCCTGGTAGATTGGATGATAATAATATATATTGGTGAAATAATAAGTTAGTTGATGGAATCCATGTCTCGTTATAGAGATTGATTGATATGTCTTTTTGAGAAACTTATAAGTTTTCATCGTGTCAAACCTTGCAAGTGAATTTATGAATTCGACACATGAAATAAGTTAAGCAGTGCTCTAAAGGAAATTAATCATTAATTTAAATTCGTCAGTAATTTAATTTATTGATTAGTATCTGTAATCTTAACATGGGGAATTACATAAGTGTTTTTTAATGGGGAATTTCTAAATATAAATAGAGGAGTGCAATTACGAATTTTTAGTGGAGTGATTTGTAATTTATTATGGTAAGAATAATTCAAATTAGTTTTGGAATTATTTCCATAATAGGAAGTCTCAGTAATAATTATGTGGTCCCTCAAGTGCCCATAATTAACTAGAACTCAGAATCCTATGGGAAAAGGAATTATAAGAAAACTGGGTTTTCTTCTCCTTTTTGGACTAGGAGGAAATCTCTATAAATAGGGATTCTCCTTACCTAGAAAGGTGATTGAAGGTTTCTATTGATACTTGCCCACCCAAGTATTAAGAGAGTTCGGATGTGAACTTGGGATCACTGTAGAAGACCGTGGATTCGCTTGGAGGTCTGGCTAACTTGTGGATTCGCTTGAAGATATGTATTCGCGCTTCAAGAGGTATTTATCGAATTAAATTTCAGCAAGTTTATGTGTTCTAGCATGATTGTATGTGCTCTAGCATAAATGTATATTGGTTGTCTATTATTCATGTACGCAGTATGATTATGAATATGCTTCCGCTGTGCATATAGTTTTCCAACAATTGGCATCAAGAGCCTCGCTTACATCTAAATAGATAACCTAAAATATATATTTGTATATATATTGTACAATTATGAACATGAACATGTTGTATATATTTTATGTCGGATTTGTAACGAAAAGAAAAGGAGGAAACAGTTATTTTTTCCGCCTCTGCCACCAACGAGAAGAATGGCTTAAAATAATTTTAAAAGTTGCGGGTTTAGCTTCTCATGGCGGTGGACCAATTTTCTTGGTACTATGACTTAAAAAGAATACAAACAAAAGGATATAATTCACTTGAATTTTGACTGTCCGAATTTTAAGGGATGGACTTGCTAGTTGAAATCAATAAATAGGCCATAACTACAGAAGTTTCTAATACATAGCATAAAGATGCTAAATGTCATGTGAATAACGGTGCTAATTTACTAATTAAAAAGTTTGTTATTCTGTAATTTTTTTATTAGTAGTTGTTGGCTTGTTATGGAACTTTCAGTAAGAAAGTCAACTAGAATCGGCTTGATTTTGTTCTCCGAGAAATTAATTATATGAGAATAGTTTTTGTTTGTTTTCATATAATATGATAAAAGTTAAGAATTTGTGATTAATAAATAGTGTTGTTAATTAGGTCTATTTATTTGGAATCATTATTAAATTCTTAAAAGTTTTATACATGTGATATTATATTGTAATACATGGATTGAGAATTATGATTAATAAATAGGATTCACTAAAAGTGATCTATTCATTTGAATCATTAGAATATCCTCAATGTGCCATGTATAAATTGTTTTGTATAAATGTATACTTGTGAAGGTTTATTTATTCAAAAGGAGATTTACCTTTAGATATTAGTAACACTTAATTAATTCATGAGAAGAGATATTAAAGGTTTTCACCAGTCTGAAAGGTAGAAACGTAATATCTTGAATTCTCAGATGTATTAATCGAAGGGACAATTTGATATAAGAAGGTGTTGTGTGTCTTAGAAAAAGGAAGAACACAACCTGTGCCTTGTGCTCATGAGATAATTATAAAAGAGAATGAAAATCTGAATCAAGTTATTTTAATCTTTAACCTTGCCTAAAACGATTAATTTTCAAATTTGGTCATAGTTTAGGTGGTCATGAATTTTTGATCTCTGATTGACTTGAAATTTGATGATTCCATTTAAAATTGTTTAGATGAATTTTAGGTAGTTTGTCAGATTAAATTTGATTAGAATATTATAAGATTATTCTTTATCAGTTATGTTTATGTTAAATTTGGAACATGATTACACATGGTGATTTAATATGAATTGCTGTGTGATAAGAATGTAGGTCATATTGTTTTAATTCATAAAGATGATTAAATCACTTGAATTTGAATTTGGTCATAACTTTGGAAATAATGATTTTTTTTATAGACTCCAATTGACCGGAAATTTGGTAAGTTAATTGGAAACGGCCTAGCAGGAAATACTCATTGCTATGCGGTTATGGTTTTTGTGGTCGTTAAGATGGTTTTTAAGTTGTTCTTTCGAATTAAAATGTGACTTAGTATGAAAATAATCCTTTATATCGATTTAATTTATGTTACATGTGGTACATGATTACACGTGATGAGTTAACATGAATTGATATATGATAAGGATATAGATTTGATTATTTTTCCTTAAATCATTTGAGTCTGAATTTGATCATAGCTTTGGAGATAAATGTTATTTTTGAACTCTGATTGATCTGAAATTTGATAGGTTCACCAAAAACGATCAAATTGAAAATATTCATGGCTATGCAGTGATTTGACAATTTGAGATCGTTTAGATAATGTTTTGAATATTTTTTGTATCTTGAAATTTAATTTTAATGAAAATTTCTCGACTATGATATAGTGGTGATAGAGTTTGTTCTCAATGGTCTTCATGACTAAATTTTAGTGAATTATTAAGTTCATGTGCTGGCTTTAGACCTTCCTCCATATCGGATGAAATTAATAAAAGTCACTAGATTTAATCTGATATCTAGTTTTGATGATCTATATTGACTCTCCCTATCTGAGTAATATTTGTTTGGATCAATGGATCTAGGGATAATGATATTCATTTGGCATAAATTAACATATACTCTCCATCTGAGTTAGCTTTTGTTTTAAATTTGTTGGAATGAATATCTGACATCACATATGTATGTTGCATGAGTAGTCATTTTTCATAAAAAATTATCGTTCAAGATACATGAATATAAGAGTTGTGTTTTGAATTTTAATATTCAATGTATACACAACCATGTTGATTTTTGGAAAATAGTACTTAGATAATGTAAATAGTTTTTAGAATTTTGTTCTTGATTCGTATATCTATTTGATAATATGTGATAAGAATTACTGAACGGAAAATTTTAAATTCTATTATGACCAAACAACGTTTTAAACCAAATTGATCATAGTTTTGGAATTTAAAAAAAAGGGACTCTGATTTATCTGAAATTTGGTAGAATCATAAGAACGACCTAATAAGAATTTATTTTTTTTTGGATCTTTATATGAGTTTTTTGGTCATATTTGGTTATAGGGTTCCCTCCCTTGATTGTCAAGATTAAATAGTAGTGAAGTATTAGTTTCATGTGCTGGCTTAGACCTTCCTCCCTATCGGATGAAATTAATACAAGCCATTATGTATTTAATCGCTAGTTTTGATAATCTGTATTAACTCTCCTAAACTGAGTAATATATGCTTGGATCAATGTAACTAGAGGATTTTCACTTGACTTAAACTAACAGTAGACTCTCCATCTGAGTTAGGTCTGTATAAGTTTATGGGGTGAATAATCGGTCATTGTACACGTGTATTGCATGAGTAGTTCTCCAATCCCATTGATTGGCTATTCGAGATGCATGGATATATATGTATAAATGAGCCTTGAATTTAATTATTCGGGATTATTCGATATAATATGATCTATTTAATATATTATATCTCAAATTCTCAATAGACTTTACAGACCCACTTAGTACTACTCAAGAATTTCTTTCGATAGAGATAAGATATTAATTCAAAGAATGCATTGTACATGTACCTTATGTTAGAAGGAATTATTTTCAGTTTCTAACTAGATAAGAGGTAGATACTTAATATATCTTTCTTGTAACTCTCCTATTATTGAGTTTGATGAATATTTTATCTCTTGTGGTATATTGATGCATGGATTTTTTATTAATATTATCTATCATGAATTGAATTATATTAATCTGTTTCATAAGAGAAAATATCTTTTAAATTGAATGAAACTTATCTGTACACTAGCGTCTAAGTCATTTATTCTGGATAGAACTTCAAAGTTGATTAAAGGATGGACATAACGGTTCATTGAAAGTGAAGTCACTACCAACATGTGAGTCTTGTTTAGAAGGGAAAATGACTAAGAGACCTTTCCTCTTAACAAGGAAATAGAGGTAGTGATAAGTTAGAATTAATCTATTTTGATTTGTGTGGTAAATGAGCATTTAAGCAAGAGGTGATTTTGAGTATTCTGAAATTTTCAGAAGGTTACTCATGATATAAACATATATTTTTGATGTTTTGTAAGTTTAAATGTCTTGATAAACTCAAAATATTTAAGACAGAAATTAAAATAGCATCATGAAAAATATATGAAGCCACTGCAATCTGATTGTAGTGACGTATACCTCTCTGCAGAGCTCATAAGTCACTTATTTGATAGAATAATTGCATTTTAATTGTCTAAACCAGACACTCTATAATAGATTGGTGTAAAAGAGAAAAGAAATAAACTCTTATGAAGATAATAAGATTAATGATCGACTTATTCTTAGTTGTTTTGTTTCTTTTGGGATATGTTATCAAATTCTAAATTTAATTCCTTTCAAATCAGTACCTTAGAAAACTATAGAACTAGTTGGATTTGACGTAAGTCTAATCTGTGACATGTTCAGATATAAGATTGTCCAGCACATGTGCTGAGAGGGAGAATAAGTAAATTGGAATTAAGAAAGGAATGTGTGTGTGTCAATTGGATATCCTAAAGAATGAAAGAAGGTTTATTTTACTGTCCTAAAGAAAATAAGGCAATTGTTGACGCAATAGTCAGATTTCTAGAAAAGGATCATTTAGTAAACCATGTTCCTAGAAGTAAACTAGTTTTGCAGGAACTAAAAAAAAAAAATTTTAAAAATAACAAACGAGTCAATTGTAAATTAAAACGCTCAAGAACATCTGATTGATATGTCATAGTTGACGTTCCATTGCATTTAAGTAGTGGAAGAAACGTTACTAGACATAAGAAAATCTACTACTTCAAGTAGTTGGGAGTGATGTTGAGCAAATTAAAGAACACTACATGAAGAAGTTGTTAATATTTCAATACAGAAAGGTTTTGAAGAAAATATTAAGACTCAAGAATAAGTAAGTGTGATATAGTAGTAGTACTTAGTCGTAGTGGGAGAATCATAACGAAAATTGATTTATTTTGCATGCTTGAGAGAAATCTTATGATAGAACTCCAGAAAAGAAGTACACTCTTGGAGGGTTTCATAATAAGGTTCCTCAAGATCTAGTACAAAATCAATTTGTTACGACGAAGCACTACTAGAAGAAATTGCATGAGAAAACAACTTGGTAAAAATTCTTTCAATAAGAATTAAAGGAATACATGTAAGAGTTGTAAACGCATAGTTAAGAGTCTAAGTGGGAGATTGTTAGGGAATATACTATTAATCATGTATTTAGACATAGTATTCTAACAAATTTTCAAGATTAAACATCTAAGTGGGAGATTGTTAGGGTATATACTATTAACCATGCATTTAGATATAGTACATTATAACAATTGTGATGGTTAAAAGTCTAAGTGGGAGATTGTTAGGATATATACTATTAACCATGTGTTTAGATATAGTATTTATTATAGAATAATTATTTATTCAGTTTTAATAGATCATATATTCGTTTATGGCGTCTATTTACTTATATAGTAGATGATTTAGTGTATAGAGTTTTAGCTTATACACAGAGGATTAAATCATCGGTTCTTATAAGTATAAAGTTTTTTGTTCACAATCTAGGATGGAAATTGGACATGCCATCGGTACGATTGTAGCACAAGATTATATGTAATTTATCTTGATTATGGGAACGGTGTAGTTCCAACTTCTTGTGCTAGTGCATTTTTTATGTATTGAACGGGACCGAGTAGAGATAGTTGCTTTAGACTGACTGACAAAAGCATATTCTCTAAACTGTTAAATGTACTTATATTCTTAATCCTGATATAAATATTATGATCTGTATATATTAATTATCGTTTTGATTTATTAAAATGTGAGATTCTGAGATGGGTCAATATGCCTGGTAGATTGGATGATAATAATATATATTGGTGAAATAATAAGTTAGTTGATGGAATCCATGTCTCGTTATAGAGATTGATTGATATGTCTTTTTGAGAAACTTATAAGTTTTCATCGTGTCAAACCTTACAAGTGGATTTATGAATTCGACACATGAAATAAGTTAAGCAGTGCTCTAAAGGAAATTAATCATTAAGTAAAATTCGTCAGTAATTTAATTTATTGATTAGTATCTGTAATCTTAACATGGGGAATTACATAAGTCTTTTTTAATGGGGAATTTCAAAATATAAATAGAGGAGTGCAATTACGAATTTTTAGTGGAGTGATTTGTAATTTATTATGGTAAGAATAATTCAAATTAGTTTTGGAATTATTTCCATAATAGGAAGTCTCAGTAATAATTATGTGGTCCCTCCAGTGCCCATAAATAACTAGAACTCAGAATCTTATGGGAATGGGAATTATAAGAAAACTGGATTTTCTTCTCCTTTTTGGACTAGGAGGAAATCTCTATAAATAGGGATTCTCCTTACCTAGAAAGGTGATTGAAGGTTTCTATTGATACTTGCCCACCCAAGTATTAAGAGAGTTCGGATGTAAACTTGGGATCACTGTAGAAGACCGTGGATTCGCTTGGAGGTCTGGCTAACTTGTGGATTCGCTTGAAGATATGTGTTCACGCTTCAAGAGGTATTTATCGAATTAAATTTCAGCAAGTTTATGTGTTCTAGCATGATTGTATGTGCTCTAGTATAAATGTATATTGGTTGTCTATTATTCATGTAAGCAGTATGATTATGAATATGCCTCCGCTGTGCATATAGTTTTCTAACATGCACCCACTTGCACTAATAAAAAATGATAATTGTTACATTCACTATGATCAAAGTTGAACAAAATAGCAAGTCTTGGACACAACAGCACATAGAGAGGACAATAATGGCAACAATCTATATTAGAAAATGAATCAATTTTACCTAGTAATTGTTCCATCAACATCAGATATTACAATATTTGCGTCCCATCTCCACAAATATATATGTGCATCAACCTGAAAAGTACAAACCTCAGACAAATTATAAGCATGTATTTTCATACACACCAAAAGGAGATGTAATGAGAAGAAGTTTCAGCAAATGACCTGCTGTTTCGAGCACGTGAATTCAACCACATTCTTTCCCTCCTTCAGATTCAAAGTTGCAAGTTGTTCAGATGTTCGAGTAGTTAAAGAATATCCATTTTCCATTTCCCGCTCCCTTAGGAAGTATGCCTGCCCTCTATTATCTAAATTCATACGAAAACCAGCTTCAACGCCATTGACACTTACATTAACCGCGTTTTCTCTAGCCTTCAAAACCCCCTGAATCTTCCCAAATCGAACATACCAAGGAGTTGATTTCAAACTCCCATCTGGCTGCCTCACCACAATGATATCAACAGCGCCACCAAACGGATTTAACGTCCCAGAAACACTACTCACCCCTCTACCTAAGTAACTACCTATCCTCCCCATAGTACTCATTCTCTTACAACAACAACTACGCCTCTGTCCTAAACAATTCGAGTTCAGCTATATGAATCCTCACTAACCACAATACTCCGTTTAAATCATCTAATGTCAATATTATGCACATACATACAAGAAAATCTAACAAGCTTCTCACAAATAACAAACCCAATTCACCAAGATTGTATTTTTTTTAGCTCATATGCTACAATTCATTGATCCCCTCAACCAAATCTTTACATCTTTCCCATAAAAATCCAATCTTTACTTGTTTCCCAAATCTTTTTCTCTTGCTCACGTATTTGGATTCTAACAACAAATGATCAAAGAACGTTAATTGATCAAGATTCAAATACAGGTAAAGATAGGCAGATAAAAGAAGAAAAACTAAAAGACCATATATTTTACAAACAAAACATAAATTTGTTGAAACCCCAACAAAGCAAATAAAATAGGAGGAGAAATTGAAATTGTTTTCTCAGGCTAACATATTCTCTTTTAGTTTTTGGTCAGAAATCAAGAAAACCAAAATCTAAAAGAGAATCATAGTTTCAGAACCAAACCGTCAAGACTATTTAACGTTGAAGAACTGTTTGCTGAAAGAGCATAGTATTTGCACTGAAAGAGCATAGTATTTGCACTGAAAGTTCACGTATATATATATAGAAAAGGTCATGCATATATATTTGCACTGAAAGTTCACGTATATATATATAGAAAAGGTCATGTATATATATTTGCACTGAAAGTTCAACCCTAAAAAATCAAACTACTTTTTCTTAAGAAAAAGAAAAAGAAAATAATTTTACCAATCATCAGAGATCATTTAAAATGGTAAAAATATTTTAAAAAAGTACTAATAATAAATAAAATTAAGACTCTTTGTAAAAAAATTGAGCGCCCAATAATTTTAAAAGATATTTTATAAATTTAATGAGGTATTTAATAATTGCGCAAAGCGCAATCAAATTCACTAGTTAAAGATAAAAAGGGATGGCAAATGGAGCAACGTGATATAGTGTAGATTATAGGCTATGTGGGGTGGGTTTTAGGCTATGCAGGTGCGGAACGGATAGAAAATTGATATTTTTGCTATGCGGAGTAGGGTAAGGCGGGTTGAAGTTAAGTTATATTATAATTCTCCTTTTTCATTACAATGACGGAGTTACAGCTAACATATGGAGCACGTAAATCCATGGCTTCTCCTTGTACTTGGTTGGATATTGGGACTAGAGATCAATTCACACCGCTCGAACCCAATTTATCCTTTTCCTACACTTTAAACTAATTAGCCACTTTACTCTTAATGAGAAGTTCTAACAATCATACCAAAGTTATAACAAGTTTAAAAGAAATTATAGTCACGTAAAAGCTATGATATATTTAAGACTATAAATTTCAAAAAACTTTCATTCTTTTGTAAACTCTGTATCGTATCAAATTATGTTATATAAACTGAAACGGATGAATCTCCTAAAATCAGAACCCTGGACTATGCAATATTATGTATACAGTATTAATAGGTGCACTATATTCTGTAACTTTTAGGCAGAATCTCATCATGCCACAATAAATTAGTGGAGAATCTTATCCACCAATTTTCTCTTTAGAGAATTTGAAGATGAACATTAAACCAATTTCAAGGACTAAAGCCTAGGTTGCTTAGACTTTCTAAAAAATATTGTTGTATTCGTGTCCAGCTCCTTCAAAAAAATGCAATCTTTTTTGAATTTGACAACACGCATCCGTCGAGATTTTTGAAAATTACTTCAAATGCTGGTCCAATATTCTGATATGCGTTATTCACAATTCAACCTTTATACAGTTTGCCTCAACATGTAAGTCCCATTATAAGCCAAAGATTCTATAAATTACCAAACTGCTACAAAATCTACACTTCCTCATTAACATATACTAACAGTACAACAACTAGTGGATTCGCGGTCGTAAAAATTTATTTAAATTTATTATACTTTCCTTTTATGAACATAAAGTAACGGTTAAACAATATATATTTGAGTTAATTGATAAAAATAAATTATTTAAAAGATATATTATGAACTTCAAAATAGGTGTCGAATAAAAAAACATAAGTAACATAAATAAAAAGAAAACGAAATTTTTTTGAAAAGAACGAAGATAAAATTATCAATAAAATAAAATAACCATTTTTCTTTGTATAAGTTACATAAATCACATAGTGTAAAGATGAAATTACTATCTATCCCTACTTTTTTTCTAATTACAATAATCCCTTAAAATTAACCCAATCCGGATACATTAATGAAAGCGCGGATACATTAATACAGATACATTATTAAAATAAGGAATTTCCCAATCCGGATACATTAGTGAAAGCCCGGATACATTAATACAGCAATCTGGATACATTAGTGAAAGCGCGGATATATTAATTCATTAACACAGATACATTATTAAAATAAGGAATTTCCCAATCCGGATACATTAGTAAAAGCGCGGATACATTAATACGGATACATTATTAAAATAAGGGATTTTAGAGATTTTTAAAAGATATAGGGAAATATGGAAAATAGTTTATTTAAAGCTGTGTAATTTAGTAATTTTTCCTTTTTCTTTTGCCTGTAGAAGATACTACTACATTACTCCTCCATAAATCAATTTTATACAAATTACAAACATCAATGAGTTTACCATATAAAATTCATACGATATCAAAATGAATTCATTCATCAAATTATCTAAGCACAAATAAAAATATTTTTATTTATAATTTCTTTGTTTTATGATATACTAACACATAGTATTGATAAATTTGTGAAGTATAATGTCTACAAATTTTAATCTTTTAAGTGTTTACTAATATTTTTAATATATTCAATCATATAGTTTATTTATTTTGTTATATAATACTATATACAAAGTACTTATTAAGTTTGTGAAGTATACTTTTTGAAAATTTAATCATTATTAATATATTTATATGCATCTAACCATAGTTTATTTTATCTGAATTTTATATTATAAAACATGAAATAAACTAAAAAAGAAATAAAACAAAAAGGAAATGATAAAATCTAATTCAAAATTTTGGCAATCCATCGCGAGCCCATTGCGCTCTGGACATCACCACTGGGATAACGATATAAAATTAGATTGGTATGAAATTAAAATTTTATCGTACATGTAATTTGAATTATAATTTCAAATCCTGATACAATTTTGAATTAAAATTTTATCTAGATATTTAATTCATAATTTTGAATTAATATTAATTTGAAATTATAATTTCAAATTCCAATACAAAATTAAATGTACAAATACAGTCTAAAGCTTGTACAAACGACTCACTTAGTTTTGTGGTCCCAAATGTAGTTGATTCACTGTCTCCAAATTAATTACTTACCTACCCTTTTTTTGTCAATAAGAATTCTTTTTATCTTATGACTTATGAGTCCCAATAAGTTTTCTTTCTATTCTTTTTTCACTTATTTATTTTTTGAAATTTAAATTATGTAAATATTTTTTTTATAAATATCTCAAAATGAATTTTTTATCATATACACATAAGAAGAAATTGTAGCTTATCGTATAATTTTGAATATCTATATGTTGGTTTTGAAACATTCATGAATTAATTTAATCCAAATTTAACTTTAAAGATTGATTAAATTTAACTTTTAACAAGAAAAATCTATATCATAAATTAAAATATTACATAAAAATTTTATTTTATTTTTACTTTTTAAAATTTCATACAAAATTTGAATAAAATAATCAAATAATATAAAATAAAGAGAGTACTAGATTGTTTTATTTGTTGCACGTACTTTTCTCTACGTGGATAAAATATAACCACACTACTTTAGTCTAATATTTTAGGTATCTTCTGGTCCCGCAGAAGTAATTTTGTTGAATTAATAGGTCATGCAAGCTGGTTAGATGTGTGAAATAGAGAATTCGTATGTAGTTGTTAATGCGGTCACAATAAAGAGATTAAACTCTCGAAAAAGACTGATCAGCTACTGATCTGTCATCAATAGCAAAATAAGATAGAATATTTCAAAATTAAGCTTAATTATGAAGAGAAATGAATTCACTATCAAGATAACTGGCACGAGAAGATGTAACGACCCGTTAGGTCGTTTTGAGCACTTGAACTCTTCCTTCATAAAAGGTCCTTCTAGAAAAAAAATTTAAATGGAAATCTTAGACTAATTGTTTAACTATGATTATTTAGTTAATGGGCATTTTATTAAATAATTAGTTTAAGTGATAATAATGGGCCAAGTCTGTAAAAAAAAATTATACCTTATACCACTTGACCCATATTTATTAAAAATAAGTTAGTGGGTTTTTATCACTTTTAGTACATAATTAACCTAGAAAAGAAAAATAAAGAGAGAGGCAAATACTTACCTTGCGGTCGACTGCGAGAGGAAACCACCGCACTTCAGATTGATCAGGTAAACAAAGAAATAGTTCTTAATCAGAAATTTCTATAAATAACTATGTAAACATTTATAGATAGGTATAATATATTAGATGACATCCTAGAATTAGAGAAATTTGGTTGGTTAAGAGAATTGAATTTTGTTTAAATCAATGGCGGCTCATTTATTTTTAGGGAATTAATTAATGTTCTTAAAATTTTGAATCTTTTGTTACCTGTAATGATGATTCTTATAGTGGGTTGTTACTAGTATATTGTAAGTTAAAGGAAAGGAACGGAAGTTTGGTTTTTGGACTTAAAAAAATAATAATAAATTAGGTTCCTGTAGATTAATTATTTGGCTTCTTTTGTTACAAATTGTAACCTTGTATATGGGCAATGATTAGACAGTAATGGACAAATGATTGGAAGTGGTGAAATTAAAGGAGTTGGCTTGCAATTGTCACGGTTGTCGCTATTGGTTTAGTAACCAGTGGCTTCAATCTCAATTAAGGTTAATTGTTTACCCCATTATAAATTAGGTTCTTGATATATTGAGATTGGCAATTAAAATTAGGTGTATCGTGCTATATGGATACCACTAGACTTAATATTAATTGGATAAATTAAGACTTAACTCTATGCTTAAATTTTAGGAATATGAGACTTGGCATAATAGTTGACACCAAGATTTATGAATTTAATTATTATATTAGGGTGGATTTTGGGTTTAGGCTAAATATATAGTAATATGAGTGTCTATGTACTCAATTGCTCACGAATAAATATTACATATTTGATAGATTTGGAACATTCTGAAGCTTTACGAAAGGGAAAGACAAAATCTTGAGGGTTCGTGGCACGTGTTCGGCTTTCAAGGTATGTTAAGACTTTCAGACTTCGTTGAAGGACATTTTCCTAATTAAAGATTAAAAATGGAATAGACGATGGGTAAGGGCGAAAGATGGGGTCTCGTACCAATGGTGTGACAGGCATTGGTTCGAGTACTAGTGTTATTAAAGGGAAAGTTTATTACTATAATATGATAGATTGGAAATTTAGAATGCCAAAGCATATGGGCATTAGCTGATGTATTTAGTGACTTGATTTCTTTTGTGTGGTGGTGCTTCCTTATTGAACCTGTGTAATTGTAATAATTGAGGTGATTATATGTCATGGCGACATTTGATTTATTGAGATGCTGCATTATCCCCTTTTATTGAAATAATATTGTATACATGCATTGACATGAGATTGAGTATAAGTTGGGCACGTGGAGATCGTCCGTGCTGGGGATTGTGAGATATTATGATTATAAGTTGGGCACGTGGAGATCGTCCGTGCTGGGGATTGTTTGATTTTATGATAGTGCGTTGAGATCGTCCGCACAGACACGTGGAGATCGTCCGTGTCGGTATATGGACCTCGCGAGTCCCCCATGGGTCATGAACTCTCGATGTATTTCCGAGAAGTATCATGTATATACGGTTGAGAGAGTACTTGGCATCTGAGACATATCATTCATGGTGTCGCATTGCATTGCATCTCATTACATCCTCATTTTTGCTGATTATGTGTTTTATTGGTGATTGGACATTACGTGATATTTAACTATCCCTATTTGATGAAACTTGACTGATGTGTATAGAGTAGACTTGTAAAATAAAAAGATGATTTTCTTATATGAACTCCCATCACTACTTCTTCGTTGTCGGTCTATGAGATATGCTGGGTACACGTGGTTTCGTACTCATACTACACTTGTTGCACCTTTTTGTGGTGCAGATCCAATTCCGGATACGAGGGCACCTCGTGGAGATTTTTGAGTCCGAGCTTGGAGTATCTTGGAGTTGTGGTGAGCTGCTTGGCTGTTCCATGGCCCACACCTCCCTCTATCTTACTATTTATTCCGTTATTTTAGTATTTAGACAGGATGTTCCTTACGTTTAGACTTGTCATTTTGGTTTCAGATTTGCACCGTATTTTAGAAGCTCTTGTACTTATGACACCAATTCTTGGGTAGTTTTTTTTTTTTCTTTTGCTTTCCGCATTTCGTACTTATGAAGGACGTAGTGGTTGAGATATTCTACTTGTTTATCTTTCACCTTATTTATTCACTTAAATTGGTAAAACTAGTGAGTTGGCTTACCTATCGGTTGGGAACATAGGTGCCATCACGATATGTGAATTTGCGTCGTGACAGAAGTAGAGAGATAGATATCTTCTAGACCTTTATTCGAGATTTTTGAAAAATTACTTCAAATGCTGGTCCAATATTCTGATATGCGTTATTCACAATTCAACCTTTATACAGTTTGCCTCAACATGTAAGTCCCATTTTAAGCCAAAGATTCTATAAATTACCAAACTACTACAAAATCTACACTTCCTCTTTAACATATACTAATAGTACAACAATTTACAAAGTTCAACTCGTCTTGAAGGAGGAGTGATGTGGAACGTATTTCGTACTTTCCTCCCATAAGAACATGTATGGCCAAGCGAATTGGCAAGTCTATGATTGATGAGCAGAATACCAGAAAATTGAGTACATGATTTTCTTCCTCCAGGATGACGGATATAAGACAATAGTATATACACTAGTCACTTCCATGTGCAATATGCAGATACAATGAGCCTTATCTGTGGTTCAGCCAAACTTGCTGCGTATTTAAAGTATAGACACGTTAGCCTTTTGCTGCAAGAAGTTTTAAAAAAATGTAAATGCATACACATTAGACCACAGACTGTGTTCGGAATCTACACTTATGTAACAAATTCCTGTAATTTCAGCCTCATAAGTTGAAAACATAACTAAAGGTTACCTGAATCTTACGTTGGCCGTGGGGGTACCACCCCTGAATCTCAAAAAAATAGTTCAGGATGGACTCTGCTAATTTTCAATCATATAAGGAGGCGGAAGTCGCCAGAAATTCCACACATTAAAATCCTCCTGAAGAGAAGTGAAAATTGTTGAGCAAGAGTAAGATTATTGAAGCTTCAGGACAGCATTTGACATGGTGACTTGCGCCTACTTCATATCCCGAAAGAGTATGGGATATGATCAAGCAACACCCTGACTAAACGGCAGTCAATGATCCATTTACAGACAAAAAATAAACAGCATAAAAGTTCTCGTCCCGACTCGAAAATGTGATTGTCTAAGGATGTTTCAGAATCCAGAAAACTATATCGCACATGGGGAATAACCATAATCTGAATTGACAACTGACAAATTCTTTGCAGATGCCAACAATAACATACCTAGTGTAGTCCCACAAAGTGAGTCTAGGGAAGGTAGAGCGTACTCAGACCTTACCCCTACAAGTAGAGAGGTTGTTTCCGATAGACCCTCGGCTCAAGAAAAAACCGTCCAAAGCAGTTCAAAAAGAAGTAACGAAAGTGAAAGCACTTGGAATACTAACTACAACAAAATAATACGATAGTCCAAAACCATATGATGAGACAATACCACATTTCCTAAACCAATATGGGAAACCCTAACACCTCAACACACCCCGCACTTGACATACGGTACGTCAGTAACATAACTTCAGGACCCAACACTGGGAAATACTACAACAGTGACAGGTCTGGCTCTGGTATCATGTTCAGAAAATTAACATAGGGCTTAACTCAATCACAAAAGCTAGATCAAATGATGAAAATTGTCCAAAACCATACAAAGAGACAACCAATTCCCTCAACCATTGTGGTAGACTCTTAGCATTTACATAGAAAAACTGGTTTAGCTTAAGCTGATAAAGTTGGTACTTTTTCAGTAGTGAGATGTGCTAGTTATCCCTTATTCGATTTTGATTTTGTAAGTTCAATAATAAAAAAATGTCCAGCCAAGTGAAGAGGACCAAAGGTTCAAAGTTCCTTACTTCTCAATTTTCTTTGCCCTGTACACGGTTTTAACTTTCCAAAAATAACATTTCAAGTTTCTGCACCATTAGGCTCTATTACCAGTACCAATTCAATAACTTCTAGACTTCACATGTTGTCCATAAAAACTTTCCAGCCAAAGGAAAAGAGTCCCAAGGTCTTACCCTTTTCCTTCCTATATTTGGTTTAATAATTTAGAACAGAATTTATCCAACCCTGTCCACAGTAGAGAGAGTGTTCCAGGAGGAGACACTCTTCAAAGTGTCTGCTATACAAAAAGATACCGATAATGAAGATATAACAACTACTATGCCTCAATCCCAACCTCGATGATGATAATAATCATTTAAAGAAAAAAGTAACACTGCAGCAAGAAGGGGCACACCAAATGGCTGCTCCTTGGCTACAGGGCCTAGCACAACATTGTTTTGAAACAAAAATGATAACAAGTCAAGAATTTTGAGCTTCCACAGGAGACAAGGTGAAAGAACTTGAGTGCAGTGAACCTACTGTACTTCTAGATGGGGTTTAAATCTCTAAACAAGGCAAACATGTTCATGACTAGACAAGATGGTGAGTTATTAGAGTAAACACGATGTTGGAAGTGAATCTTATACTCCAGTTCAAGAAAGCTAATTATATCCTACATTCTTTGCAGAAGGGGAAAGGGAAAAATTGAAGCATGAGATCACATACTTATCTTCACTCTGTTACGTTCTAATGATCCAAAATTCATAGTTAGAGAAGGGGAAAAATCCAACCTGCTCACATGAGAGAATGGCTGGAAACATGGTAGTGGCAAGACTATGAAGAGAGGTATATGATTTTGTGTCTATGTGGCGATTTACAACAATTTGACCCTGTAGAAAATAAAAAATAAGAAACTTTCTTTAACAGAGTTATCTACAAAAGGTCCTTTCCAGTTGATAGTAACAGTTGACTATGTACCTTTGGGTTGATTGTAAAGATTTTCCCTTTAGGTATTCCAACCTTGAGATAGCTGATCTCATCCGTGTGTCTGTTTCCAAAACCAGCGTAGAAGGGAAAGGGATTCCTATCAGAAGGGAACAATGCTTTTATATCCTGCAAACTTGACAGTTATAGGTTATTGATCTGCATTTGTCGCCATAGCTAGATACATATGCTTCACGTTAGTAATTATATCTTCCACACAGCCAGTAATTTCGATACTCCTTGCCCTCAAGAATTTGCATTCTTTGTTATTCCCACAGAGAACCCGCGATAAACAGAAAAATAAAACAAAATACATAAAGGAAAAAAAAACCTTTGTTGTATATATGGTAAAAGATGTTTCCCAAAGTTTCACACTTACTCTTTTTAGCCATTATACCCATCTTGCGATTTATTTGTTTCATCAAAACATTTTATGTTTCTGCACAGCCATATTTTAAGCGACACCAAACAAACCAACTTGTCATCCACCTTGAACAGTAGTAAGATTTCTTAAATAGTAACCAAATCTTACTGCATCGAGCAACTGGTTTTTACATATTGAGCATTTGGAAATTACCAGTGTAAACAGTGAGTCTTCGTGCTTCAAAACACAAAAGCGCTAACTACCCATCTATTACACTTACTCGGGTTGTATAATGTTTACAAGTCATAACTCCCTTAATCTAACAAAAGAGAAAGATTGACTAAAGATATAATTGAGTCGTCTTTTTTTCAGTAAAAAGACAAAAGCACTATACATAATGCAGATCATCAAAGCAATAGTCTGAAAGCCTCCCCAGCCTCATGGCTTTGGCAGATGTGCAAAACTTCTTTTGCTTAAAATGCCAAAAGTTCTATTACGAAAAAAGGAAGTAAATCTGAATCAAGACACTGACCTCTAAGCAAGCGATTTTGAATTCATGAGGAACTCTTCTAACCACTGCAAAAGGTAAAGGATATGCATCTCTCAGTCATAGTATTAGCAAAAATCAGAGCACGTCTTAATATTCTAATACTCAATCAGATTCAGACATGCTGCAAGCACGGAGATTGGAGTTACAATGCAGAATAAAATAGTTTCTTTCACATTATAAGTTCAGGCAGTAAAAAAAAATAAATTTGAAACAGCAGCCAGTGAACCAACAATGCCTTTTTGCATGAAACCACCAGCCATTGGACCAATAATGTCTTTTGCATTCTAAATGCATGTTACTACTGATACCGTTTGAGGCACGTTGCCAGCAATGTCATCGAGGTTTCCTTTTATATTGCAGAGTTGTGGCGGTAATTGTCAACAGGATAGCTAAAATCACTAAAACAACTAAATAAATAAAAAAGGACATAAGAACATGAGAGTATGAGAAAAGTCGGTAAATATCCAACAACTGATAGCATACAACTTCCTGGCATCATTACCAATTACCATATTCGCTGGAGTAAATAATTTCAATAAAATAGTTGTTACATCTTCAGGAATAAGTTCCTTCTTCAAATGCACTTAAATCAAAGAACATATAAGAGTGGGAGCTGCAATCTGAGCACTCTGGCTCTAATGAAATGTTTTTTTTAGAAATATGTGGTAGCCAAGAGTGGGGTAACGGTGCAAATGCTCATCAAAGAGGGGTGGGAGCAAACAGTAAGCACCGGCAAGGCGGCAAACAGCTTACTTCTACTTTAATGCTCTCTACCAGCATCCCCAACTGAAAATTATACAAGGATCAAAAGTACAACATGGTCTTGTTTTTAGCTACCCAGATGATAATGCATGGTCTTGTTTAATTCCAATAATCATGATTCATTCATAAGAATACGTCAAACAAAATATTAGCAATTCAATGGGATGCACAGTTTGGAACAATGAAAAAATCAAGGGGAAACTCTTCAGAAAATAAAGAAATGAATAACTAGTGACCTTCTCGAAATAGAGAAGACAAAATTCCATCAGGTGATGTAAGAACTGGTCCTTCTGGTAATCCCTTTCCATTTTGCAATTATCAAAATCAAAAGTAAAAAAAAAAAATGATGTCATATTAATAAGGAGAGAAAAAGGTGATTACTTAAGCCAAATTTTCTTTTCATCAAATTACCTGCATAAGATTAAAGAGGAATTGTCTAGTGAGATAGGCCTGCGAAATAGCACGTGCACTTAGGAAAAGCAAATGATATCCATTCTCCTGCAGCAAAGAGGAATTGTTTAATCATGATACACTCTTACGCTATAATGAGTTAAAAATGAAAACTCCATCCCAAATTTATGCGGTGGTGTTTGACTGGGCACAGAAATTGAGAAAGAAAGACTTTTGAGGCTTGTAGTTTAAAACATGTCATCGACATTTGTGTGGCTACAAATCATCTCATTAGGGCAAAATAAGAAGTTTAGAGTCAAATTGTTTTTAAATAAGAAAGTACGACATTCTTTTTGGAAAGTATGCCTCATAAATTAGGACAAAGAGTGGGTCATCAAAAAAATTAGGACAAGAAGTAATATATTAACATATAAGAAGTGTAGAAACATTTTTGACCCTTAGCAAACAGAGGAAAAGGAACATTCTTAAGATAAAAACTGGGATCTAGTTACTTGCCCGAACTACAAAATTAGCATAAGCAGCAAGAAGTTTGAATAAATCTCAAAAAAAGGGAAAAAGAGAAATCAAATGAAGTCTACAGACCTCGATGGCCGAAAAGAGATGCGCAACACCTATCTGTGACCAATCCATCCCAACCAAAGGCATGAACTGTCCTAGAACATCAGATCTGTTTAATTGACAAAAATATCGCACATCAGACAGGCACAAGGAAAAACATCTATATTGTTTATCATATATCAACCAGCTCAAACAAAAGTCTACCTTTTTCGTTCACTAAGGAACCAAAGAGTGGAACCAACAGAAGTTTAAAGAGAAGAAAGGACCAGCATAGAAAATTTTGAACCTTAGATATCTAATTTAACAAGTTGGAAAATGTAAACCAACTTCCACCTGTTTCAATATATCATCTCAGGTTATGGGTATTTCTAGTGAAAAAATGACTCAACCTAGAAGAGCTGTAACTAAAATTCTGCCTATAAAAGGAACACTTAGCAAAATTTGCTAGATATGACATTTTTTATCTGTTGCTGTTCCAGGTTTTGATGGAAAGACACAACATGGAATCGTAATGTTTGGCTTCAGTCAAAAATTCTACGGCTCAATCTACTTGATCCAAGAGCCAGGGGGCACACCAAACTTGTCAATTGCTTTTTGAACTCTGTTAAATTGCATCCCTACTGGATTCATTTCCTTCTTTCTGATAACTATACTTCAGGTTGCACCAAATAAGCCCTATTTTCCAGTAGAATGTTTCAAGGTCAGATGGTGTAAAGTATGGGTGAAATTACATTAATTTTCAGCTTTGATTCTCTATTCAGAAGTTCATTTCTAGTTATATTACAATTTTGTATTTCTGATCAGAAACAATTCTGGGGCAACTATATAGGACATTTAAAAGCAATGTAATTTCCAGTGAAGAAGTGTCGGTCGACACCCCTTAGATGGATCCGCCCCTGGTTGGGAGGAGTCATAATTCGCAGACTGCAAAAAATGTCACAATTGGGGTGAAGATTCTTTTAAGAAGTAAATGTTAACAGATTTGTTTACCTTTTTTTGTTTCTTTGCATTTTTTTTTTGTTTGTCTCTGTTAAAATTTTTAGTAAATGAATTATCTAAATATGTTTGTTTTCTTCTTGAAATTTTGGTGGTAAACATAGAAAAGCTCCAAGTTTGGGCTTCAAAGCTCTCTTTCGGAAGTAGAAAAGATAAAAATCTCAACTTCATATCTAATTGTAAACCAACTTTTCTCTACAATTAATTATGTATCAACTCTAAACTTAATCTCCCAAGACAAACTAAGAAAAATCTAAAAGGGGAGAGTGGATACTGGACTCGTGTTTGATCACTTCCAAGTGCATCATGTTTAGGTTCACCAATTAAGATCACTTTTCATCCAATTCTAAGACTTTCGGGCATGGAAATGAATCACAAAGCTAACTCTGAGAAGAAAGCAGTTTAGAACCAAAAGAAAAGTAATCAATAAAGTCGATGTAACAGAGAAAAGTTGATACCTCTGACCTATACAATTAGATAACGGACCACCAATGCACCCACTAGCACTAATAAAAAATGATAATTGTTACATTCACTATGATCAAAGTTGAACAAAATAGCAAGTCTTGGACACAACAGCACATAGAGAGGACAATAATGGCAACAATCTATATTAGAAAATGAATCAATTTTACCTAGTAATTGTTCCATCAACATCAGATATTACAATATTTGCGTCCCATCTCCACAAATATATATGTGCATCAACCTGAAATGTACAAACCTCAGACAAATTATAAGCATGTATTTTCATACACATCTAAAGGAGATGTAATGAGAAGACGTGTCAGCAAATGACCTTCTGTTTCGAGCACGTGAATACAACCACATTCTTTCCCTCCTTCAGATTCAAAGTTGCAAGTTGTTCAGATGTTCGAGTAGTTGAAGAAGATCCATTTTCCATTTCCCGCTCCCTTAGGAAGTATGCCTGCCCTCTATTATCTAAATTCATACGAAGACCAGCTTCAACGCCATTAACACTTACATTAACCACGTTTTCTCTAGCCTTCAAAAACCCCTGAATCTTCCCAAATCGAACATGCCAAGGAGTTGATTTCAAACTCCCATCTGGCTGCCTCACCACAATGATATCAACAGCACCACCAAACAGATTTAACCTCCCAGAAACACTACGCACCCATCTACCTATGTAACTACCTATCCTCCCCATAGTACTCATTCTCTTACAACAACAACAACTACGCCTCTGTCCTAAACAATTCGAGTTCAGCTATATGAATCCTCACTAACCACAATACTCCGTTTAAATCATCTAATGTCAATATTATGCACATACATACAAGAAAATCTAACAAGCTTCTCACAAATAACAAACCCAATTCACCAAGATTGTATTTTTTTTAGCTCATATGCTACAATTCATTGATCCCCTCAACCAAATCTTTAGATCTTTCCCATAAAAATCTAATCTTTACTTGTTTCCCAAATCTTTTTCTCTTGCTCACGTATTTGGATTCTAACAACAAATGATCAAAGAACGTTAATTAATCAAGATTCAAATACAGGTAAAGATAGGCAGATAAAAGAAGAAAAACTAAAAGACCATATATTTTACAAACAAAACATAAATTTGTTGAAACCCCAACAAAGCAAATAAAATAGGAGGAGAAATTGAAATTGTTTTCTCAGGCTCACATATTCTCTGTTAGTTTTTGGTCAGAAATCAAGAAAACCAAAATCTAAAAGAGAATCATAGTTTCAGAATCAAGACTATTTAACGTTGAAGAACTGTTTGCTGAAAGAGCATAGTATTTGCACTGAAAGAGCATAGTATTTGCACTGAAAGTTCACGTATATATATATATAGAAAAGGTCATGCATATATATTTGCACTGAAAGTTCACGTATATATATATAGAAAAGGTCATGTATATATATTTGCACTGAAAGTTCAACCCTAAAAAATCAAACTACTTTTTCTTAAGAAAAAGAAAAAGAAAATTTTTTTACCAATCATCAGAGATGATTTAAAATGGTAAAAATATTTTAAAAAAGTACTAATACTAAATAAAATTAAGATTCTTTGTAAAAAAATTGAGCGCCCAATAATTTTAAAAGATATTTTATAAATTTAATGAGGTATTTAATAATTGCGCAAAGCGCAATCAAATTCACTAGTTAAAGATAAAAAGGGATGGCAAACGAAGCAACGTGATATAGTGTAGATTATAGGCTATGTGGGGTGGGTTTTAGGCTATGCAGGTGCGGAACGGATAGAAAATTGATATTTTTGCTATGCGGAGTAGGGTAAGGCGGGTTGAAGTAAAGTTATATTATAATTCTCCTTTTTCATTACAATGACGGAGTTACAGCTAACATATGGAGCACGTAAATCCATGGCTTCTCCTTGTACTTGGTTGGATATTGGGACTAGAGATCAATTCACACCGCTCGAACCCAATTTATCCTTTTCCTACACTTTAAACTAATTAGCCACTTTACTCTTAATGAGAAGTTCTAACAATCATACCAAAGTTATAACAAGTTTAAAAGAAATTATAGTCACGTAAAAGCTATGATATATTTAAGACTATAAATTTCAAAAAACTTTCATTCTTTTGTAAACTCTGTATCGTATCAAATTATGTTATATAAACTGAAACGGATGAATCTCCTCAAATCAGAACCCTGGACTATGCAATATTATGTATACAGTATTAATAGGTGCACTATATTCTGTAACTTTTAGGCAGAATCTCATCATGCCACAATAAATTAGTGGAGAATCTTATCCACCAATTTTCTCTTTAGAGAATTTGAAGATGAACATTAAACCAATTTCAAGGACTAAAGCCTAGGTTGCTCAGACTTTCTAAAAAATATTGTTGTATTTGTGTCCAGCTCCTTCAAAAAAATGCAATCTTTTTTGAATTTGACAACACGCATCCGTCGAGATTTTTGAAAAATTACTTCAAATGCTGGTCCAATATTCTGATATACGTTATTCACAATTCAACCTTTATACAGTTTGCCTCAACATGTAAGTCCCATTATAAGCCAAAGATTCTATAAATTACCAAACTGCTACAAAATCTACACTTCCTCATTAACATATACTAACAGTACAACAACTAGTGGATTCGCGGTCGTAAAAATTTATTTAAATTTATTATACTTTCCTTTTATGAACATAAAGTAACGGTTAAACAATATATATTTGAGTTAATTGATAAAAATAAATTATTTAAAAGATATATTATGAACTTCAAAATAGGTGTCGAATAAAAAAACATAAGTAACATAAATAAAAAGAAAACGAAATTTTTTTGAAAAGAACGAAGATAAAATTATCAATAAAATAAAATAACCATTTTTCTTTGTATAAGTTACATAAATCACATAGTGTAAAGATGAAATTACTATCTATCCCTACTTTTTTTCTAATTACAATAATCCCTTAAAATTAACCCAATCCGGATACATTAATGAAAGCGCGGATACATTAATACAGATACATTATTAAAATAAGGAATTTCCCAATCCGGATACATTAATACAGCAATCCGGATACATTAGTGAAAGCGCGGATATATTAATTCATTAACACATATACATTATTAAAATAAGGAATTTCCCAATCCGGATACATTAGTAAAAGCGCGGATACATTAATATGGATATATTATTAAAATAAGGGATTTTAGAGATTTTTAAAAGATATAGGGAAATATGGAAAATAGTTTACTTAAAGCTGTGTAATTTAGTAATTTTCCTTTTTCTTTTGCCCGTAGAAGGTACTACTACATTACTCCTCCATAAATCAATTTTATACAAATTACAAACATCAATGAGTTTACCATATAAAATTCATACGATATTAAAATGAATTCATTCATCAAATTATCTAAGCACAAATAAAAATATTTTTATTTATAATTTCTTTGTTTTATGATATACTAACCCATAGTATTGATAAATTTGTGAAGTATAATGTCTACAAATTTTAATCTTTTAAGTGTTTACTAATATTTTTAATATATTCAATCATATAGTTTATTTATTTTGTTATATAATACTATATACAAAGTACTTATTAAGTTTGTGAAGTATACTTTTTGAAAATTTAATCATTATTAATATATTTATATGCATCTAACCATAGTTTATTTTATCTGAATTTTATATTATAAAACATGAAATAAACTAAAAAAGAAATAAAACAAAAAGGAAATGATAAAATCTAATTCAAAATTTTGGCAATCCATCGCGAGCCCATTGCGCTCTGGACATCACCACTGGGATAACGATATAAAATTAGATTGGTATGAAATTAAAATTTTATCGTACATGTAATTTGAATTATAATTTCAAATCCTGATACAATTTTGAATTAAAATTTTATCTAGATATTTAATTCATAATTTTGAATTAATATTAATTTGAAATTATAATTTCAAATTCCAATACAAAATTAAATGTACAAATACAGTCTAAAGCTTGTACAAACGACTCACTTAGTTTTGTGGTCCCAAATGTAGTTGATTCACTGTCTCCAAATTAATTACTTACCTACCCTTTTTTTGTCAATAAGAATTCTTTTTATCTTATGACTTATGAGTCCCAATAAGTTTTCTTTCTATTCTTTTTTCACTTATTTATTTTTTGAAATTTAAATTATGTAAATATTTTTTTTATAAATATCTCAAAATGAATTTTTTATCATATACACATAAGAAGAAATTGTAGCTTATCGTATAATTTTGAATATCTATATGTTGGTTTTGAAACATTCATGAATTAATTTAATCCAAATTTAACTTTAAAGATTGATTAAATTTAACTTTTAACAAGAAAAATCTATATCATAAATTAAAATATTACATAAAAATTTTATTTTATTTTTACTTTTTAAAATTTCATACAAAATTTGAATAAAATAATCAAATAATATAAAATAAAGAGAGTACTAGATTGTTTTATTTGTTGCACGTACTTTTCTCTACGTGGATAAAATATAACCACACTACTTTAGTCTAATATTTTAGGTATCTTCTGGTCCCGCAGAAGTAATTTTGTTGAATTAATAGGTCATGCAAGCTGGTTAGATGTGTGAAATAGAGAATTCGTATGTAGTTGTTAATGCGGTCACAATAAAGAGATTAAACTCTCGAAAAAGACTGATCAGCTACCGATCTGTCATCAATAGCAAAATAAGATAGAATATTTCAAAATTAAGCTTAATTATGAAGAGAAATGAATTCACTATCAAGATAACTGGCACGAGAAGATGTAACGACCCGTTAGGTCGTTTTGAGCACTTGAACTCTTCCTTCATAAAAGGTCCTTCTAGAAAAAAAATTTAAATGGAAATCTTAGACTAGTTGTTTAACTATGATTATTTAGTTAATGGGCATTTTATTAAATAATTAGTTTAAGTGATAATAATGGGCCAAGTCTGTAAAAAAAAATTATACCTTATACCACTTGACCCATATTTATTAAAAATAAGTTAGTGGGTTTTTATCACTTTTAGTACATAATTAACCTAGAAAAGAAAAATAAAGAGAGAGGCAAATACTTACCTTGCGGTCGACTGCGAGAGGAAACCACCGCACTTCAGATTGATCAGGTAAACAAAGAAATAGTTCTTAATCAGAAATTTCTATAAATAACTATGTAAACATTTATAGATAGGTATAATATATTAGATGACATCCTAGAATTAGAGAAATTTGGTTGGTTAAGAGAATTGAATTTTGTTTAAATCAATGGCGGCTCATTTATTTTTAGGGAATTAATTAATGTTCTTAAAATTTTGAATCTTTTGTTACCTGTAATGATGATTCTTATAGTGGGTTGTTACTAGTATATTGTAAGTTAAAGGAAAGGAACGGAAGTTTGGTTTTTGGACTTAAAAAAATAATAATAAATTAGGTTCCTGTAGATTAATTATTTGGCTTCTTTTGTTACAAATTGTAACCTTGTATATGGGCAATGATTAGACAGTAATGGACAAATGATTGGAAGTGGTGAAATTAAAGGAGTTGGCTTGCAATTGTCACGGTTGTCGCTATTGGTTTAGTAACCAGTGGCTTCAATCTCAATTAAGGTTAATTGTTTACCCCATTATAAATTAGGTTCTTGATATATTGAGATTGGCAATTAAAATTAGGTGTATCGTGCTATATGGATACCACTAGACTTAATATTAATTGGATAAATTAAGACTTAACTCTATGCTTAAATTTTAGGAATATGAGACTTGGCATAATAGTTGACACCAAGATTTATGAATTTAATTATTATATTAGGGTGGATTTTGGGTTTAGGCTAAATATATAGTAATATGAGTGTCTATGTACTCAATTGCTCACGAATAAATATTACATATTTGATAGATTTGGAACATTCTGAAGCTTTACGAAAGGGAAAGACAAAATCTTGAGGGTTCGTGGCACGTGTTCAGCTTTCAAGGTATGTTAAGACTTTCAGACTTCGTTGAAGGACATTTTCCTAATTAAAGATTAAAAATGGAATAGACGATGGGTAAGGGCGAAAGATGGGGGTCTCGTACCAATGGTGTGACAGGCATTGGTTCGAGTACTAGTGTTATTAAAGGGAAAGTTTATTACTATAATATGATAGATTGGAAATTTAGAATGCCAAAGCATATGGGCATTAGCTGATGTATTTAGTGACTTGATTTCTTTTGTGTGGTGGTGCTTCCTTATTGAACCTGTGTAATTGTAATAATTGAGGTGATTATATGTCATGGCGACATTTGATTTATTGAGATGCTGCATTATCCCCTTTTATTGAAATAATATTGTATACATGCATTGACATGAGATTGAGTATAAGTTGGGCACGTGGAGATCGTCCGTGCTGGGGATTGTGAGATATTATGATTATAAGTTGGGCACGTGGAGATCGTCCGTGCTGGGGATTGTTTGATTTTATGATAGTGCGTTGAGATCGTCCGCACAGACACGTGGAGATCGTCCGTGTCGGTATATGGACCTCGCGAGTCCCCCATGGGTCATGAACTCTCGATGTATTTCCGAGAAGTATCATGTATATACGGTTGAGAGAGTACTTGGCATCTGAGACATATCATTCATGGTGTCGCATTGCATTGCATCTCATTACATCCTCATTTTTGCTGATTATGTGTTTTATTGGTGATTGGACATTACGTGATATTTAACTATCCCTATTTGATGAAACTTGACTGATGTGTATAGAGTAGACTTGTAAAATAAAAAGATGATTTTCTTATATGAACTCCCATCACTACTTCTTCGTTGTCGGTCTATGAGATATGCTGGGTACACGTGGTTTCGTACTCATACTACACTTGTTGCACCTTTTTGTGGTGCAGATCCAATTCCGGATACGAGGGCACCTCGTGGAGATTTTTGAGTTCGAGCTTGGAGTATCTTGGAGTTGTGGTGAGCTGCTTGACTGTTCCATGGCCCACACCTCCCTCTATCTTACTATTTATTCCGTTATTTTAGTATTTAGACAGGATGTTCCTTACGTTTAGACTTGTCATTTTGGTTTCAGATTTGCACCGTATTTTAGAAGCTGTTGTACTTATGACACCAATTCTTGGGTAGTTTTTTTTTCTCTTTTGCTTTCCGCATTTCGTACTTATGAAGGACGTAGTGGTTGAGATATTCTACTTGTTTATCTTTCACCTTATTTATTCACTTAAATTGGTAAAAATAGTGAGTTGGCTTACCTATCGGTTGGGAACATAGGTGCCATCACGATATGTGAATTTGGGTCGTGACAGAAGTAGAGAGATAGATATCTTCTAGACCTACCTAAGACATTGCGCTCAAACTTTAGAAATGGGTTTAATTTGTTTGGGTTAAGATAGATAGAAGATCGGACATGAGTTTCAATTTGGGAATGACTCATTTTTAAGAAAAATGGTAATTTGGGCTGATTTGAGGCTTTCCATCAAACTAGCAGGGATACGGATAACAAGTTTGTAGACGGCAGAATATAAATGACCACATAATATAACGGAGGATAAAACTAGCTATAAACTGAACGACGAGGGATATTTCAAATTTCAATGGTAATCAGAAAAGATTTCTTCAGTAAAAAAATATATTAGTGAGAAGATATATAGATGAAATTGAAGAAAAAAAAATACAGATTAAATTGAGGAGTATTTATAAAGGATCACGATTTATCCATCTTTTAAACATAACAAAACATTCTTCAGGTTTGTCTGTACAAGTTGTGTGTCCTGATCCCTATTAAAAATATATATATATGAAATTAAAATAAAGCTCTTTAAATATAACTCAATCTGACTAAATTGAGATAAATTAGTTACTTCTTAATTTTCTTGTAACTTATATCTGCAATTAATTTCATACCTTCACTGTTGCATAAGTCATTTTGTCAGAGTAAGATCTCGTATAACTACAATGATACGATATTAGAAAACTGATTAAGTATTATCAACTCACATAATAATTAGTTTTAATTAAAAATTCATAATTGTAATTAAGGATGTTAAATTTTGGAGATTAATTACCCAGCAACTTGATTATTTACGTTCCATGGACGCCAATCATCATCAATAGAGTAATTTAGAGACTTTATTCATACTTGTGTGTCTTGAAAAGGTACCATATAATCATGATCCCATTATTTAGTCAAACATAAAAAGAAAAAACCTCAGTTATATATTCATGAAATAAGTTGTTTCACTATAAACTAATGTCAATTTTATCTCAAACGTAAACTTAAAATTAATGATATCTTTTAAATATTAAAAACTGAAGAGTAGTTGGGAACATGGATTTAAAAGATAATTATTAATAATAATATAATAGTTTGTGACATTATCATTGAAAACACTTAATAACATTTTCTTCAGTTTGATTTATTGATGGGTTCGATTTTGCACACCCCTAAATTTGGATATCATGCGAGTTAAAATTACAATTATTATTAGACAATAACTGTAATCTCATGCCATATATATAAAGTTAAAACAGACATAAATGTAACAATGAATATTAATTGCATGTATATAAGCGATCGATAGCCTTTAGTGCGTAGATTTGCATGATACGGTATAACGTTATCTATTGTGAATGTGTAGTTCTGATGAGAGCCTGTACTTATATCTCTCTTGCATTTTATCTAGATTTCTATAATTTCCTGCGAAGAGTAAAATCCCAAGTAAAATTATCATTTTATTTAGAAAAAATATCTAATTAGATAAATATCCTTATATTCGTTTTTATTTTTAAGTATGTAATTAAGGCCTAATTATACCAAATACATGTATCTGGATAACTATACTTTCGTCTTTATTTTTTTCTATGTATGTAACTATGGCGTAAGTACACCAGATACTTATATCTGGATGACTATATCTTCGTCTGCATTTTTTTTCTAAATACGTATTTATACACACATATACTGAATACATCACAAAATTGATATCAGATAGATGTATTTATGCACAAATACACTAGTATCATCACAGATATACTGAAAACATCAATGCATTTTTATACTAGATACACTAGATATTTGATACTAGATACGCTAGATGAATTTGATATAAACAGATACATTGGATACATCAATGCATATTTAATATTGAATATATGGATACATAAAAGTGTGAAATACAAATACATTATGAAACAAAAATATAGAAAAGTAGAAGGACGAGAGAGGCGAGCGATAGAGGAGAGAGGTGAGATACATTCACTAGATACAATATATCTAGAGACAACTCAAACAAAATACATGCATAATTATTAAAGGCGAAATAGTCTGGTGAATCATTGTACTTGTACTTGTATCGGTTTGTATTGTGGACCCTTCTACTTACCTATTTGTCATCTGGACCCCTGAATCTATCCAAACGCAACATTTTAAACACATTTTTTGACAAAGGGATAAGTAGAAGGGTCCACAATACAAACCGATACAAGTACAAGGGTCCAGCAGGCAGCTTGTTGTTAAATCCAATGTTTCAGTTCCTTGGAAATGGACGACGGATAAAGATTTTAAAAAATGTTATGAAAAATTTGACTAGTATAATATGTTATAGATAATGTGCTAAATAATTTAAACTAATAAATTTTTATTAGATATATTTATGTTATTTGAATTTTAAGAGTACTTTAACTAGAATATATATGTATATATATGAATTTGATAGTATATTCATTCTTCATTTTGACAAATAAATCTTCATATAAAATTCATGAATTTACTCATTTTATGGGATACGTACCACCTACGTGGTTACGTTATCTTTTAATAAATATATCGTCACAGTCAAACTCCCTACTTGACAAGTGTTCAAATATACTGTAATAATAAGATCTTTAGAATTCTAAAAGCATCTAATTCCGAATTCTAGTAGTTTATTTTTACAAAATTTGATTTAATTTTTTTTCCACGTCAACAATAAATATCAAAAATATTGATCGAGTGATTTTATAGGTAAAATAACATTAGTTCCGTGAATTTGTAGGTAAAATGACAATAGTTGAGTGATTTTTCTGTTACGTACAAAACAAAGTTGAGTCATTTTCTGAAATAATTATCATTAGTTGATCGAGTGACTTTTATGTTATCAAATAAAGTTCTGTCACTTTGTGAGATAAAAATTGCTAGTTGATTGAAGTTAAGTTCAGGATCCGGGCCGATTTGCCAATATAATTACCCCATTATCTCCACACACAAATTCAACAAGTAGTTGAAGAAAGGAATAAATTCTTAAATCTTTTTCCAAATAAAATTATATTCGAAAGAATAGAAAATGACTACTCATGAAAGTCTCTAAGCTAACTCTTATATATATGAAACACCCCTTGTTGAAAATTCATCCACCAATATACTTATATATATAAATTTTCTAAAAAATGCCTTGGCTCATTATCAATCATAGAAGAGTAAGTTATCCATTAAGTGAAGAACAAGTGAAAGGTATGCTCAAGAAATATGATAAAAATAGAGATGGTAAACTTAGCAAACAAGAATTAAGATTAGCTTTTAAAGAGATGGGGCTACATTTTTGTCGTTGGAAAGCTGGAAAAGCCCTTCGTTTGGCAGATAATAATTGTGATGGATATATTAATGAAGATGAAATGAGTGAGCTTGTTCAATGTGCTTCGAGATGGGGCTTTAGGATTTCTTAATAGGTATCGGATACTAGGTGGGAATGAAGAAAAAAAAATAGGCATGGTTCTATGTGTTATTATAATTATGTATGTCCTTTTGGTTGGTGTTTTTTGTGTTGTGTCTTTTTTTTTGTTTGTTTGAGAATCAAAGATATCTTGCAATATTTTGGGGAAAAAAGAAGGTTCTTTTGGGTGTTGTAATATATATGTACTATTGCTATGTAAATGTCATGTTGGACACATATTGTGGTCGATGTAGGTATGTATTCCTCTCTCCGTTTAATTTCTTGTGACTTATTAGCTTGATCGAGCCCTCAGGTTAGGGATCACACTTGATATATTGTTGTTGTTAGTTTGATAGAATATGAAGTTTATGAAATACTCGCTCCGTTTGACCGAGCCCTTAGACTTGAGATCACATTAGATATATTGTTATTGTTAGTTTGACCAAACATGAAGTTTATAAAGTATTCCTTCTGTTTGACTGAGCCCTCAGATTTGGGATCGCACTAGATATATTGTTATTGTTAGTTTGACCAAACATGAAGTTTATAAAGTACTCCCTCCGTTTGACCGATCCTTCAAACTTAGGATCACACTAGATATATCAGAGGCGTATCTAGGGGGGGGGGGGGTCATCGAGTTCACGTGAACCCATGCTCCCCTCCCGAGATCATATATAATAGTGTTATATTTTTTTAAAATTATTAAAATATAGATGTGTGAACCCATACTCGGAGTATCATATTATGTGATGATGATTGGGTGCACCTCTCTATGTGAGGTTAGAAATCTGAATCTTATATATGTATAGATATATCCGATCAAATTTACATCTTAGATCCACCTTTTTACAATAGTGCACCCCTCATCTCGAAATTCTGGATACGCTTCTGGATATATTGTTGTTGCTAGTTTGACCGAACATGAAGTTTATAAAGTACTCTTTTCGTTCACTTTTACTTGTCATATTTGGACTTGGTATGCCTGTTAAAAAAAATTATTGACATAGTTATTTTATCACACTGTCTCTATTAATTGATGTTTAGTATTAAATCTTGAAAAGCGATTTGGAGAATAAGTAACTAATGTTAAAGGTATAAGTGATATAACATGGGAAAAATAATTGTCTTTTATAGTAAAAATCACAAGCAAAAATGAAAATCTATTTTAGAATAATAACAAGTAAAAGTGAATAGAGGAGTTAAAAAGAGACTCTGATTAGGAAAATAATAATTTTATTTATTTGTTTTCATTCTTTTAACACATTCCTTTACGTGGGAGTTTAATTTCAATTTCTTGGATTAAGCAAATTAAATTAATTTTTATTTATGAGTAGGAGATTACTCATATTTTCTTCTGATCATCGTGCTAGTGCAATTGAAGCAGATTAATTATCCATAATTAATTAAATTGGCAATATTGAAAAAATAAAACAACTAATCTTAACGTTTAGAAAATATTAAATTATAATGAATATATATAAAATTCATTTACACTGTCAATGAATATAATACACATAACTACATTACGATATATGTAAAAGAAAATTGCATTATTTTTCAATTTGTACATGTTATCCTTGAGCAAGGGCCATGCCAATCTTCTCTGTATCGTTCCAATTTTTAACGGATATCCCCGGAGGGACATTATTATTATTATCATATATGATTCTATTCCAACCTATACTTGTGGAGCTGGCAAGTGCAGAATCTTTTTGTCGCAAAGTAAAGGTGTACAAATATATTTATGTGATTCCATTGTTATTTTCTTAGACCATACTTTATTATGAACATATTTATCTGATATTAAATAATTAATCCTCAGCCGAAATGTAGGTAATCTTCCAATTTAGTAGGATTAAGATAAAGACTTTCATGATTGCCTTGTACGAAGTTGCAACTGCGCCACGTATGTGAATATATTGCTATTAATTAGTTAATGTAGATATGTTTTATTTTTAAATATAAACATTGTGTTATTGTACAACAAATGCTAGTAATTTGTCTATCGTGTAATGCTTTGTATAACATAATATATTAGAAAAACACATTATTAGATATATATGATTAATATGGCTATTTTCTGCTGTATATTCTTTGAAACTTCTGATATATATATATATATATATGAGTGCTCAAATGAAACTGAAATTATAGGAAACCTTATTCTGCTTCATGAAAAAACTAAGCTTTTAAGTCTAAGCTAGTAATGTATCCACATATATATGTGGACGTTGTTGGTGCGCGAACTAATTTTCACATCTAAAGTTGAAAAGAAAAAGAATCTACATATAAGGTGTAGGGTTCTCTTAATAGTGTGATGTTTTTTGAAAAAATTATGTAAACTTAGCTCAAAGAGAATAATATCAATATATCATACCACGTAAAAGTATCTTGGAGTTATTTTGGCCTAACAGAAATCTATGGGTTATTGTTGGAAATAAGGGGCAGAAATGGAGTATGGTTTACGAGTTCATCAAAATTTAATAGCAAAGGAGTAATGCCAACTCAACAAATCAAATAATAAATTATAGTAACATTTTATGCTTAATTATAATATTCAGTAAGAGTTATCTTTGTCATAAGATTGATAAAAAACTATATAAAGTTATGCGTTATTATCTTTTAGTGCTTTGAGTTTTACATATATAAAATTACTCAAAGCAAAGTGCGATTTAATAATTAAACAACGAAGAAGTGTCCAAAAAAAAATTCTTAAATAGCAATTTCAATTAAATGGATTCATCGAGTTGTCAAATCATTCATTATAAAATCTTAATGAATGTCTTTAATTTAATTCGATAGAACTTATCGACATTTTCCACCGAAAAAAGATTTCAAGAAATATCTAGTAACGTAACTCAACATTTGGTGCATGTAGTGTATTAATAATCAATAAAATTATGCTTTTGGACAAGCCAGAAATTATTCTATACTCTAATATATTTAATTTCAATTATTACATTACGTTTATTCCTAATCTTGAACACTAGAATTGATTCACCAAAAATATTATGGTCCATTTGTTTGTATATATTAAGATTAAAACGCATGAATTTTAATACATATTCAAATACTGAAATAACATTTTTTGTATAAATTCTTGAATGATCAGAATTTTAATGATATATTAAGATTTTGCTATAGCCAATATGTATTAATCATTCAAATTTATGTAGATCCATTAAAAGATTACGTTGTAGAATTAAAAAAAAGAATTAAGATCCGAATAATATGAGGATCATTCATAGCGTAAACTACACTTGTTTTATTTCTTTCCAATTCTTACTTCCACTTTTGATCAAGTCATAAGTGTTCAAAGATACCGAAAGATTTTTTTCAAAATTTAAAATAACCATAATGAACAAGAAAAAGCAAAAGAGAATTAATATTAGATACTCCCTCGGTCCTTTTTTACTTGTTCAATTTTGACTTTTTACTTGTCATTTTTGACAAATCAAGAAAAAAATATTTTTAACCTATTATACCCTCAAATTTATTTAGAGAGTTAATGCTTTTGAAAAAGGTAAAACCTCTTTAATGAGTAAATTAATTTTGGAATTCTATCAATTAATAGAGGTAAAATGGTAAACTCACTATGTCAATTATTATTTTCTTAATATGTGTGCAAAGTCAAAAACGAACAAGTAAATAGGGACAGAGGGAGTATTTAAGACTTTTGCCTAAGAGTCCACGTCTATAAAAAAGAGACGGGTGGTCTTCTCTTATTATAGACTTGGCAATCCTCCTCTCATGAGTTACTCTTAAAGTTAAGTTAGAGTCAAAATTCATCTCTTCGTAACTTCGTTTTTAATTGATACCCATTTTCGTTAAATACTTCTATAATTACAATAAACTTTCTTGAAAAAACTAATGTAAAAGAGAACCAAAGATAATGTGTTAGATTAACATAAATCATTTGGCAGATATATATTGTTCTACTTTCTGTGGTATATTCTTAAACTTTCGGTATACAATTTATAGTGTTTGCCTGTCTTATCATCTTCTATGTTCTTATATCCATCTATAATAATATAAATTAATCTATGATTACCCAAATGAATCTTGAATAACAGGGGGAACTTATTCTTTGCTTCATATAAAAAATTAAAGCTATGTAATGTGCTACGTATAATATATAGATAATAAATTTTGAATCCAATAAATCAAATAAGTTGTCGTAAAGTTTTGAACTTTAAATTTATAATATTCAAATTCTGAATTCGCATATAAGTCGAGGGTGAATGTAGCCCTTCAAGTACGATTTCCTCTAAACCCATAACTTTCGACATGATATACATATACAAGTTGATGTGCATGTGTTGTCCTTGTAGGGAGTATGGATTGCGTAATGATCCGGTATTAGAAATTGAGTTTATACTTTATGTTGTAGAATATTCCAAAGTATAAGGATGTGATGCATTTATCTAGATTCTAGAGCATAATATTTAATTTTAAAAAAAACTTTTTTTCTCTATCATGAGATTGATCAAATCTGAGATAAAATATTAGAGTTTTTTTACCAGTTATAGATTAAACTAAATGAATATGTGGATAAGAAGTAAAAAAAATGGGGTAAGTTACATAAATCACATAGTGTAAAGATGAAATTACTATCTATCCCTACTTTTTTTCTAATTACAATAATCCCTTAAAATTAACTCAATCCGGATGCATTAATGAAAGCGCGAATACATTAATACAAGCACGGATACATTAATACATTAATACGGATACATTATTAAAATAAAAATTAACTCAATCCGGATACATTAATGAAAACGCGGATACATTAATACAAGTACGAATACATTATTAAAATAAAAATTAACCTAATCCGGATACATTAATGAAAGTGCGGATACATTAATACAAGCACGGATACATTAATACATTAATACGGATATATTATTAAAATAAGGGATTATTTTTAAAAGATATAGGGACAAATGGAAAATAATGTACTTAAAGGTGTGTGCTTTAGTAATTTTTCCAAAAAAATATGCTTTATAATTATTCTTTTAGTGATTTGAGTATTAATTCTTTAGAGCTTTTCGACCAAGCCACTAGGAATATAATTATAAACAAATATAAAATAGAGAGACTTAATAATTACAATGGAAATAGAGTCCAAAAAAGATTCTTAAAGAGTAATTTCAATCAAATGGATCGGTTGAATTGTCAATTCATTCATTATAAAACTCTTAAGCAATTTGTGTGGAATATTATATTTTCCATAGAGAAGAGGTTTCAAGAATTATCGAGTAGTTTATTAATAATTAATTAGATTATGCTTCGACAAGCTAGAAATTATTCTTGTTGTCTAATATATTTAATTTCAATTATTACATGTCACGTTTCTTCTGAATCTTGCACACTAGTTGATCAGTACACCACCTTTAAGATATTAATGCCTATTTGTTTGTATTTAAGATTAAAAGGTGTGAGCCTGAATAAATATTAAAATATTGTGACTTCAATATAATGATGATTATAAATGGTAATTAATTGTAATGATAGTTGATGTCTGTGATAATTGATGGTAATGGTGGTTATGTCCGCTAATGATGATTGTGGTAGCTATTAATAATAGTGGGCTATGTCGATTAACCGTGAAAGTAGATAGAGTAGTTGTGAAATGTTATTTTTTTTGAAAACTTTTAAATAGACGATAACATCTTAATGATGTTAAGATTATGTTACAACTTATATGAATAAATCATTTAGATCTATTCAAATTATTAAGTGATTGTAAATTAAAAATAAATACATTTAACAATTAAGATCTAAATAATTAAAAATCTGTAAACATAGATATATACCCTTAAGAACTCTAATTTGAATGATTTAAATTTAGAATCTCATAAAGTGAAACCAATGAAGCCTACATTTACCTAACCTATACGCACAATCCCTCCCTTGATTTTTACATAGGTATTTTGTTTACTTTATTTGTTTTTATTTTATGTTTTTCACATAGGTCACTGTTGGTCTCACAAAAAAAATAGTAATAATAATCGAAGCATATATAAGTGTCCAAAGATACCGCAAGATTTTTTAAAAAATTTTACAAAAAATATCCATAAAGAACAACAAAAGCAAAAGAGAATTATTAGATATACTCCCTTAAGACATTATTTAATTCCTTTTTAACTGATGTTCATAGAGGTTGAACCTGTAAAATTTAAATTTTGAATTCGCTTCGATTTAGCTATAGGTAATATGGCCGGTCATATCTCCACATATATCCGAACAAGTGTAAATAATAGTTGAAGAAGGAATAAATTCTTATTAATCTATACCTCCACGAAAAAGAAAAAATATTCTCAAATAGAAAATGACAGACCAACATGAATTCTAAACTGACCCTAATATATTATATATATAGATGAAATACCCCTTAGTTGAAAATTCATCCAACCAATAAATATTACTTATATATCCTAAGGAGATTACACAAATAAAAACTATAGCAAAAAAAAAAAATTAAATAAAAATGCCTTGGTTCATTCCTAGAAGAGTAAGTCATCCATTAAGTGAAGAGCAAGTTAAAGGTATGCTCATGAAATATGACAAAAATGGAGATGGAAAACTTAGCAAACAAGAATTGAGATTAGCATTCAAAGAGATGGGGTTACATTTTTGTCGTTGGAAAGCTGGGAAAGCCCTTCGTTTTGCAGATAAAAACGGCGATGGATATATCAGCGAAGATGAAATGGGAGAGCTCGTCCAGTATGCTTCGAGATGGGGCTTTAGGATTTCTTAACAGGGTGCAGGGTGCAAGATACCAGGTGAGAAACGAAGAAAAAAAAAACTAGGTTGAGCTCTATGTGTTATATGTGTCCTTTTGTTTTGTTTTTTTAGTTGGTGTTTTTTGTTTTGTTGTGTCTTTTTTTTAGATCGTCTTGTAATGTATGAGGAAAAAAAAAGGGTCTTTTGGGTGTTGTAATATATATATGTATTGTTGATATGTAAATTTCATGTGTGGAAATGTGGCCTATATGTGTTCCTTATTTTCTAACTAATTTCTAAGTAAATTTGGTTTTAGTAGCCAATATCAAATTTTATTTACTTCTCAATTTTCACGGTTTGATAGATAAATTGGATCGATTTAAATCATAAATGATTATATCTAACACAAATTAACATATATATAAAGAGAGAAGGGATAACATGAGAAATTTTAATTTGAGATGATTTTAGTCATATTTTACGTTTGTATCAAAATGCGTAGGTTTATTACATGAGAAGCGTGATATTAAAGATGTAAAAATAGAATAACGATAGATAGTAAGTGATAGAGTTCAGTATATGTTGAAATAGCTCCCATAAAATCATACTAGTTAAATGTTAATAGTCTCAACATCTTACTATCTCTCCAAGACTCAACTCTATGCAATAAATTTAACGAGATAAATAGAGCATGGTGAGTAACTATTTATTCTGAGATCTTCGACATATATCTACTTTTTCGTTACCAATATGAGGAAGTTATTTATTTCCACAGGAAGATAAATAGGTTGTTTCATTTCGAGGTGGATTATAATTGCGGATGCTAATTCTCGAGAATCCAATTACTTTTCCTAGATACTACTAAAAAATATGGAATTATCCCCATAATTCTAGAATAGACGACTCACATTTATAAAAGAATAATTAGATAATGTTTAGTAAATTACGTGAGTTTTTAGGCACTTCCTCATGTACATCCAATTTATGTGGTACAACTTGAATTTCGAGAGTCAAGCGATTTTTTTAAAAAAAAAATTCATATGTTTTTATTGAATTATAACTTATTGTGACTTAATATATATTTTATAAAAAATTTAAATATATAAATTTTATTTCTTAAAAAAAATTACTAACATTTTGTATCCGAATTCATGATTAAATTTTGAAAATATATTTATAAAAGTTTAAAAATCATAATAAATATAATTATGGAGTAAGAACCATTAATAATTAGATTTGCTCGCTTGATCCCTGGCCCATATAATAAAGGCACAAAATTTTGACACCTTGCACTATCTCAATTTATTTTATTTCCCTCTCACCTCTCTTTATTCTCTTCAAAAAACACACTTAAATTTCTTTTTTCAAAAATTGTCCAAACTATAGATGGTGTTGTTATGAAAAAAACTCGTTAAACGTTGAAATTCGAGGATTTTCAAAATTTTGAAATTTGTCCAATGTTGAGAATCTAACTAATGAACGCAAAATAAATTAAAGTGACAATTAAAATGAATGAAGATAATATCCTTTAAGAAATAAAATAATTTTAAAATCATTCTTGGCTAGATTCTTAAGCTTGCCCTCCACAAGCTCAAAGATAAATAATTGAGTCATGAAAATGATATTTATATATATATATATATGAACCCGATTCCCACTTATCTTCAAATGGATTAGAAAAGGCATAAGTTCTCTCTTTTACCTTTCACCTCCCACCCTCGCCCAAACACCCCTCCCCCCTCCCTAGAAGGTGGGGTTTCATATTAATTTATTACCTACCATGTCGTAACAATACATAGTTTTAGAATTTAAATTTGATGTATTCGATATTTAAGATTTTTAATATTGAACTTATTGTACTTTTGATATCACAAGATCAAATATAATATTCGTTATAATTTTAAAGAATTGCTTTTGCTTATAAATATATTGGGCTCGAGTGAATCCGAAATGTTGCATCCACCTCCTTTCAGAAGGATTTTACCTTTCTCTGCTAGTCAATGTCTTGAACTGTATAGAAGTTTAAGTTATATTCACTATCAGTGTGTTTTCATTTATTATAATAGGTATGTTGATTTTTTATATTTATATAATAGATCTCATATTTTAAAAAGTTTTATCTAAAAAAAATTTTGAATGATTCAATAGTATTAAAATTTTCTTATATTGATAATATATTTGTAACTAAAACTCACGATTATAAATGGACACTGACCTTATTGCCTTAATTGATTGAGATACTAATTAACTAGTTGATTAAAAGTAATAAATATTATCATTTAAATTAATTTGTGTATGTAGTAATCCTTTTATTATTGAGTTAATATCTCAGATGGTCACTCAACTATGCATTCTTCTATCAGAAAGTCACTCAATTATTTCCTTTTTTCTCATAAAGTCACTCAAATTTTAATTTTAACTCAAAAGTCACTCAACTATCCACTGTTCTCTCACAAAGTCACTCAACCTACTTAATTGTTATTTTAATTAAAATTTATTAATATAAATTTTTTATATAAAAAGTCAAAATTTAAAAAAATAAAAAATACCATTTAAACCATTTAGTGACCCGACCCACTAAAAATATAATATTGACCCATTTTATATTATCCATTCTCCTACGTTATTCCTTCTCTTCTCGAACTCTTTCTCCTCCTCGTGTGAGTTTTTTTTATGGTTCTCCATTGCTGCATCTTCTTCCTCTTTTAGTTAGGTTTTAATTTAGGCATCTCAATTTCAAACTTTATATTATGTAGGAAATTAAAGGAATTTGATGAATGATTTTTTTTTCCATATTATTTCTCAATTTCAATTTGACTTTGAAACTCTATTTGTAAATGCCCATTGGGTCAATAGCTCAATGCTTGTAAAACTGGCATAAACATCAAGCTATTTCATGGCCTTGAACACCACAGAGGTAGAAGAATAGCAGACTCGATGGTCATATCCTTTTGATAGTTCATACAATAGATGTTTCCATGCTTTCCCAGATTGGTCCCATAAAGATGTTGTGACATCGTCTTCCAATCTATATAACCAACCAGAAGAAACATTTTGCAGTCATGATGCATCCTGCAAAGGAATTAATGGAGAAAACTAAAGTATGAACATCATCAAATATTTCAAACTAGAACGCGAGAAATAATACAAGTTGAAACACCCTCCAATGCAGGATTTAGTCAGAGCAAATCAAGAAGAATACTTTACGACTTTGGCTTCAAAATTTCAAAATTTTCGATCTCAATACAGATGCATCCTATGCAACGCTCTTAGTAAACGCATTATCTTGCTTCATAATGGAAAAAGTGCATACATATTTCGTTTGGTTGGAAGATAATCCATTTAAAATCTCTAAAAAAGTTAATTTTATAATAAATAGAGTTCTCTGTTTTGGCCCATATTCAACTCTTAACTTGTAGTGGTCCCTTTCCTCGTGAAACAAGGACTGGGGAGATGTGTTGGAGCCCTTTATTTGAGATTCAGTTGTTGTTCTCGTTGATTCAGTAGGTACCATCTTCAAAAGTTGAATTTTGGACTATAATGGAAGATGCCTAAATCAAAATAGACGAAGAGGAGGAATTCATTGTGATTCCTACATAATATAGAGCTTGAAATTGAGATGCCCAAATTAAAACCTAGCTAAAAGAGGAAGAAGAGAATGAGAAAAAAATTGCAGAGGAGAAGAGGAGAAAGAGTTGTAAAAGAGAGGGAATAATTTGGGAGAACAAAGGCAAAATAAAATGGGTCAATATTGTATTTTTTTTTAATGGGTCGGGTCAAGTGGGCGGGTCACTAAATGGTTTAAATGGTATTTTTTATTTTTTAAAATTTTGACTTTTTATATAAAAAAATTATATTAATAAATTTTAATTAAAATAGCAATTAAGTAGGTTGAGTGACTTTGTCAGAGAAGAGTGGATAGTTGAATGACTTTTGAGTTAAAATTAAAAGTTGAGTGACTTTCTGAGAAAAGAGTGAATAATTGAGTGACTTTTGAGTTAAAATTCAAAGTTGAATGACTTTTTGAGAGAAGAGGACATAGTTGAGTGACCATATGAGATATTAACTCTTTTATTATTGCCCTAGAAAATGGATCAAAAAAAAATAATATTCATACTTTCTCTTTCCCCTATAACTGATATCATGTATAATGACATCATCAGGCTTGCGTATTAATTTGGCCGGTAAATGAAATTCATATTGTGTCACTTTATTTCTAAAGAGATATCCAATCATTATCGTTCGTTTATATATTCTTCAACTTTTTTTGTTAAGCATTCGAACGTTGTGTTTGATGTTCACATTGAGATCTGATTAATTCGTATATTGTTGAGCTCAATATTAGGAGTAATATTTTTACTAATATAAGATTTCTCTAAATAAAAAGAGATAATTGTCAAAAATACACTTAAACTATTCCTTTTTTTTTAGTTTTATATCTAAACTATTGAAAGTGTGAGTTTATTATATAAACTATCACTTATTAGTTTGAGAAACACAGTGGTGTGTGTAATATACTCTCTCTTTTATTTACAAAAATCTTGCCACATGGATAAAATATTCCACCTTGACAAAAATTAAATAAACTATTAATATTAGTTAAAAACTAAAGACTAAAGTATTATTATCCCCAAAAAAAATTAAAAAATAATAATTATTTTTAAAATAAAATAAAATATTTTTCTCACTCCACTCCACCATCTCCTACCCCACCCCCCGCCTGACAATTCCCTTGTCCTTTTATTTTTTAAAATTCTTATATAAAATATTTTTTTAAAACTCAAACCTCACCCCCCCCCCCCCCACTCCTTCCTAAACAAATTTTATATCCTTTTTTTAAAAAAAATAAAATAAAATTCTACCCCAACCCATCTAACCCTCCGCTCCTAATTTATTTTTATTTTTTTACATTTTTCTCTTTTAGTGTTAGATGTGTATGTATATTTTTAGCAAAATATTTTTTCTACTTACGTACCGAATATAACAGAAATAAAAATTTTATTTTAAAAAAAGTCTTGCGGCAAGTAAAAAAATACTTTTCTAAAAAATATACATATCTAATACAAAATGAGGAAAAAAATTGGAAGTGGAGGGTTATGTGGGGTGGGGTAGAATTTTTTTTTAAAAAAAATAAAATAATATCTAAATTATTATTTGAAGGGATGGGGGGAGGGGGAGATGAAGTAAGAATTTTTTTAAAAGAATTTTTTTAAAAAAAAGAAAACTAAAAAATTGGGGTGGGGTGGGGTGGGGTGGGGTGGGGGGGTACGGTGAGAGGAAGTGGTGGAGCGTGGTAAGAAAAATATTTTACATTTTATTTTATATCTTTTTTGGGGTGGAATAGTAATGCTTTAATCTTTAATTTTAACTAATACTAATAATTTATTTAATTTTTGTCAAGGTGGAATGTTTTGTCCATGTGGAGTGTGATGTGATAATTTTTTTAAATAAAAGAGAGAGTGTACTACACACACTATGATGAGAGTGTAATAAAAGAGAGAGGCGTGTTTCGTAAACTAATAAGTGATGGTTTAAGTATGAAACTCACACTTTCAATAGTTTACGTATGAAATTCAAAAAAATAAATAATTTAAGTGTGTTTTTTACCTTTATCTCAAATAAAAATGAAAGAATCACGAAGTTGAAAATAGTTAAAGCTTACGAGTCCTATACGGATATAGTGTGCAATAAAAAAAACATCCCATCATAACTCAATTGATATATATTCCCGAAATATGTGTTGCTTTTTGGTTCAATGGGATAATTTTTGAACATAACACTCGAGTTACAAATTTGCAACGAATCGAACGAATTTTAGAATGAATTATTTAAGAAAATATGTAAGAAGGCTAAATGTAAAAAGAATTGGGAACATATTCCAATTTTTGCCCCCCTTATTTTTATTTAATTTTTAAGAAAAACATTATCCAAAACAGGGCGTTTGAAACCTAACAAATTTCATAATCTAAAGAACTTTTACCATCAATTCAGTACTACTCTATATAAGAAAAGAAAAAAAGAATAATACAAGTAAAGAAAGCATCAGTCAAAAAGAGTAATTAGTCAAAAGAAGTTACTTAAGGTGATTCCACAAAGACCATAACCAAGAATGGAGGAATAAATATTTGTTGGAAGCAAACGAGCTTAGAATATATACTTATTTTCGTTCTAATTTATGTGACCCATGTACGAGTTTAAAAAGTTAAATGAGTTTTTCTTATAATTATGTTGATTTATAATGCATGCTTTAAATTTTACATAATTTTTAAACATGTAAATTTGAACTTTCTTGTAGTTTATGATCAGTAATGTTCCCACTTATCCTCTAACGTGATTCAAATTCTTAACTTGTCGATTGACGATAAAGATATTTCAACCTGACTTTTCGCGAAACGAGTGGACAAGACGGCCAATGTGGAAAATGAAAAAGTTTTGCTCCTTGGTGAGAAACTTGTTATATATACTCATTTGCATGCAGTTTGTCTAATTACTCATCATTTGATAATTATCTAAATCCCCCTATAAAGCATTACTTTTTGCATCTTCTTTTCTCTTTAACACGTACATATATATACATCTAAATTACATATGTTGAACTTTGTTAGACCTAGTAGGAACAACAACATAAAGTGTCCCTGTAGTCATGTACATTTGAACGACGAACAATTAACCAAATTCATAAAGAAATATGATTCCAACGGCGATAATTACCTCAACAAAGAAGACTTGAAGGAGATGTTCCGGCAGCTAGGCTCCAACGCCCCGAGATGGCGAGCTGCTCGAGCTATTTACCATGCTGATAAGAATGGTGATGGATGTATTGATATGACCGCGGAGTTGGATCAACTTGTTAAGTATGCAAGAAAACATGGGTATACATTAGCTTCTTCTTGTTGTAAGAAGTAAATAACACTAATATACGTGAATAATTTGCATATTTTTTTTGCCTTTCTAGGGTTTTGTAATATGGTAAAATGTTACTATGTCTGTATGGTTTGATCATCATGTTTGTATTTTCTCTTTATGTGAGTTTTGCTATAGGCCTATAGCTAGTAGCATTATATCATCACCACTTGTACAAATGGACTCTTCGATCAAGCTATACTACTATATACTTGTCATTCTAGCTAGAGAGTTAAATTACATGAATTTTAACCAGCTAAAAAATAAATTATTTTTAAATATAAAAAGAAACATATTATTTTTAGTCTAAATATTAGAATTAAGGAAGTGAGGGATAAATGCGGAAAAGAAAAGACTCTACGAGAGATCATTGTCTTCCTAGTCTTCCACATAAAAGAGGAGTGTAGAAATTATTTTTTCTTGTATCGAAACAAAAGAAAAATGATTTTTGATTCTGTTTGTTAAAAATTCCTAGTTTTAATTTCAATTTTTCCAAATGTATTAGAAATCATTTACTCAACACTCATCCCCTTTACGTATAATATCAACTTAATTATCTTATACTACAAATTTTGATGATGAAATAGGAAAATAATAAAACATAAATTTTAACCGGCTAAAATTAAATTATTTTTAAAAATATAGAAAGAAACCTATCATTTTTTAGTCTAAATACACAGACATAAGGAAGCGAGGGATAAATGCGGGAAGAAAAGATTCTAGGAGGCCGGATGTCTTCCTAGTCTTTGACATTAAAAAGGGTGTAGAAAAATTCTTTCTTCTTGCGTCGAAACGAAAGAATAATGATTTGTGATCCTATTTTGTTGAAAATTCCTAGTTTTCAATTCAATTTTTTCAGATATATCAAAAACTCTTTACCCTACACCCATCCCTTTTATGTATAATATCAACTTATCTTATACTACAAAATTTGATGATGAAATAGGAAAACAATAAAACATAAATAGAGTAATTTAATATAGAAAATAAGATTCTACATTAAATTAGTATAGAAGGATTTGCACGCTATATATATCTAATATATTATAGCAGCCAAGAAATTAAGTGATTCCTTTCTTCTAACTTTGAAAGTACCTATAGATACTATTGTTTTTGAATTTTTAATACACACTTACAAATAAAAAAGCATCACATCAAACGAAACAAAAGGAGTATTTTTAGAGAATACTAAAAAGGGCATTAAGTCAATTCTAGGCAGGCAACAACTTAGTATATCATAAACCACACAAGGAAGACAAGTGTTATGAAATAAAATCTTAAAAAAGATAATTGAAATTTTTAATTAAAAAAATACTAGTAAAATATATTTTGCTTTACAGTCACTCTTATCCAGTTAAGTGTTTGAAGCCTGGACCTAGCATTATATATATTCTTCGTGATACACGTTGTATGCCATTCTTTTAATTTGATTCGATTCTTATTAACAGCTATGTCGTTCATCAAATACAATTACCGTGACCAACAAAGGTTGTGGTGCATTGGTGGGAGTACTGTTCCACCCTTAACTAGAGGTCTCAGGTTCGAGCCTTGGGTATAGAGAAAATTCTGTTGAGAGTGTCATCCTTGAATGGACCCTATGATATTTGTCACCTCGAAAAGGGGAAGTTTTTGCAAATTCTGAAACTTGAGTGGGCACATCTGACAAATTCCATAATATCAAGGACTCAATCAATCAAGTTAATCGAAAAATATGAATAAAGTTTCCATAAAAAGATGCTGCACCCACTAGAACAGTAGTTATATATAATCTTAATTTCATTTGTACTTAATTCCTCATCCATCGGAGAATTCGTACTCAAATACGAAAAAATAAAAAATCTTATTTCTAACAAAATTTACAATATGTTGGATTTTTTCCGTCCTAGGAACATCATACGATGTACCTGTGGACATGTACCTTTGACTGAAGTTCAATTGACGAATATTTTCAAAAAGTGTGATTTCAACGGGGATGGCTACCTCACTAAGGAGGATCTGACGGAGGCATTCCGGCAGCTGGGGTCCACTTTCCCGGGATATCGAGCGGGCCGAGCTCTCCACCGGGCTGATAAGAATGGTGATGGGCTTATTGATAAGAAAGAGTTGGAAAAACTTGTAGAGTATGCAAGAAAACGTGGTTATAGGCTAAGAAATGCTTGTTCCAACTAGTAGAAAGAGTTAGTTATAAGTGTATTTTCACTTATAATTGACCTTCAAGATTGTTAAATAAATAAACTTGGTTTTTGTGGGTAATGAGTCATGTAATTGGTAGTTTTCTTGTTGCTTGTCAATTGGTCTTGTACAAGTAGAGATGGATATGATGGTTTTGAGTATTACTAAGTAGGTGTTTGAATATATGAATAGAGTGATATTTGAAAATAAAATAAAGTATTTGAAGTTAAATTGAAAAAATGTGTTTGGAGTGGAAGTTGTAATTTTCTCATGTGACATATGATAAAAATATATATATATTTGAAAATATTAATCAAAATTAACATTTTAACTCTCTAAAAACTAACATGACAACTAATTCGGGATGGAGAGTAATCTAGTTACACGATGATTAAAATATAAGATTTATTTCTCCGATGAATAATAATAAAAGAGTTAATACACGTTTAATAGCTAAAAATAATCAAGTCATTAGTTGGTTATCATCAACACAGTAATTATTTTACAACCTGTAGCATGTTAGTTAATTTGATCAAGCTTTTTACAATTTTACTATTAATTTCTTTAGTAAGCCTGAAATACTCTTCATAAAATGTTATCTTAATTATCTCTTTGTTCTATAGCTATTATTGGTCCTTTAATTATTTATTTAAAATTTGTATATTTTTTAAATAGCTTTAAGAACATTTCGATCATTTTAACAGAAAAAGATTTTATCAGCACTTTTTCCTACCAAACACACTAATTATTTTGTTACTCTGTATTAGTTTCAGCACTACTATTAAAACACGTTACTTAGTTATAAAATCAATTTCAATATCTAAACATATTTTTGAACACTTAATAATGATTATCAACTTTTTTTAATCAGCTAATCGGCGAGCTCCAAAAATGAGAGATTCGTCTAGTAGCTGCCTTACTATCCATTAGGATTAGACTTCAGTCTTTTCGAATCAATTAACAATATAGTATTCAAAGTTGGATCAATATGATCCAAATTTGATGTTAACAAATTTAATTATACTCACTTGTTACACTTTTTAATACATTAACTTATTCCATAACCACTGAAAGTTGCATTATATTTTCTACTATAATAATTTATACAGTTGCGTAAAAGTGAAGCATTGATTTTATTTTTATAAATGTGAGGTCATTTCATTACCTAAGTTATATGACAAAAATTACGTCTCAATCACAAACTAGTTTTATCACTTTATGGCATTCAAAAGTATCGAATATCGTAGCGTTTCTAGTGATGGAAAACGTGAAATGACTTTAGCAGAATTCAAGAATTGGTTGAAGAAATTCGATGCGAACAAGGATGGAAAGATTAGCAAAGAAGATCTCCGAGAGGCAGTCCGTTCAAACGGAGGCTGGTTCCGCCGGATTAAGGTCCATCGGGCTGTTAAATCTGCTGATGCTAACGGTGATGGATCCATTGATGAAGATGAAATCATAAACCTTGCGGAGTTTGCGTTGAAGGGCTTAGGTATTAGGATTGTGTCTTATTAATTTTCAAGTTTACGTGTTAATAATAAGGGATAATAATTATTTCTATTGAAGCTTTAATGGACAGAGTTACTGATAGCCCCCTCCACCACCCCACATCCCGTAATAAGAAACCCACTTGTTTTTCTATAGATCATTTCCCTTCGTACCGAACACACCCTAATGTCATGTCCCAATCCTTCTTTAAAAGCTCTCTTAGTCTTTCTTTTCATTCTCTTGGCAATCCAAGTTCCAAAGGGCTTATTTGAGCTTACAAGATCGTGAAAGATTCGTGAGTAAGTTGTTAGATGCTTCACGGAGTATTAGTAGAAGTCTAAGTCTGTGATACTAAGCTACAGTAGATTTACGTTAGCTTATACAACTAGGCTACCTTTATCGTTTAGTTTCTTTGTACCTGCATATGCAACTTGATCGAAAGTTCTATTATATTACCACTACTTAAAAGTTCTGAGACACAATTTTCTTCCAATAGTTAACAAATCCATCGGCAGCATATAAAAAGAAAAATACAACTACAATGTTAATGTAACAAGCGCGAAATCACTACATTTAACAAACTGTTTATACTACGAAAAGCTTCTATAGATGACCAAAATCTCCACACCTTCTCATGAACTACTACAACATTTTACAAAATCCAACTCATTCGATCGAGATAGAATTTATTTGTAATTTCCTCCGAAAGTGTTATATGCATGAATGCAGAGCAAATGAGCAAAAGTAACTATTGATGCATGCTAGTAACTTCCATGTGCAATATATACAGTGAAGCTATCTTTGGTTAAGCCAAAGAATGAAGCTGTGTAGTTTAGAGTATGTATCAACTCTTTATGCAAATAAAGTAAAAGGAAAGAAAAATACAACAAAGGTTCGTATTGTGAGTCCACTCACACGTGTTGGCAAAACCAAATCCTGTAATTTCAACTTTCAGATGTTTTCTCTTTGCACGCGATATGCAGAGCAAGAAGCTATTCTCACATAGTCAGCCTCCGTAAGCTGCACATATGAACAAACAAGATGAACGATCATTAAAATGAATGTAATGGTTAAAATGCTCTGATGCTCCACGTCAAGATAGCCAACTGTGAGGGAAACAATTGAAACTCAAGATATCACAGATTTCTCTATGCTCTATCAAGTGCTAAATGGTCAAGCAGAAAAAGGGGCAGCCCGGTGCACTAAGCTCGCTCTATGAGCGAGGTAGGGAAGAGCCGGATCACAAGAGTTTATAGTACGCAGCCTTACCCTACATTTCTACAAGAGGCTATTTCCACAACTTGAACCTGTGACCTCCGGGTCACATGGCAGCAACTTTACCACTGCCAAGGCTCCCCTTCTAAATGGTCAAGTATCATCTATGTAAAAAAAGAAAAGCTAAGAAATCCAACCTGCTCACCGAAGACATGGGTGGAAACAAGTCATTAACACGACCATGTAGACAGGAGTATGATATTGTATTTATGTGGCGATTTAGAACAATCTGACCCTGTGCACCATCATAATAATATCATCAAAAAACTGCTACTTGCAAAAGGTCCTTTACAGTTGACTTCTACATACCTTTGAATTGATGGTGAAGATTTTTCCTTCAGGTATTTCAACCTTGAGGTAGCAGATCTCGTCAGTGTCCCTGTTTCCAAAACCAGCATAAAACGGATTCCTACCATAAGGGAACAATGCCTTGATTTCCTGCAATTTGAAAGTCAATACTCAATATTTTAATTATCTATATTTGTTGCCAAAGCTAAGATGACCTAAGATGAATAGCTGAAAGTTAGTCACTAAAACGTCTACACAGCCCTAAAGAAGTTGCAAACATTATTATTCCAAGAGAAAACCTTTGGTAAATAGGAGGGGGGAAATGAAGCACCAAAAGAGAAAGCGGTGTTGCGTTTATTGTGAAAGACGTTTCCCATTCCAAGTTATGATTTCAAGTTTTATCTTATTATACAATCCATCATGTGATTAATTATTACATTAATCACATCTTGATGTTTCTGCACAGCCATATTTTTAAGCGTAGGACACACCAAACAACCCAACTTCTCATCCACCTTAAACAGGAGTAAGTAAATGTAAGTTGTTTATTCCTTTAAATGACAAAGCACTCTACAAGAAGCAGATCATCACTAGGTTGCAGCAATAGTCCAAGGCCTCCCAAGCCTCGCGGCTTTGGCAGGCATGCAGAATTTCTTTGCTTAATATGCTAAAAATACTATAAGGGAAAAAAAATGAATCAAGAATTGACCTGTAAGCAAGCAATTTTGAATTCCTGGGGAGCTCTTCTAACCACTGCAAAAGATAAAAGAGTTAGATGCACCTTTCAATCATACTCTTAGTAAAATCCAAAGCACTTCTAGGAGAATTTACTTCAAATATCCTAAAACTAAATCAGAACTGCAAGCACGGAAGTTGAAGTTGAAAAGTACAAGGAAATAGCACCTTTCACATTTTTAGCTCATTCCCAAAAGCATGAAACTAGCAGTCCACTGAACTAATAATGTCTTACGCATTCTAAATGCTTACTGCTGTTAATACAGTTTGAAGCAACGATCCTTCCTTTTCTATGCAAGGGATAAATAGGTTGTCTACGGCAGGACAGTTACAAAGTGCAAAAATGACTCGAGAATAAGAAAGGACTTAAGAAAATGAGAGTGATGGAACAGTCGGAAAATTTCCAGCAATTGATGCTATGAAACTTCCATGCATCACTACCATTTTCACTGGAGTAGATAATTTCAACTATGAAATAGTTGTTAACACTTCAGGATTAAGTTCCATGTTCAAAGCACTTAAACGAAAGATCAAGCTAATAAAAACTGGAGCAGTAACTGAACAACTGGTACCATGGAGATGTTAAAATATGAGGTAGCGAGATTGGCGTTACAACGCAAATATGTTCAACAAAAATGAGTGGGAGTAAATAATTAGCACCAGCAAAAACTTACTTCTCCTTCAAAGATATGCCTGCATCACCAATTGAAAAATTATATAACGAAAAAGAAAGTGCAACATGCCACTATAAATAAATTTCTAAAAGAAAAAAAATAATTTTGGCCAGGCAACAGATTTATATCAGCTTTTAATTCTACCCAGATGTTGTAGATGATCGTTTTTTATTCTACTTATCATGGTTCACACAAATATGGGAAAACAGAACATTACCAACTCAATTGGATATAGTTTGGAGCAATGAAGAATTAAAGGGCAAACTCTTCACAAAATAAAGAAAGGAATAACCTTCTCTATATAGAGAAAGAAAAAGCCCATCAGGAGATGTGAGAACTGGTCCTTCCGGTAACCCCTTTCCATCCTGCAATTATCGAAAACACAAAAAGATGAAGTTAAATAAATGGATGAGGAGAAAAAGGAAATGTACACTTAAGATAAAATACCTGCATAAGATTAAACAGGAATTGTCTAGTCAGATAGGCCTGTGAAATAGAACGTGCACTTAAGAAAAGCAATTGATAACCGTTCTCCTGCAGCAAGAAGACAACATCATGCACTCTTATCCTACTATCAGAGGAAAACCAAACGATATATTTAAATAGAGCAAGTGTAGAAGCATTTTGAACCTTAGCAGTCATTGCAAAAGTGCAAAATATGTGTTCCCGATATAATGAACATTCTTTTTTCTTTACCAGTACAGTATAAAGAACACTCTTGTACTATAGACCAGGATCTAGTAACAATTTACTTGCCATAACTATGAAATTGGCAGCATACCTTCTCACAGTTAATCTGAATAAACCTCCTAAAAAGAATGAAGAGAAAATGAATCAAGTCTACAAACCTTTATAGCCGATAAGAGATGTGCAACACCTGTCTGTGACCAATCCCTCCCCACCAAAGGCATGAACTGTCCTAGAACATCAGATCTGTTTAATTGAGAAAAACTATCACACATCAGGCAGAAGCAAGGAAAAATATGATCTACATTTATTATCTATGTTAACCAACTCAAACAGAAGTCTAGCATTCTTGTTCACTAAGTTTTTCACTAAGGAGCCAATAACCAACAGGCGAACCAACATAACTTCAATGAGGAGCAAAGGAAACCAGCATAGAAAATTTTAGTGCCCACAGCTTCATTCTAACAAGGTGGACAATATAAATCAATTGCTCACTTGTTTCAATTTACTGTCTCATCCATCAGGTGGTACTAGATATTTGCAGGGAAATGACTAAAGGTAAGCAAGTTGCAATCCATTCTAGAAAGGAACACATCATGTAGGATTTAAGCAAGTGGATAACAAGAAAAAAAGAGAAAGGGGGCAAAAGTAACTAGAAATGACAGTTATCTGTTTCTATGCCATGTTTTGATGGAAACACACAACGTAGAGTCATAGGGTTGGATTCTATCAAGAAGACTTGCAGCTACATTTAGCTGCTCCAAAAGTTAGAACATAGGAGCCAAACCAGACACATCAAGTGTTTCATTGACTCGGCTAAATTTCATCCCTATTGGAGTCTGGAGACAAATGAAGAAGGGCCAGATCCTTCATTCCTACCTTCTGATAACTATTAACTTCAAGTTGCACTGTCAGATAACCCCTATTTCCCTATAGAATGTTTCAAGGTCATATAGTATAAACTATGGTTGTGGTTGCAACATATAAATGGTTGGCAGTTTGCACCTCTCATAGTAATTACCCACCTTGGTGTAAAAAAGATTGTCTTACATTCTTTTCCAAAATAGCATCCCCTGTCCTAGATAACAAATTTTCTCTTCAACCATTAATTACTTTTTGAACACCACTATTATTGCTAAAATAATCAAAACAAAAGAAAAAGAATATTGCAAAAGTTAAAGAGGACCCACTTTCCATAGGTGCATAAAAAATAATTAATCCTAAGCTGATACTCTTACACCTCATAATGTCTCACTTTTGACCGAAAGTCAAAGCAATATTGGACATATGATAACATGTACCACTTCAAGATCTAGAAAGTAGATACTACACAACAATACTACAAGTTGGAGCTCTTTCCCCCCCAAAATATTGAAATGATCAAGAATATTGTGATAAGAAATCAACTCTTGAAAAGCATCAAATGACAATTTTTTGGGGGGAAAATCAAGAATAACAGAAGTACTACTATGATATAAAATGCACTATTTGAAGGTTTCAGTTCCGGCATAGATCATAGAGGGAGAGAAGGCGAGCACGATGTATCTTAACAAAAGTATTTGCTTTCTCCATGAATCACAATCAATACCTAGTTTGATGGACTTGGGAATTGATAAATTTCAGCAATGTCTATATCAAAGCTTGTAATCATAATGTGCCTCAGAAGGGTTAAGAATCTCCTAATCCTACAAAGGATGGATCTTGAATTGAAGTCTTAGACAACCATGGGTCATTATCAGATTAAGTTCATAATTAGTTTATGACTGGAGTAGGAGGCTTGGTGTGCAGTAAGTGACATGAGCTTTTTCAGCATTGATTCTCGTAGTTTTTGAATTCATTTCTAGTTATATTACCATTATGTGCAACTCTATGCAACATTTAAGGAACAAAGTCAGTGGTAAACATAGAAAAAGCTCCAAGTTTGAGCTCCAAACTGCATCTTCAAAGTTCTCTTTCAAAAGTACAAAAGATAAAAATCTCAACTTCATATCTAACTGTAAACCCACTTTTCTCTATAATTAATTATGTATCAACTCTACTCTTAATCTCCCAAGACAAACTAAGAAAATCTAAAAGGGAAGAGTGGATACTGGACTCGTGTTTAAACACATCTAAGTGCATCATGTTAAGGTTCATCAATTAAGACCACCTTTCATCCAATTATAAGACTTTCGGGCATGGAAATGAATCAAAAAGCTAACTCTGAGAAGAAAGCAGTTTAGAGCCAAAAGAAATGTAATCAATAAAGTTGATGTCAGTTCATGTAACAGAGACAAGTTGATACCTCTGACCTATACAATTAGATAACGGACCACCAATGCACCCACTTGCACTTATTAAAAATTGATAATTGTTAAATTCACTATGATCAAAGTTGAACACAATAGCAAGTCTTGGACACAACAGCACATAGAGAGAACAATAACGGCAACAATCTATATTAGAAAATGAATCAATTTTACCTAGTAATTGTTCCATCAACATCAGAGATTACAATATTTGCGTCCCATCTCCACAAATATATACGTGCATCAACCTGAAATATACGAACCTCAGACAAATTATAAGCATGCATTTGCATACACACCAAAAAAGGAGATGTAATGAGAAGAACTGTCAGCAAATGACCTGCTGTTTCGAGCATGTGAATACAACCACATTCTTTCCCTCCTTCAGATTCAAAGTTGCAAGTTGTTCAGATGTTCGAGTAGTTAAAGAGTATCCATTTTCCATTTCCCGCTCCCTTAGGAAGTATGCCTGCCCTCTATTATCTAAATTCATACGAAAACCAGCTTCAACGCCATTAACACTTACATTAACCACGTTTTCTCTAGCCTTCAAAACCCCCTGAATCTTCCCAAATCGAACATACCAAGGAGTTGATTTCAAACTACCATCTGGCTGCCTCACCACAATGATATCAACAGCACCACCAAACGGATTTAACGTCCCAGAAACACTACGCACCCCTCTACCTATGTAACTACCTATCCTCCCCATAGTACTCATTCTCTTACAACAACAACATCTACGCCTCTGTCCTAAACAATTCGAGTTCAGCTATATGAATCCTCACTAACCACAATACTCCGTTTAAATCATCTAATGTCAATATTATGCACATACATACAAGAAAATCTAACAAGCTTCCCACAAATAACAAACCCAATTCACCAAGATTGTATTTTTTTTTAGCTCATATGCTACAATTTATTGATCCCCTCAACCAAATCTTTAGATCTTTCCCATAAAAATCCAATCTTTACTTGTTTCCCAAATCTTTTTCTCTTGCTCACGTATTTGGATTCTAACAACAAATGATCAAAGAACATTAATTGATCAAGATTCAAATACAGGTAAAGATAGGCAGATAAATGAAGAAAAACTAAAAGATCACATATTTTACAAACAAAACCTAAATTTGCTGAAACCCCAACAAATCAAACATAAAAAACAGCAAATAAAATGGGAGGAGAAATTGAAATTGCTTTCTCAGGCTCACATATTCTCTTTTAGTTTTTGGTCAGAAATCAAGAAAACCAAAATCTAAAAGAGAATCATAGTTTCGGAACCAAGCCGTCAAGAATATTTAACGTTGAAGAATTGTTTGCTGAAAGAGCATAATATTTATTTTATAAAATAATCCGAATGTGCTCCACTATAATTATTTTGATAAGAGTCCAATAAGACAACACCGCTATTGTGCCTAATATATTTAGGTAACTATACAAAGTCAGACTCGTACTTAGGTAATTACTCATATATATCTACTATATAGAAATGTCATCCCTTGGACGACCACCGCAATAAAAATTGTACAATGAGCTATATTAATTGCACTTTAAAGTGCTGTACTATGTCATTACGTGTCAATTGGAGTCTGAATGGTCACTCCAAGTGGGTACCACAGACCAACAAAGTAATTTTAGAATTATCTTTTTACTATCTTCGTTCTAGAATTATCTTTCCACTATTTTCATTCTAGAAATTTCCCAGAATTATCTCTTTCAATTTGTTTCCGAGAATGAAAATCAAAGAGAGAACAAGGAAATTCTCACAAATTTTTGCTTCGTCAACCATACATATCGAGAGAATTCGTGACCTCATGTCTACATTCAAAGCTTAGTTAAAAAGGTACCAGTTGCAACTATTCAACTCTTGCTAATTACAAATGATAGAGAGAACAAGAAGAAGGAAATTGAAGAGGGAATTTCGGCAGAGACAGGTAAATCTCTCTTCTTTGTTGTCTGATGACAATAGTATGATATTGTGGTGTATTGATTTGACTATTGACTTCTGTTAATGTTCATAAAAGTTCTCTTTAGTCGTTATTGTGTATACAACTGTTTTCTTTAGTTACTGCTTAGTTAAATTTATCTTTAGCAATCTTAACGGACTTACATTCATTGATCTCAGTTGAGTGTTATATACGTAAAGTCACTTGGTCAGCCGGAATTGCTTGACCTAATAGTACAGCCTTCTTCTGAAGATGTTAATATGGATAATGTTGAGGATTTGAGGCCTTCAAAGCGAAAAGTCATTTATAATGAGGTATATTTAACTGCTTAATACGGTTTATTTAAGGGATTTTTTTGGGTGCTGTTTTTAAGGCTATAACCTCCTAAATTACACCTGTTGTTCATGTTTTCTATAGCATAAGCACATGTGTCAAAAATAAACAACAGTCGAGCTTTTGCCTCAAGAACAGTGGCACGAGGTGAAGTCTTTGGCATTAGCTGATAAAGGTTTGTCCACTTTTTTTTTTTTAATGAACATGGTTTTCTTTTATATTGCAAAATTGACCTACTTTGCTTTAAAACTACGTTAAATGGTCTAGATTTGTCCTCTATTAACAATTGGATCATCATGATATGGACTTATTGACTAACTAAAAATAATAAAGAGTAATGAGTATCTGATTAAACTAATTAGCACTATCATTTGCCACATTTCTAATATGTGGCTTAAATCCACCCCTTTTACCTTCCCCTTAACTTTTTACCCGACGTCCGTTCAACCTATCAATCCTTCTCCATCCACCATCGTCATTGTTGGCCATGGTTATGGTCAAGGACAACAATACCGTCAATATGTGCATCCTGAGTTTTGAATATATCTCTTAATTTTGTTTTGCCAATTTTTCTTTCTCTTTCTTATTCTGCTTCTAAGGTTTATGTTTTGTAAATTTTTGCATCATGTGGTGGCAGCTAATATATCCTTATCTAGAGTTGGATACAAAGTATTACGATTTAGGAATATTGAACCGTGATGCCACTGACGACCAAGTTACTGTTGAAAGTGCCGAGACAACTCTGTAGTAAGTTCGATTAATTGTTTTTCTTACATATTTCCATCCGTTTCACACTTAGAGATTCACTGCTTTAGGTGATCATTTGCTGTTTTTTTTTTCTCCTTCAAAATTGATGTCAACTTATAGTTTATAAAAACGATCAGTTGAAGTAGATTAATGTATTAGTTTGAGAAGTTAGCTATCTTTGTGTTGTTGCAAATGCTTCTGTATTTCACACCAAAGCTAGCATGTAAGCACATCTAACTTAAGTAGATGGATTGAGGAGGACAAAGGCTGAATTCATGTACTATGCAACTTACTACTGTAGTTATCTTAAGTTTTTTCTAAGCAAAAGGACAATTTTTTTATTGCATCTATAGATTTTATTGAAATTTCTATAAAAACTACTCTGTTGTTCTGTTTGTTAACTTAACAAAAATTCTGGTCTTAGTTGCGCGGACTCTTCACTTTTGATGCCGCACCCGTGTTGGATTCTCCAAAATTACACTATTTTTGACGAATTCGACACTCACCCGCTGTTTTTGAAGAGTCTAAGCAACATAGATTCTGGTAGAATTGTTTTAGTTGCAAAAAAGATAGAAAAATACTTTTATAACAATTTTTTTTAATCTCCAACTCGGGAGAAGTATTTGGTATAGACTACATCATAAATATGCTTATAAACTGATTGTAAAAGTATAGATCGCAATTCAGAATAAAACGATTTGACATTTTACTTCGCAATTGATTTAGTTTTTTTTTTCATGAAAATTATAATGTTCATGAGAATTTTGATGTATTTCAATTGTAATATTTATGTTATGTGTCTAAAGAACATATCGGCACTTGATTAAAAGCTTACAGGATTCACATTGCACCGACTTTGGAAAATCTTAGTATCACTTCACAAACTCCATGGAGAAAACCTTGAATGACCATGATGCTGCATTGAGTAAGTGTTTGCTCTTTGTCATCTCATGTTGTTCTGATTCTTGATATCAGCATATCATGTAAGCTATTTCTATTCAAGAAAAATATATGCATCATATTTCTGCAATCTGAATGGTGTTAAACTAAATTAGCCGCTTATTTTGTTTCAGTTTGTGACCTAGTAACTTTGTGGCTTAAAAAGGCACACATTCCATGTCAAATTGCTAAATTATACAAATTGAGTATTTTTGTTCTGTTCCTGTTCTTTAATTTTTTTTCCAGAGGTGTTTCCGTTTTTTGATCTGTTCCTATTCATTTATTTGTTTAATGAGATTCTCTTGATGGTTCTTTAATAAAGGTAACAGAGAGCTCAAGTTAGTCTTTTCTCTGTCAGATTGGATATGCACCATTGATGTGATAGAAATTTAGCACTTAACTGGTTATATTCATATACTCTTATCTTCTAATGTTCTGCCGCATGAACATCACAGTTTAGGTCTGGAATGATATTTCTACAATATCCACTACTTTATTTTCTTGACTATTGAGAGAAATATGACAATGAAAAGAAATCGGGTATCTTACAGATATATTGGATATGCTCCAATTCCTACGTCCTTTAGTCCAGTGGCCAGTTCTGTCAATGTGCTCTTAGATGGGGAATGAGCATTGAATGAACAATCATCGCACGGTCAATTAGCAAATAAGGCCTTTGCTCAATATCCACAATCTGGTTTTCTCCCTTTTCAATATTCAGGTGCTAACAACCTTGGTATTCCAAAGGCTCAACTTGAGGCCCATAAGATATTTTTACAGCAATAAATTGAGGTATAAAGTTTCTCTACTTGATTGATATCTTTATTTATCATGCCTCTGTTATACATTTGGTATTATTCTACAAAAGATTTGGTAAATTTCAATACACAAATCAATTCTACATGCATGAAATTTTAAGTGGTCAATTTAAATAGTAGACTAAGGTACATCTGATAACCTAATTGATCTTGTCAGATCAGTTGTACACTATTTATCCTAGAGTATTTTCCTTTGGTATTTTCTCAAGTAATTTAGAGCTCACACGGCTCCTGATTGGTATTTACGGTTCATTACTTTGTTTTGTGGACAATGATATGTAGGTAGAGTTCAATATCACAATATGGATTGGAATGTTAATCAGAGATTGTATTACTCCCTCCATTTCAATTATTTGTTTTACTTTTCTTTTTAATCCGTTTCAAAAAAAATATCTCCTTTTTGACTATTCTTTTTTAATTTTCACACCTGGTGTGTTTAAGATCAACAATATTAAAAGATATTTCAGTATATTCTACCTATCTTTAGTTTAAGACCATATGATTCAATTTATTTATTTTTTACTTTTAAAAGCTCCGTGTCAAATCAAAATCAGACAAACAAATTCAAATAGAGGGAGTACTATTTTTAGACAATTCTTTTACTCTTCCTTTTTAATCTCTTAGGGAGATAAAAGAAACAGATGCAACAACTTTTCTTAACCATCGACTATCCCTACTATTCCCTCTCTGTTGCAATGGCAAACTTTTTTGCCTCTTCTCCAACAATCGCAACTGGTACTACTACTAAATTTAGAACTTTCATTTCCAAAATTTAGCTTTAATGTCGAAGATTCTCAACTTTGACGGTCATTTGCGTTTCTTTCTTAAAGAAATAATTGGGTATTGAGTTATCGAGGAAATTTCTTAACTTAAGATATCCTGTATAACAATGGATATATTTCACTATTTATGTATCCATCTTATAATTATTTTCTTTTGTAGTCAAAACTTGTGCAATAACTGTGACCATACTTTTTGTCATTTAACTCCTTAGATCCCTAAGGGAACTGGACAGTTTACTTACACAAAGCCAAAGAATAGAGACTTTGTACAGTTGCGGAATTTGCTTGACCCCTTTTACATGGTTGATACTTTTAGCTTATAACTAAACAGAACCGGCAGAAGGTGCAATAGTCAAGAGTTAAAAAGAATGGTAGGAAATGTCGTTTATTTATAAAATTCTTGTTCTTAACATCCTCCCTCTAGACCATTTTCTTTGGTTTCCCTGAAATATTAGAGCCCGTTTGGATGGGATTTTAAGTTGGTCAAACTAACTTTTAAATCAGTTTTGGACTTATTAGAGTGTTTGTCAATTAAAGAATAACTTAAAATAAGTCAAAAGTAACTTAAAATAAGTTAAAAGTTAAAAGTAGGGTGCCCCCTACTTATTTTTTTTAACTTATAAATCATTCTACTTTGACCAGATATATTACTTTTTTACCCTTAATTCTTTTATAATGTTAACAAATTTAAGGGCATTTCAGATATTTTGATAAAAAAAGTGACTTTCAACACTTTTTTGCCAAACACATCAAAAACACATAACTGCTTATTTTTAAAATAACTTTAAAGTAACTTTTTAAAAGTTATTTATTTTAAGCCAATCCAAATGGGCTCTTAGTCTATGTGTAAGGCTAAACAGGTTCATCAGATTTTATTTATATGCATTTATCGAACACTTTGTGAAATTTTGGCTTAAAATAACATAATATTGAAGTGTTCTTTGGATGCTCAGTTCTCACGCTTATGGTTCTACAGGTACAGTTTATGGAAAAAAAAATTGTAATTTAGTATTACCATCATATTTTATAAGTCCTCAATTAGGATGCGTTATTATGGTTTTCCTTTTCTTTTTTGAGCAAAAAATCGACTTACTTATCTCTAGATTTCTTTTTACGACTTTGTTTTCTATGAAGGCAACTACACAAGATTAGAAATGACAGTACAAGTGACCTACAAATACATTGATTTATATGCGTTGTTATGGTGATCGAAACATTTTAAAGGAAACGAGATAAGACTTAAAATTACATTAAGATTGGTTCAAAAAATGTACAATTGTTTACATAGTTTCTGCCTCTATTTAAACTTTGGTAGACTTCTTATATAGAAAATGTCTCATAGAAATTCTATACATGCTAAGATTAGGCAGATTTTGTCAGATTACTCAATTAGAGCGAGCTACATTAGACTTGACAAATGCCTAAGTATCTAATTATCTCTGTTTTGTAACATCTTTATTGCATTGTGCAGATCTTATTGTGATAAGGACGAATAATTTCTTAAGTATCATTTTTGTTTTTGATGTGATAACGTTAATGTATGGTCTTAAGAAATACAAATATTATGCTTCAAAACAATTAATGTGTAACATTATAGTGCCATGGTAGAAGGCTAATGAGCTAGAGGTATTGTTAAAGAGTATTTTGAAAGTATGGTATATATATCGTGAGAATATAGCTAGCTATAGAGGTTTTGTGGCCTTACAACAGAGATCTAGCAACACATTTATGCACAGATCATTGGTGTTGGAGGTATGTTAGATTGTGTAGAGCTAAAATCTGCTCCTTTTTTTTTTATTGCAGAAAAGAGACATTGGCTTTGAAGAGCTAGGTTCTCTTTTTTGTTAGGTCTTCTCTTCAATGTTGTAGAATATATATATATATATATATATATATATATATATATATATATATATATCAGTATAAGGTTCAATTGTAGTGGTTTGGATATATTAGTCAATTCTTGGTTTCTTGTTCCATTTTGAAATAAATAGTGTCAACTATAAAAGTCAGCATAAGAGTGTTATAATTTTATTTCTCTGTAATTACCATACCACTACAGTCTACAAAGTCTTTATGTTTCTTTGCTTGAATGTTACTCTATACTACAAATGTACCAAAATAATAGACATTTTTTACTTTTGTAAGAATACTGATGTCTCACCCTAGAAACATGTCTGTCTCCAAGATAATTTTTTGTCTCTTTGATTCGAACCTCCATTCATTGTCATTAAATAACAAGATCCTAACCAAAACTTTCATTCTTATATCGTTTGACATTGGTAAATAGTATGAACCATGGGGATGGTAATCTGATGTTTTGGATGGATTTTGCATTGTGTCTTACCAGCTTCCTGTACAACTGTTGTTTGAGTATATAAACAGATACATATTGTTTAAAGTGGGAAAGTCTAGCTCAGATAAGATCAAAACAGAAAGGCTGCTTAATTTACTCTGGAAAGAAAAATATTGTACAAGCTGTTGCAGTTCCAATAGCACCTTCACCCTTAGAAAAGGCCATGGAACGGCTTTTCTATATAGTAGAAATTAGACTGTTGCATTTTATACTCATTATTCATCTATATGTAAAAACTATCACTTTCACATTTTTCTCTATTCCAGGTTGCACGAAGACACAGTTTGACAGCCTGTTTGGAAGGAGGAGTTTGATTCAGTCCCTGCTCTGAGGAAGGCAATTTTATTAAGCTACAAACCTATTAGATCTTGGATGTCTGTAGCTCACTGGTATGCCATTATAACTAATCGTTTTGCTCTGAAAATAGCCATATTTTATAATTTCTATGGTTTTTTTTTTACAACTTAATTCTTATGTCTATTTTGAATCTTGATTTAGGTGGCTCTATCATTTCAATTCTCGTGAGTACTTTTAGAATGGTTCATCATACAGCACCCTACATACCCTTCAAAACTTCTGATGAGAACATTGTTGCGGAGTGCATTGCTGCTTCTTTTTTTCCTTCTATTTTTCTGTCTAATTCTTGATCAGTATGAGAATTGATACACTCAGCTAATAATTTAATTTAATCACTTGTAATATCAGAACTTAATATGCAAAAACCAGTATCTTTCTTCATTGTAATATTAATGTACTTTATTTAATTGATATGGTCTTCAAAGCATAAAAAGAATTTAACCACTTCAAAATAAATTGTTGGGCCCGTGGTGGCATGGGCCATACTTATCTAGTATAAAAATAAAATGGGTAAGTAACCGATGAAGAATATTGATCGAGTTGATTGAGTATATAATCGGTCAAATAGGGGTCTTGGGTTTCAAACTCTTATATGTTTTATTGATCGAGCTTATTGCATAAGATGTGTCAAGTCTAATGTGTTTACTTTTTTGTGTGTGGTTTGCAGATTATTGTATCCGAATAAAAGATTATTATATTCGAGTGAATTTTACGCCCACTTAAAAGCTAGAATTATGAATTCCATGTAAAAAAAATTTAAAAAAATGAGCATACTAATAAGGAAAAACACGGTGAAATTTTTTTAAAATAAAGTATACTTGAAGACTTGAGAGGACAGAAATTGAAGATAAATAGGAATGGCAAATGAAGCGGCATGGTTTAGTATGGATTTTAGGTTATGTGGGGTGGGGTAGGGTAGGGTAGATTTTAGGCTACAGCTGAGTTTAAAATAGATATTTTTGTTAGGCAGAGTGCGGATTGGAGGATTGGAGGATTGGAGTCTTCGCGAATTTATGAGGGTTTGTCTTGGAATTTTTGACCAAATTAAGCCATTATTTAAAGTAATTTACCAAAATAATACGTTTTTTTAAATTTTTACAAAACTAGTATAAACGTATTTCACAGTAACGTTTTAGGGTATAATTTATTTTTTAAAAATTTAGCCGTGTGATGACGGCGTTAAGTTGAGAAACGTTACTGTGAGTAACGTTTTACGCTAAAAACGTTACTCATAGTAACGTTTTATAATACGTTACTGTGAGTCACGTTTTACACCTAAAACGTTACTCACAGTAACGTTTCTTAATAATCCAACCATGGGACATCGAATCCTGCAAATTTAGAATCGAATCCTGCAAATTATATATACTAATAATTTGTACTCTAAAAGGTTATTTCTTCGATTAATAAGAGATAATTTGTGTATACTGATTAAAAAAATTATCTTATAAAATTATTACACTAAAATTCATAAAAATATAGATTTGTTGTTTTACCTGCAAATTATATATTCCCTCTATCCCAATTTATGTGACACATTTCGGATTTCGAAATTCAAACAAGTTTATGTTTGACTGCAAATTTTTCATATATTTTAAAAATAATTTGAATTATTAATAATTGTGACTTATAGTACTTTTTACGTAGTTTACAAATTTATAAATTTCATTTTAGGAAATTTGAAGATTCCATTAGCAATTATCGGTCAAACTTAAATTGTTTGACTCTTGAAAAACGAAATGTGTCGCATAAATTGGGACAAATATGTTATATTAATATATAATTTGTACTCTAAAACGTTATTTCTTCAATTACTGGGAGATAATTCGTGTATACTGATAAAGAAAATTATCGTATCAAATTATTACTCTAAAATTCATAACAATATAGATTTGTTTTACAAAATATAGTTATATTTGCAGGATTCGATTGTAAATTTGTAGAATTCGATGTTACGTGATTTGATTCTTAAGAAACGTTACTGTGAGTAACGTTTTAGGTGTAAAACGTGACTCACAGTAACGTATTACAAAACGTTACTATGAGTAACGTTTTCAGCTTAAAACGTTACTCACAGCAACGTTTCTCAACTTAACGCCGTCAGAAAACAACTCACTTTAAAAAAATAAAATATACCCTAAAACGTTACTGTGAAGTACGTTTATACTAGTTTTGTAAAAAAAAATTAAAATGTATTATTTTGGTGAATTGCTTTAAATAATGGCTTAGTTTGGTCAAAAATTCGTTTGTCTTGCACGATTTACCCTCCCTTATTGACAAAACAGAATATATGTTTTCGAAAACTATCGTAATTGCTTAAAAGGGAAATGAATCAATTATATCGAAAAGGACTGATTATACTCTTTATATTCATATAAAAATATTTCCAGCATTTTTTATATGGTTCAAATATAACTTTCCTTCGTTATAGTAATGAATTTATAGCTAAAATATGGAGCACGTAAATTTATGATTCCTTTATAAAAGGCTAAATATTGCACTTGATTGGATATTGAGTTATTTGCGAGGATCAATTCCCACCGCTCCAACCCATTTTATCCTTTCCCTACACTTGTTCTTCCAACCATCGTTTATCCTTGTTGCCATGGGACAAAAGAATTCTTCTTTGCTTTTTCAGGTGAAAAGTACAGGATTCGAGTCCGTTTGGATTGACTTAAAAAAAGTAACTTTTAAATCAAAAATAAAAAGTCAAACTTAATGATTATTAAGTCAAAAAATAAAAAGTAGGGCGAGGCCTACTTTTGATTTTTGACTTATTTTAAGTCATTTTTTATCTTGCCAAAACTTCCTAACTTATTTTAAGTTATTTGTCAAAAAATAAAAAATAGGGGGAGGCCTACTTTTGATTTTTGACTTATTTTAAGTCATTTTTAACCTTGCCAAAACTTTCTAACTTATTTTAAGTTATTTTTTATATTTGCCAAACACTTCCAGAAGTCAAAAACTGACTTAAAAGTAGGTTCGTTGAAGGGGAGAGTTTAACTGAGGCGCAGCCCCACTTTTTTGCTCGTAACAAGGAAGAGATAAAATGGAATTATTTTCTAAATGGGAAATAAAGGAATAAAAAAAATTCTCTATAGCCTCCTCATTTTGATATGAGATGTATAATGTGTTCAAACTCATCCTATAGTGGAGAATCTTATCCACCAATATTCTCTCTAGACCATTTGAAGATGAAAATTTAACCAATTTCAAGGACTAAAGCCTATGTTCCTCAAACTCTCTAAAAATATTGTTGTACCCGTATTCGGCTCCTTCAAAAATGCATTATCCTTTTGAGGTCTGACAACACGCATCCGTTGAGATTTTTAAAGAATCTGAGCAACATAACTTTTATACAGAAAAAATTACTTCAAATGCTGATCCAATATTCTGATGTGTGTTATTCACAATTCAACCTTCATACAGTTTGCCTCAACATGTAAGCCAAAGATTCTATAAATTACCAAACTACTACAAAATCTACACTTCCTCATTAACATATACTAATAGTACAACAATTTACAAAGTTCAACTCGTCTTGAAGGAGTGATGTGGAACGTATTTCGTACTTTCCTCCCATAAGTACATGTATGGCCAAGCGAATTGGCTAGTCTATGATTGATGAGCAGAAAAACAGAAAATTGAGTACACAATTCTCTTCCTCCAGGATGACGGATATAAAACAATAGTGTATATACACTAGTCACTTCCAAGTCCAATATACAGATACAATGAGCCTTATCTGTGGTTCAGCCAAACTTGCCGCGTATTTAAAGTATAGACACGTTAGCCTTTTGCTGCAAGAAGTTTTTAAAAAATGTAAAAGCATACACATTAGACCACAGACTGTGTTCGGAATCTACACTTGTGTAACAAATTCCAGTAATTTCAGCCTCATAAGTTGAAAACATAAATAAAGGTTACCTGAATCTTACATAGGCCGTGGGGGTACCACCCCTGAATCTCAAAAAAATAGTTCAGGATGGACTCTGCTAATTTTCAATCATATAAGGAGGCGGAAGTCGCCAGAAATTCCACACATTAAAATCCTCCTGAAGAAAAGTGAAAATTGTTGAGCAAGAGTAAGATTATTGAAGCTTCAGGACAGCATTGGATGTACATGAAAGCAGCATTTGACATGGTGACTTGCGCCTACTTCATAACCCGAAAGAGTATGGGATATGATCAAGCAAGACCCTGACTAAACGGCAGTCAATGATCCATTTACAAACAAAAAATAAACAGCATAAAAGTTCTCGTCCCGACTCGAAAATGCCATTGTCTAAGGATGTTTCAGAATCCAGAAAACTATTTCGCACATGGGGAATAACCATAATCTGAATTGACAACTGACATTATTTGCAGATGCCAACAACATACCTAGAGTAGTCCCACAAAGTGAGTCTGGGGAAGGTAGAGCGTACTCAGGCCTTACCCCTACAAGTAGAGAGGTTGTTTCCGATAGACACTCGGCTCAAGAAAAAACCGTCCAAAGCAGTTCAAAAAGAAGTAACGAAAGTGAAAGCACTTGGAATACTAACTACAAAAAAATAATACGATAGTCCAAAACCATATGATGAGACCATACCACATTTCCTAAACCAATATGGGAAACCCTAACACCACAACACACCCCGCACTTGACATCCGGTACGTCAGTAACATAACTTCAGGACCCAACACTGCGAAATACTACAACAGTGACAGGTCTGGCTCTGGTATCATGTTCAGAAAATTAACATAGGGCTTAACTCAATCACAAAAGCTAGATCAAATGATGAAAATTGTCCAAAACCATACAAAGAGACAACCAATTCCCTCAACCATTGTGGTACACTCTTAGCATTTACATAGAAAAACTGGTTTAGCTTAAGCTGATAATGTTAGTACTTTTACAGTAGTGAGATGTGCTAGTTATCCCTTATTCGATTTTGATTTTGTAAGTTCAATAATAAAAAAATGTCCAGCCAAGCGAAGAGGACCAAAGGTTCAAAGTTCCTTACTTTTCCATTTTCTTTGCCCTGTACGCGGTTTTAACTTTCCAAAAATAACATTTCAAGTTTCAGCACTATTAGGCTCTATTACCAGTACCAATTTAATAACTTCTAGACTTCACTTGTTGTCCATAAAAACTTTCCAGCCAAAGGAAAGAGTCCCAAGGTCTTACCCTTTTCCTTCCTATAATTGGTTTAATAATTTAGAACAGAATTTATCCAACCCTGTCACAGTAGAGAGAGTGTTCTAGGAGGAGACACTCTTCAAAGTGTCTGCTATACAAAAAGATACCGATAATGAAGATATAACAACTACTATGCCTCAATCCCAACCTCAATGATGATAATAATCATTTAAAGAAAAAAGTAACACTGCAGCAAGAAGGGGCACACCAAATGGCTGCTCCTTGGCTACAGGGCCTAGCACAACATTGTTTTGAAACAAAAATGATAACAAGTCAAGAATTTTGAGCTTCCACAGGAGACAAGGTGAAAGAACTTGAGTGTAGTAAACCTACTGTACTTCTAGTTGGGGTTTAAGTCTCTAAATAAGGCAACGTGTTCATGACTAGACAAGATGGTGATTTATTAAAGTAAACATGATGCTGGAAGTGAATCTTATACTCCAGTTCAAGAAAGCTAATTATATCCTACATTCTTTGCAGAAGGGGAAAAATTGAAGCATGAGATCACATACTTATCTTCACTCTGTTACGTTCTAATGATCCAAAATTCATAGTTAGAGAAGGGGAAAAATCCAACCTGCTCACATGAGAGAATGGCTGGAAACATGGCAGTGGCAAGACTATGAAGAGAGGTATATGATTTTGTGTCTATGTGGCGATTTACAACAATTTGACCCTGTAGAAAATAAAAAATAAGAAACTTTCTTTAACAGAGTTATCTGCAAAAGGCCCTTTCCAGTTGATAGTAACAGTTGGCTATGTACCTTTGGGTTGATTGTAAAAATTTTCCCTTTAGGTATTCCAACCTTGAGATAGCTGATCTCATCCGTGTGTCTGTTTCCAAAACCAGCGTAGAAGGGAAAGGGATTCCTATCAGAAGGGAACAATGCTTTTATATCCTGCAAACTTGACAGTTAACAGGTTATTGATCTGCATTTGTCGCCATAGCTAGATACATATGCTCCACGTTAGTAATTATATCTTCCACACAGCCAGTAATTTTGATACTCCTTGCCCTCAAGAATTTGCATTCTTTGTTATTCCCATAGAGAACCCGAGATAAACAGAAAAATAAAACAAAATACATAAAGGGAAAAAAAAAAAAACCTTTGTTGTGTATATGGTAAAAAATGTTTCCCAAAGTTTCACACTTACTCTTTTTAGCCATTATACCCATCTTGCGATTTATTTGTTTCATCAAAACATTTGATGTTTCTGCACAGCCATATTTTAAGCGACACCAAACAACCCAACTTGTCATCCACCTTGAACAGCAGTAAGATTTCTTAAATAGTAACCAAATCTTAGTGCATCGAGCAACTGGTTTTTACATATTGAGCATTTGGAAATTACCAGTGTAAACAGTGAGTCTTCGTGCATCAAAACACAAAAGCGCTAACTACCCATCTATTACACTTACTCGGGTTGTATAATGTTTACAACTCATAACTCCCTTAATCTAACAAAAAAGAAAGATTGACTAAAGATATAATTGAGTCGTCTTATTTCAGTAAAAAGACAAAAGCACTATACATAATGCAGATCATCAAAGCAATAGTCTGAAAGCCTCCCCAGCCTCATGGCTTTGGCAGATGTGCAAAACTTCTTTTGCTTAAAATGCCAAAAGTTTTATTACGAAAAAAGGAAGTAAATCTGAATCAAGACACTGACCTCTAAGCAAGCGATTTTGAATTCATGAGGAACTCTTCTAACCACTGCAAAAGGTAAAGGATATGCATCTCTCAGTCATAATATTAGCAAAAATCAGAGCACGTCTTAATATTCTAATACTCAATCAGATTCAGACATGCTGCAAGCACGGAGATTGGAGTTACAATGCAGAATAAAATAGTTTCTTTCACATTTTAAGTTCATGCAGTAAAAAAAAAATTGAAACAGCAGCCAGTGAACCAACAATGCCTTTTTGAATGAAACCACCAGCCACTGGACCAATAATGCTTTTTGCATTCTAAATGCATGTTACTACTGATACAGTTTGAGGCACGTTGCCGGCAATGTCATCGAGGTTTCCTTTTATATTGCAGAGTTGTGGAGGTAATTGTCAACAGGATAGCTAAAATCACTAAAACAACTAAATAAATAAAAAAGGACATAAGAACATGAGAGTATGAGAAACGTCGGTAAATATCCAACAACTGATAGCATACAACTTCCTGGCATCATTACCAATTACTATATTCGCTGGAGTAGATAATTTCAATAAAATAGTTGTTACATCTTCAGGAATAAGTTCCTTCTTCAAATGCACTTAAATCAAAGAACATATGAGAGTGGGAGCAGCAATCTGAGCACTCTGGCTCTAATGAAATGTTTTTTTAGAAATATGTGGTAGCCAAGAGTGGGGTAACGGTGCAAGTGCTCATCAAAGAGGGGTGGGAGCAAACAGTAAGCACCGGCAAGGCGGCAACAGCTTACTTCTACTTTAATGCTCTCTACCAGCAACCCCAACTGAAAATTATACAAGGATAAAAAGTGCAACATGGTCTTGTTTTTAGCTACCCAGATGATAATGCATGGTCTTCTTTAATTCCATTAATCATGATTCATTCATAAGAATACGTCAAACAAAATATTAGCAATTCAATGGGATGCACAGTTTGGAACAATGAAAAAATCAAGGGGAAACTCTTCAGAAAATAAAGAAATGAATAACTAGTGACCTTCTCGAAATAGAGAAGGGAAAATTCCATCAGGTGATGTAAGAACTGGTCCTTCTGGTAATCCCTTTCCATTCTGCAATTATCAAAATCAAAAGTAAAAAAAAAATGAAGTCGTATTAATAAGGAGAGAATAGGTGATTACTTAAGCCAAATTTTCTTTTCATCAAATTACCTGCATAAGATTAAAGAGGAATTGTCTAGTGAGATAGGCCTGCGAAATAGCACGTGCACTTAGGAAAAGCAAATGATATCCATTCTCCTGCAGCAAAGAGGAATTGTTTAATCATGATACACTCTTACGCTATAATGAGTTAAAAATGAAAACTCCATCCCAAATTTATGTGGTGGTGTTTGACTGGGCATAGAAGTTGAGAAAGAAAGACTTTTGAGGCTTGCGGTCTAAAACATGTCATCGACATTTGTGTGGCTATAAATCATCTCATTAGGGCAAAATAAGAAGTTCAGAGTCAAATTGTTTTTAAATAAGAAAGTACGAAATTCTTTTTGGAAAGTATGTCTCATAAATTAGGACAAAGAGTAGGTCATCAAAAAAAGTAGGACAAGAAGTAATATATTAACATAGAAGAAGTGTAGAAAAATTTTTGACCCTTCGCAAACAGAGGAAAAGGAACATTCTTAAGATAAAAACTGGGATCGAATGACCGATTACTTGCCAGAACTACAAAATTAGCATAAGCAGCAAGAAGTTTGAATAAATCTCAAAAAAAGGGAAAAAGAGAAAACAAATGAAGTCTACAGACCTTGATGGCCGAAAAGAGATGCGCAACGCCTATCTGTGACCAATCCATCCCAACCAAAGGCATGAACTGTCCTAGAACATCAGATCTGTTTAATTGACAAAATATCGCACATCAAACAGGCACAAGGAAAAACATCTATATTGTTTATCATATATCAACCAGCTCAAACAAAAGTCTACCTTTTTCGTTCACTAAGGAACCAAAGAGTGGAACCAACAGAAGTTTAAAGAGGAGAAAGGACCAGCATAGAAAATTTTGAACCTTAGATATCTAATTTAACAAGTTGGAAAATGTAAACCAACTTCCACCTGTTTCAATATATCATCTCAGGTTATGGGTATTTCTAGTGAAAAAATGACTCAACCTAGAAGAGCTGTAACTTAAATTCTGCCTATAAAAGGAACACTTAGCAAAATTTGCTAGAAAAGGCCTTTTTAATCTGTTGCTGTTCCAGGTTTTGATGGAAAGACACAATATGGAATCGTAATGTTTGGCTTCAGTCAAAAATTCTACGGCTCAATCTACTTGATCCAAGAGCCAGGGGGCACACCAAACTTGTCAATTGCTTTTTGAAATCTGCTAAATTGCATCCCTACTGGATTCATTTCCTTCTTTCTGATAACTATACTTCAGGTTGCACCAAATAAGCTCTATTTTCCAGTAGAATGTTTCAGATGGTGTAAAGTATGGGTGAAATTACATTAATTTTCAGCTTTGATTCTCTATTCAGAAGTTCATTTCTAGTTATATTACAATTTTGCATTTCTCATCTTCCAGTTTCCCTTTCAAAAGATAAAATCTCATTAGTGCCAAAACATCCAATTCATATCTAACTTTTGACCCTTTTTCTCTAAAATAATATAAAAATCAAACTTTATTCTTAATTCTGGTTTGCGACAATCTATTACAGAGGGTGAGCTAGGCTTGTGGAATTTTTCAACAGCTCCAAGTGCATCATGTTAAGGTTCAGCAATTAAGAACATCTCACATCCAATGCTTAGGTAGTTGGACATGGTAAGTGAATCACAAAGTCAACTACATGTAGAAAGCAATTTACGGCCAAAATTGTTACTACTTACTAAAGTTGATGGTTGGATTAGACAGTTCCTGCTTATCAACAAAAAAAAAAGGGGGACAAGACAGATTTTTGTAACAGAACAAAGTTGATACATCTTACCTAATACCCACCAAGGCATACATTTGCACAAATTAGAAGTTAACCATTGTTACATTCATTGTGATCAAAGTAGAACAAAATAGCAAGTCTTGGACACAAAAGCAAGCTCGTACAGAGGATAATATCACGGTTCAAAGGGGGGACAAAATTTACATTTATGAGGACATAAATTCCCAGAGTGATGTATTAAAGAAGAGTTTGGTGGGCAAATTTGTGGCTGGAAAAGGTGAGACTCCAACTCTTACAGAGGTCAGGAAATGGGCAAATAACCTCTGGAAGCAGATTCACGGTCTGAATATTTATGAAATGGGGGAGGGAATTTTCCTTTTTGAATTTGCATCCAAGACCACAGCAGAACAAGTGGTAGAAGGGGACTGGGTGTGGAAGAATTTTCCGGTCAAAATGCAGTGGTGGAGTCCGACAATAGGTACATCGGCGGATTATGGCCGACCCAAATCCACTTGGGTTAGAGTGGTTGGTCTGCCGTTGCATCTCTGGGCACAAAAAACCTTCAAAGCCATCGGTGATTTTTGTGGAGGCTGGGTCGAAACGGAGGAGGAGACTCACCTCCGAAACCATCTCAAATGGGCGAGAATCAAAATTAATGGTGATGGCTCTTGCGTGCCGAAGGAAGTGACGATTGACGATGGCTCTTTCCAATACACGATGCAAGTATGGACTGAAGCTCCAGTGAGAGTGGCTGCCGGAGAAGATGAAATTCAAAGTCAACCTCAGATGGTCCTTACCCAGCAGTCAAGCAGTCTCGGACCAAAGGTTTTGGAAGAGAACTCTGCTTTAGTAAGAGAGGGGTCAGATAAAGCTGCCCAGCCACGTGCTAGGGCTGAGACACGTGGGGAAGCTACTAAAATCCCAGATTTGAATTTGGGCTTGAAAGTATTGTGCAATACAGAATTAGGCCCAAAACCTAGTGTGGGTCTTTTAATGAATGGCCCATCTAGCCCAATTAGTTCAGCAAAACAAAAAGAAGTGGCACATGAAGGGCCCGTGGGGATTAATAAAGGTCTGAGTGGTCTTAAAACATTGGCTATGCAATTCTTAAAAGCCTACGACACCTGGGATACCTCTTTGAAGGAAAAAAGCAGCGAACCCAGCAAAGAACGATCAGGGAGAAGTCACAGATATGCAACTAAAAGAAATTGAGCGAAACAGGCCAGATGAAAGTAAGGGTTTGCGCTCACAGGAAAAAGGAGAGGGTTCGAAGGCCTTGGAAAGTAACAAAGATGAACACAACATTCAAATTCAACAAATTCTTGATGTTGAGCCAGTAACATCAAATATGCCTAGTAACCACAATGAAGAGGAGATTAGGGCATTCAACTGGGTTAACCAGCATATTCTGGAACTTAGTGCCACTTATGGAGTTGCTTTTGAAGGCTTCAGAGAAGAAACCCTTGCATTACTGAAGAGGTTGAATGAAAGGAAGACTGTTATGGAAAACAAGGAAGCAGGAAGTACAACTGCAACACCCAGATCTCGAGGAATTGGAAAATATGACTTGAAAAACTTGCAATCAAATTTAAACCAGCAGGTGGAGGGTTCCAGAACCAGAGGGAGAGTACTTAGCTTAGCCTATAAATGAAGGTAAAATTACTTTCATGGAATGTAAGGGGGATTAACAATAGTTCTACCAGGAATATTGTTAAGAGTGCATTGTTGAAGTGGAAAGCAGATGTATATTGCTTTCAAGAAACAAAGATAAGTAGGGAGGTAGAGAGTATTGCCAAACAATTATGGGCTAGCAGATGGATGAGGTGTGGTTACTTAGAAGTTGATGGCAGTAAAGGTGGAATCCTAATCATGTGGGATTGCAGAATATGGAAGGGAAGCTTAGTAGAGACAGGGCAATTCTCAATCACCTATAGATTTGATGCAGTCCAAACGACTTTTTGTTGGTACCTCACTGGTGTATATGCCCCTCATATTAGGAAGGAGAAATTGGAGTGTTGGGAAGAGGTGGCAGCAGTCAAAGAATTGTGTGAAGGTCCGTGGGTCACATGTGGAGACTTTCACACAGTTAGAGTCATGGCAGAAAGAAGAGGATGCAATAGGATCACAAATGTGATGAAAGATTTCTCCAACTGGATTGAGGAGATGGAATTACATGACCCTCAATTAAATGGTGGGAATTTTACATGGTTCAGAGGGGCAAACCATCACAGTGCAGCAAGGTTAGACAGATTTTTATACTCAATGGAATGGGAAGAAACCTTCAAAAATATAAGGCAGACGATAATGCCTAGAGTGACATCTGATCATAGCCCTATTATGCTACAATGTGGGGATTGGGATCAGAATAAGTCCTACTTCAAGTTTGAGAATTGGTGGCTCAAAGTGGGGTTTCGAGGGGCTAGTTCACAATTGGTGGAGTGAGTTTGTAGTGGATGGTTGCCCTGACTACAAGCTCAGTATGAAACTGAAGTTGTTGAAACAAAAACTCAAAGAATGGAGTAAGCAAGTGGGTGGGGATCTAGGCACTAAGAAAAACAAGTTGTTATCTGAATTAGCTGATATTGATCTGGCACAAGATTCGAGACATCTGACAGAGGATGAGCTGATGGTGAGGGCTACAATCTTGGTAGAGTTGGAAGAACTGGCAAAAATTGAGGAGTCTAGGTGGAGACAGAAATCCAAGATTTTATGGTTGAAACAGGGAGACAACAATACTAGGTTTTTCCAGAGGATGGCTACTGCTCATAAAAGATATAATAATATAGATAGACAAATAATCAGAGGAGTGGAGGTTAAAGAGCCAGAAGCCATTAAGGTGAATATGATTGAATTCTATAAAAAACTCTATACTGAAACAGAGTTATGGAGGCCCTCTTTTGAGTATGTGAACTGTCCTAGAATCTCCCAAGAGGAACAAGAGTGGTTGCAAAGGCCTTTTAGTGAAGATGAAGTGTTAAATATAATCAAACACTGCGATGGTGATAAGGCACCTGGGCCAGATGGATTCACCATGAGTTTCTTCAAAGTTTGCTGGGAGACTTTGAAGGATGACTTGATGCAGACAATTCATAACTTCCTTCCACCAGAAGGAAACTTTTGAGAAATCATTCAATGCCACTTTTGTAGCTTTAATTCCTAAAAAGCATGGAGCAGAAGAGTTGAAGGATTTCAGACCAATAAGTCTGATTGGTGGAGTATACAAAATCATAACCAAGCTTCTCACAGAAAGGATGAAGAAGGTCATGGGGGTCTTGGTGGATGAGCACCAAGTGGCTTTTCTGAAGGGAAGGCAGATAATGGATGCATCAATGCTAGCAAATAAATTAGTGGACTGTAGGGTGAAGCGGAATCTACCAGGAGTCTTATGCAAGCTGGACATTGAGAAGGCTTACGACCATGTAAATTGGTCCTTCCTGTTGAAGATTCTAAGAGATATGGGCTTTGGAAACAAATGGATCAACTGGATTAGGTCTGTATATCTACTGTGAAGTTTTCCCTTATCATTAATGGCAATCCTGAAGGGTTTTTCCAGTCACAAAGAGGTTTGAGACAAGGTGACCCCATATCACCATTCCTATTTATCTTAGCTATGGAGGGTCTCAACTCCATGATCAGGAAAGCAAGTGAGAATGGGTGGTTGCAAGGTTTCTGTGCAAATGCAAATAGGGGAGATGCTTTAAAGATCTCACACCTGCTATATGCAGATGACTCCTTGGTTTTCTGTGGAGCTGAAGTTAATCAAATAAGACACTTGAGGGCCATCTTAACCATCTTTGAAGGAATATCAGGACTTCATGTCAATTGGCATAAAAGTTGTTTATACCCAGTCAACCAGGTTGCAAATATGCAGGTGCTTGCTGAGAACCTAGGATGTCAGGTGGCCTCCCTCCCAACAAAATACCTTGGAATGCCCCTTGGTGCTAAGAACAAAGAGGTGGAAGTTTGGAATGAAGTACTGGAAAGATATGAGAGGAAACTGTCAAGATGGAAAAGCCAGTATCTATCCATGGGAGGCAGAATAACTCATATTAAATCAGTGATGGATGCACTTCCTACTTATATGATGAGCTTATTCCCAATACCAAGAAGTATATAGAAGAAAATCAACAAATCAAGAAGAGTCTTCCTGTGGCAGGGAAATAAAGAGAAGCTTGGGTACAATCTTGTTAAATGGGATGTAGTGACACTAAACAAAATGCAGGGTGGTTTGGGTATAAAGAAGTTGAGCATGCAGAATGTTAGCTTGTTGAAGAAATGGCTATGGAGGTTCTGTAGTGAAGATCTGGCTTTGTGGAGGAGATTCATATCACAAAAATATGGTCTCCAAAACAACTGGATCACTGAAGAAGCAAATGGTACCTTTGGATGCGCTGTATGGAAGACAATCAGAAGACTGTGGCCATCCTTTATCCCCAATCTATCTTTTAGGATTGGTAATGGGGTGAAAACCAGTTTCTGGAATGAACTCTGGATAGGGGAAGAGAATTTGAAGATCATGTTCCCAGATCTTTATATATTGAGCCTACAACAGATGGACACTGTGGCACAGGTATGGAGCCCTCAAGGTTGGGATTTGATCTTTAGGAGGGCTTTAAATGACTGGGAGGTTGATAGAGTAGCAGGATTACTACATACACTAAATGCATTTCCAGGCGTCATTGAAGGTCCTGATACTCCAATCTGGAAAATGCACAAGAAAGGGATTTTTTCTGTGAAGTCTTGTTACTGGAGCTTAAATTCTAATCAGACTATGGAAATGGGGTGACCTTGGAAACTAACTTGGAAAATCAAGACTCCTCACAAGGTCTCAGGTTTCACTTGGTTGGCAATTAGGAAAGCATGTCTAACTCATGAAGTGTTACAAAGAAGAGGTATACAGATTTTCTCAAGGTGTTACATGTGTGGGGAAAAGGCAGAAGTTAACAGTCATTTATTCTTACACTGCAGAACAGCTGTAAATCTGTGGGACATGTTCTTATGTATACTTGGAGTTAACTGGGTAATGCCCAAGACTACTTTGGACTTGCTGAGACAGTGGGAAGGAGTGGGCAGAAGAAGAAGATCCAAAGAGGACTGGTGGAAATGCATCCCAGCCTGCATTTGGTGGACATTGTGGAAGGAAAGAAATGAAAGATCACATGATGGGAAACTTAACAGCATTCAGAAAATCAAGATGAGTTGCTTGAGCCCGCTGTATTTTTGGTGTAAACAGGATTTGGTGGGGGAGGTAGATAGTTTAGTGGATTTTATAGCTCAATTGTAAAGGTTCTGCCCAATTTTTGGCTTTTGAAATTACCCCCTGGGGGCTGTAAATCCCACCTCATCAGGCTTTGCTGATGAGTTTTGATGTGAATATAAAGTTACCTTTATCAAAAAAAACCATCTATAGTAGAAAATGAATCAATTACCTCGTAATTGTTCCATCAACATCAGATATTACAACTTTTGAGTCCCATCTCCACAAATATATGCATGCATCAACCTGTGAAGTAAGCACCTTAGACAAATTATAAACATGGAAGCATCTGTCACACTTAAATAGAAAGAAAGATGTAAAATTTCTTGAAAGTGCTCAAACACAAAAGGGGGATGTAACGGGAAAAAAAAGTCCAAGCATATGACCTGCTGTTTCCCTAGCATTGCGGTCGAGAATGTGAAAACAACTATATTCTTTCCCTCCTTCAGATTCAAAGTAGCCAGCTGTTCAGATGTTGGAGTGGTTAACAATATTTTCTTCTTAGAAATCTTTGGCCTTGGCACATCTTTTTCTCTATCACCACCTGTGTTTTTCGAAATGTTTTTAGCATCAGAATTTACATCTTCATCCATGGACAACCCAGAATTTTTCATGCTTCTTGATCTCTTAAAAGAAAAAGACCATGATCTCCAGCTACTACTACCCAATAAATTAATGGATCTGGGATCTCTTTCTGCAAAGATTCATTTGAACTTGTCAACGATTATCTTGCCTAATTTTTTAGTCCATACAAATAAACTTCTTTTTCCAGCATATAACCCCTCAGGCGATCTAAAACAAAATTAAACTTCAGGTCCTTCAAGGTAAAATTACAGTATCACCAGACCGAATAGAAAAATTATCTGAACATCAAACTATACAAAGATAAAGAGTAGAAAAAGCATCATAATAAGCTTCTAAATGGTTTTAAAAAGGCGCACAATTGTATATTCTCTTACCAATTTCTGGGGTGGCTGAAATATTTTTCACCTCCTCTGCGAACTCAGCAACTTCTGTTGTCTGTGGTACAACTGATGAATGTAAGTCCTCAGGGTTAGAAGGAAAAGCATTATCATGAGACCACATATTGGGTAAAGATCTGCCCATCCGCTTAACTTCATTGTCCTGAACTATTGCAGGAATGTCAATATTGCTTGATACAGTTTTGAGTTTTCTTCCATCTGCAATAATTGGCAGGTCACTTTGGATGGACTTGTCTAGAGTAGGACCAGACTCATAGTTTGGTACTCGATAGTCTTTGATATCAAGAGAGCCTGAAGATACAGAGGGGTAAAAATCTTTTTCCTTATAAACTGAAGAAGTGGACTCCGTGTATCTGGCTACAGTTTCGCAACAATCATCAATATCACCAAAGACAAGGTGCTCTTCCTCCAAGCTTTCTGATGAAGAAACAGCTAATGGGACCAAACTGCCACTAGATTCATTAGGATCACCAAGAGCCCCTGAAGAGGCTCCCAGCTTGCTTGTTGCTTTATCTGTTATGCTAGTCTTCTGATATTGATCTTCAGAGGTTGAGGTGCTTGAACAAGATATGGGTAAAATGCACCCAAAATCTGCTTCTGCAGCAGAGCTATTCAATGAACCGCTCTCGGAGACCAAAAAATGAGAGATTGAGTTTGGATAAGTACTGTTGGTTGTAACCTTGAAACCATTTGAAGGATCCTTTTCAAATAATAAGTCCTCTTCTGGTTGAGAATTTCCCTTTGACATCAAATCATTCATACTGAGCACTGTTTGAGTGTGCATAAGAGCTTCGAGATCACAAGAAGCACACAAGTTTTGAGTAAACTCTTCAGCTGAAACATCCAGCACTGCTGTCGAGTTCTCTTCAGTTTCACAATAGAAAAAGGACTGGACTGCTGCAGTTTCATGTTCCTCCTTGGGAGGACGGCTAACTGTAAAAGATTCATGTTTCTCTATCTCAGGGGAATCCACAAATTTTGAACAGGGACTCGCAACCTCAGATATAAATGTACCACCCGTGGCATCATGATTAACATTAACTACGCCTAGTTCACCTCTGTCACCGGAAATTCTTAAGCTTTCTTCACTACTATAATCTTCAACATCTTGGACAACGGACACTCTTGCGGAATTCTCAGATTCTGAAAACAACACATGTTTACCAGTTTCCTTGACAGACTTCTCTTGAGTTTGAAAGCTTGGATGAGAACCATCACCCTTCTCACAAGCAGGCTCACAGAAATCAAGATTGTCTAACATGTTATCATGTGCAAGAAAACTCATATTAATTTTCTTGTCATTTATTTGCATGTCCTCTTCTTTAACACCCTTTGACATATCTTGGGTAAAAACTGGTATGGCGTAATCTCTATTGTACCTCTTCGGGGTAAGATTAGTAGACCACTTCATTTCTAACAGATCAGCTGCCATTTCAGCACACTTCAACGAGTCTGTCCTCATAATACTGGCATCATTTTCTTCCCCGGGAAGCCTGTCTTTTTTCATCGACTTCCTCCCAAAAACCCTGCCTAAAATCCCAGGTCTTCGAGAATTGGCCCTCACCACGACATCCTCACCGCTCACATTAATCTGAGTAGTTGAATTAGATTCAGCAGCATCATAGTTGCAACTCTTTGATATAGTTGGCCGCTTACTACTGGTTTGCCCATCAGTATCCTCACCTGAGGATGAAGAAGAAGACAAAGAATCCCCATCTTCTATATCTACCTCCTTTATAAAGAAAGCTCGTCCCCTACTATCTAAATACATATGAAAACTAGCTTCAACGCCATTGACAGCTATATTAACCACCTTTTCTCTTGCCTTCAAAACTCCCTGAAACTTCCCAAATCGAACATACCAAGAAGAGGATTTCAAACTCCCATCCGGCTGCTCCACCACTATGATATCTACAGCACCACCAAATGGATGGAAAGTCCCCGAAACACTACTAACCCCTCTCCCAATGTAGTTACCTATCCTCCCCACAGTATCCATTTTTTCTAATATTATGAATATCCACCCAGCAAGCTTCCACTTTACACAGTCTTATTTCCCCATCACAAAATCAAAACCCCAACTTATCAAGATTGAATCTTTCCCCCTCATCATTACATTCCATTCATCAAATTAACTAAATCTCCAAATCTTCACCATAAAAATCCAACTTTTAACAGTTTTCCCAATCTTTACTCTCTATTTGATCACAATTCAAAAAGGGGGAAACGTGTATATACTACAACAATACACAAATTTGCTTAATACCCACTACCCAACAAATCAAACCAAAACCCCATCAATAAAATGGTATCAGAAACTAAACCCAGCTCAAATAATCAGTGCTGAGCTGATTAGGGTCACAAATCAAGAAACCCACAAAATACAAAATACAAAGAAATCATAATTCAGAAACAATAACTGTCAAAGACTGAGCTTTGAAGAACAGTTGATTGAAAAAAAAAAGGCATATTCTTTTTAATATGATTCGAATGTGCCACTGCCATAATCATTTGACATCGCCATCGTATTGAATACTTAGCAGTATTTTTTTATATACTTATAATAATATACAGTATTTACGTAAGAGTACAAAACGTGTAAGTAACCAAATGAAGAATGAAATTACAAGGTGAAATCAAAAGGGTTTTTTCTGTGAAGACTAGATGAACTTACCGGAGAAAGAGAACTGAAATTGAAGACAAATGGAACAGAGAAAATTGAGTACAACGTTAATGTTTGGTATAATTGAGTTTTTTTTTGCAGGGTGTACAATTCTTGGACACGTCATTTGAGTTTTTTTAGAAAAAAAATTTATATGTTGTTTCGTTTTTTTATTTGTATTGGAGTCCGACTAAAATTGAGGTTTGGGCCAGGAAGTCCCACATCAAAGTAAAGTACTCGCTAACAAAGGTGATTCTGTAGTAAAGACATTCGAATCCAAGACCTTTGATTAAGAATGAATGAGTATTTATCACTCTACTACCATTCTTATTGGTGTCATTTGAGTTCAACAATGGTGTGGATAGGAGAGTAACAATTTACGTTTGATTTATCAATTTGACAAAGAAGACATGTTTTTTTCAATATTAGGGCATCAAGTTGTATTTGGTCAAGGCTTCAAAAGTATTTTTTTTTCAAAAAATAAATTATATTTTTAAGTTTTTGAAAAAATAGTTTCTACTATTGCTTAAAATCAAATACACCTTTTTTAACCAAAAAAAAATGGTCAAAAACCTCATTTCTCTAAAATAATTTTTTTAAAAAAAAATACATATTTACCTTCTTGAAAGTTTGATCAAACAGTCTAATGGAAATAAATATTCGGACTTATGATGATTAAGTTGTGAAATAAATTACCATAAGAGTTCCGTAAAAATATTTTAAGCTGTGTTTTCTATAATTAAAATATCTTTTAAAAGATGGTAGTTGATGAACTTATTTAACTTCCAAATATGATAAGTTCAAATTAAATGTGACTACAAGTAGGTGCCTTTCATTTCATTTTCACATCACATAATAAGATCGGACAGAGAATTTGACATAGCATTTTTGGATTCATAATAATCGTCCATTTTCTTCTTAATAATCTTCTTAAGTTCTAGAATAGGCTAATATTAAGCCAAGTATTTTATAGCCTTTTCTGAATTTATTTTTAATTTATTATGTTCACATATTTCTTTTTTCTGAATATCATGAGTCATTTTAAATTGTAAATTCAGGCAAAAAATGATACTACTATATTGCAACGTCCAATTTATTATACACCAAGAAAATAATCCATGTTGATCAACATGTGTTCACGTGATTATTTCTCATTGAACAATATAAAGTCTATACTTTGAAGTAATTCGATATCATTCATATTTGCATTGAAGTTCAATTAGATTTAAACTCGAGTCAAAAAAATATCACTTTATATAGGTAAAATCTTCCTTAATAAAAAAGATTCCATATCTATGGCTCGAACTCCGATTAAATTAAAAATAAAAGGGTATATTTGACATTCTAGGCATAATAAGAGTAGATTTTTGTTTTGGAAAATAAGTCTTTACAACATTATATAACACAATGTAGTTTTTGAAATGTCACTTTGACCTACTCAACACGGTACTAAATAAGTTCATTCATTTTTTGATATGAGAAATATCAAAGAACCAAACTTTGGCCTTGCAAATTAATCAAGAGTTGATACAAAAATAATCAATTAAGTTGAAATTCTTTTCTAACTTATACGTTTGACTTTAATTTTTTAAAATCTATTTTAGATTCAATTTGAAAAAAATAAATCATAGGAGGTCCCTTTATAAGAGTGATTTTTAAAGTTATATAAATACACATCCAATCGAAGAAATATGACGAAAGTTATATAAAATTATAAGAAGTTTAATTATTAAAAAATCCTTTTACATGTAATAGATTTATTTTCTTTTATTCAAATCATAAAATATTATGTCCACGTATTTCTTTTTCTGGACATCGTGAATCATTTCAAATTGTAATCTGACCAAAAATGATATATTGCAACATCCAATTTTTGATGCACCAAGAAAATAATTGATATTGATCAACGTGCATTTTCTTCATGTGATTATTTCTCATTGGCCTATACTTTGAAGTATTTGACCTTCTATTTTTTTTTCTAATAGTTATATTTGAATCTCAACTAAATTTGAATTTACATAAAAAAAAAGTTATACTTTATATGGATAAAACTTTCCTTAATAAAGAGAATTTTATACTCATGGCTCGAACTCTGATTAAATTAAAAATTAAAAAGTACTTTTACTCCGTCACATCCCTCTATTTGACATTTTAAGCATAATAATGAAGAGTATTTTTGTTTGAAGAAAGGTAATTATAATAGGAGTATATTTTTTTTTTTTGGAAAAAAAAAAGTCGTACAACATTATATAACACAATGTAGTTTTTGAAATGTCACTTTGACCTACTCAACACGGTACTAAATAAGTTCATTCATTTTTTTATATGAGAAATATCAAAGAACCAAACTTTGGCCTTACAAATTAATCAAGAGTTGATACAAAAATAATCAATTAAGTTGAAATTCTTTTCTAACTTATACGTTTGACTTTAATTTTTTAAAATCTATTTTAGATTCAATTTGAAAAAAATAAATCATAGGAGGTCCCTTTATAAGAGTGATTTTTGAAGTTATATAAATATACATCCAATCGAAGAAATATGGCGGAATTTTCTCTATCCTCCTCCTTAATTCCCATCCTTTTTTATTTTGGATGAATGATAGTACACTACATGGTTGTTGAGCAAAACTTTATTTATTAATTTTCATCAAATGACTTTTACTCCCAAATTCATAGTAAGTTTTTCTCATAGGACAAACGAGAATAAAAACTTCAAGATCATTCATTTTCAAGATCGAGAATAGTTTCCTGATTTTCAACGAGAACTGTATAAACTATGGGCTTTAAAATGTTGAAGCTTCTAACTAGTCCAAATTGTGTTGGTATTTAAGCTTGTACAAGTTGGGCTGGATATCCACTGCAGCCCAGTAAATAGAACATCAACATCTGAAGCCCAGTAGAAAAGGAGGCAATAAGAGAATATGCGTATACATATCAATACATACTATTGCAAACTGATGTATAATACTTTATTAAATGAATACGCATGAACCAATGGATATAAATACAAACAAATGTATACAAATTTGTTAGGTGAATACAAAGTAACGTAGAATTATAAAGATACTAATAAAAACAAATAAAATAAATGTAAAAATATACACTACCATAATGGATGTTATAAATATTAATATACATTGATATGTCATATGTATACAGATTATTTCATCTATACAATATATCAATAACAGTGGCGGAGCCACATGTACGGTGTCAATCAACCTCCTTTGTCGAAAAATTATATTGTGTAGCTAGGTAAAAGTATTATTATTTTTATATATACATATTATATATTGACACTCCTTAGCTTCTTCGTGAATTTATTTATTTATATTTTGACTAGTAAAAATTCTGACTCCGTCACTATACATATTATTCAAGTTATGCATACTAGTAATATATTATACACATTTCCAAACTTTGGATACTGATTAGTATAAAGAGAATAAGATATATATTTTTGATAAATATTGATCTTGATTAGAAAATTTATGGAGATGAAAAAAAGTAATGGAAAGTGACACTACTATTAATTAATTATTAGGTTTCTCTACTATTTTTTTCTTTATTCACTTTTTGTTATCTATTGAGTTGGAAAAGTTAGAAGAAAAAGACTCAACTTAAATCAAGTATATGCTTGCACGTTTTTCCAATCACGAGAAAAAAGATTTTTAAAAAAAATCTTCATCGAGCCCATTTAAGTATATCTTTTTTTCTTTTTCTTTTTCCATTTAATAATCTTTGGAATTCTAAACTAAAAGTTTTTATACATGTTATTAGTTTCAATGCATTGGATCTAACTTCTCTATCATATGATATATCTGATAAAAAATGTGGTCCTCAGTCAAAAAGAAAGAAAAAGATTTTGGGAAATGATTAATGAGGCAATTTAATTTTCATACATGGATTTGCTTTTCTTTTATCATTTGTCCCAAGGAAACTATTATATATATACTAATGCCGCGATCCATTTTAGTTATCGTACTTATTAATATTTAGTTGGTCTAAAATAATTGTTTAAGTCACACCTAATCTTGAGATATGATCATTTTCTGGATTATCATGTTAACGTAAGATGTTTTGTGCATCAGACTAGTTCTTTATCTTATTCAAGTAAAAAAAAAAAGAGTAGTATTAAATTGAGATTAATAAGGACAATTTAAAAGATCTTACAAAAGAAAAACATGACAAATAAAATAATGTGAAGAGCTTATTACACTTGTGAAAGAATCTACCATTTGTGATATGGTTAGTGTAATGTGAATTTGCTAATTACTTTCTTAGCTCTGCAGTTTTATTGTATTATTATGTCTTTTCAATTTTATTGAGTGTCAAATGATATAGTAGTGTTAACTTCTTGGAAAAGAAAGTGGTGACTTAAATCACTAACTTCTGAAAATAAGTGGACCATTATGAATTATTATTATTTGGAGCTTTTCACAATATAATTACGGTTAAATGATTGTTGATAACAAGATTGGCCTGTCTTATGCTATATTTTAAATTAATCAAAAATAAATGAATAGAGGTCATCTATTTTAATTCACTTGGTAGTCAATTAATTTGTTTTTTTTTAAATTGCACGCTTTAACTATTTGTTTATATAATTTTAATTTTCATATATGGATTTGCTTTTATTTTTTTCTTTTGTCCCAAAGAAAGTATTATATACTCATGTTGCAATCCATTTTAGTTGTCATTCTTACTAATATTAACTGGTCCAAAATAGCTGTTTAGGTCACACCTAGAAGGAAATTAAATTGGGTCACTGATCATGTGGGTCAATCTAAATTCATATTAATAAATAAATAGTATAATTGTTATATGTTATATTTATTAATAAAAGGGAAGAGACGCAACGACTATTTGAAATGTTGTGTTCCTTTAGAATTATAAAAGGTTTCTCTTTATCTTTCCCAAACACAGAAAAACATTCTTTCTCCTCCTTCTTTTTTTCAAAAAATCTCTTCTTCTTGTGTGAAGAACTTCAGTGAGAAAATCCCTTGAAGATTAAAGTTATCTCCATCAAAGCGTTTGGAGCTATCTTCTGTATATGATACAATTTTAGACTATGACATTTTATGGTGTAGTTCTTCTTTGTATGAGATTACACTTTCTAACTAGTGAAACGAATTCAATAATCTTGCAAACTGTGTGTTTGATTAGATTCTTCACATCTCTTGGTGTACAAATTCCATTTTGGACTTTGTTAACTCTATATGTTTTGTACATCAAACTCCTAATTCTTTACCTCATTCAAGTAAAAAAAAACAGAATAGTATTAAATTGAGATTAATAAATAAATAAGGATAATTTAAAAAATCGTGTAAAAGAAAAACATGACAAATAAAAATTGAGTGTCAAATGATATAGTAGTGTTAACTTCTTGGAAAAGAAAGAGGTGACTTAAATCACTAACTTCTGAAAATAAAGGGACCATTCTGAATTATTATTATTTGGAGCTTTTCACAATATAATTATGGTTAAATGATTGTTGATGACAAGATTGGCATGTCTTATGCTATATTTTAAATTAATCAAAAATAAATAAATAGAGGTTATTTATTTTAATTCACTTGGTAGTCAATTAATTTGTTTTTTAAATTGCACGCTTTAACTATTTGTTTATATAATTTTTGTAAAATATTTACTTTGCAAACCTTTCAAAGGGCTCAATACAAAAAAAATATATTGATTTGACATGCCTTTTTCTCAAATAAATTACAAACAATTTGCTCCGGACTAACGGTATATGTGATTACATTGTCTTAGGTATATCTCTTTCTTAGTTTCATGCTGAACTAAATAACAATAAACAAAAGTTAGCCTTTTAATAAACGTATATGAGCAGTTGTTTAAGCCATTTTCCCCTTCTTTCGATGAAAGGTGTCAAAGGAATAGGCATATGTAGAGCGGGTAGAGCTATAAGACTTGAAGGAATAGAATGTCCAGTTAATTAAAATGAGCGGGGACAACTAAAAATAAGCTTAAATGGAACGACATAAATAGTGAAAAAAATCATAAAATCGATCACTAACTTGTTCGAAATTAGGGCATAGTCACTGTTCTCATAATTCTATCATGAATCTTAGTTTTGAAAAAAAAAATCTCAATGGAAATTATGTGATGATGGCATAATGCATATGATAATTGTTTCTTGTTTCACTCAGTAGTTCCTCATGAGTAACAAATCATACTAATGATCATATTTTGGGTTCAAAATTATCATTATTATGGAGACTGGAGAGTTCAAATTAACAAAGAAAAAGTAGTTGTTGTGATGTGAAACTGGACCAAAGTACCACATTAAAACATTATTGTTGTACTTTGATAAAAGAAATAAAATTCCATAAACATCAACTCATGTGACCCACTGAATATATTGGTCCTAAATAGTGCCTTTACTTTTCAAAGCTCTTAGCATTGTTTTGACAAGAAAAAAAAACTCTTCTTATTGTCTACTTGCCTTTTAGATCTACTATATACCAACATATTCGGTGTTGCGAACATGAATATTCAACTCATCAAATATAAATCTTAGATGATACGCTTTCATGTATAAGGTAGCAATGCAAACACGTTAGATACTTAGCTTCGAGCTAATTGTCACAGCTCACAAAGAAGTAGTCGTGATATTTAGGGGCGGAGCTAGAGTATAACTTATGAATCAGTTGAATTTAGTCGTTTAGGTCCAATCGAATATGTATAAATTATTACTTTAAAACCAATAACTTTAAGGAACTAGACTTCCGAATATATAAATTTTAAATTCTGACCTTGTCTCTAATATATAAAATATTACAACAATATAAATACACGTCCTCAATTACTCTTGGATAAACATATATATAGGGTCTATTTTTGTTATACCTTTAAAAACCTAATCAACTAATTAGTATTAGCAAAAGTTAATGAAAGATAAAGAATCCTAGTAAAAGATAATGGTCAAATATACATTGCAAGTGTCCAATTTTTTGAGTTTCGTACATGAACTATCATGTGTGTGAGTTTCTTATCTGAACTATTACAACACACTTCAACTTTCAATTGTTCTCTTTTCTTACCTGATATATCCCCATCGTTCATGTAGGAAAAGAGAAAAATTGATAGTTGAGTAGTGTTTAATTCATGATAGTCCAAATAGGAAATTAACTCGCATACCTAATAGTTCAGATATAAAACTTGAAAATCGAGATACTTTAAATATGTTTTATTTTGTTATACCTTTAAAAATCTAGTCAACTAAGTATTTTGCAAAAGCTAATGAAAGATAAGAAGAATGAATGTTTGTCAAACAATCTCATCTTTTGCATGTTCAGTCAAGATCAGGTCCCATTACAAAGAAAACTAGAATTATCCATGATACCAATTACCAAGGCAAATTCCGGATTGAAAAATTATGATTTCATGTAACAACTTCAAATTAATATATAATAATAATAATTAAGTTTCCAATTAAATATCTATAAATATATATATATATATAGTCTCCGGAAAAGCTTCTAGATTCCCGACTCATAAGTTGTGCTCTAGATTCACCTTTATTAACCATTATCCAATGATTGATATCAACCTGTAACTATTGTTGAAGACCTAATTATATCAATAAAAACATATAAAAGTCTTGAATTCGATTCTCATCTGTTATCAAAAAGAATTTCCACATATCATCACTTCATCACATTAATTTTTCATATCTCTTTTTGAGCCACACAAAATTTTATGTTAAAATGATTAGGCTTATGGATGAGATGGATGAAAGAGATAGAAAGATTCGAAAAGGAAGAGAGACTAAAAAGAGCACAAGGATTTTAGGACTTGGTAGTCACCATTAAGAAGAGTTGTCAAAGACCAAAAAGAAGAATTGGAGTGAAGAAAAATTTAAAAGTTGAGTTGTGCATGAACACATTGAAAGCAACATGTTACACATGCTCTGTATTTTGTGTTCCATTATTACTCTAAGACAACCTCAATGGTCCCTTCTTTTATTTTTTTGGGTTAGAACAATGGTTTATTTATTCAATATTATGCATCATTACATTGAAGATGGCCTGCATTTCTGCTAGCACTAGATTGACTATAATGAGTTCCAGTCTTATATGCTTCCAGTGCTTTCCTAATAAATAAAGGTGGAACTACCTCGTTCGTAAAAAGAACATCCTGATGTAGACATTGCCCTTCCTTAGCTAATTTAGTGTGGGGATGGGGGTGGAGGGTTCTCCTATAGAAAGTAGTCATAATTATTAGAACAAGGAAAAAAGGTACCTAAACATAACTGCTATATTAGTCTTTTTAATCATTAATTTATATGACTTTCTTGTTCAAGTTCAAACATTTATGGCCAAAAATTGAGTTGCAAATGTTGATTTCCATATTAGTAGATCATGTAAAATAATTCGATGCGTAGAACTTAAACTCGTATTTTATCGATAGTCTAAGTGCTAATCTGCATTACCTAGATGATAGACATTTGATATTGACAACTAATTTAACAAACTTTGAATACTTCAAACTTTCAAAACATTAGACCAATGCGCTATTCTTTTAATAGATATATTGACCCTAATCAACATTTGAACAAAAAATTTGACACTCTAACCAGGACATCAATTTTAAGTATGCAAGAAAGAAGAGACACTAAAGATTAATAAAAATAGCAAGATTCATTTTTTTGTTTTTTCATAATGATGATCTTTGAAGTTCAAACCAAGTCATTTTCTTGGCATTTGATTAATTAAACAACAATAACATATTCAGTGTAACTTCATAAGTGCGATTTGAAAAGGATATGATGTACGCAGATCATATCCCTATCTTATAGAATACATAGGCTGTTTTTGACGGACCCTCAACTTAAAAGAAGCATAATCAAAGCATGATAAAGAAAAAAAGCAATTGAAATAACATACAGTAGTAAAATTGGGGAATTTTCTCTTATATTCATATCAAGAGACTAATATTGATCTTTCAATGGCCTAATTGACCTCTATCAACATTTGAAAGCAATGATAATTGATAACCAATTACAATATCAATTTCATAAAAAGAGTTTAACTTTTATACGCTGACGTAATGATAAGTGATAACCAATTACGATATCAATTTCACAAAAAAAGTTTAACTTCTATACTCTGACACACACAAAAAAAATTCTAAATGGTTGCCCAATGCCCTGCCAATCCATACTTTAAGCACATGTAGTAAAAAAAAAAAATACTTACAAATATACTTCATGATTATGATACACAAAGGATTTAAAAAAAAATTAACTATGCTAGAAATAAACAAGTAGTACCAAAGAAGATAAAAATGATCAAAATTCATCCGATGAGGAGGTCACGGGTTCAAACCATAAAAATAACCTCTTCCAAAATGTTGATAAGATTGCATACCATAGACCCTTTTGGTTCGATACTTTCCTGAATCCCGCGAGAGCTATAGTGCATCAGACTGACTGTTTTTTTACTTCATGATGATGAAATCTTGATTTTCTTGTCTTCCATTGAAGAACTGGATTTCTTGCAATGAGCAATTGCAGCTTGAATAGCCGATTGTAATTCTTCCATAGTACTATCACTACTTGAAGAAGATGAATTACCATAATTACCTCCAGGTGTTGCTACTAGTAATCCACTATTTGTTGGTGAATTCTTCATAGAAACTGGAGCTGAATATGCACCTCTCTTTATTCCTTTACTACTATTATTATTACTATTACTATTATTCTTCCCTCGGAAACTCAAATTCCCAGAAAATGAATAACTTTGCCTATGAAATTGCATATTTTTTCGACTTCCAAATGACAAAAATGGCCTCACCATTCTCATATACCTTTTCAAAACTTGACTTACATCGAATTTCATCTTCCCCTGTTTTTCTTTCTCATACTTTTTTTCGTTTGGGTAATCCAAAAATGGAAAAAGATTTGGATTTGGGTTTTTGATCTTTTGGTATGTTAAATGAATTTGTTGTTTCGGGATGATGATGAAAACTGTGATTTAAATCATAATAAGAATTATCATCATCATCATCTAAGTGATTAATGGATCTTTGGATTTTTTGTTCTGATTTACTAACGGGAAGTGAACTGTCAATGGAGTTTGTTGAAGAGCGAGGCGAAACAGGGAGATGAGAAAGAAGATGAAGAGGAAGTAAATGGCCATGGAAGAAAATTTCATCCGCTGGAGTTAAATCAATGGCGGATGGATTCTGATTTGGGTTTGGATTCGGATTTGGATTTTGTTTGGTTTTATTTTCAGGGGCTTTTGTGGAATTTGTCGGGTGAAGTGAAATTGTGAAGGAGAATTCATGCGCCGGAGATGATGAAGCTGACGGTGGTGATGCCGCAGCACCACCGCCGGATAGTGGTGGCTCTGTTTTTTGGTTTTCTTGATTGCTCTGCTTCAATTCTTCTTCTCTAACTCTCATATTATCCATGACTAAAAAAAATTATAAAAAAAAGTAATAAAATAAAATTTATACTATGATCTAATATTGGGAGTTTTATTTTTCTTCAAGATTTTGATGTTAAGGGGGAAAAAAGATAAGGATATATGTGAAGAAGAGTTTGTAGGCTAAAATGTCTTTATGTTAAGTGTGTTGTGTGGCAATTATAGTGATGAGTTTTTGAAGGGGATGTGGTGGCCCTTTTTGAAATTTGTCAAAACGCGAGATGTTTTGTGCATCGATTTGTATTATTTTTTATGTGGTGGGTATGAGAAGGAGATGATTTTTTTGGGAGCTAATTGAAGAGGGGTATATTTTATATATATATATATATATGAACAGGTATAAGGTGCTAATTTCAGGAAAAGTACACTGACAGAACAAAATCCAAGGTTTTTATAGCAATTTTATTTTTAGGGGCCAAAATCCATAGGCAAAAAGACATACTAGTATGCTATTTTTAAGTATAAATGTACTGTCGTCTACTAGTATTAGTCATGGGATGATGTAGCTTTTTCTCGGTGTAAATGTGCTACTTGTCTTGAACACAAACTATATATGTGTATTATATTTTATTTGGTATGCAATGATGGATCGTTTAATAGCTGGTAAGAGTTATGTATGTATTAATAATGTAAAGATTAATTACTGGTAAGAGTTGTGCATGTAGTAATAATGTAAAGACTGATTATAACATGGATTATATATGTATGGATATTTTTAAAAAAAAATTAATTAGTTGGATTAGTGATTATTTATGTTAGTAACATATAGACTTAAAACTCTGATCGCACCTCAACGAAGATTGTTACCTAGAGTATCTATTTTTGGGACTTGATTTTATAATACTTTGTCACATATAGGTACGTGAGAACTTATGCTAAAATGGAGACTAGAGTGCACCTTTTTGTTTATGGTTTCTTACTTGGTGTTCAGAGCTCTATTACAATTATGATTAACTCCAAATTACGCATTGTATGACTCATTTGGATGTAGTACTTTCAACATAATTTTTTTCATACTCAGAGCTCAAAAATGGAGCGCACCTTTTTCAAGAAGAATCTTTGATTAGATCAAATCAAACAGATGATATTTGTATGTTGCACTTAGGTAATTTCAACTTTAATATCTTTTTTCTGCACGCAAATGGCTTGGGAAGAGCTTTTTTATTTGTTAATAATATAATATAACCCCTTTTAGACTATAGGTACCAAATCTTCTCTCGTGTCACTAGCATCACTTACGTTTACTTTATTTTCTAATTTGATACTAAAAGAGTACATGCATATCTTGTACAATACACAAGTTTATTGGAGCAAGTGATACATATAGTTTATTTTGGGACCATCATTTGATTTACGTGTAAAAAATTATAAATCTAATCATTTAAATATTTGCTTGTGCATCATTTTTATCTAAGTTTGGCTTGATTAATCAAAATTTTAGACATTTAATTGCTAAAGTTTGACTTGGCAGTTCCTAGTCTGAAGTTCGTCAAACTCATATATTTGAACTTGGTTTAATTTGTTTATTCATTACGTCTTACTTTTGGTACCTCATTTTATTTCATTTCACTTGCACCTTGTTTGGAAGGCTGCTACCTGTTGTATTGTATTATTAATTTAAATATCATGTTTGTTTTGATTGTTATTTAGATTTTATTGTATTGTAAATAGCCTTTCTATCTTCTCGAAGTAGTGGTAAGGTCTGCGTATACTTTATCCTCCCCAGACCCCACCTAATGGGATTTCACTGGGTTTGTTGTTGTTGTTGTTGTTCAGTATCACTTAAATTCATAAACGACGAAAAGTTCTTGTTTTGTGTAACGATCGATTAAATGTGATTGTGTCATTACCTTAATATTTTCTCACATTTTGTCTTATATTATAATTTAATAATTCTACTTTATTTTTTACTCTACCTTTTTATAGTAGTTCTATCTCATACCCTACTTCTCTCGTAGGTTTATTATTCAAATTGTTGATGTGTGATATTATATAACGACAAAAAACGATACAATCTATTAAAACATTATATTCATTAAAACAATACAATTCATATGCTACATTAAAAAATAATACGTAACAACCATTCAAACTGCGTGTTAGTAAAAAAAAATTCTTTAGCAAGATTGTTGGGAAGAACAAAATGATGAGAACCCGTGAAAGGATTCAATATAATGATAGACAAAGTTAGGTGACATATATTGAATATTATTATTATAATTATAAGTCACTCTCTATATGTATAGTACGTAACTTATTCTATGTACAAATTTAGATACGAGTAGATATTTTGTCTCAGTAATGCCAATCAATAATATTAAATGCAAATGATTTATTCTTATATAATGTCCCTACCAAAAATGTCATCATCTGTTTTCAAAAGACAACTCGAATGACATTTAAATCTGTGACTTTTTAGAGCTTCTTGGTTCAACTTTCAACTTGAAATTTTTCCTAACAAACAAAAAAAGAAAAATGTGTTGCTAATATTGATGGATACTATAGTATATACTTCAAAAGGTTCAATCTATCTAGACGAATTGAACAAAACACCATATAGTTAATGCACGTAAGGGTTGCATGTTATGCCTCATCTTATTGGCCCCATATGTTGTGTCCACTAACATCTTCTTTTCGGTAACCCAACCAGACGTTTCGGATTTGAGTCTTGTAAATGATTCGACAGAAAGGTTTGATCCCGTTATATTGATTTGTCTGATGTGAATTCGAGTTACTCGTAGTAGTTAGGGGATTGTTAAATAAATGGAGAAAAAAATTCAGCACAGTTGTTTTTTTTTTTTGGACAATTATTTAGTAAATAAGCATCTTTTTATTTGTTTTATAACTTATGAACCTTTTTTATTATGGTCTAAATATCCTTTTTGAACAAACTGAAAATCTTATAGGAGAACATTAAGATGATTGAACCATGATTTAACATTTTGTAGGTTATAGCTAAACAACAAACGACAATCTTTGTCTGTAAAGTTAAGTAATATATGAATTAATATTAAATCTAAGTATAACGATGTTCAAAAGTATAATTTCCAAGGACTATATTTGTCATACTTCTAAAAATATGATAGTGTTTAAATGATAACCTAACAAAGTAACATTTGCATAAATCAACCAAAAAAAACCCTCATTTAATGCCAAAATAACTATAATTCTCATAGTGTCTTTCTAAAGAAGGTAAAAATGCTTTATATGAAAAGAGAAGTGGAGCATAATATGGCTACAAAGTGTTTAAAAGATAGTTGAAATTAAAGTAAAGTGCATTAAAATTAAAGTTGGAAGTTGAGAAAGACCAAAAAGAACATAGGAAAGTTGTAGTAAGAGAAGATTATAGAATCAACTGGTGCAGTGGTGAGACTGTTTTACCCTTAATTAGAGGACTCAAATTCAAGTCTTGGATATGAAAAGAATTTTGTTGGGAGCACCCCAAATGGACTAGCTGTGGCGATCCAATGCGGGCTCCGAAGCCCTAACACCGGGTGGGGGAAATTTTTTTAATAGAACAGTTAGGTAAGGGTTGGGGGTGGGGTGTTGGTGGGACCAAACACACGTGTACCAAGTGGTCCATTTTAGAGAACATGGTTAGACCACAGGAAGAATTTTGGCTACTTAGTTAAGGTCAACATCTCAATCATAGAGCCATTATTTGAGTGGCCATACTCTTTCTCTCCACCAAAATTAAACACCACTCATATTTTATATATATATATATATAATATAATTATTCATCATATATTCATATATTCTAAGATAAAGATAAGAGACGTTTGCTTGTTTCTTGTCTTGCAATCCTATAATTCAGGGTCTTTTGAGAAAGGGAAAAAAAAGAAGGGCATGTAGGTTTCAAGTTGCTTAGTGGGAAAAGTAGAAAAAGAAAGTTTTTCCACTAAGGATATTATTTGTGCTTTGACCATCAACTCTTTGTTTTATACCATGTTTGTTTCTCTATGTCCTTTTCTAAAGCGCGGATTCAAAATTTAAACTTAGTAGTTCTAGAATTTAATGCTTTTTTAAGTGTGTTTCCAAAAACATGCATATTTACGTTCAGCATTGAAAATACTGAGTGCAACTGAACCTGTTGGTTATTAGTTACATCCTCCTCCGGTCCATATATAGCAAATCCAATGCCTAGATAGGACCAAACGAGCATGGAGGACACAATATAGGGTCCAACATGAGATAAATGAAGAATCATAAGTCTCACTCTGATACCATGTTAAGGTTTAATTCGCTAGAAAGAGGACATTTTTATCAACTTAATTATGTCCTATCATTGTTTTGTATTGTATATGATATGAGAGTGTACACTATAGCAAATATTAATGGCTCCTCACAAAGAAATCACAAATAAGTTTTTTTCTGGTTTTTTCAGATGAAAGAATGTGATTTGACAAAGGAAAGAACAATTCCAGACCAAGAAGATCTCATTTGTGTTGTTGCTTTCCAACACTCCAAATTTTTGGTACATTGTCACATCATTGCAAGTCCAGAATTTACATTTTACGTACCTAAAATTTTGTGTAAAATTCCAGAGACTTAAAAAAGTAAGTCGGCAAAAGGAATCAAGGATATGTTGTATATTGATACTTTCAACATTAATATGATAAATCAATCAGACAAATATCGAAAACAACGTCAATATGAATCCACACTTCTTCATTTAAGCGTATTTCATACCATTCATCATACAAAATACAGTAAAAATAAGCCAAATATACGAAATACGTGCCAGTTTCCAATGCTTGCGCTTCTTGCTTGAGAAGGGAGTGATTAATGTATAATACAAGAATTAATTTAATAAGAAGATGATAAGCAAGTTTCTCCTGGTAGAGGAGGGCAAAGAGGAAAACAAGAACAAAACTCAGAGAATCCTAATCAAACTTTACTAACTAATGATGTTACAACGAAAAAATGGCGATCGTTGCATCGCCATTAATTCACTATTTTAGTGAACATTTGAATATAATCATAGAAATTCTCTCTCATGTGCTTTAATAAAGCCTTGAATTAAGATATCCTTGAACATATTCAAAATGTAAACCTTTTTTTAGAAATAGCCCAACTATGTACTATGCAGTTCAGAGCTCCAAATTTCTGAGCTAGAGGAGGCAAACTAGAAATACTAATGCATGTACCTCACAAGTCACAGAAGCCATTTCGCGTTCTTTGTTTACTAAAGTAGAAAGAACCATCGGGACAACGATGTCATACCTCCCAATTGTAAATCGTCTATGAGCAGTCGTTAGTATTGCATATCTGCTTAACTAGTCACTCACTACTGTACCTTCCATCTGCAGCAAATAGTACAGTAAGGATTATCAATATATTTCAAAGCAAATGAGTGCAGCGTGGCTACAGAGAGTGAGGCAACCAACCTCCAAAAGGTCTCCGTCCTTCCATGGCTTCTTTCTTCTCTTGGCAGCTTGAGCAAAGGAAAGGGCCGTCCCATGGCCGTGAACTTCTTGTATTCGAGGAGCCAGCATGTATTGAAACACCTTGTCCGGGCTTTATCTCTACTTGACAGATGGCACATATAAATAACTTAAACATGTTGCAGACTGGATATTTTACGTCTAACCTGCAATTATAGGAAGAAAGCAAATATAAACACTAGACCTGAACCACCACAATATCTGAAATGGGACACACATAGCATGAGACAAAACCTGTCTGAAAGTGATGCGGATCCTTCCTCAAATAATTCTTCCACTACATCCGGTTCACAAAAATCTTTCTGAATATTAGATGACGACTCGGAAGTCTTCTTGCGAAACATAGACTTGAATACTCCTTTTCCTGACCTTTTGGGTGGTGGTGGCGGTGGAGGATTTGATTTTTCTGGGAGCTGCATATCGATCACAATACAGGTTGTATCATCTCGAATCCCTTTTGGCTGTACGGCGTCCTGCAAATTGGAGGAAGAGTTAAGACTAGATAGAAGCAAATCCAATCAAGTAAATGACATCATACTAAATCAATTACAATATCACGTAATGAGCGTACTTTAACAATTTGAGAAGCTGCAGCATCTGCAGGCATTCCACGACTACATTCAACAGCCGATTCAGCAGACAAAGCATCCCAGACGCCGTCACTTGCTATTACTAGCCTTCCACCAGCTGGTGTTAGCTGTTGACAAATGTTTAGAATTTTTTAGAACAGATATGACATTCAATAAGGGGAAAAAAAGAGCTTGTGCAAATACAACACCAGCAATCAGGCCCATCTAAAGTTGTCATTCTAGATTATAGGAACATACAAATGAAGAATAAAATTCTTTCTTTATCTGAAGAAAAGACTCAGCTCCACAATGTTCGGAGGTTTCTAGGCACAGCTCATTATATCGCCTCACATTTCTTTATGCTAAGATCCAGCAACCACAAGTACTATGAACTCTATCTCCCCCACCCACCCCACCACCTCGCACAATCACATTGAGTTCTTGAAAAGGGATGATATCATTGATGCCAACCTAATGATGGTAATTTTCTGACTTTATACTTCAACGCAAAGATACAAAAAAAGATTTCAGGGACAGACAAACTAAATCAGGAGCCAATACACTTGCTCCCCCAATATTTGCACCAATCAAGACAGAATTAAAAGGCTTATAGTCATTGAGTATTGTTAAACAAGCTTCCAAAGCAACAAAAAAATAAAATAATTGCAAAACCACTACACTATGGAAATCAATTTAATGGGAAAACTAAAGAAGAAAAGCAATCCTGACTGGAGTCCACCTCACTGTCAAGCACAACATTTATTGACATTCAATCAAGAAATATTAAATGCTTTAGTGTAGAACCTCAAGTCAAACTATAATATCCATATCCCAAATTTGACAATCATTATAGAATAGTGGGAAGAAGTAGTCTTTTCAAGTGAACTCGAGCTACACGTCGTTGCAGATACACAAGGGAAATGAAGAGCAATGAAATCAAGCACATAAAAGCAAAGCATAATACATGGTACACCAACCTTTACTTGCTTCACATAGGGTACAGGAACTATATATTCGCCAACATCCATATCTCCAATGGATCTCGAGAGGCAGAGTCCACCAGGCCAACATCTCAAAGGACCAATCTGAAATGTATTTTTATCACTGGTAAGACATAAAGCACAAAGCTAACCCGCTTTCTGAAACTTCTTCCCGAAGAAGGAAGTTGGAGAAAATGAAAAACGAAAAAGAGAACCAGAATGTATGTGTGTGGGGTGGGGTGGGATGGGGTAGGGTGCAGTAATGTTTTAAAACCAGAGACCATTTGTAACAAGACCACCAACATACCTCTGTACCGCCACCAGCATTAAGCCGACCAACTTCTCCACCACAGGCTGTTATACGTTCCCTCCTATTCAATTAAAAATAAAAACAATCAATACCTTAATGCAGGAGGTGAAAGCATACTAATTAATTGGCTAAACGCATTAATCTTACTCCTCTTCATTGCAATCAAGCCTATGATCGGCTGATAGATAATAAATTCCGCCTTCAGCAGATTCAAGTATGCATCGAGAATCGCCAACTGATGCAACTGTTACAACCCATCCTTCAATTATGACAAACGTGACTGTTGTCCCTGAGGTTTTTGCTGCAAGTTTAACACGATACAATGTCAGGAAATGCATAGCATAGTAGCAGACAATTAGATCGTTTCTTCCTTGAGAAAAGTCAACTATACTGGAGATATTAATATTAGAAGCCAAGCCAGAAGGGGAAAAAGCATATAGCAAGAGCTGAAGGAAACATGCATAATATCATCGGAAGCAACTACAAATTCAGAAGCCCCAAAGTAATAACAAGTCTTGCATCAAGAAATGGAATATCACATGCCTTATGTGCTATGTTTGATCAAGCAGGCGTATACCAGCACATAACCAAAACTACAAGGTTTCCTTGATTATCTACATTTCATGGCATATTTATGTTAGGCTATCACAGTGCATCCTTCAATGAGTTCAGGTTAAGTTGATCGGACTTGGGAGCATATATAGAGCTCGGATCCTTAATGGTCTAAATTATAATATTCAGGGATACAGATCTAGGTACGGATACGGGTGCGGGGATTCGGAAAATAATTCAAAATATCTAAAAATGTTATATGTCTAAATTATGAGGAAAATTTACAAGGTATTCCGAGGAAAAAAATATTGATCAAGAGGAGATTCCTAGAAAGTGATATAAGGAAATGGACTGATATAGAAACTTCTATATACAAGGTACTCCATTTTCTTCAATTTCACCTTGGCTCACGATTTGATTACATAAACCATTATATTTATCCCGGAATATCTCCGTCAATTTTGATCAAAGAACCCAAAACCGGTAGAACAAATCTGGTAAGTATCCCATACCCACACCGATGTCGTGTCGACACGGGTGCGACACCGAAGAGTCCGGGCAACTTAGGGTTCAGGTAATTCACAACGAAAAGTCAACAGGGGCATCAGAAATTACTTCTCCACTTTGAATACAATTCACTCACTGGCTCTCGTTATACACACCAAATTGCAATATCATGTTTCCAGAAATTAATGAAGAAACTACTCGTACCTTTTTCTTGGAAATCTTTATCCGTTTTGACAAATCCTGCAACCAAAGCTCTAGGCAGTGCTGCAACCCATTCATCTCTACTAAGGTCAGGAGGAATAGCACTCAAGACATTTTGCAAGAGATTTTCTTTAGAATATATAGCGGCGGCTGACCCATTGTGCCCATCAAATAACTGCAAAGATAGGAGATCACAAATATTAGACGGACGTTATTTAAGAAAGGAAATGGTAAGTGTGATTATTGAAATTTAACATCTTAAACAGAATTTCCAGGTCAAAAGCAAAGATGTTAGCTAGTGTTCAACACAGAAATGCTTTATTTGGAAAAAGCATTAAAGTTGAAGAAATGAAAATGAGAAAAGGAAAAAGACAAAACTTAAAAGCTAATTCTGCATAGAGTAGAAAATATAACAATGTGATTACGGCAGGATCCAAGACCAACAACTTATAAAAGCAAAGATGGAAACTATATCTTATAAGTTCTACAAGTCATAAACATAACTTATGGCACAGATAAAACAATCATAGATGCCATTATACTTCAACAAGTCGACCAAATTCACAAATCACAAGGCATCCAATCCTAGACAACAAACAGCAGGTAAGTCTATAATCAGAGTTGCGTCACAGCTACCAAATGTCGTATTAGCTAGTTTCGAATACCAAAAACTAGAGAATCCACGATAAGTTATGATTCTACGGAAGACACTCAATCATCTAAACCACCAGGACCTCATAGGTAAACAAAAAGGAAACTAAAGATACAAGATTATTCCTTTAGATTTTACAAAATCATTTTCTATCATTTCAAACGCTCTCCTATTTCTCTCCTTCCATACAACCCACACAAGTGCAACATCCCACGTCTTAAGTTCCACTTATCTCCACCACTAAATAGTCTAACCAAATAGGGCCATCAAACTTTTGCAATGAATCAACCTCAATATACGCCTCTACTTACTACATGTTGCAATTGAACAAATGAGTTCGCAGTTCCTTGTCAATGATAATCAGAACAAACAAAGAGTTCTCCTTCTTGACCTATCTACTTGCATCTTACACAATCCATCTTAGACAACAAAGTCAAAGACTATCCTTCTCAACAATATATCAACACATAGACATATACAAGCAGGAATTACAACATTAAAACATAAATGAAACATTTTTCTGAAAAATCTTACTCCAAAAACAGAATATGTAGCTACTCCATCACCCAAAACTCGCTGGCATTCAGTCTTCACAAACGTAAAATCTTCGCCTTTTTTGCTCTGACTAGCTTGACCATGAGAAAGCTCCGGACTTTCAATCTTCTCATTCGCCAATTCACGCTTCAACAACACAGATAATGGGACCGTCTGATGTTCACCCTTAGACAACATAATTCGGTCCCTTTCCAAATCACAAAAAAATTATATCTTCTTTTCCAAACAAAATATAACTAATCCTCCTTCATTGGCTGTCAACACAACCAATCAACGCAAATCCAACAATAACCTACACAAATTAAAACACCCAAATCAATACATCTTAAAAAAAACTAATCAAATACACGATCACACAAAATTAAATTTGTTCAATTCACGCCAATAAGTAAAACATTTCTAATACAATCAAAGATCTTCTCACTAACAACCGATAAAAAACCAACAAATCAAAAAAACCACATTCCAAACTCATAATTTTTTTCATTTTTAATTTTTTTTTTGAAAAATCGCAATGAGAATAATAAACGTATATCTATGAGAAAGAAAAAACAAAATAGATTAATTAGGATCATCGAGAAAACACAGATCCCGACATTTCAAATTCTGCAAAAATTCCATTGCAGTGCATACACAATACTGTTTCAATTTTAATTTACCTTTGGACACACACAAAAAGAGTTGTTGTTGTTGTCAATGTTGCATATAAAAATGGAGTTTTTGGTGTTATTTTTTGTTTGAAGATTTTGGGTTCTGGAAAAAAGATAGATAAAAAGAGGAAGAAGAAGAAGATGTTATTTTTTGTGTATAGATTTGAAGAAATGGTGATTTGTTTTGTTGCATATTAAGATGTAAATAACATGTGCTGACAATGCCCGAGAAACGCATCGTTTCTTTTGGTTCGGCGTTAACACTAAAATTATATTAAATAAAATAAAAAGCTGGAATATATGAGCTGTTAATTACCTTATCCTACGCCCTTTTTGCTAAATTGCGCTACTTGGCGCGTTTTTCTTTTTCTCTTTTTTTTTTTTTTTTGGGAGAAGAAAAACTATTTTTGTTAGGAGAGACTTTTTGGAAAGTAAAAAAGAAAAAAGAATATTTAGTAAGTTACGTTTTGCTCCTTCGGTGACTCGTATATGCAATCTTAGAATTAGAGTCAGAGATGACAAAATGTTTACCATTTAAATAACTTTTTTTTGTTGATCCTAAATTATCAGTCAGTCTAGCTTTAAAAAAAAATTAAAATAATTATTACTTTTAAAATTTAAGATATACATTTAATATTAATAAGAATGTATAATATTAAGAGGGAAAAAATATCTATTTTCATTAAATAAGGACATCATTATACATTATACTTTATATTTATTGTTTTCTTAATTAACGTAAAAGAGTTAAAGTGACTGTTAAAATAGGATAGACGTATTATTTTTAAAAAGTTTTTTAACGCCTCGAAAAGAGTTGCTATATTTAAGTAAATAGCTCAAGGTATATTTTTTTCTTAGAAAACTTTCCTTAAATTAAAATCTTTTCTTAACTTTTTTGGAATAATAACATGGAAAATAATATTTTTTTTATTACATAAAAATATAAAATAATAGAAGAAGGATCGATGGGACATTTAAAATTGAATCCACAAAATTTGTCATTTTGCATTCTCAAAGGCATTTGTTCTTTTAGAGCAAAATTTCAACCTATTCCAATTCTTACAATTCAAAAAGGAGTTGGATAAAAAGTTATTCCTTCATTCCACTCAATCCAATTTGATATTATCTATTTTTATTTTAAAGAAAAAAGAGACAGAAATGCATATATATCCACTTATAAATTATAGTTCAATATTCAAATTCTCATCAATTATAATACAAGAGAAATCTTAAGAAATGACTAAGTCTTAATCAAATACTTTTTGAATATAATCAAAATCTTGGTCCTTGGATGTTTCTGACAAATTGAAGTTTTCTTTATATGCAATTGTTCATTGAGCAAGAATAGGTCGTCATAGAAAAACCAAGTCAAGAAGTTTAATTTATAAATATAGAAAAGACGGAGTTAAGATTTAAAATTTATGAGTTTTAAACGTATCATTGAAGTCATGCACCCAACTTATGGATCTTTCCACGCAAATTCATGCCCCAAAATAGATACTATCAATTATCAAATATCGAATGAGGAATTAAAAGTAAAATATGACGCTATCTCCCCCTATTTTTATTTTGCTATTCTTTTTTCTAAATGTGAAATAGAAAAATTGCATGATTAGGTATGGTTCATGTTTTTTTTTTCTCATACTACAATTTATTTTCAACTTTATGTTCAATTTTTATATACTTTAATAAAAGTTTAAAAAGACTTAGTAATGATCCATGAAAATTTCGTGAAATTACAGCTTCTTTTTCTTAATTATATTGCATAACATAATTTTAAAAAATAAAAATTGAAGGGAAGCATATTTAAAATTTTGGAGTGACTTTCTTGTCAACAACTTTTCTGTCATGCACTTACTCTGAATAGGACCTCCTTACATGTGACTTCTAAGAAATAAAATTATTATATAAAAAATAAATAAGAAGAGAATGGGCACTTACACTCCATATTCAATATCTACATGTGAATCTGATTAAATTTAAATTTATTCACTACAAGATCCATTTCGGAACAACGCTTCAAATAAGACTTCTTGCATTCTCAAGAACTTGAATTTAAAACCTCTAATTAAAAGAGAAGAGATCTCAATCATCTCACGATAACTTTTATTAATCTTTGGTGATTATTTTATTAATTAAATGGAGAAAAGCCGACTTATCACTTGAGTCGGCCAATGAGTAACTGATTGGCACGTAGAGCTTTATTTTAAATGATTTTTATTTTTTTATTTAGTGATTAATAGTTATATTAAATTAATTTGCTTTGGGTAAGGTTTATTAAAATAAGTGTTTTCTATCCTAGAAAATAAGTTTCATACATCAAAACTCAAATTCAAAATATCTAATTGATAATGAAAAGATCATATATATCTCAGCACAAGCCTCTAATTAACGACTCACATTAATAAACATTAGAGAAATAACTCATACTATCGTGTTTACGTTAAATTAACTAAAGTCATATATATCATTTAATAATTATTAATAAACAAAAGATATTTAAACTAAATCAACTAATTTAACTTTTATAAAATAAGTGTGAATATATGCATACTCAACTAATAACTGTAGTGAAATACTAGTTTATAAGCCAGATTACTTATTTTATATTTAGTGATTTAATGTAAATACCGAGTTTATCCCATAAATACTTCCTCAATGCATACGCAAAACAAACGGAGTTAAAATACTGTTATCAAATCATTTTAATCTACTCATTATTTTTAATTTTGAGAAATTGAATTATATATTTTAATAAATTCATAAAATCCTATTAATAATAAAAATAATTACTATATAATCAAATTATCTGAGAAATAAAATAAATTTGGGGTGTAAAGTGTAATTAAGGATAAATGTGGGGTAGCATTTTCATATTCTCCGGTCTGTCTTCCAACCAAATGCTTTGACTTCCAAATGCCCTCCGAAATCCACGGCGTCAATCACATGTGAAACTTTTTACTATTCCTTTTTCCCACGCGCACGTCCCATGCGTTTCCATCAATCGTTCTAAAAAAAGACGAGAAACTTAGTCGTTTTATCTATCAAAAATAACTTCTTTAGTACTCAACATAAAGTTGTGAAGTTTACCTGCCTCAGTTGTTCATTGGAAATTTCAAAGTGGCTTATAGAAATGGTACGTGAATTAGATTTAGAATGCTGTGAAACATTTCAATCTTTTCAGTAGAAGTCTGGGTCGTCGTATTTCAATTCTAGTGTGACTAATGATCCTTTCATATCAGTTACAAATCACCCACCACCTTGGTAAACTTGGTATCATTAATGATATATATTTCAAATTCCTAATTATTGTAACGCTTAAAATAATTTTTTTTAAAAAGGATTATTCTTATTCTTGTCATGTGTTTCTTGGTTGAGGATTCTATTTTACACTTGTTTGATTAAAGGAATTATACGGTAGTATATTAAGACGTTGAGTTATGATTAATTTGCATGGATATATATACATATTTGATGAATGATGACTAGACTAGTGACATGGCAAATTTTTAAAAAGTAATTGTATATCATCATTTGAAAAAAAAGCACACAATTTGCAACTACAACAACTTTAATCAATAAATGCAACAACTAAACTATCATCATCATTAGAGCTAATATAATAGATGAAAGAGATCAATATTGAACCATTTCATTGTTGATAACTTATCAACTATATTAGAAAAATTAAAGGTGTATCTGAATGACTAACCTGAGTTGTGGTGCAGTGGTGAGAGTTGAGACTGTTCCATTTTTATCAAAGGTTTCAAATTCGAGCACACGAGATAAAGACAAAAAATAACTTTAAAACAAATAAAAATAACCAATGCAAGAATATTTGAATTATTAATTTGAAGCGTTATAATCTAACATATTAACCGGAACAAACGTGCGACATGGCGATTGTACCGAATAAATAAATATATAATACATTAATAATATACAAGAATTAATAGTACACAAACTATAAATCCTTGATTAATTGTTCAATTTAATGAAACTAATTAAGTAACCGTCTTAAATATTTTTTTTTGTTGCAAGAGTGGGTCAAATTGGATTACCAGTCAACTTCAGTTATCTCAAGCTTTAAATTAATTAATCCAGTTTTGATTTCATTGTAACAAAGTTTATACTAATTAAAAAAAAACACACACACACAATGAAAATGCTTAATGAGTCTCGAAAAACATGGATCCAAGATTTAGACTTGATAATACGCTCTAGGAAGATTTTGAATATTTAATTCATTGTACTGTTGAAATCATAACCAAAAAAGGGGTCAAATGAATCTTTAAAAAGTTACACAACCCAACTAAGATTTTTATTTTATTTTAAAAAAAATTAAAGGTAACTTAAACATTATTTTAAATTATAAATTTGATTTTCTTGGATTCTTTATGAAGACACACAAGAAATGTAGCAATCAAACAGGTTGTCCAAAAATTTCAACATAATCATATTTTCTAGAATAGAAAGAGCTGGACATTTTTTACTGCCATGGTCAATTCACACCCTAGATTTGTCTTGGTCAAAATATTATTAGTACTTTTATATTCTCATTTTTCTATTATGTAATTGTTTCTTCTTACAACTTAGCTGTTGCAACCGCGTGGATTGTGGTTCCACATGTTCACAAGAAGGGAAAAATTACAAAGTTGTCACTAAACACATTTATTAGTTCACAACCAAATTAGGCCCTCATGTTTGTAGGTACCAATATATATATGAGCATTGAGCTCCCAAACCAAATTAGCACCTTGTAAACTATATGTCCCAACCAAAATAGCCCCTAGGGGCACGTGTTTAATGAAAAACTAAGAGCATTTCTAACCCTTTTCCATTGTTAGACGATAAATTGAAAATCAAATGTGCAAGATTAAACAATGGAGAACATAATAACTAGCTTAAAATTGGCATTTTGGAGGACAAGTTCAACTTGCAACATCAAAACTATCAGTCCTGAATTTTATGTACTACTCTACTAAGAACTAACAACGCGTAGCAGCAACATTCTCTTCTCCTGCAAATGTCATTAGAGTTGTTTGTTAGAGAGACAAACATGGCCAGTCATGACAACAAGAAAGATATACATTGTTATAGACATGGATTTGAAGGGCAATGGCCCTCAAAAGGACATTAATATATGGTGTTGTTTAATCTCTAGTAGCTAGCAATAACATATATGTGTGATCATGTTTCCCATTTTTCATCTATAATTAATGTGCTCTATAATTAATGTGCTCTATAGAATTGACATATTTAGTTCTTTAGTTATTCTTGCATTTTTGTCTCCAGCTATATAATAAAACAACTAGCTGTAAGCCTGTTAGTACAGTTGTCTGCAGACTATAAACACAACATTGCAAGTTGGATCATTATAAAAATCATGAATAATAAAAATCAAGAATTGTGACTTCGGTCTCAGACTCCACTTGTGAGATTATACTGGTATATTAGAAACAATATTGCAAATTACAACTTCAATCCAATAAAAAAGTTCTCTTAATTCATTGTTAGTTCAACTCATACTATATATTAGAAGCAATATGTACCTGGATTTTTAAAAGGCTTCACTGCTTGAGGTGGTTTCAGTACTTTCATTCTCACTGGCATTGTTTACTCTTATGATATACGCCTACAACAAAGGAGAGAAAAGAGTTAGCCCAAAATTTCAAAGCAAGAGCCTCAAAATGATGGATGTGGCGAAGCAGTGATACATTGATCAAGATTTCATCACACTTGTGTCAACGGAACAGTGTAATTCAAAACAATGTGTTATCAAACAATGTTGCATCTCAGCTTTGATATCAAGCAAGCTTTCAATCATCCTTATTCAGAAGGGTTACCTTGAATTTTGTTGGACGAATCAAATGGAACACGATTGTATCTCCATCGGCCAAGTCATGATCCACAGCAAACCTCTTCCATCCACCACTAAGTCCATTTTTTTGAGACAAGTATACAGTTGGCCATTCTTCTCCCGTCTCATCGATTAAGGTGATAGTGTCATCTCTTCTTGGAAGGTTCTTCCTGCAGAAATTAGATGGGAGACCCTGCAGCATGAGTTGCAAATGAGTGAGTGTCCGCCTTCGCTCAACAACAATTACAACTACTACTACTACGGGCAATCCTAAGCAAGTCGTGGTCTGCTATATGGATCCTCACTTCCCATGTCACTCTATTTAAGCATCTGTCTTTTCATTACGATGATCAAATTGCTAGGCGGTTAGAATTGACAACCTGATCATCACTACAGAAAATAATGCAAAGCCCTCAAAAGATAGCAACAGTAAGCATTGTGTTGGTTTGGGCAATAACATCCTGCATACAAGTTATATAAAGAGAAGCATTTTAGCCATAATGTACAACCATGTTTTTTGCAATGATCTTAACAAAGCTCAGTACTTTCTGAAGTTTACTAAATGTAAACTTCAAATCGGTCCAGAGCCAACCCAAAAAGTTTACTAAATCAAATCGGTCCAGAGCCAACCCTTTGGGCCAATCGTAACTTTCAAACCTCAGACCTGCCCCTTTACCTTCTCCACTTAAATACCACAGTTAATTCGCTTAGCATAGGACTCGAACATGTGACCTTTAACAGAAGTACCTCAACCTTTGCCAATTGAGCTAACCCCCCTTGTGCACTAAGGGCTCCTTTGGTTGGGAACAAGTTATCCTAGTCACACCCTCAATGTGGAGTAAAAATAACACCACAATCGTAGGATAACTAATTCCAAGATAAGTTACCACGCGACTTTATCTCAACCAAACATGGGATAAACTCATCCTAAAATTAATTCCGAGATTAGTTATCCTTATCCCTCCTACCAAACGAGCCCTAAGTGTGAATTTCAATTGGGCCGTAATTTTACCCTCTTTGGAAATGCAAGCTGAGTTCTAAACAGGACTATAATCAATGAAAAATTTTGGGCAAACATAAGACTACCATCAATCAAGTATGCCTCAATCACAAACTGGTTGAGATTGATTAAATGTATATATACTCTCTATTTTTCCACTTTATTTAGACATCTATTTCATTTCAATACTGAATTATTCAACTTTAAAGACAAAGATAAGACTTTAGATTGAGTAACTCACCAGCCAAAAACCTCCAGAAACATGAGAGGGAAGCATTGGTCTAACTAATACAGGATAGTCTGATCCAAGACTTGCTTCAAGTTTCTCTGCTCTCTCTATCGAAGCAGCCCTTTCTTCATCCGAAGCATACGCAAAACACAACCTATCCCTCTTCGTTGGTGTAGCCAACCTAAACAAAACAAATGTGAATATAAGCTATTTCATTTTTACCTGCAACAACCAACGAGGGTTTCAAGAAAGTAATAAAAATGAAACCTTTTTATCACATTAAAATGTGTTACCTTCTAGGTATCATCACCCTTTCATAATGAATCACCTGTATTCCAAAAATACATAGAAACATTTGTAAAAATTACTCAAAAATGACGGGAGAAAGAACAAAAAGATAAAATGTACTTCTTTGTATTCAGGGGCAGGGCTTTTAGCAACACGAGGCGATCTTCTCACAGCAACTAGCTCTGTTCCCATAATCCGAGGTTTTGTCTTCTTCATCTATAATTTCCCATAAACAAAAAAGAGAAAAATGAGTTAATCTTTTGGGATAAATGCTAAAAAGGAAGAATTTTTATTATTATTTTTAGCTTAAAGAAAATGAATTTACAGGAGTAGTTTTGGGGGAAGTTGAATTTTTGAGAGCTTGAGTAAGCAGAGGAAGATTAAGTTCTTCCATTCTTTTCTTGTTTTCTTCCAATCTCTGCTTGCGCAACTCCTCATATTTCACCATATTTTTTTTTGAACTTGATGAAGACAAAGATGTTTGATTAAATCAGAAATCGAAGATAACAAAGAGAGTTTTTTTTTACTAGAAGATGAACATTTGGACAAAAAAAATTTACTCCATTTTTATAGAAAGTAGAGCAGAGTCGACCGTTGGAATAGCACTTCAGTACTCACGTACCCCACTCAACACATCCTCTGTATTAGTGTACGGAATTAACTTCTTATTGGGCAAAGTCTAATCAAACCGCCAAATTAGCGATTTTTAAATCTTCTTCTTTTTTTGTGGTAAAATTAAAAAAAGGTTCCTTTTAGGGTGTGTTCATGTTTTCTTCGAAAATATTTTTTAGGAAAATAATTAAGTTTCTTACCTATTTTTTGGTGTTCGAAATGGTCTAGACACACATTAAGAGAGGAGGAGTGTGAACCGGGAAGGTTAGGGGTGTGTGGTTGTCGTATGGGTCTTAGGGGATGAGGGTGAGGACGAGGTGTGTTGGAACTTGTTTTTTTCTGCTCCTATTAGGAAAATCATTTTCATTATTTTAAAGGAGAAAAATATTTATCAAAATTTTGACCTAACATGAAAAAATTTAAAAACATTTTCTTTTATTTGTACCAAACACACCTTAATCTTGATGGATGACAAATTTCAATGATCAAATGAGGTAAATATATACATTAACTAACCATGGTTTAGGGATAATTATGTGTTTTAAAATATATTTCATGCACCTATTAATTTGATGTGAATATTCGGTGACATCGCTTTACACTCCCATTGTTCACACTATTTCTCGTTTAATATGCTAGAAAACACATTTTATATTGAAATACAGTTTAAGTTTAAGTTTAAATTTATCATTTACCTGACATGATTTTATAGCCATAAAAAGTATCGGGACATGTTTAAGATGATACCATGAAGGAAGTAAATACAAATAAAACATGGTTATATGAACTCATTGTTTGAGGTACAATGTAGAATCACGAAATGACTCATGTCTCAATCCCAAACTTGTTGAATTAATGTCTATTTTTATTCATTTGGATCCATTTTATATAATAAATCTTCAGTATTATTCTATTTACGCTGACCGTCAACCCGAGCATGGAACCTACAATATGAGCAAATCCACATGGTCAACTGACCATTTGTTGAATTAATGTCCAATTTTATTCATTTGGACCCATTTTATATAGTAAATCTTCATCATTATTCTATTTATGCTAACCGTCAATCCAAGCATAGAACCTACAATATGAGCAAATTCACACGGTCAATTGACTATTTGTTGAATTAATGTCCATTTTTATTCATTTGGACCCATTTTATATAGTAAATCTTCATCATTATTTTATTTATTCTGACCGACCACCCGAACATGAGATCCACAATATGAGCAACCACACACGGTTAACCGACCTTTTGTTGAATTAATATCCATTTTTATTCATTTGGACCCATTTTATATAGTAAATCTTCATCATTATTTTATTTACGCCCGTCAACCCGAACATGGAATCGATAAATGAGCAAACTCACCCCGACAACGTTATTCTACTTTGAGAAAATACTGTTTTCCTTTCATTTTCTGATAAACTACATTGCCCAGAAGATATTTTCCCTCAGAAATAAGCTTTCCTCAAAAGTTCTCTTTTAAGTTGTAGGCTTGTAGCTAAACAATAAACATAGTACCAACATGGGTTATGGAAAGAACCTGTTGGGAGCAACATCTCCAGAAATGGACCCTGTAATGCACGAATCAGGATAAGTCAGGCTTCAATGCGAGTAGCAGACATTGGGAGGGAAACACAAAAAAAGCTAAACAGTAAATACAGCTCAAAAGTAAAGTCACCCTCTCTTGTGACTCTTTGAAATCCCTTCTGATTCGCAAAAAATATAAATTTATATTCTACATCAGCAAAGTGAAATTCTGTACAATCAGAGTAATGCAACAAATGAAAATGGAAAGCTTCATAACATTAACACTTGGTGAATTTGTCTTTTTACACTGCAAAATCCATCCAAAATTAGGTTTACATTTAGCCGATTAAAGTAATGTACCTCTGGATTCCTGAGAGTTGTGTCCTTATTTCACCAACAAGAGGAACAAGCAAGGCTAAGAGTCATTGTCGTTTTTCTTTTTCCATGGAATTCTCATGTCCGTGTATTCTTGATATTCTCTTCACTAAGATCATGAACTGCAAATCCTACAATCTTGAACGACGAATGCATTTCATAGGATTGAAAGGTGAATGTCTTCGAGTTGATGCAAATGATGCCTTCCTGAAAGTTGGCGATGACCTTATGTCCCAGTTTTCAACAACCTTTGGGACACACACATCAAATAAAACTTGACCAAGAACACCATGAGCATTGATTCTTGGTGGGCTTGATAGGGGAATGTATCGTTCTTTCTGTTCGTGCTGAACTGACCCGCCATTACTGCCCTCATGATACTCCACAGAGTTGGGTACTAAGAAGTGGTCATTTAACTCAAGGGAAATGCTCTGGAAGCTTTGATTTGCAGTAGCAGCGGCTTTTCTAAGATTGCCTAGAGGCTCAGAGATTCCATCATGTGACCCTTCCAACACCATCTTCTCCCCTTCAAGCTGACGAATTCTTTGAGAATATATCATAGCAGCTTTTCCAAGAAGCTCAGTCACTGCAGCCTTGTATTCATGTTGGTGGTACCGATAGTGACCTGGTTGACGCAAGTCACAGTAGAAGATTTTCATCAAAATCACATGATTGTGAAAAGCTATAAAGCTTGAATATGCATAATAAACAGAAATGTACTATCTTGTGCCAATTCCAACTTCATAAATCCTAGTTAAATGTCTACCTCTCTAACAATTCAACAAAACAATATGCTTTATCTCAGAAATGACAGAGAGAGACAGAGATTGGATTGCAATTAAAAATCAACGGGAGATGTCAACAAGACTGCTTTGGATTGGGACCGAGCTTGACTACAGAAGTTCAAGATTCTTGTGAATGAATATATGCAACTCCAGTTCTCGCAACTGTGTCTTTTGGTCTTCCCTAAGCTACTAATTTCCTTGAAACTCAACATCTATGGGCCATTACTAGATACTTTCATTCCGAAGTTCTATTCTTTTTCCTCCTCCTAAGGTGTAAAAAAGATAAAATATCATGAGGGCCAACTTCTGCTCCTCTACTGACAGTTGCTATCAGAATCTAAATAGCAAATATAGTAATATCAGGAGTTCTATTTATTTTATAATTTATTCATATCTAACAGATTGAACCTCTGGAACATGAAGCAAGAAAGATTTCACATGATTAACACCATACCTACGTGAGGGGAGCTACTCCATTTTAGTAGTTTGACATCAGAGCCAAGATCTTTAAGTCGCTGAGCAAAATTGCAAATAGTTTGGCAGGGAGCAAGATCATCATCTTCCGAGCACAATATGAGATACGGAGCTCCCGTGCTCTGCGAGAAAAACATTACTAAGCCAAGCAGAAATATACATGGGGCTGGGGCTGAGGGTGGGGGTGGGGGGCACAATGAGCAAAAGGTGAGAGACACTCACAACAGAAGCATACAGAGTCTGCCAAAACTCAGCACGGTGTGATTCAAATCTTCTAAGGAAGAGGGCATCCAGACAGGAAGCAATTCCATTTACTATCCATGAGGCTAAGGGAGGAGGACGCGACATTCCAAGAACGGTTGGATGCAGTATAAATTTAGTACCCAGATCACTTGTAAAGTCTACTGGAGAAGAATCGAAAATGTAGCCCGAAAGACAGTCTCTAACAAGTCGGAACTCACCCTTCATATTAAACGAATTATCAGATCAGAGATTACTGACAATATAATCACTTCACTTTAAAAAGTAAGGCAATGGACTATCACAATTAGGAAGCGGGTGTGGTGGAGGTATCATAAATTTTTAGAAGATAAAGCAACCAGAAAATGACAAAAGGAAGAGGAGGATTATGATATGCTAACGGTGTTCCTGGCATATAGAAATCTTTTAGATAGAATTGTACAGTAAGCTTGAAAATTTGAAAAAACAAATCATGTTATGGAATGGAAATTAAGTTGGCATTTAACCACTTCGCTGATGCACAAGCTTGTCTCTTAAGTAGCAAACAAGAAAAACATAAACATTGTGAGAGAAAAACATAATGGAGTATACCAGATTGGCATGTTCTTCACATTTGCCCTCAATTATCTGCAATCAAATTAAAAGAATAAAAGATTTGCACCAAGTAGAATTCACTATAATAGAAAAGAAAATAAATACTTCAAACTGTTGCATGTACCGACATACATATGGGCAAAGATGATCATACTACATTTTTCAAAGAATTGTTCTTTACCTGGAGAACCTTATACATGCATGCTTTTGGCCCACCAGAAAAAGATGCAAAGACAACAGGGCATGGTCGAACTTTTAGCTCCTACACATACAACATTAAACAAAGTGGCCATTAGAAAGTCATAACATGACAGAAACATGGCTATTAAATTTTATATGATAATAACAGAGTCATTCATTCTTGTTAGGTTAGTCAATGAGATTTGAATAAATAAATTACTAAGGTCTCGATGGAATATACACTCATACGTTAAGCTTGTATAACCATTTGCGAGTAAATGGGAAAAGGAAATATACAGAAAAGATAAGCCATTGAGACTTTTATTAGATTTGATGAGTTTGGATATATCTTTTTAGAGGGTCATTGCTATTCAACCATGTCAATTTTTTCAAGCAGTGTGTAAATAAATCTGTGTAGAGTCTTCTGAGAATGGAAATGGCTAACTGTTCCCAAATTAGGCATGTAAGCAGGCAACGGGTTCACTAAAGTTCCTAGGTCTTCTCATGTCACATGTGATCCCACTTTGGAAAGGAATCAGAAATGTAAAGAGTTAAAAACATGTTCGCTATAAAGTTGGTGATGACTTCCACCGACTTTTGGGAGATTGCTTGTTGGGCCACTCCTCTCTGAGATATGTTCATCCTGAATAATACACTCTCATAAAAGCCAAAGAGGCTCGACTTTCAGATCATCTGAAATTTGTACTAATTGGCTTCTCATGGGGTCGTAATTCAGAAGGCCATGCCATTAATAGGAGTAAGATCAGGTCTAAACTTTCAACTTCATTTTGGAATCAAAAGAAAGGAATTTGTGGTTCAGCTCTTTGACATCTTGTAGAACTTTCTTACCACATCCTCAATTTTTGAAGGAGAACACGTAATAAAGTTGACATCCATCATATGGGAGCAGAGCTCTAACTGTCCATAAGATTTTAATAAGATTATCCATATAATAAAGCTTTCACAACCTGTCAATGAACTTTTTCGTGTGCTGAGCATGGAGAAAATGCTGACTCAAATGCTCTAGGCTCCCAATTTTGCGGCGGGAAGAAGAGTTGAAGGAGTTGAAGAGTGAGTGATGTTCATGGATTCTTTTGGTCCTTCTTAAGACTTTGCTCTATGTAAACTAGATCCTTGCAGACCTTACATTTTACTCTTTTTGTTGTTTTGCTTTAACACCACCACTATTTTTACTTTACATTTGTCTATAAAAATCCCGGTTTCTTACCAATGGAACAAAAAAGATTGTAACTTCACATAGGACTAACCTCAATAAGCTCATTCACAATCTCTACTGCCAGTGCTGCAGCTTTATCAGGAAAAAACCTGCAAGATTAATGAGTAACAATCTCATAAGTTTGCATTGCAGGTTCTCTTTCTTTAAAAGTTAGAGCATAGGAGAAAGTAGCAGCCAACATACAGAGAATGTCGCCAATATTATAATAAAAATCCATAATCAGAGTAAGCCAGAGTAAAATTCTCGATATTAACTGAGATCACCAAACATGGATAAGTTCATCTCGCATTAAGTTCAATTTATGCACCATCAATTCTCACAGTTACAGTTCATCAAAACCTTTAAGTCCCGCCTAAATATTTATTTACACTGCTCGAAAACTGCCTTCCGCCTAATGTACTTCCACTGATCACAATGTGAAATAAAAAGAAGGCACAATACATAAACAAGGCATAATACATAAACAAACACTCAAACTTGATCTCAACTGGCAAGTAAGTCATCTAAACACTTCAACTTGATCTCAACTGACAACTAAACACTCCAACTTCGTCCTCACTATGCATCATGGACACCCAACACTGACGTGGCATAGAAATTTTGACGGTGTCTAAATGATCATTTTATAAGTTGGAGTACTCAACTAACGCAGTGGAGATGAGTTGAGGTGTCTAGATGTGCACTCTCTTACTTGCAAACTGAGCCCAAGTTTGAGTATCTGTTTACGTATCATGCCAAAAAAAGAACCTAACTTTCCGCGTTTGGATGAGATTTTAAGTTGGTCAAACTAACTTTTAAATCAGTCTTTGACTTATTAGAGTATTTGGCAATTAAAGATTAACTTAAAATAAGTCAAAAGTAACTTAATAAAATAAGTTGAAAGTTAAAAGTAGGGTGGCCCCACTTATTTTTTTTAACTTATAAATCATTCTACTTTGACCAAGTATATTACTTTTTCACCCTTAATTCTTTTATAATGTTAACAACTTTAAGGGTATTTCAGACATTTTGACAAAAAAAAGTGACTTTCAACGTTTTTTTGCCAAACACATCAAAAACACATAACTACTTATTTTTAAAAAGTTACTTATTTTAAACCAATCCAAACAGGCTCTAATTCAGGCATATTCCAGCAAACCCAACAAGAACAAGCAAAAAAAGAACTCCTTTTCCAACAATACAAAACACCCAAAAAATCAAAGAAGTAAATCACAAGAACAAGTCAAGCAAACATGGAACTTATCATTATATGATTCCTCAATTGAGGTTAAGACTTCACAAAAAAGCCAAAATGGAGAACCGTGTCATCTCAAATTCAAATCCCACGAAAACATTAGGTAATTTCCTCACATCTATCCTAACCTAGATCGACAGAGTTATCTAGTACCTGTTGCTGTTGCCACAGGAATTCGTCAACTAAAAAAAAACTAAAATGGAGAAAAGAGAGCATACATATCATGGAATTGAGAGTGACAAACAAGGGAATTCCATCCAAGAGATGAGTAGAGATCAACATAGTTCTTGAGATATCGATCTTTACTTGACATCCATGCGAACACCACAACTATCCCTTCCACTTTCCCTCTCTCTTTTCTCCCCCAATAATACCTTCCCCCAAAACCCCACATCCTCAAATTTCCCCAAATCTTGAAATTCAAGCCAAAAATTTGATCTTTTTATCTTGGGTGTTTTTCTTTTCCTTGATATGGGTAGTGATAAACTTTATTTTGCAGTTCTTTATATATATGATGATGATGGTTCAGCCATGGCCATACTTGTTCCTACTTTGGCTTTTTCTGTAACCCTCTAATGTTAAAATATTACTCTATAATTACTTGTCCACTTTTGAATTGACACAACTATTTAAAAAAATAATTGATATAGTGAGTTTATCATTTTATTCCTATTAATTATGAAGTGAATGAATTAAAATTTAAGATTTTCAAAAAGTTCTATCATTTTCAAAATTAATTAATTGAGAATATAATAGGTAAAAAAAAAATTATCCTTTCTTGATTTGTCAAAATAAACAAGTAAAAAAGCAAATTTGGATAGAGTATTACTTCTCTCCAACAATAGTTGTCCACTATTGACTTGACACATTCCTTAAGAAATAATAAATAATAAGGATAATATTACTATATTATTCTTTGACTTTATTAAATTTAATCTTTGAGAAGTGTGTTAGATGAAAATAGTGAGTATTTAATAGCACGGTAAAATAGACACAAAATGTAAATTATCTCTTGATTTTCTAAACTGGACAAGTATTGTTGGACAATTACTTTTAGTATAGTGGACAAGTATTGTTGCTCGAGAGTGTACTACCTCTATTCCATTTTACGTGAGAAAAAAAATGTCACATTATTATACTTAGAAATAATTTAACTTTAAAATTTTCCTTTTACCTTAATGAAATAATTCTCAATTAAATAAATATCTAAAAAAAATAATTTAAACCACAAGTTTAAATTAAAAGGTGTAACTAGTTTATTTTTATTTTTTTGAGGGTTGTTTGGGAGGTGTATAAAAATAGTGTTTAGTAATGTCGATATTAATAATATTTATATTAATTATACTAAATTATTTCTAATATAGTGTTTAGATTAATATATTAAAAATATTATGTATTGCATAATTTTTTTTTAAATATCCACTTGCAAAATTATTCTCAACAAATATGGTGAAAATGAATTGGAAAAGATTGGAGAGATTATAAATATATATAATTTAAACCACAAGTTTAAATTAAAAGGTGTAACTAGTTTATTTTTATTTTTTTGAGGGTTGTTTGGGAGGTGTATAAAAATAGTGTTTAGTAATGTCGATATTAATAATATTTATATTAATTATACTAAATTATTTCTAATATTCGCAAAATTATTCTCAACAAATATGCTTTAATTTCGAGCAATGTCATATTAAAAAAATAAAAATACTGTTCTACCCTTGTTTTTTGATCCCCGTGGCAGGTATTGATAGGTAGTTGATAGAATTAGCATCACAGCTAGTGAAACTGATGATGGGTAAAATGTCAATTTTTTAGGCATAAAATATGGGAAGTAGAAAATCGTATTAGGATAATATATTCCAGTTGTTTTTTGAGAGTATAATAGGCAACTACAAGCCGTAAACGAAAAGACTTAAGCCAATTAAATTGTATTTATCTTATATTTAAAGATTTCATTGATTACTTTTGACGTGTCTTATTTCATACTAATAAGACTTTCCTATTTAATGACTTTTACTTCTTCAATCAACATTGTCCTATTCTAGATATAGGTCAATCAAACGACGGAGAATGCAATAATTCTACATTTTATCTCCAGATTATTATAAACGAATATATATATATATATGAATGTATATATATCCAATCCTCATATTTCTTGAGCCCGGTTGTTAATGACACAATCCTTATAAAAAAAAAATTAGATTCGTATTTTATTAATTGACTTTATTAATAAAATTTTAAATTTAATTACTAATTATTTTATATAGTTATTTAATAGTAAGGATAGTATAAAAAATAATAATAAGTTTTTCTTGATTTGTGGACAAGTAAAATACACGGTTTCCTGGAAATGATAGTATGAAAAAATAATAATAAGATTCTCTGAATTTGTGGATGAGTAAAATACATGGCTTCCTGGAAATTACACATGCTGCCTATGCTTTTTTTCCTTTTTTGGGATTTTGTATGAAAGAAAGTAGTGAACATTGTACTCGGTTTTATATCTGTCCTTCTTATTTATGATTTTTTTAAAGGGCGATTTAAGGAAAAAGTGGACAACTAATATGAAACGGATGGATTAATTAGCAAAGATGAAATTTATGAAATTGTGGAGTATTTTCAGGATGTATTTGATTTCAGTATTTGTTTAATAAATGGTGGGTAAGGAGAAGAGATAAGAGGAAATATGATATAAGTAATTATATTTTAAATAATTGAGTGATTTCCAGCCAACTATTCCTGAAAAAATAAGAAATATTTACACTAATTATTGTAGAAGATCTTTACCCTTTAGTATATATAAGTTAATATTTTCCAAATGTGATTCAATCCCAAATCTGGTACAAGACACTCTCTAATTAATCTGTTTAACGACACAAACAAAATGCATACAAAGAAACATACCATCCAAACGTTGTGCCAAATAGACAACATAAGTCATTTTCACTTTCCTCTTAAGTTCATAGTCTTCCGCTTCTGATTGATGGCAAAACGTCGTGCCATAGCAGGGTTGTAGAATGTTCTCATGTGCTCCGACAGTTTATGAATGGCTCGTAGATCACCAATGGCTGAAAGCCGCATTAAAAACGAGTCAAATTTGCGGTATGGTAGTTTCATACCCCTGTTAACAGCTTCTTCCAAAAGAAAACATGCTTCTTCAGTAGCATTGTTATCAAAAAGCCCTTCAATCATCACACAAGATGTTTCTGTAACACGCGCACAACCCCTCTTAGACATCTCGTGCCAGGTCTCAAAGGCTCCATCTACATCACCCATTCTGAAGAACATTACAATTAGCATATTATAGGTCTGTACACTTGGAACACAGCCTACTTCTGTCATTTTCTGATAAAGCCTAAGCGCTTCGTCTCTCTCTTTATTGTCACATAGGACCTTAAGGAAACAGTTGTAGGTAACTATATCAGCAGGGTAGCCCTTGTTTCCCATTTCTTCCAAAAGCTTATATGCTGCCTCGGTCTTTCCAGCCAAACACATACCTTCAATCAGCTCCTTGTATGTTGAAACATCAGGAACACATCCGCTATTTATCATATCTCCGAGAACTTTAGAACATTCTACCATCATATCATTTTGAACAAGAGCCACGATCATAATAGTATATGTTTTTGCGGTGGGAGAAGACATGGTTGAACCTTTAGTTCTCATGAACTCGAGAAGTTCAGCAGCCTGCATCACCATTCCTGCGGTGCAAAACGTCTCAATGGCAGTATTATAGGTGAAGTTATCGGGTGTATGTCCTATGTTGATCATCTGATCAAGAATGCTCATAGCTCTATCTGGATTTCTAACACGACACCAACCAAAGAAAAGAATGTTATAAGTATCAGCAGTTGGCTTAACCTTACTCTTCACCCGCGTAAACAGAGCCTCAGCTTCCTCAGCAAGACAACACTTGCACAAAGCATCCAACAACAAATTAAAGGCATATACTTCGGGTTGTGTCTTCACTCGTATCTTCTTCTTCTTAGCAAATTTATGAAGATGTGTCAAATGCTTTTCAGTATACTGTCTAAGAATTTTCAACAACACTTCTAAAGGAACCAAACTCTTATCATTTCTCTTCATGTAGTCTAGAAGATCACAAACAACACGAAACTGCTTCACCTTATATTTTGTACTAGACAATATATCAATCATCTCATTATACACCTGAGGCTCGTGACTATAATTTTCTTGATGTCCTGCCCACGTAAAGAACCTAAACGCTAACTTCTCTTCATAACAAAGCTTTTGCAAGACCTCCACCACCAACGGCGTTGTTAATTCTATTCCAAGCTTATCGAGAGCTACCTCCATCTTATGCCCTGGATTAGCATGATCCACAACAACCTTGTAAACGTTATCAACATGATCATTGCTATTGCTTTCCGTTTTTTCCACCAACGAAGAAAATGCAGAATTTTCGTCACAATAAAACCGCTGAAAGGACAAAAATGATGGTATCCAAAATCTTGAACTTCTGCTCAAGATAAATGATACCCTTGTAGCAAATAGGTAATTTGATTCGTATTTTCTGACATGTCCAAAAATATATGTGGATGCTACTGAATTTCGCCTTATATTTTGATGAAAAATGCAATTATGGGAATGTAGTTTCCTCGTCAAAGTCTTGCAGATAAATGAGACAACTTTGAACTGAGACATCACAGAATATCCACCACCAAAAAATCAATGCACACGAATACTTAACTTTCACAATTGGTAAAGCAAATCATCCTTGAATGATCATATGTGTTTTTTCGTTGAGGCATTTCATCGAACAGTTGGAAGGTGCAGTTAAGCACAACAGATCTCTCTCCGAAGATGGCTATTGTCTCTCACTAAAATAGAGAGCATACGCTGCCGTTTCGTTCTCCGTTCAATTTGCTCTCCAGCTGTAACAATAACATATCCAGTGAAATTCTACTTATGAGGTCGGGAGAGGGTAGAATATAGTGTGACCTTGAGGTAGAAAAATTGTTTCTTATAAATAACATATAGCACTAATAGTTTGGAAAAGGTGTTACGGGCAACGCCGGCAGCTCAGTATTAATCAAATATAAATAGTAAAACAAACTCCAAAGAGACATGTTGATGGATTTACCTTCATATCCAATAAAGTTGCATCATTTTAATTTGGGTAAAAAATTATCCATAATGGTCTATCGAGCAAAAATAATATTTGACTGTGGAAACTAGCACGGAACTGAGTTTCGATTGAAAAAATAGGTCCGTATCATTATTTAAGACATATAGGAAAAAGAACCACAACATTTCATCATTGAGGAAGTTACTACACTTTTATTAGTGAAATTAAATTGCTGATTTATGACGTAATGTTGCTATACAAATATTTATATCTAATAATTAAATATAAGATATGTGTATTTAATATGTTATTTTATTATTTAGCCATATAATTATATATATTTTTGAATTAAAATCAAACAATCAGAAACGACACAGTTAGAAAATTTACCAAGTGTAGAAATATTTTCTCAAGATTTCCTTTTTCAAGCATGTTAGCTAATCCAACCTTTTTAACATGATATGTACCAGTAAAGTTCCATATTTGACTATTTGAGTGTCCTTTTTACTTTTGTTTTTTCAAACATTTTGAGTGTGCCTATGGATTCAAAACTTTTACCTTTTTGGCATTTTTTTTCTTGGGAAAAGGCTCAAATATGCCATCGAACTTATAGAAATGGCTCATTTACGCCATTCGTTAAAAGTTTGGCTCATATATGCCATTGCTGTTAAAGAAAAGGCTCATCCATGCCATTTTTTTAACTCCGGTTTTGCAAAACCACTTTATACACCCCAAACAAGGTTTAATATTTTTCAATTGTAGTTTTTTGATCAAATGTACTCTTTTTGCTTCTTCTTCCTTAAGAACACATGAAGAATATTAACAATTTTCAAATTTCAAACTTCTTTAATTCTTCACGAAATCACCTCAAATTTCAAGAGTAGTTTCCCTCCGAGCTAAATACCAAAACTCAATATCTTTTGAGCGCGAATTCAATCTAACTCAACAAGACTCACTTGAAATTTTTTCAAAGTTTCAAAACTTCAACATTCTTTAATGGTAGAATTTTCTCCACAACTTCAAATCATTTGAAATTTTGAACATACACTCAAAAAACACTAAGGAATAAAGATCTAATGTCAAAAACAACTACAAAAACACGAATCAAAGAAAATTTTTAAAATTTTGGGACTGATTTTTATTTTTTTGGAATATTTTTTTTAATACGGGTAAATTTTTTAAACTCTACAAATGATTTTAAAATTTTGATTTTTTAAAAAAAAGAAATTAATGATGTAGCCGAAATTTGAGATGATTTCGTGAAGAATTAAAGAACTTTGAAATTTGATAATGTTCTTCATGTGTTCTTGGTGTTCTTAAGGAAGAACAAGCAAAAATAGTACATTTGATCCAAAAACTTCAATTGAAAAGTGTTAAATCTTGTTTGGAGTGTAAAAAGTAGTTTTGCAAAATCGGAGTTAAAAAAATGGCATGGATGAACCTTTTCTTTAACATCAATGGCATAAATGAGCCAAACTTTTAAGAGGTGGCATAAACGAGTCTTTTCTAAAAGTTCAATGGCATATTTGAGCCTTTTCCCTTTTTTCTTTATGACAAGGGATATTTTTGGGTGCGCACGGGGTAAAACTTTTATTTCGATGCAATAACTTGCAAATCATATAGGAAAGGTAACTCACACTAGACAAGTTTGGTGTGACGAGTTCGACCCAAAAGGTAAATCCCCTTGCTTTGATTGGCAAGGGATTTCGAACTTGAGACCTCCAACATAGAAGTCCCAAACCTAAACCACTGGGCCATACCGAAGGATTCCTTTTCGGCATTTTTACAGGTAACTTTTCGTAGTTTAAATTTTATAAACGAAAAAGTGTGCTTCATATCACTTTTCATATCTCTATTTATTTATACTAGTAAATGGAGATAGAATTACAAAAGAGGTGTCTTAAATAAGAGGAGTTTTAAACAAGATATTAGTTATTGATATCACTAGAATGTTGATTTCGAAATAGATATGACAACATCCGAATGCTAGTAATTATAAATCTCGAATGAAAATAAATCAAATAAAGAAAATCGTATCAAATTAGTATAATAATATTTAGAGGAACTTTCACATATAGCCACTCAAAATATTTTAATTATGCTCCATAGCTATAGTTTGATAATTACAATTCATAGCTACATGTTATAAGGAGGAGGGTGGCGAGCGAGACTGGGAGAGAGAGGAGAGAGGCGAGCAAGAGAGTGGAGAGAGGCGAATTGTATATGTATAACTATCAAAATAATGTATACATGTGACAGATATACATATGTATTTGTATATCTGGTGAGCGAGATTGGGAGAGGGAGGAGAGAGGCGAGCGAGACTGGGAGAGAGTGGAGAGAGGCGAGTGAGAGAGGGCAGAGAGTGGAGAGAGGCGAATTGTATATGTATATATGTCGAATTATACATATGTATATTTGTCAAAATAATTGTATATATGTATATGTATCAAGTATTGTATTTGTATATCTATATATAATTTGAATTCGTATACAATTGAATCGAGTTAAAACATTTGTATTGTATATCCAATCTCTCTCGCTTTATACAAACACAAATTATACGTTTGTGTTTGTATAAAGCGAGAGAGAGAGATAGACAAAAGAGAACTGGGCAGGGCAAAATCCAATATCTCTCGCTTTATACAAACACAAATTATACATTTGTGTTTGTATAAAGCGAGAGAGAGAACTGGGCAAGGCAAGATCCAATCTCTCTCGCTTTATACAAACGCAGATTATACATTTCTGTTGCATAAAGCGAGAGAGAGAACTGGGCAAGGCAAGATCCAATCTCTCTAGCTTTATACAAACGCAAATTATACATTTCCGTTGCATAAAGCGAGAGAGAGAGAAAGACTAAAAAGAACTGGGCAGGGGAAGATTTGTATATGTATAATTATAAGTGTATAGGACGGAGAGATATGTATATGTATTTGTTTATCCTGTCTCTCTCGCTTTATACAAACACAAATTATGTATTTGTGTTTGTATAAAGTGAGAGAGAGATTGGCAGAAGAGAAGAGAGGGAGACTAGGCAGGGAGAGGAGAGTGGCGAGCGAGAATTCCAGAGAGATGAGGGAGAGGCGCGAGAGAGAGAGGAAGAGAGGAGAGAGGCGAGAGAGAGAATGAAATTATACCTTAAAGTTAGTTTCGAATTGTAATTAATGTAAACTATAGCTATGGTAGATAATTAAGTAGTATAAGTTTGCTTAGCTACGTAATTTTCCCTAATATTTAATACAATTTGATGGGTAATCTATAAAGTAGGAAATCAGAAGCAAATTCTAACAAAGAAAAAATAAAAACGCATAATAATTAATACAATTTGATTAAGTGATCTATACGATAGAAAATTCAAGGCAAACTCAAACAAAAATAAAAATAACAAGTGAAATTGTAGAGGAGTGGGAGATTAGGAGAGAGGTTATGGAGATATGAGAGTTAATTACTCCCTTTATTTTATATTACTTGATCCATATTGACCCGAGATTACTTAAGAAAACTAATCTTAATACTATACTACTAAGGATAATATGAAACAAAGTAACAAAACTTTCGTGATTTGCTAAAATAACAAGTTAAATAAAATATCTATTTTTAATATAAGAATCAAATAGAATAGAAAAAATATTAAAGTAAAAACATAACTTTTTTTTTCTCCTTATGAGCTCACACCTTCTTACTCCATTTATAACTCGAACCTATAACCTTAAATTGAAAATGAAGGAGGTTTACCATCTGAACAACCCTAGGATCGAAACTCAAATTTTAATGACATTTTATTTTAGCGACAAAAACGAGGCAATAGAGAGACCCCAAAAAAGGCATAGACTTTCCCCCGACATTTTTGTTTTCCAGTACTATCACACTTTACATCACGTAAACCATAATTAACACTACCTAAATAATCTTAATTACTCGTAGAGTCATAGTTATAATGAAGTGGTAAATATTGATTCGTCTCTTAATTAGAGATTTCGATTTCGAACACAGATTTGAAAATATATTTTTTTACTCACTTTGAATTCACAGATCAAAACCCTGTCACCCAAATAAACACTTTTCACTAACGACTGCTGCCGGAGACAATAAAAGAATCTCCATTATTATACTCATAAATAGTGCTTTGCTACTTCATCTCTATTATTCTCTTTTTAATTTATTATTGTAAATAAATTGCAGAAAAAAACAAGAATTCTTGATATTGGTACCATCGATCTACTTTGATCTGTGTAGAGAAAACAAGAAACAAATTCCCCAGAAACATTCTCCACATTTCTTGATTTTGGGGTGTCTTTTTTTGGAAAAATATTTGTGGGTTTCAAAGATGATGAAATGGAGGAGAAGCAGAAGTTGAAGAAAGTGGAAATGGCAAGAGGAAAATGGCTGTCATATAAGAGAGCAACAATTGTTATTTGTTCAATCAATATTTTTGTTGCTCTTTATGTGCTTCATTCTCTATATACTTCTGTATATATGTACCCTTTCAGTGATACTCAAAGAGGTAATTTTTGCTATTATTTATGAATATTCTGTTTACCCCATTTGGGATTTTGTTGCTTTTTTCAAAAAGTTGAAAGCTTGGTTGATAAAGGGTGGATTTTGACACAGCTTTTAGGTACACTAGTTTGTTTTTAGATGGCCCTTTGTGTTGATTCTGAATTTTCTGTTTACCCATTTGGGATTTTGTTCAAAAGTTGTATGCTTGTTTGATAAAGGGTGGATTTTGCCACAGCTTTTAGGTATAAACTAGTTTGTTTTTAGATGGCCCTTTGTGTTGATTCTGAGTTTTCTGTTTACCCATTTGGATTTTGTTGTTTTTGTTCAAAAGTTGTATGCTTGTTTGATAAAGGGTGGATTTTTACACAGCTTTTAGGTATACACTAGTTTGTTTTTAGATGGCCCTTTGTGTTGATTTTGAAATTTTTTGTTTGCCCATTTGGGATTTTGTTGCTTTCTTGGAAAGTTGATTTCTTGTTTGATAAATGTGTGGTTTTGCCACAGATTTTAGCTAGATAACTTATATCAGGTTATTTTTGGATGACCCCTTGATGCTGAATCTTTTGTTGAACCATTTTGGGACTTTGTTGCTTTCTCAGAAGTTGAATTGTTGTTTGATAAATAGTTTTTTTTGCCACAGCTTTTAGCTAAACCTAAGTTTATTTTTGGATGATTCCTTTTATTGATTCTGGATTTTCTGTTGGCGCATTTTGGGATTTTGTTACTTTCTTCAAAAGTTGAACAGCTGTTTCATAACTCGGTGCTTTTGACACAGCTTTTAAGTATATGCAGCTTATCACATTTTGAGTTTTGATGCGTATTTGGAATGTTGATTGCTGGTCTGATAAATGGATGCTTTTGTGCGTACAGCTTTTAGGTATACCCCAAATCAGATTAGGAATATGGAAGAGTCAATTCAATTGCGGAAACAACTAGAACCTGTAGAACTAATTAACGTGGTAAGACTTTTATTTGGTATTTGGTTCCTGAGTTTGCTGCTTTTCTGTGGACTTTGCTTGATGAGGAATGCTTCTTATCTGGTGAAGGTAAATGGCTTAAAGAACAAACTTTCGACGGATGAAAAGGTGCAACAAATACCGGAACGTATTAAACAGAAGATAACAAATGAGATACTAGTAACTTTAAAAGGCATGAGTTCCAATACAGATGCCACCGTGCTACAAGGTGATTGTGCCTTCAATATCTTCAAAATGTGCTATACTTGTTATGTACCTTCATTCTTAAAGCTTTTATTTGGGAAGACCTCTTGGATGTTTATGCTGAAGCTGTATCAGTTGTAGACTTCTAGTTATCTTATCTCTTACTATAGTATATTTGGTCTGTATGGTTAGTATGTGGGAATGTTTGATAATCAAGTAAGTGCTAGGTAGGTTAAGGCTCATAAATCAATCTGGAGATTTTACAATGCGATCAAGTTGCTAGTAATTGTTATCTGTATCTGGTCTAGTGGCTGAGATTTTCTTTTACCAAATTCAATGAGTGGGAAATCATTAAACTTTCTTAGAGGCAGTTCACGCAAGAGTAGCTGAAACAGGTGTTTTGGTCTTTCTGGAAAGAAATTTGTCAGATTGGAAGAATTGTTACACTTAACTTTGGGTTTTATACTCATGAACACATTTAAGCAGTGACAACCATTGGATTTTCTTTGACATTGGATTTTCACTTTAACCATTAGCGGAAAACTAAGTGCTAGTAATTTCCTTTAGCATATGCATTGATGTTTATGTCCCAGAATTGGGAGTTGTGGGAGCTTTGGAATCATGATGTTTAGGTCTATATGTTTTCATTCTTTTTGTGAAAAGGAAATTATTGTTGATCAGATGGGCAAGATTTGTTCTTTTTCTCTTCCTAAAAGACAAGTCTATATTGTTTTGTCTGGATGTTTAGTTTCCAAAGTTATCAACGGTTTTGCTCTAAGTTGCATTTTCTGTCTTCATGTCTTGGTTTGTCTCCAGATTTTGTCTTTTCCTTTCTTCTTTCCCGTTAAGTGGTTTCTCTGTTTTGTCTTTCCTATGCCGGATCTGTAGTTGCTATTTTTTTTCCTTTCCCGGGATAAAAAGTTATCGATGAATAAAAATTTGAATATGGTTTTTTTCGGCTCTTCTTAGACAATGGCAAATTTATGAATCAACCGTATCTCAAGATGTTATTCCTTTGTTCTGTTGGGATAGGAATGGCATCTGATTTCCATTCCCTCTCTCCATTGATGTACTAATCATTTAATTGAAACTTTCTGCTATTATCTACTCATAGTATCTTCAAATGTGGAACCTGGATTACTCCGTAACTTCAGCTCATCAGTAAAACAACAAAACCAAGCTGCATAACTCTTTGTAAATGAGGAGTATAAATAAATCTATTGCTGATGCAAGAAACCGGATGAGAGATAATTCATATATATAGTAATATTCAGAGTTTGTGCTCACTTACTGTTTCTGTTCATTGAATTTAACCTTGAGTGTGGAAATAAAGGGCTAAAGGAGAGGAAGAGAAAGGAACGTAAAACTCTAAAACTCTAGAAAGGAGGGAGGTCTTTTTCCCCTTGGACCAAAATACATAATTGAACATCTAGAAGAACATTTCCTTGTTATTACATCCAGTCATCTGTAGAACATGCATTTACTTTAATAGTTATTTTCCTGTCGTGTAGCACTCTCGTGGCACTCTTCCATTCCAACTATCTTATTTTGATTATGTGTTAAATCTTCATCTATCGTGCAAATCTCATTGAAGATTAAGCTTAGATATACATTTAGGCACCATAATTTCATCTAATTCCACTTCACCTTCTTGTTATGGAGTCTTAACTTGCAGCACATATGCCATCTCACTTGCACTTATCCTAAAACCGTTATTTTCTTAATGTGTTTCTTTATAATTCCAACTTTAGTTGATTCCCTCACTAGTTTCATTATTTAACACAATATCACTTGTAATTAGCATATATCATGCAATCTCATGTTAACGATTAGGGTTATAAATATCTGCTCAAGATAGATTATTAGTGAGTTGGTGTAAACCTACATGTGGGAACTCCTCTAGGACGCTTACACTTGTGATTGCTTCTTCGTACATATGCTCTCCTAGCCAGTATTTCTAGTATCATTTGATTACTTAAATAGGTGAGGATGTTGCTAGGACAAATTGTGAGCTCATCAGAATGCTATTTTTGTTTGCTTTAACAAAGAACACATGACGTTGGGAACTGTGGACGTCGGTGAATGGTTATAGAAACAAGTGTGAGGCAGTTTGTATAAAAAATATTTACAATATTTGATTTCAACAATAAAAGGGTAGGCCATCCACCACCCATAAAGACATTTTTCTTTCCTTGAAGTTGAATTGCCAAATTTGCATTCAATTTTGCCATGTAAATCAAACCTCAAACATTTGTTCTATTTCTGATATATCTATTGGACATCTTGCCTGTTCCCAATACCATTGTCTCTGATTTTATCCCCTTGTACAAGTAACATTGCTAAAGTATTGAGACGTTAGATAACAGATCTCTTCCCATGGTACAATGTAATGAGTTTCATTGCTCTCTGATGTTACTTTTGCTTGCATCCTTAACTCTTTCTTCTACTTTTTGGAGTATCTGTTTTGCATATTCATAACTTTTTCCGAACCTCATGTAACTTGGCTTTTCAATTATGCCTAATCCGATATCTATATGGATCTTCTAGTAGAATGGATATCTTGTAAGTTGGATGAAATTTGTTGGATCCTTGTTCCTCTTGGACTGGTATTTATCCTGTTCAGTCTTGTTCCTATTATGCATACTATATACTCAAGTCTCAAGTACATGTGAATTCAATTTAGAGGTGTAATTTTTAACCTGTTTTTCAATATGTTTCAAGCACTTCTAGCTTCCTTCATTCTGACTCCAAATTCGTATTACCCCCGCCACTGGTTGAGTTGTTGAGGAAGTACCCTCTGGAGAATATGATGACTCGTAAATTTACAGTAGTTGTGACTTTTTCACATGCGTCACCAACTAACAATCATGCATTTTCGTCTTGAATTATTGGTTGATAAGATAGTTCCCTTCATTGCAGACTGACTAGGGTACAAATCGCAACAAAGGCAAAGTGTTTAGGTGATTTCTTTCTATTTGCTTAGGTTTTGTGGACATAGTTACCTGGTAACTATACTAGTAGGAGGATACACATAGATCGTATCGTGGAGGTTTGTGCAAGTTGTCCTGAACACTAATGTTATCTAAAAAGAAAGAAACAACATATACCTAACCTTCGTTGCATACCCATGTGAAGAGCAACAGTTTCCTGGGTGCTTTAAATCTCCATAATGACATTCATATGTCTTTCGTCACATCCTAAACTAAGAGATTATAATAAGACTTCAAGAAGGATTTTGGTGAAAATCCCTTCTAAATCCATCTTATTTTCTTCCACGCATAGTGTAAAGTTATATAGCTTTTGCAGAAATCTTTCTGCCTCGTCACCCTCACTGTCTTTATGCTTTCTATACTATCTGCCCTCAGTTCCAATTAATAATAGCCACAATTGTGGCTTCCTTTGTATTTGCAATGGAGGAGAGGTGAAGGAACTCGTCTTTGTGAATGGTATCACCTCACCAAATGTTAAGCAGAATGGACCATGTCTCCCATTTCTGGTAATCAAACTAGTATATCTTAAGTCATCCTTTCTCTCCTCACGATCCCTTTCCATAAGCTTGTTCGTTAAGAATAATCCCTCTCTGTTGAGAGCCATCTCTATTGGGTGCTGCCGTACTTTTATTAGTTACTTCCATCCATAGAGCCTTCTCCTAATTCATGAACCTCTATACCATTTTCCTGATAGTGCTCCGTTAAACAGACAATCTTCGCATACCCATCCCGCTATTGTTAACAGGGGCTATGACTCTCCCCCAATTTATCCAATGAAAATTTCCACCTCGATTCAATCCTCCAACTTTCTCTTTTTTAGACTAAAAAGATACTGGTTCTTATTAGCCACTGAAGGTGGGATGGGAAACAAACACATGAAGTATGGAGGAATGTTCCCTTTGATAGGTACTATGTACTGCTTCTTCCGTCCTTCCTACCTTCTCCCAAACTCTTGCACCATTTGGTTCCTAAAGCTCTCTCGTTGATTTTACTGCCAAAGGGAAGATTCTGGTATTTTCTTGGAAGCTCATCTACATTGCATGCCCAATCGCGGTCAGTCAGAGGGATATTCTTCACCTCATCAATTGGATGGTTTACTTAAATGCTACTTAATTTGATGATTGACAGTAGAAATACATGTGTATGTAAAGACCGAAGTAGCCACCAAAACGTTTATGGATAAGGGTATCCAGTGTAATATAACTTTTTATTATTTATTTCCTTAAAGAGTTCTGCTGTTATGAGAACAATTAGTCTATTTGATGTATTCATTCTATGTATACATTCTGCTGTAGTTCATTTACAATTCCTGGTTATCATTGTTGACGGTGTTTTTATTGGAACAGATGCAGTGGAAAGTTGGCGGAGAGAAAAATTGAAAGAAGCCACAGAACTTATTCATGAGAAGACATCAAATTCAACTATTTCCCTAAAGGAGGCTAGTATGTTCTATTTAGGACTGCTGTTCACATTTTGTATTTTCAGTTTTCTGTTGATGTTGCAGGGGAACTGTATCCCTAGTTCAGAGGAACTTCCAGAAAAACAGATGATAAGTTTTTGTGATATTGCTTGCAGAGTTACTTGCACGAGCTTTGGGCGACAACTGGGCTGAGTTATCAGAAGAAATTGGTCTGTGGATACCCGTTCAGATCATCAATACAGAACACAATGACAAACCTGAGGGTGAAGAAGAACTTGGTAATGACATTGTCAATTGCTCAGTACAAATCATTTCAAGGTTTTTTGTTATGATGCAGATCAATCATTTAGCTTCTCATTATCTCCCCGTTCTGAGGGAGAAGAGAATTCTTTTGCAAGCGATTTTGTTATTATTGTTATATCATTTGTCTTTCCCCCCTTTTGGCATAAAAGAACAATCTCTTCGATAGAAATCGTGCATGCTAAAATTTGATCAATCAAGATTTTATGTCCTCTTTATTGCAAATTTGCTCACGAGAAATAACAAACTCAGGAGAACCTGTCTTACTATAAATTCTTATGCTGTAATTTATATTCTCCAGATTACGAAGTCATAGCTGGCAAGCAGCTTCCTCCTCAGTGTCATGCTGAAGTTCATACTGATTATGGTGGTGATGCTGTCAGATGGGGCCTTACGCATCAGAAAGAAACTGCATATGATTGTTGTATGGCTTGTTTGAATCAAGCTAAGCAAGCCGGACCTAACCAAAAGAAATGTAACATATGGGTTTACTGCCCATCAGAGATGGGATGCCACTCTCCGGATATTTATCAGCACAAGCATCAGGAGTGCTGGCTGAAATATGTAAGTTCTGCCTTTCCCCTCACAAAGTTACTACCTCCCGTTCTTGTCTTGCAAATTTGATATTTACCATACTAAGCTGTTCTCAATCCCCTCTCCCCTTTTTCATTTGCAAATGCAGGCAGAGAATCCTAAATTGAATTTTAAGGACCGCTATCCTGAATCATACAGAAACGCTCACCCAAATGCACCAGTAATTGTTCCGTGGATGTCTGGTGTTGTTAGTGTATAATTTATCACAAACAAAATAGACGATAAGCCTTGAGATCTTGGTGCTTCCACGATATGAAGAAAATCGAATCAGTATGAGAGTGCTGCTTCTCTTCTTGTTGTTTTATAGGAAGATAGAATTTGTACCAAATAGAACTTCTTCTTTTGTATTACACGGTGATTAGTGCGGTTCTGGTATCCTTAAGGAAGTCCAGTACCTAGGAAGTAACATTTTTTGACATTGTAATTGCTGATCTAAGTTTTCAGTTTATGTCAAAAGTGGATCTTAGCAACTGTTTGGTCAATTATTTGTCCATGTCTGAAGTATGTAATTCAAACAAGGAATTCAATAGTCTATGTAGTGTCTTTTGATGAACTAATGTTTTTGGTTTTCTTAATGTAAGATGTTTCTTTGCACCATTTGTTATCTCAGAACTCGTATATTTTTTACCCACACTCGATGTTTACACCAAACCATTGATAGCATGACACGTGTCTTCCGCCTATACTAGGTTGGTTGAGTTGAGTTTGGTTAAAGTATCACATACTTTGTGGATCAACATTCCCTAAGGCCTGTTCTGAAGACTGACTAGGAGCTAATTTTTTTTATTAATGGTGAAACCTAATAATATTATTCTAAACTAACTTATGGTATTAATTATGTTTCAAAAGGTACAGCTTTAAAAAAAACAAAATCATTAGGTTAATATCCTGAAAAGGAAAGAGTGTTTGGTAAAGTGAAATATTATTCCAAAAGATATCCTTGTTGATGAAATCATTTTCACCTTTTATAGCTGCAAGTTATTCCTCTACAAGTATTTCAACTTTCCTCTGTATGACTTATTCAACCAAGATAAAAGTCACACCATATTTGTCACAAACCAAGCTCACGACACATATTGTTTGCTTTTGCCTAATTTTTTTTATGTTAGGCCATCATCGAGATCAAACACGCATGTACTGAATTTATGTTACGCCTTATAAAGTTCTTCATATTCCTCTATTCCGATATGATATTTGCCTGAAGTGTTATGTGCACCTCTTTCTTCAGAAGCTTGTCAGTCTTTTTTGGTCCACCTTTCGTACCCTCATGGTTAAATTTATGTAATGAGAAAAAAAATAGTTCACCAATATCTCATGCAATGTTATTTGACCACATTGGGGTGAAGACATGTCTTATTCAATATCAAAATGATTAATCTCTTATACCAAAATAATCAACAAGGTAATAACATTTGTAAGTGGTCATTGTTTGGTGGAGCATCCTCTTCACCCTTAACTTCAGGTTGAAGTGAAAAATAATAGCCCCAAATATAGAAGCATTACTTTACCATGAAATAGAAACAACAAATAAGGTATATATAGAAGGAAAAAATACGTGACGTGGCAAAAATTTGGACTGTATTTACGAAACATAACTATAGTTTCAATAAATTACGGAACGTACATTTTTGAATTTCGTAGCAAATACACATACACTGATACAATATACATTGATACAACTCTTTCACACGATTTCAGCTAACACAATATGTAATGCAACTGATACAGTTGATACCCGCCAGATATAGTTCGTTTTTCCTGATACAATAACTGTAGCTACGATTCATAATTACGCTCTAAACGATAGCTATTTGGCATAGTGGGTTGGGAGAAGTAGTCCAAGTAGCTATCAGTTATTTTCTTGAAAACTCCTTGGTCGGCTCTTTTAATGTTGTCTTCACCTTAAAGATTAAAACCCCCTTAAAAAAAAAGTTAATAGAAGATAGAAGGCCACTTTCATCCAAGAATTTCAATAAAGAACAAAAAAATTACAAGTATTTAGTTCTCTCTAGATAACCTTTTCACCTACAACACTCAAAGAATTTGATTGTTTTTTCTCCAAACATGGTGTTGTTCTCTCCTAACCAAGAAGTATCAACAAATCCCTCTAAGAGATGCAAATTCTTCTCTACAACTCTCAAGGATGCATTTGCTAATTGTCACATTTTTAAGGAAAGACATTCTAGTACTCAAAGTTTAGAAGAAGAGGATGTCATGGATGATTATGATGATGAAGAAGAAGTACTAATACTAATTTATACTCAAGATTTTCTTTCAAGATCAATGTATTTGCGATATATTCATGTTTTATGTGATTTTTATCAACAGGTGTTTGTGTCAATAGTGATAAGTAAATACATGGAGTCGAAATGCAGGAAAAAAGCAGCTATGTCAAGTAAAAAGTTCAACTGGACATTATCTACAACAGCAGGGGATTTATTCATACCTGAAAAGCTAATGAAACAAAAAGAGGACAGTGAAGATGAAGAGAAGGAAGAGAGGGAGGAGTTCTTATCTGTTGGGACTTGTCTTTCCCGCTGCTCGAGTGCTATCAGCCATGATGCATTTGCTACAGCTAAGACAACGTTTTCCCGGTCTTCAAGTTTGAACAGGATTGAGTTTCAAGATTTTCCAAGGCCTTCTGCTATTAAGGAATTCTCTCACTGTGAAGGATGGCCATTTGGTTTAAGCCGTAAAATGTTGTTACTTCCTCCTTTGCCAAAATCACCAGCTGATTCTTGGTCATGGAGAAAGAGTGCGAGAATGATCAAAATACACTAATTGCTGGTATTGAGAAGAATCAGAAGGAACTTTTTAAAATATTTTTTCCAAAAAAGAAAGGATGTTTAACTTCTTTTTTCATGTATTCACTATGTTTCTTGACAATGGTTATAACCATTTTTATGCTTAGCATGCTTCAAATGTCAATTTTTCTTCCATTTTTCGGCATTAATGCCAATCAAAGATGTCCTCCGATGCAGGTACGTTGTTTCAGTAACACGAGGTATAACCATTTCCGGTAAACAAACAAATATTACTGTGCCTCAACCCCAAGCTAGTTGGGCCGGCTACATGGCTATATGAATCCTCACCGTCCATGTCACTCGTTTAAGCTTAGCGTAAATAAGCAAGCCAAATTAAAAGATGCAAAGCTAATTCATCAACTATCCAGAGAATTTGATGTAAAAGCACACAAAAATTGAAGAAACAAAGATTAGAGCTTTCTGAATATTCAAGAAAGTATTTCCTTGCACAAGTTTTTAGGATTATTATCATTTGTCTGTTGTAGTAATCACATGATCAAAACTTGAGAATCAAGTACAACATAATGTTATCATATTGGAGCAACCTGTATTATCTAAAAAACAACAGTTTTCCAAGTGATTGAAGACAAAAACATGGTGGTTTTTCTGCATGATTGAAGGCCTATGCTCTTTGCTCAACATAAGAACCAGCAAGTCCAGAAGTCCCAAGTACCGTAACCTGGATTCAGAAAGGCGGACAGAGTAGTAAGAAAACAAATAATGGTAAAGGTTCATCCTTCAAGAGATCTGAGATTATTGTTTTGAAAATGCAACTAAAGTCTTCAGGAAACATTTTGCAAAATGAATTCTAAAATTACCTGCAGGATTAGAAAGTTGGTATACGTTTCTAGTATACAAATTAATGGATGAGAATATTGAACACATGAACGTTTATATTAAAGGCACAATAAAAGAATCATGAAAAACTAGCCTATGTACTAAAGTTCGATCAATATTTTGTTGGAAAAAGGAACCTATAGAAATAATAGTTACTACTTGAGTGTTACTTTGTGGGTAACTCAAATTGCAGCTGGTATTCACAGCTTTTTTCCAGCTAAGAGAAATATATCTTGTGTTGCAAGTATATTGCTTGTCTAAGAAGTCGTAACCTACAGAAAAGCTGAAATTCACGCAATAAACTAGCTTCAATTAGATGTACCTTTCCCCATGCAGCATCGAGGCCACTGCATCGCATCTTTAAGTGTATCATCCTAGTCCCCAGCTCCATCTCAACTTTCTTCCTCAAATATTCCTCCTCTGGCCCAAAGGCACTCATGTATGCGTTGTAGCGTTGAAATACTGTATGCAGTGCATCAGAGAATTCTTTTGACAAAGGCTTCACATCCTGCCAGTAATATGAGTAATTTAAACAGCAAGAACTTGAGAAACTGTATGCCAACCCTTTATTTCATTTACTAACTTACCTCACCACTTAAACCGATAGCATCATCTATTTCCATTTTCAGAGATGTAAGAATCCCAGTGAACTCCTCAACTGCCTCAGCAGCACGGAAAACATTTGCCAAAGCTTCCTGGCCAGCCTTGTCGTCAGTAGTTTTGGACAGTGCATTCTTTGCATCATAGACGACAGGATCTGGGAGCTCATGCCAGCTTTCAGCCATCAAGTCTTTAAAAGCGCGTTTGACCTCCGAATCTTCTATATTAGGCATGTGAGTTACATCCTCACTGAAAGAACGCACGCTTCCCATTGCCATTGTGAAAGGATGCTGACATTCTAAAGTTAAAAAATATCCATGTAATGTCAAATTGCTGATGCAAGATCATGAAATTAATACAAAGAATAGGAAACTACAAGTACTTCACAGGTAAGGTGATTAAGAAGCTTCTCATTTCGCAGATTCACCTCCTATAAAATATGCTTTGGGAAACCAAAGAAGTAATCATAAAAGGCCTGTTTGCACTAACAATCCTAAATATGTCACAGTAACTATGAATTATAAATAACACATTCTAGAATACAACTTGTACAGGTTCTTGAATCCAACTCCTTCACTGAACCACATACCTGAACTCTTTACGTTTATTAAAACTCCAACTTTCACAGGACGACTTAGTTGGTAGTAATTGGACACCAAAATATAAGTGTGCCAGCAAAAGTTTTGTTTGTTGGATGAGGATTATGGTCAGAATTTTATTAGCTTAAGGAATCTAATGCCACTCAAAAAAATAAAATTACACCTATTTTTATCATCACAAATATACAAACAGCATCCATGGTAGATAAGAATAACCTACTGATTCCACAATCAGAAATGACAAAGCAGAATTATAAATACTAAAGAGAGCTGAAGGATGCGTAAGCTAACAAGTAGGATAAAGCTAAACCTTTGAAAAATTAAGGCCGGAGAATTAAACATTCAAGTGAAGAAAAGAGCAAAGAGAAATGAAGCATCAAACCCCCTATATTTTTGTCAGAACTGTTACCCAAAAAAAAGGACTCATCTCCCTGAGCTAACATATGATTCATGTGTCTCAAACTCTCAATCAATCAATCTCAAACTACCTTGACTTAGTTGTATGAATCTTCTATATTCATTCAGCTCTATTTGGACCAATTTCATTATAATACAAATCCTTTCGAGTTCAAATTAGGATTTCTTTAAAACAGGTTCACCAAATCTCCCACTGAGCTAACATAAATGTTACCAAGTGCAAAAAATCCCACTGAGCTAACATATGCTTCATGTGTCTCAATCAATCAATCTCAAACTACCTCGACTCGATTGTATGAATTTTCTATTATCCATATTCATTCAGCTCTATTTGGACCAATTTCATTCCAATACTAAATTCTTTCTAGTCAAATTAGGATTTCATTAAAAGAGGTTCACCAAATCTCCCACTTATCCAATACCATTCATGTGTCTCATAAGGAAAAAACTATTAATCCAATACCATCAACGGTTGGAGCTTTTTATACTTATATGCTGAATTGATTTGAATTACTAATACTACCAATATAAATATCATATTGAAAGCAAAATCACCGATTCAAAAAATTTCGATAAAACAAAGAATACCCATTACCCAAATTGAGCTGAACAACAAAATCCAACAGAAATTCATCAAGTATAAGCAGATTTCAGAATGCCCATATAAAAAAGGAAGACAATGCTAGTACCAGTAACAGTATTTCTCGGAGAAGCTGAGAAAGACTGGGGTGAGAAATGGAGGTGGCGGAGGGACTGGTGGTTGACGGCGGAGGTTGTGGCGGCGGCGGCGGCGGTGGTGGCGGAGAAGACCGTAGATCTGCGGCATATCGATCGATACAAAGATCGCATCAGTACCATTTTCTCCATATCTCTGCTAACTTTTTGGTTTTCTTCTTTGCTAAATGAGTCGTAGGTTTCCAGCAAAAATAGAAATTCTCCTTGTTATTACTATTTTTTTTTTAATAAATTACAAAAAAAATTGATTCTAATTAATTACACATATTATTGTTTATTAATTATTTTGTAAAACACTTTTTCTTTTCTTCAAGTGCAATAATTATACCTATTAAGTATTAGCAAAAAATGTGAAATTAAAGAGCATGATCAGTATAATTACTCAATAACAAATTAACAATCCTAATTTGTAACAATAGCATGTTAAGATTTACGTATGACACGATCAAACTCTTTCAAATAATATTTTCTTTTTTATTTTCGCTCTAGAATGTTTTTATTGTTCATTAATTATGATTATTTATATTTTGAACAATCAAACATTCATCCTGATAATAATATTTTTATGATGAAATAGTCTAAATGCTTTTTTGTGCGATCAAACATTGATGAAATTAGATCTTAATATCCGATCCGATTGATGAAATGGTCTAAATGCCTTCTTTTTTTTTTTAATCACAGCAATATATACTGATAAATAACAAATGCCATCTTGTGCAATCATGTGGTACAGATAATTTTTCCATTAAAACAAAAATTTTATAATTAAGAGTGTACGTGTCTTCAAATGTGTACATTTTTTAAAATTAAAATAATTGTTAATGAGTCGTCTAGTGTACCCCAACAATCAATTGGTTTATGAAATCATCCCTTTGAAGTTGAGATATTGAATTTTAAAAATCCAGATATTTATTCTCAGATGTTATTATCTCCAGCCGTTGAGAATAAGAGGATATTCTCTAAAGCGAAGTGAAGATTTTTAGATTATGAATTTTGAATTATAATTTATTTTATTTATTGAATTTTGAAGTATAAATATAAAGTTTGAATTAAAATCAAATAAGTTTTATCAAATTCATAATTTGCACTGTGGAATGACTTCATTATTGGTAAATAAATAAGAACAAGAAAAATAATTCCCACGTGGCGATTAAACTTGCATCAAGAACTCCCACTTGACTTATCTCAAACCTCTAGTTATGAATGAAAAAGTACTTATCACGCATGCGTCTTTTATAGTAGCATGGACCCCACTTAATTAATATGTCATGGACACAAATGACACAATTATATAAAGCCCCATCAATGGTGTCTTTTCCTTTTGTATAGCACCACTCTTTTCTTCCTTCATTCCCATTGTTTTTACCAAAACTCACTTTCCCTCAAAACAAAAACAAAAAAATGGACACATCCAACAATCTTGAAATTGTCCATGATGTTTTTCCCTATCTACAATTGTACAAAAATGGAACAATCAAAAGACTTGTAGGCACTGAATTCACACCAGCAACCTATGACTCTCAAACTAATGTTACATCCAAAGATGTTTTAATAGATCCAAAATCTGGCATTTCTGCTAGAATTTATCGACCCAATTCATCAACAAAATCGAAAAAACTTCCTTTAGTTGTTTATTTTCATGGTGGAGCATTTTGTATATCCTCTGTTGGTGATCCTAAGTACCATGATTCTCTTAATGTGTTTGTATCTTGTGCTAATGTTGTTGTTGTCTCAGTGGATTATAGATTAGCTCCAGAACATCCTCTTCCAACAGCTTATGATGATTCTTGGTATGTTCTTGAATGGGTGGCTGCACATAAATCAAAACAGGGGACTGAGGTTTGGTTGAATGAGTTTGTTGACTTTGATAGTGTTTTCTTAGCAGGGGACAGTGCAGGTAAGAGTTAATTTCGCGAGAATTTATTTTGTAGGCCACTTATAATCGTTATTTTTACACATAAGAGATCTGAGAAAGGCTATTTTAGTCCAGAGATCTTAATTCCTCGTTAATTTCATGTATGATCTCTGAATTTTATCTATTATAGTAATATTATAACAACAATAAGATATTTAGTGTAATCACACACGTGAGGTCTGAGGAAGGTGGCGTGTATATAAACCTTATTCCTACTTCATAGAGATAGATAGATTGTTTATGAAAGACCATTGACTAGAATAAATCAGTTCAACGAGTCAAAAAATAACTTTGTAAATTTATTGCTATAGTGGATAAAATGTAAATATTTTCACTGTTAAGAGTAGATGAAGTTTGTGACTTTTACTGTTATAGTCGATAAAGTTAAATCATTTTACTATTGTTACATAACTAAAGTTTGGTCATTTTTATGGTACAAAAAATAGGTTTGTTTATCGTCACAATGGGTATTGTACTGTTATATCGAATAAAGTTCATTGACCATACGTGAAATAAACTTTGTGCAGGTGCTAATATTTCACACTTCATGGCAATAAGAGCTGGAAAATCAGATGAAGGTTTAGGGATGAAGCTATCTGGGATGCTTATGATTAGTCCATATTTTTGGGGAGAAGAGCCAATTGGTATAGAGATTCAAGATTCAGTGAGAAAATCAATGGTAGATAAATGGTGGGAATTTGTTTGTCCATCAAATAAAGGGAATAATGACCCTTTAATCAATCCTTTTGTTGATGAAGCACCAAGTCTTGAAGAATTGGCTTGTGATAGAGTTCTTGTTTGTGTAGCAGAATTGGATATACTGAGAGACAGAGGAATATTGTACTATGAATCTTTGATGAACAGTCAGTGGAAAGGAAAAGTTGAAATCTTTGAAACTAAAGGGGAAGATCATGTTTTTCACATATTTAATCCTAATAGTGAAAAAGCACTTGATTTGGTCAAATGTTGGGCTACTTTTATTAATGAAAAGTGAATGTCTTGGTGTAATCGGTAAAGTTACTGATATGTGATCAGGAATTTAATGTGTCGTGTTTGACTGTGAAGTTGATGTGGATGTTGCTTTAGGATGTTGTTTTCATGACAAATTTGTATATACAGCAATAATAAATAAATTCCATCGTTCTCATCTTGCGTGTAGATTATACTCTATGATTTTTAAGTTTATTAAGTCAAAAAGGAATATATATAGATAAAATTATTTGTTCTTTCTGGTAGGCCTATTACCTATACATACATAAGGTTGAAAAGTCCAAATGTAGAGGATTCTCTTTGATTTGTATATTTGTTTATAGGCAATTTGAGTAATTGAAATAAGATATGTATCTCTTATAATATTCAGAAATTTGCGACTAATGACCTTGGTGAACATTTTAATATCTGTGCTAGTGAAAGATAACAGATACCCAACGGAGTTACATGTACCTCCTTCCCACATCCGCCCTTAAATGGTCTCGAAATTGAGAGGCACTGAATAAGGAAAATAGTTCAGTGGGAAGATAAAACACTATTATGTCCGAAGTCATCTTAAGATATCATAACCATATTGTATAACAGCTGCTATCACAGAATAAAACGAAGTACTAGGTCTCATTTAAAAGAAAAACATCAAAAAGAATTGTTCCTATTTCACTACTAAAAACACAACTTTTGCAAACTTGGGAGAAATGAACTTCAGAAGACAACAGTGTCGAGCATGGTTCCCAATGTCTGGACAATGTTTGAAGACATCAAATTCGAGACATGTTCTTCAAGATGCTTCTTTGCATCTTGCCTTCCTACATTTGCAATAGCTAGCTTTTCTGGGGACAACTCATCCTCCTGCTGCACTGCTTTATTATACTTGACAGCAAGGTTTAACATCTCCTGCACATGAGAATATTTGAAAAAGTCACGCGGCATGTCAAGGACATTATTTCCTAGTTTTATTCTCTCTGTTCTCCCGGGGAGAGGCAGAGATGAAAAAAAATATCAGCAAGCATATTCTGTGCACTTGTAATCATCAAAGTTGGCACTTGATGTAACAATGCTGTTGTACTTAAATACCCTGCAAACACATAGATTACCTGAACTGTCTGCTCATTGGTTTTGGAATGAGCATCAAAACGCTGGAGTGTGAGTCCATCTGTCCATTTCTTCTTGTGAAGATTCAGTAGCATCTTCTCTTCAAGTTCATTCTTTCTGTAGTTTATGGCTATTGAGTAGTAGTGTCTGTTCAAACCATGGATCAGTGCCTGCAAGATGCGTCTGTCAGAACCGGAAAAAGAAATTGAAACTGAATGTACTCCATCAACGAAGTTTGTGCAAACACAATTGGACATATAGAAGAAGTTGAAGATTGGTTATTGGAAACCAGGTTTAAATTGGAAAATATGAACTAACTATTCTAAAACTAGTGGAACTTTATTTTACTAAATAACTTGTGGAAGTCATGTAGAAGATACTCCATTTAGAAGTATCACCACCAGCGGAAGGCTGAATATCAGGAAGTAAAATAGGCGGTCTCGCTCATACACTGAGACTGGGTGTGTGGGGTGGGGAGGAGAGGGAGTAACATCTTTCGAAGACAATATAAAGATTGATAATGGCACTTACTTGAATAGAAGGTTTGTTCAGATGTCCCAGATTTGATGTTGTCTGTCGTGGCTCTTGGCCAAGCATCATAGTTTGGGGATTGATCAAGCGAAAGGCATCAATTACCACCTTCCCTTTAACACTCTGAATAGGATCCACCACCACAGCCACTGCTCGTTGATTCAGTGCTTCAAAACTCTGCACAATAGAACATTCATTAGTTATTGACTTATTTCACATGAAGACCATGTCAAATAGCTAGTAACTGGCATACTTCACATGAAGACCATGTCAAATAGAACATTCACTAGTTATTGGTGTACTTCACATGAAGACCATGCCAAACATACCAAATCGACATTCTGATAGGTTCATGCGCTCATCTGCTTTTACCAAAATGCAATTGAACACTCGACTACTCAAGAGTGCAAAGTTGTCTAAACTATTCACTCTATTTCTCACTATCCCCTTTATCTGTTATCTAGAAGGGAGAGAGAGATGGGAGACATCTCTTTCGCCACAAGTTTTTATTTTCTTAATCTTTCTAATTTTGCTGCAAACAGAATTCTGTTTCAGTCCATTTCTACGATTCTCCAATGCTAGTCAATACAGAATGCTATAATGGTCCGTCCAGAGGATTTTGTCTATCCTAAAGAGTGTTCAACCTTTATCTTGCTAATCAGACTTCCTATTTATATCATAGAGAGCAGAATTATCATATGGAGATCCCAACAAATTACAGCTCTAGAATGCAAAAGACAACCATACCAGTGTGGTCACATTTATTTATTTTTGGTGTGTGTGTAAGAATAACAATGTGATCTCATTCTCATAAAAAGCTAAATTTCTCGTGAGAAGCGGAAAAAAAAAGCTCACTAGCAAAGTGGGGAGTGGAGACAGAAGACAACTGATAAGGGCAGCTTTCAACATCTTCCAATTACCTCTAACACACACTCTCTCTCCTTCTCAACCCTGCCCCTTAATTCCATCCTTGTCGCAAAATTTTCTCTAAATTTGTTTATATCTAAGGATCAATATGCGGATAAAAAAGGTATGACATGATCTCATGGAATCACTAAGTTCAATCAAGGTGGAACCAGTAAGTGCAAGGACTAGTAAAGGGACGTGAGAATTCTCTCCCATATCGGGTAATAAGGTAGAGATGAGAGTTATGGACAGTTCATATGTCAGCTCTTTATGTAAAAACAGCACAATATAACATTCACCTAAAGTAGTAAATCAACCTCTCCCTCCCTCCCTCTCCCTATTCTGCCTTTTTTTTTTACAAAACACAGTACTAGGCACTACCCCATCTCTATTTCTCTACCTGGATGGGATTGTGATCTTAACTTATTTGGTCATTGTATGAAACAACTACTAAGTGTCTAACTAAAAGGAAGAATGCATTTTAAAATAAAAAGAAGCTGTTTGAATTCAGCACTTAACTCAAAGGATGAAAGTGCATAAAATCTCCATAAAGCACTTTCCAATACTTTTTATACAGGCTCCAGGAACTTAACCCTTCTCCTTATGAAAAACTTTTGATCTCCGCCATTTCAAAAAGGTGGGATAACAAATAGTACAGCTTTGCATGGTATTACCATGCCACATTTCACCACCTTAGTCAAATTTCATATTACAAAAAAATCAATCTTGTGTTTCTTAATTCCATCATTTTTATAAAGTTTTTCTCAATTCCATATTAATCAAAGAAAATCATTTAACTCGGGATGATTGGATTAACTACAGAAGGACTCACACAGTATCGTGAACTTTTCTTACTCACTGGCTCATGATTCACATAGGACATTTCAAATGTCATTAGGAACCAGCTAACCATCAAAATGGAAAAGGACAAGAATAACCTGCTGAGTATTGATGTCAACACCAGAAAGCCAGCAGCCAAATCCAGGATGTGAGTGATACCAACCAACAACCATCTCAGGTCTGTAACATAAAGCAAAGTGGCATTTTAGGGCACATCCTCAGTGTCAAAACACAAAGAAGACAAGTACACAAGTTGATTAGGCAACATTACAACATAAAGGATAACCCAACTGATAGAAATCAACAGTATTCCACAACTAGAAGATGAGAACAAGGAATAGGTTCATGAAATATCCTAATCTTCTACCACATGTTGCAAGCCGTCTAAACTGATTTAGTTTCCAATCATTTACCAGGTTTTCTAATTTCCGCAGACAACTCCTAGATTGTACATGATTAACCTTAATCTTCTTATCACTTACCTGCTGATTCGTCATGCCTAAATTCTTATAGGACAGCCCCTCAACTTTGTGACGCCAGCAGTTTTGAAGGTTGATTCTAATAAAAGCTTTGAAGTTTGGTTTTAACAAAAGCTCAAGGAACCTTATTCCAAATAATCACCCCCTAGTTAAAATTGATTAAGATAAAAGCCTGACCACTACATTATCAGCAAATACACCAGGATCTTTACCACAAAGCTCAAAGAGAACAATTCACAAATAAAGTTACCACTCTATCTCCAAGATCACATATAAAAGTTGGTTCATGTTGTCACAGACCTCAACAAATTATCTATCCAGGAAAAAATGAAAACCAAAAAGATATTCTTGAAACAAATAAGTCTCACACTTTAACGTAGACATAAAAATTCAGCCAGAAGTTTCATAATATCTTGTCTTGTATATATTTAGCTACTTTTATAGATAAGAGCCATAGCTCTTCCGCGAACACTTAGGGGTTAAAGCAAAGTCTATAAGTGCAGTGACTCTGCAATTGTAAAACATAATGAAATGCTAACAAAGTTTTCTTTTCAAATCATAAGAATGTTGCAACTTAGAATAATACTATCTCACAAGTCACAACATTCACAACATTCCAAATTAGGTGCCAAACACTATCTTATTCTCATAATCAAATTTATGAAGGAAATAGTTCAAACAGCAGCCAGAAAATGAAACCTTCCATATATAGTTTAACCTCATCAAAAGTTGAATAGCACAGATGAAAGGCTCAGTTCTCTAATTCGCAATCAAGCATCCCTTTTACAGTGTCATACCAATTGACATGAGAAACAAACACAAAAAAAAATGCTCAAAGCCCCCAAATTTACCCAAATTAATATACCTGGAAATCATGTTTCACTTTTCAATTTGTTACACAACTATAAACATATGATAAACCATAGGGAAAAAAAAACATTACCCAGCTAAAGGAAGAACCTTTAAACTACAACTAATCCTGTATGAAACCAATAGCAAACAGTGATTACCTCCCAGTCTGCTTGAGCATGTCAAGCATATTGGTCTGAAAAACATGATCAACAGCTTCAACACTCACACCAGTACCACTCTGAGGCATTGCAAACACATCCACAACACGCACTGTATACTCATCGACGAAATCCCCTAACATCAATCCCATCACTTCCATAGGAACTCCAGCCCTCCCTGCACATTAACATCACAAAAAACCATAATTACACAACACCTACACACATAGAGAAACTAATCCAAAATTTAAACTCCGCAGGCTCGCTAAAGCTACATCTCAATTTTTAGAATTTCTCCACACATGTATACATAGTTCGAGCTAAAAGCAACACGAATAAGTACATATATGCAGCTAGATCCGGATAGCAAGTGCATAAAGAGCGAAGATAGTTGGGGGAAAAACCCTAAGTTACCGTGTTTAAGCATCTTTAGGAGGGCGAGAGAAGAGATGTAGACTTGCTCAGAAGAGTCCAGAGTTGGAGAGTCCGGTGGCGGGTGACCTAACGCGCCGCCAGCTCCGGCGAACATCCGCTGCAATCTTTCCATTCCAGACATGCTCTCCGATTGGGTTTTTGCTTTGCTTTTTGGATTTCTTTGAGAACAAGACTACTGCGACTGTAAATTTATTTGATCTGAGAGGAGAAGTTGGGAATTTAAATAGTGTAAAATAGTTATTGCACTGAGACCCCTATATTTTGTATAACTACACTAAATATCCTATAATTTGACGCAATAAAGGATACACCCCTATATGTTAAAATCAGATACTTATACCATTGTTTTAGAGAAATTCTACACTTACGCCCTCTATAGGTATAATACTTGACTAATTATATTAAAGTGTAATTTTCAAAAAGTGAATTAGAATTATAGATAAGAAGGTTTTATGTATTTATTTTTATGAAATTTAATAGACTAGACAAATATTTTTGTTGAATATCTTTATTAACGCTATTGATTAGAACAAAGAATAAATATTTCTTCGAAACATTATATTTTGAAATGTATAAATAAGAAATGATGACTAATTTACTTAAGATATATAAACTATTAGTAATAATTTCTTATGCTTTAGAGATGTAAGTTATTATTATTTTTATTAATTATAAAATTTTATTATTTAGAAATTTCTTGTATAATATATATTTATAATCATGTATTGTTTATATATATCGATAGAAAAATAAGCAGTAATTCAGATAAATTTTGAGGTAGAGATTCCAAATTTATATTGATAGAACTTGTAGGGAAGTTTTATAATGAGATAATTTTAATTTATTGATTATCTAACGTAGTTTAATTAGTAAATTGTATGGTAAAGACCCGTATAGTGACTCAAATGGATTTGAAATTGAGATATTTTCGTTATGATTGAATGATCATAACCGATAAGATAATTCAATGATAAAGCTATTAAAGCAATGACTTAGTGTGAGGGATAAAAATAAATAGTCATGAGATAAGATAATAGTGATGGGATAAAAAATTTATATCTTGTTTGGTTGCCATGTTTGGAATAACTTATCCCACCATTTATATCACAGTGATGGGATAAGTTATCCCATATACATGGTGGGATAAGTTATCCCAGGATAGCTAATCCCAGGATAACTAATCATGAGATAGCTTATTCCCAACCAAACGACTTATATTTTAATTAAGAATGAGTTAATTCTATGATGATATTCTTAAAGAATTTGAATATTCATGATAATAAAATGTTTCAATATTTATTTTAAAAAGAGAGAATTATTTAGCTAATGTGATTGATGGTAACAAATGATTATTTTGCATTTTAATTATAATCTTTTGAGAAAATAAATCAAATATCTTTTAAACTTGGCAACACAATTTACTTTATCACTTTAACTACGCGGACGTTTATTTATCCCCTAATCTAGTATGAAGTGAATTAAATATCACCCTAAAAATATAATACCAATCTCACAATGGAAAGTGCATTACACACGTGTCATGTCATTGCTATATCAGCACCATGTCACTGCCACATCAGATCCACGTAGAAAATTATTTTAATTTTAAAATTTCCTTTTTTAAATATATATTTTAAAAGTATTTAATTCACTTTATATATTATACTAGATTAGAGGGGTAAATAAATACCCGTAAAATTAAAGTGCTAAAGTAAATTTTGCTGCCAAGTTTAGAATTTTTTTTTATGTATTTTCTCTAATCTTTTTTTCTTTTCTTCTCATAATAAAACTTGTAGCTTATAATTTTTCCTTTTCCCCCTTTTTACTTATAAGTTGTCTACTCTGTAAAAAAAAAAAAGAGATCAAAGACATTAAATAAATTAAAATTACATCTTTTTACATTATTCTCAAGTATGACAACAAATAATTGAAAAAATGAAATTTTATTCTGACATTGAGTAATCAATTTCAAGAATCAAATGATGTTTTTTTTAAAAAAACTTTCCACATCCCTTTTTAATATATGATTTTACCTTATAATGGTAAATGTTTTTTTTTTCTTAGAATTCAAATATATCAAGATGTACAACATAAATCAAGTTAGTATAATTTCTTGAATAACTTAATAGCCTCTTTATTAAATTTGGCTTTAGCTTAGATGGTACTCCATAAAAAAGCCAAGAAACTTTGATGTTTTTTTGCCCTAACAATAAATAATCAAGCATGAAACAATAATTGTACATATTTTCATAACACACAATTTGAATATTATTACACTGGTCCAACAATCAATAGCTAGAATACACAAATTAAATTACAACAGTTATTTCAAATCATAAAATCTAGAACACACATATATCAAATCATGATTTCGCCTCTACGATTTATTTGCAGTAGATGAATTAGAAATCCTGATTCTTTTTTCTTCAGAAAGCAACTTTGCAAACCTGAAAAAAAAAATATGTTCAATTCAATAATTAATAAAGAATAATATATTGATTAATTATATTCACAAGAGAGTTGAATAATATTACTTTTTCAAAGCTTCTTCATTTGTGCCCATATTTGTGCTCTCTTCAAATAGACCTGTCCTTAGATTTACCCTTGAAATTGGTTTCTTCAATAAAGTTTCTCCAATTTCAACCAATTTTTCCATGTTCTTTTTGGTTGATATGTCAACAGAAGAGTCTTCTCCACTTAATGTGTCATCCTAATTAACAATTAATATTAAGCAACATTTAGTAATAAAGGACTTTTTGGTAAAGTAGTAAATACTCTATACGTCTCAAGTTAATTGATACGTGTACTTTTGATCTGACTGTGAATCATCATTATATATAATATTTAGGAGTACGAGTATAATATATATCGTACCTGAATACGAAGGTAATTGTTTTGAGAATGAACAGATTCAAAAACAATAGAAATATGGTAATCAACCATATCATCACTACCAGCAGTAAATACATCAATAATTGGATTTGAGTTTTTAGCAATTAGCCATCCAACAAGACCCCATTTTGAGGCAATTTCAGCATTAAATTTATGTTCCAATTTTGCTGCTCCAGTCCCTATGGAGATCACCAAAAATTTCCCATAATCAGTAGGATCTGCTTTGTAGAAATATGGGTTTCCTTGGAGTATTTGTTTAATCACTGTACTTGTAGCAATAAAGGTCTGCAAAAACCATATAAATTTCAAGTTAATTTCACATATGTCACTACTTTATAGTATAACAATTCTTTTTTACTTATTATAACTGTTAAGTCACCTTAATGGATAGATGTCATTATAGTACGTAAGATTTAGTCTCATTTAAGGAGTTAATATCTCAGATGATCACTCAACTATGCACTCTTCTCTCAGAAAATCACTAAACTTTGAATTTTAACTCAAAAGTCACTCAACTATTCACTCTTTTCTCATAAAGTCACTCAACTATTCACTCTTTTCTCAGAAAGTCACTCAACTATTTACTCTTTTCTCATAAAGTCACTCAACTTTTAATTGTAACTCAAAAGTCACTCAACTTTTAATTGTAACTCAAAAGTCACTCAACTATCCACTCTTCTCTCACAAAGTCACTCAACTATCCATTCTTCTCTCACAAAGTCACTCAACCTACTTAATTGCTATTTTAATTAAAATTTATTAATATAAATTTTTTATATAAAAAGTCAAAATTTTAAAAAATAAAAAATACCATTTAAACCATTTAGTGACCCGCCCACTTGACCCGACCCATTAAAAAAATACAGTATTGACCCATTTTATTTTGCCCTTGTTCTCCCAAATTATTCCCTCTCTTTTACAACTCTTTCTCCTCTTCTCCTCTGTAATTTTTCTCTCAAAACCTTGAATATAAATCATAGAGGTCCTACCGTATTTGACAATTTCCATATGACACCTCAATGGATTGCAAGGAAATATTTTAATATTTTTAGGGCTGATCCAACCTGGAATGTTAGTGGAATAATTGCAATTGTACAAAAGGACCTTGGCTACACTATAGAATATATGAAGGCATGGAGGGCCAAACAACAAGCTTTGAAATGGGTTTATGGGGATGAAGGTGCACAATATGGAAAACTGTTACGGTATGAGAGGGAGAAAAAAATTACAGAGGAGAAGAGGAGAAAGAGTTGTAAAAGAGAGGGAATAATTTGGGAGAACAAAGTTAAAATAAAATGGGTCAACATTGTATTTTTTTAATGGGTCGGGTCAAGTGGGTGGGTCACTAAATGGTTTAAATGGTATTTTTTATTTTTTAAAATTTTGACTTTTTATATAAAAAATTTATATTAATAAATTTTAATTAAAATAGCAATTAAGTAGGTTGAGTGACTTTGTGAGAGAAGAGTGAATACTTCAGTGACTTTTGAGTTAAAATTAAAAGTTGAGTGACTTTCTGAGAAATAGTGAATAGTTGAGTGACTTTTGAGTTAAAATTCAAAGTTGAGTGGCTTTCTGAGAGAAGAGTGCATAGTTGAGTGACCATCTGAGATATTAACTCCTCATTTAAGTTAGTAACTTTATAAAAACTAGAAAAAAAAATTAGGTTAAATTACATCGCTATAACTTATACATACTGGATTATTAGCTGCGATAGCACCATCAATAAGATTGTACTCATGAAATTTGCCATCTCTAGCTTGGGTTCGAAAACTATGTGCAGGAAGATACGTTGGAGCAGCAGATGTGCCGATGCACACATCTGAAAGCTTAGCATCCATTACTGGATGTTTTTTTGCCTGTTAGACAAGATTAAACGAGTCAAATTAATAAACATACTAAATTATAACATGATACGATATTGAGGTTGAGTCTGAAAAGTGAGATTCTCCCATGACTCGTTAACTAATATTTTCATGGATTAAATTTAACACTGCTGATAAAAATAGTGGAGAAAGGGACCAACCTCAAAAGTGGAAAAAATTGTAGGTTGCATATTCTTGATATCAAAAGTTGGAATAACCACATTAGTCAAAGTCTCATGCATTTGAGTCTCTCCTAATTTCTCCCTTATGACTTGGTGAAGATACTTCCCATTATATTTTGGTCCTCTAACAGAATTAACTCCATTTATTAGTGGTCCAACCAGTGGCCTATATATATGATGAAAAACAAAATACAATGTTAGTATTAACATAATATTAGTGCTTAAGATGAAAAAAATCAATTAGAAAATTTACCAATTATTTTTTGGTGGGAATATATTAGGGCCATGCTCAAGATAAAAGGGCTTTATATCTTTAGCAGCAAATAGAGGACGATTGTCTTTGTTTGGCGCTGTTAACATGGCTGTAACAAGGCCACCAGTACTTGTTCCTGCAATTATATCGAAGTAATCTGCAAGTCTAGCATCCTCACCATCCAATTCCTATTGAAATTAACACGTAGTTAAATGACTAAATCCGGTAAGTGTATAATCAAAGGACTATTTTACACCTACTCCAATAGTTCAGAGATTATTTATGACATTTTCTTCATAATATAATATAACAGGTTAAATTGAATTGATGAGTTAGAATTCAAATGAGGATAGAGAAGTTTACGCTTCACCTGGAGTTGAGATTCGAGATATTCAAGAATAGTTGCAGGAATTAATCCCCTAATGCCACCACCATCGATGCTGAGAATGGTGATGAATTTACTCTTAATTGGAGGCGGCAGCTTAAATGAACTAGATGATGACATTATTGCGCTCTCCATTATTTTTTTTTGGGTAAATTTAAGAGTTATAAGAAAATAATTAAATTCCAGAACAACACTTGGAACTTTTTGTTGATTTTTAGCAAGCTTAAATTATATCTATTTATAGACCTCAATATAGTGCTTCACTATGTTGCAACTTGCAATCCAAGATATTTTTTTAGAGATCAATATTTTATTATTTTATTTTTCGAAAAGTTAATGTAACAAGACAAGGATAATATTTATGACCAGTATATAACACATGTTAAAAGGATTGGGGACCAACTTAACCACAAATTTTAGATTTTTTTTTTGTGTTCGCATCGGAGTCTCGATTAATCCGAATTTACATCGGATAGGGTCATTTGGGGTGTAGGGCTTCCTTGAATAGGGTCTCATTTGGGGCGTAAGGCTCCCTATGAAGGATTATTTCATGTTCAGGGCCCAAACTAGAGATGTCTAATTAAGAGAGGAGCAATCTCATCCATTACACTATATCCTTCGGTGGTGCACAAATTTGAGACTTCATCAATTATTACTCCATATTAGTTGAATACCGTTTTAATTTTCTCAATTCTAGGATATTTTTTATTGGACAAATGGAACTAGCTAGTTATTTAACAACCATAATATTTTTTATTTTAATTATTTCGAATTCAGAAATTTTTTTTATCCCATGAGTGTCACAACTTAAATCTGAAACTTCTGACCAAAAATTGATGTAATCTTCAAAGAGTTTGTCAACTTTCGTACATTAATTTAGTTATTAGATAGCTTAAAACATAATTATTCATAACAAACATAAGTAGTGATTTGAAGTATGAAACGTGTGCTGAAGATGAAGGAAGTTGATGATTGGAACATGTCAAAGAACATGTCCAATGAAGCTGACGCAGATGAGTTTACTGTTGTAGAATTAGTAGAATTAGAGTCAAGCAGATGAGTTTACTATTGTAGAATTAGAGTCACACTACGACTAGGTTGCTACTTCTTGTACTAGCTGAAGTCGACTAGGATTAGATTACGACTAGAATTATATTACGTCTAGGATTATATTACGAATAGGTTTAGATTATTTATAATTCCATTATTATTATTATTTTTATAATAAAAGGTATTGTAGTAGGACTCTAAGTATAGTTAACTTAGAACTCTACAATTCTAATCATCAATACAATTCTTGATTTCTCTATTCCTAGAAGCTAGAGAATTCTAGAACGTGTAACTTGTTTCAACAAATTAAATACACTACTATTATTATAAAAAATATTTATGTTATCTGTCTCTCGTGAAAAAAATAATATTAATTCTAATTTTGATAGTTACTTAAATTGGACCCATAATTTTGAAGATTCAACCTACCTCACATCGTACCGCCCTATTTTAGGCCCACTTACCTCATCCTATATATTGTCATCCCAATTTTCATGGATTGAAAGGTTATAAGTATTTTGTTTTATAGTGTGCAAGTAGAGCTGTTAAAATGGGCTGGCCCAACCCAACTCAATCCTACCGGGTTAGAGAGTTAAATGGGTTAGAACGAGCTGACCCTTTTAATTAAAAAGCCTATAAAATAGCAGCCCAACCCAGCCCTAAGCGGGCCACGGATTGGGATGAGTTGGCCCTTCAATAAAAAAATGGACAATATTGACATCTTAGAAAGAGTATCGAACGTTGATTTCTGATAAACACGACATTAATACATACATAAATTCATTCATGAATTACACACACTTCAGTGAATACTTACAAAACAACATAATAGCCAAGATATAGCATTCATAAGATTCATCCGAGCAAAAAAAACATTACATGATCACTTTTTTCATAAACAAGACAACAAAGGAGAAATGAAAAATTAGGCATAAAAATAAAAGTAGAAGATGTCAAAAATTCATAGTTATAATAAATTCAATAATATATATATATATATATATATATTGAATATGTTTAAAATTCATAGCCCACGAGCTGGCCTCTGAGGCTCGTAGGTTGAGCCTACGAGGCTAGCGGGCCAAATGAAGCTGGGCCAAAAAGTCTCGTTCCTAAATGAGCTAAAAAAATTAAGCCCAACCCCACTTAATTCAAGGATTGGGTTGGGCAGGCTTAACGGGCCAAGCCCATTTTCATAGCAATATGTGCAAGCTGTATATGTAGGTCCTTATTTTGTTTTGGAGGGGGTTGTTGATGACCATTTGGAATATATGTTGTTAAAATAGTAAAATACATTGCACACGTTTTTCTTTTTTAAAAAAATAAAGACGAATGAAAGAGTCTGTATTGAGATAGTTATAATATAGTGGGTGTTCCCACATTGCATCCCTACCATTTAAGGCGTAGCTCGTTAAATCTATTTAATTGAGTAAAGTTTACTTATATATATTTAATATATATCTAAATGACTTGGATTTGGGTTTAGACGCAAATTGAGTTAGACTTTTGTCTATTCAGAAAGAGAGCAACTAAAGGTTGCGTCTGTTCAGAAAAGAAGCTAGTGACTCTTCATGAAAAGTCCACTTATTAGATTCTATAAATACGAAACATTTCTAGAAATAGTGGATTCAATTGCAATATACTTAAACTTTGTTGTATCCTGATAGAACGTTGCTTGTAATCCCTCAAAGCATATACATGCAATAACTGTTGAAAGATAATTATCTTTCATGCTTCAAAGCTTTTAATTTCTATATTGTTTTTTTTTTCTAAACCGTCTCAAGGAAAAAAAAGAAGATAAGAACAAACTTATGAGGAAAAAAAAGAAGATAAGAACAAACTTATGATAAGGCAAATTATTTGTGATTATGTCAATTGTCACATCACATAAAAATAATTTTAAATATTGCATAATCAGTTGATGAATGACATATTTTATAAGTGTGGTTCAAATAATTATCTAGTTATTTACAAATGTTGAACAAATTAACAATAACTATAGTAAAAACTCTGAAAGTAAAAGTGTAAATGTCGAGCCAACAAACTTAGGGAGCAAATACTATCGTCATAATAATTGCAATTTACAATAAGGTACGTAGTAAATCATTTCTGACAATAACAATTAACAACACATCAAGGCACAATTATTTGCCAGGCTGCAATTAAATTGGACAAGGGAAAAAATGTAGGTAGTTCACTACCTAGACGCGGAGCTGATTACCTGCGAGTTCGACCGAACACAATAGATTTTTCTCAAATAATATATTTGTGTTAATAAATTTATTAAATATATATGTAAAATTATTAAATTTAGAACTTAGATATTATCATTTAAAATTGTCATTATAAAATTTAAAATCCATAAAATTGAAATCCTAGTTTCGCATCTGCCACTACCTCCAATTGACAGAAAACGACACACAAAGAAGAGGCTGCTAAAATGTGATACCCATGTATTTTAAGGTGTGTTCTCTAGAAGGAAAATGTTTTTGGATTGTTTTTTTTTTTAAATAATTAATTTCTTACTTATTTTTTTATATTTTGGTATATAAGCAATTTTATTTTAAATCTTAATAATATTTGTATATGATCTAGGCAAATATTATGAGTAGTGAGGATAGCAATCAATGAGGTGTGTAATTGGAGGGTGGCATAATTAACGAGGAATATCGCTTGTGAAACTTGTTTTTCTACTTCCACCGGTAGACAAGTCATTTTCTTCATTTTTAAGAAACTTATTTTCTTTTAAAAGATATTCTTCTAAAATTTTGACCAACGACAAATTTAGAAGAAACATGTTTTCCTCTATACCAAACACACACTTAGTAGGCGTTTGGCCATGCGATACCATATCATGATATGAAATCGTGAGATGGAATCAACGTTTGGACATGCGATTTCTTGCTGATTCCATCTCCTGATTTCATATCATGAGATGGAATCCCATATTCTCCAAAAATCATGATTTGGGAATTCCATATCACGATTTGAGATTTTTTAAATACAAAAATTGACTCACAAGTTTATATTTTGTTAAAACAACCCCACATTTATATCTACTAACCATTTATTTCATATGTAAATAAAATTTATAATCCTATCATTACTTTTATATGTTTGATTTTAGCATGAAATTAATGCACTGAAAATGTGTAATTATCAACAATGGTACTAACTGAAAAATATTTTTATTAGCTGCCAACAACTTTTACATTTACTTCACAATTAATATACTATATAGCCACTTTAATTATAGGCATTCATCTTTGTGCAAGGTGATTGAACGAACTTTTGAAGCTTGGAAAGATAGATTCAGAATACTGAAACAAGGCATGAACCATTATGATATTGACACACAAGTGAAAATTGTCATAGCTTATGCAGTGTTACATAATTATTTGCGAGAATACCAAAGGAGTGATGAAATATTTATGATCTATGAACATGAAAATATAGTTGCGGATGATATTGACCTACAAATGGCTCAAAGTAACAATGTTGGTTCGTCTTCTCAGTCATATGATCGAGAAATGCAAGTTCAACGTGAGGAGATTGTCCGTACTATGTGAGAGGATTATATTAAAAACTAGTACACTACAATTTATATTCAATTTTTTTTATTGAATTAAAGTTTGATCAATTAAAGTTAGATGAAACAGTTACTTAAGTGGAGAACAAATAACTTTGTAATAATTTATTATGCGATTTTATAAATTTTTGTTTATTTGGTAATATTGAATAAACAATTGAGGCTATTTTAATAGTTTTACACACAAAAATTTCATATCGCATGTCCAAACAAAACTTCAATTTTATCTCATGATTTCATATCGCATGACCAAACAGGCTCTTAGACTACACTATAAGTTGTGTAGGGATTATATAGAGATGGATTAGGTCACGAAAATGTACTCACAAAATTTATGACCAAAAAGGACGTCCTAGGAATTATATAGAGATGAACTAGGTGACGAAAACCAACTACAATAACGAAACAAAATAAATAAACTGCAGGAAGGCACCTTGTTCTGGAGGAGGCCGATAGAGTGTTCAAGCACTGAATTCATTTGAATTCAATACTTAATTTTAACACAAAACATAAAGTTATATGTAAAAATCGATCGTAATTGCAACAAATAGTATATCGAAACCCATAATTTTAGTTGCGACTCCACCATCAACAAGATTGAACTCATGAAAGTTGTTATCTTTGTGTTGAATCTTGAAATAATGGGGAGAAAGATACGTTGAAACAATAGATGTGTTGATGTAAATATCTGAAAGTCTAGCATTTACTAATAATTTTTTTCTCTGACCTGTTTAATTTGAACGAGTTAAAACTTGTCAAATTAATAATTAATGAAATCATCATTCAACTCGACTAATTTAAAATCATTTTAGGTTCGTTTATAGTTGTCCCTTTTTTTTTGATATGTACCGACTCAATGATAAAGATATTGAAGCAATGACTTTAAGCCCCTATATCCTCAACTCTTAAAGGCCTTATATTTTAATTAAGAATGAGTTAATTCTATGATGATATTCTTAAAGAATTTGAATATTCATGATTACAAAATATATCGGATATTTATTTTTAAAAGAGAGAATTATTTAGCTAATGTGATTGATGGTGACAAATGGTTATTTTACATTTTAATTATAATATTTTTTCTTCTTTTCTTCTCATAATAAAACTTGTATTTCATAATTTTCACTTTTCCCCTTTTTACTAAGTTTTCTATTTCTGTAAAAATAAGAGATGAAAGACATTGAATAAAGACATTAAATAAATTAAAGGCATAATTTCAGAGACCTCCCTTCAAGTTTCGCTCTATAATACTCACATTCCCTATGGTTTACGATATTACGTCTACCTCCCTTCTTTTAATTTTTTTGTAACCATTCTGTAAATCTATTTAAAATAAATATAAATCAATTATGACTTGTCATATTTGACCTTCTTTATATTAATTTCTTCATATTAATTCATATTGTTAAAAACATGACTTATTTAATAAATACTTTTAAAAAAAATACGCTCTTATGTTGGATGGGTTCTTTGGTGATGAAGTTGGTGTAAAATTTTGCACATGCATGTCAATACTATGTTTGCCCTTTAATGTACTGAAGGTGTTTGATAGTATACCTAAATCAACTTTTTTCCCCTTCTTTATTGTGCATTTATAAATATGTAGTAATTTACTTTGTCTAGGACCAGATGCCCCTTTTCCCTTCCTGCAGTAACTATTCAAGTATAATTGTGTTGTATGTATACATTGTCATTACCGATCGAGACCTTAGACATTGACAAAAGGATTTGATGTATGTTTAGAATATGTATTCGACACTTTGTTTTTGATTGCGTAAGAATTAAAAACATTGTAAAAACTTCGAGATTAACAAAAGAATGTACGTCTTAGTTCATGTCCTGCATAAAAAAAAAAACTGCACTCTTAAGCTTCTACTGCACCTTTATTCATAATGTCATGATCATGACGTCTCTATATTACGCAAGGAGAACTTTTGTTTTAAGGTATAAGATCACATATTACAAATTATTTTGATATCTCAACTATTTACAAGTGTTTACTTTAGTTTCTCATGATCTAAATTTCAAAAGAAGGGATTAACTAAAAGAAATTTATTTCTTGACATGAGGAATTTATATCTGGTAATACATTACTATATATATCCAAGACATTTAATCAGATATGTTTTTTATACTTCACATTCTGCATATCATGAAATGAAGGACTTCAATTTAGATTTGAACAAAGGGAAAGGACTTTGACGTGGTAAAATTTACGTGGGGTTGCAACGTTTATAATTCCTTTTAAAAAGTTGCTCCTATATTATTTCATGTTAGTTTCTTTTCTTTTACATAATTTTTTTCATTCTTTGGTTGTAGTGTAATAGCAGACATTTGAGTTGACATTTTTAAAACTGAAAATGATTCAACCAAGAAATTGAAATTTTACAAGAATAATTAGATTATTAAAAGAAGGATATAGATTGTATGTTGATTCTTCATGATTACATCTATATCACTGTTAATGTCAATTATTGGGCCCGTGCTCATGACCCTCTAGTATATATATATATATATACACACATATGTTTTTACCAAAAAAATATACACATTTCTTCATATTGATTTATTTTTAAAGTATTTATTAAATAAGTCATTTTTTTAATAATATGGATTAGTATGAAGAAATTAGTATAAAGTGGGACAAATTTGTCAAATCATAATTAATTTATATTTATTTTAAATAATTTTAAGAATGGTTACAAAATAATTAAAATAAAGGAGGTAGGCGTAATATTGTATACCACAGGGGAAGTGAGTATTATAGAGCGAAACCTGAAGGGAGGTCTGTGAAATTATCCCTAACTTAAAATTACATCTTTTTACATTATTCTCAAGTTCTCAAATATTACAATAAATAATTGAAATAATGAAATTTTATGCTGACATTGAGTTATTTAATTTCAAGAATCAATTCTTTTAAAACTTTCCGCTATCCTTTTTTTAATATATAATTTTACCTTATAATAGTATATGTTTTTTCATTTCTTAGAATTCAAATATATCAAGATATACAACATAAAAATAACTTAAAAGCCTCTATTAAATTTGGCTGTAGCCTCTAATATTTTTGAGCTGGGAAACTTTAATGTTTTTTGCCCTTACAAAATAACTAAGCATGTAACAATAATTTTACATATTTTCATCTATTATGAATATTTTTTTCATAACACACTATTTTACGATATCGCCTCTACGATTTATCTGTAGGAGGTGGTTTGGAATTTCTGATTCTTTTTTCTTGGGAAAGCAAGTTTGCAAACCTGAAAAATAATATGTTCAATTCAATAATTAATATAGAATAATATATTGATCATGATTAATAATATTCACAAGAGAGTTGAATAATATTACCTTTTCAAAGCTTCTTCATTTGTGCCACCATTTATGGCTTGTTCAAATAGACCTGTCCTCAAATTTACCCTTGAAACTGGTTTCTTCAATAAATTTGTCCCAATTTCAACCAATTTGTTCAAGTTCTCTTTGGTTGAAATGTCAACAGAAGAGTCTGCTCCACTTAATGTGTCATCCTAATTAACAATATTGAGCAACATAATTAATACTTTCTCGAATTCGAGCCTTGAGAATAAAATTTTTGATAGAGACGTCTTACCCTCAAATTAGAGTCTATATCATAGGAGTATATTCCTAGACTACCCTTAATTTCTCATTTGATAAATACTCTACTAATCAAAATATTAAGGCTAGATTTGAGGGGTGGGGGTGGGAGTGCTAAATGCTTGTTTTTTTTTTCTTCCCAATAACGTCAAATATTTAGGAACAACTTCATTAGAGTCCGAGTGTAGAAGGACAATTTTATTTTTGATCCTGACGGACTCTTCTTAGCTTTTGTATAGCTTAAAGTTGTTCTGTTTTAGGACTTTCTTTTCGTAAGCTTATATGATGAGGAGCAACCATCCTCTTTCCCTTTCATTTCTTTGAATAGCTAGAGGATCATGAGTTCATCATCCCTAGTTTTGTAATGCAGAGGTCAGACATAGCCCTTCTCTAATCTACTTTGACTTATCTATGAAATTTCTGAATTTTGACTTTAAAAAAAACTTCAATTGGGAAATTAACTTTTAGTCCCTCAAATGTTAATAAATTTTGATTTTGGTCCTTCAAACACATTTAACTAACTTTAATTAATTGATACATGTGATCTTTCTGACTGTTAGGAGTAGGAGTATAATATATAGTACCTGAATACGAAGGTAATTTTCTTGAGAACGAGCAGATTGGCAAACAATAGAAATATGGTAATCAACCATATCATCACTAGCATCAGCAAATGCATCAATAATTGGATTTGAACTTCCATCTCTTAGCCATCCAACAAGACCCCATTTTGAGGCAATTTCAGCATTAAATTTATGTTCCAATTTTGCATATCCAGTCCCAATGGATATCACCAAAATTTTCCCATAATCAGTGGCCTTCATTTCATCGAAATATGGGTTTTTTTCGAGTATTTGTTTGGTCACTTCACTTGTAGCAATAAAGGTCTGCAAAAGCCAAACCAAATCATATAAATTTCGAGTTAATTTCACGTATGTCACTAAACTTCATTCACTACTTCATAATATATTCTTTTTGTCATATTAAAGTAATTAAACTTCACTTATAATAAGTTATCACAGTAAAATCACCTTGATGAATAGACGTTGTCATTATAGTACCTAAGATTTAGTCTCATCTAATAACTTTATGATGTTGTACTAGTAGATAAAGTTCAATAACTTAACCACCAACATCACACATGTAAGGAAAAAAAAAAAAGAGATAGAAACTAGAAAATAAGTTAAATTATATAGTTATAACTTAATTATACGTACTGGATTGTTAGCTGCGATAGCACCATCAATAAGATTGAACTCATGAACTTTGCCATCTTTATCTTGGGTCTGAAAATTATGTGCAGGAAGATACGTTGGAGCAGCAGATGTACCGATGCATATATCTGAAAGCTTAGCATCCATTACTGGATGTTTTTTCGCCTGTTAGACAGATTAAACGGGTCAAATTAATAAACATATTGAATTATAACACAATAAAATATTTAATTGGATTAAGATGAACGTGTTAAAAGAGATTGAGTTAAGTCTGTTTTGTAGTTTGTTATAGAAAATAAAGAAAGTGAGGTTCTCCCACATCGGTGGTTAGCAACCACCACTTTGGCTTTTTACATCCTTATCCAATTTGATTTGTGGATTAATATTTTCATGGATTAAATTTGACACCGAATAAAAATAGGAAAAATAGTGGAGTGAAGGGACCAACCTCAAAAGTGGAAAAAATTGTAGGTTGCATATTCTTGATATCAAATGTTGGAATAACCACATTAGTCAAAGTCTCATGCAATTTAGTCTCCCCTAATTTCTCCTTTATAATTTGGTGAAGATACTTCCCATCATACTTTGGTCCTGTTAGAGATTTCCATCCATTTATTATTGATCCAATCAGTATCCTATAATATGATATAAAAAAATAAAATAGAGTGTTAGTATTAAGATAATATTAGTGCTTAATTATTTTTACAAGAAGAAAAAAAAAATCAATTAGAAAATTTACCAATTATTTTGTGGAAATATCTTAGGGCCATGCTCAAGATAAAAGGGCTTTATATCTTTAGCAGCAAATAGAGGACGATTGTCTTTGTTTGGAGCTGTTAACATGGCTGTAACAAGGCCACCAGTACTTGTTCCTGCAATTATATCGAAGTAATCTGCAAGTCTAGCATCCTCACCATCCAATTCCTATTGAAATTAACACGTAGTTAAATGACTAAATCCTGTAAGTGTATAGTCAAGGGACTATTTTAGACCTACTCCAATAGTTTAGAGATTATTTATGACATTTTCTTCATAATATAATATAACAGGTTAAATTGAATTGATGAGTTAGAATTCAAATGAGGATAGAGAAGTTTACGCTTCACCTGGAGTTGAGATTCGAGATATTCAAGAATAGTTGCAGGAATTAATCCCCTAATGCCACCACCATCGATGCTGAGAATGGTGATGAATTTACTCTTAATTGGAGGCGGCAGCTTAAATGAACTAGATGATGACATTATTGCGCTCTCCATTATTTTTTTTTTGGGTAAATTTAAGAGTTATAAGAAAATAATTAAATTCCAGAACAACACTTGGAACTTTTTGTTGATTTTTAGCAAGCTTAAATTATATCTATTTATATACCTCAATATAGTGCTTCACTATGTTGCAACTTGCAATCCAAGATATTTTTTTAGAGATCAATATTTTATTATTTTATTTTTCGAAAAGTTAATGTAATGTGATAAGGAAAATATTTAGGACCAATAAGACATGTCCTAAAGGATTAGGCACCAACTTTGACCACAAATTTGAGACCTTTTTTTTTGTTCCGATATCTAAATTGGAGTTCAATAATTAATCTAAATTTACACTGAGTCCTCATTCGAGGGATAGCACTTTATATCAAGGATTTTTCCATATCTAGCATCCGAACCTGAGACCTCTACTTAAGGGAGAAACAACTCCATCCACTACACCACATCCTTTGATGGTCCACAAATTTGAGACTTCATCAATTATGAATCCATATTAGTTGAATATCCTTTTAATTTTCTCAATTCTAGGTTATTTTTTATTGGACAAATGGAACTAGCTAGTTATTTAACAATCATAATATTCTCTTATTTTAATTATTTCAAATTTAGGAATTTTTCTATTTCCACGAGTGTTAGGACTAGAATCTGAAACTTCTGACAAAAAAAGATGTAATCTTCAAAGAGTTTGTCAACTTTTATATTAATGTAGTTACTAGATCACTTAAAACATAATTATATATTGGGAAAAGGGTAAAAAATGCCCTTAAACTGATAAGAATGAAAAGGACAATTGAAAGAAATAAGAAAACATATGTGGAATTATCGAAATATAATCAAATTTATGAGCAACAAAGGACTTTATACCTTCACCTCTCAATTGAATCCGATCAAACAACAATAACCCAAACTCAATCAAAAACGAGAAAACCAAATTGAATCCACAAAGAGGGTAACTCGATGATCGATTAAGCAAGAAGAAGTTAACACAAGAAATATCGGGAATCTACCCTAACCACTCAACTACAATTACCAACTATGAATTACACTAATGCTAGCTACACCTAGAAACTATAAGCTTCAAAGCTTTCAAATATTCAATTCATCATAATATTCATAATCTAAGTCTTCCAAAATAATAAAACTACTATTTATACTAAGGAAATAAATAAGACACTTCTTTGACAATTTTACCCTTAATGAGATTAGGGCCTTGTTTGGTTGTCTTCTTTTGTGAATTCTTGAATTCATGAGATGATCATTTGCACACATGGCCACTTTCTTCCTTCTCTTCACTTTGATGGACCTTTAACACATTTTATGTCTTTATTTGGTGTCCATCAAGCTCCTCTAAAGCTATCATATGATCTTTGCTACCCATGCCGTTATCATCCTCCCCTTCTTGAAAATGATTCGTCCTCGAATCCAAACCTTGCAAGAACATAAGAAGGACAAGCAACCAGGAGGTCCTCATAGCATGAGGGTTAGTACAATTGTTAGCACAAAAAAGCATTATACCAAGGAGACTCAATCTCAAGGAACAACCAAGTATCCTCCATTATCATGACTATTAACCCCATACATGGAACACAAGGAAATTGACTATTCCACACATCAAAAGGATAATACCACCTAAAAGATGGCACTACTACAAGCTTACATACTCCGAAAAATTCGCCGGGTTCAAAATGATAGAAGGTCCACATAATCGGGTCATACAAACAAGTATATACCTCAATGAAATCCCGACCCAAATGCAGTACATATTTAAGATAAATATAAGACTCGTCATAAGCAAAGAGATAGTAGAGAAAGGTGTCATGCACATTGGGGTCATCTAAGGTGTTCCTATATGCAAGATCACAACTAGGTTCAAGGATCCTAGCACTCATTACATCATAAGATGGAGCACACAAAGGCAAGATGATGAATTTAGGATAAACCTCACCTTCTCTTGACAAATAACTCCTACCCCCATAAGATGTGCAATCAACAAGATCATATGCAAAGAGGTAGTAAAGAAAGGGGGTTAGAAAACTACCCTTTCCCATATACAATATAGACCCCTCAAGTGGATTGTAAACCCTCAAGAAGGACTTTCCATCATAGGGAAAGGTGCCAACAAGTTCCTCCAAATTGTGCTTGTCATATTGGCCAAGCATCACTAAACAAGTGCCATAATTCTACTCATTACCGGGGTCAAATGGAAAGAAAATCCATGAACATGGATCAAGCACACTCTTTTTTGCCCGGTTGGCACCCTTATCTTCCAATATCATACTCCACTCAAAAGCGCAAGCATCATCATAATCAAACAAGCAGTAGAGAAAGGTGTCACATAAATGAACTTCAATCAAGGTGCTCCCAAGTTTAGCCTCCACTTTATATACTAAAGCATCATAACTCATATGAAGAATTGGAACACAAGGAAGAAGTAGCAATTAACACATAAGCATCACCTTTCTTCTTAACATTATCCTCTCCAATAAACGTACTATCATCTTCACAAAAGAGATTTCCGTCTTTGGAAAGTGTGTCATCACACCATAGTGGATTCTCAAAAAATTGATAGCCGTCAAGAGTGGCTACACTTCCAACATTATAAAGTATTCCACTATGCACACTCTCAAGAGTCATGTCATCATCAAACAAGAGATTATTATACAAAAGTTGATCAACACCAATATCACTTGATAATGAACTATCATTCAAAGCACATGTATCAACACTAGGTGGACACAAACAGATTTTACTAGAAGAATCAATAGGATCAACTAGTGTATCCATATTCTCAACATGCACATCATCAAAACATGATAAAGAACTACATGACAATGTAATATCACTCAAGGCACAAGTGTCAACACTAGGTGGACACAAATTGATCTTACAAGAAGAATCTATTCGGTCATCAATAGGATCAACTAGTGTATGAACACTTTCAACAAATACATTGTCACTATGTGACAAAGAGTCATTAAGCTCACATGAAATCAAGCTATCACTTATACTCAATTGGCTACTAGCGACACGATGAATTTATGAGCTTAAGGAAATGCAAGAATTAGTATTGTTACCTTGTAGCTCATAACATGAAGTATCTCCACCTTGGTTGTGCAACTCCTTAAGTTCTACATCACGACGAGTAGTACCCTTCAATAGTCTTTCCAACTCATCGGGTTCCATCTCGGAGACTAATTGAATGACCTTTTCAATATTTCTTTGTATTGAAGCAAACAACTCATTTGTGCTCATAGTACGAGGATCCTGATAGCAAAATGATAACGATCCTTTCACCATACCTATAAAACTCAATAAACAAGTTAGTAGAAAGGCTTCTCACGCCACTCTTTATTTGAACTCTCAACTCACCTTCTATGGCTTTTTCTCAAAATTGATGGTGAACTAGCTTCGCTCAACCAATTCAAGGTCACCTATCCTTTGTGGTGGAGTGGATTGTTATGAATCTTGAAAGAAGGACGACAAAAAAAGAAGCTAACGGACTTGAATCAAGAAGGTTATCAACGAATTGAGATGAGAAAAGTAGAAGAAAGAAGCACAAAAAGATTCGGACTCAAAACAAACTAAGTAACAAAAGTAGTAAAATTACTTGTTGTTACTTAATTTGAAGGATCAAAGAAATGATTTGATGATTAAAAACTAGTTAACAAGTAATTAAAGATGTTAATTAATTGTTAAATAGTTGAAAAATAGAAGAAAAAAGAGTGTGGAAGAAGAAGAAGTGAATTCGGATACTTAGAAAAAAAATTAAGCCTTAAAGAAGTTTATCACTTGTAAGACTTTGATTGGATGATTAAAACTAGTTAACAAGTAATTAATGATGTTAATTAATTGTTAAATAGTTGAAGAATTGAAGAAAAATGAATTTAAAAGAAGCGGAAGTAAATTTGGACACTTAAAAAATTTTTTAGGCCCAAAAAACTCTCATACTTAGCTAAATTTTGAGGCTGAAATCAAAACCATGCTCTCTGAAGTTGTACCCCACACGCTGTGTGTGGCAGTCACAGCTGAGCTGTTGCTGATGTGACTGCTGCATGGCTGCTGTGTTGGCAGTTGACTGCTAACGTGGCAGTCAATGTGGAATTTTTAAAATTTTTTTTTTTTTTAAATTCAATTTTTTTTTTAATTTCGATTTATTTTTTTTAATTTCCACTAATGGACCCAAAAGCACCTTGACCCACTTTTGACTTAAAAATATTGGATCAAAAGTAGTTTCTTCATTTTTCTTCTTCAAGAACAACTTGAAGAACACCAAGAACACATAGAACACGAAGAACACCTACTAATTCCAATACCTTCAAAACAACTCGGAATTAGTTTCTTCCCCAATGGTTATTAACCTTCAATTTCTCCTCAATTACAAGACCCACTTTTAAAATTTGAAAAGTTTCAAAGCTCAAAACCTTCAATGGCAACTTCACTTCTACAACTCCAAATTGAACGAAATTTGAAACTAAGACTCACAAAACACTAGGGAACAAGAATCTAGTGTCAAAAACAACATATCAAAACAAAAAATTTTATGGATTTTTTTTGGATTTTTAGATTTTTTATTTTATTTTGCAAACCAAGACTAGATTTGTAGGAACAAATCTAAACCTAGGCTCTTGATACCAAATGATAAGAATGAAAAGGACAATTGAAAGAAATAAGAAAACATATGTGCAATTATCGAACTATAATCGAATTTATGAGCAACAAATGACTTTATACCTTCATCTCTCAATTGAATCCGATCAAACAACAATAACCCAAACTCAATCAAAAACGAGAAAACCAAAATGAATCCACAAAGAGGGTAACTCGATGATTGATTAAGCAAGAAGAAGTTAACACAAGCAATATCGATGTAACACCCCAAAATTTTTTAAGCTAAGACCCGAGCCATTGTTCATATGCGTAGGCCCAAACTCAATGACTTCTAATGGTATATATTTATTCCTAAGTATTTGAAGTGTATTAGAGGTGAATTAGGGTCATAAGGAACCTCTAGCATTAAGTCGAGTTCAAAGATCCTCTACCGATTAAGTTTTCGTATAAGATCATATAAGGGTCAATTTCAAATGATCATATCTCCCCGCACATAATGAATTAGGTGGCTCATGACCTATCAAATTATAGGTCTTTGAGTTCTCTTTCCAACACCACCAAGTTTGCCTTTTTTCGAGCTTGAAGTAAAAAGTTATGGCAATTTTACCAAATACTGTCATATCAGAATTTTGAGTCTGTGAACGATGGATCTAACCTACGGTCCGTCGTTTGAGCGACGAGCCGTAGGTAGGACTCGTAGGTGGTTCTGCCAAGTCGTCCAAAAGGATCATAAATTCAATTTTTGAAGACCCAAGACCTACGGATGGTACCTACAGTCCGTAGGTCGAACCACGAGTTGTAAATGACCTTGTAGGTCAGTTCGACAGTTTTAAAGAAAGGTGTTTTCGTATTTTCCACCCTTTTATAATTAAAACCCTGACGTTTTGGGACTAAAATTAGTTTCTTATCAGTACCCAACATGCTTTTGCTCTCATTAACACTTAGAATTATTGAGAGCAAGATTGAAGAGGAGAAAAACTAGGGTTTCAAGAGCTTTCATTTAGACCTTTGAGTTGCGGTTAGATAATCATCGTTCCAGGTATGTAAGGCTAATCATAGCGTTGGATTTAGTTCGTCCACGCGCCCTACATCTAAATTCTATCAATTTTTGAGTATAAGTTGAATTGAGCCCTAATTCCTTGAATCCTGAATTTGAGTTGATCTTGTTCTTTGAGTTCTATTGAATTATGCATTGAGATTGTTGTTGTTTCTATACTTCTACTTCTTGAGATTGTCATTCATGGCTACATTTCCATGAACCCTAATTTAGTTAATGTTCATGGTTTTACTACGCTTTATTTTGAATTTGGATTGATGGTTTTCATGCATTGAACAAAGTATGATTTTTAACTGATTTGAAGCATATTCTATTGAGTCTAAATGAGTATGAGTTTTGAGCATAAATGATGATTTTGAGAAAAGAGTTTTAATGAGATGTGAGTGGTTTGAAAGCATATGATTTGTAAATGAAATAATATGATGAGTTGAGATGAGATTGAGTTTTGATAGGTCCATTGAGACTTGATGAATTGATTTGAAATGTGTTACTTGATACATATGAGTATAATGAATTGATTTGGGGAGTAGTATTGAGCACTGATTTGGGTAAGATTGTAAATAATTCAAGCCCCTTGAACTACGTAACCAGCGTAGGATAGGATCGCACCGTTAATTTGGATGTTTCCTTATTGTCCCAAAATAGGACTTGTTGATTGTGGATCCAAAGATGGTTGATTGTCCCTTACCCTTGCAAGGTATTGGACGGCTGCGGCAACGGTAGTGCAAAGCGTTGTATCATCACTAGCTCATATGTGATGGTTGTCAGTTAGAGAAACTCCCAAAAAAATAAAAATAAATAAATGATTTGAATTGATTGAAATTGCATATGATTGAATCGATTTGAAAAGCATCGTTATTTCTAAACTTGCATGCTTTATTCTGAGTTGAGTGGCATGATGTTGAGTATCCTTGAGCTCGTTCCCTTTCAGTTATTTTACATATTTGTACATTCAATGTACTGACGCCATTTGGCCTGCATCGTTTTATGATGCAGACACAGGTGATAGAGATCCTCAACAGGCGTACCGTTGAAGGTTAGATTCCACCCAGAGTTTTGGTGAGACCTTTGCATTCAGAGGTGCTCCTAAGTCTTTACTTTCAGTATTTCGAGGTAGCCGTGCACCTTCTTACGAGTCAGTTAGAGGCTTCATAGACAAAGTCAGAGTTGAGTTAGAATGATTCTTTCAGAGTCTACATTTTTTAAACTACAATTTCATTATTGAATTATGATGTTGAGTTGATTTGAACTGAGTGTTTAAACTATCCTTTTATTGAGTTGTTGATTGTTAGCCCACTTGAGTGTCTTCTCTAATTTATCTAAGTCTTCCGCTGAGTGATTGAATGAGTGATCATACCAAGTTGTTCGCTTGGGACCAGCAATGGTCTCCGAGTGCGAGCCACGCCTAGGGTACCCTCTTGGGGCGTGACAATCGGGAATCCACCCTAATAACTCAACTACAATTACCAACTATGAACTACGCTAATGCTAGCTACACCTAGAAACTACAAGTTTCAAAGCTTTCAAATATTCAATTCATCATAATATTCATAAGATAAGTCTTCCAAAATAATAAAACTACTATTTATACTAAGGAAATAAAGAAGACACTTATTTGACAATTTTACCCTTAATGAGATAAAGGCCTTGTTTGGTTGTCTTCTTTTGTGAGTTCTTGAATTCATGAGATGACCATTTGCACACATGGCCACTTTCTTCCTTCTATTCACTTTGATGGACCTTTAACGCATTTTATGTCTTTATTTGGTGTCCATCAAGCTCCTCTAAAGCTATGATATGATCTTTGCTACCCATGCCGTTATCATAAACTATGTGAAATGAACAAAAATGTCCTCCGTTTATAGTTTGGCTTAAAAATGCCTTTGCCGTCAATACTTTTGTTCAAAAATGTCTTTGCAGTCAATACTTTGGTCCAAAAATGTCCTTGTAGTTACTAAATGGGCCAAAAATGTCCTTTTCCAAATAAATATATTATTTCTTTTCTTTTTATACACATCTTCTTCCTAATTAAATATTATTAAAGAACCATATTCTAATTTTTCTTTCTTTTAAAATCACTTTAACAAATAAAAATGTAGGAAATAATTTTTTTCTTCTTAATCTCATTTTATCAATTAAAATAGAATAACTTCATGTACCCTTTCAACGAATAATATATGTCATACATATAAGATCATAGTATATCCACCATTAATTTTTACTTATATAACGATAAAAAATAATTATAATAAAATAAGAAATATTTTTATTTTTTTCTGAATTAAAGTAGGATCTATATTTGCTAATTTAAAAAATATTATTAGAAAATAATGTGTTAAAAAGAAAATAAACAATATATTTATTTGGAAAATGAGCATTTTTGACTCATTAAATAACAATAAGGACATTTTTGGACCAAATCATAAATGGAGGGCATTTTTATTCATTTCACATAGTTTAAGGACATTTTTATTCATTTCACATAGTTTAAGAGCATTTTAAACCCTTTTCCCTTATATATTTACAATAAGCGTAAGAAGTGATTTGAAGGATAAAATAAGTGACTCGTTTCAACAAATTAAATATACTACTATTGATATAAAAATTATTTATATTATTTATTTCTCATAAAAAAATAACGTTAATTCTAATTTTAATAATTATGTAAAATTGATCCAATAACTCTAAAGTTTCAATCCACTCCCCCTCGCCCCACCTTAGTCAAGTGTTTTCTCTTTATCTACTTCGTCCTATTGTCATCCCTAATTTCATCCATTGAAAGGTCATTAGTATGTTGTTTTATAGGGTACAAACTTTTGTATAAATAGGTCCCACTGCCCCACATTTTTCTTTTTTCAAAATAAACATGAACAAAGCAGTCTGAACAAAAAAAAAAAAAAAAAGAACAAAATTACAGGCTAAATTATTTGTTACATTATTAGGTCAATTTTCACATCACATGAGAATAATTTTTTGTTTCCCACTCAGTATCTAAAGTCCGAATTGGAGCTCTGATTAAATTCAAATCACACACTATAGCGCCCATTTAGGAGCAGCGCTCCCAATAAGACCGGCTTTAAACGGGTCTAGCTATCCTTTCACCGATCAATCAATTATGAAATAGACAATCACGGTCAATTGAATAATTAGATTCAGAAATGAAATGTCAACAAACTTAGGGAGCAGATATTATCATTATAATAATTACAATCTACAATAAGGCACGTTGTAAAGAATTTCTGACAATAACAACACATCAAGGCAAAATTATTTGCCAGCCTGCAATTAAATTGGACAAGTGAAAAAAATTAGGTTGTCCACTGCCATGGGAACGAAAATAATTTTTAGCGGCAATAATATGAATATTAACAAAGAGAGCTAAAGTCTTTACCGCTATTAGTTAATTGTCATTGGATCAAATGCCGCTATAGGCTTTAGGGACATTTACAAAGAGTGCTAATTGCCACTAAAATACATATTTAGCGGCAATTAAGCTATTGTCGTTAATTAATTACCTCTAAAAATCATTTTTGATTTATTGTATGCCTCCAATTGGATAGTCTCTATCTCCCCTTTCCCTATATTTTATAATATGGTTCGATATTTTAAAGTTCGATTTCAATAGATTGTATTCCATGATTTCCATCTTCTCACAATCTTTGCACAATTTCTTGAAGATTATTTTGATATGTTTTTTGTATCTCAAAATTATTAAATAGTTGTTTAGATAACATGTGAGCTATTTATCAAATTGCGTTATAGAAAGTTGTTTTCATGCTTGAAATGTTCTTTAAATTGTATTACTATTGACGGAAAAAGACACACAGAGGCTGCTAAAATGTGATACCCATGACTTTTAGGGTGTGTTCTCTAGAAAGGAAAATGTTTTCACCGAGTCGGCCTCAAATGTGGGTACTGGACATCGGCTGAGAAACAAATTATTTTTTTTCACAGAATTCTTTTTCTTAATTTTTTAAAAAGAAATAATAAATAAATCAATTTTTCACTTATTTTCTTGTATTTTGGTACACTGTATAAGTAAAAAAAAATCATCTTAATAACATTCGTATATAATCTAGACATATATTATGAGTGGTGGGGATAGGGGTTACTAGGTGGGACTGGTGATGAGGTGTGTAGTTGGTGGGTGGGCATAATCACTGAGGAATACCGCTAGTGAAATTTCTTTTCCCTACTTTCACCCATATGAAAGTCATTTTTCTCATTTTTAAAAACTTATTTATCTAAAAAAAAGATATTCTTCAAAAAATTTGACCAACCGCGAACATGATCAAAAACTTAGAAGAAAAATATTTTCCTCCACACTGAACACACCCTTTGACTACATTATAAGTTGTGTACTCTCAAAATTTATGACTAATGGGGCATCGTAGGGATTATATAAAGATGTAGGTGATGAAAAGACCAACTGCAATAACGAAACAAAATAAACAATGGAAAAAACATAAATTTCGTCTGATACAATAGTAGATAGAGTGTTCAAGTACTGAATCCATCTGAATCCAATATTTTTAACCTCAAACATAAAATTATATGTAAAAGTCGCTTTAAATTATAACAAATAGTATATGGGAACCCATAATTTTAAAATATATACTATAAACTTAATTTTACACAGGTATAAATAATGTTACACTATACCTCACAGCTCACACACTAATTGAACAATAATTTTACAGATATAAATAATGTTACACTGTACCTCACACACTAATTGAATTTCACACGTCATTTATTAATTACAAATTAAATAGTGAGTCAATTAAATACAGGTATTAAATAATTTCTTGTGTGTTCTAAACAAATTAAATGTTATGCTACTCTGAGGTTTTGCTTGTATGAGGTGACTTGGAATCCCTGAGTCTTTTTTCTTCTGAAAGTAACTTTGCAAACCTGTCAAAAAATATACACGATCAATTTCGTCGCTCGCTAAATATGTCGATAAATAGAATTAGAGATGAATTTTATTATTAATTACAAAGTTTATGTGTTGCTAATTTATTACTATTTGTTAATAATGATAATAATATAGTAATATGCACATGAGAGGTGAATAATATTACCTTTTCAAAGTTTCTTCATTTGTGTCATCTTTTTTGCTTTGTTCAAATAGACCTGTCTGCAAATTTACCCTTGAAACTGGTTTCTTCAATAAATTTGTTCCAATTTCAACCAATTTGTCCATGTTCTCTTTGGTTGATATGTCAACAGAGGAGTCTGTTCCACTTAATGTGTCATCCTACCATTGATCAATAAACAAAATAATTATTCTAGTCTAAGATAAATAATTGTCATAAAACCCTAAAACTTCCCAACAACAACAATAACATACCCCTGAAATCCGACGTTTGGAGTTTGAGAAGAATAAAGAGCACACAAATCTTACTAATAGCTATCTCGTGGAGATAGAAAAACTATTTTCGAAAAATCCTCGACTCAATGTTTTATGTGAAAGAAGTTCAACTAATATACACATAAATTAGCTAGTGTAATTTTCTTTTTTACAATATCACACTACTCAAAAGTTAATTATAATCAGAGGCGAACCTATGTGAAAGGTAGGAAGGACACCAAATCTCAATAATCTCAATTATAATAAGTTTTGACCATGCATGTTAGATGATCCATCTTCATTTTTAGTGGTTTTCGCATTGTCTTTGAATTTTGAATCCACTAATGATTTTTAACTAATTTTTGTAGTAAGCATAAAATGGTATAACATGATAAGTGATATGTCACAAATAAACATAATGTAAAAATCTTTTACGTTGTCAATATATAGATCTAGTACCTGAATACGAAGGTAATTTTCTTCGGAATGAAGAGCTTGGAAAACAACAGAAATATGAAAATCAACCATATCACCACTTGCTTGAGTAAAAACATCAACAATTGGAGTTGAACCTCCATTAAGTAGCCATCCCAATATACCCCATTTTGATGCAATTTTAGCATTATATTTTTGTTCAACTTTTGCAGATCCGGTGCCTACAGAAATCACTAAAAACCTTCCATAATCAATGGGTTTAATTGGAAAAAAATCTGGATTTCCAGCCATTATTTGTTTGGTCACTTGACTTGTAGCAACAAGGGCCTGCAAATTAAAAAGCAATTACCAAAGTCATATATAAGAAAAAATAACTTATTTTATGAAACGTACTTCTAGGAAAATGACTTATTTTCTAGAAAACGTCTTTAGAATATACTCAAATATATAATAATTAATGTACGTACTGGATTATTAGCTGCGACTCCACCATCGACAAGATTGAACTCATGGAAGTTGTCGTCTTTGTCTTGAGTCTTGAAATAATACGCAGGAAGATATGTTGGAGCAGCAGATGTGCTAATGCATATATCTGAAAGCTTAGCATCCATTAATGGTTTTTCTCTCGCCTGTTAAATTTGAATGGGTTAAAATACGTCAGATTAATAAACAATGGAATCATCATCCAACTCGATTAATTTAAAATCATTTTATGTTCGTCTATAATTATTAAATTATTAAATTAAACTTATAGAGTATATAATTAGCTTTTACTTTCCATCATGACTATATCAAAACAAATCAATCCCAACAAAAAAAACACAAACTTTTTTCTAAGTTTTGACATCTTCTTTTTGGGCCATATGCCACCAAATTGTCCCAATTTTTTGGATATGTGATTCGCTATGCCCAAAACAACTCGTAAACTGATGGTTTGGTAAAATTTGTTAAATTTGTATGAAGTATCGTAATTAGGAACAAGTTATTCTAGGATTAATCATCCTGAAATAAGTTATCCTACGATAAGGTTATCCCACCAATATATGAGATAATTTATCCCATCACTATGATATAAATGGTTGGATAAATAATCTAAGGACTATCAATCTAATACCTCCAACTAAACATAGGGTAAAATAATGTTGCATTTTAACTCAGAGTTATTATACCTTATACCTCACATCAAACTGACACCTTAAATTAAAGCATATATATACCTTGATAACAAGTCACAATTATTATTACTAAAATCCATATCTTTGTCATTATTATTGTCATGGAAGAAGGGAAATTATATTGGTGCTTTTGAAGAATTAATCAAAATTCTTGGCAAAAATATTATTATTCACATAAACTTAAAAAAATACCTCAAAAGTGGAGAAAATTGTTGGCTGTAGATTCTTGATATCAAAAGTTGGAATAACCACATTAGTCAAAGTCTCATGTAAGTGAGTCTCCCCTAATTTCTCCTTTATGACTTGATGAAGATACTTCCCATTATACTTTGGTCCAATTAGAGATTTCAATATCTTCATTATTGATCCAAATAGAAACATCCTGTAAAATTGTTTAATTAAAGTAATTGTCAATCTTAATATATAATTAGTACTTAAACAAGAATTCAATATTATTATCATTTTTTACCTTTTTTGTGGAAATATCTTAGAACCATGCTCAAGATAAAAGGGCTTTATGTCTTTAGCAGCAAATAGAGGACGTTTGTCTTTGTTTGGAGCTGTTAACATGGCTGTAACAAGGCCACCAGTACTTGTTCCTGCAATTATATCAAAGTAATCTGCAAGCCTTGCATCCTCACCATCCAATTCCTATATTAATAGGCCAACTTTTAATTACACTCGGGAAGAGGTGAAAGTTCAGGTAGCCAACCAGCTGAGCTAGTATGATCTCCATACTCTTGAAATTTGTGATTATATATCATATATGTGGTTACAAAAAATGTCATTGCGTTTAAAATAAAAAAAATTAAATTATTTCTGAATATAGAATACGGGTGTCATTTTTGTTTTTCTGAACAAACTAAAATGAAAAGTGTGTCAGAATTAGTTTTACCTGGAGTTGAGATTCAAGATATTCAAGAATAGTTGCCGGAATAATTCCTCTAATGCCACCTCCATCGATACTTAGAATTGTTATGAGTTTACCATAAGTTGGAGGTTGAAGCTTCAATGAACCACTTGATAACATTAGCTTATTCATTAATTTGGTTTAATTTGACGAATATGAGTATTATATAAGACTTATATAATATTGTTGAGAGTTTAGGAAACAAGTAAAATTTCAGAAAAATATTGATTAAACTTTATATTGATATATTCAACAAATGCCAAACCATCTATTTATAGTCCTCAGTACACATTAAGTTGCTTCTTCAACTTGTAAATCCTGGATAATTTTTGGAGATAGATATATTTTTATTTAATTTTAAAAAATAAAGAGTGATGACCACGAATATATTATATCTAGAATCAGTCAAAGACGACCCATAATTAAGGGCTGGTACAAAAAAATTGACGTTACAAGAATTTTTTTTGAGACAATTATTCAAATAGTTTGTCTTACTTTCTTTTCTAGTCTGTTTTGAAAGAATATATGTTTCTTTTTTTTTTGTTAATTCTTTAATTTCAACCTTCATATGACATGTTTAAGACCACAAGTTTAAAGAACATTTTGGTGCATTTAACATGCCTTTAATATAATAGCACAAAATTCAAAAGTCTTTTTTACTTTTTAAAAATGTGTGTCAAGTCAAAACGTGATAAACAAATTGAAATAAAGGGAGTATCATTTTATTTTCCTCAACTTCAATAATTTGTGCATAATTGGATGAACTAATGCAAATGGGTGTAAACCTCGCTGCTCGGAAACACCTAGTGTTGACTCGTGACCACACTGAAAGACACGAAAGCACAGGTAACGATCAGTTGGCGAAGTGGCGCTTGTCGTTAAGCATCCCTAGCAGTACGAAAAGAGGGATCGTGATGATATATATCATCTACGTCCATATCGCTCCTCGTAAAATAAATCTCAAATCTAACCAAGTCTTTGACCAAGAAGTGGGAGAATTTCCATTTCCGCACGATGGAAACTGGCTTCCCCAAATTTTAATTCATTAGACGAAAGTTTAGTTATCTTGCAAGATTTAAACTTCTATAAACAAATCTTTTTCATATTATATATGATGAAGCGTTTTAGATTAGATAATTGCTTAGTATAACAAATGTAAGCAAGACAAGCACATTGTTAATACATAAGCATGATTTAAATTAAAATTATAGTTATCTTGCAAGATTTAAACTTCTATAAACAAATATTTTTCATATTATCATGAAGCGTTTTAGATAACTAGTTATAATAAACATAAGTTGTAACGAAAAAGTAAGATAAGCTTCTTGTTATAACGCGGTCAAATTAAATCATACATTGTTAACTAATATAAAATCTATATATACGTCGTCCACGTATGAAAAAACTAACAAAATTCATCCTGAAAACTTAAGTACATTCTTATTAGAGTTACTTAACCTATTTGTACACATATTGTAATTTACTTATTCTTCTGTACCACTTATGTAATACTTAGATAATATTTTGTCAATATATAATATTCTCTACCTCCACATTGGGGGTTAGGTTTTCCACTCTAACATGGTATCAGCCTAATCTTTCCTACTTCTACCCTCCCGCCGCCGCTCCTCTCTCGCTGCTGCCTCCTCTCTTCTTCTTCTTCCTTCGCTTTTCCTCTCCCCTCTTCTCCATTCGATCATGGCTGCCTCCTCCACCAGCGATGCCACTCTTCCCATTGCCACTGTTTTACACATGATTACAATTAAGCTCTCCTCCACCAATTATCTCTATTGGAAAAATCAGATGCTGCCCCTACTTTCTTATCAACGCTTATAGGATCATGTTGATGGGTCCTCCGTAGCTCGTCCATCGTCTCTTCTTACGGATGGCAAAGAGGTTCTGAATCCTCTTTATGATGCCTGGCTTGCCATTGATCAACGGGCTGTCATTATCCTTAATTCTTCCCTTACGGAAGAGGCGGTCTCTGAAATTTTGGGTCTCACAACAGCCCGCCAAATCTGGGTTGCGCTTAAATCTGCCTATAGCAATTCTTCTGTTGAACGCGTCCATAATCTGCGCGATCAACTTCGTCAATTGGTCAAAGGTTCATTATCTGTTGCTGAATTTGGTCGTCAATTTAAATCCGTTTGTGATCAGTTGGCTGCCATTGGTCAGCCTGTTGATGATATCGATAAACTTCATTGGTTTTTATGCGGCTTAGGAGCCTCTTTTGAGACTTTCTCCACTGCCATTCGTGCCACCAAACCGGCGCCTACCTTTCGCGACTTACTCTCACAGGCGGAGAGTCATGAACTTTTTCTCAAATCCCTTCATGGTGCCGCATCCTCGCTGCCTGCTGCCTTCACTGCCCAGTCGCCTCGGCAGTCCTCTCTCGTCAGCGGCCGTGGTCGCTCTAACAGAGGCGGTGGTGGTTCGGGTGGTCGTGGTCGTGGCCGCAGGCCCCCTCACTGCCAATTATGTCGTACTGATGGCCACTATGCAAGTGCTTGTCCCACTCTTGCTACCTTTGCCGCTCAAGCTGCCTCTCGTGACGCAAACTTGGCTCAAGCGTTCAATGCCCAATGTCATGTCACTACTGCTGCCCCTGATTGGTATGTTGATTCCGGGGCCACTGATCACATGACTTCGTCTTCACCAAGTGTTCCTCATGCTTCTCCATACTCCGGCAATGCTAACGTGACATTTGGAAATGGTACTGCTCTTCCTATCACTCATACGGGTTCCTCTACTGTTTCTAATAATCTGCACTTGCGTGATGTTCTGGTTGTTCCACATCTTGCCAAGAATCTTTTGTCCATTAGTAAACTAACACATGATAATCCGGTGGATGTTTTGTTCTCCAAATCGTTTTTCAGATTCAGGACAGAAAAACAAAACAGGTTCTAACTCGAGGCAAATGTGAGAATGGGCTATATGTTTTGCATAATGAACATCAAGCTTTGGCGGCTACTACAAATTCAAGTTTGAAGGCATCTTATGAACTTTGGCATAGTCGTTTAGGGCATGTTGCCTTTGATACTGTTTTACTTTTACATAAGTTAGGTTCTTTGTCTGTTACTTCTATTTTACCCAAACCAGTCATTTGCTCTTCTTGTCAACTCTCTAAAGGACACCGTTTGTCATTTGATTTAAATAATAAACGATCTTTGCATCCTTTGGACTTAATACATTGTGATTTGTGGGGCCCTGCGCCTATTACATCTACTGATAACTATAGGTATTATGTGGCCTTTGTTGATGACTACTCTCGCTTCACTTGGTTTTATCCTCTCAAAACCAAGTCTGGATTTGCTGCTGTTTTGTCTGTTTTCATGAAGTTTGTGCAAACTCAATTTTCTCGAAAAATTAAGGTTTTTCAAAGTGATGGAGGCACAGAGTTTGTTAATCACACTGCTCGTCGACTATTTGAAGAAAATGGCACTTTTCACAGGTTATCTTGTCCGTATACGCCCCAGCAAAACGGCAGAGTTGAGAGAAAACACCGTCACATCGTGGAGACTGGTTTGGCCATGCTTTTTAATGCAAATGCTCCTACCTCTTATTGGGTAGATGCGTTCAGCTCCGCTGTTTATATCATCAATCGTCTACCTTCGAAGGTTTTGAACAACAAGTCTCCTTTTGAGCTCTTATTTTCTGAGAAGCCCAATTATCGTACCTTCAAGGTCTATGGCTGCCGAGTATTTCCATATCTTCGAGACTATACAAATCACAAGTTATCTCCAAGAAGTCTTCCGTGCATCTTCATCGGTTATAGCTCTCAATACAAAGGTTATCGGTGTCTTGATCCGGCAACGTCTCGCATCTATGTTACTCGCCATGCTCGTTTTGATGAGCACTCTTTACCTTTTTCGGGCGTTACTTCATCAACGGACTTAAACTCCTTGCATCTCTCAACCTTTTTGGAGCCGTCTTCCATGCCGGCAGAATCCTCTGTGATCACTAGTTCTTCGTCTTCGCCAGCCTCAACGCATTTGCCTTCTCTATGTCCTCCTTGTTTGGATGGTTTTTACAGTGATAATCCGGCAGTATCCCAGCCATTACATGCTGCTCCGTCTGATGTTTCACCCGCTGCAGTGCCGCCAGTCCTTGTTCCTTCCACATCGTCTCGGGTCGGCCTTCCCTCGCAACAACCTGCTGCCCCATCTCTGCCGACTATGGCTGCCGATTTAGGTGATTCTTTGGCTCCACCTCAGCTCCCTGCATCAGTGTCCACTCCAGCAGTTCATCCCATGGTAACTCGGTCCAAGGCAGGCATTTTTAAACCTTCCACTCGACATCAAGCCAACTTAGCTCATCTTGAAACTCATCGCCTCTTTAGCGCTTTATTTGCTTCTTCTGAACCAAGAGGGTTCAAGTCGGCTGCTAAGCACCCACAGTGGATGGCTGCAATGCATGAGGAAATGTCCGCTCTAACTCAAAATGCTACGTGGACTTTGGTGCCTCGTCCGCAATCCAGTAATGTTGTTGGTTCCAAATGGGTTTTTCGCACTAAGTACAACTCAGACGGGTCTGTTGAACGTTTCAAAGCGCGACTGGTGGCTCAAGGCTTCACTCAAATCCCTGGCTTAGATTATTCCCACACCTTTAGTCCGGTGGTTAAGGCTTCTACGGTACGAATTGTCTTATCTCTTGCCGTTATCAACAATTGGAAGCTTCATCAACTTGATGTCAAAAATGCCTTCTTGCATGGTCATTTGAATGAAGTTGTTCATATGGAACAACCCCCTGGCTTTGCAGACTCTCGGTTTCCTGATCATGTGTGTCTCTTGAACAAAGCGTTATACGGCCTCAAGCAGGCTCCGCGTGCTTGGTTTCAGCGATTAAGTTCCTTCCTTCTCAACAATGGTTTTACGTGCAGTCGCTCAAATACATCTCTGTTTGTTTTCAAACGCTCCTCCTGCATTATGTACCTGCTCGTCTATGTTGATGATTTAATCCTCACTGGAAACCGAACTGACCTCATGGTTGCGTTTATCTCTCGTTTACACCAGGAGTTTGCTATTAAAGATCTTGGAGCTCTCAATTATTTTCTTGGTCTTGAAGTGACCTATACTGATAATGGGTTATTTCTCAGCCAATCCAAGTATGCTCGTGATATCCTTGAACGTGCTGCTTTGCTTGATTCTAAGCCTGTGCACACCCCCTTAGCTCCTCATGAGTCCTTCATCACCGCTGGTGATCCTTTTCAGGATCCAACTCATTATCGGTCTCTAGTCGGAGCATTGCAGTACCTTACCATTACTCGTCCGGATCTGTCCTATGCAGTGAACCAGGTTAGTCAGTTCTTACAGACACCGACTGTTTTTCATTTCCAGTGTGTCAAGCGCATTCTTCGGTATGTCAAAGGCACACTTGCCTATGGCCTGTTGTTCACCAAGCCGCATAATGTCTCTATTCTTGGTTACTCGGATGCTGATTGGGCCAGATGTCTCGAAACTCGCCGTTCTACTTATGGCTACTCTATTTTCCTTGGTGGAAACTTAGTATCCTGGAGTGCTAAGAAACAACCGACTGTCTCCCGCTCCAGTTGTGAATCGGAGTATCGAGCCATGGCGAATACTGCGGCTGAAATTGTATGGATCACTCACTTGCTTCGCGAACTCCATGCCTTGCCTCCTGATCGCCCCACGCTGCTATGTGACAATCGGAGTGCACTCTTTCTCACACAAAATCCTGTGTCTCATAAGAGGGCGAAACACATTGATCTGGACTATCACTTCATTCGGGAGCTTGTGTCGTCTGGTAAACTCTACACTAAGTTTGTCCCGACCACGCTTCAGGTGGCTGACATCTTTACCAAGAGTCTTCCTCGGCCTCAGTTTGAATCTTTCCGCGCAATGCTTGGCCTTTGTCCACCACCGTTTCGCTTGAAGGGGGGTATTAGAGTTACTTAACCTATTTGTACACATATTGTAATTTACTTATTCTTCTGTACCACTTATGTAATACTTAGATAATATTTTGTCAATATATAATATTCTCTACCTCCACATTGGGGGTTAGGTTTTCCACTCTAACAATTCTAATTAATTTTGTTAGTGACATAGAAAGATGACATAATTTCTCTGTATTGGCAAGCAAATTTTGCCATAGATAATGTGCTCCTCCATTATCATTTTAATTATCAGAATTAAAGAGTTGAAGGGCCCAATTTTAATTACTTAAGCTATTTTAATTTGAATTAGTAAACTCATTAATTTAGTTTTTAAATAATGTTGTTACTTAGAAGGGGCACAACGTTTTTTTTAACTCTTTGACATTTATTTATTCAAAACAAGTCAAATCTTCAAAGATTCATTTATTATCCATATTATTTTTTTTCGAGAAAAGTACACGTTGAAGATGTTGAATTTTCAACTTAGGTAGCTTTCATATTAATTCTTAGCTACTACTCATTTCGTAATTTACTTTTACCTATTAGGTTCTGCTTCTTGATAGTCCGATCGCATGAATTTTGGTTAATATTTTAAGTTGTACGTATTTTTTCATCATATTAATATGAGAATGATTTTAACTTATAATAGTATTTTTTTTTTGTAGTTTTTAAATATTTAAATTTAAAATATTAAATTAATCTAATTCAATTTAGCTCTAAAATTTAATCAAATTGACTCTCGTAAAGCGAAATATGGCAAATAAAAGTAAACGAGCGCGTAGACATGAATTATATGATATGCGTATCTTCTCTTCAAAAAGTAAATAATGAAAGCTCTATGATTAAACTTTGAAACATATGTCCAGTCTCATTTTTAGGTGTGTAACATTAAGTTGAGAAGAACTCTTCTCCATAGCGATATATTGTCCACAACTAATTAATTTAAAGAACATGTAATTATAACATTAAATGTACGTACTTTATTCGTACCCAAAGGAAAATTTTGACATTCCAAGCTTATTTTTTAACCGTTAATTTTTTTAATTTGGTTTTAAGCTCTTAAATTCAACTCAACTCGTCCGTTAGTAATTACTTATTTAGATTGGTATGTATCAAAGTTTAAACGATCCTTCTTTGATTTACACTTGTGAGAGTATATAATCAACAATAAATATACCTTACTTCAAGCGGTGTCACGAGCCACCGAAAATTGTTGAAATTTTTTCTAAGGAATTTCTGTTTTTATTAATATATTGGTTTATATATATATAATCATAAGGAAACGAAAAGAAAAAAGAGAAAAAAAAAAAGGAAAAAGAAAGGGATGCATCTGGAGTATATCAGAGATCAACATTATGACTTAGCTTTTTAAAATATACTTGTATTTGTGTATATATTAAAAAAAAAAAAAGGAGTAGTCAAAACAAGCAAGAATATATTAAATACTATATTATTTATTCCACTTATTGTTGATTAGAAGACGATTTCAAATGCAAAATTGTACGCTTGGAAACTTTGTTAATTTAAAAATAAAGAATTATAAAGTCAACAACAACAACGTGTACAACGTAATTTCATAAGTAGGGTCTAAGAAGAAGATAATGTACACAAATCTTACTCCTATCTTTGTGGGATTATGAAATTTGTTTCTAATCGATCCTTTAACTCCAAAGATGAATAATTAAAGCATGATAGAAAGAAAACGACGATGGTAAAATAACAAAATAAATAAAGAAAAAAAATTAAAACATCATCGGTCAAAATCTAGAACCTTCTTCGATACTACAACATTAATTCCATGTTTATATCCTTTAACTTGAAGCAATATTTTATTAAATATGATCTTGATGGTCCTGTATGAATTTTTGATTTCTCCATCATCTCCACATATGCTAAAACAATGTTCAGATCTCCGCAAGTTGGAGATCGGATTAATCTTTGAATGCTTTGAATACTAGTATTTCTCTTAGACTTATTCAAATGTTTATAACTACGCAACAAGAGAGGGTTCTAGATGACTTATAAGGTCGTTATATTGAAGGTAACTTTTCAGTTTGGACAATTAATGTTAGAAATTAAAGATATTTCTTGATAGGTACATGACAATTTGATTATAAAGCCATTAAAATAATGACTTGGGTTAGAGGTCCATTTATTATTGCCTGTTTATAAAAAGATTAAATTTACTTTTTTTTCCTTCAAATTTCAAGCACAATAATAAGTCAATAGTATTTCAATATCTCATATTATCTTATCAAATTTAACGTAACATTATCTTATGTTTTATTATTTTAACTTCATATTATATTTTTCATTGGATATTTGCATTGTTTATATTCTTACTTCATAAGGTCTGGTACATTCTACCCTCTGAGACCTTACTTGTAGAATTATATCAAATATGTTACTATTATTCAATTTAGGGAAAAGAGCCTGATATACCCCTCATCTTTGTCATTTAGAGCTGATATGTTCCTCGTTATGAAAGTGGCTCATAAATACCCTTATCGTTAAACAAACGGCTCACATATACCCCTACCGTTACAAAATGAGCACACATATACCCTTCATTTAGCGGAAGTGAAAAAAATTAGTTTTAAATTTATATTTTTGACTTTTAAATTTTTTTTTAAAATCATTTATGATCCTTCTAGCAAAGTTCAAGGTATATTTTATTCTTTTTCATACATAAATTGTTTATTGACTTCTTTGATTATCATTCTTTGAGTTTCTTATTCTTATTTTATTTTTTTTCTTTCATTCCTTAGTATGAAGAAAAAAATTTAAAACTATTTTTCGATTATATTGTAATTTAGTTGTTGTATTTGAAAAAAATTAGGTCATCTATAATAAATTTTACAAGAATATTAGTGAAACATAAATAAATTTGACCATCAAAATAATAAATCTAAATAAGTCATTGAAACAAAAAAAAGTCAAAAAAATATATGTTTGAGGAGGATTAAATATACCCATATGAGATTATATTTTTTTAAAAAAAAAATTAAAAAATTAAAAAATTAAATTAAAATTAATTTTTTCACTTCCGTTAGAGGAAAAGGGTATATGAGCCATTTGTATAACTGTAGGGGTATATATGAGCTACTTTCATAACGAGGGGTATATCAGCTCTAAATGGCAAAATTAAGGGGTATATCATACCCTTTTCCCTTCAATTTATATATATATATCAACTAAAAAAAAAATTAATGCCTCTCTATGAAATTTGACTTTAGATCCATTTATCAGGATGATCAAGAAAATTTTCAAATTTTGCATTCTTACAGAGAAGCCAATTGCTGACTCTCCTTCTAATGTTGGTATATATCTAGAAATAGAAAGATAGATTTTTTTTGTTCACTCAGTCTATATCTTTGCCTCCTCAAATTAAAGCTTAAAAATGAAGAATGATTACTAAGACCAAATCTCAAAGTCAAAGTTAAGAATATAAAGTGTACCTTAAAACAATGCATAATGACTTTTGAAGTAGTCTACATATTGGGGTCATGTCAAACACCCACTATTAGTGCTGGTGTTTAAAAAACATTAATTTTTGGAATATTGTGTCACTTTTACTTTGTGGAAATATATAGCGATTACAAATCACCTAACTTCCTTTATTTTCAAGATTATAAATCTCATATTTTTAAAAAAATTATGAAAAATGTACTCTTTCCTCAACATTCTAACATAGAGGGCTATAGCTTGCTTTTATTGATGGTGGACCAGGGAAGGGTTCAAAGGACACGTAAGTGGATATATGAGTCCAAGATTCATTAATTGTTTCTTTTTTTTTCTTCTTGTTCATCAATCAAAAATCAAGACAAATCGGACACCATAACAAGACGTGAAAACATCCAATCCTATTTTGACCATGATATGTGGAATTATCTTACACTATATGTATTGAGATTGTTTGACAGACATGATTCAAGTCCGATGAAATATATATGAGACATTTTAGTAATCAAAAGAATATTTGTGATCCTATTTAAATAAGATTCTTTTTATCTAGTAAACAAAAGCCTCTCACCTGCTGGTCTTATGCAAGTTAAATCCAAAGAAATATTTTTCATTGAAATGAGGAATGTGAAATTAAATCTAAAAAAAAAACTTTAGTTCATGAGCACCAAAATTGACTTTTTTTAAAGACAATTATTCGAATAATTTATCACTATCTGTTTATTTGCCTCAACTCTGGCAAATTTTGATTCATTAGACGAAACTATATATAATTATCTTGCAAGATTCAAACTTCTATAAACAAATATTTTTCATATTATAATCATGAAGCGTTTAAAATAAATATTTATAAATTATAATAAACGTAAGTACTAAGTAGTAACGAAAAATAAGATAAGTTAGTTTTTTGTTAAGTCAAATTAAATCATACATTGTTAATTAATTATGATATAGAAGTTGTAAACGTCGTCCAGGTATGGAAAATTTAAATTCATCTTAAAAATTAAGTACATTCTAATTAATTTTGTTTTTTACATGGAAACAAGACAACACTTTCTCTCTATTGATAAGGAAATGCCATAGATAATGTGCTTCCCCATTATCCTTTTATTTTTCATAATCATTAATGGGTTGAAAGAAAATTTTTATTATTTAAATTATTTCTATTTTAATTAGTAAACTAATTAATTATTTATCAATTAGTCCATCTTCAAGCTTCATTTATTAAAAGAAGAAAAAGTATCCATATAAATCGTCGAGTTCTAGTACGCGTTTAATTAAAAATGTTTTCAACAAATGTAGCTTTCATATTTTCTAGTAGATATGAATAACGAATTATGTGTATCTTCTTGTCAAAGAAATGAAAGCTCTATAATTAGATTTCGAAAAAAGTGTCTTTTCTCATTAGATCATATCACGTCATTATTTTTTATTATAACATAAAGTACGTACAAATCTTACATTTTAGGAAGACTTTTATAGTGTAAAAATCCTTTATTTTAATAATGTACGTATATAACTTAAGCTTATACTATTACTGTAGTTAGTTAGAGATTGATCACATCTATAAATGATTTTTTCATCTACGTTTAATGTAACGACCCGTTAGGTCGTTTTGAACACTAGAACTATTTGACTCTTCCCGTAAAATTTAAATTGATAATTTTGAACTATTCGTGCAACTACAGTTATTTAATTAACGGGTGATTTTAAATAATTAATTTAGTTGATAGAAGAAAAAAAAATATTATAAAAATTAGGTAAAAAAATTTCAGTATAGTTTTGAAATTTTTTTTAGAGGTGGGCCATACCCACTACTCCCTTATTGTCCATGTAGCTAGGGTAGTAAAAAAAAGGAGTAATTAATTATTCTTTCAACTTTTGGGAAGAAAAATAAAAGAGAACGCAGGTGAAGAAAATTTCAAAAGTGAAGACGAGAGTTTCTGGTAAGTCTAGCCAAACTCCAATCCTTGCATGCGTATATTTATTGGAGGGGTATTAACAATTATTATTACTATTATTATAAGATTGTTGGGGTTGAAAGAAATTGAATTAGAAAGTTGAATGTTGCAAAGTGGGTCATTAGGTTTTAGTGGAAATTTATGGCTATGATTGCAGGATGATTGAAGTAATGATGGGTAGAATTAGGATGTTATGGGAAATTATGATTCATAGCTTCTTAGGGTTTTAAAAAAAAACAATAAGCAAACTATTAGTCACTTTCTACTCAAGATCGGGGCCTACTGTTTCTCTTATTATTAACTATTGGAAATTACGTTGTTGCAACTTAGTTTGAGGGACAAGATTAGTGGTTAATTATAATACAATAATAGTATGAATTTTGTATTTCACAAGGTATTAACACCAAGTATGACCACTGTGAAGTTAAGAAATCAGGCATAAATTGACGTGAGGCCAGTGAGACACTGCCCAATCTTTATAAATTGAGACTTAACCCTAGGCTTAATAAATATGAATATGAGACTTGGCATATTTAGTTAGCACTAAGTTTTATAAATTTAATTATAGATTAGAGTGAGTTTTGGATCTAGGCTAGGCCTATAGTAATATGGGTGTCTATGGACTCACTCGTTGACGAATGTTGCATATTTGGTAGATTGGGAACATTCTGAAGCTTTACGGAAAGGAAAGGCAAAATCTTGAGGATTCGTGACACGTGTTCGGCATTCAAGGTATGTTAAGACTTACTAGACTTCGTTGAGGGACGTTTTCTAAGTTAAGATTAAAAATGGAATAGACAATGGGTAAGGGCGAAAGATGGGGGTCTCGTACCAATGGTGTGACGGGCATTGGTACGAGTACTGGTGTTATTAAAGGGAAAGTTTATTACTATAGTATGATAGATTGTAATCTAAGAATGCCAAAGCATATGGGCATTAGCTGATGTATTAGTGACTTGGTTATTTTGTGTGGTTGTGTTTCTTTATTGAACCCGTATATTTGTGATAGTTGAGGTGATTATATATGATACCGATATTTGATTGATTGAGATGCATCATCATCCCCTTTTGTTCAGATCATATTGTACACATGCATTGACATGAGATTGAGTATAAGTTGGGCACGTGGAGATCGTCCGTGCTGGGGATTGTGAGATGTTATGATTATAAGTTGGGCACGTGGAGATCGTCCGTGCTGGGGATTTGTTTATTTTATGATAGTGCGTTGAGATCGTCCGCACAGACACGTGGAGATCGTCCGTGTCGGTATATGGACCTCGCGAGTCCCCCATGGGTCACGAACTCTCGATGTATTTCCGAGTAGTATTGTGTATATACGGTTGAGGGAGTACTTGGCATCTGAGGCATATCATTCATGGTGTCGCATCACATTGCATCTCATTACATCCTCATTCTTGTTGATTGTGTGTTTTATTGGTGATTTGACATTATGTGATATTTAATTATCCTTATTTGATGAAACTTGACTGAGGTGTATAGTGTAGACTTGTAAAATAAAAAGATCATTTTCTTACATGAACTCCCGTCACTACTTCTTCGTTGTCGGTCTATGAGATATGCTGGGTACACGTGGTTTCGTACTCATACTACACTTGCTGCACTCTTTTGTGGTGCAGATTGGATTTTGAATTCGAGGGCATTTTGTGGAGCTTTCAGAAGTTGAGTTGTGTTATCTTGGAGTTGTGGTGAGCTTCAGACAGCATATTCCTTACGTCTAAAGTTGTCATTTAGTTCTAGACTTGCATCGTAGTTTAGAAGCTCTTGTACTTATGACACTAAATCTTGGGGTGATATTTCAGTTTTTCGTATTTTTATTTAAAAGACTTAGTATGTAAGATATTTGTTTACTCTACTTATTGGGTTGGCTTACCTATCGGTTGGGAACATAGGTGCCATCACGACATGTGATTTTGGGTCGTGACATTTAATCTTTTAAGTTAGGTAATCTTTTGTAAATGAATATTGTATAAATATGTTTTGATGTGAGACAATTAATATTTTAGTAATCAAAAAAATATTTGTCATCCTATTTAAAACTAACTTTCTCATGAAAAACATTTTCCCCAAAACTAACATTTGACATATATCAAATACATCCATGATCGACCCATGATAATCTATTTTTAAAAGCACAGATTTATTAGTAGCCACGAAAAATTATATTATAAATACGACAAATTTTATACGAAGAACAGACAATATATACCAATATACAGAAATTTAAACTGATAATATACATTATTTAAATTTAATTTAATTTCCATGTGTAGGATTTTCTTGATGACTATATTACTCCAAGACATTTATGGTATCTGGCGATCTTGACTCACGCACTCTTCTTTCATCAACCAATAATTTTGCAAACCTATTAGAAAAAACAAATATTTTAATGACTTAATTCTTATGACGTAACAATGTAATAGTAATAGGGATGGCAATGGGGCGGGGCGGGGCGGGTTGAGCTTAATCCGCAAATTTTTTTATCCGCTCCGCATAAAAACTTTTTTCATTTTCAACCCGCACCGCATACTTTTTTTTATATATTTTTTTTCTAGTTAAGTTTGATACTAAAAATAAATTTCATAAAAATAAATTCATTTTTTCATTAAGTTGTATTAATTTAATAGATAATAACTTAAAATTTTATATTTTAGAGGTCAATTGGAAACATGTAAGAAATTGTATTATTTTTTATTGAACCATTTTCATTTACTATCTTGAATATTTTGATAGTTTTAAAGAAATGATCTTAATAAATAATGTTCTATCACTCTTATAACATGTAAAAAGTTAAAATTAAGTTTGAACCCGCATAAAATCACATATACCCGCAACCCCCCCGCCCCGCCCCGCTCCGTATTAGTTTTAAAAAAACCCACTTTTACCCGCCCCGCCTCGCATCCCACCAGGCGCACAACCTTAAACCCGCCCCGCATAGCCTTAAACCCACCCCGCCCCATTGCCATCCCTAAATAGTAAAGACTAGCTAAAATATATTCATAATACAAGAATATTTTAAATTATTATGTATGGTTTAATTAATTAAGTTTTAATATATCAGTTTAGTCACACAAAATAACAAGGGGGGGCTTTTCAAACACCTTTTTGTTGTCAAATAATAGCGTAGTTTTGTTTTAAACTTCCTACTCTTTGAGAAAAGAGTCAAAAGTACTACTCCCTCTATACCACAAACTACTTGGTAGGAAGCGTTTCTCCATGAATGGGGCCTTACATGGGGTAAATCTTGAATTAATCGGGCTGCTACGTGGTGCGAATTTGAATTAATTGGATTCCAATGTGAATATCGGACACCGAACATAAATAAGGATAAGATAATCAAAAACTCCTAATTAATATTTAGTTAAAGAACATGTAAAAGAAAAATACGACAGATAATTTTAAACGGAAGTATTGATGATATACCTCTTAAGGGCTTCTTCATTAGTGCCTCCGTTAGGAATTGGTTCTGTTAAACCTGTTTCAAAATTTACCCTTGAAAGTGGTTTTTTCAATAAATTTTCTCCAATTTCCACTAACCTCTCCAAATTTTCCTTTGTAGCCACATCCATTGAGGCTTCTGTTCCACTTAGTCCATCCTCCAGTTAATGAAGTTCAACAACCATTAAAAAATAATTACTAATCAAATAATCAAAATACAATAATATATTCAGTATATTTTCATAAGTTGTCTGCAGAGTGTGATATATACGAAGATTATACTATACTTACTTGAATTCGAAGGTAACTATTTTCACTACGAAGAGCTTGAAAAACAACAGAATTATGATAATCAATCATATCAGCACTTGATTGTTTGAATACTTCAAGTAATGGTGTGGAACCTTTGTAAAATAACCAATCGACGATACCCCATTTGGCTGCCATGGATGAATTATATTCTTGTTCAAATTTTGCAGCTCCTGTCCCTAATGATATTACAAGGAAACGACCATAATCCATGGGCTTTATTGGGAAGAAATCCGGGTTGTCCTTCAAAATTTCTTTGCTAACTTCTGATATTGCAATCAAACACTGAAAAATAATACAGTATGAATTTTATTATATCGTCAGTGCATATAAGTTAAATTCTTAGTATTAATAAAGTATTTTTAGTACGTACATACCGGATTATTAGCAGCAACGCTACCATCAATGAGATTATGTTCTCTAACATTGCCTTTGTCATCTTCAACTTTGAAATAATGAGCGGGAAGATAAGTTGGAGCTGCTGACGTACTCATACAAATATCCGATAATTTTGCATCATAACGTGCTGATCGTTTCGTCTGCAACCAAAAAACAGTATACGTAAGCAGACCTTATCCTTACCTAGCTAATTGTAACAAATTATAGTTGTCATCAAAATATATATAGTTAGCTAGCCAATAAATAGTAGTTCGTGGTCGGTATATACGTGCATAATTAGTCACTTACACCTGAGTGATTATGTTGTAAATCTAAGGACATGCATAACCTTAGATTGGAGATTATGAAGGTTGATGATCATTAGAGTAAAATATTAGTAGGTAGTTGAGTGGTGTCTAGTTTTTTTTTTAATTATTATTACTCTCCTACAGTACTATCTTATTCTTCGATTTAACTACTATGTTGTTTATTGTGGTTAATTATTTATCGTATTATTTGTTGATTTTGTTGATACTGTTCTTTTCTCTATTATTTTCTATATTATAACTTCTTCATTACTATATTTCTTTTTCAAACTCTTTTTAATATGTTTTACTTGAGCAAAGAGCAAAGAGTCTATTGAAAACAATATCAATCTCTACCTTCATAAAGTAAGAGTAAGATCTGCTTATACGTCATCTTTATCATGACCTCATTAGTAAAATTATACTAGATATATTGTTGTTATTGTTGGTAAATATATATACCTCATAAGTGGAGAAAATGGTAGGTTTCAACTTCTTGATATCAAAAGTGGGAATAACAACGTTAGTGATAGTATTACTAAGTAAACTATCTTTCAATTTTTCGTTGATGACTTCATGTAGGTATTTTCCATCATATTTTGGTCCTAGTAGAGCTTTCACCATCTTCCTAATCGAAGCAAACAAACCACTGCATATTTGTAGAAAATTCAACAAAAAAAATTAAAATTTTGTTAGCTATATACAACAAATAAAATTAAAAGACCGTATATATAGAGTGATCAAAATTGTTAAAATATGTATTTACCATTTGTTTTGTGGAAAAATCTTTGGACAATGCTCCAAATAGAACGGGGTAATATCTTTGGCCGCAAACAATGGACGGTTATTTTCGTCCGGAGCCGTTAGCATCGCCGTCACGAGGCCACCGGTGCTCGTTCCGGCGATCACGTCAAAATATTCTGCAAGTCTTGCATCTTTTCCATCCAACTCCTTCATGTAAATTTAACATCGATTTTGTATATTATTTTATGTCACGTATGCAAAAATTTATAGCTAGTGTCACATAAAATCGAACAGATATAACATATGTGTATACAAATACAAGTATAAAGAAAATTAAACCTGAAGTTGAGATTCGAGAAAACTGAGGATGGTAGCTGGAATAATTCCTCGAATGCCACCTCCATCGATGCAAAGAATAGTGATGAAATCTCCATAAGTTGGAGGTTGAATTTGAGATGTTTTTCTTTCCATAACTTAATCAATAGAGGGTATTGAAAAATTCTTCTAAAATTAATAATCTTATGAATTTTTTTTAAAATCTAATTATCTTATGAAGTAGTTTATTGAACTAGTTTAATTTATGATATTTTTTGTAATGTATAAGGCACTATATATTTATAGGCCACGCTCTTGAGTGACTTAGTTACTTAAAGAGTCAAAGAATGACTTAGCAAATGAAGAAAATTTCAATAAAAAAAATTAGGGATAATTTCAGAAACCTCCCCTCAGGTTTGACTTCGTTTCATTGGCTTTCCTTGTGATTTACGATATTACATTCACTATCCTTATTTTAAATTTTTTGTAACAATTCTATTAACATACTTATTAATAATATAAAAATATGATCTGACTAATATGCCCTTCTAAAAACGATAATCAATGCTATCCGTTGGAAATTATAGTTTTTGCTTGAGTTCTTCGTTATTTTATTTTCACTTTGATTTCAATGTTTATTGAAGAGAACTTGTGAATCTGATAAAAAATTAGAACATCGAATAAACATCAATGTAGGATGAAACTTCTCGAAATTAATGAAAATTGAGATTACATACCCTTTACCCTGTCAATACAACAATCTCAAACTTGGTACATCTATTATTAATTTATTTTTCCTTTCCAATTTTTTTTATCAAATATCAATCCTAATTTATGAGGATTGCTATACTATTAAAAATGTTACAGCAAAAATGTACGTTGATGCAACTTTTGATCTATAAGCATAATAAGAAAAATCTAATTTCTAATTAATTGCGGATTGCTTTAAAAACTGATGATGAATCTATGTATATATAAATTTTAATTGAAGATGAAAAATATATAATTCTAAAAGAATGTAAAAGATTGTCTGTAAAATAAATTTAATAATAAAGTATATTAGAAGGGCATATTAGTCACGTTATATTTTTTTATATTATTAATAAGTATGTTAATAGAATTGTTACAAATAAATTAAAATAAGGGTAGTGAATGTAATATGGCAAACCACCAGGGAGGTAAGTGAAACGAAGCCAAATCTGAAAGGATGTCTCTGAAATTATCCCAAAAAATTAAGTAACAAAATTATGGTAAACATGTAGCAAAAAGATGGAGAATCAAGAAGTGAAAATTTAACACAATTCTTTTTAATTAATTTAGATAATTTTGATTCAAATTTTGTATTTATCTAAAAGATATATTTAATATGTATGAATTATAATTTAAAGACTCGATAAATTTAAAAGGCTATTATCCAGAAGTCATAAACGTTAAATCTTGAATCTGCTCCCGATAGAGTGGACCACATCTATCTAAAACGATGGAGCACTTTGTTAGAATTGATTTCTACCTTGTGAGATTATTTCAAAGTTAATTACTAGCTATTTCTTATCGTGAAAGAAATGAGTTAAATTAAGAGAAATGGTCAAATTCAAAAATGAAAGATTATTGAATATGTTTGAATCACTTAATTTATTTGTCTTATTTTCTTTCTTTCTTTTTTCGGTTTATTTTTTTTATAAAAATGTCTTTTTTTGACAATTTTTTAATTTTAATTTTTCACAAGTCATGTTTAAGATTACAAGATTAAAGAGTATTTCAATAAATTATATATTTTTTCAGTTTAAGATCACAACATCAGTTACAAGTCTTCTGTAATTTGTTAATCTTCGTATATAGTCAATACTAGACAAACAAATTGAAACACAAGAAACATAAATTTAGGACTCGGTAACTTCGAAAATTAAAATCCAAAATTCATGAACTTTAAACTTCGAACTGATTTCTACCTTGTGAGATTATTTCAAAGTTAATTACTAGCTATTTCTTATCGTGAAAGAAATGAGTTAAATTAAGAGAAATGGTCAAATTCAAAAATGAAAGATTATTGAATATGTTTGAATCACTTAATTTATTTGTCTTATTTTCTTTCTTCCTTTTTTCGGTTTATCTTTTTTATAAAAATGTCTTTTTTTGACAATTTTTTAATTTTAATTTTTCACAAGTCATGTTTAAGATTACAAGATTAAAGAGTATTTCAATAAATTATATATTTTTTCAGTTTAAGATCACAACATCAGTTACAAGTCTTCTGTAGTTTATTAATCTTCGTATATAGTCAATACTAGACAAACAAATTGAAACACAAGAAACATAGATTTAGGACTTGGTAACTTCGAAAATTAAAATAAAAAATTCATGAACTTTAAATCTTAGATCTGCTTCTAACGAAAGAACCACATTTACCTAACTATATGGAGCACTTTGTTAGTTTTGATTTCAACCTTGTAATATTATTTTAGAATTAATTAATACTTTTCTTGTCGTGAAAGAAATAGTTACACTGAGAGAAATGATCAAAATATGTTTTAAAATGATTTATTGTTGCATACAACAAGGGAACTAGTCTATGGTACTTCTATCATTGGAGACGAATTTTTCAAAGATTATTTAATTAGTTAAATGGGAAGTTTGGCGTAATTTTACTGTTGAAAGTAGAAAAAAATTGGTCGTTAATGTCCTGCTGACACAGCATAGTTGCCTGTGCTGATGTCAGCGGCCAGAAAAAATGTAGAAAATATTTAGGGATGATTTCAGAGACCTCCCTCCAGGTTTCTCTTTATAACACCTACCTTCCTTGTGGTTTAAGATATTACGTTTACCTCCCTTATTTTGATTTTTTTGTAACCATTTTTTAAACCTATTTAAAATAAATATAAATTAATTACAAATTGACAAATTTACCCTTCTTTATATTTATTTCTTCATATTAACTCATATTATTTATAAAAAAACTTAATTAATAAATAATTTAAAAATAAATGAAAAAAATGAATTTAGAAGTCGATTTTATATTTTTAAATACTATTTCTGAAATAGTTTTCATTTTCTAGACAGGAAGGCCTTCGAAAAATCGGCTTCTAAATTCTGATGCTCAAGTAAAGCAATGTAAGTGTGAAAAATTTGGAGGATATAATGCAACTTGAAAAAAAATTAGTTTAGGAATAGATAGACTCAACTTCTAAATTCATTTTGTGTTGGTTTATCTTTAAATTATTATTTATTAAATAAGTCATTTTTTATAATATTTGTTAATATGAAGAAATAAATATAAAGAAGGGCAAATTTGTCAAATCATAATTAATTTATATTTATTTTAAATAGATTTAAAGAATGATTACTAAAAAATCAGAATAAGGGAGGTAGCCGTAATATCTTAAACCATAGGGGAGGTGAGTGTTATAGAGCGAAACCTGAAGGGAGGTCTCTGAAATTATCCCAAATATTTATTTTGGGATCAAAGTAAATGAGCATTTTAAGGTAAATACTTTGCTTTTTTATGAACGTCTATCATTATTTTTCTTTTAATTAGAGTAGGCGGATTAGATTGAATCTGAGTGGATAAAAATATGTCACGCTAAGAAATAGGTAGATTATTGATCCGTTCAAAAATTACTTATGCTAAAATGGGATTGGGGCTATATATTTATTTAATTTTATGAATTTGAGCTAATAAATAAGGGGATCAATAATTCGTTCAAATTTGGACGGATAATATCTTTATGGACTATATTTACCGCTTCTGTTTTTTAACTTTGTTTTAAACAAACTTAAAACATAAAATAAAGAATGCTATAAATAAGACATTAGTTCTTAGATATCAAAGAACATAGATTATATATATTGAATGATGATCAATACACTTTTACATTAGTACATACTAATACTACAATTAAATAAATCGAATTTCATAAATTACTACCCTGCCTATACCTAATATTCCCTTGAAAATTGAAAATTTCGTTGGAAATATAGCTAGAAAATTTATACTAACAATAAATATTACTTAAACTCAATTTTTACAAGTAAAATTTTCTATTTTTCTTGAGGACTCATAAATTACTTCGAAGCTTTCTTGATAATAAGTGGCGACCTTAACTCACGAAGTCTTCTTTCATTGACCAATAATGTTGCAAACCTATCACAAAATTAAAGATTTTATTAAATGTAAAAAAAATAAAAAATACGATAGATAATTTGTGACGAAGGTAGTATCAAATTAAAATTATATATGATGATATACCTCTTAAGGGCTTCCTCATTAGTGCCTCCTTTAGGAATTGGTTCTGTTAAACCTGTTTCCAAATTTACCCTTGAAAGTGGTTTTTTCAATAAATTTTCTCCAATTTCCACTAGTCTATCCAAATTTTCCTTTGTAGCCACATCTACTGAGGCTTCGGTTCCGCTCAGTTCATCCTCCTGTTAATTAAAACCAAAAAAAATTATTAATCAAATATTACTCATCAAAATCCTTCTTAATTTCATTTACCCTACTCGTATTATCAAGGTCTTCTGAGTAAATTTGTAATACGTTCATAAAGACAATGTGTCACACTAGATGTCCTGCTTTAACTTACTTGAATTCGAAGGTAACTATCTTCACTACGAAGAGCTTGAAAAACAACAGAATTATGGTAATCAACCATATCAGCACTTGATTGTGTGAATACTTCTATTAATGGTGTAGAACCTTTGTGCAATAACCACTCAACAATCCCCCATTTGGCTGCCATGGATGAATTATATTTTTGTTCATATTTTGCAGCTCCTGTCCCTATTGATATTACAAGAAAACGACCATATTCCATGGGTTTTATTGGGTAGAAATCCGGATTGTTCTTGAAAATTTCTTTGCTTACTTCCGATATTGCAATCAAACCCTGAAATATTGTATCGTCAGTGTATATAAGTTAAATTCTTAATATTAATAAAGTGTTTTAGTACGTACGTACCGGATTATTAGCAGCAACACCACCATCAATGAGATGATGTTCTCTAACATTGCCTTTGCCATCTTCAACTTTGAAATAATGAGCAGGAAGATAAGTTGGAGCTGCTGATGTACTAATACAAATATCCGATAATTTTGCATCATAACATGCTGATCGTTTCGTCTACAATAACATTAACATATTCAGTAGATGAAAGTAGACCTTATCTCTGATTGTAATGAATTATAGTCGTCGTCAAAATATTACCTCATAAGTGGAGAAAATAGTTGGTTGCAACTTCTTGATATCAAAAGTTGGAATAACAACATTAGTAATAGTATTACTAAGACGAGTATCTTTCAATTTTTCCTTTACGACTTCATGTAGATATTTGCCATCATATTTTGGTCCTATTAGAGTTTGCACTATATTCCAAATTGGAGCAAATAAACCGCTGCATGTTTGTAAATTCAACAAAATTTTAATATTTGTTTAGACTTAAAATAAATAAAAGTAAACACTAAAAAAAATTTTATATATTCATATACCATTTCTTTTGTGGAAATATTTTTGGACAATGCTCTAAATAGAACGGGGTAATATCTTTGGCTGCATAAAGTGGACGATTATTTTCGTCTGGAGCCGTTAACATGGCTGTCACAAGACCACCGGTGCTCGTTCCGGCGATCACGTCGAAATAATCTGCAAGTCTTGCATCGTTTCCATCCAATTCCTGAAAATTTAATACGATTTTGGTTCAAGGTTTAGGTTTTAGTAATAACTATAGTATTAGCTAGCTAGAAACATATGCATCATTTTATTGCATTTATAATATGTACGTGTACATATATATAAAAGAAAATTTGACCTGAAGTTGCGATTCAAGAAAATTGAGGATAGTAGCTGGAATAATTCCTCGAATACCACCTCCATCGATGCTAAGAATAGTGATCAAATCTCCATAAGTTGGAGGTTGGATTTGAGATGTTTTTCTCTCCATTTTTGATGATTTAATCTTCTAAACTTATATTATATTCAAAAGAGGGTAATAAATTTATGAATTGTGTGTATTATGAGAATATCTTTTGAACAAGGAAACATATTTAATTTATAGGCCTCACTTACCTCACGTTTGAGAGACTTGGTCATCATGATCGTTGACTTAATGGGTCAAAGATTGACTTATAAAAATGAAGAAATTTTCAATTAAAATTTTAGAAGAAGATTCTTGGAAATATGTAAACAGTAAGAGTAGAAAGTAGGTTTTATTATTAAATTGGACTCAGAACAACAATAAACATTTGAATTTTCTTCTAGTCATAAAGTTTGTATGGACCACTTCCAAAGGTTTGATTTTTCTACCTCGCGTGAGATATTCTTTTTTGTTTTCACTCGGTTGATATTTGATACTTACTCATTCGGTCTATTTAAATTTGATCGTATAGAAGCAATTAAGATATATATTCAGTGTATCTATACAAAATTTAATGGCAATAATAAAAAGGAGAAGATGAAATTCAACGCGTCAAATTATTTGGGGATTTTAAAGAATGAACCAAGTAAATAAAATAAAAATATTTTTATTAAACTTAAGAGGGACACAAGATATGTCATCCCCATGTAAAAACAATAGGACAATTGTGAGATTTGAACCTTAGAAATTAATTCTAAAAAAGAAAAAAAAAAGGGGGGGGGGGGGAGGGGTGTGATGACAAGATAAAGTGGGATGTGAAACCCCGACTTTATTTTGTAAAAATGCACCTAATAATTATTGCATTATATTACTCATTCGGTTTGGATGTACACGTATATTTGAGTAATTTTGAAATGATATACTAGTTCATTTTTTTTCTTCTTCTTTCTTTTTTTATGAAAAGGAAAGAAGCATTTCTACATATTTTTCTTTTGTTTGAAAATATTTACATAATTAGGACTAGTTAGTAGTTACCTAAATATAGTACTTAATTTCGGTGCTTTTTACCTTTTTAAAAATAAAAATAAAAATCAAACAGGCCAAATAGGCCCAAATTTATTAAAAGAATTGCAATAGGTATTTAGGAGTACAAAAGGCCCACAAGGAAACAAAAAACAACAGCAAAAAGTAACAATATGGGAAATAGCTCAACTGTTCGCATCTTCTTCTCAAATTCTTGGTATGCAAATCCATGGAGCTCAGTTGCTGCCAACTATGGAGCTTAAAGGTAAGCTTGTTACACCTCGAATTGTTTGAACACTTTTAATCATTTCGCTACTTTCCATTTTACTTATGTTGTTGCATCTGACTTCTTGTTGTGGCATATATGTGGGTAATTTCTTGAGTTCTGGAAGAATCCGGACCAAATACAAATCTTGACTATATTTAAGAATCTCTTGTTGCTGCAATTGAGGTTTTTCTTATCTCCCAGTCTAAGCTTCCAAAAAAGATAATGTACAGTAACTTTCTGATCTAAAATCAATGGGTTGAACACCACTGAAATTATCACCTTCATATTATTAACATTCTCTTTATCTGTAAACGCATTGACTTGAAGATATGACCAAATCTAAGCTCTTTCTAGCTATTGCAGCATCTTCAAAACTTATGGTAAGACTGAAACTTCGATCCTTTCTATTACCTTAACATTTCTTTCCTTTTCCATGATGGAATGAATCCGAAGATTAATACCACCACCGCAGTTAAGAAAATAAATATTAATGTAACTATAGTGACTTAATTACAACAAATAAGTGTATAATACAAAAGAAAAGGAATTTACTATAATACTATGTGAATCTTGGTTTCATACCATATGTGACACCCCAAGTTCTCACCAGGTGCATGGTATATTTAACCAACAGAAACTATTTCAGATTTCACTTAATATATAGCAGATTGTAACCTTTTCTCTAATTACACACTTACGTTTTAACATTGTATCAGATTAGTAGACCTACATTGTTGATGTAAAAAGACCTGCCTGCCTGATTCTTATGTTTGGTATGTTGTTCATGTCTAAGTTGATAATTTTCTTTGCTTGAACTGGAACTTCCTGAAAGTTGTTGTATTCAAAGTTACCTGCCCTTAAAAATCACATAAATTACTTAGTGTTAAGAGTTAATTACATCTTATCCCTATTCTCTCTCAAATTACAAAAATCCCTTAAATTTATAGGATCTCGGATACATAGCTCATGGATTGACAATGATACATTACTTAATGGGAGGGATGTATTCGAGAGGGAATAGGGATGTATCCGAGAGAGGATAGGATGTATCCAAGAGGAGATTTTTATAATTTTTTTAAATGATTGAAAATTTTAGAGATATGATAAAATAAGATGTGTATTTATGTAATTTTACATCTAATTTTAACATGATTTTTTATTACTGAAGTTTTAATCAAGATAGGATCCTTAACTTTATAAACCTGTTTCAAACAAACTTTTAGCATAAAATAAAGAATGCTATGAGTAAGACATATTAGTTTTGTAATAAGAATTACGTAGATATCAAAGAAATAGATAATTTTCTTATATATAATATTTATATTGAATGATGACATACGAATACACTTTTACACTAATAAATAAATCAAATTTCATAAAATACTACCCTATACCTAATATTCCCTCCAAAATTGAAAATTTCATTGGGAATATAGCTAGGAAATTTATATTGACAATATATATCATTACTCAAACTAAATATTTATATGTAAGGTTTTTTTGATGACTGCATTAATACTTCGAGGCTTTCTTGATAAATGGTGACCTTGACTCACGAAGTCTTTTTTCATTGACTAATAATGTTGCAAACCTATCACAAAATTAAAGATTTTATCAACTTATGAGTTATAACATAATAATGTAAAAAAAGAAAATACGACAGATAATTTGTGACGAAGTGTCAAATTAAAATTATATATGATGATATACCTCTTAAGGGCTTCCTCATTAGTGCCTCCTTTAGGAATTGGTTCTGTCAAACCTGTTTCCAAATTTACCCTTGAAAGTGGTTTTTTCAATAAATTTTCTCCAATTTCCACTAGCCTCTCCAAATTTTTCTTTGTAGCCACATCTACTGAGGCTTCTGTTCCACTTAGTTCATCCTCCTGTTAATTAGGTTCAACAACCAAAATATATTTATTAATCAAACATTACCCTATGGTCTATTCGTATTATTAAGGTTTTTGGAGTGTATAATATATGACATATAACCAGTTCATAAAGACGTCATGTTTTAACTTTCCTAGCTCCAACAAAAAAGAAGAAGAAGATATACTTACTTGAATTCGAAGGTAACTATTTTCACTACGAAGAGCTTGAAAAACAACAGAATTATGGTAATCAACCATATCAGCACTTGATTGAGTGAATATGTCCACTAATGGTGTAGAACCTTTGTGAAATAACCAATCCACAATCCCCCATTTGGCTTCCATGGATGAATTATATTTTTGTTCACATTTTGCAGCTCCTGTCCCTAAAGATATTACAAGAAAACGACCATAATCCATGGGCCTTATTGGGAAAAAATCCGGGTTGTTCTTGAAAATTTCTTTGCTTACTTCCGATATTGCAATCAAACCCTAGAAAATACTAATCAACCGTCAGTACATATATGTTAAATTCTTAATATTAATAAAGTGTTTTTAGTACGTACGTACCGGATTATTAGCAGCAACGCCACCATCAATGAGATTATGTTCTCTAACATTGCCTTTGTCATCTTCAACTTTGAAATAATGAGCAGGAAGATAAGTTGGAGCTGCTGATGTACTAATACAAATATCCGACAATTTTGCATCAGAACATGTTGATCGTTTCGTCTGGAACCAAAAATCAACATCAACAATAACAACATGTTCAGTATATATGGAGTCTGAAAATGATAGAATATACGTAATATATAGTTAGAATGGGAAATATATATGTACCTCATAAGTGGAGAAAATGGTGGGTTGCAACTTCTTAATATCAAAAGTTGGAATAACAACGTTAGTAATAGTATTACTAAGGCAAGTATCTTTCAACTTCTCCTTTACAACTTCATGTAGGTATCTCCCATCATATTTTGGTCCTACTAGAGCTTGCACCATCTTCCCAATTGGAGCAAACAAACCACTGCATATTTGTGAATTCAACAACAAAAAAAAAATTAAAATTTTGTTAGTTATATAGTACAAATGAAATTAAAAGTCCGTATATATAGAGTGATGAAAATTGTTAAAATATGTATGTACCATTTCTTTTGTGGAAAAATCATTGGACAATGCTCCAAATAGAATGGTGTAATATCTTTGGCTGCATAAAGTGGACGATTATTTTGATCTGGAGCCGTTAGCATGGCCGTCACAAGGCCACCGGTGCTCGTTCCGGCGATCACGTCAAAGTAATCTGCAAGTCTTGCATCTTTTCCATCCAACTCCTGCAAATTTTATTTGACATGCATGCAAAAATTAAAACTCATAAAAAGAGCGTATGCATGCATTAATAAGCTATGATAAACTTAGTAAACAGGTAGGTAGTAGCATATTAATTGTTACATCGACCACATCAGGTCGTAAGGCTTTCCCAAGGAATGATCATTAACCTGAAGTTGCGATTCAAGAAAACTGAGGATGGTAGCTGGAATAATTCCTCGAATACCACCTCCATCGATGCTAAGAACAGTGATGAAATCTCCGTAAGTTGGAGGTTGGATTTGAGATGTTTTTCTCTCCATTTGTAATTAGTTCTAATCAAAAGAAGGTAACAAAAACTGATTCAAAACGAATAATGAAATGTGTGTATGTAGTATGAGAATATTATTGAGCTAGTTTATGATATCCTTTGTAATGTACAAGGAGACTTATTTATAGACCTTGATGACTTAATGAGTTAAACATTGGCTTATCAAATGAAGAAAATTCTGGTATATTTTATTATATATAAAATAATAAGGACAGTGTATCACGAAGTAAAAATTTAACACGTTTGAAAATAGGTCTTTATTCGTCAATTAAAAAAAATGGTTTTAGATCAGAACAACAAATAAAAAAATACTAGTTGATTTGTCTTGCAGTTTATATATTTCATGTTTAGCACGCTAAGTTAAAGCCGCCAGCGAAAAGTATTATTTTACTAGTACCCGTAAGCGGCTGAATCGTTTAAGGTAACGAGATTCGACAGAACTAGATAACTTTGATTTAGATTCTGTATTTATTAAATAATAAAATTATATGAATTGTTGTTTTAGTTTGCTGTGACTTCTTTACTTCGACCATCGTAAAGAAGTTCTCATTATTGTTTTTTCGTATTTTGATTAATGTATTATTTTATTGTAGTTAATGATTTTTTCATAATGCTTTATGGTTTTTTTATAATATTTTGGCATGACTTCTTTACTTCTGTTATTTTCTTTTTCTGAGCTGCTTGGAATTGTTTTGCCTTGTGCTGAAGATCTATCGAAAACATTCTTTCTGTCTCCCAAGTATAGAGGTGATTCAGATACACACTATTCCCTATACTCAGACTCTACTTGTGAGACTACACTGGATATGTTTTTATTGTATATATAAGTTATAATGCAAGGACTCTATAACTTCAAAGAGTTAAAATTCAAAATTTGAAAATTTTAAATCTTGAATCTGCCTCGCAACAGAGTGCATCATCACGTCTATCTAACTATGGAACACTTTGTTGGACTTGATTTCAACCTTGTAAGATTATTTGAGAGTTAATTAATACTATTTCTTATCATGAAAGAAATGAGTTAAACTGAGAGAAATGGTCAAATTGAAAAAGGAAAAAATATTACTTCTTATTGCATACAACAAGAGAACTAGTCTATGGTACTCTCATCATTGGAGATGAATGTTTCTAGATTATTTAATTGGTTGAATAGAAAGTTTTTACTTTGTTGGACTTGATTTCAACCTTGTAAGATTATTTGAGAGTTAATTAATACTATTTCTTATCGTGAAAGAAATGAGTTAAACTGAGAGAAATGGTCAAATTGAAAAAGGAAAAAATATTACTTCTTATTGCATACAACAAGAGAACTAGTCTATGGTACTCTCATCATTGGAGATGAATGTTTCTAGATTATTTAATTGGTTGAATAGAAAGTTTTTACTATTCAATGTGGATTAAATACGTTTACAATTCAACATCGCAAACAAAGCATCGTCTGTCCAAAGTAATAACATTAAAGATGTGTCATCTTATAGTACTCCATAGTGGTACTATTCAAACACAATGATTTTCCTACTAAACGAGTAAAAAATGCTTTTTATTTCCGACTAAAAGAATAAAAATGAAAAAAATAACTTCTCTCATAAAAGTATAAAAAAACATGTTTCATAAGTGACATCTCAAGTTTTTTATCTCCTCCCTACCAACCGGCACTCCTCACTCCCATAGGATTTTGATATGTTATATAGATAAGTATTATTTTCTTGTTTGATTATTAAACACTTAAAAATAAGTAAGAACTAAATTGTAATCTGAGAAAACATCTTCCTTCGTACCAAACACACTCTAAAATGGAAGGGGTTAAGTAGATAATGATCATTTCCAAAAGCTTCACAAACAAACTTTGAATGAACACAAGCAGAAGGAGCAAAACTCTCTTTAAGGACTCCTACAAGCAAATCGTAAGGTTGCCCGTTAAGGAAATTGTAATGGTCCTCCGTATTGAGTGAGTCTCTTGATACAAGGGTATATTAGCACATCAAAAACATCAATTTGAAAGCTGAATTCCCAGAATAAGAAATGAATCAGCAATAACAAACGGGGAATTTTGGGGCAGCGGATTGAAAATCAACGTATTGCATGTATGCTAATACTTGCCACCAATTATTTGCCTGTAACAGTGGATTGAAAAATTGGCCAGAGTTTGAAACTGAAGTGCACTTCTTGGGGCCGGCTAAATTTTGCATCTCAGACAAAACAGAGAAACGGGGGATAAAACTATGTTAATTTTACCGGAAGGAAATGATGCTGTAATCAATTCACTGGGAACAGAACCATTGCAATGTTGAGCCTCTAGAAAGACGAGGAGAAGCTGAACTGCACACCAGTCTTCCCTCGGTCATGCTCTTGCTGCTTCAGTATATAGCAGTAATTAACCTGGTGATGGAATCAGATAGTCAGAAATGCCCGGGAAACTAGTATGCATTTTCCAAAAAAATTACGTCCACTATCATCCTGTAATTTCGACTCTTATCAAACTACATTTATGTGTCTCAACATCTGACACCAATTTCAGATTTAGAAAATCATTGAGACAAGGGAAAAAAGCATAGAAACAGCCAAAACATGTTGGGCTTAATGCAAAAAGCGCAAAGCGCTTTTGAAGGGCATGCTTTAGTGGAGAACGGCACAAATGAACAAATAAAAAGCATATAGGTGAATGGGATACAAGGAAAGGAACTTTTATTGCATGGTAAAAAAACGAAAAGAAAGTTCAGAAACATATATGGCGAAGAAGAAATTTTTGCATCTGAGAACAACTTTTATAGCGAAGAAGAAAAATCCACATGCAGATCTTTAACATGGATTACTTACCTCCATTCGGAAGAGCTTGGTTGGTACAATGACACCAAATCCAACCGAAGCTCGGAATGATTCTTTGAATTTCTGTAAAGATAGATCTTTATACGCATTTTCCGTCAATTTATTCAGGCTTCCGGTACAAGCAAAAGCATGGCCATGAATCCCAGCTTCTCTCAATACCCGCAATGGTAGATCAAAAGAAAGGTCTGCAAAAGCAGTAACCGCGAGGTCTCCTCCCACAAAATCAATTGCAGAAGATGCATCAGGGCTCTCATCAGTGGAATTTTCTGTAACTTGCCTTCTAGGTTCAGCAGGGCCCAATCCCCTGGTCTTAAAGCCCAACAAAGATGATGGGCCACACAGTGCACAAACTGGAGAAGAATTACCACCCAGGAAAAATTTCTCAGGTAAATAGGTGGGACGACTTAAAAACCCACTTCCCCATGGAACAGTTACACCAGCGGAAATTCCAATGTTGAAAGCAGCATTATAAAATCCCAGAGGTAAAGCATAGCGGAAGTCCAACTCCTGTTCAGAAATCCACAGTTCTGTTATACTGTGATTTTGATATTTCCGAAGCATATATAGGTTCAGAATCAGAGACTGTCATATTGGCGGGAAATATATGACTATGGTACGAATAGATACCAGGCAAGATAGCCAGAACGAGTGAGATACAGATTACATCTAAAACAATAAAACAGAACGGGGTAGAAGGAAAACTGCAGTTAAGTCTAACTGCTCAACATCATATAAACCTGTATATCACACTACTGACAGAAGTTCAAAAAACAACTTAAAGAGGTTTCAGCCACAGAGACGGCAAAATCTACTTTTGGGAGGAAAAAAGAGAAAAAGGGATGAAAGACATAAAATAAGACAGTGAACTGTAAGAACCTGACGGAGAAAGCGTAACCCGCGATGATCAGGTAGGAGGCCACCAATTTGAGAAGACGACAGAAATGCATACCCTCGGGTTGGTCTTAATGGAGAATTTCTCCTATCAATTTTGAATGTATACTTCAGAGCCGAAATTAAGCTATGCCCAAGCTGTCTCCTCACTGCTCTTGACGACATTTGTGATGGGTCAGCCAAGGTTCGCCAAGCGAGACTGTAGGACAAATCATGGCTTCTGGATGACAGTAGGCCAAGAGAAAGTCCCAAAGCTCGTTCTTTATATGAGGAGAACTTCAGCCAATCTTGGGAAAGAAGAGATAATCGAGCTGTCACGGGGGTGATCAATTTTTTGATTCTGGGCAGAGACACACCAGCACTGACCTCTGAAGTCAGGTCCAAGCCATAGCCCAAAGACCCATCCCATATATCCCCATAACCAAACAAATTTTTCAGCTTCAAGGAACCTTCAAGTGACCAAGCTCTAGCCTACAGAAGCAAATTGAAGTTTTAATCAAAATCCAAGGAAAAAAAAGGTAAATAATGTAAGCATGTTGCTTCTATAAATCCGAAGCACATTTACAGCACCACATGACAGAACCCAATATTTTGTTCACCAATAGCAGGGTAACAAAAAAATGGTCTATGCTAGTTCTTAGTTACACATGCAAACTGAAGTGAATTTTTCCCCTAAATAGCACATAGTGTCACACTCAGTTATGTATGCACATTTTTTTTTGAAACTAACTCAACTATGTATGCACATAGTGTCACACTCAACTATGTATGCACATTTTTTTTGAAACTAACTCAACTATGTATGCACATCCTCAACAGTTGTTGCAATTAGCTAGTCATCTCCGCAGCCCCAATGACATACTGCCAATCTTCTCTTCTTTTCCTAATTTATCTTTAAACACAGCTGAAGACAAGCTTAAAGGTTCCAGGCGTATTCTCTTTTTCCAACTTAAAGCAGTAACTTTTACTTCTATATAGATGACATTCACAACAAATATCAAACTTTTAACACCACGCTCATGTGTATTTGCCTGATGTAGCCAGTGCAAGGTGAACTTCAGTACTAGCTTTGCATGTTCTTCACCCCTTTGGACTATGTGCTACCTTTCTAACTGTTAATGGATGGTAAATCCACCTAATATAACTATGGCTTAACTATTTTCCACAACAATTTCTTCTAGATATTTTAGCAATATTTTTCCAGTGTAATACCACTATACCAGGTGAATGAAATATCTTTGATGTGATGCTTTTTTTTATCATATTAACTCTTCAACTATCACTTATATTTTTCTTTTCACTATCACAACTATAAATCAAGTTCTTTATAAAAATAAACTAGTCAAGTTAACATCTTACACTCCTTGACCAGTTAAAATAAGTCATATAAAATGGCTTTGAGGGAATTTAAAACTAGTCTCTTCCGAGTTAAGTTTATTGGAAGAGATCTGCGAGGACATATAAAAAAATGTAGTAACGGTTTTGACCAAACACATGGAGATATAGTTGTGATACCAGAAATGAAAAAGTAGAAGGCTATTTCAGAGGGTGCTCCAACTAATGATTTTGTTTTAACTTGCACTTATTTAGAAGAAAGAATCACAATCAATAATATTTGAAAACAAAGGTGCACATAGTCTTAGACTACATCCTTACCAAAACAAGGGATTAGACACACATAAGGACTACAAAATCATTACTAGGCCACGCCCTAGCCACCTGAGGGTCGTAGATGTGAAGTGAAAGAGTTAGAAGAGATTTGGTGGCAGAAGCTAAAATTCAGAAAACAAATAGAATTCATGGCAAGATTGAATGAAGGAGGAAGAGACTTAGAAGCCAATGTAGGCCTCTTGAGGAAAGAAATGACAAGTTGCATTAGAAAAGTAGCAAATGAAGTTCTAGGTATTCTTAATGCCTAGGATTTCAACCATAAGGATAAGGAGGTGCAAAGAGTTATTAAAGAAAAAAGAGAATATAGTAAGTCGCCAACAGAAGACTAGGAGGTCTTCAAGAGTATAAGAAGGCAAAGAGAGAAGCTAAGTGTAGACGGGTAACACCTTGGACGACGTGTACTAAAACTTAGGCATGTAGAAAATGGAGAAAGAAATGTATAAGTCAGTTTCTCTTTTAGATGGAAAATGTACAAGTCAGTTTTCTAAGAGAGAAAAGGGGTAACAATCTGAACCTAGTTGATTTGTTATCAAAAAAACAATTTTGCAACAAGTTCTGATCGAACAAAGGGAGATTAGAGATAGAATTGAGACACTAATCATGAGGATAATTTTGCAAATCTTCATACATCCATGACTGACAAAACCTTTGCAAATTGTTGGTATGACAATCGAATTTGCAAACATTGAATTGGAAATACTACTAAAAACTTGTAACCTCAAATGCAGAATCTTTTCCTGAATTATTCATAGTAGTGCAGCCACTTAAATGTTCTAAGTTTCAATCTTTCCTCATTCAAACATCAATCAACTTTACAGAGCTTGAGTTAATTTAAACATATAATCAAACATAAACTCATCAAACTCAAAAGAACAGAGTACTAATTGATAGTTTACCTCAGGCTTGGAGAAAACTCCAACACTTCCAGTAAGTGGATTTTCACTCTCGACAATCTCAACAACCACATTTGTAGTCCCAGGCAGTTCCGGTGGACCAGAATCCAAAGTAATTTTAACAGAATCGAAAATATCAAGCTGTTGAAGTCTCGCATTTGCAAGACTCGCAGCCTTAAGCAACTCCTGAAGAGTTGTTGCACTTTTTAGGGCTTCCATTTCAGCCTCGATAAGTGATTCCTTAGTCTTAGTATTCCCTTGGATAATCACATCATGGACTCTTATAGGCACTCTCTCAGACGACAGCCGCCGGAATAAATTCTCCATTTTAGCCCTATCGGAACGCACTCGAGATTCTTCAGTTACTGGCCTTCGCTCTCGTTCTTCTTCTTCTTCTTCATCATCTTCATCGATTTCTTCGTAATCTTCTTCTTCCTCGTCGTCGTCGTCGGGGATTGGGGGATTGGAGATCGGCTCTTTGCTTGAGGAAGCCATACAGGGTTGCAAAGGGGAAGCGGTTTTTCTAATGTAAAAGAGAAGACTTGAAGAAAAAAGGGAATCGTGGAGGTGTTTTTGCAAATTCTTTGGGTTTTACCTTCATGTATGTGTCCATTGTTTTTTTAAAAAATTTTATTTAGATAATTGAATTTTAATATATTATAATTGAGCGTTTGAACGTATAATAAAAAAATTTACGGTTTCATAAGTGTTTTTGTTAAGATTAAGATTTAAGACGAATTTAAATATACATCTCAATGATTAAAATATCGGGAAAAGGTCATATTTATCCTTGTACTCTTAGAAAAGGGTCATATTTACCATTAGTTATATTTTTTGGTTATATGTACCCTTCTCATCCAACTTTGGGTTCATATTTACCCTTTAAGTTGTTAAGTTCCACATCACCACTCTCATTATCCTAGGTGGCTCCTATGTGGCACCTACATGGAAATAATCTTCTCTTATTAATTATTATACCCACCCCCAATACTATAACCCCCATCCATATACATAACAAAAGGAAATAAAAGAAAGAATCTATCCGTTTTTTAAGAATCAGGAGAAGGTTTAGAACCATTGAGTATCCCTTTAATTCCAAAACTAAAATTTTCAATTAGAAAAACTTTTGGGAATGGGGCTGACATTTGGAAACCAAAATTTGTGGGATGGGATTGTGGAATTTATTGAAAAGATGAAAAGAGTTGAAAGAATCCAAAAACTGTGTGATAAGAATTTGTTATCCATGGAAGCTCACTGGGGAATGAGATCCCATCTTTCCTCGAATGACAACCCCGGCTTCCTCTTGAATGACCATGTATTTTGAGCCACCAAGATGCAGGACAGTTGGAGCAAGTGAACCGAGCTCATTAAAATCATTCAGGATGACGTCAATCTCTGCGGATTTGAACTAAGGGAAAGTTGAGCTTTTAGTCTGATGATTGCGGCGGCACTATGGTGGTACCCTTCGATGTCATACATGATGTGTTCATCAACATGATTTTTTGATGATGTATTTTTTTTAGGAGATTTTAATCAATTTTCATGTAAAGTGGTTATAATATTTGGGGGTGAGGTATAATAATTAAATTAAGAGAAGATTATATCCATGTAGGTGCCATTTAGGAGCCACCTAGGATAATGAAAGTGGTGATGTGGAACTTAACAATTCAAAGGGTAAATATGAACTTAAAGTTGGATGGTAGGGACAAATATAACCAAAAAGTATAACGAAGGGTAAATATGACCCTTTCCTAAGAGTATAAGGGCAAATATGACCCTTTTCCCTTAAAATATTTTCTCTAGGTTTAAATAATGTTTGTTTTTCAACATCTAAATATACATAATTTATTTGTTCTCAGATATAATAAACATGCAATTTTTATTCTTATCTTGATTTATCTATTTTGATCGACTTTCATATTTTCTTAATTCATCACCTTTTAAATAATAACAATATTAATAATAAAATTTTAAAAAGGAGAAATTTGTGTTCTAATTTCTGTTTGTGATTCTCTCAATAACAGTGATGTCTAGATTAATTTGTGTACATCTCAACTAATTCCATATTTAAGAGCTAATGCTTAATTTAGTATAATTTTAATTTATGCGGTATCTTATATACTAACACCTATAGCAGGTAACTCTATCAACATGTTTTGATAGATGAAAAACAACAAATATAACACGTAACTCTATCCATTAATATTTGTACAGATGAAAAAATATCACCTACTTGTGATTCTCACACATGCAAAGGGGTTTTGAAGTTTCACATGTCATTTTCACATTTCTCAATGATTCGAATCCTTTGATATATGAAACCAAATCTGTAATGAAACATCTACTTTTTATGTTTTATCGAAAAAATAATCACTTTGGTTAAGACTAGAATTTGTAAATAGGGGGGTTAAAGATAAATGGATTAAGATCAATCAAATTTATTTCTTTTGACTTACAAGGATGCAAATCACTCAAAGAAAAAGAAAAATACAAGAGAGGAAAAGGTCGAAAGGGACAAATGGAGCTAGTAATATTTCGAGAGAGGGTTCTAGATGCAGTTGGAATAATAATTCAAAGTTGAAATAGGAATAATAATTCAAAGTTGAAATAGGAATCCTAATTGTTTAGGATATTTATTTAATTATGTCTAATTAGGATTTATTTGTCCTAGTTCATATAGGAATAGATTTTCTAGTTTCTATTCCTAGTTTAATTTGGTTTCTTACTATTATAAATAGGGGTATTGCTAAATATTTTCAATATACTTCGTACAGAAAACTTGAAGTCAGATTCAAGAACTTTTGAGTTTATAAATAAAATATTTTTCATTCACATTGGTGTATTATTCATCGCATTGTTTGAATCCATTCATCAACAGGAAGGCGAGAGGGCGATTGTGATTCAGCTCTCCGGTGATCGATCTTTTTCTCCGGTGGACGTAAAATAAGTGTTTCTAAGATGGCAATGAGCGAGTTGGAGGAAGGATGGGCTTTTATGCAGAGGGGAATCACTAAATTGAAGAAAATTTTAGAAGGACAACAACATTCTTTCAACTCTGAAGAGTACATAATGCTCTACACAACTATATATAACATGTGCTCACAGAAGTCGCCAAATGGTTACTCACAACAGTTATATGAGAAGTACAGGGAAGCATTTGTAGAATATATCAATTATACGGTTCTGCCTGCTTTACGAGAGAGGCACGATGAGTTTATGTTGAGAGAGTTTGTGAAAAGATGGACGAATCACAAACTTATGGTTAGGTGGCTCTCACGGTTCTTCCATTATCTTGACCGATATTTTATTGCTCGAAGGTCGCTACCTGGACTTAACGAAGTTGGTTTGATGTGTTTCCGTGATCTGGTTTATCAGGAGTTGAACGGTAAAGCTAGAGATGCAGTTATTGCGTTGATTGATCAAGAGCGTGAGGGTGAGCAGATTGACAGAGGTTTATTGAAGAATGTGCTTGATATATTTGTTGGAATTGGAATGGGGGAAATGGAGTATTATGAGAATGACTTTGAAGATGCAATGCTTAAAGATACTGCAGCTTATTATTCTCGGAAAGCTTCAAGTTGGATTGTGGAAGATTCTTGTCCAGATTATATGTTGAAGGCAGAGGAATGCTTGAAGAAAGAGAGAGATAGAGTGTCTCATTATCTCCATGTTCTTAGTGAGACAAAACTTGTAGAGGAAGTGCAAAATGAATTGTTGGTTGTATATACCAATCAGTTACTTGAGAAGGAGCATTCTGGATGCCGAGTATTGCTTAGAGATGATAAGGTAGAGGATTTATCTCGAATGTATAGGCTATTCCACAGAATCCACAAGGGATTGGAACCTGTTTCAAATATGTTTAAGCAGCATGTCGTTGCTGAAGGCATGGTCTTGGTGCAACAGGCTGAAGATTCGACAAATAGCAAGGCCGAAAGTTCAGGCTCAGGAGAGCAGGGCTTTGTTAGAAAGTTGATTGAGCTTCACGATAGGTATATGGGTTTTGTTACCAACTGTTTTGCTAATAACTCTCTCTTTCATAAGGCTCTCCAGGAGGCATTTGAGGTCTTCTGTAACAAGATTGTATCTGGTTGTTCAAGTGCAGAACTCCTTGCTTCTTATTGTGATAATATTCTTAAGAAAGGTGGGAGTGAAAAACTCAGTGATGATGCTATTGAGGAGACCTTGGATAAGGTGGTCAAGCTTCTCGCGTACATTAGTGACAAAGACCTTTTTGCGGAGTTCTACAGGAAGAAGTTTTCTCGTCGATTGCTCTTTGATAAAAGTGCCAACGATGACCACGAAAGACTTATCTTAACAAAGCTAAAGCAACAGTGTGGTGGGCAGTTTACATCAAAGATGGAGGGAATGGTGACAGACTTGACTTTGGCTAGGGAAAATCAGAACCAGTTTCAAGAATATCTCAGCAACAACCCTGCCATGGGTCCTGGAATTGATTTAACTGTCACAGTTCTCACAACTGGGTTCTGGCCTAGTTATAAATCTTCTGATTTGAGTCTCCCTGTGGAAATGGGAAAGTGTGTACAAGTCTTCAAGGAATTCTATCAGACAAAAACGAAACACAGGAAATTGACATGGATTTATTCATTGGGTTCGTGTAACATCAATGGAAATTTTGATTCAAAAACCATTGAACTGATTCTGGGAACTTATCAGGCTGCTGCTCTGTTATTGTTTAATTCTTCAGATAGATTGAGTTACTCCGAAATCAAGAGTCAGTTAAATTTAGCTGATGATGACTTGATCAGATTGCTTCAATCCCTTTCATGTGCCAAGTATAAAATTCTGATTAAGGAGCCTAGCAATACAACTGTTTCGACATCTGATCATTTTGATTTCAACTCCAAGTTCACTGACAGGATGAGGCGGATTAGGGTCCCATTACCTCCTGTGGATGAAAGAAAAAAGGTGGTGGAGGATGTTGACAAAGATAGACGTTATGCAATTGATGCCTGTATTGTGCGCATTATGAAGAGTCGGAAAGTTCTTCCTCATCAACAACTAGTGTTGGAGTGTGTTGAGCAGTCGAGCCGAATGTTTAAGCCTGACTTGAAAGCAATCAAAAAGCGAATTGAAGATCTCATCACTAGAGATTACTTGGAAAGAGACAAAGAGAATCCAAATTTGTTCAAGTATTTAGCCTGAAGCAATAATCTGGTTTTTTTTTTTGTTCCTTGAACATCGCATTGTTCAAGTATATGTTCTTGATTTCTATCTCTTTTTTTTTTTTTAATAAAGTAATAATTTTCCTTCATTCCCCTTCTACTTCTCAAAAAGCCATTCCCCATATTCAATTATTTATCCAAAATCCCAGTTGGTAGCTGTAATATGTCTTAACCTTTAATTATACATATTACCATCATTTGGAACATGCATGAAGTTTTACAACTTATTGAGGTTAACGTGTATCATTAAAAAGAGGTGACATATTTTACGTGGTTAACTTATCTATGTAATAGATATTAAAAAACATGAGTAAAAAATTTTGAAAATTTTGAGCCAGAAATATTTTATAGGAACAATTTTATATATTCAAATGCTCAATTAAAATACATCATAATTCGAGTGTAAATAAAATTTACTAGCAAATATATAAGGAGCTATCAACCTATACATTTATTAAAAAGTCTAAATGACATAGTAATTCAAGTGTCAAAATATCTAGATCTATTTTTGACAACGAAAAAAGAGTCACATCTACCGTGGGTTCGATGAGATTAATAGTTTTCCATGTTCTTCACATTGATTTGGCAAGTAAATCCTCCTCTAATAATTATATATAGGTCAAAATAATACTAACGTGATTGAAGGTTTATTTGGAAAATTAATATATAGTTATCCATGATTTTTTTATATTCAATATAAATAAGAGTATCCAACGTCAAATACTTCTTCATTTTTAATCACATATCAAATTTGAGTCAGGAATATAAAAACATTATTGATAAAAGCGCTTTATTTTGAAGTGTGAATCAAAATTAATTAAATCCTTAAGCGAATACCGACCATCGAACACAAATAATAATAATTTATTTACACATTCACCATCAAGTGTCCATTTAAGTCATCTGATTAGGACTATATTTGACAAATTAACATTACAAGATTCCGCATATTACCTCTTAAATTCCCTCTTTCTTCTCTCCATTCTTCTTCCTTCCCGCAACTCCAAATTCATAAACCGCTTTCTTTCCACCATTTTCGCTTTTACTGCTAATCCTTCATCCATAATCCACAAATTTATCTTCTTAATCCTTCTTCACTACGTACAATACGAGCAATTAGCACATTAATTTTCGTTTTTCTTGAAGTAAGTCAACCGAATTATGCTTCGACTCCTCTGCAGAACAAGCCGCCGGTGTTGTATCCGTTTACCTCGCCGTCGTTTCCTCTCTTCTTCTCGTAATCCCGAGGATTCCGTCGATATCGCTAACAATATCAAGAACCCCCATCTTGTTCCTTCCCCTAAATACCCTCCAATTCGGCAACCCCACCACCCTACTTCTCTGTCACGTTACTCTGTTTTTGCTTTATCGGCGACCCTTTTAACCGCCATTGTTTCTTCTAGTGCTGTAATTTTGACACGAGATGATGAAGAGGAGAAAAGGGAGGGATGGGGTGAAGGTATTAGAATATATGATGAAATTGAGAATGTGGTGGGGAAATCGAATGAGTCGTTGATGAGAATTGTGGATAGGATGAAGAAGACAGGGGCAGCAGCTTCTGTATTATGGAAGTCGTTGAGGTCAGTTATGTCTTCGGCGAATCATGAGGTTCGGGTCGGGTTTGAGCTTAGGGTTGCAGCTTTGCTAGCGGACATTGCTGCCGCCAGCGAGAGTAGGAGGGCGGCGCTTGTTGCTGCTGGCGGTGGGGGGGTGGTGGATTGGCTTCTGGAGACAGTGGCGATGTCAGGGGAGAATTGTTGGACCCAGGCGGAGGCTGCAAGGGCTTTGGCTTATTTGATTGCTGATCCTAATGTGTGTGAGGATGTTTTAGGAAGGCCTCATGCTGTGCCATATCTTCTTAGGTTTATTTTCTCTGCTCAGCCTCGGCAATCGAAAAAGGTGAGTCCTTTTTCATGATTTTTTTTCAAAATTTGATTCTGTATGAATGAAATGAATCTAAATAGAGCAGAATTGACATTGAGGATTCATAAGGCCGATAGTAGTTGTTTGAATCAGTATTTAAATGCAAGGCTCGATTGAAGTGTGGGATTGAATGAAAATGACACAAATGAAGGAAAAACGAAAATCTATACTAATATGGAAGTAACTAAAGAAAGTTAAATTTAGTGAAATATGTAATATATTTTGGTGCCTAACTTCAGGACTTAATGGCACCTCAAGCAAGCCCTTGTAGATACTCGTAAATTATCAATGGGACGTGATATATTAAGTTCTTTTTGGTGAGGCAATTGAAATTTATTGAACTGTAGTTATCTCATTTTATAATTCTGGAGTTTGACATGAAAATTTTTATTTTTTGGTTGGAAGCAGCATACAAGACGTAGTTCATTCGATCTTTCTGATTCCTTGAAAGGTAGGAGCATGCTGGTTGCAGCAATTATGGATGTTGTCACTTCCCATTGTGAAAGTGCAGACAAGCTTTCATTCAAGCCTACACTTCCCAAAGATGCTGAGATGAGAGATATTGCTGCAGCTATTGAAGTAATTGAGGAAGGTGGTATGCACTGGGATGAGCCACATGGGGAGGATGATGATGGTGGAGAAGGGATGAAGGGTATTGGGATGAAAATTCTTGAAGGCACGACTGCTGTAGGACTTTCAAGAACTAATGGGTTTGTAGAGATGGGGCCTCCTAATACTAGCCAGACAGTGAAAAATACGCCTAGTAGTCTCTTGTTTAACAACATAACTGATAGCTCATCAGCACGATCAAATTTGTCTTCTGCTGTGGTTCCTGGCCTTTGGGATGATTTGCATTCTGAACAAGTCGCCGTTCCTTTTGCTGCTTGGGCATTAGCAAATTGGGCAATGGCTTCAGAAGTTAATAGGTGCCATATTCAAGAATTGGATCAAGAGGGACATGTAGTCATGGCTGCTTTAGTAGCACCTGAGAGATCTGTGAAATGGCATGGAAGTCTGATGGTTAAATTGCTTCTAGAAGACCACAATCTGCCGCTAAGTACTTCTGTTTCTGATTGGACTTCTAGTCTTCTGTCTACTGTTTCACATGCAAGTAAAACTCAGGACATCCCACTAGCTCAGATAGCGTTGTCTGCATTTTTGATTTCTCTTGAGCGAAGTTCTTCAGCACAGGAGGTAGCAGTGGAAAAGGGTCTTCATTTGATGAGAGAGGCTGCTAAACAGACCACAAAGCATTCTTCGGTGCAAGAAGCATTGGCTAAGGCTTTGGAGTTGCTCTGTGCTAGGGAATGGCATATGTCCCTGGAAGAAAGCCAGCATTGGTCTGGAGTTCTGCTCCCTTGGGTCTTTGGACAGCCGTCCTCTGATGCAATAAGATCTTCAGCAATAAATATCCTAACACGCATTCTTGAAGATTATGGACCATCATCCATACCAATTTCTCAGGGATGGTTAACTATTATGCTAAGTGATGTTCTGGAATCCAAGAAAACAGCATTAAGCAAAGGAAATAACCAACCAAAAAGTGATAAAGTGAAGGTTTGTCACACTAATCTATTTTGTTTTTGTTTTGGGACGGTGTGAATGTAGTCTTTTTTACTTGTAAGTAGAAATATCTCGTCTCCCTTGGTTTCTATGTGGTTCATGAAGATTGTTAATTTTGCAGACCCAAGTTGATCAAGCAAATGTAGTTTTGGCCACACAAACTGCTAATCAGTTGGCTGGAGCAGTTGTCAATTTAGTAGGAACGCAGCTAGGAAGAGTTGCCAATGCTGATGATACACATCCCTTGTCAGATCTTCTTTCCCTTGAACCTTTTGCTGGGCCACTAAAAAATCTTAAGAAAGACAAATTGCCTAAGATCAATGCTGCAGATTCTGCGGTGGCCACACTGAAAGGGATTAAAGCACTGACAGAAATATGTGTTGAAGATACTCCTTGTCAGAACAAAATAGCTGATTTTGGAGGCCTCTATTTGCTTAGGCGCTTGTTACTGGATGATGATTATGAACAACTGGCTGCTATAGAAGCATATGATGCGTCACGAGCATCGGAGGGACAGGATCGGATGTCAACTGTTCCTGGTGAAGTCTCTACTACTGCGAATTGGAATGATGCATCCAGTCTACGTGTTCCACCTACCGGTCATATTCGGAAGCATGCAGCTCGGTTGCTAAATGTACTTTCAGTTCTTCCAAAAGTCAAGAAAGAACTAGTTGGAGATAAAGACTGGTGTGAATGGCTTGAAGAATGTGCTAACGGAGGGATTCCTGGTTGCAATGACCCTAAAATTCGAAGTTATGCGAGGGCAACACTTTTGAACATATTCTGTGATGATGAAGCTGGTGAAGATTCTGTAAATGGTGATGTTCTTCATGGAAATGTTTCTAACAAAGAACAAACTTGCCCTCGTTACGCTGATATGATACTCCTGATAAATCCTGAATTACCGCACTGGAAATGTATGGAAAAGATAATGCCAAAATCAGTGGGTGGGTCATCTCCAGATGCCAATGATTCTGCCGGGAGTGAGTGTACAACAAATGAAGATATCAATATTGATATAACATCGACATCTGCTAGTGAATCAGAGAATATCTCACAATTTGAAGTACCTTTAGTTGATGTCGTCTTTATTCACGGCTTGCGTGGGGGACCCTTCAAAACTTGGCGGTTGTCAGATGACAAGTCATCAACCAAATCTGGCCTGGTTGAGAAAATTGATGAAGAGGCTGGAAGGGAAGGAACATTTTGGCCTGGTGAATGGCTTCCATCTGATTTTCCTCATGCCCGTCTGCTTAGTGTCAAGTACAAGGTTGGTGCATACTCTGTCTATCCTTTTAAAGTTTATCAAAAAAAAAGGTTTGCCTTGTTTTCTGACTTAAAACATGGAGTTGTATGCAGAGCAATCTAACCCAGTGGTCCGGAGCAAGCCTACCTCTTCAGGTTTGTTTACTTAAATTTTCTCAAGTTATCCTGTGTGTTGAGGTTATGTTCATTGCATCATGCAAAACAGTGGAATGCTTCATCAATTGTTAGAGGCTAGTTTATCTATCCCAAAGCATTTAAGAAATATAGATCCATTGCCGTATATAGTTCATCCACCGGAGAACGGAAGATGAGATTATTCCAACTTCTTTGCACCATTATATGCCAAAAACCTTATGAAAAAAATACAAAGGCGTGTTGCATCTGGGGGTGTGAGCGCTCAATTAAACTGTAAAGGACCACGGGAGACCAGAATTCAAATCACCTCTAGAGGGAAAAATGTTAGGTAATTTTTTTCCATTTGTGTAAATTTTGGTGGTGAAAGTTGCTTGGTACCTGCGTTGGCCCGGATATCATAGTTACAAAAAAAGGCCACCCTTATCCAAAAAGGAGGGCAAAGGAATGGTGACCACGTCGCAATAGCGGAAGTAAACATATACGCGGAAGTATAATTAAAATGAAATTAGATAAAGAATATAATTAATTTCCCAAATATGCAAGAATCCACTAATTGATTCCAATCAAGCTCAACTGAAAGGAAGACATATTAAATCAATTCAGAGAAAGAAATGAAACATGATGGAGAAGAGATGAACTCATACAAGAACTCATGCTCTGTAGATTCAAGTTGAAGTTCATGAAGAACATGAGATCAATTCCAATGCTTAAGAAGCATTAAAATTAGGTTAAGGCTCCCAAAACTAAACTTAAACTTGAGATTGATTCTAACACTTAGAAGCATTAAAATTAGGCTAAAACTATCTCAAGATCCTAATTAGTGGGATGACTGCAAGTACTAATTGTAATGAGGGAGTGTCAGAAGAAGACCAAAATATCTTTAAAATAAAAGCTCCAGCTCGGATGGGTGGAACCATCTGCATTGCACTTTTGTGTTGCAGCACAAATCTTCGATGCATTTTTCGTGTTGTAGCTTAAGTAAGCGCTGAACTTGGCAACAAGTAACCAAAAGTTGTCAATCTCTATAGTTCTGCCCTGCAGCGTAAAATTTGGGCTGCAGTATTAAGTTGAAGTTTAATTTTTTTGATCAAGTTGGGCTGCAGTATTAAGTTGAAGCTTCTTTTTTTTTTTTTTGGATGAAGTTGGGCTGCAGTATTAAGTTGAAGTTTTTTTCTTTTGATGAAGTTGGGCTGCTGTGTTAAGTTGAAGTTTTTTTTTTTTGTTGAAGTTGGCCTGCAGTATTAAGTTTTGTTGCATTCAACCTTAAATTCTATCTGATGTCCATTTTTGGTTCCTTACCGAGTACATGTTAAACATCATTGTGACACCTGTAACCGACGGTGCTATAATGACATAAAGGGAATCTGGTGTCTGAAAATGTAAAAGAAGGTAGTTAATGATAGAACTACAAACTTCCCAGTGTACAGTGAATGCTGGGACAGTTTGGGAAAATATCTTAAAGTTTTATTGTTAGAACGGGTTTCTTCATTTTGAAGTGTTTTGTTGGTGCTGAGCCCCTTGCATGTTTTGTTGTTCAATTGGTTCTTTAATCTGTTTTGCATGCAATTCAGTGACATCAGATGTATAATGCATTTCATTGTTTTAAACCCGCAGGAAGTAAGTGCCATGCTGTTGGAGAAGCTTGTTGCTGCAGGAATCGGCAATCGACCAGTTGTATTCATTTCACATAGGTTGGTCCTAATCAAACTGTGTACTTTAAGCTGTTAGATTGCTTGGAGCTTGTGATTATCTGCATACTCTTAATTGGAAGTCCCTTCATTATACCTTCTGTTTTTGGGCTACTTTAAAATTTATCAGCTCCCTTTGCGGGAAGTTTTAGTTCATGTTATGTAGCACCTCTGCTGCTCTTTTCAAGAAACATTTGTATCCTACACCTATGATTGCCAAAAATGTTTTGTCTTGCCCTGCACATGTTCAGTCTGGGTCATAGTACACATTGTTAACTGATCTTAATTATGGTACCATAATTATTTATCTTCCTAATAGTGCAAATTCGAACTAAATCAGTCATTTTTCACACTTAGTAATGGCACCTAAACCCTTTTGCATCATTTTCTTAAATTGATCTTATGCATCTAGTCAAGCTGATATTCCATAGCTATACATGTGTTGACATAAACACACTTTCTGTTGCAATTGGCAGCATGGGTGGCCTAGTTGTCAAGCAGATGTTGTATCAAGCAAAAGCAGAAAAGAAGGATGATTTTGTCAAGAATACAATTGGAGTTGTATGTGCTGCTTCCTATCAGAGATGAATTATAAGACATTCTACCAATTTTATATACTAGTTAAATTTGCTTATTCATTGATTTTTTAAAATAATTGGGTCAGGTATTCTACAGCTGTCCTCATTTTGGCAGCAAACTTGCAGACATGCCCTGGAGAATGGGTCTTGTTTTCCGCCCTGCGCCCACTGTTAGTAAAACTTACCTGCTCCCTTTATTTACCTTGTTATCTTATTTCTCTTCTGAGTTTGTGTGTTTTTTCAAGAGTACTTCAGTTTCTTATTTAAAAATATGCACATGAGATTTGAGATTCTTGTGCGGGTGCATGTGGATGTGAAATTTTGTAAATATTTCTTTTTGCCATTGCTAGATTGGGGAGCTGAGAAGTGGATCTCCAAGATTGGTTGAGCTAAATGATTTCATGGGACAGCTTCATAAGAAAGGAAAGCTTGAGGTCCTCAGTTTCTGCGAGGTACTAATATTTTTCCTGACCTTTAGTTCTCCCTTAGAAAAAATTCACTTCTCTTGTTGCCTTTCTAATAATGATGATCCTTTTGTAGACAAAAGTAACTCCAATTGTTGAAGGCTATGGAGGCTGGGCTTTCCGAATGGAAATTGTACCATTAGAATCGGCATATCCCGGATTTGGAGAACTAGTTGTAAGTTGCTCAAATTGATGATTACTTGACACCTAAATTTGCTACAATAGTCTGAAATTATCATTTTTGATTGCTTGCACTGTGTGGTTGAGCATTGCCGACCATATTAGTGTGTTTTTTCTTCTACATAAAAGCTTACTTTGATAAGGCAGATCATATTAGTGAAGTATTCTTCTTTCAGATTTTGGGGGTCCAATGAACTTTTTTGACAGTTGAGTATAGAAATAAATATGTTAAAGGAAACATGGAGTTAATTATCATCGTTAATACTCCTAGGAGATAAGCTGACCCACTTTCGAAGTGGTTGTCGCTTCATGTTATTTCTCAAGTTACTAAAATTTTATTGGGTGAATGGAAGTGAAGCTTTTCATTGTAGACAGCAAACAAAACATGAAAGGACTTGATCCCAATGTCTAACGTTGTCTTATGCTTGTCTTTTAACTGTGAAATTGGATGGCAAGATTGTTCTGCTGGAGTTATGTAGACAATGTGATGTTTTGATTAATCCATCACTGATCTTTATTTCTGTGCCACATCTTGATGCAGGTTTTGGAGTCAACTGATCATATCAATTCCTGCAAGCCTTTGAGCCGCAGCGATCCTTCTTATAAAGAGACACTAGAGTTCTTGCATAAATTGAAAGCTCTTAGTAAACGATGATAACTGTACATATACAACAACAAAGGACAATGGAGTTTTGACATTCCTTTTTCCTCCATGATTCACATGCAAATAGTGCAAGTAGTCGATATACTCGAGTAGGGACTAGAAGCTCCTTGTGGCCTAGATTAATTAGACAAGGCTCATATGGAGGTACCAAATTACAGATTTACTTGTATAGTGATAGTTTCTACTAGACTGTACAGTAGGGAGAGTTAACAACATTGTACTAACCATTGATTGATTTCCTCTAGCAGATGACTCATATAGATCATTCTTGAGAGTGTGTTGTATAATACTTTGTTCTGTAATAAAAGTTTGTAACATCCACTGTTATACAATTTTTTTCCAAATTATGACTTTCCTTTCTTTGAGAATACTTGTTTAATAAGCTGTAAAGGTTATTTTCCTTTATTTGGATTGAGTGCTCATTGTTTATATATCATTGCCTGCAGATGTAAATCAATTAAACAATTATTTCTTTTTGTAGGTTCGATTTTCCATATTAATTTTAGGTAATTAATGTTAGGTAAGGTTTGAAAAGTGAGACTCTTTCAACAAGCAACTAATCCATAATCACTCATTGTTGGTATTATTAGTTTATTTCCCCGGTTTTCCATCGGTGCTTGGTATTGGTAATGGGGCTTGATTAATTTGGATTTGTGTTGCGTAGGCCTAACCTAAGATCTTCAATTAAGGGAGAAACAATCTTATCTAGTACCTTTGGTGGTACATCATTCATTGTTGCTAATGATATTATTAGTTTTTTTTTAGAGAAGTATTAAAAACACTCCTAAACTTAGCATAAATTATTAGTTCCATTCCTGAATTATTGACAGTCTTAAAAACACTAACACTCTTCTACTTGACTAACTGAACCTAAATACATCCTTTATCTTGTCACGTTAGTGAAATACATTTCTAAATTCTCGCCAAGTTTGAGGTGTTTTTAACACTGCTCTCGCTTTTTATTAAGAGTCTCACGCTCCTTCGAGAATTTAAGATCACTTGCTACGCCAGGTGGCAGATCGAAGTGTATTTAAGTTACGTTAGTTAAGTAGAGGGGTGTTTTTTAAGAATGTTAATAGTTTAGGAATAAAACTAACAATTTTTAGAAATGTTTATAATATTATTTTTTTCGGTTGATATTTTGTAAGAGAGACTAAAAAACATTCTTATTAATTGAAGTTTAATATGCTGAATCATATATCATAGCTTTTAAAAACAGAAATTTTAATAATTTAGGGACCAAAAATATTATTATGGCCTAAGTTTATCAGTTCAATTTTAAATTTAGTTTAACTTGGTGTAATCGGTCTTTGTGGCTTGATTTATTTGAAGAAAACAGAACAACAATGGCAGCAACAGAGCTAAATCCTTGATTCTTGAGTGATAAGTGTGGAGAGAAATGGCAACATTGACATGCTATTGCTCATCTCCTTCACTGCCAATACGAAAACCCACCTCAAAATCATCACTTTCCTTGCTCCATAAAATCCCAAATCCACAGCTTTTTACTAAAAAATCTTCTTTCCTATCAATTTCCTCAAAGTACCAAAAGTGGACACACAGAGTTCCCATTCTTCAATGTTCAAACTTCAACACAGCCTCCTCATTTACACTTTCAGAATCAGACTTAGAAACCGAACCCGAACCCGAAATTGAAACTGAAGAAGAAGAGGAAGAGGAAGAGGAAGAGGAAGAAGGAGATGGGGTGACGTCAATTGAAAAGCCTCCAGTGAAGAGGAAAAGGAAGAGAAGGAGGTACAGAAAGCAATACCCAGGTGAGAAAAAGGGTATTACTGAAGAAATGAGGTTTGTTGCTATGAAATTTCGTAACGATAAAGACAAAAAGAAATCGAAGAGTAATGATGAAATGAAAGATGATGGGTATGAGTCAGTTTCGTCGGACGAGGGTGATATAGATGGTGATGGTGGTGGTGGTGAGGAGACTTGGCAGCCAAGTATGGAAGGATTTCTCAAATATCTTGTTGATAGCAAGCTTGTTTTTAGTACAATTGAGCGCATTGTTGATGAATCCAGTGATGTTTCTTGTAAGTTCTTCTACCCACTCAAACTCTCTATGAGTTCTCTGTTAATTACGTTACATTCACCAAAAAGTTTTCAACTTTCAGTTTTTCTCTTTACTTTTTGAATTGGGAGTAGGAGAAGGGGAAATACGGAGGGGATTACAAGGTGGGGAATAAGGAATTGAATTATCGAACCCTCACAAACAAGGTGAAAGTTCAAGGTAGCCAACCAACTGAGTTTGTGCTGTTTTATTCTTTAGATTCTTATTGTTAGGAGTTCTTGGTATTTGAGTCTCATTTTCATGACAGAGGAAAAATAAACAGTGTTATATGTTAGTGAGGGTTGAATTTAATCTATTTGTGGTAATTGGAAAAAAGTAGAAGAAGGAACACTTCAAAACTTTTAGAACATGTTGCTTGTTGAATTTCAAATGATGTCAAACTGTTTGCTGTTTGCTTAACGTAGATGCCTACTTCAGAAGGACTGGGTTGGAGCGAACAGAAGGTATATCGAAAGACCTAGAATGGTTTAACCAACAGGGTCATGTGATTCCTGAACCGAGCAATCCTGGAGTCACTTACGCCAATTATCTGGAGGAACTGGCAGAAAAGACTCCTCGTTTATTTCTCAGTCACTTCTACAACATATATTTCTCACACATTGCAGGAGGTCAAGTCATAGCCAAAAAGGTACAACTTCCTTCTCTGTTTGTCATTATCCTCTGAATTTTTTGTGGAGTTTTTATTTGTCGGAGTATTAAATTAAGCATGGTCGTCGGATGTCTTTCTTCAAATAATATCTTTGTGAAGTCTCCAGTAAAAGATTATTATATATTGGACGGGAGAGCTCTATGGTAGACTCATTTGTGAGCTGAAAATATTTGGCCATTGTGATTTGTGAGCTTTATTTAGTGTCATATCATGTTGCCTCGTGCTGAGATTCTTTATATGACATATGTTCCCATTGATACGTAGAAAATGAACACATTGCTCAGAAAATTTGGGAAGGAGCACAACTCAATGCACCCTTTTTCCATCATTAGATTCCTAGAGTTTTAATTGATTGAATTCCAGCTTGATCCTAAACTTTTCTTCATAAAAACCATTCCTTTTGAAGAACACATGGTATCTTTGACATGTTTGAAGATTTCTCAGGGATATATACAGCTTATTTAATGAACAAGACTATTTCTTTTCTCTTCCGGGAGCTAGGTTTAGAAAAATCAATTAAATAACTCATACTAAAGTTGAATGAACCAATTTGCAACTGTACATCAGTATGGTGCAGAGTTAGGAGTAGTTGCTTGTTTTCTGTGCAAATGCTAAATAGCATCTGATTTTGATTAATTTTCTAGATTTTGTATTTCATACTTGGTCAAAATATATGAATAGAATCTTTGTTGTGTTCTGATTTTTCTAGTTTAAATTTAGGTGAATTTCATATTTTGTGTACCATCTCGAATCTTTGGTTTCTCACATGACTTATCCAAAATATAATAGTAATAATATTAAAGAAAGAAATGGAACTTTGGCTTGTTCTATAAATTTTCATTTTAATAAGTTTTGGCTTGTTATATAATGATTGACCACTTCCCATGGAAGATAAAGTTATCCAGGAAGAAATGCTTGGAATTGAAGGGGTTGGTACTTTGAATTACCATTTTGTCAATTCATGTCGTCATATAGTGGCTGAGACTCTGACTTTCAATATGCAAGTTTACTCCTTTAATGCAGTATTTATATGTTTGGTTATCTATATTCACTGTATTAATGTTATTAGGCCTTTGAGAGACTCTTAGAGGAAAAAGAGTTGGAATTCTACAAGTGGGAGGGGGATGAAGAAAAGTTGTTGCGAGATGTCCGTGATAATTTTAACATGCTGGCAAAGGTAAATGTCTAATATTTTTGCATCATGGACTTTGTTTCAGTAATTTAAAAGCACCACTAACTCTATCAATTGCATCTTTATTGCAGCATTGGTCTAGATGTGACATGAATAAGTCCCTGAGAGAAGTACCCAAGGCATTCCGGTTTATGGGTCAGATTGTTCGGCTAATCATCCTGTAAAAGCCATTCCAATCCAAAGGCCAAACTTGGTTTCTCAATGGTGAGAACACTTCAATCCTAAACTAACCAGTTTTCTGATACGATGTCTATTTAATTCCACATGTCATGTCATGTGAATCTGTTCTATCAATAAGAGTTGATTGTTGTGCCTAGAAAGTAACTTAGTACTCATTATTTCCTCATCTTGTTCAGTTTTACTGGGCTTTATGTTTTGGTTTGATTATCTTGTAATAGTACTTGTACAATCTTATTGTCTTCTCTTGGGCAATGAACATGTTATTCATGCAAATCATTCTCTCTTGTTGGAGTCAATTTTGGTCATTTTTAACTCTCATCACTGTACTTACTATTGCCATATTAGAAGGAGCAGTGATTTCATTGAGGGCTACAGAATGCCCTTTAAAGGAATGTAGCTCACTTTGAACTTGTGATGCAACTCCCTCCTGCTACTCAGTCTCATGCACTCTAAAATGTTTTGGCCTGTTAATCATTGTCCATGTCTTTACTGCTTCTGGAAAGCATGTGCTTTAGTTGGCTGATACTATGATTCCATTTATCAACTCAGCCTGTTCCTAATGGGCATTTCCTTTCATGGCAAGGCAGCTGGCTCACAAGTGTCGTGGTCACGATCAACTTGTGCATATTTTGCACTAAACAGGATACATCAACAACTGAGAGGATTGTCATCGGTCACGTTTATCAAGCTGCAGATGAGTGAATATGGCTGCATCTAGAGGCAGGTGGCTTTACTCTTTTCTTTCCCTGGTCTGCTGGTTCTAACTTGCAGAGTCCTCGGGAACATTCTAAACTAGAAGGAGAGATGTACTTCTCTAGAATCTCTTTTTTTTCCTTTAGAAGAGGGAGGTCCCTATAGGAGCTTGGTGGAATGAATTTTATGGTATATGTATATTGAAAAAGGTGTGCAGAATCCAGCCATGGAGGCATTTCAATCCATACACAGAAGAGTACCAAGAGTTGATGTATGTGTTTCAAGGAGGTGGAAATCAAGTTCCAAGATATAAGCATTTTAAAGCCATTTATTTGACAAATGCAATATTTTTGGGATTTGATATGGAGGAAGAGTAATGATAATTGTGTTTTCTTTTACACAGCTAAGTGTTTACATTGCCTTTGAGAAGGCTATTACAAGGTCTTGGAATACTTGTCATTTGGCACGTGGGAAGAGATAGACAGGGATATCCCATGGGATTAGTTATCCAAACTTCTATATGGGACAACTAATCCCATCATTTTAGTATAAAAGATAATATAAAATAATTTCAGGATTAGCTAATACCTCAAATCAAACATTGTAGAAAATCTTAATTTCAAATTTCACTCTGGGATTATTATCTTTATCCCATGTACCACACAACCCTTGGGTGTAAGAATTAGTATGGTTAGACATATTCCTGTCAAATTGTTAATATTGATACGTCGTTCAGGGATTTAAAAACTTCTTTAAGAACCAAAAAGATATCTTTTAATTACTGAAAACAGAAAAAATTACTGATAAATGATAAGAAATTTTTTTTTTTCTAAATGTCTTAAGTTGCTTGTTACCTTGACTTTGATACTATTGGTAATGTAGAAGAGTTGATAATATAAGTTGATCTTCAAATCTTAACATTTTAACACCCCCATTTTGAAGGTGTGGCCTAGTGCTCAATGACGTAAATTGAAAATCACGAGGTCTCATATTCAAATCCCGAGTAAAAAACACTAGGTGATTACTTTCCATCTGGACAACATTGTTGGACAGAATTACTTGATACTTGGTTCTTGATCTCACCAGCCACAAGATACTAGTAATATCATAATGTGAAATTACAAGACAATAGACAAATTTTCATAAAAGAGAATAGTGGTACAATTAAAAGAAAAGTATAATGACTAACAAGGATTTTTCTCTTTTCTTAACTATGATCCAAATGGATCTTTGATTTGCCTTTTACAATCCTGTTTCTATCCCAGAAAACTTCCTGTATATCAACTACTATCTAAGTACTTTAAGCCTACAACATTTTTACAGGATGACACTAGATGAATTAGTAATCAAACAACTCATTGGTTAAGTTACCCGTTCGATAGTTCTGAATCAGGTTTTTCTTTCTGTTCAATGACAAAATGATCAATTATTCGCACGGTATTTACAGGGTCCTGCTGAGGGGCCTTAGCTCTCCATTTGCTTGGGAACTTCTGGAGATAACTTGGTTCTTGTGGCTGTTTCGACTCCCCATCCCAATTTGGATCCAATTTCCACTCTTTTGGAACCTGCAAAATCATGTAAGTGTAAATAGATCATGTTGAATTCTCCTAAAAGTAGTTCTCTTCCAGAAAGCTTCAAAAATCAATCAACAAACTACGCCTCAATCCCAACTAGCTGGGATCGGCTATGAAGATTCTTTCAGCAGAGTGAGGTAGTGACAGTGAGTTCGTGTTCCTTTTTATTATCTTTATTGGGGATAATAAAGATATCTCACCTTATCGACTGCAAGGGTAAAAACTTCAAGATCGCCTTTGGTATTGATATGGAACCGCGTAAATGACTTGTAATTTGCAATGCGGAGTGATGAAAATGCTTCATCGAAATGTATGTGAAGCCAATTGATGGAAATGTACAGGTAGCTTCCAAGTATCAAAGAAACCACCGGAGTTGATAAGACCCAAAAATAAAGGAAGACCGATGCATAATATATTACAGCACCCCCTCGGGAGAGAGAATCAATCCCATTTTTGCAAATATTACTCCTGGTAACGGCCATTACCTGAAATTTGTGTGCATGAGATTAGAGTAAGACAGAATATCACAGAGCAACTGAATCATCATGGAGCAACATCCCCGATCATATGATTTCTTACCTCAGGAACATCAAAACCGGACATGAGATACTTGATACATGCTGGATAAAGGCCAAATGTCCATTGTTCGATACGTTCCCTAAGGCCAGTTGGATCGGGAAAATGCTCACTCTCCACAGACTGGTACCATTGATATAAAGTGTGATAACCTGGATTACAAAGTTACGTTGTTCAACAAAAAGCAATAGGAATCAAAGAAACAGGAAATCAGGGCTGAGTTCAGTAATTCCATTTAACTAGTTGCCCAGAGAAGCTATCTATCAAAGAACAATCAACGAATTAGAAGGGTATACTATCAAGCTGCAGTCAAAATAAGTAAATTATTTGCTCGCACGTTGTACTATAAATGCGTTGTATCCAATAGATGGGACATGCCAGTGAGAGGACATTTCTAGCAGGTTCTAATTAGTTCCATGCATTAGCTGAGAACTTTTAAGCACTCTGCTGTTACATATGTGCAAATCCATATGATAATGAGCTTATATTAAGAATCAGAACGGCGACAATGGACTGGACTAAAGAGGAGACAAATCAACTGAAACACACATTGAAGACGATATACAAAACCTCACCTGAAGTTGCAAGTAATTTATGCCGAATACATATCTCAACACCTAATTCCATCAAGAGCATGAGAATCAAGGCAGCAGCCAAGTGTGCAGACACATGAAGAATTCCAATTAGTAGTCTCTTTTTCCAAGACACCTTAGAAGGCACAAAGACTATGGCAATTGTTAAAAGTAATATAGCACCAGCTGCTGATACATATGAGCATCCCAGCATATACATAAACGAATCCCACACTGTGCCAAAGAAGGTTCCCAAGCGACCCGAGAAGGTGTCATCCTTTAAAATGTGATCTAGCTGACACTAGAAGCAGATGGGAAATGATTAGTCATTCTTGCCAGCAGCAATACATCTTAGGTTCATTAGAAAAGTGAAATACTATATACTGCTCACAAAGACATCAAATTAACATGCTACGGCCTAAGGAGGCATGAGGCAGCGAGGGAACTGATGCTTACAACAAATCTAAAAGAATAGATCAAAAATCTAAAAAACAAATTACCTGTGGAAACATAGAAAAGACCAACACGAAATATATCATGCCACCAATAACATCAAATTGCCAGTTTTTCTTCCTAAATTTCAATATATTGCCCAATGCAATCTGCAAATGTTAATAAGCATGTAAGAACTGGAATAATATATCCGACCAGAAATAATTTTTTTTGGTAGGTATCTGATTGAAAACCTTTAAAAAGGAAATTTTAAATTCCATACCCTGCTTGAATCTTCAAAAGTTGGGTAAGAAGCTTTGGTCTCATATAATGTTCCATATATTTCTTTGAAATTCTTGAAGACATGCGTAGGGTGCAAAAAAGCACCTCCACAACCATTGACAAGTAAATGCTGGACATAAACAGGCTTATTTGATGGAACATATGAATGCCGCATATAGTGATGCACATCTCCAGCAATCCGTAGTCTACACCTTTCTTTCAAATGGTCACGTATCAAGTAGGTAACATTCTTTCCAGTCACATGATTAAAGTACCAATCAAGAAGCCAATTAGGCTCATGCGTCATAATGATCACAGAATCATTCTTCCCGACCTGAACAGAGCATCCATTAAGCAAGGACTAAAACCTTCAGTAAGCAAATCCTTTGCATATTTAAAACCTCACATCTTCTCCTCTCTTTTCTCTTCATAAATAAAAAGAGAAATAAGGCATGAAAGAACCAATAAGGAGCTTAGGTAACATTTCAAAACTATATAAAAGCCTACACAAAAGGAATGATATAGGCATTGGATCCCTTAATCAACTACGTCTAGAATTCCCACACACCAGCTGTAAACCAACTCTGTGGGCTTCAAAAACTGAGAGTCACTAATTGTGATATTACATGAATCTGGAACTAAGGAGCACTAACACTTTAGTCAAGGTCTTGTTCACTGTTAAGATCTTTTAATTGACAGCTATCATTCACACACTAGAAAAATAATTTTTAGGTCTGATCAGCAAGAAAAAACTGCATGGAATTATAATCCCTAAAAAATGTACGTGTAACTCAGAACCAATATTGAGAAACTTCCTACTGAAATTACAGATTACAAGCATTCCCACATCATTCTCATGGAAAAGTTGAAAATCTGTGTGTGTGTGTGTGTGGGGGGGGGGGGTTAACTTCTTTTTCCTTTATATTTGATTGATACAAAATTTGAGGGAAACAAGGCAAATCTAGATCTTCTCATCATAAGAGAAGTGTATAAATCAATAAGGACAACTGATACACATCCCATGAAGTCCAACTAGAGACCAAGTATCTCGATTAAACCACACCAAGGACTTCCATACTTTCATCAACTAATATTGCTTCAGTCTTTTGGCTTTAACCCAGTGATGAACTATACCTCTTTCAAGACATCATTTCCTCGACACAAAACTACAGCTTCATTTGTATTTATTAAGATTAAGATGTCGGAATATCTAATTACTAAGATGTTGCCTCTGAATCTGAACGCTGAATAATTATGACTGTTTGTTATCTCAGCATCTCTATGTGTATAATTTGTATTATCTAAAAACTAACAAATATAGACTTAAAAAAAAATCTCTGACAAAACTATTAGAGAAACCCTTAGTTGATGTGGTGTTGTTAAATCTGTTTGTTTCATGAAGAACGTTCTAAAAGTTAGCCACGATGGCAGTTGGAGGTTGTGTGGTGGAGGACCAAAGTGATGGTCATGCGGTGATGGCTGGTAGTACAACTGGACGTGGTTTTTATTAGTGATATGCGGCAAAAGCTGGTGGTGGAGGTTGTTGACGGTGGTGGCTGATAGTATAGGAGGTTAGTGGTGGGCCTGGCGGTAAATTTGTTTAGGGTGGTAGAGATGGACGGTCGTGGTAGTGAATGGTGGTGGAGGAAGTTGGTTGTGGTGGCTAGCAGTGAAGGTAGCTGGTGGTCTGGACTATCCCAATCAATTGAGAACTCAATCGGGAAAAGTTCGCAAAGTCTGAACCAGTATCATGCTCAGTTGTACACGTATAAAAGATCACCAACAGTCATTACTAACCCTACTCATGTGACAATCATTTTTTACCATAGAAAATTAAGATTATAGTTTCTTTATTGGGAACTTCAGAAACAATTAACACCGATCTGCATAAAACATCCAACTTTTTTCATTAATAGAAATATATTTGAACTAGGACAATGTTCCAATATTCAACAATATAGATACAAGGGAAAAGTAACATGACGACTATGCTCATAGCAGAGAAGATATACCTTATCTCTCACTAATTCTGAGAAGAACTTGAATTGGTATATGTCAATATCACAATGGAGAGCAAGATCAAGACCAAATACCCACCACCCATTGGGGAGCTGCAGCGCAAAATAGCTTTTCTTTTGAGGCATAAACCAACCACCCAACCAGCTCTTGTGACAAATGTACCTCATATACGTCTGAAGCCCATCAAACCAGTCTGCAATTCACCAATGGACTTCGATTATGATAAAACACATCAAGATTAAACAAGCCATATTGCTTTACTGAAACTAAAGGAAATAAAAAAAAAGTTCACGAGGTACAGGCTAAGAAGCTATACTGACCATGGTTCCCAGGGATGACAAAACACTGAGGTCCATCATACTGCCTAAGTTCTTCCACCTCAGGAGGCAATTCAGGCTTACTTACAGCAATATGCTCTTCCTTATACCGCATAGGAGGCTGAAGAGCATATTCAAAGGGACGAAAAAGGCGCTTCTCATATGTAAATGCTGATGGATTAGGATATCTATACAACACGAGAAAAAAGAAATAATTATTAGTTTAATAAATTTAACAGCATACTGTCATGCTGCTGTTAGTTCTAAATGAAGTAAGAGGAGGAACAGTTTTTTAAAAAATGAATAAAGAGGCAAAACATATAGAGTTCTCTGGCACAAAAAGAAAGAAAGAAAAGTATATGTATCAGCACAACAGATGGCTTGCTTCATATTACACCCAAAACTGAGTGGATTAGACATTTATGCATATAAATGTTGAAAAAATGAAATAGCTTCCACACCAATTTCCTTGATATAATGGCCAGTACTAGAGTATCTACATTGAAGATGCCCATCCAATTTTCAGTGTAATTAATTGAACTATCTTAATTTTTGAGACATAAGATGAGGCTATCAGAATGTCTCAGGATAATGCAAAGACAAACTACTAGTATACAGAGAACTAGGATCTTACGCAAGGTCACCCCCAATAAGAAGCATGTCTCCACGTGGCAGAGTACGCATTGAACCGTTGACTTGGAGCCGGAGTGAAGGTTGAGCAAGAAGCCGAGCCACAGTGTAGGAAGAATTTCCACCATCTCCTGTATCAGCCATGAAGTCAAACCACAGACCATCCTTCCCACTAAACTGATCATACAAAAGATCCTCCTGCTTAGCCCCATCTTCAACCCTGCTCATAGCCGCCTAACCATCGGACAATTTAAGGACAATGTAAGGTCAACCCAGTTAATTATAAGCACAAGAATAAATTAGCCAGATTAATTAAATTCATGAAGTTAATCTACTTATCAAGCATGTTTTCTTTTATCATCAAAAATACAAATCCATTATACACTTGTCATTTCATAAACACGTGCAGAGTTTTTATCAAAAGGAGGAACATGTTGAGCCTTGACCCTTCTAAAATCTTACAAACATAAAGATTACAGCATCTCATAAGTTGTAGCAATAGGAACTTCACTCTAGCTGAATATACTTTGAAGGAATTTAGAACATCATATATGTTACCTGCATCATTCGCATATCAAAGCGTCCAACAAACAAAGTTACAGAGACCAGCAGGTCAAACATTGTCTTGAATAAATCAGCAGATGTCCTGCAACTCCAGTAACCAGTGTTCTATTAAGAAGATTGATGAAGCTTTTTTCACTACAGAATACTGGCCCCACAGATGAAAGGGGAGACGTAAGAGGTATAACAAAAGAACGTACCCTGAATACCAAGGAACCATATCCAAGAACTCAGGTTTTGTTTGCTTTTTCTTCAATTTCTCGAACTCTTTGAGTGACAAAGGACGTGAGAGAGCCCATCTGTTAATCATTATAGTTTGAACTTGTGAGAAATCTGAAGAAAATATTATTGATTGTGCATATTTTATTATTACATAGAGAACCCTATTTATAGACACTATAATACAACTCTTTACCAAGTAGGAGACTATAAACAATTCCTATTCCAAGTAGGATTCTGTAAACCTTTCCTTATTCTAACCGAACTGTTAGCAGACAAGAAACTCTAGCAGAATGGTTCTTACAATTCACGCCAAGCAGGCCAAATCAGAATAGTGTCGGGTAATAAAACTAGGGTAAATTACATAAATCACATAGTGTAAAGATGAAATTACTATCTATCCCTACTTTTTTTCTAATTACAATAATCTCTTAAAATTAACCCAATACGGATACATTAATGAAAGCACAGATACATTATTAAAATAAAAATTAACTCAATCCGGATACATTAATGAAAGCGCGGATACATTAATACAAGCACGGATACATTAATACATTAATACGGATACATTATTAAAATAAAAATTAACCCAATCCGGATACATTAATGAAAGCGCGGATACATTAATACAAGCACGGATACATTAATACATTAATACGGATACACTATTAAAATAAGGGATTTTAGTTATTTTTAAAAGATATAGGGACAAATGGAAAATAATATACTTAAAGGTGTGTACTTTAGTAATTTTTCCATAAAACTATGCTCATAATTTACTCTTAAGGGTTGCTTTATATTAAAAGCTTTCTAATTTTGAATAGGATGCTGTGCCAAATCGAACCAAACAGGTACCATTTAAAGCATTAGTCATAATAGCAACCAGAATATGGTTACTTGCTTTTCTATAATGACACTAGTAAATTTGCCATCATAAGAAAAGCATAGAAGCTCTTCATCTTTAATGATTTTCCCGTAAAGACGAATAAGGGGCAAGCAGCTAATGCCATGGTGATGGCAAGCTTAACTCCTTTATCCATTCTGGAATCTGCAGGGTCTCAGCTAAGTAACGAAGTAGACAGATCTCCTAATATCATAAGATCCAGTAAGAATTCTTTTTTTTTTTGGCTGTTTTATAGGTTAATCTAAGAAACTGTTCACTCAAAATTTCTTGCACAGCGACCACATTTTTCACAAATGGGACCCTGTACAGCAAACATCAACATGATGTCTAAAGATCTGTATCTTTAGCAGCAGTTTTGCAGACAAAGACATGACCAAAAAAGGACTTTATTCTGTAAACAAATATTCAAGCTGCTCACCCTGATGACCTCTCCACAACGTAATTTGCAATGTAGAGGCCTATAAAAGTGGCCCACAATGAATATAGCGGAGAAATTTCATTTGATGATTGTGCACATGACCCGTTGCAAGTTAACTGAAAGACAAAAAGTCAGAAAGAAAAAAAAGGCAACAGCAACATAAGATCCTCCTGTATATCAAGTTGGAAATATGAGAAACACAAACTGTGAGATACAATACCTCTCCATAGATGACCCATTTGGACAGGAAGGGGTAATCAATGGCTGACCCAACTGGAGCAAACCAAGATTTGCAGACTTGGTCTTTCAGCTTAGTCATGCCGACGAGTTTTGTAAGCCAAGTGTTCCGCTCTTCCTTGTTCCAAAATGGAAACCAACTAGAATTCCTCCGGCCAAATGTCTTTTCCCTTACTACAGCAAGGTTGCCACAGTGACTATAAAACACACAGCAGGCTATGCTTAAAACCTACAGAGATGATGAAAGAAATAAGTCAAAGGCCTCAATTACTTAATATCATCTTACAAAGAGTTGCAAAAACTTACAGCACAATTTTGCACAATTGTCAGGATCTCAGGCCTCTTTCCTGCCACGCGAGCAACAAGGCCAAGATACCAAAGCCCAAGAAAAATAACATGGAAAACGAGAAGAAACAAAATGGATGAGACAAATAAGGTCAGAAACAAAGACAGGTTCATCCTGAGATCTACTCCCATAGATAAAAAACTGGGAAGATGATAGAGAGCAGCCAAAAGTATCCATGATATATACCTGCAAAAACGCAATCCGCTCATTACCAATGTCATCAATTTATTTAACTAAAAGGATTAGTTATTACGCCAGATATAGAAAGAACATACTTACCAACGACTAAAATTTGAGTAACTTGGTTTGATTGTCTTCCCTATAAATGGAGATGAAAAGAAGTAAAAGAATCCTAGCAAACAGGCATACATTGACCACCACTTGATATTGCTATCTAACTTCTGAATAAGTGTATGCATGTTATCTGATGATATAAAAAATAAGCATCCCACAAACACTGCAATGACCAAATGCCGCGAATGTTCATGTGGATAAGGATAAGAATGAGTTAAGATCGTCCTAACTGTCTCCATTTTTAGAGTTTCAAGCAGACCATTGGACTGCTTATCAGGCCCCATTCAGCAAGCAGAATTAGATCCCCACCACTTTGCTGGATAAAAGTTCTTCCCAATGAATAATTCTACTTCACATGAACCAACTGCAAAGAAGAGAAAATACAGTACATCTTAAAATTTGGCCCCAATAATCATGACTGAGAAATGTACAAGCTTGAAACTGAAAACTATATCAAAAGTACAAGCTCTGCAGGTGCACAATCTTCTAATAGAACCAAATTTAACTACTCAAAATGTAACTAGGAAGGAAACTACTCAATAAAGTACTCCCTCTGTTACAATTCATTTGTCTGGTTTTAACTTGGCATGGAATTTAAGAAAGTAAAAAAAGACTTTTGAATCATGCGGTTAAACTAAACATATGTAAAATTATCAAAATGCTCTTTAATCTTGTAATCTTAAAGATATCACTTGAAAAGTTGAAATTAAAGAGTTTGCTAAAAAAGGAAAGAGACATTTCTATTTAAACGGACTAAAAAGAAACAAGACAAAACAAACTGAAAAGGAGGAGTATTAATTTTGAAATAGTCTCATAGTAGCAGCAACCTATGTTGCTTGGACTCTCAAAAAAAGACTTATGCACCTCCCAATTTGCACTTTGGAGGATCCAACACAAAGAGTATGAACAACATAAGAAAGATTCAAAATTTAGCAAAAAGGGACAATAATTCAATGAAAAACTGATCGATTCTTATACTCAACACAAATCTAGGGGATACTGAAAGAAAAAAAAGAAAACATAATGAATCAATCAAACAATAAATCACCAAAACTGTCAACAACAACTTCATTATTATCTTCAAGAACTGAAAAACAAGAAAAAAATTATTACCTGATTGATGAAAGAGAGCAAAAGGCGAGTATTTGGGTCTGTTTTATATTTAAGGAACAGACATCAGCATATTTAAGAAACCATTTTCTTGTAAGGAATCAGAGCATATTCCTTAATCAAGAAACCCAAAAAACAAAAACCCCACAACCCCTGTCCCTTAAAGGTCCGGTCTTTAGCACTTTTAGGTACAAAGACAGAAGCCAAAAAAACAATAACCCCACAACCCGTCCCTTAAAGGTCCGGTCTTTAACACTTTTAGGTATAAAGACAGAAGCCAAAATGGAAAATTTTCTGATAACTGTAAAATTTTAACGACTGTCGTGTGTATGTTATGTGACCAAAAAAACAAAAAGATTGGTTTGTGATTGGCAACTTGTGCAGCCAAACATCCTATAGATTTTGGTTTGTTTTTTTGCTTTATTTGAGGTTTTTTTTTTTGCTTTTTTTGAGGTTTTTTTTTTCTTTTCAGAGTTGTGCTTTTTCAGACTTTGATGGATCCTAGCACGCCACGTAGGTTAAAAGACCAGTAGGATATAAGACACGTGTTCCCTCTGCTGTATTTTGTTGACTTTCTTTTATTCCGTCGTTTATTTTTACTTATCTATGTTTAACTTGAGACTCTTATAAACCTTAAAAGGAGAGTTTTGTTGGACGGAAAAGATGAGCGAAAGTTGTCATGTCATGAAGTGGGAAATAACCCCTTGTCTCAAATAAGACAACTAAAATAAGACAACTAAATGCACTTCAAGATGCTATTGTGGAACTGAGACACCTTCTCGAGTAAATGATAGATAAATCTAACCTATTTGTTACGAAAAATAATGTTTTGAGCTAAACAAAGCATACCTATGACATGTGATCACCCTTATTAATGATAAGTCATATATTGAGAAAGCTTACCAAATTTAATCGATCCTGAATAAGTAATAGCAAATATGTCAATTCAATTTACTTTGTTTAATACCAAGCAATTGAAATATTATTTTTAAGATTAAAAAAACACGTAAATGTATGTCACCCTCATTTATGTTCCATCATGAAACTCTGACCAAAATAAAATGTTCAATGATGAAACACTAAAATGATCCAAAAATAAGTTCTAAATATACGATGCTTTGCAAGAAAAATATTTTCGTCCGTTCAAACTCAACATATACTCATTAATATGGGTTATGATAAATTGGTTGGGATCTCTCCATCCTTAACCAAAGGTCTGGATTTTAACTCACAAAAATGAAAAAATTATGTTAGCAGCACCACTTCCAAAAATGAACCATGCAATGCGTGAATTCAAATTTTGTCAAACTCGAATACGGATATCAGACCAGAAACAATTACCCCCCCCCCAAGAAAAAAAACTACCTAATTAGATAAATACTAATTAATAATTTCATACCATATTTCAAGTCACATACACCAAGATACATGTATTTTTGCTACCAGATACATTAAAATAAGGAGAGAGCCTAGTGAGATAGGAGAGAGGAGAGCGAGATCTCTAGATACAGGTGAATCACACTAGATACACGTATATGGGATACTAGATACATGGAGAGAGGCGAGTGTGAGAGGACAGTGGCGAGCAAGATATGAGAGAGGCAAGCGAGAGAGTCAGATACACTTTGAATCCACTTGGATACAGTGTATCTAAACAAATTACACCTAATTTTGTCTCCATGTATCCGATATACATGTATCTGGACGTATCTGGATGCGCCAGATAAATGTATTTGAAGTTCGAATTCTGATAAGATTCATAATATTGTATACTAACGTGAATCTAAATAATTAGCTCCTAAAATTCTTTTTGTTAGCTTAAAATTTTGAATGTTAACCAAAGAGGCAAAGACGAATTCAATTTTTTAATTAGTTCCTTTGACTTAAATCTACTAACGTTTGTTATTCCCGTTTTAAATGTATGCAATTACAGCGGCAGACATATTGTAGGCCGTAGCATATAACAACCTGTACGTACCAAACACAATAAACCTAAAGTAGCCATGCACTAAATATTATAGCGATCTTAATAAATACGATATTGAAAGAAAAAGTTCATAAATAGGGCTTAATAGCGTCTCTCATTCTTTTACTTTTTTTCCCATTTGGGGTTGTGATACTCATAATGGGTCCTCGATTAATTTGAATTTGTATTGTATAAAACTCATTTAAAGGAGAGCTCTATACTCAGAGCTCAAATCTGAAATATTTGATTAACGTTCGTTTCAATAGATTGTTTTCCCCCTTCTTATCGGGGATAGATCTAGATGCTATTATTGCTCGAAATTGGTTAAATGGTTCCATTTGAAAAATAGAAGAAACAGAAAAAAAAATTCTTTATTTACTAGATACTAAATATGTTTGGTGACAAATCAATTACATATTTATTTATGCGTTTAACCTACAGGCTACACCTAAATACTTTTAATGACAAATTAAAATTGACTACATCATGTGGAAAATAACTCATGTTTCTTTAATCTATATATGCATATACGTTTACACATGACATGAACGTGAAAGTGATTTAAGAATCCGTTCGTTTGGTCTTTTTATAAGGGTTAAAATTACATTCTTCTTCTTTTTTTCCTAAAACTTGGAATTGGTTTCGAATTTTGATATAAAAATAAGAAAACTTCAAATAGGAGAGATATTTTCAACAATTGATCCCATTTGTTCGCGTTTGGTATCTCTATTATTTGGTGAAATAACTAACTCTATATTTTTTGAATTTAAAATCGTGATAAATTTAATCCGATCCTATTTTATAATAATACTTGAAGTTGATTTAGTTCGAGTACATTTGTAATCTTTTCTGGTTAACCAAACGTTCTGCAAAACAGAAATTTTGGGCCTGTCAAAAAAAAAGAATAAATTTTGGGCCCGGTCCAATTAAAATGTACACATAAAGCCCATTGGTCATTTCAGTCATTGGGCTTATGGAATGAGTCCACTATATAAATTGATTGTTGATTCGCTAAAGGAAAAATTACTAAATTAAACTATTTCCCATATTTTCCTATATCTTTTTAAAATCTCTAAAATCCCTTATTTTAATAATGTATCCGTATTAATGTATCCGCGCTTTCACTAATGTATGAAATCCCTCATTTTAATAATGTATATGTATTGATGTATCCGCGCTTTCACTAATGTATCCGGATTGATGTATTAATGTATCCGAACTTTCACTAATGTATCCGGATTGGGAAATCCCTTATTTTAATAATGTATCTGTATTAATGTATCCGCGCTTTCATTAATGTATCCGGATTGGGTTAATTTTAAGGGATTATTGTAATTAGAAAAAAAGTAGGGATAAATAGTAATTTCATCTTTAAACTATATGATTTATGTAACTTATACTTCGCTAAACATTTGACCCGGTCCATATTTGTCTCGACCCGGGTTACCAAAGTTGCTTTTCTTTTTTTTTTATTTTTTTATTTCACCGAAAGCAAACTCTACCTTTGGAGGAGCATGGGTGTAGTCGAGTAGAATCAGATTGTGCTACTTGTTTGCTCTAATTGAAAATAAATCAATAGGGCCATGTCAGAACGATTGAATATGCGTTAGAAAAGGGGAAAGCCTATACTCGAAAGAGGAAAACCTTCCGTTTGCTTTCCATTACAATATCGAAAACCATAAAAAAAAACTCTGGCCTGATATTTTATTTTAACATGCAAAAGTTGAATTCAAGCCAAATAACCAAGTGCTTTTATGGCTTTATGAGGATTTATTTAATGTAAAAATAACAAAATAAATATAAATAATAAATATTGAACATAATAAATTAGTTTTGATATGATAGAATTTCAAGTCCAAACTCATAAAGTTCAATTTACGTATTCGCCTCGCCTCTAATTGCTAGCTCGAAAGATTGAGAAAAGAGCATCGAATGAAAAATTCTTTCACTTATCTATTAAATCTATCTAAAAGGAAATATTAATTATGTTTAACAAAACTATTAAACTCTAAAACAAAAAAAATCTTCAAACTAAAAGGTAATGAGGACACTAGTAGTAAAGCAGCCATCCAAAGTGCTTCTACATTGGACTATTTGCCTAAAAATTCAACTTAACCTAATTTCCCATCCTTCAATTCAACAAAATCCACCCCCTTCCAAGGAAAAAATAAATAGAAAGAAAGAAAACAAGGCCACTTGAGAATATGTAATCTTAGAACCATTTGACTAAGCGAGTATTGTTGAGATGAATGAGATTCCTTTACTGTCAATCAAAGATTTTGAATCTGAGTCCTGATAATGAAGAAACACCTACAACTTAACAGAGTTGTCTCGATATGATCTATAATCATGTAAACACGCAATATATTAGAGTAAATAGCCTATACTCTATGTACACACGAAATACTTTGCGCAGCAGACTGTTTATTTTGGCTGGCTAGGAGTATTAATTATGCTAGCTAGGAAAGTGCGTATCTTTATCAACAACAAAATTCATGATGGAAACAGAAAAAAGATATGAATGAACTAGTGTCAGATACCTAAAGGAAAAATAGAGAAAAAGTGTCCATTGTTTATGGGATTCAACAGTTGTAATTGGATTTTGTTGTTAAGAGTGTTGGATCAACTTCCCCAACTTTGGGAGCCAACTAGGCAAGATCCATTTCTTTCTTGAAGAATCTTCCTTTAAGTGGAAATATATTAATATTAAAATTATAAATATTCAAACTAATAGGGAATCTTTGGGAAAATATGTGACCCCTTTGTGATCTCCTAGTACCCACTATGAATTTATTCCACTATAGGCAAGTACAACTTGATGCTCCCACTTAAATTTGTTAATAGTGCTTTAATAGTGGAATCAAAATCTAATTTTTTCAAGTTAATAAGAATTAATTTTTGGTGTTACATAATAATCTAGATTAGATATAGATAATTTTACTGAGTTTAAATATTATGTATTGGAACTGTAAATAGAATGAATTGAATTGGCTAAATCCGTCAACATACATTTTCGGGAAGTTTAACCACACGATATCTTAGTGAACGTATTGGAATCCGGAAGGAGAGCCAGACATATTTTGTTTCTAAGAGGTGACCCGAATAAATGAGCTCAACAGTAACCATTGACTCGTTAAGTGAAGTTAAAAAGAAGCTGAACTAAGACTCAATGATTCGCCTATCGGCTAAGAAAAAAGAAATTATTATAATTAGGTCATTTAGAATGTAATTGCATGTAACTTTATTTTATGTGAAAAATCCGCCGTCACTATCATTTGAGTGCGCATTGGGAGCAAATTCGCTCCTATGAATAGCTCACAAATTAAATTACATAAAAATATAAATTAGACAAGTCCAATGTGATGAACATGACTGAGAAGACATTAACAAGGTTCAAGGAATTCGACCTCTAACCACCTTATGGAATATCACCTGCTGCACCAACTCAATCATTATTACGAGTTTTTTTAAAAAAAATTCTATCTAATGAGTTACTATAATATCTTCTGAAAGGGCAAATTATCACATTATAAAAATAACACATTTTAAAGGACTCTTTGACTCGTGGGGTGCATGAACCAAAAGTTGACAAAATGAGCATGCACATGGAAATTTTTTAGTACAAAGTATGGTGGACGTACTATTTATGCAGGCAAAATTTTATATTGGACTTGTACCAGAAATGTCTCAATCAATACTAGTTAGTGGGTTTAGTTTCTAGTATTAGTAAACTCCACATAGAGTCTAAAACTTGCACAACTCGATCAAAATTCAAAACACATTAATATTCGAATCTTTATATAAATAATCAATCAAATTTATTATTTTTATACTTAATATACATAAATTATATATTAATTATAAACGAATTGTACATATATTATGCATTCGTTAACTATTTTTAATTTAAATGGTTAAAAAGACGACAGTTTAATTAATATAATTGTTATATATGGAATAATGGAACATCTTTTCTATCGCATGTGCCAAATGCCTAAATATTCTTCATTCCCACAACTTTGGCATTATTGAAAGTTTCTTCAAAACAAGCAATATGATCTCAATTATTGAATATAGTTACTAATAATAGAAAACTTTTTTTAAATGATCAACACATATATGCACAACATTGTTTCTCTTTAATAAGAGTGTTTATTTGAGGAGGGGGGTGGGTGGTGGTGGTGGTGGTTATTATTGGCTCAAGTTGGACGGTGTGCATGCATAGGGTCAAATAACCTCAAATAAGGTAGCTTGCACATGTAAAATTAGTACATGGGATAACCTATGGTGGAGCTACACTTGTTGGTCGACATCTTTTCGCCTTTAAGATTATTTTTTTTATGTATATATGTTTACTCTATGTTTAGTTCCCTTGCTTTTTTTGTGCATTTATCTTTTATTATAGTTCTTTTCATAAAAATTCTTACTTCGATTTTGACTCAAACCATTAAATACATTTCTTAAAATCTTTCATAAGTTTCTTGGTTTCAATTGGAGAAGAAATTTCATTTTCTTGAGCGCATCTTTCTAGATTATAAGTAATAAATCTTTGTGTGTACACCCTCGATTTGCCAAGAAAAGCGAGTAATTGAGTTATAACTTATCTATGACATGTTATTGACCCATATGTATCTTGTATCAAGAAACTTTGGATGACTATGTTCGTAATCGACCCATTTATTAATTTAACTTATTTTTATCAGGTTTATTAAATCAGCTCATTTTAAAGGCTATTCTTGCAATTTCAACTTTTTAAATTTGGACTCAACCCATTAATTTGCCCCCTTCTATTCATAGGTTGTCTTTTTAATAATTTCCAAAAGCTCTTAAACTATAGCATCTTGCCTCTATATATACCTCGAAGGAGTATCACCTTCAAGAATATTCATACAACATACCCCCAACCCAAGTACAAAAAGAGAATTATCACTACTCTTTGGTTTTCCTTTGGAAATGGCCCAACCAAAAATTTTGTTCACTTGTGCTTTTTTCCTAGCATTAATCTTCTTCACTTATGGGATTTTGTTGAGTGAGGGAAGGGTACTCTTGAAAACAGAAAAGAATAACAACACAATATTTAACCATCATGGAGAAAATAGCCAAAGAAAAGTAGTGAAGAATAACCACTTCAGCAATATTGGTCATGATGATCATAACAATATGCATGGCAATATTAATATTTCAGAAGAAGGAGGTCCTGGCCACAGCCCTGGTGTTGGTCATGGTGGTGGACCCCCAAGATGAATGCAGGGTCAGATGTACCAGCTTTGATCCAAACTTTATATATGTGGCATGATATTCACAAATATGCATAAATATTAAGTTTCAAATTTCTTTATTATCACTTAAGGTTGTTGTCATAAAAATCAGAACCCATAAAGTTCAAGTTCTAAATCTATCACTCGAAAGAATATATAAGCCCCAGCCCATAAATTGATTGATTATGACTTCTATATTGTACTTTAAATTTATTGGATTAGGAAGTTGGATATAGTAGTAGTATATATGTATTCGAAGTTTACTAGTCTTGAGTCGTATAGGGTCCTAAAGGGAGAAACACTTTCTACTGAGATACGTTTTTCCGTCAGACCACACACTCATTGGTAATACTACTAGTATTATTTTCCTTTTTGTGACCTAGTTTAACAAGTTGATATATAAATAGGTCACATATTTCTATTGTGATTTAAATTTATCATTATGTGAACCATGTAATATATAATTTGCATGTATCTTACTTTATTGGTTTGTGAAGCGTTATTTGTCATGTATGTATTTAAGTTTTCGTTTTAATTATCTAAACTTCATGAATATATAAAGCAAAATGGGATAATTTGGAAAATTAATTACGATTTTGCAAATTAATTTGAAATCTTAGTTTGGAAAGACAACGTCCAATTAAATTTAATATCAAAATTTTTGGATATGCTAATTTAGAAATCTAAATTGGAAATTGCCATATCACACTCTTAAAAGGAAAAAAAAATCCTAGAATTTTGTTAAGCATTGTTTACACAAGATATGTTTTTAATTAAGGAAAAAAACCTTGTTAACATTGATTCTTTTAGCTAGTTTATTTTATTTACATAATCATGAATGACAGGGAAATGAAAACCTGAAAATTAGTTCTTTTAAAGTGTTACTACTACTAAAGTGGAGAAGCATATACTTTATTTATTAGTAAAATATTATTTTATATTTATTTTGTAGTCACAGCTTCATTTTTATATTCGAAATTTATCGGGAACAGACCAAAAAAAGATACTTCTTTCGTCCAACAATAGTTGTCCATTACATTAAAAATAGTTGTATAACAATACTTGTCCAATTTAGAAAATCAAGAGATAATTTACCTTTTGTGTCTATTTTACCCTTGCTATTAAATACTACTATTTATCATCTAACACATTTCTCAAAGCATTAAATTTAATAAAGTAAAAAATAATATAGTAATATTACCTTATTATTTATTATTTATTATTTATTATTTATTAAGGGATGTGTCAAGTTAATAATAGTTACATAGAGTAAGTTTTAACTGCGTATCTATCTAATAATATTGGAAAACGATAACAATTAATGGTTGCACAAGACATGGCCTGAAATTCAATGATCAATTTATTACATCGTGCTCATCTTTGTTGGCTCCACCACTAGCTCGAAGTTCCATACTATAGTACATGGTAACTTTACGATAAATGTTCAGCTGAATCGAATATCACGATTATTAATTATTTTTAATAATTTTATTTATAGATATCCAATGCAATGATTTTAAATATGCTTTTGACTAATTAAAAATATCAAATCTAGTACTCTTGAATGATTAAAAAGGCTTCAAATATACTCTCAAGTCTTACATGTCTTTAACTATTATCAACCAAATCAAATTAATTTATTCACAGAAAAATCATTAGTAGACTGTTCACGATAGAATGGGTACGTTTTAGACAAAGAATAATACTCTCTTCCAATTATTTTTTTCGTACTTTCTTTTTTAAAAAAACATCTTTTTTTATATATTTTTTTTAATTTCAACTTTTCAGAAATAATATTTTAATATATTTTAATACCTTTAATTTAAGATTATAGAATTCAAAAAATCATATTTACTTTCTTAAATTTCCTTTTAAATAAAAATCGTACTTTCTTTTTTTAAAAACATCTTTTTTTATATATATTTTTTTAATTTCAACTTTTCAGAAATAATATTTTAATATATTTTAATACCTTTAATTTAAGATTATAGAATTCAAAAAATCATATTTACTTTCTTAAATTTCCTTTTAAATAAAACTCAAATACAAACAATGGAGTAAAATCAGAAGGATAAATTTTATGTTAAAGAATTACCGGTCCTTGATTAGACCTTCGGGTTCGAATCCCCTTGGATACGGAGTCGTCTTTGTTAGGGTTTACCCTCTAATGTGGAATTTCGCAGCGTAAATTCAAATTTAGTCTAGTTCCTATATGATTATCGAACACAAATTATTATTTTTTACCAAATCCAACAATTCTGCTCTCTTCTTCTTTGTTTTTTGGGCTGAGACAATTCTGTTATTTGCTAGTACAATTAATAGCACACAAATACTTTTCTGTCTTACGTCTATCACTGTAAAACCCATCAAATCTAACTTTCACTAAAATCAATATAATAACTGTATGTCTGTAACTGTAAAAAAAACAAAACTAAAAGGTGCAAAAAGACAAATAAAAGACTGTAGCCGACCAAATTTATACGAATTAAGTAAAATTAATTAATCCGTATATATCTAAAAACATTCTTGAAATCAACGGTTGATATTAATAGACCACCGTTTAATCCAACGGCTGAGATTTCATACAAGGCTTCACTGAATCCGTCATCCTCCTCATAAATCTTCTTTTTGCTATCAGATTCACCTATACTTACAACCATATCTATCTCTATATATTTTTCCTTTTTTTATTTTTTTAATTATTATTATTTATATTTATTTATAGCAAGTATAAATAAAAGTTTTTTTTTGTGTGAGAGTTTACTCTAGGGTTTGAGGTAAAGATGCAGAGGAACAATGGTACTGAATCTCAAGACAATAAGCAGCCGCCACCACCGCCGCCGCCGTCGTCACAGGCAGCGACGTCTCCGACGGCGCAACAAGGAGTGAGTGCTGCGGCGGTTGTACCCGTGGTCCCGGCAGTGGCGCAGCAGAAGCAGCAGCCATGGGTGGCGATGCAGTATCCGGCGGCGATGGTAATGCAGCATCCAATGATGCCGGCCCCACATTATCCACCTCACTACATGCCGTATCATCCACAACACCATCACCACCTTATCCACCACCCGCTGCACTCGCCGTCGCCGCATCAACAAGGTGGAGGTGGAGGATCTAATAATAATGAGAATCGAACGATCTGGGTGGGTGACCTTCATAATTGGATGGATGAAGATTATCTACGTAGCTGCTTTGCTTCCACTAATGAGGTATAAGTCTGAACCAGTTTGCACGCATCTTTAACGAAATTAATTTCATGCATATATATATATTTGGTGCTCTGTTTTTTTTAAACACGTGATTTATGTTTTTCCATAAATGTTTTCATGTGATTAATTACAGTAGTCTGGATTTATTTGCTTATATGGATGGTGTAGAATGATGGTAGGTAGCTACTAATTAGCCGCCATCATAAGTAAAGTTTTTATATTTTTTCCTTAAATATACTTTTAGTGACAGGCCTAAAATGGAATGTTGATAATTTGGAGTAGATAGTTTGTAGGATTAGGCAATCCTTTAATTAGGAAATAGATTGAAGATTGTTCAAAGCTTTATATAGTCTTCATTGCATGTTTTCTAGAGAAAATAGTTTGTAAATGGCATGTTATTATTTCCATTGTGAAAGGCAAGGCAATAATTCTATCAGTTTAACTAGTAATTCTGATTTTAGCATATTATTGCTAATTAGTGAAGAGCTCTATCTCTGGAGGGGAGTAGTTTTGGAATTTTTATTAAAAAATATGTTCAAAGATTGAAACTTTAGCTATTGAATCCGAATTTTAAGATGTGTAAAGCTCATGTCAGCCTTAGATTTTCCACGTTGAATGTAGTAACATGCTTTGGGAGTCTTGATGTTTTGGTTAGTATGGATTCATCAGATAATCTACTTGTAAGTTATCTCTGATATAGAGTAACTTCTTCGATAGTCAGTGGGATTGTTTGGGCCTTGTTGGTGTATAATAATCTTAATATTAAATTTCCAAGTTCAGATGTTGATCACTTTGCGCTAGGCAAGTTCAATGAGGAGATAAATAATAGAACAAGTTTTTCTTGGAACATCTATTCTCTCTTCGTTGTTGCCTTTCTGATGTTCAGCAGAGTTTGGATGACAACCATTAAAATTTGCTAATATTATGTAACTGTGATGTTATTGAGAACCTTCTGAGAAAGCACCTCCCTTGGCATTCTTTTGGCACACAAGGCTACTCTGTACTAACAGCACAGTACACATAAATGGTTTTGCCCATGTCAATGGGCATGATAAGTCATGCCACAACCAAGTTGGTGAACATTGAGGCTCTCGAGTGTTCAAATTGAATGACAAGAAAATACTAAGTAATTAGTGACATCATATAGACTCCTGGTAGCTATTTAACATTTATTTACATCAGAAACATAATGAGCAACTCTTGCATGATGATTCAAGCCATTTGAAATTCTCGAATGTGCTTGGAGGTTAAATATTGACCTATTGCCCACCCAAAATTGATTTGTCCGTATGGGAAAAAAGTGAAGTGAAGTCTTTGACCTCATGATTTTCTTGTCAGCTTATATTGCTCTTGTTTGTGCAGGTTGCCTCCATCAAGGTAATTCGCAATAAACAGACTGGTTTCTCTGAAGGGTATGGTTTTGTGGAATTCTTCACACATGCATCTGCAGAGAAAGTTCTGCAGACATATTCTTGCATGACAATGCCTAATGTGGAACAACCTTTCCGTCTGAATTGGGCTACATTCAGTATGGGTGACAAGAGAGCAAACAACGGTTCTGACCTTTCCATCTTTGTAGGAGACTTAGCTGCAGATGTTACTGATACCTTACTGCATGAAACATTCGCCAAAAAATATCCTTCTGTTAAAGCTGCTAAAGTTGTCATCGATGCCAACACTGGTCGTTCTAAAGGATATGGTTTTGTAAGGTTTGGAGATGATAATGAGAGGTCTTCAGCTATGAATGAAATGAACGGTGTGTATTGTTCAAGCAGGCCTATGCGAATTGGTGCCGCCACACCACGGAAATCATCAGGATATCCACAGCAATATTCTTCTCAAGGTAATGAGCGATGTAATTTAGATATTTTTGCTGGCATTAATTGTTGATATTTCTCTCAAGTTTTTTCTATTTCTGCACAAGAAAACGATCAGACCCCTTTAGAAGGAAAGAAAAATGTGTTGCCTTGTTAGTAGTTACACCTTACAGTTCTTTCCATTATAAAATGTGGATAAGGAACTTTATTCTTACAGATTTTCCTTTCATGAATGCTGTGAAGTTGGTGAAAAGTGACAGAGACTGGAAGAAATGAATCTAATTGCAAAATCATTTCTGAGCATATATAGTAAAAAAAAATAGTTCTTTGTTCTTTTTCTAATTTAGTAACTTCAAAAGAGTGTCACATTTTGGTGCCACTGTCATTTCTGCTATTGAGACACATGTGCAAACACCCCCACCCTGTAGTATTAGCATTCTTGTAGAGGAAAATTTATCACTTGTGGACTTGCTGATTAATATGCAGTATCATGGTATTCCCCATTACTCCTGTTTCCTCTTGTTACAGGGTGTTAGAATTTTGTTTTTCCTAATTAGGATTTTCTTTTGTCATATTGTGTACGCATGTTTCTCTGGCTGCTTGCCTTACTTTCATGGCCTTACTTTAATATCTTCATGCCTTGCTTTTGATATTTGTATATTCTTTGAAATGACGACTTGGACTTAAAAGTAACAATTTCATTCTTCGAGTCAACTTTGAAGCATGCATCTTTTCTTACATTCTACATGGTTTAGCTAACAAAATTTAATTCTTGAAGAAGAGGAGGGAAAAGAGAATGAACCCCTTTCTTCCAAGTAGTGAGAAATGGATATATTCAATTACCTTACCTGGTTGTTATGTAGTTGCCTTCTTGAGGTTGTGTTTGTAACTGTCATCTTTCCTTGTAATTGTTTATTTAAGCTGATATTTTCACATCAAACATGATTTTTTTAATTGCAACCGATGTGTACTAGGTTGTGATTAGGCAACCTAAAAGTGTAAGCATGAATGAGATTTGTGGTAACTTGATAAATCATTAAATTGTCTGAATCCATAAAGTAAATTAATGTGCCTCTTTCCTTATTAGCCATTAGGTTTTGTTTCCAATTTCACTTCATTTGCACTTCCCTATAAGTTGCGGGTAGTTAGTTGTTTTTCTTTTGCAGTTTGACAGTATTTATAGTGCTAACATCAAAATGATGGTCCATTAATTTCAAAGCATTACTGTGTGGATGTTGTGGTAGTTGAGTTGACTTTTTTATGTTTTTTAATACTTGCTTCTGAACTGCATATGGTAGGTGGATACTCCAATGGTGGACCAGCTCAAGGATCACAACCTGACGCAGATTCTACAAATACCACAGTTTGTTAACTACTCTATTCTTTTCTCTTACTCTTTTTCTAATTTTTGAGTCCCTTTGGCTAATCGATATCATCATAGATTTTTGTTGGAGGTCTTGACCCCAATGTCAGTGATGAAGATCTTAGACAGCCTTTTGCACAGTATGGTGAAATAGTTTCTGTAAAAATTCCAGTTGGGAAAGGGTGTGGGTTTGTGCAATTCGCAAACAGGTAGCTTGACAATTGTAATTTTTCAAGTCGTTAGGTATCTTATTAGATGGTTAATGTTCAGTAACAAATCTATATAATTTGTATGGCAGGAATGATGCAGAGGAAGCCTTACAGAAGTTGAACGGAACTGCTATTGGCAAGCAAACAGTGCGCCTCTCTTGGGGACGAAACCCAGCAAATAAACAGGTGTTATCTCTTTCTTTCTCCCATCACGCCTTTGTCTCTTTGCCGTTGCTTCTTTGAAGTTTATGTCTTTGAAAACAAAAAAGAATTCCGAACAGGCCAGTGAATTCTTAGGACAAGTCATAAATCTAGTGGATAGCATCTGTCGTGTCTCATAGTTATTCTATTCCAACATTTGCTCGACTTATGGAAACTCCTAGTTATGCTTGTTGGTAGAAGTGGGAATATCTATTTTCAAGCTGCATAAGCTATCGAGGAAGCGTTAGTGTGTTACAATAACATACTTCTGATTTTATGCTGTAAGTTGATCAAAATATCTGCTCCTCTCCCCCCCCCCCCCTCCCCTCCCTTTCTGAGATGGTAATAGCCTATTGATATGTTCTCTATGACAAATTTTAACTTGCTCCAATTAAGCAGTTAGACACCTGGTTCTTTACATGTTCTCCATTTATTTGCATTGCATCAATTTTCTGTCTCCTTTCTGTTGCTTCTTTGAAGACTTATGCTTTTGGAGAAAAACGGAATCTCCCAGACAGGTGGGACTAATGCTTAGAACAGTTATGACCACTGGCTAACATCTGTGTCTGAAAGATTTATAAGGAGGAGCCTGTGTTGTGCCGCGATACCTAATCAAGCACTTGTTGGGAGGGGCAACCGAATCGACAATTCGACATGTCTCAATAGGTTTTCTTGTGTCCGACATTTGCTTGATTATAGAAACTCAGTAATGCTTGTTGGTAGAAGTGGGAGTATCTATTAAAACCCAAAAAAAAAAAGAGCTTCATCAATTGACACAGAGTGAAATGACATTCATATATATAAGCAATTTATATCGAAAAGCCATGGTTGTGAAATAACTATTGGTGGTTGGGACGGTATTGATAAGTTGTTATATGCCATATTCTTCAACATGTCTCTCTCTCTATGCTTGTAGTACTCAATCTCTTCCTGTGGTATTGCAGTTACGATCTGATTTTGGGAACCAGTGGACTGGGCCATACTATGGAGGACATTTCTATGATGGTTACGGGTATGCATTCCCACCACCACATGACCCAGGGATGTATGCTGCTGCCTATGGGGCTTATCCACTGTATGGTACTCACCAGCAACAAGTAAGCTGAAAGTCTGGCGCCGAGTTCCTCTGCTTGAATGGTGAATGTGCTTAATCTATTTGTTTCAAGCTTGGAATGTAGAATTTAATCAAATCCCTCCAAATGAGGAGTGGAACTGAATTTTGACTGGATGTGTTAGTCTGCTAGGGATTCTATTAAACATTTATTTAGAAGTTTGGACTTTAGACATGAAACTTCTTGGATGGAATAAATCATAATCATCCACTGTGGTACATGTTATGTACTTCAGAAAGCAAAATGGTGCTTGCAAAATATTCAAATTTTCTGGATGCAAATCAATTCTCTTGATCTGTTTTTTGCGTTATTTGTAATGGCTGGCCCAAAATACGTAAGATCCAATGCCAGAGGTGCAATGTTATTTGCAACTCGAACGAGCTATCTTCTGCTTTTGTGGAGACTTGGGATCGCCAAGTTTTCTGAATCTTGATTTTGTTTCGTGAATTCTTCTGTTTGAGCCGGAGCTCTCGGGCTTTGGTCTAGTGGTAAGAGTGCATTGGAGATGTGTGGGACCCTACTTCATCTCTTTTTCATCACACGTAGGCTCGGGGTTGAGCCCCTTGCTCAAGTTTTTGGCTGATGAAACCAGTAATGACAGTGTGGTCTATCACCAACTCTAACAAGCAGAGTTGGTTTACGAATTCAGGATTTGGATGATTTTGCTGGTGGTGAATATAGAATTTTAGATTAGATGATTTACGGTAGAAGGGTCAAAAATACCCCCTCAACTTTCACTGAATAGTTAGTTTTACCATCTCTTAATACTATGCGGCTATTTATGCCTCCGTCTTAAGCAAACTTGTCACTCGTACCCTCCTTAGTTGGACGGGAACCCCCAAATTTCTTAAAAACAACCCATTCCCAAATTGAAACCTATGCCCAACCCTCTATTTCTCTTAACCCAAAACAAATCAACCCATTTCCAAACAATTTTGGCATCCCTCTCATAACCCCTCAGAAGGATGATAATGTTCCTCAGAATTCAGTGAGCGTTTTATCCTAAATAAAACCTTTTGATACGAATTTGAACTGTCCAGGGATACAAGACAAAAACCCAAAAAAAAAAACCTTTTTATTGTCACAGAAAAAGGGAACTAAATTAGATCAATATGAAGTGTTTACTTAAAATAAAGACTGTTCAAATTAATACCACACCGATTAGGTATAATATCAATCGCCCAATATTTCAGCAGACTTGACGCACCACTAGTCACCACAATGTGGTATCATGAAATAGCACCCAACATGGGTGTGTTGGCCATGAATTTGGATGTTGTATGCTCACCCACCATGTGTGTGTTAGCATTTCGAAAATTGGCGAATTCTCGGTTGGCACACCCAAAATGCCCATCCACCACGGGTGGGCTAATATTTTTTTATGAAGACGACAATGACTAAATTTGTATTCATGCTGAAAAATTTCTCCTTAAGACCGATAATAACAAGCTTGGCTAGATTTTTACAAAGTTGATGCTTGCATGCTAATTTTATTTTTTGATTTTTCATTTCGTGTCTGATAGTTATATCGGAGTTTGACAAAAATTTGAGTATCTTTCGTGGGGGAGATATAGTTGGTGTTAAATAATTTAAAAGAGGTGTAATATTATTATCTTGCTTTTATTATGGCAAGTATATCAATTCTTTTTCTTCAACCAACTTCACATAATTTCATAACTCAAATTTCATGAATGAGCATGTTGTGAATCAACTCGATTTTGTACGGACCTATATGTTAGAAGTGGTGAATAGGGCTGATTTAGTTGAAATTATTGGGCCGAGTAAATATTGGGAGATTTTATTTGGGATTCAAGCCCAATTATCAATTCGTTAAATAGGACTAGGGGTTAGACAAAAGAGTGGTGCGTATTGTGAAGAAATTGTTTGTTCCTCTCATCTTCTTTCTAGAATCTAAGCTTCTCATCCTCATTTTTATTTCTATCCTTAATTACTTAATATTTCAATATTTTCTATTGTAATTCAATAGTTTAAGTGTTACCCTTGTAATTTGATTATCAGTGATTATATAATACTTGGGTATTTGTGTTTGTTACCGAGCTCTTCTTCTTCTTCTTTCATCTTTCCATAGAAACCTACATTAAAAAAAAGAGAGGAGTAAATAGAAAAAAAAAAGAACTTATCATAAAGTAGATAATAAGCACGAGTATATTGTGGAATCGACCATCGATCAAAACTCATATGGAATGGTAAATATAACTTCATTTTTAATTTACTAGAGTTTTCTAATTTTCCTGAAAATAAAGTTATCTTTAGTAGAGAGCATTTATTCTAAATTAAATTAGATCTTCTGTCGCAAATACGAACTAGCTTATCTCCAAAATGAATACGAGGTGAAAAGCCAAAAATATAAAATACCGCCTATTCACTATAACAAATACCACATCGATCAATTATATATCAATTGCCCAATATTTTATCAGACGTAACGCACTATTAGTCACCACAATGTGGTATCATGAAACAACACCCAACATGGGTGTGTTTGCCATGAATTTGGATATTTGCACACCCACGATGGGTGCGTTTGCATTTCAATTGATTTGGTGTTCAAGAATTGAAGAATTCAGGGTGGCACACTCAAAGTGCCCATCCACCATGGGTGGGTCAAAATTTTTTATCGTATCGAAGGTAGATCGTACTATCTTGTGTCCTGTAATCGTGCCAATTTCTTTTTATTATATTAGAGGCCAACTAAATTTAAATTCGCGTGGAGAATACTATCTTGTGTCCGATTATCGTACATATTATCTTGTGTCTTGTAATCGTACGTGATAAATTTAGATTCGCGTGGAAAATACTATCTTGTGTCCGGTAATCGTACGTGATTCATGGGTGGGTCAGTTTTTTTTTATCATATTGAAGGCCGACTAAATTTAAATTCGCGTGGAGAATACTTTCTTGTGTCCGGTAATCGTACGTGATTCTATGCCGAAGACATGCATGCGAATGCGCTAAGCAGTTCTGTATGGAAGTTGGTGCACCTTATAATTAAGGTGATCATGATGGTGATGAATTCAAGATTTAAATAATTTACTAGTGACGAATTTAAGATTTTTATCACTACATTCCAAACTTGGAGGGCCAAATATGTAATTTTTTTGAAGTTTGAACATTCATATTGAAACTTTTCGTAAAAGAAAAAAATACTAACCATTAAACAAATCCAAACTTAACTTTTGCCTCACTAAAAGAGGAAAAGATGATACTAGAATCACTTTAATTAGAAAAAAAACACTCTTTGTTAATTCATTCCCCCACATTATTGGTAATTACAGTAATTATTTAAATCTGTTGCATCATGGGGCACACACCTAAGATCCTGTTCCTACCAAAGCCACATCCTTATCACAACCGTAGATTTACCGTCTGATTGTCGCTTCATTCAAATGAACGGTTTAGATCAAGGTCTTGTTATCTCCGCAGAACACCTGATCTTTACCGTAAAGTAGAACACATCATTACGTATAATGGTCGGTAGGTCACAGCAGATAACGGGCCCCACTTTTAGGACACGTGTCAGTAGCAGAATTTCTTATCCTTCCAGCTTTGACATCTGTTCTGCTAAAAATTAATTAATACTAATATGAATACTTTAATTAAATTAAAGATTTTGAGATTAGAGAGATTACTTAACTGGTGGAGGTACTGACCAATGACTAATGATTAAAAAGTTACGGTTTAAAATCTACACATTCCACAAAATGTCTTCTCTCGCCTCTTTCTCTCCTCCTCCGTTGACGACGTCGTCGTCTTCCGCCACGCAGCTGCGGCGGAGTTATGTCCGTCGTTCATCCAGAGGTGGCGCGTGTGTTTCACTTTCATCGGTCATCATTTCGTGTTCGACGAAGGAGCCGAAGGTTGTTGTTACCAGAGAACGCGGGAAGAACGGCAAGCTCATCAATGCTCTGGTACTCAATCCGTTATTTGCTGATTCTTCAATTATGAGATTTAATTGAATTTGTACGCTATTATCTCGAAGTTCTAGGGTTTCTGTCGTTGTTTCGTGGTGTCTCAGTGCTAGTGAGTTATGTAAGAGGGACAATTTTGGCGTTTGTTTGTTTTATTGTTGCTACATTGGTATAAAGGAAGTAACACATTAAATGTTTGATCAAATGCTTAAGTTAAACTTTTTAGCTGCTGATCACTTATATTTCTAGGATGATAAAATGATATGATAGATGTGTAACCAGGATTTGAAGTTTATGGATTCTCGATTCTAAACTATTAATCTATACACATATTATTTTAGACAAATATTGAGTTTGAACCAAAATTACTGGGTTCGGCCAAACTTGTAAGCTACACTCTACCTTTGCCCCCATGGATATGGTGGAGAAAGGGAAGAGTGAGCTGCAAATTAGTCTTGAAATCAGGAAGTATTTGGTTTAGCAGCACTGTGAAGGATATTAGGCATGAATTTTGGACACATAGCTTAAAAGAGTGTATTTTGTGGATTTGATTCAACAAAGTCACACAGCAGAATGTAGCGAAGAGCACTATATCATGTTCATGCCTGTTTATGATTCATTTCTTGCATCTTGGATTTTCAACATGGTGTGCTTTGTATGAAGGAAATATTTTTCTGAAAAATTTCCGAGAGTAAGTTATTTTCTGTTGTTTCGTTGCCAGAAATATTTCTCCATTTTTCACCCAAAAGATGAAAATGACATCCATGAAGTGATGTGGAGACTGTTTTCTCTCACAACAATCTCACCTCATAATTTCAGATCTTTTCCAATTAAAAATTACACATTATTGTCATTTTAATACTCAAAAATTTCATGAAAGTGTTATCCTCGACAAAAAGTTTCCCAAAATCTGACTTATTTTTTGGTAAGTGTTTTATGTCAAAGCAAGCACACATGTTCATAATCACTATCTAGCTGGTAATACATTTTTGTTTGCTTTCTACTAGGGGAGAAAAGAAGCAAATGCATGACAGGAATTTCAAATTCTTTTCCTGAATCACGTGGTTCTCCCCATAAGATAGAGAGAAATAAATAAATGAAGTAGAGGAAAGTTACCCATACAAGATATATAAGAAATCACCATGAATGATAACAAACAACTTTTTTAATCGGACCAAATTTCTAACACCAAAGGTCAAGGTGATCTAGACTTGATAAACGTGGGGAAACAACTTTTTATCTTGGATGTCTCTCTAGAAAGTTGTATATTTTGCATCTTCAATAATTATGTTTTCCCTCTTTTTCATGCTTACAGGTCAGACATGGGATTGATTCTCTTGAGCTTCCTCTCATTCAGCACATGCACTTACCTGATCTAGACAGGCTCACTTCTTTATTAAGTGGTAGGTTCTTGCTATTTGTGCTTTGGTTTGGAAATCGTGGTTCATATTTGCTTGCCTGAGACTCAGCGTTGAGCATCTGTATATTTATTTTTATGGCATTTTTCATTTCTCTTCATTGTATGGATTCTAGCTGATTTCTACTAATGCCTAAGATTTGCTTTATCACAAAATACCCTATCTACAGACAATTTGTTTTAAAGGTTAGATTGGTGCTCTATACTAGAATTCTAAACAAAACAGATAGTTGCTCTTTCCTTAAATACAATTTTCCAAGCTTTCAAGGTCAAATGACATTTTTTCTTTTATGAGCACTAATATTTTCTTTGCTTCTTGTTTGTTTGGGGGTGGATACAATACCACCTTTGTGGTCTTCTTTTTTATGTTGGCTTCAAAAGAGAATTATAGACTATGGAGATGACATTTTCTGAACAATAGCATATTATGCATTCAGACACAAATAAAGTGAGGCCATTGCTTTGAGATATTGCTGTAAGCATATATATGCAAACATGCCAAGTACTTCCATTACTTTATTTTTTGTTGCTATTATAAGTATAAATCAAACAGTCATTTCTGTAATACCCAAGGCTATAGCAATTATGTAGTTCATTTGCATTTCCATGCATTATTTTGTTACTGTTGCAATTGCTGAGACAAGTACTAATATCACCATTATTACTCCCTCCTTGCGGAATTCAAACTTTCGATTATAACTTATATGAGCAAACTTTTTATGATTGACCAGTTCTACACCCTTGAAAATCCTCACCAGATTTGGAGAAACTAACAGATTAACTTGTTCTCTGCTGTCTTCAGTGGCGCTAATGCTTTTCCCCATTTCTTCTTGTGATAACAGAGGCCACGTTTGACTGGATTATCATTACTTCACCAGAGGCAGGAAAGGTTTTTCTTGATGCTTGGAAGTAAGTTTAGGTTGAATTTACTAGTAAAGAGGGTTAATCTTTTCTAAAGTTCTTCACCTTATGATTTTAAATAACTAAATTATCTTCTTGACTAGTCCTTAGTACAGTTCCTTTGTTAGTTGAATAGGAGGATCACTATGACTATAGTCTTGATATTATGGATGGCTGGTCTGGAGAATATATCTGTGAAGTTGGCTTTAAAAATATAAAAATGGTGAGAAATTTACATGATCTGATGTTAAATTTAGTCATTTTGTGTTGGACTTGTCAGTAAAACAAGTCATTGCAGTATTTGAAAACGTTGCTGCTTGCTTGTGTTGACAAATTGGGTTTTTTAATTATGTTCTCAAAATGTTTGAGAATCTTATCTACTCGTTGAAGATGTTTTTTTCGACTTCCATAAGTTTGAGAAAGACCAATTGTATTGAGATGCAAACACTTCCTATATAATGTGGTTATTCTCATATTAAGTTTGATTATCCACTGAATTGATGTGTTTATGTGACAAATAGCACCTGCTAAGCATTATGAAGGGAGATTCACACCCAAGAAGCTAGTTATTGAGGTGGGAGAACCCAAAGCTATATAAGTCCCACATCAGCTCCCTATGAAACCGGTGTGGGACTCAAGTCTCATACCTTGCTATAGAATCATAACAAACCACCACGCTCCGCATCCGTTGTCCTCGACGGCTGTGTGTGCTAGACCATTTCTAACCCTGGGGAAACACTACAATATTGGCATCACCATCCAAGGCACGAAGGGCAGTGGGTGACTCTGATACCATTGATACAACCCAGGGAGAACCATGCCCCGAAAGCTAGCAATTTAGGTGGGAGAGCCCAAAGCTATATAAGTCCAACATCAGCTTCCCCATTAAACCAATGTGAGACTCAAGTCCCCTACCTTGCAATAGGATCATAACATATTATCATCAACCCCAGTTCTGGTTGAACCTTCCATCCCATCAACTGTATATTTTTTCCTATATGAAGCATTGAACACGTGTATAAAAGACTCTCAGTTGATTGTCAGCATACACAAAAGGCGAGAGTCATTAGAGTGTTTGTGTACCTATGTTGTCAAATGAAATATTGAACTAAAGATGGTACAATAATTAGCTCCCAAAAATATGAAGTATTACTATATATGTTTTTCATTACTGTTTATTTGTTGAAAGAAGCCTCAAATTCTTCAAGCTGTCTAAATGATCTATATTTACTTTTGCACTCTCTGGTCCCGCATACTTATTCTAATTTATTACTTAGAGCTGCTGGGACCCCATCTGTCAGAGTAGGGGTTGTTGGATCTGGTACAGCCAGCATATTTGATGAAGCTGTTCAGTCTTCAAAGCAGTATCTTGATGTGGCATTTGCACCATCGAAGGGTATTGAGTAAACTTCCCACTTGTTCTTTTGACTTTTAGAAATAGCACAAGGCACACACATGTGCATCGGGGATGATACTTGCATTTGTCATTCATTCAAATACCTTTTTCTCCTTGCAAACTGTTCCGCAGTAAAAAATTGACTGATGTTATGTTTTTGCCTGACTGACTGAAAATTCATTCTAATTGCATTTTCAGCAACTGGCAAGGTTTTAGCTTTAGAGCTTCCGAAGAATGGGAACGACAAGTGCACTGTTCTCTATCCTGCTTCAGCAAAAGCCAGCACTGACATTGGTGTGTGCATATTGCTCCATCTCTTTATGTTTCTGTCTCTCCTCATTCTCCCATCAATCTGATTTCATACAGAAATCTCTTTTTCCATGTATTCTCGTTCTGATTTTTCTGGTTCTGTAGGGATCTATAGTTTCTGTGGAGGTACCTTTTTCTATTGTAAACCATTATTCAGAAAAAAGTTTAAAAAGGAAGAACAAAAGAAACAGACTAACCACAAAAATCACAGCTCATTCCCTTTCATCATGGCCATAATCCGTACTAGAGCCTCATTCATCCGATATCTTGCAGCTGTCTCACCTTGATAGTTCATGTTCAGTATGCAAATTTTCCTCGGAATACAGAAGTATTTTGAGTAGTTCTAAACTGGCATACGGCTCCTTTATTTCAGAGGAAGGACTTTCTGGGCGGGGATTCAAGGTTACTCGGCTGAACACTTACACAACGGTATGATATTTCTTCATTGCCCAATTGGAGAAGAAAATTCATTTTTACTCACACGAGACCAGTGTGATTGCAAATTTGGTAATACACACTTGCCCTGAGAAAGAGGGTCACTTATCATCTTTTCCTAACATATGGTCAAAGTTCAGATAGAGCACCACATCTTGGATCCTTCTCTTGAGATGGAACTTATTAGATTTCATCTTGCTGCGTATAATCTTTTCATTTCTTGCAGTCCCCAGTCAATCACGTTGATCAATATCTTCTTGAAATAGCACTCTCTGCTCCTGTTGTTGCTGTAGCATCTCCTTCTGCCCTCAGGTACAATGTTCCAAATTATTCATTTTTATAGCAAAAGTAGACGGATGACACATTGATATCTAATATTGGCCTAAGCAAGTGCACTAATTCTATAGCTGATGACTGTAATTCCACCACCATGCTAGAAATTATTAGACAGATGTTTCTAGACATAGTTCATTGAGCCAGGGAACAGAATTGTATCCTTATGTTCTTTATCCTTCTACCTTAATTTGTAGAAACTTTATTCTCTTTCTCCTTTCTCATTCCTTTTTCATTCTGCTGGGTTATTTGACAGAGTATGGGCTAATCTTACTGCATCAAGACAGTGGGACAATGCTGTTGCGTGTATTGGGGAGACAACAGCTTCTGCAGCTAAAAAACTTGGGTTCAGAAATATATACTATCCTACAAGTCCTGGTCTTGAAGGGTAACTTGTTGATCTAAGTCTCTTATTCTGTTTTTCTGATTGCAACTTTTCTTCCTTTCTGGTTGTCCCTAATTTATAAGATACTTTAACTCTGTTTTGCAAGAAGAACAGTGCTACTTCCAATACAAAAACTGCTATTTTAGCATCTATGTTTGCCTCATGTAGTTGGTATGATCTCTTTTGCTGTCAAGTAACTATTCACCGTCATATGGCAGGAGTTGGCTGTGAGAAGAGTATAAAGCATCAAATGAAAGACTATACTTCATTCTGGTCCTTGTCTTTATATTTTCTTTCTGTGTTTTTCTTTCTTCAAAAGTCTTATCTAGGGATCTTATATTCTTTGTTTGTCCCTTCTAACCAGTGCAGTTTTCTATCTAAATTATACAATAAACCAGTGAGAATTATCCCAGATACCATTCATAAGACTTAGCTTTCTGCTGCATAGGGTCATCTCTTAGAAACTTTAACTTCCTGTAACCATTCACAATATTATTTGTTCAACCTTTTCAATATTATGGAGATCAATGTTAAATGAGACTCACTTCTTTCAAGAGTTCATCTTCAAAACACTACAGAAGTTCTAAGACACCCATCCTTTTCTATTCTTACCTATTACCACATTTTTCTTGAGTCTTAATAGTGGCTCTATAATATGCCATAGTACTTTATTAAAATGGTAATTACTACTTATGCTTCGATTTTATCATTAACTGGTATTTTTTTGCTTTGGTTATCGTACTGTTTGTTGTTGCTACCGTTTCTTTTCTCCATTTTTTCTATATGGTTGCTTCACTATGGCATTTCCTTTCCTTATTGGTTTCGATATGCTTTATTTGAGTCAAGGGTCTATTGGAAACAGTCTCTCTACCTTCACAAGGTAGGGGGTAAGGCTGCGTGCACACTAACCTCTCAGACCCCACTTGTGGGATTACACTCGGTATATTGTTGGTAATTACTACTACTACTGCCACTACTATTTTGTAAGGTTATATTTTAGTAAGTAGGTTTTAGTGAAGGATAACATTGTATTAAGTAACTTTAAAAGAGACTACTATTCTCCTTGTTTGACTCTCTTTGAGAATATTGTGTATGTTAGATAGAATCAATTACACAGATATTATTGATTTGTAGTTGTCTTTCCTAATTTAGACTAGATGTCTGTATAAACACTCAATTGCTCAGGAGAATAATCAAGCAATACATTCTTAATTTCTTTTTCCATGTATCTCTTTATCACATTCTTGTCTGATGAAGGGCAAGGCACTGCTACTATCTATCCTCTTTTTCTGATGCTCTTGGCAATCCAAACTCCCATCTGACTAGAAGGTTATATGCTGGGTAAATTGGGTGATGTTGTGACTTGGCAAGTACAAGTACAATTCGAATTTTTGTGTTCCTTCTACAACTACACCGAATAAAAATCAGACTAAGTTTGAGCCAAATGTTAGTACTGAAATTATTCCATTGAGAAAGCTCAAGCGTTTAGGAGCTAGGGTTGAGTGGCTTGGTGAATGATCATGCAGAATGTGGTGGATAATCTTTCTTGTCAAGCACCAGATTTCAAGTGTTAGGTTCTTGGTTTTTTCCTAACTGCTAAGTATGAGTACTTGTGATAGGACCCGGTTCTCAATTGGGGCAAAGACCATATGCTGATATGCTCATTGACCCTTGGGAGTATTACCTCTCCTGCTGACTCTTTTAGGGATGTAGTGAGATATCTAGGAGGCAGAGACAATATATTGGTTTCCACTTTTTATGTGTTTGTCAGTTACGCTTAAATTTGATCTATTTGATGCTATGAAGTCACATGATGCAGGTGGGTAAGCAGTGTTCTGGAAGCATTAGAAGTTCACGAGCAAGTCCAAAAGGTCTAAGATTTCTGCAGTATGGCTTCTTCTGGTAAAAAAAGTTTCCCAAGTTCATATTATTCATCACAGGCCATAACACATAAGACAGACATGTTTAAAATGATTGATGTGCATGTCTCTCTAATATAGCTTATATGTTACTTACAGAAATAGCTGCATCTTCACACACTTGGCTAAGAGGACTCTGGTTCCACTCCATTGGCATCTTTGCTATGACAAAACTGATTAAGAGCTTTTCATACTTGCAGCTTCAACGCTGTGAAGTATATTGAGATCTTTGTGGCATTTCTGTGTAGAAGCGTAGAAAGTGTAGGATCTAATTAACACAGCTTATGAGGAGACAGTTTTTGTCGTGCGGAGGTGTTTCCCACTTGTCTAGCCAACATTTCTTGTGAGGTAAGGCTGTCTTCCTAGCATGGGATCTTTCCACGTAATTGTTCCATATGTAGATATATCCCCTTATTTACGCTTTATATTTTCTGTAATATTTATATGGCTTGAAGCCTAATGTCTTCAGAATTGACAAAAGCCGGTCTCCTCCCGGTTCATACTCCTGCACAAATTTCCTCAAAAGAGAAACATGGAGGCTAAATGTATTTATCTAATAATAGCCATATTCCTTATAGTGCAGAATGTGTCGATTTTTGTGTTCTTTTACTTCTAGTACTGAAATCCCATGCTCCATTTGAACTATCTGCATGGAATGTGGTGTCAGCTCATAATTTTTAACTTTTGCAATATAGTAACATCACAGCTCTATGGAGTGAGGGCTAACTCATTCAAACATCTGCAGAGATTACTCTGTTATAGATGCCTGAGTTCTTTTTATGGTTCAGATCCTAAATGATATGGGATTAAAATTGACCAACCCAAATATTCACTTGCTGCATAATGCTTTGAAGTTGTAAATAATTGTTGTTTGCTCCCATTTTTCTGAAGCTACGTACGTTGAGAAATTTGCCTTTGCAAAGATGAAATCATGGCGAGTACCACGCCTATGGGTGTGGCCTAGTGGTAAAAGAAGTGGGTTGAAAACTATGAAGTTTCAGGTTCAAATTCCAACGGAGCACAAAAACGCTAGGTGATTTCTACCTATCTGTCATAACCTTGGTGGACAGAGTTACGTGGTATCTATTGCCGATGATGTTGATAAGAGGTGGCAGGTATTTGTGGCATTAGTCGAGGTTAATTGATACCTATTGTTGCTGGTAGGAGGCAGCAAGGTGCGAAAGTTGGCCGTACACCATGGTTATTATTAAAAAAATAAAAATCATGGCAAGTACTGCACGCTCTAATAAAATTAACAGAAGTGTGTTAATATAATTTATTATCTTTTTGATCTGCATCCCCATGCCAATTTATTCTTTGTAGGATGAAATTCTTCTTGTTTTTTTTATATATAAGCTAGAATTGGGTTACTTTAGTTGTTGGTGGGATGGGAGAGTGTGAGATTTGTTTAGTTCCAAATTGCCCTAATTCCAACCTCACTCGATGTCCCCTATGTCACCCCAACGTTTTGGACATAAAATCTTGTGTATTTAGAAAGTATACTAAAACACTATAACTCATAATTAATAATCCAAAATATTTTTAAGTTGAATTTAAATTATGTGCATTGTATGTGTATAAAATTTACACTATAAGATTAAGTTCATTTACAATAATAGATCAATTTTGATAGCAAGTCTGTGAGCAACCTGAAAATTGAACAGGAACTTGCTACAATGGTTCAACTGATATGAAAATGTAAGCAAATTTTTATATTATTTAAGTACATAACCTAAATCCTTTTAAATAATATTTGGCAAAATCATTGTTAACGAAAGACCTCTTCAGCACTTCAAATAGTGAATATACTCGAATTGTTCTCACTATTGACACTAGAGAAGGTGAAGTCATCTTACTTTCTTGCCACTTTACGATTAGCCTTAAAGCTTTAAGGCGGAAGGAAAAAGCAGTTATCTATGTAATTATGATAAAGCCAATTATCTATATAATTACTATTTTTTTTGGTCGTTCTTCACATAAAATGAAATCGACAGAAATAGGCAAATAGGATTTGATACTTAACTTTCTCTTCAATTATACAGAACTTAAATTATACCTGTGTTTGGAAAATAAAATACGACAAAAAAAACTAAGTTTGGACAACTACTTTTAGTAACGTGGACAATTAATATGAAACAAAGGGAGTAATGTCTAGGAGCTATTCAACTAAAATCTGGTTCAGAACGGACAATATCACTAAACTATTACAATTCAACACTAGAAAATTCTTGAGCCGTCCATTGCATCAAGTACCTAGGAAATATTCATCTAACTTAGGAAGTTTATTATAAACAAAACAAAATAGTGAGTGAATCCAGCAACATTTTGTTTAGAGGTTTCCAAATAAACAAGAACAAAACGATGCCGAAATCATTAATAATATTGGCCGGACACAAAATTTAAAAACCTTAGGCATTTATTTAAATGTGTCAAATGTCAATATAAATATTCATACTTATTATCATCATTTCTCAAACAAATTTAAAATGGTTAAAACATCACATTTCTACTTCTTTTTCCTAACCTTATTAGTTTTATCTAATTTAGTGCATTGTTATATACCTAAAAGCCTAAAACCAATTGGTCATTATTTCAAGCAAAACTTAGAAAAAATCACTACTAATAATCCAGAATTTAATAGTAGTAGCAGTAGTAAATTTGTATCACAAAGGACTTCACCAGTACATTTTGGGACTCAAAATTCACTTAAAGAGAATGATAAAATTGAAAAATTGCCTGGTGAACCAGAAGGTGTAGATTTTAACCAGTATTCAGGATATGTTACAGTTGATCCAATTGCTGGAAGAGCTTTGTTTTATTATTTCGTCGAATCGCCTCAAGATTCTGCTTCTAAGCCCCTTGTCTTATGGCTCAATGGAGGTTAGTTTCTTTTTTTATTTTTTGAAATATCGTGATTTAGTCATGGCGATTACACTGAGTATATTGTTGTTGATCATCTAAAAAGCCATTTTGTTACAAGCAGGACCAGGTTGTTCCTCACTTGGAGGAGGTGCATTTGGTGAACTTGGTCCATTTAGAGTTAACAAAGATGGAACTCTACAAAGGAATCAATTTTCATGGATTTCTGGTAAGTCCCTCAAAGAAGTACAAATCTAAGTCAATGCCTTTTACAACACAAACTAATATTAATGAATATAACATTTTCATTCATCAGAGGCCAGCATAATATTTCTCGAATCCCCTGCTGGCGTTGGATTTTCATATACAAACACAAGTTCTGATTACAATTTTATCGGAGACAGAACAACAGCTCGCGATTCTTACACCTTTCTAGTCAATTGGCTCGAACGATTTCCAGAATATAAAGTTAGTGACTTTTACCTTGTTGGAGAGAGTTACGCGGGACATTACGTCCCTCAACTTGCTCAACTTATACTTCTTCACAACAATTACTCAAACAAGACTACTAGTACTATAAACTTCAAAGGAATTGCTGTAAGTTTTCTCATCTGAAGCGACAAATTATCAAAAAAATTCTATTTAGCTAGTAGCTATGAGCTATTTAGTGACAGATTAATTGTTTGATGGAATTTATATCTCAGATTGGAAATGCCTATGTTGATTTTGAAGCCAACATGAAAGGAACAACAGAGTATTACTGGTGTCATGCACTAATTTCAGAGGAATTATACAACAAAATCATATCAACCTGTAATTTTTCTACTCCATCGTCTGTCTCCAAGAAATGCAACGCGTATTTAGACCAAATCGATGAAGAAATTGGAAATATCTTTATCTACAACGTCTACGCGCCATTGTGCAACAACAGTTCACCTTCAAGTTCTCCAGTAAGTAAATGTTACATCATTTTTAGTCCTCAATGTCTTCAAAAAATTAAAGAAATGTTGAATTAAACTAACTTTTCGCGGTGTTTTTTTCCTTTTTACAAATAGATATCGGATGTTGATCCATGCCTTCCGAATTATATTCAGTCTTACTTTAACATACCAGAAGTTCAGAAGGTGATGCACGCGAACGTTACAAATCTTCATTATCCATGGGAAAGCTGCAAGTATAAAGTTCTTGATTTAGTGAAAAATGAAGTTATTTTTCTTATTGTATACATTTCTAAGCATAATTGTAACACTAATCATTAGTTTTATTTTTATTGAGAACAGTAACACACTTAATCTCAGCTGGAAAGATAGACCATTGAGTGTTTTGCCACTTTTACATCAGTTGATGAAGACAGGATTAAGGATTTGGCTGTATAGGTAAGTATTTCCTCTCAATTTGTGTGGCACCTTTCGGATTTCTAGAGTCAAACAAGTTTTCTGTGGCCACGATTTTTTCATACATGTAATGATTTCACTCTGTCATGTTTGAATTCACAGTCAAAATTGAAAAGTTTGACTCTAGAAATTCGAACTGTGTCGTATAAATTGAGACAGAAGGAGTATACAATTTCAATCATTCCCTAGTTGATCATACATTTTTCAAGATAACATAATGTGGTATGAGAATATATTTTTGCAGTGGTGACATGGATGTTGTAGTGCCAGTGACAGATACAAGATATGCTATAAAGAAGTTAAATTTATCAGTTAAAACATCTTGGTACCCTTGGTATTTACAGGGAGAGGTAAACACTCATCATTAAAAATAATTTATTTTTCTTTGTATTTTTTAAATTTTCAATTATCGCGTTTGTGGGGATCGGAGATTAAAGATAGGGGTCAGGCAGACAGTGAAAGTTCAAATAGCCAATGAAACTACATTTAATGTTCTTTAGAATGAGCTCAAATAGTCACGGATACAAAGTTAGCACTACCCTACTTTTGTCCTGTATCTTACCTTCTTATTGTTATTTGGTAAATAAAACGGTCTAATTAGTCATAGTTTCCTTTCCCCGAAGGGTTGGTTTGCCTTGTTGTCATCCAACTTGAGATCGATCATATAGGCTTTTGCTTTGTTTTTTTGACACCACTCGTCATTAGTGATTCATTCATTTGTTCACTTGTTCAAATATTGACTCTGCTTACGAAAAATTCTACGTATGCCTATGTGCAGGTTGGTGGATATGTAGAGGAGTATGAAAACTTGACATTGGTGACAATAAGAGGAGCAGGCCATTTTGTTCCAACGTATCAACCAAATCGAGCTTTAGCTTTTTTCTCCCATTTTATTAGTGGAAAGCTTCCCCCTAAGAAGTAGCACAATAATGTTTGCATTTTGTCATTTTTGTACTGCTTGTATCATTCATGTAAAGCAGCTTTACAATAGAAGAATATATATTTGCCTGATCTATACAACAACAAACAATATTCTAAAATAGACGTTACTAAAAAAATCACTATTTTTCCATTGAAATTTTATGTTTAGTGATTATTTTCACAGATATTTTGATTAAATCGGTAGGACATAGACACGAACCGACAATCATTTGGGCCTACAATTAGTGAGAGATCACCCAGTTGGCGGCCTGAAATACTTCGACTTGTTGGGCTTTTAAATCACATACAGGCCTATGTTTGTTAGCCCAAGGAAAACAAGAGGGGGTGTTACTTTCCTTTTAGGAAAAATTAGCAAACTAATCAAAATCTCTAACATAATTATTAAAAATATCTACACTTTAAAATAATTATTAAAAATGTCAAATTTTCAATATTTTAGCAAATAAAATATATCCTAATGTAATTATATTTCTTTCCTTTTATTTCTCAAATCATGCCCTTGAATTAATTTTTATCCCACTATCCGGTTAAAAAAAAAAACTCATTGTCCACTTTCCCCTCTTTCTAGGTTTTTACCTCAAATCACTCCTTTCTCTCTTGCGTTTTTCACCATTATTATCCCCTTGCCTTGTCAAGAAAATCACCTATTCGAATTTCCTTCAATTTGTTCAAGAAATCTAACAATTCATTCAAAAAGATCATTCAAAATATTTGTTTGTTTAGTTGCTTAGTAAATTCTCCAATTTTGATTAGGGTTTTATATAAGGAAAACCTCAAAGATTTCTCTCTAATGGCCGACTCTAAGAGGATTACAAGAGGTATCCCACGTAATCATCATTTTTTTAGAGATTTGCCATCTTTTGATCTATGTAAGTGAATACGGATTCGGATTTGATTTGGTGAATAAAAAATAAAAAAAAAGGAACATAGCAGACGAAGAAGAAGAAAGAGAGAGTTAGAGAAGAAGATTGCAAAAATTGCATTCATACTATTCATATTAATTTTTGTTTATCAATTGTTTTTCTTTTACTCAGCATTTGTATTTTTATTAAGAACATTGTATTTCTTTTTTAGTTTGTAGTCATTCTAATAAGTATGCCAAATGGATTTGTATATCTTAAGCATAGATACATCCTATTTTTTTCGTAGTCAATGTATTTTTTTTTTTAGAATATTGTATCCTTCCTCAACAGATTGTATTATTTCCACCCTATATGCTATTTTTTTTCTAGAATCTTGTATCCTTTCTTTAATCGTATTCATGTGTAATGATTAGATTTTATTGGGATACAATCAGTAATATTTTTGTAATGAAAATAAAAGAAAAATATATCTGGCAATCATGTAATACAATTTTGATTAATGGGATACAATTTTTAGTTTTCATTATGAAAGTAAAATACATACATAACTCAATCATGAATACCTTTGTGTTATATGAATGTGAATCTGTATTTATTGATGATTTTGTATTCAATTTTTGTGGAATGCAATGTAGTTATGCGGATAGGGTCATGTATATCTGATCAATTTTGTATTTCACCGATTATATCAAAGTTTCAGTTGGAAATTCCTTCTCCAAAGTTGCTTGTCAATGAAATTTTACCCGTTTGTCAACGAAATTTCATACCCGTTTTTAAAATCTTCTTCCCAAACAAAAAAAACGCAATTTAATCGAATTCACTTCAACAGAGATTGAGTATTATCAATGGAAATTTAAAAATCGATATTGGAAATTTGATGAACAAGGGGGATGGGTGCCTTGTCGTTTATTTTTGAATTTGTAACTAATGAGAATTTTAAGTGATATGTTCTTTTCTAAAAATATTCTCTCCCCTAAATTTCTCCTTTCTATCATTAAATAATTGTATTATTTCAATTAAAAAAATCAGATACATAACAAACTAAAATATTGATATTTTTAATAAATATTAAAAATATGGCTAGGCGATATAAATTTTTTATAATATTAATATAGTTTAGTGATAGTATGTTAGTAAAAAATACAAATTATTAAAAATTAATTAAAGTGCGCGTAAACTTATATGAAAAAAGAAAAAGCGCATGCATAAAGATGGGTGCCCTTGTGATTTCTTTTGAGTACTGTCGCTATAATTAGGCATGGATCCCCACAATACTTTTGTTACCTTTCTTACTTTATTTTAACTTTTTTTTCTTTCAACTTTTTCCTTTTTTTGTTTATATTGGACCACACAACACTATTTAAGATATGTGATCAACATCTAATCTTAATAAGACATGAATTTGAATGGAGTGTTTATCGCAAATATTCTCTATTTTCAAAAGATAGGAATAAAACAATTTACACATTATCTTATTTAAACTTTATTAATAAAATTGCATTGAATATATTTTTTTGTATTTGACAGTGAAATTATTGAAGTGGAAATATTAAATGATGATTCTAAAATGAAAGTGTCAGAACAAGTCAATTCGTACACAAAAATGGTCTCCCAAAAGTTAGTTACCAAATTTCTAATTCTGCAAAATTTGGAAATGTGACCCATAAATCAAATCAATTTCTGACTCTATCTGGAGTACGTACACTTCTCTCTAATCTGAAGGTGAATATATGTTTTGCTTTTTCATTTTATAACTATCAGATTGAAGGTAGCATTTAAAGTTTATAAGTCTGGATATAAAATCTGTAAATATTAGTAATAAAATTTTAAAATAAATATAGAGTTTAAATCAAAATTATTTGATTTGGTCGATAATAGCAGACACTCTCTCTCTGTCTCTGATAACGATGGTGTTTGAGCTGACTTATATGCACCGCCAAGGGAGGAGTCATCTTTAAAGCTAAGGGTTCAATATAATTTATTACTATTTTCAAACTCTACACACCACGACAGCTAATTTGTCAAGTACTTGTTACCTTTCATTTATGCAGATATCAGGTTATTCTATTCGGGAAAAATCACCTAATATTTTTTCCTTTGTTAATTTTAAAACTATGAACACATGGAATGTTTTCCATTTCATTAACCATATCATCATTTCTTTGAATATACATATGTGACTTGTTGCACAATAGTGCCCACAAGCATTTAATCATAGTCATTCACATGTTTCATTTCATAATTGTTGAATGTTGAGACTTCATTTTCCCCATCAGAAAATTATGATTATGTCTAAAAAAACTATCCATATTTTGGATGAGTCTCATTAGATTCCTTAAAATTCTTAGAATAATGTTTTTATTAAATCAAGAATTATATAAACATTATAAAGATTATTAAGATAGCTAAGAGTTGATGTTGATTAAAATAAAGCTACAAGTACCAATAAGGATTGTGGTAGACTCCTAAGTATTCCTCCATCCTTAATCAGAGGTCTTGAGTTCGAGTTCCCTGATTTATAGAATTGCCTTTGTTAGGAAGTGCTTTAACTCCAATGTGAGACTTATTGACGTGAATTCAGATTTAATCAGATTTCAACGTGGATATCCACCAAGGTAAAGCTACAAGTTCCCAAGCTGGATAAAAAGTACATAGCTTTTGATTGTACCACATAAATGAAAAAAAGGTCTAGCTTTTTAGCATGTGGTTGATATTTGACCTTTTATGATGACAACAACAGTGCAATGTCACTGTTCTTTTTTCTTCTAATTTTTTTTTTCTATTTTATGTCCTCTTTCTATATATTATTATAAAGTTAAAAATCTCCAGAAACTCATGAAGATGAAAGGACATTAATTGGGACCTCTAAATATAGTAAGGACCACACTTACCAACTAGTACTACTTATTTTGACTTTCATTACAAGTGACTAGTGTGAGTATGAGCCCTTTTTCCCCATCTCTTGTTTTTTTCTTGAATGTTCTCCTATTTCATCTTGAATTTGCTATAGTTTTTTGTGGTCCCTCCCGTTCATCAGGGTCTGGCACTTGCCTCGACGGTCGGGTATATGTAAGTCGTTGCACGCTTAAGAGCTTCTTTTTTTCTTTCAAGATTAGTTGATTCGGTAGGTGATGAGTTGTTATATACTTTTTAGTGGAATTTGACTTCTATAACTTGATGTCTTAATCTATCAAATACCCTTTGAGAGATCTAAATTAGCTTGCACTTTGACATCGTAACCTGGCTTCCAATTCAGATGGGTGGGGGTACGTACATTTTGCTCAATCTTAACCACTAAGTTGTTTCTATCAATTACTTTAAATTATGTTAAAATTTAATTATTATTAGCACAAAAATCATATTTGACCTATAAACTTGTATTTTTACCATTGCTGACGCTATCAATATCCAGTCCGACATAGTATTATGATTATCCTTATGTTTTCATTGAAAATTTTGTTGATGTTTATGTTAAGATATAATATTAATCCCGCCGTCTTTAAATTCTAGGTCGCTTTTGACCAACACCTTTTATGGGATCTAAGTTAGCTTGCAGTTGATTCCGATTCGTCCTGCATCGCCAATTTGACTTACCACAAATAAATACTTGAATGATTAAAATTACTAAGCTATTTTGATCAAAATCTACACTAAAAAAACTGACCTTTTGATATCACAACTAATTTTAATCTCTTAACTGTGGTATGAGAGATTTTTAATTAGTACATATTATGTTCTTTATTTTTTCTAAATTGGACCAAGGAGAAGTAAAATAACTAAAAAAAAATTTTGTCTAGATAATTTTTTACAATGGTCCAACATCTTTAACTTTTCTTTTCTAATGAATTATACTTTGTTAAAAGGAGAAAAGACGTGGAGGGGCTAAAGGAAAAAAATAAGGCTGATAAAGTAGTGAAATAAAAAAAGAAGCTTTAATGGAAGAGAGGTACAATAATTTTTTATAATGGGAAACTATGATCAACTTTAGTGTGGATATATATGACACACAATCACAAAATAAAATTAGAACAATAATATTACTGATAATACTAAAAACACTAAAGTCCGGTACGTCCCTACCTTGTTTTTTCATTGAAATTATGTAAGATATTTCGATTGAATCAGAAAAAAAATTTCTCATCATTATGTGTTTTCTTTGTAAGCTTGTTCGGTGAAAAATGGATAGAAAAATCATGTTTAATAAAATAAACTTTTTATTAATTTGTAGTGGAAAAAACATATATGTCTAATGATAGTAGAACATCTTTTCATTTTTAATCCACAATTTCGAATTCAAACTCTTAAAGTTTTTTTAAAAATTGATAGAAGGTGTTTCCTTCATTATAGGCCTTTATACGACAGATATTTAAATTAATCTGATCAATAAATATCAATTTCCAAAAAGTTATTAAAAAGAAATTTCACCTATGGGTCTTGAAGAAAAAAAAAAGCTTTTATGATTTTTTAAAATTATTTCTCACATTTATACCATATAAATCTGAATCAACTAGATAATATCAAAAATCAAAATAGTATTTAAAAGAAATCTCACCTTTAGTTCTTGAAGGAAAAAGATATTATGGTATTTTTTTTTTTATTTGTCATCTCAATTTGTTGTCAACTTACAAATTGGTTTTTGTAAGGTTGTTTGCTCGAATTGTTAAATTAAGAGCACAGTTCCAAACTATGAAATTATGTTGATAATGTTGGTTGGTTTAGCAGAAATTGTATGCCTCCAATTATAGCTAAACCATGGTATGAGAACAAAACTCCCAAATAAAATTTTGTATGAGATTAATTTGTTTAACATGTAGCAACACATGTATGCGTCAAGCCAACTAGGTTTCCCCATCATAATTGGTTCAGGGTCAGGAACCAAGTAATTTTCATCTAAAGTTTGAATGTGTGATATCTGATTTAATTGCTCCACCACGCACAAAGATGGATCCCCAAATGAGGTTGGGGTGAATGTTAGATTTTCTAACATTAGGGGGAGAGATGATTGACAGCTGAAAATTATGAGATGAATTATCTAGATCCTCGTTAAAAAAAAGTGAACTTGAAGTTCAAAAGATAATTCATTTGCATAATGATGCAAAATAATTGCCAGATGAATTTGCTGACCATATGTTATAATTCAGCTGTAAATGCTCCAATGAGAAGTCCTTGAAGGACAGAGTCTATGGTACGCCTGAAGCGTGATAGACCAATCGATTCCAAATGAAAAATTCCTTGAGGTAGGATAGGAGCAAATGATCAAGATGGTCATGATAATGAGGCAAGTGCTTTAAAGAAGCACGATGACATAACACTTCATAAAACTCTGGCAAAGGTTCAAGTACCTGAAATGATGAATATGAAGAGATCTCGATAAGTTATGTCGTATTGGAATCGAGTCAAAAGACCGTCGACGGTATCTTTGATATGAAGTAGCGCTTAATACTACAGATGATGACGAGGATCTTGAATTCAAAACTGTCATATTGTGTGGACAGATAAATAATTGGCCAAATGAAATGCACAATTCAAGTATATTATATTTCACTTAGAAAAGTGATGTTTTTTTACTTATAGTCCATGGATCAATATATAATGTCAGTGGGGTACAAATGAATTATTGTGCGAAAGTATAATAGTAAGATATAAAGTACGGTGTGTGCCTCGGGGCATAAAATGTTTTCACAAAAATCCTGACATTATTAAATGGAGATATGCTCTTCTGTGGTGGATGCAATGAAGCTTGTTCCAGTCTAGCAATAGATGAAATGCTTGAATATGTGTAATGAATGGTTGTCATGTCTAGCTAGACGATGAAGGTTATATGAAAATCCTTGAAGGATTTAAAAAGTCTTAAAGTAATTCCATTGAGTACCCCAATGGTTATGAGATTGTTTAACATAAAGAAAGATCAATTTCGATCTCATGAAAATAATTGAAAAATATCATTTATTAGTGCAATTGGTGCACATACAGATTGTTGATTATGCAGATGTCGGGAACTGTATGATTTTTCTTTGAAAAAATATATTACAGCCACCATGTATGAAGATAATGCTGCATGTATAGCTCGATTGAAGGAAGAATACATCAAAGGAGACTGAACAAAGTACTTTTTATCAAAGTTTTTCTTCACATATGATCTTCAACAAAATTGTGAGATAGAAGTTCAACAGATCTGTTCAAGTGATGATCTTGTAGATTTATTTATTAAGGCGTTGCCAATATCAACATTTGAGAAGTTGAGATATGAGATTGAAATGCATCATCTCTGAGATATCAATTAAAGTTTTCATCAGGGGGAGTGAAATATGCGTTGTACTCTTTTCCTTAACCCTGGTTTTGTCCCAATTGGGTTTTCCTGGTAAGGTTTTTAATGAGGCAGCACTCAAGGCATATAATGAGATGTGTGTACTCTTTTTTCTTCACTAGGCTTTTTTCCATTGGATATTTCCTAGTAAGGTTTTAACGAGACACATTATCTATGGATATCCAAGGGAGAGTGTTATAAATTAATTGAATGAGTCGATTGTCCATTGAGTTAATACATGAACTACCTGTTCATATTCCCTAGGTTCTATGAACCTTTTTGGATAAGAATGTATCTATTTATTATGACACTTAATATGATGTCTTTTGGAGTGATTTCTCAACCTATAAATAGGGTTGTTCATTCATCATTGTATATACAACATGAGACATGAAGACATTTGAATAAGATGATCTCTACATTCTACTTCTCATATCTCTTGTATTTATTTATTGTAGTATATTACTTATATTTTACAACAAAAACAATTATATTACTGATAATACTAAAAACACTAAAGTCCGGTACGTCCCCACCTTGTTTTTTCATTGAAATTATATAAGATATTTTGATTGAATCAGAAAAAAAAATTTCATCATCATGTGTTTTCTTAGTAAGCTTGTTAGGTGAAAAATGAATAGAAAAATCATGTTTAATAGCATACATTTTTTATTAATTTGCAGTGGAAAAAACATATATTTCTAATAATAGTAGAACATCTTTCCATTTTTAATCCACAATTTCGAATTCAAATTCTTAAAGTTAATTTTTTTAAAAATTGATAGAAGGTGTTTCCTTCATTAATAGGCCTTTATAGGACAAATATTTAAATTAATCTGATCAATAAATATCAATTTCCAAAAAGTTATTAAAACGAAATTTCACCTATGGATCTTGAAGAAAAAAAAGAAGCTTTTATGATTTTTATAAAAATTATTTCTCACCTTTATACCATATAAATCTGAATCAATTAGATCAATAAATATCAAAAATCAAAATAATATTTAAAAGAAATCTCACCTTTAGTTCTTGAAGGAAAAAGATATTATGGTAATTTTTTTATTTGTCCTCTCATGTTTGATATCCATATCAAAATCTTGATTGTACTTGAATATTTATTTCGCAAAGTTCTATATAAGTGAGTAACGTTACCAAGATTTAAATCCGAGACCTTTTTAACTATTGCAACAGTAGCTCCTATGACATTTCAAGAAAAAGGATAGTGGACAGCGATTCATTATTTACCAAACAAATGGTGGGGTGCAATATATTGTATGGTCCTTTTGTGGGAATCTGAACCTCTAACAACAGTGTCATTATATTTATTATTTATCCGTATGTCTATGAAATCATAAAATTTGTTCTTAAGATCATATACTATATACTATTAAATTCTTAAATCAGAAATATAGTACCTTATGATGACATTTAGGTGAAATGTCAATTTAGACAACTATTCTATAATTAATAATCAGTGCATGAAGACGAATTTATCATTCTGTTAATTGTACCTTTTCTTTAAAAGATGTTATCGGTGAGCCTACAATTCTAGGACAACTTAATTAAATACAATACTTCTTTCTAATAGAAATAAAAATAAAATCTCTAGTAGTACGACGTTGTATTGTAGTGAATTTAAGAAAGACCTTTACCCGGTATCCTTTCCTCTTATCAGACAGTTATTTCGAGCTTATTAAACATTTATTTTTTTATTGTTTTTTAATTATCGAAATTATTTCAATTGTGCCCCCATTGCTATTACAACACCCTCTGATGAGTGTTCTGAAAGTATAATGCTGAGTCACTCAAAAATAAAATCAATAGCTTATCTCACGTTTCAGGAACTCTCCTGAGCTAAAGTTAAGACTGCTTAACACTCTAATTCTTTCGAGCGAATTAAATTACTTCGACTCGGGGCCTTTTATATTTTAGGGTGTTTATTGTCTTTTTCCTTAATTTTTCTTTTGGCTGCAATGAGTTGTGTTTTGCCAACTGGTATAATTGGATTTGTTGAAATAGTGGGAGCTGTGTTTAGGAATTAGATTGAGACATAAATGAAATGAAAATCTTGTAAAAGGAGGACATTTAATACCTTTTTGTGTGAAAAAGGAGCTAGGTCAGTCTACTTAATAAAGCCTATGCGGCAAGAATTTAAATTAATCATATTAAAAATTTTCAAATATCAAATGATTAAATTCATAGCGTTGTCTAACGCGTAATTCCTAATTCATTGTACCAAAAAAAAAAATCCCTAATTCAAAATATTGACAAGAATAAAGATTTATATGTAATTTAAACTTCCAAAAAATAATTTTGAATTTTGAATTTTGAATATATGTGTGTGTGTGTGTTATATGTTTGAAGTTGGTTTTGAAGTGACGAAATTTACAAATTTTTATGCACTCCCCCACCCCCACCTACCCCCACCCACCCACGCACCACACACACACACTCAGAGCCATACAAAAGAATAAGTACTAATAAAACATGCTAGCTGGTCATATTGCTCATCAATCAGCTGTCTTTAGGTTTATCTTGTGGGATTAATGATATAGCATCCAATCAAACTAATTAAGACAGTAACATGTGTTGTTACTCTATAAATCATTATTTGTTTGTGACTATTTAACAACCTATTGAAAAAGATGAGATCAAGATTCATCTACAATCATACATTATTATTGTTCATTAGTAATCTAATCTTAATCAACTTGTTTTAATTATATCTTTCCTTAGTCAAATTATTAGTCATGAGTTGACAAACCAAGTACTTATAACACCCAAAAAAAAAGATTACTGTATAGCTGTTTGATCATGGTCTGTTTCCTAATACAAAAACATATGTTGGTGCACTACTTATGAATTTAATAGAGGGCGGGCTGACAAGGGATTGATGAGTTTTTAGGTTGTCAAGCTTCTGAAAAAAATATGTATAATAAGTGAATTTTCACGTTGTAAATGAGAAAATAAAAGTGAAGAATTTTATAAGATATAATAGAAAATTTACAAGGTACATACACTTTTGAACTCGATAATAACTTAGTTGAAGAGACAAGTCTGTGAAGCCCGTTGGGCCAAAATGGATAATACGTATCATAGGTTTAACACTTGAACTACTACAAAATAAAATATTAAATTTGTCGAGTTCCTATGAGCTACAGAATCTAATTCTTAAAGAAGTGATTAATAATTAGTACATTTTAAGAAGTGAACACTAAAATATTGGAGATTAAATTTGTTTGTATTGGAGTAGACATAATTTATTTTCTCCCATAATACACAAAAGAGTATCCATATTCATCAATGTCTGCTAGTGCGTGACTATAACATTTTTCTATTTTGGTCAAACATCAGATTTGTCATATACGAATATTATTAATTAGGAGTAAAATAAATGTTTAATATAAATATAGTTTCATGTCTCTCCGTTTAAAAATAATTAGTAATCAATGAAGGTTCCTGTACCCCAAGTGTCTTTATAATTCTTGTATGCATCTTGTATAAATTAATTATGAATCTGGTCCCCAAAGTTTTGAGATCTAAGATAAAATAGGAATAGGAAAATAGAACATTATATAGAAACAATTTGATTGATTTGAAAATCGAGTCAAATTGTGATATATTGATACATCATAATTAATTGCTCTGTGTACTATAATCAACAAGATCGATTATAAGTACAACAAGATCTCATGCATTAAAATCCTCTTTGTGGGGTTAAGGTAACAATTTCAGACACAAGAACAAATTTCATGAGTTTAAATTTATCCTTAACTTAAAGTTATTTTTTATCTATATGAATTTTTTTCTTTCATTATGCTTTATCTTTAGCTCAGTCTGTATTGATATCAAACGTTTGAAGGTCTTTTGAAATTACTTCCTTTCATGTAATTTTATGTATACCCTATCATCCTCTTTTAATACCTTTACTTACCATACATAATTTCACACGTACAAATGAATATGGCCATTTCTACTCTTATCCAATCTAATACAAATGGAATCTCCACAATACTCATTTTGTAACTATACTGATCTTTTAACAGTTTAACATTCACTATCATACAATATAATCAATCTTATAATCGTCACTTGTACAAGTTAAACCATTTTTTTTAAATTTTAAAAAAGAGACAACATTTTAGACAGCCGCTTAAGCAAGGTTAATTTATTGGGAGTAGTTTTAATTTTAATTAAAAAATGTACTTTTGTCCCCCAAAAACTTAGCGTGCACGGAGACGATGATGTTTTCCCTCGTAGATTTTTATTACTAGAAAAAACATATATAGGTGTTACTGTCATCTTTATTAATATTTAATCTTCTTGAATTATAATTCTACATCAATATACATTATACTAATTAATTCTCCTAATTACGTACGCCAACAAAATCAGATACAAATAATAAAATTTCTCTTACATAAAAGTCATAATTTATTGTTCATAGTGAATAATCGGTTCATTAATATATCTTTCTCTATAAAAAAAATTGTGAAATTCATTTAACATTTCTTTTCACTGTCTTATTTCGAACAAAAGGAATAAATTAAGATCGAATTCACCAGCAAGAAATTTTCTTATATATATACATAATATATATCTCCTTGTCTTTTATCCATAAAAAATGCCCTAATTATCCAATTAATCAACAATAATACTAAAGTAGAAAGCTTAATGAAATATTACTATTTAATTAGTGGTTTAATTTGGAGTAAGTCACGTGCTGAGAGCGTGCTATGTCCATATATCACTTCTCAGTCTGTCACCACCCCTAATAATGTTACCCACCTCTCCATGTGTATTTATCATGATAACCTTCTTTTATTTCTATTAAATTATTAATAATAATTATTCCTTTTTGATGATATAATAATTAGCAGAATGAGAGTAATTAAGAAACTTTATAAAATAACCTCTACTATAACACAAAATATAAAATTACCTTTCCAAATATTAGATTTACTAATGATCTTTTCGAGGGTTTGTCAGAAACAGTCTCAAAAATTAAAAATAAGTTTGTGTTATTGCGTACACCCTACTTATAAAAGTAGAATTAGAATAGATATGTAATTGTAAATTTGCTAATGGCCTTCGATGACATTTGACACCTTGGTAATGAGGTGATCCTTTGTTAGCTCAAATAAGAGATAATTAATTATAATCAATAATTCAAAATTAATGTGAATTAGTTCCTGATAAATAAAGTAATTGGCCTATTACAACAAATTAATATAACATTTTTATTTTAGTTTTTGCTCAGTGTACGTAAATTAAATGAAATTTTCAAATATGGTACCACCTAATTAGTAAAATTCATCTTCATTTTCTAGTGAGATGAAATTGAGTATCAAATAATTATGGATATGTTTTATGAGTGGATTAATTGACAAAGCATAACTTTTCATCACAAGCTTTTAATTGGGGTTCTTAACTTGATTAGCTAAATGTATAAAGCTTTTTAAATTTAATAATCAAACTTTTAAGAGACCAAATCATGAATTAATTGACCTTCTAATTTTGGTTCTTGATCATCAATATGTGATTTGAACATGAACATATTTCCTTTTTTTTTTATATTTTTTAAAAAGGTATAAAAAGAATGAGTGAAATCCAAGTATTGAAAAAGGCTTTTACTCCCATTTATTTGGTTGGCTTATAAATCCCTTTCAAAGTTTAAAGCACTTTAATAGACAGCCATGTGATTTTATCAGCCTTTTCCATTCTTCTCTTTTTTCAGATGGTATCTGATAATTTTATTGGTCTCTAATTAATTTAAATTCATGTCATGTAAGGTTGATGATTTGTTTTCTTATTTCGGGCTCTAATTCGAATCAACTAATTCAAATTCGTGTCATGTATCTTATTCAGGGCTCTAACTCAAAATTTTGATTAAGAGTGAAGAGATCTTATCCGTCCCACAGTCTTATCAGATAGCATTATTTTCTTTTTAAAAAACCTTTTGGTGAGGTTGAGAGCACAAATAAAAAAAGAGGAAAAAAAATTATATTTTGAATGTGAGATAATAGTTTTATCCGTGAGATACGATTTAAATACGTGACGATCTTTTCAAAAAAAATGAATTTTCATTTATGGCCACATTCTTCATATTTTAAAATTCTCTATGATATTAATTTCTGGTTCAGAAAAAGAAGTATACTGTAGTTTGTCTAAAATATACTGACCTCTGACAATTAGATGACAATTAAAATTAATAACAAATTGTAAAAGCATCCCTATTATTTATTTATTTATTTGAAAATGAGAGAGTAAAGTATTATGCACATTCAACAAACCAAATTATTCTTTTCTATAACTTTTGTAGGTGAAATTCGTTAATCCGATTAACTTTAAAAAATTCATGTCACGTATGATTTATACAGAGGCTGCATCATATCAAGAGTTCCCTTATTTCCATAATTCAAATTCGAGATCTTCCGTTAAAAAGAGAGGGATTCATTTATCCTACCACACTTTGTAGTGATAAGTTATGTTACAAATTGACTGTTAACTAATTAGTTACTCGTATCACTCAGGGATATAACCAAATGGATGAGAACTCCCTACTCTTAATCATAGACTTAGGCTCGAGCCTTGATAACAAAAAAAATATATGAATCCTATAAAACGTGAATTTAATTAGTTAGGTACATCATTCGTGAATTTTAAATATGAGATAGTTAAATAAAAAAAATTAAGTTATCACCAATTATACTCTTTTCTCTAGATACTTTACCTTCTCTTACTCCAAAAGTCAAGAATATAACTGAGTTTTTGCATTTCTACCCAATCAAAACATCATAAGTGGTAGAAAACTCCATGGACATACTAACATTTATGGAAATTTGTTTGCAAATAATGAAGGGAAGATATTTACAAAATTCATGATGAGTTTGGAACTTAAAATTGACACTTCTCAAAATGAAGAAATAAACAAAGAAAAAGAGAAAAAAATAGATAAATTTGATGGGCTTTAATGTTAGTAACCAAAAAAAGAAAAGCAAAGTTCCTAAAGTAAATCAAAGGGGTCACTCCTTAAGATGAAAAAGGGTAATAGCACACAAAGATTGCGACACAATGATAAGTATATCACTATTTTTAATTAGAAATTTCGAATTCAAACCTTAAGTATAAAATTATCTTTGATAGAAAATGTTTTAGCTTTAAAGTGAGATTTCTCGTCTCGAATTCAAATTAATCGGATCCCAATACATATATCAAACATGGAGTGAAAAATTAAATAATGAAAAAGGTATTGGCGCACGTTAATTCATGATGATACAGAAAGATGGGTTGTCTGGTAGAGTACGGCACTATGATGCACTTATTAGATGCGCATTTTAGCTTGCTTTTTCACAAAGCAAACTAATTTACCTCAGGGGCTGAGGAGGATCCTAGGTTCACGTGAACCCATTCTCCCCTCATTAAATCATATATAATAATATTATATTTTTAAAAATATATTTAAATATAGATGTATAAATCCACATTCGAAATATATATATACTTTAAATTCATATTTTTATAATAATACACCTATCATTCCAAAATTCTTGATATGCCTCTGATTTACCTTTCAATGATCTTCACTCTTTCTCCACGAAACATATCATATAATAAAAGTTAAAACCAATTTAGATATTTTAATTAATGAATACGCAATATGGTTGCATTAAATAATTAATTTTCGTGATAAAAGAGTGTTAAACTTAACATAAATATATACTTTTAAAATTTATTTATACGAAATCCTTAACTCAATTTTAGAAAATTTATCCAATTAGGTGAGTAGTACTCAAATTAAATAAAGAGATAACAATTCATTCCCTCAACCAATGCAAGACAAGTATAATACCTCCTCACATACTCGGACTTGAAACTGTAACATGAATAACATAACATAAAGATCCACATTAATTAAACTAAAATTTCGATGCATCTGAGTATCTAACTCTCATTTTGAACTCAACAATTGAATTCAATGAATAAATCCTGAATTGTGTCAAAACTAAAGATGGATATAGTATATTTGTTACGATTTCAATTGAATTCAATATTTTTTATACACACTATATATTTTTACGTAAAACTACAAAAAAAATACAATAAATATAAAATTTGAATTTGAACCCATAATTCCAAAGTTCAATTAGTCAAATTGTAAAATTCTGAAGATAAAACTCATTAAATTTAAATTCTGTATCCGTTTCTAAATCCACGAGATAATATTTAACCACATGAGTTCATTCCCCATCCCCTACTTAACCACAGAGGGAATGTAAGCAATAAATATACACTCTTTATTAACACAACACAAGTAGAACAAAATTCACTTCCTGTCCCTCCTTCACCCCCACTCCCCACGCCCACCCCTACTCCATCTCACTCTCTATGTGTGCATATATATATATGAAACAATACATTATATATATATATTATATATACATATGCAGGTCCTATTGTATCTAATAATGTTTGTTCTTGAGAAATGGTGAGTACGGATTATTACAGAAGATGAAATGGTGGGTTGGTGCTATTGACTTCACGCGGATCAAGAAAATGCTAGGATCCAACTCAACATTTTTTTGTCCTTTTTAGCCTATTGGGTCTTCAATTAGAACTCTTTCTTGGATTCAATTTTTTAAAATTTTCACCATAGTTTCCCGCTTGTTCTGCATCTGCTCTGCTGCAATGAATTCATTCCTCTGAGGCTCTTATTCTCTCTGTTTTGTGTTTTTTCCTTCTTGGGAGTGAAAAAAGAAAGTTAAAAAGATGAATGCTAGAGTTAGAACCAGTCTGCAATCTATGAAAACTCCATCAAAGAATGTAAAGGTGAGTTTTTTACCGAAATATTGAGTAGAAAATTTCTGGGTGCTGATTTGTTTTTGTTTATCTTCTGGAAATTACCCAGAAAATTGTTTCTTGAACACTGAAATATTTGTAGTTTAAGTGAAAAAAATTGAATCTTTATTATCTTGTTGTAGTTTAGATGAGATTTGGGTTTGTGATTTGTGTTTTTACAGAATTATTAAATATGAAAAAAAAAAGTGTGAGTTTTGATTTGATCCTTATCCACATCAGTTACATATTGTTGTTTGCTTTTTCCTCCTTTTTATCTGGATGTTTGTGCTTTATGCCTTTTCCGTTACATCTATAGTTCCTTTTTTGTGGAGGCTGAATTTGTTTTCTTGTTTGAAGGAGAAAGTGGAAATGCAAGGAAACAGGAAAATGGGTACTGAGAAAACACCGATAAATAGACGAAAAGCAATCAGGGAGAGAAAGATGGCATTGTTACAAGATGTAAACACATTTGATTCTTGAATTGTTTAGTTTTGCAGTGAATCTGTAATTAGTGTTTAACTTTTTATTGTTATGTGTAAATTGTAGGTTGATAAGCTAAAGAAGAAACTGAGACATGAGGAAAATGTCCATAGAGCTCTTGAAAGGGCGTTTACTCGACCTCTCGGTGCTCTTCCTCGTCTTCCTCCTTATCTTCCTCCAAATGTTAGTATTACTTGTTCTTCAATGATGTTGTTGCAATGTATAATTTAGAGTAACACTAACTTGAATGCAATTGATGTTGTCATGAAGTTTGAAGATGAGATTTTTTTTGTTTCCACTTTGGGAATTGCAATTCTAAGTGTAATTATGTAATTGGAAATTCATAGACACTGGAGCTACTTGCTGAAGTGGCTGTTTTGGAGGAGGAGGTCATTAGGCTCGAAGAGAAAGTTGTGCATTTCAGGCAAGGATTGTATCATGAAGCCGTGTATATTTCGTCCTCCAAGAGGAATATGGATAATGTGAGTGATACTGTTGAGCAAAATCAAGTAAAGAGTCCGAAGCAGAAGCAAACGAAGCTATCGCCTCAACTGGAATCGAATTCAGCTTCATTCTCGGGAAGACATTTGCCTTCTCTGTCTGGTAATCTCTTGGTACTGGAATTCATCATTGTTTCAATTTTGAAACGTAAAATGATATTCATGTTTGTCAAGGTAATGGAGTAAGAGAGTGAGTTTATCCTTATAAAATTCATATTTTTTCAGATGACAGCTGCTTAAAAGAGAATCACTCATTGTCTTCCACGAAAAGTAAGCATCGATCAGTAAATGCGAAAGTGAAAACTGTCAGAACACCTGTTAAGAAGCTTCCTACTGAGAACAGATTAGCAGAGAAGCGCTTAGATCCTCAGAAATTGCAGGTTGATAATGCGGCGACCTTCATTTTTTCCAAAATAAGAATTTTGTGCAGCATAACGGATATACAATTTTTACGATTTGCAGCTGGAGGATCAAGTAATGTACCACGGGAGTCTGGAAGAGAGAATTTTTGCTACTCAAGATAGAAAACCGTCATCAGATGAAAGTCCAAACACAATCTCGGAAAATATTTTGAAATGCTTGTCGAATATTTTCCTCAGAATGAGCTCTAGGAAGGGCAGGACTACAGCAGATACATTGCCTTCATTGACAGGATATAATTCATGTGAGAATATTGAGAAGAAAGAGTTTGGAGATCCTTATGGAATATGTTCAAAGTTTGAAAGGAGAGATATCGGTCCATATAAGCATTTGTATGCAATTGAAGCTTCTTCTGTCAATCCAAATCGAACAACAATCTCCGTTTTCCTAGTTCGTCGACTGAAGTAAGTCGGTAAATATATAGCTTAGTGAGATTATATAATCTTTCAGGATATTCTATTGGGATGTTTTCTCACATACATTAGTCCTCTTTTCAGACTTCTGCTTGAGAAACTTGCGTCCGCGAACTTACAGGGCCTTAGCCACCAAGAAAAGCTGGCTTTCTGGATCAACATTTACAATTCATGCATGATGAATGTAAGATTAGATTCCTACAGTTTAGCGTGTTCCGTGTATACTAATTTATGAATACACCAACTTCCAAATGCTGTTTTAATTATTACTCATTCCGTCATTCGGTTAACATTTCAGGCCTTTCTGGAGTATGGCCTACCTGAGAACCCTGAAATGGTTGTGGCATTGATGCAAAAGGTAATGCTTCGGTGTCCTATCCTATCCGTGCTATCAATTGTACTCTCTCATTCGATAAGCCTGATAATTCAATTAGTTGATAATGATATGATGCATATTCTTCGCTTTTTAATTGGTGAAATTCCCCCTTTTACAGGCAACAATAAATGTTAGTGGACACTTGCTTAATGCCATAACCATTGAGCATTTCATTTTAAGGTTGCCTTATCACTCAAAATTTGTAAGTCTTTTCAACTTAAGGGGAATTACTTTTTGTCCTGTTAATGCTTCTAAAGTTGAACTTACAAGTCTACCTTGTTTGATTTGGTCTCACCAGACTTTTGCAAAGGGTGTAAAGAATGACGAGATGACTGCACGCAGCATCTTCGGTCTGGAGCTTTCCGAACCATTGGTGACATTTGCGCTCTCTTGTGGAAGTTTCTCCTCTCCTGCTGTAAGTTATAAGCATCTTTTTCCTCGAAATATTATACGTGAGAAAGTTATGTACTTAAATGTAACATCTCGTACTTAGATCATTGTAACAATCCTAATTGTGTTATATAGTTTTCGACTTGTAAACAACACAAATGGTTTATATAATAGTCCATGAGCTAACCGACCTGAATCGTCATATTTTCTACAAAAAGTGCCACTTTATCTAGTTTGCATGTCCTCTGTGCCTCTGTTATACACAACAATGCTAATTCCAGAGCTGTCTTAAATAGGTGAGAGTATACACCGCAGCAAATATTGAAAATGAGCTTCAAGTTGCAAAGAAGGAGTATTTGCAGGCATCTGTTGGCGTTTCAACATCAAAGAAATTGGTAGCAATACCAAAGTTGTTGGACTGGTATCTGCTAGATTTTGCAAAGGATCTAGAGTCATTACTTGATTGGATATGCCTTCAACTTCCAAACGAACACGGAAAAGAAGCAATCAACTGTCTCGAGAGAAAGAATAACGAGCCCCTTTCCAACGTTCTTCAGATAGTGCCATATGAATTTAGTTTCCGGTACCTTTTACACATGTAAGTTTTGTTTATCAATAACCAAACTAGACTTAAAGTTTTTGGTGGTATAGAGGGAGATACAGATACATAGTTAAGTCTTAAGTGTATATTTTGTAAGTAAATTTTAACACTTGTGAGAAGTAATTATTTATAGATTTCTAGCTGAGTTCTTGATTGGGCTTTCTTTCTGTTTTTTTTTAATTGGTTTGTTTTTATTTGATTTGATTTTGTACATGAAAACACCAATCTTTTTGGCTCAATTTCCTTCAGCTTTCCTTTTATGAAAAATGTATCCTTCCAAAAACATGGCAAGATAACAGCTCCTGAGTTTTAGTATAAACAATATGAATTTTTTAGTCAGTTTTGATTTTGTCCAAGAACTGAAAAGATGGCCAACTGTATATTATAATAGAAAGTGGCATCAAGCAGATATGCTCATTAAAAGAACATTGGTGTGACTGGAGACGCACCATTATACAAATCTGTCAAATATTGAATTCTATTGGATTTGTTTCAAATATTATTTGAAGGAGATATGTAGCTGGATCTTCCTCCATAATGTCAACTAGAGACAAATATACACTAGAATCCCAATTGCCATTAAATTATGTTCTATGTACGTGAGAACCTATATTGTTCGAATTTTTCAAAAATGATGGCAAGTATGTGTAGGATTTTTCAAAAGTAGTGCATCTTTTTAGAATCCGACATGGCTGCATTATTATTTTTAGAGGATGGACAATACAGCATGGAACAATCACTGAATAGTGTGCAAGTTTTTTATGACGTGTTTGGATTAATTTACGCACAGCTTAATTATTTCATCGAGCACATGCATCAGGTAACTCGGACCATCAAAACTTATGTAGATAAAAAGAGATCACTTTGACATGTTTTTAATGTTAGGTTTTGGTACAATTTTGATTTAATTTGACTCTTATTTATTTACAATCCTAAAGATTAAGTTGTTGAAAGTGCTTAAATACCTATGGAAGAGTAAACTTTACCTTGAAAGTGTGAAAATGAAGTTAAAACTAAGATTGAGAAGCTTGAGTGGGATTGGATGAGTTGGGTGGCATTTGTGCACATACTTATGGATGGAACATGCCAAATGATGCTAGGCTGTTAATGATGTGCAGCTGTGTATTGGATAGAAACTTAGGTCAGAGATTTGTTTCATCAATTATTCAACTTTGACTTTATAGAAGTGTTCAATATAACTCTCATGAATCCTGTACTTACCGGAGGTCTGCTCCTCCCTTAATCAGAGGTTTTTGGGTTCGAGTTTTGAATATGAAAAAATCATTGATAGGGAGCGCTTCTCCCTGAATTGGAACCCTATGCAGCTCGAATTTAAAATAATCAAACACCAATACGGATGTGTATATATATATATTTGATTAGTTTCTTAAAACAGTATGAGAACAAAAATTATGATAGGATTGCTCCTTATATGTGGCATAGCTTGCTAGAGATATTTGGTTACTAATAATTTAGAGAACAGACCACGTTAGATAGTTGGTTGTTAAGTGCACTATATTAATGATGCATTAATGGCGGTGAATATCCATTAACAAAGAATTATTAATCATTCCTTTTATTATTATATTCTTTTTGTCAATGTTATGATATTATTTATTGTTGCTATTATTTTATTTTTTATTGTTTTCTTTATGTACTTGATTTTTTATATGATTTATTTGAGCCTCTTAGAGTATATCAAAAATAACCTCCTGGTCAAATTTTAAACTTCATAATGAAGACGTTTGCCCCTCGGTACCAACTTACGCCATTAATAAGGTCTTAACGGACCCCCACAAAAAATTTTGGCAAAAAATCTGTCCGGACTTCCAATCACCAAAAATTCGTGGACTGTAGTACACGGAAAATGACAAATATGGCCATATTCCCGCTCTGGGCCTATTTTGACCCTAAAAATGCAGACGTTTGCCCCTCGGCACAAATTCACGCCATTAATAAGGTCTTAACGGACCCCCACAAAAACTTTCGCCTAAAAATCCATCCGGACCTCCTATCACCAAAAATTCATGGACTATAGTAGACGGAAAACGGCAAATATGGCCATATTCCCGATCTGGTCCAATTTTGAACTTAATCGAAAAATGTCTATACAGATCAACATTATCTTATAGATATATATAGTACATGTTGAATCTTCTTCGTCTTAGTAAAAATTCTTGCTCCGTCTCTCGCCTTTTTTTCTATTGGAAAGGGCAAGAGTATGATTGAAGAAAACACACATGCTGGTTCAGAAAAGGACTTCACAGGTTCATCCAGAATCCAATTTTGTCCTTAGCTCCACACCAAAAAAGAAAAGTCCTTAATTAGACATAATAAAAACTTTGTGGTCCTAAACTTAACAAGTCTTTTTCATGTGGGCCGGGTCATCATTTTTGAAGTAAAGAACAAACTGCCTTTTCCCCTAAAGTGGATAGCTGCAGAGATAACAGTAGATCCGCCGAAAAAGCTAAACTCTATTCATGTCCAGACAAAAATGGGCCTGGGCCCGTACATTTCAAGGCCCATTAGATTTGCATGCTTCTGAATTTCTTGCAGAAAGCCATCTATAATTTCTCTGCAACTCATAAATATCTATCAACACACGTTGCTCACATTAAAAAAATTTATTATAGATTTAGAATTATAAATTTCTTTTTAGAGATAATAAGTTACGAGTAGGAATGTTGGGGTGAAATTCACAAATAACTATTTTTTAGTTCATGTAAATGAAAAATAGTTACTGCGATGAGATTTAATTAAATTTCGCTGGTGAAACTATAAGATATTATCATTGAATTAAACTTGTGGAATTTGAAACAACACTGATTACTTTTCAAAGACAAGATAAATAAAAATTTACTTGCACAATTTGCCTCTAAGTGGGCGCGAGGCATAACAACATATCTAGTGTAATCCCATAAAGTAGGGTTGGTGAGGGTCCATAAAGTAGGATTGGTGAGGGTAGAGTGTATACAAACCTTACTATTACCTTAAAAATAGAGAGGTTGTTTCTAATAGACCCTCAGCTCAAGAAAAAATAGTCCAAATCATATAAAGAAGGAACTAACTAAAATGAAGACAGTTGTGATAAAATACTACCAACAATCTGACAGATTATCTTAAACAATAATCATAACAAGATCTAATGATAGTCAAAATATAAAAAACTCACAAGCAAATGACCCGATAAAAATTAGGGTAAGTTACATAAATCACATAGTGTAAAGATGAAATTACTATTTATCCCTACTTTTTTTCTAATTACAATAATCCCTTAAAATTAACTCAATCCGGATGCATTAATGAAAGCGCGGATAAATTAATTCAAGCACGGATACATTAATACATATACATTATTAAAATAAAAATTAATTCAATCCGGATACATTAATAAAAGTGCGGATACATTAATACAAGCACGGATACATTAATACAGATACATTATTAAAATAAAACTTAACTCAATCCGGATACATTAAAGAAAGCGCGGATACATTAATACAAGCACGGATACATTAATACATTAGTACAGATACATTATTAAAATAAGAAATTTTAGTTATTTTTAAAAGATATAGAAACAAATGAAAAATAATATAGTTAAATGTGCGTACTTTAGTAATTTTTCCTAAAAATTAAAGACCACCACAAGGAACAAAAGCGCAAATGAGCCGATAAAAATGGCTAATATAGGTGCTATTTCTTCAAATGTTGGTAAAGAGATACTGGGCTTGTCATTAGTTGATCCAATCGTTGTTTATGCATTATGGGGGCCCATCAGTCTTTTTCCCACAAGGCCATCCTAATAGTTACAAGGCCATAAAGACTTTATTTAGGCCCAATGAAACATTTTTTTATTTAATGATTAAATTTTAATTTATTTCTTCTCTTTTTTCTTGAAATTTCTCTATTTAACTCACAAGCAAGAAAATAATGAAAATATTATTTTTTTTTGTTTGGAGATAAGTGTAAAATGTACTCTTGACAAGTTTTAGTCATTTAAGTTTGTTGAAAGTCAGTATTTTTTAACTTTCAATAAATATTTAACAAACTTTAGTTATTAAATCTAATAGAATCCCACCTAAATGGCGGGCCCAAGGAGAAGAAGAACCACATTGAGGCAAGATTACTCATAAATATCCTGCAAATTTCAATATTTTTTTGATAAGTGATGGAAATATAATCAATACCATGAAAGTCATAGTTAGTTTTTACCTATTTTATAGCTTTTTATTGGTTATATACAAATTAATTATTCCGAGAACAAACTTTATTTAAAATTATCTACCATACCGACACGTGTCCAATGTTCCCTATTAGCTTATAGTAGTAACTATTTGTTAAGTTAGAATTAATTTGCCACCAAAAAAACCCCTAATCTTTTTTTTTTCTTTAAATTAAGAGGATAAACTGACTAATCCCTAAAGTTAGATTTTTATCACCATTGAGGCTAGTGGACAGGATTGAGAGTATTTTAATTATTTTTTAATTTTTCATTTGATACCTAAAGCATAATTATTTTAGATTTGCTTTCAAATTAAATGTTATTTTATTTTTTGAGCTCGACTTTAAAATTACTGATCCACCACAATCTTTGATGGTATGAATACCAATAAAAATCAGGTTCTCCTCCTGCATTAAATTGGAATTATTAGCTACAAAAGTCCAAATAACCGACTCAACCATACTTGCACGAGTTGGATATTTTTTTAATAGTTGCATGTTTAATGTTCAAATATAATATTATTACATTAGATACCATATCTTATAGTATGGTTTATTTTGTTTTTTCTACAAACTTTGGTGGAGATGATATGTATTCTTGCGTTCTAGAAAGTGACTTTAAAAGACAACTTTTTTGTGGTAGTAAACTAGAAATTAAAGTCGTGAGATTTCTGCAATTTTCGTCATATTCATATGCATACATTACTTTGTGGTTAGAAAAAATATTAAATTTTACCAAATACCATCGACGTATGGTATTTATTTTGGGACCGACTAATTTAGAGTCGTGATTGAAGGTTTACTTTAAAGGATAAAACGTTTTTTATATTAAAGATGACTCTATATATATCCAGAGCTCGAATATAAAACATATGATTAAAGATGAAGTAGTAGTCTTTAGCTTCTCTTATCAGACTGCATACTGATCATCAGTTTACGCTGAACTCAAAAAAAGGTAATATATCGTTTCATTTGCCAAAATATTCCACAAAAGAAAAAGAAAAAAAACAAAGAAGATATTACTAACCATACATACAAATTAAATAAATTATATCAATTTAATAAATATTAATAATAATATAATATTTCAGTGTTACATCATGTTGTTCTTTGAAGAAGTGCTTAAAGCTATTGATGGAAGGTTTGGTCTCGTCTATTCATCTTACTTTATAGGCAATTAATTTGAAATTAATGCAGGCGCGATAACAAACTCATCTTAAGAGAGAATTACAGGCTCTAAAACTTTAAATGAATCAGACGCAAAAACATAATAAATATCTAAGATCTATTTTTTGATACTATAATTAAAGTAATGTGCGTTTTAATTTTTATGTGCCTAATCAAAAGTGGGCAAGCTAGGTAGATCTAGTGGTAGTTTGCTAAATTGCTAAGTATGGAAGGGGTTTGTAGTAGGTTACATATTAGGGGTCCATGTAGGGGCTATATGATTTGCCAGTGGCGGACCTAGGATTTTGTTCAAGTGGGTTCAAGTTACAAAAAACCATGACGAAAGTCGATAATAACAATTATCGTTTTTCTAAAATTTTTATTATATCCTTAAAAAGTTTTTTTTAGGTGATATTCCTAACAAAAATATACTCTATTAAATTTTTATCTACTTACAAAAAAAATTTCCACATATTTTTTATTTAACATGCTACTTATTACTATTATGTATAAAATTAAACTAGAGCAATTTTAAAAAACCATAAATAAATAAATAACTTAAATTTAGTAAAAGAATAAATAAATAAATAAAAATGCACTAACCTAACTTTCGTATATACCAAGTAAAAGGGGAAACAAATACACAATTTTGTGTATTACTAAAAATTTAAACTCAAAAGGGAATTGAATTAATAAATTTATCAACTATAAATTTATAGCCTACATAAAATATTAAAAATTTAAATCAATTTCAAATACAAACATAAAAAGAAAATTGAACTAATAAATTTAGAATATTACTATTGTTATTTTCCATAAAATAGGACTCTAGAACTATAATGGTCTATATTTATTAGTTAATTTTAAAAAGGAAAAATACTTGGACCCACCACTTGAGACTTGAAAATACAAAAAAAAACAAAATTTATGTCTTCACTGAGAGTCGAACTCGGGTACTTAGGGCGGATTTGAACCCCATACACCAGTGAACCACACCTTTACTTTGTGTAAAGTGGGTTCATTTTATTTACATATACAATTTCGTAAATAATTTATATACGTATAACGCAAAAAATTTCGACGAAGTGGGTTCAGTTGAACCCACTTGCACCAATGTAGGTCCGCCCCTGTGATTTGCTAACCACAATATAAGTCAATATCATAGCTTGAGCCAGACATATCTCATGCGGCATCGTTTTAATATATGTGTCATTGTTCGAATTTTGAATGTCAAATAATTTAAGTTTGATTGTGAATTTGATCATAAATTTTTTTTTAAGTTTTACGAAATCAAATATTTAAAAGACATGAATATATTACGATAAAAAATAGATTTGTTTGAATCTCGATATTTGAAAAGTGTCACATAAATTAGAATTGAGAAAGTACTCGTTATAAAAGGCTGTCTAGAAGCTATGAACTAGTCATGAACAACCTAATTTTTGAATATTCATTCAATAAAATATAAATGTCAAATTAGAATAACAGCTGTAGGGGTAGTTTGGTTCCAAAATTAGAGGATTAATAAATGTAATTCAGCTGATAAATAGAAGTAATATTTTTTCTTGTAGGTTGGTTGGTGAAGGATTGTTTAAAAGAAAATTAGGAATTTCTATCTAGAATTAGTTTGACATTTGGTATAGTTAACTTCTCAAATTAGGAATTTCAATCTAGAATTAGTTTGACTTTTGGTAGTTAACTTCTCTAGGTAATTAATTAATCTCACATTAATTTTAACTGAGTTCACCAATTAGTTTAAGTATGGTAAAAACTTGCCTCGGATATTTATATCATATCCTAAATGCATATCATATTGTATTGGTATATATAGAATTTTAGTACTTAACTATGGTTAATTAATTTTTATTTTTTACTTTATTAAATTGTTTAATCACAATAAGTTAAATTATTTCTCCCTCAAATAGAAATTCTATTTATATTTTATTTTTGTAATATTTGAAAAGATAATCAACTCTTCCCTTTTGATCGATCTTCCATTTTTCTTTCTTATTTTTTCTTATATAAGAGTGCCCAATACAACCACTAGCAGAACCAAAAGAGAACCTGAGATAAGGAATGGAATAAACGAGTACATTGATTAGATTCTTTCGCCTTTCAGGTCTTTCTTTTGCCTCTTGTCGGGTGTCTAGGAATAAATAGATTTTTATGTTATATATATATACACACTTTTAACAACAATATTTCTTTAAATAAAATGAACGTACCATCCATTTTAAAATAGAAGGTACATCTATAACATCTAATTCAATAAAGTGTAAGTGAATGATATTTTTGTACAATAACTCAAACTTTTTACACCTTGTGAAATAAATTTATATATAATTTAGCTTTAGATGTTTTCTTTAAATTTTCTTTTATAAATATTTTGGCTCCGCTACTAAATGATATTAGGACATAAAACATTTATCCATTTTTGAAATTAGAGATCTCAAATTTACAACTTACGAATGGACTTTTTTTTAAAATAGAAAGTGCTTTTTCTTTTAATAATTCCTACATGTTGCAAATGTGAATTATTGATATTCACCTTTCCATTTGCATGCAATCTAATTCAACACAAAACAACAATTAGTCAAAGGAAAAACTTTGAAAAGACAGAATTACTTTTGTTAATTACTGAGCAGCAGTAATTTTGAAGCCTCGCTTTCCATTATTTTATTACAACTAATAATCTTGCTTCCCACGTTACTTATATATTATAATAAAAATATAATGATAATCTTATCTTTTATTATTCTTATAATTATTATCTCACTTGTAATCAATTTGTCTTCACATTAGCAAACCTACTATATAGTTTGAATATTACTAGAACAATTGATTTAGTATAAACCACCCTTAAATCAACAAAATTCACGTAACTTTCCCTTCTATTTCTTTTATTAAAAAAAAAAAACATCCCTTATTTATGCAATTAATCCAATATTATTTGTACTATTAAGTTTCTTTAAAAACAAAAAAAATGAAGAAATAAAACATTCTTCATTAATAGACTCCTACTATTTTAATTTTTAATACTTCATCACCTTTTATTCCTCCAACAAGTTATAGACTAATAGATAACTTGGTCACAACGACTTCATATCCATACTTTAATAATATGGAGCCACCTTTGATAACGATCATTTTATCTCAATATGAATTTATTAGTGCAAAGCTGAATCTTGAGGTTACGAATCGCATATTGAATATCGAACTAAAGAAAAAAAAAAAAAAAACTTTTAACACAAATGACATACCTACGACTACGAGGATGTCAATACAGTTCTGTAAACTATAGGGGTGTTTTTTTTGCAATTACACAAGATGATGAAGCTCATTACGCATGGTTCTACCCTATTCAATTATATGTAATTCTTCATGTCATTTTCCAAGTATCATTAACTTTTACTTGAAGGACAATCCAAAATTTATATAATTGTGGGTCATCATATATCTTCAAACAATGACGACGGATTCAGATTTTTCATTAAGAGGTTTAAAATATAAAAAAGTAAATACATGAATTATTTGAAGGGAATTCAATATTTACTATTAATTATGTATAAATAGTGTAATTTTTTATTGATGGGGCTTCATTGAAATTAGAGTTCTAGTTACAAGTCAACAAAACTCAATAAATTTGATCAAAAAAATTATATTTATATTAATTTTTTAAGTAAATATATATAAATAATTTATTTAGATCACAACAAAGTATTTTTAAAAATAAAAAAAGAAAGAAAGAGGGAGGGAGGGAGGGAGGGAGAGGGGGGGGGGAGGGGGGAAGGTTCAAGTATGCTATTAAACTTTGCAAAATGGCTCATCTATGTCATCTCTTAAAATTTAGCTCATTTATACTATTTATGTTTGAGAAAAAAACTTATTCATGTCATTATTTGTTTATTGAAATGGTATGGATGAACCAAAATTTTAATAGATTACATAAATGAATTTTTTTTCAAAGTTCAATAACTTATTTGAGTCTTTTTCCTTTAAAAATGATTTAATTAATGACGTGGCTGAATCATAATTGACCATGTGTAAAAAATGATTTTGCAAAATCAAACTATTTTCAATTAACAAATAATGACATTAATAAACTTTTTTTTCAAAGAAAAATGACATAAATAAACCAAACTTTTAACAAATGATATAAAAAAATCTTTTCTCAAAATTTGATAGTATATTTATATCTTTTTCCTTTTAAAAAATACTCATAAACTCAAAATTCTAAATCGCGATCACATAAATATCAACCAAACATGTGTCCCAAGAAAACATGACAAGTAATATTGTAGAAAGGTAATAAAAGGCGGCTCTTTCTTGATTAGAATTAAACTCATTGGCCACATTAGTCAATAATATTTAGCTCTCCTCTTTCTTTCTTCTTTCTATAATCTTGTCTTCTCCAATTCCATTTTTTATATAAACATCTTTAAAAACAACACCATTTTTCTCTGTTTCTTGTATTCTCACAAACAGAAACCAGCAAAAAAATTAATTAAAAATGGAAGTTATGATTCCATTTAACGACATGGATAATTTCGATTTCAATAGTGCAAGATCAACCCCATTTACTAGTCCACCATCAACACCAAAACCCTTTAATGGCGATTTTTACTTCAGTGCTCCTCCAAGCCCAACTCATCTCTCCCAATTTTATCGAGAATTTGAAAGTTTATTCATTGCTGATGATGCTGCTGATAAGGCTGAAATTACTATTCATGTTGATGAATTCGCATTCGATGTTAGTCAAGAATTGGAAATTGCCTCTGTTTCAGCTGAAGAATTGTTTGATGGTGGAATGATCAAACCATCCCCTGTTTTACAAACTCAAAAGAAAAACAGAGTAGGAGTTTCTACAAAAAACAAAAAAGTTCAAGAAACAGAGTACTCAAGAAAAAGTAGTATAACAGAAAGGGAAAGCAGGGGAAAACAGAGAGTTTCGTCGAATGGGTTGTCGAATTCGTCGAGTAGAAGATCAGCAAGGTCACTTTCACCTATGAGAATCTCACAGTATCAATGGGAAGACGAAGAGGATGAAGAAATGAAAAGGCAATCTTCGAAATCGAATGCGTCTACGTGTTCAATTTTGTCCTCATCATCATCTAAAGGAAGTAAAAAATGGAGATTCAAAGATTTTTTCTTGTTTAGGAGTGCATCAGAAGGAAGAGCATCAGATAAAGATCCATTGAAGAAATATACAGCAGGTTACAGAGAAGGGAAAAATTCGAGCTTTAAGGGAAATGAAAGCTCTGTTTCTTCTTCTCCATCATCATCATCTAAATCGATTGTTAGAACAAGAACAAAAAAGGGAAAAGTTTCAGCTCATGAATTGCATTACACAGTAAACAGAGCACTTTCATCAGATTTGAAAAAGAAGACTTTCTTGCCTTATAAACAGGGGATTTTGGGGCAACTGGCTTTTAATCCTGCTGTTCATGCATTGGCTAATGGCTTTGGATTATCACGAAAATAAAAGAATTGATATGGAGTGTTCGAGCCATAGAATCAGTCACTAATATCTCAAGAGGTTCGACCTTTTTTTTCAAAACCTGTTTGAATATGAAATGTTTCCTGCATCGAACATGGTTATTAATTCCATTTGTTCTTTTTCTTTTTTTGTATAGACAATATTTGTCACTATTTCTTTTTTTGTTCTTTTTTTTTTCTTGTTTATGTAATGTTAGTTATTTTGTTTATGAGTAAAAAGGAGTGGTTATTGTCAAAAAAAAAAGTAGTGACACATCCATATTCCTATGTAAGTTTTACTTTTTGTAAGCTAGATTAGATGAATAATTCCTTTTTCATAAAGGATTTAACTTTAATATATAAAGTAATAATAATTTTTAGTAAAATTTAGTTCTCATACTTTTCACGCGATTGCACCAAAAGTTTGAGTTTTTGATCAATAACAGCTACAATATTATTATTCTATTATCATGTTTGAATTCTTATAGGTTTGCACAAGTACAACTCTAACTATTACTCCGTACTTCATTTTTTATCGCAATAACAATAACGTCGCAATACGAGCATATCAATGAATACTAGCTCCCACGATTCAAGTACACATCAATTCTCGAACATTGTAGTCATCCTTTACATTTAAGTAGGTATGTGCGAGGTTGAATCATTTTTTAATCTATTGAATATAAAGGGGAAGAAGAAAATAAAATGTATAAAAGAAATTATTACTGATTCGGTTATGTTTTTCATACTTTCAGGGCATGAAACTAAACTACATTTCAAAATTAATCATACATTTTGTGAGAAATTATAGAAGAATTTTTATTTTTATAAGAAAAACTTACCGTTATTATCTTTAGATGCATATAATTTCCAGAACATTCTCCTAGCATGGCAAATGAATATCATAGGGTAAAACATGAGCATGTGCAATTTCGAAGACAAAAGTTCCAAGTGGTACAATTTAGTCAACAATACGTGCAGTATTTTGTTGACAATTCACAAAACCTTTTAATAAATGACAAATATGGATCCATCACTATATGCTATGCTTTTGTATTAAAATTAATAACATATATTGAAATTCGTTTTTCTCATGTCTTGTTAGTTGAGATGTCTATCTTTCTTCGTTTTCTAGTCACTCAATAATCATGATACTATCAAGTATCAAGTATGTTTTAAATAGTTCTTTTTTAGAATGATTTTAAATTTGAAGAATATTTGGGTTTTTTCCTCTCAAAATCTACCTTTTAGATTCATTTCGACCGACAAAAAGGTTTTTTGATATTGTTTACTTTTTGAAAAAAATTAGATCGGATAGTCAGATTCTTTTACATAAAATGCATATTATTTTATAAATATAACTTTTAAAGAAATAAATTAAAGTCATGTCACACTACACTAAAAATGATCTTTGGTGACAATTAATTAACGACATTAGTTTTATTGTTGCTAAATATGCATTTTCAGCGGCAATTAGCACTCTTTGTAAATGTCTCTAAAACCTATAGCAACATTGAATCTAATGGCAATCAAATAATGCCAATAAAGACTTTAGCATCTTTATTAATGTGTATATTTATTACCGTTAAAAGTTATTTTTGTCGTAGTCACCAAATTATCCATATTCTTCACGCCATTCTATTTTTAATAATTTCTTTGTAAAGACAATATTTTTTTATTTATACATATACATATTAATCAAACATCTAGATCTTTATACCTCCGTTGTCAAACACTAATACATATTTGTATTTAAAGTAGAAATAAAGGTAAATTACGGTAAGGTATTGTGCGTCAAAAAAATATGCTGTGTTACGCCAATAAATGACAAATTTGACAGAAGGCCATTTTTGAAAAGTAGTAAATTTTTATTATTTTCGTATTTATTTGCTCCAACTTGATGTGTATGATTATTCTATTTTAGTTCTATTAAATTGACTGTGTAGATTTTTTAATTTTTTTTGAACTTCTAGAAGAGCCAAATTTCTATCCACACGTATATAAATAAATAAATAGAATAGAATAGAATATACAAAACTGAATATGACCGCTATCTTACTTATTAATTGAGTGTGTTTAGAAGGAAGAATTAAAAATTCTAGCCCACCAGACGTACCATCAATATTGTTTGTGAAAGGTACTTAGAATAATTTCTAACTTCTCCATTAAACTAGCTGGTTTTGTATTAGTTTGGCCTAAAATTTCAAGTCTGATCACGCATCACTTATCCTTTGTCATCGTGGGTCCATAACCATTTTACTATCTATTCAGGTGATTGATATCTTCATTACTGACATAATCACTATGCAGCTTCTATGGATTGAGGTTATTTTGTCCCTTAAAATTTTTTTAGTGTAACATAACATATTGTTCGTTTTGTTAGAATCAATAAAAAGAATTAAAAGAAAAATAACCATGTGTTGGTTACGTGTGTGAACCTCTTTATTTTGTTTTTTAATCGATGTTTGATACTTATATTAAGATTTGACTAAATTTGAATTTATATTGAAAAGTCTCACTTTAAAGATAAATCATATAATGCAAGATCCTAACTTCATACGCTCAACTCCGAGACTTCTATTTGAGAATGATAAACTATTTATCGTTTCATCCTAATTATTGTCGGTGTATATGAACCCCTTTACGATCTTGCGTTATATGCGGTGTTTCTTTAAAGAACAAAACACAAAAATGAACAATAACAAGACACGTTTAAAATATACGCAGAGGTTTTTTATTATTATTATTATTTATTAACCGCAAAAAATAAACTTGGATTTATATTAGCTTAGAAATAAACAATTTTTGAAATTTCTAATGCAATTATCTCAGCGCACGTGCCCTAATTGCTTCCCTTGAAGGTTTACTGCAAGATTAAGAAATGGTCAAATTTGCAAATCTTGCATGTATTTAGTGTCTGTTCTAGATGATGTTAAATGTTAAATTAGAAGACGTTTGTACGTATTGGAAAAATAACTATTAGGTTGGGTCTATCCTATTCATTAGCTTGTTTTTCTCCTAATCCTATTTATAACGTATAAATATGATATTGGGAAAGAATATTATTTTTTTATCATAATATGACGGCTAAGATGTACGAAGAAAATTTTGCAAAGATATTTAGATTGTGGACAAAGAGAAATTAATAAGTTCCGTGAGAATTCTCGATGACTCAGTGACTAGAGCCATAACATTATTATTACAAATTTGAGTGCGTTAACAAAAGAAACCTATAAATCAATATTTACATTTAAATACTACACTACACTTTTGAAGCAAGTGTACTTACTGTTCAACTAATTATATCATATTTGCTCATTTTTGTCTAGTTGTTCAAACTTTCCTAATCCAAATCATTCTTTTCTTGTATTTTCTCCTTATATCATCATTTTTTATTAAATAATTGACATTAATAGGCAGGATTGTAATAATATAATATCAAAAGGGACAAGATTTGTTTAACTTGTTCTCCAATATTCTTTGAATTGTAGAAGAAGATAGGATATATAATTTTATAAACGATAAAACTTATCACATGTAGTGTTTAGATCAAATCACTGCAATACCTTTAATCCACACATTTATCTCTTTAATCGTTATTCTCATCTGGTTTATTATATCATGGATAGTTCGCACTTTTATAAATATATCTTTATATTTTTATCAAAACAGAAAGTTTCAGCATGTTCAAAACGGGGTCAGCTGTGAAAGAAAGAGCTCGTCATTCATTTCCGAATGAATATTCATAGTTGAGTCTACTAAAAAAGGGACTAGCCTCGTCGTGGTGATTAGAGGACACCTCTGATCGTTCACCTCTAATGTAACACCTTCCCTTCCTGTTATATGACCAGCGGGGATCAGTTGGTAGAGAGCGGGGAGACAAAGTTGTCCCTTTTACTGACTCTTAACCCTTAGTTCGGAGGCCTTTGTCAACATGTTACGAAGCTCCAGTCTTTAGTGGGTCACCTATACGTGAAAGCTAAAAATCATGATACTTTTCAAATGAAACAAGTTAAATGAAAGTACCATGAGTAACAACTAGAAATCATGATAATCAAGTAGAGATTGATTAAATTTAAAAGTCATTTCTAAAATGTTTTCAAAATATGATCAATTTTTAAATATCAATGCAACAATAGTCTATTTGTGCAAATTCTCCTAACAAAATGGACTGGTGACCTCTGAAAATGGGCCTCTTCCATTCCCTGCAAAACATATTGGACCAACACATACCAAAAGTTTATGGGCCTGATTCCCTGGGCCTCAAAATAGGTAAACTGGACTTGTAATTTCCATTTTTAAAAAAATAACCAGCTCATTAAATTGGTATAGCCCACTGCTCAATTTGGACTACAGTCCAATTCCTAAGGCCCAATACAGTTTTCAACGGAACAAATCAGTAGGCAATGCCCAATAAATTGTAGAGGTAACAGGAAGGTATCGTTTGATACGAGGGATAAGAAATAAAAAAGATTATTTTTATTCTGCATTTGATTAGGAATATTAATTAGTTTCGAGATTATTTATTCCACTATTTATACACTATACTGAAGAAGTTCCTTAAAAGCCAATATCCTAGATCTCAAATGTTAGCATTTTCAAGAATCAACATTTGAAATTGTTATGTACAAATACCGATCTTACAATAAAGTAAAAAATATTTGGGAAAAAAATTAATAATAATTATGGCCAAACGGGTCGAAAATTTTGTCATATCACTATTTGAAATAAGCCAAGTACTTGCTAGAACCTTCTTGGTAATGAGTAATGACATTTTAAATATTATTTTCTCAGTATTTATTATTTCCAGAAGGCATATGTAATGTATTATTATCTCATCCTATTTGCAGTTTATATATATACTTTTTTCCATAGTTCATATCTTGTTTGATTCTCTTTTCATTTTACAAGTATATTTAATTTATTTGCGTATCTACAAGCAGCAGAATTGTATCAAAATTAGGTGACATTTGATAGAAAATGGGAATAAAAAATAGGAATAAATATTTATGAAGATCTTTTTTGGCCAAATTAGTAAGTATCAATGGGTACATTGTACTAAGACTTTTGTGGGATTTTTTGTATAGGATGAAGGGAACCTTAAAGATTATTGTCTGTGTGATAAAGCTAATGTAAACACTTCCTATAAATGGTAAAATATTAAAACTTTACATAATGTACTATTATATCATGATACTTCCTTCACAAATGTAGTGATAAAAAAAAGAGATTATAATACTTTTGGTGTCTCAGTTATTGCGAAATTTAATTTTGATTCTTATAATATATGAATATGTTCATACAACATTCAATGAATTATCGGTCTCATGTTTGCATATTTAGATGGCTATTGTCGTGATACCGGTCTCTAATAACAACACTCGGAACCCTACATGAATAAGGTTACTCCTCGCCAACCATGTTTGAAACCAAGATAGGACACTACTTTTGCTGAATCACATTCGATTTTTCTCCGTTTGTCATGTCGTGTCATCTTCTGATTCATCCACCTACTTGGTCTAGATTTTATCCTATACAATATTAGGATATTCTTTTTTCCTAAAATTCTTGATTTATATCATATGATTAATTTATATACACGAGCAAATTCACCTTGTTTTCAGACCTCATCTATGGATTTACAATATTGAACAAACTCACCTTCTTTCATATGAAGTTTCAAATAAAATTCCTAACTACTAAGGCTGACTACTACCTGGTAACTTTTTGTCATTTCGGAAAATATACTACTTTATGTTCCTACTAGTACTAAATGTTCACACGTTTTTAATCTCAAAGAGAGAAAGAATAATCAGTTAGTCATAAAAGTGAATATTCTTAAAAAGATATGTCTGTGGTCCTTCACTTAATTCAATGTAGAATTTTGGAACATATATACTCCATCTTTCAAACAATACTTGTCCACTATTAAATCGACACACATCTTAAGAAACTATAAACAGAAGAGTAATTTTGCTATATTATCTTTTTAATATAATAAATGCAATATCTTGAAAAATATAATAGGGAAATGACTACCATTAATGATAAGGGTAAATTAGGAACTAAGTGTAAAATTATCCATTGATTCCATAAAGTGGATAAATATTGTTGGACATCCAAAGTAGTATAGTGGATAATTGTTATTGAACGAAACTAAAAGGAATATGTAAGGAAAAAAAATCAATATCAAAATTGACTTAAAGACTTTTTGTCCCAACAGCTCATCAACGACAGAGACAATATGTCTACTAGGTGTTTTGGATAATATTTAGGTTAACAAGGAAAATATATTCACCAATCCAACTTAGGAAAAATAGGTAAAAGAATTTAATCGAAAATTATTATTTCAGTTGAAAAACTTCTCAGTTCTCTTTTTTGAATTTCGAATAATCTATGAACAAAAGTCGCATTAAAACAATCTACAGATAAAAGATATCATAACTTAAGTCCATATGACACGTATGTTTTGTTTTGACCTGCTAAATTTTATAAATATTTCCCTTGTATTATGTTATCATCGAGCCTAAAATCGTTCATTTTCGCTTTCAATATATTCAATGTGAGATAATTCGCCTAATATATCACATGCAGTCGTAATTTAAAAGTTTGTCGGTTCTTCTGTTGACCCGACTCCATCACGGGCCTAAGAAAAAACTAGCCAAGGAAAGTAAATTGCCAACTGTTAGAGAGAACAAAAAAATAGTACAAGAGACAACTATGAACTACCTAACATAACCAATTTTTGTTGACTAGGCATAAGAGAAAAAGGACAACATTTTGTACTCCAAGTATTATATGCCATATAAACAAAATTGTCCATTTCAAATAATTCAAGGGTGAAATCGATCTTATGTTTTCTCAAATAGGAAAATTTTGAGCTATTTGAGTAATTTGATAATATTTTTGAGCTAGTTAACTAACGATGAGGATAATCTTATGCCAAAAACATGACAAAAGTAAAGTTGAGTATCTATGTTGAATAGTTCGAAAATATTTCGACCGTTTAACCTTCAAACAAGCAATGTATAGGTAGAAAATCACTCTAAAGTAATGCTCAGGGTGGCAAATGAGCAGATTAAATCGAATATGAACAAATCGAAAATAGATAACATATTTCGACCGTTTAACCCTCATAAACAATTTTAGGTCCAAAATCACTCTAAAGTAATGCTCAGGGGTGGCAAACGAGCGAATCAAATTAGATATGAATAAATTAAAAATGAATCAGGTGAAAACGGACAAAATAATCGAGCAGCCTATACCTAGTGGAACCTTCTTAGCAATGACATTCCAAATGTTTTTTGAGTATGCTCAATCCATCTGTGTATGTAAAAGCAACAAGATTGTACCAAAATTAGGAGACAATTGATAGAAAATAGAACTAAAGGAGGACTAAATGTGCAAAGATGTTTTTGTCAGAGTATCAATTGGTACATTGTACTAAGGCTAATGTAGAATTTTTGTACGGATGAAGGGAACCTTATAAATTATCTTGTGAATAAAGCTAAGGTAAAGTTTTTTTCCCTATAAATGGTAAAACATCAAAGAGATAATGTACTATTAGATGCTGAAAATTTATTAGTGATCCAAAAATTAATAATCCTCTAAAATTTAATTATTAATGAGCTGGATCTTCTCTGTATTTTGTCTTATAAGTTGAAATGGTCAATTTAATAATTCTAAAATATTTTGAGACAAAAGGGCCATCCGTATCTTCTTCGTGGATCAAAATTTAATTCTATTAATGTTTCTTAAAACCTATAAAAATTAATTTTCACAATAATATATAATTTTGAAAATACAAGAACTCGTGCAACACATAGATTCAAATCGATGAATAAAGAATTTTCAAGCCATCGTTTGTCGTTAAGTTTAATATTTTCTTATAACAATGTGTTTTTAGGAGTTCGAACCTAAAGAACATGTTTTTCAAACAAACTGACCGAAAGGGGTTATGAAATTTGAAAAAAACTAACCAAATGGGGTATGTTTCCCAAGGCTGGCTGCTTGATGTGGCCCCGTTAAAACTTAACATGTCACCCAGCCTTAGGAAACATACCTCATTTGCTCGAAAAATATGTCCTATAGCTAAGCTCCGAGTCATGAGATAAGGAAGAGATAAAAGTAAACATTAATTGAGCTTATGGAGTAGTAGAAAACACATTTCAAAGTTGAACCCTAATTAAAGACTTAAATTAATTGTCTCGTAATATTTTTTCTACAAACAGCTCATAATCGATAGAGACAAGACGAAGGCCCTTTTATTTCAACTCATAGTCTACTATACTACCAAATTTCATCATGAAGAAATTAAATGGCCAGTCTAATCTATTAATACTTATAGAATGGAAAATAAATGAACTTTGGATTTATATAGAAAAAGAATGGTACAACCACCGTAACCAATTATGTTGACTATGAAAGATTTCAAAAGGACAAAAAATTGTACCCCTCCCATGCATGTCTCACGCGTAAACAAGCCAGTAATAATGCCATAACAAACCATTTATAACGATCGATAGAGAGATAAAGTACTTTCATTCTTAATCGGAGATGCTCATTTCGAATCGTGAATATGAAAACTAGATCACCTTTATTAAAGAGTGATTAACCTTTAGTATGGATTCTTGAACTGCAAATCTAAATTTAATCGAATCTCAATACAAATATCGAACATCGATATGGTTACAAACAAATAGTGTAAATTAGGCCAGCAAATTGAATATAATGGTAAACTGAGCGGTAGTTTGGTGGGAAGGGAAACACTCTGGGTCCTTTAATTTGTACATATATATATTCAACTCCCCAATCCTAATTGGTACAGAACCAATCTCATAATGGACTACATATTGTAGATGATTAATTTTTTCAGTTTCGTTTGATAGGGTATATAAAAATAATATTGAATATGAAGTATTAGCAAAGTTAGAATAAGTTATATATGTTGATACTAGTTTTTATTGATTGTTTGTTCTGTTTTGTTAAATAAATACGATGTATCGAGTGTTAACAATACACTTCGTACAGGAAACGCGTTTTCCCTTTCGAGACGCTACTTATTTTTTTCAACACGTACAAGAGCACGAGACCCCCCATATATATATACTTAAGTCCAAGTCTTGCGGGGTACTTTTTACGTACGTCTATTATTCAAATTAAAAGTTAGTTAAACTTTTATTAGTGTATGTGTCACGAGATGGCACTACGTATTGTTCAGCCATATATAGTCAATATTTATTTATAATGTAATAAATGTTTCATTAGTCGACAAAATTTGAACTTTGATCAGAAATAAACTTCGAAACTGTACAAATTTGTACTACAAATTGATAATTAAAGTCCACCACGTAGGCGTGAAATTAGGAAAATGCTATCGTCATAGTCGATTTTATGTCTTCCATTTAAAAAAATTATAAAGAAATTTCAAGTAAAATGCATGTTCAAATATAATTTTAAAAACTCACATTCTTTAAATTTCAAGTTTCAACTCTAAAATTTTCGGTGAGCTTGAGTATCATAAAAATCTAGTGATAGTATATGATTTTGTTCATTTCACCAGAAAAAATGATTGTAAGCACTAGTTGCTACTACTAAGATTGAAAAATCAATATACTTACTATTCATACAATTGAAAAAAAAGGTAAGCAAATAATCATGCAAGCCATTGATATTGTTTTTGTCTTCTTTCTTGAGCTACTAACATGTCGACTTCATTAGTAAATTACAAAAAGAGTTAAGAGAAATTCATTAGTAATATACACAAATTAAAGTCTAAAGAACAATTCAAAAAACCCAGAGAGATCTCATAAATTTTATCACTGATCATTAAATTTTAAGTTAATTACGCAAAATTCATTTTTTATCACATAAAAAAATTTAGTTTTAGTCAAATTAACTTAATAGTATTTTTTTTAAAAATATTTCCTACCAAAAATATGACTTAACACAAGAAAAGATGGAGGTATAACAAGATACGATTCGTTCGAATTCATCAACTTCAAACTTAGAATATAGAATTTAAAATTTTCGAATTCGATTAGGTATACATGAATTTGAATCATAATAATGTTCATATAGTAACTTTGTTAGCTCAATATGCAGGCAAGAAAAGTACACTAGTAATAAAAAATACTACTATAGGATATAAAATAATATGAGCGGACAAAAAGAGAATGATTTTATGAGTGAAAATAGGGAGTGAAAGAACAAGGTAGTTTCGTCATGTAGGAGAAATAAACAACAAGTCGGTGACGCCCAGCTGTTCAACTGCCCAACTGCTTCTCTCCTTTTTTTAAACAATCAATTAAACTATCGCACCAAAATCTCGAATTCGAACAATGAATATGAAAATAATCTTATTAAGAATATCAATTCTAAATTTTGTTATTATAATATGTAATATGTGAAATCATATTATATTGGGTAATAATATGAATATCGAATATTAAATAAAACGTTGCACTATTATTGAAACACTAATTTTCTGACAGGTGGCGGCTCTACCTCATTCCTTTCGGTTCTGATTGGCAAACGTGCGTCTCCTATTTCATCATTCTTTCTATAGTGTGCAATGCAGCTATTATTAATTTATTTATTAAAACAGAAAAAAGGTTTTTTTTAAAAAAAATACCCTTTCAACATATTGGAAAATGATTCAAAAATGTCATTCTTTCACATATTAAATCAAATTTATTTTTATTTCTACGTATTAGATTGAAAGTATGTCATTACTATATTGAAAATGACTTAAAAGTGTCCCCCTTCCACCACACCCACCACCGCATATGTACGACAATAGCATATCAAGTATAGTTTTACAAATGAATTTGGAAAGAATAAAACATATGGCTTACTAATATGGGTTATGGTGCAGTGATCGAACTGCTTCGCCCTAGATATGGAGAAAATCCTATTGAAAGCGCCACTCCCGAATGAGCCATGCACTACACGATTCGAATTTAATCAAAACTCTAATATGAACTCCGAACATCGAATGAAAAATAATAAAAGAAAACGTAGGACTTTAACCCTATTCTAAAGATGGAAGAAAGACAATTTTTGATTAATCCTCGATTCGAGAACTAGCTTAGAAGAAAAACAAGAGTAAAAAGCAATAATAAAACTAAGAAAGATAAGTAAAGTTCTAAGGAGTCATTTGGTGTGAGTTATAAGGTATAATAATCTCAGGAGAATTATTTTATTCTGCGTTTGGTCAGAGGTATTATGTAGTCACACGATTACTTATCCCACTATTTATATATTAGTAATGGGATAAGTTACTCCATATACATGGTCTAGCAATAGTAATAAAATCGAAAAATAAGATAATGTTGAAATAAAAACAACGAGTTGGAGGAAACTATAATTTTCCCCAGACAAAACCAAAGCTCAAAAGTCAAACGAATTCAGACTCCGAATCACGTGAGATTCTTTTCCAGGCTGTAAAGTGGGGTCCATTCCTACGTGGAGCTACTTGAAGTCATCCTTAAGCTCTTTACATTAATTGGTTGATTTCACTAATCAATTAATCTCAACCGTTGATTATAAAGACAAGATAGATCTGGATTTTGATTCCCAGCTGTTAACTCTGAAAAGTTAGTCAAAAAGTTGTAACCCAACTTGACATTTTCAATCAACTTTTAATTTTTAAAACTAATGTTTAATTACTAATAATAGAAAAAAAAATACCATTAATAAAACGGCGTTAGAGTGATGATAATAATAATAATAAAACATGATTATGATTATGTTAATGTTGATTATGATAAAACAGCTAGCTAATTCGGCTTTACTGTCTCTCATGTTTTAAATGCTCCCTTGTTTTGTGTAAAAAAAAGAGTCTACCTAGCTAGCCAATACGAGAATGATTGGTACTAGCCTTTTTCTTTATTTCCATATTTGCCCTTTCTCGTCGGAAAAAAAACTTCTTTATATTTTGATTCTTCTTATGGCGAAATTTGCGTTTACTGATTGAGCGGTAATATTTTTAAAATAAATCAAAATATGTTATTTTGCTATAATGTGAACGGTTTGAAGTGTCTAACAAATATTTCAACGAAGAGGTACAAGCTATATCAATCATCAATCAATATATATAAATGTCACTATTATCGTGTGATTGTGAGTTTTTTCAATAAATTTTTTCTATTTACATTTTGTATCTCTTAGAAAGAGTGGTTAAATAATTGGATGAGATGGTTGCATGTAACTTGATCGCCTCGTAGAAACACAAGTTGGAAAAGTATCGATCTATATTTCATTTAAGAGCGGGGTTAACTAAGGTGTAGGTTATGGGTTCGTTCGAGCCCAGTAATTTTTGTTCAAATCCTATAATATTTGTCTTAAAAATTCATTGAATATGTACACCTTATTAGTTTAATTAGAATTCAATAACTCAAAACGATTAGAATTAAGAATATATAAGCTTCAAATTCTGATTCTAGCTCTGATTTCATCCAAGTACTGATGGAAAAATTTGCTTGAAGAGTTATAAGCTATATCAATAAATGTTATTATTGTCATGTCGTACTGAGACTTTTTCAAGGGATAAACTTATTTACATTTTTATCTCTTAGAAAGAGCGGCTAAATAATTGGATCAAATTATCACAAGTAACTTCACCGTCTTACCTGTCATAGAAACACAAGTTGGAAACGTATTTACCTATATTTCATCCAAGTACTACTTGACAATCTATTTGGTAAAAAAGCTAAAAATAGAGGTTACAATGCTCTCTTTTTAGGAAAAACAAGTGTGAAAGAAAAAAAAAATAAAAAAAATCCTCATTTGAGTCGAGGATCTATTGAATACAAATTGTCTACTTTCACAAAGTTTGAATAGTAAAGAAAATGGAAACAAGATTAAATATTGTAACAAACAACTTCTAGCATCACCAAAATGATTGAAATCACATTCGTAGTAAATTTGTTATTGTTATATTGTTTAGAGTAGGCCATAGAAATATTGAAGAGGAGTTTTTGCTTTCGTGAAGTAACAAAAAATATTGTTCTAAGTAATTTTATAAAGAAACCATGTGATATAACTTTAGTATTAATTGTGACTGACGTAACAATATTGATCCTTTTTGTGATTCTTTTATGAAGTTTGTACCAATGTTGTTGTACGGAAGTTGTACATAAAAAAAGATCGTTAATTAAAGATCCCAACGATTCATTTATGAATCTAGACTATAAGACAAAACAAAATGTAGTGAAATTGAAGCAATAATACTTAAAAAGCTTCAATAATAACACTCTATTCAATGTATCCGCAATTCCTCTCATTTTCTTAGACCTAATGTTGATATTAAATATAGTAATTTGTCTTCCCTCCCCTAGATTATTGGATATCCAAATTTGTCAAAATTAATCTACGTGATAATAACGACAAAACATCATCAGCTGCGACAAATATGTCTTATATCGCATGTAATATATGTCTATCGACTATGTTCATTCATCTTTAATTATAGATTTCAAGTCTGAGTTCTAAATATTATCGATATAAACTTTTCGACATATATTCTATTGAATCTTTATTAGATTATGATTCTTAATTTTATATTAGAAGAGTTGAATTCCCGGGGATATATTTATTTTATATGAAATATTCTTAAGGACATTGTCTAAGACGCCTCAAGCTTTGATAAATTCCATATAAGTATTTGTGAAGAAGGTATTTTTCGTAAGATTTGTAAATTGAATTAAATTATCTTCGTATTTATGTATTTTAATATTAGATAATATGTTAATAGATATAAATTGGCAAGAAGGTGGTCATCATTTTTTTTTTGTTAACCCTTAAATGTTAGAATCACCACCGACTTCATGTTTACAATATTACTATCTCACTATTTTGTTATTTAATCTATTCACCAATCACCACTAATTTCCTCATTTATAAATAATAGTGTTTTCTCTTTGAATTTGAATAGATAGAGAAAGGGATGAGAAGTGTGAAAAAATAGTAGTGAAAGAATGAGCTGATAAAAAATGATATTATTCATGTTTACCGAAAATATGAGATAATAACCACAAACACCAAATAAAATATGAGAAAAAAAAAACAGCTGGTTTGCAGATGTAGGCAGCCTTTTTAGTTCTATAAGTTATAACCCCTACCAACTTTACACAAGGCACTTTCCAAGAACCATCCCTTCACCACAGTCCAAAAAACCTCTAATTCTACCTAAAAAGGCTAAAAAATAAAGCCATTCCCTTGTGTTCATGCATTTCTCCCTCACATAAATCTCTATATATACACCCTTTACATCACTTAACCCCACTTAACTCACTAAACTAACCATCATTATTCATCTTCAAAAATCTCTTCCAAAAAAAAAAATACAATAATCTATTCGTGATTATTTTCTTAAAATGGATTTTTTTAACCGATGTTCAACTTCATCTTCTTCTTCCGAATCATCTTCATCAGAATCTTCGCTTTCGGGTAAAAACCCGAATAAATTTGAAAGAATAAAGGGCCCATGGAGCGCTGAAGAAGATAAAATTTTAACGAAACTTGTTGAGCGTTACGGAGCTCGGAATTGGTCATTGATTAGTAAATACATAAAAGGTAGGTCCGGCAAATCCTGCCGGCTCCGGTGGTGTAATCAGTTAAGCCCTAATGTTGAACACCGGCCGTTTTCTCCGGCGGAGGATGAAGCCATTTTAGCTGCTCATGCTAAATATGGGAATCGATGGGCCACCATTGCCCGATTACTTCCGGGTCGGACCGATAATGCTGTTAAAAACCACTGGAATTCGACATTAAAGAGGCGTTATCAGCAATTAATTCAGCAACAACAGCAGCAAAATCAGAACCCGATTGGGTTTTCTGATGTGAAAATTATTGGGTCAGGATCTGGATCCGGATCTGGATTCGGGTCGTGTATGGAGTATTTGAATGTTGATGAGAGTCCAAAAGGGAATAACAATAATAATAATAATAATAATAATTACGCTGTTACGAATTATTGTAGCGGTGAATTTGATGATCCGATGACGACTTTGTCACTTGCGCCGCCGGGAATGGGCGGAGATGAGTTGCCGGAGAAGAAAACGGAGACTTTTCCGGTGGGATTTTGGGATGTGATGAGGGGTGTTATTGCTAGAGAAGTGAGAGAATATGTTGCTTCTACGGGGTTTCCTAATTAAAAAAACAAAAAGAAAAAAAAATGTTTATTATTAATTTGTCAATTTTAAAGTTGGCTTTTAAGCTTTGATAATCACTTTTGATTGTTGATAAGTATGCTTATAAATTGATTAATTACATGTTAAATGTGTTTTGGAAGCTTAATCTTGAATTCCATCGTTATCAATTGTTTTTAAGTACTATTTTATTTTCTGCCTAAAAAGTTTGTCTTCCTAACGTACCAAACGACCAAATTATAATATGTATTTGGATGTGTAAGAGAGAATTTCTTTTCAATTTATTAAAAAATTTAGGTACCTAACTTTTTATAATTGAATGACAACATTCAATTCAAGAATGATGCACTAAATTCTTCTTATTGGTTCACAAAAGAATCTATATTTAATCTTAAATCTGTAATTTTCGAGTCACATGACATTAACATTACCTGCTACGCTGAATCGTCTTTCGAAATGCTCAAGGCATTAGTCCAAAATAAATTTGGGGAAATGATGAGGCATTTGGTTGTTGAAATTCTGTCATATAGTATATGAATAAGTCATCAATAATTGTTCCAAACAGTAATTTGTTTTTATCCCAATCATGTTGTATTATTTATTGTTAGTGACATATTTAAGTTTTGGACAATGGGAGTTTCAAGTTCAAAGTATGTGTTCAAAATTAAATAGGCTAATTTATATCCACCATTTATTATCCAATTAATTACTAATAGGGTGACTATGCAAGTTATAAGTCTCTAAAATTCAATAAAGTCAAACTTCTAAGCTTCTATTTTTGGTAGAACATCCCCTCATATATCGAATGTACATCTAGTTGTCATTAATCTTCATTTCATCATCTGTTAAGTAACATCAAACTTTAATTCTAAAAAATAAATCGAGATCCTCTAACTAAGTTTACAATGTATTTAGAAATGATAGAGGATTAACTATCATTGTCTTTCATGTCGTTATTTCACTTTGAGTTCCTTCTTTGTAGGTAAACTTGATGATACACTACTAAGATAAAAAAAATATTTTCTCCTGCAGCATAATTTAAGACAAAAGGAATTCAATGGATTTCTCCTCCCTATATGGCTAAATGTATTTCTCGCGAAGCTTTAAATTGATAAGTATTTATTCGTACACGATATTTACATTTTACAATAACACCAACACATTCGGTATAATTACCCCAGAAAGAGTGGGACAAAGAAAAAGAAAGGAATATACAAAATATTTTCATGTTTTGTCTTTTTAGTTTGGAAACAAAGTGTGTTAAAAGGGAATGTTCCTACTAGTTGCTACTTTACATATTTTTTGGTTAAAAGGCAAAAACATGATCCATATTTTGAACGTGCTAGAGTCTGTTGTTCATGTGAACGCGTTTTTTTGGTAGCTTTACAACATCAAATAACTAACCCATGGAATATAGATAAAGTAGCAAAACAATAAAATTATCTTTATCTTTTTTCTAGAAAAACGATGAAAATCATGCATTTAAAGATATTAATTATAAACTCATTAATTTTTAGATTATAAATAAATAAATATTTTGAACCATATCTAGTATAGCCAATTTTAGTTCAATGACCCAAACATTTAACAATAAATAATCTTTGTAACTAATACTTGTATAACTAATTTTTGTTATATGTAGACAACGCTCGACTACATACATACTAATTTTTTATCCTAATTTTCAAAATCCAAATTCTTCTATTTAGGGTCATGTCATCGATAGGTTCCAAGGTGTGTTGTGTCTTGTCTAATCACCTCTCTCCAAATACTTCTTCAAACTACCTCTACATCTTTTTAGACTCACCATAGTCAACCTCTCACTAATGGAATCATTTGTGCATCTCCTTTTTACATGTCTGAACCATATTAGACTCTCGCTCTCGCTTCCCTCATTATGTTCATCATAGATGCCATTTCTACCTTGTCCTGAATATCGTCATTCATAATCTTATCACTCCTCGTTTCCCACATATCCATTTCAACATCCCTATTTTCACTACTTTCTGCGTGTATTATTGATGGACCAATACTTTATCCCATATAACGTAGCTAATGGAACAATTACCTTGTAAAACTTAGCGTGTCACATTCCTATCACACAAGACAATATATGTGAACGTCTATTTTATCCACCCGCTCCAATATGATATCACATATATAGCTTCATCGTCAATCTACTATTATCTTTGAATTATTGACCCAATATACTTTGAAACTTCTTTTCTTAAAAATAAATCATTTGGCTAATCTTGACCAAACTGACTATTTTATAGTGATAAAAATATATTTAGTTTCTTTTTTTAAAATAAAAATATCATAAATCTCGAATAATCTGTATAGCTTTTTCTTCAAATATCAAGGTATAAAATAATGGGACGTAAATATGTGCGATTTTGTTGGACGTGATTTACGTCCCTAAAATCTCGAAACAGATTAGGATTAATAGCATTAACGAGCGGATTTTGTTCATAATTACTGTTATTTATAGCGAAATCAGCAGGGATTAGGGTTTTGATTATACCTTTCAACTTTCTTCCCTACCGATCAACAAATCCATGGCGAAACGAAAAGAAGAGAAAATTGATTATTGCCCACAAGTCACAAGTCGAATTATTCTAAAGGAGATTCAAAAGGAGCTTAGAAAAACCAAAAATTCGAATACTAACATATTGCTCTCTCCATTATCTTTCCACGCCGTACTGAACATGACGGCCGTCGGAGCAAGGGGAGATACATTGAATCAGATGCTTCGATTTCTCGGTGTTGGAGACATTAACGATTTGAATTCCAAGTTTTTAAATATGGCTTCTGTTATTGAGAGTAATAGTAATGGTGGCCCAGATTTGAGTTTTCTTAATGGAATGTGGGTAGCACATACACATGAAATCAGAGACTCTTTCAAACATTTAGCCACTACTCTCTATAAAATTGAACCTAAAATTGTTGATTTTAAACTCAAGGTACACGCTCTGTTTAATTTCGTTGTTGTTACTGTTTTCTTCATTATTGTATTTACCTTGAGTCATAGAGGTAGAAATAAGTTCTGTGTACATTTTACTCTTACTGGACCGCACTTATGAAATTACACCGGATATATTGTTGTCGTCATTATGTGTTAAGTATATCTTCTGAGATTTGTTTACAGAAAGGAAGTTGCTGGTTTCATTATTTATTTACTTTTATTTTTTTGGACTTGCTGTTATAGTGTCAAAACAGCGTCTAGAGATTTTAAGGGAGTGGAAGAGGGAGATAAACTAAATTCAAGTACTCAATATCCACTTTGCTTAAAAGATTTGAAGAAATGTGAAATATTTATTTTTATTTGTGTTTAGTTGAAAAATAGTTCTTGAAACAAGGTAACCAAATTTTAGAAGTACCGAATTACAAATTTCACTTTTGTTTTTCCTTGGTGACTCTGGATAGCGAGGCGAATTCAGGATTTGAACATATAAATTTCATTGAATCACCAATGATATGTTCGTTATTATTGGAACGTGATCATGTCTATGTAGAAGTCCATAAATAATTGAGTTTTGTGTTATTTTGCAGGAAGTGGTGGTAAAAGATGTTAACACCTGGGCAGAGTCTGCATCAAGAGGCCTTATCAAAGATATTCTAAAGCCCAAAAACATCAGAGACGAAACAAAGGTCCTTTTAGCGAATGCCCTCTATTTTAAAGGTACATGGAGTTTTGATGAAGAACGCACCATAGACAAAGACTTTTACCTACTCAACGGTGACAAGATTTCAGTTCCCTTCATGACTGGCTGCGACCATTTCACCTATGGATCATTTGAAGGCTATCAAGTTGTTAAAATTCCATATGAAATTGGAAAAAATGGCGATAACAAAGAGTTCTCCATGTCTATCTTCCTTCCAAATGAAAAAAATGGATTGCCTAGCTTATTGGAAAAAGTGAATTCTGATCCGAAATTCTTTACCCAAAAACTCAACCTTTGGTCTGCATCACTTGCTTCATTCTACATCCCAAAGTTCAAATTCACATACACTGCGATGAAACAAGTTGTAAGAACAATGAAGGAAAGGGATTGACTCTGCCTTTCAGTAAAGAATGCAGGGAGATCACAGAGATTGTGAAACCGGGTGGGCCATTCTTTGTCAACGGCATAATACAAAAAGCATTTATCGAAGTAAACGAGAAGGGTACTGAGGCAGCAGCTGTTACTGTGTTTTCCGATGATGACATGGGAGGTTCGATGTATGAAGCCCCTAGGCCAAGATTTGTAGCAGATCACCCTTTCTTGTTCATGGTTAGGGAAGAGGTTTCAAGATTGGTGCTTTTCACTGGAGCTGTGCTTAATCCATCAAGTGATCATTCAGATGCTTATTCATCAAGTGATTCGGATGATTATTAAAAGCACGAAAAAGAGGCTTGTTTTCGTTTTTCTTTATCCAAAAATTTTGCTATTTGTTCAAGTACATTGATGGTTTATGTTTTCCTTATTAGTCTTTCAGAGGTTCAACATTTAGCTTCTTCTGTTGTTTCACTGAATCATAAGTTGCTTGAATTGTCACTTTGATTTTTGAGTTGTAAGATTTAACTGCTTTGTTTGAGGTAAGCATAACAAAATTCTTTGACTAACTATGATTTAGTAAATATATCCTGCTCATGGACTTGTTTTTTTTTAGACATGCTAAAATGTATATCAAATAAGAATACAATAATATGATTTTGAATGTCCAATGCATATTTCGGACACTGAGTGAGAAATCAAAAGAAGTGACAGGCCATGTTTATTTTATTAACTTTGAGGTTCAACGTCTAATATATATATATATAAACTAATCCTTGAGTTGTAACATTTGGTATCGATGCTTTCACATGCAACACTTGGCGATTGTCAACTAAACCTCAGTACAGAGTTTAGGCATATTACACATTATTAAAATGGTTAAGTTAGGCAAATATTAACTGAATTTAAACAGATTACAACAAATTCTAAAAGAGAGTATTCATAACAACCTAGGCTAATTCCATTTCCAAAAAAAAAACCAAAAGAGATGCTCAATATTTAAGCAAGAAAATCTTCAATCCTAATTACACGTTTTAAAGCGTGCAAACCTAGATTCGAAGTGGACAACATCATTAGTGAACTGGACTGTTACAATCGTCCCATGGAAAGCATAAAACTGCATTTCTTCTTATAATACAAAAATTCAAAATAAAAAAATGCATAAAATTTGGTTTGACTGTATATTATAATGATAATATATTGAAATTCCATTTTTGGTCTTGTAACTTATCTCTGGTTAAAAGTGCCTCCTTAAATATTGGGCCTAATACTTCTCTCCACCTTAGAGCCTATTGGGCCTTTGACTTTTTTCGTCTGGGCCTAATGCTCAAAAAGGCCTGTAGGTGAAGCCCTAATAGTATACCCATTGATCGGAAAAAGCTGAAATCTGGAAATTGTACAGCAAATCGATCGTCTGAGAGAGCAAAAGATGAATTGAATTCAATGGTGGCTTTGGGGAAGAAATTCACCAGAAATATTCAAGATAACAAACGCAGATTGTTGTCTGCTAAGTATGAATTGAGGCGAAAGTTGTATAAAGCTTTTGTTCAAGATCCTGAACTTCCTCCTGAAATGCGAGAAGCTCATCGTTACAAGCTTGCCAAGTTGCCCAGAAACAGTTCCTTTACACGAATCAGAAATCGGTGCATTTTTACTGGTCGCCCTCGTGCCGTTTATGAGAAGTTTCGAATGTCTCGTATTGTTTTTCGTGGTTTGGCTGCTCGTGGTGCTTTGCAAGGTGTAAAGAAAGCTTCTTGGTAGACAATACCCAGGTAAATTTGATTATTGGGTTGTTAATTTTTTTTCACTTTGATTGTGTTGGGTTTTGCTGGAATAATTTAGTGCAAAAAACTTGTTTGAATTTGAATTCTGCATCTGGGTCCTGTGTGGTGAAGCCAGTGTTATCGCTGATTTTGAGCAAAAGGTGTTTGTTGAAATGTTTCACCGGGAATTAATCTTCTTTTAGTACGATGACATATTTTATTTGTCATAGAGTAAGTGCATTGAATCAGAACTGAACTATCTTTTTCATTTGTGAATAAATGATTATGGAGATTGTTATAACTTTTTTAGTGTTTACTTCATCTACATGATGTTCTTAATTACTGAATGAAATGAAATAGACACAAAAAATGGAAATGCATACAATAAAGAGAATATAGATTATGCTTTTTTGGTTACTACTGATGGAGCTAGCCTAGTGGCAATGGGTGTTCACGAAAAAAGATTATAGGAGTAAGATTCACGTACACTCCCTCCCCAGATCCCACTTTACTGGGTTTGTTGTTGTTGATTAGACACTAATCATACAACTAATAAAATAAAGGCTAGATGGAAGATGTCATGTGTCGCTACCAAGATTCATAGATAAGCTCCTGGTTCACCCCTATCTCTTAAGGGGCTTACTAACAAGCGGAGTGCCTATGACCGTGGTAGCTGCAAGCCTCCTTGTCATTCTCTATTGTCTTCTTTTACTTCGCCTTCCTCTTGTAAATGACCCTTTTGGCTCTGCTACATGTTCTCGTTTGTTGCAATACCTTGGAAATATGATGGTCCTTCTTATAAGGCATTCTTTGTTTGAACATAGTCTTTTCTTAACAAGATCGATCGTCTTATATTAGAACATGACGATGTTCGTGTTGTTACCACAGGATTTCTTCTTTTCAACAATTAGGAGCCTACAAGATCGCTGCTAGTGGATCTCATATACTAAAGCCAAGTAGATTACTGTGGGACAAGGTTTTCTATTTCAGGAGTTGTCTCGACTTTTTTCAAATAAATTTGTCATATTACAATCTCTAGCTCGTCCCACATCCGGGGTTTGGCTATGCCAGTATATTTTTCCTCATTTTTGCCCCAAGTTTTCTGGATGTTCTTAATCTGCTTGATAGAACCTTGTCTAAAACTTTTCACTGTCTTGAAACTTTTGATTTTATGAGAAGATCTGAATGATTAGTCTGTACTCTTATTTCCAGCTATGAAATGCTTATCAGGGATTTGCATGCATCTGGCTATTCACTCCCCCTGGTTTCCGTCCCTTTATATGTGCCTTTTAAGTTCTACTTAATTTAGAACTGAGACACAAGAATACACCAAGCAGCTTATGATGTATAGTTGGTGCACGTTATATATTCGAATCTCTGCCATAGACAAAGGCTTGATATTTAAGTTACAGGTTCAAATAGAGAGATGTTAATTATCCATTGAGCTTCAAACCATACAACATTGGAGTCATAGATTTTTTGGTTATCAAAAAGAACATAGGAAGTCCTTTATATGTACTATATAAAACTACAACAGATATTGGAAATAACTGAATTCTCAAACAGCTACCCTGCAATTGCTTGATAGGCTCTTAAGATTATGAAATACAGACTAGTGTAGTTCAGGTTCTTCATACCAACCAGTGGAATATTATCTCAATTGATAAATGCAGGAAGAGGCTCTATACTATAAATGCTGTACATCGAAAAAGAAAGAACGAAAACATTATCCCTTCAAGGTATCTTTCACTCTCTTTGGCCTGCAAACAACTTTCCTGATTTGGAAGGAACAGCATTAGAGCCAGGTGCATTTATCAAACTTCCATTATGTGACATATAGAAATGGTTGTAATTGATTCTGGTAACCAGATCTGCCAAATGCGGAAACTGTCCCACGTTGAGCTTGAAAGATAGAATCTGAAATTTTGCAACATGAAAAAAAGAAACAATCAAGTCCGCTATATTGAAGCAGTTATAACATTCGGATTAGAATCATAACAAGGGAGAAAAAAGAACTTACCCTCATGAGGAAAGCTATGCAGTCATCAAACTGTTTCTCTATCCTATTGATTTCCATTTCACACCTTGCCTTGATAGCAGAAACTGCCCCTCCACTGCTAAGAGTCTGCTGTACTGAATAGAAATCCAGAGCTAGTCCAAGAATACTGTTGATACGGCTAGCAATCAATGCCCACTGTAATAAGGAAATCGTTTCCGGTTAATCCGTCATGAAAACAAATAAATAGTGCATCCATGTGAAAATACCAGTTTTTCTGGAACAGCGAAGCACTGCCTTTGAATAGACATCAAGTAAGCCTCGTGTATTTCGATGACTTCATCCAATGATGTTGCTGCAGCCAAACCTTCACAGAGTTCACCCCATGCACTGTGATACACCTACATGGTAGGAAACACTTAACAGCGATAAAATGTAGCAACAATCGATTGCAAAAGGCCAATCTTTTTACTACTGTATTTAATGTTATAACAGTCAAGTGCAGATAATGAACAGACAACTTTTTTCTATTTTTGAAAGCTTATAATAACACGATTTATGTTAGAAATTGCATTAACCTTATAATAGGGGTCTAAGCTCTGCTAACAATACACAAAGTAGAAATGCAGTAACATATGTGATAGTAGTAATTGTTTATAAGAACAGATAAGAATATAAAGGCAACCTATAAATTTCTTCTTTCCCGAAACAAAATCACCATGTTTCAATAATTGTCCATCAATACTGGTGCTCTAAAAACAAATTTCCTCCACAAATTAAGTGGCAGGATTATTAAAAAGACAGGATTCATGAGTCCAAAACGTGCCCCAAGTGTGGCAGAAATTCCACCAAAAAAATTACTATCAAAGAGAGAGAGAGTACCCTGTCCATCACATAATGGTGGAAGGCATCCACAAAATGTAGCAGTTTTTGTTCCAGTAACCAATGATGCTTGCGGTTAATAGATTCGGAGCTTCTGTCCTGAAAGAGAAAGTTGTGATAATTAAGTAACTAAACTTGACATTTTAATAAGAGCAAGTAAATGAATTCGTTAGAAGCCATGAAGTACACCAATGTGAAAGAAAATGGACCTTGGGTCTAACTCAACCCCTAAAGCTTAGTTAATGAGGTGAGCATTGTCTAAGATCATATAATTAGACAAACATCCCATCTTTTAATTAATGTCGAACACTTTAGCACACCCATACATTGAGGCTCACTCAACTCTAAAAGCTAGTTCATGAGGTGAGGATTGTCCAAAGATCATGTAAGCAGACAAATAGCCCATCCCTCAACCAATGTGGGATACTAAACATAATTGTAATTGAAATAGCTACTTCATCAAAAAAAAAATTGTTCTTGAAATAGCTACCAATTGTTATTTGGTTTCCAAATTAACCAAAATAAAACAACATAGAGCAAACCTTCCACATCCACCTCCGAGCTTTATCAAGAACAAATTTTGCACGTCTGACCTTCAGTAAGAACCTCATAACCTAAAGAAGACAATAAACTACTGAGCCGAACATTCAAATCGATTGCACCTTAAGGGGAACTACAGTAGTCCATTGGCTACCTGATTATACTTCTTTATTGCTTCTGTATTAGCAATAAGCTCAAGGGGCCAAGGAACCTGTTACATTTCAACATTAATACAATATGACAAGGTTGTAAGACACCATAGATCAGACAGCCTAAAGCACCACAAAACAAGTAGCATACCTTGTATGTAAACATGAGTGAATCCAGACCATCAATGCCAAAGTTCTGCCCTCGACTCTTGCGAGGTGTTGAAGTTGGAAGAGGCATACCACGCTGATCATCCTCAATAGTGGCATTATTTCTTGTTACAGACACAACCAATGAATCAGGCGTGCTTAATAGTGTGGCATCAGCAGAGTATCGGATTGATTCCTGAATTATAAACAAAAGTTAAGTAAATATATAAGAGCTTCCTCACTTGCAGACGCAAAGAACTGAAATTAGAGAAGTCAGTAGCAGATAACAACTAGGACGAATAGGAGAGGGAAACACCTCCAGCAATTGGATTCTACAGATGTCAAAGGCTGCAGTAGTTTTTGTTCAACCCCTGCTCAACCATTAAAGGAAACCAAATGGTCTACGTGATCTTTTTATCCTCCTTTCCAGATATTATAGAGAGGTCACTCAACCCTACTCACACAGTTCTTTCTTTTTTCTTTTTGGGATAACAATGGTGTCCATATCAGCTCAAGCAACATAGCTCTTTTTTCCTGTTTAACACAAATAACATTCTTTCCTTTTCTTTTGTATGAGCAGTGCAGTTGTCTTCTTGTCTTGATTTGTTGGAACATGCCTTTCTGGTGGAAAACAGGATGTATTGTTCGGTAACGATAAACATGGCAAGACTTTATTGCATTACTCAATTGCATAAATAATGATATGATGGGTATTACTCTCTAGGGATTTTCAGTGTTCCATATAATCTCCCCGTAGAGCAAAAATAGGTAATAAGGCCCCTAGCGATTTTAAAACAATGCGATTTAACACACCGCAGCCTCCCAACTAATTTCATGCATGTTGCATTGATTTACCCTCTAAGAACCTCATTGAAGTATTAAGACCCTTCTGTTCCTATGTCTAAACTTTATCTACGTTGAAATACTCATCCACTTATCGTTGCTTCTTCAACCTAAAATAACAGAAGTAAAAACTTTTTAGATAACTTAATCTATGTTAACTAGCAAGTAGTCTTGTACAACTACAAATTATCTATTTCAAGGTAATGTAGTTAACTGAAATTTGTTTCAAAATATTGTCCACTATATTACAGCTTAGTCTATGTTAATTACCAAGAAGCTTAGTGACTAATTATCTCATGATGTTTCATACTTTCATTGATTGATTGATGTTTGTCTCAAAATATTGTCTAGTATATTTGATTATGCAAATAGGGGGCAAGAGAACTCTATGGAAAGATGGTGGTTTAATTTGATGTTGTTTAAGGAGGAGTTCGAACATAGGTGTGGGCTAAATAAATCAATGGCCAGTCTTGATCCTATTGAAAATACCAGTGAAGATCCAAATCTAAAAGTGAAAAACATTCATAGTTGCTAAAGACATTCGGAATTTCATCTCTGATGACACTTTTTTAGTTAGTGATAGGAATGGAGACAATTATTCCATCTATTTTGATATGGAAAATCAGATTTTTGAGATTGACAATGATCATTCTTTTCTGAGTGAACTAGAAAGTTCTTTTTACAGTTGTCAAAACTCGAGTTATCTGAATAATGGATTTAGGGGAGTGTAAAATGATATTACCACTAGATTCCACTTTGACAACATAAGAGAAGAATCTTCATAGAAAAATTCTGTCGACAGATACAAAGGAACTAATGAATCAAGGAAAAGGATTGAGTTGACCAATTGGACCTGCAGTGTTGTGTTTAATTCAAAATCATCATCCAAGCTATCTCCTTTGTCTAGTTTATTGAAGACCACAGTCAAGAAGTGCTGCAGCAGATCACCTGAAGAAAGCAATATAATAATCCTGTAAAGAATGGCAATGATGATTGAGGTACTAACAAGCTAGCTTAACAAAAACCAATGTGTACCTGAGCCTAACAAGTATATAGCACGCAGCACTTCCAGCTCTTCTAGCAGTCTCCACTCACACAGTAATTTTGACAAAATATTCCTGCCAATACAATCAGCCTGCAGAGTGTAAGAAGAGGCAATTGGACATATTAAGCATCAACCATGTAAATATAAAAAGGTATTTCAGATGACTACATGCTACTACCTGTTTCTTTATGAAGACAATAAGGCATTCTTGAAGAATAACCGTAGGCAATGGAGTATTCCTTGGTTCAACCCTCCCAATCCAGTTTAAGGTCCTTGAAGGGAGTGTGCTATTTTCCTGGAAAGGAAACACCTCCGATACATGATCATCCTCCTGTTCCAGAAATCATGTTAAGTTTTAAATTTAAAACGATGGAATAAAATCTAGACTAAGACAAGTACTAGCCATAACTAGCCAGATGAATTGATATGACCTATTTAAACTAAGTTCACTTAAGAGTTAAGAAACAAGCTAAAAGCCTAATCTTGACACAGCTGCACTTCCAATTGAAGGTCCACAACAACTTAACCCATCTGTTAAATTTCAATCACGAAACCCATTCTAGCCAGTCAATAACAGAAATGTCTGTTACAACCCATGTCCCATGCTTATCACATGGTTTGATATCCCAAATGAAATTGTGCAGATTCCCAAGGGAAGAAGCAAGAGGAGGATGGTGGAAGATCGAGAGTTATGCAATTACATGCTGCGTTCAGAAAAAGCTGCAAGTTGAAGTCTTGCATGATAAGGATGGTGCTGGAAATTCAAGAAAAGCTGTAATTCAAAGGTCATGGTGAATATGCTGGCATGGTAAGCACAAACTTCAATCTCGACAAGTAAATAATAAGCAGTAACAACCTGTTAGAATTGACTTTATGGAAGAAACTATAAAATGTTATTCAGTTAATTAGGGCAGTTGGTCTCAGAATAAGTTATCCATCATTGCTGAAGAGCACCACATCTAATTTTCTACCATAATAAAGCAGGAGCGTGACAAAACCAAAAGAACTTGGCTGAACTAGAAGATTTTCAGACGGATTTACGGTTTAGACAACATTATCACATCCATTGTTTTGAAAGTTGTTTTTACAGGTGTAAAGTAGTAAAGTACTATATATTTATATGATATGACCTGATATAAATAGCAAATCACAGATAAATGACCTCCTACCCAGCACCTTAGAAGTGAGGGTGGGGAATGCTAAGCATGTCAGAAACAAGTTAACTTATTTTTGCTTTTATGACTGCTGCGGTTACAAGATATAAGTACCTGAAAAGGAGGAAGAAGAGTTGGAAAGGGGAACAACTCCTCCAGAAAATTGACATCTTCCTTTAATCGATCACGTTCAGATTCACCAAACTGATAACCAAAGGTATAGTTTGTATTTTTGGTTGCCACGAATGATCCAGCACTTCCATTGAATATTGCATGTCTTAATACCTCATCATTAAGAGGGGGAAGGTAAAACTCTCTAGATAAATTCAATGCACCCCAAGCGTCCTTATTTGCACGAAGAAAATTTTGGCTAGTAGTTATAGCTGGATTTTCAGGATGGAATCCTAAGGATAGAATATCATTTCCATCAAAAGCTAGCTTATCCCCTTTCACAACAAAGCTATCAACTTCCTCTCCAAGAGCATGACATGAAAGGAGATCAGCTTTTCCTTTCTGAGCCATGGTATCAACCAAGAACTTACACCATTCTTTATCTGAGCATGTCATCTCTTGGAAGCTCTCGTTGTTTCTTTCTATTTTTTGCCTTCCAATAAATGATTTAACTAATGAAACAATTTTCTTCTCCTGGAAAAAGTTTTCAGATATGTGATCCCCATAGCCAATAAGAGCCGATAAGGTGACACAGAATATCTCTGACAAGCTTAACCCAGCAATACGTCCACTGGCAGATACTGAGGATGTCATAGGAGTATGTTGTACAAGCTGCAATGACTTTCCAGCAGAGATAATATCCTTGGCTATTTCTTTGATAAACAAAGGACACACATCCAAATCTCTCTCATTTGCGTCTTTTTCTTTGGCCAAACCAGATGCATCACTAGGCTCTTTTCTACTCACATCGTTTGTCCGCTTAATTGAAAGCAAAGAATCAGTGACACGACCAGTATCCAATTTTGCAGATCTCAGTAGATAGCTCTTCTCCCAAAACTCAGACTCCTCAACTGCAATTCGTTTGTTAGCACGAAAGAACATCTGCATAAAAAGCATACAGGCATAAGATTGTCTTAGAGAACGTCAATGTCTAAACATAGGTGTCGCTGAACCGTTTTCTACAAAGATAACTATGAAAATCACTGAGTCACTCTTGTAATGTCCCTAAGTCACTCTTTCCACAGTTCCATCATATGACTAATAAGTTCAATGCACGATAGTCCACACAATTTTGAATATCTCGTTTTTCTTTTTTCTTATAAATTGGAATTAAAATACTCTTTCTGCACTTGTTGAGCATCCTACCAATTCTTAATATAACATTAAATAGCTTGGTAGCCATCCTACTCCAACCTTCCAAGACACTTCCAAACCTCTATTGGGGTATGGCTAAGATAATCACAATCATATAATATCTCATCAATGATCAATGGGGTATGGAATTTTGCTTTAAAAAAAAAAAAGAAGAAGCTTATATTGGTTAGGATACACATATTTGAGGAACAAATCTCCTTATAAGTTGCTATTATAGGAACATCTTCAGCATTCCATTTGTTCTTGTACATGTATGAAGATAAAAAATGACGGGTCATCTACTATTTTTTTTTTTTTTGATGACAAGGGAAACCCGCAGCCGCTACCCTTTGGGTGCGCACAGGGTAAAACCCCACTCCTATGCAATAGCTCGCAAACCACACAGGAGAGGTAACCCGCACTAGGCAAGCCCGGTGCGACGAGCTCGACCCAGAAGGCAAACCCCTTGCTTTCGCTGGCAAGGGGTTTCGAACTTGAGACCTCCAACATGGAAGTCCCAAGCCCAAACCACTGGGCCACCCCGAAGGGTTGACGGGTCATCTACTATCACAAGCCATAACTGAGTTTCACAAGTTCTAATGTAAATGTGTCCACTTTCTTTCTCAAGCCATAACTGAGTTTCACAAGTTCTAGTGCAAATATGTGTGTTGAAACATGCAGATATAAGTGTGCTCCTGGAAGCTATTATTCTAATCTATGTTGAAAGGTAAATGAAATCATTCACTATTCCATTAACACGACTATTAATTGAAACTTACCTCCTCAAAGGGGTCGTCCAGAATTCCTTCATAAAGCCATGAATCAAGGCCCTCAATGTATGGCAAAAGACAGCTAACAAATGCATGTAATATCATCCTGTAAGCATCCTCCTGAAATTATTCACTCCAGATAATAAATTATAAGATGAAAGATTCAGCAAATATGTCTAGTAAAGGAAAGCAGTTTCGAACCTCTCCACCTTGCACAAGACAAACTTCAGTCAGCTTCTTATATAAATAATCAAGAATATGCACAGCAATAGCTGTGGCAGAGATAGAAGAATCAGTTTCATCATAAGCTTGCGGAATGGCCCCTTGCACTAGTTGAAACAAAAATTCAGCTCCTGCACACAAACTAATATCGCATTGATAAATCTTGTTAGGAACTTCTATTAATAACCCCTAAAAAGGACAGGAAAAAGAACTGAGCAAAACCAGTCAAACAAGTGAGCAGTTAAAATTCTTTTGGGTAAGGCATGCAAAAGGGGAGCGCCATTGGACTCTCCCTTGGCATCTCAAAAGGAAAAGCGGTTTCGTGAAAACATGTACTAGGAGTTCTCTCTTCAACTTCTAGTAGTTGTAACTTCCCATAGATGGAAAAAATTCCTCTTGGCACCCTTTTGGTTTATCTAATTTTTAGCTTATCATAACTATACCTCTATCACAACAAAAACCAACTAAATATTCTCTTATCTGCGGTTAGTAATCAGTTTAGCTCTATCATCCCTGGCTCAAATTCCATTTAATTCTATGATGACTACACTACATAATCTTCATTCTTCCCATCTTCTTTCCATAACTTCTTTCATTTGATAACCTCTTTTTCTTTGTTCTTTTTTTAAGACAAATCGCAAACGCCAGGGGTGTATTTGGACATTTTCACCCTTTTTCTTTTCATTATGCTTAATCACGCTAGCATCACTGAACTACATCATGCTATATTTTCGAAACTTTCATTTCAAAAGGTAATTCATTTACATTCCATTTACCAACCTTGATAAAGAACTTGACAATCCCAAGAGGGTTGGAGTAGTTATACTACATGAGTCGACCACCTTCATCTCCTCTTTCAATGCACCATTTCGCAACCACTGCTCCATAAAAAGAAAAAGTTGTATACTTGTATTCTTTCTACATAAATAAATGCATACACATACAAACACCCAAAAAGTGCAAATAAAAGAAGAAACTTACTGTTAACCAAGTGGAGATAGAGCAACAAAATGCCCTCAAAGTGGGTGGTGGAGAAGGCACAGATTTCTCAACCTTGTGAATTCTACTTTCTACCATCTTTAAACATGTTGCCGCATAGGTAAACTGATTGAGAACATGATAAAGACTAGTATGCGAAAGATGGCTAACATATATCCCACTCCGAACACGAAAACAATGCCCTAATTCATCCCAATACAACATTGTACTCGAAAACCCTTGTAATATTTGCAGCACATTTCGCACCTAAAGAGGAAAAATCACAATGGGTAAATTCAAGATAAAATCTTTAAGCAAATTCGAATCAATCAACTAAAACTGAGTCGGCTATATGAATCTTCATAGAGTAATATGAAAAGGGTTTGAAGAAAATGTACTCACTAAATCAAATTCGTTAGTTCGTAAGGAGGAAATTGGCTTCGCAAAGTGTAAGCCGCCGGAATAGGAAGTGTATAATTTTCCGATTAAACTCTGGGGAGCTTCCATTTTTCTGTTGTCTACAGTTGATAACACTACAATTTGTGAATGTTTTCATGGATCAATTTCAGTCTGAGGTCACGAATTGCTTCCATAATCTGCAGGAAATTCTGATTCAAAATAAAGGGTAAAATGAAAAAGCAGGAGAATAGAAGGGGAAAGTGCCACAATTTCCCAAAATTTTAGTTTTTCTTTTATATGAGTTTAGGCTCGACTAGATTTGAATTTATCCACGAAAACACGTGAGAAAAGTTATTTTATAAAGAATGTTATGGATAAAGAAGTAATTGTTACTTTGTCGTAACTCTCATTACAAGTAGAGAAGATTTTATTTTCTTAAATAATAGGCATGAATCAACTAGGCTATCGCAATGGTTCACATTGTGATTTCTCAAGGACTAGGGGTTGTTTGATTATCGTTTAGAGATGAGTCATCCATATATTTAAACTAGTATAATTGTGTATGTTGTTTTGGTTACAAAAATGAGGAAAACAAAACTCATATTGAATTTAGCATAAAGTATTTAGGGGTCGTTTGGTAACAAAAATAATGCTTGCATTAGCTTTGTGTATTAGTAGTATCTTGTTTGGTACCTTTTTCCATGCCAAGCATTAGATATACCACTCTATTGTGTATTGAGGAGTGTATTACTAATACCATGGATTTCTAGATATTAGTAATGCAAATAAATTTAATATATGCATTAGCATGGTTAAAAACCCAATTACTCCTCATAAGTATTTTTACTTCTTTTCAACCATAATTATGAAGGATACTTTTGTAAATAAATATATTTATACAATACATATTTTTTTAATACACCAAACCAAACAATGCATAAAAACATTCTATATATAACTAATGCAAGCATAACTAATATAAGCATTGCTAATGCAAGCACTACGAATACACTCTATTTAGCATTATTTTATACACTCTAGCAAACGACCCCCGTAATGTTTTGATAGTTTCTCTTTCCACATGAAATATGGCATTGTTGATACAATGTTTGGTTCAAGTTTTTCTTTTCTGCGTAACTAATACATATACAAGTTATAAGAAAATCTATGTATTATTTTATGCAAAGGAGAAAGTGAAATAATTAATACATGAATAACTAAATCCTACAGAACTAATATATACAAAATAAATATTTTATATTATTAATACGTGCATAACTAATCTCTATATTACCAATATTTGCATAACTCTAACAAGTGACCTAAGTAGTTGTATCATACATGCAATTTAAGATGGAAGTACTCCCATAGTTAAAGGAATATGTAAGAACTACTAAGATCATAATCAAGCTATTGATCTTTACCCAGTTCAGGCTATCAGCTGAGCTTGGTATAAATGTCCATCAAGATAACAGTAAGTACGTGACAAACATTTACATTCTTAGTCATGTTTGCAATCTAAATTGCACTATTAACTTCAAAATCATCTTCAATTCTTCATGAATCTGTTCCAAAGATATGTATGTCTTTGCTAGCTTCAAATACAACATCGATATTACACAGAAGACGTGGATGCATATGGGAATTGCATCAGATATCTCTCCAACATATGGGAACATTTTGACTAATCATCCGCCTGAAGTTTTCTGTATCTAATTCATCTGATCTGTACATGAGTTCTCTTCCCCTCTTTATTCCTTTATGATCTTATACAGAGGTTTGGAATCTCCTTTCCTATGATTCTATAAGGACTTCTGTTTTCAGGTCCCAGGCGAAAGCTACTAGGAACGCTTGATGGGCTGGCTGCATGTGAACTCGAGTTCAGCTCTATTGAAGAAATACAGGGATAAACTTCAAGTGCAGAACGCGGAGAATGGTGAGAAGCTGCTCCATATTCGCAGGTTTCAGGATGAGTTTGCTGGCAAGTTTCACTGGAAGAGACAGTTTAATTTGCATAAGATGGACGTGACAGTCAATGGCATAACGCGAGATATAGTATCTAGCTGGAACTGTAATTACTAATACGTGAAAGAATAATCCCACAGAATAAAGTGTTTGGTATATAAAATGACAAACACAAGACAGTTATTACCTGCTACATGGTGATTTTGCATGCCTGCCTGATGTTCCTGGTAACAGTGGCTTTTGTTCCTTTTTATGGTTAATTGGGTTCTTAGGACTCTGCAGGGTATCCTGAAATGTAACGAATTCAGAGTTTAAAACCATTTGGAAAACAAAATTAGAGACACTGATAAATACAGTGGCGTTAATCATTAATGCCACTCACATGGAATTTCATCCCCGAAGAATCCTCTGAGAAACCAGCAACATTGATACTGTGCTCAAGGGAACTAGTACTACGTAAAAAAGCATGTTCAAGTAGCATCATAGCTGATGGCCTATCTGCAGGTTTCCTCCGAAAGCAGCGCTGAAGGAAATCTTTTCCTTCTGATGATAATTTTTCTGGTATAGGTGGTGATTTGTTCAACACACCGAACATAGCTTGCACCTAATAAAGCCAAAGCATGAACATTTAGACACTTGCAGAAACCAATTCTAGAATGCCTGAAAGTAAGAACATAGCTCTGGCCGTATTGAGATCAAGCCAATCAGTCAGCCTTGCTAGTATCTTACAAGCTATGATGCTATATTGACAACCTAAAAGCTCACAAATATATTTAAGCTTGTAATACGATTACATTGTTCTCAAAATGAGATGCTTTAAACACTTACCCAGCTAAGTTCGCCCCAAGGGGGCTGTCCAGTAAACATCTCAATAACAGTACAACCCAGGCTCCATATATCAACAGCTAAGGCAAGCTCTGGATTGGCATCTTTGCGCAACACAGCCTGCATTACCTGCATATAAAGTGAAGTCCAGACATAAGTGCAAGCCAATTAATAGGGGGGAAAGAAAACTGAAGCCAGGCAGTAGCTGCAAAATAGCTTAACAATGCCCACCTCTGGAGCCATCCAGTGAGGGCTCCCTTTCAGAGAAAGATCAGTTGCACAGCTTGAAAGCTGGGAAAAAGAGAAATGATATGAAATTACAGCGGTAAGGTATGCATGAAAAATAATCGATGAAAGATCCAGCTCATTCATTTTCACTACAGATCAGGGTTTAGAAGAAAAATACTAAATTAGAATGAACAAAGAAAATAGCATTTTCAGTTGGCATTATAATTCTGAAAGCTTACATGTTTTGCTAACCCAAAATCTGCAAGCTTGACAACACCAGAGGCATCTACAAGCAAATTTGCTCCCTTAATGTCCCTACTCAGAAAAAACCATTGAAATCAACCATTAGACCTAGCATCACTGTCAATGAAAAGTTTTTTTTTTAAAAATTGTAAAAGAAAATAGTTTCTTCCTTGCTTATAACAAGGAATTTCAACTCAGACGCTTTAGTGTTCCGTTAATGAACCTTCAAATCAAGTGACATATTCCACATCGATGTAACCCAGTATCTACCTGTGTATTGTCTTAGTGCTATGCAAATAAGCCAACCCTGATACAATATGCCTAGTAAAGTTTCGAACTATTGACTCTGACATAGCTCCGCAATGTTCCCGAACATACTTATTAATTGATCCGGGGTGCACATATTCCAAATATATGCAAAAGCGGTCTTCCATCTGAACAACAACAACATTTTTCAATATTCTAAAATAATGCCTGAACTTGGCAAGAGAACAAGAAAGATAAATGTTCTTACTATTTCACTGCCATAATATTGAACAATATTTTGGTGCTTTAACTGCCGGAGAACTCTTATTTCCTACAACAGAAGTAAGGAAGAAACTGAATCGATTAGAATAGCATAAAATGTGAAAAACATGTCATAGCCATTGCAATCCAGTACAAAAGCTTCATCCTTTCAGATGCGATAAACTGTGTACAAGCAAGTAGAATAAAAAACTCTGCAATATGAAACCCTCAACTTTTTTCCCCAAGCCTACCAACATTCCGAGAATATTTCCTCGCTTATGCAAAACGTGAAGGAGGCTTATGAAGTCAAAGAATATGATCAATAAAAGTAGCTCTATGGATACATTATTGATTTTGCATCTTCAGGCACGTGATAGTTAGCTCAAAGGTGGACATAACCTTGACTTGACTAATTTGCTAATGCAAGTTAGAGAACCAGGAGATATTATAGTTCACTTCACTTAACAAAGATTTGGCCTTTAAAATATGGTTTCTCTCACCGTGTATCTCAAAGGATTGCAGTTTATATACAAATTTTGATTATGTAGCCTAAGTAGACATGAGGAAGTCACCTGTTCTAACTGCTTTATACATTCAGCAGATTTAGGATCATCAGGAGTAAGATCAACTTCTTTCATTGCACATAAAGCACCGGTTTCACTGTCAGAAGGAAGAAAAACAGAAGAAGCAAATGTTACATTCCAACCGAGTTACTTACTAAGCTAAATTTATCTCTTACCAGTTAGTAGCTTCATATACACTTCCATATGTACCACGACCTAAAAGCTTCCCCTTTAGCCATTGACCCTTTGTTGGTGATACACATGGTTTATCCATATTGCTGTAAATTGTACATAATTCTGGTTGTCGTGGAACTCCTGGTGGAAGGGGTAGCGGATGCACATTGATGTTGTTAGCTTCATTCCAACCTAGAGAACTTTCCGGAAGAGATTTATGATGCGAATGCACAGCACCACTTCTGTTATTCCTGATTCTGTTAGCCGAACTTGGTAAAATTGGGCTACTTAGTGGAGAATGATCAGCGCTATTTATAACCCTTGTGGGTGAAAGTTGTAAAGAGTAAGCCTCTGAAGGTGATGATGAGGCCTGATGCAAGGGATGATGAAAAAGGTCCTGTGTACTAAACCTTTTTGGGCTTCGGACGGGGCTTGTAAAACCACTACTTGGGGCACTTCTAGCCGGAACATTCAACCTGAATTCAACGCCCTCAGCATTCAGATCCTGAGGGAACCCCCTACGCAGATAAGTTGGAGTAGATGATCTTGGATGCCGAGAACTTTTCACCTCAGCTGGAGGTCGATCAAAGGTATCCCTGCAACTTGCAACAGCTTAACACTTACGCGTTCTGATTTTGTTCTTACATAATCATCATAGCTAATCAAACATTCATTCCCCTCCCCCCACCCAACCCAAAAAAAAAACAAAGAAAGTAGCACACTACAAATCATCATTTGAAACAACTATAAACCACATGCTCTTTCACAATTCCAAACCTACATTTATGGTGAACCTTATAAAGGTTACTGCAGTTAATCCACAACCCAAAAACTACTTCAAATTCGAACCAACTACGTACTACTACTACTATATCCCTTTACATACAGAGTTACCTAATGTGAAAAAGCTTTCATCATCAAAACGAAAATAACTACACCTCAATCCCAAATCAATACGAATCAGCTAAACAACACTTCACTCAGAAAGGTAGCATTTTTTACTTAGAGCTTAAGACACACGTAAAAAAAACTAAAAAGTTTGATAAATATAATGCCTCCGTGTCAATTTATTCGACTGGTTTTGACTTGACACAAAGTTTAATAAAGTAAAAACCAATTTGAATCTAGTGGTCTTAAACTAAAGACAAAATATATCAAAATGTCAAAAGTGGAAAGAGTCCTTCATTTCGAAACAGACTGCAATTTGAAAGCAAGTACTAAATTCAGAACAATGGGTTCACTTTCCAAGACTAACCTGGCAAGAGGAGGACTTAAAAGCTCCTTGTTAGCTCTACCCGGCAAATTAGAGTCAACCGAGTTTTGTTTAGGCAGAAAATTGAGCTCAGGGAGCGGCAACGGCAGTGGCACAGCAGAGGAGTTAGAACAGTGACGGAGTTGGTGAGACAACCTAGAACCCGACCCGAAATCAGCGTAAGAATCAGGAGAACCCGGCAAAGACTTTGAACGTTCATCAATAATCAGTGCCTGAATATTAGGTCTCCGCAAACCAAGATCATCATCACTAACATGCCTCAACTTCCTCTGTCTAGTAAGCTTCCTTCCACCGCCGTAAATCCGCCGGGTATTCAGTGAATCAGTTGGAGAAGAAGGACTACTAGCAGTAGAAGTAGAAGAGTGTTGAGAACTTGAAGATAGTGAAAATGCTTTCCATAAAGACGGCATTTTTCATGGCAAATACAGAGAAGAAAAAAATGAGATTAACCAGAAATGGTTAATGGAATTTTAATGAAGCAATGCATTGAAAGATAACCTTTGTCAATGTTTGAATGTTTCTTAAGTGAAAAAGAAGGAGGATTATAATTTGTTGTTGGAAGTCAGAAACACGATTTCTTGTATTTGTGTAAAGTCAAAATGAGCAGTAAATACTACTCCGACCGTCTCAATTCATTTGATATAATTGAACTTGCGACTTTGAAGTTTATGATCTAAAATAAGTTATATAACAATTTGTTTAGATGGTAGGAATAAAATGTTTGTTTTGATAGTTACTTAAATTCTATTGTATTGTATCGTATGGATTAAATCAATTGTTAGATAACCACAAAAAGATTCATTTTGTGTAATGACTAATTTAGTGTAATCGCATCGCTATCTTAATATTTTCTTCTCATTTTTTTTTACTTATTGTTTAATAATTTTATTTTATATTTATCCTATCTTTTCGTAATAGCTCTACCCGTATCCTATAATTTTTTATTGATTTATCATTCAAATTATGGATATGTGACATTATGTAAAGATGAAGAACTATACAATCTATCCAAATATTATATTCATTAAAATAATATAATACGATATAATACAACATATTTTAATATGATACATTATGAAACAATACGGAATAACCATCCGAACAAAAGGGTAAAGGAATAGTATTTTGTGATTATGATTTTCCATGATATTACGAGGTCAAGGTTGACACTTGACTAAAGAAAAAACGAGGAGCGTGTTAAAGTTGAGAAACTCCAAAAGTACGCTGAATAAAACGAAGACATGCTGGTGCATACATGCCACTCATTTGCTATACAGGAACAGTCCCTATTCCCATGTTTGACAAGTGTTTATTTGTTTCACATTTATATTTGAGTTTGATTAAATTTAACGAAGAAATTTAAATTTTCACTAAGAGATTGAAAATATGAAGAAGTAAAGAATACAAAAAAGGCTAAATGAATTCAATATATATATATATATATGAAAAGATCATTTTAAATATACAGTGTAATTTTCTATCAAATGAGATTGATAAACCCCTTGCTCCTACTTAGTTTTGCCTCAAATTAAATTTAAGAAGTTGTTTGGTCGTGAGAACTATTGACTTTTTTTTTGGAGTAAGTTTAAGTTAGTGCCTAGTTATAATATTTTTAAATTCAATTTGGAGATAGATTCTAAACTTGGAAAAGTACTCCAAACTTATTTTTCAACTCCAGCCACAAGTCAACAACAACAACAAGAAGCCATTGTGAATGTATGATCCCACAAATAGGGGATTGGAAAAGATGGTTGTATACCAATTTTATCCTTGTCTATGTATCGTTAGATAGACGGTTTTCAATAGTTCATCAGCTTAAAAAGATTGTTTTCTATCTCCATCTGCATAAATTCTTAATAAAGTGTTTTCTTTTCCTTTTTTTTGAAAGGTATAACTAAACATAATTTCATCTTCAACTTCATAAATCTAATACTTGAAATTTATGGCAAATGCTAGTAAATTTATACTCTATTCGAAATTCAAATTCAAAATTTCTAATTAAACATATATGAAATATTTACCACGCCACGACAATTTGGTTGACGTTGACCATTTTCTCCAATTCCCATATATAGTTATGTTTTGAAAGGGAAAAGTGGAGTAGTGAGGAGAGAGTTTAGTGCATTAAAAAAATATTAATGGGATAGAATAGAAAGGAATGAAAGCAAAGCTGAGAGTCACTGCCACTTTGACACTTCATGCTTGGTGGCCGTCCTGCCGCAGCCGACCCAGTCAACTGATGTTGCATTTTTTGTGATAAAGTGATAATCGAAACGTATATTTATTTTGTTTTTTCATCAAATTATATGAATAGTAAAAAATATTTTATGAGAGGTATTATAATATCTGAAAATTCAGTTCATCTCGTAGTGATCAACAGATCTTAAATCCTCTGTATAGTAAGTTATAGTGTGAATATTATTTGTGATATATGTACGTACTTGAAACATGTGTAACAACCACATACTATTTTTGATCCTCTCTTCTTCTTTTCTTAATGTTCATACTCAATCAAAATTCTATATTTGATAACTCGTGAATCATGATTAAAAAACGATGTTTTTTGTGGGGGAAGAAAAAAGAAGAAGAAAAGATTCTCTTGTTTATATGGAATGCCATTACTTATCCTAAAAATAATTTTAGAGTATATTACTAGTGTAACTTGTGAACTTATAATTGGTGATGAAACATATGATGTTTTGACCATTGAGGAAAAAATGACAAAAAAAAAGAAGCTCTTATTAGACATGAGTGTTTTTGATCAAGTATTTTTTCACCATTCTTATTAAATTCAACAACCATAGTTTATTAGATATTTGATAAGACATTGAAAATGCTCACTTTTTGCAAACTTAAAAAGCTAAAAGTGCTCAAGGATATATCAAAAGGACTATATTTTAAAACCAACTTTTAAATCTGATTTAAGTAGTATTTCAAGCTAAACATTAATTTCCATGCACAAACCTTCAATTACTATCAAATAAGATTTATGTACAAATACATTTAACTTCTTACACTTTTTTAAATTTCAATTTCCGTACTTCTTTTTTATTTCAAACTTATATATCCAAATGTCTACTATAGTAGCTATACTGTGAAAGCAATTCCAATCTACTACAGTAAGCTTAGATCCATAATAAAATATGATGTAAGCTACACAATTAGCTTAAAACCAACAGTAGTATTTATTAGAGTTACTTAATTCATTCTGTACCAATATTGTAATTTACTTATTCTTGTGTACCACTTATGTAATACTTATGTAATATTTCTCAATATATAATATTCTCTACCTCCACATTGGGGGTTAGGTTTTCTACTCTAACATGGTATCAGCCTAATCTATCCAAATTCCCTTCCTGGTGCCGCCGCCTCCTCTCTTCTTCTTCTTCTTCCTTCGCTTCTCCTCTCTCCCGTCCCACTCGATCATGGCTGCCTCCTCCACCAGCGACGCCACCCTTCCCATTGCCACTGTTTTGCACATGCTCACGATTAAGCTCTCCTCCACCAATTATCTCTATTGGAAAAATCAGATGCTGCCCCTACTTTCTTATCAACGCTTATTGGATCATGTTGATGGCCTCCATAGCTCCTCCATCGTTCCTTCTTACGGATGGCAAAGAGGTTCTGAATCCTCTTTATGCTGCCTGGCTTGCCTCTGATCAACGGGCTGTCATCATCCTTAATTCTTCACTTACGGAAGAGGCGGTCTCTGAAATTTTGGGTCTAACAGCAGCCCGCCAAATCTGGGTTGCGCTCGAATCTGCCTATAGCAATTCTTCCGTTGAACGCGTTCATAATCTGCACGATCAACTTCGTCAATTGGTCAAAGGTTCCTTATCTGTTGCTGAATTTGGTCGCAAATTTAAATCCATTTGTGATCAGTTGGCTGCCATTGGTCAGCCTGTTGATGATATCGATAAACTTCATTGGTTTTTATGCGGCTTAGGAGCCTCCTTTGAGACTTTCTCAACTGCCATTCGTGCCACCAAACCGGCGCCTACCTTTCGCGACTTACTCTCACAGGCTGAGAGTCATGAACTTTTCCTCAAGTCCCTTCATGGTGCATCATCCTCACCGCCTGCTGCCTTCACTGCCCAGTCCCATCGGCAGTCCCCTCCCGTCAGTGGCCGTGGTCGCTCTAACAGAGGCGGTGGTTCGAGTGGTCGCGGTCGTGGCCGCAGGCCACCTCACTGCCAATTATGTCGTACAGATGGACACTATGCCAGTGCTTGTCCTACTCTTGCTACCTTTGCCACTCAAGCTGCCTCTCGTGACGCAAACTTGGCTCAAGCGTTTAATGCCCAATGTCATGTCTCTACTTCTGCCCCTGATTGGTATGTTGATTCCGGGGCCACTGATCACATGACTTCGTCTTCACCAAGTGTTCCTCATGCTTCTCCATACTCCGGCAATGCTAACGTCACATTTGGAAATGGTACTGCTCTTCCTATCACTCATACGGGTTCATCTACTGTTTCTAATAATCTGCACTTGCGTGATGTTCTGGTTGTTCCACATCTTGCCAAGAATCTTTTGTCCATTAGTAAACTAACACATGATAATCCGGTGGATGTTTTGTTCTCTCAATCGTTTTTTCAGATTCAGGACAGAAAAACGAAACAGGTTCTAACTCGAGGCAAATGTGAGAATGGGCTATATGTTTTGCATAATGAGCATCAAGCTTTGGCGGCTACTACAAATTCAAGTTTGAAGGCATCTTATGAACTTTGGCATAGTCGGTTAGGGCATGTTGCCTTTGATACTGTTTTACTTATGCATAAGTTAGGTTGTTTGTCTGTTACTTCTATTTTACCCAAACCGGTCATTTGCTCTTCTTGTCAACTCTCTAAAGGACACCGTTTGTCATTTGGTTTAAATAATAAACGATCTTTGCATCCTTTGGACTTGATACATTGTGATTTGTGGGGCCCTGCGCCTATTACATCTACTGATAACTATAGGTATTATGTGGCCTTCGTTGATGACTACTCTCGCTTCACTTGGTTTTATCCTCTCCAAACCAAGTCTGGATTTGCCGCTGTTTTGTCTGTTTTCATGAAGTTTGTGCAAACTCAATTCTCTCGAAAAATTAAGGTTTTTCAAAGTGATGGAGGCACAGAGTTTGTTAATCACACTGTTCGTCGACTATTTGAAGAAAATGGCACTTTTCACAGGTTATCTTGTCCGTATACGCCCCAGCAAAACGGCAAGGTTGAGAGAACACACCGTTACATCGTGGAAACTGGTTTGGCCATGCTTTTTAATGCAAATGCTCCTACCTCTTATTGGGTAGATGCGTTCAGCTCCGCTGTTTACATCATCAATCGTCTACCTTCAAAGGTTTTGAACGACAAGTCTTCTTTTGAACTCTTGTTTTCTGAGAAGCCCAATTATCATACCTTCAAGGTCTATGGCTGCCGAGTATTTCCATATCTTCGGGACTATACAAATCACAAGTTATCTCCAAGAAGTCTTCCGTGCATCTTTATCGGTTATAGCTCTCAATACAAAGGTTATCGGTGTCTTGATCCGGCAACGTCTCGCATCTATGTCACTCGCCATGCTCGTTTTGATGAACACTCTTTACCCTTTTCGGGCGTTACTTCATCAAAGGACTTAAACTCCTTGCAACTCTCAACTTTTTTGGAGCCATTTTCCATGCCGGCAGAATCATCCGCAGTCACTGGTCCTTCGTCTCCGCCGGCCTTACCGCATTTACCTTCTCCGTGTCCTTCTTGTTTGGATGATTTTCACAGTGATACACCAGCAGTATCCCAGCCCTTACATGCTGCTCCGTCTGATGTTTCACTCACTGCAGTGCCGCCAGTTCTTGTTCCTTCCACACCGTCTCGGGTTGGTATTCCCTCTCAACAACCTGCTGTCTCATCTCCGCCGCCTATGTCAGCCGATTTGGGTGATTCTTTGGCTACAACTCAGCTTCCTGCATCAGTGTCCACTCCAGCAGTTCACCCCATGGTAACTCGGTCCAAGGCGGGCATTTTTAAACCTTCCACTCGTCATCAAGCCAACTTAGCTCATCTTGAAACTCATCGCCTCTTTATCGCTTTATTTGCTTCCTCTGAACCAAGAGGGTTCAAGTCGGCTGCTAAGAACCCACAGTGGATGGCTGCAATGCATGAGGAAATGACAGCTCTAACTCAAAATGCTACGTGGACCTTGGTGCCTCGTCCAAAATCCAGCAATGTTGTTGGTTTCAAATGGGTTTTTCGCACTAAGTACAACTCAGACGGGTTTGTTGAACGTCTCAAAGCGAGACTGGTGGCTCAAGGCTTCACTCAAATCCCTGGCTTAGATTATTCCCACACTTTTAGTCTGGTGGTTAAGGCTTCTACGGTACGAATTGTTTTATCTCTTGCTGTCATTAACAATTGGAAGCTTCATCAGCTTGATGTCAAAAATGCCTTCTTGCATGGTCATCTGAATGAAGTTGTTCATATGGAACAACCACCTGGCTTTGCAGACTCTCGATTTCCTGATCATGTGTGTCGCTTGAACAAAGCATTGTACGGCCTCAAGCAGGCTCCGCGTGCTTGGTTTCAGCGCTTAAGTTCCTTTCTTCTCAACAATGGTTTTACGTGCAGTCGATCCGATACATCTCTGTTTGTTTTCAAACGTTCCTCCTGCATTATGTACCTGCTCGTCTATGTTGATGATTTAATCCTAACTGGAAACCGAACTGACCTCATGGTTGCGTTTATCTCTCGTCTAAACCAGGAGTTTGCAATTAAAGATCTTGGAGCTCTAAATTACTTTCTTGGTCTTGAAGTGACCTACACTGATAATGGGTTATTTCTCAGCCAATCCAAGTATGCTCGTGATATCCTTGAACGTGCAGCTTTACTTGATTCTAAGCCTGTGCACACTCCCTTAGCTCCTCATGAGTCCTTCATCACTGCTGGTGATCCCTTTCAAGATCCAACACATTATCGGTCTCTAGTCGGTGCATTGCAGTACCTCACAATTACTCGTCCGGATCTGTCATATGCAGTGAATCAGGTTAGTCAGTTCTTACAGACACCGACTGTTTTTCATTTCCAGTGTGTCAAGCGAATACTTCGGTATGTCAAAGGCACACTTGCCTATGGCCTATTGTTCACCAAGCCGCATGATGTTTCCATTCTTGGTTACTCGGATGCTGATTGGGCCAGATGTCTCGAAACTCGCCGATCTACTTATGGCTACTCTATTTTTCTTGGTGGAAACTTAGTATCCTGGAGTGCCAAGAAACAACCAACTGTCTCCCGTTCCAGTTGTGAATCGGAGTATTGAGCCATGGCAAATACTGCGGCTGAAATTGTATGGATAACTCACTTGCTTCGGGAGCTCCATGCTTTGCCTCCTGATCGCCCCACGCTGTTATGTGACAACCAGAGTGCGCTCTTTCTCACACAGAATCCTGTGTCTCATAAGAGGGCAAAACACATTGATCTGGACTATCACTTCATTCGGGAGCTTGTGTCGTCTGGTAAACTCTACACTAAATTTGTCCCGACCACGCTTCAGGTGGCTGACATCTTCACCAAGAGTCTTCCTAGGCCTCAGTTTGAATATTTCCGCGCAATGCTTGGTCTTCGTCCGCCACCGTTTCGCTTGAAGGGGGGTATTAGAGTTACTTAATTCATTCTGTACCATTATTGTAATTTACTTATTCTTGTGTACCACTTATGTAATACTTATGTAATATTTCTCAATATATAATATTCTCTACCTCCACATTGGGGGTTAGGTTTTCTACTCTAACAGTATTTAGCCACTATAATTATGTTTAGCTATACTTTTTTAATTAGCATACTGACTAAGAATTTGAAACATAAGAGAGTAACATATATGATGTAAGTAAGTTGAACTAGTGAAATTAGATTGATCATTGAAATTCTTTTATATTGTCAATATAAAATTTAAGTTCTAAATTTTTTTCATCAATTATTATGCAGGAATCTGTGTCCTTTTAAAAGACTCATATTTATTTTTTTTACTTTGTTAAGAGAAGTTGTGAAAATATGTACATTTAACCAGGATTAATTTTCCTCCTTCTTCTCCATTTTTCTTCATATGTACAACAGAAAATTGAAGATTCCTTGCGTATCTATGATTATTTTGAATTGATTTTAGTTGAAGAAACTTGAAGATTATCATCATTTGTTTTATTGAGTTTGTTTGTAGAAACATACAAATTGGTATATTGATTTTTAAAGAATTGAGTTAAATCTAACATTTGAAAATTATTGCGACTGATTTTAAAAGAAAAAATATCAAATTTGAAGTTATTTCGAGTTGATTTGAAATAATTTTGAATCATGACAAAAGACCATGACGGCACATCACTGCCACAATCTCTGCCCTTCAAACAAACACTCTATAGTGAGCACTTTGTGATAATCAGCGCAGTGTGCAATAGTTCACAAACTACACAAAACTGCACCCCCGAAGATCTTATTTGTGCAAATCATCCATTATTTTGGGGGTCAAAAAGGTCAAGTTGGCCCAAAACTAACCCGGTAGGAACTTGGATTGGGTTGGAGTTGTAAAGAGAGTTGGGCCGGACTCAATCTTTGTCCCGTGATTAGTAATGTGCCGACCCGATTAACGACCCATCGGGGCATCGACCCGACTGTTAGCTTTTCCTTTTTAATTAGTTAATTAAACACGTGATTAGCGATTGCAAGAGACTAAAAACACCCGCCGAAAAAATAAGCTGCCACAGTTCCATGGCAGCAGCCGCCCGTTCCTCCGCCGTATTCAAACGGGCTGCTTCAACCGTCGCCCAAATTCTCCGACGCCAGAACTTCTCCTCAGCCGCCGCCGCGGCGGAGATTCACCGGCCGGGGGATTTCTACTGTGACGATAGTGAAGGCGAAGAAAGTGCAGTGTATCAGCATACCCTCAAATTCCAACGCCCGTCAACCATTAAACGACACCAGCTTCTCCACAACTCCGTCAGTCTCATAGGAAAAATTGATTACCCGTTCAAAAGAGTTAACACTAAAAACGGCTCTTTTGGGGTTTATACTTTACTCAGTGTCTCCGCTTCTTCTCAACTACGTCCGTCTTTTAAGTGAGACTCTAATTTTACTGCTATTTGCAAATTAATTATTATAACTATTAATTGAGTGATCGGCTGAGAAATTTTAACACTGTGCAGAGTTATGTTGAAGATGTGGGATGAAATGGCAGAAGTGTCAATGGAGCATTTGAAATCGAATGACTTGGTATATGTTTGGGGTCATTTGGGATCATACACCAAGACTGATGAGAATGGTAAACGTAATATGAGATACCAGGTTTGTAACCAGAAAAATAATAATTGTAAATAGAAGGGTGTGGCAAATATTGGATAAAAATGTCATCTTTGAGATAGGTTAACAGCTTCGATACAAATTTGTCTAGTATTTGTTATAGTTAACTATGATGTAGGGAATCTTAGTAGCTCAGTTGGTTGTCTACCAAAACGTTCACATTGTTTGTGAGGGTTCGATTTCCCACCTTATAATTTGTCTACAACATGCCATGATTGTTGTGAACCTGGCTGGTTTTTCGTAAGGGCCTATGGGCTAGAATTGGTGAAGGAGACTGATTCGGTTGGGATTATTGGGCTGAATAAAATGTTGGAGAGTTTTATTTGGGATTCTAGTCCAATTAGCAACTGGTTAAAAAGGATTGTGTGTTAGAAAGAAGAGTTCTACGCCTATTATGTTGAAGCTTTGGCTCAGTCTGTTATCCCCTCATTTCCCTTCTATGTTCTAGTAGCTTATCTCCTTTGGGTTATCTTATTCCCTGTTATTCTAAGATTTCCCCATTAGTATTGTTCATTATTACCTTATTGGTTCAATTCTCAGTTGTAATTTGGATCCAGTAGATATAATATACGTTAGTGTTGTGATGAGAAATCTGGATTGTGTCAATGAGCTGGGCATGTTGGTTATCCAGCAAGCTTACAACTGCCCTCTGGGCATTGCCATTGTGTTATGACCCAGGACTATGCAACTTTCTCTATTTGTGAAAAAGCTTGACTGAATTGCAATAAGGAGGACGAGAGTATAGGTAGTACTTGGATACAAAGTATCAAGCACCTTTCTTTTGTTTAACGAGTTCAGTGACCTTTTTGCTTGGAACACCGAGGCGAGGATAAAATGATCTTATTAGTGTTTTAGATTTATGTAAGAATTTGTCTTCAGATGCACTTCTCTTTCAAACCCAAGCTATTTTTCTGTTTAGTAGCATTGCGACATTCTATGATAATGAGGGTGATGGTATTATTGCAGCATAGCCAACTCATTACGAGAAACCCAGTTGTCTTCTTATAGCGTTCCATTTATTCTCTTTGACATAGCACACAATTTTATCTTTCAGAGAAGTGATTAATTAGAATTGTATCTGCCATTTGGTGTTTAGCTTTCCTGTATGAGCTGCCTTTCTCTTTTTCTTTTCAGGGTGGGGTGGGGGATATGATCAGCTTTGAATATCTCTTTAAAGACAGAGGCTAATAGAGGAAGTTGTGACATAAGTGCACCTGTTCTTTAACTGTTAAATTTTCTCCTGGATCTTCAAAGAACAAAAATGATGGCAAACAAGAAATACCCTAAAGAAAACAGGATCCTGCGTTAGATGTGTTTTTGTAAATTTGAGATCCCGTGCTGAACAAAATGCTTTTTCTTTTTCCGTATTTTTGTGTGGCTTGTGCTGCACAAAATTGTTTTCGTTTCATGTTTTCATGTACTGATTCTTTTGTGAAGGTAGATGTCAAGGAAATAAATTTCGTGACTCCAGATGTTCACGCCTCAGCAACCCCAGAATTTGAGAAGAAAGAATCAAGAGGTACATGTTGCCTTTCTGAGCATTTCTTATTAGTTATGATGTTCATAGATCGTAACCAATTGGCAGATATTTTCTATATCGGAGTGCAATGGTCCTGAATAGAGCATTGTACACGCAGCATGTCTGAATAATTGAAAAGTAGCAGACTGCAGGAGGATAACTTCTAAATTTCTAGAACGGAGCTTCAGAACTAATAGAAATCAAATATTAACTTTTGACACATCCACTATAGCCTAATATTTATATCTAAGTATGATTTTACTTGGTTTAGGAAAATACACCTTATTATGAGATACTCGTTGTAGCTTCCACTTTCAATTCTTCGAGTTAGAATGGATGGGGTGGGAATCCCTGCCCTGACAACAGAAAGAAAGAACAACTAAAGAGACTTTATAAAATGCTTCACATAATCCAGGTTTTGGTGATCCTCTTTTTTTATTTTTCTCTTGCCCCCAATGACCATTCCATTTGGTTGATTATTGGAACAAATGGGTTACTGAGACATGAACTGAAATCTGAACTTGCTCGGACATTCCTGCAAAAAAAATTGCTGCTTTGAATGTTGTATTGAAATATTTCACTTTTTTTAGTGCCAAACCAAAGAGCTTGGTTCCCCAGTAATCCAATTGAAAAATACAATTAATCAAGCCTTAGAGTGATTGATGGTGCATATGCCTGGGATATTGTATATTGAAATTTGTTGATCCTACATATCCATGCTTCTTCGAACTCATTAACTTATTTCTAGATCCATTTACGTGCGTTCTCAGGTGAAGATGAATTGGAGAACTACAGGAACCGGATCCAATTGTGGCAAATTTTCTTCGCTAGCCCTTTTGAATGGATGGACTTCAGGAAGAGTAAAGTCAATCCTAAATACCCAGACTTTAAGAACAGAGATACTGGGGAAGTTCTCTGGCTCAGGACAGATGATCCACCATGGATAAAAAGACAGTTGGATTTTCTAGATTCTAGATTTTCCTACGAAAGTTTCTAAGAACAATCAAGCTCCACCGAAGACATGTCCTTTTGAACGGATGCATTGCAATGCTGAAACCTGGTCGAAGAGAAGTTCCACTGGTTGTTACAAACATCAAAGGTACTGTTGGCTATGTTCATACTTCTTATAATACAACTTGCTTTGGTAAATAGAACAGGATCCATCCCCATTATAAATGAGAAGAAAGCCACTGTCTGTTTATGTCACAAGTTATATATGTAATCTTGTCAGTTGTACTAGTTGTTTAGTGCTGCTTCTTGAAATATGTCTTGTACATAATTTTCTTGTAACATCAATATTCGTAATACGAAATATCTTGACCGTTTCCATGTTACCAACCTATGATGGTTCGTTATCATGAACACTATGGTTATCGAGTTCATATTGAGGATCAGTTCCTTCGTCATTATTTTCGTGGGAGCTTATAGTTAATAAAAATAAGGGCAAATACGAGACAAATTATTTCTTGTAAGAGCATGAATGAATAAACAAAATATAAGGGGAAGCAAATTAAGTAAATACCAATAGTTCATCGCAAATTTAAGCATTTCCCTCTCTTTATATGGGATATTTTGAGGTATAGATGTTTTTTATAGTCTTCCAGAAGGATTTTAGTGTTAACACACTTGTAAAACACTATAATCAGATATTTGAATTGAGTTACCAAATTCTTCCGTTGTCATCGAAATCGAAATTTTTATTAGGAGAATTTAAACTATACTAAAGTACACAGTGAAATTTTTCGACGCAAAGGTTTATGTGTATAAATAATTGATTTATTTGGTGGGGAAAATCATTTCTTATCTCGCAGTACAAATTTTCATTTCATCAGTGGAATACAAAATAATGAACCTACCAGTTGAGTCTGTATTGGGATGACTTTTATAGACTTTCGTATCCAATTTGAACTTTTCAAGTCTCTAATATATATCCAAATATAGTGAAAGAAGAGTCATGGTATGCCAATATACGATAAGATCATTTATCCATTGGTCTAAATTGACAATTATTACTATATATATCCTTTAATTATGTGATGGATACCGAGCAAAAATAAATAAATTATGTGATGGATAAAAGTACATGAAATATGGCGTACTTTAAGAGTAATTCTTTAGTTTGATATTTTTATTTTATGTTCTATCTTGCATAAAATAATATATAATTTTTTTGTATAATTTAATGCATTTATTGTTAAATATTGTCAACCAAATTCAAAGTTACGTAGATTTTTAATCTTAGGAAGATGAATTTGAACTATAATCTAGTACTTACAATTTCATGATGCATCACTTAAAGTGCAAGATTAATTCTTTCCCTTTCATCTCGTAAAATTTGTGGTGAAGTGATAAGTTAATCTCCATCCTTAATCAGAGAATACAGATTCAAATATTGGGAATAAAGTCGCATTTGATAGAAAATGGTAGTCTCAAAATCATACCTAATATTATTTCGAGTAAACTTTCAAACTTTTCCGCACTATAAATATAATTTAAATGGTAGTCTCAAAATCGAGTATAGGGTATTTGTGCACGTTGGCCATCTTGGATAAATGAGTGAGCAATTGTCCTTTGTGGGACAGGGCAATAGTATTAGCAGCCTCAAGTAAAATGGGCCCATATAAGCGTGTTGACCGGGTCGGTCTAATTATGGACCACATTCAATATTATAAGTCCTTCCCCAATTTCAATTGATTTTTAAGAAAATAAATCACTCAAATTAATTATGAACTACTTCCTTTGTTCTATTTTTAGTATCCTAATTTAATTTATCTCCAAACAAAAAATTAAAGAAAATGTCTAAGCCGTACTTAAAGGAAATAAATTACATCGACACTGTATAATTGTATCTGATTATAAAAATAGTCATTTCAAATTTCAGAAGATATCAACCGCAAGAATTCATTTTCAAGAACTTTATTTACATGAGACACGAGAAGGAGTTTCAATTTTTGGTTTGACGAAGGAAGATTATCAATGAGTTTTTTCTTTTAGATTCTTTTTTAAAACGTTGTAAAGAAATACAACGATTTAGAAGAGTATATGAATTCGGATTGATCCATATGAATAACCGGAGTTTAATTTATATAGTAACCTATGCCACTCCTTATCATTCAATGAAAGATTGTCAATATATTTGCGTACCTTTTACTTCCATGTTTCATCTTTATAGTACAACCGTATGTAAACATAGTTTTCCTTTTGTCGTTATTGACAATTAGTTAGTTCAAATAAAGGTGAGACACGAAGTCAGTTTTAGTATGGTCACTATGACATCGCTTTATTATTCGCTATAATATTTGATAGATCAAAATAATATTTTCAATTTTAATAAATCGAATCTTCGAATGAATATCAAATAAAGAGTGGAACTTTTTTTAAAAAGGTATAAGCGCCAATCGTCATCACGATTTTTCGACTTTTGCGTTTTGAATGCGGACTTAATTTTCAAGCTTAATCGTGCCAATATCTTAAAGTCTTGGAGGTAATAATTTATGATTAGTGGTATGATTACACTTTTTCGAGTTTCGAATTAGTAAATTGTCTCAGATTAATATCAGGTTTATTGTGCAGGACTGGAGATTAAAAAGGATAAATAATCCAAAATTATTTAATTATAGTAGAGAAAAAAAATTGATGCAAAATTACAGATTAAAGCATTATTAATACTAATATTAATATATAGTAATAAGTCTTCCTAGTACAAGGAGATCTACCTAACACTAAATAAAAAAACTAGCATCTATCAAATTTCTATTGAATAATGTTATGATATTTGTCTGGAAATCTTAACAGTGCAGTTGATTGACTATCTAAACTTTCATATTATTGATGAGAATTCGATTTCAACGTTGCAATTTCCCCGTCCCCTGTCCTCCAATGAAAAATAAAAGAACAAAAATGTGTCAATCTAAGTAGAGTCTATGAGAACCTTCTTTAATTTGTAATGTTTTCAACTTTATACTACAGCTGGCTTGTTTACTTGCTTTTCTTCTGGTGGACTGGACTCTATTATGCTCAAGTCTTGGAGGTGATATTATTACTTTGCTCATAGACTTGAAGTTGGTGGTATATGAGTATTATAATTACAGTTAGTAAACTATGTCAACTTCAAATTTCACCAAAAAAAAAAAAAACTTAAATTTCTTCATTTTATTCTATTTAGAGAATATATACTACGAATTACTCACTTGGTTTACTTTTATTTGTGACGTTTCATTTTCGCTTTATAATATTCAGTTTAACTAATCTTCGAAGCTAAATTGAATTAAGTGGTTCAAAAGCTATACAAAAAATATTATAAGTTGCATTTTTTCTCATATTAGTATATGATGAAAAGATATATCTTGAAATGTTGATCAAAGTTCATGCAGTTTGACTCTCAAAAAGTGAAACATGACAAATAAAGTGAGCAGAGCCGAGGAGTGATTCAAGAGTAACAGAATATCTTTGATGAATTTGTAACTTAATTTAATTTGTTGCAATTGGGTTGTAGGTTTACAGACTTTATTATAAAGCTGATTTTCAGGTAAGATGTAATAATCTTGTTCCTTAGTCCTTGGTCCTCACGAAGCAATATATATATATGCTATGTATCAATAAAAAAAAGAAAGCAATTAAAATGAATTAGTCAAATTTCATTCTTAAGAAATTTAACAGAATGGTCATATTTCATTCTTAAGAAATTTAACAGAATGGTCATTATCAGGCTTTGTTAACCAACTCAGTTGCATTCATTATATTAATAATATATGTCCATTTTTACTTGTTTATTTAAAAATTTAAGAGTTAATTTATTATTTTATACCTATTTTACTCATATTATTAACCGTCATTTTAAATTTATTTTTAACATATAAATGACTTATAATAATTAGGAATAATATAATAAAATTACCATTTTATTTATTATACTTTTTTTAAAAATTTGTTAAATTAAATATGATCAAGTAAACATGAACATAACGGTTGGAGTATCAGCAATCGTCCCTAGTATGTACTGTGAGTTCATTATTTTATGTGAAATCAATCAAACAATTATTATTTTTCTTAGTATATATTTCTAAAGTACGTTTACTTAATCAAACTTCCAAAATATATCTTATTACAAAATTACTTTTACAAAAAGAACCTTTCACGAAGAGTATTTTAGAATTTCAACAGGTTTATAATAAACTCTTATGAATTTATTAGTGTTACACCTTTTTTTCAAGCAAAGATGATTTATGATAAAATTCATCTTGTTTATCTTGATAAAATGCACATAATAGTTATTTCAATATCAAACAATAGTTTCGATGCGGATCCACAATATGTAATTGTGAGATGGGTTTACTAGAATTCAGTAACTTTTATACAAAATAGAAACGGCGAAGAATACAAAAGTTAGATTTTTTTAAAAGAAAGATACTCAAGAACTAGAAAAAATGTGAAAGGCTTCACGTATTATTGTAGCTCTTGTTTTTAATATTTATCATCATTTTATTATATTTTTATATTTTATATTTCAATTATCATATTATTTTATATTTTTTCTTTCTTTCTTGTAGGCTTTACATTGCTTCCTTTATTAGTTGTTATGTGATTTTCAGTGTTTTCTTTTTCTTGTAGTCCCTCTGTCTAATAATAGTTATCAAATATTGACTTGGCATATCCCATTAGAAACAATAAATAATAGGGGTAATTTTACTATATTATCCTTTGACTTTACTAAATTTAAAGCTTTTAGAAATGTGTTAGATGATAAATATTATTTAATAGCAAGGATAAAATAGAAACAAAAGGTAAATTATCTCTTGATTTTATAAATTGGACAAGTATTGTTGAACAATTATTTTTAGTATAGTGGACGTTTATTGTTGGATGGAGAGAGTACTTGAATTTGCTCCATTTGCACTGAACATCTTTCGAAAATAATTTCTTTACCTCTACGATATAGTAATACGGACTCTGCATATACTCTACCGTTTCATCAATATGTTATTATTGTTGTTATAACAAAACAAAATTAAAAAAAAAGATTGAGGGGGTTAAGTTTGTCATTTGACATAGTACTCCAGTAGCCTAATAACATCATTCAAAACTTCAACTTCAACTTCTTCAAGCAGAATGTGAAAATCAATTTTAAGTCCCCAAACATGGCGGTGACGGACTTTTTCGCCGGCGAAATCGCCACCGAACTCATAAAATACCTCCTACTAATAGTTAAAAAATCCACTTTATGCCGTTCAAGCGCCGAGAATCTCATCGACGACATCAATGGTCTCCTCCCAATCATCCAAGAAATCAAACAAACCGGTGTTGAACTTCCACAGTTACGTCAAACTCAGCTCGACGATTTCTCCAAACTTCTCCGAGATGGCTACGAACTCGCCGGAAAAGTTCTCCACTCCGGTCGTTGGAACATGTACAGGTATCACTATCTCATTGGACTAATTACAATGAATTGAACCTCTTTCTGCTCTAATTAGGAGTATTGAATTATGCGAATCTGTAAGAAATTACTTAATTTATATTATTATGCCTTAATAACAGGAACCTACAGTTGGCTAGGAAAATGGAAAGGCTGGAGAAAAGAGTAGCGAGGTTCATGCAAGTTACAATGCAAGCTCATGTACTAGCTGATGTTCATCATGTTAGGTTTAATATGGAGCAGAGATTTGATGTGCTTGAGCATAGGCTTAAAGCTATAAAAATCGGAGTTGACGATAGAGGTGGTGGTGGTGGTGGTGGAGGAGGAGGGTGTTTAGGGGAAGCTGTGAAAAGAATGGAAGAGGATGAGAAATGGTTTGAGGATAGTTTTGTAAATTTAGGTGCTGGGATTGAATTGGGGAAGAGGAAGGTGAAGGAGATGCTGATGGGTGAACAGGATAGAGGTGTGTTTGAGATTTGTGGAATTGGGGGTAGTGGCAAAACTACCTTGGCTAAAGAGATTTGTAAAGATGATCAAGTTAAAAGTAAGTAATTAATCCCAGAAAAGTTTCTCATGTAGAGCACTTTAGTGTTTTGTGGGGTTTGATTTCTCGAATGGTTACTCAACTAATAGTTATTATCTCAGAAAATCACTTTTCTTCAACAAAGAAAGCGACTTTATGAAATATAAACTACTGGCCATCAGTGAAATCAACTCCTGTTTTGTGTTGCTGATGATTGAATTAGAAGTAAATAATCACAAAAAAGTTTATGATTTCTCTTTGTTTTTACTTTATTCTGTTGCGGATGAAACGGAGGATAAAAGTTGAAAACTTTATTGGCTATTAGCTCTATTTTGTCAGTTGAATTTTAATAGACATAAGAGACTTGATTCCAGCTTCATTTAATTTTGCATGTAAATGACTCATCAAAAGTTTTGATTGGAGTACTGTCTAAATTGGTCATAAAACCTTTTCTTTAAATAATGGTGGTGTTTGGGCCATGTTGTTCCAGGTTATTTCAAGGACAAGATTTTCTTTTTCACTGTTTCTCAATCTCCAAATGTGGAGCAATTGAGGAAAATGATTTGGGAAAAGATATCAGGGTGCAATCTCCATGGTTACGGATACGGGGAGATGTTACCCCCGTGGAACCTACAGTACCAATGGAATACGAAATCTGCATCCCCGGTACTCTTGATTCTTGATGATGTTTGGTCTGCATCTGTTCTAGAGCCACTCCTTTTCAAGATCCCCGGCTGCAAGATCCTAGTTGTATCACGTATCAAGTTTCCTCCATCTATCATTGACTGTATTTATGATTTAGAGTTGTTAAGGGAAGATGAAGCCATGTCCTTATTTTGCCATTTTGCTTTTGGACACAATTCCTTTCCCCGTGGTTTCAGTCAAAAGCTTGTCAAAGAGGTATTAGTGTATGTTTTTGGCAGCATATTAGTTTTTCTTTGCAAAAACTTGTTATACTTGAGTTAAGCAAACTAAAGCTTCTTGGACTTTTTAGGTTGTGGATGAATGTGAAGGGCTTCCTTTGGCTCTTAAGGTCATCGGATCTTCATTAAAGGGAAAGCCTGAGATGTTCTGGACAAGTGCAAAAAACAGATTATCACGATGCCAACCTGTCTGTGAGTCTCATGAACTGCAGTTGCTTGAGCGAATGAAATTGAGTATTGACCGTTTGCCTGAGAAGGTGAGAGAGTGTTTCCTGGACTTGGGTGCTTTCCCAGAAGACAAAGGGATTCCTCTTGATGTTCTAATTAACATGTGGGTGGAGCTACATGATATTGATGAGGAGGAGGCCTTTCACATTCTTGTTGAACTTTCCGACAAAAATCTCTTAAATCTAGTCAAAGATGCACGGTAAGCGGTGGATTCAAATCTCCTCAAACAATCTTTTAATTTTTGTTAGAAGGTGATTTTTTATGGAAAAAATCAATATGTTGATAGTCTTCAATGTGTTGTTCATGTGGCAGAGCTGGAGACATGTATACAAGTTACTATGAGATATCGGTGTTTCAGCATGATGTTTTACGAGACCTAGCAATTCATATGAGCAACCGTGATGATATAAATCAGAGAAAGCGATTGGTTATGCCGAGAAGAGACGCAAGCTTTCCAAGAGAATGGGAAAGAAATGTGGACGAACCTTTCCATGCACGAGTTATCTCTGTGCATACAGGTATTTAAGATCCTTGGTCTCTGCTGATTGCTTAATAATGAAAAGTTTATCGTGTGACATGAACATAAATATTTCTTTTTAATGCAGATGAAATGAGAGAAATGGATTGGTTCAGAATGGATTGCCCGAAAGCTGAAGTACTGATTCTCAACTTTGCCTCGTCTGAGTACTTCTTGCCTCCTTTCCTGGAGAACATGCCAAAGCTAAGGGCATTGATAATCATAAACTATAGTGCTGGCAATGCAGTTCTCCATAACATGTCTGTATTCAGTCATTTAACCAACTTGAGAAGCCTTTGGTTTGAGAAGATATCCGTCACTCACTTATCTGACTCCACAAATCCTCTCAATAACTTGCGGAAGATATCTCTAGTGCTTTGTGACATGAAAAACAGCTTAGATGAGTCAGATGTAGACCTCCCTGGTTTGTTCCCACAGCTCTCGGAGTTCACAATGGATCATTGCATCAACTTCAATAAACTACCATCAAGTATTTGCCGGTTGCATAAGCTCAACAGCCTTAGTATCACTAATTGTGATAGTCTTTATGAACTCCCATGTGATTTAGGTGAATTGCAAACTCTACAAATTTTAAGGATATATGCCTGCCCACATCTGAAAAGGCTTCCCCCAGGAATCGGTCATCTGGTAAAGCTGAAGTATCTTGACATTTCACAATGTGTTGGTTTGAGATGTCTCCCTGAGGTAATTGGTTGCTGTAGAAACTTAGAGAAGATTGATATGAGGGAGTGCCCTCAAATTGACAGTTTGCCAAGCGCTCTAACCTTTCTTGAATCGTTACGTTGTGTTATTTGTGATGATGAAGTTTTTTGTCAATGGAAAGATGTTGAGAAGGCTGTACCAGGTCTCTGTGTACAGGTCGCCGAGGAGTGCTATACTCTTGACTGGCTATCTCAGTAATCAGTTTTCAATTCCCTGTTTTCCCTTACTTCGGGTTTCTTTCGTGTAAATGTAGTTAATTTTCCAGTTCTGTATTTTCCCCTTTACATGGGGTTCCTTATATCTCTTGTAAATAATATATAGCTATATGTAATTATGTAGATGGACTACATCTCAATAGCTGATCTTTCCTTTTACTTTACCACAATGCTGGAAGCAAAATACCTACAGGTAATCCAAGACTAAGGCGAGTTATCTGTTACAACATGTTTATGCTATCAGTTAACGAGATAATTCAAGAAGAGGCGGGGATTCATAACTCATAAACTTTAAATCTTAAAATTAAAATTTTGAATCCTCTTTTCTTCGTCAAATTAGAAAATGGAAGTTAGAAGTATGTGGACCCTTCTAAGTGCTAATAAGTAATAATGATCACTGAGACTAAGACAGTAAAGACTATTTAATATCCTGACAAAAAAAAGAAAAGAGAATATTTAATATGAGGTTCATGGAACCAAAAAAATTCAGTAAATCAATTGTGGGGACCTATTGCTAGTTTTTTTTTCTAGAGATAATTGGCAAGGAACTAGGAAGTGAGGTTTGTTCAAAGAATTTGATAAATTTTCCACCAAAATTTGGTAGTGTTCACATCCAACATATTGTTTTCAAGGAATTTTTGACCCATAGACATAGAGCACAAATTTCATTTTAGATGACCACTCTTATGTGACTTCATTTTCACAAGGTAAGTTGGCAAAGGAACCACATTCTCATTAGATTTAATTCGATCTTCATAGAGTTCTCGAAATATTCTTTAAAAAGTTTTATAATAGCATTTACAACCTTTACCGGTAGAACATCAAGAGGATTCCTTTTGTCTACCTATCCAGGAGCTAAGACCATTCTAATGCGCATCTCGCTTAATTTACATGGTACAATCATACAACATAAATCCATAATATAAACTTTGGCTAATAACATGAGAAATATAAACTTAAATCCTACTGGTTATGCATCACCAAAACTTGCAGGCTTCAAATGATTGATGTTCACAAATTTCATGTGACAAGAATTGAAAAGGAAAAAAAAAAAACAATGGACTAAAGTTGTGAACTAAAAAGAAATTTTGTCATACAGCTTTGATACAGTCATATACATGGATGTATAAGTTATCACAGAAATCTACTTGGGATGTACTCATTAATTCTAAGAGGATAACTATAAAACTCCTCATTTCTGCTATCTCCATTCCTCCTCTGGAAGGGAACCAACCACGGAACACCTCTATCGTCGAACGAGTGTCTTGCTTCGAGCGTGTTGTCTACAAATGTCCCGACAATCGTTGCAACAGTAGGAGGTGAAGAGAAGATCGTGTTCAATATGTCGTTAAACTGCAAGAAACATAGGACAAGTTTTTAAGTTTTAGATTGTCAATGATGGGTGTAAAAGAATGCCTACACGAACAAGTCGCTTATGAGGTAATTGCAAGTACAACTTATTATCCTAAAATCTACTGTCAAATGCATATCGCAAAATTACAAGGAGGAATCATGTGAAGTAATGGTTCTTACCCATCCAGCTGTAGTTCTAACAGGTCCATGACCAGCAATATCTGTGTTCGTCACAAAGTATTGAGGTATAGATATACCGAGGAATAGAGAGACTCCGAGCACGTATATATTCCGCATGGAGTTTTTGTTCGCAAATTGGATGAAGGAAATACCAATAGCAGCTGCAGAAAACATATCCATTCTTTAGTTATTGTTAATAAGATGACGAGAAGATCAACAAGTTAAGGGAGCAAAGCACTTACCTACTATACCGTATAAGATGCAGTAGATAGCTGCAAATATGGGCAAAGGAATTTGAGCAAAGAATGCTCCAAATTTCCCTGAATAATAACAACTTGTGTTAAATCATTGCTAGTCGTAAAACATAATTTGAGATGAAGAAAGAAAGGGACAGGGTGGCGGAGAAATGGAGGGAGAAAAAATGTCAATACCAAATATGGAGAAGAAGATCATGAAAGCAGTAGAAATCTGAACAACTCTTCTACTCCCAACACGAGTTAGTCCCAGAAGGCCGACATTTTCGCTGCAGTTTTGTATCATCGTCAATTAGGAAAGAAGCACCACAATAGTAAATATTTGAACTTTTGAGGATTGGAAAACTTAAGTAGCTTTAAGCAGTAGCCAACTACACCTAAGTTCCTGGATGTTATGTAGCATAAAAGACTCGATACAAGATTGTTAATTATGTCTTGAATTATTTCCTTGTATATTTTAGGAAACTATAATTCCTATTAGGTTAGGAGACCCTTTGTCCTAATAGATTTGGAAAAGGAAAATATTGTCCTTATAGGATTGGAAAACCTTTTCCTTATAGTTTTAGGATTATTTGGGATCTATATATAGGGGATATAATTGGGGATTCTAAGAGATAGTACAGGATACACAATGTAGTGCTAAAGGGCTTGAAAGCATTGTAAAACTTGTTCTCTTTCTTTCATAGTGGAAAACTCTCTGTTTTTGCTGGGAGGAATAGGCATAGCTGAACCTCATTAAATCCTTGTGTTATTCTTCTTTTCTATTTTCTTTGTTTGTGATTGTGTGCTAGTTAATCCACGATATTTCCACAACACAAGATAAACTATATCTAACTGAAAAGCATGCCACTGCTACTATTTATCTACTGAACCAGAAGACGGTTTGCATTAAATCAAGTAAGTAATCAACCCTTACACAGATGCAGTAGTGCCAACAACAGCACCAAAGAACCCGTCAAAGAGCTGTCCAATACCCTGGACAAGAAGCAAAGCACAATTGAATGACTTTCTAATGCTAAAAGTTAATCAGAGAGCCATAGTAGTAGAAAAATTGTGCTCAAGTGAAAAGGCATTGCTGAATCACTCCGTGGATGTAGCACCTGTAAGCCAATGCTTCTACTCACAACATGCGCCGGAGGGGGCGTCGCCCCTGCAAGCCTTGATGCAGCATAGAAAGTTGCTGTTGACTGCAAATAAACATTTGAGGTAAATTTGAAAGAGATCATAACAACATCAACTCCTTAAGTGGAAGCCATAAACAATATGGATTCAGATGGATGCAATATCAAGAAGAATATACATAGAAGACTTAAAGGTGAACAAAATAGCTAGAGAGAAAATCAACCAAGTGATAGCAGAAAACAATCATGGGGTGTGGTTAGAACTCAAGACCTCCGTTAGATGTTCAATCCAATCTGATATATTCTTTAAAGCACGGGCGAATTAACAACCTCTCACAATTAGTAAATTAACTGCACATTTACTTCTTTATTTTAATAACCTTTTCAACTACAACAACAATTACGCCTCAATCCCAGGCTAGTTGGGGTTGACCGTATGAATCCTCAATATTTCAATGCTCTGTATGGATCTATAATATTTCAAAGGATTATCTAACACTGGGGGTTACTCTAATATACTATAGTGATTATATCTCCATTATACTACTTAAATTCCTTTTCAACTCAAATAAAAAAAGGAGATTTTTTCTTCTTCACTGAAGTGCTACTATATCTTTTCTTTCTTTGTAGGATACTTTAATTCATGGATCTTCTCCCCGCTCTAATTTAACTCGGAACAAAATGCAGAATGATTGGCCAACTTTACTTTATTATATTTTGAGTATTTCTCAATGAGAACTGTTTGGCACTGTATTAATAAAACTACTATCAAACAATAATTAGACATTCAGTAGGGTCACTTGAACCCTTGACCTTTGTGGCATTCTCACAGGTCCACAGAAAATTAAAAGTGTTACTAGATCTCTAAGGTGCCAAGAACTAGTTCTCTTCTAAACCCATAATTTGTTGGTGGAACCAAATACTAAACTCATGTTTCGAAAAGCAAATTTAATTCAAAGGGCAAGGAACAAAATTTAAAATGAGAAGTGAACCTCTGCTGATGAGACAAGTGCAGCACCCATCATTCCAAAGACATGGCTAGCTCTGAATATGGGAGTCCCCCACTGGAAAGGGTAAGGAACTTTGATCCTACACGCAACAAAACATACATGTCAGAAGAAGAAAGAAGCTGAAGACATTGTCATTATTTAATCCAGCTGAGTACCATGGAGCCGATGACAAGAGGAACGAATGGTCAATTCGGCAGCTCATCTTAGTTTGCTCCTTCACGTGGTTGTAAGCACCGGCAACAGTAAGAATAGCAGCAAAAGCCCAGATAAGCCCAGTGCAGAGGAGCAAAGCAAACCTTTCAAGTACAGATTGGGCAACTGGATGAACTCGTTGCATATACTGCAGATGACTTGACCAACATTAGAACCTTCCAGTGAAGGGAAGAAAAATAGAAAATATAGTCAACGAAATAATATATTACCTGCTGGGAAATGATAAGTAGAATTAACATGGGTAGGCCGATCTCTATACAATCACCCACCTGATCAAATTATAGGATCATAAAGAAAACTAGATGAGGATTATGCAACTCTTCGAGCAATGAAACTTCTAGATATTTGGGATATAATACCTGAGGAAAGCCCCTACCAAACAAACCAAGACCTAAAACACAGACAAGTGGCGTAATGACAACAGGACTGAAAAACCTGCAGACAAGAAGAAGGATGACATGTCATTCTTTCAACAGGAAAAGTAATACAACTATGAAACATAATGGGAAGGCAATGGTAAGACAGAAAGACAATTCCAAAGTTCAAAACCAAAACTAATGGTACTTGTAATAAGTATTCAGAAGCAGAGAACACAACTTACCTCGTAAGGTTTCCCCAAGCTTGGCCATATCCAAGTATTATGTTGATAAAGGAAGACACTATGAGCGACCCTTGTATAGCTCTCATAGTGTGCTCGAATCTCTACAAACAACAATAAAAAGATAATGTATCAGAAATTTCATCAGCAATTATTCAACATCCATTGCTTTGAGATTTCTATGCACAGTCACAAACCCAAGATTAGGTGTGCCCCCGGTCATGAGCATTGACAACATACTTCACATTAACAACAGAAAGCCTCGAACTTTGAGGTAAACACAGAGGAAGTAAAGCCAGAATCTTAAACCAGAGTGCTTAATCAATACGGACATGGTGAATGTGAGAAGTAGATTAAAGTAATTTTTCTGTTTGCTTCACGAGAGAAGTAGATCCATGGCAGCAGCATGCTTTGACTGTAAGCTTCGTGCACTCTATGTGATTCCAAGAACACACAACAAAGGCTTTCTAAGACACCATGTCTATTTCATTCTTCAAACTGTGGATTTGACTTATCCTAATTCTTAAACAAGATTATGATTTCATCAGCATTTCTGCGTATAATCTTATCTTCCACTATGATGCTTCTGCTCAAATTACAAGTGAAGTACCTATCAGTTTTTTTTTTTTTGTACAGTGGAGCATCTTGTCTTCGAATATCATCAATAAACAAAGTATTTATCTCTGAACAAGCTACATACCCACAAATAGTAGTCATCTGGTAGCTCCGTCATGTAAAATATTAAGCTTATCCCCCAAATATGGGCTTGCTTATCTTAAATTGATACGACTATGATTTCATCGTCAGTTTTGCATATGAGAATATCGGTCTTCTATTGTACTTCTGCTTTCCACTAATCTCTCTTTTGCACAAGTGAAGGGAAACTATATTTTTCAGATTAGATTTCCCCACTGAGATCAAGAAATTCAAAGAAATGAAAGTTTTGCCTTATCAGCGGACCACTTTAGATATCTACTTTTTATTTAATCCTATGATTCTAGCCGGCTTACATTGGATCTTATCAGTATAATTTGAGAATGCAAAAATAAAATCCACCATACAATATCAAAGAATTAAAGTTAGAGTAATAAAGGCAAGGTGACTTATGATATAAATAAATTTATGTCTCAAGAGTAATCAATGATCTTAGGAGAATTAGAACAAGACCAGACAAGAAGAGCAATGACTTTCTAAGTTGGAGGTTGGAGACGGGTGCTTCAACAAAAAAATAGGTTGGTAAACAAGAGCATCAACAATTAAAAGTAGGAGAGAAGTGCTCCTTCTCAACGAAAAAAAATGAAAGTTGGTGAGAAGTGCATCAACTAAAAGTTGAAGAGAAGTGCTTCAACAATAGGAGGTTGATGAGAAGTGCTTCAATAGTTGAAGGTTGATGAGAAGTTAAAATAGGACAAACAAATTGTAACAGAAACGGAGGGAGTACTATACAAGTAATAGATATAATACCCAAACAAAAACTTTATTACCTGATGCTCACTCCTGAAATTACTGTCAGAGAGATCGTTGATGACCGAAAGAGCTGATATAATGTAAGCAAATGATGGACCCATCACAGTGGGAAGTCTTGTGCCAAAAAGCGTTTGCAGAAGAGTGTTCACTCCTGAAGTGAAAAGCAGAGACTGGATAACTCGAGCTTTGTCACCCTGCTCATAAAGATAAAAGAGCTCACGATGTCAATATTACATCGAAAAGGTATCTCCAATACTTAACAAGGGAAATGCTAGAGATATACCGGACCCCCACCCATCTGAGGTACCAGCACGGTGGCAATCATTACTGTAGTTCCAAGCATAACTATGTAGTGTTGGAAAGCCAGCAAAACAGTTTGTGCTGCAAAATGTAGAATCATGCAACTGATTAGAGAAAAAGACCAATAATATACTCAGGTTTCAGAATCTGCAACTTATTTACAGGTGGTGAAAACTTCAAATCATAAAATCATTTCTTGAAACTTTTACGGCCACGTTTTTCTGAAATTCTTTTATTTCTTTATTTAATAACAAAGTAAAAAAATCCAATTTACAGGAACAGGGCAAACAATCAGAAGTGATTGCTCCAAGTGGGCCATATGCAGCATAAACAAGGAAACTGCAAACCAGATCTTATGCTCAATAGGGAAACCTTTGTTCTATCAAAAGTATCTTCCTCCTGATGGTAAAATACAAGAATTGTCCTAGAATAGCAGTTGATGTTGAGGCAATCTAGCAATGGTTAAGAGGATCTTTTGTCGTTATCAGAATTCAGTCATTTCATGGAGAGACTGCAACTCCTTTTGGTTGGGAAATTACTTATTGTATGAATGAATGCAAATCTCACATTTATGGAAAGCCTTTCATGATACATTTCATACATCTGGATCTTAAGCAAGAAGCTTGACACCACTCAACTCCCCATAAACAGTTTGATTTTTAAGTCTTCCGATGATAGACAGCTTCTCCAAGAGAAAAAGAGAACATGTTTCAACTCGATATTAGAAACAAAAGCATTTTACTCGGTGGTTGGAGCAATCTCAACTCCAAACATTGGAGGAATGGGGAGCTTTCTAAAATCACCATGCCTACTATGATTCCGATTCCTTCACCTGACCATTGTCGTTAAAGCATACACATCAACTGACTCACATGAAGGGATCATTACATTGTCTCGGACGATTCAGAAGCTATAATGAATTTTAAGTCAATAACGTCGGCAGAGACTTTTCCTTTTGACAAGTGATGAATTAGAGTTTAGCCGAACTCCTGCCTCCCCATCCTTTCAATTACTCACAGTAATCCACTTAGACTTGCTGAATGCACTTCCATTTTTAAGGCATAAATTAAATAAAGCCAAGAGACTGACTCCACCAACCTGCATCTATAACTCCTCATTATCCTTGAACCTCGCTACCCTTGGAAGTGATTAAGCTCATTAAGATGGTCTACGTCGTTTGAGAAAGTGCCTCCCTCATCCTATCCTCTTTTTGGAAGGTAGCGGCCCTTTCATCTATCTAATCTTTGGCTCATCTGAATAGCTTTAAATTTATTTGTATGCATATTATTCACCGTGCCACATCAAAAATTTGCAACCAAAATGTATCAGAAAGTGTAGATCCAACCATGCATCGTCATATTCCATGCAAAAGAAGAAAATCTCCGACAGGTTTATCTAATTCTACTATCGCAGATGAAGGGATTTTTCACTGAATACGTAGCTCACATTAATAATTGATGACCAAAATTAGTAAACTGAGTAATGGCATAGGAGCTTGGCAAGCGATGTCAAAATAGGTTCACAGTCTGGGCTATTCTGATCAATCTATCCCGCTCGAGGAAACCTACAAAGTTATCAGTTCTCCCCGTTGGAAGGGAGTCATAACTCTTCAGTAATTCATTATTCTGACAGTTAATCCTACTATAACCAGAACAATTCAACCTCTCTTGTTTTCGTGATTGTCTCACAATAAGAGCAAAGAGAGCTAGATTGTATAGAGAATTTGTACCAAAGAAAAGAATACAAAAAGGACCTCAGCAAAGAAGCTTTACTTTCTCAAAGATAACAACAGCACACAAGTTCCAACAGTTGGAAAACTAAACCATAGATAAGTAAAAAAAAAAAATAGTCCATAAAAAGGTTGAACCTTTTACAAGTTGATTCTTGTTCAGCAGAAAGCTCATTCAGTAGGAATACTTTTAGATTTTAAAATTCACTCAAACCATGAAAGTGAAAACACAAACTTCACAAAAAGGATTGTGTCAATTTTTCATCTTTATCTTTACAAGTAGATTCTTGTTCAGCAAAATTCTTACTTTTAGATTTTACAATTCTCCCTAACCAAGAAAATAAAAACACATACTTTACAAAAAGAAAGTATCAATTTTTCATCTTTCTTTAGTAGTATATTCTTGTTCAGCACAAAAACATCAATTTCAATCCCAATACTTTAAGATTATAAAATTCACCTAAACCCAAGAATGAAAAAGACACAAACTTTAACAAAAAAAGTGTCAATTTTTTTCAGTAAAGGTATATATTTTACTATAAATAGCTAAAATTAAAGAAATGAAAAAGAATACTAACGCCAAGAAGGATTTGAGTGTATGCAGTAGTGAAGTTGAAGAAGTTGCTCTGCCGGAGGAAACATAGGTCCTCTGGCTGAACCAAGTGGCATTGCTGGTGGCGCCGCCACCGGCGGTGGCTGGTGGTTGTGTCCATGATTATGTGTCTCCCCCATAATTCTCTCTCAAAAAATCTACTAAATGGGGCTAAAAGTTTGAACCTTTAAACTTAGTTTTCAAGAATCAGCACCGACATGAAATCTGAGCTTAAAAATTGAGTCTTTTTTGCCTTTTCTTGAAATGACTAACATTAATTACAAGAGTAAATGAAATTTAAATACTCAAGATCAGATTTTGAGATTAATAAGTTCTGAAACATGCAGATAATAGACACCCCAGTTTTTTTTTTTTTTTTAATAATTTAGTGTATAATTTAATTTTATTAATTTCTGACAAGGAATAAGAGGGAAAAGACGCCAAAAAAGAGGAGGGAAAAAAAGAGATGGTTGGGATTACATTTTTAACGTAAACTGGTTAAGGTATTTGGTATTTTCGAGGAACATAACGCATAGCATGGGAAGGAAGGAGACATCCCGCGTGGGTTCCACGAATTTCGATGTCCTATTTTGTAAGTACCCTTGATTCTTCAGTTATTTACGACTTTGACATTCTTGTACTTATCTCTCATTTTTAATTATTGATGGTCTTAAAAATATTTTTTTATTTGATTTACTGAACTTAGTACACTCTCGATTTTGCAACATGAGTGAAATACATCCCTAAATTCTCGCCAGGTTTAAGGGTGTTTTCAACACTTTTCTCAAATTTTTTTGTTAAGAGTTTCATGCTTCTACAAGAGGTTGAAATCATTTGCTATGTCATGTGGCAGATTGGGGGCGTATCTAAACTTAGTTATAAATGAGTGTTTCTAAGATTGTCAATAGTTCAAAATGAAACTAATAATTTACGCCAATAATAATAATTGATTCAAATAAATTTTAATTAGGACAATGGGAGTGTTATGCTTTTTCCGGAAGAATTTAAAAAGATATAAAAAGGATGAAAAGGGAAAAGCTTGAACGAACGAAAATACGCACACAATAAAAAACAAACCATTCACTTTCTTAATTATTTTTTTTGAATATTCAAAGTTTGAATTGAAATGATATGGTGACCACCAACGGAGGTTATGATGCAGTGAATAAAATTATTTCTTTTTTAATTAGAGATTTTGAGTTTAAGTTTTGAATATAAAAAAATTATTAATAGAAAGTACTTTTTCCTAAAAAAAGTCAGTGAAATCGAAATAATCGAATTTCAATGCGAATATTAAATGGAAATCAAAAAATAATAAAAATGATGATGGTGCAAGGACTAAAGAGAATATAGGGGGAATAATTAAAGGCAAGGAAAATGAGAAGAAAACAAATTAGGAGCTTATTTAAGTACTTTTTTCCTGTAAAGTGTCTGCCATTAGCAAATAAAGACAGACAGGCCATTGTCTAACTATAACCTTATCTTCTCCTACCATCCAAACTCTTCCATCAAATTCTCAAAACATATATTAGCATTAAACCATCTCCGATTCATCTCTATTTTATCCTCTATTTTCTATATTTAGAGGATAAAATAGAGAATTCCTTCTCCAACCCATCTCCAAATTACTCTCCATTTTCCATTTATAGAGATGTGAATAGTAGTTCTTCAAATTTGGAGAATTACTATTCACCTCTCTATTTCACTTTTTGATTAATTTAATATTATTTCTATTATATCATTAATTAAGTCTTTATTATTTGCAATTATTTTCTCATGTAATATAACATTATATTATTGACAAGTTACTACTTCCACCTCAATTAATAATTTTTCTATTTTTTTTTAAATCGTCACTTTAAATATGTAATTTAAAAATATTTTAATATTATTATATTATACAAGACTATTGATTAAGTCTTTAATATTTGTAATTATTTTCTAAGTTATATAACATCTAAAAACATATTATTGATAAGTATACTATTTTCATCCAGAACTAATAATTTTTTGAATTTAATTTTTAATTTTTTTTTATCACTTTAAATATGTGGCTTAAAATTATAATTATTTTTCACTATGAAGAATGCACAAAACTTACATGATAATTCAAACAATCTAGTTTTATGTTATAATGATAAATTATTAAACTACACTTTTTAATGTGCATTCAAATACTTGATGCAATAGTTTAAAATGGAATAGGGGAAGTAAATTACTACACAAAATAATTGGATACAAAATGAAATTGTTAATTAAAATCTCTTTTGGCTACACTAAAAAAATAAGGATAAAGAATTGCTCATTTTTTAACTCCGTAATGCATTAATAGAGCATTTATGAAAGCAACGTAATAATCTTGAAAGTTGAGCATTTATGTAAAATTTAAAATAAATTTTATGATGATGCAATATTTAATATGTAATTGTATTTTATCAATGATTTAAATTTTATTTGAATTGTTCGTTAATATGTATTATACATAATATTTGTTGCAATTTATGTTATTTAGAAATTTAGAATAAAATATAATTTTATATTAAACGAAGAATTTGAAAATAATTAAATTTTATATTACATGAAGATTATATGAATTATAAGGTAATTATTTGTAAAAAGAAGAAATGATTTATATTATGAAATAAGAAAATAAGAATGAAAAAGAAATAATAATATAATATTAAGGAGAGAGAAAAAAATTCATTTTTAGAGAGTAAAATAGAGAATTGAGTTAGAGTTGATTATCTGAAAAAATAAAAAACCCTATATTTGGAGAGTAAAATAGAGGTTAGGGTTAGAGATGCCCTAATCAAATTAAATATTTGATGTGACACATGAAATGAACAATGAACAATGAAAAAAAGGAGAAAAATTAAATAAAACTGTTTCAAAATTATAAATGAGAATAATAATTAAATATTTTGATAAATATAATTACACAAAAATGAAATGCAGTTAATTTTTTATATTTTTTTATACATTTCATTAGTGTACATACAATCTTCACAAATGCAAACTTCATCTTTATCATTAATTTCATTACAATGTTAGTAATGGCATTAAATGGTAAATTTGCAACAAAAACAGCACCAAATTGGGAAAATAATATGGTTTGAAACTTCACGCTAGCACATGGTATTCGTATGGAATGTGGTACTTGGAATTCATTGTACTTTGGATCTCACTTCTTATATATTATTAATATTAATATTACTCTCATTGTATGATCATAGATTATAATATTCCCTCCGTCCACTTTTAATTGTCATAGTTTCTTTTTTTAGAGTCAACCTATAAGAACTTTGACTAATATTTTACTATGAATTTTTTCATCATATTGATATGCAAAAATTTACAATTTATAGTACTTTTTGTATAGTTTTTGAATAACTAATTTTTTTGTTCAAAATATCGAATTAATATAATCTAATTTAACTTTGAAAATTAATCAAGTTGACTTTCGAAAAGCGCAACATGACAATTAAAAGTGGACAGAGGGAGTATTAGTATTACCCTTTTACCAACTTTTGCTATTTTTACTCCATTGGAGTTTTACGTTTAGTTCTATTTTTGAATATTCCATACGTTTCTGAAATGTTAATTCATGTGAAGATAAAAGTTACCGAATGCTTATCATCTTGCCAAAAGCTATAACGATAAGTAAACGTCATATTCGATCATAACTTCGACTCGAATCCCTCTAGCCCCTTGTGGGCCTTGCCTTAAACGCCAAAATATGACTTTTAGAAGATACCAAACACATAGTATATAACCTATTTTTTTCAATTTGGAGGACTAGAATAGTAGATCTGTTAACATTTTCACTTTTTGATTTTAGCAAGTTTTGTTTTTCATTTAAATAAATATTTGATGGGATAATTGAAAATTGAGCTAAAAGTCAAAACAGAAATGTCACTTCAAAAGTTGGAGTACTAAAAAGTCGGCACCGGCCTTTGTTCACATACTGTGCACACAAATTATATCAATTTAATTCAAGGTATAATGACACTCAAATTCCATAAAGAGCCTCTTTTGTTATATATCTATAGTTCACATTTGACAAGGATTTGTTAGTAGAGATCTTCAAATAAAATTCATTACAATAAAGTTTAAGTGAAGGGGAGCAATGCTGAAATTGGGATTGATTACTCGTATGATCACTCAAATTTAATAGCTTTTATTTTAAAAAAATCATATTTCTATTATTCTAATTTTTTTCAACAAATTATTAGTTGAGTGATCATATGAGAAATCAATTCCTAAAAGTTGTCATTGTGTGATCGTGAGATTACTTGTTCAAGCTGGAAAGATAGCCTCTTATATAAATGTAAGATAAAGACTATGTACATAAAACCCAATGTAGTCTGGCTCTTTCCCGAACTCCACACACAATGAAAGATTAGTGCAACGGGCTATCCTTGTTAAAGTTCAAAGGAGGCCCAGAGTCGCTGATTTGTAGTAGTGATACATTGTTCTAAATGATATATATCATCAACAAGAACAACTTCAACAGAAAAATGGAAGATTGTCCTCCAAAAAATAAACTCCAGTAAGGTTAACCAGCAAGAATGTATTAAGCTCTTTTAAATGGACATTTAAGACTGCAATATGTCCTGTTCAATTCTTGGTTAAATTAAGGACTTCATTGATGATTAAATTCAACTTACTGCAAGATTCTGTGATAAAGAACAGGAGGCTACAACCAGCAAATACTTGAAAACAGTGATAATAAAACCTTCAATGGTTTTGCAAATTTAGATGGGTGTATGCTAGTAGCAATTTCTAACTTGCTTTAGATGAGGCCATTTTGAAATAAATATTATACATCTAAATTGAAGAAATAGACAGACCTTTGATGTCAATTATTTCATAGTACACTGTAGGTCATACAAGTCACACTGACTTCAACCGTACAAAGAGTAGTTGGCAAATTTTACTCACAGTATCGGAAAAAAGTATGATACTCGAAGGATACATGAAAACACTATTCCATAAGATGGAAGGACTTGAAAGGTGGTTTCTGGGTACCAAAAGTAGTCCAAGGGATACAAAGAAGATACAAACAACATATATCAACCTCCATATAGTGGAATACGACTTACTCTGCGAGAGGATTAAGCACACTACCAACAAACAGTACCACGCCTGTTGCATCTTCTCTAATCAGGAAAAGATATGGATGATCAGCAACAAAGTCTACTTCTTTGACCAGCATTATTGATCTTAGTTTAACAACAACAGCAGTTGCAGCTGCAGCTTCTGTTCCCTCTTCATTTACCTCAATAAAGGACTTGTGAAAGATGCTAGAAACATAAAGGTTACTGCCAACAGGGGAGTCTACCATCTCAGTGAGACCATCACCAGAGAAAGGCAATACCAGGTCAAGCCCTTTCAGAACGTTCGAAGCTTCAAATCCAAACGATATTTTAAATTTGGGGATACGAAATTCACCAACTCCAACCTTCTGATATGGAAGGTGACGCTCCAAGAATTGGGATTCGGAACTGACCTTGTCTACCAAAGCTGGCAGTCCATCATTGGCATCAGGCAGAAAGAAGTACATGGAGAAACGACGCCTATCCTCACCCTGTTTATACGGAAGTCCCAACACCTTGAAACCATCAAAAGCTTTTACATATTGCTTCTTCTTGCTAGTCATGAAAGGCACTTGGATAGATGTCCCATTGAGAAGGTGGAAATCACTTTCCTTGGTCACTGATGCATCGAACTTCTCATCCCAAGCTCCTTTGAAGTACAATGCATTTGCAAACACAAGTCTTGTTGAACTGTCAACTGAGCCAGCTGGAAGTATTTCTTTGATAAGCCCGCTTGTTTCCTTTTCAGCCCATTGATTCACTTGACTGGCAACCTCAACAGCCTACAAATCATCCAAAATTTTGTAATAAAAATTTATTCAAAAGGATTCTTTCTAATTTTCATTTACTCCAATGCTATCCTTTTAATCGGAGTCCAGCTCCAACTGCTGGGTGACTAATGTTTATATAGGTCAGTAAAACTATCCATGCTAAGGCTGCAGAGAAACAGAAATGTTTGAAGAGTATAGCCAGTTTTTTAAGCAATGAATGTAGAACTTCTTCAATTACCAATGAAGGTAGCAATACATCAGTTTTTGAGATTATAGTGAATGATATGCATAGTGAAAATGTACGAGACACCACTTATTGGCCTGCTGTTTATCAGCAATGTAAATGCATACCCCATCTGTTCATAGTTCAATCTCCAGCTATTCAGCTAAAAGGAAAAGGTACAGATCAAGATAAAGGCTGAGGCTGCAAAATTTCCAATGTCAAAAAGATGAAGTGCACTAAATGTTTTATCTTAGCTAAAAGTAGAAATGACAATCCCTCGAGCATAAACATTAAGCACACTGAATTTCTTATGTAACAAAATGAGAAACAGGACCACTTGAGCTGATCCTTCATCTCATGATGCTACCAAATACAGTAAAGCAATTGGAAAATTGCAATCCTTGTCTTTTACTAGGCCTGCTAACTATGGCCTTCAAATTGCTCCAAGCACCAGTCTTGATCTCTCGGTGTTTTCCAATGCTGACTGGGCTGGCAAACTTGCTGATCGAAGTTCCACCACAGGTTATATTATTTTTCTTGGCCTTACTCTAGTTAGTTGGTCATCAAAAAAACAACTTAACTATTGCCTGCTCGTCTACTGAAGTCATGTACCAACCTGTTGCTAGTGCCATTAATGAGACCACTTAGGTGAAAAATCTTCTCAAGGAACTCCATATCCATATCCCCACACCACCGACAATCTTCTGTGACAACCTACTTATGTGAGAACAACAATCTTCACAACCGCATGAAGCATATAGCTGTTGACTTCCACTACATTCACCAACAAGTTAGCGTTAAAAGCTCCTTAACTTCAAGCACATTCCTAGTTCCGACCAGTTGGCTGACGCTCTCACCAAACGGCTTCCAAAAAGCTCTTTTCCTCGCCAATGTTACTACTTGTTTTATTGCATAGGTTGTTAGTTTTTGTTTCCACCATTTCAGGAGTTTTGTTATTTTATTTTCCTTGTTTACTGGTTTAGTTTCCACCTAACTGTTACTATTTTTTTTAAACTCCTTATCAAGTTAAAACAGACAAACAAATTCAACAGATCTCCTCATATTATAATGATTCCATCGGACATTTCATCACTGAATCAATCAATTATGTTTGAAACAAAATAACTAAATACAAATGGGGTGTTAAAAATCTAACCTTTTTCTGAAAATCAACAGAAGAAGAAGTAGCCTTGTAAACATTGTCCACAATCTGTTTGAAAGAATGCTTAAGAGGCAAAGTCTGTTCAACCCAGACACTATTAGCAACAGAAAGTCGAGGCCCACCACTAGGGCTACCATCAGCAAAGACAATATCAACAATCTGAGAAGAAAGAGAGTTTAGTTCATCAGTAGACTTCGATTTGAAGAAACTGAGCAACTGGTCACGGGTCGGGCCATTTGAACCCGCTGCTATGAGACCCAACACTACATGGATCGACAAAGGGGAGAAGACCATGTTGGTGGTGTCCCCTTTAACCTCAGTTGCAAAAACATGCTTGGCTAGAGTTAAGGATACGCCTGTTTGGTTGCTGATTGATTCTTGAAGGTCCATTGCTCTGGAGATTTTTGGGTTTGTGTGTGAAGAATTTTAAGAGTCAATATAAAAGAAATGATACCGGAAAGACACGTTTTAAAGTTTGAAATAGTATGGAAAGTCAATACTTAGCATAGAAGTATGGAATTTGTACCACGTTATCAAAATGACAAAAAAAAATTGTTTATCCAAGGGAATAATGTTATCTTCTTTTAAATTAGTTTTGTCCAAACATTCATATTGGTTTGGTTATTATAATGATGGTGTTCGGGCTAGTTTATGAATTTATACATATTCTAATTATGGGAAGGTGCGTAAATAGTTGATTTTAATGTTATTATCTAAGTTATATATATATTAAAGAAATTGTTTGGTACGTGGATTAGATTATCTTGATATCATAATAGTATACAATCTCCAATGAGTTTATGAAGGTAGGCAAATCACTAGAGTCAAGACTATTTTTTTTTATTTCGACATAATTCGGGGTGAAGAGTTTTAAACCATCCCATTGTCATCCATATTTGTAAATAGGCTAATTGTTAGTACTTAATCGGAACAAAATAGTTTATATACCATTCAGTATTTTCTTTTTATCTGCCTTCTTATTTTTGTTAAAGAAACATCAATCTCACTCCTAACTCCTAAGTAAAGCTTGTGGGGTTAAAGTGTAAACTAACCCTTCGTTTTTCAATTTATTTAATATTCTTTTGCCAAATTGACTTGTATACTACACACATATGCCAATTATTCATTTGCTTTGTCACAACCAAAACATGACATGCATTATATTTTTGGGCTGACGAATAAACTTGTCTTTTTAATTAGACTAAGATGTCATGTGCACTTTTTCTTTCAAAGTTTGCTAGCTTAGAAGCTTGTGAGTCCAACTTGATCGGACTAACCAGCTTGACCGCCCTTGGTCAGGACTCGGGGGAGTCAATCAAATAGTATAACAAATGACAACAAAAGAGAAAAATGAACAACAAACTTGAATAAAAACAAACTGAGAGAACTTCTGAAGTCGAGATAATATGAAATTCATACTAAAATAAACGTAACATCAATCTAACTAACTAAAATTGATTAATGGAAGCAATTGAAAAAGTGAAGCAACATGCTAAACAACAAGAGGATTCAACAGAGTCCCCATGAACAGAACAGAACCAGCAGTCTCATCTTTCACAAGGAACAAGAAGGGATGATCAGCAACAAAGTCTATCTCCTCCTCTTTAACCATCGTCATTGAGTCCCCAAACGTATTCAAAGCTACAGTAACAGCTGCAGCTTCTGTACCTTCCTCGTTTACTTCAATAAACGACTTGTGAAAAACATGTGAAACTACCAGAGGGAAATTCCCGTCCACCATTTCAGTGAGACCGGCAGTAAAAGGTAATGTGAGGCCAAGTCCCTTTAGAACCTTAGAAGCTTCAAGTCCAAAAGATATATTGAACTTAGGGATAAGAAACTTGCGCACTCTAACTTCAATTAATGGAATATGTTGATCAAAGAATCCAGTTTCTGAACTAAATTTCTCCACTAAAGCTGGTAATCCGTCACGTGCATTTGGGAGAAACATATACATGCTGAGAAATCTCTTGTCCTCGCCCTGTTTATAAGGAAGCTTTAACACTTTGAAACCATCAAACACTTTCACATATTGCCATTTGTTGCAGGTCATTAGGGGTACTTGAACAGATCCTCCATTGAGGAGATGGAACTCGTGGTCTTTCGTATCTGAAGCATCAAAATTCTCATTCCAGGCACCTTTGAAATACAGTGCACTCGCCAAGATCAGCTGTGTCCCGCCAGTGACTACACCACGAGGAAGAATCTGTTTGATGAGACCATTTGTTTTCTCTTCTGCCCACTCATTGACTTCAGCAGTAACCTCATCAGCCTTAAGAACAAACAGAGAACATAAAATTAGAAGCCTATTAACAGAATATAGCTGAAATTAAGAGAAATAAACAAGATGTCCTACAAGCACATTAGATTCATCTTATTTGGAAAAGTACAACAAAAGGCTTCTAATTTTACTAATTTGAAAATATTCTGTATACCAACATGCTCATAATATTTTGTTATATGGCCCACTTTCTATTTCTAGAGTCAAACTTTTCAATTTTAACGTGAATTTGGATATGAAACATAAAATTTACATATTTACCGACTATATATGTAAGAACTATTGTAAATTACAATAACTAACAATTCAATACATTGTCAAGGCAAGTTAAAAAATCTGAGGTAAAGAAAATCTTGTCCAAAAGGGGCCTAGAGGCGCATTATCACGTAATATCCAACATTTCTAATGTGCTTATGCTCATTGAGAGTCAAACTTTTCAATTTTGACATAAAATCACATATTCAAAGACTATGTAGAAACTAAAAAGTACTATAAATCACAATAACTAACGGAAAATCTTGTTTGATTTTTCAAAATTTGAAAGATGCCGCATAAATTTGGTAGGGAGAGAAGTATCACATAATATCAAACATTACATGTATGCAATTTATTTTTGTAATGAGTGAAGGATTAAGACGAATTACCTTGTGTCGAATATCAACAGAAGCTGCAGCAGCCTTATAAACATTGTCCATAACCTGTTTGAAAGAATGCTTAAACGACAGAGTTTGATCAATCCAAGCCCCATTCGCAACAGACAATAAACATCAGCAATAACCCGAGCATAAACAGAGTTCAGTTCTTCAACAGAGTTGAATTTCAGAAAACTCAACAATTGATCCAATGTAGCACCACTGGAACCAGCAGCAATAAGGCCGAGAACAATTTGAATGGAGAGCGGAGAAAATACCATATTTGAATCAGATTTTCCATTGTTGTTGAAGAATAAATGCTTTGTGAGAATGGAAGAAACGTGACTCTGCTTTTGAAGCAATGCGCGGAGATGCATAAAGTTGAACTGAGAACTGAAATCCATAATTATTTTTTGTGTGAGGAATGAAATTGAAGTTGAGAGAGACGACTCTTTATATAGGAGTTGGTTAGCATTGTGTTAACAACGTGCTCGTAATAGTTGCGCTACTGTTTATTTCTTACTGTAATTAATTAAGGTATGTGTTAATTATTTGCTTTTAACATACGCAGGCTTGATAATTAAACGCCTCTAACTAACTGATTTTGGTTAGGTAGGAGTTGATTAGTGTTGTGTTAATAACGTGTTTTGTGATTATAATTGGATGCATGAAAAGTGGAGTAATACTTACGCTATTATTATTATTATAACTAACTGTTAATTCCATTTTTATTATTTGTTATTCAACGGATTATATATTTCATAATTCATTATTATTATTATTGTTGCTATTTTGTTGTGCTTGCACGTCGGCACGATAATGAATTGTTAATTGTATACAACTGTATTTCACATATATATTTTTTCAGTAAAAAAGCACTTTAATTTCTTGTACTTATGAATCAGATATTGACTGTTATGCTTAAGCTGCGTTGCATATTTGATTTTTGTGAACTTACTCATGCTTATGAAAGATTGAGAACACAAATGTCAAAATAATGTAGTTTCTTAATTTGCTAGTATTAGGACCGTTCACTTTTACTTGTCCACTATTTTACTTTTTGCTTCTCATTTTTAACAATTCATATCATGATTTCATATTACATGGTCAAACGGCCACCTAAGTTTACTAACATGCACAATATATAGATACCTGAGGTGTATGGACATAATGAAAAAAGTAATAATCTGTAGTATTCCAAACTTTTAATTACTTTCAAACTCTATAATCATATCAAAATGCACAAACAAATTAAGCACAAATGATATTACATAAGATGCCAGAGATACTTTAAGTTGCAAAAAGATCAAAAGACTCATTATTTGGATGCATAGCACCTCTCAATTTTGTCCTAATAGATGATACATGTATCATTCTCTGCAAATCTAATATCTCAACAAGCTAATATAAAGTTTTCTGTTATAATGTGAATTCAGAGATTCACGTTGCCTTTGTTCTTTCCGAAGTCATATTCATTGCTTCAGTAAGTTAACCAGCTAGGGGATTCATCACACTCCCAAGGAACAATACGACACCAGTAGATTCATCTCTTATAAGGAAGAGGAATGGATGGTCCGCAACAAAATCTACTGGTTTCTCAATAGTCAAGGACATGGTCATCATTACAGTAGCGGTAACAGCTGCAGCTTCCGTTCCTTCTTCATTTACCTCAATGAAGGACTTGTGAAAAATTTGTGAAACAGAAAGATTTTGAGGAAAAGGGGAATCAACCAGTTCAGTGAGGCCACCACTGCAGAAAGGCAATGTGAGGCCAAGTCCCTTTAGAATGTTGGAAGCTTCAAACCCGAAAGTTATTTTGAATTTAGGGATAAGAAACTTGCGGACACTAACTTTTCTAAATGGAACGTGGTGATTTAAGAATCCAGGTGATGAACTGATTTTGTCAAATAAAGTTGGTAATCCATCATGTGCATCTGGGAGAATGAAATACATTGAGAAGCAACGCGTATCTGTGCCCTGTTTATAAGGAAGCCTCAATACTTTAAAGCCATTGAATGATGCTATGTACTGCTTCTTCTTGCTAGTCATGAAGGGTGCTCGAATAGGCAATCCATCGAGGAGATGGAACTCATGGTCTTTTGTTTCTGAAGCATCGAACTTCTCATTCCATTCACCTTTGAAATAGAGTGCATTGGCCAAGATCAGCCTTGTCATATTGTTCACTGCATCGCGATGAAGAATCTCTTGGATGAGATCATTTGTCTTCATTTTAGTCCACTGATTGACTTGATCGGCAACCTCAGCAGCCTTAATCAAATTGGAAAGACAAAAATGGAATGATAGAATATAAGATAATAGGGCATTCTTAACTATTTTTTCCCTCTCATTCTTGCTTGCATATCAAATAAATTTCTATGATTCTTTCAAATGCTAATATGAACAGTTTGAACATTGGCATCTTTTAATCCATACTACTTGAGGCTAGATCATCAAAGGGCTAAGCAATATGACCTCTGTCCTAATTGTGTGACGCTTTCCGCTCTTTTATAGACAGATTGATCAAGCAATCAATCAAATAATCAACTACGTTTCAATTTCATATTAGTAATTGCAGTCATTTGTATTCATATCACATGACACTGTTTGGAGGCTTATGATGACAGTAGTATTTAGGGGTTATGATAGTTCGAAAACCAATTGTTGTCAATCAACATGAAAAAAGAAATACTCCCTCCGTTTCAATTTGGTTGTCTGGTTTTGACATGGTAGGGAGTTTAAGAAAGTAAAAAAGAGTTTTGAATTTTGTGGTCTTAAACTAAACATATGTAGAATGTACCGAAAAATTGAAATTTAATAATTGATAAAATAGGAAAGAAACATTTTTTTTGAATCAAAGTGAAAAACTGAAACATAGGCAGTAATATTTGAATGAAACAAATTAATAAAGGCCTAACCTTGTTCTGAAAATCAACAGACTCTGAAGTAGCCTTGTAAACATCATCCACGATCTTCTTGAACGAAGACTTCAAAGGCAGCGTTTGATCGATCCAAATACCATTAGCAACAGATAAACGCGGACCTCCATTGGGGCTTCCATCAGCAAAGACTACACTGACAATATGTGAATGAAGAGAGTTGAGTTCATTAATGGATTTGGACTTGAGGAAACAGAACAGCTGATCCTGAGTAGGTCCATCAGAGCCAGCAGCAATAAGACCAAGAACTATTTGAATTGAGAGAGGAGAGAGCACCAGGTTGGTATCGCCTTTAACCTCTTTGGAGAAAACATGCTTAGCTAGCATGAAAGAAATGCCCGTCTGGGTGGTGATTGACTCTCGGAGATCCATATTTGCACGCGAACAAGAAGAAGAAGGGAACTTAGTGAGTAGAATGATCACAAAGTTGAAAGCTTTGCAAGAATTTATATACTATACTGTTACTTAACAGGTGGGGTTTTGCATTTGGATTGATTCAGTACACAAGAAGTAATCAATGGAAGGAACACGTAGCACTGACTTTCCACAACAAAAATCAATTATTATATGGTCAATGTTAATTAATTGTACATTTCATTGAGACAAAGAGAAGCTCTTAGATAGAAACAACACCAAATTAACGCAGAGAAGGAAAGTAGAGCATGTCCCACCAGGGGTTGACTTCAGAGTTATCAACCTGTTATTTTCCAAGCACTTAATGGTGACATTTTGCATCTCTATTCACGAATTTGAGTCACTCAACTAATAGTTATTATCTTAGAAAGTCACACTTCTTCCCGATTCCAACTTTTTTCAACAAAGAAAGTGACTCAGATTATAATTATTGATTGAGTGACCATTTGAAAAATCAACTCCTCTAGTCAACAGACTTTCATGTTATTTTTCATTTTAGTCATTAAGTTGTTTTGATCAAATCACCTTCAAGGTCCAGGTGAATGTTAAGGTATATAATATCCAAAGAAGAATGAGTACAAGAAAGAGAAAATGGCATGTTACCTTAAGGATAATTTTTAATATGCAAATTGTTAACTTCTTTTGATTAAATAAGAATTATAAAAGCTCCATCCATTAGACATGTAATTAAGTAATCGTGTAATACTGTGACCTAAAACTAATCTGCAAATAAAGAATCAAACAATTGCTTATTGATCATTACTTTTTCAATTTCATTTCAAAAGTTCTGCGCATACATGTTAAAAGTGAATGGAAATTTTATGTAGGATAAGCCAAGTAAAACAGTTCTGGACATAAATGAAAATCGAATATAGAGTAAACTCTTTTAAGTTTTTCTTAAACTCTATATCATGTCGAAATACACAAACATATTAAGCATAGAAGAGTCAATTATATAAGTTTCTACAAACAAGGTACAAGATCTCATCAAAATAATACACATATCATGAAACTGGTTATTTAGATACATAATACCTCTCATCAAACGGATACACAAATCAGGAAACTGAATATTTGGATACATTACACCTCTCTTTGTCCATTATAGATCGATCCTTCTTTTCAAACCTTTATATAATTAACCAGCTAGAGGATTCAGCACGCTCCCTATAAACAACACAACACCAGTAACTTCGTCTCTTATAAGGAGCAGGAATGGATGGTCAGCAACAAAGTCGATTTCCTTCTCAATTATCAAGGACTTAGTCATTACTATACTAGCTGTAACAGATGCAGCTTCAGTTCCTTCTTCATTTACCTCAATGAAGGACTTGTGAAAAATCTGTGAAACAAACAACCTGCCACCTAACGCGGAATCCACCATCTCAGTGAGACCACCACTAGAGAAAGGCGAAGTGACACCAAGTCCCTTTAGAACCTTAGAAGCTTCAAAACCAAAAGTAGTTTTGAATTTAGGGATCAGTAACTTGCGCATTTTAGCCTTTTCAAACGGAACGTGGTGGTTAATAAACCCTGGTTCTGAACTGATTTTTTTTATTAAAGCTGGTAATCCATCACGAGCATCTGGCAAGATTAGATACATACAGAAACGACGCGTAGTATCTCTACCTTGTTTGTAATGAAGTCCCAACACTTTAAAGCCATCAAAGGCTACTGCATACTGCTTCTTATTGCTGGTCATGAAAGGTGCTTTAATAGACCCTCCCCTGAGGAGATGGAATTCATGGTCTTTTGTTTCTGAAGCATTGAACTTGTCGTTCCACGCTCCTTTAAAATATAGCGCGTTTGCAAAGATGAGCCTTGTCATATTGTTTACTGTGTCATGAGGAAGAATCTCTTTGATAAGATCATTTGTCTTCATTTTAGCCCACTGATTGACTTGATTGGCAACCTCAGTAGCCTTAATCAATTAGTAAAACAAACAGATTTTATTATGCTTTAGGTAACAAAGGGAAATTTCAATGAAAAATTACAAAAAGGCCTACCTTGTTCTGAAAATCAACAGAATTTGAAGCAGCCTTGTAAACATTATCCACCACCTTTTTAAAAGAAGGCTTAAAAGGCAGCGTTTGATCGATCCAAACACCATTAGCAACGGACAAACGTGGACCTCCATTGGGGCTTCCATCAACAAAGACGATATTGACAAGATGAGAATACAGAGAATTGAGTTCATCTATGGATTTGGACTTGAGGAAACAGAGAAGCTAGTCCTTAGTTGGCCCCTTTGAACCTGCAGCAATCAGGCCTAGTACTATTTGAATTGAGAGAGGAGAAAACACGTGGTTGGTATCGCCTTTAATCTCCTTGGAAAAGACATGCTTTGCGAGAATGAAAGAAACATCCGTTTGGGTGGTGATCGATTCACTCATTTCCATATCAATATGTTGATCATGGAAAGACTTAGACGAGTAAGAACGAGAGTGATGAGAGCGAGAGTGAGTGAGTCCCATCACTGGTTTATGGCACCACACACGATATCAAAGGTGAAAGCTTTGGAAGAATTTATACACTAATATTACTTTAACATGTGGAGTTTTTATTTGAATCAATTCCATAGAATCCAGAAAAGGCGAATATAGAAAATGACTGATAAGCTTGATTCTCAGAAGATTGCGTTCATACATGAAACACTCACTTTCAACAAGCTAAGTAGAGTCAAGATATTGTTATTTATGTAGCTTGAAAATTAAGCAGACACTTCTTCTTCTTTTTTATTTAGACCATCTCCAACCCTACACTATTTTACTCTCCATTCTCTATATATGGAGAAATGCCCTCTCCAAGCACTCTCTATTTTACCCTCTAATCTCCAATTATAAAGAGTTGAATAATAGTTCTCCAACTATTCACACTCTCTATTTCACTTTTTCAATATTTTATTAGTATTTCTATTATTTTCTAATTAACATACTATTTTACATATAATGCCATTAATTAAATATGTAATTATTTTTAAATGCAATATAATATTTTAAAAAATATATTATTTAATATATACTACTTTCATCCCCAATTAATAGTATTTTAATTTTTTTCTAATTTTCGTTAATAATATAATTCGATTTTATTATTAATTTTCACTATAAAGAATACACAAAATTAAAATGATAAGATGAAAAATTTAATTTAAAAATACAATACATAACATGATAATTTAAATACAATACAATACATAACATAACATAATTAATTTATCACAACAATAATTTAATAATCCGGCAGGTCGTTTCCAGATTTAGCAATATTCGAAAAAAAATAGGATATGATCCAGAGAATTGTTGCGATTATACTGCACAACATGATAATCGAGGATGAACGTGATCTTAATGCACCAATTCAAGATGCCGTAGAGGCTCCAACTCCAACGACAGAAATGATGGTAGATGAAAATTGTATTTCACTTTTATTTAAATTTGTCCATTAATTTGTATATTCTATAATATTTTCTTGCAATTTATATTATTTAGAAATTTAGAATAAAATATCATTTTATATTAAATAAAAAATTTTAAAAATAAAATTATATATCACATGAAAATTATAAAGTAATTATTTGAGAAAAAGAAAGAAAGGATTTATTATATTATGAAATAAGAAAATAATAATGAAATAGAAATAATAATATAATATTGAGGAGAGAGAAAAAGATTCATTTTTAGAGAGTAAAATAGAGAATTGGGTTGGAGTTGGTTGTCTGAATGACCTTATGGTCTATCTGGTATAACATCACTCATTCCCTTCCTCTTTGTAATTTTATTTTGAGATAAGCATAAAAAACACACCTAAACTATCACCTTTTTTTGAGTTTCATACCTGAACTATTGAGAGTGTGAGTTTCATACCTAAACTATCACTTATTAGTTTGAGAAACACACCTCAGTGGTGTGTGTAATACACTCTCTCTTTTATTTGAAAAAAACTTGCCACATGGCATTCCACATGGATAAAATATTCCATTTTGACAAAAATTAAATAATAAACTATTAATATTAATTAAAAATTAAAGATTAAAGTATTACTATCCCCAAAATTTATTTTTTTTTAAAAATAAAATTTAAATTATTTTTCTTACCCCACTCCACCACCTCCTCCCCCTCCCCCCGGACAATCCCCCCGCCCTTTTATTTTTTAAAATTTCTTTTAAAAGTTTCATACTTCACCCCCTCCCCCACCCCCCACAAAAAAACACCCACTTATTCCCATTTTTAATATTATTTTATTTTAAAAAAATAAAATTCTACCCCACCTTATTTAACCCTTGACTCTTAGTTTATTTAATTATTTACATTTTCTCATTTTGTGTAAAATATGTACATATATTTTTAGAAAAATCTTTTTTTCTACTTGTGTACCGAATATAACATAAATAAATAAAAAATGTAATTTTTTTTTGAGACACGTAAGAAAAACTTTCTTAAAAAAATAAAAAAAATAATAATAAAAAATATATATATATACACACACACACAAAACGAAAAAAAATTGGAAGCAGAGGATTAGGTGGGGTAGGATGGAATTATTTTTTTTTAAAAAATAATATCTAAATTATTATTTGAAAAGGGAATGAGGGTAAGAAAAATATTTTATTTTATTTTATAAAAAAAATATTATTTTATTTTGGAATAATAATTCTTTAATTTTTAATTTTAATTAAAATTTTTGTCAAGGTGAAATGTTTTATCCATGTAGAATGTGATGTGGCAAATATTTTTAAATAAAAGAGAGAGTGTAGTACACACACCATGAAGAGAGTGTAATAAAAGAGAGAGATGTGTTTCTCAAACTAATAAGTGATAGTTTAGGTATAAAAACCACACTTCCAATAGTTCAGGTATGAAACTAAAAAAAAGAATAGTTTAGGTGTGTTTTTGACATTTATCTCTTTTATTTTCTAAATAACAAAAAATGGACGAGTGAAATTATATGACCAATACTCATATACCAATCGAATACTATAACAAGTGACAAACTGAGACGTACACAACTTCTGTAGTTAAGATAATATGAAATTCATACTAAAATAAACGTAACATCAATCTAACTAAATAAAATTGATTTAATGGAAGCAATTGAAAAAGTGAAGCAACATGCTAAAGAACAAGAGGATTCAACAGAGTCCCCATGAACAAAACAGCACCAGCAGGCTCATCTTTCACAAGGAACAAGAAGGGATGATCAGCAACAAAGTCTATCTTCTCTTTAACCATCATCATTGAGCAACTGGTCTCCAACGTCATAGCAGTAACAGCTGCAGCTTCTGTACCTTCCTCGTTTACTTCAATAAATGACTTGTGGAAAACTTGTGAAACTGCCAGAGGGTCATCCACTTCCACCATCTCAGTGAGACCATCAATAAAAGGTAATGTGAGGCCGAGTTCCTTTAGAACCAAAAGATATTTTGAACTTAGGGATAAGAAACTTGCCCACTCTGACTTTTCTAGACGGAATGTGGTGATCTAAGAATCCAGGTTTTGAAGTGATTTTTTCCAGTAAATCTGGTAATCCGTCATGTGCATCAGGGAGAATAAAATACATGCTTAACTTCTGACGTGTGTCCATTCCCCTTTTATAGGGAAGCAGCAACACTTTAAAGCCCGTGAAGACTCTAATGTATTGCTTCTTCCAGCTAGTCATGAAGGGCGCTCGAACAGACCCTCCATTGACGAGATGGAATTTATGGTCTTTCGTTTTAGAAGCATTGAACTTCTCATTCCATACTCCTTTAAAATAGACTGCATTGGCCAAGATGAGCCTTGTCATATTGTCTACTGCGCCATGAGGAAGGATCTCTTCGATGAGGCCATCTGTGTTCTTTTTAGCCCATCGATTCACTTTATTGACAACCTCCGCAGCCTTTGAGGTGAAAACAAACAGAGTACGAAAAGGATTAGCGCACACACACACATATATACACTCTAAAAATCTTATAAGTACCATTCAACAAAAAGTACAACTTCATAGTCAGATTGATGGATTAACAACAGTATAATCTAAAAATTAATTGGCATTGCCTATATGAATTATCAGTATTAATTATTTTTTATTCATGTCCATAGCACCGGCCACAACGAGAACTATATCAATCTACATAATAATCTGAAATTAATTGGCATTCAATGGAATACATGGTCGAGCCAACTTACACACTCCTCAACTATTCCAACAGGTAACGGCTACCTCCCTAACTCTGTCCTCCAAAGCTTGGCTAGATTGAAGAAATTACCTAATGTTTTTCTCACTCCGTTATATAATGGATATAGTCAAACCAAACAATAAAGTTGATTTTCTTGCCACTAACCACAAAAATGTTACTTAATCAGAATAAATATATTATGAAACAACGGGCAACCATCCAAACAAGCTGAAGGACTAACCTTGTTCTGAAAATCAAAAGATTTTGAAGAAGCCTTGTAAACTTCCTTTGCAATCTTCTTAAAAGAAGGCTTAAAAGGAGTTGATCGGTCGATCCAAACACCATTAGCAACGGACAAAATCGGACCACCATTGGGGCTTCTATCAGCAAAAACGTTGCTGACAATATGAGAATACAGAGAATTGAGTTCATCAATGGATTTGGACTTGAGGAAACAGAGTAGCTGGTCCTTGGTTCGTCTGAGCCGGCAGTGATTAAGCCAAGTATTATTTGAATTGACAGAGGAGAGAACACCATGTTCGAATCTCCTTTAACTTCTTTGGAGAAAACTTGTTTAGTTAGCATGAAAGAAACGTCTGTTTGTTTTGTGACAAACTGTTCCATATCGATATTTGCTTGCAAAGAAGATGGCTGAGGGTGAGTGAGTTTTCTTTTTCTTGCTTCATCCATGATGCAAGAATTTGATGTGAATAATATGTAATTTGATGAATATTACCCGTTAAATATGATGGTAGTTTCTTGTAGCCCAAGTTTAGAAGTTTTACTTTACTTAGGAGATTGTGTACAATAAACATGGAAACTTACCAAATTTAAGATTCTAAGTTGTTAAATTATTACTTGGTATACTTTTTGGCACGTCTTAACTCTTCTCATCATCCATGTTTACATCAAACCAAGCAATCTAATGATATGGAAGATGCGAAACTTTGAAACCATTATAATCTTTAACAACTTGCTCTGTTTTACTAATTATGAAAGATACTGGAAGAGAGCCATCATTGAATTCCTAACTTATGAATTTTGGTTTATAAGTCAAAAACCAAAGTAGTCCTTTGTCTTTGAAGCGTCGAATTTCTCATTCCAGGTTCCTCTAAAGTACAAAGCATTGACATATATGAACCAACCATTGGGACAGAGAAAGTACTTTTTAATATTAAAAGTTGACAGCGATTTCCTTTTAACTATTAGTTGAAGCAAGTGTTATTGAATAAGAGTAGAGATATTCTTTACAAAAATGACTAATGAAATTTATTTCCGGTTTTATTGGAATTATTCTATCATTTAAACTATCTAAAAAATACTTCCTTACCAATATCTAGATACTTACCCATCAGCTTTAAAGGTGATTAATCCCAAATGTTTCAGAAGAAATAATTTGTTGATAAAATATGAAGTCACTCCTTTCTTTGGACAACTCAAGGTCACACGTCATCACTTATTTTCTCATAACACAGTAATTCAAACATAAAAACTCAAAGTTCTTAAACAAATACCAATTTAAGAAAAGAACAACTCTGCCTGTGCCTCTTTTTTGTCCTTACTAATCATCCAAATCAATTGATGAATGATCATTAGATGGATCTAGTACAGCTCCAGTGAAAAGCACCAATCTTGAAACCTCTTCCCTTATCATGAACAAGAAAGGGTGATCTGCTACAAATCTTGGTGCCTCATACATAGAAAATCCCAAGTCCTCATCTGATTCCTCAGTAACAGCTGCTGCCTCGGTACCCTTCTCATTTACTTCGATAAATGCCTTTTGTATTATCCTGTTGATAAAGAATGGCCCCTGAGGTTCCACGATCCCTGTTAACTCCATGCAATTGTTTTCAAAAGGAAGAGTCAATCCCATTTCCTTCATTGTTCTTATAACTTGCTTCATTGCAGTGTACGAAATTTGAACTTTGGGATGTAGAATTCATCAAGTGGTTCACCCCAAAGCCTGAATCCTTGGGTAAAGAATTTCGGATCAGAATTCACTTTTTTCAATAAACTAGGCAATCCATCTTTTTCATTTGGAAGGAAGATAAACATAGAGAACACTTTTTTATCGTCTTTTTTTCCAGTTTGATATGGAATTTTAGCAACTTAATAGCCTTCAAATGATCCATAGGTGTAATTGTAGCAGCCAGTCATTAAGGGAACTGAGATTTTGTCACCGTTGAGAAGGTGAAAGTCTTTGTCAATGGTTCGTTCTTGATCAAAGTTCCATGTACCTTTAAAATACAGAGCATTTGTGAGAAGGACCTTTGTTTTATCATTGATGTGATTTGGCTTTATAATGTTTGTGATAAGGCCTCTTGTTGCAGACTCTGCCCAGGTGTTAACTTCTTCTACCACCTCTTCCTGCAGCATAATGAATTCATTCTGTTTATTTGCTATGCACAAATCCATCATAAGTTAATACTGAATTCAATTTATTTATCAAGTTCCAAATTGTACAAGAAATAGCTTGAAGGTAAAATATTTGACATGAAAACCTATGATATATTGATCCATCAAATTGGTATGAAACCCATGGAAGGTACGCGGTTCAAATTCCAGCAGACGCAATCTTTTCCCTTGACTAAACTTTGGGAGGCAAACACACTAGATACTTGAAATAGTGGTGAAAGGCACAAGTACACGAGGAACACTTGAGGTACACCATCATAAGAAGGCAGGAAATTAGGCTCTATCTTCCACTGAAAACGGACTACTATTTCAATTAAGGAAGGATAAATCATGCTCTTAATAGTTAATAGTTTGTTGAAATGATGTTTGTGATAATTCAGAGACATAGTTACCAAAAAAAAATGTATGAAGTGACATGAAGTTTACAAATAAAGAGGCAACGACATTAGTTATGGTGAATGTGTTTGATCCTAAAATTTCAAGATCTACTTCTCAACTAAACAACCAATACAAATGGTTTCACTTTTTTGTAAGCAAATCTCAAAACTATACACTAACATAATGAAAACACCAATAATAAGATGAAGAAGAGACAATACATAAAAGAAAGATTAAACTTTCAGCTTGTTTGAATGGTTGTTACCTTTTGTATTGTACTTGTTTAAAGGTTGGAAACACCTCAACTTTGCAATTTTAGAGCTAAGTGGCTTACATATATCCGTATTGTTACCCAAAAAGTATATGTGGGCCACTTATGTATATGTAATGATAGAGGTATATGTGAACCACTTTATAAGGAGTATATATTAGCTCTAAACCACAAAGTTAAAAAAGGAGTATATTAGGCCCTTTTCTCTAGTTTATCCTATGTTTCTGGTAGATGTATCCTTCAATACTATCATACAATACAACGGTCATGAAACCATATAAACAATCATCCAAACAAGCTGTACAGCTTCAAAAGATTAAACAGAGCACTTACCTTGAGTTCAAACTCAACAACTTTAGGCTCAATTTTATAGAGAGTGTTGGCTAATTGTTTGTGAGAGTCTCTGATTTCATGTGTATGAGCAACCCACATTCCAATAAGAAAACTCAAATCAGGGCCACCATTACTATTGCTCTCAATAACAGAAGACAAATTTGAAAATTTCGAATTCAAATCATGAATGTCCTCATCACCGAGAAATCGAAGCAACTGATTCAATGTATCTCCCGTTGCTCCGGCGGCCGTCATGTTCAGTACGGTGTTGAGAGAGCAATATGTTAGTATTCGAATTTTTAGTTTTTTTAAGCTCCTTTTGAAACTCCTTAAGAAGGATACGACTTGTGAGCTGTGCACAATAATCAATTTTCTCTTCTTTTCGTTTCGCCATGGATTTGTTGATCCGTAGGGAAGAAAGTTGAAAGGTATAATAAAAACCCTAATTCCTGCTGATTTTTGCTATAAATAGCAGTTATTCTGAACAAAATCCCCCCTTTTTTGCTACGAAATTTTAGAATGAGGTGTAAAACGTTTCTTCTTCAGCAAGTTTTTACCCTTTCTTCAAACTATAAGAATTTCAATCAATATTTAAAACTAAATTTTTCTGTATATTTTTTTTTAAATTTAATTACTTTTAAAAGGGAATAAGAAATATGTCATGCATTAAAAGTTTTTCAAACGAAAATAGTATAGATCAACAAAACTTTTAACCGAGAACACAAATGCACAAGTCTTTTCCCATAATAAAAAAAGAGATTAACTACTATCCACCCGATGAATAAGAAAACTACATGGTCACCTAATTTTTAGAAATACTTATTTTTTTCCTCTTAATAGTTAATATATTCACATATTGTTAATATTTAAATAAAAATAATAAAAAGAGTATTATATGGTAACTTGGACTCTAAATTAATTATACAAGTTTGTTTAGGATTCTTACTTGGTTTACCAAAAATAAAAATGGATTGTTTCACGCTTTCTTCGTCATTATTTTCAAGCTCTTTCTCCAATAACACCATTGAAGCAACTCACATACACCATTGAAGTAATTTGAGACAATCATCAATGATAACCTATTACTCATAAAAAAATTATGCACAACTTATTAAGCAATTAGAGACAATCATCAATGAACACAGTTATTAAATCTTCTTCGCATGTAATATACATTACACGTCAAAGTATTTCTCGTGCACTCATATTGCAAAGCACTTCGGTCCTTTTAAGAAAATCATTGTCAACAAATATAAAGGAATAAAAGAGTAACTAGTTCCTTCTGCATTGTGCTCTCCTAAATTAGAAATTTCAAGAGTGTCCTTCAATACAATTATTAGATGTTAGAGTGATAGGGTAATTTAGCTTAAAATTTTTAAATATTTTCCAATGCTAATGTATTAAACTTTTCCAATTTACTGGAAAGTTCTAAAAAGTATTCTCTAAGAATCATTGCTAGCACAAAACTTAAAATTCTTCATACGTTGAAACAAGATTTTTTTTTTTTGAGATAACGTTCAGTTTTTTTTTTATACAATCGACTTTATTACAATTTAAATTTGAGTATATATAGTGATATATGAATCAAAGTTTATTCTTAGTTAATTTGTGTTGTTGATTGAATGAACTAAGAAGAGAAAACACAGCCTGAAGCAATGGAAGTATCTATCCAAACACTTGTGTTGTTGATTGAATGAACTAAAAAGAGAAAACACAGCCTGAAGCAATGGAAGCACCTCTCCAACACTTTTTCACGTTCGAAGAAGACTTAATAAGTTATGAATAATTTTTTTATGAGTAAAAAGTTACCATTAATTATTGTCTTAAATTGATTCAATGGTGTATGTGAGTTGCTTCAATTATGTTGTTGGAGAAGGAGCTTGAAAATAATGAGATGAAGAAAGCGTGAACGAATCCATTATATAATTAATTTAGAGTCCAACTTACCATATAATACTCCTTTTATTATTCTTATTTAAATATTAACAATATGTGAATATATTAAGAGGAAAAAAATAAGTATTTCTAAAAATGAATATATATGTGAATATATTAAAAATAAGCGTGTTTGTCCATTGCTAATGGTGTTTGGATCGACCAATCACTTCCTTTCAAGCATTCTTTCAAACAGGTTGTGGATAATGTTTACAATGCCGCTTCCCAATATGTTGATTTTCAGCACAAGGTATACCTCTATTCCTTTTGTTTCACTGAAATTTCTTTTTTTAAAGGAAAAATATTTATATATAATTTAGACAATGCGAAATGGAGTGGAGGTGTGTTGGAGGGCGTGAGTTTTGAGCCTAACTCAGACTCGAAAAGCTAGCTCAAAGGAAGGAGATGTACCGTGATACTATTTGTTTCCTGAGGGCCCACATCAGGTCTATCCATGATAGCATGTTAAATTAAGCTTTAGGTTTGACTCAGATCTTAAAAGCTAGCTCAAAAGAAGTAGGATTGCTCAAGCTTTATATAGAGTCTAGTATTCCATTTAGAAATCATTTTTTTTTAATTTTAAGGAACTTGTTGTCCAAATCAACAAAACATGGAAAAATTAGAAAACATTTTCCAGAATAAAGTTTTCCTTTATACCGAACACACCCTAAAGCCTCCAAATATTATCATATGAAATAGACATGGATGAATAATATTACCAACCAGTAATTCGTTTAAGATTGAAATGCAGTTGATTGATTGAAGGATCAATCTAACTCTGAAAGAGTGAAAAGTGCACAATTAGGACACAGCTTATATTGCTTAGCCTTTCCGACGATTCTAGCCTCAAGTAGTATAATCTTCCTTTGTTGGCTTGAATCAGCAAATATCTCACATACTTCTGGCTAATACTGTCATCAATTATTTTTTAACCATAATCTTCCTCTGTTAGCATCATTGAAAAGGAAATTGTAGGGAATAACATATACTATGTGCTGATTCTATCATTCTGTGTTTGTCTTACTAATTGATTAAGCCTGCTGAGGTTGCCAATCAAGTCAATCAGTGGGCTAAAATGAAGACAAATGATCTCATCAAAGAGATTCTTCCTCCAGACACAGTGAACGACATGACGAGGCTCATCTTTGCCAATGCACTATATTTAAAGGAGAATGGAATGAGAAGTTCTATGCTTTCGAAACGAAAGACCATGAATTCCATCTCCTCGATGAAGGATCTGTTCGAGCACCCTTCATGACTAGCCAGAACGAGCAGTACATGACAGCCTTTGATGGCTTTAAAATGTTGAGGCTTCCTTATAAACAGGGCACGGACACTCGTCGTTTCTGCATGTATTTCATTCTGCCTGATGCCCGTGATGGATTACCTGCTTTACTTGACAAAATCAGTTCAGAACCTGGATTTTTAAACAGGCATTTTCCATATGAAAAAGTTAAAGCACGCAAATTTCTCATCCCTAAATTCAAAATAACTTTCGGGTTTGAAGCTGCTAAAGTTCTATGGGGGCTTGGCCTCAAGTCGCCTTTCTCTCCGGGTGGTCTCACTGAGATGGTTGATTCCCATATATCTAAGAAACTGTTTGTTTCAGATGTTTATCACAAGTCCTTCATTGAGGTAAATGAGGAAGGAACTGAAGCTGCAGCTGTTACCGCTGTCGTAGTAGTGATCCAGTCTCAATGCGTGAGCATTGAGAAGGAAATAGACTTTGTCGCGGACCATCCGTTCTTGTTCCTTGTAAGAGATGAATCTACTGTTGTGATGTTGTTCCTAGGGAGTGTGATGAATCCTCTTGCTGGTTAACCCACGCGGAAAGCAACAAAAATAGAGTAATTGTAAGGAACAAAAATTGATAATTAGGACAAAGTTGGGTGGCTTTATATTTCTGAATAACAAGTTTTCTGATAGGCATAATACATAAACATGACCCTTAACTTGGCGTCAGCTGGCAACTATGACCTTTAACTTTGGGTGTGCACAAGTAGGCACTTAAACTTGTATAGAATTGAACAAGTAGATACACATGTCCTACATGGCATAATACACGTAGGACACCACATAGGACACAAAATTGCCATGTAGGTGCCATGTAAGACGAATGTGTCTATTTGTTCAATTTTATACAAGTTAAAGTGCCTACTTGTGCACACCCAAAGTTAAAGGTCATAGTTGCCAGCTGACGCCAAGTTAAGGGTCATGTTTATGTATTATGCCTATCTGATATATGTTTGTAACTATGTTGATGTACTTTAATGATGAGATCTTGTTACCTTAATCTCTGGCATCTTACATAATAATTGACTCTGGTTTATGCTTAACTGCATGGACCGAGTGTTTACACCAAATCAATGTTTGTGCATACACTTATCTTACTGAATCATGGTTAATTAATGTACCTTTTTACTTTATTAAATCACTTAACCATAGTAAGTTGAATCAGTTTGGTGTAAATACCCAATGCGGGTAAGTATCAAAACGGTTTTTATAGGGAAAACAGAAAATAGCTGACGACTTTGATTCATCTATTTCACCAAACTCTGAGATACTTCAGTATTAGTTAAAACGTTTCTGTCTTTAACACTTCAGCTTAATGTATCTTTTTATTTGTATACTGCGGTCAATTTTTGATATTTATTGTTAAAAAAATTGATCAAGTTGAGCTTAATTCTTGGATATTCCAGTGGACCTTCAAGAGTTTATGCCTTTGATAGTATGACAAAGCCGGCAATATACTGTTAACTATCACCAAATTTCTCTTTTTTACAATTTTCATTAAAGAGCATGTGTGGTCGAGTGATAGAATTGTCCAAAATCATAAAAAATACCTGAATTTGATTCCAAGTAGCTAAGCAACGAAGGCAAAACCGACTATGCACGTCGATTTTTCTTAAAAAACCGACGGTTAATTTATTTTTTTTAGTATATATGTTGCCATTTATCTATCTCTAGCATAATAATGTTAGTCTTTGTCCTAAAGTGAGTGTCAAAATGCTAAGTTACAATTCAGCATCAGAGCCCAGTTGACCTAATAATTTGGTCACACTGACTTTAATCCTTTTCAAATCAATTCTAATAAGGGATTAACTATATTGACATAATCATGCTTAAGGTTTTAACAGCAGAAAAAACAAATTTGGATCAAATGTTAATCTGATACTTATTGTCCCTTTGCTCAGGTTAAGATACCATTTGACCAAATGTTAATCAATGTTTGGGAGCTAAAATATTACAATCATCTGTTTGATTAACTCCATGTTGCAAATGAAAAGAAGAAATATACTAGTATTTGGAATGTACTGCCTAGTTTTCACTAACGAGTATTCCACCCTATCTGGATTAGCGGATTGTAAATAGCAGATAAAATATGAGTATTGAAACTCATTTTATAAATAGACAGTTACATGTTTCGGTTGAAGTGCTGAAACTGATAATAAAAAGTTGACGTATTTGGTAAAAAAGTACTGATAAGCTACTTTTTATCTAAAAATAACTAAAATAACCTTAATTTTTTTTTTACAAAAAGTTACAAGTTTAAAAAAAGTAAAAAAGAAAAGGAGAAACAACGGATATAGAACGAATAGAAAATTAGAGGTTTATTTCGGGAAAGATATTTTGAGATTAAAAATATATTAGGGATTAAATAGTTTGGTTAAACTAAAAGTGTTTATATGCTGAAAACCATAAGTTAGGGATAACCAACTTATGACATTGGCTGATTTTAGCTTATAAGCACTTTAGATATTTACCAAACTCATAAATAAGCCAGAAGGTTCTTATACACTAGTTATAAACTTAATCAAACACTACTCTGTGATTAAGTTGTTTGTTTATCTTATACAAACTCATTAGTTAATTCTCAAATATGAGGATGCAGTTTGATTCCTTTTATCTTTTCTTGTCCTATGTGAAAGATTATATCTTTTCATTCTACTATATAAAGGAAGAGTTATGAATCTAATATACAAAAACATTCATACAAACCTTTCAAATTAAACTAGCAATATTCATATTTCACATTTTGGTGTCTGTAGGAGAACTTCAACATCAAAATGGTAAGCTCTCCTAGAGAAAATGTCCAAAAGAGAAATCTTTCAATGACTCAAAATCTATGTTGCTTGGACTCTCCAAATATGTTGCTGCACCCATGTCGGATCCTCCAAGAATACACTGCTTTTGGAGGACCTGACACGCACCTGTTGGCATTTTTGAAGAGTCCGAGCAACGTAGCTCAAAATCATGCATGGAATTTATGGCTAATTAGTTTTGTGTTTACTTATATGTAGGGGATGTGCAGAGATGTCAAGACTGAATCCAAACAACCACCAAGGCTAGGGGGAAATAGAGCAGCTTTATTTGCATATGGTAAAAATTAAGGCATAACTTAACGTAATATGAAATTACGAACAACTAGCTTTCAGAGTGTTGATAATATATGGTAATCTTTTAACCATGCAGCTATGGCGGGGATCGATGTCATGGCTTTCTTAGCAACTGGTGTGAGCTTGGTGACTTACTTTTATGGATTTATGAACTTCAGCATAACAAAATCAGTTACTGCTGTTACAAACTTCATGGGAACAGCATTCTTGCTATCATTATTTGGTGCCTTTCTTTCAGACACTTACTTGTCCAGGTTCAAGACTTGTGTTCTGTTTGGCTGCTTTGAAGTCGTTGTAAGTTAATCCTCCCGTCCCCCCACCCCCTGCTTATTGTCAGTTTCAACGTTTCTATCAGTTTTTTTTAATCAGCTAAGTCAAACGGACTCTTACGTGGATGTTTCACTTTCAGGGGTATGCACTTCTAGCAGTGCAAGCACATTTCAGGCAACTAAGGCCATTTCCTTGTAAGGATGTACCGTTGAGCCAAATGAACCAATGTGAGTCTGCAAATAAAGGTCAATTGGCAATCTTATACGCGGGACTTTATCTAGTTGCAATTGGGACAAGTGGCGTCAAAGCAGCAGCACCTCCTTTAGGAGCTGATCAGTATGATGAGAAGGACCCAAAAGAGGCTGCTAAACTATCAAGCTACTTCAATTGGCTTATGTTCTTTCTCACCACTGGTGCCTTGTTTGGTGTCACGTTTGTCGTGTGGATAAGTGAGAATCAAGGATGGGATTGGTCTTTTGCTGTCTGCAGTATTGTAGTAGGATTGGCAATTCTGTTCCTAACATTTGGAAAATCATTGTACAGAAACAATGTCACAAAAGGAAGCCCCCCCCTTACGCGTATCATGCAGGTGTTTGTTGTAGCACTTAGAAACAGAAACCTTCGTTTGCCAGAGAATGAACACGAGTTGCACGAGATTCAGGATAAGGAAGCTAGATATGATACTGAGATTCTTCGAAAAACTGAACAATTCAAGTATGTTAACACATTTTACAATCTCTCAATTTACGTTCGAGTTGAAATTTTGATATAGCATAAATGATAAAATCCCTGAAATATTTTCAGGTTTTTGGACCGGGCAGCGATAAACAGGACTGATCAGGAGGCATCCACATCAAATGCACATGGACCATGGAAACTTTGTACTGTCACACAAGTTGAAGAGACAAAAATTGTAGTCAGAATGCTTCCAATTATATCAAGTACTGTCTTCATGAACACATGTTTGGCTCAGCTCCAAACATTCACCATCCAACAAAGCACAACAATGGACAGAAAAATCCACAAGTTTGAAGTTCCAGGGGCTTCAATTCCTGCAATTCCCCTGCTTTTTATGATCATCCTAATCCCTATCTACGAACGCGTTTTCATTCCAATAGCAAGGAAATTCACAGGGATTCCAACTGGGATTCGACAGCTGCAACGTATAGGTGTTGGCCTAGTACTTTCATCTGTGTCAATGGCAGTAGCTGCGATTGTAGAAAAACACCGGAAATCAATTGCCATTAAACACAACATGGTTGAATCCGCCTCTCCATTGCCAATGAGTGTCTTCTGGTTAGGCTACCAATACGCAATCTTTGGTCTAGCCGATATGTTCACATTAGTGGGGTTACTTGATTTCTTCTATTCAGAGAGCTCATCAAGCATGAAAGCTCTAAGTACCGCGATTTCTTGGTCTTCACTAGCAATTGGATACTACACAAGCTCAATAGTAGTGAGTATAGTGAACAAAGTAAGTGGTGGATGGTTGGCTAACAACAACTTGAACAAAGACAAGCTTGATTACTTTTATTGGTTGCTAGCAGGATTAAGTGTGCTAAATTTCGGGTTTTATTTACTCTGTGCTTCTTGGTATAAATACAAGAAGGTAGATGTGAATCCACAAGACAATGTCCCTAGTAATAAGGTTAAGAAGGGCAAGGGGAAGATTGAAATGAGCATAGTTTAGGAATTTTTCATAATAATGTTGGTTGATTCAGTGTTAATAATATGTGCCTGAGAGCACATAATCATATGAAATCTTATGCTTCCTGCATTGTTCATGGAATATACTACTATTACTATATAAGTTCACCTCAAACTCTGTATTTTCGACACGAGTTTAGACGTATGTGAAAATCACTAAACTCATAATTTCAAAAGTAGAATGAGTTCAGTAGTTTCATGTGAATGTTTTAGTCAAAAAAATATACTATATATATAAAATTAAAATTATATTTTTTATGTATACGTAATAGATGTTAAATTGTACTAGATTCTTCGTGCGTTCACTTCTTTATATAAAAATATCCTGGCTCCGTGGATCTCATCATACTTCCAAAAGGTTATGATATCACCCATGAACAATCATAATTTGACCCATAGGCTATAGCTAAGGACAGTACAATTAAAATCATTCTTAATGGTTTCTGAGTTAATTAATGTCCTTTTTAATATCTAAATTGTGTCGCAATTAAGCACTTGTGCCCTAAAACAAGGATGAGGAGGGGGAAAAATAAGTCACATGATTGTCCACTAATTCGACAATAATATAGTTATAAAATCATTACTATTATATTTTCGAAGACAACTTATGTTATGATTAGTTCTATTGAAATTAATTATTTTAAGATATTTTTTATTGACTACTTGGTTTTGTTACATTAAAATAATATGTATTGCATAATTTTTAAAAGAAGTTGTTTATTTATAAAAATACTTTCCACCTTATCCATAATAGAAAAAAGGTTTGAGGGATGTCAAGAGTTTTTTGGTCATTTTTATTGTTTTATCCTAGAATAAATACTCTTGGTACTATTATTTTATCACTACTAAAAGATCACTATTTTCCCATTGGTGATTTTTCAGTGCCTATTTCCACATATATTCTGCTTAGAGAAGAAAAAATACTAGTATTTTCGTACGGAAAAATTAGAAAGCTTCCTCATATCTTAGCGAGAATCTATTTTTCACCGTACATTTTTCCAAAGAGCTGATTCAGTGAAAATGGATAGGAAATTATGTTTTATAATACAAATTTCTCATTAACTTGAGGTGGAAAAAACCTTTGTAAATCAGTAGTGTATCTCTGACAAGGATAATTTATCTTGATACTAATTATTAATCGTGATATAACTTATTACCGCAGGATTAGTAACAAAATAAGGAATAAAGCTATATTAAATTCTTATCTCAAAACTATCTTTACTTGTCCAGTATACCAAGCCCCAAGCCACCCATCTCAACTTCATTTTCGATCAAATCATTTAGTTTTACTGTTTGACTTTTTTTTTCTTTTTTGTGTATTGCTTTTTTCCTGTTCATTTCTTCCATTTTCTCTTTTTTATTATTACTACTTTTTTTTTTTTTGAGTGCGTAAAATTGATTCATGATATCTACAGAACAATGATTTTTGCATGGAATATTAGTATGATAGTATCTTACCCCTACTTAATTATAAAGTTGTTTTGAGTGATGGCACCACAAAAACAACTAACAAATAATTAATGTTTTTTTCTGTACATGGTAAGGATACAACTAACCTTATGAAAGATTTTTTAAAAACTTTATTGAGTATTTTCAATGGACCAAAAGAAGATACTCCCTCTGTTTCACAAAGAATGACCTGGTTTGACTTAGCATAGAGTTTAAGAAAATAAAGAAGACTTTTCAATCATGCCATGTGGAAAGTTGAAATTAAAATGTTGCCAAAAAAGGAAAAGGGTCATTCTTTTTGAGACAGACTAAAAAGGAAATGAGGACATTCTTTTTTAAACGGAGGGAGTATTTTTTTTGGTTTTCCACCTGGTGTCCGGGTACCCACATTGCAGCCCGACTAAATTTGGATTCACGCCGGAAAGTCCCACATTGGGGTAAAGCGCTCCATAACAAAGGCGACTTCGTACCCAAGGGGACTCGAACCGAGACCTCTTGATTAAAGACGAAGGAGTACCTATCACTCCATCACTATCGTTATTGGTCCAAAAGAAGATAATTAACATTATTAGTAGTTAGTCTATTTATATTACAGATACAAGCTAAAACAAACTGTTTGGCTTAGCAAAAGAGAAGCTACAATCTAAATGGTAAGTTGCCTTTGCAATTATATGTTTTTAGCATATGAAATATTAGAATTGTATTTTCAAAAAATTAAGAAATGTTTGGCTAAAAAATAAATAGTTTCATTTGATAATTGTTGCAGGGGATTTGCAGAAATGTCAAGACTGAAGAAAAGCAACTTCAAAAGAAGGGAGGAACTAGAGCAGCTCTTTTTGTCTATGGTAAGGATCTTTCAAGTATCTAATTGTTTAACTCTACCCTTCGTCGAAAAATAATATTATGCATATATATGGAATAATGGTTAGGGGTTATATCACTGAGTTCTTTTGAAATAGGGGAAACTTTTGTTCTATAGTAGTCAAGGTAGCTCAAATTTTGCTTTGAGTTGTAGGTTTGAACCTGCTTTTTATAATTCCTGGCTCCGCCAATGATCTTGACTTTGGAGTTTTTGATATTCTGATTATGCAGCTGTGGCGGGGATCGATACCATGGCTTTTATTTCAAAGGGTGTGAGCCTGGTGACTTACTTCTATGGGTATATGAACTTCAGCTTAACAAAATCTGCTAATACTGTCACAAACTTCATGGGAACAGCATTCTTGCTCTCATTATTTGGAGCCTTTCTCTCAGATACTTACTTCTCCAGATTCAAGACTTGTGTTCTGTTTGGCATCATTCAAGTTTTGGTACTTCTTTATTTTCACATCTTGGCTATGCAAGAAAACAAAACAAAAAAACAGATATTCCAAATTTTCTATGCAGAATCAAGATTTGAGTTTGATCATTCTTTCTTTCTTAGGGATATGCACTACTAGGAGTTCAAGCACATTTCAGCCAACTGAGACCATTTCCCTGCAAGGATGTACCTTTAAGCCAAAACGATCGATGTGAATCTGCAGATGCAGGTCAATTGGCAATCTTGTATGGAGGTGTTTATCTGATAGCACTTGGAAACAGTGGAGTCAAAGCGGCTTTGCCATCTTTGGGTGCTGATCAATTTGATGAAAAGGATCCCAAAGGAGCTGCTAAGCTATCAAGTTACTTCAATTGGCTACTGTTCTTCATCACCATTGGAGCCATGCTTGGATGTACATTGTTAGTTTGGATAGGTGATAATCAGGGATGGGATTGGTCATTTGGTGTCTCCTCTGTAGCAGTTGGTTTTGCAACCCTGCTCTTGACCATGGGAAAACAGTTTTACAGATACAATGTTCCTAAAGGAAGCCCTTTGATGCGCATTTTGCAGGTTCTTGTTGCAGCTTTTAGAAACAGAAATCTCCCACTACCACAAAACAAAGAAGATTTACATCAGATCAGAAGTGGAGAGGCTGAAAATGGAATAGAGATTATTCAAAGGACTGATCAATTCAAGTACTTAATAACAGCTTTTTAGTTTCAGTTTCTTGTTGATATGTTGCTTAACCAAATTTCCACAATATGTACAGATGTTTGGACAGGGCAGCCATACCGAGGAACAACCACGAAGCATCCACATCAAGTGTTCATGGATCATGGAGCCTTTGTACTATCTCACAAGTTGAAGAAACAAAGATTGTAGTCAGAATGCTACCAATTATACTGAGCACTGTCTTCATGAACACTTGTATGGCTCAACTCCAGACCTTCACTATCCAACAAAGCATGACAATGAACAGGAAAATCCGAAACTTTGAAATCCCAGGGCCTTCCATACCTGTAATTCCTCAAGTATTCCAACTCATCATGATCCCAATCTATGATTGTATCTTTGTTCCGATGGCAAGAAAATTCACAGGGATCCCTTCTGGGATTCGACAACTGCAACGTATAGGTGTTGGACTAGTACTTTCAGCAGTTTCTATGGCAGTGGCTGCAGTTGTAGAAAGTCGCCGGAAATCAGTTGCCATTGAGCATAACATGGTTGACTCAGCCAGTCAATTACCTATGAGTGTGTTCTGGCTTGGATTTCAATTTGTAATATTTGCAATAGCTGAAATACTTACATTGGTAGGGCTGTTGGATTTCTTCTATGCAGAGAGCACATCAGGCATGAAATCACTGAGTATGGCCATTACTTGGTGTTCACTAGCATTTGGGTACTTCACAAGCTCAGTAGTAGTGAGTGTAATTAACAAGGTGAGTGGTGGCTGGTTAGCTAATAACAACTTGAACAAAGACAACCTCGACTACTTCTACTGGTTGCTCGCAGGAATCAGTGTGCTGAACTTTGGTTTCTACTTACTATGCGCTTGTTGGTACAAGTATAAGAAGGCACGACTGAACCAAGAAGATCCTATCACTGATGAGAAGGCCAAGGGAAAAACTGAAATGTGTGTTGTTTAGGGAATATGCATCCCCATGATGTTTGACCAAACTATGTCATATAATAAAATTGTGATTGTGAACGTATTATGTTGAGTCCAAATAATCCTGTATCAGTGGTTTTAGTTGATCGAATATTCAAAGATGCAAATATCTTAGTATCTAAATTCTAATGTACCAAACTATATCTCTGAGAAAAATCCTGGGAATGGAAGTTTGAGACTTGAATTTTTAATCGATCTAAGTACCCTGTTACAACAGAATGTAAAAAGGCATCAACTGATATTTAATCACATTGAAGCAACTAGTCGCGAACTAGAAAGAAGAGATCAAAGCACAAATTTATATCCATTTCAAGGGAATAATCTAAATGATCAAAGAATATGTCAAGCATCAACATCCAAACAGGCCATGTCAACCATGTCCAGGCACAGAGAAAACATTTTCTCTGTGATACAACATGATAATATTCATCTACATGAATAAACATCATAGCCAGAAGATCAGTCATGGAGAACATAAGCTAGTTTGGCATGTTCTCCCTATTATACAATCAACACATTATACAAATATATACTACGACATACATTCACAAAGTTGATGTTCTCTTCCTGTGAAAGAATCGAAGTTCTAGAAAAGCTAGTAATATCATGTTTGGCTAAGAATCTTGAAATCTACCTTATTAGCCTGGTGGACTAGTGTCATGGGAGAAGATTTGCTTCATCAAACTGTCTACTTCACCAGGAACTCCAACATAAGGATCAACAATCAAATACACACCTTTAATGTTGAGAATAAAACAAGAAAGGAATTATTATCTTTTCTTGATACGTTAAATGTAACGAGTAAAATGAAAATCTATTTTTTAAAGATTGGCAAGGAAAAGTAAATGGGAGGGAGTAAAAGTTTTGGCTCTGTGGAACTAGTCAAACTTCCAAAAGGTTATGATAACATCAATGGACAATCATAAGGACAATAATATTAGTAAAATCTTTCCTAGTGGTTTCTGAGTTGTTTAATGTCCTTTTTCATAGACAAGGATGAGGAGAGAAAAAAAGTAAGTCACATTATTATCCACTAATTGCGACGATAATATAGCAATAACATTACTATTACACTATTTTTATGGGCGTTTTTGAAGTGAGATGTACCAAAAATGTTTTGGGACGCAAATAAAAAGGCGTAAATTTATACGACGTATGTCTTAGCATAAGTCCAAGGCGTAAAAGCATAGTTCGGATGTTAAATTTGAATTTTATTTGCAGAATTATTGAAATTTTACTTTTACTTATTTTCTTAGTAATGAAATTATAAAATTTAAGATGCATGAGACATATGCTCTATAGATTCATATTTCGTATTTTGGGACTTACGTCTGGCCTCGCGCCCCCTGATTTTTAAAAGTCTGTTATTACATTCAATAAACTTTCTGAGTACTACTGTCAGGGGTCTTTTTGGTTCAAAGACAAGTTATTTTGGGATTATTATGTATTGATGGTTTGATTTGTTGTATTAAAAATAATATGTATTACATAATTTCTTAAGAAAAATTATTTTTTTACAAAAATATCTTAGTGTTTGAGGAACCTTAGGAGTATTTTTTGTCATTTTCATTGTTTTATCCCAAAATAATTAATCCCGATACTATTATTCTATACTCTAATAGAAATAATTTATTCTGATCTAACAGCTAATCCTCCTATAACATATTCCTACATGATTAGCAATCAAACAACCTAAATTTGTATCTCAGAATCATCTATATTTGTCCCATATCTTCATTTTCGTTCAATGAAATCAATTAGAGTAAAGTTTATAAATGATGACCAAACATGAATTCTGTTGTGCCATTTAGATTAGAAAAATGTTTGATCTTCTTTTTCTTTTTGTGTTTTGCTTTTTCCTTTTACGTTTCTTCCTTTTTCTCTTTTTTACTTTTTTTGCTTAGTGCATGGATATCATTTTAAATGTTTAGATATTCAAAAAATCCAAAATAAAATTTTGCATGGGAAAAAGAAAATTGAACAATGGAGGCTACAAAAAGAGTTCAGCATTATTAGTAGTTAATAACCACTCTCAAGTTAATTTGTCACATTTAAGTTTGGATTGCAAATAAGAATCTACAATAGAAATGGTAAGCTGCCTTTGCAATTGTGTGTTTTTAGCATATGAAACATAAGAATTGTATTTTCCAAAATTAAGAAATGTTTGGCTAAATAGTAAATAGTTTTATTTGATAATTGGTGCAGGGAATTTGCAGAAATGTCAAGACTGAAGAAAAGAAACTTCAAAGCAAGGGGGGAACTAGAGCAGCTCTTTTTGTTTATGGTAAGCATCTTTCATGTATCTAATTGTTTAACTCTCTTGATATGGAGGGGGATTCAATTGAAGTCCTTTCGTCAGAAAAACTAATGTTATCCATATATGTGATGATGGTTAGGGGTTACTAATGTTATCCATATATGTGATGATGGTTAGGGGTTAGAATTCCTGGCTCCGCCGTTTGATCTTAACTTAGGAGTTCTGATATTCTGACATCTGATCATGCAGTTGTGGCGGGGATCGATACCATGGCTTTTATTTCAAATGGTGTGAGCCTGGTGACTTACTTTTATGGGTATATGAACTTCAGCTTAACAAAATCTGCTAATACTGTCACAAACTTCATGGGAACAGCATTCTTGCTCTCATTATTTGGAGCCTTTCTCTCAGATACTTACTTCTCCAGATTCAAGACTTGTGTTCTGTTTGGTATCATTCAAGTTTTGGTACTTTTTTATTTTTACAATCTTGGCTATGCAAGAAAACAAAACAGATATTTTATGTCCATGCAGGATCAAGAATTGACTTTGACAATTCTTTCAATCTTAGGGATTTGCACTACTAGCAGTTCAAGCACATTTCAGCCAACTGAGACCATTTCCCTGCAAGGATGTACCTTTAAGCCAAAACAATCTATGTGAATCTGCAGATAAAGGTCAATTGGCAATCTTGTATGGAGGTGTTTATCTGATAGCACTTGGAACCAGTGGAATCAAAGCGGCTTTACCATCTTTGGGTGCTGATCAATTCGATGAAAAGGACCGTAACGAGGCTGCTAAGCTATCAAGTTACTTCAATTGGTTACTGTTCTGCTATACCGTTGGAGCCATGCTTGGCGTTACATTTTTAGTCTGGATAAGTGACAATCAGGGATGGGATTGGTCATTTGGGGTCTGCTCTGTAGCAGTTGGTTTAGCAATCTTGCTCTTGACCATGGGAAAACAGTTTTACAGATGCAATGTTCCTAAAGGAAGCCCTCTGATGCGCATTTCACAGGTTCTTGTTGCAGCTTTTAGAAACAGAAATCTCTCACTACCACAGAACACAGAAGATTTACATCAGATCAGAAGTGGAGAACCTGAAAATGGAACTGAGATTCTTCAAAGGACTAATCAATTCAAGTATTTAATAACGCCTTTTTGTTTCAGTTTCTTGTTGACATATTGCTTTACTTAACAAAATTCCAATAATATGTACAGATTTTTGGACAGGGCAGCCATACTGAGGAACAACCAAGAAGAATCTACAACGAGTGCTCATGGACCATGGAGTCTCTGTACTATCTCACAAGTTGAAGAAACAAAGATTGTAGTCAGAATGCTACCAATTATACTGAGCACTGTCTTCATGAACACTTGTATGGCTCAATTCCAGACCTTCACTATCCAACAAAGCATGACAATGAACAGGAAAATCCAAAACTTTGAAATCCCAGGGCCTTCCATACCTGTAATTCCTCAATTATTCCAACTCTTCCTGATCCCAGTCTATGACCGAATCTTTGTTCCAATAGCAAGAAAATTCACGGGGATCCCTTCTGGGATTCGACAACTGCAACGAATAGGTGTTGGACAAGTACTTTCAGCAATTTCTATGGCAGTGGCTGCAATTGTAGAAAGTCGCAGGAAATCAGTTGCCATTAAGCATAACATGGTTGACTCAGCCAGTCCCTTACCTATGAGTGTGTTCTGGCTTGGATACCAATTTGTAATATTGGCAATGGCTCAAATATTTACATTGGTGGGGTTGATGGATTTCTTCTATGCAGAGAGCACATCAGGCTTAAAATCACTGAGTATGGCCATTTCTTGGTCTTCACTGGCATTTGGGTACTTCACAAGCTCGGTAGTGGTGAGTGTAATTAACAAGGTGAGTGGTGGATGGTTAGCTAATAACAACTTGAACAGAGACAAGCTCGACTACTTCTATTGGTTGCTAGCAGGAGTCAGTGTGCTGAACTTTGGTTTCTACTTACTATGCGCTTCTTGGTACAAGAATAAGAAGCCAGAACTGAACCAAGAAGATCCCATCACTGATGAGAAGGGGAAAAACTGAAATGTGTGTTGTTTAGGAAATATGCATCATCATGATGTTTGACCCAAATTATGTCATATAATAATATTGTGGTTGTGAACATATTCACATGAACCTCTTAAACCAAGCTTTCATTTAGTGCATCTGGAGAGCAGGGTAATTCATCTTCAATCTCGAATAATTGTCACTTCTTCAGATTTATAAAACAGGGTAACTCATTCCTTTCCAACCACCGTTTTTTTATAATTCCTTTCCATTGACTTTCAATATACAAAGGATATGATGTACAAATCAGGCAACCATTTTCAGTTTTCACAGCAAGGAAGATAAGAATCTAAATTACAGCATGCCATGACTAGATATAAATTTCCCTACCATCTAACATCCAATGTTAAGGGCTCTGGTGGGACAAGAAAAGAAGAAATTTTGGTAAAGGACATATTTGACATCAAATTACTCCACGACGACGAATCTACTTCAATAAAAGGTCTGACCTTCTTAATCAAACGTGGCTTCAAGACCTCTGCCTCAAGCCTTGCTGTTACTTCAAAACATGAATGTTCAACAGCTGGCCTTGTTCTCCACTCCCCCAAAGTAGTCCAATATGTGTCGTTGTTTTGAATACCTCTTTCCAGCTCTAACTGGAAGCGGAAAAGGGTCAAGTCTTTAACTTTCACTTTTAAGAAATTGAAACGTGCAATTTGACTGGTTTTTCCACCTAGAAACCTCCTTAGAACTTTTTCCAGTAATGTTATCGTCTGGCTCAGAAAATCATTGTATGAGCTCCACTTTCTGTAGATATGCCTTGTATAACATTTTTCAGAAAGCAACTTGATAGATCTTCTGGATACAAACGTAGTTTCAATTCTTAAGTCGGGGTTTCTGGTTATATAGGCAAGTACTGAAGCAGGTCCCCTTACATGTATGGGAAGTGATGGTATGCAGGACGATTGCGACATATATCGAAATTGACCACTTCCTGACTTGGTCAAAATGCTTCCATTTACTAATTTAAGCAAATCAGAGATGTTGAACATTGATATTTCATCAGCACCTTTAACTTCTACAGAGATGCCCTCACCAACAAGGATCTTCTTCAACCCAGTATAGGAAGAGTTCAGCTGTTAAAAAGGTAAATAACATAATGTTGTTAGGCCACCATGAAAACACGTAATGATTAGTAAAATCTCACTTTCAGTACTCGAATAGAACACATAAGGCATCAACTCATGACAAATCACGTTAAAGCAACTAGATGTGAACCAGCAAGAAGAGATCAAAGCACAAATCTATATCCATTTTAAGAGAGTATGTCAAACATCAAGATCCAAACAGGCTAGATATGTCAACAATGTCCAGGCACAGAAAAAAGATTTTCTCCGTGATACAACATGATAATATTCATATACACGAAGAAACATAATAGATAGAAGATCATTCACGGAGAACATACACTAGTTTGGCATTGTCTCCCTACTTCACAGTCAAGACATTGAACAAATATATGATGCAACCACAAATTCGATGTTCTCTCCCTGTGAAAGAGTCGAAGTTCTAGAAAAGCTGCATCCGAAGAAGTTCTGTGCCTATTTTGCACTAAACTACATCAGCCTATAACAACTTCTGCCGATATAATTGCAGCTTCCTTTCTAGAATCTGATAAGTCAATTGAAACATCAAGTTGAGTTAGCTCTCCATAAATATGCTGAACCTAAGTACTTCCGGAGTTTTGGCCAGTAGTACCTTGATACGCAAAGAGTTTTGAAAACTACATGGTGGATTTGATTTAACAAATGCAGAAATAGGCTTGGTGGACAAGTGTCATGGGAGAAGATTTGCTTCATCTGACTGTCTACTTCACCAGGCACTCCAACCTAAGGATCAACAATATATAACATCTTTAAGATAGTTCCATAGTTCAATCTAATTTTTTGCAACCAATCTGAGCTACGATTTCAAGTCAGCGAGTGTTAAGTACCACTGCTCCTTTGTAACAGTGGGTGCAAGTTCACATTTTTATGCCATACACATAGAACTACAGCTGAATTTGGTGCTACCCACTACTCCTTTGTGATGACTGGTGAACCCTTGGTGTGTGTATACATTTAAAAAAACTCAACTATATGCATAAAACTCGAGCTGAAGTGGGTGCACCAGCACCTCCTTCCAGGTGTATGCAGCCAATTATATCCAAATACAAGACTTAAATGCAGCTCAGGAAACAACATTAGATAGGAGGCAAAGACCATCTACAAAAAAAACATCTGGTGTAACTTGCAAAATGTACTGCTACAGGCAATATTAAAGGATTCGGGGAACGTACGGGTACGGTCAAGGAGAGGTAATCATCTCCAGTAGCGTATAATTCGAATGGCCCTTGGATTTTTAGGACATCAAGAGTGGCTTTGGAACCAATCTCCTTAACCAAAGACTCGAAGTCGGATTCATTCTTGTTAGGAAAGTGAAAGCTTTTCCACTGAGATACTTCATCTGCCATCATGAATACGAATTCCGTCTTCCCAATTCTGACCTGAAACTCATACCTCCTCAAAGTCCCAAACTTTGCTTTCTTCACATCCAATTTGGAAACTCTCAACTCCTGCAAATCCCATTTCTCTCGCTCAGCAATCCCCTTTAACACGTCCTGAACAACATAAACAAATAGAACCATAAATTAGAGAATCAGAACAAATAACAGTAATTAGTCAAAACCCATTAGAGAAACAGAGCAAATAACAGTAATTAAGCAAAACCCATCAGAGAATCAGAAAATAACAGCAATTAGGCAAACCCCATTAGAGAAACTGCACAAATAACAGGAATTAGGCAAACCCCATTAGAGAAACAGAACCAATAACAATAATTAGGCAAACCCCATTAGAGAAACAGAGCAAATAACAGTAAATACACAAAACCCATTAGAGAATCAGAACAAATAACAGTAATTAGGCAAAACCCAGTTGGGTAATTGAACAAAACCTCGAGAAATGAAGGAGGATTAGGTGAGGATTGGGGATATTCCTCGTAGTTGATTATTGGATAAAGGAAGTGAGAGATGTTGAAAGGTATGGTGGACGAAGTGGCAATTGAAACTGGAAATTGGGATAGAGTGAAAAGGACAAATGAGAGTAGCAGAAAAGTAGTAAAAGAAGGTACATTGATCATCGTCAGTCTTTGAGTTTGCTCTGCAATGGCGATGGGATTAACAAGCTTTGCTTTTTCTGCAGAGAACAATTAGATCTGCATAGGGAGAAGGAAAATTACTATTTGGGACGCTGCATTGAATGATTGTACATCATGAATTATGCATAGTGCCAAGTCAATAAGTTTACGTATATGATTTTTTATTATTATTGATGTGGTTTCATTTAAGGTCATTTTGATAAAAAATACTTTTGTTACTACATAAAACAAATTTCAAATGGGTTTATGAATTTTGTTAAAGTTTTATAGGTTTTTTACGAAATTACTTCATTTTTACACGTAAAGACTTGAAATTGCTATTTTCCTAAAAAAGCAATTCAAAGACATCAAATGCTATATAACCAAATATTGTTTGGATCCTATTTTTCATTGGATTACGCATTCTACCAAATATTGTCATTTTAAACTTGGGAAAAGACATCAAATGTATTCTGAACTTGTCCGAAAAAATCAATTACATGCTTAAATTATTGAGTGAAGAGGTATTAGATCGACACAATAGTTTGAGTGTGTCATCAACTTTTCGAGATAAGTTCAGGGTGCATTTGATATCTACATAACCATTTTAGCATTCATATATTTGTCACACTCATCTTGTTGGACTGTTTGCATCGGTGACAGAGCCAGGATTAGCATTCATATACTTGCACTCATCTTGTTGAACTGTTTGCATCATATATTTGCACTCATCTTGTTGAACTGTTTGCATCGATGATGGAGCCAAGATTAGCATTCATATATTTGCCATATTGAACTGTTTACCATTGCATGACATTCATTCACATTTAAGTTGTAACGTTACTGGCCTACGATCATTTTATAGAACTTTCGTTTCCGGTTTCACTCAATTACAATAATAATTACACCCCAAAATGTATCAAATGTCTTATATTAAACAAAACACATAACTTATCGATAAAACTTCTCCACTAGCTTTTCACAAAAATATTAACTACTTGATTCGAAAAAAGTTCAACCAAATTTTGTAGCACGCAAAGCAAACTAATGTTCTAAACTGCTTGATAATTAGATAAACAATCACATAAAATGGATCAAATGAGGAACACTTTTGATAATGCCTCACTGTGAAGTTCAAGGTGTGTGAATTTTAGTAACAGAGAGTTTTCTCAAGGGAGATACGAGCAGGCTTTTCGTAATAAAATATAGTGAGAAAGCTCAACATTTCATTTCACCTAGTATCATACTGCACCAGTTTCACCAGAAACTGGCAGATATATTCACACCATGATCACCATAGAAAATATAAGCAATTAAGCAATACACGGTTGAAGATTTGATCTAATGATAGAAATTCTTATTTTCTCGACATACACAAGATGTAAGATCTCAGAAATATTAGTATATTATATAGTTCATTCATAGATATTGGAAAAGCCAAAAAGATACAAGGGTAGCGCTAAGAAGCCAAGAAGACTCATCTCAAAAGGATGGCCAATCTTGAGGCTAATTGCCCGCCCAATTCAAAACAATATAATGCCACAATCTTAAGGCTGTGCACTTGTAAGTTCTTAAACACTCTTGACAACACAGCAGAGAAAATTGTTACATGGAGACCATACTTCATAATTCACTACATTCAGCAGGAATACAAGCAAATATATTAAACATGTTCAGCCTCAGAATATTATTGTGTCACGATTTACAGCTGAAACTTTGTTGAGTCGATATAGACACCAACGTGTCTCCCCTAGTCTGGTTCTCCACTCCACGGTTTAGGAGAAAGGAAAAATGTTCCAGTTCTTCATATCATGACAACTGAGTCGCTAATTCCAATGATCAGCTTTATCTCTGAGACTTTCCACTACATAAAATTGCAGAAACACCCAATATAGGGCCCTTGAGAAAAACAATCACACAGGCGGATTAAGATAATCCATCCTCAAAGTTGTTCAAATTGTTGATCGAACAACAGCAGGTGGGATGGGAAAAATTATACACAGCTGATCCAATGAGCCAGAAGGCAGAGAATGATCAGTAAAAGAATAAAGAGATGAAAGAAGTCAGTAGAACACCTCTATCTTAGAAAGGGTCAAGAAACTGCAACTACTCTCTTCTCCATTACTGATCCACGCAGGGTGTCCGACACCCTGGATGGGGGCCAATATCTGAATACTGACCTACCGACAATGTTTTCAACGGGAAGTGGACCCCTGAAAAATTAGACAGTACAGATGAGATCAAAATTTTGCATAGAGATAAACAAATAAGAACACCGAATGATTTAAGGATTCTTTTATGCTATTCCAACTATGAAGGGTTCACATGGAGAACATGATACACCACTGCTTCTTGGTTCTAATTGTTCCAGCTTCCTAACCCACAATGGACAAGTGATCCCTATGGGATCTTCACACTGACAAACAAGGGAATTTTTTAAATGTTTTTAATGGAAGGCTTGGTTTTAGGGAAGGGTAGAGTAGGGGGAGGGCAGAGACAGAAGACAATGTTGAACATTACTACAGCAGCACTTCCTCAGCAGTGAATTGTTGCTTCTCTATTTAAAAAATACATTAAATCGTTCAATGCTCACCAGTAATGAGAATCAAAGCTATTATTGCGATTGTCCCCCATCACGAAAACATGGCCTTCAGGAACAAGCTATAAAATGACCAAGCAGTGTATTAGATCTTTGAAGAAATTACATCATATAGACATCATTGCATATAGACAAAATAAATGCATTACCACTGGTTCCATTTCATAGGCAATGGGCTCTAAAATGAAATCTTCATCTTGAGCAACACCATTCAGAAACAGTTTACCCTCACGCACCTGCAAAAAGTGTTATCCTTGAATAAGACCGCAAACTTGACAAAGCTACTTGTAAAATATGGTAAAAGAAAAAGAACTTACTTCAACATAATCCCCAGCTAATGCAACAACTCTTTTAATGAAGACATCTCCAGCACTACAACGTAAACTATGCTGCAAGATACAAAAAAAATTGTCAGCTGCTGAATGGATGTGCAGAGTAAAAATCTCATACTACAAGCAATCCAGACAACACTGACATACCTGAAGGATTGGTGGTGCTCTAAATATCACTATATCTGAAACTTCAGGGTTCCGAAAAATATATGAAACCTGAAATGCAGCAGAAATCATAATAATCAGTGAGATGTGTAAACAATCAGGACATAGAAAACTTGATTTGCTTAAAATCCCAACATGTCAAAGTTTCTCTAATGATTGCAGGAGACGCATATGTTGATGACAGGAATCAAGTTACAAAGATAGAACTAATCATAAGCATAATGAGCATTCTTTCCCCAATGAGGACGTTTGGTTTCTTGGAACTACTAGGACAACCCTCTCAACAAAGTTGGATGCAATACAGACTTTTTTTAATAAAACAAATCAGCTCAATAAAAGATTGAATTCGCCATAACATAATGGACATTCATTCAACATTTCTGAAGTCCAAACAAAATCATTGATAACAAAAATGGAGAAGGAAGACTTGAACCGTCTAACACAGTTATTATGAAGCAACGAAACTAAACCAGGCTTTTGTAAAGTACCATCAGACCAAATAAACTAGCAGGCAATAAGGCTTATGATTAGCCAATATATTCAATCAATCAATCAGTTAACTTAACTACCTCATATATCAGTTGAAAAAGTACCATCATATCAAATCATTCTAGTAAAACTCTCAAAAACTGCACAGGAAAATACTAGATTTTCCAGACACAAATTATCATGATAACCACCAATCACATCCTCCGGGCAGCTATTTGCCAATGAAAAAGAATCAAACAGTAATAAACTCAAGATATTTGCCAAAAATACACATAGCACGCTACTTAGAAGTATCTCTGCGTTTTCAAGCTATATCAACATAATTCAGCAAGAATAAAGAATTAAATATACCTTTTCAGCCATTATACGGTCACCCTTATCCAGAGTAGGGGACATGGAAGCAGATGGAATTGATCTTGGCTCAGCCAAAGATGACTTAAACATTATGCTAACACTCAAAGCTGTAAAAGCAGCCTTTGCATCATCAGAGCAGATATTCAACAACTTTGACATCCAACGGGTCTTCGAAACCTTCAATTCATTGAACAAAGGCTCCGACTGAACAAACTTTTCACTATATTTCATGTCAGTCCCACCTCTATCAACCTCGGTAGTAGCCGAGGATCCAATACTGGGCTCATTACAAGGAAGCCATTTCGAGCCCTGAAGAAATGTAAGAAACGAAGACGCTTTCAAAGGCGAAATCCCCAAAGCATTCATGGTACAAGACCCAGAAGAAGACCTCATCAGCGAAATCAATCCAACAACCAAAGGTGAATTCGAACTTCCGCCAAGAAGTTCAGAAGCAAACGACGAACACACTGAACCGGACGAAAACGACCGGGAACAGTAAGAGCTACTCACCGGCCGTGGTTTCGGTTTGGTCCGGCGGAAATCGGAGCAATTTGTTTCTGGTTTTTGAGCTGGTGGATGGAAAATTCGAGATCGGACAGTACATTCGTGAAAAAACCTGCAACCCACGACTTTCGAAGAAGCCGATGAAGCTAGGTTTTGGGCTAGGTAGCCGGAATAGGTGACGGTGAACCGGATAGCCATAACTACAAATTGTAATAAACCGAGCAAGATGTAGAGAATTGTGGGTTCGGAAACTAAAGGGGAGAGTTGTAAAAACCTTACAAGGAGCGAAGAAATGCCATCGGAATTGATGAAATCAGTGAATTGGAAAATATATCGGTGAATTGAAGAGTTAGGTCAACTGTATGAGTATAAGAATTGAACGGTGAATTGAAAGAATCGGATCAAAATTAGGGTTTTTCAAAAAGCTAAGACGTGAACGGAAAAGGGAAATGATTATTTTACTCTCGACGACGGCCGGCGAGGAATCGCCGGAGAAAAAGGGGAGAATTTTCAGATGCCAGGAAAGTGAGAAGTTGAAAAAGTTGTGAAGGGTTTTGGGTCTAATACTGGGCGGCTATTTGTTGTGTGGAAATCTGCCCTTGTTTGTTACAATAACTACGGAAATACCACTCCCTCACCTGAGGTATTCTTATCCATTCTTGTTTGGTTGCTACCTGAATTTGGTTTTGAAAATATTTGTGGAAACTAATTTTTGAGAAAATTTTGTTATGTTTGAATTAATTTTAACAAAATACAGTTGGATTATTTTGCTGTAGATCATAACTTTTAGCTTGTTTTAGTCTTAAATTATTTAAAATAATTCTTTCTATGTGTTGACTTTTTACGATATTTATTTTTTATTTACTAAATGATAATTTCTATTATCCTGATTATTATTTATTAAAAACAATATGCCATTTATAAGACCAATTTCAATTATTTCATTAGAACAGAATTGTTCTTGTATAATAAATACTAGTTACAAACCTATCAAATTTTAAAAAATATATATTTATCCTGTTATTCTCTTGATCCCCCTCTTATTTCAATTTTTCAAGCAAACAACAATTTGATAATTCAATAAAGTTTCTTATATAGTTTTTTTTTAAAGTCATTCATTACATAGTATATTTTCAATTCCTAAGAACCTGACTTTGAATAGAATGATTCAAAGGTTGAAGATGAGAGGAAAGGACTAATAGATAATTTGTATGATACTTTATGTATTGAGATAGAGGATCAATTTCCTCATACCATCTTCTCCTTTCTTTGTAGTATTAGTTAGTAATTAGTGTTATATCTTAAGTTGTCTATTTTGTATTACTATAGGTTTGTTCATTTGTTATGTTTATCTTGTTATATTGTTTTTGATTAAAAAAATTCTACCATGCGTTGATTACTCTTCTTTTAAATTGAGGTCTATCGAAAAAAATCTCAACACTCCATAAAAAAAAAAATTAAAAATTATATATATTTTATCTTCTATATATTTCACAGATAAAATTACACTAAATTTATTATTGTTATCATAAAAAGCAGTCCATTAATTCAAATCTCAATCTAGAGCTTAACATACAAAATAGTAATAAAATAATAGAGAATTAATTCTTTTTCATACGATATTTATATTGGTTTTAAATCCAAATAACTCACTCATTGAAAATTTTCACTGAGAAATAAATCCTCTTGTCAAAAGTGATTGTTATTTAAGCCAATTGAAAAGAATTGCAACCTTAAATTACTCCCTCAATTCAATAATAGTTGTCCACTATTGGTTTGGCACACCTCTTAAGAAATAATAAATAATAGGGGTAATTTTACTATATTATCCTTTGACTTTATTAAATTTAATTTAATGCTTTGAGAAATATGTTAGATGATAAATAGTATTTAATAACAAGGGTAAAATAGATATAAAATGTAAATTATCTCTTGATTTTCTAAATTAGACAAGTATTGTTGGACAACTATTTTTAGTATAGTGGACAACTATTGTTGGACGGAGTATTAAATTTAATGCTTTGAAAAGTGTATTAAATGATAAATAGTATTTAATAACAAGGATAAAATAGACACAAAAGGTAAATTATCTCTTGATTTCTAAACTGGACATGTATTATTGGACAACTATTTTTAGTATAATGGACAATTATTGTTGAACGGAGAGAGTGTAGTGAAAACGAAAAGTTAAAAACGAGAAAGGCAATTAAATACAGAATAAGTCAATAATGGCAGATTGGCAAATATGTTTCAAAAAGGGGGCAATTTCTCAAGGAAATAGCAATCTTTTTTTACTTCGATTTAGTTAGTAACCATTAGGTAGTTGTGTGGGGGTTTCTTGTGACCTTCTCCTCTTTATATTTTATGCCATAACTTTGGAATATACACATTTTAGGAAGAAAAAGCTAGCCACTTGCTATTTTTTAAAAATTTAGATACGAAGTCCAACTATTTCAAATTCACATTGTATAATACTTTAGTTTTCTGATTTTATTACTTTCAGTATCTATTTGTGATGTTATTTAGTAAGGCTTTGAGTACAATTCTATGTATTTTTGTGATTCTTCTTTTCTAAATATTTTTCTTAATTCAAGGATTGTTTGTAATATATTTCTCAAAGGAGAATGATTTAGATCTTCATTTGAGATGTGTTTGGTTTCCAAAAATATCGAATAATACTTTGATATTTCAAGTTGATCATAAAGAAAAAATTTCTTAAATCATTTTGTCTTTGAAAAAGACAATATTTAATAATTTGATCTCTTCATAAAAATATGCAAATGTTAGATATTTGAGATAAATTTGTGAAATTAAAAATAAAGAAGTAGTTATCGCTCCACCGAACCTTATCTTGACATTCAATCAATTTGTACTCCTCTCTTTGTAATTAATTGCCTGACTTTCTTGATTCACTTTACTACAGGAACAGAGTTTTTTTCTTATTCTTATTAGGAAATACTATTTTTCAGAAAAAAAACTATTAGAACTCTTCAAAGTCAACTTTATCTCCACTTTGAATCTTTTCTTTAAGGCAATTCAAATAGTATAGTTTTTGCTATTGATTTGTTTTTGACAAATATGAAAGATGTTGTCAAGTAATGTATCAAGGCTTGAGTTGGCAGACACCAAATTATATATATTTATTTTTTAAAATTTTCTATCCTGGTGTTAGGAGCCTGCATTGGAGTTCCGACTAAATTTGAATCGTCACTACATGGACTATTTGAGAGTGTGACGCTCCCAATAGAACTTTCTCCATATTTCAAGTTCGAATTCGAAACATCTGATTGAGGGTGGAGCAATCACACTAATGCACCACAACTCATATTATGATATTAATCACCAAATCTTTTATTCCCCTTTGGTAAGTAATTGGTAAACTTATTTCTTATTTCTTAGTTAAAGCTAAAATATGTTTGACCTATTCAAACTACTTACAAAAAATTGAATATCTTTAATTTTTTAGCCACTATAAATGGTCAACTTCTTTTTCATTGACTTCATTGCACGTGGTTCCAGCTTCTTCTTCTTAGAGAATTTAAGAAAAAAATATTATTGATTTACGTAAGTAAAAAATATAGGAACCTACAAACCTAAGAGACAACCACTAATTAATCTCATATCGCAATTTGATTGATCTACTTTCTAATTTAATCAATCTCTAAATATTTTTTTCTTTTCAAATAAATAAAATAAAATAATTTTATTATATTATTTTCAAATTTAATGTAGAATTAAGAAAGATTCTAAACTGTCGGTTCATCGATTCATGTAGTTGGTGAGTTGGATTTGAATTGTTAGGTCTTTAGACAAATCAATTATTAAAAAATTATTACTCATCCATCTCATTTTATGTGGCATTCTTTAATTTGGCATGGTGTTTAAGAATTATTTTTTTGAATTATGTGATCAAAAATAATTTTTAAATATTTGTGTGGCTGAGAATCATTCCATTAAAAATAAAAGATGAATTTTAAAGTTAAATTGTTTCTAATTATACTAATATAACATTTTTTTAGATAGACTAAAAAAGAAAGAGTGCCACATAAAATGAAATAGAGAGAGTAGTTTATATAAATCAAAATGTATTATGCAAATACTTTTCACCATTTCATTTTATGTGAATTAATAATTATGTATTCAATTGAATATAAAAATATAACATATAGCTACATGAAGTGGATAAGATAAATAATATTTTGTCGTGAGAAGTATGAGTGCTTAATAATGAAGGAAGTAGTGATGGAAGCACACACATCAGCCAGTAATTTAATAATACAATAAAATCAAAATATTCTCTGAGTCAAACCTTACTTTTGAATTTTCATTGTCTTATATTATTGGGTTATCAACTTTATTCCTCCGTCTCAAATTATTTATCGTAAAAAAAAAATTCAAAATATTCACTAAAATGGATTTTTAATTATTTTATCTTTATTAATGCTTTGACGTATAATATCTAATATGAGAAGAAAAAGAATTCTCTTGAACTTGTAAAATAATTTTTTTTAAAAATCACGACATATAATTTCAACGAATAATTCCATTTGGTGGGCAAATACAATGTATGTGTCGATTAATTGAAGAGGGCCCATTCATTTCGTTTGCTTTGCTTGTTTTCTGGTGACATGCTGGGGTCAATGCAGCTTCCAAGATGGAGTCGCAAAGTTAACTTTGTCTTGTTTTATTTTGTGTTATCGTAGTTATAAGTTTATTGTAATTTTACTTTTTATGAGTCGATTTGACTTATTTGATCGGAAAAAATTGACAACTATTTAGTGTTTATTAATGTTGAAATTGATTTTACGAATAATTATTTATATAATTGAATAAAGTTGAATATAATAATACATAATTAATGTATTTGTTAGGGGGAAAAGAAAGCACTTTTTTAAAAAAAGGCATAGAGTACTAAGTTTAGTACAAGAAAAATTGTATAAATTAATCTTTACAAGGATAATGACGAAAAGGAAATAAAATGGAAACGGGTATTTTTGTTGATTTAATGAAAGATATTAAGGATAAAATTGCTCAAAATTCTTTTTGACTTATCTCAACTTATATAAAAACTTGGGATATTTAGTAAGAATATGTTTGGGTTAGCTGACTAAAGCATTGGATCAAAATATTGGAAATGATAAGTAGGCAAGATAAAATGTTTGACATATTTGCAATCGATTATGTCGATATCATATCATTAGAGACACTTTGTATAGTCTCGTATCTTTTCTTCACATAACCAAACTATGAAAGCAATACAATTGATCCGCTGAGACTTAATTAGGTAAGTCTCGGGACACACATTATATCCTGGCTTCAGAATTGGTAAAGAAATTTCCATATTTCTACATTCAAAGTTTTAGAGGGCTTGAAGAATTTTGATCCAAAAAAAATATGGATGTAATGTTTCAAAAGGTGAAGGGGGGAAACAATGGGGAAAAGGAGTTAATAGATGCATGGGCAAATACAAATATACTCTTCGGTCATCTAGTTTACCAGCATGATTGAAATATCAAGTATGTTGTGGAAGCCCATATTTATACGTGGACCGATCTCTATCCTCTCTTCTTCAGTTTAGATTTGGTCTAATTACCCTAGGCAAAAATGTTGGGCCCAATGGATAGGTGTGAATTGCAGGGCTTCTTTTTGTTGGGCCTATACAGTTTACACTCAAAAAGAGTATTTGTTGGGCATAGTATCTCAAGTTAGACTTTGACAAATCTAACTCATACCGTTTAATTGAAGTTAAGCTTCATATACTCATATATCTGAAAAACGACTAAATTATAATTTTTTTAGGCAATAAAAAGGGTTAGACTCGGCCTGCACAAATTGTGGGCTCTTTCTTTCTGCTGATCGAAATTTCTTTAGCAACTAAAGTGGTCCACTAATCTGTTACAAGAAATTCACATTTAATTTTTTCCGACTTTATTATTAATTTATTAAAATTTTAACAAATGAAAAACAAAAAACATAGTAATCTTTCCAAATGCAAGCTTGTCCCAAAAATCTAGTCATATCATTTGATATGATAGCTATTTGTCTGCTTTATATTTGCAGCATTTGAAAATCGAAACCTTCTAAAGTAACTTTTATTGAAGAAACTTTCATATATAGTGGGGTTACGTTGCAGCATAAATCATAATTCAAGATTCATTATGTATAGTTCACTTTAGTGTTTCATGGCGTGAGAAAAATGAGGGCTCCATAAATATCACTTTATGTCAATTTTACCTTTATTTTAGGTGTATGTTATTAGGAATATAATCCAATGTTTGAATTGCATCTAGTCGTACGAGAGGAAATCAAATCACATCTAGTCTTGTCTTTCAACTTAAGGTCCTCAGAATATGTGTAGGGATCAAATTTATTACATACTAGTGGAAACATTCGTTAATATATTTGTATTATGTTAGACTGTTTATATCACACCTCCTCTTGAGGTGTGGTTCTTTTCGAACTCTATTAACGTGGGATACTTTGTGCACTGAACTGTCCTTTAATTTTGACTTGATACAAACTTGAATCTACTTTCTTATATGGATCAATTGCTTCAGAATATATCTCTCAATTGAACGCTCGATCTTGAACTACCACAAGCGTAATGCTTGGGGAAGTTGGACACATGGCCTCTGGGGACATTATCGATATACGGTCTCTCTACGTGTCTAGCCATTGATTTGCCATGACGCGAATCTTGACCGAATCCAAAGGAGCCTAACTATTATTGTTGTTGTGGTTTCTAATCTATAATGATCATGAATACAAATCATCGCACACTACAAGACTCATTTTTTCAACATGAATTTCTCTATACCTAGAGCTCCAATTCGAGTCTTCTGATTAAAGGTGGAATAGTCTCACCAATGCACCACAATCCATGCCGGTCATATTCATCATTTTACTATTTAACTTCATTTACATTAGTTATTAGATGTCCCATTCTCGATCCTTTTGGTAGATTTTAGCATCTATACCTTAATTAGGGGTTATTCTCTAAACAGATATAATTAAATTTTCAATTGGTTTTGAATAGGTTGAATGGTCTCTTGCTGGATATTATTGCAACTGCTATGAAAAAATTGTCAGCTTCTCATTTGTATTTTATGCAATCTTTTGACTTTGACTTGTTCATCATCAATCACTCTGCTATAGTAAATATATAGATGTTTACTATGTAAAATAATTCATAAATACACAAATATCTCTAGCTTATTTTAAATTACAGTTTCAATTTTATTTTTACTTTTTACGTTTAATCAAACAATATCATATAAGTTAGGATGAAATTAGTACTTCCCATAAACTAATGCTATTTATAAGGATTTTTTCAGAATAATTATAGAGTGGCAGACTAATTTTTATTAAAGAAAGTGAAAAGATCACAAGAAACAATGAGATCAAATATAGATTCACACTGTTGCCAGTGTTGTCGGGACCATTTTTTTGTGTAACAATTAATTAACACACACAAAATCATTGTGACTCCACTAACGAATGTATTCTTTAATTTGGGTCATTTGCACTTTTGCCCTATTTTGTACTGATCTTTATATTTTATCGATTCTAACAAATAGTTTTTTAAAATTAAAGATATTCCTGAGAAAAGTAATCTTCTTTTGACATAACATACGATGATATTTTCTTGATAATCACTATGTTACTTAATTTTGGTAGGCAAAGTAATCTTCTAATGACATAATAATATATATATGATAATATTTCTTGAAAGTCACTATATATATATATATATATCATATTGGTACAAGGGATATTGGAGCTAAACCTAATAGATTATGAAATATCTTAAAGATAAAGATGTATGGTTTCTTGATTTTTTTGGAATTCGAAATGGATGAATTACGCATCGTAACAATAATGAGTGTTACTGCAATTTGAATTGTGTTATTTGACAAAATAACACAATAAATATCTTCACGTAAATGATAGTGATTTTTTTTATGTGGACCAAAAAATATATATACAAAAAGTACTTTTTTGCACCGGATAATTACACCAACATAATAAAATACTTTCGCTATTCCATATTAATTGAATTTTTGGGTTTTTTTTTCATTGTTCAAGATATATGAATTGTTCAAAGTTCAAGATAAATATTTTTTTTTTCATTTTTATCCTTCATTTACATTTTTAGATGATAAGTTCAAGAGAGTTAGTTACTCATATTTATGATTTTACTTTGAATTATTTTTATTTTTAAGAAAAAATTGACAATAACTAAAAAGGTAAAAGTGGGAAGTAGTGTACAGATATACCTTGCCTCACAAATTCACTTAATATGAAATAAAAAAATGTATATTACAGTGTCTTCACAAACAATTTATCACAAAATTATAATTAATTAATGTATATTTTTATTTAATTATAATTAAATATGATTCACTGTAAATAAATATTTTAAAAAAAGAAATTATGGGTAAAGTGGGGCATCCGTTACCCCTGCCAGTTGAAGTAACATTATTGTCCTCAATTATCCACGCGCATATATCATGCATTGTGGATGCAAAATATTTTTCAATAAGAATCTGAAATTTAATGACGAAAATTTGAATTAATTATGCTCTAAAGTAGTAAAATTTTGCTTTTGATTGATAGTGCATAGTATATTTCTCAAGTTTCTAATATGTGTTAATATTCACTTTTAGCTGGTTCTTAAACCATCTCTTTTTGAATTAAAAATCTAATAGAAATAATCTTTCTATCGTCACAAGATAATCAAAGTATGCATTAGTTCATTAATTCTTACATATTTGAAAATCTAGCGAAAATAACCTTTATGTCATTGAATTGATCTCTCTAGCGATGTGAAAATAACCTTTATGTCATTGAATTGATCTCTCTAGTGATGCAAAAATAATCTTTATGTCATTGGATTAATCTCTCTAACGATGTGAGAATAATCTTTATATCATTGGATTAATCTCTCTAACGATACGAAAATAATCTTTATATCATTGGATTGATCTCTCTAGCTATGTGAAAATAACCTTTTATGTCATTAGATTGATCTCTCCGAGCATTTGACCAAATTCAACACTTACTAGCATGCTAGCAATTATTTCATTTCATCATTGTTACTCCCTTCATATCTCTTGAGAGATATTAACTCCACTTCCACTTCTACATGTATATATATACTATATATATAATATAAAGTTGTACTTAATAAAAAAAATTGAACTGTCAAAACCTCAGTCTATTACAGATTTAAATATTTGCTAAGTCATTTGTTCAGTCTCACTCTCAAAACTCACTCAACTCCCCTCTCTGTTCTCAAACAACCATCCCTCAGTAGCCAAATCTCCTTGAGATTGCTGCTCCATCAATGGCCAAGATTCAAACTTCACCTTGACTGTTTGCACAATCCCACACACACTGCATGTGCAGCTCAGTCTCATCCTATATATTCTTGAAAATAACCCCTTTCTTCTTGCTTGCTTAACTCTGACAAGAACAGGCCAAAACCAAAGCCCGAGTGAGCTAAATAACACAAACTAAACAACAAAAAGAAAAAGGACCCATAAGGCCAAAACCCCATTAGTCCATTTTCATTTATTCCCAACAAAAAAAAAAAATTGCCATTGATGGAGGAAAGACCAGAAACAGAGCTTATTTCAATACCAGCAACGCCACGTGCATCGACGCCGGAGATTCTAACGCCGTCAGGTCAAAGGTCACCAAGGGGTGGTGGAGGACATACATCTACTGGTGCATCAAAAGATGCAAAGTCATGGACACCAACTTCATTTATTTCACCTAGGTTTTTGAGCCCTATTGGGACTCCAATGAAAAGGGTGTTGGTTAATATGAAGGGTTATTTGGAAGAAGTTGGGCATTTGACTAAGCTTAACCCTCAAGATGCTTGGCTTCCTATTACTGAATCTCGTAATGGCAATGCTCATTATGCTGCTTTTCATAATCTTAATGCTGGTATTGGGTTTCAAGCTTTGGTTTTGCCTGTTGCTTTCTCTTTTCTTGGATGGTATTGTTACTCTCCCTTTACTCTGTTTCATTTACGCTTGTTATTGCTATTCTTGATGCTGTTTTGGTTAAAGATTGAATCTTTTTTACATTTTGTGGGGAATTTATTGTAGTATGATCTATATGTAAGAGTTATATTCAAATTTGCTTGCTTTTGACTGTTTTTTTCAAAAATAATTTTTGGGTTTATTTTGGTTTGTTCATAAAGTTTCTGCTTTGATGATTTGAAGAGGTATATCTGTTCCATCTGCTTGGTGCTTGTTAATGTTATTAATGATTGTGTTTATGGTTAAAGATTGGATCTTTTTTTACATTTGTTTGTGGAATTTATTGTTATATGATCTATTTGTAAGAGTTATATTCATATTTGATTGAAAAGCTGCCTGCTTTTGACTGCTTTTTCAGAAAAGATTTGGGCTTATTCTGGTGTGCCTATAAAGCTTCTGCTTTGTTGTTTTAAAGAACTCTCTTCTCCATCTGGTTGGTGCTTGTTATTGTTATCGTTGATAGTGTTAATGGTTAGAGTTTTGATCTTTTTTACATTTCTTTGTGAAATTTATTGTTTTATGATCTATAAGTAAGAATTATATTAGAATTTGCTTGCAAAGCTGCATGCTTTCAGCAAGTTTTGGGCTTATTATGGTTTGTCTATGAATCTTTGTTTTTTTGGTTTGAAGAACTCACACTGCTAATTGGGAATTTACTTTAGTTGGGAAAACCATTATTGCTTCATAAACTTTCTCAAAGCCAACCGTCAGTCTCGAAAGTCTTGATCTTTCAGCTATTTTTTGACCACTAAGTACTGCTTTTTTAAATGCATATCAGTTTGCTTTGAAAATGGGGACTTTAGATTGACTATACTGCACTCACCTAAACGGACCCCTCCATTTATTGATATGTTATTTAAGAAAATTATCGCGCTTTGTGGACCAACAAGAAATCTTCTAAATCTGTCTCTATGGACTTAGTTTTTTTGCTTTTCTCAACTTTCATCATTGATTTCAAATGGAATTAGTAAAAAAGATAGTTGTACTAATTATTGGCATTCATACTACTTTGCCTTTTCATAAAAATTCATCTCCAGTTGGGTCCTCTCTCATTTTTGTTGTCATATTTTGAGAAATAAGAGTGCTATATGATGCTGAAGGTACTTATTTGGTTTGTGTCTATTACCTTTAGTTCCATCTTCCTTTTGCATTTGCACATCATTTAAGAAAGATGGTCCCATGGTACATCAAAGTATTTAAGTTCTGTACATTTACCTAAAAATATTTTTACCTTAAGAATCAACTACAGTACATGTCTAAATAAATCTTGAAACGATAATGTATAAAAGGAATTAGTATAGTTTGGGGATCATTTTGTATAACGACAACAACATACCCAGTGTAATCCTACAAATGGGGTCTAGGAGGTTAGTGTGTACGCAGATCTTACCTCTATCTTGGGAGGTAGAGAGACCGTTTTTGATAGACCCTCGGCATGAAATTGATATTTTTGAAACGCAATGTCATCATTCCATATAAATATAAGGATTTTCCTCATCTATTTTTGATGGAGATGTCTTTCTTTTTAGCCTTGCGTTGTAGCTATCACACACTCCTTTTGTTACATTCTTGGCACTGCAGTTTAGTCAACAGTTGGTCCAGGAATTGCTTTCGATGATTTTGACCTATCACTTTGACTTTAAGATCTAATGTCTCTAAATGCTACTGAAACTTCCAAGTGGACTATTGTGCATTTATTACAGTATGTTCCATCTTCAGTTATAGGAGAGAAATTTTTTACTATTGAAATTTCCACCAAATCCGATCACTATTGCGTGTCTAATAGCCAAGTTTCCTTTTTTATGATCTGAAATGTGCCTCGTAAATAACTGATTGTCCATTCTAAATCCTTAAGTTTCCATTTTATTAATCTTTTGCCAGCATTTACCACATACTCTAAAATTTTGGTCTTCTGAAAGGAACGTAGAGCGTTTAAATTTCCTTCTGAATGCAGGAGCTGGGGAATAATTTCCTTAACTATAGCTTATTTCTGGCAACTCTATACTTTATGGATCCTTGTTCAGCTGCATGAAGCAGTTCCGGGGAAGAGATACAATAGATATGTTGAACTCGCGCAAGCAGCATTTGGTAAGAAAATTAAATACTCGTTTCTTTTATATCCCCTTCAACCTGCTCAAAAGCTCACTTATCTGATATGTAAGACTCCTTTTATTTCAACTTATATGACACTCTTTCCATTGTAGGACGTTATTGAATGTATCACACCATTCTATTTTCTGTTTAATTTTACTTTGATGTGATGTTTTTTTTATCCAACTAACTTTAACCATTTTATTTTACTACTCCCTTTGTTTCAATTTGCTTATCTAGTTTTTGACTTGGCACGGAGATTAAGAAAATTAACAAGACTTTTGAATCCCTTGGTCTTAAACATGCCATGTGAAAAGTTAGAATTAAGGAGTTGCCAAAGAAAAAGAAAAATGCGTTCTTTTTGAAACGATCTAAAAAGGAAAGTAAGACAAACAAATTGAAACAGAAGGAGTATTAAGTAATTCTTTCACTACCACTAATATGCCATCTAAGTCAAAGTGAACATCTTAAACTTCGTGTTCGGTCAACCACTGTCATATAAATTTAAATGGTGAGAGTGCTTAATTATTGGTAATGAGTAAGATGCATGAAAAGCTGATAGAGTTGTATAACTCCTATTTTTCATTCAAGGAAAAGGAAATGAACATAGTGCACTTTGCTTGCTATAACATTATTGTATTCAATTACATTTTCAGGTGAAAGACTGGGTGTTTGGCTTGCTCTCTTCCCTACTGTTTACCTATCTGCAGGAACCGCAACAGCATTGATTCTCGTTGGAGGAGAAACCATGAAGCTGTTCTTTCAAATTGTTTGTGGTCCTCTCTGTTCATCAAATCCTTTAACAACCGTGGAGTGGTATCTGGTTTTCACTTCCCTCTGCATTGTTCTATCCCAGCTCCCGAACCTGAACTCCATTGCTGGGCTCTCCCTCGTTGGAGCAGTGACAGCCATCACATACGCCACTATGGCATGGGTTCTCTCTGTAAGCCAACCACGACCACCTTCGATTTCATATGAACCCATTTCATTGCCTTCCTATTCAGCTTCTCTCTTTTCGGTCTTGAACGCCATGGGTATTATAGCATTTACCTTTAGAGGACACAATTTAGTTCTTGAAATTCAGGTAATTTTTCTTACGTTTTTTCCGACATGTGCAAATGCAAACTGTTTCTGTGACTAGTCACAAGAAACATTTCAGTTTTGCGATGGTAAAGACATCATCTTATATTTTCTCTGTTATTTGCAGGCAACAATGCCGTCAACGTTCAAGCACCCAGCTCATGTGCCAATGTGGAAGGGTGCAAAAGTTGCTTATTTCTTCATAGCCATGTGCCTGTTCCCTATTGCCATTGGAGGCTTCTGGGCTTATGGAAGCCTTGTAAGTATAGCTATCTTTCTGTTATTTATCAAATAGAAATTGGTCGTCATAACTACTGAATTCAGTCACTCTATTTTGACAGTGTAAAATATTTTCATTTTTGCATTTGAAAAAGCTTTTCCAAACTATTACAATACTCCCTTCGTCCCAATTTAAGTGTCTTACTTTCCTTTTTGGTCTGTCCCAAAAAAAGAGTCTCTTTCTATATTCCACCTGACAAGTTTAAGCACATAAGATTTAAAGGACTACACACATCTTTAATTTAAGACCATACGATTCAAAAGTCTCCTTTTATTGCTTAAACTTTGTGCCCAGTCAAACTAAGACACTTAAATTGGGACGAACGGAGTATGTGTTTTGGTAGTACTCTTGCTACTTTACTATCTAAAACTTTTTTTCTTGTTGCATTTGTTTCCACGGGCCATATATCCTTGGTAGAACGGTGTACTCCTCTGCTCGGACTATATATGTTTTCCTTATTATTTCTGATTTGATTGTTTGCTTGTTAATTCCTTACAGATGCCATCGGGAGGAATGCTAAGTGCACTATACGCCTTCCACATTCACGATATTCCAAGAGGACTTCTCGCCATGACATTTCTCTTAGTCGTATTCAACTGCTTGAGTAGCTTCCAAATATACTCAATGCCAGCATTTGACAGTTTCGAAGCTGGATACACTAGTCGTACCAACAAACCATGCTCAATTTGGGTCCGTTCCGGTTTCAGAATATTTTTCGGATTTGTTTCGTTCTTTATCGGAGTGGCACTTCCGTTCCTGTCAAGTCTTGCAGGATTGTTAGGAGGACTCACACTTCCGGTAACATTTGCTTATCCTTGCTTCATGTGGGTCCTCATAAAGAAGCCTACAAAGTACAGCTTTAACTGGTATTTCAACTGGATCCTTGGATGGTTAGGAGTTGCTTTTAGCTTGGCGTTTTCGATTGGAGGAATTTGGAGTATGGTCAATAATGGACTTAAACTCAGGTTCTTTAAGCCCAACTAAGAGATGGATGAATAAAAAGCGCGCTTGGTATGTAAACTTCTATATGCTAGTAGTAGTTTGTAATGTGTGTTTCCATTCTAGGCTTGAGAAAAGATGAAGTGGAGAAACAACGCGTGCGTGTGTGAGGGGGGAAGAGGAAGGAAAGGAATATGTATAAAGCCATAGGTATAAACATGTTCTTGTTTTCTACCTATGGAATTTGGTGTTGTATGCTTATGAAATCGCTCGAAAGTCACATTTTATAGAAACAAGAATGTTTGCAGGATGATCCACTTTTCAACTTGTTAATGCACTAGGGCGTTATATTTGCAGTATTGAAGGATTTTGAGATGGAATTAGTCTTTGTATAACATCTCTACCTACACAAGCCACATGATCGGGGTAACTGGGTAAGGTCTTCGTATATGCCATCCTTTCTAGACTCTACTTGTGGAATTACATAGGATATATTGTTGTTGTTTCAAACATAGACTTTGACATTTACATCTTATTGTAATTACTTGAAAACAACTATGACATTGTAATTGAATTGTAGCTCTGCCGCTACAAGTTCGCCATAATTCAATAATCCTAACTAAAATTCTGTATTTGTATTAAGAAATCACTTAATATATAAAAATAAAAATAAGTTACCTAGCAAGAACTCAAAACAAATTATCTTTTCCAAAATTTAAAATTTATAAACTCCAGTTCGATATGAAAGATTTAGGAGACTCAAAATCTCTTTTGGAGATTAAAGTGATGAGGTCGCAAAGAGTTTCTCTCGATTAGCATTGAGGTTATGTTCAAGTCTTTCTAAAATCATAACTCATAAACTCAAATTTTCAAATTTGCTTCTCAATTAATTTTGTGGTTTTATTCGATGTTAGTTGCTTAAGCGTCTTGGTATGAACATTGACAAACTCATGCATGCATAACTTAATAAGGCGACTTTATAAATGACCATGAGAAGTAGTGTAAAAGCTAATTGGAAACGAACGTACATAAAGCTTGCACACAAACCAACAATAATTGTCGTAAAATGATTGAAATTTCTTCGTCTTTAACTAAAAGTTTTGAGTTTTAGCTGCTAGATATTTTTAAAAAATATGTTGGAAGCACCTCCTAGGGTGTCAATTGGGTGGATCAAAATGGGTCAAGACAATAAACGGGTCAAGACCCAACCCGATCCAAATTTGTTTGGGCCAAAATGGGTTGATTAGGTAACGGTTCATAACTCAACCCGTTCAATTTTTACTAAGTTTTAATAGCTTTTTTTGTTATTTTATAAGCTTTTAGTACCTAATAAAATTAATTTTTTCTTTATTATAACTATATATAACTTATAAAATCAAAAGAAAGTTTTTTTAAAATATTTTGATATGATTTCTCAAAAATCAATCTAGGTTACATATCAACCCAATTTTTAATGGGTTGAGCTAACAAATGAGCGGATCAATAACCAATTCAAAACCTAAATGAGTTGGGTCAAGTTGGGTTTGTTTTGCCACCCCTAGCACCACCCTCATATAAATGAACCCTGCAGTATCAATCCGAATTTAGACAAGGAAAAGTTTTTACAATACTTCTTTCGTCTCATATTAGTTATCCACTTTAATATTTATATGTTTCTTAAAAAAATCATGAACAAGAATGACAGTTTTACTAATTTATTTTTTAAGTAACTTCTTTGAAACTTTATAAAGTTATTTAGCCGTTAAAAAATGAATTAGTTATTAGAGTAAAATTGAATATTCAACTAACTAATTCTATTTTAATTTTGTAAAATAGCAAATAATTTAAAATAATAATAATTTATAATAATATGAACAATTAATATGAAACGAAGAAAATACACATTCTATATATGTTAGTGGAATCGAATTGTTGTTATGTAGTGGTAAGTAGAAAGGGTGGGAAAGTTGGGATGCAAAAAGTAAGAAATTCGTTTGGGATTGAGAATCATATTCCATTATATTGGCCACGGTCGGTGGAAGTGCGCCGTCCCTTGGAGCCATTTTACTCCTACTTTATAGTCATCTTGAAGAATATTTACCATCCGAATAATCTCAAATATCACCGGTATCCACGATAAAACATGTTAAAATGATAACGTTCAAATAATTTACATGTATCTTGAATAGTCAAATAATTCTATTTATTAAGGTTTGAACAACATGAAAACAAAATCACCTAGCTTCAATTAAGATTTGAATATAAAATTTCATCATTCTCAATCAACTTCATTAACTAGCCACGACGCACAAGACATATAGTCTCCATCCAAACATTAACTAAAACTTGTCAAAAAGATAAAATGTCAAATAATCAGGAGTTTTAAAAGTTAAACTTTAGACAATTATGTGACAGGGGTCGAAAGGAAAAGGAAAGGCCCCCCTTCAAAACTGGAAAAAAGGCTTTTTGAAATTCCACAACCCTAACAGGGCCCCTTTCTCCCTAACAAACCTACAAAATACTTTACGATTAATTAATAGGAACATTTTTTAGTAAACTTGAGGACCCCCATCTAAGCCAATGGAAGAAGAAAAAAAAAGTAAAATCCCCAAAAGTAAGTACCACACTTTTGCAACATAATAGACCATGGAAGAAGGCAAAACAAACAACAAGACAGTAAAATCACTCAAATTCAAGTTGTTATGTTACGTGTAATGCAACTATATGAATCATTACTGATCAAGTTGTTCTATTTAATCGCGCATTGTAAAACAACAACATTCATGAAAACAACAAAGAACATATATTGTTCATTTCATGAAAGTTGGGACCTATTTCTGTTAAAAAGAAAAAGGAAGACTCCCAAATACATTTACAACAACAAAAACAAAAAAAAAACACTTGCCCACCAAGCAAAAATCGCTTTGCCTACTATAGTAGTTTTTAGTAAAAATTCCTACAGCCAAACCAATCCATGCCACCCCAAAAAACTTGCAAAAAGACAAGAGACCATTAAAAAAAAAAAAACAAACACCTCCTATTTTTCCATGAAACTATTAAAAGTATAAAATATAGTAATAATATTATAAAATTATTTCTACATCATTTAAGACTTGTCCCTGGTGCTGAAATAGCAAGATCAGGCCACCCAAAACAATCATCATCACCACCAATTCCTCCGCCGCCGCCACCACCACCGCCGCTTTCAATCTCACCGCCACTCAGCTGCCACTTGTCATTTTCACCGCCGTCGCCGCCATTTCCTCCGCCGCCGACTTGCTCCATGGGCCAATCCAAATTCCCAAGCCCAAACCCGCCAAGCCCAAGCCCAAATCCACCTAACGGTACAAACCCACCCACCCCCACCCCCACTGGAGCTGTCAATAACGAAGTAAACGACGACGTACCATTTCCACCTTCCTGTACTGACTCATTCAAGTTCACTTCACAACCCATCAACGACATCGAACCCGACCCGGAACTCAAACCCGACCCGGAGCCCATCATCGTGATCGGGTTGGCATGTTCTTGAACGGCGCCGGTACCGGAGTTGATACGGGGGCGTTTATGGGAGGAGTTCTTCCGTGTACCGCCGCCGACGGGAACGTTCCTTAAGGTGCCACCACGTGTCCAATACCGGCGACAGGACTTACAGAAATGACGAGGCTGAGAAAGATTATAGTTGTTGTAATAACAAAACTTTGTGTTTGTAGAATCACAACGTGGACACGGCAAGTTCTCCGGTTCCGATGGCCGTGTTCCGTTTACCGGCGCCGGCAGTCTCGCCGGACGTCTGTCACCGATTTCTGAAGACATTTATTTTTTGAGCTTGTTTTGTTCAGGTGAAAAAAGGGTGTGTTCTTTTAAGGAAGATAGTACGTTGAAAGAAGACAAAGATTTGATTTTTTAAGGGAGAGATAATAAAGAAAGAGAGCTAAAAGAGAAAAGAGAAAAGAGAAAAGAGAAATCTTTGTTTTGGAGTGAAATAGTGGGATTCTTAATAAATATATATATGGATGGTGAAGGTTTTGAAATTACACAATGGGTCTTTTTTTCTATTTTGTCTTTTTTGTTGTTACTATAAACATTTCTAGTATCTTGTCATAATTATAACAAGCACTTGAAAATTTTATGTGTAGACATAATGAACTCAAGTAGACAATTTACTAGTAAGGAAATCACAATTACCGTAAAATCTCACTCAATTAATATAGGTGGGATTATCAGCAACTTGTTTTTCAGTCTTGCAATATTCAACCACTATCTCTTTATTTTGGACCAAATCACAAATGAAGTGCCATTTGATGTCGATGTGTTTGCTACGGCCATGAAAAACAGGATTCTTTGTTAACACAATTGCAGACTTGCTATCACAAAATATTTTTGTAGGACTATCTTGCTTGTGTTGAAGAAATCCAAGCATCCTTCTTAACCATAATGCTTGTGTAGCACTACTTGTTGCGGCCATGTACCCTGCTTCAGCAGTTGATAAAGCAACAACTTGTTGTTTCTTTGAAGACCAAGAAAATACACCAGATCCCAAATAAAATGCATAGCCTGAAGTACTTTTTCTTTGCATCATATCACCAGCCCAATCACTATCAGTAAATCCAACAAGATTACTATCATTAGTCTTTGAATAAAATATACCATCAGAGTGTGTACCTTGAATATATCTCAAAATTCTCTTGGCAGCTTGCAAGTGAGATTGACGCGGAAACTCCATAAATCTGCTAATTAATCCAACTCCATAAGTAATATCAGGCCTTGTAGAAGTCAAGTATCTTAGACTCCCTACCAATTTCCTAAAATATGTAGCATCAACAAAATCACCAGTTCCATCTTTAGTCAACTTCAATTTCTCTTCAATAGGGGTCAAGATTGGTTTAGCTTTGTCCATATTAAATCTTTTCAAAATATCACTCACATATTTTTTCTGAGAGATAAAGATTCCATCTTTCAATTGAGTAACTTCAATGCCAAGAAAATAAGACATTAATCCCAAATCAGTCATCTCAAATTGGCTAATCATAGCCTCTCTAAACTCATAAATTAGTTTAGGATTATTGCCAGTAAATATTAAATCATCCACGTATAAGCATACAATGAGAATGTCTCCATCAGTATTGAATTTTATGTATAATGTATGCTCATAAGGACATCTACGAAAATCACGTTCAATAAAATAAGAATCAATGCGAGTATACCAAGCTGTAGGAGCTTGTTTCAACCCATATAACGTTTTCTTCAACTTGTAAACTTTATTTTCTTGACCTTTTTTAATATATCCCATAGGCTGCTCAACATATACTTCTTCTTCAAGAACACCATTCAAGAAAGCATATTTAACATCCATTTGATGAATTTTCCAACAATTATTTGCAGCAAGAGAGATAATTATTCGAATAGTATCCAGTCTAGCAACAGGTGCAAATACCTCAAAATAATCAATACATGTCTTTTGCTTGTATCCTTTAACAACTAATCTTGCCTTAAAGCGATCTACTTCTCCAGATGGTTTGTATTTGGTTTTGTATACCCACTTGACTCCAATTGGTTGTTTTGAAGGCGGCAAATCTGTCAACTCCCAAGTGCTATTTTTCTCAATAGCATGAATTTCTTCATCCATTGCATTCATCCAATGATCATCTTTGGCAGCTTCCTCAAAAGTAATTGGATCACAATCTGCAAATAGTGCAAAGTTCACAATATCTTCGTTGGATAAATTTTTATTATTGTCAACAACATAATCTTGCAGACGGGCTGGTAGTTGGCGATTTCTTTGTGGACGAATCGATGTTTCTGTTTGAACAGTATAAGCTATTTGTTCCTCTTGATCTCTGCTAGAGCTTCCTTCCTCCATAATTGAAACGATTGGCTCAGACCTAGGCAACTCAGGATTTTCCTTTGACCATTTCCAAGTATTGTGTTCTTCAAAAGTTACATCTCTACTAATAATTACTTTCCCTGTTCTGTAGAGATATTATTTAATAGATAATTTACAGAGTGTTTTGAGATTCAGTAAAGGTTAATTTTGATTACATCAAAATCATTATATCTTATTAATTTATATATCATATTTATTGAATTCACATAAATATAAATTTATTATACATAAAGTGCAATGAATACATCAAAATCATTGTATCTTACTAAATTATGTATCATATTTATTGAGTTCATATAAAAAATAAATTCATTATACATAAAGAACAATGTATGTGTATGATTCACTGTAAATTTTTTTTTGAAGATTATATAATATCTTTGGAACCAGTTACGCGTAAGGAAACACTTATCGCATCTAGAAATTTTCACAATTTTATGGTGCAGTTCGAAAAGACAATACCAAAACTTTTGGATGCAAGAAGAAAGGTTAGAGATGAGCTTCAACTAGATTTATATTTTAACAAAAAACAGTACACAATATAATCATATTTTACTAAATTGTCTTATATATATATTTGTATTTTTTTAAAATTATTAATTTATAATAATAATAGGACCATATATTTATATAAGGGCTACTGAAAATATATTATCTTATTATCTTATCGAAATGTGTGATTTTTTCCATTGTCCCAAGTCGAGATCGAAGGAAAATATTATCTTAGAGAAATTATTAATTTACCGAATATTAATTTAGTGAAACTTTATTATAACTATCAATAGTACGATAATCGAAATAAAAATAGTTACTATAAATAGTACAATAACCGTAATACACATGGCCCATTTGGAGGGTGACGCTCCCAACAAGATTTTCTTCATACCCATAGCTCGAATCTGAAACCTCTGGTTAAGAGTGAAGCACTCCCACGAGTGCACCATGGGTCATATTCTCAATAAGTTGCATATGTTGCAGGTGTATCAAGTAAAGATAGTCGAATAGTGTGAAACTTATGTTTATTGTTTAAACTTAAACTTAATATAGGAAATTTTCCAGTAGATTATTTAGTGATCAAAACGTCTTCAATTAAAATTCAAAAGTAATAGTACGTACGTCAAAACTTTCACTCTATGCAGAGAACAAATTTATCTAAATTAATATTCACAAAAATTCAAGCACGTTTTAGTTTACCATAATTAAGTACTAAAAGACAAAAGAAAAACATGAGTCATGTAAAATTAGTTTGATGTAATATTCATACCTTTGGAGTACGTACACATATATATTTCTACAATTTAATGTGAAAGTCGGCCGTGGAGCTTTATTTATTAAATGGACTTATTCGACGTAAATTTAAATTGATTAAGTTAATAAATTTGATATACTAGACGATTAAAAAAAATTAACGTCCAGTCAATTTTTTTTAAAATTTTTATGGTTAACAGTACTTGGTTAGTTTTGCTGGTCATTATGGGTCACAAAAAGAATGAAAAATTATGGCATGAGCCACGAGCTACTGTTATTTAGTCATCTATCAATTGTAAAGATGTTTCCAAATCATGATAACAAAGATTATCATTGTAACTTTTAGAACATGCTAAAATCAGTTGACTGATTTCCAAAATCACCGGTGCAAAGCTACTTGTTTCACTCCCACTCCCACTCACACTCCCTCTTTAATCAATGATCTCGAATTTAAACTTTTTTGCCAGAAAGCTTTTGTTCCTAAAATGTGCTTTGCACTGTACATATAAATCTGAACTAGTTGGGTCTCTAATGTGAATAGTAAACAAAAAATAATATATTCAGTCACAATCTAGTAGGAGCAGAGCTAGGGACATAAGTTAATTATATTCATCAAAACTTTCTTCATCGAAAATTACTACATAGATATATAAAGTTAAAATAGTTTTTATGTATATAAAGGACAACTTGGTGTGCTAAGCTTTCTCTATGCATAGACTTCAGAGAAGGACCAGACCACAAGAATACATTATTATACGCAGTCTTATTCTAAATTTTTTGTAAGTGATCATTTTTACAGCTTAAAATTGTGATCTTCTAATCATATGACAACAACATATTCTAGTTCTTTGAAGTGTTTTTTTTGGAGTATATGTGTTTTGATTATTTTAGTTGCAATCTAGTATTTGAACTTTTAAGTCTCTATGAGTACTATATATAATGCTAAAAGCTTTTCATGATAGTTGTATTTATAGTAAAATTAAACTAGTGGTGCCTATATTTTGTATAGCTTGCACTATTGGGTAGTGCTCTCATGATTTGTGATTGTTTTGATGTTAGCGGCGCATTTTTTTATGCATATATCTACCACTATTTTATTCAACATGCAACTTTTCACAAAATTTACTTGACAAACTCTTAGGTTCTAGCTCCTTTTCTTGTTTGGACAATATTGCATGTGAAGTAAATAAACGTGTGGTTTTCTATAAAGAATTTAACTATATATGCAAATATTGTTAAAAATGTATATAATATTCTAGCTATAGCATGTTTTTGTTTAGTCATTTAAATTATCATATCAGACTTGACTATGAAGAGTAACATATTACAAGCAAAAGAGCAAACTTAAATTCAAAGTCAATTTGGTTTATTTCGAATATTTAGAAAAAATATTATTAGTCGTGTATTGATTAAAATAGTTTGGTTACTGAATGCACAACACTGTAACAGTCACTTTCTTGCTCTTACAGGTCGTTTGGTATGAAAAATAAGAGATAACAACCTTATTATAAAATGAAAAATTATTTTATTTTACGTTTAATTAAAGATATTAATTAATTCTGAAATTATTTATTTTACTATTTATACTATAATGATGAAACAAATTATTATATATATAATATGATAACTAATCTTATAAAATATTTTAATTCATAAAATAATTTTATCTATCTCATCGCTAGTACTAAACAACCCCTTGAAACATATTTTTCCCTTGTCTAAGCAGATAAGATAAAACATATGGGACATGGCAATGGGACAGACCACCTAGAAACTATTTGACGAGATATGAGGACTTCCTTTTGACTAAAGGAAATGACACTTAACAAACAATTAAATTGGAAAATTAGTGTATAAAAAACGACTTTATATATAGCCCCTAAAAGTCTATAAATTTACAACGTCAACAGACTCAGACAGTAAGTAAGAATACACCAATCCTTAAATTTGTCAGGAAATTTCACTTATCAGATTTTGAGATTTAAATAAGTCTATTTTGATAGTAAATTTTTCATATTATCTTTTAAATATTTTGAATTGTTAATTATTGTGACTTATAACACTTTTTACATAGTTTACAAATATATAAATTTCATATAAAATATTTGAAGATTCCATAAGTAAATTCTCGATCAAACTTAAATTATTTGACTCTCGCAAAATGAAATGTGTCATATAAATTGAGACCGAGGGAGTAGTAAGCTAATACGGCTAAATTTTATTATGGTTTTATAGTGGGGCTTTCAAATTTTATTTATTTTATTTTTTCTTTCAGTTTGCTATAACTTGGCAGAGACTTTTGCGTTGCTTGTTATGAACTATAAAATTAGATTCGTAATAAAATATTTACAAATATTTAACAAATTCCTTAATACATATGTACAATATGAACAAACTTGAACATATAGCTAGCTACATTCACCCTCGTATGTAAAAAATCGAATCAATCAATTAAATAAATAAATATTTAATTTAATATTAAAAATCAATTTAAATTCAAACCAAAATCATGAACACCTTAATTACATGTGTAAATGTACTGCACTGAATGAGTCGCTCTTCTATGATTAAAAATTTCAATTTTGAAATTTGGTTAAAAAAATCCTTAATATTCTATACATTAAAAATAGTCGAGTTTTAATATAAATATAGGATAACGAAGCAAAAAATGCAACGCATGGGGAGAAGTGGGAATAATGGGAGATTTTATGTTTTAGGGATTTGAGAAGGCGACAGAATAATTGAGGTTGTCGGGTTAGCGTGGGAAGCAATTTGTGAGTCCCACCTATCACCTCCACTCATCCTTTCTTATCAAATCGGTGCTCATTACAATTCACCAAATATTATTCAAAATATTATTTCCTCCGTTAATGGGTCAAACGCTCTCTAACAAAAGAGATTTCATATCCAAGGGGCTCGAATCTGAAATCTCTTGGTTAAGGATGAAGGAATATTTACTACTCCATCACACCTCTTGTTGGTAAATTAAACAATTTTACCAATAGATTACACATGTTTTGTAGTGAAATACTTTCACTATTTTAATTTGTATTCCTCAACTCAAATTTTGCACTTCAAAAATCGACAAAATCTTTTAGTTTTACATTGCAAAAAAGATAATGAAAAATCAAAGGATTAAGTCGGTGTTGTCAAATAAAAATATACTCCCTCTATTTCATATTAAGTGAGTTTATGAAGCAATACACATCCATTAAGAAAAACATTTAAGGACATAATTTAAATTATATTTTTCACTATTGAACCCTTTTATTTATTCCCAAATAATATAAATATGAAAAAAAAATTCAAATACTTTTGAACAATTAAAAAGACGTCAAAACTTCACTTAATATAAAACAAAGCGAGTATATCTTTAATTTCTATCATTTTCCTTTTAAAAAAGTTAAAGCATCATACTAATCATGTTAATTTTAATACATAAATAATTCACTTCCTAATCGAAAAAGCCCCGCAGCATTGACCAATATTGTGTGAAAAGCCTATAGCGGAGTGGCAGTAGAAAAAGAACATTTTCATAACTCTTCGTTAGTCCTATGTTTAATGAATGAGCAAACAGATCAACTTTTTCTGTTTAGTGTAACTCAGTCTCTAATCTCTATGTGTCGGTTTGTTTCAGAATTACGATACTTACAAAATAAAAACTTGTGCTTTAATCCCAGAAATAGTACTACAAAATCAGTCACTTATCTGATGTGATCTCCCTCTGCTCACTTCTGTTTTTTTACGAATTGTCGCTTTCACCTCTTTATATAACACATAAATTACTGACTCAACCTTTTTTTTCTCCCCTTATTTATGAAAAAATATGATGTTTATCTTTAATGAAAATTTTACTTACATATATTGGTCAGCCTGTACCATACGTTTATATTTTTGCAGTATAATATTACACGAGGTATGTCCTACATCCTTAGAGAACTTATGTCTTGTGAGACATAAATTCAATTGTAAAGGGCAAAAATGAAAGATCAACCTGTTTGAAGGACAAACGGTGCTTTTAAATGCTAAAATGGGATATCATGATAATAATAGTGAATTTACTTGGACTAAGTTCGAACTACATAAGTTAAAGAAAGATGTCCAAATTCATAACTTAATAAGCGTTCCATAAGAGTTTATTGTACGCAGTTTTATCTAACATTCCTGCATGAAACTATTTCCATGGCCTGAACCCATGACCTCCTGATCACATGTCAACAAATTTACCTGTTATGCTAAAGCTCCCCTTTAATTTCTTGGCTTGATATGAGCTAGCATTGGGTGAAGTTTATGAGTAGTAAGACCCATTGTTGCAACATTTTCTTCTTCTCCCTCTTTTAAGCTCCATTCAAACTCTTGTATCAATCTAGCTATAGCTGTGCAACTAATTGTCATTGCTTGCTGAGCACCAGCACATACCCTTTTTCCAGCCCCAAACGCCATCGTCTTCTGCAATTCCATTGGATCATACTTTCCGTTAAGAAATCGTTCAGGCTTCCACTCTTCAGGACTCTCCCACACGTTCTTGTCCCTATTGCAACCATATATATTTATAGCGATCTGTGTACACAATATATATAGATAACTGATTAGTTATGTGATAAAAAATAACAACAACAATGAATTCCCACGTCTTCATTTAAGCTCATTTTATAAATGTGTGCCTAGGAGGGCACGTCCCAACGATATCTGTATAGTGAGGATTGATCATGAATTGACAAGTTTTACGCTGGCTGCCAACCAGCCACAACCTTTCTCGAGCTTGGGACTGATAACGTAAGCAAAGCTCACACAGGCAGAGTTTACCGCACTTGATAAGAACAGAAAATTTTAATTTACAAGTAGGGGAAAATGGTTAATTACCTCAGTTCCTTTAGGAATATGGTACCCTCCTACCTGCGTGTCTTCGTGGACATATCTTAGAGGAACAATAGGTGCAGGACTATACTTCCTCAATGTTTCATGAAAAACAGCACATAGGTATGGAAGTTGGCAAAGTTTCTCTTCTGTGATCTTGTTAGATCCACAAACATTTTGAATTTCCAAAAAGAGTTGTTCCTACGCGATTAACAGTCGTGAGATACAACCAAACTTTGGAGAAATAGACGAGCAAAAACAAGAAAACGGGCATGATTATGATACTACCTGTCGTTTGGGATCTTTCGCCAATTCATACATAGCCCATTCGGTGCTCACTAGTGTGGTGTCTGATGTTTCAATAATTGCCTCCCAAAGCAACATCAGAATTTGCTTCTCTGTTAATGTATTGGCTTCAGATAACAAGTAATCGATATAACTGTTCAGTTCCTGTTTATAGATTCCGCCATGTTAGTAAATTAGCCTAGGTCCAAACATGAATATGGAGTGGAATAAGTATCTGCTTAAAAGGAAAAGCAAGATCACCTCTCCCGAATTAATGCGTTTTCTTTGATCTGCTATTAGGGCCTTCATCACGGCTTCCCTGCGCATATGTTTTCGCTGAATTCTGTGCTCAAAGCTTTTGTTAGGAACCCATTTTAGATAGGGGAAGAAATCTCTCCAGTCCACATCAATTGCACCTTCCATTATATCAAGCACTAAGATATTGAGTAATTCCTCTCTTGGAAAAGTGGCGTCGAGTTCCTCCACATAAATAGCCTCGATATCCTTTCCCAAAGCCTGCAAATGAAGTTGAACTTTTAAAATGATCGCGCAGTTTAAAAGAATTTCCAAAATAACAACATACTGAGGAAACTGAATTTTGAAAAACTCACTTGTTTCAATGCTAAACCAAAAAGTTCCGACTGAAATGACTTCCTGAGATTAACTGCTTCGTTAGGATCATTCCTAACCAAATCATGTAGTTGCTTTGACACATTTTCTACCAAGGTGTCCCTGTGGATACGGTTGCGTCTCTGCATATTAAGCAGTACTTCCCGTTAGATACGGATTCTATGAAACAAATGAAGAGAATCAAATTAAAATTCAAAATATGGAGGCCAATTTCTAAATGACAAACCTGAGCAGTTGGTCCTAGAACACTGGTCAGTACGTGGCGCTTCGCTGTCTTGTGAAACTCATCGTAATCACTTATTGCAACTATACTCTTGTCACAAGTAAGGATTTTCAATGCGTTTGTTAGCTTTCTGGTTGAGATGGATGAAAATCTAGTCACCATAGCCTAAAAAGACGAACAAGCACAATGGCAAAATTTCAATTTTTAAAATCTGTATCAAGTATTGTGAGTACAGATATGATAAGCGACACAAATGACAAAGCGATGAATTTTAAACAAGCATCAAGCATGCTTCTATGTGTTATCTTATACCTCAACCTATTGGTGATGTCGTCACTGTACCGTTGATATTAGCTGTGAGTCATTCTATTTTCTACATTGCACTACTCTGTCTTATCTCAAGCTCTCCTCTTTCAAGGAAATTGGTGCTAAATACGTTAAGCTCTGTGCAACAATGTGCGATTAGTCGTCCATCCTCAAGATTAGTTTAGCAGGATCTTCATATTTATTTCATTTTCACTGATACTATAAGGAATTTATAAAGCCTCAACCAGCTGTATAGTGAAAATGGAGTTTTTGCTGATACACCGCCTATATATGCCACGACTGAGGTGGTACATTACACTCTCTTAACATATGTAATTATGAATCACAACACAAGAAGCTTTTCCAATAGAAAAGTAGAGGTCTTTTCAGAGACCAGCCAACATATATTCCAGGGATATTAAAAAAAACAAATATGGAAATAGCAGTTGTCTAAACTACCAACAACTTCACCTCCATAACATAACATAGTATTCACATTGAGGAACTACGGAATAAATTCCGATTAGCAATTATCTCAGGGACACTTACTTTAAGTTAGATCCTATAGGGAAGTGGAGATACAGTTATATAGTACTCAAACCTATGCAGCTGCAGCTATCCGGAAATTTTGGGGCTCATATACAGCATTAATCAGATATAAGTTTCATCACCCGGTCCAGTCAGACTAAAGTAAAATATTTCTGACTCTCACTACATATTGGAAAAGAAACATATCCAATTCCTACTAAATGGTGTGGTCCTGAAGGACAACGTATTTGTCTACATTTCTCCGTCACCACTCTCTCCTCTTTCTGCTTACCATTTTAACTAAATTTTTACTACGTGTGTCCTATCTCATTTATTGGTATCTTTCTAGCTAGAAAAACTCGAAGTACCAGACTGAATCATTTCATGACTTAAAAGCGGCGATTAATAGAACATAAAACCTTTTGACATCATAAAAAATTAAGACAAAAGAAGCTATATAGCAACTAAGAAATGGATAATGACTTACTTTAGCAACAAAATCAGAGCTCAAACCTTGAATTATAACTTATTAACATAGAAAAGAGGTTTGAGAGTGATTATTTTGATTACCTCCTTTGCAAGTTCACTAGAACTGAGTACAACAATTGTATTTGCGCCGGTTTTGATGGAATAAATAGGTCCATAACTTTCAGCCCAATTTGTAAATGTCTTGTGTGGTTTTTTCTCAGTCATCTGCAGTAAATTCCCAATCACTGGTAACCCAGGAACCTCTGCACCAAATCCACACATACTTCTCATCAACATTTACCTATCTACATGCTATATGTAAAGACAGATGAATCTCATGTCGACACAGAACATAGACATATATATAGAAAATTACTAAAGATTTCAATATTTTAAACATAACTTTAAAGTTGAACCATCAAATTTAAATCACGAATCCTCCTCTGGCTATATGTTACAAACTCAACAAATTGGGGGCAGGCCTATCCCTGTTCACGTGAACCCAATAACTTTTTTTAAAATCCTTAATTCTTTAAAAAATCCACTTGATTATAAACGCGGTTATTATTATATATTAACTCGAGGTAACTATAACAAACCTATAAACTTCAAATCCTGAATCTACATGTGTTGGGGGCCATTAAATTCAATCCAAAAATGGGGGCTAGGTGGAAAATCGAACCACCACCACAAGTTCAGACAGTCAATCACAGAATTGAATGCAAATACTCAAAAGAAATGAATTTACCTGGAACAGGTGGGAGAAAATTTGAAGATTTCCTTTTTTGATCATTAACATATTCCTTAAGTAACCAAAATGAAATCCCACCAAGAGCAACAACTGGACCACCCACAGTAAGAGCAGTTCCTAATGGTACTGCTTGAAGATTCAAAATTGCATCCATTTTACACAACTTCTGTTATCAAGAACCAAAAAAAATGAAACTTTATAACTTGAAATGAAAAAATAAAAAGTTGGTGACTATATATAGGCATGGAACAACATGTGTCATTATCAACAAAAAATGATTCTACCTTTTGGGAAATTGATGCCTAGAGAGAAACTGGTGAAGAAGAAGACAATCAAGTTATTAATTATCAAAAGTTGCAATCTTTGGAGGTTTCTTTAGAGGTAAAACAAAGGTAAAAACAGAGGTGGTGGTGGGTGTTTGGACTGGCTCGACACTTTCTGTCCTGTTTATTTGTTACCATGCATCAATTTTTTATAGTGTTTGACCATATATTTGGGATAATTTTTATAAAATTATCATAAAATATCTTTTTAATTATGATTTTGGATGATTTTAAGAAAATTTCTTTAAATATCTATTTAATTATAGATTTTGAATATTTTTAAAGATTTATCCTTAAATATTTGTTTGACCATAGATTTTGAATAATTTGTCTTTAAATATTTATTTTGTAAAATTTCTTTGAATATCTATTTGATCATAGATTTTGAATAATTTTAAAAAATTTATCCTTAAATATTTGTTTGACCATAAATTTTGAATAAATCTTAAAATTTTTTCTTTAAATATCTTTTTTTATAATAAAATTTGATCAAATTTTAAAAAGATTATTTTTAAATATTTTCAAAGTTATTGAAATTTGACTTAGACTAGTTTTTGGATTTTTTGGGAGTTTCATTTATAATTTTTAAAAAATAAAATGAAATGCATTTTAAAATATAATTTTAAAATTTAAAATTATAGCTTTAATACCCATATTTTTAACTTTTAATTTTAAAATTTATGGCCAAACGAGAGTGTTTTTTCTAATTGCTCACTTATTGCCGTAATTTGTGTTGGTGTGTATAGTATCTTGTCCTTCATTTTATAATTATAAAGTGGTGTTTGCCTTTGGTATCGAGATAGTATTTTGAGTTTTGATGAATTTTAATTTTTTTGATAAATTATATATAGATATCAAATACATTTTTTTTATATAAATATAAAATTTGTGTTATAATTATTGAGTTTTTTTTTTATCAAATTCATGAATAAATAACTAGATCCCTCCTTGTTTGAGTCTATCCAAATCAGATTTGGACAAACATCAAAAGTATTTTAATAAAGTAGCAAAGGAAGTAGCAACAACAATAATTACACCAATTCCAATTATATAGTGTCCTTCCAAACAGACCCTTAAAGATTTTCTCAAAAAACAGAAGTTATAGAAAGTACACAAGGAAGTAGCAACAACAATAATATACTCACTATAATTTCATATGTGAGATTTAGTTTGATAAAATATACACATAAATCATTGATTTAAGACAACAAAATATCAAATAGTTGACAAAAAAAACGAAATATAGCAACAAACATTTAAAAAAAAAAGAAACTACATAATTATTAAATACTACTTACTGCATACTATAAACACAAGAGGAGATCTATCTTAATTCTCAACTTCCGTACCTTTTTTAAAAATAGGATCAGGTAAAACATTGCTTAAAAATTCAATAAATGTGAATAGAATTGGTTGAAGTAACACTCGAATCAATTAAAAGAAAAATCAAATTAAGCCAAGAAAAACTGTTGAAAAAATCATTAATCTCCCATGACTAATCGAATGCTTTAATTTTTCTATTTTTTAATTCTAAATCCTAATTATCATTTGGAGTTTTGGATTATATCCTAATCACAAGTATTGTACTTTCTTTCTTCACTTGCCCAACGCGCCTTGATTTCCACATTCTGTTCTACGTGTAACTCACGCTTTATCTCCCGGGGTATTTCAGGAATTTCCTTCACCCCACCCTGACCAGCTCGTCTCGGGTCACATTGCTCTCTGCAGAAATTGTTAATTTTCATCTGAAACTTTCTTCTTTACGAGTGAAATAATTTCCATTTTTTCTCAATTTTCAACATTTTTTTTTCTGAATTTTGATTGATGTTTGTTTGATTACTTGCTTAATTTCACATCACCAGATTCTAAGAAAATGGGGTTGAAGGAATTTTGTGGGGTTCTTTAGGGTTTTAGCTTCAAAATTTAAGTGAAGAACAGAGGAAATAGAGATGTTGGATGCAAAAAGGCCTCATTTTCTCGTGGGTTTTAACCCTTCCTTGAATTCTGAAAAATTGGTAAGCATTGGTTTACATTGCTGTATTGCTCTTAGCTTCACGATTTGTTTGTTGCATTTTTCTTTTTTGTTCCTCTATATTATGCTGGAATCATTCTTCATCCTGTGTTGGGTTTGTTGCTATTCTTACTGCATTTGGGCTAATTGTTGCAAATGGGAAAAAGTGTTTTGAAGAAAGGGGTTGATCAAGAATGTTGTTTTCAGATCAAAGCAACAAACTTTAATGTAACTATAAGGACTATTAATTGGCCAAGAATGTTGTTTTTGGATCAAAGCAACAAACTTTAGTGAAACTATAAGGACTACTCATGAACAAATGCATGATGACAATGAATGCTGCATTGAGATTGCTTTTTATTTAGGCTGTTTTAGTAGTTGTTTTTTAGTACTTTGAGCTATGTTTGCTTCACTTAGTAAACAATTGTGTCATACGGATATTAGTATTCGATATGCTACGTATCATACAATGGTACGTTCATTGTTTAAGTTTAACAAGCTTCTAAAGCTATAAACTGAGATCTTAGCATTCAGAGTATAAGGGGAAGGGTGGGGGGGGGGGGGAGGGATTGGCTTAGGGCCCTGCATAGGTGTGTGACAGGTTCCATATGAATGAGCTATGTAAGGCGTGTGATACTTTTGCAACATGGTTATTTTAAGGTAGTATAAAGAGTTTTATAATAGAGATCAATATCCGTCGCTCTTTGAACCACTTGCCTATGCATTTTATAATGAAGTTATTTTATTTTAAAAACAAACTCTTCTGAAGAGCTTTGTGTTATCAACTCTTGCAAAGTTTATTAACTGTTTTGATTTCTGTATTGCAGAAAATTCCATCAAAATTCATTAAACATATGGAAGGAAGGGCTTCCGGAACAACAGTTTTGGTGGGTCCCAGTGGAAATTCTTGGCCTGTGGACCTAATACAGCAAGATGATGGTTTATTCTTCCACAATGGATGGGTTTCATTTGTTAAAGATCACTGCCTTGAAACTGGGGATTCTTTGGTTTTCAGATATGATAGTGATTTGCATTTCACTGTGCAAGTATTTGACGAGAGTTCATGTGAGAAGGAGGCTTCTTATAACGCTGACTGCAGTCAAGCAGCAACTGACTTGTACAATCTTGCTCTGAAAAAAAGAGACCGAGGAAACTCCGTTTTATTAGATTGCATTGTTGAAGGTGTACCGAAGAAAATGAGAAGCACTGAGATCCCTTCCGAATGCACATGTAGCCAGGATACTCTTGGTCTTGCATCTAGCAAGGATGGGCACACTCCAGAAGATGCAGTTTGCTCATATGCAGGAAGAAATTATCCTGCTAGTTTTCTGGATGAAATGGAGAATGCTGGAGATAACAGTAAAGTTACCATTGCTGTATCAGCTCAAGCAAAGATAGTCTTTAGCAATCCAGGTGAATGGTTATATTGTTTATTTTTATTGTTTTCGGTTCAATTTTTCTAGTTTGAGAAGTGTTCTTTGAATTGTCCATAAGTTAAATCGAAGCCAATTTGATGTTACAGTTCATTTTAATCATGCACATACATTTAGTAAACACCAATTTTTCCCATTGAATTGTTCAACTGCCTCATCGAAACTCTACGTGTTGGGAGAGCCGACACTTTTATTTGTATATTTAAGTTCAGAACATACTTTTCTCATGTGTTGCCTGATTCTTTACAACTTTGTAATATTTCATACTGTGCAAAGTGTTTGTATACATTTTTGCCCTGCAATTCTCCTAACCAATTTTTTTGTTGTTTTCGTAATGGCAATGAAATTTCAGCTGTTAGAAATAACTATATAACAAAATTTTTAGTTACGATTTGGAGTAGTAACTGGTATTTTGAATCTAAAGCAAAGATTAAAACAGGCAATGCTTCCTCCGAGAAAGATATGTGGTTGCCTGCACAGGAAGTGGAAAAGGTTGCCCGTTTGTTTACCTCAAGTTTTCCCAGCTTTACTAAAGTTATGAAGAGGTTCAACATCAGTGGCTCATACACCCTGGTGAGTAGATCTTCTGTTTTCTTTAAACTAACATTTCTTGAAATGTCTTGCTGCAACTACAAAATCTTACAGTAGTCTTAGCTACTGTAATGCATTGCTTCAACATATCTTCCTATCAATAAGTGCATCAAATGAGCTTTTATGGAGGAAGACAACTTATATTTACAGGATAATCAACACACGGTTCCTTTATCCCCTTTTACCTTTCATGATAAATTGGCTTAACTCATAAAAAAAAGCATTGAAATCGATTTTTATTGACAGATCAGAATTGTCCATAAATCTTTTTAAACATGAATGTTGTCGTTAAGGATTATGTGCAAAGTGGTAAAGTTGTTTTGGTTGTTATAGTTTTGTTGTTAACAATATCTGAGCTGCCTACTTATGTTTCTGTTTGTTTTACTAACTGCATATTTGTCCTTAACCTCCCTGGTTATGGCTGATGTTGTTGTTATCTATTCCCTCCATTCCAATTTGTTTGTCTGGTCTTGGCCCGAGTTTAATAAGTAAAGGAAACTTTTGAATCTTGTGGTTTTAAAACAAAGACATGTAGAATGTACCAAAATGCCCTTTAATCTTGTGGATTTAAACATGCTGGAAAGTTAGAATTGAAGAGTTGCCAAAAAGGGAAAGGGCATTCTTTTTGAAACGAACTAAAAAGTAAAGCAAGACAAACATTTAATTTTACCTTTATAAAAAAAAAAAAAGTAAGAGAAACAAATTGAAATGGAGGGAGTATATATTACAACTATCTAATCCGCCAGGGAGTTGTGGCATTCAGTTGCCTTTGTGGTCTTCTGTATCATGAGTGATTGATTTATGGTATGCTTGAGCTTTTCCATGTGGATTTGCTTCATCTTAGGAGATGAATCACTCTGTTGACATTGGCTTTATTTAATGTTTAGTTTGGAGTAATATTGCAACGATTAGAAAAGGTTATTCTTCTTTCACCACTCCTGCATATGCATCACCTGGTTTGTTGATCTCCTTCATATTTTCTTTGGCAGCACATCCCTTACCAATTTGCCACGGAACACCTTCCCAACTGCAAGGTGAAGATTTTACTTCATAATTTAAAAGGGAAAACTTGGACTGTGAATTCAATCCCGACTACAAGAGTACAAACATCACATACCTTTTGCGGAGGGTGGTTATCCTTTGTTCGCGATAATAACATTGATTTGGGAGATACCTGCATCTTTGAGCTTGTCCGCAAGTGTGAATTGCGTGTGCGTGTTCTTAGGGTGGAAAAGGAAGGAAATGACTACAGTAGTATGGTAGTTCATGAAGGACTAGTTACTGATTATGCAAAATATTCTGGATGTAAGGCATATGATAAAAAAGGATCTGCTCCTGACAAAGAGAAACATGGTAATATGTTGAAGAATCATCAACTCCATTGTCAGTCAAAGATTAGCAGTGGAGATTCAGGTAATTTGAATGACAATTAACTGACTTATTTTAGCTGTCTGTCCTCACACTGAATTTGTATTGAATCCTTTCAACTATCATGCTCAAACAGCAATCAGGAAACCTACTAGTTCTCAAGATAAAGAGTGTTCTTTCACCAAGAGCTGTATGTCCATGAAATCAGTACCTGAAGAGAAATTAGCTGCTGAATCTTTCATTTCCAATTTCCCTCATTTCGTTCGAATCATGAAAAAGTTCAACATTAGTGGCTCTTACACCTTGGTGAGTTCTTTTGCATCTTTTATCTTTTTATTTATTGTTATTGTCCCTACCTTTTCCATTCCATCTGGTTGCATAATATGGATTCCAAACATTCATGATCATCTTTGAAGTACTTTTCCTTTTCATTATATTTCTATTGGACCTTGTTCATTCTTTATCAAATGTTTATATGTCAAAAACATTTTTTACCAACATAAATAATTATTTCCTATGTAGAAACTAAATGCTCACTGGACTTGACGCCTAGTTTTGTCTCTCTATAGAGCTGATGTGTTTGGTATTTGACCCCTCTTTGCCTTCTAGCAGATAATTCTTGTTTGATAAGGGCCTTCTAACAGAACATAAAATCAGCAGTCAAAACAAAATTGTCGTCCGAGTTTTGTTTTGATGAAGTAATATGTTTCATTAAAAAGGAAAGCATTAAGGAGATGCAAAGATACAAGAGGCATAGTTAAGTAACAGAATGACAAAAGAAAGTATTTATCTCAGCCCCTATACAAAGATCTAAGACTTTGCATATAACCAAGTCAAGACAATTGTAGGTTGTAGGTGCTTTAGGCATCCGTGTAAATGATGTGAATCTTGTTAGTGATGGTTTTTTTTTTTTTAAACATCAGTGACCTATAAAGTTAATTATAAATTAAGTGGTGTCTATTCTATTGGGCTTGCATCAAAGTAAATAGATCGTGACCCCTCTAAACTTGTCGTGTCTTATTCGGTGCACATCTGAACTTGGCATTGGCCTAATTACCCCCATCAACTTGGTAATTTGACTGTCACAATTCCCCATAAACGCTGACACACGTGCTGCTACATGAATTTTTTAAAAATCCATGTGGCTTTTCTTCAGAATAAAATATATATTTTACCTTTTTTAAGTTTACTAATTATTTAAGTCATCTTTTCAGAGCCAATTCTGTAACAAATAAAAATAAAATAAAATGGAACAACAATATTTTGACTATAAATTTTTTATTTGGCTAAAGATAATGATATTCTAATCAAGGCCAAGAAAAGAAGAAATACACCGTTAGAACGAATAATCATTGCATCTAAAAAAGAAAATAAATAAAATTTCAACCAAATATTTTACGTATTTGACCTGAAAAAAGAACAATGCACAATTGAAATAAATAGTTTTTGCATGAAACTGAATTGAGATTGCTCAAGAAGGAAATTAAAACTGGTTTAATTGGTTATTTGTAAAGATTAAATGTGTGAGTCTAGCCGTTGTATGGATCAGCATGCGTACTTTTGATACTATCTCGATGTGCTATAAGTAAAGCTGCTTCATTTATTAAAGGAAAACATAATATTAAGTAAAAGCATCACTTAACGGACTATTTTGGTCTTGAATAGATTACACCTATGGCATTCTCTTTATTTCTACTGATACTTGTTGCCAGTTTAAGATGTTGGATACTATGGCGTTTCTCATACTATTCTTTGCTTTAAATTCATGTTCATAGAGCTTTCTATGTCTTTCACAGAAAGTTCCATGTCGGTTCTCAATGGAACACCTCCCAAACTGCAGAACGGAGATTGTGCTGCAGAACTTGAAAGGAGAATGTTGGACTGTAAATTCAATTCCTACCGTAAAGGTACAAACTCTGCACACATTCTGTGGAGGATGGTCAGCATTTGTCCGAGAGAATGACATCCAGATGGGAGATATCTGCATATTTGAGCTCGTTGGGAAATACGAAATGCGTGTACATATATGTGCAATTGAGAAGAAGGGGTTAGATTACCAAAATGGGATAACTCCTAAAGAGTCGGCGATCCTTGCATCCTTGACAAGCTAGAGACCTTTGGCGTAAAACACTCTAGGAAAGATTACGTTTTGCCTAATACAAGGTGAGGGGTAAACTCTCTTTTATTCCAATAATTATGGTTTCCATTGCATTTGACAGAGTTGAATAATTTATCTATGCTTTCATGGGTGTTGTATTATAGTTGCAACTTTGGGCAAATTGGATGACGAAGTGATGATTTTCACTTCCCTGTACTATTTTAGTTTCTTTCTTTTCTTTTTCCTGGAGACATTTACTATTTCAGTATATGTACTTTCTTTATATCAACATAAGAACATTGCTGTTCAATTCCATCATCTGGTGGTTAACAACTCTTCATTTCAGGCTTGGCGTTTCACTGGAAGATAACGAAACTTGAATACATGGGATCAGAAAAGGAACACACATGTTATGGAGAAGCACTTAAAGTAATATCAAACATTTGACTAGGTTGGACACATATGCCTTCAGTAGCTTAGATGTTTTGTTGTAGGCATTGTCTGAGCACTCTTGTTCAGACTGTGTTAGTATAAATACTGCGCAAAAAGCTTCTCATTTTCTTGATGTCATAGATTCCTCTTTGTAAATAAGTCGTGTATTAGTTCAATTGTCCAGAAACATCTGCTGTTGGTCTGTATATGTATAAAAAGTAATCAGAACATTTTCTAGAATGAGAAATCTAAGTTTCACTCTACTGGATCACGCCTTATTTTTAGTATAGTGGACGAATAAAAGTACATAGAAGGTATATGATTTTTCTATACTTAAATATAACTTTTTATGGAGAAAAAATTATTTTATAAAGGTGGAATGGCCTGGGAGGCCCTTGTACTTCCGTTTGTAAGTTGGATCCTTGTACTTACAACTTTGCTAATTGAACTCTTAAACTCACTGAAACACAATTTTGTAAACACCTCTGACCATGGACTAAACACCTGTGACACCAATATTGTTGACTTGGAATAATGCGTGATTCCATATGTTTTAAGAGAGTGAGTATAGTATTTTATATTAAAAAACATGATTTTTTTTAAAAAAAATTAAAAATGCCAACAAAAGAAGAAGTCATCTTCTTCAAAGCTTCAACACGCCCCCCTCCCCCTCCCACCCAACCCAATCAAATTTCTTGTTCCCATTCCACTTCTTTCCTTCTTCTTTGGATCCACCCACCATTTTCACCCCCTTCTTCTTCTTAATGCCCCCGTATCACTGTCTCACCTCCAAATATTTTCTCAAAATTTCCTTTTTTTGTTGCAAACCAATACCACCTCTAATCCTTTTTGTTTTTCATATTCCTACCCCAAAATTTCAATTTTGTGAGTATTTTTCAAATTTTGTATGAGCTAATGTTAAAGGTAATAGTATTGAAAAATTGAAAAACTTTATTGATAAGCTTGATGAAGCTTCAGGATAATAAATGCGTTCTGTGAATTTTTATGAAAAAATTTAAAATTATTATGGAGATTTGTTAGGTTTGTGTTTCTGAACATATAGTGTGAAATTCAAGTCAAATAGGTAAGAATTTCACCCATTTGATATGAATTTGGTGCTCAATTTGAAAGTAAATATGGAGAAAATAATGTTTAAAATTTCAAAAATATGCAAAAGTAGTCTTTTATTTTTTATTTTATTTTTTAACATTTAGCTTCTTATGTGTCATTAAAAATGACGTGGAATTCCACGTGTAAACGAGGTGTACTATATGCACACACAAAGGATGAGAAAGGGGTTTAAAATATTATGTTTCTGTGAGTTTAAGGGTTCAGTTGACAAAATTGTAAGTATAAGAGTCCAACTTACAAACGGATCCAAGTACAAGGGTCTCCCAAATCATTCCGCTTTTTATAAAATGATTTATTTTAGAGTAAATTTTAGGAATAGCAAACATAATAATCATTTTAGCGCTCTATAGCTATAGTTTTGCTATGAAGCATCAAATTTGTATAAAATCGCAGCAACTGTTTAAATCGCAACAATTGTATATGTATACCGGTTAGATAATTGTATATATGTAACTACTATTTATATGTATCAATGATTGTGTTTGTATATCTGCATAAAATTTGAATTTGTATAATTGAATCGAGTTAAAACATTTTTATTTGTATATCAAATCTCTCTCGCGCTTTATACAAACACAAATTTTACATTGTATTTTGTATAATTGTGTTTGTATAAAGCGAGAGAGAGAAAGACAAAAGAGAACTGGGCAGAGGACGATTTGTATTTGTATAGTTATAAGTGTATAGGACGGGTAGATATGTATTTGTATTTGTATATAAAGTTCTCTCTCGCTTTATACAAACACAATTTATACATTTGTGTTTGTATAAAGTGAGAGGCGAGGGAGAGTGGCGAGCGAGATTCTGGGGAGAGAGGCGAATGACAAGTGTTTGTTACGAATTAGAATTAAATGAAACTGTAGCTATAACATTTATTTTGAATTAATAGTTTGCTATAATGCACAAATTTCCCTATATTTTACTACTCGATAAACACGTGTGATACATATGCAAAGAAAATGATATACTTACAAATGACATAAAAGCACTACTCTATAAGTTAAAATAATTAAATATTTAAAATGTATAACATAAAAAAATGCATGACAAATGGCCGTGATGACATGTAGAACAGAATGATCAATGAAAATTCACTAAAAAATATAGCGATATTGATGAAATCTCTATTATTAATTATACTTTTTGAACTCAAATTTTGAAAATGAATGTGTGTTTTATAATTAGTATTTTCTCATTTATAGGCTCTTACTTCACGTAAATATAGATAAGTACGTCACTAAATATAAAATATTGGATGGTCAACAAGAATCTCAAAAGAGTATAAAATCTATTGTAATTTTCAAAACCTAGTACCTTTTTGCCGCTTTCAACTACAGTGGTTGTTGATACTTAGAATACTTTCAAGTATCTGTTTCTTTTAGGTTTATAATCAACAAATCTACAATCAGGTGAGTTCTTAATAAATTAATTAAAATTTTATATTCTTCAAAGGATTGAATTTTTCAACTTTTTTCTTCATTTCGATTATCTTTTTATTACATATATAAAAGGATTTGAAAAAATAACTTTTTTTTCCATAAATCTTTTTTCTTTGATAGAATGAGGAGCGATTGTAACAATTGTAAAACATGGAAAGAACAAGTGTTTTGGACGCAATTTCAAATGATTCAGTTTTTTCAGATTCTTTCTGGGGCTTTTGATCAAGAACTTGTAAGTGACTAAGCCCCTTAAAATTTTTGACGCAACTTGCTGTGTGGATGAAATTTTACAAAACCCTAAGTTCTCTTTGATATTTTTATGAATGATTTTCTGATTATTATTTATTTATTTATTTTAAAAAAAGAATGACACATTTACATTTTTGATCAATTGCTTTTTAGAAAAAATAATTATGATGTGCAAATCATAAAAACAAAACAAAAAATAAAGATCTCCTATTGGTAGTGAAATTATTCTTCCATTCTCCTTTTTTGGAAAATGGAGAGATGAATTGATAAGTTTGTTCAATTCGATCTGAAGCACCCAGTTTCCTTTTGTAGAAAAAATTAATCGTCAAAACCAATAAGAAAAGTATAACTTACATAAATCCCATAGTGTAAGGAGTAAATTACATTCTATCCCTAGTATTTTTCTAATTACAATAATCCCTTAAAATTTGTACCTTCCGCATACATAAGTCACCATCCGGATCAATAATTCTAAGACAAGAAGAATCCTTCTGTTGCGCTAAAAAAGGGTACAAAATCTTTTCTGTTGCACTTAAAAAAGAAAAGAAACGTAAAATTAAATATCAAATCCATAAATCACGCAATTACGTTGTTGTCACTGCTAATCAATCTCTCCCAAAGCATAACAACTTCAAAAAATTTAAATTTCAAAATTTTCTCCCAAATTGTCAAAAATCTCTTAAATTTCGATTCAAAATCATTGAAAAATTGAGTTGATACATCATGAATATCTTTATTTTGTTGAGACATTCAAGAATCTAAGAAAGTGGAGTGAGTTATGAATGATATAGAAGTGATGGAATAGTTGTTGTTCAAAATATTTCTTTTGTGAATGTTGAATCAGTCACTACAACGGAAACAACGTAGATTTGGGTACTGCCTGTGGTAAATACTTCAAAGTTTGTTGCCTCAGTATTATTGACCCAGGTGATTATGATATTATTAAAAGTTTGTCTGCTGACCAGTGAGAGGCATTTGATTTGATGCTGTTTTGGATCTTATTTGGAAGTTGCCCCATTGTTATTAAGAAAAGTAGCTACTATATATTGATGAGTTTGGCAATTTTATTTATCACTTGTTGGAAGAAAGGTTTGATGATGCTGAATCTGATTTTAACAATTTTCTTGAGTTGTCTTCCAATCTACTATGTATGCTTTGATCTGTTAAAAAAAAGATCCTTTCAGTTTTGATTCAAAATTATCGAAATTTTTTTTGAGATTCAAAATTTTTCTCCAAGTTCATCGAAGATCCTTTTAATTTTGATTCAAAATTATCGAAACTTTTGAGAAGATACATCATGAATATCTTCGTTAGTCTGTACTTAGAGGTGAAAAAACATGAGCCGGAATTTGCAATGTATCTACTATGCATTGATAACACACAAAAAGGCTAGAGAGATATTGTATAGTCAATTTTTGATTCGTGATCTCGAGATAGATATATTACTCATGATACATTGCTATTTTTAAAATATTTAGTAAATTGTTAAGTACTGTAATCCTACTTGATACATTAAAGTAGTAAAGGTTGCCCATAAGGTGTTTGGTTTTAGATCGATACATTACTAAATAATGGGTATTTAGCAGTAGTTTGTATAAATGTATCATGACCATTAATGTGTATCAAATACATGTGATACACATCAATCATTAATATGTATCGATTATAGTACATTATGGTTTATGTACCAAGATTATTATTGGGTAATCTTGATACACAACAAACAACTAATTTTTTACTATTTATATCCTTTTAAAATTTAAAAATATTGAAAATACATTATAGAACTTGATATATTGTAAATGATACATTAGACATTACTTATGTATCAAGTACATAACTATTGAACATGAAACCCACTAGTTGAATATTCGTCAATATTAGGGTTATGTATCAATGTAATAAATATATACATGATACATTGCATAAAACATAATCTATTGCAGCATTGATGTATCAGAAATTTCATACCACAAACAAAGGCTAATTTAAGAAACAAAATAAACAAAATACATTGAGAATTTGTAACTTCGGTAAAGATGGGCGTGAAGATGCATCCTTATTTGATTTTGACTTCTCCAACTCGAGATTCTTCATGAATATTGAATCGTTTCTTTGTTTAGATCTATTTTCAACAAAGTTTTCATTGTCAGAATCAAAGACACGACGTACAATATCTTGAGAAGTTGAAACTAATTGGGTAATCCTAATACTAAAAGAAGAAGCATCATCCATAAGTATCAGTAAATTGACGATGAAAAAACAAACAAGAAAGAACGGAGAGAAACAAGGAAAACGAAAACTACCTATTTAAGAAGTTGAAATTGATTTTGACTGAAGAGAGAATGATTTTGAATTTCAAATTGTAAGGAAGGAATTAACTGATAAGATTGTGGGAGTGAAAATAAGGAGAGATTGATGGAGTGAATTAAGGAAAAGAAACATGAGTTCTGGGAGTGTGAAGTTATGTATCTGCATGTTGGGGTTTTGGGAGTAAAATAAGAGATTTTTGTAATATTTTAGAATGGTATGAAATAATAGAAATTATGATAAATAAAAGTGTGTAGATAGGTAATTTTTCCATAAGAAAATGTGCGAAAGAAGTATCCCAGCCAGTGTTTGGTGGACATTATGGAAAGAAAGAAACGAAAGAAGCCATGATGGGAAAGCTAGCAGTCTTCAGAAGATCAAGATGAAGAGTATAGGTTTTTTGTGTATTTGGTGTAAACAAGATACAGTGGGGGAGATAGATAGCTTAGTTGATTTCATAGGACAATTGTAAAGTTTCTATCTAGACTTTGGTCTGAAGTATACCCTCTAGGGTTGTAAATCTCACCCCGTCAGCTTTTACCTGATGGGCCTTTTGGTTTGAATATACCGTTACCATTATCAAAAAAAAAAATGTGCGAAAATGAAAATGACTTGGGTGAGATTAGGGTTGGAAATTAGGTTGAGTTTTTGGATTTTTATTACTTTATTTAAATATTATTGAATTATAAGAGAATTTTGGTTGAAAAATATATAATATACTTTTAAAAAAATCACAAATAATATATATATATATATATATATATATTTATAAAAGAATTCATTTTAGGGTATATAAAACTTGAATCTTAACGAGGAATGATAAAATTGCAGGTTATACCTCAAAAAATTGCTAAAAGTTTGAGGAATAAGCTAGAAGCTTATGTTAGTCTAACAGGTCCAAGTGGTTCAACTTGGAAGGTAGAATTGACCGGAATTGGCGATACGTTATTCCTCAAAAATGGGTGGAAAGAATTTGTGGACGCCCATTCCCTTGAGGAAAACGACTTACTCGTCTTTAAGTACATTGGAGCTTCAAGGTTTGATGTTTTAGTGTTCGATAATGAAAGCTCGTGTGAGAAAGAAGGTTCATTTTACATCAAAAAATGTGAGCACGCTGATGTTGCTAGTGGAAGTAGGACAAAGAGGCCTATAGCAGTAAGCAACAATACAACTAATGGTGTGTCTGAGGCTGCTGCGATGAAGAAATCTAAGCATGCACCGACTCCAACATTGCACACTGGTAAATCTTTTTCACGTGAGGAGCGTGAGGCCCCTGCAACAAACAAATCTAAGGCATCAACTCCAACATCGCACAGTAGTAAATCTTTTTCACGTGAGTGTGAGGCCCCTGCAACAAACAACTCTAAGGCATCGACTCCAGTATCTGTGCACACTAGCAGTTCATCTAATTCAGATGATGATTATGTGGTCACTAAAAGAAGGAACAGTAAGCTTGCATCAGCTACAACATCTAGAGCACAGGTCATTGTCGAGCTAATGTCAATCTGCGGTCTAGGGAAATCAAAAGTAAGCCTTCCTTCTTTACTTGAATCTCAATGTCATACTATGAGTGAACATAATAATCCCTTGTTTAATGACTTTGATGAAGGTACGCGTACTAGAACTGGTGGGGATACATCAGACCAGCAAAGGGCATTAGAATTGGCAAAGGTTGCTGCAACACCAAACAGTTGTGTAGTGATTATGCAGCGCTCGCATATTTCTGGAGCATATTTCATGGTAAAGAAATGTTATGCTCTAGATTTATGTTTTCGTAGATAATAAAAGAACACCAAAAATCTAACTTGTGTTATTTTTCTGTTGGATAAATTGACTTGCTGCAGACAGTTCCTTCAGGGTGGGCAAGGCTCCATCTCCCATGCAGGAGCCAACCTGTGTTTCTTCGGTATAATGAGACCACGTGCGAAGCAAAATACACTCTCACAGATCATGGTGGTGCACTAACTGGTGATGGTTGGAAAGAGAAAATTACAATGATATGGATCAAAACAGTCACTTTCAGTTGCATCAAGAAATGTTTAGGACAAACAAGCTGCACAAAAAAGAAGGAATGATTAATGAAAGAAGTAAAATTCATTTCAGGGTATAAAAACAAATGAACTATAGAGAAGAATTAGCTGGACAACATTTTCCAAATTGTTTTCAGAGATAAAATTCTAGAATTGTTGTTTGGAGAGCTATCTTCATTAAATAAAACATAAGGTAATGAAAGAATGACATATTCAACAAGATGTATTCACCTTTAATAAAGCTGTTCCAAAATAAATAAGAGTAGTTTTTATCGTTGTTCTGTGTGTGTCATGTTCAGACCTACTTACAACAATAAATCCAATGAAATTCCACAAAGTGGGGTCTGGAGAGGGTAAAGTACACGCCGGCGTTACCACTACCTCTCCGAGATAGAGAAGTTGTTTTTGAAAGACTATCGGCGCAAGCAAATCAAGCAGTAATCAAAAAGAAAAATATCACTACTAATAGCAAAGCAGTGGGGATAATTTCTTTTCAATTAAAAAGAAAATATTTTATTCTTTAAAAGGATTGTGTTTTTCATTTTTTTTTTCGTTGCAATTCTCTTTCTATTACATACATAAAAGGATTTGAAAAAGAATAACTCTTTTATTTGTTTTTTCCCTCCAACCTTTTTTCCTTTAGCAGAATGAGAAGTGACTGTAACAACTGCAGAAAATAGAAAATGCACATGTATTGGATGCAATTTCAAATAATTCATTTTTTCTGGAGCTTTTGATCAAGAACTTGTAAGTGACTAAGCTTCTATAAATTTTTGATGAGGCTTGTTCTGTGGATGAAATTTTACAAAATCTTAAGTTTCCCTTGAGTTTTTTTTTTATGAATGATTTTCCGATTATTATTTTTTTTAAAAAAAACAAGAATGACACTTTAACATTTTTGATCAATTGTTTTTTTTTGAAAAAATAATCATGGTCTACAGATCATAAAAATAAAATAAAAAATAGAGATCTCCTATTGGTAATGAAATTATTCTTCTGTTCTCCTTTTAAAGAAAATAGAGAGATAAATTGATAAGTTTATTCAATTCGATCTGAAACACCCATTTTCCTTTCGTAGAAAAAATCAATCGCCAAAACCAATAGAATAAAAGCGGCGAAAATGAAAATGACTTAGCTGAGATTAGGGATGGAAATTAGGTTGAATTTTTTTTGAATTTTTAATACGTTATTTAAATATTATTGAATTCTAAATGATTTTTGTTGGAAAATATATAATATATTTAAAAGAATGTGTGTATATATATATATATATATAAATTTCTAGTGTCTATGAACGAGCATTGCACGTTAATACAATGCCAATTATTAACAAGTGTTTTGAATCAAAAGATGCTTGTAAAATGCTAAAATTATAGTAATTAGTAATCTATTGTAAATAAGCATATAAACATTAACGGACACACAAATTACAAGAAATTAAAATAAAAATTTACAAGTAAACTTACCACATAGAGTACTTTAATTTTACAATTTAAATATTATAATAGGAGCCAAAATTAAAATAAAAATTAACGGACAAACAAATTATTATTTAAGGATATCTGGAAAGAAAGAAAAGGAACAAAAAATAAGAGGAATGAATAGTGACGTCTTGAAGAAATTCAATGATTTCGAGGAAACACCTCATAATGGAACAAAGAAATTAAAAACTCAAACAATTATGTTCGTTTATAATTTTATTTACCAGAATAGCCAATAATGAAAAATTTTAAAATCCAATTATAAATTATAATTGCAATTTGATATTATACTAATTACACTTATGTAAGGGTAAAAAATAAAACATATTAAGGATAGTTATAGATTCTAATTGTTCGTCCACATAACTGATAATTATTTTGATCTTAACTAGTTTTCTTGTTGTATATAAAATGTGCATCTTAGCGAGGATTGATGAAATTGCAGGTCATACCGCAGAAAATTGCTAAAAGTTTGAGAAATAAGCTAGAAGCTTATGTTAGCCTTACAGGTCCAAGTGGTTCAACTTGGAAGATAGAATTGACCGCAATTGGCGATACGTTGTTCCTCAAAAATGGGTAAAAAGAATTTGTGGACGCTCATTCCCTTGAGGAAAACGACTTACTCGTCTTTAAGTACATTGGAGCCTCAAGGTTTGATGTTTCAGTGTTCAATAGTCAAAGCTCATGCGAGAACGAAAATTCATTTTACATCAAAAAATGTGAGCACACTGATGTTGCTAGTGGAAGCAAGACAAAGAGGCCTATAGCAGTAAGCAACAATACAACAAATGGCGTGTGTGGTGATATGAAAGGCTTGGGATTCAGGACCTATTTTTGCCTCATTGTGCAGAATAGTCCTAATCTATGTCTTCACCTCTTTGCTTGACTATATGAATCCCAAGCATTTCATATCACTATAGACGCCATTAGTTGTATCGTTGCTTACTGCTATAGGTCTCTTTCTCCTGCTTCCACTTGCAAAATCAACGTGCTCACATTTTTTTGTGTAAAATGAACCTTCTATCTCGCACAAGCTTTGAATATCGAATATAGAAACATCAAGCTTTGAGGCTCCAATGTACTTAAACACTAATAAGTCGTTTTCCTCAAGGGAATAGGCGTCCACAAATTCTTTCCACCCATTTTTGAGGAATAATGTATCATCAATTGTGGTCATTTCTACCTTCTAAGTTGAACCACTTAGACCTGTAAGACTTACATAAGCTTCTAGCTTATTCCTCAAACTTTTAGCAATTTTCTGGGGTATGACATGCAATTTCATCATTTCTAGTTAAGATTCATGTTTTATGTAAAACAAGAAGACTAGCTAAGATTACAAAAATTCAAATAACAATCGGTTATGTGGACGAGCAATTAGAATTTATAACTATCCTTAATATGTTTATTTTTTATCCTTAAATAAATGTAAGAAATTTAATATCAAATTACAATTTAAAATTTATAATTGGATTTCTAAAATTTTCATTATTGGTCATTCTGATAAATTAAGTAGTCAAAATAAAACTAAAAGCAAATATAATTTTTTGAGTTTATAAATTATTTATTCTATTATATGGTGCTTCATCGAAATTATTGAATTATTTCAAGACGTCACCACTATTCATTCCTCATACTCTTTGTTCCTTCTCTTTCTTTCCCGATATTCTTAAATAATAATTTGTTTACCGGTTAAATTTTAATTTTAATTTCTTGCTCCCATTATATATTTAAGTTGTAAAATTAAAGTACACTATGTGGTAAATTTATTTACAAATTATTTTTGGTGCAACCTGTATTTAGAATTGAAATATTATGATAAATAATAAATTAAGGACCAAAAGTTTTCATAATTGAATTGTTTGTTTGTACACAAATTTAAAATAGATTATTGTTTATAATAATTTTAACACCTTACAAGTATTTTTTTAATTCAAAATACTTGTTAATAATTGGCACAATATTTACATGCAACGCATGTTCGTACACTAGTGTGTGCGTGTATATATATTATTTGTGAATTTTTAAAAATATCTTATATTTTTTTCAATAAAAATTTATTTATTATTTAATAATGTTTAAGTAAAGAAATAAAAACCCGAAAACTTAACCTAATTTCCAATCCTGATCTTAGCTGAGTCATTTCCATTTTTACCGCTTATTTATTGGTTTTGACTAGGGCTGTTCATGATTATGGTTAATAAATCAAACCAAAATGCAATCCGAACCAAACCGATTAAAAAAACCGATATTTGGTTTGGTTTGGTTTTAAATTTTGAAAATCGATACTATTTGGTTTGGTTTTGGTTTTACCAAAAAGCAACTGCAAAAATAACCAAACCGATCCGAGGAATTAGATATATAAATTTTATAATTATTTATATAGTATTCATAAATAAAATATAAAGATTTTGTTAAATTTTAATTAACTTAAATCCTTAACTTTATCATTTTCTCAAGCCCAACACTTAATTTTTAGCCCAACTATTACAACCCTAAGTCCAAGTCCATCAAAATCCATTACTTTAGTCTTTACCTACCCTACATCACATACGATAGTCACACTTTCTCTTAATTGAATCACATCATTCGTGTAATAATAACTCTAGTATTGATTAATTGCTTAATTGAACCCATGGTAGCTTTCATGTGGATTGTTCATGTACTAGGTGTCTGTGTCTATCGAAATATGTCTGTCCGAAAATTTTTTATTACTTTCAAACTGAAAAAACAAGAAAACCGAACCAAACCGACGGTTTTTTATTTGTTTGGTTTGGTTTGGTTTTCAAAATTTTAAAACCGACTAGATTGGTTTGGTTTTGGTTTTAACCAATAACCGATCCAAACCGAACCACGAACACCCCTAGTTTTGACAAATGAATTTTTCTACGAAAGGAAAATAGGTGCGTCAGATCGAATTCAATAAATTTATTAATTCATCGCTTCATTTTCTGTAAAAGGAGATTGGAAGCATAGTTTCATTACCAATAGGAGATCTCTATTTTTTTAATGAACTGCACACCACAATTATTTTTTGAAAAAACAATTAGTCAAAAAGGTAAAGTGCCATGCTTTTCAAAAAAAAATAAAAATTGAAAATCCTTTTTAAATAATAAAATCAAAGAGAATTTAAGATTTTGCAAAATTTCTTCTGCACAGCAAGCCTCATCAAAAATTTAAAGAAGCTTTGTCACTTACAAGTTTTTTATCAAATACTCCAGAAAGAGTATGAAAATATTGAAAGATTACAAATTGTGTCCAGTACGTTTGCTCTTTCCATTCTCTACAGTTCTTATGGTCACTCCTCATTCTGCCATCGACTTCCATTTTGTCCGTGATCAGGTTGAGCGCAAACAGCTTGAAGTTACCCATTTACATGTTGCTGATCAAGTTGCAGATCTTCTCACAAAGCCTCTTCTACGTGCTTTTTTCAGTAACCATTTCTCCAAGTTAGGCGTAGTAGACCTCGACGCCAACTTGCAAGGGCGTAATAACGGCTAGCAGATCTCTAGGACTCTTGTCATTTGTAGGACTTTTTTTACTCAATTTATTCTAATTAATTTTGTACTTATCAGCTTTCTTATCTTTAGGATTGTAGTTACGTAGGTTTTCCTATTACCTAGATTTTCTCTAAGTTGTTATTTTATCGCTGGCTATACAAGGGCCAATACAGTATCAATATAAAGAGGGTTTTCATCAGCTACCAGTTCTTTTCTTCTCTTTAAAGGGAACTCAAAAGTAAGCCTTCATCACTTGAATCTCAATTACATACTATGAGTGAACATAATATTCCCTTGTTTAATTATTCGAGTTGAGTGGTGCAACTATTTATGGTTTAATGACTTGATGAAGGTACAAGTACTAGAACTGGTGGGGATACATCTAAGAAGCAAAGGGCATTAGAATTGGCAAAGACTGCTGCAACACCAAACAGTTGTGTAGTGGTTATGCAGTGGCAAAGCCTTCATGTCTAAATTTATGTTTTCATAGAGAATAAAAGAACACCAGAAATCTAACTTGTGTTATTTTTCTGTTGGATCAATTGACTTGCTGCAGACAGTTCCTTCAGAGCGCGCAAGGCTCCATCTCCCCCGCAGGAGCCAATATGTGATTCTTCGGTATAATTAGATCACGTGGTTGGCAACATACACTCTCACAGATCATGGTGGTGCACTAACTGGTGGTTGGAAAAACTTTTTTTATCGATAATCTCCTTAAAGCATTTGATGTATGCGTGTTCAAACTTTTTTAGTTCAGCTAGTTGTCTTATCTTAATGTGTCCTTGCTAATGCTATATATTGACAGAAAAGGTGTTTGCAACCATTTGGCTAATCCAGGACCTGTTTTTTCCTAGTGTGCAGACTAGTACTTGACTCATTGTCTTCACCTCTTTGTTACACTATGAATACCAAGCCTTTCATGTCACCAATTTCTCAAATGTGTCCCCCCTATCTTGCTGTCATATTTTTTGAAAAAATAGGAGTTAGAAGTGGCGAAAGAGCATTAGTTTTGCCATCTCCCACCAACAACAGGTACCAGGTAACTCTGTCCATCAAGGCTACGACAGATGGGAAGAATCACCTAGTGTGTTTTGTCTCCGCTAAGTTAGAAACTTGAGATCTCAGAGTTCTCAAACCACTTCATTGACCACTAGGCCACACCCTTGGATGCTATGTCATTTGAATTTTTAAAAGCCACACTTTGTTGTTTGTTGGCCTAAATACTCGGTAAGCTTTCCATTATTCAAAATCAACATTCAAAAGGAGGAAACCTTCAATCACGCCATCAATGTCAACTTTCTTTTATTTTTGGGTAATCAAGTTTAAAAAATTGTAGTTAAATAGAATAGAACCATAAACCTCTTCTAAGTTGAGACTCAATAAATATGAATTATATAAAGAATTCATGGACAAAGGAGACATAAAAACAATGCTAACAATCACAATGATAGGGAAAAAGGAAACATCCCATTGAGAGAAAATTACCTGATATGGATAAAAACTGTCACTTTCAGTTACATCAAGTAATGTTAAGGACAAACAAACTGCACAAAAAAGAAGGAATGATTAATGAAAGAAGTAAAATTCATTTCAGGGTATAAAAACAAATGAACTATAGAGAAGAATTAGCTGGACAACATTTTCCAAATTGGTTTTCAGAGATAAAATTCTAGAATTGTTGTTTGGAGAGCTATCTTCATTAAATAAAACATAAGGTAATGAAAGAATGACATATTCAACAAGATGTATTCACCTTTAATAAAGCTGTTCCAAACTAAATAAGAGCAGCTTTTATCGTTGTTCTGTGTGTGTCATGTTCAGACCTACATACAACAACAAATCCAATGAAATTCCACAAAGTGGGGTCTGGAGAGGGTAGAGTACATGCCGGCCTTAACACTACCTCTCCGAGATAGAGAAGTTGTTTTCGAAAGACTATCGGCTCAAGTAAATCAGGCAGTAATTAAAAAGAAAAATATGATAGCCAATAGCAAAGCAGTGTGGATCATATATACAAGGATCTATAACAACAACAAGGTGCGGAGCATTGTGATATTGGCATAACTCCTCCCTTCCATGTATAGGACAGTGATTTAAATGACTATAAAAGTGATGCATATTTTAACAACATGGAGTATAAAATAGCCCTAAAAAAAATATCATACAAAAATGAATACATTAGAAACGGCTCATTCCAAAAGAAATTCCTATTTAAGCACTCAAATTTGAGAAATCAAAGAAATTAAGTGCCCCTTTTAATGGAGTAGCATATTTCTCGAAATCTAAACATTCCCAACACAACACAGGTAAATAGAAGACCCATAGGCACAATAATAAGGAGATTTAACAGATGTTGAAGAATAACAAGCGAAAACGTACGAAGGGGTACCGCAGATGAAGAAGTAGAACACCGTCATCTTCTTCCGAGATCGCAAAATCTTCTTCTTCCGGCAGGGAAAAAAATCATATGCTTATGGCGAGAAGGGCATTTTTACATGTTATTGGTCCACTTACTACTTTCATATCGGCTCTGATTGTTTGGGCCGTGGGTCCAATTAGGGTAAATATATTGGATGGATTCAATTTAAGTAAATATTTTGCCTAATGGTCCAATTTGTGTAGTTTTTCCTTTAAAAAAAGTCTAAACTACATAATTATTTATTATCTATATTTTCAAAATATTACGTATCTTACCACTCATTAAGAGTTTCTACCATATATTGAGGAAGAGACACTTAGATATATATATTTTAGCTACCAAAGACACTAAAATTGGGAAAGACACAAGGGAGATGGAGAGGGAGATAGTCATGTATGATGTATCCCAGGTACATAAAAGAGTGATGAGCGAGGGAGGCGAGCGAGATTTGTTATGTACCTCACATACATGTAAATATACTTGAATATAATATATCTAGAACAAGTTACATCTAATTTTGACCCCGTGTATCTCGAGATACATGTATGTGAACGTATCTGGACATATCAAAATATGGTAATATTCGTATATTGCAAATTAATATCAAAATATGATAATATTCGTAATATTGCAAATTAAAGTGTATCTAAGTAGTTAGCTCTTAAACTAACGGAATTTATGTAAATTCCCCCAAAAAGAATACAATTATATAATTTTTGATTGACGGCTATAAAGTTTAAAGTATAAAAGTTCCTAAATCATTTTAGTTCCTATTTCTTGTAAGATTCGTAATATTGTTGTTCAATTTCATCATCTGGTGCCTAACTACTCTTAGTTTCAGGCTTGGCGTTTTGATGAAAGATAACGAATCTTGAATACATTGGATCAGAAAAGGAACACACCTCAATGTTTATGGAGAAGCAGCTTAAAGTAGATTATCAAACATTTGACTAGGTTGGACATATGCCTAGTAGCTTAGATGTTTTGTATAAATACTGTGTGAAAAGCTTCACATTTTCTTCATGTTATAGATTTTGCAAATAAGTCATGTGTCTTAGTTCAATTGTCCTGAAACATCTGTTGTTGGGTCTGTATATGTATAAACAGTAATCAGAACATCTTCTAGAATGAGAAATCAAAGTTTCTGATAAAACTTTCCACATAATATGACAGATACATGATACAAATTAATTGTATTTCTAATAAAACTTGATACAACGGATATAACATGTATTCATCCTCTTTGTCAAATGTATTATGTATCAATCGTATTCAATCAAATATAGGTGAGAGATTTGTATTTTATATCAACTGTATTCAGACAACTAAATTTGTATTTTGTATCAACTGTATTTGTATTTTGTATCAATTGTATTTGTAATACAACAGATACAACATGTATTCATCCTCTCTCCTTCCTCTCTCGATCTCGCTCGCCTCTCTCATCCTTCTCTCGATGTCGCTCATCTCTCTCCTCCTAATATGTACCTAATACAATAGTTTTTGATACAAATCAGTTGTATCAATTGTATCGTGATACAACCTGATACAACGAATATAACAAGTATTCAACCTCTCTCCTCCCTTTCCTCCCCCAAACATGTAGCTATAATTTGTAATTAAGCAAACTATAGATATAGATCTCTAACTAAGCCCAAACTATAGTCATTTTGAAAGTCTCTTTTTTAATATAGTAGACAAATACAAGTACACATATGGAATATGTTTTTTCCATGATTAAAAATAACTTAATTTCTCTTTTATGGAGAAAAAATAATTTTATAAAATGATGTTTTCTACGACTCGATATACATGCGTGACACACATGCAAAGAAAATAGTGTACTTACAAATGACATAAAAGCACTATAGGTTAAAATAATTAATAATTTAAAATATTTTTAAAATCATACATAAAAAAAATGCATGACAAATGGCCATGATGACGTGCAGGACAGAATGATTAATGAAAATTCACTAAAAAATATGGTGACATGGATGGGATCTCTATTATTAATTATACTTTTTGAATTCAAATTTTGAAATGATTTTTTTTATAATTAGTATTTTCTCATTTATAGATGCTTACGTCACACAAATATAAATTAATACATCACTAAATATAAAATATTAAATGGTCAACAAAAATCTCAAAAGAGTATAAAATCTATTGTCATCTTCAACCCTAATACCTTTTTGCCACTTTCAACTGCAGTGCCGCAGATACGCTTAAGACTTTCAAGTGTCTTTGTTTCGTTCAGGTTTATAATAATCAAATCTACAATTAGGTGAGTTTCTAATAAATAATTAAAACTGTTCTGATCTTCAAAGGATCGAGTTTTTCAACTTTTTTCTTCATTTTGATTCTCTTTCTATACATAAAAGGTTTTGAAAAAAAAAACTCTTTTGTTTCTTTTTTTATTTCCTCAAATCTTTTTTTCTTTGGCAGAATGAGGAGTAACTGTAAAAATTGCAGAAACTGGAAAGAGAAAATGTAATGGACACAATTTCAAATGATGCAGTTTTTTCAGATTCTTTCTGGAGTTTTTGATCAACAACTCGTAAGTGACAAAGCTCATTTAAATTTTTCACACGGTTTGCTGTGTGGATGAAGTTTTCCAAAATCTTAAGTTATCTTAGATTTATTAAAAATGATTTTCATATTATTATTTTTTTGGAAAAAAGAATGACACTTGCCTTTTTGATCAATTGTCTTTTTAAAAAAAAAAATTGTGGTGTGCAAATCATAAAAAAAAAAAAAAAAAAAAAAAAAAAAGATATCTCCTATTGTTACTGAAATTATGCTTCCATTCTACTTTAATGGAAAATGAATTGATAAATTTATTGAATTCAATCTGAAGCACCCATTTTCCTTTCGTAGAAAAATCAATTGTAAAAACTAATTTAAAAGGGCGGTGAAAATGAAAATGACTCATCTAAGATTAGGTTGAGTTTTTTTATTTTTATTTCTTTACTTTTATATATATATATATATATATATATATAGAACAAGTGTTTTAAATCAAAAGATGCTTGTAAAGTGTTAAAATTATATAAATAGATCTATTGTAAATTTGCGTATAAACAAACAATTCAATTATAAAAGGTTTTGGCCTTTGAAATTATTGTTCTTCATAGTATTTCAATCCTAAATGGAGGTTGTACCAAAAGTAATTTGCAAATAAATTTACCACAATGTAATTTAATTTTACAACTTAAATATTATAATAGGAGCAAGAAATTAAAAAAATTAACGGAAAAACAAAAAAAAAGTATTTAAGAATATCGAAAAAGAAAGAGAAGGAACAAAGAATAAGAGGAATGAATAGTGGTAACGTTTTGAAGCAATTCAATAATTTAGAGGAAACACCATACAATAGAACAAAGAATTTAAAAACTCTTTTTCTTTTTGAATGTATACCACTAGACAGAGTGTCTATCGATTTTTTATTAACATAAAATTCTCAATAAGGATAAGTACAATCAAGGGGGGCTAGGCCTTACCTTACCAATCCTAATAAGGTTATGAACCTTTACTAATTAACAAGCATTAATAAAATAAGAACTAGAGAGAACTAGGTATTTTATGACCATCATCGAGTTTGTAATACACTTTATGATAATATTACAAAGGAGGATAATTAAATAATGTAAAAATATAAAAGCCAAGAAGAAAGTTGTGTTATCAACCTCAACCTTCCTTTTACAAATGTATGAATTAAAAAAAATAGATTGCCCGTCAAAGTAACCTGAAGTATTTTCCTCTTGTCTTCTTCTTCAAATTTGTCCAACAACACTTGATAGTTCATCACTTCTTCTTGGGTTTATTGGATCTTGTTAAATCTATTGACACTGTTGCTCCCAATTGCACACGCAAGTATACGTGGTCGCTGAAGTAATATAGTGGCTCTAAAAGAGCCGGATTATCGAATCCACAGGGACTTGTCAATTAACTACTTACTAAATTATACTAGTCTAATTATTTATTTAAGAGTGTCAAAAGTGCGAATTATAAATAAAAGAATGCACAAAATAAATAAAGAACTTACTTGTGATTAGAAAATCCCAAGGCTGCAGCATGCATATGGTTTCATGTACCACATCTCATGCAATGAATCAATTATAGTTATTAAATTACAGATTTTCAGGTATGTTTTTATGAACATGGTCTCTCGACCTCTAATCGCCTACTCCAAATAGTTGTCTAACTACATCATTGAGTGGGGATAGGCAGTCCTAATTGGCGAGCATTTATATTCATCCTATTTTGTAATCAAGCTTGGTGTTCGTTCGGGCGTCACTCCTAAACATGAATCTAGACAAATGATATGCAAGTTAGATCGAGCTCTTTGTATTCTTTGATCTATCTACCTCTTCGTCTCTTGAGTCCAAGAATAGACAAGATTTTTATCTCTATGGTGGCCAATCACGAAATACTAAAACAAGAATACAAAAGTAATTTAAGCGATAACCAATAATTAATTAAAAAACAATCGATGTTCAACAATAACCCGTAGCTACAGCCCCCGAACAAGGGTCTTTAGCTATTAATGTCTAAGAAAAGAACCCTAAAAAGTATTGACGACTTTTTCCTCCCAAAGTAAATCCTCCTTTAATAATTATTCTCACGGGCTATTTATAGATATAAAAACCCTAAATAAAATAATTGAGTCAAAAATAAATTAAGAACTCAAAATCCAAAAGAATTGGAATTCTTTGTAATTTGCGCCGTCCAACCGCCTCACAAAATATGAGGGTCCTTCATGTGTTGCCACGTGGCAGCTCTATCAATTTCAATTGAAGTTCTCTTCGGCTGCACATTGTACATTTATATATTATTATATTCAATTTAACTCATTAAGCTGTCTGCTTAATTTCCTTCTATAATATTCCATCTTTAATTTGTTTTAGCTCCAAACTTCTTTATCTATACACCAATTTACTCCTACAAATAAAATATACTATTTAGCACAATTCACAAAATTCATGCTAAAAAAGGACAAATACAAATAATAAACGTGAGGCAAATAATGATTATAATATATATCTTTGACCTCACATCAGAAACTGTCATATGATTTTGCTTTTCCAGTCGCATAGGTAGTTGTCTTGGAACAAACTCCCCAATCAATTTACCATCCCAACTCTGCTGCGTACCATGTGTCTGCTTTTTGCCTTTGCTACTTCCACTTCTTTAATGACTAGGTGAGATATCCCCATCCCTAGTCACTTTATCAAAAAATTTGTCCATTATGTTATCTTCCGCATCCTCATCAAAAAAATCATCGCCCAAATCAATAACTTAAGCATTAATGGGAGTATGGGACTAAATCCTGATGTTATGGCCTCTGATTCATTCTTCTTTGCAATCACACTTTTAGGCAAAAATTCTAAAGCTTGTGGACTTAATTTGTCATTCAAAATAGGAGGTGAAACATGCTTTTCTTCATCGACCAAATCAGCAGGAGCACTCATCTCCCCCTGTTTTTTCTTTGAAATAATCAAATATTTGTGAGATTAGCTTGAGAAAGTGATGACATTCCTTTCACCAAATCTTTGCCATTCCCTTTGGACAAAAGGAGTTGACCAGATTCACCTTGAAGTTCCCCAAAACACTCCTAAGATTGCGAAGGGACCTCATGAGCTGAGGTGTTCAAAGACTCTATAGATGGCTTGATCGCTAAATTGGATTTGAGTGTCATGGCAACCTCATATTCTTGAATAATCTTATTTACTTTAAGATTAGAAATTTGTAATGTTGGAGCCATATCATCATCATGTTTTCCGGTATCCTTCAAGAAAGCATCAAAGCTATTCGAGCATAATAGGTCATTTGAGGAATTACTTCATGAACCTGGAGAAACGTTAGATGATGCCTTCATACATATAACCATGTTCCAGTTCTCTTTGCTGCCAGTTTCTCTCCCTTTTGTTCAAATCCTTGTCTAGCATTATTGCTAATGAGCCATCAACATCCTCACTCGTATTCATAGCAGTTGAAACTACAATTTCCTTGGCTTGATGTATTGATTTTTCATCATGTTGGGGGACTTCATTTAAAGATTCATGATTTGAATTTCCAATGCCAGAAACGTTGACTTGTTGCATTAAATATGGATTCTTCGACCCCTGATGTTATGTTGTTTTTATAAATGTAACAACAACTCGATCACCTGAACTTGTGCACATATCACCTCAATTTCCAAGCTCCAAACTGTTCTCAATGGTCTGAGCAGAATTGTCCTTAAGTGAAATCGAAGCTTCAGGTATTACTTGATGGTCTGCAACCTCTTTTACTGCCTCATCGCCAATCCAAGTAGATTTGTGAGTTGAATCTACTAAAGTATTAGTCCCAAACTCGTTAGGACATGTACCATGCAGCTTTGAGACTCCAGTAACACTAACCAAAGAATTATGAATCCCAACCAATTGTTGCACCACATTTTAATCGTCAACTGGTTTTTTGATATCTTTTTTCACAACTCTCTTAGAGTTCAAAAAAATCATGTGGATCACCCTTTAATTGTTCCATATTGTTAGCCTCAGAATCAGATTGCATAAGTGCAGCATCTCGCCCAACTTCATTGGCTAAACGATTACCTTGCGACAATGTCTTCCCTAATAACAAACGACATTTATTTTCCTCATGTCCTTGATGTTTGCAATGAGTACAATACAACGGAAGATTATCATAGACAATTCTTTGATAATGCTCAATAATTTTACCCGATTCTTTCTCCAGAAATTATATTCTTACATGATTTGGTTTCTAGTAGGTCTAGAATTACATTAACCCTAGTCGTACTTGGCATAGTGCGATCTTGCGTTGCTTTATCAACTGCAATAGGCTTTTCTACAGCTGTCACAATTGATAATTAGGACCTTCTCGCTAAGATATATGTAGGTAAATCTGGCAATGAAATCCATACCCAGGCTTTAGATGTTTCGTCCTTAGGGTTGAACGATGGCGTCCGTAGAAAAATTCTAAACAAATACTCTTCGCCGTCAAACTTAAAATAGCCATAAAAACTTGAGAAAATATGTACCAAGTCCTCATATAAATCAAACCTGATTAGCAAGTGACGAAAATCAAGTTATCCAATATTACAGTTTCCTTTAACATCAAATTGCTTTGGTAAACGCTTTCGTAACTCTGATAAGACTGGTTCTCCATATGCAAATTCGATAATCACTACTTGATGCAAACCTTCTTCCCTAGCAAATTGCTCTCTTTCCTCCATGGTAAATCTCACAGTAGGTTCACCATGAATAAACTCAATGGGTTTTAGTTTGACTTTTGACAAATTTTGGGCCGTTTGTGGTGGTTTAATTAAGGGTTGCTGCATAGGATGTTTTTGAATTATTAGGGTTGACGTTTGTTTATAATTTTATTTTGACTATTTAATTTGCTAGAATAGCCAATAATGAAAATTTTAAAATCCAATTATAAATTATAATTGCAATTTGATATTATATTAGTTACATTTATGTAAGGGTAAAAAATAAAACATGTTAAGGTAGTTCTAGATTCTAATTGCTCGCCCACATAACCGATAATTATTTGGATTCTTTTTATCTTAGCTAGTCTTCTTGTTGTACATAAAATGTGCATCTTAACGAGGAATAATGAAATTGCAGGTCATACCGCAGAAAATTCTAAAAGTTTAAGGAATAAACTAGAAGCTTATGTTAGTCTTACAGGTCTAAGTGGTTCAACTTGGAAGGTAGAATTGACTGCAATTGACGATACGTTGCTTCTCAAAAATGGGTGGAAAGAATTTGTGGACGCCCATTCCCTTGAGGAAAACGACTTACTTGTCTTTAATTACATTGGAGCCTCAAGGTTTGATGTTTCAGTGTTCGATAGTCAAAGCTCGTGCGAGAAAGAGAGTTCATTTTACATCAAAAAATGTGAGCACGCTGATGTAGCTAGTGGAAGGAGGACAAAGAGGCGTATAGCAGTAAGCAACGATACAACAAATGGTGTGTTTGAGGCTGTTGCGATAAAGAAATCTAAGCATGCATCGACTCCAACATCACACACCGGTAAATCTTTTTCACGTGAGGAGCGTGAGGCCCCAGCAACAAACAAATCTAAGGCTTTGACTCTAACATCGCACAGTAGTAGATCTTTTTCACGTGAGTGTGAGGCCCCTGCAACAAACAAATCTAAGGCATCAACTCCAGTATCTGAGCACACTAGCAATTCATCTAATTCAGATGATGATTATGTGGTCACTAAAAGAAGGACCAGTAAGCTTGCATCAGCTACAACATCTAGAGCACGGGATCCTCGTCCAGCTAATGTCAATCTGCGGTCTAGGGAAATCAAAAGTAAGCCTTCCTTCTTTACTTGAATCTCAATGTCATACTATGAGTAAACATAATAATCTCTTTTTTAATGACTTTGATGAAGGTACGAGTACTAGAACTGGTAGGGATACAACTGACCAGCAAAGGGCATTAGAATTGGCAAAGGCTGCTGCAACACCAAACAGTTGTGTAGTGGTTATGCGGCGCTCGCATATTTCTGGAGTGTATTACATGGTAAAGAAATGTTATGCTTTAAATTTATGTTTTCGTAGATAATAAAAGAACATCAGAAATCTAACTTGTGTTATTTTTCTGTTGGATAAATTGACTTGCAGCAGACAGTTCCTTCAGGGTGGGCAAGGCTCCATCTCCTGCGCAGGAGCCAACCTGTGTTTCTTCGGTATAATGAGAGAAGGTGGCTGGCGGCATACACTCTCACAGATCATGGTGATGCACTAACTGGTGGTTGGAAAAACTTTTGTGAGGATAATGACCTTATAGCATATGATGTATCGTGTTCAACCTTGCCAGTGGAGAAACTGAACACATAATCTTGGATGTCAGCATATTTCGTCAATAGTTCGGCAGACTGTCTAGAGACATCACTATCCATGTCTTTACTGGATTTGTTGGATTGCTGTAGCCCATAGTGTTGATGTCTTTACTATCATACTGGATTTGTTGGATTGTTGTTGATGTCTTAACTGTGATACTGGATTTGTTGGATTACTTTTTTATCGATAATTTCCTTAAAGCATATGATGTATGAGTGTTCAACCTTGCCCGTGGAGATAATGAAGACACATCTTGAATTTTTGTGATCTTAGCTAGTTTTCTTGTTGTACATAAAATGTGAATGTTAACCAGGAATGATGAAAATGCTGGTCATATCCCAGAAAATTGTTAAAAGTTTAAGGAATAAGCTAGAAGCTTATGTAAGTCTTATAAGTCCAAGTGGTTCAACTTGGAAGGTAAAATTGACCACAATTGGCGATACGTTGGACGCCCATTGAGGTTTGATTTGCTGAAGAAAGTGGCAGTGCCAACTCTTTGTTCTGATTTTTGTTTTCATTTGTATTCAGTAATGTCATCAATGATGAATGGAGCAACGGTGGAAGATGCAGGGGCATATTTCATTCTTATGAAGTCAATTTCATCAAAGAAACTCAAGAATGTACACAATATGTGTATGTATATGCACCAAATAGAAGCAAGTCAAAAATCAAAGCACGAGATTAATTTTTTATATAACGTAAATATATTTATGAATGAAATATCACACATTTATCAGAGAGAATTTCATCTCCCTATAATAGTGACATTGATAAAAGCAAGTGGAAGTGCTCTTTATTTCTCAATCACAAAAGTCCTTAAATAGATTTTAATTAAAAACTAGTAATAACAGAATAGTCTATTAATCCTAATTATTCTGATCTAAATTGACTCCACTAATTCTCCTGTGGCCTAAAGACTAGGAAATAAATAACTTATTTGACTCCTAAACAAGAGCAACAAGCAAACCACTGCCCCACAAATTAGCTAGTAGCCAACCGATATTGTACAAGTAAAATTCAGTAAATTTCTAACCTCTCAAACACTACTAGAATTGTTGTTTGGAGAGATATCTTCATTAAATTAAAATATAAGGTAATGAAAGAATGACATATTCAACAATATGTATTCACCTTTAATAGAGCTGTTCCAAAATAAATAAGAGCAGATTTTCTCGATGTTCTGTGTGTGTCATGTTCAGACCTACATACAATAACAAGAATAAATAAGTGAAATTCCATAAAGTGGGGTCTGGAGAGGGTAGAGTACACACTGGCTCTGACTCTACCACTACCTTTGATAATACACATTACTATCAAAGACGCTACTTACTTTCTGGCTTTTTAGCTCACATTGGATAATAAAATATGTGCACACAGAGGCACAATTTTTATTTATGAACCATATAACGGAATTGAGAAGTAGACCAAAAATCCAAACATGGTAATAACATCCTGATACATTCTCAATGCATCTAGTATTGTTAATGGACCTCAATAAATAATTAAAAGGGAGACAAAAAATAATTTCCCACCACAATGCCATAATCCTTGAGCTTAGCTTTATATAAGAGAAGATGTTTTTTTGGGAAAATAGAAAAGATATAAGAATTAAACATAAGTAACTTTACAAATAAGAGTGTATTGGCAGAAAGATGTGTTCAGCATTCAATTTGGGTTTTAAAAAGTGAATGAAAAATAAAAAATGTAGAATTGTGACTTTTATGAAAAAATAAGATTATCGAATTACGTTACATACATTATCGAATGTTTCAAAGAATTGGTCAAGAGATAAGATGTGCTTTTTTTGGTATATTTGTGAAAGAGAGAGTTAATAATACGTTATTGATGTGCTTTTGAATGCTCTACCTCAACTGCAGAAAGTAGGAAGCTCGCCAAGTAAACTAAACCTCAACGTCAAAACAAATTGGGTTCAAAGAGCATTATTGTAGGGGAAAAGTTACAATGAATCTTATTAGTGACAAAGCTACAACTCAGTGGCGGAGCCAGAATTTTTAATAAGGGAGTTCAAAATATGAAAAAATAGACATACGAAGTAGCCAAAGGGGTTCGACATCTACTATACAACTGCGGCACCATCAAAGGATGTGGTACATTGCATGAAGTTGTTCATACCTTAATCAGGAAGAATGAGTATGGAAAAATCATTGGTAGGGAGAGTTTCTCCCTGAATGAGGACCAACACGACACTAGTCCGGATTAGTCAGCTACAATTTGGGTTCTGGACAGCAAATTTGGGAAAAATGACAAAAGGTCACCATCAATTAAACTGAAATTTGATAAATGGGCCGATTACAGGCCTTTGTAGCTTTTGTTGGGTTGTATTGGTTAGCTGTAGTGGGCCGGTGGGTATCCGCTATGTCAAGAGCACAGACAATAAAATCTTTGAATTAATTTCAACAACATTATTATATTTTGAAATTTTGTTTGAAAAAAATAATTAAAAAATATGTGGTTGCTCTTTTATTTTTTTTAATCACATTGTACTATATTTTTCAGTGAATAATGCAAAATTGCATTCTGACAAAACATTAACATCCAGCAATTCGCCGAAAAAGATAAAATAGAAAATCATTTCCTACATAAAGTGCCAAACATTTAATTTCTCAAATACAGTAATAATAATTTGAAAGAAAAAATAAAGAGTTTGATACAGTCAAACTTGATCTTGATTGTACTTTTTATGAATTAAATAATTGTTATGATTGCTCTTCTATTATTGTCAAATTATTTGTCTTGCATACTTAACCTTTTTAATGTATTCTCTAGGAAATAAAACACACATACACTACTTATTGTCTCACTTCTATCTACTCCCTTATTTGGTTAGACATTAAATGCAATATTTTTAAGTCATATGTGTGTGAACTTTAGATATGTGAAATATTAAACATCATCTTGTATTGTCTCTCATAAATTAGCTTTTAAGATTGAATTAAATTTAAGAATAATTTCTTTGTAGAAGAATCCATCTTGTATTGTTCATACAAAAATCAGATATTATAAAAAAAAATTACTGTAAGGAATACTAAAACCGATCAAATTTACCTAGAGTTTTTATCTATGTATCTTCTAAACCTACGTACGTTCCAAATATTAAAATGGGAACAGTTCAAGACTTATTAAATCCTTTTTCCCCTGGTCTACAGATAAAATCATAAAGTACTTGCAATTTTCATCAGTACCTACTTGAAATGTAAAAAAGAGGGAGGGCCCTATTAATATGCCCTATTCTTATGAATATTACAATTTACAAATAGGATTTTCTTGTACGACTGTTTAAGATACTCTTGACGAGTGACTAGTACATATGGATCCATGGACCAACAACTTAATTAATTATTTCATTTGTTTTAATTTATGTGACACGTTTAATTAGGTATATAAACAAGAATTAAAAAAAGAAAGACTTTTAAATTGTGTTATTGGCTTTAAATTGGATGCTAACAAGCAAATGTCATGTGCTCTATCAATCAAGTCTCAATCTTTCCAGCAAGCGAGCAAGTGAGACTGAAGAAACCAAGATACATTGAAAACATAGCAATTCATTGCATACAGACTAGACTCATAGTCAACAAGACAACGAAGTGTCAACAAACGCGGTTAGACAAAGAATAGAGATTTTCAACATCCAATCCAAGCAAAATAATCATCGGAGGAGATTTAGAGTTTTGTGTTCTAAATCAAATCTTAGACATTTGTGTGACTATAAATTATTTCATAAAATATAAAAAAAATTAAAATTAAATCATTTCTCATTATAGAAAAATGGCATTCATGTGCTATAAATTGGAAAGGAGAAAGTAATTTTGACTAGTAATAAAAAGTTATACAATGAGAGAGGGAGTAGTAGCTATAATATTGCTATAAAGTGTGATCGACCCATATGTTCCATAAATTCGTCCTGAATTCACAGCCATTATATTGTACTCCACAAATGATTAAATTTATGTCTATTGTTTTAAACTATCAACATAATTCCCATAACAAATTTTTTTTTAATCCTTTGAATATCTAGTTTCACCTATTATGAACAAATTATTTTTTATTCTTTTGATGATTTAATTATGTATTATCGATATTTTTGAAAGTTGAATCTATCAAATTAAAATTTCGAATCTATCACATCTAACGAAAGATGAAATGTAGCTGGAGTGTTGAGTAGTTGAGAACAACTGCTGAAAATACGTACACATGCAGTACTAGGGGTAGGGGGTGAGGGTAGAATATGCATATATGTTGCTATCAAAATGTTTGTTATTGAAAGCGATGAACTACCCTATTTTTAGCTTCTCAATTATTGAACCTTTTTTATGTTTGTTTGTGTAGCCTTTTTGACTGTCTTTTCTTTCTCATCTCTTCTACTCCCCATACCATTCAACAAAATTCAAAATTAATACTACTATACAAATCAAATAATTTAGACTAGTAGCCGCATGGGTTGTGGTGCAGTAAAACCCTTAATCAAAGATTTCAGGTTCGAGTCCTGGATATGGAGAAAATCATGTTGGGAGCGCCACCTCTGAATGACCCTGCGGTGCGCGATCCAGATTTAGTCGGGGCTCCAATATGGACTCAGGACACCGGATGGGAAACCAAAAAAAGTACACTAAAAATGTAAAGACAAAAACGAAATGGACCAGTTGATTTGAATTACACGTAGAGGCGAATTCATGATTTAAATTTTTTGCATTCTGATGAATTCTAGAATAGTGATATTAAGCGTTGCAAACATATCTAATGGATTTTCTCAATACAAATACAAAGTTTGAACTGAAGTTACTGAGTTTGACAAACACGTACCTAACCTTCTAGCTTCAATCCTAGTTAAATGTGTTTAACCAACATTAGAATTTATTGATATTCGAAGGACTAATATTATTAATTACCCTTTATATTTTATGGCTAATATTTTAAAGGTGGCAATGTCGTGGCTCATGATACACGTCAGTCGAAACGGCGTTGATTCCGCTGATTCCTTTCTTTCTTTTTTGTCTTCTATTCTGTACTATTAAGGGGATTGGGAAGAAATAATATAACATATGGTAGTAATTAAATTATATTGTGATTCTATTCAAACTTCGAAGCAAACATGTCTCTACGAACTAGCTCTCTCAATATATAATATATTATCATTCTAACGTACCCCTTCACGAATAACTATAGAAGAACTATTATTCTTCTCATTATTTTAAGTTGATGTGTTCAAGTAGCACTATAGTTTAACTAGTTAACGACAAAAAGATGAGCATAAATGTAGAAATAATTGGTTAATTATTAGTTTATGGTGTGATCTAGTGGTCAATGAAGTGGATTGAGAACGTAATCATGAAGTCTCAGATTCAAATCTCAGCAGAGACAACAACACTAAGTGATTTATTTCCACATGTCTTAACCCTGGTGGACATGTTGTTGGTAGGGAGATTACAAATATCTTATAGAATTAGACAATTAGTTAAGGTACGAGAAAGCTGGTCCAAACACCACAGTTATAAAAAATAATTGTAGCTAATTATTATTTAGTAGTGTGAATAATGGAGTATCTACGAAGCTAATACTTGATGAGTGATGAGTCATGTCCTTAATGCTTGACCGTCCATGTCGTTAAACAATCGACTATTTAATTATTTTCCCCTTTATGCATTTAGGATTAATTCCATATTAAGTTATTATTTACTTGGGTCTATGAAATAAAGAACATGCTTAAGAGATCTGAAACCCTTTTGTATCTCTTGGAGGTCACTTTGCTATATTCTTACTTTATGTAATAACGTTCATGGGATGACATCTTAGCATTAATTTTATATGATCTATTTCATCTTAAATTTGCATGTTGTCCAGAGTCATTTTTATTTAAACATGTACGAGTTTTTGCCTTATACAGTTCGAATTAATGACAATAATAATAATTTTAAAAAGATGTACAATTACACAACTTTAAATTAATTACATATAGAATGAGAATTAGAACAAGAGAAAGAGGGGTTAGGTGTGATGAGATGAGACAAAAGTAAAGAATATATATGGAATATTAGCTTAAAGCAATTTAGTTTTTTTTGAACATGTTGACCAGAGGGAGTATATTATTAATTAGGAGATTTAACTATATTAATAACTCCAACAAGAATAAAATTAATTGTTGTTATAGTAAGTAGTAATATAATAAAATAATATCTGCAATCCGTAACCCAACAGAGAGGATCGGGAGAGAAAAAGACAGATAGAAAATAGGTAAGAAGAATAATAATGGGGAGCTATAGAGTTATATAATAAGGTTGAAAATTCTCATTTCCCGGAGAATCTAGAGCGCATCAGGCGCTGACCCTCCCTGCTTTCTTTATTCTATTATTAAACAAATCAACCCTTTTACAACCCCCCACCCACACACACCTCACGTACACATATATTTTATTATCATTTGATTTTATAGAACTCTGTCATTATTAAAGTTTGAATTTGATTAGTTAAGTGAATTTGAATTTCAGGGCGTTTGGATGTGAAAAATGTTGGAACATGATTGGCTAAAAACTTTCAAATTGATTTTTCAGTATCTATAGGGTGAGGTTGGGTGAGGTACTTCATCAACTAAATAACATCAAGTTCAATTAAAAATAATTACAAAAATATCAACATGTTATAGTTTTATATCCAATTTTTTCATACAATCCAAACATTTTTTATTTTTTTAATCGTGTACTTATACGCAATGGGTTTAAGTTGTGGAATTCATCATTGATACTTGACGTCTAGGTAAGTTGTCTATGTTCGATTGCAACGTTTCCTATGATCCTACATGAACATTGAATACTTTGTGCACTGAGCTATCTTGGAGAAACGATAAGTTATATTCGTGCGACTTGTAGGTTACAAGTTCGGACCATAAAATCAACCAATGATGTCTGCATCCGGAATGGTAGGTCGTCTGAATTACACTTCTTGCAGAATTAATGACCTTTCTCAAATCATGGGTGAAAGCATAATGTTTTGGACACCAGAATATCATCAATCCAAAAAATAGCAACAACAATAACGTACAGACCAAGTAAAATCTTATTAAGTGGAGTCTGATGAAGGTAGAGTGTACACAAACCTTATAACCACTACCTCGCGGAGGTAAAGAAGTTACTATCGAAAAATATATAGGAAATGTTAAAAAATTGTATGTGAGATCATACAAGATATTCTTAAAAAGGCTAAACTGAAATTTAAAAAAAATAGGTCAAAAGAAACAAGTAGTAATGTCAACTGGCTATAAGGTAGAGGACAGCGTCACGGCCACAAGTCACGTGGGTTGACGCCGAGGAATATGGATGGCATTACTCTCTTTGGTATTTTTTTAATGTTGGTTGGCCAAGAAGAAGGGCTCTACGATAGACAAGATGAGAAGGTAAGTCCAATATTGAGGAATATTTGGACACGGAGAGGGAATAATGGTGTTGCATATTCAAAACATTACTCCATTTTACTTAATTACTCAATCAATTTTCTATTTGTATTTGTAGTCCCTTTAAATGTAAGTGTATTTGCCTTTTTGGACTTATCTTTGTAAGCACACAACCACTTTCTTTTTTCACTCGAAATAAATCAAAAGATAAAAAGAAAAGTCATTTCATAAATAAATAATAATTTGTTCAAATAATTCTAAGAAATGTGCCAGAATTAAATAGATATAAACAAAGTTGTCCCTAGGAATTTATATATAGATCTAGGACATGAGTACTTGAATGATTATCATAAAATAATGCTTTCACTCACCTTATTTATCTAGTATTTTTTTGTATCGCATTCAATCAACAAATATTGTAAGTACATTGGTTCGTGTAAGCTAGCACCGAGAGGGCGATGAATGTGTTATCAACCAATACATCTCCTTGCTAACCCTGTTGAAAATACAATTAAATAACAAAAGTGAGCTCTCTCTAACAGCTTAAGTTTTTTTATCATGAGATAATCATACACTTCAACATGGTATCAGAGCAGACAGAGATCTTGAGATCGAATTTTAGCACCACCCAAATCAAACAGAATTTTCACGTGCTTGGCCTATGAAAAAAATCAGGCCTGCACGTGAGAGGGTAAGTTTTTTTATCATGAGATAATCATATACTTCAACATGGTATCAGAGCAGACAGAGATCTTGAGATCGAATTTTAGCACCACCCAAATCAAACAGAATTTTCATGTGCTTGGCCTATGAAAAAAATCAGGCCTGCACGTGAGAGGGAAGTATGCTCTCTCTAGACGATATGCCGTTTTTCAATCCCTCTAATTTCCCTACTACGTACGTCGACCGGCTCCCTCACGGCCTCAAGAATAGACTGGACTCTTTTATCCTGATTTTTACGCATAAAATAAAATGGCAACGCTTTCCATATTATTCACTATGTCTTTCTTGATTCTGCATTTTAATTAATTTCTTTTTTTGCTGATTTTGATATGTCTTACTTGAGCCGAAAGTCTTCCAGAAACTACATCTCCATCTCCACGAAGTAGGGTTAAGGTTTGCATACACTTTATTTTCACCAGATTTTACTTATGAAATTACACTAAATACGTTATTATTGTTGATATCTTAATCAAAAGGTTAGTTGAAAGATACTAGTCGTATATGAAAAATGAGTAGGGGCGTTGAATAAGAATGGGGGCAGCGTCAGATACATGTGGGACTGAAGCGCCGGTGACGCCGAAAGTCCTAACCACCCCTCTGACACTCCACCCTCTTCTCTTCCTTTTTTTCTCACAAATTATAAAACACCGTTATTTCTGCAAACTTACCACGTGTACACCAACCTTCTCTAACGTTTCCAAAAAAAATAATCCACTATTCATCGATTTATTTAATTCAAACATCGAGTATAAATAAATATTTTTGCAGGACGGCTTTGAGAGATATGTAACAGATATATAAATGAAATTATTCTTTTTATGAGAAGAACAGACATCTATGGGGCATATGAATTAATTTAAGAATTTATGGAGCATATGAATATGCAAAAATAGATGTATCCAATATTGTGGAAAAAGGAAAAAAGTATGAATGTCATTACTATTCTTTTCGTTGTGTAAATTGCAGTGTGATAAAGATGGATAGATCGAGGAATAATTGTAAGATATCAATGCATTGCAGAGGTATTATTAGTAATTTCTGATGAATGCATGTCAATATGTGTCATGATGTTGCTTGCTCAACAGATAACAAATAAATACGTTTTCATGTCTCAAATTATTTATCGTGATTTTTAAAAATAGTTATTTTAAATTGTTTGTTATTTTAAAAATTCAAACTTTTTTTTTAATCTTATACTTTGTAGTAATTGTTATTAAAAAATATAAACATGTCAATTATGGAAAAATGGCAGATAAAATAGAGTACATATTCTTTTTTAAGATATAAATAAAGATAAGATGGTCAAAATTAATATTTAAGACATATTCTGTGCATGTACTATATATTGTGTGGAGTTTTTGGATTTGTGGGAGTAAAATTTCACTGCGTCAACTTGAAATTCTTGCCTAATTAATAATCATGATTTTCTGTTCCTGTTTTATTTTCTGTTTTCCATTATGGCTATATAAAAAAAATTAAAAGTAAAAAAAGTCTATTAATATAAAAAATAACTCGTTTGTAGAATTTACAGAGAAAGGGAAAAAATATTACACAAAAGACAACGTATTTGAAATGATTTTATAAGTAAGGGAAAAAAAATATTTGACAACCGATACTCTTCCTCATTTTCAATTTACGTGGCTTTATTTATTATTTTTTGTCAAGTTCAAGGAAACATTTCTCTAAAGTTGGAAATGAGAAATTTTTAATAACTATACCAAAATATCTTATGACATATGTAAAACTATAAATTTTAAAAGTCTTACCATTAAACGAAACGAACAAGACGTGACAGAAATTAAAAATTATTGGGAGGCAAATGGATATTTTGGCCTGCGAGAGTCACTCAAGCCTCTTTCACAAAATTATTGGTGGAATATACTCCATTCAAGAGAAAGAAAAAAAACAACAACAACAAAAAAAAAAAACAGGAGAGAGAAAAAAATATATGAAAATTTTAATAAATAGGTCACAATCAATGGACACTTGAGAGAGAACAAGAGAATGTGTGTATATGAGAAAGAGCAATTCCTTTCCCAATATTCCATTGAACAGTACACTAATTTGTTTTCTCGAATTCCAACCATTCCCTCCAAACAATACAACACACCTAATGACCCTACACGTAGGTCGGAATTTAAATTTAATGAATTCAATCTTTTAAGATTTTTAATATTGAACTCATTCTAATGTTAAAATCTATTAATATGTTTTAAGATTTTAATATAACTCGTTTATAATCTTGGGAGGAGCTAGCTAGACAGTAAGGTATGAATTCGATCGATTGAACTCAGACAAAATTCACTGTATAAATAGTTCAATTCTGGCACGTTAGCCCTTGGCCCCCCACCACTTAATTCTTTGTTCCCAAAGTCCAAACAAACATTTACTCTCACAGAGGAAATTAATTAAAGGTGTAATATTGATCCTTCTTTCTCTATTCTTAAATACAATTCCTTTGCTTTAATTTATTCAGATTCAAACTCCCAAGAAATCTCTTAGTTTATTTTGACTAGAGATTACAAATAGTCTCCTACTATTCTTCTCCACATTTCTCTACTTTTATGTTCTTATCCCTATAACTCCCTATACACCTTTTTTGTTTAACAAAAAGCCTATTCTGAACCCTCCCTCTTTATCTCTTTTTATACAACATGAAAACATGCAAATCATAAGGCACTCATGAGATAATCACAACATACAATCTTTTAAGTTTTAATTTTCTCTCTTTTCAAGAAAAACTTCCTTTTTTTCAGTTCAAAATCGATATGACGGATGCAGTACTTTCAACGGTCCCTGATCTTTCTTTACAGATCAGCTTACCGTCATGTATTTTAAAAAGTGATCAATTTAAAGAAGCAGTGAGATTCAATTCCACGACAGATTCCGGTAGTAGTGCTAGTGGAGGAAGCGATTTGAGCCATGAAAATACCGGTTTTTTTCATCCGGAGATCAAAAAAGCGTTTAATCTTCCGTTAATTCCCTCCTTTGAGCCAACCCTAAGTTTAGGGTTCGCGCAAGTACCAATAAGTCACAACTATCACCACCAGCATTATCAGCCACAAATATACGGGCGTGAGTTCAAGAGAAGTTCGAGATTGATTAGTGGAGTGAAAAGAAGCGTTAGAGCTCCTAGAATGAGATGGACTTCAACTCTTCATGCCCATTTTGTTCATGCCGTTCAACTCCTAGGTGGACATGAACGTAAGTCGAACAGTAAGAATTCATATAGCTCACTTCAACTATTGTTTAAATAAACATAAGTTTTAATTTTAATTTTATAGGAGCAACACCAAAATCCGTGCTAGAGTTGATGAATGTGAAAGATCTAACCTTAGCTCATGTGAAGAGTCACTTACAGGTACGTAACCCTTAACTTTCCTATTTAGAGCTGAGATACTCCTCACTTTGTTATTTAGAGATGAATGTGAAAGATCTAACCTTAGCTCAATGTGAGTCATTTTTATAACGGTAAAAATATATATGAGCAACTTTTATAACGAGGGATATATCTAATATCAGCTCTAAATAAATATTAGTCTCTTTTTCTTTTAATCAATTGTTTTTTTGAATGTAAGAAGAAAAAATAGATCTCCCTATTTGATTGCTATGGATATTTTGTATTTTTACACTGCAAAAATCCATGTGAAAAATATTTGGGTGGGGTGGAGGGTGTTGGAGAATTTGTAGTACAAAGGGGTTAGGACAAAAAGGCATCTAAAGAGCTAATCTTAGAAATTTAGACTTTTTCATCTAATACTTTTTTATGTGGGTTTTCATGCAGATGTATAGAACAGTGAAGAGCACTGACAAAGCTACAGGTAATATATTTTGGAATTTTTCATATCCTAAAGGGAGCCCAATAGTACTTTTCACTTCCATCATTCTTTTTGTTTGCAAGCTTTGAAATTTTGTATTTTCATAAACATACAAACTTAATTGTTGTTCTTTTAATAGTGTATATACTGAGTCATTTTATTATTTGAATATTTATTTGCAGCTAAAGGGCAGGGAGAGAATATATTTATGAACCAAAACAATGGGATTAATAATGGTGAATATGAAAAATCTTGTGAGGAGATTGATGCATTATCACAACCAAGTACCATACCACAAAATATGGCTCATATGAGGTGAGTGCATCTGCAACTACGTGATTTTTTATTATCTTCTGACTTTGTTTGAAATTATTATATTAAATTTATATGCTGCAAACATTTTCATATCTTCCATCATTGCAAATTGGAAAACAAGCTACTATACTATATATATTAATGGGTTACTGACATGTACACATATATGAAAAAGATATGCACCAAACCTAGCTATGTCAATCAGTAATGAAATTCGTAGTTAATCGATCGCTAAATAACTTGGTGGGGTAATAGATTATTTTGATAATTTATCATTAAATAAATTTAATGGTAGAAGTTGTTTATCAAATGATTTTTTATTTTATTTCAAAAATAAGTAAAACACCTTATCTTCAAGGCATTTATTAATTAGGATACGTTAGTAAAAATACATCTTATTTTTAGAAGTGAGTAAATTTCTTAACGCGATACCTAAGTTAAAAATACCAATTATTATAAATCAGAGGGAGTAATATTGTAGAGAGAGGGAAAAGAATGCGATTAAATACTCAATAGTTCGAAGTACATTGAGCTTGGTGAATGTAATGAATAAGGTCTTCTAGCTAGTGAAATCCTATTTATTTGCTAGTACTATAAAGCTAGGAACTCAAAATCTAGTAGTATTTATTACTATCCCAATTCATATTATTTGTCACTCAAAATGACTTTCATGTCATGAGATTATTTGTCTAAACTACTTTTCATTTATCTCTTTTAAAAGCCAAACTTAGTTAACGCTACACTGATTAGAGCAATAGAACTAGATTTGAAAAATTAAATGGATTGATATATAACACTTTTGATCTCTCATCATCAACAACAACATATCCCATAAAATCTCACACTTTTGATCCATCACTTATTAATAAATAAACTTTGATTATAGTCTTTGTAATATCATACTTCATATTTACCAACAGAGATTATGGTGGAGTAGTGATGAGTACTCTTTAATGTCTCGGGTTCAAATTTCCATAGGTACAAAATCGCCTTTGTCAGGGAGAGTTTTATCCCCAATGTGGGACTTGCCTACCAGAGTTTCTAAATGCAATCCAAATAAAATATGTTTTCTACATAAAGGACCAAAAATACACACTTTAGTTAATTCAAAATTAAATATATTGATTCAAATATTTCAAAACAAATTAAACTACTTGGTAATTAAAATGCCAAATCATATGGATCATAGATACTAGCTTATTTGAAAGTAAAAACACTTGTTTTTATTGGGAAGAGGGGTTAATTTAAGCACCTATCTCTATATGTGAGTACTTTTTTGCTTCTAAAAAGTCAAGTTTTAGTCCGTTTGGCTCAAATCTCCAAATTGTAGTGGTAGGGGTGCTGTATTTACCCCATATATAATATATGATTATACGAGTCCCTATTATATTAATTCAATCTTCTTTTTGGATGGACTTTGTTAACTTCATTCATGGACGGCCATGGCAACAATAACCACAATAAATTCAATGTAATTCAGTAGGTAGAGTCTGAATAGGATAGAGTATAGTAAATAATGACAAATACAATAATTATTTAATATTAGTCATAATTAATTATTTGTTGGAGTATTAAACACTGCTTTAGTCTCTATATATACCCTCTAATTAGATTTAATATATACCCTCTACTTGAAATCTATTAGCACTACAAAATCAAATTTGTGCCTCCTAAGTTATTAATATAAAGGGCCGGGGAAAACGCTCTCAATCAGTAGTTTGACTATTTTAAAGTCCGAACTTCATAAACTTTTAATTAAAGGTGGAGGGATCTTATCGATATCATCACACCATGATTAGTCTCCCTATAGCTAAATCGGTAAAACGTATTACCTAAATTCTCTTAAGTCCATTATAATTATTAGAATTTTAATTAGTGCCCTACTCTTTTTCTAATTCTAACATGCCATATATTTACGTCATTATTGGTGTTCACTTTTCACATTTCCTAATGGTCCATATACCTAGCATATCCAGACAAAAATGCATGTTTAATTAGAATTAGATATATTTGTAGCCAACAATCTTGATTGCCAACACCTAATTAATCTCTTTGAGTCTAACAAAAACCCTAATTGATCTTCTTTTGTCTTACTAACTTGTTTAATTATATCTTAAACAAATTATCAGGGATCCTTCATCATTCATGCCTGATCAGACAAATGCATGGAGCCACTCAAATAGAGAAAGGACATTTGCTAATTATCCTCACATAAACACAAATGTAAGTTACATTAATTAATTAATTATTGGAACATAGAGGTTAATTAATTTAGTATTAGCAGCAACTAATTAATGGAACAATAGTTTAATTGCCGTTAAATATATTTTCTTAGAGGCAATTAACATTCTTTGTAAATGTCCCTGAAGCCTATAGCGACATTGAATCCAATAACAATTAAATAATGTCGATAAAGGTTTTAGCACTGTTTGTTAATGTGCATATTTATTGCGGCTAAAAGTTATTTTTATCGTAATGTATAAGTATGTGCATTAATTTTATATTAATTGGATTTTTGCAGATGGATGGAATTGAGACAGCCAATAACTCATCTTCAAATGATACATTGCTTGATCTTGAATTTACACTAGGAAGACCAAGCTGGAAAATGGGACAAGCTGGATCATCCTCAAATGATTCGACTCTTCTCAAGTGCTAAATAATTTGGATTATGTAGAGTGATTAAAATTAATTAAGTTGACCTAGTTATTAGTTATAGTTTTTTTCTGTACGTGACTGCAGGAATATGGTTCAATTTTGTCTTGACCAAAAAAGGTTAAAGCTTTTAGTTGATTTTGCTAAATCATTTTAAGTAAAGTTAGGTGACAAATTTGATGTCTCTAATGATTTCCTTCCACTGAGAATATGTATCATTTTTCTCTAGAAGATATTCTTTGATGGAAAATTAATGAGTGGAAATATAATTATAAGAAATATCTGGTCTGGTACCACAAAATAATAATCAAGATATATAGCCATTAACATGAAATATGACCATTAGCAGATGTGGTGCGGTGGATGGGGCTGCTCTTTCTTAATTAGAGGTCTTAAATTTTTTAATAGGGAATACTTCTCCATGAATGAGTTTCTATGCAGCGTAAATCATGAATAATCGGGTTCTAATATGAATACCGGACATGAGAGAAATAAGAAAAAAGCATTAAATAATGACAATATATAGCACTAACGACTATTCCTGTCTTTATCTTTTTAATTACTTTTATAACTTCTTGGTGATTGTTTTAAAATATAAAATAACAATTTCGTTTCAATTCTAAATAAACTGCGATCGAATATATGAGTTCTTTGCGACCATATTACTCCATAACATTCACCATTATGGTGGATAATTTTTCAATCCAAGAGCGGGTCATTTTAGGCCCACGTGTGTAATTATTTTTAGAAAATGTACTCATGAGTTTACTTTTACTTGTTTCTTCAAAATTAAATAAATATTTAAAAATACTATAAATTATAATTCTTCTAATATTAATATAATAAAATTTATACAATCTGTGTATCCAAAAGTGAACTGATTGAGTATCTATAGTCAAAGAACCTTATCCAATTAAAGCCTAATGCCAAAATTTATTTTTGACATTTTGCATGTTGAGTCTATTTATCATTTTAAAAAGAAGACTAACATAGCCATGGATTTCTCTCTTATTGCCCTTACACTAGCTATTTCCTTCCTTCTTTTCTTCTATCTTTGCAAAAAAAAATTCTCAGCTTATACGCGAAATAGAGGTGTACCAGAACCTACCGGAGCATGGCCTATCATCGGCCATCTCCACCTCCTCAACGGACCTGAAATGCCTCACAAAATCTTCGGTCAAATGGCAGAAAAATACGGTCCTATTTTTCGATTAAAGCTCGGAGTAAATCAAGTAGTAATCGTGAGTGATCACAAAATAGCCAAAGAATGTTTCACCACGAACGACAAGGCCTTTGCGAACCGGCCCAAATCCATAGCTTCAGAGATTTTGGGCTACAATTATGCCATGTTTGGGCTTGGGCCTTATGGGCCTTATTGGAGAGAGATTAGAAAAATAGTCACCATTGAATTCCTTTCAGCTCGGCGAATTGAAATGCTCAAACATGTTAGAGAATTTCAAGTAAAATCAGCTGTTAAAGAGACTTATGAATATTGGTTGAAAAATAAGAGTAGTAATTTAAATGATGCTGTGAAGATGGAGATGAAGGAATGGTTTGGGAATTTAATTATGAACACTATGGTCAAGATGCTATTTGGAGTACAATACACAGGTATTTAATTTTGAATTTAAGTTATATAAATTGATACTGTTAGAAAAAAATAAATTGATCGTCAATGTAATTTAACCTTTTATAATATATGACTAAGTAAGTGGTATTCAAAAATTAGTAATTTGAATATCAAAATTCCAACTGTATCGCATAAATTAAGAAACAGAGAGTACTAGAATTATGTTTTGAGTTATAGAAATTTGAACGCAGAACGAAACTTAAATTTTGGATCCACCTCTGTAACAGATAAGGATGATGAAGAAAGGAGTAAGGCTCACAAAGCAATTAGAAGATTTTTGGAATTATTGGGGGTCAATGTTGTGGCTGATTTTTTACCTTATCTAAGATGGTTGGATATTGGAGGCCATGAGAAGGCCATGAAAGCGACTGCTAAAGAAATGGACTTTATTATTGAAGATTGGTTAGCAGAGCACAGAAGAAAGAGAAAATTAAGGGGAAATAAATGTGGTGATGGAGATGATTTCATGGATGTCATGTTGTCCATTTGTGAAGATAAAAATAGTCATGGTTTTGATGCCGATGACATTATCAAAGCTACTTGTATGGTAGGTTCAAAAAATACATAATACGTAAACCTGTCTTTTAACTTGGCACGTTAGTGAATATAACTTATATCGATTTTATCTATTATTATCTTACTATATATATTGTGGAATGTGGAGTTGATTGAAATTTTTGGGCTTGACAGGCTATGCAAACGGCAGGTACCGATACCACAATGGTAACTCTAATATGGACTTTATCTTTACTCCTAAACAACTACGAAGCATTAAAAAAGGCCCAAGATGAACTAGACACTCATATTGGCAAGAACAGATGGGTTCAAGAATCGGACATCAAGAACTTGGTTTATCTTCAAGCTGTTGTTAAAGAATCGTTCCGTTTATATCCAGCTGCACCGCTCTCGCTACCTCACGAGTCGATTGAGGATTGTGTTGTTAGTGGATACGATATACCAAAAGGGACTCAATTAGTAGTGAACATATGGAAGTTACATTATGATCCTAAAATATGGCCAAATCCGCATGAATTTAAGCCAGAGAGGTTCTTGACGACTCACAAAGATGTTGATGTAAGGGGCAATCACTTTGAGTTGATTCCGTTTGGTAGTGGAAGAAGAATGTGCCCCGGAGTTTCGTTGGCCCTTCAAGTTGTGCAATATATGTTAGCTGTTTTGTTGCAGGGGTTTGAAATTAAGAAGCCTTCAGATGAAGCAATTGATATGAGTGAGAGCTTTGGATTGACAATTGTCAAAGCTTCTCCACTAGAAGTTCACCTTACTCCACGCTTGGATTCTAATCTTTATTATGAATGAAATGTTGATCTTTTTCAGTAAATTAAGGTTATAATTATGCTATAATTTTTTGATAATTACAATGTTGTATTTTAGTTTTATGTCTAAAATTCGTGTCGAGAAAATAATAATCAAGACCGAAAAATAACGTAACAATCGTATTTTTTTGATATCAAAATATGAGTGTTACAATCTTTATAAATCCTTGGATTCATCTTTTTAAATATAAATTTAAGGGCTCTTGAGCTTCATCTTGAATTTAGTGGCTTTGATCTTGACTTGTATTTGGATTCAAGGCTTTTGAGCTTGTTCTTGAATCTTGATGAACTTGAACTTGATCTTGATCTTGAATTTAAGGCTTTCGAGCTTGTTCTTGAATTTGGTGATGTAGATCTTGAGTTGTTCTTGAACTTGAATGATAATTTCTCAAATTCTTTATCATTTAAAAAAATTACAAAAATCTCCTCTCGGATACATTCCTCCCTTTTCGGATACATAAATCTCTATCCCCTCTCGGATACATCCCAAACATTAAGTAATGTATGATTTGCAATATATCGGATAACCAAGAAATGTATCTAAGATTTTTATAATTGGAGAAACTTCCGAGATAGAATATAATGAGCCCAAAAAAAAAAATTCATCCTAAAGTAGATCATTTTTTGCCCACTTGTCAATAATGCGGTGCACCAAAATCAGACACGTGTGTAATATTTTTAGAAAAGGTAAATATCTATATAAAGGCAGACAAACGTAAAGTTGGTCAAGGGGTAATAACACATGAATAAGTTACATCATGAGGAAATTTAAGTAATTGATACACTGATTAATTATCTGTGTACAAATTCATTCACTTTAAAAAGAAAAAGAAAAAAGAAAAAAGAGTGACTACGTAACAAATTAATTATAGGCATTGCTTTCTCTCTTATTGCTCTTACACTAGCTATCTCTTTCTTTCTTTTCTTCTATGTTCACAAACTATTTTTCTCAGCTCATACGCGAAATAGAGGTGTACCAGAACCTACCGGAGCATTGCCTATCATCGGCCATCTCCACCTTCTGAACGGATCTCAAATGCCTCAAAAAATCTTCGGCTAAATGGCAGAAAAATACGGTCCTATTTTTCGATTAAAGTTCGGAGTAAATCAAGTAATAATCATAAGTGATCCCAAAATAGCCAAAGAATGACAGGGCCTTTGCAACACGGCCCAAATCCCTAGGCTCAGAGATCTTAGGCTACAACTACGCCATGTTTGGTCTTGGGCCTTACTGGAGAGATAAAGAAGATAGTCACCATTGAGTTCTTGTCCCTCGGCGAATCGAAATGCTCAAACACATTAGACAATTTGAAGTAAAATCAACTGTTAAAGAGATGTATAATAATATCAGTAGTAATTTAAATGATGTTGTAAAGATGGAGATGAAGGAATGCTTTGGGAATTTAATTATGAACACTGTGATCAAGATGCTATTTGGAGCACAATATAAAGGTATATAATTTTGGAGTTATGTTATTAAGTAACATGATGGGAAAATTAGTTTTGTAGATCACTTACATTTTTTTTTTACTTAGATAGTAATTTAAATGGAGGAATAGTTTAAGTATGAACACTATGGTGAAGATGTTATACATATGGAGTAAGATACACATGTATTTAGTCTATAGATATATATGTTAAAAATTGAGCAAAATAGTCATTATCATGGAGTTTTAAATTTCAGAAGAAATTTCTATAGGTTGTTATTACGGAGTTTCAAGTTCACGGATGAAACTCCTACATAACGTTGTCTTGGAGTTTCACCTGTACAACTTGAAACTCCAACCGAATTGTTTTTCAAAGACAAAACTAAAAAGTGATCAGGCTACGATAAAAATTAGTACAAGTATTATGTTTTGTGCTCATATTTTCATAGAATTTTTAACCGTAAAGATTAAATCTTAGATCCGCCTATGTAACAGGTAATGAAGATGAACAAAAAAGTAAAGCTCACAAATCAATTCGGAGACTTTTTGAATTGTTGGGAGCTTTTGTTGTGGCTGATTTTTTACCTTATCTAAGATGGTTGGATATTGGAGGCCATGAGAAGGCCATGAAAGAGACTGCTAAAGAAATGGACTTTATTGTTGAAGATTGGTTAGCAGAGCACTGAAGAAAGAGGAAATTAAGGGGAAATAAATGTAAGGATGAAGATGATTTCATGGATGTCATGCTGTCTATTTGTGAAGACAAAAATATTCATGGTTTTGATGCTAATACCACTATCAAAGCTACTTGTATGGTATGTTCTTATTTACCTTCCTAATTAAAACACATCAAAATGCAATAAAAATGTTGTTTAAATTTTGTGATCTTAAATATGTCACGTGCAGATGTTGAAACTAAGAGTTTCTAAATACAGAAATAAGTAGTGTTCATAGGACACGTATTATATTATGTTCATATTTTGTGAAATGAACTGCTGAAATTTTTGGTTTTGGATTGGTAGATTATGCTATCGGCAGGTACCGATACCACAATCGTAACTCTAATATGGACTTTATCTTTACTCCTAAACAACTACGAAGCATTAAAAAAGGCCCAAGATGAACTAGACATTCATATTGGCAAGAACAGATGGGTTCAAGAATTGGACATCAAGAACTTGATTTATCTTCAAGCTATTGTTAAGGAATCGTTAAGTTCATATTCACCAGGACCACTCTTGCTACCTCACGAGTTGATTGAGGATTGTGTTGTTAGTGGATACGATATACCAAAAGGGACTCGCTTATTACTGAACGTATGGAAGTTACATAACGATCCTAAAATATGGCTAAATCCACACGAGTTTAAGCCAGAGAGGTTTTTGACGACTCACAAAGATGTCGATGTAAGGGGCAATCACTTTGAGTTGATTCCGTTTGGTAGCGGAAGAAGAATGTGCCCCGGAGTTTCGTTGGCCCTTCAAGTTGTACAATATGTGTTAGCTATTTTGCTGCAGGGGTTTGAAATTGAGAGGCCTTCAGTTGAAGCAATTGATATGAGTGAGAGCTTTGGATTGACAATTCTCAAAGCTTCTCCACTAGAAGTTCACCTTACTCCACGCTTGGATTCTAATCTTTATTATGAATGAAATGTTGATCTTTTCCACTAAATTAAGGTTATAATTATGCTATATTTTTTCGATAAATTAAAAGTGTACGTTTCAATAGTGTACATTGTTAAATGACATATTTTTTTATTTAGAGTTTACTAATAAGGGGTTTATATTTAGTAGTACAAATCTGGTGACAATCTTGGAGCAAGAAGAACCTCGAGTGGTGTCTCTTTTATCCCCAAATTTGCAGTCATGTCAATTGGTTCATCAGATGGCCTTGTAATTTCAAATGTATGTAGCACGTTAGCCAAAGTCAAGTGAAACAACGCAAGTGTTGAGGAAATCCCCGGGCAAATTCTTCTTCCAGCACCAAATGGAATCAATTCAAAATGATTTCCCTTAACATCTATATCTTTATGAGTGGTCAAGAACCTCTCTGGCTTGAATAAATCGGGTTCTGACCAAATGGTAGGATCTCGTTGAATCTTCCCCAAGTTAAATAGTATTCGAGTACCTTTTGGGATATCATAGCCACCAACAGTGCAATCTTCCATGGATTCATGAGGGACTGAGAGTGGTCCAGGTGGATATAAACGTAATGATTCTTTAGTAATGGCTTGAAGATAGACCAAGTTATTTATATGTGACTCGTCAAGACGTGTATTTCTTCCAACTTGAATGTCTAATTCTTCTTGAGCCTTTTCCATTACATGAGGGTTGTTGAGTAACAAAGACAGAATCCATGTTAGTGCTACAACTACAGTGTCAGATCCTCCTGCCAACATAGCCTTCAAAAATAGGGGGAAAAAGAGAGAAAAAGGAGAAAAAAACGTTAGTAAATTATAGAGAAGTATTGAAAATAATAACTCGAACTATTGACAGCCTTAAAAACACCCTTTACTTGACTAACTGAACTTAAATACATCCCCGATCTTACAACTTAACTTACCAAGCATGTAGATTTGATAATGGTATCAGCATCAAAACCAGCAAGATCTTCATCCATAGCATCTTCAAAAAGGGACAACATTATATCCATAAAGTCTTTTTCATCCGCACATTTCTTTTCTCCATAACTTCTCTTTCTTTTGTGTTCTACTAGCCATTTTTCAAGAATACAATCTATTTCCTTAGCATTTTCCTTCATTTCCTTTTCATATCCTCCTATATCTAACCATCGTAGCGATGGCATAAAATCAGCTACAACAAATACACGAAATAAATTCAAAAAAGTTCGAATTGCTTTTCTAGTCCTCTCTACTTGTTCAAAATTGTGTTCATTTCCGAAAAGCATTCTTACAATAATGTTCACGGTCAAGTTCTCAAACCATTGTTTCATTTCTATTTTCACAATATTTGGAGAAGCATTCATCATTTCACAAATTTGTTTGAGGGATGTTTTCACTTCGAATTCTCTAATGTGTCGATGCATTTGCACCCTATGATTGGAGAGTAATTCGAGTACAACTATTTTTTTCATTTCTCGCCAGTATGGGCCGTAAGGGCCCATACCAAAAAGGGCATAGTTGTAGCCCAAGAACTCTACTGCCAACGATTTAGGCCGGCTTGCCAAAGCCTTGTCGTTGGTGGTAAAGCAATCTTGGGCTATCTTCCTATTGTTCACCACCACAACTTGATGGGATCCAAATTTTACTGTGAAAATTGGCCCATATTTGTCTGCCATGAGCCCAAGAGTTTTGTGAGGCATCTTAGATCCACTGAAAAGGTGGAGATGGCCAATTATTGGCCATGACCCAGCAACTTTAGGGGGTGTACTACCTTTTTTGGTACTAAAAATCCCAAAAAACATGTAAATGAAGTAGAGAAAAATAATAAATGTAGTAGCATAAGTAATAGCAAGAGGGAAATCCATAGCTTTAATTTGGAAAAATGCTTTGCTGGTGTTTCCTCAATTTGGTGTGTTGCTGCTATAATATTGTACCATTGCAAGTATTTAATGTTGAAAGAGTACAATATAAAGAAGTACTTAATAAATAAAAGTAAAAATATATTTTTGAAATAGTGAAACTACTTATTCCTACTTATTAGTGTTACCTAACTCTACTTGATCATAAAATCATAATTAACGATACTTAATACTTAATAGCTACTTAAAAGTCTTCCTCCTACTCTTCCTAATTTTTACTTTATTTATGCTACTCAACTCTATATAATTAATCCTACTCTCTTCTTACCTAACGCTACTTAATGATAGGTACTTAATCATACCTAACGCTACTTAATAACAGGTACTTAATCATACTTAACGCCACTTAATATCATTTATTTAACTAGTCTTCTAATAAATCCTACTCTCTTTTTATCTAACGCCACTTAATAATAGATACTTAACGCCACTTAATAACAGGTACTTCATCAATCTTCTAATTAAACTTGCTCTCCTCTTACCCAACGCTACTGAATAATACTTAATTAAAGCAGTCTTCCTCTTCCTTTTTATTTATTCCTACTTTATGCTAAACTCTGAGTGGTTTGGTTTGAACAAATTATGATGGGATAAATTATGATGAGATTAGTTATGATGAGATTATTTTTTATTGAGTGTTTGGTTTGTTGTATTCAAAATAATCGGTATTGCATAAATTTTAACAATTTATTTGTTTACAAAAGTACCCTTCATGTATGTGAAAAGTGATGTATAAAAAGGATCTAAAAGGATATTTTTGTCATTTACTTATTTTATCCCGGGATTATTATACCACTCAAGGGGAGGGATAACTTATCCCGATACTAATTATTAATCATGGGATAAATTATTCCGGACATACCAACCAAACAACATTAAGTGGCACTACAATTTAATCCCATGACTATTAGTGTAATCCTTCACACCTCTCACATAACCACATAAGTGGTGTTAAGTAGCATTAAATAATAAGAGAGTAGGATTGAAATTTTATTCAAGTAGCATAAAGTAGGATCCAACAAAGCAATAATGGGACCTTCACACAATTTTTTTGTGTGTGCGGTCTTTAATTTTTGCTCCTTAAAATTGATGGTTTTTAATTTTTACCTTTCAAAATTCTAAATAAAAAATGATAGAAAATGCCCCTAACAACGAAAAATAATTAAAATAAAACCCCAAGGCATAAGTAAGTTAAAATAAATGAAGACAAGACACAAATTATGTACCATGGCATGAATGTGCCGCAAGTTATGTCTGAACACAAAACAAATTAAGCTCATTACATAAGTTTAATAAGTTTAATGACTCAAGTTATGCCTTAAAGTATGTTCAGTGATATAAATTATACCACAAAATAACAAGTTATGTTACAGGACATAAGTTCAGAAGTTATGCCTTAAAGACAAAGATCTTTAAAAGTCTTGCCCTGATGATCGAAAATTATGTCTTTAAGGCAAAACATTCTCTACAAAGTTTTGCTTGTGAAAATTAGTTTTGCCTAACGAAATTAGATCACAATTAAGAATATTTTGACTCATAATTTTTTATTAAATATACATTAGCAAAAATTAAAGACCGTAAATTCGAAAGGCAAAAGTTAAACACCACCCTTCAAGGCCAAACACAAGTTTTCAAAATTAAAAGTGTGCACTTCAATAATTTACATTGTAAAATGACAGAATTTTTTATTTGGAGTTTACTAATGAGGGGTTTATATTTAGTAGTACAAATCAGGGGACAATCTTGGAGCAATGAGAACCTCGAGTGGTGTAGCTTTCGTCCTAAAATTAGCAGTCATGTCAATTGCTTCATCAGATGGCCTTGTAATTTCAAATGCATGTAGCACGTTAGCCAAAGTCAAGTGCAACAACACAAGTGTTGACGAAATCCCAGGACAAATCCTTCTTCCAGCGCCAAATGGAATAAATTCAAAATGATATCCCTTAACATCTATATCTTTATGAGTTGTCAAGAACCTCTCTGGCTTGAATAAATCGGGTTCTGGCCAAACGGTCGGATCCCGTTGAATCTTCCACAAGTTGAATAGTACTCGAATACATTTTGGGATATTATAGCCACCAACAATGCAATCTTCCATGGATTCATGGGGCGCTGAGAGTGGTGCAGGTGGATATAAACGTAACGATTCTTTAGCAATGGCTTGAAGATAGACCAAGTTATTTATATGTGACTCGTCAACAAGTGTATTTCTTCCAACTTGAATGTCTAGTTCTTCTTTGGCTTTTTGCATTACATGAGGGTTGTTGAGTAACAAAGAAAGAGTCCATGTTAATGCTACACTGATAGTGTCATATCCTCCTGCCAACATAGACTTCCAAAATAGGAAAAAAGAAAAGAGAGAAAAGAAGAAAAAAGAAATTACTAAATTATATAATGACTTCTATATATGAAAGACTAAAATTCAGATATAGTATATATGGTGTATATTATATGTCAAATTAAAAGGAAAAGATATATTCCCTCAGGTCTCTGTCCGACATTATATAACTTACTTTTCTTTTTAGTCCGTCTTAAAAAGAATGACATATTTTTATATTATATAACAATTTAACTTTAAAATATCTATTTTACCCTTAATAAAATGATTTATAGTCACACAAACATTTATTACTTATTTTAATATCAGAGTTTTAAAAGTCTTCCTTCCTTTCTCAAATTTTGTGTCAAGTCAAACTAACTCATTTAAAATGGGACGAAGGGAGTAATGCTACATATGTCAAATAAAATTCAGATACAGTATATATAGTACGTACTAGTATTATATAAGATAAACGCTTAACTCAAAATCTTCATTTTACCTCTAATAATTGACAATTTTTTTATAGCCACACAAATAAAATAAAAAGTAGAAAGAGTAGATTATAATAAACTTACCAAACATGTAGATTTGATAATGGTATCAGCATCAAATCCAGCAAGATCTTCATCCATAGCATCTTCAAAAAGGGATAACATTATATCCATAAAATCTTTTTCATCCTCATTTTTTTTTTCTCCACAACTTCTCTTTTTCTTGTGCTCTACTAACCATTTTTCAAGAATATAATCTATTTCCTTAGCATTCTCCTTCATTTCCTTCTCATATCCTCCTATATCAAACCATCTTAGAGATGGTATAAAATCAGCTACAACAAATGAACCTAGTAACTTAAAAAAAAATGTCATTACATTTCTAGCCCTCTTTCCATCTTCAAAATCATGTTCTTTTCCAAAAAGCATTCTTATAATAATCGTCATGGCCAAGTTCTCAAACCACTCTTTCATTTCTATTTTGACGAAATTTGAAGAATTGTTCATCTTTTCCTTCGACCACCTTTCGTACGTTGTTTTGATAGATGTTTTCACTTCAAATTCTCGAATGTCTCTAAACATTTGTACGCCAACGCTTTAGGCCGGCTTGCCAAGGCCTTGTCGTTGGTGGTTAAGCAATCTTGGGCTATCTTCCTATCGCTCACCACCAAAACTTGATGGGCTCCAAATTTTATTGTGAAAATTGGCCCATATTTGTCTGCCATAAGCCCAAAAGTTTTATGAGGCAGATTAGATCCACTGAAAAGGTGGAGATGGCCAATTACAGGCCAGGATACAGCAACTTTAGGGGGTGTTCTGTGGTTAATGTTGCTTTTTTTGTTACTAAAAATCCCAAAAACCATGTAAATGAAGTAGAGAAGGATAATAAATGTAGTAGCATAAGTAATGGCAAGAGAGAAATCCATGGCTTTGGAAATTAGAGGTAGAATGTTTAATTAATTATGATCAAGATTATGTCTTATATATGATTGAAAATATAGCTAGATTCCTTAATCATTCCACGTGAAATTACATTGATTTTGGATATCTCAACTAATCAAATATTTTAGTACTTGAAGAAAATTTAAAGCATTGTTGGTACGCTATAGAGATAAAATGACAGCAAAGGCGTGGAAATAAACTTAGGGGTCATTTGGTAACTGATTAGAGTGATGCAGGTATTAATAATATAGTGATTAGCTATGAGAGAATTTATACATTATTTTTATGCAAGTATTCATTATGCAAGAATTAATTTTTCATGTATTAATCTTACATGTATTAGTTATGTTGGAAAAAAACAAGTTTTAAATCTCAAATAGAAATATTTCTTCCCATAAACAATTGCAACAAACAATTGAATAGCCTTAATGGCTTTTCTTTCGTGAAAAGATTGTATTGACAATCTTAATTTCCTATCTTGAAATAGCTTTAATTGTCCATTATTTTAATACCTATTTTAATGTCAAATATTAACTCCAAAAACTACCGTTGCAGCATTTGATTATATTCTTTATTGACGTTAATCCTCTCCATCTTAAAACCATTGAAGCCTTAGTCATGATGAGCAATATTCATGTGATATCTTATATCTATACATACTCCAAGTCCTCCTTCCGGAGTAGAGTTAAATGTTACAATACGTGATATGTCTTATTTTGTTAGCTGATATCCTAGTTTATAGGAGCTTGTTGGCAGTAGATTTTTATTTCATATGTGTAGTTCTGTTTCTAGCGTTTGATTTGCAGTAGGTAACTTAGAAGAATATTTTATCTTTAACTGTTTAGCAATTGTTTAGCTATCAGTTACGTTGGTTCCTATTTTTCTGCACTTAGTCGTTGTAACTCAATTGTATAAAGAGAGCTTGCAGCAGTATAATAAAACTACACTTGCTCGATTCTTTTTTGATTATTCTCTGTCTTTTTACTGAATATTTTTGAAACATTTGGTATCCGAGCCAGAAAGAGAGTTTGTGATATGGAGTGTAAGTGTTGGTACTGCATATTGAGAGTTTTTTGCAGTACTATTGCAGTAGCAAAAACTATGGTCTCTGAAAATTTTGTTCAGCCTGCTATTCCACGCTTGTTGATGGAGAATTTCCTTAGGTCCAAGGAATTCTGGCCAGTTGTCAGTATTGGCATGCAAGAGCCAGCGACTGGTACCGCCTTGTCGGAAGTACAAAAGGCAGAGTTGGACAGTCTAAGATTGAAAGATCTCAAGGCAAAGAATTATCTTTTCCAAGCTATTGATCGCTCAATATTGGAGAATATTCTTTGCAAAGATACTTCTATGCAAATATGGGATTCCATGAAGAAGAAGTATCAAGGAACGGCGAAGGCAAAAGGGCATTATTGCAAATACTTCGCGCTGATTTTGAGACATTACAAATGAAGATGGGAGAATCAATTTCAGATTACTTCTCAAGGACTATGGCAATAGCAATAAGATGCGAATTCATAGTGAAAAGATGAAAGATGTCACCATTATTGAAAAGATCCTTCGCTCCATGACATCAAAATTCAACTATGTTGTTTGTTCAATTGAGGAATCAAAAGATACTACTGAACTTTCAATTGATGAATTGGAGAGTTCACTATTGATTCACGAGCAGAAAATGAATCGACAAAGTAGCGAGGAACAAGCTATTCAAGTCTCATCTAACAATCACTCTTCAAAAGGTGGTGGTTGCGGAAGAGGAAGAGGGAGAGGAAACAATTCTGGTGGTGGGAGGCACTTGCACTAGAAATTTGAAGAAAATTCTTCAAATTCTCAAGGAAGGGGAAGAAGCTTTGACAACAACAATAATTCAGATAATTATAAGCCAAAGTCGCTAGACAAGCCAAAGGTTGAATGCTACAGATGTCACAGGTATGTCCATTATAAATTAGAATGTAGAACTAACTTAAATAGAGATGGTGGAAAAGGCAGTCTAATTTTGCAGAAAAGGAAGAATAGATTTCTCTGTTAATGGCCTATCAAGAGAAAGAACAAGGAACAGAGGAAATTCAGGGGAATATCTGGTACTTAGTCACTGGTTGCAGCAATCATATGTGCAGAAACAAGTCAGTTCTTTCCATATTAGATGAGTCATATCGAGATTTTGTGAAGTTCGAGAATGACTCAAAAGTTTCAGTCATGGAAAAAGAAGAGGTAAGCATTGAAACTAAAAGGGATATTGCTCAAATAATCTCTAATGTCCTTTATGTTCCTAAGTTGAAGTCAAATCTATTGAGCCTTGGTCAGTTGCAAGAGGAGGGGTATGAAATTGTCATTAAAAATGGAATTTGTCGGATTCAAGATGACAATTTAGGCTTAATTGCTCAAATTAAAATGATTGCAAACAGAATGTTTCCTCTCTATCTCAATAATATACAGCAGTCATGCTTCTTAGCAAAACAAGGAGATGATGCTTGACTGTGGCATTTTCGTTTTGGGCATCTTAATTTCCCTGGATTAAAGACCTTGCAACAAAAGAATATGGTGATTGGTCTTCTTAAAATTGCAGCTCCATCTGAAATTTGTGAAGAGAATGTTGTTAGCAAGCAGTTATGCAACTATTTTCCACAAAGGGGTTCATGGAGAACAAAGAAGGCACTGGAACTTGTCCATTTTGATATTTGTGGACCGATAACACCATCTTCTAATGGAGGTCAAAGCTATATAATTACCTTCATTGATGATTTTACTTGGAAAAGTTGGGTATACTTTTTGCAAGTGAAATATGAAGCTTTCGAAACTTTTAAAAGCTTCAAAGTGCTTGTTGAAAAAGAGATCGGTAGCCCAATAAAAGCTTTACGTTCAGATCGTGGGGGAGAATATAACTCACATAAATTTGCAAATTTTTGTGAGCTTCATGGAATTAAGAAGAAGCTTACAGCAACCTACTCACCCCAACAAAATGGAGTTTGTGAGAGAAAAAATCGCACTATTATGAACATGGTGCGAAGCATTCTGACAAGCAGTGGAGTTTCTAGAAATTTTTGGCATGAAGTAGTCAATTGGAGTATCCACATCCTGAATAGGTGCCCCACATTTGCAGTTAAAAATATGACTCCAGAGGAAGCATGAAGTGGAAAATGACCAGCCGTAGATCACTTCAGAATATTTGGGTGCATTGCATATGCCCATATTCCTGATCAAAAGAAAAAGGAGCTAGACGACAAGGGAGAAAAATGTATTTTTCTCGGTGTTAGTGATCAATCAAAAGCTTACAAGCTTTATAATCCTAACACTAAGAAAATATTAAGTAGTCGGGATGTCATCTTTGATGAAAATCAATTTTGGTCGTGGAACAAAAATGTCATAGGAGAACAGATTCCAATTTACCTTGATGGGGAAGACAATGAAAAAGCAATTCAACCACAACACCAAGTTCTAGCAGTTGCTCAAGATATCAATCCTGGAAGTTCTAAAACTTCACCAGTTATGGATGAGCAGATAGAAACCATAGCTGATTCTCGTGCCCCTCATGTTCGAAGAAGGCCAGCATGGATGACAGATTACGAGGTAAGAGGAATTGATCAATTCAAAGATCCTCTCACTCATTTTGCTCTATTTTCAGATTGTGATCCAACAAATTTTGAAAGTACTGTCAAAGATGAAAAATGGCGAAAGGCAATGGATAATGAAATTGCAGCAATTGAAAAAAATGATACATGGAAGCCTGCTGATCTACCAGATGGACACAAAATGATTGGAGTAAAATGGGTCTATAAAATTAAACTGAAGGAGAATGAGGAGATCGACAAGTACAAGGCATGGTTGGTAGCTAAAGGCTACAAATAAGAATTCGGGGTGGATTACGGAGAAGTTTTTGCTCCTGTTGTCAGACTAGATAAAATCAGATTGGTGATGGCATTGGTTGCGCAAATTTCATAGCCTATTTGTCAATTGGATGTGAAGTCAACTTTTCTACATGGAGACTTGCAAGAACCTGTATTTATTGAACAGCCTCCTGGTTATGTTAAGATTGATGAAGAGCACAAAGTTTACAGATTGAAGAAGGCTCTATATGGACTAAAACAAGCACCTAGAGCTTGGTACAGTCGTATCGATGCTTATTTTCAAAAGGAAGGTTTTCAAAAATGTCTATATGAACATTCTCTTTATACAAAGTGTGAAGATAGAGGGAAAAAATTGATTGTATGCTTATATGTAGATGATCTGATTTATACGGGAAATGATAGAGTCATGTTTGAAAAGTTCAAAAGGTCTATGATGCTTGAGTTTGATATGTCTGATCTTGGAATGTCGCATTACTTTCTTGGCATAGAAATATTGCAATCAATTGAAGGAATATTTATTTCTCAAAAGAAGTATGTACGAGAAATTTTTGACAGGTTTCAAATGAGCAATTGCAATCCTGTCACTTCACCATCAGATGTTGGCTTGAAGCTTACAAAGGATCTTGAAGGAAAGAGGATCAATGACACTTTTTTCAAACAAATTGTGGGAAGTCTAAGGTTTTTGACAGCAACAAGACCTGACATCTCACATGTTGTAAGTCTCATTAGTAGATTCATGGAGAATCCAAAAGAATTGCATCTTTTGGCTGCAAAAAGGATCCTTCGATACTTAAAAGGTACTGTCGACTTTGGGTTGTTCTTCAAGAAGGATGAAAATACAAAACTGATCGGCTTTTCTGATAGTGATTATGCTGGAGATTTAGATGATCGGAAGAGTACTTCAGATAATATGTTTATGCTGAGTTCAGGTGCAGTCTCATGGTCATCAAATAAGCAGCCAATTGTCACTTTGTCAACAACTGAAGCTGAGTTTGTTGCTGCTATTGCATGTGCCTCGCAAGCCATTTGGCTAAGAAATATTCTTACTGAGCTGAATTTTAAGCAACAAGAAGCAACAATAATTTATTGCGACAACAGTTCTGCTATAAAGTTGTCTAGAAATCCAGTATTTCACGGGAGAAGCAAGCAAATTGATGTAAGGTTTCATTTTTTAAGAGATCTCAGTGAAGATGGAGTAATTGATCTTGTCTACTGCAGAAGTGAAGATCAGGTCGCTGACATTTTCATAAAATCCCTCAAACGTGCATCATTCGTGAAGATTAGGAAATTACTTGGAGTTTGTACTTTTGTGTAACCGACTTCTGAGAATTAAACTGAATGTACGAGAACATCAGTTTAAGGGAGAAAATGTTACAATACGTGATATGTCTTATTTTGTTAGCTGATATCCTAGTTTATAGGAGCTTGTTGGTAGTAGATTTCTATTTCATAGGTGTAGTTCTGTTTCTAGAGTTAGATTTGCAGTAGGTAACTTAGAAGAATGTTTTATCTTTAACTGTTTAGCAATTGTTTAGCTATCAGTTACGTTGGTTCCTATTTTTCTGCACTTAGTCGTTGTAACTCACTTGTATAAAGAGAGCTTGCAGCAGTACAATAAAACTACACTTGCTCGATTCTTTTTTGGCTATTCTCTGTCTTTCTACTGAATATTTTTGTAACATTAAATTATAATCTTTTCTTCTATATTAGTGTATGCTGGGTTTATTCTTGATTTTAATCTCCGTTAGATTTTGACTCCTAATTTTATACTAGAAGAGCTTGTTGAGTGCTGGGTAATACTCTTATATCGGGTGAAATATCCTTAAGGACAGTGTCAACTGTCTACCGTATGACTATGGCGGGCTGTATTTACCATGCGTGGTTAGAAAGAAACCAAATCATGTTCGGCTACCATTGTAAAACTAGTAAATTCAAGATGTCTATGTAAGAGCAAATATGAAGCCTAAGCTAGCTAGAATTCTACATGTACTGAATTACTATCCTAGCTAATACTTGGCCAGTAGAAAGTAGGGAAGGAGAGTGTTGGGGACTAGGACTATGTCACTTGTGCTTACAATTCTCACTTAAATAAATTCTATACATATATAATTTATTTTTTATCTGACTATCAAATATAGTTATACGAAAATTAATATAGGAATAACTTGTTTTTTTTATGGATTATCCACGTGTAAAGCATTCTGTTGGATTTTGTTTGTAGTCGGTGTTTTATTTCAATTTGAAGTTGAATATTTCAAGTTTGAAAAATTAGCTTTTTATTTTTAAAAAGATTCCCCTCATGAAATGTCAATATTTTTTTTCAAATAAAATACGGTACTATCTCGCCAACTTCATGTCCTAACGCCTACAAAAGTTTTCCAATTCATATATTATATAAATACAATTTTACATTTGTATGTTTTGTTATCCTTTCTACGTCCACATGCCATCACTATCATCATTCCCAATGCAAATTTGTCTTTTGTCCACTGGATATTATTATTATTTCTGTATCTCTTTTCCACACAAAGTTATGTCAAAATGTCTATGCTTTCATAAAGATATACGGGTAATATTGTAATCATTTAAATTTGCATTCAGATTCAGCCATAAAGAGCATTTTTTGGATGAGAATCAATCTCTCTATTTTCATTTCCCCTCATTAGAGAAGACGACTGATAAATTTTACTAGGCATGGATTCCTTTCTAATTGTCATTACACTAGCTAGCTCCTTTCTTCTTCTTTTCTTTCTTCGCAAACAATTTTTCTCAGCTAAAAAGCAGAGTAGAAATAGAAAGGTACCTGAAGCTGGCGGAGCATGGCCTATTATCGGCCATCTCCACCTTCTCGGTGGATCCGAAACTGATCAATTGCCTCACAAAATCTTGAGCCGCATGGCAGATAAGTACGGGCCGATTTTCGGAATGAAGCTTGGAGTTCATCAGGTTGTAGTTGTGAGCGATCCCAAATTAGCCAAAGAATGCTTCACAACTAACGATTTAGCCCTAGCGAACCGGCCCAAATCTATAGTTTCAGAGATCATAGGCTACAAAGACGCCATGTTTGGACTTGCTCCTTACGGACCTTACTGGAGAGAAACAAGGAAGATTGCCACAATTGAACTTTTCTCCACTCGGCGAATCCAGATGCTCAAACACATCAGGGAATTTGAGGTAAAATATGCTGTTAAAGAGATTTATAATAAATGGGCGAAGAATAATAGTAGTAATTTAAATGGAGCTGTGAAGATGGAGATGAAGGAATGGGTAGGGGATTTAGTTATGAACACTATGGGCAAAATATTATTCGGAAAAGTGCGCAGGACTAATGAGGACGAAGGAATAAATAAGGCTCACAAAGCAATTAGAAGATTTTTCGAATTGTTAGGAGCTTTTGTTGTGGCTGATTTTTTACCTTATTTAAGATGGCTGGATATTGGAGGCCATGAGAAAGCAATGAAGGAAGTTGCTAAAGATATTGACTCTGTTGTTGAAGAATGGTTAACAGAGCACAAAACGAAGAGGGGAATTATTAAATCTGGTGAAGAAGAAGATTTCATGGATGTCATGCTTTCCATTTGTGAAAATAGACATCTGCCTGGATTTGATGCCGATACTGCTATCAAAGCTACATGTATGGTACGTTTCTTCAGATTAAATTACTCCAAAATTATTTCTAATTTTGTGTTATAAACCAACTATATGGATCTGATTGCTGAATTTGTCTTGTTTAGGCTATACTGTCAGCAGGTACAGACACCACGATCGTAACTCTAACATGGACTTTATCTCTACTACTCAACAACTATCAAGCACTTCAAAAGGCCCAAGATGAGCTAGACGCTCATGTTGGCAAGAACAGATGGGTTCAAGAATCGGATTTAAAAAACTTGGTTTATCTTCAAGCTATTGTTAATGAAGCATTACGTTTATATCCGGCTGCACCGCTCTCAGTACCACACGAGTCGATGGAGGATTGTACTATCAGTGGCTATGATATTCCAAAAGGCACTCGCTTATTAGTGAACTTATGGAAGATTCATCATGATCCTAATATATGGCCAAATCCTAAGGAGTTTAAGCCACAGAGGTTCTTGACGACTCACAAGGATGTCGATGTAAGGGGCAATCACTTTGAGTTGTTACCATTTGGTAGTGGAAGAAGAATGTGCCCTGGAATTTCGTTAGCCGTTCAAGTTTTGCCCTTTGTAATAGCAGTGTTGGTGCAGGGGTTTGACATGAAGAGGCTTTCGGATGAACCAATTGACATGAGTGAGAGCTTCGGATTGACAGTGCTCAAAGCTTCTCCGCTTGAAGTTCTCCTTGCTCCGCGATTGGCTCCCGTTCTTTATAAATGAAATGATAGACAAAATTTGTGCCTCATGCCACTGTTGTATACTACTAGTTTATAATATTGTAATGCAAAAAATAACAGAACTTCAAAATTTTTACATTTGAAATGTGATTGTAAAAGTATTTTTGGAGTCCTGCATTGAGAATTTCAAGTTGTAACTGTGACATTAGGCCTACATTACTCTCCCAACTTTAATTACAACTTTGAATCGGTCAGCTTAAAGGTATATATATATTACCTTCTAAAAAAAATTCCCAAGCGTCATTTTCTCTCTATCATAAGTACATGCTTTAATTTTTCCAAGTACAAACCATTTAATGAGTTGACATATCAAAATCAATGTAACTTCTTCCAAGCTATACGTGGATGCTAAGAATCTCGTGTTTTAATAAAACATTAATTTCTCACTTCACGTGGATGGAGAAATCTAAGATTATTTTAACCTAAATAAAAATAAAAAATTGTGCATTATATAAAACTATTAATTCAAAATAAATGTTATAACTATCATTTCATTTAATTCAAGTTCGTGGCAAACTCTCTCCCCTCTCCTTGAATCTCGCTCGTCACTCTCCCTGAATCTCGCTCGCCACATTCCCTCGCTTCTCTCCCTTTATACAAACACAAACGTATAAATTGTGTTTGTGTTTGTATAAAGCGAGAGAGACTATATAAACAAATACAAATACATATTTATCCGTCATATACACTTATAATTATACAAATACAAATCGTCTCATGCCCAGATCTCTTTAGTCTTTTTCTCTCTTTCGCTTTATACAAACACAAATTATACAAAATACAATGTATAAATTGTGTTTGTATAAAGTGCGAGAGAGATTTGATATACAAATATAAAAGTTTTAACTAGATTCAATTGTATACAAATTCAAATCTTATGCAAATATACAAACACAATCATTGATACATATACATATAGTAGTCCCTTATTTATAGAAGTGGGGCCCCCACAACCATAAATAAGATCCCACCGACACGGCTTCATAGACACCCTAGGACACTAAAACTTTGTGCTTTGATACCAAGTTTGTCACGACCTGAGCCTACACCCTGGACGTGGCTGGCACTCGAGAACCATTGCTAGTTCCCAAGCGAACCCTCATCTTGGCTGACTACAAGCGGAAGACTAACTCAAGCATACACAAGCATCAAACTGAAAGAAATGCTAAATCAACAATGTATAAAATTTCAAAACTCTCTGAATATACTGAGTATTAAACATAAGTTTTAAAAAAAACTCTCTGAGATTGAAAGACTCTCCAAAACTGTCTATCTATGAAGCCTCTACACTAAAGAAGGATGTCAGGACAAGACCCACGACATCTCAAAACTACTAACTAGAAAGTAAATGTGAAGTCCGGAATGCAAGGAGGCTCACCAAAAGCTAACTGAAGTGTAGAGTGATCTCAACGAAACGCCTGTTACTCTGATCAAATTTCCAGAAGTTTGAAATAGATTTCTAAGATCGTTAAATCAGATGGGGTATTTAATTATTTAATTAATTAATAGAGAAATTAATTGAAACGTGGCATTTTTATCAAGAAATTTTCAACCTTAATAAACTGAAATTTTAAATTAATCGGATCGATGAATTTTGAATATAAACTGAGTTAGCGCTGCTCTATGCATTTGGAATTATCAACTCTAAATACTTTAAAAGTTGTATCGCATGAAGCTGAGTATATGCTCCATGGTTAAACATGAAATTGAGTCGCAATGCTTGATCCAAAGAGTAGTCCGATTGCACTTTACCGGCCTGTTCAAACGCAATATAATTAAGTAATTAAAAACGTATTATTTTAGGTAATTCAATTTTAAAGACCATGTGATATGGTTGAAGATATTGATTATTATCAATTTGTATATAAGATTCCCCACGATAGCTAGCTAGCTCCTTTCACAGAGCAGCCATGGATTTTCTTTTGATTGTTGTCACAGTAGCTAGCTCTTTTATTCTACGGTCAAACCAACTTTATGTCTTAACGCCTACAAAAGTTTACCAATTAATATACATTTGCATAATTTTGTTATCCTTACCTTGTGTCTGGTCCACAGGCCATCACTATCGATATTATTTCCTTAATAGAGTTGTGCACAACTCTGCCAGAAATGTAAGAGGATCCATATATCGTTTCTACAACAAGTAATATCAAAATTTCAAACGAGTGGATAAAAGTCTCTAATTTTTGGGTTTAGTAAGGTAAAGGCGGTGGTCAAACTGATTATTGTTGAATGCGTGAACAAAATTAGTACTGTAATACACATTATGTTATACTAAGAGTATTTTTGGATCCATTATCACTTAGTAATCTCTCTCTATATAACCGTCCAGTGTTTTCATTTCCCCACATTAGAGAAGACGACTGATAAATTTTATTAGCCATGGATTCCTTTCTGATTGCCGTTACACTAGCTAGCTCATTTCTTCTTCTTTTCTTTCTTCACAAACAATTTTTCTCAGCTAAAAAGCAGAGTAGAAGTAGAAAGGTACCTGAAGCTGGCGGAGCATGGCCTATTATCGGCCATCTCCACCTTCTCCGTGGATCTGAATCTGATCACTTGCCTCACAAAATGTTAGGCCGCATGGCAGATACGTATGGGCCAATTTTCGGAATGAAGCTTGGAGTTCATCAGGTTGTAGTTGTGAGCGATCCCAAATTAGCCAAAGAATGCTTTACAACTAACGATTTAGCCCTAGCGAACCGGCCCAAATTCATGGTTTCAGAGATCATAGGCTACAAAGACGCCATGTTTGGACTTGCTCCTTACGGACCTTACTGGAGAGAAACAAGGAAGATTGCCACAATTGAGCTTTTCTCTACTCGGAGAATCGAGATTCTCAAACACATTAGAGAATTTGAGGTAAAATCAGCTGTTAAAGAAATTTATAATAATTGGGCGAATAGTAATTTAAATGGTGTTGTGAAGGTGGAGATGAAGGAATGGGTTGGGGATTTAGTTATGAACACTATGGGGAAAATATTATTCGGAAAAGTGCGCAGGACTAATGAGGACGAAGGAATAAATAAGGCTCACAAAGCAATTAGAAGATTTTTCGAATTGTTAGGAGCTTTTGTTGTGGCTGATTTTTTACCTTATTTAAGATGGCTCGATATTGGAGGCCATGAGAAAGCAATGAAGGAAGTTGCTAAAGATATTGACTCTGTTGTTGAAGAATGGTTAACAGAACACAAAACGAAGAGGGGAATTATTAAATCTGGTGAAGAAGAAGATTTCATGGATGTTATGCTTTCCATTTGTGAAGACAGAGATCTGCCTGGATTTGATGCCGATACTGCTATCAAAGCTACATGCATGGTACAATTCTTCATTATCTACCAAAAACTATTTCGAAGCTCTACCATGAAATGAGTGGATTCTACACGGTTTAGAATCTTCAAAAAAATTTCTAAATTTATCTTTCAACTTTTGACTATATATAACTTATAAATTTACCCTAATTTTGGAGTTCCGTTAGTAGTTGAGGTACGAATATAATCTTTTTCCCAGTGACAGGTGATGTTAGATCAAACATCAAATATAATCTAAATCGTTTTTCATTCACTAATTATCAATTGATTGTGTGGAGCTGATTGCTTAATGTGATGAATTTGTTAGGGTCTACTATCGGCAGGTACAGACACCACGCTCGTAACATTAACATGGGCTTTATGTTTACTCTTAAACAACTACGAAGCACTAAAAAGGGTCCAAGATGAGCTAGATGCGCACGTTGGCCAGAACAGATGGGTCCAAGAATCGGACATCAAGAACTTGGTTTATCTTCAAGCTATTGTCAAAGAAGCATTACGTTTATATCCAGCTGGACCGCTCTCTGTACCACACGAGTCGAAGGATGATTGTGTTATTGGTGGCTATGATATACCAAAAGGCACTCGCTTATTAGTTAACATATGGAAGATTCATCACGATCCAAATATATGGCCAAATCCTCACGAGTTTAAACCAGAGAGGTTCTTGACAACTCACAAGGATGTCGATGTAGGGGGCAATCACTTTGAGTTGATACCATTTGGTAGTGGAAGAAGAATGTGCCCTGGAATTTCTTTGGCCCTTCAAGTGGTGCCCTTTGTAATAGCAGTGTTGGTGCAGGGGTTTGACATGAAGAGGCCTTCGGAGGAACCAATTGATATGAGTGAGAGCTTTGGATTGACAGTGCTCAAAGCTACTCCGCTCGAAGTTCTCCTTGCTCCGCGGTTGACTCCCGTTCTTTATGAATGAAATGCTGATAAAATTTGTGCATCGTACCACTGTAGTATGCTAGTTTGTTATATTGAAGTGAAACTAATAAAGGAACTTCAAATTTCCAATGTGATTGTAAAAGTATTTTTGGAGTCCTACAATGGGAATTTCAAGTTGTAACTGTGACATTAGGCCTATATATTACCTTCTAAAAAAAATTCCTAACTACATTGCTTTAATTATAACTTTCCAAGTACAAAATATTTGATGAGTTGAATGATTGTATTAAGATAGATAGCCCAAGATTGCTTAACTACTAATGACAAGGCCTTGGCAAACGGATCTAAGGCTGGGCACTTATGGGCTTATGGCTCGTTATTGAAAGATTTACTAGAAATATTTCTGACTCGTAAGAGAGAATTCGGATTGAAACATACATGACGCACCAAAGAAATATATGAAAGGTGATTGAAGGAAAAGATGAATGGTTCAATACAGGTGCGGGATATGAGAGTGGCGAGCGCGATGGGAGGGAGGCGAACGAGATATGAGAATGGTGAGTGAGATAGGAGGGAGGCGAATGAGATTTTTTTATATATATTAGATACATGCGAATCACACTAGATACACACTATATACGTGTATCTGGTGTGATTCACATGTATTTGGGATACCAAATACGCTTGCGAGATTTGTCTATATATCTCAAATACATGCGAATCTACTTGGATACAGTGTATATAGAATAAATTACACCTAATTTTGACCCATGTATCTCAAGATACACGTATCTGGACGCACCAAAATCTGGTAAAATTCGTATGTTGCAAACAAGCGTGAATTTAAGTAATTAGCTTCTAAACTACTGAAATTTCTGTAAATTACCCTTTAAAAAAATGAACAAGTTATTGGGTGCAATTTTTGATAATGTCTACAGATACATAACATTAGTGTCTACAGATACATAACTATGAATATGATACAAACTGATTTTGTTATAAATATCAACAATAATATTTGATAATGTCTACAGATACATAACATTCTACTAGTTGAATAAGGCTGGGTGTATGTATTGGTAGTAAAAGATAACGAAATTTGTAATAGTTATGTATCCAATACATTACTGTGAACATGATACATAATAATTTGTGTTTCAATAAATTAGGGTTATGTATCAAAACTAATATTTGAAAACGATATATTGTACATGATAAAATTGTAATGTATCATAAAGGTGAAATGAACGAATTATACAATTTGATCCGCTAAAAGTAAAAAAAAAAAAATGATGAAGAAATCCTTCCACACTTTCTCCTTTGCTCTGTATCAACTCTTGTAGCTTTTTTCACTTTCAACAATGGCATCACCCATGGATCTCGACCCAAAGCCCTTACCGGAGCCACCAACAATTCTTGATAAAATTGTAAGGTATCATAATGTTGAAACGAATGCATTATACATTAATTTAAGAAATAAAAACAACCAGATACATTAAACTGAACCCATATATATCATAAAAAGATGAACAACAAAAAATCAGAAAAAAAAGCAAACAATTTGATCTGCTAAAAGCAAAAAAAAAAATGATGAATAAATCCTTCTACACTTTTTCTTTTGCTTTGTATCAGTTTCCGTAGCTTTTTTCACTTTTAACAATGGCGTCACCCATGAATATCAATTTAAAGCCCTTAGTGGAGCCACCAACAACTCGACCTTTTCCCCCTTTTTTTTGGACGTTTTTTCCACAATCGATTTTGAAGTTGAAGATGCATCCTTCTTCGACTAAATTTGTAGATGAAAATTTTTTAAAATATTAAAAAATTGATACCTTGTAGATGAAAAAGTTTTTAAAATATTAAAAAATTGATACCTTGTATCCAGAAAAGTGAGAGAAATTGTGGAAAAGAGGGATTTTTGTAATTTTTTAGAATGGTAGAGAATAATTGAAAATAGGGTAAAAAAGATGTATAGTTAGGTAATTTTTCCTAATTTTAAAAAAGTTTAAAATGACAACAATCCTTGTGAACACAAATAGCCTAAAGGCTAGAGAAGCTATTGGGCCTAGGGCTGAACCACGAAGAGGCCCAAAAATAAGACAGCCCAACAAATTTGTTTGGGATCCATATTGTGAAAGAAATTGGTTGATCCTTTCGCTTCTCATCCCTATTCTTATTTCTATATTTAGTTACTTGTTATTTCAGTATTTTCCTCTATAATTCAACAGTTGAAGTGTTGCCGTTGTAATATAGCTATCACTAATTTCATAATACTTGAGTATTTGTGTTGAGAATTCGGGTTCGTTACAATAATATTATTTCTTATTTAAATAAATAAGTTATAATTTTGTAGTTTGTCTAGAAAATCTATACAAAATCTTTTTTGTCTTTTACTTCTAAAAAAATTCAAACCTTGTCCTTTGAATGAGTTACGGTGCTAATGCATTTTTTTGTGCATAATACAAAGTCTTGTCATTCCCTCAAGCCCACCAACACCACACCAACAATTTCACGTTGTCTTTGTTTCTGTGTTAATTTGTGAATTGATCTTTTTCTTTTAAAAAAATGTTGAGTTCCGGACTTACTGATGATTCATGGTAGTGATAAGGAGAACCACCTTCATCTTTATTTGCTTCGATCGAAAAAATAACCCAAAGTGATGTATACCAAGCTAATGTATATCAAGAAACTTTGTTTATTAAGACTTTAATAAATAGAACGAAATCATCAACCTATTTTATTGATCACTAGTCACGTCATTAAGTACTATTATGCAATTGATTTGCAGGCTCGCAAGGTACTACTGATGCCTTTGTTTCCACCCAGCTGGAGTGGAGCCACTTCTGTCCTGTCCTTCCCCTAATTTTTTTTTTTTGAGCTTGTCTTGTTTTCTCTTCGTCTCTTTGACTACTAATAAATCTACTATTTGAGTTATGTATATTAATAAAGATAAAAATAAATAAATTACACTATCAATCATAGCAAATTATGTACATTCTTTTTTCAAATTGTCTTGTTTTCTCTTCGTCTCTTTGACTACTAATAAATCATGTTTAGTTGAATTTGAGTATAATAACCTGATAATATAAAGTAAATATATATATTTAAAAATTCGCATGGTAAGCACTATCCACTTTAATTTTTTTATAATGTCATGTTATCATATGTAAGCATATACTCCATCCGTTTCATTTTATATGATATAATTTGATTTGAGATGGAGTTTATGGGGAAAAAACGACTTTCGAAATTTGTAGTCTAAAAATGAGTGATAAGTATTTGTGTGACTATAAATCATATCATTAAGAATAAAATAAATATTTTAATATTAATTGTTACTAAGTATAAAAATGTGTCATTCTTTTTATCCTACCTAATAAGTTTTTATCATACTTTTACCACCGTTTATATTAGCCATTTATACATATGAAAACTTGAAGAGTTAGTTGGGACATTACGGCAGGGCGTTCAATTGGTTGATAGAAATGGTCGATCTCAGAGATAATGCAAAAACATTGGGAAGAAAACCAAAATTAAAACTTAGGAAGTGTTGGGAAAATAGGTGAGCTTTTTATGACTTGCATTATGTGTTGACTCTTTCATGGCCAGGCCAGCCTGCCCTCCAATAGTATCATGGCCCATGGGTTGTAACTTGTAACGATGCCTACATGTCTGCAATAAGTAATTAACTTACTATCATTAGACAATGGATGGATGGATGAATTAAAAAATAACAAGAGGTAAGTACAAATAATTGATTTTAAAAACTAAATTAAGTTACGGTCTAGAATTTCACTTGAATTCATAAAATTCAAATCATGAATCAATCTTGACCATGAATCTTGAAGTGGTTCGCTCTCAGTCATTGTTAATAGTGCTTCTAGGTTAAAGGGAAGCACTATACTCGAACTCACTCCACGGAAACTCGCTTTTCAATTTGCTTCAGATTTGACATTCACCCTCCCCCCCCCTCCCCTTCTTGGAATATATGATAAATTTAAAGATTGTTCAAAATCATATAAGGAAATTACTCATTTTTTGTTTATTCAACTCTTTCATATCTCACTTCACGTCCATGAATGGACATCTGGAGCATAGACAATTTAATATGAAGGTCCACCATTGATAAACAATATTTTGCTTTGATAACATATAAATACATGAATCTTTGGCATAAGTAACTTCAAAGGTTAGTTGATCATGAAAGAAAAATTACTCAACACCATATAAAAAGACCATTCATCTCCTTTTCACCCGATCTGAAACTCTTCAACACAATAGTTTGGAATCTGAAGTCTTCATGGTAAACGATTAGGAGTAATTAGTTACTCTCTTCGTTCCTTTTTTAGAGTCAAACGATATGAATTTTGACTAACATTTTAAGATGTATTATTTTCATCATATTGATATGAAAAGAAGTTGCAATTTATAGTACTTTTCATATAGTTTTTGAATATCTAAAATTTTCTTTTAAAATATCTAATATATGTAATCTAATTTAACTTTAAAAATTAATCAAATTAACTCTCAAAAAACATAACATGACAACTAAAAAAAAAAGGAGGAAGTGATTATTATATGTTGCGTACAGAAGAGTACTTCACTAATTGAGATTTGGAATGATAAGGAAAATAATTAAAAGATATTTAATTAAGATTAGGAAATTGATTGAGTAATAATTAAGTAGGAGAATGAAAGTCATGCATTAATTGCATAATAAGTGTAATCACATGATTTTTTGTGTGGCCTGAGCTAGCTGTCTTGAAAACAACATGGCATGCATGGCAATGCAATTGTTTTATTTATTTTCCCTTACTCTAAAGTCTAAAATTATCAATCCTGATTTACTACTATTCATTGGGTATTTTTTCTAACATAAATACAAATACACACTCTAAAAGTATTCTGAGTTTCTAGTCCTCATCTGTTCATCTCAGCCCTACATTGTCCTCCACACATCATTTTCATGGACTTGTACACCTCACTCCCAATTAGTCCCTTTTGCTTGGCTGTTTATGTTAACACCTTGAGCTTTCATGATTCCTTCATATATACGCATAATACCTTTCGTTTCTCGAGAGTCAATTATTTAATTTGTTAAGTTAGTTTGAAATAAATTAAATCTTGATTTAAGAAGTGGTCATCTACTCATCAACTCTTAGAAATATGATTTTGTATCACTCTCATTAATAGTTTTTGGTGTCACTTCAAATAATTAGACTCTTGAAATTAGAATAAGCTTACACTTCACTAATTTGAATTTGCACCATATAGGCCCACTATTAATCAATCATATTATATTTGATGATTTATTAATTTAAATTCGGACTACGTACTCTCACTATTAGTATATAATTTCATTCTTATTTAGAGATTTTGGATTTGAATTTTTCGGGGTACACAGTCATTTTTATTAGTGAATACTTTATTCTTAACGTGAAATTTCTTGAAGTAAATTTAAATTTAGTCGAGCTATAATGCAGATGTCAGATGCGTATAATAAAAAATAAAAAAAATAGTTAAGCAAGTATTCCAAAATTAAAATCACAATCAAGTTAGCCCCAATTTATAGCTCCCATACTATAGACCACAAAGCTCTCTTCTCCCGGCAAGTAGTTAACCAACGGCTCAACCTCAAAGAAAATTTCTCTCGCTTTCGCCGTAGTGTAAGCTTCACCGGTCGCCGGAATCTGACGTCATACAATGTTCCCGCCAAAACCGCAACGCCGGACTCAGTCGATGCCACGTGGCATTTCTCCTAATCTGGCCGACAAAGTGATCGTCGCCGTGAAGGCGGAGAAGGTGATCAATAAGATGGCACTAGCTTGGGCTCTAACTCACGTTGCTGGTCCTGGCGATTGCATTACGTTGCTAGCCGTGTTTTCCGATGAGAAATCAGGTATATTTTCTGATGAATTTAGCAAGTAACTAATCGTATGTATCGTTTAGATTTAAAATGTTTTATTTACAGAGAGAAGAAGATTCTGGGGATTTCCGAGGATGAGAGGAGATTGCCGGAGTAACGAACGGACGAATTCACATGATCGGATTGGACAAATCACGGAGTCTTGTTCTCAGATGGTTCTTCAATTTCACGATCGAATAGATGTGAGTAATAATTAAGTATTTTTTTTAATCAATAGTGAGAACTAATAGAGAGAAGTGGAGTTTATCCTAAATGGTAAAGTTGCTTCTAGTGATCAAGAGATCAGGAGCTCACGGGTTCGAGTTGTCAAAACAAACTCTTGCAGAAATGCATGATAAGTCTGCAATAGACCTTTCCCGAACCCCAGTATAGTGGGAGCTTAGTGCACCGGATTGTCCTTTTTTTAGTAAGAATTATTGGAGTGCTCTGTTTTAACCGTCGTCCGTCTCTCTGGAAACTACTTTTTCTTTACTAGGACGAATTTTTTTTTTTTAACTTTTAGCCCTAAGTTGTTTGTGAATTTATCTGTATAACGATGTCATTCTAAAATGTGGATTAAACATTTAGGAATTAGGTGTAAGTTGAAAATCAATTGACGGTAAATGTGTAGATTAAACATACCAGTCAGATTTAGCTGTACATATAATTTAACGATTTAGGAATGCTTATGTGTACACAGTCGTTTTTGTTTGTGGATTAAACATTTAGGAATTAGGTGTAAGTTGAAAATCAATTGCAGGTAAATGTGTAGATTAAACATACCAGTCAGATTTAGCTGTACATATAATTTAACTATATATTAATGTGTTCTTCAATCTCTATGTCATATGATTGCTTTTTTTATGGATTAAAGAAGATTCTAAGCTTGTCAGGATCCAATGTAGACTGTTGTACTTGAAGCTAATGATTTGTAAGTAGTTGCATGTGCTCTAGGTAATAAAATATTGAAAGAATCTTTTGTACTTCTGCTGATTTAGGCATGATAATACAGTGATAATTTTGCTGATCAATCATTAGCACTACAATGTGCCGGTGGATTTCTATCTTTTCCTGGACTAATGAAATTAATAGAAAAATATGGAGTCGAGATATGGATTTCTATCGCAAGATTAAGATTTACGCTTGTTGAGACAGAAACTATAGATATTGCAGTGAGAAATATGATATTACCCATGCAAACAAGCATGATTAACAGTAATGAAATTGTAATTTGAATCATCTTCTGTTTGTAGGTTAGGGTGCGAATTAAGGTCGTCTCAGCTTTGTGTGCTGGTGTGGTGGCAGCTGAAGCAAAAAGCAATGCAGTCAGCTGGGTCATTTTGGACAAGTAATAGCATGTAAATGTATTATATCCTTTTTCACTTTCTCTCCTTGCCTCATATCTGTTACCAACGCGAAATGGATTTTTTCCAATAGCTTCAAGTTGATTTGCATGCATATTGCTGGATTTTGGAAAAGCTGTAGTATTAATATAATATACCATATGTTGTTTCTCCTCTAATTTCTAACCGAGACATGTACATAGTAGGTGTATGTTACTTCTATATGTTCTCCATATGCCTCATTGGATACTGTAATTGTAATGGTTACTTGCTTTTGTAGTTTTTTTCTACTTTTTTATAAGGCAATATGTTTCTTATCCTTTTCTCTTTCCCTGTTTGAATATCAAGTGGACTCATTTTCTTTATCACTTATGTTCTACAGAAAATTGAAGTTAGAGCTTAAGCATTGCATGGAAGAACTTCGTTGCAACATTGTAGTGATGAAGGGCTCCAAACCCAAAGTTCTCAGGTTAAATCTAGGATCTTCAGAGGAACTACAAACTCCTTTCTTTTCTGCCAATTCCTCTCCTGTTTTGGATAGTAGAGACTTACAGGATGAAAGAATGAAGCATTCTACTCCAGTGAGCAGTCCCGAGGATCAACGAACATCCTATATCAAAAAATCATTACTGAATTCTTTGACAGATCCAGACACATTCCTTCTATATGAACGGAATCCCCTGTATGAAGGGCTGGATAGAGAAACATTTTCACCGGTCTGCAAGCATAGTGGGCATGATCATACAGTAAATGAGCTTCCCTCTTTTGGGGAAAGGATAATAACTCTTTCAACTGTTCCTAAATCTCAAACTCATAATCAAAAAACAATCCTTTGGATTCCGCAGAACGATATTATTGCTGACAATTATTCAGCTGTGGAAAACTGCAAAAGTAGCTCGCATTCTGTCACTTCTAGAAATGAAAAGAAGAATTTTATCGGGTACAACCAAAACCTGAGTACCCAAAGAAGCAAGTTAAATCGAGACACTGACATGGACTATCTTAACTCCAGCATCAGAGAAGCAGTCTCTTTAGGTAGAACTTCCTCGATACCTCCTCCTCTATGTTCATTCTGTCAATATAAAGCACCATCCTTTGGAAAGCCTCCGAAACTTTTTCGCTATGAAGAGCTAGAAGAAGCAACAAATGGATTCTCAGGCAGAAATTTTCTAGCAGAAGGTGGGTTCGGTCTGGTTCATAAAGGAGTTTTAAGGGATGGATTGGTTGTTGCAGTAAAACAGCTGAAGTTTATTGGATCTCAAGCAGACACTGATTTTCGTAGAGAAGTTCGAGTTTTGAGCTGTGCCCAGCACAGGAATGTTGTGCTGCTGGTTGGTTACTGCATTCAGGGAAATAGGAGACTATTTGTATATGAGTTCATATGCAACAAGTCCTTGGACTTCCATTTGCATGGTATTTTCTGTTTATTTTTTTCTCTTTAAAGTTCATCTGCAATCCAACCTATGATGCAGCTTTATATGAAGTTCAAATAAATTTTGTAGGAACAAAAGAAACAGCTCTAGATTGGAGCTCACGTCTTAAGATAGCTATCGGGACAGCAAGAGGCTTACGTTACCTTCATGAAGATTGCAGAGTGGGATGCATAGTTCACAGGGATCTCAGACCAAAAAACATTCTCTTAACTCACGACTTCGAACCTTTGGTAAGTTTCGCTGGTGGTTTTAGTCAAGCATGCTTATCATTCCAGTTTTTGAGTGTCAGGTGCAGCATATATTAATCAAATCCATACACGCGCCATTTGGATGAGAAAAGCTATTAAATTTGAGAGATCATCTATAATTGCGTGTGTTTATGGATAAACACACGTATTCTTTTGTAAAAGCAATGAATAAAACCTAATCAAATGGTTTATTTATTTAAGGTTGCTGATTTTGGGCTTGCACAATTGTACAATGAATGGGAAGTTTCTGAAGATGATGAACATCTAATTAGAACTTCAAGGTAATTTCTGTTTATTTTTATGTCTATGCTAACTACATCTCAATCTTCCCCTAATTGTTGCTTATTATTATTGATAGACTAGAACTTTTCGGCCTTGTGCAGTATACATTTAAACAGAGATTCCAAGCTCTAAGACTGCTTATGTTTTACTTTTTTTTCTGACTCATCTCTATGTTTAAGTTGACAGATAGATTGATGTTTACTTGATGAGAATTATTTTGGAGTTGTTTTTCAGGTATCTTGCCCCAGAGTACTCCAACAATGGAAAAGTCACGGAGAAGGTTGACGTTTATGCTTTTGGCTTGGTGGTATTGGAGTTGATAACTGGTAGAAAAACCACTGACTTGCAATGCTACAGAGGTCAGCACCTTCTTCCAGGAAGCCTTTCCCCTATATCTGGAAAGGGGCCATATCTTTCAGCTTTTAAAAATCAGCTGCTCGACTCCAACTTGACGCCATCTCAGCTTGAAAACTTCCCTTATGAACTACAGGCAATGAGTCATGCTGCTTATATGTGTCTACAGGAAGATCCTCATCTGCGACCTCCCATCTCAAAGGTTCTTTTCTTCTTTTATTATTTACTAGAGATGTGTGGTTAGTGTATTGTTTTCCATCCGTAGGCCTAATGTACATGATGCATGGTGGGAAATTTATTCGTTGTTCCGTTTAAATTTTCAGGTACTTAAAATACTAGAAGGAGGCAGTGCCATTCTTGACGCAAATTCATTTGGCAGTAGAAGTGGTTATATGCAGGGACCAAATTCGACAAACCATCCTGTATCAAAGAGACATTCTCGCAGGCTCTCTTACTAAGATTCTCAGAAAGTGATTTCTACTTAAGAGTGGTGTGAATCCTAGATCTTCTTGTAGTCGTTTTCGCTTCATTCTCTAGAATTAATAACTCCAACCTAATATAGATAAAGTTTATCATACAATTATTTACTTTTTTGTACAATTTAAACTTTTCTCATATCTCATTGTATCACATTTCTAGTGTATATAGATGTAAGTTCATTCGTCTATCTTCGTGTGACTTTTTTGAACCCTTTTAGTGAAGCTATTTGAATTGAATTGAATTTTTTCTCTTAATTGGGAAGATGTTTGGTTTAATGGAGACTATCACAGGAGTCAATATTTCATGTTTTGGCCTTCTGTTTCAAAAATTCAGCGTTGGTTTTTATTTTTTACTCCACAATTCAGTCCAATTGACTGTTTTTATTTCTGTTTGCAAGGACAATGAGCCTTGTAATTTCTCTATGGAGATAAAATTAGCTGCTGAGTTTGGCTACTGATATTTTGGCCAGCGATGTGGGACGACTTAACACCCCTCGGAAGCCAGGCCTGCCAACTTAAGTGTGGACAACATATATGGGGTTCAACATTGATCAGTAAACCGAGAATTGAGATGGGTCTGACTCTGGCTCTGATATTATGTATATAGTTCCTCTAGATGCTATAATAGTTGTTTATCTCATCATATTATATTAGAAAAATATGAACCAAGTTTGGCATTTTTATGATTTTAACCCTCACCATGCTGTTTTTTATTCACATATTTAGTTTATAACTTCTCAGAAGTTGTCCTTTCTTCTCAATTGAAAGATTTGGAAAGAATATGCCTACAAGCCAGCAAATGACTTTATACCCTAGACTGGTAAAGATAAAAATGAATATTTTAATTTGTTTAAATTTGTCAACTTTGAAATGCACTAATGAATATTTGTATGCACTAGGCTGGTTTTGAAATGTTGTTTGATTTAACAAGTCTTATTCATTCAGGTATAGTTGACTATAAACAGGAAATTTTGATATTTTACTTTCATATTCACCTTCATAGAAGTGGTTTATGGGCGGGGGTGGAGCTAGGCATCTAAATTTTCTTCATTGAAAAATTACAACATACAGAGGTCATCAACTTTAATATGTTTACTTTAGTATATTTTAAATTTTCTTGATAAAATCTTTGACTTCGCGATGAATTTGCAAGTGTTATGACATTTAAGAGCCAAGATTCCCTCTCCCACCTAACATCCTCCACCTGCCGTAGAAAAAGAAGGAAATAATGGAAGGTACCAATGAAGAAAGAGAAAGGAATAAGGAAAAAACAAATGTGCTGGAGCCATGGCAGAGCTACCTTAGGTGAGATGGTCTGGTGCACACTCTTCGTCAAAAAATTATGTAAGGTAAAGAATTTAAACGCTAGTTATTATGTTTTCCACAGTAATTAAAATATTGTGTATCTAGTGATTGAGACCGCAATATTCAACTCTCGTATACATAATTATATCAGATATATGGTGGTTTTGTTTCTAAATATAATAAAAACTTGATGATTTGACAACGTGCACGTACATGTTTGGCATGTGTATTAGTAAATTCACTTAAAATTTGTCTTAACTTATACTTTCTTGATTTGTTCCTTGGGAGAATCTTTTAGTGCTGGTAGTGATGACAGAACGTGGGCAGAAATTCAATCATACATCTTTTTTCTTTTATTTTTATCGAATTAAAGGGGTCAAAAAGTCAAGTCGTACTCGGTGGATGAGTTGATGTAGCAAATAGTATATCATAAAAAGAGGCAATTGATCGATTTCCCACACCAACTTATTTAAACCGAGCTCATCACACCTCTTATTTGGTTTGTGAACTATTATTTAGAGAGTCAATTTATTCAATATGCAACCAAAAAATAGTGACTGTATTTCAGGTTTTTTTAAGAAAAAAAGTTGTTTCATGGAACATGCTTCGCAGTATCATTGAAATAAACAAATAGTCGTAATTAATAGTAATATATATGATATCTGACTTGCCAGTTTTCAAATATATTTATTATATCATATAGAACCATGAAAAAGAAGGAATAGTGCCACACTTCATCTTTGTTAATGACATGATCGAACTACTCCTTTGTCAATAAGAACATTCTAATTCTTTAAAAACCAAATTCTTTTAGCAAAAATCAAATTAAAGTAAAGAATTGAAGGTAAATGATTCTTCTTGTTTCTTTTGTTTCGATTATCATATTATTCGTTGTTGTTATTATTTTCCTCTCTAATATTTTTTAGTACAACTTCTTTGCTATTATAGTTGTTTTACATACTTAATTTTTTATGTGCATTAATTACCTTAGTAGATGGCATATCAAAAATCAAATAGAAATAAGATTTATGTACATTTTACACTTTTCATATCCCACTGATGAAATTATACTGAGTATATTATTGTTGTAATTGAAAGTAGATAAGCAGATGCATCCGAAGGAACAATTGAGATTCATTCACCATTAATTACAAATTTTAAGCCCAAACTCAACTTTTATTTAAAAAGTTTTAACCTTTATTAGACCTACTTGATCAATATTAATTCGCATCAATCAGTCCAATAAATTTCAAACACTAAATATATAAACTGAAGTAAAAAGATAGAAATTGAATTAGTAAATTTCGAATACTAACTAACTAAACTACAAGAAAAAAACCCAATGCACCAAAAACGAGCATCCGATATTTTTGTTTAGTTCCAACAGTGTGATGAAGAATAGATTCGAGAAACTCATTTTCATTAGTAAATATTTTTACATGCTATTTATAGCAAAGTGGTATATAAAGTACGAGTAACTAATAAATTGTAAAAAAAGGAAATTATTCACCCATATTCCTTTTACCCTGAAATTACAATACTACTCATCTTGCCAAAAGAAAATATACACACTACATTAATTACATCACTTACGCCACAATTAATCCCTTAATCAACTTTTCATCTCAATTAACAAGAGTGTAAAATACCTTGCAACTTATACTAATCAAATCATACATCAACAACTACACGTGTCATACACTCAGACCGTCCGATGAATATTTAACGGACCGAATCGAATCCCAACTATTATCTTCTTGACCATTTTGTTGCATACTGGCCATTTTATGCAAATTAAGTGCCATTTCTGAAACACTCCAAACTTTTACGGATTTATCAAGACTCCCACTATAAACCACCCATTTTTTTTCACTTCCGGTCGAGGAAGACTCCTTATCTTCCTCGACCGCTAAACATTTAACCGGTCCATTATGACCGGTTAATATCGACAAACACATATGAACCGAACCGTCCCTTTTCCAAACAATAATATTTTTATCAGCTGATCCGCTAAAAACTAAATTTCCAGCAACGGCTAAACAAAGAACCGCTAATTTATGTCCTTTAAGGACCCCACCATATGTTAAATTTTTCTTTTCACGTTCCCAAAAATTTAAAACCCCATCTGATGAACCGCAATAAACCACTGAACCGGGTTTATTAACCGCTAGAGCCGTAACGGCGCATTCTTGGTTAAGTAGCGTTTGAACAAAAACGTGATTTATGGTTTTCCCGTTTGATTCTCTTTTCCAAACTTTGACGGTTCCGTCAGCTGAACCGGTGTAGACGATTCCGTCTACACTGGCGATGACGGAGTTAACGGCGTCGTCATGGGCTTTAACGGACTCTAAACATTTGGAATTATCAACTTTCCATACTTTAAATGTTCTATCCCATGAAGCTGAGTAGAGAAGGCCTTGACTATGGTCCATGCTTAAACATGAAATTGCGTCACAATGCTTGATCCAAAGAGTGGTCTGATTGCGTTTTACCTGTTGAGACATAATATAATGAAGTAATTACAACGTATTATTTTTAGCAAGCAAATGTTTTGATTGAAATCTCATTACCATGGAAAAATAGAAAATGCCAAGACCGTGAAAAAAATCATGTCCATAAGTTAGGAAGTACGTTAAGATAAAATAAAATTAAGTACACTTTTTACGTTAAAATGTTTGACTGGCTCGTAAAAAAGAATCAGATCAATTAGTGAAAGGTCTTAACAAGTCGCCATTGAAAGTAAATTGAGCATATTTAGCAAGATAATACATTTCTTATTTAGAACTGACTAAAAAAATGTGTCATATAAAATGAGAGTAAGAAATAAAATGGTGACGCAATTTACCTCCACATAGTTGCTAGGCTTAATGGAAGCCTTGACTATGTCAATAAGTTTTGGCAAACTCCCAGCACGTTTATGGTTGTTAGGATTCTTCGATTGCACCTTCCAAACTCGAACTTTTCCATCTTGATGCCCTGTGAATATCTTCTCTCCGGCGATGATAATAGCTTTAACAAGACCACTATTTGATTTAAACGCGGAAAATTCCTTCATATCCTTCCAAACACGTATGCTCTTGCTATCGGAACCAGTATAAAGAATATCATTTTTTGCAGCTAAAGAATAAATATGTCCTTCTTCGCGAACGAGGGACCCAATGAGCCCATTTTGTGGGAAGTTGTTTGGAACATCATCCTCGAATTTGTGCCAAGGGGATTTAGTACAAGGGGAACAACTTTGGTTCCATGAAGACAACGTTGTAGGGAACCCGTCACCACTAAGGCGATTCGGGCCATAAGCCGAAAAACTGCTGTGACGGGCGTCAAAATCATCGTCCGTCACAGCAGTTGACGACATGTTGGGCACGGAGTGAACCATGTTGTCTTGAAAATTATTTTTAAATGAGGAACAAGTTTCAACTAACATTAGAGGTTAAACTTGTAATGTTTTGGCCTTTTCTTTGTTACTCGTCTAATTTTTCGGAAAAAAAAGACAGGAGGAGAATGAGAAAGAAAAAGCAAAGGAAAAAAATGGAGAAAAAGGAGATGAAGAGAAAATTGTTGGATGGAAGGGACAATGGTTGAGAGGTTTTGTAGGGAATATATAAGATCTTGCTATAAGATCTTGACACGTGTACGGTGGATATTATTCTGGGTTTTAAAAAATTTATCAAACTATACTCATTTATTATCATAGTTAAGTGATTTTATATGAAGTACTAAAAATTTATACTCTATTTACTAATTAACATAAAGGGAAAAAGTATATATGTAAATATTTGACATGCATTTATTGATTTGATATAAAATTAGATGTTGTTAAGATTTTATCAAGAGAAATGATTTGATATAAGAGATCCAGAAAGATCATTTTCTTCCGTTTAAATAGTAAGAAGACAAAAAATCTTATTTCCTAGTTTTTACATATGTCTATAAGTTATTTTCTTCTTGTTAAATTTTTTTAAAAAATAAAATAAAATTGACAGACACCGTGGAATTTTTGGCAACAGAGAAAAGTATATGGATTTTAAATAAAACTGTGTATGCACGGCTCTCGAATAAGATTCCAACAAAGTTATATTTAGGGGTTTGACAAATGACAACTAATTAACATAAGAACATGACTGTATACATAAAGTCATAAAACAGAGAGAGAACTTAAAGAATATTGCAGCCTCATGTCAACTCGTAAATCTTTTTTTCGTAATTTACTTTTAGTTGATTCTTTGCGGATGATTATATATATATGAACTATTTTTTTCTTCAAAATAATAATTTAATTTTTCTTAATATGACATAAACCTCGCTTGTTTGAGTTAACCAATTAAAAGTAGTTGATTAGCATCAAGTGTTGAAAAATGATATTACGCGTTAGAAGCTGATTTATAAATAATCGATTACGTGTTTGAGTAATAACTAAGCATTTTTTTAAATGATCAAAGGTAGAGCCGTCAATATGGGCTAGGCCCGTTGGACCGGCCTGGCTTAACCTGTGATTTGATAGGGTTGAGCTATGATTTTTGGAGCCCATTTAAGAAAAGGGCTTTTTAGCTCGGCCTGAATAAGTCTGTTGATTTGTGGAGTTTGAGAAATATGGGTAGGACCGGCCCGTAGGCCAAATAAAAATTAATTAAAAAATAAAAATAAAATAGAGTATTAAAACTAACAAGAGTCCAAACTCAAAATCTATTTAAAGTTTTTAAATATTAAAATTTATATATAAATTATGTTTAACTACATAAAATAAAAAATTTCTAAATTTATAGGGAATCATTACGTAGGTTGTAGCCTTATGGGATATTGTCATATTTTGTGTTTTATTATGATCATTAGAAAATAATTAGGTTAATATTTCTATTTAACTATTTATACTTTTACTTAAATCAAACTTAATAAATATTATAAAGATAATTTTATTTGTGAATTTGATTAACAAGTAGTAACACTAACCCCATGTAATATTCTCTTGTCGATATTTTTAAATTATAATTTGATTTGAAAATTATAAAAAATATACTTTTAAAAAAAGTGGGCTGGCCCGACACAGCCCGTAGCCACGTACTTGTGGGTTGGGCTGATCGTTTTCTAACCCACAAAAAAGATGGGTCAGCCCGGCCAGACCTGTCAAATTTCAAAAGCATGTATGGGTTAGTCCGAATGGGGTGGACCAACCCATATTGACAGCTCTAACCAAAGGGTGCTCAAATCTATTTCCGAAAAATATATACTTAAAAAGTATTTTTAGATTAAAAAGAATAACATGTAAAAACATAAGTTACACACTAAACGTCCAAACAAGACAAAAAGTGTATATATATATATATATATATATAATTTAGTTTAATCAACTAATAAACTTAATCAAATACCTTTATTATAGATATATGGCACACATTTTACAGTGCCATTCTTAAAATTTTCGCTAATAATTAATCTAATAAGTACTATTAAATTAAAGTAAAAACTACACTAACCCAATTAGATGCAAACCACTTCAATGATTAAGGTTTATTTTAGTTTAATTAAGACTTTAAGAGCCTAGTGCTTAGGCTAATTATTTGCTTACGTTTGTATGATTTGGTACATTCATTTTAGACGTACTAATTTTCAACATTTTATTGCTAGACGCATGACAGTGCGATTAATTAGTTTGTTAATTTTACCTAACCTCTGAAAATGTGACACGAGACTCGAAGTATAGGGTGCTTTAGGAATAATTTGAAAAAATGAGAGGTATTTTAATTCAGTAAAACATTTTTTAAGATTCATAATTAAGCAAATAAACAACCAACTTAATGAAAATCGTTCTCAAGTTTAATTCAATGTACTATCTAAATACCTGACAAATAAACCAAAAGGTTAAGTCGGAGACATTTTAGTGACCAAAAGGTCAAAAATTGAAGTGTAGAATATCCTCGATACTACGATCTCTCTATGACAGTTATTTTTTGTAATAAGTTTCATTATAAAAATTAAGTTCTCTTTGAGATAGATTGATTTTTATGATATGCTATATTATATATATTTTTTGTATAATAATATTTTGTTATAGTATTAAAAAATATATTGAAACACATAACATTGTTATACAGTAGTTTGACTTTAGAAATCTGAATTATTAAGAAAATGTAAAATTAACAATCAAATTTATTCTTTCACATAAATGGAACCATCTTATCCCTAATAATTCTAAATTTTCTGGCCTTTTGTGGAATGTGATTGGGCAGTAAAGATTATCAAGTGCTGCCCTTGATAACATTCACCATGCGTCGAATTGATTCTTTCATATTTATAACTTGTTAATCTTGCAAAATGTATATATATTATTAGCTTCGGGTTCAACTGAATCCAGTAACTTTGATTTAAGTCTGCTATAGTTGTATATAAGAATTAACAAATCCATTAAATATGATAAGCGAAATCAGAATGTCAATTTTACAGGTACTGATTTTTAGAACGATAATTTTTAAGTGCTAATAGTCAAGTTCAATTAGCTTAGCAAAAGGAAATAAATAGTGTGATGAGATGGAATATTGATCAACTTCTGCTGTAATTTTGGTTAAACTCTACAAATATCCTTCTTTAGAAAGTCCATTTGTCTTTAAGACAAGTCCTTAACAATTTTTTAGGGTCTACTTATGTCTTATGGAATAAAAGAGGGGTTAGTTTGAGTTATGATTCTTGATATAAGACTTGTGTGTTAATTTTACAAAATAGTAGTACCAAAAAGTAATAAAATTATAATATGAAAAGGACAAATTTGTTCTCTAAGCAATGTTTATAATGTCCAAGCTAAGGTTGAAGCACCTCAATCTTAATATGCCAAAAGGAAATAAATAAATGATGGATATAAATCTTTAAACCTACTAAATATAAATGAAATGTAAGGACAAGAAAATATTAGATCCAAATATATTGATGACTTATAATGGTCGGCTACTAAACTAGAGACTTTAAAAGTTGCATAAATTTAATTAACATTTGCAAGTGGTTGATGTGAGGAGTTTGTTTGATACCTTACATTTTGAAAATCATAGCTTATTATTCCCCCATGCATAGGGAAAGAACTTACACCTTACAATTATCTTAACAAAAATCCAAGAATATATATATCCTATAAGATATATATAAACAAAAATGAAATCGTGTTCCCAAGGTTTCAAACTCTATAAAACATAATCTTTAAAAGAATCTCAACTCAAAGATTCTAAATTGAAACATTTATTATCCTAATGCTTATCCACCTTAAACTCAAATGTTGAGAACTTGAGAACCTATGAATATGAAATATTTTAACTTTTTAAAGTTATCAAGTTTTAAATTTTTAAAAGCAAATATATATTATACACACATTTAATTTTTATATATATAGTTTTAAATTTCATGCATCAAGCAAAAACTTAATAAACTAAAGTTTTTTTTAAAAAAAAAAGAGCACTAACAAATAGAATTATATAAATTTGTGTAATACTTCCCAATGTCATGCTATGCATATTGTTTGACAACAAAAAGACGTGAAAACAAAGTGGACACTAAAATGGACTAAACACTCACAACACACACAAATGACACAACCAAAACATAGATCCTTACAAGCCCATAAATAATTTATCTTAGGGTTTCCGTTATTGTGGTAGCACTAGAAAAATTTGCAGGGAAAACGACCATCAAAATCGATAGATGAGATTCATGACATATTGACCCAAATAGATGCTAAACCAACGTAATAAGCGAAGTCCTCATAGATCGGTTAAAACTGAGGGACAACTGACCAATGGACTCGGTCGGTTTTATTTTAAAAATATTACAACTTTTGTGCAAAACAGAACACCAGACATTCGTCGATTTTTAATTTAAAAATAAAACAAAATCGGTTTTTTCTTGATTTTTTGGACCGACTCTATCCCTCTTAATTTTAATAGTGTCGCATGCATGGTGTATAAATATAGTTCAATGTTCGTTTACTCCGATAGAATCAATACATGCATTATATTCAATATTATTCTAACATTATAAATCATAGTATTAAGGGAAAAGGGTAAAAAAATGCCCTTAAACTATGTGAAATGAACAAAAATGTCCTCAGTTTGTAATTTGGTTCAAAAATGCCCTTGGTGTCAATACTTTAGTTCAAAAATGTCTTTATAATCAATATTTTGGTCCAGAAATGCCCCTATAGTTACTAAATGGGTCAAAAATGCCCTTTTTCGAATAAATATATTATTTATTTTCTTTTTGAACACATCTTCTTCATAATTAAAATATTATTTTAAAATCCTATACTTGTTTTTCTTTCTTTTAAAATCACTTTAACAAATAAAAATGTAGGAAATAATTTTTTTCTTCTTAATCTCACTTTATCAAATAAAATAACTTCATGTATCATTTCGACCGATAATATATGTCATATATATAAGATCATACTATATCCATCATTAATTTTATTTATATAACGATAAAAAGTAATTATAATAAAATAAGAAATTTTTTTATTTTTTATTTTTTTGAATTGAAGGAGGATAAACATTTGCTAATTTTTTAAAAATATTATTAGAAAAAGAATGTGTTAAAAAGAAAATAAGTAATATATTTATTTGGAAAATGGGCATTTTTGACTCATTAAAATAACAATAAGGGCATTTTTGGACCAAAATATTGACACCAAGGGCATTTTTGAACAAAACTACAAAGTGAGGACATTTTTATTTCTTTCGCATAGTTTAAGGACATTTTAAACCTTTTCCCTAGTATTAATAACACGTGGTATATTCATGTCCTAATTTTAACCATATTCAATATTATTTCTATTTTTTTTCCACCCATATTATTTTATTATCCTATTATACCCCTGCCTTCAAATTCAACGGCCAAATTAACTACCTCGAGACAACTGACACGTATACAAAAAACATATTCTGACACCGAACACCAGTTATCCGTTAATTACCTGCCACGTATAAAGTATCATATTTTCCTTTGTCCCTTTCGGCAACAATAGGGCCCACATATAGAGTACAAGTGGGTCCCACTTACTTTAAAAAACTATTTATACTGCCACGCATTAATCTTATAATAGAAAAAATAGGTCATAAATAATATAGGACCTATTATAAGAAAAAAATGGTAGGGGCTTAGTATACTAGGTCAAGTAGTTTAGGGTAAAAAAATGAAGAAAGTGAGCATGTGTAAGGACCTTTTTTAACTGTTTAATTATTATGAAAGGACTATGTTGTCGTTCTACACAATCTTGGAAAGTAAATAATGGAAGAAACATTTGATCATTCAATATATTTTGCAACCTAATATATGGTACTTTTTCAATCTTCTTTTACCTATGTTGTTTATAGATATCTAATGCATGTGAAGGCACTATGAGTTCCATACACTTTATTTTTTAACCTTTTTAAAATTTCGATATTTTTGGGGAGGTGAAATGTGCGGTGAGTTTAGTGTGGATGGCAGACATGAGTAAGGCTGGAAACAATGTTTGGAAAACTATATGCACAGCGGAATCATACGCAGAATCATACTACTTACATGAATAATAGACAACCAAAACATTTATGCTAGAACACATAAACTTGCTGAAATTTAATTCAAGAATTACCTCTTGAAGCGTGAACAAATATCTTCAAGCGAATCCACAAGTTAGACAGACCTTCAAACAAATCCACAGTCTTCTACAGTGATCCCAAGTTCACATCCGAACTCTCTCAATACTTGGGTGGGAAAGTATCTATATATACCTTCTTGTTTTTCTAATGTAAGAATATTTGGATTATCTTTTAAAATAGCTAGTGTAACATATTTCTTATCGTTGTTTGTATACTATGATAAGTTTATTAACAATTTCCAATTCTCTACGGACCTATAGTGGAAGGTAAAATAGAGGCCTTAAAAGTTAAAAGTAATTTTTCCATAGGTGTGTAAACGTAAATATTTTACGGGGTATATTTTATTTGTTGCAACTTATTTTTTACGAAAAAAATGTACGCCTATTTATTTTTGGATGTACAACTTGAGAATCATGAGTTTATGTATTTCTACATGAATTTCATGCGAAATGACCGAATTCAACCATCCACAATTGACTTTTCGGCAAAAATGATTGAAGTTTGAGGCTATATGAATTGTTTGAAGTTAGACCTATTGTTGAAATATACAAACTCATATTATATATTGCGTAGATATATATAGTAGATGTTGAATTCTTTAGTTTTTTTATATTTTGAAATTTGAATCCCTTAATTAAACATTTTGACTCCATCACTACTATCATATTAAAAGCTTGAAAAGTCTTTAACTCCAAGTTTGAATTCAAATCTCACAATGGCAAAGCCCAACCAACTCTATGCTTCTTCGAACAACATAAATGGCCAAAGCCCAAGCAACTCTATCCTTTATGAACATCATATCATACAGATCAGTCCCACAAATGGACAATAACATTTGGACCAAAATCAACATTTGGACTTGCACAACAAAAAGTCCATGAAAATTCACATAGGCCCATCCAATAACTCAACATCTGCATCGAAAATACCACCATATTATATAAAAAAAGAATCCAACCACCGACTTATATAGTTAAATATAAATAAAATATATACTAATCTACATTTATTATCAAGTCGCTTCCACTTTCCCTATAAAACCACATACATACATCTCCCCTTCTAATAAAAATCTCTTAACAAACATCATCAAAATCTACAAGTTTTTCTTTTCTTACATCCCACGTATTTATAATGACTAGTAATTCCATAGTCCCAAAAAAATATTTTCCACAAAGAGACAAGAAATTTAGTACTATTTCTAGTCATGGAAATGATAATATTGAAGATGATTTTCAAGAAGAAATTATTCAAGAGGAAGATGAAGAAAGATGTGTAAGTAGCAAAATCTACTTGAAGTCAATAGGGCCAATTATGAACAAAGATGTAGCACTAAGAAGAATACGTCACAGGAAGCAAGTTAACAAATTCAAATCTTTTCTTGCCTTTCCTGATTTTAAAACTTCTTCCAAAAATGATAGTAATATTAGTACTAATTCCCAAATCATTAGATGGGTCGATGATGCCTTTGCTGCACCTTAGTCTTAGTCTGATTAATTCAGATTCGTGAGCATCCTTTATGAAAGGAGTAAAGCGCTTCAAATGTAGCGTTATAAATATATGATTTGGTAGTACTTTGTTTGTATTTTTTTCTTTTTGCTTTTTTTAGTGTAGATTTATGAATAGATTTTAATTTGTTCTTGTTTGTTGTATCAAATAATGAAAGTCGTGGCTTCTTGTTGTACATGAATACACTAATTTGGCTTCTTTTTTTTTCCATCTCGAAGTAGTAACAAATTTTGGCCTTAAAGAAAAGGGAAAAAAATAATATTTAATGAATCATCTTGTATTTGATTCTTGCTTTAATTAATATAAATAAGCTATAACATTTATATTTAACAGGACTGCAACGTGAGCTCTAATAAGGCAATCATTTAATTTAATTTTATTGCATTTCATTGATAAAAAATGTATTACTAAAATCACTTAATTTTGTCTAAGTATTATAGAAAATGTCTTATTTATTTTTCTGTAATGAATTATTACCTGTTATATTTAAAAAAAGTTGAGTCTTGATAATTTTAATATAGTGAATAAAAATTGAATGATCATTTATGAAATTAATTTACGTTTAACCAAAAAGTGATCACTACTACTATTTGAATTATTTTTTTAGTATTATTAGTCCAAGGTTCACTCGTGGCTAAATATGGATGTCATTAACAAATTAAAGAATCGAATAAGCAACACTTCGGTTGCTTTAATTATAATTATAAAAACTTCGTTAAGTGAGATTCTTCACCATAGTTAGGCCATATATATATAAGCAGTATATTAAAGTCGTTTCCAAAAATAAATGCATATATTCACGTGGACCAAAAAAAAGTGAAAAAGATTATTGCTTTTGTGGAGGAATCTATGAGCTTTATTAGGAAAATAGGTTAAGATAAATTATTATTAGCTCCACTAGCATCTTTTTTTTATTCGTTTTTGAACTTTGATTAATTTTTAAAACATCTTTCACTTATATTCTGAATTAAAGGAATCAAGATCGATCTCAACTCATTCTATGTGTCTCTTATCATTCAATATTTGTAACGTGCATGAGATTTAATTATGAAATTGAATTATTCCATCGAAGAATATGGTGCAACAGATGAGATTTTGCCTTCCTTAATCAGAGATTTTGATATTTATATGAAAAAAATTCCTGATAGGAAACACTTTCCCTAAATAGGTCTTACACGATGTGAATCCAAATTAATTAAACTCCAATTTTGATATCGAACACTGGATAAGAATCCAAAAAAAATATAAAAATTGAACTATCATGAAAATGTGCATGGTAAACCAAATTTTTTCTATAAAATAAATAAATAAAAAGAACGTAAAATGAAGAGAAAATTCCAGAAATAGCAAAGATAATAGACATAATAAGGCTCTTCAATTATATTTTCGGTAATTGTGCTTCATAGTTATAGTTTCATTTGCTATGAAGGCTGCGGTTTGTATATTTCGCTTGCGAATATACTAATAGAGTAAGTATATACAAATTAGGAATTTTTCATAACTCCTTTTGAATATTTCGTTTGCCAATATACAAAGAGGGTAATTTATTATGATTTTTTTCATAAATTGTATACAAATAGTTAGGGTAAGCATATACAAATTCTGAATATATACAATCAGGAACCGAATTATACAAATTCTACATGAATATACAAATTTTGAATTTATACAATCAGGGACCGAATTATACAAATTCTGAATTTATACAATTAGGAAACCAAATAGCAAAACTTCACAAAACTATAAATACTAATTAAAAATAATCGAAACTATAACTATATTACATAATATATTCTAGATATTTGTCATTTCACATAATTTTCCCTGAAATGAATAGTATCCCTTATGGCTCTATTTATATTTGCATCAAAGGAAAACAATAAATAATGAAAGGAAAATTTATGAAAAGTTACATAACGGGCTGGCCTAACTTACTTGGGCTCTTATGACAAAACAAAGCTACTAGTGGACTTGGGCTTTAGTAGATTAAGGCCCTGATAGTGGCTCTACTGGATCAAGAATGGAAGCCCAAAAGTTCAAAATCAGCTCAACAGGCCCGGGAAGACTGCCAATGCTTTTTATTACTCGTAGGAAATTTACGAGTCTGGAGCCAAAAGGGCAAAAAAAATTGAGTGAAATTTTCAAAAAGACAATAAAAAATAAGGTTGAATTTATGTAATTAAATTTTCAAGGAAATATCTAGGAGTCTCCTCATATAATTAGAATTCATGTAATTAAAATATTTTAAGATACTTTAATTAACAAAACCTTTTAGGATTCTCCTCATATAATTAGAATTCATGTAATTAATTTTTCAAGGAAAGATCTAGTAATTGAAATATTTTAGGATACTTTAATTAACAAAACCTTTTAGGAGTTTCCTCATATAATTAGAATTCATGTAATTAATTTTTCATTATTTCATGATACCTTAATAAACAAAACCTTTTTACCAAATATCGAAACCTCCTTATACCCTTACGTTACGAAACTTTTCCATAATAAATCGGCCAATTATTTTTGGATTTTTACTATAGTCAATATTTAATATTATTAAAATTATAATTTAATAATTGAGAAAAATGATGAAAAGACAATTTTATCTAAAGCAGAATTTTAATATAGTGTAGATTAGTAGGAAATTTACTAAGACTAGAAGTCTCAAGTAACTAGAATAAACATGTTAAGGACTTAATAAAACAGCTTTATAAAAAATCAATTTACCCTAAAATATTCACTCCAATCAAAGATGGCGATGAATACAGAAGAACTGTCAATTCCTCAAGGTATTATCATTCAAATTTTCTCATGGCTTCCTGTTACGTCTTTAATGCGTTTCAGGTGCATTTCGAAATTTTATAATTCAATTATGTTGGAACCAAATTTCATGGACCTACATTTATCCAATTATTCTAAGATCAATCATGGTAATACCAAGTTGATTGCATGCCTATACAACGTTTGTTACTCTATAGAAGAGAAGTTTTATCAAATTGAAAATTTTAATAAGTTGTATGATCACATTAATTGTGATGATTGGGATTGTTATCGTGCTCGTTTTGATTACGACAATGGTTTGTTTTGCATATGGAATATGCTATCTATTGCAATTTTCAATCCCGCTACGAGAGAACTAAGATATCTTGCCTACTTGGAATGTTTCGATGAAAAGTTTACATGTTCAATAGGTTTTGAGCCAGAAGAAAACAAGTATAAAGTTGTTTTGACTGTTGATATTTACGAAGGATTATCAAGAGCATGGGTTTTGACTTTAGGTATAGATAAATCATGGAGGGAGATGATTAAATACGACAAACATGATTATGATATTGCTCCATACAGATCTGGAATTTGCATTAGTGGGATCATCTATCGGTTGAGCTATTATCCAGAGTTTTGTATAGTTGCGTTTGATGTTAAATCTGAAATTTTCACAAATATCACAATACCAATTGAATTTGGTAATAATTTACATGAAAACAAACATCATAAGGACTATATGCTAATAGAAATGAATGGAAAAATAGGAATTTTGAATTTTTCAGAGTTTTGGCGTACTAAAGACATGCATCTATGGATTTTGGGAGAAGAAAAATGGGAACATCAAATATTTCAATTTCCTTTAGGACGGAAACTTGATGATATACACTTGAGTACTCGTCAGATTTGCATGTATGGTGAAGAAATTGTATTTGCAATAAATATAACATCAAGTATTGATGTTTTTGTTTGTTTTTTTTATAATGTCAAGAATAAGAATTGGAGACATTTTGAAGTACAAGAATTTTGTCACTGGGTTGAAAATATTCTTACTTATAGTGAAAGGCTCTTTCCTTTGGAAAATATTGGCTCACCAACAAAAATTGCAAGACAATTTGATGACTCGTTCCCAAGTTTGACCTCAATTGCCAAGGGAATGCGCGATTTTGTAAGTTGGAGTGCTCGATTGATACAATGGAGATAAGTTGAGGTATGCATATTCAGAGTTAGTGTTTTAGAGTCTAGTTTAGACTAACTTAGAGTATTTATGTCTTATTTAAATTTATACAATTTGGGTCATTATATTCAATTGGCATACATGTTGTGCAAAGAGTATAATGCAGACCTAGATTGTTATGCTTATGTTATTTTGTGGGGATTAATTTAATTCATGCTCTTTTTTTTAATTCTATCATTTATTGGTTGTTTAATTTATCTTGGCTAATTCCTCTTATGTTTTGTTTAAATGTTTTGGAGGCAAATTGATTAGGAACTATGTATTACAGAAACACTATGTTATATATTGACAATTTTGTTTAACAAATCAATTTACTTTTCAAATTTAACAATTTATTAAACTTTACAAAAAGAATTAAATCTACAAATAAAATGAGCTTCAGTGTATAACAAAAGTAATTTGTGTGAAGAAAAATGTAAAAATGAAAATAAACAAAACATACACGAAACTTGATGATTCTAGTGGACAACAAAAACTGATGCATTGAGCCCAAAAGTGGCAAGCTAGTGTATGTTACGGATTTAGTCGAATTCGATAATTTTAATCAAAATTATATATTTGTTTATCGTGACTTATTGATACGTTACAAATCATTAATTTTTAATTCAATCATTTAACATAATTAGATTTTGAATTTAAAAACTTCATATTCTGATACCGACTCTAATAATCAACTCATTGCACCAAATGTGGACGTAACCTCTTTTACTCTCACGTTCAACAAATACTCAAATAGCATTCCGGATTTTAGGGTTCCAAATTCCAATAATAAGGACAAAAACATGAATTGTTCCATTTAACAATGTTCTTTTAGTGGTCAAAAATTCCAAATTATAGTCCTAATCACAAAATGTCACGTTAATTGGAGTACAGTATTACGACAAATTTTATTGAAATTTAATATGTTTTAGCTGATTAATATGACATATTTTTTCAATTAATTAATTGGTTCCAATTATTGTGGGCAATAAATAGTACTTCCTCCATTAATCCAAATTATTCTTTGATTTTTGCTTATCGAAATTTAAAGTATGTAAATTTAATTTAATTAATATTTTAAAAAATATTTTTTTAAAATCATATGACATGAGGAAAATTGTAACTTAAAGTACTTCTTATATAATTTTTAAATATTCGAATATAATTTCAAAATATTGAGTTGATTTAATTCAATTAATTCTAAAAAATAATAAGTACTTATTTTGATATGAAAAGAGTAATTTTTAGATGATCTGATATAAAACTCTTTTACGTGCCTGCTCGATATATATCACTTCTTTTTTTTTTTGGTGTTTGTGCTTGACAGTTGACATATCCATTACTTTATACTATTTACTAAAGTAAAGATTAGAAATCTATTTTTTTAAAAGTATTCAACCAAATTATTGTTTTCATGATTACCTCTAAAGAAAAGTAGCAAACGCCAATGAAATTAAATACTACAAAAAATCAATGAGAATATAATATTTGTTATTTGGTGAGATAATATTTGTACCCTTAATTATTTTTTTGTAGGATATTTAATTTGTATTTTAATTCGTCCATGGCTTTCAAGACGTGTCTCCACGCAATTTGTTATGAAAATGAAAGGGTTAGTTAAGATTAGGTATTATAAATTACACTATTTAGTAATTATTAATTTATGGACTAGAAAAGACATCATATAACATGTGTAGCAACATTGTTATTTCTCTGTTTTAACTAGTCAACAACTCAACATCATAATTTCTCCATAATCTTAATGTTGTATTAGTTACAAGTAATAAATTTTGTGCAGTAACTCTTAAGTAGCATGAAACATGAATGTCCATCATTAAACTTGTTAATTAATCCAACATTTCTAATTAACCACAATGATTAAGGCATAGTCACAATTAAACCCCTTGGAGGTACAACGTAACTAATTAGTATTCCTTGAATTAAATTTAGTTAGATTCTTTTTTTTTGTTTTGCAGTCGCGCTAGGATGATTCAGAGTCTCTCTATTTTCACATGATAAACATAAGATATGCGTGCACTCTATCCTCCTTATATTTCATTAATGAAATTTCACTAAATATATTATTGTTATTGTTGTTAGATTCGTTTTTTTCTGATTTGTTGTTGAGACTGATTGGAGTAAGTAGGCATTCTTAAGATTATTTTATTTAAGTACATTTAATTTTCATGATCAGTGAGTTTGGAATATTTCTGTAAGTACCTACTAAATCTTTGTAGGACAAGCTTAAAAATGGTTAGTTTTTCAGCACTAATTAATGGTGTGGCCTAATGTGCGATTTCCCCCCTATAGTACATGTACCAGTTAAGTTAATAATTTTGGCCTCGATTAATTATTATAAATAAATAATTTATCCAAAATCTAATAAGCTGTCTTTTGTAGAATTTTGAGGTCACGAATCTGAAATTTTAGTTCTGCGTTTGTAGTCGATGAAATAATAATAGTAGAAGCAAGTTGATTCATATATCACTATTATTAGAAAAAAAATAAAAAATCATTTGGTTATGGACACTTAGGGCTTGTTTGGTACGAGGGATAAAGTATAATTCACATGATTAGTTTTAAGATATGTTTACTCTATAAATTAATTGGGATAAAATCGCAAGATAACTTATTCCGAGATAAGTTATCCCAAAATTATACTTCAGGCTTGCTTATCAACTTTTAAATTTTAAATTTAAACCGACCAGACGTGTTTTTTCCTCGATACATTACAAATATCGGGCTATTGTTGGACCAAATAAGATGGATTGCCGTGTGTGGCATTGCAAATTTGTCAGCATTCAACTGATTAAAAAAAATAAGTTTCCAATTTTGTCCTTACATATTTTTTTGATGGTCTAAATCTTAACCATTATTACAAGAAAAAATTGTACATTTTCTTGTTAAAAAGGAAGATGGGGACCCATATTTTACACCCACCTTATAACAACTTCAATTTGTTTGAACACATAATAAAAACAGGATCTTAAGCTTGACTTAAATGGCCACCATTTAATTTTATTAATACCTAATTAAGTAGAAGCTAAATATAGGGTTAAACTTACGTGTACTTAAGAGTCATTTCGAGTCATTTTTTTCAACTTTTCACATGGTAACCTATTGAGCTATAAGTTTGAAATCTACCATTGAAAATCATCCTTCTTGTTAATTTTCAAGGGTTTACTTTATTCATGAGATAAAATATTAAGAATTACTATGCATTTTCTACATATATTCCATAGTAATATAATAATTTTCTGAAGTCTAGACAGCTGGTAATTATGTATGTGCATTTCAAACATCTCAAGTCAACATTATGCATGATCATTATTAATAAAAGAAATCAGAGGGAAAACTGATAAAGAAATGGACACATGACCTTTCTTGCAAGTCCAAAACTGGATATGTGGTGCGTGAACAATATAAAATAGGGGCCAAACATCGAAAATAATAAATTGGAATTGGTCTAACTCTAATATCACGCTAAAGAAATGAATCATAAACATAACTCACTCAAAAGTTAGCTCATAAGGAAAGGAATATTGTAGAAAATTCGGGACCATCTATAAGGGTGCTTAGAGAAAAACAACAGATACTGATTACTGAGAATATAGCATTCTTATGCTCTATTCTCTCATCAATAAATTAGGGTTTAGACCGTGGTATAGAGGGTTGCTCCAACATATTATGACAATCATCATCGATCAGTAAATTCCAACTGTAGTTCATCCTATTCTTCCGCTGTTGATATGTGAAAAACAAATATTACATATGTTATATGATTATATTTAAATTAACATGTTATATAATCTTACAATTACCTATAATAGATAGATAAACTCATATTTAAATTGATCTAACCTTCTTATAAAACTACTGGGAATAAGTGTCCAACAAGTGAAATCAAAGGACCTGAAGTTTTAATCAATGCAGGGTAATAATCGATGGTGGGTCACTGGCTAAATTAATAAATCCTCGATACGTACATATCCTTCTAACGTTACAAAAAGAAAAAAGTTAGAACATTTATAATGACTAATAAATTGTCGATGCTTTTAGATTTCCAACTTGTAGATAAGCCAAGTCAATGACCAAATAAGTGTTCGTTAGACATATCATTTTGCTACCCTACATGTTTTTCATCTTTCACAAAGAAAAAAAAGGGTAATCAAGAAGCATTTCACGTATAAAAATATTAAACTTAAAAGTAGTTCACTTTATAATATTTTCTTCATTTTAATTTATTTGTCTGATTTTAACTTGATACATAATTTTTTAAAAAAGTAAAAAACACTTCTAAAATTTATGGATTTAAATTAAAGATACGTAAAATATATCAAAATGTTTTTCAATATTATGATTTTTAAATAAATCATGTGAAACTTAAAAAGTTGTCAAAAAAAAAAAGTATGACAAACAAATGAAACAGGGAAGTAAATAATATTTCCTCCGTTTAAAAAAGAACGACATATTTTCTTTTTTTTTTAGTTTGTTTAAAAAAATGACTCCTTTCATTTTTTGGCAATATTTTAATTTCAATTTTCCACATGACATGTTTAAGACCACAAAATTAAATGATATTTTGGTCTATTTGTCATAAATTTAATTTAGAACCCTAAAATTAAAAGATCTTTTATTTTTCATAAACTTCATGTCAAGTCAAACTAAATCATTCATTTTTAAACATAGGGAATAATCATTAAATGTGTTTTCATTAAAGTATTAAAGTTTCAAAGAATCTATTTAAAATTTTCTCAAGGGATATGTCAATTCTATAAGAATCAACTAATATAAATTGAAAAAAGTACTAAACTGCTATATATTTGAGTTTAAACTCGAGAGCTTTGATTAAAATTGATGGATTTGTTATCACTCCGCCCCAACTTTGGATGGTGTGCTCTCATTACTTTATTTCTTCCCCAATCTCATAACTTCTTATCAATTTTCCAACTTTCTTTCTTTCTCTTCCTCCCCTGTTCACATGTCCCCAAAAAAATGAATTTTCCTCTCCATTTTAGAACAATTCTCTGTTTGATTATATTCAATTTTTCATCAAACATAGTTCTTGGATCAAACTGTACCCATTCATGTGGAAACAGATTCCTTCCATTTCCTTTTGGTTTCTCCCTTGGCTGCCCAATTCATCTCAACTGTACCTCAAATGAAGAAATTTTCATGAACAATTTCCCAGTTCAATCAGTAACTTCAGATACCATTTTAATCAATCTTCAAGCAAAATGCAGCCGACCATTTTCAACAATTCACAATCTTTTTAGCCCAAATTACGCACCCACTTCGCGAAACGGAATTCTTTTCCAGAATTGCAGTTCTTCACAGTCAAGCTGTTTGATTCCTTCTACGATGATTCAAACCCATTTTGACATTCTTGATTGTGGTAAAGAAAACATGAGCTGTTATTCTGAGCCGAATAGTGAGAATAATTTTATCAATTTGAGGAATTTGTCGAAAACAGGGTGCGGCTCTCTGTTTTCTGCAATTTCTGTAGAGTCAACGGTGAATAGCTCGGCGGTGTCATTGGATGTTCAGGTGGTTCAATTGGGGTGGTGGGTTCATGGACATTGTCGGTGTTCTTCCAATGCGAATTGTACTAAAATCTCGTCCCCCATTAATGGGAAACGGGGATATCGGTGTCAGTGCTCTGAAGGATTCATCGGAGATGGCTTCTTAGCCGGCTCCGGCTGCCGGAAAGGTACGTCAGAGAGAACACAATTTTAATTACTTAATTTGGTGTCGAACACATGAAAATCTATCTAATTATGGGTAACAATGAGATCTGATATCGAGATATCTGTTCTGTTTGATAATATGTTAAAATATGTGACAATTTCATATAAAACTCGAACTTAGTGGAGGGTGTAATGCACAAGATTTGAAATCGTAAGAAAAAATATTAGTGGTAATTTATTTAACAAAAGCTGTATTCAAATTTATATTCTGAATCCACTGACTCTCCAAGTAATTTTGCTTTTATTAGTTTAAGTCTTTATTCAACAACTTTCAAAATAAAATAACATGTTCTAGTTTTAAGAAAGAGAAAAAGTTTGACTTTCAAAATTAGAAATTTAGGTTACATATACAAAAATGTGATATTTTATATATTCAACTTTCTTCAAGTGACCTAATTTGGTTGTGAGTTGGGTAGTTTAACTAAATGAAATTAAAGTTGATGAGTGGAAGTTTTGACCAAATTTGGTGAGAGGAGAACATCATAATTAGATTTTTTTTAAAAACCAAAACATGGGTCCAAGTACAAATATTAAAAGATGGCAGGCTGAGGCGGCCAAAAAAGAAAAGTAAAATAGAATTTACTGTAAAACTGATTGAATTGAATGGAATCGAATTGAACCTTCGTCAATAACGTGAAAGTATAACTAGTCAATCAATTGGAATAATAATTAAAAAAATTCTTTATACAAGGTTCAATTTTCTCCAATTTGGGTCATGGAGTGCATGTTAAGGAACTAGGAAAAGTCAATAGTGAATACTATTAATAAAATATAATAGATTGAAGAATTTTTTTTTCCTCATGTTCATACTAAGTAAAGGTAAAATTTAGAAAAACAACAAATTATAATTGTTTATTAGAGCAACTTGTAATTGTCGTTTTTCACAAATTAAGGTAATAATGGCAACATTAAGAAAGACAATCACGTATGTGTTTGCTTCATCACCGGAACAACTCGTGACTATCTACGTAGGACCCAAGAATAGTGATGGTTTTTGCCTTTAATGTTGCTTATCAATCCCAAAATTAAAGGCAAATCCAAAATGGTTGAATCTCGTATGGGTTGAAAAATGACTAAATGTTCACGCATGTCTAAAGTTATTTGAGGTGGGTAGACTTGTAAATATGGGTATGACTTAAGTGGTGGTTTTGAAATCGAGTGTTTGTTCACTTGGTCATCCAGATCACAGTCAATAGGTTTACGGAGACTCAATAGCTTTTGCCCATAGCCTATAAATATTTAAACGTGAACGAGTTATCATTGTATATTAACTTGAGAATACTTTGATTGGTTGGTATAGTGTCCATTCATGTTATTCCATCAACATATCCTGCCAAAATTTGTTTCATCATTAAGTTAAGGAAGAACTTTTTTTCTTTGGTTTCTTCATTTTCAATCAAACTCCATTTGGTTTTGAGTAAGCAATGGAAACAAAGTCACTATCATATTACGTGAAGATAGTAACTCAACAATATCAATGGACCCTCCACATATATGGTGAAAATGAATATACGAATTCGTGATTACTTTTTATTTTTGTTCCCACCTAGGAGTGGCAAACGAGCGAGTCGAGTCGAATATGAGTCGATCGAAAACGAGTCAAATAAAAATGGATAAAGCTCGTATTGACTCACATTTTAAATGGGTAAAAACGAGTTACCCAATGGATAATATGGGTAAATATGGGTAGTTGGGTACCCATATTATAGTAGAGATCTTGTTTAAAGCTTTAAAAATAAAAAATTTTATAAAAATTTTTAAAAGTTTTTTTTTATCACTCCACCCCTGCCAGCCCCTTACCCTCTATCCCAAAAAATGTAAAAAAAAAAAATTAGTTTGTTTTTTTAATAATAATAATAATAAATTAAAAAAAGTTTTTTTACCACCCCACCCCACCCCCTACCAGCCCCCCTCCCCCCCGCCCCCCACACTCCCATCCGAAAAAAACATGTAAAAAATTTTAAGGCCCACCCGTACCAGCTCCCCCACCACCTCAACCCCCCAATCCCCAAAAAAATGTAAAAAAAATTAATTTTTTTTATTAAAAAAGTCTTTTTTAGCACTCACCCCAACCCCACCTACCAGCCCCCCCCCCCCACACCCCTATCCCAAAAAAAATGTAAAAATTTTTTTTAAAAAACTTTTTTAATTTTATTTTTTTTTTACCACCCCACCCCCTCTCCCCAAATCCCAAAAAAAATTTAAAAAGTCTTTTTTACCACACCACCCAACCCCATCACCAGCCCCCACCCCCATCCCAAAAAAAAAATATTATTTTTTATAAAAAATTTACCACCCCATTCCCTATCCCCAAAAAAAATGTAAAAAAAATTTTAAAAGATTTTTTTACCAACCCACCCTTACAACTTTTCTTTCGTTTATGAATGGACATTTTTTATCAATTTAACTACCCACTTTTAAATGGGTAATATGAATATTATTCGTTTTTACCCATTCTGCCATCCCTATTCCCACCCAATGTTCAGTATCCATATTGGGGTCTCGATTTGTTCAGATTCGCGTCACGTAAAATCCATTAAAAGGAGAAGAAACGCTCCCTGTTAGGATTTTTTTCATATCCAAGGCTGGAATGCGATACCTCTAGTCCCACCATAACATTTGAGTAGTATGTGTCCAATTACTAATTCCAGTTTTTTTTCTGTGAATGCAGATGCTACATCATGCAACCCTTCAAAGTACCTTTCAGGTAAATGTGGAGGAACCACAAGAGTTGGTGTACTTGTTGGAGGTAATTCTACGTTGATTTAAGTTATATACACTGACAGTGCAGAGTCTCAGCTTCTAGTAGTACTAGTTGAAATGAAATTGCTTTCGTATTCCTTTCTTATTTCAATTTCACGATACAACATAATCTTAAGGGTGATGAAAACTATATATATTTCTCCAGGTATTGTAGCAGGTGCTTCGTTAATGGTTAGCGTAGGCCTAATATGCTGCTTTATTCGACGAAGATTGGATTTCCAAAACAGAACAAGAAGAAACCGCGAGTTATGTGAGACTACAGGGATCAGCATCCCGGTTTATCAGTACAAAGAAATGGAAAAAGCAACCGATTTCTTCTCTGAGAAACGGAGACTAGGAAATGGCGCGTATGGAACAGTTTATTCTGGAAAACTTCAAAATGACAATTGGGTAGCTATCAAAAGAATCAGACATACAGATACTGATAGCATTGAACAATTCATCAATGAAATCAAGCTCCTTTCCTCTGTCAATCATCCAAACCTCGTTCGTCTTTTGGGCTGTTCTATCGAAAATGGTGAACAGATTCTTGTTTATGAGTACATGCCTAGGGGAACTTTGTCACAACATTTACAAAGAGAGAAAGGGAACGGGCTTCCATGGCCCGTTCGTCTTACAATTGGTGCAGAAACTGCACAAGCTATAGCTTATCTGCATAATGCAATGCACCCTCCAATATATCACAGAGATGTTAAGTCAAGTAACATACTTTTGGATTACAATTACAAGTCAAAAGTAGCAGATTTCGGACTTTCAAGACTCGGTATGGTTGAATCATCTCACATTTCTACTGCACCACAAGGAACTCCGGGTTATCTCGATCCTCAGTATCATCAGAACTTTCAGTTGTCTGACAAGAGCGACGTTTATAGCTTTGGTGTTGTTCTTGCTGAGATCATAACAGGACTAAAAGCAGTAGACTTTGCTCGTCCTCAAGACGAAATAAACTTGGCTGCACTTGCTATTGACAGAATAGGAAAGGGAAGCTTAGATGAAATTATCGATCCATTTATCGAGCTACATATGGATGCTTGGACACTTTCATCTGTTCACAAGGTAGCTGAGTTGGCATTCAGATGTTTAGCTTTTCATCGCGATATGAGGCCATCGATGATGGAAGTTGCGATTGAATTGGAACAACTTAGGCTAAGCAAGTGGGCGAATTCGGAAGATAACATAACAGGTTCATCAGAGGGATCTTCAATTTCATCAACATCAGATGTAAGTGAAAAACCATTGAATCTTTCAATTAAGAAGCAAGATATGGATATATTTTCGACAGATAGTAAAATAAAGGATTATTCCCCAGTATCAGTACAAGATCCATGGAATAGTGAGCAAAGCTCTCCATCTTGTAGTAGTTTGCTTAATCATATAGTTAAGTAATTATGTAAAGGGTTAAATTTCTTCATTGTAATTTACTTACAGGAACATTTTAGCAGTTGAAAATGTAGTATACTAGCAAAATATTACTACTAGCAAGAATACTACATATGCCAAATTTGGTCTGTACTTCTAAATGTTGTTTTTATTTCTTTTATATCAATTAGTACTTCATCGGTCTCAATTTATGTGAATGTGTTTGTTTGGATGTAGAGGAATGAAAAATTTGAAGTGATTGTCATGAAGTTTTTGAACTTGGAAAATACTGTTCACTGGACACTTTTTGGTCCGTAATTGAAAAATTGTCATTGTCGTGAATTTTTTTAAATTCTCAAGTGAAATACCCAAACTGCTGCACTTTAAAATTTAATCCAGCTCTGAAATTATATGATCAACAGTCAGCTAATACTCTACTGGAATATAATTGGGATTTCACTTGTTTTATTCATAGGCCCATGTTGAAGCATTGAAATGTACTATTTGTTTTATAGCCCATATATATCTTCATTTTCATGCTTGTTTGCATGGTGAAGGAAGAGAGAGTGAGAAATTATGTTGATTTTGTGTCACAATCTAAATACACATTTTGTTCGTTTTGAACCTAGGCATGCACGAATATGTCTTTCAGACTACACTGCAACGAGTTTCAAAAAGTTGCTCGACATATGAAAATGTGAGTAAGTGCAGTGGCGGAGCCAAAAATTTCGTCAAGGATGTTCAAACTTTAAAAGAGTGAATTTTTTTTTTAGCAGAGTGGGTGCACCCAAATTTAAAATTAAATTATATATCATTTAACTAAATCATACGAAAACTTAAAATTATAAAACTATCAATGGTATAAATCAAAACTAATGGAGAAAAGTCAAGAAAAAACAATTTTAGTTATTAGTTGAATACATTCCCTCTAGTTCATATTAAGTGAATTATCGGGACTTTTTTCATAATTTAAAATAAGTGAATGTTTTAAAGTTCAAGAGAATTGTTGAGTCTTTTTTTCTCATATTTACCCTTTCTTTTAATGAGATTCTTAACTATTTTACATTTTCTAAAAGAATAGTTTAGACATAATCAAAAAGATAATAGTGCAAAGTAACCTTTAATTTTATCTTTAAACATAATTTTTTAAGACTATATTATACTCTAACAATTTACTTAATATGAATCAAAAAATATAAAGAAGACTATGTTATACTCTAACAATTCACTTAATATAAGATCGAAAATATATAGAAACAATAAAATCTTAATTATTAGGTTAATAGTTAATAAATTCATTGAATAAATTGTAATAAAATTTAAGGCTAGAAATAGAAAGATGAAAAATGTGTTAAAACGTAGTAGGGAAGAATCAAACCTAGGACCCTCAAAGTCACAAACGAGCATGCTGACCGCTGGACTGTAGCCTCCGTTGTGTTTAAGTATGTTCATTTATTAACGTATCTAGTTAATAGAGAATATTTTTCTTATATACACGGTCTAATTTTCTGACGAAGGGTGTTCGACTGACCACCCTTCCTTACCTGTAGCTCCGCCCTTGAGTAAGTAGGATTCTTCATGAGGCCGAGTTTCATGGAAGTTGCTCCTTAGGATTTAGTCAATAAATTGTTTTTTATGCTCTTAAGTTTTCGTATTCCATCCTTTGTTGTTCTAAATTATATTACTAAGATCAAGTTTTGTCCGACGATTTGTCGGCCAACGAACCCTAGGCTCATTCTATTCTTTCAGGGGTGGAGTTAGAAGTTTGGTACAAATTCAGTCGAATTCAACAACTTTTACTCAAATAATGTATTTGTATTAAAACGTTTATTACCTATGGATAAATAAAAAATTTAGAACCCAATTTGTTTATACTTGAAATCATTGTTATAAAATTCAGAACCTATAAGATTAAAATTATGGGTTCTCTCTATATTATTTTGATTCAATTTCACATTTTATTGTTTCTTCCTATTTTATACACCGTGCTTAAGCACATTACGATACACAAATCATATATTTTGATCATCTCAATGTGCATGTTCTTAAATCTAAGTCTATAAATTCAATTATATCGTTTCAAGGGTAAACAAATGAGGTCAAAAATTAACTTTTTGTATTTATTGAGAACAACATATAGATTGATCGTTGAAAAGAGTAAAAATAGTTATACATTACATTTTCCAACAAAAATAATTATTGTACTATACTAAACTATACACATCACCGGCCTCTTCTTCCTCAATCCCGGCGGCCGGCGGGCATGCTCTGTTCTGTAAATTCTTAATAACAATGAAATATAATACACTAAACAAGTTTACTAATCACTTAATTAAGCCAGTGTTAATCAAAAACTGGCTCTTTTCAGAGAAGTTAAGGTAATTGCAGCTCCTAATGGAGATGTACCGACCTCAATCTCAAACGAATCATATCGGAGAAACAATTCGACCAACAACATTCTTGAAACCAGTACGACGAAGTCTTTTCCGGCGCACTGTTTGTTATTTATCGATGGATTCTCTGTTTCCGACCCATTTGACCATAACACGTGTTTCAACAGCTTCTCCCCTTCCTCTCCGATGAACCGATCGGCGACGAACTCTTCCGATCGGTCGAAGATTTTTGGGTCTTTAGTTGCAAATGGTTGAAACCCATAAAGGAGTTCACCTTCTTTGATCTGGAATGATGCATCGTGGGATTCGATTACCATGTCTTGTTTTGCTCTGCCGTATTGTGAGGCTACTGGGGGTTCAATTCTGAGGGATTCGTAGACTACTGATTTCATTAATGGCATTTTTTCCATGGCAGCCATTGTGACCTTCCCACTGTTTGATGAAATGACTGAACGAATTTCTTGAGCTAATTGGCTGTGGAGTTTGGCCCCTGCTCTGCCTATCCATTTCAACATATTGGGGAAAAAGATTTTGATCCCTCCGAATGAATTGAAACATGTTGCGAATAGCAGATTGTGACAAGCTTCTTCGCGAGAAATGCCAATTTTTTCTGCTTCATCAAGAAGGGAAGTTGAGCTCTCGTAGAAGAAATTGTATAATCTTTGGTAATCTTTTTTCACTAAGGCAGGGGGAAGTCTGAAAGTGTGCATAACAAGGTCTTCAAGAACCTTCGGGAGGCCGAGAATTAGCAAAGGATGAAGCTGGAACAGCACCCATTTTCCAATCAACTTAGGTCCATCGGTTCCAAGTTTGGTGTCTCGAGGATTAATGCCATATAAGGATCTAGCCAGGAAGTTAAATGCAGCTTGATCATTTGCTGCATTGAGCCCGGCTTTCCCTTTCGTGGACAGTTCATTTTCCAGAGTTTCAAATAGCTCGGAATAGCTATTGTGAAACTCTGGAATAACTTCATTGCGTCGTGATGAAAGGAGATAAAACATGAGTTTCTTCAATTTGGCATGGTTTGGTTCGGAAGGATCAAGATAGGAGAGAACACGATAACCGCCTGTGAGATCAGTGGAGGGCATGAAAGTACCGGTGAAAAGATCCTTTTTTTCAACCTTTGAGACATCAAAAAGGATGGGGAAACTTTTACCATCGAGCAAGACAACAACGTTTGGATTGAATGAAATGAATGGACCTGGTGGCATGTTGGTTCGAAAAACAGTAGACTGATGCTTCTGAATTCGAGATTTGAAAAACTCATTTTTGCCCTGATTGTAAAAGTAATCAAGTCTGTCTTTCCATGGACCAACCAATGGTAGCCCATAATCTCCAGGGACTTTTCGGGTTGGGAGTTTTGCTTGTTTAACAGGTGGCGATGGTGATGGCGATGAAATGTAAGGTGGCCTCTTAGACACCGAAGCTTGAATGGGACGAATAATAACCCGATGAGACGATGAATTCTTATGAGAAGATGATGATTTATGTAAAGGGAATTGTAGCTTAAGAGAAGTTAGAGCAAGAGAAGTTGATGCCATTTCTGTTAGAAATCAAGAATTGAACTCTTGACTTTTCTTCAACAAGAGAAGGGGAGTTCAATAGAGTTGAATGAGAATGAGAATGATCTGTGGGTATTCTTGCCTATAAATAAACAAATGTGTGATGTCAAAAGTAAGGTGATGGCATTTGAGGTCTTAACCAAGGCAGAGCCATGTAGGGTCGAGTGGACTCGAACCTCCTTCAGCATAAAAAGTACATTACTATCTATTTATACCTGGTTAAAATTATTATTTTTATGTATCTATAGTAAATGTTAAACCTTCTTCGTGTGTTTACTTTCTTTATATTTTGAATAGTCTTAGAAAAAATCCTGACTCTGCCCTCGAGTCTTAATCATGAGATATTAATGATATATTATGGCTTGTGGGTTGGGCTTGATGGCACAAAAATATAGTAATACGCATAACAAAGGCGTGCGACAAATCCTGTATTAAAAAAAGCGGCACTTTCTTATTGGTTTCTTTGGTGCTTTTATTATTGATTTGGCTCGTGTTTTATTTGTTTTTGGGACCTAAGTAGAAACAATTATTTTTTTTCATGCCACCGTCTTTGATTCCTTTTGTTCCTCATTAATTTCTTAAACTACTAAATTAATAATTGTACACAGATTGCTTTTTTGATGTTGGCTTGTTTTTCGCTTTCCGTCCACTTTGACATGTGTTTTCTGTCAATTTTGCATTTTTTAAATCATCTTTTTTTTTTGTTGCTATTTTGCTAGTTTCTAGTCAAGCATCCAATGTGATACTTGTTCGTCTATTTTTACTTGTCTAGTATTGATATGATACACGTCCTAAGGAAAAATAAGTAAAATGACGATTTTACACTTGTTGAGTATAATAAATTTAATATTTTAAAAAGTATACTGAAAAATTATTATAGTTAATAAAAAGGGTAAATTAGGAATTAAGTGAAAAATTATTTCTTAATTTTTTAAATAGAATAAGTAAAAATGAACGTTTATATTTTTAATATAGGGAACAAGTAAAATTGACGGAGGGAGTGATTCATAGAAATCCCAACCCTCCTCATTTGGTCTATTTTCAAAATTAATGACTTCACTCTTTTGAGAAAATGATCGTTTAGAAATTGATTTCATTGTAAAGAAAATTGTTGATTAAATATTTCATATTGTAAAATAATGATCCATATTTTCCATACAAACGTTGACCAGGATAAACCAAAAAGAAAAACCTTTGAAGATAAAGGGAAAAAAAGAGATTAGGTGGCACTTAAACCAAATTTTTTTCAAATATAAACTTTGATGTTTCAATATTGGTTTATGAATTTCATATACTTTCCACGGTGTGAGGGAGTGATGCTTTCACGTTAAACACAAATATTAAGGTCAAATCGAATAGTCTATATGGAATAATAACATTTTATATTAACTTTTCAAAATTAGACCAGTTGATGACATTATTTTTTTAATTAGTCAATATGTTTATTCAACAACAAAAAAATACTTTTTTTCATTTGAAGAACATTTCCCCCTGTTTTCATTTATGTTCATATTCAGTTTGTTAGTAACTTTACTATAATTATATATATATTCTATAAACTGTTGTTACCTAATTGAAAGCTGGCGACAGTCATTCTTACATTAAACAGTAAGAAAAATAAATTAAATAGTGAACGAATGGTCTTATTTTAAGTATTTTGGATAAATTACCAACTAATGAGACTCGCGTTTGGTAGTTGGATAAAAAATAAATCATTCTTTTATTAATTTTTATATAACTTAAATAGAAAATAAGTTATTCATGTATCAAAATTAATACGACTTTTGTTTGACAATTTAGAAATCCACATAACTAATACATGTATAAATTATGAGGAAATCTATATATCATTTTATACCAGATAAAAGATGAAATAACTAATATCTTCATAAAATAACACATAAATTCACTCATAATTGATTCCTACATTTGTAATATCTGTATAACTCTAATTAGTTATCAGACGGATTATTTTAATTTTTCGAATTAAAGTCACTATCATTAACATGAAATGAATGAACTCTACGTAACAAATTTCCGTTATGTGTAACAAACATTTTACCCAATATTTAGTTTTCCATCTGGACGGCGTTGAATTGACCTGTGAACGTATTGTAGGACGGAAGTCAAAGACTGTACTGGTCAAACATTTCAATCCAAACCTACGATGTTGTGCTTGTGCCGGCATATTTAATTTATTCCCACTACCGTCCATACTATACTTACGTGTGCTCCTTTCATTTTTCATAAAAACATCGCCGATTTGATTAAAAACGAATAATATCATATAATATTAATAATATTTTTAGATTGACTTATTTTAATAATTAGTATAAAAATAATGATTTGACAAATTGAGTATGAAGATGGTGGAGTGATGACACGAGCTGAGGCGTAGATTGCTATGTTTATCATGGCTTGGAGAGACCGTCTTAAAAAAATAGTTTTAGGGTTTAGTGGTTATAAATGCTTGATCATGTGGAGACACACAATGATCAATCTCGAAAATTGACATGTAGATCTTGATAGTGTGGGCCACATGAAATTTAGCTTCCATTTTGTCAAGAGATATTGTTAAAACTGATTTGAGTTTGTTTTTGAAACTTGAGAGTATTTGATGATACATTTACAAACTCTAATTCAAAATTTACAATCAAACATTAGCTTAATTTTAGAAAGAATATAAAGTGTGCAAAGAAACACTACAACAAATTCGATTATCAAGGATAAATTATTTCGTCATTTATAAATCATATTTCATCCCTGAAAATCTTGTGAGACGAAAAATATTTCGTCAATCAGTCGTCATTAAATGTGTGTCGCTAAAAGTATACAAAGACGATTTAGTGCTTCGTCACTAAAAGTATTATATTAACTACATAAAGAAAAATCATCCCCAAATGCATAAACATTTGTGACAAATAAATTTGTCATAAAAGTATAATTTTTTTGTAGTTAATAGTGTGTTTTGTCACTAAAAAGGTTATTACTACCGATAAAATTATATCGTCGCTAATTATTTTACTTCAATCAGTGACGACATCAATTGTCTCTAAATTTATATGTATTTCGTAGTTGAACAAAATTTAATTTCGTCACTAATGACTATATTTTATATACAAAAATTTATTGTCCTTAAATGTATTAATTAGGGGCAAATTTATTATTATAAAAAAAGGTTAATAATTTTGTTTTTTTTAACCCCTCCCTAGAATTCCCAGATTATGCTTCCTTGGGGGCTCAAACTCACGACCTTAAGGTTGGAAGTGAGGAATGTTTACCATACGATCAACTCTCTCTTGTCTCTCATTTTTATTTTATTTTTAACTTCATTCACTTTTTTCAAATTTAACTTCTATAGAAATAATATATTATATGATTATTTATACACATACACAAATGCATGAAATTTACCACCCACAATTCATTCAAATGTAGATTATATTTTATGTCTGCCAATATTTGGCAAGAGTTTGCACGACAATTTTTTTTTTAATATAACTCTCATATTGTATTTATCCGTATCCAAATAGATGAAAGTCATTCTCTCTTTTCATTTTACATTCACTAAATCAAAGATGTATAGATGTGTTTGGTATGAGGAAAAATATTTATATATTTTTTCATTTTTGTGGGTTTATAAGTTTGTGTATGTGTATATTTAAGTTTAACTTCTATCTTATTTTTTACTGTCAATATAGATAAATGAGTTTTAATTATCATTAATAAAATATTATTATGTAAAATTTACTTATCCTTTAAATAGAGAATTTTTTAAATTTATAATAAAGTTCACTACTATTTTTATTAATTAAATTTTGAATTGCGTGGTTGAAACATATAGTGCAAATAATGGACCGGATACATTAGTAATAAAACTTTGAACTTACATCCAAAATATTTATAAAAACAACAAAATTAGTAGAGACTACCAAATTGCCACAAATCCTCTTTAGTGGCGATGATGTCGCCGCCAAAAGACCTTTTATAGCGATAATTTCTTCGTCGCAACCCAACAATTTTTCAGGCATATTTTTTGTAGGATTATTTGTGATGACGGAGATTAAGTCGCCACTAATGTGTTATCTTTCGTGGAGATTTCAAGGGTCGCCACTAAAACTATACATTTTGCACAACATTTATTTGTCGCCACTGCTTCATCTCATTTTGTGGCGATAAGATAAGTGACTACGAATAGTTAAAGTACTAAAACTAGTAAGTGTACAGTTAAGGGACTAAAAATGGCAAGTATTTAATTAAGAGACCAAACCTGGTAACATTTTGAATAGTTAAAGGACTAAATCTGATAAATGTATAGTTAAGAGACTATTTTAGACCTAATCCAGAAGTTCAGGGACCATTTATGACATTTTCTTTAATTAATAACAATCGTAGCCAAAGAAAAATTTGTATTTACCTATGAACTCTCTTTGTAGCAAATTGTTGAATTATTTAACTACAAATTTTAAGTCGTCGCTATATAACACCTACATATTTTGTGACAATTTTTTTTGTCACTGAATCGCGGGTTGATTAAAGACAATAAAATGATTGTCACCAATTGCTTATATTATTAGTGACGAAAATAAATGTCACAATTAAATCTAATTTTTTATAGCTAAAACTTATAATATTTAACTACAAATACTAATTTGTCACTTTTGTAACAACATAGCTTTTGAGACGAAATTATTTTGTGTCCAAAGATTAATTAATTTTAAGACAAAAAATAATTTGTCACGAATTAGGTACATCATTAGTGACGAAATAATGTGTCACTAGTAATTTTAAATTCGTGACTAACAGTACCCAATAAATGGCGCCAATTTATTTTTTGGTGGGAAACTTTGGTGGACAAAACTTTGCTACGAACTTTTATGTTTCGTCACTAAAAGTATTTATCTCATATATTTAAGCACGAAAAGTAATTTTTGTCACTAAAAATGAATAATTAGTGACAAATTTCATGTCGTAGCTAATAATTTCGTAGCTATATATCATATTTATTGTAGTGAAAGTCTCAAAATTCATAGTTGATCAATAGATTAAGGAGCTACATAAAATATATAAAAATACTAAGATCATTTGAGTGAAATCGTGCTAGAAAAATATTATCCTTACCATATTAAAAAAAAAAATTGAGTTCATTTAACCCAATAAATTATTTAAATAAAGGGTTTCTACTATTTGAGAAAAGGTTAATCATATCAACGGATTTGAAGTTCAAGGTACATAATAGTATATATCTATCTAATTACACAACATCTTACTTAAATAACAAAAGACTTTAACCTTAAATTTTAAAATCACAAAAAAGTTGTCCTCATATCATTTCAAGATTTGTGTAGAAAGTATTTTAAAGCCCCACGCTGTTTATAATTTTTAAAAATACAATTGCATGGGAGTTGGTACCAATTTTGTTGTTCTTTCATATATATACAATAAAAAATAGTATACTATATGATTGAAACGTGACAAAGAGAGAGGAAACAATATATATTATAAACAATTTTAGCAATAGGACAAATTAAGAGTTTTAAGTTTTCGAGTCTCTTTAATCAGTATTTGGTTAAGAGTATATGTAAAGTTTAATTTGAAACATATCTTACAAGCAACCTTAAATGTCTATTATTAAGCATTTGGAGCTCAGAAACTAGTTACATGCTTCATTAACATGGATACATAGTCATGATCAGTATTTTTAATGGCGTTGTTGAGGCAAAGTGTTACTAAAAATATTCTGAAGTGCAAATGAAAATGTAGATTCATTGAGCGTATGTCCTAGAATTTGAGACGTAAGTTTTGGAGGCAAAAATATAAAGGTAGCCCTATGCATAAAAGCATAATCCCTGAGATTTTCGTGCGATTATTTACCAAAATCGCTCTCACCTCGCACATCGCCTCTTAAAACATTGATCAATTGCTAATTGGGGTGATCTTGCTAAAATAAAAATAGGAATAAAGTTAGTTTTTTCATATATATATAGACATGAGAATCCAACCAAAGGCGATTTAACTTTTAGAGGATCGATACAAACTGTACAGTATAATAGTAAAATTTTATGTAACGCTAGTAGACACTGTGAGTCCCTACTTATGGTAGGTAACAGACCCTCGCCATTGCGATTATCATCCCTAATCAGAAAGAGTTTTTGTTTACGTAATTTAACTTATTATGAAAGTGGGGTTACTATATTACCATATATTACTTTACTAACTATATATAAGCCAATATTATGAGTCACTAGTTCATAAAAAGAATTGGCTACGTGAAGAAGCCAACAGCCCATGTAAATAGTACTACTAAGTACTAATATTAATTTAGGAATTTGATTTGAAGTATTCAACTCTATTTTTTTTTTTTACCAAAAAACTTATGCAGTTATACCTATTACTAAAAACTCTAAAACTCGTAATTTTAAAAATGTACATAAAAATAACAAATTCTACTTACTGTTATATTAGCTGGACTAGAACATTACAATATAAGTATATGAAGCAAAAATTCACACATCCTTTTTTTCCCCTCTAAGAAATTGACATCACCTGGTAGAAATTAATCCTTAAACTTCAGAACTTCTTGTTCTTCGTAGCGCTTCTCCTCCAGCTCCCTCTTCTGAGGGTCGGCGGGGCATGGGAGCCTCAGCTCATGCATCGGTTTACCGAAATAACCTCTGCTCTCCCACTTCTTTCACAGCAAGAAAGAATTGAATTAGCCTCGGAGAACAAGAGAATTATTTCAGGAACTTGATTTTTTTTTCTAGTAAAATCTAGTCGTCCGACCTATATTAACCTTTGTTGGTGGGAGTTTGGGTCGTTTGACATGAATCTCTTTCCATATATTTAAAATTTTCTTTGTAATAGTCGATTTTTTTCTTTTCATTATGGGTACGAATATATAAACTATAGTCTATAATAACAAGGAACGTTGTTATCTAAAAACTAAAGAGCTAATTCGGACTCGGCTTGAATTCAATTAGATTTTAACAACTCGATTAAGAAATAGGGTTGTCCGTAATATTGCAAACTACATGAGGCCATGTGTCATTAACATAAACATATGGGGAGGTTTTGTATATTTAAAAACTTGAAATTTAAAAGAAAAAAAAAAAGGAAAGTAGCTGAAAATGGGGGTTTAGGGTTTAGTACTGTAATCCAGAACAAAAATATGAATCTTCAATCTGCTTGTTCATTGCTTCAGCATGAAGCTTCAATCCCCAATTTTTCTCAATTCCAATTTCGCAATGTCAGTATTTTCTTCTCATTTCTCTGTGTATTTGATTTTTTAAATTATTTTTTTTTTAGCATTTTCGTTATCTGTATATACATACACTCGTAAATCTGATTAATTTGTTGTAGATTTCTGTGGTGCGGAAGAATCATGGTAGAAGCCATGTTCGATTGGATAAAAGAACCCCTTTGGTTCAGAATGGTGAAAAATGTAAATTTTCTCGCTCTCTTTCCAATTTCCTCTGTTGGATTTTGTGAAAAATTGCTTTAATGATAGAATTTTGGGTTGAAATTTTGATTTTCATGTTTTGTTTCCAATTTCCTCTTCTGGGTATCTGTACATTTCTTCAAAAGATAGTTTTTTGCTTTGTTTTCAATTTTCCTCTGTTGGGTTTTGTATGTATTGCTTTAAAGATAGTATTTTGGTTTGAAATTTAAACATCCATGCTTCAATCCAATTTCCTCTGTTGGGTTTGTATATATTGTTTTATAAATAGTATTTTGGGTTGAAATTTAGGCATGATACTTTCTTTTGAATTTCCTCTTTTGGGTACCTCTGTATTGCTTCAAAAGACGGTCTTTGGCTTTGTTTCTAATTTCCGTTTTCAGGGATGTATATGTATACATTTCTTTAAATATGGCGTTGTTTCCTTTATTTTGCAGTTAGTCCCTCATTGAGGAGGGGATTGATAGTGTGTGCCTCTAATTCCAGTCTTCCAGGGAAATTGAATTATGATGGTAGGGAAACTAGGGATGTGAGCAGAATTGCCAGTAATGGATCTGAACCGTTTCGGGGTAAATCAGGTTCTATTTCATTCCAAGGGATTACTCACCAAATGGTTGAAGAAAGTAAGTTGGTGTCTGCCCCTTTTGAGGAAAAAGGAGGCTCCTTTCTATGGGTTCTTGCTCCTATTGCATTGATCTCTTCTTTGGTGCTTCCTCGGTTCTTCATTGTGGTTGCAGTTGATGACTTGATCAAGAATGCAACTCTTGCAGGTATGTGAAAGTAGAGTAGTATTTGGTTGTTACTTTCTATATGCTGTTTCTGTAACCATTAACGACTTCGGAAAAGATGATGTTGATTAATCTGGTGATTGGATATGCAAACTTGCAGAAGTGATATAAACTAATCATTACCTGTGAATGTTTGATGATATTGTGAGGACTGATTTAGTCCTTATTCTTAACATAATTTAGGATAACTCACTTTCGGTTTAATGAACAATTTTTTTTAGTTTGTTATTAACAGAGAAGTCAGACAAGGTTAATGTTTTCAGCTAGAATTTTGTGGTTATCTAGCTGATATATATTGATATTTGAGTTTTCAAGGGAGATTTACTCCACCATGAACTGTCTGTCTGTCTTGGTATAATGCATTTAATTCTCTATGTCTTTTTAGCATTCATTTATTCTATTCAATCATTAACAGTAGAATCTAATGGTTCAGACAATTATAATGGGTAAATACATACACTCACACGGAACACCTTGCCTTATTTTAAGAAAAAAAAAGATACACCCACACTAAATGAAACTTGAAGTATGCTTAAAGCGGATGAAAAACAAGATTTGACGTCTCAGAAGATTCCCCTACTCTTCTGAATTAATTTTTGTTTCAACTGAATGTTAGTAGTAGTAAAAAATGGTCAACTTTGAAGTGTACGTTAAAGTTGTTACTTTTGGATACCTGGATAGATTTTATGATAGTTTTCAATTGGCCAGCTTGGTTGATGTGTAGCTAGTTTGTTTAAGCTGTTAAGCAACAAAGTTATCTTAAATCACAGTTTTATAGTCAATTTTCTCCCCCAAAAGTTTCTTGTTGGTCGAAACGTTTTACCATTTAATAGAACCTCATCCATTTTACCATTACTAGAAGGTAGCATGTTATCAGATTTAAAGAACAAAAACTTTCCAAATTGTACGAGCTGTGAGATTGTGAAAATTATAGCTAGATGCACACGATTCAGCTGCACTTGCAGTTATTCATGTGAAAAATTACTGAAATCTACATATGTCTATGCAGAAATTGTTTCTTCACTTTTCTCTGAGGTCATGTTTTATATTGGCCTTGCGACATATCTTCGGGTCACTGACAGTGTTCAGAAGCCATATCTACAATTCAGTGCAAAGAGATGGAGCCTCATAACTGGGCTTAAGGGATATATAACATCTGCTTTCTTTGTAATGGGGTTTAAGATTTTTGCCCCTCTCTTCGCTCTTTATGTTACCTGGCCTTCACTTGGCTTGCCAGGCTTGGTTGCAGTGGCTCCTTTTTTGGTTGGCTGTTTGGTACAGTATTTATTCGAGAGATATCTTGACAGACACGGATCATCTTCTTGGCCCTTGGTGCCAATTATTTTTGAGGTATGCAAACTGCTAACTTTTTTCTTTTCTTTTCGGGGTAAAGGCAAGTCAACATGGAAGTGAGGATTTCAAATCTTTGCAGATTTATAGGATATATCAGTTGACGAGATCTGTGCATTTTGTGGAGAAGTTGATGTTTTCTATGAGCGGAGCTCCTGTCACCCCCGAGTTGTTCGACAGAAGTGGTGCATTGGTTGCTATGATAGTGACTTTCCAAGTTTTAGGAGTAATTTGCTTATGGTCCTTGCTTACATTTCTCCAAAGGCTCTTTCCCTCCAGACCTGTTTCTGAAAACTACTAATCTTTGTAGATGAAGATGTTGATCTTTTTACTCTTTTGCTTTATAGAAACTTTGATTTGCATTATTTTAAATTATAAGGTGCAATATCTAGTCTTACTACCCCTACTTTTCTGAGCTAAATAATAGAGATATGCCTTAGCTTTCAGATCATCAATCAAGGTTTTCTTTCACTGATTAGTACCTTGAAGAGGAACTTTTAATTTATCCTGGTAAATTTGATTAGATTTGGCTGATCGATGAATACGATCTCTGAATGAAACTCCAGCATCAAGCAGCAGAACAAATGTCCATATACAATAAAAGGAACTTCAATCACATATTCACATTACACCTAGTTAACAAGTTTGTTACTTATGCTAATCATACATCTTCAGTTTGTCCTTAAAGCATATTGCTCCTGCACCATTTCAAATTGTTAATGGAAAAGTTTCAAGGTCATAATTTGGATCAATGAGACAAATGCAATTGAAAATTAAATTACTACATATATGATCTTTCTGAATAACCTGTTGAATAGTTCACTTTCCAAGAATAAGTCATTTCCCTAATCAAGCCAAGAGAAGGATTTTTCTCAAGAAACTAAAAGAGGTGTAGGTTTACACTGGAGATCAACTTGAAAAACTTCACAAAACTCCTTAATTAAAGATTTATGAGTAATATCAATAAGTTGGACATCATCAATGTCCTGATGGTTTTCTGCACCACAGCCAGAGTGTGAGTACTCCCTCAGCAATCCCTTTATACTTCCAACTTCACGATCACGGATCCCACATGGAACTATCTGTTGAAAGGGTGACAGATCTGTGGTGACATTCAGTGCCAGGCCATGATATGTGACCCATTGAGTAACTCGAATGCCAATTGCAGCTAATTTCTTACCCCCTGAAAGAAGACAGTGTTAGATCAATATTACAGGCCTCCCTTCGGAACTAAGAGACGTAACAATAATACACCATACTTATGGTTGAGGGATAAGAAAAGGAAGGACGAAAAGTTCTTGGCTGAGGAAGGTGGAAGGAGTAGAATAACAATGTACTCTTGATTAGGCACTCTTAAGACTATGTTCTGCCTCTTGAACTACGAAAATTAAAACAGATATCTCCTTTAAAGAAGTTCATTCCTTAATCAATCCTCCCTCGAAGCTTGATTAGTTTGTTTGTTCACACAGAATACCTTTTTATTCACTTCTTATTTGTCTCGATAGCACCCATGACCCAACCAACTATTTTCCTGTTTGAAAAGGAGATATATAGAAAGTGTGCAGTTAAGCTACTTCTCAAATTTATTTATTTTTAAAAGGTAGTGACTTGTAAAGCTGTCTCCAGAAATCTTTCCTAGATCAAACTTGCAATTGGTAATACAAATATTGGAGATAACTTCTGACAGTTCAGTCTGTATCAAGTATGCTTCAAAAGATTCCTAAACGCTCTACATGAATGGTAGTAGACATTAACAAATCAGACTGCTTTTATCTGAAGATATTTAATGAAAAACCGACAAGAGGTTTATTCCAAGTAAGAAAAATAATCTCCTTCAATCCACAAATCCAGGTACAACTAAACTGTTGATCAGTTTAAAATTGTAACCAGAGCTCAACCTATATGGCCGGAAGCACTACATGGGAAATCTTCAACAAGATATATTTTATGAGCTATCACCTTACCAAAAGGTTCTCTAAAACCATAACACCTTAAGTCTTGTTCAGAAATTTCAGATAATAATATGGAGAATCAGTACTTACCAACCCAAACACCAGTTAGGCCATCAATCCTTGAAGCCTCCATAGAAAATGATGAAGAAAGAACTCGTATAATCACCTCCTCAAGGCTCCTGAGGTACCAATGAAGGTCCATCTTATGATATTGAAGATTGATGATGGGGTACATCACTAGCTACATTTTCAGATAGAAGCATTATATGCCATAAATCTAAAATCTCAAACAGACACATGAGTTAATCCTAATCCCACCTACAAACATCTACCCAATGGAGTATAACACAGCGGTCTTGTCAAAACCAGATTTGATACGGGAATTTGTAGAATCTCTAGTTAATCATAGCCCATCAAAATCTCATATTTACTGATACTTCCCCTTACTTTGCAAGCCCTTGAACCAATGACATCAATCATTGAGAACAACCTACACACTTGGCTAAACTACGAAAATAAAACTCGTACTATATTAAGATAGTTGGGTATAGGCAGCAACAAGTGAAATTAGAAATGTACCTGACCAGGACCATGGTAAGTAACTTCACCACCACGTTCTGTTCGATACAATTCAAAAGGAGCATTCTTTACATCAAAATGTATATTCTCTTCAGAGCTAACAGTACCCAACGTATAAACCGGCTGATGCTGCAACACAATGAGTGTATCAGCAAGATCCTCATCCCTTTCAATTAGTGCTTTCCTCTCATAGACAATGTTCTTTTGCCAGGACCACGCTTTAGCATATGGAACTAACTCTTTGTACATATCATAACAATCACAGCTAGAGTCAAACAGAGTTCACTTAGTAAAAAAAGCCGCATAACAGGTGTTTGTCAAAATGTCAACAAGAAAATCTTACCATCTTTTAGCTTGACATCTTGTTAAAGTCGGTCTCGTGACAATGGCTGTTGTAGAATGTTGCTTAATCCTTGATGGGTTGCTCAATGGCCATGTCGGAATTGAACAGAACATCGAATTTGTGTAAACAACCATTTCTGCAAGATATATACTGTAAAAACCGATGAACCAAAACCAATTAACAAGAAAAATCCTAACTGAACAAAATTTAGGAGAAAAAATTGTAATCAAAATGTTACGTTAATGGATCTGAACTGAATATCGATCAATCAAACATACAAAGAAAAACTACAATTTAACTGAATTTCTCCTACTGAACACTAGCTGTTTTTTTTTAAGATCACTATGATACTGCTTCTTGTTTCCTCCGCTTCCGCTTGGATTTGTATAGGAATGATTAAATTCATTTAATAAAAATATTCAATATATGCATACGAATAATTAAATTTACTTTAAAATACTTCACGCAATAGATCTCAAAAGAATAGAGTGGACTAGTTGTACACTTGGGGCCGATCGGATTAACTTATTCTTTTTGGCTTAGAATCTAAAAGAAATTCAAAAGTTAAAATTTTTAACTTATTTTTATTGTTCTGACTTAAAAAAAAAAAGCTGTTAAAACTACTTTTTAATTTCATTCAAATAAGTTAAAAGTCATTTTAGCTTTAAAATATCTAAAATAAATCAATCCAAATTGACTTTTAAGTAGGTGTTTGGTCATAGAATTTAAGGCTTAAATTTAAAGTTTTGATTTGAAATTATAATTTATTTGTGTAATACTTAGTATTTTCTTTTTGTGAAATTATGTACTTGAAAGTTTTAAAAAACGTATGATAACAAAACATTCTATAGAAGAAACATAGAAATATATTATTCATTAATTTAGTGCATTAAGATATTTCGATATTATATATATATGTGAAGTATGAACTAATATAGTTTGTGCATCTACTAAGGGATTGTATAGAAATTAGAAAAGTTTTGATAGTTTTTATAAATTGTATAATTTTCATGATTAAAAAACTTAAAGTTACACATCCAAATAAAAGAATTGATTTAACGGACTAGAAACTTCATAGTTAAGTAAGAAGTTGAAATGTCTCATACTAATAATGACCGTCTAAAATGTATAACAATAACAACTTGTGTCTATTTCAGACGTACTCCTAATTGATTTGCTCAATGTAGCAAGCTGGGTTTTACAAAGAATTACGATGCATACCAGCAAAAGTGGTTAAGTATTCCTTCATCCTTAATTAGATGTCTCAAATTTAAGTCTCTTGGGTACGGAGTCACGGAGCGTTTACGTCAAAACTTTCCGACGCGAATTCGAATTTAGTCGACGTTCTACCAAACAGCAAGTGAAAAAAAAAAAAGAATTAGGGCACGTGGCCGAGAAGCGACTGCTAAAATTCAACGACGTATATACTTAAACCAAAAACGAATCCCTCTTTAAAAATTCTAAAATTGATAAATACTTATGTTTGTTTGCACCAATAAAAAGTCGCGAAAGTGCCACGTGTTCGGTAGGAAATGCTTAAGACCCTACACGCTAAATATAAAAAATATCATTGAAAAATTCAGAACATGCACCTTTATGCCAACCTCTCCAAGAAAAGTGGAGAAAATAGCCAAAACAAAGGTCACACATATTATTATTTCACTTTACGACAATACTAACTAATATACCACGAATCTTCTCGTCTGCACGTTTTCATATTCTATAATCTATATAAATATATACTTGGTCGAATGGAAAAAGAAAAAGAAAAAGAGTCCAAAATGGCCATAAGTGGTAGTAGATTGTTACGTACCTCTAAGCAAATGGGATTACGTGACAATAATGGTGGCCAGAACAAGCAGCAGCAGCAACGTTGTTATTTTTTGATGAATAATTACTCGTTAAGGTTTAAATGTTTAAACAAAGGTGGCCTTGTTGGCGGAGCAGAGAAGAAGAAGCCAGTGGCAAGCACTATTACAAGTGTGGTTGTGTCTGAACCAATGACGACACAAAATACGACGATTTCAGATCTAAGTTTAGTAGCAGATCTTATACTTCAAAACTTGAAAAACTTACTCAAACAAATGCCGCAGAAATTGCATCACTTACAGTCCTTCATTGAGAAGGTATGACTTTTCTTTAATTTTTCGCCTTCAAGATTGATCATGGTAAATATGATTTGTGTAAACACAGTTTCGATAAGTTTTAAAAAGTTATAAAGTGCTAGAATTATTTCAAATATTTCAGCCTATGTAGACGCTAACACTGATCCAATAATTACATGACACTCCTATCTAATATTTTGTTCAGCTCAAGTTGGTTTTTTCCCTTTTTCTGATTGGATATTGAAACTCTGTTTTGTAGGGTATTTTGGATTGCCGGTTCTTCAGTCTTTTTGCAGTCGCAGGGACATTGATTGGTTCATTGTTGTGTTTCATCGAGGTAATATATTAGTACTAATTACTACAGTATTACATTATTTATGATTATTTTATCATGAAGAAATAATTGATTTTATGCAATTTTAAGACTAATAAATTAAATAAATATCCTTGTTATTGCAGGGCTGTTACTTAATCATAGAGTCATACATCCACTATTTTATCGCACTCTCACAAAAGTCAGACCTTGGACATGTCGTGCAGCTATTGATCGAAGCTATTGGTACATTTTCCCTCCCTTAATAGAAATTAATAATCGGGAATTGAATTTATTATAAGATCTATCTGTCCTTTTTTAGAGGACGGTATGCCATGAATGAACAATGTCGTTGTTACAAGTTTTTACACTATCAGCATAAAAATGTTAAACTGTAACCAAATAACATTTTTTTTTTCCAGATATGTTTCTTTTGGGGACTGCTATGCTTACATTTGGAATGGGATTGTATGTGATGTTTGTGGGATCTAGAAATATTAATGTTAAAGGAGATGATCAGTTGTCAGGCAAAAAGTTGTATTATTTTCAGACACTTCCATCATTGATGGGAATGAAATCAGTTATGCAAGCCAAATCAAGAATAGGACATGCACTTATAATGCTACTTCAAGTGGGAGTATTGGAGAAATTCAAGAACATACCTGTAGTTAATGGATTGGATCTTGCTTGTTTTGCTGCTGCTGTTTTTGTTTCCTCCATTTGTGTCTTCATTCTTTCTAGGATTGCTGTCACTAACACAAAGGCTGGCAACTAAGAAAATAGACATTTTTACATTTATTTTGGTGAAGTATATATATATATGTATAAAGCAAGAAAAAATAGGTCTGTATACTAGTCATCAATTAGGACTTGTCATATATATGGTTGGCCTTGTTGTTAAATATTCTTTCAATTTGTAACAATATTTAAAATGTCTATTTGTTCATATTTATTTTTGTATTTTTTTTAATCAGTAAATGAATTTCATTGTGTTTTATGATACCTTTTGAATGGTGAATTCTTTCCCCACCATAAAAGAGTGGGAGTTGTAGTGCAAAGGTCTGGGTTCGAGTCCCCCAATCGGAGTCGCCTTTATTAGGGAGTCATTTGCCCTCAATGTGTGACTTTCTAGTGCGAATCCGAATTTAGTGAGAGTCCAATGTGGCTACCAAACACTGGATTGGAAACCAAAAAAAAAAAAAAAAAAAACAACTTGCCCTTCCATTTCTTTGAGGCACATGACTTTTTCACGGAGTCTGCTTCCACAATTGTTGACACTACACAGGAGGGGTTGCTTATATATTATAAATGTTATTCTACACTCTAGGCACAATATAGTACTGAGTAATGTTTTCACTTACAATTAACTAACTAAAAATCCAATGAAATACTTTACACAATAGTTTACAGCAAATTCTGCACTAATTCAAGAGAGCTAAACTTGGTGCTTCACATTTGATAAAACTCACCACAATTTTAACAGTGTACGTAGACTAACAAAAGAATTATAAATAGGTTTAAAAAAAGACCTCCTAAAGAAGGCCAGTTTGTTCAAATGCACAACATACCATCACTGTTTTTTTCTTCTTCCCTTCGATGAAACCTTCTCGGTGTCTCCCTATCCCACCAGGGCTGCAAAAAACAGTGCCCTTTTGAATTATGAAAAATAAATAGGAATATGCTTAATCCTATCTGATCTCTCTATCGAATGTCATCAGATATCATGGAGGAAGCAAATATGCTCGAAACTTGGAGAAAGACCTGAGTGTTCTCGTTTCGGCTATCCTTTCTCGTGCAAACCAAGAATATACATCAACTTGTTAGAGGCTTTGCTTTTCTTATGTGACCCATGCTATTGACGAGATCCTTGCGTGTACAAACAGGAAACATGTTGATATTCTTGAATTCTTTGAACCGCCAAAGGACATATGGAAAACTCAGTTGATCACGGGATGTAAAGCGAACCACCTCATTAAACCATAGGCACATGAACAGATTAGTCGATGGCGTGTGCTCTCTCACAATAATTGAAGCCTCAGATAGAGCTGCACCGATATAGTGAGTGTGAGAATGATTTACTGATTACAAAACAATCATCTCATTTGAGAAAATTTTTTGGTATAGCAGTACTATAATTATGCAGTGGACAATCACGGTATGCTTCATTTCAGCTGACAAGGAAAAACGAGAAATTCTACCTTTTTTCTCATTGAATCTCTTATCCTCAGGGAGTCCATCTTGACGGTACTGAGATATCTGCACGGCCACTTCCTCCGGAGTGGCTTTATTTTTCTTGACAACAGCCTTTGCCTCATCATACACGCTACTCCGAGCCCCATGTTCTGAGATTGCTAGTACAGAGTTTGAACGCCAGAGCAGAGCTTCCAACACACCCAACGGATCCCTCCTAAGTTGGGATTTTGAATCTACCCAAATGGAATATCTAGAATTTGGAAAGAGACGATGGGCCAGCATCTGATTAATTTAGACATGAATTAAAAACTTATAAATCATTTAGCTAGTAAAATGTTCACACTAGTACTAATTCAATCCTCGTACTTTCAAATCTTAAGATGATATATTAAAAGACAACAAATTTTCTTTTCCTGACATTTTTAATCTTCAAAATTGATTCATCATTCAGATTTGCTTCATCACACTTCAACTTTGTCAGGCACCATATTTCTTGATGCCTCGTGGAGAAGAATAGTGTTGTTGGGAATAGGACAAGATTACCAGAAGTTCCACTTTAAGTATTAGGATATGTTCATTGTAAAAGGGAAAAGCATACAAGTAATTGAGGAATCAGGCAATAAGCATACCTTAGGGATTTTACCATTCAACCTTTGGTCTGTGAATGGTAGATTCTTAACAAGGATGATGCGCCACTTCCCGATATAACGGTCATCACCAACTTTATGGCCATCTGCCTCTTGTGATGAAAGTGTAATTTCATCCCAAAAAGCCACAAAGCAAACCTGCATCATTTAATTCCAACGACATATATTAACAAAGGTGTCCTGCACCACTTTAAATCTACACACCTAACTACATTGTGATTAAGTGTAATTTTACATAGTGTACACTAAAGATTGGAAATCAATCATGAGCATTAATAATCCAAAAAAATAACCTTCTTCAGAGATGACTCTGGCATTCCTATAGGTTGATAGAGATCATCTCCACCACCAAATGCACACGTCGACACCACAGCTTTGCAGGATTCCATATAACTTCTATCTTTAACAGAAATCCTAAAGCCTCCTTTATCACTGTAAAAACCACAGTGGATGGATGCATCCGCTCCTTTCATCTGAGATAATGCTTAAGCAAATTGTCAAAAGAAGAAGAAAGAGAGACACATAAATCATTTCATAGATAAATAGGTGATCACCAAAAAGCAAGACGCAGGTCGACAACCTTAAAACTTTCATTCCTTTGCTTAAGAGATTGGTTTCCTGTGAATAAATTAAATCTTGACGCCCCTGAGTGTTGCTCAAATGACATACCATCATCTACAGAAGCAGGATTGGCCTCTGTGATGTATACCACCCGTTTAATAGGATCGGCAGGTACTTTATCCATGGGGAAATCAAGATGTTCAAGTTCTTCAGTTGGTAGTAACTTCAAGCAAGCTGCGAGATCCATGAATTGTTACACAGTATTGAAGACAATGGGTCAAACAACATAGCACTTTGACAAGCATGTAAAATATCTTGTATCTAAGAAAAATCACTACGTAATTAACCACAAAGGAATGCTGAATACAGTAGTTTTACCCGAAGAGAAACCATATGATCTGTCCCATATGTCAACTAGATCACTTTAGCTGTTTAGCACCAAATTTATGATTCTTTCAATATCTTTGATTCTCATATATTAACTCCTAGTATCATTTGGATTTGATTTTCTCCTGATTGATAGAGAACTTGACAACAGAGTCATTTAGTTCTACTGCAGGGTCAGGATATAGCTTGAGATTGGTTCATTTAGAGGGACATCTACCTATGATCCTCCTCCATGGGTTTTTCTATAACCAGGACATTTCGTCCAACTCCACCGAAAAGGAGCATCTTAAATAAAATACCCATATCCTTCTTTCCCTTTCCGCACCCTCTAAAAATATATTTTCCTCATTCGTTTGTATTCTTCTAGTATAAAATCATGTGAATAGTTAGGTTACGTGTTCAATTGAACATTTTTAGGTGCCTCTTTGTTACGTGATTATTCATGCTTTGGAATTAGGCATGCAGTAGCTAATCAGGATGATTGAGCGGTCATGTGTCTGACCCCAAATAAGGAGATACCTTTTTTTTTCTCATTTCCATTTTGGCAAACCCAACACCCAAACCCCACTACCTGGGGGGAGCAAATGGTGGCTTTCCCACTCCCTGCATCTCACATGAGCCATAGCCATGATTGGATTTTTCTTTTTAATAGTTCACTTTTGCTTTGATCATCTGTACACAAAGAAAAGCTAGTTTGCAAACAAACTAAGCTTTATTTACTCCACTTGTACTTAAAATCCTTACCTTGAACGCGTGTTATTTTGGAAGACCTCAATAACAGAATTGTCTACCCTTTAGTCAACTTGCTTGAGGTTTGGGATCCTAATTACAGTATATTTAGGGTAAGCAGAGAATAGAGACTAAATCCAATTGTCATACCCTTAAGAAAACTCAGTTGCTAGCCGAATGAAAAAAGTAATCCTTTAGCTGCCTCAGATGAAACCACCTAAAGGGTTGCTAATGAAAGGTGAAGAGTCCTATCAGCGTTTATGAAGAGGCAGGGAATTTTAACTGCTATCTGTGTTTCCAAGAAATGCAGCCTTAACATGTTCTGGCTGACAAAGGCTACAGACTTTTGATAGATGCAGTACCAACCAGTTCCGTCTGACTACTTGACCAGCATATTCTTTTTTGTACAAGTACGAGTACAGTCTCTTTCTTGTAAGAACAAAGCAAGGTTATTTAAAACACAAGGAAGTGTACATTTATCAATACCTTCACATTGAAACGTGCTTTCACATGGAGAATTTAATCATCTCAATTTTAAGTACAGAGCATTTTAAGTCTCTCCAAAGCAAGTATCAAATCTTCCATGTACATAATCAAAACAATTCTTTAGTATTCTATTCATTGAAAACACATTTGTATTATCAGAAAGATAGTGTCGTATTCAAAACAAACTTTTTAGTGTCCTATATAGATCAATATCCCAACGATCGCCCTCTTTTCTGTTGAGGTCTATCCAGCAGAGGTACTCAAATTGGATCAGTGATCGATTTCTAGCTTTGGGAAGTCCAAGGGATATCATTTCGGAGTGGAAGATTCTGAATAAGGCAACTGACATAGTAAAAACCAGATTTTTATCATTGTATTTATACCTAGCACAAGATTCATCAATTTATAGATATAACAATCAGTAACATTCAGAGGTTCTAATCAGATACTGGACCAAAGACTACAGATATGCATATTGCAAGCAGGCCAATCCTAAAATAACTATATAACGCAAGTAATGTGCATCATTCAGCATAAACTGATATCGTAACAGCAAAAAGCAATTAGGCACTTAGATAATTCAGATCATATTGCAAAAACTTCTCAGAGATAAAAATAAAAACTCACGTTCTCTAACTCCATGGACAACATGAGTCACTGGATCAAGGCGATTCAAGTTCGTCGGCGGTTTCTTCTCAATAACCTTATTAGGTTTATTTCCACTCACCGGATTCGAATTTTTAACAACCGAACTAGGTCTTCTACCAATTCGAGAGGCTTCAAAGATGAGAAGACCTGCTGCAAGTAAGAATAGAAGAAAAGGCCACCACCTGAGGAGCTTTTTCAGGACAATATGAGAGAAACCGGTTTTGCCTCGTAGGCCAATTTTCTTTCTCTTCCTTCGAGCTCGTGCCCTAAGTTTATTGACAAATTCGTCGGGCTCGTCGTCGGAGACAGTAATGGCGACACTGTTGTTTAACATCGACGACGACGACATTGAACGGCGGCGAATAGACGGAGATTTAGCAGTGCAGCCGGAACGACGTCGTCAGTAGCTTTCTGTATGATCCTTGATCTGCTAATTTTTTTCTCAGCATATTATTAGCCTTAGGGTGACCGACGCATTCAAAAAATATAAGTGATTTATTTTTTGTTTGTAATTTTCTTTTTGCTTGAATAGCTTTTTTTTTTTCTTTGTTTATTGCAGAAACTTTTTTTTGCATAGCCACATTTTAAAATGACAGTAGTAATCAAATTAAAAATAATAAAATATCATTAATATTAGAGATAAGTATTGTAAATACTCTTAAACTTAGTATAAATTATTAGTTTTATCCTTGAAATACTGACAACCTTAAAAACAACTCTACTTAACTAACTTAACTTAATCGATATTTCATTCTAAACTTGAAAAAAGAAAAGAGAGCGAGAAAACAATATAGCTCAGTAATAAAGTGTCATTTTGATATGGTGGAAGTCATCATTTTGAGTCTGATGATCCCTAAGCCTAATATAATTTTTTTCTAGTTGCATTTGCTTGCTCACCATTGTTCGATGACGGATAAGGGATTTATGACATTTACATGCCAGTAATGACATGATGATAAGGATAACCGTAATTTTAGAGCAAACTCTAGACAAATATGAACCGCATGGATACACATTATGCCTCAAAACGAAAGACAATTACACTGCTATTTGCATTAGTTCATTCTAAATTACTCCCAAATACACCATTTTAATTTAACTTGAAATATTTCTTTTTTAAGGTGTCACTCAATTCATGTCCAAATGCCTACTTAATGTTAGGAATCTCATTGAGAATTAGACATTTCAATTCTCATTATTTGAACTGTGTTTGTTGTCCTATTCTTTTTTGGGGGAGCTACAAAGATATTACCCCAAGCAAAACCAAAACCATTTTTTTTTTACTATTAACTCAAGAATTATTAGATGTTACTCTAAAAAATTTAAAACTTGCATCAACGAAAGATGAGCTCTTGATACTTATGTTGTTAAAGTTTTGATTGAAACTAATTAGAGAGTACGTAAGAACACTTCCCCAGTTCATGTGAGATTATATTTGATATTTTGTTATTATACGAAGAACATAACACTTCTACTCCTAATTTAAGTTTTCAACTCATTTGATATTCTCGTGCTCATTTTTCATTTACAGAAAAGGAAAGTATTGGTGCAAAATATATTCTACATTTTGTATACTTGATGTGTTTAGGCCTTTGCTGTCATTCTTGTATGAACCATTGCAGTATTCTCATAGTCCCACATCGAAACAAGCAAATAAGTCGACAGCTGAGAGGAGCAACAAAAGGCCAAGTCCGCATGTATTTAAAAGCATACCTTTCTCGGCCTTTTGGCTAAGATCAAGTGTAGTATCTGTTCTTATCAGTTTAATATCTGATATGTGGACCATTGGTTCACACGATATTAACTCAATTTTTTGAGGGGGAAGACCCATCAAAGTAGCTTGCTGCTTGGGTCTTCACGCGTCGCCTGGGCGTTGCACTACTGCCTAGGCTTGGCACACCCCACCAAATCAAGCTTAACTTTTGTGGTAAACACTCAGTTCATGAAATGAAATTACTATCTCTATATGCAAATAATGAACAAACCAGAAGATGATGGTACTTGTCAAGACCTAATCTCACAAAAACATCGCGATCCAAATACTCAAAGCTTGCAATGTTTCACTCAACAATGCATGACATTAAAGGGAGTGCAACCTGCATTGTTTTCCATGCCTTGAGATGGTGCTCTACAGTAAAGATGCATTACATAGTATATGTGCAACTGGTACCTATAGTTCTGATGCTTTTTCCACACCATTGGATCTATAACGAACTATTGTATGAGTTGCTTGTTGTAGAGGAACTAGCAAATCATTGTCAATGCACTCGTACCTGTAAAAAAGCCAAATTGAGTAACGAGCAGATATATACTTGGCGCTCCTGCAAATTAGATGTAATTTACGCTCACAAGTTTTTGCAGAGGTCATCAGTTACTGTGGAGAGAGTAATAATTTTCATTCTTGTCTCAACAAGCTTATCTTCAGCATAGGTACCAAATGGCTCTTCCAAGAACATTGAAAGTCTTTCGATATTTGTTTCAAGTTGCTGCTGTTGATCCTCAAAAAGGTTCTGCTTTATTTCCCTTTCTTCTTTTGTTATTTCATTCGCAAACAGATCTCCAAAATAGTAGTATGCAAATGGATAGGAACAAGCGACAACTCGCCTTGATAAGGCGAGTCTATAAAATCCACTCATTGCCCAGCTGAAATCTTTTAACTGGAACTCCTTTGCTTCAAGGCTATGGACTTTATCAAGTATTTTTTCCTTCGATTCAGATGCTTCGATCTTCAACGAATGAATATGAGCCTTATAACGATGATAATAGTGAGTAAGACGCCAATAGTCCTCTACGGAATCCTCACTTTTCAAAAGGCTTTCTTTGTATCTGCCACAAGTGTGACCTGATATACTATTCCATGTGTGTTCAAATCCAGTAGCTTCACCACAGAGCCAACTACGAAGAACAAAACAAATCATTTGCACAAATGTTAATATAGAAATGAAAATTTTACGGCTAAAGCCGCATATTACAAGTACAAAAAAGTCTTACCAAAATGGCTGTCCACATATACACTGTACCAGGTTGCATCCTCCATCCTTCTCCACAATTTTATGACATTTTGGACAATGCTTGGTTTTCTCTGACAACCAATTGACGGTTGGTGCTTCATCATCGCACTTGTTCAGCCAAAGATCCCACATAACACACGAACAAGGTGAGTGCAGTTCGCACAAGCAATTAAAACAGAATTGCTGACCACATGCACATTCAACTTCACAGTACTCGTCATCCTCAACACGAATTGCATTTCCACAATGAGGAACACTAGGGCACCATTTAACCCTCTTATTATCCTCAATATATGATTCTAGGATAAAACGATCAAACTTCTCCGCCAAATTAGGATCCTTTGCAGTGACTAGATCCCTAATCTTTCCTTCATCACAGATCGCTTTGCACTTTTGAGCCATGCATGTTACACGTCTACTCTTACCATCATTTATCTTTACTATGAAATACTCTGTCCAACCTAGGTAAGACAATGAGAAAAAAAACAACTTTTAGGCTACATCATCCGTAAATAAGAGTGACAAGACTCATAAAATTAAGAACAAGATGAAATTGGATCAAAATGAATGTAGCTATCTAACATGAAGGATGGTAGATGCTCACAATCATTGCAAAACCTATGATTGCATTCCATCAACGTCGTTTGCTCATCAGGGAAATCTTCAAAGCAAATTTCACATGTATATTCAGTTGAAGGGTCGGAGGAAGGATTGTCATTTTTCTCCTCTAGTGTTATACCAGCTTCAGCATACAATTTTTCTTTCCCTCTTTCAACAAAAATTGCAAAAACCTTATCGACATCCCATTGATAATGAATAAGCAACGTTCGTGCATGATGCTCCTTCAGAGAAAGCAACTCTACTACTCTCTGTAGATCTTCTTTCTACAAATTTTATAGAAATGATTCACATATCTTGACACTAGTAAAAAAAAATTGAAAACGAAGAAATGGGGACAAAAGATGTGCTAACCTGTGCTGCTAAAAGGGACTCTTTCCTTATTACCTGCAAAATCCATAAAAGGAGGACTAAAAGTTATCACATTTAAAAAGACACAATACAACACACAACTCTCAGCACATTAAGTACCAAATATCACATAATTGAAAGCCCTATTTGCTTTCTCCGTTTTCGTCAATTAGTATCTGCATCCAAGACTCTCCATGCCATCATATAAGTGTTTTTTTGTGAAGTATAAAAGGACATGCCTTATTTCTATGACTAAATTAGAGGGAGTCAATGCCATTAAGTAACAAATTGAATAACCTTGAACATGCTAGTAGTTCTTATTAATCACTCAACAGAGCAAACAACAAGAACAATCCAAACTAGTTGGCATCACCTATATGAATCTTTAATATGCCTTCCTCTCCATTCCGACGCAGACAAATTATGAGTTCTTTAACACTAGAGATTCACTCCATTTTCTAGTAACATACAAATTTCTAAACTAACTAAAAAAGCTCAATCAATAAAGCAAACCTATCGTACAACTTAAATCAACAAAAAACTACCCCTTCTGTCCCAATGTATGTGAAGGTATTTGACTGGGTACGAAGTTCAAGAGGGAGAAAAAGACTTGAAACTTATGGTCTAAAATAAGTCATAAATTTTTTTGCAACAATGGTAAAATGCGAAGTTTGAAGTTAAACTAATACTCCTTCCGTTTCAATTTCTTTGTTTGGTTTGGACTTGACACAGAGTTAAAACAAAAAAAACAGTAAAGAAGATTTTTAAATCTTATAATCTTAAACTAAATATACGTAGAATGTACCAAAAACATCTTTTAATCTTATGGTCTTAAAACAAGCCATGTGGGAAGTTAGAATCAAAAGTTGCCAAAAAAAGAAAGAAACATTCTTTTCGAAACAGACTAAAAAGGAAAGTAGGACAAACAAATCGAAACAGAACTCAAGAACTTGACTTGATCAAAAGGAAAAGAAATAATTTTGACTATACCCTGCATGAAGGAGCTTTGCCACAAGATAAATCATCATCCGATTCAGGTTCCGGGTCACGATCATAATCATCCTCGTATTCTCCATTATAGTATTCTTCATCACTACTTCCATACATGTCATCCATTGCCATATTTATGAAAATACTTCAAAGTTGCAGAAAAATGGAAACTTGGAAAAAAAAAATTATAAGGAGAGATTTTGCTTCTTTCTTTTTTAATCCGTCACCAATGGAAATGTTGGTGACGACTTTTTGGAGGGGAAAGCAAGTAACCCCTCCAAAAAGAGATATATTTTTTTACTGTTATTAAGGTTGCTGTATCTTAAAGAGAAAAAAGTACAGTGATTTTGATTGTTGTGATATTCTTGGCCTTATATAGTTTCTTTGTTAAGTGGTACTCCTTGGTCATTGGTTACCCATAAAAAAAATTTTAATTGGAGTGAAGGTGGACCGTAAATAGTGTGGAGGATAAAGAAAAAAAGTAGAAGAAAAGGCGCTTAACCATTTAACTCAACAACTAATTCTTGCCTATTTTTTTAAAAAATGAAGATGGTTGTGAATAAGAGTTAATTATTATTATTATTATTATGGTGACAAGGAAGTTTGGAGGGTAAAAAATACTCAACTTTTTTTTGGTATTTTTCTCAAATTTGTAGATAGTAGCACTATTTTTGTCCCTAAATTGCGGCTAAAAATGGATTTGGACTAAAAGCATTCACCTCCTTATATGGGTTGGATATTACTCAATTAACAAGCCAAATGGTTAAAAGGTGAGTTGACTGGTTGAGGGTTCGAAACATAGTGAATTGTAAATGAGAACACTATTAAGAGCCCGGTTCAATTGGCTTAAAATAAGTAACTTTTAAAAAGCTACTTTTTAAAGTGCTGAAAGTTATTTTAAAAATGAGTAGTTATGTGTTTGGATAAAAGTGTTGGAGTTGAAAAAAAAGTAGTTGATGTGTTTGGCAAATAAGTGCTGAAAGTCACTTTTTTTTTATCAAAATGTCTGAAATATCCTTAAAATTGTTAATATTACAAAAGAATTAAGGGTAAAAAAATTATATACTTGGTCAAAGCAAAGACTTAAAAGTTAAAAAAGAAGAAGTTATTTTAAACTTATTTTAAGTTATTCTTATAATTGCCAAACACTCTAAACAAGTCAAAAACTTACTTAAAAGTTAGTTTGACCCACTTAAAAGCCCATCCAAACCCTCTAATTCTCCTAAAGAGAGCCTAGAGAAAAATGATGGTTAAAAGTATTAGTTTTCTTTCTATTTCCACCAATTGTCCAAATGACAATTAACGTTAATGTACAACAATAGCTATGAATTTATCTCAAGCACTAGATCACTTTCATGAATGCTTATCACAAAAAATAGGCTTAGCTTTTTTTTTTTCTCCACTTTTTGGTTTTTGAGATTAATTAACAATTAACACACCTCAATCTGTAGCTATATCTGATCAACTATATGAACGCTCAATGATCATCTCAACTCCAGATGAACCCATTTCATTCCAGGCTTTAAAACTTAACAGGCACAAAAAATCTCCAGAATTATGTTAAACTGTCGACTGTCGCAGTGTACGTTTACCATGTGAATTTAAACTTAGACCAGTTACAAGAAACTAAACTTAAAAAAAACCTTCAACAGAACAAATTGTAATTCTGGGTACGGACTGATACAAAATTTACAATAAGTAATTGAGTGATGATAAATCTGAAACATTTCCTCATCTTCAACGGTCAAATCAGATCATTGATATGCTCTTTCCCCAATCTGGGTCAACAAGCCACCAAATCTGCAAACAAAAAGTGGAAAAAGGATTACAATTTACAAACACAAATCATGGTTTCCATCGTTCATTTATTCGCAAACTGAGAAAAGGGTGTGTTGAGGAATCCATAATATGCTGCTGGATTACTTGGTGATCGATCAATTACATATAAATAAACAAGAAAATCTCTTAATAAGAAACAATCAAATTTGAAACATTCTAGCATCATCTCTGGCCGACATCTATGTAAATCCTCATTATCAATCTTCTTGCTTAATCTATCTTTAACTCACTACACCAATAATGTATGAAGATTTTACATACCTTTCTACCAAATGCTGCCACAGTGAGTAAGTACCAACCTAATAAGGCAAAGCAAAGAAAATGCGAGTAAATTGCATTAGAAGCTCTCGCACATGTAACTTTCCCACACAGAGAAAAAGGAAAAAAAAATTCAGAGTGTAACCTCAACGCTTGGAAAATTGTGGACGCTTGCGAGCCTTCTTGAGACCAACTTTCTTCCGCTCCACAACTCGGGCATCTCTAGTTAGCAGACCCTCCTCCTTCAATGGTTTTCTATGGCTCTCACTAACCTTTAGGAGTGCACGAGCAATGCCAAGGGAAATTGCTTGAGCCTGCCCAGAAAGACCACCGCCTTCCACCTTGACAAAAATATCATAGCTAGCCTCATATCCTAAAGTGGCCAGTGGAGTTTTGACATATTGAATCCATAATGGATTTCCTTGAAGATATTCCTTCAAATCATGACACATGTCAAGTCTCATATAGTCGAAAGCAACAAAGCAATGAATTAAAAGATAGCATAAAAGAGGATACAGGCAGCGTTAATCAGAATGTTGATGACTTACTTTATCAGACCTCGAGTATACAAAATTAGAGAACTCAATAATATTAAAAACACTTATTTTGTGGTTCCTTATCAAAAAAATTATATTTTAACACTTTTATTCACATAGCATCATCACAAAAGTGCAAACTTCACACACCTTTTGGATCCCAAAAGTTTTCAAGTCTGCTAAACACAGCTTCCTTCTTTATAGTAACTTAGTGCATCCTACTTATCTGATTTGATTATTCCACTACTGACATGCTTTTATTTATGGAACTTCAATCGGAGAAGTTGTGTTCTTCTCATGGTTCCGTTATATGCACCAATGATCCACAAAAATAGTTTATGCACGCATTTCCCAAGAAATTCAAAGGTATGAGATATGCTTCCTGCTTCTATGTTCTATTTGCTTTTCAAGGCCAGATTTCCTACTTTACGATCTTTATACACTCTTAACAGAGTTGTCCCTTGATATATGAATTTCTTCACACAGAACAGCCTTCCTAAAGCTTGCTATCTACATTGATTAAAAGTGACCAATTCAGCAACCAGCAACTTCTAAATAAGACACATGAGAATCATGATCAAACCAGGTAAACCAATTGGCTACCTGTGTCATGTATGAAAATGAGCATCATATTACCTAATGCAGAAGGTTAGAGACCACTGGAAACCTTTTTAAATTACCATCTGCAATAATCTTCTATCTTTTTCTTATCATTTTTTCCCCTAATGACAGATAATTTCCCACAAACACCGAATAGCTTCATGGCAAACTAGTTGGGATTGGCTATATTAAGCTTCTGCCAGTATTCGTCTCCAATTGATCCATTTCATCAAATACCAATCACTTTAGCAATTAAGGCACATTAGGTACTCTAAATCTCACATTTAGCTAGCGTTTGGCCATAGATTTAAAAATTTATCTTCAAATATCCCTTTGGCCATGAAACTTGATCAGATAAAAGTTCCCAAAAACCAGCTCAGACCAATTTTTTGGTTTTGGGGACTTCCACTCACAAAAATTCAATTTTTTTTCCAAGTAAATGCATGTCCAAACACAACTGAATCAAAAACTCAACATTTTCAAGTTTCACCTTCAAAATCTATTCAAACACACAGAAATCCTGGAGAACAATGTTATCAAAACACCTAATTTAATGGTAACAAGAACAATCCAATCCTACTCTCTGCAATTGTACTTGCCAATCTGAATAACATTTTTTTTTAAAATGCAATTTTTACAAAGCAAAAGCATACAGTAAGTACGATTAAAGAAGGGAGAATGAAGTAGACACCTTAGCATCACGATAATTGATGATGATTTTTCCAGAACCTTCCTGAAGGACAACACGAGCACTTGCACTTTTACGTCTACCAGTTCCAAAAATAGGCTGTGCAGCGAAACCGCCAGGAAGTCTACTTTTCACGAGCTTCAAAAGGTTCTCTCTCGTTTCCAATTCCTCCGTCTCCGGTGCTTCGGCAATGGAAGCTGAGACTACGAGCGTCGGGATTTTGGAAGTGAGAGAGAAAGAGAATTGCTTTGAATGAGCAAGGGATACTGCATAGGGTTTTTGAGAAATCTGAGAAGAAAATGAAAGAGAAGAAAAAGATGAAGTGAGAGAAGCCACGGAAATCGCCATTTTCGACTCTCTCTACCTAGAGTAAAGGGTCGATGTTTGCAGTGAAGATTGAGTAATGGATAATATAAAGGAAACGGGTAAAGGCCTGTTTGGGTAACCCAAATACTTATTATTATAAAATTGGTACATGTCATTAAAGTCAAGTAAAAAAAAAACAACATGATTCGACTTACCATATCGAACTGAATATAAGAGTGTAAGTCAATAATCAAGTTAAAGATTTAATTTAATGGTTAAGATATTGTGAAAATTTCACAACTAATGATGTTAATATTGGTTCCAATTACTGCTAAGATTTATTTTCCCTTCCTTTTAAATGCAATGCTCAAGCCATTCAACCTTTTCAGGCAAATATAAATAGCCGTGAAATTGAATAATAACCACTCTCTTGGAGTTTCGAATTTCACAATAATGACTATTCTTCATAGGCAGAGCCAAAAATTGGCCACGGGCGCTCTGCGCTCATATCTTCATAAAGGCCCCTCAAGGCATTAGGATCCATTCTGAGGGCACATATTCAGATATAAGAATGTAAGAAAACAATATTGAGAAGCATTAGTTCAGCTATCTTCTTCAAGATAATAATAACACATTTTTTATAATACTTGAACCGAAGAACAGTACTACCATCAGAACAAGTACATTAGTTCAGCTATCTTCTTCAAGATAATAATAACACAATATTGGGATTTACCATCAGAGGGCTATCAACAGGACAAGTACAACTACGCAACTAGTTGTATTTGTTCAGAAATTTCAAGACCTCTACGAACATGTCTGAAAAGTTCACAACACTGACTGAACAAGTTCAGTATTATATAATCATCTTTCTGTTTCCGATCACATTGATGCTTCCATATCATCAGACAGTCTAGCTCAGTTTCTACACTAGATGCTAAACTAATATAGTCAAACTCCATTGTAAACACCCCTATATCTTACTAGACTGCAGGCTCCCCAGCTTAGATATGCTATAAATTAAGGGTCAACGTAAACAATCTCAGCTTGTACCGAAGCTCTCCTGAAACGAAGCAACTCTTTTAGCATCTCCCATGCACCGTCAACTGAAGCTGGCTTAACTGTCATCCTTTCAAGAACAGGTGAATTTACAAGCAGAAAATTGACGAAATTTAGCTCTTGTTTAAGCCCAGTTATACCAGCAATCTTAACATGCCTCAATTGACTGAACATACAATTCTGGTAATTCTCTTCCATAACACTGGCAACTGTTCTCAAAGTACTTTGTTCTTCTGTGCGTGCCTACAAAATGACAATGGCATGAATGTACAGAACTTAAAGACAGTTCGGCAGATGCAGTGAAAAGTTTACGTGCTGCAAAATAGGTTGGGTACATGAATATTATCCATGCAGTGAAGTATGTTGAAGCCAGTTTATGATTGGTCCTAATGAAGTTCAAGTGATGTTTGAAACTCACCAACATCTCAAGCTCTTGTAGGTTAGGGGAACTTCTGAGAAGGCAAAGTGCTGCCAGACACTCATCCAAATGGTTGAAATTGATGCGTATTGAAAGAAAACTTAACTCGTCACAAGGTGTAGGTAGTCTTCCTGGCACTTTATTATCAGCCAGATACTGCAGACATAACAATGATTAGCATACATTTCCTCCAAAGATTGACAGAGTTTCTCCATTTCAAGCATCCAATAAATAATGCAGGGAGATAAACTTGGCAAAGGCATCCATTAGAGAAATTTTACATTGTAGTTAAGAAAATAAGAACAGTAAGGTTCTGTTAGGTTGGCATAAGATATATTATACAACAGGGGAGGAATCTCTTCAAGAGAAAACCCATTCCTAACATTTTTCCAGTGAATTTAAAATGAAGCCAATGACAGTGGTAGAAAGTAGTGGCAAGATGTAATGATGGTGCATTTTGAAATAGTAGATAACAAAGAGCGACTACAATTGTTTCAAATAAGGACCTGCGAGTACTAATGGGCAGTGAAAGTTGGAGATTCGTGATAAAATATGAGTTGCACCGCAGGACACAAGTCATTTTCACAGGGTAGTATTAGATGATTTGACCCTAATGATATTGCATTATGTTAGACAAGCAAACACTGCAAAGTAAAAGATCCAGCTCCATTCGTCAAACATCATTTTATGCTAAATTTTACAGGAAACAAATGCTTGGGAAGAGAAGTTGCCATCGACTCCCTGGAAATCTACAATCTTAGCATGAAAGGTAAGTATGAAGAATACCTTCAAGAAAAAGCTTTGTACTTCAAGCCTTTGAAGACGAGGCAAATGAGCAAAAAACTTGACCAAATTTCCAGCACTGCCTAGAGTAATATTTTTGTCAAATCCAGGATTTACATATAACCCAATAGAAACGATGGCAAGATTGAATGTGTTCATGAAATTGATGTCTTCAAAGACACCTCCAACGTCAAAGAAGAGGAGATTTGGTGCATGGATTTTAAGATCGGAGAAACCCTCAAAATTCATCAGTGTAAGCCGCTCAAGTAAATGGCAGCTCGATACGAGTTGCTCAAATGCATCCTGTTCCATAGTGATGTGCTGAAGATCGAGGCTTTTCAAGCTTTTAAAACCACTGAATGTGAGAGGTGGTTTTAGAAGACAATTAAAAAGCTCCAAGTGGTTCAACTTTTGACAAAGATATATAGAAGAATGGAGTTTGTAGCGATGTCCTTTCCATATTTCAAGAATAAATTCCTTCACAGCACCCCTTGATAGAAAGAGAATCCATCTATCAATATCACACACCCCTTGAAGATCCCGATGAGAAAGCTTGAACTTGTGTATTGGACCAGAATGAAGTAAGAGAACATGATCAACAATGTTTACTATCTTATTTTTTATGAAGGTTTGGTCTTGGGATGAGATCAAAAGAGATTGATTGTCAAATACAAGGTTTGGAAGAGTAACCCATTTGTTTCTCCATTTACTTGACAAGACACTTGTCCTCACAGCATCCCTAAGTGACAAATGAGACAGAATCTTGTCAACAATCGGTGCTGGTAAGTTGCTGATATTGTCCACCTCAAGTTCTGCATTGCAAAGGAACTTGGATGGTATATGTTGCTTCTGCATAGTTACAAAGAAGACATTCATCCAAATGAGAAAAATGTGTATTTTTAGTTTATACCTGCATACAAGAGTGCTTAGAAAAATGCAAAGATGTCAATGTTACAACCCAAGAGAGAAATTATCACTGTGGTTTACTGACCAAGAACGACATAGGATAAGAGCACTCAGAGTTCTGTTTTTCTTTAAATGATGCTACTATAATTTGTGTTATGAGAATAGTTACAGATATGCTGGCCAATTTTTAACCAATTATGAGCAATGTCTACGATTCAAGTAGTCATTTACTTGGTAATACTCAAGGGGCAGGAATGGCCATTCGAACTCTTCTGAGAGAAGATTTCATCCACAAACACAGAATTAAGGCTGGCTGCTCTTTCACATCACCATTTAGCTATTGCAATTATTTTTCCCATTGCACAACGTCATCATGCAATCAAGGCCGAGTGGTTGATATTCACCACTAAAATTGTGCCAGAAAATATAGTAATTTAACTGAAAAAGTAAATGCAGTAATTTACTCTGTCAAGAACTGTAGCACATAAATCGAAAACTAGGGGACTAATTATCGTCAGAAAATGTCGACAGAAGCACACATCAGTGAAAACAATGAAAGAAAGAAAATTAAATGGTTCATTTTATCACATTACACAGTTACTGTGAAAGGAAGCATGCGACTTACCATAACACTCATTTTTTAATAATGAGATTGTAAAAGATGTCACGCCTCAAAGGTCCAAATAAGGCTCTTTTTGAGGATTTTTGCTGGTCCACCTGATTCATAGAAAAGGGACAAATGTAACAATAAGCCACCAAGTAGAAAAACTTTTTAGCATCCATAGAGTAACAGAAGGCACACCACCGCTTTGCATATACATTCAACTGTAGCTCTTTATTATTTTCCATAAGAAATGTTCATTCCTTCACCAACAAACTTGTATGGTCTAAAAATGTTGTGTAAGAATTTGTTAATATGTCGAACTCACCCATCAACAGAAGCAAACACTTTAAATGTGGTTTGAAAAGAGATGCTCTAGTTACAAACTTCATCAAGTAGCTAATGTTTTCATTGCAGAGTTTTATATGAGTTGAACGGATAACTTTTGAAAGAAGTTTTCTTTAAAATCCTTTCTTTAAAACCATGCAAAAAGAAAATGTGTTTGGATAGTTGGTTTTGAAGACTTGTGAGTGGAGAACACCCTAAAACCACTTGCTCAAAAAAATAACTTTTCTGAAGATTCCAAAAGAAACATATTTTTGGAAAATTTCTTTGCAAGATTTCAAAGAAACTTTCTCAACAAACACCTTAAAATTTTCTTTATTTAGTTGTAATAGGTGTTATGCTTGTTCTTATACTAATTGAGGCACGATCTTCAAGTGAATCATTTGATTTTGACACTTAAATACTTCCAATCCCACTATGCCACTCAATTGATCAACATTTATGGACAACCCCTAACTTAAATCACAATTAAAAGCTTCCGAGAGGCACTAAATCAGGTAAAATCTTAACCCGAATAGGTGCTTACACCAAGATAATGAATATACACATATATCTTGCACATACACTTTTTAACACTTAAACACAGTTAAGTGATATGCATTTTCACTTTAATTTGCTAATTCTTAAGGTTAACTGTTTATTTAAGTATAAACACCCGATGAGGGCAAGTATTTACCATCAATCAGTGGCAGTTAGTCAATTAGCAAAAACTTCTGCTTATCCAAAAAACATAATGGGGGCACCTAGACAGATGCTTATGACATGGATAATAAAGTGGCGCACCTAAATCACTTTACAGAGAGCAGTGGCAGAAGAAATGAGTGCGGATCAAAACAAGTTATTTCCCATAGTCCTCATCCTGTTTAAGCAACTAGCAGAATTTTTTAGCATCCATAGAGTAAACAGAAGGCACACATTCGCTTTGCATACACATTCAAGCCATAGCTCCTTACTATTTTCCAAAAGAACTGCTTATTCCTTCACCACGAAAGTTGTTTCTCAAAAAAATGCAGAGTTAGAATTCATTAGTATATTGAATTCATCCATCAACAGATGCAAACACTTTAAATGTTGATTTGATGCCCTAATTGCTAATTTCATCAATTAGCTAATGTTTTCATTACAGAAATTTATACGAGTTGTTCGGATAACTTTTTTTGATAAGGTTTTCTTGAATGATTTTCGAAAGAAAATTCCTGATTAATCCTTCTTTTAAAACATGCAAAACTAAATGTTTTTGGATTAGATGGTTTTTGAAGATTTATGAGTGGGAGAACACCCTAAAAACACTTCATCATAAAATCGTTTTTCAGAAGATATCAAAGAAACACATATGGAAAATTTCTTCGCCAAGATTCCAAAAGAACTATAGAAAAATAAACACCTTAAGATTTTCTTTATTCGGTTGTAATAGGTATTGTGCTTGTTCTTCTACTAATTGAAGCACAATCTTCAAATCAATCATTTGATTTTGAAACTAAAATACTTCCAGTACATTGTGCCACTCAAGTTATCAACATTTATGTAAAATAACAACAACATTCCCAGTGTAACAACACAAGTGGAATCTGGAGAAGGTAGGAAATACGCAAACCTTACCCCTATCTTTGTAGGTGTAGGGAAGCGGCTTTCGACAAACCTCCAGCTCAAAAAAATGTAATCGAAGAAGGATTGCAAGAATAATATGACAATAACTTAACCAGAAACAAAGCAAACGAAGCAACACATAGATTCCGAGTGACACTAAATCAGTAGCAATTAGTCAATGAAAAGAAAAGAGGAGCACTTAGACATCTACTTATGACTCACCTAAATCACTTTACATAGAGCAATGGCAGAAGAAATAGGTATGGATCACAAAAAAAGCTATACAAATCATTAGAATCATATTAATTTTAAACAATGTTTTACTTACAAATACACATCAACACCCCAAAAAAACACAAACTTTATAGGGCTAATAACCTAGAAAATGAAATTACCAACAAATAAGAACTCAAAAGAACATCACCGACAAACACCCTTTGTTCTATAGACTCTATTAATGATTCAAATCACACCAAAATTAACCTAAAATGGAATTCAACAAAATGGGGCAAGAAAAAGATTAAACCTTTCTTGCTGAACCACAAGTTAGGGCTAAATCAGAAGATAGAAGAAGAAGAATACCTTCGTTTTAGGCTGACGAATTTGATAAATCTGTTACGCCGGAAAAAATGGAAGCTAATGATGTGTGAACTACTACAGAGCAAAGTTACCAATATGAGTACTTAAAACTTTGCTACTCCATTCTCAATTAAGGTGGGCTGTCTCTCTGATTGGGTATGTATTTGGTATTTGTAGTGGAGCTCGACTTATACGTACATATTTTATTTTTATTTTTTTCAAAATTGTGGGTAGGGAAGGAAAAATGGGGATGAGATTATAATGTGGGAATCGAATCTTTACTAAACAATGTACGAGTTTAGATAGTCAATCTAATGACCAATTCATATGTACATATAGAGTCCATTGTTTGGGGTAATGAGGTTTGAAATTCGATTAATTCAAATTCACGTGTTGAAAAGCAGAACTTGAACTTAACATCAGAACTTGAACTTTATATTGATTTAAAATAACTATAATAAATAATAATAATCGAATTCTTAATCTCTCGAATTTATATTAAATGATGCTTTAAATTTGGATACACTTCTTAATATATTTACTGAGAAAATGGTTTAAAACCCCTCCAATCTATAGCCGAATTTCCAATTACACACCTATACTTTACGGGAATCCTATTACCCCCTTGAACTTCTTTAGAATGGAATTAATCTCACCCTATATGCTAAGGTGGCAAAGAAAGTGTATTCACTTTCTCAAAGAGAGTGAGAGACGGTTTTTTTTTAATAAAATTTTAACTTTGCAAGTAATTTCTCCTTTTTATATTAAGTTTTTGATTTATTTTTTTAAAATTATGTTATCTTTTACTTCTATTTATCTTTTCTTTTTTATTTTCTTTGTCTTCTTTCTTTTTCTCTTCAACACTTCGCCGGATTTAAGTCACCGGAAAATGCCATGAACTTATTTCACTATTCAGCTATCACTAATCCTATCTCTTTCCTCTTTGTTTTTCCAGAAGAAATCGACTCCCCTTCTTTTAATCATAAACTTCATTTTTTCATTCTCACACCACCAATTTTGCCACTACCATGTCGCCATTTTCAACTACTTTTTCCAGATCTGAGCAAGAAATATTTAAAAGTGAGACAGATAGATTGGTTTCGTTCTAAAACACTAAAAAACACCTTTCGTAGACAGTGACCATGGCAACGAGATAAAAATAGCAAAAACAATTTTCAATACTTCAAATCACAAATTCACTTTGGATTTTGCTATCATCTCCAACTCCAATATGCCACCCACTTTCCGAAAATAGTTGACCATGTGAACTTATCAAATATGCCGTCTTCTAATTCTTCGGTTGACAGCCTCAAATTCGATTCAACAATATTATCAAGTTGAATGAAACTTCACTAAAATTATGAAAAATAAAATAAAAAATATAAAAAGAATAGAAAGAAGAAGAAAGTTAATGTGCTTCTGGGTTTCATATCAATGGAGAAAAAGTTATTGTTAAAGAAAAAGAAAATAAAAGTCAAAAGAGGATTAAAAACAAAAGAGAAAAAGAGAAAGGAAAATATAAAATAAAGATAAAGATAAAGAATAATAATTTTTTTATTAAAAAAATAATATAATATTAAGTGGCAGGCGAGTGTATATCACTGCTTAACTTAAATCTGGATATGACTTTTTAAGGGGGTATATATTTCACTTTTAAAATGTTCAAGGGGGTGATAGGACACCCGTGAAGTTGGAGTGTGTAGTTGAGATTTCGAGTATAGATTGGGGGGGTTTTAGACCATTTTCTCTATATTTACTAAAAAGTAAAAAATGTACCCTTAATTAAATGGAATATTCCCGATTTAATATAGTTTTTTGGTTACATAGAAATTTATACATCTAAATAGGGGTAAAATGAATGAAAACAATATTTTTCTCGTTCAAATTTACTTGTTTACTTTAGCATATTAAGAAAAAGATATATATTTTTTAATTTTATCTTTATTATTAATTGTATGAATTTTTAAATTATTTTTCAATATCTTTAAATTTATTGATAATCATGAATATTATAGTAAAATATATAAAAAACTCTTTAAGAAAAATGCAAAATTCATTGTAAGCAAATGAAAATAAATGGAAAGAGTAATACCTTCTTGATTATGTTTTATATCACTTATTTTGATTAAAATAAGAAATTCATTTAATATGAAATTATGAATCGTTGAAGTAATTGACAAAGAAAATAATGATTAGATGACGTATTAGAGCTATCGAATATTGAGTAAGAATATCGTATTGTTCTATATTACCATGCCAACAAACAATAAATAATTGTAATGTTAGTTACAAAATTTTATATTGGTACAATTATAAACCATAAGCTATATTTCTAACTTGGGTTGGATTATAACTTTTGACACGTTTTAATTTTGCTTTTCAACATTTCTAGGAAGTAAAAGATTGAATGCCCCTTCGCTTTTTTTTTCCTTTCTTAATCTTGGTTTATTTGAAGCTTGATTTCATAAAAGACGTGCCTTATTAGAACTTTTTGACCAATTTTCCCCTTAAATAGGATAGATACATTTTTATTTTTATTTTTATTTATGGTTACCAAAAAAGGATGAAGCATTTATATTTAGGAAAAATTACCTAACTATACAACATTTCTTTCCATATTCTCTAAAATTTCCTACCATTTCAAAATATTACAAAAATCTCTCTTTTCTTTTTTTCTCTCCTTTTCCGGATACATTACTCACAGCCCTTCCAACCCAATGATTTTGTTCCTATTTTCACGCCTAAAATCACTCCCACAATATATCTATCTAAAACCAAATTGTAGTTTTCCTTTTACACCATTTTTTCAATTTTTCACATAATGACTCTTTTGTCATGTCCCAAATGGACTCTTCTGCCATGTTCCAAATGGACCTTTTTACAAATTTTCCTTTCACGCCATTTCTTCATCAATTTTTTTTTATTTTTTTCATCTTAAAAAATTGCTGATACATATGGATGAAGGTCGATCTTTCAGTATTGGGCTTACCCAATAAGTTCGAGAAGGATACATCTTCGACTTCTAAAATGATTGTGGAAAAAATGCTTAAAAGGGGAAAAAAGATCGAGATGGTTGTGGCACTGGTAAGGGCTTTGGATCGAGATTCATAGGTGACGCCATTGTTGACAATAAAAAAAAGATACGAGAGTTGATACAAAGCAAAGGAAAAAGTGTAGGAGGATTTCTTCGTCATTTTTTTTAAAAAAAAATTGTTGTTCATCCTTTCTGATACATATGGGTTCAAATTTATGTATCTAGTTGATTTTGTTTCTCAAACTAATGTATAATGTCTTCATTTCAACATTATGATACATTACATTTTTATCATGCACAATGTACAGCGTTCAAATATTAATTTTGATACATAACCTTAATTAGTATTGATACTTGATACAAAAATTCTATCAAATGTATCATTTATCATGTATCAGGTGTTGCTATGTACCTTCTACCTTATTCAAATTTAGAAGCATATGTATCCATACAGAGTACCAAATTATAATCGTGATACATAAACCTTACTATTTTCATATCTACTTCACCATCCAATGTTCCAAAAACCATAAGGTTTGCATCCGATGGGTGATACTCAAATTGGCGTGGTCTGTAGCTTCTTTGATCATCTCTTGCTACGGTGCCCACGATCGAGAGGGGACGAAGGGCAGACCAAGCAATAAAACCAACATTTTCCTGTGATTTCCTTTGACTATATATCGGATTTCCAAGTTTTTCCTTATCTCATCGATCTATTGCAATGGTGGACTTGAGATTCACAAAAGAAATTGTTTGTCCAACAACTATTCATTATGTATCTTATCAAATTTTCGGCAAATTTGAATCTAATTTGAATGTTTCTTCAATGAATAGGGAGAAAAAAAATTGAATTTTGAATTTGTTGGTTCTGTAAGGATTTGCGTCTAACTGGTTGATAGTAAGAAGAAACCTGTAAGCGTAATTTATGGGATTTTAATTGGATTTTCCATTTTTTCCCCTTTTTTAGCGTAACTGCTTGATACATAATGTATCAATATTAATGTATCCGGATAGTGAGTTATGTATTTGGATAGTGTAAAAATTAAGGGATTATTGTAATTAGAAAAAGATTAGGGATAGAATGTAATTTAATTATTACACTGTGGGATTTACGTAAGTTATACTTATATTTAATGTGATAAATAATAATCTTTAAAAACATTTTCATTTAAAACAATGTTTTCTTTTATTTCACAAAAAAAGAAGATAAAAGAATATTTTAATAGAAACATATATTTTTTCCCCTTCAAACACAATGGCCACATTTTCTACTTGGAATAATTTTTGTATTTTACGTTTAATTCTAAAAATCTTTCGTCTTTTTATTTTTTATTTTTATTTCGTGTTCTTTTATTTTATAGGTTTTTTCAAGAGTTTTTGGCCAAAAACATCCTTAAACTATATCACAACTTAAACTACATCCTTAAATTATTTTTCTTAATAGAGAACATTCCTCAATTATTTAAAATTTGACAACTTTCATTCTTTTGTCAAAATTTGTCAAAAATTAACAAATTCTTCACAAAAACATGTACGGTTCACACTACTCTCAACAAAACTCCCAAAATCACCCCAATAAACCAATTTGTCCATTCTACATACATCTAAAATAATATTGTGATATTTTTTTAACAACAACATTTTGCATTGTCTTTCTTTTAATTAGCAATTTTATTTTTATTTACTTTTCATATGATTTGATATCAAAGAATTATCAGTTGAAATATTTTCTTCTCATTGAATCTGCAAAAAGTGGTGTCGATCAGAAACTTTTACTTATAATAATGGAAAACGAAACTCGAGTACTAGAGATCAAAATCAGCTGAATCTTGATCACCTCAACTATCAATTTGACTTTACAAGGTGAAGATGGTGTGAAATTAAGCTCCAACTCCATTCAATTGGTAAAGGAGAAGAGCATATCATGTCTCCTCGTAGACTCACACCGTCCTAACATTGTTTTTTTAACAGCAAACAAGGGTCTCAAAAAAAAATATTTTTTATTTTTGGAAGCTTTTTCCCACAAGTATTAAAATTATAGAAATTTTTTTGATGAGAATAGTATGAATTGCATATGTTTTTGTGTGGAATTCATTAATTTTTTAACAAATTTTAATTGAGGGATAAAAGTTGTTAAGTTTTAAATACTTGGAGGATTTTTTTGTTAAGAAGGATAATTTAAGGATGTAGTTTAAGTTAGGGGTATAGTTAAAGTATGTTTTTAGCCAAAAGCTCTTTTTTCAACATTGATAAGTGTTCGTTCACCTTATTTTTTTGTTTCTCAACATAGTATAATATTTTAAGAACAAAATTTACTAGCACATAAAATTGTTTAGTTGATTCTCACCTTAAATATCATACAATTTTAATATTTAAATATAAAAATATAAGATGAAATTAATGATATTAATAAATATCAAATTTTGTATAGAATATACTGTAATTCTTACCAAATTTAGAGAGTAGTTTTCTAAAATTAGTTGACTTAACTATGGTTATGATATTTGTTAATATAATATAATCTTGACCTTTAAACTTTAAATAAGACACATGTCTCTCATCTAGACGTGCATGGAGGGAAGGGGTAATGGAGAGGAGCCGGATCCACCTATGCATAACATTTACATTGAATTTCAACTAGTTTTAAGAATGGTGAAGAAAAGGTAAGTGTACTAATTAAGTTTTAAGTTTAAGATCACTTTTACTTATCAAATGTATTTACTTGTCATTCAAAAAATTAAGAGATAATTAATTGATCACTTAGTTCCTAATTAATTACCCTTAAACTTAATCATAGTATTTTTCAAATACTGAATTTATTATATTCAAAGGATGATATCGTAAAATTATTATTTAATTTACTTTTTTTAAAGAGATATATCGAGTCAATACCTGACAAATAAAAATAGACAGATGAAATATTTCCTACAAATTAAATGTCAAAACTTGGGTTAATATTTAAATAGCAACTCAAAAGATCACTATTATGCAAATGATCCTGATGGACAGAGTCTGAAAGGCCCAAATGTAACAGTTGGTCATCCTAGCCCAGTTTTTAATTTCATTAGTTACCTTTTAAAGTTCGAATTTATCTCTACGATAATTGGCTCATCGTACACAATAACTTACATTAAAAATTTATACATGTCTAGTCGGAATGGTGATATTATCGACTATATTCGTCACTTCTTGTTTAGGAATTGGATGGTATTTATTGTTCGTATTTACAATCAAGCTTTTGATCAAGAGTCTCGCTTTGAATGATATTTACACGTGTCTTCTACAATATTTCTTCACGACCTACGCTAGATGTTGTTAGGGCCTCATTCCCCCGCTTAATTTCATATTACTTACGAGTTACGGGGAAATAATAAGTCAAACATCAAAAAAATTATAGAAACTCTAATAAGTAGTGAAAGATAACCGTTGTTTTTTATGTCTGGTGTATTTTGTCATGGTGAAATAAAAAAATTATAAATATATATAATAGTTAATTTTTGGATTGTATTAATTATTATAACTTTTTATATAAACGGTATAGTTAATTTCAGAGGAAAGGTTAAACTAATAATCTTTCATTGTAAATGACTACACTACTATATGTTGTTCTCTTAGATGTTCAATGCTTCAATCTCGAGCGAACTGTGTAATCATTTTATTACGTACTCTCTTCATCTCAAAATGAGTATCGCTTTTAAAAAATATAATTCCAAAATAAGTATCATTTTAAAATTCATTCAAAATAAAAATAAAGTAATTATTTTCAACTATTGTAACGGTTTTAATGTCTTAATAGAAAATACTGCTTTCATGAACTTGACTGTTGACTATATTAATTTTCAAAATTCAAGAAGTTTTATGAATTAACTTATGAAAGCTTCTCACGTTACTCCACCCAAAATCGAACACGTGTCCTCTTATTTTTTGTTTCCCAATGACCTACTTACGTTTATTAAATTTTGGAGGGACTCGAAGCAAGCATTGTGACTCAAAGTTCTAATTAACCTCAAGTATGAACATATATTATAACTCTAACCACAAAATAATACAAAAAGTCAGAAGAGTATTTAAAAACTACTGTTCCTTTTGTCCTACTCCACTTTTCGAAAGTCAAATTATATAAATTTGATCAATATTTAATTAAGAGTGAATCAGGTAAAATGAAAAAGGCTCATGCAAATTTACTTCGATGAAAAATTACACTATTTATGCTCCGCCCCTTGCTACAATTTAGTGGAAGTACTCTATAAAATTCAATTAATTGCATGGTCATGAAAAAGCTACTAGAGTTTTCTTGATGTTGAAGCTGTCATTTTGGAGTTTGTCATAATGTCGACGGCATCTAAACGTAACTCAAATGACGAATCAGATTATAAGTTAGCTTTTGTCCATAAATTTTTAATATAATTTTAAATACTTATTTTGCCATAAATTTTTTATTTTTTTTTTGACTATTTTTAAGTTCTTTTAAATTGCCAATTTTTTAAACTTTCACCCACAAAATTTCATTTTTTCCAAGTAAAATAATGTTCAAACACAATTTTAAATTTTAAAATTACAACTTCAAAAACTAAAATTTTCAAATTTTATGTTTCAGTTCAAAATCTATAATCAAACAGAACTAATAAAAAAAACAAAACCCCTATATCTAATTTTTGCCAATTCAAATTTTATGTTTCAGTTCAAAATCTATAATCAAACAGGAACTAATAAAAAAAACAAAACTCCCTATATCTAATTTTCGCCAAACCTTTGACTTCTTATTCAATTGCATTGTATTTTCTCACCGCCCATTTATATATTATACTATATTATATAGAGAGAGAAGAAACAAAAAACTTTGAATGCCAATTTGTAAACAAATTCTGATATCTTACAATTTCAAAAAAAAAAAGTGTGTTTCCCATTCAAGAACACCATAGTACTAAATATTCAAGAAAACAACATTATTTTTCTCAATGGAGGGATTATGTGTGAAGCTTTTTGAAGCATCAAGGTAATTAATAATTTTCTATTTCCATTATTATATAGTATTCTTTTAGTCATTAAATTTAATTATAATTTTTTTTTCTAAAGAAAGTACAAAATGAAGAGACACAAAGCTGAAGCAATTGGAATGGTAGACAGTTTTGAGGCAAGTCATGAAGGGATCAAAACTGTTGATATCCAAAAACGTTGTGAGTTTTCTGGAAGTTCTGATCTTTGCATATATTTCGTCACTTGGAATATGAACGGACAGGTACGTTCACTTTTACTTGTCCAGTTTGAATTTTACTAGTAGAATAACATGTTATGAAATTTGTTGCTAATTAGCTCATATTAGCGATGAATATTGTTATTGTATAGTAATCATAGAAATTATTTGTCTGTCGCTAATTTTCTGTTTTCTTTTAAAAGAGAATTCTTGACAATTTTTTGCATACATTATTTTTGTATAATGTGAAGGTACCTTGTGAGGATATAGCAAAATTAGTTGGTGAAGACAGAAAATATGATTTATTGGTGATGGGTTTGCAAGAAGCACCTCGAAACAACATTTGCAAGTTGTTGAAGAACACATTGGCTGATACTCATATGTATGTATATCTATTTTTTTACGTCTTTACGGAAAAATTTAAGTTATATACACTGATAATGTACGATATTTTTGCATTATTAACTTGTACCGAATGATCATTTATTCAATTTTCTAATGTAGGTTTGACATGTTAAAAACAGTTATTACTTCTGTTTCAATTTATTTGTCTGATATTTTCTTTTTAGTTTGTTTTTACTTTCTATCTGATATTATCTAAGACAACAAGATTAAAGGACATCTTGATACATTTTACAGAGGAATCGTGCTTGTTATCGTAACTCGTAAGTTTTTCTTTACTTTCTTAACTCCGTACAAAATCAAGACTAGATAAACAAACTGAAACAGAGAAATCGTGCTTGTTATCGTAACTCGTAAGTTATTAGTAACTTAACTTTGATGATGCATATAATTTAAAGTCTTGCTCTTCGTTTTCTCTATTTTTCAAATGTATCAATTTTAATTTCTTCTTTTAGCAAATTAGTTTTTCACAGGGTAGCTAGGTTGTATAAATGTTTTTGGAAATGAAGGAAATAAATTCAAAGATGATAAAGTTCAAATATACATATATAGCACGACAAAAAGAAGCATATTGACAATGACTAGTTACTAATATTGACGTGTTTTCCCTCAATTATTATAAGTTTCAATTTCAATTTCAATTTCAATTTGTATTTTGTTTTTCATTCTAGAAAAGTCATATGTTCTTTGATATTCCGCGTTCGAATATTAATAATTTTCGTGGTCACATTTAAATTTCTAGGAAAAAATCAGTAACATACATTGCATCTTGACATATAATTTATATGTTGTTACGGATTTTTTATCTATCATTTTCAATATGATTTTTTTAATAATTGTATTTTCTTTTCAATTTTTTTTACGTTCACTGATAGTTTTTCAAAAAATAATCTGTCTATCTCTTAACGGCGTGCACACCACTTTTTGCAAATCTTATTTGTGGGATTACATACACTAAATATATTATTATTATTATTATTATTATTATACAGAGGTAAAGTCACTTTCTTTTATTATCTCTAGTTATATAACTAATAATTTAATTTATATACATCCAAATTTACACCATATCATATCATGTTTACCTATTACGGCAGATACAATATTCATTTCCAAGATTATAAGTTTTTTATATAAATAATTTTATTTGTAGATATTCTTTGGATGACCGGTAAAATATGTACACCACTTATGTATATAATAACTTAATGAATGATATCTATATTTAGGTTAATTTTTCTACTAATATAAATCTATAACATTTTTGACATTCTTTCATTCATTTTGGTGAGGAAGGCTTTTAGGAAAATCAGTAATGCAATCTGTACAACTCTATGTGTTTGGCCCCAAGAATTCAGAGCAATTTACAAGAGGTATAGTTTCTTTATTTCTTTTATTTATCCCAAAAACATACTGTACTAAACTTTATGTTAATTGATTAAATGGGGTTATTAATTAATTAATGTGGTTTTTTTTATATAGAAGTAAAAGTGGATAAGCATGAAGTTGGAGGATTAGGATGGTTAATCAGAAGAAAAAAAGGAGCAGTGGCTATTAAAATTAGCTACAAAGGCATACAAATGGTTTTTATTTCTTGCCACCTCTCTGGTAAGTTCCCTAAATCTATATATGTTCTTTCTTATTAATCAAACTTATGACCTGTTCAGAATATAATTAAGTAAATTAAAATTAAAATATAGTACTCTTTCTAATATATTTAATTTAAAACACGCTGGTTCATGTTTTACTATCGTATAAATAAAGGGAATTTTAGTTGTACACAACTCCGATCCACCTTAGATGTTTGGCTACTTTTTTCTTTACGCTTTATATGACGGTATTTGTCTGAACACGAAATTTAAGAATATTTTTTTTATATATATATAAATTGAGATAGAGAGAATACGTACTAGTCAAACAATCCAACCGAAAACCTTTTTGACTCATCTACCTTTTTATTATTTAGACTTAAATTAACTTGTATAGGCTTTATATTCTTTGTATGATAGAGTGGTAGCTTGGTAGGTAAAAAAACTGACCCATAATTGACCTATATGCTTAGAGTACGTTGACAAATATAATAAGAAATACTTTGTCCGTTCTATATTAGTTGTTCACTTTTTCTATATTCCTTCTCTCGATTTTGTAAATTGATAAGTAACTGGGACAACTATTTTTAGTAATGTGAACACTTAATACGAATGACACTTATGGAGTATATTTTCATTAAAATTTGTTTTCTGTTTGTGGATATATGTAAAGGAAATTCATTATGCTATGTTGGTGACACAAAAATTCAAACTGTATAACTGCCTCCAGCTTTTTGGGCCATTTTTTAAATAGTTCCAGCATACGTATTACCCACTAGGCCCAATGTAAATACTAAATATATCTTTGGGTCATTTGTACTTTTGGCCTATTTTGTGTTGATCTTTAACTTTTACCCCTAATACGAAACAATTTTTTGGTGACTTAAGTTTATATTTTCATATCTTAATATCCCTTCTATATGGACATGCCTTTAGTTTCTAAAGAAGGGTAAAAAATAAAAATTAGGTCATTTGAAGGACAAAACGTGCAATGTTATGTGTGTATATTTGGTACCAGCTCAGGAAAGTCTAATTTTTGATTATACGCAATTAATTGATTCAATTTTACGTTTGCAGCTCATGCTCGTAATGTAGAAGAGAGGAATTTTCAGTTCAAACATATATCAAATTCACTTTTCTCAAAGAATAGGAATCCTTATGCTAAATCTGCTCAGCTTACTGTATGGTTAGGAGATTTAAATTATAGAATCCAAGGCATAAATTCCTATCCTGCTAGAGATCTCATCCATGGAAATCTCCACCAAGTATGTATACATTTATTTATTTTTACAAATTTTAAGTTATATCTTATATACACTGACAGTATAAAGATTTGAATATTTTGTTTTGACTAATATTTCAGATGCTAACTAGCAAAGATCAACTTTTACAAGAAGCAGAAAGAGGAGAGATTTTTAATGGTTATTGTGAAGGTGCATTAGCTTTTAAACCAACTTACAAATATGATATTGGAAGCAGCAGTTATGATACAAGTCACAAGGTAATTAAATTAATTAATTAATTTATAAGTCTTATAATATATATAATTACTCCTTTTGTTTAATTCTTTTTGACATCATATTGTCTTTTGAGGTGTTAAGTTTAAGATGTAGTACTTAATTTGACTTTTATAGTAGTGAAAGAAAATGGCCAAAGTATATACTATAACATTTGGTTGTATATATTGTGTATAAATATGTATATTATATCTATAGGTATGTATATATATTTAGTATAAGTGATACACTGCCTACATACTATGTATATGATTTATAAACTAGATAACCTAAAGACATTAAACTGTAATATTTATTATTTTTTTTAAAATATTGTAACACCCAAGCCCACTAGTGAGTTGTCTTCTTTGGGCCTAAACCTACACAACTTTAAAATACGTCATTAGAGTATAAGATTGCTTATATATTTAGCATTTCTTTGTGTTTAATCGATATGAAATTCATTTGGGTTGTATTTATAGTATTATACATTTTGAATATCAAAAACTAAAAAGAGCGTCATATAAATTAGGATATAATTGTATATTCTCTTAATATATACTATAATATTTTATTTTAATTTGACATTAATTATTTGTTTTAAAATTGTTTGGCAGGTTAGAGTACCATCATGGACAGACAGAATATTATTCAAGATAGACAGTAACAATATAAATGCAACTTTACATTCTTATGAAGCCATTGAAAGCATACAAAGCTCTGATCATAAGCCAGTCAAAGCTCATCTATGCTTAAAATTGAACAAATAATTAATATTCATTCCTCACAAATAAACATTAAGCGATTTGTTTCAAAATTAAATGTTTTCATCAAGTACAATGACTAATTACTTAATTAATTAACCATGTGCAAATATTCTTTTATTGTTGTTGGTGTTTTTGGGTTCACCATACTTTCTCTTGCTTCCTCGTACGTGATCAAATGTAAGTTACGGCTAGGAGTGGTGAGGTTGCTCCATCCTTTATAACCAGATGTTTTGGGTTCGAGTCCTGCCTATAAAAAAAAAATCTTGTTGGGGATGTGCCACTCCCGAATGGGTCCTGCAGTCCGTGATCAAGATTTAGTCAGGGCTCTAATGTGGACTTCGGACACCGGATGGAAAACAAAAAAAAATGTAAGTTACAATTGGATTGATTATGAATGTAATCTAAACCTTTGTTACCGCCGTCATAAAATGTAAAGATTTTTTTACACCTTGTCAAAATATTTGTCTGTAATTACTTAATAAGTGATCTAATTGTATAAATAATTTTTAGTCTGTCAAGTGCCAATGTGTATAGCTTTAACTCTTTCTTCTTCTTTTTTTTTAGTTATAGTAATCTCATAATCTTGCATACCTAAACTACTTGAATGTGTACATGTTTAGACAATTTATTATTTTATATTTACATAATATTGATCTAAAATTTTTAGAAATTTTACTAAGTTTATGTCAATTTCTTCTCATTGTTGTCTTAATATATTAAGATTCTGATAGGGTTACCACTGTAAATTATAATATGGGGTAAATAGGCAGGTTGAACCAAATTTGAGCTGGCCAAATATGCTGATAGCTAATAACCCGCTCAAAAATTACTTAAATCGAAACTTAAACAGGTTGGATAAGTTATGATTTTATGAATTAATTTTACGATGAGATCGTTTGCAACAATATATAGGTTGTAATTTTCTGATTTTGTCAGGATTTTTTTTTCTTGCGTGTGTGAGGGACCATATGAAGGATTCAGTGATACAATTTAATTTTCGCAGTTATAGATGGGATATATGATATATAAAATTTGTTTCTTTGCATTGAATTATCCATCCACACACTGTACTCTCAAAGACAACATTATTAATTGGATGCATCTATAAGAAAATGCACCAATAATATTGCCAAGTATATATTACCCAAATAAATAAGTAAAGATATTACACATAATTTATGCCTCGTGTCGAAAGTATGTTCAAATGAACCCGATACCTTACTTCCATCTTAGAAAGATTCTTTGATCGTGTATTAGTAATAGTCAATCTTTTCTGTTCTTTGATCATGTTTTAGTTACGTTATATAGTCAATCTTTTCTATTCTCCTATCTGATAAGCACGTGATTTCCGTGTTGATTCTGTCCTACTTTTATCTTGTAAAGATAAAGAAATTGTTTCAGCTAAATCATCGACTCGAGTAGTAATTTACTATATATGCAGGTTGAAAGCAACCTCCCACTGGGATAACTTTAGTTTAATCCTAAGTTGAGAAAAGCTGCAATTATTCTGTGAATACTAAAGTAACCAAACAAGCCTGGACAATTATATAATTAAAGATTCATTAATCATGACAATGACATATGTACTTATTTTGTGATAATTAATCCATTGCCATGCTTTTTATAAAAATTTAAAAAATGTATCCTAAGTAAGTTTCATTACTTCTAGAAACTTAATTACTGTAAAGCAATAAATTCTCCTTTATTTTCTCAAACTAAAAGATATGTGAATGTACCAAAATATTCTTTAATCTTGTGATCTTAAACATGTCATGTGAAAAATTGAAATTACATAAAATAGAAAAGAAACATTCTCTTTGAAACGGACTAAAAAGAAAAATAACTAGGACAAACAAATTGAAACATAATAAATATAAATTGAATGCTTGTATTGTCTTAAATTGTGTCGAAGAAAATTAACGAAGTATTACTTAAGTTCAATAGAGGACATCAACGACGATAGCTCAAATAGTAAGCATTCTCTAACTTCAAGTTCTGAAGTTGTGGATTCGAGTTACCATTAGAACTCCCGTGGAGGGAAAAAAAAACACGAAAAAAAAAGAAAGATAAAGAGGACACCGACACTTATGTACGAATAAAATACATTGGATATTTAACTACTTAATGCTTAATGTGGAGTTGATAAACTATTTACATTATTAGCAACTAGCAGGGAACATTCTAGCTAGGAATTGGTCACTAGGTGCTAAAAAATAAAATGAATACAAAAAGTGCCCATTTTTACTAGGTTCTAACACAGATAACTATCAATATATTGTCAAAGTTTCAAAGAATAATATTAATTCACTCTAGTAATCATGTACTTATATATGTCATGATTGGCTAGGAAAAATTTGATGTAAAGAGAACTAAAGACATCTCTGCATCAAAGATTGTTGCGCACATAAATTTTTCTACTTCTGACCATAGATCTCGAGTTTTGAAAATGAAAAATATTCAGATGAAGAGAATGCTTCCTCTTTTAACGGTCCTTGTCGACATAAATTCTAAATTAATCGAGGCCCCAAAATGAATATCAAAACTTCTCTATTCTTAATCAGAAATCTCGAATCTTGAAAATGAAAAATATTCAGATGAGGAGAACTCTTCCTCCTTTAACAGTCCTTACCGATATAAATTCTAATTAATCGAGGCCCCAAAACGAGTATCAAAACATCAGGGTGGAAAACAACTATATAACTTCATAAAAAAGAATTTCAAAAGCTAAATAAAAAGAGGCTTGTAAATATATCCACACATAGATAAATTACTCTAATTGGCATATAGCACTCAACTCACTGCATTTCCATAAATAACCCGCAACATGTCTTTTTTTTTTTTTTTACACATAATCTACGTATCAAATAACTAAAATACGATTACAAATTCCCCATTTATACAATTCATACATTATAACATTACTTTCCATTTCTTAATTATTTCTACTCTTTAAACTTAAAATTGTTGATAATATTACTAATTAATAAGCTCCAAAGTCTCTTAATTGGAATTGGGCAGGCTTCCTTGGTACATTTTCCGAGTGCCTTAATCCCAATGTGAGTGACACATCTCCAGCTTGCTGAGATCCAAATGCGGCCGTATTGGCCGCATTTGAATTAGTTACCAAATCAACCGCGTCCACTGCATTGAAGTAATGATGGTTAGAGGTGGACGCGGTTGCTACGGTGTCGTCTGATTGGAGCATTACTAGTTGGTTTCCCAAGGCGTACTGCCTATAATTGATGATGCTTTTTGAAGGGTCTCTTTCATTAGCATTAAATTCGGATCTTACTGATGATAATGGTATTGGTATTGTTGTTGTTGTTGTTGCTGATGACATGGCCATGTTGATATTCTTGTCGTGCATTGGGATTTGTGCTTGTTTTTCTTGTTGTTGTTGCTCTTGATCTTCTTCTTGATCTGTTTCCTCTTCTTTGGTTTCTTGTTGATACATCTCTTCAACCATGGGTTTCCACAATCGAACCCTAGCATTTATGAACCAATTTGATACCTGCAAAAAGTATGAGTAAAAATGAATATCTATTTTTAGTACTGCGGACAAAGGGAGTATCATATTTAGCTTTACGAGAATCGAGTTGATGTTCAGAGTTAGATTAAATTATTTTAAAATTCAAATGTAGATGTTGACGAAAACTATATATCTACTTCCTCTGTTCAATAATAGTTTTTCACTGATGACTTAACACATGGATTAAGAAGCACTAAATGATAGAGATAATTTTACCAAATCACTCTTACTAAATATAATTCATCTAAACATTGAAAAATGAATTATATTTAGTAGCAAGGGTAAAATAGACACAAAATAGTAAATTATTCATTGGTTTTATAAACCAAAGAAGTATTATTGAATATCTCAAAATAGTATTGTGGATAAGTAAAAATAGACTAAGGGAATATAAATTGCAACCATACTCAAAATATTGATCTAAGTTCATACGGTCTGACTCTTAAAAAGCGAAACAAGACAAATAAAAGTGAATGAATGAGATGAGTAACATGGGAGTATTAAATTACATGAATATGTACCCTTGAGTAGGGTAATAAAGTGGATGGAGTAATAAATGTTAGCTACTGCACTCAATTTGTTGAAGGTATCATTGATTACATGAGACCAAATTAATGCAAATAAAGACAGACCATTTAAAATCAACAGTCAGAATGTCCTATATTAAATTGGTGGGTACTGTCAACGGTGTAAATCAGACAAAAAATTTGTATCTATCCCTGAAAGATACAAATAGTTGCAGTAAATCTGAGGAAATGTTGGATCTATTTGTCAATTAGCTCTCTTTTACCTTTCCATTTTCAAACAGGATCAATTAGTGAAGTTAGATACCAAATTAAGCATCACATACTTTTTCTATTGGTGTCTTTAGTATGATCTAACTGTGAAGAGTTCACATCAGTAGTTTAAGGGATGAGTGATGTCTTTATATAGTTTTGGACATTAATCCTTTTTTGATGAGCTAAATTTTGAGGTTAAGTTAGATTTTAGATTCATTTCTTTACATGGTATTAACAAGACTCATTATAATCCTTATTTTCGATGTTAGGTTCTCATATTAAATTGATCATGTATCAGATGTTCAGTCTTAGACGTGAGGGATATGTATATATGTGAAGAGTTTTATATCAACCTTTTAAGGGATGACTCTTTAATATGACTTGGACGATTCTCACCGCTTGATCGAGCTAATTTTTATGGTTGAGTTATGCCCAAAAATCTATTTCATAATGTGGTACTATTAAAGCAGGACTCATTCCAATTCTTATTTGCCGATGTTGGCCCCTAATATTAAAATTGTCCACGCTCTAAATATTCAACCTATTGGGCGTGAGTGTGTGTGAAGAGTCTCACATATCGATGGTATAAGAGTTGTGCCATGTGGTCTCTTTATACGGTCTTAACAATTCTACTTCATGAGCTAATATTAAGTAAAGTTAGGCCCAAGATCCATTTAACACTAAAACGCCGTTCGTTCTTCACAAGTTTTTATTCATACTCTATGCAACATATCCTAATGAAAATATAACATAATACCAACACATTCATATAGCTATAACACTAATAGTTCTAATGAAATATCAATCAATAAACGTCATCCAATTATATACTATAAGTTCTTATTGTTTTGGGATAATAATTATTTAATCTTTAATTTTAATTAGTACTAATAACTTATTTAATTTTTGTCAAGGTGGAATGTTTTGTCCATGTAGAATGTGATTTGGCAAAAAAAATTTAAATAAAAGAGAGAGTGTAGTACACACATCATGAAGAGAGTTTAACAAAAGAGAGAGGTGTGTTTCTCAAACTAATAAGTGACAGTTTAGGTATGAAAATCACTCTCCCAATAGATCAGGTATGAAACTAAAAAAAAGGGGCTAGTTTAGGTGTGTTTTTGACACTTATCTAGTATAGATGACGAAGATGGCTAGCGGTGATTGTTGTGGATGTCAATTAGGATTTGTGTTGGCTAATGGGGTGTAGGTGGTAGCTATTAGCAGTGATGATGGTTGGCAGTATTAGAGGTTGATGGTGGCAGTGTTGATAGTTATAGTAGATGTTGAGTCAAATTGAACTATCTCAAATTTGAAATTTTGATAATTGACAAATATAGTATCAGAATCAAATTCTTGACATGTTTCAGATAAGAATTTGGTAGTGATTTTGATCGATAAACAACTACAAATTTTTTTTTAGGTCTCTTGGAGAAATTGATTATTCTTACAATTGGGTTGCAGAAGTATTGCACAATCAATAAAAGAACCAACTGGTTCTTCACACACTAGGTGCAACATAGAATAACAACGGATAATAGTGATAACTTGTGGTGCTTATGAATAATTTGATTATTAGTGATAACAACAGATGATGGTGATTTGATTGTTGTTTCAGTACTAATGGTGGGAGGTCATATTATACATGTTAGACTAGTGATAGTAATAATTGATTGTAGTGATTGACAGTGATGATGGTTATGACTAAGGATGGTAGTACATAGTTGAAAATGATGGACAATAGTAACTGTAATTGCTTTTTATAATAGACAATATACTATCAATAGATAAAATTGGTAAACTAAACATTTTTGTAGAAATCTTTTAAATAAACACCAATAATGGACAATATATGTTGGTGTCCATTGATGATGGTATTTGCTAATAGTGGTTGCGTGGGTAGTAGCTGACATTAGTGGTTGATGGTGGTGACTATTGCTAGTTGTAGTGAATGATAGTAATAGATAATGTGGTGATGAATGATGAAGACAATTAACTGTATATAGTAGAGATCGACGGTGATATTGTCGATAGTGCTTGGTGGTTGTTGTAGTCAGTCGTGATGATTGTAAATGATGATTAGTAACGGTAACGATTGATTGTAGTGATTGACAGTAATTGTGGTTGAGATCTTAATTATTAAGATTATCATTTTGATTAAGTGCAAACAAATAAGTCTTAAAGTTTCATTTATTTAATTACACTAATTAATAAAGACTGAAATCTTAATAAATTAGATTTTTCAGTCATTAAGTAATTGTTTTTATATCTGAATTTTAATTATCTAGATCTTAATTACTAAAAATTTGTTTTTCTTTAACAATCACTTAATAAATCTGAATAAATCTAAAAAATTAATTTCTACCAATATTTTTAAGATGCTTTCATTCAAAAATTTACAGAAATAAGGCATTTCACCATCATTCCATCTATTTTTAATGAGTCTGTTGACGCCAACGCACACCACCGTTAACTATCACCACCCACAATCCAGAACCACCATTCCTCATCATAATCACCACCTTTGATCACCACTATCATTCGTAACTATCATTAACACTCATTTATAAATATCAACACCAATCATTATTATCACAACCATCAGCAATCACCACCTACAACTACATACCACTATCATATATTTTCAATTACAATTATTAACGCTACTACTATCTCCCACCATAATAATTAGTTATCACCACCGACTAATGTCAATAACTAGAATCGTTAACTATTGTTATCAATCATTATCATCACTAGCTATATACTATCTGTAACCATCACGATCGACTATCACTATCGCTAGTCAACACTTATAATTACCACCGTATTATTTAAATTCGGATATCTCAATAATTAAAGCTTTGAAGTTTTATTTGAGAGGTTTTAGTATACATTAAGAAGTTCACTATACAACTATTGAACCAAAACATTTGAGAAATTGTATTTATATGAACTTTAAAATATACATTTCTAAAATGTTTATAGAAAGCACTAAATTTTTAAATTCTTAGAAAAACTTATTATCAAAAATTTTCTTGTGAAGGAAAATAATATTTTATATCAAATTGCAAAAAGAATTACTATCTTTAGAGATACAATTAATTAACTTTTATAGGTATGTCAGTTGTTACTCCACAGTACACAAGATGACACATGCAAATAGTATTAGCACTAATAATATAAACTAAACAATCTTAAATCTGGTGGGATTAAAATTACAATTTTCCACAAGCTGATGTTATCATACCACTTTATGAGTTCACACTCGACCACAATTTGGTTATAATTTATAAATATATTTTTCCTACTCTAAATATTTTTTTCATAAACAATAAAACAAATATTTATTGTCAAATCAAACATGCATATCCTAACTACCTATTGAATAATGAATCTTCTATGTGTTTTAAAGGTTTCATGTAATTTATAATATCAATTATTTACTCCTATGTTGTTGGTAAGGAAGTTAGTTAAAGCTCCATATTAGTTTATACACATGACACATCATCATATAATATAAGAATTAAGAAAATAACTGAGAATATCTTATAATTCAAAACAAATTCATAAAATATGTTGTTCTAATATTACTCCCTCCGTATTAATTTGTGTCTTGTTTGATTTGCACATAATTTTAAAAAGTACAAAGATTTTTGAATTCTAAGATCTTATAAAAGATGTGTGTAACTTATAAAATGTTTTTGAAATTTTATGGTATTAAATATGTCAAGTAGAATGTTGGGGTAAAGATTTAATAAATATAGAAAGTGATTTTTTTTTTAAAAAACGTACTAAAAAGAAAATAAGACACATAAATTAAAAAGGAGAAAATATGTCATGCTTAAGGTCACAAGCTTTATAAGTTTTCTAGTAATTCAAATGTCACGACATATTTAAGATCACAAATTTTAAAAGTTGTTATTTCTTTTTTAAACTCAGTATCAGATCAAACTGTGTCACGTAAATTGAACTACGAAAATAGTATGTACATACATATATATAGTAACAATATAAAAGTCTTTTACACTATCATTATAATTCATTTTGTGATAACTAATTTAGAGAGCTGGATTCAGAATTTATATTTTATTAGTTTCGAATGTCTGCGAATCGCTAACCATTTAAATTATTGGGTTCAAAATCTTATATTCAAGCGTGTTCTTGAGGCGAACGTCTATCAGAAACAGTCACTCTACCCCATAAATAAGATCCACGTATATTCTACTCTTTCTAGACACTACTTATAAAATTACACTAATTAATATATTGTATTTATGTAACAAACTTCTTGATATGTAGTTCAATAATACTTTAAGGTAAAGTTACTGAATTCAATCGAATACAGAAATAATTAGTTTATACTGTATAATTCACCTAGGCCTAGTTGATTAACCATTCATCATTTTTGCCTAGACTTTAAAAGAGCAATATGGCAAGTACATATGTACAGAGAAAAAAGAATGCAGACAAGTGATTCAAATTGAAAAAAGATGAGTTATCCTTTTCAATAGATATGACAGCATCTGATATTATTATAGAGTGTAAAAAAGATTGTAATGAGTACCTGATTTTTGGATAAACCAGTCTGCCTAGACAACAAATGCTTGTCTGCTTCACTTGGATACCTGTTATAAAAGTAAAACCTTATAATGACATCACTTTTCTCTCTTTCATAATCCGACAACAATCCCATACAGATTATGCATGGCTATATATCTCCTGCTATTCCTGGACCAATCTATATATAAGATTCTATTGTAATCTAATGTATGTATTCTACGAAAGTAGGGATAAAGTCTGTGTACACTTTTTTATTATTGTTATTGTTGTTGTTGTACATTTACAATTCCTTAAACATGTTTAGTAAATTTTTATTTAGATGCTCGAACTATAAGTTGGTTTAATTAAACAAGGAATAAAATGTTTCTATTAGACATTTTCCATTTAATTTTTTGAAATTTTTTTACAGTGGATGTTCTCAAACGTCTATTAGTGTTTACATATGGACTTTTAATTCATATACACAAATAGTGTGTTTTTTACTTATGTATCAAATTATTTTACTTGTTGCAACGTATAATTTATCTTATTTTTAAGATTATAAATCTTTTTTTTAATGAAAGGTCATTGATAGATAGATAGATATTCTTTAAATGATTTAATAATGTAAAATTTTCTTTATAATGTTAGTATCTGAAAGTTAATTTTTTTTCCGTTTATTTATCAACACGAATGAAGCCTTTCACGAAAATCTTAATTAGACTCTATAATGTTACGCATACCTTACATCACTCCAAATGTTGTTTTCTATGAATGAAGCTTTTCACAAAAATATTAATTAGACTCCATAACGTTACGCACTCTTTACATCAATCCAAATGATAAAACAACATTTCTTCTTTGTAAAGGAGTAGAGATCTAGCTTTCTATCTGTTAAATGTAGTGTTATACCTTTTATTCTTGAGAATCAATTAGTATAGTGGTGTGAAAATTAATTAATTTTTATTATTATACAAATGTTTAACACAAAATGAGATATGAGTATGCATAAATTTTAGGCATCATGCAAAGTCAGTCCTTTCCCAATCCCAAGAAGGAAATGTAAAATCTTACCATTCTTTCTTGGACAAAAAATAAAATATTCACATTTGGTAATTGAGGAGCCTGTGACTTTCTGACTTACCCTCTAAAAATCGAAATTTTGTAGGAAAGAAATGGGAATATGCACATAAAAGGCCTAGATATGTGTCAACTCAAGTATATGATAAAAGATTTAACTTATATATTAATATAAAAATCATTTCATTATCAGTGTTTTTAGATTCTTATTTCTAGATTATTAATTTTAGATAATCAAATATAGTTATTTTGAGGGTCGGATCTAAAACTTTACCTACTGAATTTACAAAATTCTCAGTAATTTTGACAAAAAAAAATATATTTATGTTTTAGAATCTACTTTAATTTATAAAAAAGAATACAAACTAATCTGTTCAATTTAAAATTCAAAATCTATAAACTCAATCCAAGTCATCTCTAGTTATCCTTTTCAAATATTTTAAATAAACACTATCAATATAAAAAGTTAAAAAAAATCATCAAGTTATATTTGCTTGTTGCAACAGATAACCTTTCTTTACATTTAAAATTACAGATCTCACATTTTCAACGAGGCTTACTTGTAGAGATACCCTTAATATAACCCGACGATGTAAAGAGTTCTCTATCCCGATTTAAATGCTGGAACTAAAGTTATTCGATATTTAGTGAGAGTCATTAGCTAAAATTAATCAAACTAAGTTATTCCATATAAAGGTGAAGTACGTTATTTAAGATTATAATTCTAATATTATAAAGTTGGAATATATGGTTTTTAACCAAACGACATCCCTTTAGTTTGTTAAGAGTTACAACAGTTGAAATCAATTATGAAAATCTTTTGTAACCTTTATTCAGTGTGCATATGATATGTATCAGACTGTACTACCTGCGCCGCAGCCCGCAGCCCACAGCCCCGCAGGCACTAAAACAGAAATTAGAGCAGAAAAAGAGATATATAGTGAGAGAAAGAGAGAGTGCGTACGGGTGAAGAAAATGCTCAAAAAGCCATGCCCTTAAAGCATTAACAGATCTCTCAGGCAATCCTCTTTGCGGCCTCCAAGCATCAGAATCCAACATTCCCATTTGATGTAGTGCCTTTTGTTGCCTCAGCTTTTGATCGAGCATTTTCAACCTCGGCGTTTCCCCTTTTGTTAACCCACTCGTTCCCGTCACATCTTTCTCCCCCAAATACTTACAGGTCTGTTTCAATTGCCCAACAATTGCATCCTTTATACACCGGAAATGCCTCGACATCGCCTTCTGAGCTAACGCTGTGTAGGGAGCAGCTGCACCGTAACCGATTACTGAATCGAATGAGTTCACCATCGCCTGCATTTGCTCGCAGTAACGCGCGTACCTTGCATCTACCTGGAAATAAGAAGAAAAAATGAGTTTTAATTTAAATAGTTATTATATCAAACACATGGTGTGCATGATGGAATATGCGTAGCACGAAGCATTTTTGTGCTGTGCTTTTCCAGCACAAATTAAAGAAAGACCGTTCATCAGATCATCAGATTTGTTTTCTATATAATTAATCACTGTGTCTGGCATTTTGCTTAGTACTATACTGCAATAGGAATTAATGAACGTGGGGAGCAATTGATTTTCGGGTCACTGATTTATTAAATTAAACAAAGATTAAATCATCATTATAACGCGGCTTAGCATCAATAATTCATGATTTAAAAAAAGACCTCGAATCTGGAAGAAAAGAGAAATGGTCCCCAACTGTACTAGATGATAAATCATTTGCTTCTTTGTGGAATGAATCTTTGTTGATTACTTATTTTAATTAGACGATTAATTTTCGTATTAGCTTCCTAAATGCTAAACTACAACCTATAATGGAGGCATGTCGTTTGTTCTTCGACATGTACTCTTTTCTAAAAAGTGCAATACTAATTAAATCTGACTAATAATGAAAGGTGTAAGGTAGTACTGTAGTGTACCATATTAAATATTCTAATAATGTCATTATTAGTTGTTAATGACTATTGTAATTAGGTAATCAGCTTTTGATAATTATAGAAATGGACCTTTTAACTAGCTAAGTTTTGACGTTTTACTTATATAATTAGAAAAAAGAGATTAAAGGAAGTTACTACGACATGCCTCATCGAGCATAGATAATAACTTGATCTTCCTCCGTTGATATTCAGATCTCTCAGCAGCTGACAATGGAGGATGATTATCTTTCGAGGGACCATGATGATCTTCACTCTCCAAGTTGGAATTAGGGTTTTGATCATCTTCAAATTTCTTGACCCTTTGGTTCTTGAAATTTCCCCTACCTACACAGCAAAATTCTTCAAGTAGCTCTTGTGCAGCTTTTACATATCGCGAATTTCTTAGAGCATTTGATATTCTTGGTGATGATGCTGCGTATCCAACATGAATTTGATGATGACCCGTACTTGTGTGAGGAGGAAGAGGTGGAGGAGGAGTACGATGATCCATAATTACTCCTGAATGTAACAGTTGATGGTGGTGGTGGTTGTTGTTGCTATTAATCGGACCTAAAAGTCTTTGATTATTATGCAAGTAAATCTCACCGTTTCCGATCCTCAAGTCTTCCAATTTTGCAGCAGCTTCGAAATTTCTAGAAAGTGATAAGGAAAGACCTTGACCATCCACAACTCTTCCAATTCTAGCGGAATTATCCTCTCCACTACTACTACCTGCTGAAGAAATAACTATAGTTTTAGTTCGAATCTTAGTGTCAATAAGAAATAGGCGTGTTGAAGACATAATTAATTAGTATTACCTGGAACCCATGTGAACTGAGACGGAGGTTCCACGGGTGTTGGATTAAGCAAGTGAAATCCTTGATGATGAAGAAGGTTGTTGGTGTCTACTGAGTTGGGAAGTAACATGTGAAGTGAAGATGAAGAGCGAGGCGGAGATGAAGGTTTAATATGAGGATTCATTAAAGGAAGCTGCATGAAAATTGCCAAGAGTTTTCATTAGCAATAAGTGAAAAGAAGAACAAAAGCAGATAGAATCGGAGACTCGGAGTACATGACTCCTGAGAGTCGAGGTCAAGGTCAAGGTTGATTGATGATAATTCCTCGAAAAATGAATCTAATTATACTTCAAACTCCGAGATTTGATGAGTACAAGCTGCAAAAATACAAAATCATTAGCTAATTAATGATTAAACAGTTTAATTATTTACCTCAGCATCGTTTATTATCGATTGTGGAAGAAGTTGTTGCTGCTGCTGCTCCTTCTGTGGCCACGAGCGATAATTACTCGATTGGATCTGATCATTCAATATCTCCGTGGCGGTTTTCCGCCACGCAGATGGGTAGCTGATAATCTCCGTCAACATCCCACCATCGTCATAAACCGTTGCAGTAGGCGGCGGCTCAACAGCCGCCGCTGCTACTTCAACTTGCTGCGGCTCAAATCCTTGTAGTCTTAACATTTCTTCATGCTTCGTCGTCGTCGTTGCAGATCTCTCATATACATTTGAGAAATTGTAAAATCCTTGGTGTTGAAAGCTGTGTGACATGGAATTTTACTTTTCTTCTCCAACACACCACACTTTTTTTTTTCTTAGCTGAGAGTACTAAGGTTGCTAATTTTGCCTATAAACAAGATGGAAATCTGTTATAAATTATAATCATTCGAAATGAAAATACTAATAAGTAAATAAACACAGAAGAAGAAGAGAGAATGGGTCGCCTTCTCTCTTCTTCTTCACTATCACCTCCCTTCGCTTTCAAAGAAACTTTATTTTTATTTTTATGTATTTAATAAATATAAATAATTACCAAATTATCATTTGTATATGTGCTTTTAAAGGATAAAAAATGTAAAAGAAACAGGGCTAGTGAAAGTCACTGGTGATAAAGGTTGAGATTTTGTTATCCTATGAAAAGCACTATTTCCATAGTTCAAGGCTTTGTAAAATTTTAATTTTTTTTTTTTTGAGAATATGTAACTTTCCTTTTTGTGTTTAGAAAAATGATTGTGTTATTCTAATAATAATTAAATATAATTAATGGAAGTCTCCTTTGTAAGCACGCATCATACAAGGTAAGCACACATATTAGTTTAATTTTAATATGATTTTTAGTGATACAAACACCACTTTTGGTGACACAACATAAGCGTATCTTTGTTTGTTTATTGTTTCCCTTTTTTGAAAAAAAATAATATTAATAATTAAGATGTTGTTATTAGTGATCATGATAGGAAATTAGAATAATCTATTGGTTTAAGCTTCAACAAATATCTAGAAGTTAATTGGGCATTTGCTTTCCTCCTTAGAAATTCAATTGATCTTCTGGATTTCTAATTTATATTCTTTGAAGAAGGAAGTGAAGAGAGTCATTATAGTCCGTTTGGCCAAAAATTTTTTTAAAAAACAATTTTAAAAATAACCTTTTGTCACATGTACTTTTCGAAGAAGTACATTTGAAAAATAACGCATATGTTTAGCTAATCAATTTTTACAAGCATGTTTACCAATATTAGAGCAACATTTGTGTTTGGTAAAGATTCTAGAGAGAAACTACATTTTTTGGCTTATAACTTCTACTACTAAAAATCACTTTTGTATTTTCCTAAAAGTTTAGTCAAATACCCCAACTCTCTAAAATAAACATTTTTAACTTTTCATAAGTTTAACCTAATAGACTATTAATTTATTCTTCATATCAGAAGTGGATCCTATGTATTAAACTAAACTAGAAATTCATTATTTTCGACTCAAACTATATATACATATCACCAACTCCAAATTCTGAATTTACATTGACTCTCAACCCCATCATTAGTTTTCCAAGTAAGTAAAGCTAATGCCATATTCAAGAACTCAAATACTCAAATCATAGTGGCTATTTAAAGGCAACTTAAATTAAAGGTGTTCCAAAAACAAGAAGTGAAGCATAAAAGGGTGTGCACACACAAATAGTCACTTTGTCCAAAGAGAGTAATAACAACCATGTAATAGTAGTAGTGGCCAAGAGCGAGCGGAGCTAGAAGCTCAGATACAGGTTCAACCAAATCCAATAGCTAACTTTTATTCAAACACTATATTTGTATTAAGAAATACACATTAAATATATTGTTGACATCTAAAGTTATTGCTCGATCAAAACTCATAAAGTTAAAATACTGACTCCGTCTCGAGGGATTGATAGTAATAAGAGTAACTTTCATAAGAAAGGGACCACTCTTGTAGTGTCGGAGAATGCCATGAGGTGTTCTTTCTTACTTATATCAGATGAACCTACAACTGTATATATGTGCCCTTCCCTCTCCCTCTCTCTCTTCTTAAATTATGAACCTTTGTGTGGGGGACTACTTTTTTTTTTTTTTTGAATAAAGGTGTGTAGATGGTGACAACCACCATCCATTCTTATCGTGCATAAGTTTTGGAATTTAATTTGATGCTTATAATGAAGTTATAAGTTTAACACTTATATGGTTGTCTAGTTTATTTACTAAAAATTAAAAAAAAGGTACTTTATTGAATGAATGAATGAGAAAATACCATGAAATTTGGCTTGTTATCACATGTTTACTTTCGTGGTATATTATCTCACCACACGTGATATCGGCCAATGGAAAAGAAAAAATATAAAAGCCAAAAAAGAAAGACCCTGGTCATTTGCAAAGGGGAAAAAACTAGGTTAGGTACCACTTTTAAATATCTCCAAGGGTTGTGTTAGATGGGTCGAATTCATTATTCTTAAATAGATATTTCGAGATCGAGCTATAGGATTGAAGTAAAAATATGACAGTTATACTCGTGACACATTTTTATTAGTTATTATTTTTTTAATTTTAAAAAGAATTGTGATGGAGTGAATAGAACTTCTCCACTTTAATCAGCTAATCTGAGGTCATGGGTTCGGATTTTGGGAATAAGAACAAATCATGAGAAGGAGTATTTTTTACTAGGTTAGGATTGAAGTGACCTTGAAGGTACTTTTGACTTTGAAAGTTTACTCAGGAGTAAGTTGGAGTCAAAAAGTTAAGACCACCATTTTGAAGGTGGTTAATGTAATTTTCAATTGGATTAATAAGGGCCATGAAATAGATAGGTATCGGACATCGAACAAGAATTTTAAAAATATAGCTAATACTTATTTGAAATTAATTGTTAATTATTGTGCTTTTTTTTCATTATTTTTTTGGTACTTGGGTTTGTTGTATTTGAGTCGAGGGATTTTCAAAAACAATCTCTCTACCTTCACGGGATAGTGATAAAATCTACATATACTTGACCCTCTTTAAACCCCACTCAATAGAATTTCTCTAAATATGTTATTGTTGTACTTATTCAAAATTACGTTATAAATAACCTAATGGTAAGACTAAAAGGGACTTAAAAACATTTAACTATAAGTCGTACGTACTATACTTTTGAAGCAATAATTCACACATTAAATGAATTCTGTTCGTTGAATTAGTGAAACATGAAAATGTCATTAGTAAAAAGTGTTGCTTTTCAAATACGCTACTATTGGTTCATTTGCTAATTTTAAGTCCCAATTAGATTCATTTACCATATTTAAACATATCCCTTTTACGCATATAATTCCAAAGATAATAAATATAAACAAAGAATTAATCCACCAGTGGGATTAAGCAGTTGAACTTTTCTGTGTCCTTAACACACTTGAGTCAGCACTTAATTAAAAAAACACTTCTAATACTACAACAAGAAAGAAGTATTGAAAATACCCTTAAAATCGACGTGAATTAATGTTCAAACTTTTGACAGCCTTAAAAACACTCATTCACTTGATTAACTGAACTTAAATACTCCTTTGATCTTGCAACATAAGTGAAATACACCCCTAAATTCTCGTCAAGTTTAGGGGTACACTTCTCTCGGCTTTTTACTAAGAGTTCCATGCTCCTACAAGAGTTTGAGACCACTTGCTAAGTCATGTGGCAGATTGGGGGTGTATCTAAGTTCAATTAGTCAAATAAAGGGGTGTTTTTAAGTCTATCAATAGTTCAGGGACGAAACTAATAATTTGTGCTAAGTTCAAATATGTTTTCAATACTTCTTTCACAATAACAAATCTGATGTAATCTCATGTAAGTAGAATTTCATAAGGATATGACGTACGCAACTTGATTCCTACTTTATAAAGTATAAAATTATTTTTCATTGATCCTCAATAATGTTCCTCTTTTATTTAAATTTGAGCTTTTTAATATGAACGAGCTCACCCGGAAAGAAAAAACTTCCAATACGTTAAGGCAAAATCCAAGTATATGAAAATCGAACAACTTGTTGTCTAGTAACCATAGGCTTTGGCAACCCACAAGAGTTGGTAAAGGGGGTCCATTTTTTTTAATTATTATTTTCAATTTTTCTCCTAATTCGTGTAATGATTTGATTGGATTAATCTCTTATTGCATTTTTAAATAAAACTTATAACTTGACAACAACATTCTCATGCCATGTCTTATATTTTATGTCTTAAAATAATCAAAATTCAATTAATTTAAAAAGCACTCCAGCTTGTCATGATGAGATATTAGTTTATTAACGAGTTACTCGTGTTTTAGAGAGCTAGTAAAAGTTAGGTAAAGAAACAATCAACAATGCAAAACTTTAAAATGACAAATTTAATTAAAGGACAAAAAACAAAGTGTAAAATGTATCACTAGCTAGCACAACTTCAATTTAATTATTTCGATAAGATAATCATACAATTCAATATGCGTTGTCCAAAAAAAGAGCCGTGCTGCATATCTATAGTCAGAACTAGACTTAAGTCAAAATTACTGAATTCTGTCAAGTCTGTAGATGAAGTTTTAGCTCTGTCCCTGATATTATTGTGTTTGATAACAACATGATTAAGTAATTAAAAGTGTATTTCGTTCGAACAAATTAATTAAACTTTTGGATGAGATATATATGGCACACAATTAAGAATGGAGGGTTAGCTAAGCATCATGATCAAAATTACATGACATTGAAAAATCTCCCATGACATGCCATCATATCCTTCATTAAATTAACTAGAAGAAACAAGATATTGTGAATAAATTCCTATTTAATTTATTGCTGGCACCTATCAAAATAAACCAAGTCAGAGATTCAAATTAAATCATTAAAATATGAGAGAGAGAAAAATAAGAAATTTTATAGAGGAATAAATGAACACATAATGACAAAAACCTAAGTCAGGCAATCGCATGAATGAAAAAAAGAAATATAAAAATGAACAAATTGTTTCTTTTTTCTGTTTGATAATGATATATATAAGATGTAGCTTAGGAGTAATTGTAACATGTCGATTGAACTGTCTTTATTATTATTTGGCCCTACCATTTTTCATATAATTGCCAAATCCATCCCCACACAACCCATCCCCTACAAAAATATTAAGGGTGTGTTCGGTTCGAGGAAAAGTATTTTCTTAAAAATTAAGTGTGATTTTAACTTATTTTTTTATGTTCAATACGTAATTAAATAGAAAATATTGTCATAAAAATATTTGTATATATGATATAGAAAAATATTAGTAGAGGTGAGGTGGGGGTAAGGATGTGTGATGGTGGGGATGAGGGCTACAAGAGTGGAGGTGTGATGGAGGGTGAGGAGAACATGATCACGACACTTATGGAACTTGTTTTTTTAGAGAAAATATTTTTCAAAATACCGAACACACCCTAAAAGTATAATTATTAAAGGGGAAAGGGCCTGATATACCCCTCAACTTTGTCATTTAGAGTTAATATACCCCTCGTTACAAAAGTGGCACACATATACCCCTACCGTTACAAAATAGCTCATATATACCCCTACCGTAACAAAAATGGCTCACATATACCCCTACCGTTACAAAAGTAACAAAAATAATTTTAAATTTATTTTTTCAATTAGTTTTTTTTTAAAATCATGTATTTAATCTTTTTCACACATAAATTATTTTTTTGACTTCTTTGATTATTTTTATTTGAGTTTGTTCCATTCTTTAGTATAAAAATAAGAGAAATAAAAAGAAAGAAGTGTGAGTGGAAAAAAACTAAAAAGTTAAAAAAAATTAAAATTAATTTTTTTACGGCTATATTGTAATTTAGTTTTTGTATCCGTAAAAAAAATATTTGGGGCATCTATAATAAATTTTGCAGGAGAATAAGTGAAAAAAAATAAATATGACCATAAAAAAATAATAAATTTAAATTAGTCGATGAATAAAAATAGTCAAAAGAAATAAATGTGTGAGAAGGATCAAATATACCCCTGTATGTATTATCTTTTTTAAAAAATTAAAAAAAAGTTTAAAAATTAATTTAAAAATGATTTTTTCACTTCCGTTAGAGGAAAAGGGCATATGTGAGCCATTTGTATAACAGTAGGGGTATATATGAGCCACTTTCATAACGAGGGGTATATCAGCTCTAAATGACAAAGTTGAGGGGTATATCAGACCCTTTTTCCATTATTATATAACCAATTTTGATATTGATTACATATTTATTATACTTTTATTATATAATAAGGAGTCGTTTGGTGTGAGGTATAAGGTATAATAATCTCATGGATAAAATGCAAGATTATTTTATTCTGTGTTTGGTTAGAGGTATTAGGTAGTCTTGAGATTATTATTCCCACCATTTTATACCTTAGTGGTGGGATAAGTTATCCCATATACATGATGAAATAATTTATCCGGGATAACTTGTTCCCAACCAAACAACCCCTAAGTATATATCCGCGACGACTTTGATCCTTTTTTTAAAAAAAAAATGGGACTAGGGAAAACAGGGAAAGGTATGACAAAGTGAGAAGTTGAACTTTTACAATAAAAGTTCAAATAGTCAATCAACTAATCTATTAAAATTCTCGGTGAGTACTGTCACGACTCAAAAATGGACATGATGGCACTTGTCTTATCCAACCAAGACAAGTCAGCCTAAAATCAAAATAATACTATAAAAGTGGAAGTTCATAATTAACTTATATATATATCCCCAAAACCTGGTTGTCAGGTGTACAAACCTCTAATTTATTACATAGATATGAAAGAAATAAACAAGTCTCAAATGATTTTGTTTCTAGAATAGAACAAGATCATAAATAAGGAGTAAGAAGGTGTGCTGAGATGACAATCAGCTACCTCACAAATCTCCATAGAAAGCCTCGGACAAGAAGATAAGAGAGGGTATCATGAAGATCCGGGCTCATAACCTACAAAAAAAATTGTAGAAGCAAGGGGTGAGTACCAAACCACACGGTACTCAGCAAACAAACTTCTAAACACAAGCTAAGGGTATGGAATACGGGTACTCCTTACACCCTAACCAAACCTCCACAACTACAACCTGCATAAAAACCAGTCCAACCTAATAGTTCACAATTTACACAGCACACAGTTCAACCATATCACCACAACAATTACGGATCAGCAACACAAGATTAAGTTCACAAATTACAAGTTCGACAAACAAGTACTCATAAGTTTACAAAAGATAAAGATGCACAATGCAATGAAATGCAATGTCAAGTATAGTGATGCATGTCTGACCTAGTGATACACACTCGTTATCTCTCAGTCCGGGACCCATGGGGGACATATCTGTCCATGCATCCGTCGCGGTGTGCGACACGACCCTCGATAATGAAATCCGTCACGGTGTGTGACACATCCCTCGATAATAAAATTCGTCGCGGCGTGCGACACGACCCTCGAATCATAGTATCCGTCGCGGCGCGCGACACGTCCCTCAAAATGGTACATCCTCGTTAATTTCTTATTCTTCCTCAATTCACATAACACTTGTCACAACCATGTTTTAGAACCAATACAAATAACATGTTCACATAAATAATGAGGAGATGGCCATTTTCATAACAATGCACACTTCACAACAACTCAATCGTGATACAACATCAACAATGAATCAATAAGCCTTTCAAACCATTATCAACACATCACACACCAATAATTAATCACATTTTCTTTTATTACCCCTTTTCATCATTAAAATTATTCAATATGGGCAAGTCAACCCACCACCAAGTTCCATTACTCCCCAACACATACCACAAGGAAATACACGAATTTTATACACTTAATAAGGGTTGAGAAATTCACTTGCCTCAAATAATCGAACAATCCCTCTGGGACTTGAGCCTTTCCCTTTCGTTGTGCTTCCAAATCAATGCAATCTATTCAAATAAATCATCACAATAAGATTTTGAAACTAACCATACCCATATTGCTATATGTTTAGCCTTGACCCAAAAACCCACTCAAATCTATATTCAAGTTCCTAAGTTTCAAGCCTAGGGTTAGGTTCCAATTTCTCCAATATCATAAACTTAATGATATTCATATAATACAATACACCTAATATTTGATTTCATACCCAACATGTCAAGCTTGAATAAACTCCCGTAGAACCTCACTATATTTGAACCCAATTCAATCATATCTAAAACTTACCAATTATTAGCTCATCATTAGATGTCAATATCTCATAATTTAAATCATAATGTGATACTTAAAATAAAAGTAGTTAAAGCCGAAGCTAACTAATTAGAAGGCTACGAAAATAAATTGCTAAAATCAATATAGCCATCCTGTAATCGCCATTAACTAACTTGTTAACCATCACTCATCAATTAGTTCCTCAATCCTTTATTATCATTGGTTAATAGTGTACATTAAAACCTTGTCCCCCTCCAAAACTTCACAACACTACGGATTGTTCAACTTTAAAACTTACACTCTTTATCCAATCCCATGTAATACAAAAATTGAGTAACATTATATATATGTGGCAATAGAATAATTGTATGCAGGCACAAACTTAAAAATTTACTTACTTGAATGTTGTCGATTTCTCTAGTTTGTGTTCGCCGCATGTACAGGTAAGTTCCTCCTCTTTATTTTCTTTTCCAAATTAATTAAGTATAAAAATAAACCAGCCCTACTACTTATTTTAATATATATATATGGGCCAAATAGTATAAGATTTTAATAAATGGAGAAATAAATTTCAAACTTAGCCCATTATTATCAACTAAATTAATTATTTAAAATTTATCCGTTAATTAAATACCCGTAATTATCGAATAGTTCAAAATTTCCAAAAATGAACTTCCGGGTCATTACAAGTACAATCTATTATAGTTTAGGAGGGTTAAAAAACTTTTAGCCAACTTGCTAAAAATGTTAAATCCAATAAAATAGTCCCCTTAAAACGGCAATTTGTGCAAATCCCGGTATCATAATCATCACCACTAGCACCTTAGTGGGCCTAGCGGGCCCAAAATAAAGCCTGGACTATTTAAATGTTATGAGCAAATGGAATAAGAGTTATTGATAGATCAACGATGGAAATTAAAGCAGCCACTCCCACTTGCACTCCAAAAAATTATCTAATTATTATTATAAAATTTATACTAAAGTTTTTTTTTTTAATGTTATTTTAAAGTTTTAGTACGTCGTTTTCTGTGGGAAGAGAAAAAAAAATTAGAAAAGAAAAGATACAAAAAAGGTGAAGTGGAAAGATGATTTCTCTTTGCTTTTCTACTTAATTCTTTTGTTTTTGCTCTAATGGCAAACAGCATAAAAATGTATCATTTATTTATTTGGTCATCTTAAATTAATATATAGTTTGTTTGTCAAATAATTGTATCCTTTTTTTTGTACGGAAGAACTGGATGTAAAATGACTTGTGTGATGTGTCCACCAGAGGCGTATCCAGAATTTCGAGATGAGGGGTGCACTATTGTAAAAAGGTGCACTATTGTAATATGATACTCCGAATATGGGTTCACACATTTATATTTCAATATTTTTTTAAAAATATAACACTATTATATATGATCTCGGGAGGGGAGCCTGTGTTCACGTGCACCCGGTGACCCCCCCTAGATACGCCCCTGATGTCCACAACTGTCTTTAATTATAAGTCTATAATGTGCATTGTTTTACAATAATTAGAGAAATCTAAGGGCGTGTTCGATGCAAAGAAAAGTGAGTTTCTTATTTATTTTTTGGTGTTTGATAGATTAGCAAAAATACTATTTTAAAAGTATTTTTATATAATTTGAATTGATACTATAAGAGGTGGGGTTGTGAGGAGGTAGGAGTGTGAGGTGATGGAGGGTGGGAATGATGATGGTCGACGAGGTATATTGAAAGGTGAGAGGATGCAATTAATGTGGAATATCATCCGTGGAGCTCGTTTTTCTTACTTTAATTTGTTAAAACACATTGGATGGGTGTAAACTTTTACCTAATCTTATTATTGCCTGTTTATATTTAAAATTTAAAATATTTGAGCACCCGTAGCTTCTAATGCTAGTTAATGTGAGTACATCATTCATGCACATTAACCATAATGACAATATGACATGTTATTGAGTACTATAAATTATAATGATATCATTATGAATGAAATGAATAAAATAATCACATGGAAGCATAAGAAATTAATAATTATAGAAGTCCTGTCAAGTTTTGTTTTGCCAATTTATTTGTTGTAGCCTGTAGGTATAGCCTATAGGTGTGATTTTTTACATGCAATGGGAGGGAATGCATGGAATTACCAAATGTACGATTTAACTGTCTAGTTTTTTTTTTGTTGAGAATACAATAAAATAATAAAAGTCTGCTATCTCTATGAGATGGTCATATACTTTAACATGGTATCAGAGTAGGTACGTGTCTTGAAATCGAATGTCACTATAACCCATATAAAAAAGAATTTTCACGAGCTTGACCCATGAAAAAAATTAGGCCCACACATGAAGAAGCGTGTTGAGAATACAATTTAAGTAGGGAAAATTGTGCATTATAGCAAATTATTAATTCAAAATAAATGCTATAAGATATAGTTTCATTTAATTGTATTTTGCAGCCAGTGTTTGCCATTCTCGCCTCTCTCGCATAAATCTCGCTCGCCACTCAAAAGGTCTCTCGCTCGCCTCTCTCACTTTTTATACAAACATAAATGTATAAATTGTGTTTGTGTTTGTATAAAGCGAGAGAGAATTGTATATACAAATACAAATACATATCCTTTCGTCCTATATACACTTATAATTATACAAATACAAATCTTCCCCTGCCCAGTTCTCTTTTGCCTTTCTCTTTTTCTCGCTTTATACAAACACAAGTTATACAAATTGCAATGTATAATTTGTGTTGTATAAAATGAGCGAGAGAGAGATTTGATATACAAATGTTTTAATTCGATTCAATTGTATACAAATTCAAATTTTATGCAGATATACAAACACAATCATTGATACATATACATAGTAGTTACATATATACAATTATCTAACCGATATACATATACAATCGCTGTGTTTTTATACAAAACGAGAGCCTGCCAGCGATTTTATACAAACGAGAGTCTGTCAGCGATTTATACAACTAAGAGTTTGCTATGGAGCGCAAATAGCAAAACTTTAGTTATAGAGCGCTAATATGATTTTTATGTTTGCTAAACCTAAAATTTCCTCATTTAAGTAATCAAAGATATCTAATTGTAATTTTCTCAAGTATTTAACTAAAACACAAAATGGGCCAAATCTAACGTAATGAATTGGGTCATTGGAAGACAAAGCTTATGAAGCTACTCCTATACTCCTCATGATAACCAGGCCAGCCCGTTTTCAATTGGGCCATGTAAGATGAAGATTGACAATATTGGCCATTGTGCAGAAATAACCTCTATTTAAGACATAGTCTAAATTCATAAATTCTTGTAACTAACTATTTCAAAATCAACTTTAGACTGAAAAGTTTGAAGTTTCAAAAATTTTAGATATGTGTATCGGAAGTTTCATTTTGACAAGTCAAACTTCAACCAAAATGACAAAAAAATATTTGTCTGACATTTTCACATTTTGCTTGAGGTTTTTAACTCAACTTTTACTTTTGCTAGAAGTTTTGTCCAAACATTCTTCATTTTTAAGTTTCGATTCAACTCTCCTCAAATCGGCTCTTTGAGGCTTTTGAATTTTGGTTTTAGTTATGTTTAACACAATGAGAAGGTAAGTTTCTTCAACTTCAACATTGTATTTCATTTTACCTCACATATCATGATATCAATCAAATGTACTACTTATGGTAAGAAATAAAATAATCTCAAAGAAAATATTAGGTAACTCTATAAATCTTTACATTATATAGACCAATAAAAACTTCAAATCAATCAAGGAGAATGTTATATATCATAAAATATAGTATTGACATCAAAAAAAGAAAAAACACAATTAACTAATTATTGAATCTAACTTACTATATTTAATTTTTCCGACTAGAATGAAATCCAATTAGTAAATTTTAGAATCCAATGTAGGTTTTTGATAAGTTGCCCATTTGTAACCTCTTCTACTTGATTTTTTCCGGCGTTAATCAGAAATCACAAATCCGCTATTACAAAAATTTCTAAACAAGTCAAAATAATAATGATAAAGTGTGTGCTCGCGATAGCAAAGAATTGTGTATGGTAATCGATGTCAAATGCTAACATATTTTGCGTACCATACTATCGTTTATACTTCAGTATCCTAAGTTTTGAAAGCACCATAACCTAATATACTTTTATAACACAATTATTATAATACTTAAAAGCAAAGATATACACAACTATACATTATGATTTAAATTTGAATTTTTAACTTTTTATTCATTTCTTAAAATGAGTCCCACAAGCTAATAAAACTTTCTCAAAATCTACCTACAACAAGAGATCCAAAATTTTAATAAACTTGACGTGTCATCTTTCCAAAATATAATTATACAAAATATTGAAATTTGCCTTCCATTGCTAGAAAGAAGGAATGGACCCACAAAACGTATAAACTTCCGTGATATTTTTTCCAATTTGGAAGTTCCAAAAAAGGATCAAGTCAAATTATTTGTCTATGGGTTTTTATTTATCTAAAATAGAAAAGTAAACATAAACCTCTTTCTTTTGACTAATCCAAGTAATCCTTTTATTATGAGTATGATTAAAAAAATACTTTTTAAAATGTTGATCAAAATTCATGATGTTTGACTCTCAAGAAGTGAAAGGCGATGAGTCAAAGTGAACGGAAGGAATAGTATATGTTTTAGTTTAATACATTATCAACTTCTGAAATTTGTTAAAATTATATTTAGCACTCAAATTGAAATTTATTTTATTTAAATACCTGAAAATATGATAAATTATTAATTTATGTACGTGTTCTCAAGAAGGTAATACATAAATAAGTTAATTACTTAAAATATATCATATTCATTAATTATATGCATTAGCCTGAATATATTGTAAAAACTCACACATGTTTCAATCAAGACTGATATATATAGTTAAAGAATATTTGATGTGATTAATCTAACTACTTACCAAACACTCGACAATATACACGAAAGTATTTTAAAAATTTGAACTGAAAGTGTTTAATATAAATATTTTATCATATGTTGAGATGCTCAATCAAAATAGAATGTAATTCGATTTGATAAATATACTTTACTCACACGTTTAAAAGCTATATATGTATAATGCATTAATAAGTCTTTTTTTTTTTCTATTCGTATTTCTTCATCCTTGACAAGAGGTTTCCGGTTCGAGTGCTCTTGGATACAGAATCGCCTTTGTTAAAAAGCATTTTACCCTAATATGAAACTTTTCAGATTTAGTCGGGTTCCGATGTAGATTCTGAAACACTAGGTGGGAAACCAAAATTCTCTAAAATATTGAACAATTAACTAAACACTTTTGTAAATTACAAAAAGTTATCTAAAGTTCAACTAAATATCATTTTGACCAAAGTTCATAATTAGGCATAAATTTTGCAAGAATGGCGTAATTTTTTTCAACGTCTCTTCAATAGCGTATACATTGTCTCTCTGTATATAATTTTTTTGTTCTTTGTGTTCTTCTTTGTTGAAGCTCGATTTCGTGAAGTAAATAGAGTTTGAATAATCATTAATTTCTTCAAAATACGCGGATAAATGCTTGAATGGGGGATTCTGACTTGTGATAGAAAAGTAAAAGATTCTTTTCGGATTGAAAAAAGAAATCAAAAGGGGCAATAAAAAAGGAACAATCTTTTGCTGCTTTTGGATTAATTGCTCCTTTTTTTGATCTGGGTTCTTTTTCTTTTAGCTAATTGCTGTAGATTATTGGTGCTTTTGGGTTTAAGGTGAGTAATTTATAATCTTTTTTTTGTTTGTTTAATCTGATTTTAATTGTTAACAATGGACATGTTGAGCTGGAAGAATCTAGCTTTTCTCTGTAGCTGTTTGCTTATAAGTACTTTGTTTTTATGAATTTTGCTTTTTCTGCAAATTTTAGATAGCCCCTTTTTGAATGCTTGAGTTTTAAGCTCCTTTTTTTTGTTATGGGTGGTGGGTGATTTTTATCTCTTTCTTGTATGATCTGTTGTTTTCAATTTGCTTACATGTTGAAGTAGATTTAATGCTATATTGATTTATTGAGTTAGATGTTTGTGGTCTGATCACCAATGTGATTGAAAAACCAAATTGTTTTAGATGAGAAAATTGAAGCATATTTGCAAGTTCCCTAATTTTGCAGTCGTATTGGCAAGCCCTGTTTACTTCTTAAGCATCTTTGCTACATTGATTTTGTCATATTTTTTATGAGATAATCCATTTTAGCCAATTGGGAACCTTGTGTGCTAAAAGATCTTAAGCATATAGCATTAATTTTTTATAAGTTGGGGTAGGGGTAAGGTTTGTGTACACTCTAACCTCCCGAGAGCCCACTTGTGGTATTTCACTGGTATGTGATTGTTGTTGAAGTAGAGAGATGAATAAGTTCCTTATAGCATTATTTTCTTTTTTTTTCGAACACAATGGTGCATGTTGTTGTTGTTGTTGTTGTTGACTGATAGCTCAAATCTTGGGCTGGATATGTTAGTGCTGAAAAGTTATTTCTTGTATGTTCTTCATTGGCACTACATTCATGTTTTCCTGCAGGTAAAAGCATTGCTGATAATGAACCAATAGCATTTCACCTAATGGGCTGGTTGAACAAAATTTTTAAAGGTTCTAGCCATAAAGTTTCAGAAGGCCAATATGACTGGAGATGTGAAGGACATACAGAAGGTGATGACCCATCTACAGCAGAGGTAAGTGTGGCATTAAACTAATGTCCAATGAGTTCATTATCCAGATAAACTGGCATTCTATCCTATGTTCATCATATGTATTTACTAAGAAAGCTCCTAAGACACCCGACATACCTTTGAATTGTTTACTTTATTTCTCATATTGCTCAGAATATTTGGGAATTCAGATTACCAAAACTTAGAAAGTGTAAGGGATTACAATTATCAGCTTAATAGGTAATATGGTATAGTTGGTTGATTTATCCATGGATACAGGTAGGTAGTGTCAATATCAAGTAGATGGCATGCTGCTGATGCTGTTCATGGCAAAAGGCATTAGTGTTTGCTTGGTTCTAAAAGTTACAAGTCCACTTACTTGAATACTGAAAGTCTTTTCTGAAGTTTAGGGTGACATTGTCTAAAGCTCTAACAGGCTGTGCAGTCTTAACTTTCATAGGCAATGCGAAGAAGGCTTTGAATAGTACTCTTATAATGAAGCTGTTACAAAACTTTAAAGTGATTCTTTGTTTTTTGTTGACGATTGGTATATGTGTTGCATATGAATTGGTTATTTGTAAGACCACTGGCTCAAAGACCTGAGGACTTTGGTAAGGCTAATAATGCAAAATTTCACTGTCTCATTTTTGTTATAATGTGATTTTTGGGGTGTAGCTGAGTGATGAAACTTGTTCAATTATTAACACATAATGACATAATACTAGTGCACATTCTATTGGAGTTTGGAATCTGGCTGGTAAATTTTGACCATGGCCTAGTACTCAACAGTGTGGCTTAGTGGTCAGGGGAGAACTAGAACTATGTGGTCTCAGGTTTTTGAGACAAAATGCTAGGTGATATCTTCCCATCTGTTTAAGCTTTGTTAGCAGAGTTACGCAGTATCGATGTTGGTGGGAGGTGGCAGATATTTGGTGGAATTAGTCGAGATGCGCACAAGCTCGCTGGGACACCAACCTCATTAAAAAAACTCAACTATAGCTATTGAAGTATAAGTTCTTAGAGTTGAAACTGAGTTAGATGTTGAGCTTTCTCTGGACAATATGAATCCCATTTGGTAATCATTTTTTGTGACTGCTCTTCTTGACTTCTATGATGACTGATGGTACGGATGCTCTGAGATTGATTTCTCCAATTTGCTTGCGGTTGCATAGTCATTTTGAGCTTTATTTAATTCTGCTTGTAGCTTGCACTGTCTTTTTCTCTCATTAATAAATTTGTTTCTACTAGAAGTCCGTATTGATATCAATCTCAAAAACAAAATTCACATTGTATTCTAAATTTTCAGGTTAAATTATATTGATGAGTGATTTACAATGTGTTAAAATTCAGACCTGCTTACCAAATCCATGACAATCCACTATGTTGGTATACAAAATTTTCCTCAAAATATTTGTTCACTTAATTTTGTAACTATTAAGTCACCAAAGTATGTAGCGCCGACTTTTCATATACAAATCCTTGACACTTTATTTTATGCGCTCAATTTGGTCATTATGTTGGTTATATATGTTACTTACCATTGCCAATAAAGGATCAAGATTCACCCTGAACAATAAAAGATCATTCAAACATGTCATATTCATACCGTGTCCGTATCTATTTTTTTTAATAAGCATATCATGCTGACATTTTGTACTTTGTTTGAACTTTTTGTCTGTCTAGGACTCTTGGTCAGAAATTGAAGAAATAGATCGAGCTATTGCTATATCTCTCTCAGAGGAGGAACAGAAAGGGAAAGTTGTAATTGGTGAGTATTAGTTGCTTTTTAAAGAAATGAAAACTGAAAGTTTGCATTCCTTTGAGGTCTCTCCTGTACTCTCATAACCAAAAGGAAGATGTTCCAGTCGCAGTTGAGTTCACTGCTGACATTATTTGGAATTCAAACTTCCCATTGTATGTGTTAAAGGCTACTGAGTACTTTCATATGTGCGTAGTTTAGCTCATCCATGGTATAGCACGTTGTTCTGTAGAAATGCTTTTCATTCTATGAGGAATCTAGCTTCTTTATATTAGTTTAGCTTTTAGAGTCGATTAAGCATTCGTGGACAACTTTTGAGAACCAGCCACACTTGTTTAATTGCTTGACCAAAAAATATGTTTGCTTGATTTTTGGCAGATAGCGAATCACAACTGAAAGAAGATGAACAACTTGCAATAGCTCTGCAGGAGAGCTTGAATGTCGAATCTCCACCTCAGCATGTAAGCAGAAATGATCACAGAGGCGGGAATGGATATGGGAATGGAAACTTCTACCATCCAGTACCTTTCCCATATTCTGCAAGCTTTAGGTATTCGAAATCTTTGTTGATGTTTTATAGAACTTTAGCAAACTTTATCTTACTCAATGTCATTGGGTTACCTCAAATTCATTCTTGCATTGTTTTATTAGTCTTTCTATTTTCCTTATATTTCCTTTGAAGTCAGCCGTGGATATGTACAGTGGTAGAGCTAGTTTGGAAAATCCAAAAATAAAATGGACTAATCTTTGAAAGCGTGTGAGTTAGTTAGCTAAAGTTGCGGTGCTACTTGTTAATTGCCATAAATATAAATCCCTACATATTTTGCTCGCTTCTTTCTTGATGAACTTGATTTCTTTTCTCTCTTCTTCTTTTCACTTTCTAAATTTTGTTATAGGTGTCATTATATATAATTCTTATCATGGGATATATGTATTATTAACGCGAGGAACAAAACATTTTTATTTTGACCCTTTCTTTTGAAAATGGTGAACCCTTTAATATTAAATATATCTTTTGCTTTATTTAGTAGTGGATGGCATGTTGAGATGAAAGAGAAGGGAACTACAATTCCATTGATTTTTTTATCATTGTATTTCTGCATTTAGGTTATTCTTACGTATTTCTCCAGTGTTCCCTAGCTTTACTCTCTTCTTCGTGTGTTTACTTGTGTCACTGGATAGAGAGTTCAATAGTGGGCTGTAAGAAATCTTAGATGAGCCTGTCAATTTCAGTAAACATTCGAAATTCCTTATATAAGCAAATACAGATGTTTGTCATAAGACATTAAGAATTAGGACTACAGCATAACCAATTAAAAAAAACACACCTGCTTTTAGACCTAAAATATGTATCTTTTTCTGTGGTAGGGTATGTGCAGGTTGCAACACTGAAATAGGTCATGGACGATTTTTGAGTTGCATGGGAGCAGTATGGCATCCAGAGTGCTTTAGATGCCATGCCTGTAACCAACCAATATCTGATTATGAGGTGCAACACTGCATACTTTTTAATTTTTCTAGTTCAGTCTAGTTATTGTAGTGTATTACTGCTTTTGCTTTTCTGACATTTTTCATAATAATGGTGCCAAGTCAAAGCACATGTTGATTTGGGATATTTAGGCAACCAAATGCAAAAAAGGGTGGGATACTGGGATTGAGGCAGGGAGCAGATGCATAATAATTACTACCGATCTACTTGGGAAACAATCATCTAAAGTAAATGACTTACTATAAAATACAATTTTGAAAATATGTCTGACCATCAGAAAGCAATTTGCTCATTCTGGAAATAAGAGAAGTGAAAGGAATCAATCTTTTGTACATCTGGTATCAAGTTGTAGTTTTTAGTAATATGCACGCATTGTCCATTAGGTGTTCAATACTTTCTGATTCATGAAATCGGTTTTAACTTTTGGATGTATTAAATGTGCAGTTCTCAATGTCTGGGAACTTTCCTTATCACAAAACATGCTACAAGGAGCATTATCACCCGAAATGTGATGTCTGCAAACACTTTGTAAGTACAAAATGATTGTTTCTCTTAAATCTTCTGCAGAAGTCCTCTTACATTTTCTTAATTTTTCTTGATTGTAGAAGACTACCAAACACTAGCAAAACATGTAGTTCTCGATCACATGCCTTCCTTGAAGCTCAGATTAATTAAAAAGCTCTGCTAATGATCGTGGTCCTAGACACTTGTACTTCATTTTCTTTTAGAATTCATTCACACAAGAAACTCACAAACTAATTTTCTACTAGAAAGTCTTTTTTTAAAAAAAAATTAACGAGTGTTATTAACTGCTGTGGCAATAAACACTGATTTCTGCTCATTTTTTTGTTTCGTTTCCTTAATGCTTGATATGCTTTACTTGAGCCGAAGGTCTATTGGAAACAACCTCTCTACCTTCACAAGGTAGGGGTAAGGTTGCATACACTCCACCCTCCCCAGACCCCTCGTGGGATTACACTGAGTATGTTGTTGTTGTTGTTTGCTTAATGCCTTGATTAATGTTGACGAGGTCTTTCGAAGTTTATTCTGTCTAGTCCTTTAAAATCATTGGAAAAGAAAGATCTTGGTTAGATCCTAAGTTTCTAGTTCACCATTTTCCAGAAGTTGTGTCTTTTCTACTCTAGAATTCATGGACTGTTCTGTCTTTTCTGGACTAAATGCCATGGGCTGGATAGTTTAATCGTTGATCTTCCTAGCATAATAAACAAACAAATAAAGTCAATGGTAGGTGTCCAACATGTCACGGAGTACAGATCATTGAGAACTTGGTATAGGCTATCTCTTGTTGGTTCAGAATCCCTTTAGCTGCTGATAATGTATCATTTCTTTGAGATTCATCAAGTGTTTCCTGTCTGTCCAGATTCCAACAAATGCAGCTGGGCTTATTGAATACAGAGCACATCCATTTTGGTCCCAGAAGTATTGTCCTTTTCATGAGCATGACGGAACACCACGTTGCTGTAGCTGTGAGCGAATGGAGGTGAGGCGGATGAAACGGAATAAGATTTCTGGAAACCTCTTTGTGTTTTCAGCAAAATTCTTGTAATTAACTTTTATAAAGAGTACAATTTTGATTTGACTGCAGCCACGGGATACAAGATATATTGCCCTTGACGATGGTCGAAAGCTGTGTCTAGAGTGCTTGGACTCTGCGATAATGGATACGAGTCAGTGTCAGCCCCTCTATATTGATATACAAGAATTCTATGAAGGGCTAAATATGAAAGTGGAGCAGAAAGTTCCTTTGCTTCTGGTTGAGAGACAAGCACTGAATGAGGCTATGGATGGAGAGAGACATGTAACTGTTATCTTGACCCTAGCTGCCGCTTCTTCTCCCTTCATTCTTGTATTTCTCCATATTCATCCTGTTTCCATGTGAAGAATATATCGCTTATATTTGGTTTTCATCCCTTTTGCCAGGGTTATCACCACATGCCTGAGACAAGAGGACTTTGCCTTTCTGAGGAACAAACTATCAGCACTGTAAGGACTTCAAGTGATATCCATTTCTTCTCCCTCTTCATAATTTTGGAAACTGAAAAGTTATATATCTTTTATTCAAATGGTAAACAGAAGATCTTACTTACCACTAAAATTGCCAGATACAAAGGCGGCCAAGAATAGGAGCTGGAAATCGGGTCATGGACATGAGAACGGAACCTTATAAATTGACACGCCGCTGTGAAGTGACTGCAATTCTTATCTTATATGGTCTACCTAGGTACTGTTTTATTACCTTGCTCTGCAAATTTGTGGATCTGAGGGCTACCGTTCTAAATTTCTGTTTAAACAGACCTGTTTGGTTAGTCAGAATTACCCGTGTCCATTCAATATATCTCAAGAGAACTAAAACAAAGCTAATTTATTTAAGTGTTGATGATGCATTGAAAGTAGGCATTAAGCAAAACACAAATACGATGTCCCTAACTAGGGCTGTAGAAAAAGTTGATAAGATTTTATATTACTTTATGTGACCATGTCAATGGTGGATGATCAATGTAATCTGGTTTGGCATCATAATTCATACTTGACACGCGTTTAGAGTCAGCTTTCCATCACATTCGTGGTGCTAGATGTGATTTGGGCTCTCTAAAATCTCTCGCTTCTTCGCCAGTCTTTTATTCTTAGATTCCACTGGACTATGTAGTAACTTTTTCATCTGATATCTGTACACACCACATACCTAACCTTATTGCTGTTTTCTGATGCTTTCTACCTAGAATCCAAATTTTTGCTACACTTTTCTACCTCTGAGGAAAAATTGAATGTAGTAACTTTTTCATCTGATATCTGTACACACCACATACCTAACCTTGTTGCTGTTTCCTGATGCTTTCTACCTAGAATCCAAAATTTTGCTACTCTTTTCTACCTCTGAGGAAAAATTGAATGATTTGTGCGTTTCCTGTTTGACGGACAGTATGAATTGGACATTTCCTGTGTAATTTAGGTTTAAGCAGCCACGTACATGTATTTTTTCCCTCAAGTTGAAGCATTAATTTTCTTTTTTGTAAGTTGCAGCATTAATTTTCTTTTTTGTAAGTTGCAGCATTAGTTGCATAGCTTGGTTTCGATATATGACATGAATCTATGCAGGTTGCTGACTGGGTCAATCCTTGCACATGAGATGATGCATGCATGGCTTCGACTAAGAGGTTCTCGCTCACTTCTTCTACTTCCTTCCTAACTTGAGTGCCCATCTTTTTCAAGAGGTTGCTGACCCTGGGATGTCAGCAACCTCTAGGGATGTCAAATCCAGAGCAAAAAATTGTAAAGCACAAATATTAAGAAGAGAAAGGCACAGGTAGTCTGTCTGAGATTGAATGTGATTCAAAAACTTAAAAACTACACTTACTAGTTACAGCGATGTTTTTTCTAGATAAAATGGAAAGTAAATCATCAATGGCACAGTAAAAACAAGATTAAAAGAAGAAGAAACGCACAAAATCTAGGATATAAAGTAGCATGTCAAGCACAAGTTCTTTTGGCATGGACATGTAATACAGGGAACGTAAAAGGAAAAAGCTCTCAGTGGACTGTCTAAACGCCTCCTGCATATATAGGACCACGTTCTTTTTCCTTCCCTTGAGTTTGTCTATCCCAATATCAGTGCAATTTATTGGTTACAATCATTGACTGTTGGAGTTTCTGATGTGGTCGATATGTCCTCCATCTATGATAGGTTATCGAACTCTTAGCCAAGACGTTGAAGAAGGCATTTGCCAGGTACTTGCACATATGTGGTTAGAAACCCAAATTGCATCCATATCAAGCAGCAATGGAGGCGCTTCAACCTCCTCAGGCATGTCATCATCAAAGCAGGGGATTAGATCTCCTTTCGAGAGGAAACTTGGGGATTTTTTCAAACACCAGATTCAATCAGACACTTCGCCAATTTATGGAAACGGATTCAGAGCTGGTAACCAAGCAGTGCTTAAATACGGACTAGAAAGGACGTTGGATCATATTCGGATGACAGGAACCTTTCCTTATTGAGCACAAGGTTAGAAAACAGACTCACATTCATTTGTTGTCAAGAAAGAAGCTTTGGTCCATTCATAATAGTGCTTTGGACCATTGCCATATTATATAATACCTTAGAAGTTGAGGAAAGATATGTTTTTCCTACCTTTGTAGAGTGATCTTGACACAACAATCAAGGAATAGACACAAAGCAAAAATCCATTCTTTTAGAAAATTAATGAAGTGTATTAGTTTGATTTTCTACTTTCACAGAATGCTTATTATATAGAACATGCAACAATTAGACAAAATCTGATCAAGAGGATTACAGTCAAAAGGGGATCGTGCAGTTAGTCAGTAGCGGAGCTAGAATTTTGAATTCAAAGTATAAAGAAGAAAAAAACACTTGGAAGAAGCCAAGAGGAGTCAACGGTTGTTACTTTGTTATATACACAAAAAATAGCTTTGACCTTTGTATAGTGTAATTTCAGGTGAAGAAGATTCAGATAAACTGTCTTGCCCCCTACGTGTAGCTAACACGGGATGTGATCATGTGAATGCGCTCCTTTGCCTTGTTCTTTTTTTTTTTTTATTGCAATAACAACATATCTAGTGTAATCCCATAGGCGGGCTATGGGGAGAGTACAATGCACACAAATTTTACCCCTATCTCATGGAGGTAGAGAGGTTCTTTCCGGAAGACCCCCGACTCGAATAATGACACTAAACAGGAAACCTACCAGCAATAACACAAAAGATTTTTCTTCGATCATCATCATAAACACCTCAACAAAATCACGAGGACACTCTTCTACACGAAAACAATCTCTCATATACATATGTTGATGTTATTGACTCGTTTTTCTTTTTTTCTTTGTTGATTACACTCATTAGCCAGAGGAATCAAAGTGGTTTGTAAATAGGGTACACAGTTCAATTTTAGTCCAAATTTCCATTTGCTTCAATTTTGTGCTCATCGCACGTTGGTAAAGAATAGTAAAGGAGATTAGGGAATGAAAAGTTAATAACGCTAATTAATACTGTCGAATCATTTAAAGTCGAAATTATTCATATTATTACTCCCTCCGTCCAACAATAGTTGTCCACTATACTATTTTGGGATGTCCAACAATACTTGTCCACTTTATAAAATCAATGGATAGTTTACCCTTATCATTAATTATAGTCATTTCCCTATTACATTTTTCAATACATTATATTTATTATATTCAAAGGGTAATATAGTAAAATCACCCTTCTATTTATTGTTTCAAGGGGTGTGCCAAGTCAATAGTTAACAAGTATTGTTGGACAGAGGGAGTATAAGTTTATAACACGATGAATCTTGTTAATACAACTTCATTATTTCAAACAGATAAAATGTCAAACACAAACTACATCTTATGAAAAGTTGTTTTTTTTAATTTTAAATTCAAACAATTATAAATTTCTTACTCCCTATCCTAATGTATGTCTCATATTTTTGGTAACACTTTTGCAGTACACACCGACTTTACCCCTATATGTTCAGCTAAGTATTGTGTCTCAAGCATTTTGAGGAATCGACTTTACCTTTATATGTTCAGCTAACTATTGTGTCTCAAGCATTTTGAAGAGAACCAACTAACTCTGTGTTCGAGTGACATTTCGCCCTAACCATAACTCATCCACTTATCCCACAGCTTTAACAGATCACTTAGCCTTATTCTTTTTAGCAATGCTCCATTAAGTGACAAATGAGAAATTATATGAAAATTTACAACCCTTATGGTAAAATAATACTATAATTATACAAATATCTAACACTTATTTTAGTTTAATCTTCGTGTCCAATCAAACATGTTACCTACTTTTTTTTTAAAAAAAATAATAATTTAGAACTTGAAGGTATTTAATTAGATTTTTACCAATCTTCAGGTTACGAGTAGTAAAAGTAGATTAGGAAATGTGTGAAATTGCCGCTGAGAAATTGGTTTCTTTATAAACACTAAAAAAACCAATCGCCGTCGACGGCGGCGGCCATGGCAGCGACGGTAAAAGTAGCCAAACCAATTTTCTATACTTGTCATCTCCAGCTCCGGTATGCCACCCATTCTCCGGCGACTAACCGACCACACGAACTCGCCGATAAAATAAGCCGTCTTTTGATTCTCCAGCGTTATACAGCAGTTGACAGTCTCAAATTCGATTTCTCCAACAATCTTGTCGACTCCGTTTTGGTAAAACTCAAACTTCATCCTAACGCTTCATTGCATTTCTTCAAATTAGCTTCAGGGCGACAATTTTTTAGACCCCATGTAGAATCTTACTGCAGGATAGTTCATATACTATCCAAAGCGAGAATGTTCGATGAAGCTAGGTTTTATTTATCGGAGGTTCTAGAACTTTCTAGAAATAAGAAACCTGTGTCGTTTGTTTGGGACGAATTGGTGACAGTATATAGAGAGTTCAAGTTTTCTCCTACAGTTTTCGATATGGTTTTGAAAATCTATGCGAAAAAGGGGTTGGTCAAGAATGCCTTGTACGTGTTTGATAATATGCCTAAGTGTGGTCGTGTGCCTAGTTTGGGTTCTTGTAATAGTTTGTTGAATAGTTTGGTGAAAAAAGGTGATTTTTTTACTGTGTTTTCGGTATATGATCAGATGATAAAGATGGGGTTCTCTCCTGATATATACACTTGTGCCATAATGGTTAATGCGTATTGCAAGGATGGGAAGGTTGAAAAAGCTGAAATTTTTGTTGAAGAAATTGAGAAGATGGATTTGGAGTTGAGTATTGCTACTTATCATAGTTTGATTAATGGGTATGTGGAGAAAAAGGATCTTGCGGGTGTCGAAAGAGTGTTGAGGGTGATAGATGAAAGAGGAATTTCAAGAAATATAGTTACGTTCACCTTATTGATTAAGGGTTATTGCAGGCTGTGTCAGATGGAGGAAGCAGAGAAAGTGTTCAGAGAAATGAAGGAGGTGGATGAGCAGGTGTATGGCGTGTTAATTGATGGGTTTTGTCAGATGGGAAAAATGGATGATGCGCTTAGGATTCGGGATGAGATGCTGAGTTCAGGGTTTAACATGAACCTGTTCATGTGTAATTCCTTGATAAATGGGTACTGCAAAGCTGGTAAAATAAGCAATGCTGAACAGGTTGTTAGGAGCATGATCCACTGGAATCTAAAACCTGATTCTTATAGCTATCACACCCTTTTAGATGGTTATTGTAGGGAAGGTCTGATGCAAAATGCATTCAACCTCTGTGATGAGGTGATTCAGAGTGGTATTGATCCAACTGTTGTCACTTACAACACTCTGCTAAAAGGATTATGTCGGGAAGGTGCCATCGCTGATGCTTTGCATCTTTGGAATTTGATGCTTAAAAGAGGTGTTATTCCTAATGCTGTTGGATATAGTACTCTCTTAGATGCATTTCTTAACATGGGAGAATTTGAAAAGGCTTTGGTCTTGTGGAAACATATTCTAGCAAGAGGGCACCACACCAAAAGCAGGATTCTTTTAAATACAATGCTCAAAGGATTCTGTAAGATGGGGAAAATGGTTGAAGCCGAGCTCCTTTTCAACAAAATGGAGGAGTTTGGCTGTTCTCCGGATGGAATAACGTATAGGACCCTAAGTGATGGGTATTGTAAAGCAGGAGAGATTGAAAAAGCTTTAAAATTAAAGGATGTCATGGAACAGCAGAATATTCCTGCTTCGGTTGAAAATTTTAACTCACTTATTAGTGGACTTATAAAGGCTGGAATGTTTAGCAAAGTCAAAGATCTTCTTAGTGAAATGCATGATAGGGAATTAACCCCAAATATTGTTACATATGGAGCCCTTATTGCTGGTTGGTTTAAAGAAGGATTGCCTGAGAAAGCTTTTAAAGCATATTTTGATATGAGAGAGAAGGGATTGAATCCAAATGTCGTAATAGTTAGCTCTATTATTAATGGATTATACAAACTTGGCAGAACTGATGATGCTAATATGCTCCTGCAGAAAATACTGGATGTAAAGTTGTATCCCGACCTGAAACATGTTTACAGTTTCTCAAACGCTGAGACAGGGCTGCCTGATACACAGAAAATTGCAGATTCCCTTGATGGAAGTGCAACAAAATGTGTTGTCCCCAATAATGTCCTGTATAATATTGTTGTAGCAGGGTTATGCAAATTGGGGAAGATAGATGAAGCAAGAGGTGTTATAAACCACTTCTCACTAAAAGGCTTTACTCCCGATGAGTTTACCTACTGCACCTTGGTTCATGGCATGTCGTCAGTTGGTAAAGTTAATGAAGCTTTCAATTTGCGTGATGAGATGCTAATAAAGGATCTTGTTCCAAATATTGCAGTATACAATGCTCTAATAAATGGCCTTTGTAAAGCAGGGAACATTGAACGAGCATTGAGTCTTTTCAATAAGCTTCATTTGAAAGGGTTATCTCCCAATGTTATAACTTATAACACTCTGATAGATGGATGCTATAAGATTGGTAAAACTAGTGAAGCCGTGCAACTGCTGAAGAGAATGACAGAAGAAGAAAACCTTCCATCATAAATTATTCAATTCTGATTCCAACAAATGCTGCTGGACTTATTGAATACAGAGCACATCCATTTTGGTCCCAGAAGTATTGTCCTTTTCATGATGGAACACCCGGTTACTGTAGCTGTGGGCGAATGGAGGTGAGGCAGATGAAACAGAACAAGATTTCTTCTGTAATTTACGTTTAAGCAGCACGTACATGTATTTCTGCCCTCAAGTGGAAGCATTAATTTTCTTTTTGTAAGTGGAAGCATTAGTTTCATAGCTTGGTTTCGATATATGACATGAATTTTTGCAGGATGCTGACTGGGTCAATCCTTGGCATGAGATGATGCATGCATGGCTTCGACTAAGTGGTGCTCGCTCATTTCTTCTACTTCCTTCCTAATTTGAGTGCCCCCATCTTTTTCTATGTGCCACAATACAATGTCTGCTTCTCCAAAATAGCAGTAAGTATCAGTATTGTATAACACAAGATTCTATTATGGAACCACTTTTTCTTCTCACATCCCTCTTACTTTCTTGTCTATCCTAAATCAAAGCAAAAGAATCTTGGGATGTCATATTTAGAGCAAAACATTGTATAGCGCAAATATTAAGAAGAGAAAAGTGCGGTAGACTTTGAATGTGATTCGAAAACTTAACAAGTACACACTTATTAGTTACATGGATTTTTTTCTAGATAAAATGGAAAGTAAATCATCATTGGCATAGTAAAAAACAAGATTAAAAGAAGAAACACACAAAGTCTAGCATACAAAGTAGCATGTCAAGTACAAGTTCTTTTGGTGCGGACATGTAAAAAAGGGAAAGGAAAAGAAAAAACTTTCAGTTGACTGTCTAAACACCTCCTGCATATATAGGAACACGTTCCTTTTCCTTTCTTTGAGTTTGTCTATCCCGATATCTGTGCAATTTATTGGTTACGATTATTGACTCTTGAAGTTTCTGATGTGGTCAATGTGTCCTCCATCTATGATAGGTTATCGAACACGTAGCCAAGACGTTGGAGAAGGCATTTGCCAGGTACAAGCACATATGTGGTTAGAAACTCAAATTGCATCCATTTCAAGCAGCAATGGTGGTGCTTCAACCTCATCAGGTGTGTCATCATCATCAAAGCAGGGAATGAGATCTCCTTTCGAGAGGAAACTTGGGGATTTTTCAAACACCAGATTGAATCAGACACTTCGCCAATTTATGGAAACAGATTCAGAGCTGGAAACCAAGCAGTGCTTAAATACGGACTAGAAAGGACGTTGGATCATATTCGGATGACAGGAACCTTTCCTTATTGAGCTCAAGGTTAGAAAACAGACTCACATTCATTTGCTGTCAAGAAAGAAGCTTTGGTCCATTCATATAAGTGCTCTGGACCATTGCCATATTATAATATACTTTTAGAAGTTGAGGAAATTAATGAAGTCTATAGTTTGATTTTCTATTTTCACACAATGCTTTTCCTGTTCTATTAAGTTTTATATTGCTAATTTCTTGCTAGAACATGTTGTCTCTGCAATCATTGTTACAAATTGGTTATAGGATTACTAGCAGTTTTAATATGCATCTAATAAAGCAAATGATTCACAGAGGTAGTATTCTGGGGAACAAAAGACATTTTAATCTCACCTTCAGTGGTTCATTCACGTCTTTCCACACAAACATCATTTATGACCTGAGGTAGAAGAGACATCACTTCAAGAGGATATAAATTCATCCCACCCCTAATTGGATGTCCTCCTTTGCTTTTTAATCCTAAAGCAATTTCTTTTCTCCGAGTATGAGAACATAGCTGAAGTCATCATGCAATGTATGTTAATAAGTCCACTATCCTTCTTCAAATATTTACCGGAGATTAGATAGGCTAGTGAAATACTGTGTGCTTAACTTATCCTTCAGAAATTACTGGATGCTTAACTTTTGGCTTGCATTTTCCTAAACGTCTTTTAACCAGATGCCTTTTGTAATAAGTGACGTAGTCTATCCGGCACTAGCTCACTTTCTGTGTGTTGTTTTTGTCAATTTTTTTCGTTTCTCTTTGCCCCACGGGAGATAGAGGGAGATCTAAAGTGTATCAGTGTTTTATCTGGGAAAAGTTTCTGTGAATTGTGTCAGAATTTTTTTTATGTTTTCCATTTTCTACTTTCTCAGTTCATACTGATTGTAACAAGTTCTAATTTATGTGTGTAGCTTCAAGGCTGTTAAAGCAGGATAATACAGAACGAACCGGTAACAAGGTGAAGGTGAAGTGCAGAAGTAGCAGTTTTCCAAGGTATCATTCCTCGTCAAAAGAAAATGTCCAGTAATTTTCACCATCCACCTTGTAGTTGTTGGCTCACAGTGTTTGTAAAGTTCATTAGTTTTAAACCATAGGCATGATTCAGTTCATTAATTAAAATTGACAAATGTATGATGAGTCTAGTGCTTCTAGCCAGTGAAAAGATGGTTGATAAACCTCTCATATTGTTCTTGAATCTGGAGATATATTTAGTTTTAATATTATGTTCCGGCTGTAGGTTTCTGGATCTCTTTCGGGCTCATATGTATGCAGGCGCAGTATACCATAAAGCCCTTCGAGAGTCGAGAAGAGAGGGTTGGGCTTATGCCCCGCCCCATATGTGATAATCTTCACTGTGTAAGTAGATATAACTTTGCCATCAATGAACATGGAGTTGCAATCTTCAGCTGACTTTCACTTCTCATAGTATGTTCTCATAAGTTCAATAAGCATATGGCATTCTATATAACATCAATTCCACACTGGATTCAGGGGAAGTAAAGGAACAAAAAAGATCATTGGTACTCCATTGTCATGTTATTTTATAAGTTTCTATGTTACCCTTGCTATATAACAATGAGTGTTTGGGTGACACTTTTATTATTTGAGTTGGGATATATTGTTAAGTTGTAAAATATGAAATGTCCAAATGTAAAAGGTAAACCTTTGGAGAAAGAAAAAGAAAATAGCCAGTCAGAATTTTAAATATTTCAAGTTATTAATTATTGCGGTTTAGAATATTCTTTATATAAACTTTATTTCAAAAATTAAAAGCTTCTATATCTAAATTAACAATTAAAATTAAAATTTTGAATTTAGGACTTGAAAATTTTAGTTTAACATGAACGGAAATTAATTTTTTTCATCACATCCTTTGGCTACGATCGCTAGATGGCACTCTCGAACTCATAATATTTTAAACGTAAATAGATTTAAATCATTCCATCACATACCTCTCTTAAATGTGATCGCTAGATTGCAACTTCATTTTTTATTTAAAAGATACAGAATTAATTAGACCTTGGTCATCTATTGCTACATTATAAGTAGCTGTGAAGATAATTGGACCTTATATATGTATGATCATCAATTAAATATGTATGATCATAATCTATGTATACTGGCTAGAAAAAGTAAATAATAAATCTGTTCAACTCTATGTGTAAAAGATCCCTTTCTTTTTTGGCTTTCTTAATTATTTTTTAATAAGAGATTACCCTCTATATTTTTCTTAGCGCACTAATTAATACTTTTTAGAATATACTAAGTTAATCAAGTTAGGTTGCAATTCCTTTTCAAGAATGTCAATTTGTGTTATATTAGAAGTGAAAGGCATCTACTATGAGACTATGACCTTAAGCTTTATTTGTTTTGGTTTATGTTCGCTACTCGTATTAGGGCTCAATTAAATCTGGATTAGTGTCGACCGTTGGAAACTCCCATATCAAAAGGTATAGAGCTCTTATAACAAAGACGATTTCACATTTAGAATCTATGTTGGTTTAGCTTTACCCATTTAGTTGATGAATAAGAAATGATACATATCGGAAACTTAATTCTTGTTAGAAAAATCACCATTCATGTATTAACCATGATTTAATTTTGCATTGATAAATCCCAAGACAAGTCAGAACGCATAACAATTCTGTCCTTAGCATGCATTAATTAGGAAAAATAGACTAATGACAGTATATTGATCATATAACAATAGAAATTACTATGCCTAAATAAATCGAAATCAACTATATGAATCTCATTAAACTTTTTTAACACCTTTAAATACGTCTCATGTCAACATTATATTTATAACGATGAGGGTTGTAGCTTGTGTTCGCTCTGAGAGTTATTATCTATCGTTGACCATCTCAAATAAAGAAAATTATACCATCACGAAGTAAATCTTATCACATGCATGACAATTAGAAAAATAGGTTATTAAAACAACAACCAAAGCAAGTCTACGTATTAAAATTAACTCTCAATTGACTAAAAAAGTCTTTATCTAAACATTATAATGGATTATGGATCTTAATAGTAAACTTAATTTAAACCAAGTGTAGGTATTAAAAGTAACTTAATCAGTTTGACTGATTAGTTACTTTAATTTGCATATTTTAAGCAATGGGTCTTCATTGAATAGCACTAACTTGGACTAGTAGATATATAATAATTAAACAATTGATTCTTGTGTGCACGTTGGTTTACTTAATTGGTTTATATGAATTTTCATCGAAAGCGATTAATTTAAATTTGTGTTGCGTAAGATTTAGAAGAAAAAAAAACTCTTCTTTTTAGAATTTTTGTATTTTTAAGATTCAAATTCGAGACGAAAAATAGGCGTCTTTCCCATTTTTATTTTTTTTCTAGCAAATAAGGGAAATATATTAATATTTCTTGCACCTTCTTTTTTTTTCAACTTCTCCAAGTTCTCTTTATACCTAACCAAATATAATGTACCTAATAAAGCGTGTGTCTCACTAGGGGCACGTAGACTTCAAACATGTAGTCTACTCTTTAGTTGGTGTAACCTATCGATAGTAATTTAAATAATTTGAGTTTGTATCGCGTAAAATTTGTTAAATGAAAAAGTTTTTTTTTATTCTCTACAAGTTTAAATTCATGATTTCTACTTTGTCGTTAGAATATCTTTAATTACTCTCCAAGAGATCACTACAGTATATTAGATTCTTCGGTCCTTTATTTTCTTCTCTTCTTTCTTACTTTCTCCATTTCAATTTATTTATCGTATTTTTTAATTCGTTTTTTTAAATATCATTTTTTTTCTCTTCTGACAACTTTTTATTTCAACGGTTCACATAAAATGTTTAACTAGTATATGTACTCCGTACGATATGCCGATAATAATAAAATCATAAATGGTAGAAAATATTATGAGCAACAAAAGTGCATGTGTGTGTAATCACATACAGTGTATTTAAAAGTGTTCTATATCCTTTTAAACCTCGTCCAAAATCAAAATCAGACAAACAAAATGAAAAAACCGAAGAAGTAATAAATATCTCATATGAGGTTGTTAGAATTTTTTTAATTAGTTCAAGAGATCACTACAACTTTTGAAATTTGAAAATCAAATATTTAAGATTGCTCTTGATTATTTTTTTAATAAGTTTTTTTTTTTAGTTTTCTTATACAAATAAGATAATATAGGGAACCGCGTGAAAAGATCATAGGATAAGTTATAGAGGTTGTAGGCATCATGCCTTACGAAATTTAGTACATTACAAGTGGTACGAAGCACGACAAAACTATATATTCCGTTTCCGTTTTAATTTATCTGACACACTTTTTTTTTAATCCGTTCAAAACGAAATATCATTTTTTTCTTAGTTTATGTCAATCTAAACCATGCTACATAAATTAAGACGAAAAAAAGTACATCGCAAGTCGTAAATATATGTTCATAAGTTTAACTTTTAGTTAGAATTCCACGTAAGAAAAACGACTTTATTTTTTTTTTCATATCACCTAACAATAATTGAATAATTTGAGAGAGTGTCATTATCACACTGCAGGCCGTACATCCTATATGTAATATTTAGATCTTAAAAGTCTTTGGTCTCTGACGTCTGCAAATATATATCATGCTTTAAATTAAACAGAATCTATATATATTCATAGAGTAGATTTTTCTACTAATGAAGTTTCCTTTGGTTCATCCTAAATTCATTCTCACCGACAGATAACTTTTTTTTTTTAATTACTTCACATATTATAATAAATGAAATTCCAATATACTTTAGTTTCTTGTATAGGTTAATGTGCATATGGATCAAGATTTTGAGTAACGTGAGTATATACTTTTATTGTTCGAAAATAAGTGTTATTTTAACCAAAATCATATTCATTTAAAAAAATTAAGTAAATATGATGTGTAGTTTACTAAATTATTCTTATATAATGAATACGTTTTGAAAATTGCACACTTTTAAGAAGTTGAGTATAAGGATATAGTTAAAATAACATACTAATTTTGTTTTGAATTATTAATGTGACACTTATTTTAAGAATTTTTTTTCTTTTTGGGCTAGAATGATATTTATTTTGGGACAAAAGGGAGTATATATCTTTCACTAATGAAAGAAAGTACACATTTAGTATAATTAAAGGTCGTAAAACAAGTGCATTATCCATTATAAATTTAGTTTTTACTATATATACATTCATAATATATATTGAACAATTAGATATAATATCTTGATATCAAGGGGCAGAGTTAGAGGTAGAAGTGAGTTTATCTTAATTCTCTTCGCTGAAAAATCATATTAATATATATAACAATCGTTTTTTTAAATGTATATATATATAGTATATACGATGAACCTTTTGATAAAAATCTTCTATTCGACATTGTTTGATATGGTAAATCTTTGAAAATCTTATATTAGACATTGTTGTCACTCTCTATTAATTATGTGAAAAATTGTAATAGTCATGAGAGAATAAAAATGTGTCAAAAACTTGTAACTTAGGAGTAGATAGGATTCCAAACCAAATGAAGATTTGTTTGTTTACATTATTCTTTAGGAAATAATATGAGCATTTTATTAACCTTATTAGGGATGCATTAGTTATTAAAAGTAGTAAAGAATATGGTGTTCTATATTATAAAACATAAAAACAATATGTCATTAAATTCTATTGGAAGACAAAAAAGTATAAATAATTCTAGGAAAAAGTCAATCAGACACTTAAATTTAGCTGGCAGTCGGTTAGTACTCTATAGTTTAATAATTATAAAAATATTTTAGACACTTAAATTAAAAAACAAAGAAGGTTCTGAATCAAAACACATGCCAACTTTAAAGTATCTCCATTTTACTTATTTGTTAATTCACTAGTAATTGGCTGTAAGAATATCTAAGACTAAGTCTTCATTTGGATTTGGTATGATTGTGTAAATATTATTTAGATTAATTTAAATTTTGTTCATTGATAAGTAGTACTTACATAAGTGTTTTATACCATAAAGTTGACCAAAAAATAAGTAATTTTCCGTACATATTAAGTATGATATGGTAAATTTAAGCACCAAGCCACCAACAATCATATTCAATGTAATTTCATAAGTAGCATATTAAGAAGATAGGATATACACAGATCTTATTTCTATGTTTATGAAGTAAAAAAATTGTTTCTAATAGACCTTCGACTTAAAGAAAGTGTAATCAAAACATGATTGAAAATAAAATAAACATCAAAATTATAGCAACGTAACATATAGTAGTAAAAATTGAAGAAGGGATATTATATGAGAAGATGACAAGAGGAGACTATCCTCTATCTCACACACATCAAAATACTACTCAACATTGGTTATCTACTATTTTACTATTCTAATTCTCGACTTTCGTATCTAATATCATGTACTCAATAAGCTAAAGATACCTCATGGTATGTCTAATAACCTTATTCAGTTCTTCTTTAGCTTACCTCTACCTTTAAAATCTGCTACAGTCGATTAGACTCTCACAACTCCTTACTAGTACCTCCTCTCAATCTGTGTATAACTTAAGTTCTTTTCTTATTATATAATAATAATAATAATAATAATAATAATAATAATAATAATAATAATAATAATAATAATAATAATAATAATAATAATTGTGTGCATTATAAGTTAATGGTATGTATAACATAAATATAGGTAATTATAACATTGAAAAGAGACAGTAGTAAAGTCAGTCAAATTACATGAATGTATAAAATGTTGAACAAAACTAAATTAATTACAATATGTATTCACATCTTTAATCAAAAACCTTTTAAAAATATTTTTGTGAGAAAGTATTATGAATTACACTTGTTTTGGGCTCAATCACACTAGCTTTCTTGGAAGATACATTAATGAGATTTATTACGCTAATTATAGATTAAAGTACTTCACAAAACGACATTAATTAACATACCTTAATATCGAAGTATTCGTTTTCAAAATGGGAACATAATAACCCTAAACTTGAAATATACCCTTTTTCATTCATTTATTTTCTCTTTGGTATTCGAGAAGTCATTGAAAGTGTTAAGGAGAAACTTCATACACCCTCTAGCTCTATTTATTTACTACTTGGGATTCAAACTATGTAAATTTTGATAATATTTTTTGATACACGAAGAATCATAACTTATCGTAATATAACAATAACAACATACTCTATAAGCTTAGAAATGAGCTCCGGGAGGAACAACATCATCTGAGCAATGTATTTTCTTCTTTTTTTTCGAACGTTAACATGTGTATATAATCTTATCCTACCTTGTGAAAAAACTTATCGTACTTTCATATAATTATATAATTTTAAAATATTAAATTAATTTAATTCAATATAATTTCAAAGATTAATCAAATTACTTTCGATAATAAAAAATATCACAAAACAACAATATATTCAGTGCAATCATACAGAGTAGGATATGAAAAGAGTATAATATATGCAGATCTTACCACTATTTTAGAAATAGAGAAATTCTTACGATAATTCCCCAACTCAAGAAAAAATAATCCAAAGTAGTATAGAGAAAAGAAAAATCCAAACTGAGACAGTCATGACAAAATACTACAAACAACCAGACAAATCATCCTAAACCGTAATCATATCAAGGTACAACGATAATCAAAGTGTAAATAACACATAGATAATAACCAAACTCAAAAGAATAATACCACTAATAGCATAATTATTAGTAAAGAAAAATAAACGAGACAACATTCAATTATCTAATCATCGCATAAATTAAAACGGAGAGAGCAATTTGGAATTGAAAAATAGAAGCAGTGCCAAAAAATTTAACTCCTCCTGTACAATATTAAGCTCAAAGATACATACATCATTCAAGAAAAAAAAAATCTCCAGTAAAATAAGAAGAAAAAATTAAAACAAGAAATATATTGTAAATTTTTATTAGAAGGAGAAATATGAATTTTTTTAATCCTCTCCATTAATTTTTGAATTATTGGATCTTAAAAACTTTCATCCCCTGTTTTTTTGTAAACCCAAAGCTCTTCATCATCTTCGCCAATTCTTTACAGTTATCGCGATTTAATTTCATTTTCTTCACCATTGTTGACTTGTTCGTTCAGAACTCAAAACTTTTCGAATCCCCATCTTCAAGAATCGAACGAAAATGGAGGTTTTAACAGATCATAAGGAGCCCAAAGAGCATCTAATGGACATGGCCGATTAGCATCAAGCCGAGCCCAAGGTTTCCCTTTTCCACTCCAATGCAGTAAACTTACAGGACCCGGATGTAAATCTCTACAGAGTCCTCGAAAATTGTCTCCCCCAAGTCCATGTTGATTCCATCTATGATCGACCGGAGCTATATTTCCGGCGAACACAAGTAAAAACGGCGGTAACGAACCCAATTCATAAATTCTCATACGTTTCTGTAATTCCATCCATTCTTCAATCTTCCTTGTGTAATCCCCATTTCTCCATCGATCGAGATCGATTACCATCACCCCTGTGTTGAAATAACAAGCTTTTCGATCCGCAAATGTAAGAGATAGAGATGGGTTAGACCAGAAAGTGGGTGTAAAATATGAAGTGAAATTCGCATTACAGTATTCAGGAGCAGCAAGGATTTGATTTTCCCCAAGTGGGGTTTCTGATAATTTCGCAATATCGTCAACTAAAACCAAATCGGAATCCAAATACACAACTTTCCGAACACATAGAGGTAAAATATTAGCTAAGTAACTTCTCGCATAGTTCAAAGGGCAATCGAGAGCTGAACGAATAGAAGTAGAAATTAGGCCAGAAACAGAGGAATCATCAAATCGGTAAACTTCGAATTTCAAATAAGGAAAGGAAGCTAAAATGGTGGCGCGTAGATGTGACGCGTCTGCGGAGGTGGAAGCAACGAAGTGAAAAATTATGTTTTGTGGGCAAGAAGAGTGTTGAAGAAGGGAGAGTATAGCAGCCATTGATCCACGGATATAAGCGGAATCAAGTGTCATGGCTGCATGAACAGCTTCATCGGAGCAAATTAATTCATGGGTATTTTCAATTGAAGGACATTCAGCTGAGTTGTAGAATTCCGGTGCTTCTCTGAACTGTTGCGGTGGCGCAGCGGCGGCATTGCGGATTCTGACGGCGGCGACGGTGGTGGTGGTGATGATGAAAAAAGAAATGAAAATAAATAGTAAGGGGAGCTGTCTTTGTGGCTTCATGTGGGGGAGTGATGTTTTAGAGTTGGAAAATGAGAAGAGAAGTATATTTATTTCATTGGGTTTTAGGTGGGGGTGGGGTGGGTGGGGTGAGGGGATAATTTGAATTTGAAGTATAGATATGGTTTTTTGGACCTTATGGTAAATGAGTTTAAAAAAAAGAAGATGGGTACTCTCCTCGTCGCATATTACTTGTCCGCGTTATTTACCAAAAAATAGGTACTTTTCTTGTAACATATTACCTGTCCATATTATTTACCAAAATATAAATACTTTTCTTGTCACATATTACTTGCCCACATTATTTACAAAAAATTAATACGCTCCTCATTACATATTACCTGTTCATATTATTAAGAAAATATATATTTTAAATTATTTACTAATTTACAAAACTAAAATAGAATTAATCAAAAGAAAATCTATTTTACCTTTAAAATTAATCTTTTTTAAAATATAAAAATATTCCTTAACGGAATATGTAAGAGAAAAAATATATTTTAAATTATTTATGATTTTTGAAAAAACATGTAAGAAAAAAATTAATAAATAATATGAAGCAGATGAAGTATTTACTAAAGAGAGGGAAAAAAGGTGTGTGTGGGGTGGGGGACGAGGGGAGTAGGGGCAAAGACACAGAAGAAAATATTTAGTGAGTACGTAAGTGCAAAAATATAAATGCCGTTATGAATTTACATATTTGTTGACATTAAATGTAATTTAGTATTAATATATGTTTTGTCTGTTTTATTTAAAATGACGGTGTTTAACTAATTATAGAGTCTACAAAGAAAAATATATAAAGTGTCATGAGTATATAAGTACTCATTTTTAGGTCATGCAGGGGTAAACTCGAAGGACAAATGAAAAAAAAGAGATAACAAGATAGGAGTTAGCGTGACATCCCTAAATTTTCTATAATCAATTCACAAGGCTTTAAATAAACATCCTTGGAAGGCGCTTGGTTTTATTCACCGTGAGGGAAGCCAAGATTAAAAATATGTGGACCTTCAGCACCTTAATATTCTGGACTGCCTTTGATCTGGATAGGCCGATCTCTCTCTAGCTAATGACTAGTAGTCTAGTTATGAAGCTAGGTGTACACCACCAACTATAGAGAGGTATTGTTGGCTTATGGGGTCTGCAATATAACTTAAGAATCCACCTTTAGTTTCTCTTTGTCTGAATTGAATCTTCATCAACAAAATCAAAAATATGTTGTTGTTTTTGTTTTTCCAAACGGTATTCGGTATTTATATTGGAGCTCGATTAAATTCAGATTCGCGCCGGGAAATCCCATATTGAATTTTTAGGGGATTCCATACCCCGGGGGACCCAAACCCGAGACATTTGGTTAAAGATGAAGAAGTACTTACCACTCCACCACGACCCGTGTTGATACTTGTTGTGGGAATTAAGGGAAGCAAAAATGTGAAGAAAATAATATAAACACATCTCTATTTCATTCTCACCCTCACTTTTATATCAACAAAATATTACGCATGATTTATGTAAATCAAAGTTTAGATGCGGACGTAAATTTTGTATCTATAAGTAAATACAAGTATTGAATATAAAGAAATTGACATTGTGCCTTTAGCTTATAAGACGAGAATTGTTCAAGATTATATTAGGACTAATAACATGAATACTAGTTCACACAAGCATAGTTAAATGTACGTATGTTGTATATTCTGAAACAAACAAATAAAAAAAATTCTCAAATAGTTTATTATTCGTTCCAAATTTTAAATCAAGGGTACATACTAATTACTAGGATTGGAATAATAATGAGTTTTGACCACAACTTTTAATTATTGGGATGGTTCATTCGATTAACTTCAAAACTGCAAATACAACAATTTGTATGTTTAATAAAAAATAAATATTATTATAGAATTTCAAATTAAATATCACAGGTGAAATTCATGATAATATCATAAAATTCACTTATAAAATTTAAAATTCTATAGTAATAATATTTTTTTTTTCAATTACTAAAGTTGAAAAATGAGTATAAATTATAATAGTGCTTATTATTAGGTTATTGAAGAGTAAAGATTTAACCAATATATATATTTGTATGTTGACATGACGCCATATAGTGAAAACAACCATGCTCCTATAATAAATAAATATAAATAAGTAGCTTTTGGAAATAGACTAAGTAATTTTTCAAAGTTTCGAATAAGGACATTTCAACTACGATTTAAATTTTTCCAAATTTAGCATAAGCAACTTGCTTTGCTTAAAAACTCATTAAACACAATGAAAATGAATTTTGACCTAACCTTCAGCTTTGCAATATTCTTTTTTTTAAAATAAAAATAAAAATTACATTAGTGTAAAAAAAACATATTTTTTTACGTAAGAGTAATTGATGGAATACTAAAAAGTCAAAAATGGTTAGCAGGACTTATTGTTGGACCATTGGCACATGGTTCCAATATGCTGGACCATAATCTAATTATAGACACAAGCAAAGCTATATTGTGTTCGCGATATTTACGTTAAAATAGATTAAACAAATTAAAATGAAAGAAACATAAGTATGCTTTTATTAGTAATTGGATTCAAAGGTTTTCAGAAATTGAGGTGGATTAGATAACTGATCACTTATTAATTAGATACTAGTTAGTAATAACTTATAAAAAGTATGGCGGGATAATTGAAAAATTCGCTTAATCAAAGTTTTTCGAGTTTAATAGTGAACTCGTAAATCCTGTTAATAATATTTAATATATATTTATAAAATATCATTTCTCATCTATACACAAAATAGTAATTTTTATACACATATAATTTAATTTCTTATGAAGGATGGTAATTTAACTTTATCACATTGTTGAATGAATTCGAGTTCGTAAATGAAGAACTTTAACCTCTTATTATACGAGTCCCTGCAACGTTTGTTTAAGCAAAAATAACTAGATTTATTCAAATTCATATATGCCTATTACTATAACTTCAATCCTATTTATTTGAGATGAATTTGAAATAATCGATGAGCGAATTTTGTATACCACATAGTCAAAATTAAAAATATCTCAGAAGAAGATGGACATGTATTTTCCATCATTCATTGAATTCCTTTGTCAGAGAGAATAGTATATTATTCAACTTAGGGGTACTAGTATATTAAATGGAGTTACATATTATTAGTCATTACAGCCATGTGACTCTAAAAATGTGAAAATTCTTAGAAGTTTCAAAATTAAAAGTATCATCATTTTGTTGTACCTCGTTCACATTCTATGTACACAAACAACTTTGAACTAAGACTTTGTTTTCTTTTGTATGTCAGAATGGCATGGGTCCATATCATGTCCAATGAAAAATTAGATCCCCTAGTGATATATAAGAATTACAGATGTGTGTGAATTAATTGAGAGGAAAAAACATATAGAATTGTATTATATATGTTTGAAGAGTTATAATATTAAATATATAGTTATAATATTGTTATATGGAGATTCCAGACAAGATTTGTAGGTTTCGATCCTGATTCATGAGGACATGATTCTTGATCCAGATCAGGAACTTAACTCTCGACTCTGACTCAAGATTTGACTCTCGAACCCAAACCCTACTCGATATATATATTTGATCATAGAACCTGAATTTGAACCCAACCCCAACTTCCGACCTAACCCTAATTCAAGATTCTGACCTCAACTTGGAACTCGATTCACGACTCCGATCCAAGACCTGACTCTCAACTCAGGATATGAATTTGAGTCCGATTTTAACTTTGACCTAGGACCTGACTCTCGACTCCGAATCAAAACCCGACTCCCAACCCCAACCCAAGACTCGACTCTCAACCCCGAACTTGGATCGAACTCCCGACTTCAACTCGAGACTCGGGACACGACTCAAGACCCAATTACTACCCGAGTTGAGGTCGGATCTCGGGTTGGAATAGAAAGTTGGATTCCAGGCTCTTTCAAAACATACTTTAGACATTTGACATTCGAAACCTACGTACTAATCCCGACTAATTAATTATTCAAATTTGCACATAATAAGCCCAACAAAGGGATTCCAATCAAATAAAATTATGAATCTGCCTCTACTTTTTTTCGTCTAACTAAAACAAAATCCATTTTTAGAGGTGTGTTAATCATTTATGTAAGTTACTATGTACGCCCTCTGTCCAACAATACTTGTTCACTATACTATTTTGGGATGTCCAACAATACTTGTCCACTTTATGAAATCAATGGATAATTTTACACTTAGTTCCTAATTTATCCTTATCATTAATTATAGCCATCTCCCTATTACATTTTTCAATACATTATATTTATTATATTCAAAGGGTAATATAGTAAAATCACCCTTCTATTTATTATTTCTTAAGGGGTTTGCCAAGTCAATAGTGGACCTCCTAGGGATAAGAGACATAGGGCTAAAGAGAGAGCCAAAAAAGAGTATTGTTGAACAGAGGGAACTGAAAACTCGTGGCTTTAATTGCAAGATTAATAACTAGAACTATTATAAACCAATGTGTATTAATTGAAGAGTGGGATTTTACCAATATTTGTGTGTTAGACGTGACACCATAGCAATGCTTCTGCAAGCCAGGTTATCTTCGAAGTCATTCTTCCTTTTCTAATTTGTACCAACTCTACCCTCCAAAAATTATAGGTACCTTCAATTTTTTTAATCACTAAAAGTGTGTTCGATACGAAGATTTTCCTATTTTTCCACGTTCGTTAATCAAAATTTCTGAAAAATATTTTCTCTAGGAAATCAAATTCCTTAAAAATGAACAAATGGCTTTCCTGGTAAAAGTAGAGAAAATTAGTTTCACAAATAGTATTCCACATTGATTGTGTCATCTCCGGTCCTAATAGTATTTGTAAAAACTATATACGAATACTTTTAAGATAATATATAATCTTATAAACATTATGACATGCATCAAATTGACTACTTATTTACACCAATTTTTAGTTGAACTGAATAGAACATGTCAAAACACAATACACTACATAATTAGACATACATCCGTGTATCGAACACATGGTTTCGACTTCATCTCCATGCTTAATGTACGTATGTAGAAAAAACGTAGCCATATTGTGCATGTTCTCATTCATAAATTGACAAATGCAATTACGTATGATAAGTTTCCCTTCCTCACTAGTCATTCAATAAAGGGCATGTATACTATGAATGTAACTTAAGTCCCACAAGTCATTTATTATATACACTCGATCGATCACATGGCTCGTAATAATATATACGAAGTAGGGGGAATTTAAAATTTTAATTCTATGAATTTATGATTTCAAGTTTAACCATTGAACCCATCACCTTGTTTAATAATTCTTCAAGGGACGATTAAAGAAGAAATCTAATAGATAATTTGAAATGAAAGAACTATTTAAACCTCTACATTATAATACACACATTATTAAATCTCTATATTGCAAATTTCTATATTTTTAATTTCTGCCTCAATTATCTTTAAACCAAAATATCTTGTCGCAAAAATTTCAACTTGCTGAAATTTTGTAATCATTATTGCAGAGTCTCCACTCTCTGACACTATCTTTATGCTTTTTTGGGTCTTTTCGAAAGAAAAGTAGACATAATAAAAGGACTAGAAAAAAAACGCGTATACAAAAAAAAGGGAATTTGCAAACTTCATGAAATACAAAATCACGGATATGAGTTATGATGCACTGGTGAGACTGTTTCATCCATAACCAGAGGTTTCGGATTTCAGCCCTGGATATGGAGAAAGTAAAGTTGAGAGCGTCACCCCGAATGAGCCCTACAGTACACGATCCGTCTTTAGTTGGGGCTTCAATATGGCATTTGGACACTGGGTGAGAAACAAAAAAAACCGTTCATATATAGTTTTGGGTTTATAATAGTCTGAACACTTAAAAATCTCTTTAAACTTGTCATGTTTTATTCGGTACATACCTAAATTTCATATATTCTTAGTTAACTCCTCCATCCTTTCAGAGTTTCAGTATCAAGTACGAAACAGTTAAGCATATGATACAACATCTTTAGCCCATTAGATGACACTATCACATACAGTTGCGGATCCAAGATTTTCACTCAGGAAAATGGGTTATGTCTCTTCTATGATTGAAGTGGCTCAAAATTAGTATATATACAAAAATATTGAAAATCTATCATATATATATAATGTAATTTTTTATCGAGGGGGTTCGGGTGAACCCCTGGCAGCCATGTAGGTCCGCCCCTGATCACATAGCATGATTGAAAATTGGGGACACCAACAAACTGGATAATTCTACTAAGTGCTTAAAATAATTGAAAGTAACTACTATTAGGTATGTGACATGAGCAGCCCATGTGCATAAAAAGACAGTAATGGCCTCAAACTTTTGAAGTAGTGGAAATTATCACTCATATATACAAGTAAAGTTCCAATGACAACAACCTATGCCTAGGTATGTATGACTATCAAATGATGAAATATATGGATAAGATATCTTGCAATTGGATATATTGAAGCTATTGAGTTATTGGTTACACATTTGTATATATGACGGTGTCCTGACTAGTTTGTGTCTCATCTCGATTGATTATTATAGTAAATATGTGTTACATTAGTTCTACTAGCATCGTTACCAAGTAACTCTAGTGAAAATTGTCACACTATAGAAGCTTAAGCAGAAGGTGAGCTATAACCTCGGGACTTAATTAACTAGTACTCTTGTTTTATGACTTAAGGAATTTGTTTGGAACCGAGTCCAGCCTCAAAAGGAATACTTTTCGAACACTACATATCAAAAGGGATCCTCTCTAAAAACACAGATAAAAAAAGGATCCCTTTTGATCTATAGTCTTCAAAAAATTAGCACAAACCTTTGGGCTAATTGTGTAATCTTTGAAACTTGGAATGATGGGCTTTTTAAATGAACTTTGGACCAATCGTAGCCTTTCAAAACATGCTCATGGAGTCAAACTTTTGGGCCAATTACAACCTTCAATTTGTCTGGAGTCAAACCTTTGAGTCAATCGCAACCTTCTTCGTTTAAATACTGAACTTAACTTGCTAGACGTTGTACATGAATTTGTGACCTAAAATTCAAGTCCTCAACTTTTGTCAATTGAGCAAAGTCCTGGGGTGGCAGCATGCACTAGGAAATCACACTGTACATATATGATTTTGATTATTTATATATATATACATATATATATATATATAAAAGTAGATGATGAACCCCTCGATGAAAATCTCGTCTCTGCTATGTTTGGGGTCCTACTCCACTAATATTGGTCTCAAATGAAAGATGAACAGCATCTTGAAAATAGCACGCTAAGAAAAAGCAAAAGATCGAAGTAGGCATATCATAATATTTGCTCTGCCTTCCATTGTGATTGTCATTCAGCTGAGCTCAAACGGGCATTACGACACAGAGACGGATTTAGGATTTTAATTTGATGAGTTCAAACTTTAAGTTGTTACACCTGAACCTATTACTTTTTCTAAACTACGCGGTCAGATTAATCTAATATTTGTTAAATTTTAATAATTTTTACATACATGTAAAACACCAGGTTCATCTGAACTCAATACTCGTTCTTGATTTAAATTTCTTATATATTTCATTGAGGACGGACCTTTTGTTTTGGTTGTTGAAAATGAAAAAAAAAAAAAGAAGAAAAAAGTCTGTCCAAAGGAACTCTCTTGTACATTGACAAAAAACAAGTTGATCATATATATACACATATGATTCGCTATTTAATGAAAATTTCACTGCAGAAAATATGTGTAGAGAATAGCAGAAGAAAAGTAAAATCGGAGAGACCTTATGTTAGTTCAAGATCGTTAAGTACGATCGAAATATTCAATTAATTAAAGAACGGGAAACTTATGATATTAACGGGAATCAAACTTGCAACAGCACACTCTTGACCATGGAGTATACTCTCAGTTGTTTCTACATTGTAAAAATCTAAGTAATAGGGTAAAACTCATATTTGATTATATATATACTTTTTGTATTTTGTTCCTGTGATCATGCCACCGATGACCAATCGACATGACATTATAGCTTAATTGTCACTAAAAATTTTGCAAGTGTATATGTTACGATAATGGTGTCGTAGTTTTCAAATTTCAGGTCTTTGATCTAATTACCATCCTTTTTCTTAAGTGCAAACGCAAAATCTTGAAATCTTAACAATAATGTAAATTTGACACCACTAACAACTTGTTTGGATGGTTGTTACCTATTGTATCATATTATTAACTTAAATATAATATTTGCTATTCAAATTTTATGAATACCGTATCATTAAATCCATTGTTACATTATTACGTTACAATAAAAAAAGGTCTCAATTTTACCATGCATCCTCCCGCCAATGTTTACTAGTACATGATAGCAAATTCCTAGCATTAAATTTTCTTCCTTGTTGAAAATTACTTGTATATATCTAATTAATAATGACTTACTGTTTCCAAAAGAAATTGATAGAAAAGTCTTTTTCACTTTGATTATCTTTTACATACAATAATGTCCTCGCTAAATCTATTAATAGTATACATGAAAATAATTAAGCATCTGAAATTCGCTGAATGAGCGAGAAATACTTAAGGCTCGTTTAATACGAGAGATATGGGATAATTAATTTCGAGACTAATTTTAAAATTATCTATTCATGTTTGATTGGAATAAAATCGCGAAATAACTTATTCTTGAATTAGTTATCCTGAAATTATAATGTTATTTTAATATACTACTTTAAAAATGAAATAATTAATTTCAAAATAACTTTTTTTTCAACTGAGGTCTTAAATTATAATAAAATTCTAGAAGAGACACTTTCTGGCAGCCAAAATAGAAAAGATAAAAACCATAGACTAAAAATAAAAAATTCCACTTTATCAAAAATTTATTGCTTTCTGGTAGAAGTAGTAACTTATTTAATACAACTAATGAGCTATAGCCCATAGTTTATAATGAACCAAAAAAATCTCACATTAATTCCAATAAAAAAGAAATCATCATGAATTTAGCATCAACAACAATACAAAAACTCAACTATTTGTTATCAGAACAACCATCAATTACATCATTTCAATGGAGTTCAATTATGTTAGGGTCAACATGGTCATTTCTCATTTTATCTATTTCCACTTTTATCCTCACCTCCACCACCCTCCACCTCCTCCTCCTCCTTACACGGCGGCGCCGCCCTATCCCTCTCGGACCTATCCCCGCCCTCCATAGCCTTTCCATGTCGTTAATCTCCGCCACTATTTTCCTTGGAATGTTATCCTCCGCTGTCGCGGAGATCCGCGACACGCGGTGGATATGGCGGCGTTCGAAAACGCCGCTCCAATGGCTACTCTGTTTCCCAATAGGCACGCGCCCTTCCGGGCGCGTGTTCTTCTGGTCTTATACTTTTTATCTCTCCCGTTTCCTTCATATTTTTCGAACATTCTTCACTATAATACGACGTCGTAATCTGTCGGTTTTTCAAATTTTCAATCACTCGATTCTTATTTGTATGTCGTTTTTATGGCTTGAATTTTCACAGTCATTTCAAGTTATAGCGATTTTACTTATGACTTTGGTTTTCGCTTTGGTTTATGGGTATCGATTTTGGACGGAAATCGGGCTCAGAAGAGCCCGATTTCCGTTCGTGATGAACTGTCATTTGGTGTTTTTGGGGTGTAATTTGGCTTGTCATGTTGGAGTTCTTTTGCTGCATTTTTATAATGGTGGATGTAATGGAATGGGAGCTTGGTTTTTTAATTCAGTGCTTAATGGAATTGCGCTTTTGGTGTTTTTGAGATCATATGTTAAAACATATTATTTGATTAGAGAAAATTATTTTAGTGTTGTTGATTCATCGATGGATGAAGTTGGAGATACTGTAATAACTTCACGAACAAGTAATAAGGATTTGTGAGTATGAAGGAAATGTATATTCACCGTCTCAAAGAATATGATACAATGAATGAGGTTGCTTTCTCGAAAGGGCTTCATGTCGTGGAAATTGAATTGTCAAAAAATGAGGTTGCTTTTTTCGAATGGGCTCCATGCGGTGCGAATTTAACTGTCGGTGGACGCGGGATGCACAACAAGAAAACTCAATATGGTTCATTTGTTTTGTTATGTATAATTTGTTTTTATCTCTTTTGTGTGTCGTATTTTAGTGCTCTAGCAAGTTGTGTATAATTAAAAGATATTTCATTTATTTTGATTTGATTGTTGTATTTTAATTTGATATAGTAAAAATTAAGAAAAAAAGAGCAATATATTAAATTGTGCTTCTCACTTTAATAAGGATCGATAGATAATGTTATTAAATCAATATACAGCAATAAATTTGCAATGAATTTGCGTAAGAGATTTCAAGAATATTTATACAGTATGCCTCGAATAGAAATAGAAAATTATTAATAATGAACTTAATGATCACAAAGATATGCGTTTTTCACTTTAATAAGAACTGATAGATATTATCGTTAAACCAATATAGCAATAAATTAGTGATAAATTTGAGTAAGAAATTTCGAGAATATTTTTCAAATAGAAAATTATTAATAATAAACTTAATGATCTTAAAGATTGACACGTATTTTTTATTGTGAAGTTGTGAACACATTTTTTGGGTGTTTGGTACATCAACTAGTGCTAATTAGTTGAATTCTTCTTAATTAATTGTCATAGCTGCCGGCGTGACAATGTAGAATATAATGAGAATTCATGAAATTAGGTTGATTTGATTTTATTGCTTTTAGAAATTTATTTGCAAATTAGGATATGTTTACACCTAAAATATCTGAAAAGTTTTTTTTTTTTTTAATAAGTAAGCGTAAAAGATTATTTTTATTTAAAGAAATTGAAAGCACGCTTGACGTATAATAAGTATTATAAGAAGCTTCTATGGAAGAAATAATTTAAAGCAAATTACTTTGATATATATATATATATCTATCTAGAAAAGAAGCTTCTAAATAATGCAACCTTATGCCATCGAAATAGCTTTAGCTTCTAAGCATCTCCAAAGCATTTTCCTTGAGACTTTGTCATATATTTTATCTATATCAATGAATATCATTTATAGGTCCCTATTCTCTCCCTATACTGCTTCATCAGCCTTCTAAAGAGATGGATGACTTTTGTAATTGATTGTCCTAACATGGTTCCACGAATTTGTATTGTAAATAGACGCATCCTTCCTCAACTTCATCTTCGTCATCTTTTTTTGAGTTTTATTTCATAGTGTGGCTTAACAGATTGATACTTCTATAGTTATTGCAATTTTGAATGTCGCTCTTATTTTGTACAACATAATCATTATCCTTTCTCTCAATTTTAAATATCACTCTTATTGTTCTTATATAGTAAAATTATTGTAGCCCATGTCCATATTTCAAGCATTTTAAATTTTTAACTATCTTAAAAAAGAACATTCAACAAGAAATATTTTTCATAATTGTATTAGATGGAGTAATATTTTCTGTTTATTTATCAAATATTAATAAATCACTTACTTTCTCATAAATATGTTCTAGTAAAACATTTCCCTATCTACCAAACACACCCTTATAAAGACAAAAAAAGTTGACATATTTTTCTCTATATATAGAACCGTCCAGGGAAGCTGCTATCAAGTTGTCTGCCAGCTTGCTGTCAAGGCTACTTTGATTATTTCTCCGTTTTAATCAATTATATATTTTAAAATTATGTAAAAAAAAATTATATATTAAAATAATTAACAATTTAAAATATTTATTAGACATATAAAAAATTCGATGGACTCTCGAAATTTTATTAGTATCAGATAAATTTGGATAAAGAAAGTAATACATATTATTTAAAAATTTAAATTTTTTTTAATAAAGAAAATTCTATCTATACACATAAATTGGATAGAGAGTAACATATATTATTCGAAAATTATATAAAAGGTGTTATAAATCACAATAATTAACAATTTGAAATATTTAAAATATATACTATTTGAAAATGACATTAAAAGTACTATATATCACAATTTAATTGACCTTCGCAATTGTATCCAGTGTGATTCACATGTATCTATGATATATAGACTATCTCGCTCGCTTCTCTTCCTATTTTAGTAAATTTTCTAACAAAAATGCATGTATTTACGTGTATCTGATATGAAATTATTAATTAGTGAAAAAATATGTAATTATTTTAAATTATTGAAAGAATGAGTAAATATGATAAAAATACTTATCTAATTAGATATTTTTCCAAAATAATATATATTGGATCTGTGCTAGCATGGACTCCGATATCTAATCTAGAGTAATCATTAAAATTATGCTTTAAGGGGAATATTCCAGGTAGGGTTGTCAGTAATAATGAAAGGATAAACGTGAGAATAATCCGGATCTTGCTAACCACCATCTCTACTGTTTGGTCGTCTTTCCACCCTAACGAATACACGTCACCTCTCCTCTGTTTCTTCTTCAAAATCGGAATTTTATGCTGAATAACTCTTCTCTTACTGTTTTATTGCCCTTCCCTCTCAAGAATTATCCTTTCATTACAATCTCTTCATTCTGAATTGAATTGATTGATTCAATTTTAGGTATGCAATTTTATTTTTTTCATATATGTTTATGCATCTTCATTTATATATGTGCAAAGATCTGTTATTTTTGGTTTTTTCAATGTGATTTTTGCCCAATTACTGAAAATTGTGTGAAGATGTTAAGCTAACAATAACATACCTGTGTAATCATGAGTGGAGTTTGGAGAGGGTAGAGTATATGCAAATCTTAATCCCTATAGAAAAGAAAAGAATTTTCATGTTAGATATAGGAGTAATAATTAAGCAAATTGAAGTATGGTGATGGAAATTATACTTTGTTGTGCCCTAGAAAATGGATTTATGTTTTGGATGTCAATGGAAGGAAACAAACTAAATTTGAGTTTATAAAGGGAAATTACATTGTTTTGAATCTTAGAGCAATAGTAAAGTTGTCTTTGTATGATCTATAGGTCGGGGTTCGAGCCATGGAAACAACCACTAACCTTTGTATTAGGGATCCCCTCCATGATGTGGTCTTTGACCGAGTAATGGTTGTGTAAATCACACTCCTTGGGGTGCGGCCCTTCCAGCAGGATGCTTTGTGCATTGGGCTTCCCTTTTACAGTGTTTTTGAATGTCCTCTGCAACAACATTAAACAGTATGTCCTGCTGAGTGTCATATGCCGTTTGGTTTTGCAAACTAATTACTCATGTTGTGTTGGGATTGTTGACAAAAGAAGTGTCGTGTATGTCAGTATGTTTTTGCTGTCTAAGATAGGAATGATTCCTTGGCATAATAACATTACATGTACTCTACAAATGCCTATAATTCTGCTATTATCCTAAACATACATGTTACAAATGCTCAACGGCTAATAAAGGGTAACAAATGTTACTAGCCTTAATTTCTTTTATAGAATGTAGAGAAAATATGTGCTTATATTTGGTGTAGTATTTACTATTAGGGATTTGTATGAAAGCAGAATGTAGAGAACTTTTGGGCTTATAATGAATGCAGAATGTGTATTATTTCTTTATTATAGTATGTTGTATGTGACTGCACACTAATTCCCTAGGAATCATCTCAGAGACAAGTTGTACTCATAAGAGTCATCAATGTTAGTTGTTCGAAATTTGGCTCAAGTTATTACATTTTTTCCTTCTTGTCACACCGGAGTTATAATCAATGATCTTCCAAATGGATTCTCGACTTGGAAATGTTTCACTATATATAGTATCCTCTACTATCGTAGTATTCTTTCTGCATATGAATATTACCTTTCCCTATGATTCTAATAATTAGGTAAACACCGTTCCATCAGACTCTTGGTGTCCTAATCACTTTCTGAAACCTTTGCAATCGCGTATCTTATCATAGTTTCATTGACTCTTCAACCCTGGAAGATATAATTCATCTGTTCTTATAGGCTTTTTCTGCTGTCTTACTGCAGATACGAACTCCAATAATTGTAGTCCTCCGTTGTCGTGGGGCATCACCGAATGTACCCCGTTTCTTAGCCATTGAAGGTAAAGGTATCGAGAGTGCATGGTCGAGGATTTAGCCTGTGCAGATCTTCAGTAGTATGACATAGTCGCCTTGAGTACCGAACCAAAGCAGGATGGAATTACAAGAGACCCCTGCTTCTGCTAAGAAATCAAAACATTTTCCTCTGACTCCTTTTAGAATTATAAGAGGTGTGATATGTTTATCAGTTCTTCTTTCAACTGCATTTGTTTTCTTGATCTATTTCGTGCCCGTGGCAGCTGTACTCTTGCGCCTCTTCAGCACACTTTATAGTAGGAAAGTTATTGCGCTTCTGTTTGGTCTTTGGCTTGGATTGTGGCCATTCCTATTTGAAAAAGTAAATGAAACCAATGTGGTATTTTCTGGAGATAAAGTTCCGCCAAGAGAACGTGTGCTGCTGATCGCCAACCACAGAACAGAGGTCGATTGGATGTACGTGTGGAATCTTGCATTTAGGAAAGGGTGCTTGGGCCACATCAAGTATCTACTTAAGAAAAGTTTGATGAAATTGCCAGTCTTTGGCTGGGGATTCTATGTGTTAGAATTCATTCCACTGGAAAGAGACTGGGTAGTCGATGAACCGGTGATAAAAGAAACACTTTCGACTTTTACCAATCCTCAGGATCCATTGTGGTTAACTGTTTTCCCTGAAGGAACAGATTACAGGCAGGTTCATCTTATGCATTTCTTTTGTTATTTTGGTCCTTTGGGTCTTGTATTCTTGTCTGTTTCTCCCAATGGAACTCAACTATTGAATTTACGCTCGCGTTACTTTTAACTTCTCTCTGAAATTGTAATTGTTCTTTATATTCAGTGACGAGAAGTGCAAAACAAGCCAAAAATTTGCCAGCCAGAATGGATTACCTGTTCTAAAAAATGTGCTGCTACCTAAGACAAAAGGCTTTTATGCCTGCTTGGAAATTTTACGGAGCTCTTTGGATGCAGGTTCTATCTTTTTACCATATCTAATAGAAACTTGTTTTTGCTCCACTTTTGTTGCCCCTTTCGCATTTGAGGGGGAAATTAGTTACTTAAATGTGACTAGTTTTTTTTACTTTATTGTTATAGTGCGTAAAGTGCATTACTACTTTGTGAGAATTTCACACATAGATCAATTATTTTAGCATGGCAAAAATGTTTGTTACCTATCGTGTCACTACACTGTACACACTATTAGAAAAGAACTTTTTTGCCAACAACAACTACGACTCCGTCCAAGCTAGTTACGATCAGCTATACGAACTAGCTTAAGTGGAATAGTGAGTATTCATATAGCCGACCCCAACTTGTTTAGGACAAAGGTTTTGGCAAAAAAGGTTGTAACTTTATAAGGTATGTTTTCTCCTTTTTATTCACACAATCATACTGTCCTGAATCTGCAGTTTATGATGTAACCATTGCATACAAAAATCAGTGCCCGACGTTTTTGGACAATGCATTTGGCGTTGATCCTTCCGAAGTACACATTCATGTTCGACGCATTCCTCTTGATAAAATCCCAGAATCTGAAAAAGAGGTTTCTAAATGGTTGATGGACACATTTGACTTCAAAGATCGATTACTATTTGATTTCATTGCTAATGGCCATTTCCCAAATGAAGGAACAGAAGAAGAACTATCAACGGCAAAATGTTTGGCTAATCTAGTAATAGTAATGGCTATTACTGGTATTTTTATATTCTTTACATTTTATTCATCTATATGGGGAAAAATTTATGTACTTTTCTCTTGTATATACATTGCTTCTGCTGCTTACTTTAATTTTCGACCATATCCTATTTTTGGTTGTGTAAATGAAAAACTTAATAAAATTCTTAGAATGAAAAGTCATTAGAAAGGTACTATCTACACTTAGTATTAGTGATGCAAATACTTATTTTCTTTAATTTTCCTTTTATTGGTTAATACAATGTTTTTGATCCTCCAAATTTTGCATTGCAGAATAATAGTTTTGTTATTATAGCTTTTTCCTTTGACTTTTCTGTCCGTATGTGTTTTGGGATCCCAACTAATTCAGATTCATGCCTCTTAAGCCCAAAAAAGGGAGAGACGAGTTTTTACTAGGATCCTTTAGTGAAGAGTGAAGAGATTTTATTCATTCACTACAACTTTCGTTCGGGTAAGCGATTGAGCTTGTTCATCCTATAATTTTTTTTATTTTTACTTATTGAATTCTTAATAGATTATATGTACTTATCAAATGAAAATTTCAACACAAATAGAAAGTTTTGGGCTAAAGTTATTGAGTTATGTCAAATCCCTAATATTATTAGGGATCTACCTTGGTAAATAGTCACCGCTTAGCGTAATTTCACAAATTTTCCAAAGAAATTCGTGAAAAATGTGCTCGTCAGAAATTATTTCGGATAGATATCCATAAAAAATCTCAGATTTCCTGTCTATTCATGTCCAAAAAAGAAAAGAGGGGACAATTTGAGTATGTAGAAAGTTTTGTTGGTGACTTTACATGTCCAAACCAACATGACATAACCAGACAAGAAAAAAAAACAACTTGGATAAGAAAAAAGAAGCAGTTAGTTCTCTCATCAAAGTACTCACCTGATACACGTACAATTAAAAAGTATTGTTAAATCGTCATGTGAGTTAGGTTGAAATGAAACATCAAACATCCTTTGCGTGTATTAGGTTTCTTTATTGTATTCCATTAATCCCTTTCATGTCTACACTCATTGTGGCTCGTTTAGTACGTGGGATAAGATATCTTGTGTTTGATTGATTTAGAGAGGGATTTATGATTTCTAAAATATGGGTTCACCATTAAGAGAGAACGAAAAAGTCTATGAAGTGGGAATTCTCTAATCCTCTAGGTACAAAAAACTCATCTTCAATAAAGTGCACCATTTCTTCTTTTTATGGCATGAGTGTCAATAGATAATATTATACCAATTTTAGAAAATATATACATAAAATATCTAATTTTATGGAAAGACTACAAATTCACGTGACTCATAATTTAAGCCATAAATTCGTCACTAGATTGGAGGGATAAGGAATAATAATCCCGTGAAAGTATCCTTGTTTATCTTAACCCGCATACCAATGAGCCTATAATATATATTTTTCACCCTAATAAGAAGAGATATAATAAGCTACCATAAGTTTCGTCTTTAACTTTAGAAAAATCATACCATCGTACCCATAACAATGAGGGCAAATTAAATAAGTGAACAAGATTAGGGGTAAAGAGACGTTCCAAAAGTTAAAGTGTGTAACTAATTTTTTGAGACAAATTTAGGGTGTAATTTAACCATTTATATAAGATATATATATAAGCAAACATCATCTTAGTTAATTTTTTATTATTATTAAAAGAGAAATCCTTAGGAATATATATGTGTTAGGTTCTTGAAGTTAGGAACCAATAGTCAAAGGTTATATGTGTGCTAGGTTCTTGTAGGAACCATGAATCAAAGGTTATATGTGATATGTTCTTGTAGAAACTAACAAAGATTATGACGGAATAATAAGTATTGTTCCTTATTTAATTAAAGATATCGAACTCGAGTTTGAGTTCGAATTTTAACTAGGTATGAAGTTTTTCCTACCCTAAAGTGAGATTTTTTCCTTATAATTAGTTAATACTGAACTTCAGATTTTTTTAAAAAAAGTTTCTTGTAGGAGATAAAAACAGATATCATGGGTTAAGTGAGATGAGTCGATGCTAGTGATTTGGTAAAACGTTACACTAAATATGTTACACATCAACTTAGGGATTAAAACTCAAATTTTCATGTTTGCATTTTTGTGGTACTACAGACTCTATTGCTTACCTAACTAGATGGAAAAAGCTCGATTTTTTTATGGTAATTAAATAATTTGTACCAGAATGGATAATAAATTTAGTCATTGTATCCTAGTCCTAGAGATATACACTTAGGGCAGGTGAACTATAGCTTTGGCAACATCTCTTAATAGTATTTGACTATTTGTTAAACCCTATTCTATCAAGTTGGTTTCATCTATTTACTTCCCCCGTCATAAAATAAGTGTTATCGTGCATGTAAGCTCATTAAGAAAAATAAAATAATAAATAAAAACTATAATTTATTAAGTTACTCAGAAAATACCGATTAATGCTTAGTGTAGCTGAAAAAATGGAAACATGTGCAATAAGATATGTGAATTGTGCAATTACGGCCAATAAGACGTGTGGTTTATGCAAATATTTTCTAAAAAAATCATTATTTAGATTTTATCTAAAATTTTAAAAAATTATGCATATATAACCATCGGAATATTATCTTCCTTTGATAATATTAAACTCAGGTCTAATATCTGCTTACATATTATTCAAATTTATAAATAAAATATTGAGATAATTACATTCTAGTGCCGCTCATAAAATTATTGATACAATTTAATCAATGTTTTCAATCTTTACCTAAATTGATCCAAAAAAAAAAGAGCTTTAGGGCCCTAGAAAGCTGTCAGGGGGCTACAACCCCTCCCGACTTCAGAAAAATTCAAATTCGGAGTCAAATCTTGATAAGACGAATCCACCCCTCCCGACTTCAGAAAAATTCAAACTCAGAGTCAAATCTTGATGAGATGAATCCAAGGTAACAAGACTTGTCTCACAATTCCATCCACAACTCTAAAAAATCGCAAATTACAGATATGAATATTATAGCAAAATCTCAAGAGCAAATTGTCAGTCATTTTCAAAATGTTTTCCAATCAAAATCTGTTGTGATTCATGATGTCTCACCTATTGGGGATGATAGGTCATCACTAGATCCATCTCTCCAAAATTTTCAGAAGATTTCATCTTGCCGTTTGAGAGAAACCAACTGGCAAAGTTTGACGAAATTTCATTTTGTATAATAGTGTATAAAGTTATATATTATTATATATATGTGTATAAAATACATCTTATAATTTCATATAATATTATATATTGGTTTATAATATTGTTTTTCAAGTTTTTATAATTTTTTATAAAAAAAGAAATATGAAAGTTTTGTATACTCTTGCATACCAACTTGTGTTTTAGGCTAAAGACTCGTAATGTAAGTTTTGGGCTAAACACTTATAAAGTAAATTTTTGGTAAGATTTTTACAATGCAAGTTAGATAATTGTATTTTTGTCAAATTTTCCCAACTTTGATTATAATCCATGTGGAAACTCTAAGATTTTTACAATGCAAGTTAGATAATTGTATTTTTGTCAAATTTTTCCAACTTTGATTATAATCCATGTGGAAAATCTAAGATTTTTACAATGCAAGTTAGATAATTGTATTTTTGTCAAATTTTTCCAACTTTGATTATAATCCATGTGGAAAATGTAGAATGACATCGAGCTCATCTGAACCAAACACTTCTAACGCGCTGTCTAAATTCTTATATTTTCTACTAAAATTGTTACAAATAGTAGTTTTCATAGTTATAAAAATGCAATGAATTCGATACTAAAAGAGTTAAAAATTAAACACATAAAATTTAAAATTTAAATCTACCAACTTTGATTATCTAATGCAATATTTTCATACAAGGGATCTTAGCCGAGAGTTTTAAAGATCTATATATTAATTATCTTGAAAAGGGGACAAGTAATATCTCATTAAATTGTTTTATCCTACCTTTTATATGGGATAAAATTTTTACTATTTTATTATAAATAGTGAGATAAGGTAATTCTGAAATTAACTAATATCTCAAAAATCAAAATAGGTTAAGTTATCCAAACCTAAATAAATTAGACGGATCATAATTTTATGAATTAATCTTGCCGCCCGACCGCTAAATCAATTTCTGGATGAAAATTAACCAGAGAATAAATCTGTTTTTCATTTTTCCTTTCTTAACACTTACTAATAAATATAATTACACTAAGTTTTTTTCATATTCCTTTAAAACCTACCTACCTAAACTGATAAAGGACCAAAGGGAGTGTCATATATATATATTTGGAAAATAAATCTGCGGAAAAATTAATCAACTGCGTAATCTTTGCGTGTTAGCAGTTAATGCAATTTGCCCACAGTGCTAATTAATTTCCTACGTGGGTGGGTGGGGGTGGGGTTATGGGAAATAATGGGCTATAAATAGACAAATTACTCAATGCTTAATACACCAAATCTAACTTTCATTTGCTTAATTATCTGTTTATTCTGCTAATTACAATGGCCGCCATTCATAATCTCTCTTATTTTCTCCTTGCTCTCTTCATTTTCGGTAAGTTTTTCTCTTTATTTTGCGTTATAGCGATATTAAGTTCATTTGAATTAGTATTTTTGACGTGAATCATGAATTTTTTTATATAAGTTTATCAAAATTATAATAAATAATAGATTTGAACACGTAATTTTAATGATTTAATCATAGAAATTACGAAATCATGAATACGCGCAGAAAATAGAGCATGAAATGTAACAGTTTTACTTACCATTTTGCAGGGGCGATTGCTGTTTCAGCAACTCAATTTACGCTTCAAAACAATTGCGGTTACACAGTTTGGCCTGGTACTCTTTCCGGCAACGGAGTTCCTATCTCCGGCGATTCTGGATTTGCATTAACTCCCGGCGCTACTATCCAGCTCTCCGCTCCTGGTGGATTTTCCGGCCGGTTCTGGGGAAGAACCGGTTGCAATTTCGATAGCTCCGGAGCTGGTAAATGTATAACCGGCGATTGCGGCGCATTGAAATGCCCTAGCGGTGCCGGCGGCGTACCTCCGGTGAGTCTAGTTGAATTCACGATTGGTAAAACCAACACTGAGAAGGATTTTTACGATGTTAGCCTTGTTGATGGCTACAATGTCGGTATCGGAGTACGATCTTCCGGCGGATCTGGCGATTGCCAATACGCCGGTTGCGTCGCCGATCTAAATGCGAACTGTCCAAAGGAATTGCAAGTTTTAGATAACGGTGCAGTTGTGGCGTGTAAGAGCGCGTGTGCACAATTCAACACGCCTGAGTATTGTTGCACCGGCGAACATTCGACGCCGGAGACTTGCTCGCCGACGGACTACTCAAGGATTTTTAAAAGTGCGTGCCCTAGTGCTTATAGCTATGCATATGATGATGCTTCAAGTACCTGCACTTGTGCTGGTGCTGATTATCTTATCACATTTTGTCCAACAAACTCATAATTTTAGGGGAATACTATTATTTGTAATCTCCAATTTATTATAAATCATTTTGATAGAAAAATATTTTTATCATGATACTTGTCTATGATATTATCATATCGAAATAATTTGATATTTAGTTTCGATTTTAATTTACTGTATGAAGAATTATGGTGATTATGATAATTGTGATATTGTAATTGGGTACTTACCAAAAGTAAGTATGCACTAGTACACTATCAAGTAATTCTACTTAAAACCGTTTAGATAAATGAAAAGAAATTACTTATCGTCCATATTTCTATATTGGAATTTAAAGCTAATCAATCTCACATGATTTTTACTTATTTCATGGATATACGATCAGCTCATCTTGAATGTTTTAATCTTGTTGAATATGATTCAATCGTGACTATAAATAGAAGTTGTAACTATGGCAAGGTCTATCTTCTACTCTCTCATAATCCGTACTCTAATCAAAATACTAAAATCATGCTAAAGATAGGTTATCAAATAATATCGGAAATTTTTGCCTTTTTAGTACACCTTAAATCTCGACTAATTTAATTTGTGCATCTGAATTACTGATTAAAGATGAAGGAGTACTTACTACTCCACGGTAAATGTAACTTGCTTGTTCCCTATTTTAACTATATTATAAAAATAAATAAAGTTCATCATTTTATAACTTCATAATTTTGAGGTGAAAAGATTCTTTCTTGGGTCGGTGTGAATATTGTAAAAATTAGGTGTATCTATCAATACATTGGAGTTCAAAATTGTCTATTTTTGAAATGGAGAAAGAGTCAAAACATTGTTTAATTAAATGAAAATTTTAGTTGAACAAGTACTAAAAATAAAAATAATAAGTCAGTGGGATTTGTCCATTTTTATCAGATTGCAACTGAAGTTAATATTAAAAATAGTTACTTATATTTTAATCATAGATTAATCAAGGACACTGACATTTCTAATGATTTAACAATATTCACACCACATCGACCGTTAAAATGCTCCTTTTGTCATAACAGTGTGGATTAATTTAAACAAATAATTAAATGTTTCAATCCATTGTAGAACAAACCTATGTAACCATAATGTCGCAAACTATATAAAGGAGAGTTTCGATGGACAAAGCAAATTTAATGGATGGTCTGAGGAAGAATCGCACCCCAAAATGACAGCAAGGAAATCAATCCATCATGTTACAAACATGAGTGATTTCACAGCTCGAATCCGTAATGAGGTATCATAAATAGAAGGTAACCTCAGAGTTAAAAAAAAATCTAAAAAAAAAACTATAATCGACCAAATACAAGGGAGAGTGAAAATTGAACGCACACTTATTACACGAAAAACTATCAAATCTAAAAGAAAGTAAAATAAAATACACAATTAATGGCTTCAAGGCCTTGGGCCAATTCTTTTTACTCTTATCCTTTTTTTTCTTTGATTACATTTCCTCTACATCTAGACTTTCATCTTTGAAAGCCAAAATCTCAAATTAATTTCCCATCCCAAATCTTTTACCAAATGAACATTTGGGAAGGGAGAAAAAAAAAACTAAATTATGAGCGCTTCGCGCACACATTTTCCCTCCTACCCCAAAGAGAAAAAAGCTTACAACACATTACAAGTAGGCCAATAAAAAGGGAAAAAAGGACCTAAAGCTACCTACAATGTACACCAAATTCATTTTCTAAAACCAATCTTGCCTGAATATAGTTGGCCCCTCTAAAACCAAGCGTCCAATTCGCCCCAACCTGTGCAAAGACCTTGACCCTCGTGTTCATTGCTAAAAAGTGTTTGGTCCGAGCAGTCAAGTGATGCTCCACATGCCACGTTATATGATTGGCAAGCTGAATGACACACTCGTAACCGGTTGTCACCATCCTTGTCACATTTTTGTATTGAGATCTGGTTTTAAGCAGTTTGACAGGAATAATGAATAAATCCTACTTGCACACAAATGCATGGTAGATTTCTTTGAGCTCGGTGTGAAAAAAATATAGAATTGTTTTGGATGAAGAAACTTACCCAGCAGGCTAGTCGTTTAGCAGCTCCATCACAATCTCGACCCCTAAAAATGTTCAAAATCTTTCGAGGACCAGCTGGGAATAGTCGGTTGTAGTTGGGCATTACCACTACTTCTTCCAGCTGCTGCAAGATACTTAACTCACTAGGTGCACAATGTTGTCCCGACACATCATTTTGAAGCACATCTTTGCAAACAGAGAGGCTAGGAAGAAGCGTGGAGCTATTCTGGCACGTGTAACCAGCATAGTCAGAACAACGGAACTCACAGACTCCATCATCACAGACCCCACCATGAAGGCTGCACTGCTCATCACAAACAGCTGCATATCACCCAATGGAAATGTTAGGTAAAGTAAGCAAATCAACCGTAAGCTGCCACCAAAAAGATTTTGAGATGGTTCAAGAAACTACAAGTTAACTCCTTTTACAGCATAACTAACATGTGCAAAGAAGGAATCAATTAAAACGCGTTACCTGTGGAACAATCAACGCCAGTATACCCGTTATCACATTCACAAACACCATTCCCCAGACACTTTCCATTTCCACCACAATTGCCAGGACAGGAGCCTGAAATAGAAAGCAGAAGTGTGATTACACCAAATAAACCAACTTTCCTCAAAAGATTCCACTATCACAGAAAAAGTACAGGAGCTCACGTTTGCTACAATCATGACCACCAAACCCAATAAAGCATCGACATTTTCCACCTAAGCAATCTCCGTTGAAATTGCATGAATTGGGACATTGACTAGACAACGAAACTGGATTCACATCACATAGTTCATGGTAAGCTGGGCAGACAAGTTCACCTACAATTGAGAAAAAAATAAAGTAAACAAAAAAGAGTAGATTAAGTTGCAAAAGTCAACAAAGAGATTCTTTAGTAACTAAAGAGAAGTAGCACGATTAATATTACCGTTAAAGCCAGGAAACTGGATAGGTCCACCAGCTTTAGGACAAACTCTCCAAATGCCATCTACTGCTACCTGCGGGAAATTTAACCATATAATAAGCTAAATGCAAGATATCCGTCCCAAGATTTGTTCTTTTTCCAAAATATAATCTGAGCCGGAAGAAGTGAACTAGGACAGCTACTTCAGGTTTTGCAAACAGAAAGAGGCATCCTGAGATTTCATTATTAACCAGTTATAACTCTAGAAGAAATTAGCATGACACTCACCTTAACATTTTTAATGACCCATTGCGCAATTTAGTTCATCATATAATATTGACCTCTCTCCTTAAGAGACAATTTACAGTATTCACATATTCAGATTGGTTCAGCAATACTATTCCATCTTATTTTAATTTTGATTTCGATAGGATATATATGCTATTTCCGTATTTTCCAACTGCTTGTTTTACCGTGTTCAAACAAAAAAAAGGTATAATTACATATAGTATTCCTCTTTTTACCTCTGCATTATTTGAAGTATGGCATTCTCATGGATGGTTAGATAGCCTTCTTAATATTAGAATGATAATATTCACAAGTTTTTACAGTTATGCTTCACAAGAATGTAGATATTTCTTATAGATACTGAAGTTTATTCCATCTTATGGCTAGATAGTGTAGAATTATCTAAGCATATTTTCGTCTAGACATATTGCAAATATTTTTTAGAAAGGTAACAATTCTAGGCAGATTGCAAATATTACAAACTTCATGCCTTTAGATCTTCAAAATGCAAACTCGAAGATTGAGAATACAAAGGAATGGAAGAGAAAGATATATCCAACTATTATCCTCCCATGGCTGAGGGTAGCTCTTGAGCTTTTAACCATTCTCTCAAATCTCATTTATCATTAATGAGCTAATATACATTCTCTTGGATAGGCAACTAAATCAAAACAAAAGATGAACACTGAATACAGCGGACAAGTAATTCCCGAAGTCATACCTCTAACGAATTGTTTGAGCACCTATGCTGATAACAACCATTGCCTTGGGCCATTGAGCCACGTACAAATCCAGAACGCACTAAAGAAGAAGACATGCACCTGTATGGATTTAAACTAAAAAGTAGTGAGCTAATATCCGATTAGATATAATATCCAAAGGCTACTGGCGAACGCCTCACCTTGAACTACTTCCCCTCACTTCACCTAACATCCTATCAGGTGCCCGAGCACCATTGGTGTCTGTACACGATCCATCAGAGTAAGCAACAAAATAAGTGCAATAATCGGCCAATGATGACTGACCACCTGCAACAGCCATCCACCAGAAGTTACAACAGAAAGCCAGTTCAAGTAACTTTAAACCAGTAATATTGGTTTCAAAATCGCAATTGGCATGCATCCACCCAACAATACTATTAGTCGATTTGTTTCTCAGAAGTTCAAAGTCGACAAAAAGATTGTGTATCCAAGACAAAATCAGTTTTCATTGACAATGAAATATCAAAAACAAAGAAAGTAAAGAAATACCTTTGTTAGCCTGTGGAAAATAACGAGCCCATTGAGGGAGATCCCCACTATAATTCATAATTGGACAATAACCTTCTGCCTCCCTGTTAAATGTACATCCAGATAACTGGGTAGTGTTACAATGATAGGCTCCCTTCCAGTGATTGCAGGGAAAGGTAACGAAATCCGGTCCTTGGTTGCGTCCCCAATCAAGACGGTCAGCCATGCTATAATTAGCCCGGTACCATCCACTGTCCTCAAGTAAAGCAAGAGTCATTTTTGAAACCACTGATCTTGTATCTACCGACCCAGTCATGATCTCATTCATCAATAGCCTTTTCTCCCAATGAGAACCTGCAGCAATTTGTTATTTAAACAATCGATCCATAATTCCAAAATATTCATTTAGCAGGATACACTCTATAAAGTTGACATCTTTTAGCTACGAAAATGCAGGAGGGTGTATCTCAGAAGAAGTCATTCAAGATAAAAGATATTTATCAACCTGATGTACCACGTCCGCCTCCATCTTCTAGCTCCAGTCCAGTGAAATTCTCAGAGAATGCCTGCAGTGATAAACTGGTTAAGGGTATTCTAACTTTGATGGGTTTAGCTTTGCCCACAAATTTAATGTGGTAAAACATAACTAGCTAATATAAGCTACAGGAATCAGAGAAGGGATATTAAAGAAAATGAAATACTATAGTGTATACCCCATAGTGATGGCGAGCATGCATGATAACTCGAGGAAGCACCACTCGAGTAACCATTCTTCCAAGCTTTTCATCCATTACCTGTTCAGTAACCTACGCATAGAAATGGCAAGTAAATGCACATCAGGCTTCAGCATAACCAGGTCTCAACTATATATTAGTGAACCCTTGACTATCTGTAGAAGAGCTTATATGAATGCAAATAAAACGAAAAGGGGCACAGATGCTCTTTCCTAGCGAACAAGGAAACGGAAGAAAATAAGTAATGCTGAAAGGATTTTGGCATTTCCGAGCAAGAAGACATCCTTTAGAGATGTTGGAGAAAAACCTAAGAGCAGGGGACTCAAGGCAAATACTAGATCCAAACGATACTTGGGATAGGCCACAAGACTTATCATAGAGAAAAGGCAATGTTTCGCTTCGCAGAATCCTATATGCCCTACAGCTGAGACAAGTAACAGCATACAAGAGGACAGAGCACCAAAAGATGAGGAACTAATAGGAATTAAAGAAGTTTGGGACAGTTTTGAGCATCATTCACAACTTCTTAATTATCCAAATAAACTATTTGTAAGTAAGTTTTGCTATGGTCTTCCAGTAATAAATAAATTGAAGAGAAAAAGCTCTTACTTTAGAGCATAATGCAGACTCCGAACATCAGAATTGGCAATCAAAGGGGAAGGGATCTAGACTACATCACTTATAAAATTAGCCCCTTGAGACCTCTACCACCCCACCTTCAAGTCTCATTTTTTCTGTATTCCAACTTGTTTCACTTGACTAATGGATTGTGTTGCATTCTTGAGATAAGCAGATTGAATCAGTAAGTTAACAGAAGCTGATCTTATCAATTGACAAACCATATGCTTAACAAAACAAAAATTCAGTTGACTAATATGCTTGTTCTCAAAAAAGATAACAGAAGAACCAACTTGCAGACATTTTCAAGAGTTTGAGCACAATTAACCATATAAAAGAACAAAATATGTAATAGCTCTCCAAAATCTCATAAAAAAGCAAAACCAGAGGACAGTAATCTTTCATATATGTCTAGAATATTCAACATAATTCCCAAATAAGATTTTCAAGAAATGGATAAACCATAATAAAAACATGTAACTTTCAATTACAAAATTTACGAAAGTGCAAAACTCTAAGAAGAAATCATCTGTGTCAAAACTCTTAAGATAGGAACACTTTCTTTTTCCCCTTCTCTATAAGAGATAATAATAAATTACAAGAAAGAGTAATTTTCTTCTCTACAGTAAAGCTAACACAAGGATATTGCAATTTATGTGAATATAGAGTCTGTCTTGTGCTGTTTGCTCCTTTACTTGGAAGCGGTAATACATATAACTTTTCCTAGGTGAAAACTTTTTACAAGAGATCATTGCTGCAGGGGAAGGAAGATTGTTGCAGTCTATGAACTCTTATTAACATGCGTTTCTACTGGTGCCCCTCTGCTTGGTTATAGCACATGCAAAAATCAAAATTACCTGACTACGCCTACGCTTTCTCTCATCACGAAAATGTGCAAAGGCATGAGGATCAAATCCAAGAACATGCATCACTTCATGTATCAAAGTAGCTTGAAGTAAAGTTTCTGCTTCAGCAGTTAAATGCCGAGGAGCAACATTCACATGCCCTGAAACCAGAAAATCTCAGTTTAGCTGTGGTGTCTAAGACAATTTCTTATCTATCGACATGCTTTTGTTCACACAACACTCACCAGCAACAGCACGACCCCATTGATCACGCTCACATGCTACAGCCCATGCTAGAGTGTTGCCTGTTGTTGGCCTTGTAGTCACAAGAAGAACCAAATCCGCATGTGCAACACCCTCTGAAGTATACATGGAGAAAATATGATAATTGAAACATGACAATAATGAACTAAACAGTAAACGAAAATATCGTAATCAAATAAGGAAAGCCAAGCAGCTGATAATCGAATAAAAGTACCTTCGACGTATTTCCTTGGGAGTTGTACACCTCCATCTTGTCCACAAGCAGAATATCCACTTAACCGCAGGTTTCCCTTAACTGGTTCAACAGATAACGCTCTTTTAAACCAATCCGCTGTCTGCTCGAGGGCCTGTATTGCAAATCGCATCCGGTTAAAATCAAAGGCATTGGCTATCAAGTACTACTTACTGGCATAAGAAATGGCATTGTGTGACAGAAATAGTCTTATCAGGAGAAGAGAATAAACCTTGCGAAGCCGATGCCTTTTGTCCTCCCCAGCTATATCGTCTAAGGTACAGTTATACCAGCAATCACCATAAACTGGAGGATCTCCATGTGGATTACAAGAAGATGTACCAGAAAAAGAAGCACCTGGTGGCTCCCCGAGCTAATTAGACAGATAGCGAATTGATGAATTAGTAAGGACAAGTATCAAATTTCTCAAACACACTTTTCGACTGATTGTAAGTACTTACCTTCACAATGTCGCCAACTTTTTGGCAATCTCTCTCAGATGAATGACCGACAGCATCATAATTCAAAAAGATTCTAATCGGTTGCATGACATCATTTTGTTCTTTGGAAATTTCAAGTAATGCCCTTCCTCTACGGTGAGGGGGATTTGAAGCCACAGACTCCTCATACACCTGAGGGGTGACAGAAAACACTTGCAAACCAGGTCTCTTCCTTTGTTCAATTATCTGATCATGGATACAAGAATGGGAAATGGTACTCTTATCTTCTTTCTCAAAGTCCTGTCTCAATAATAGATGCTCCGAGAAAGTTGCTAAACTGGTCTCTAGACACAATAGTAGAAACAGAACCTAAGAGAAACAAAAAAACATCAATCAAAATCTAGCTTGCATTACCTAAATGCTGTCCCAATAACACTTAAACAATTGGAGCACGAAAAGAAATATGTCACAAGCAAATTAAGATTAAGGAATATATGTTTCTTGAAACTAAAAATTACAGAATAGATGTTCATAATCTGAGATGAACAGCTATCTCCAAAATCTACATCAACACTCAAAATTCCATACGCAGCTCAAACCAAAATCAACTTTTTTTGGGCTCCACAAGCTTACTGAAGCCAATCAAGAACCTTAAGAAACTAACTCTTACCCCAAGCTGAATAAAGTCCATGACAATCCGTGGAAATACAGAAAATAACCCCTCAAGCGGAAAGCCCCAATCTTCAAAACCACAAAGGAGAAAACTTTTACCCCTATTTGAGCCAATTACTCAAATATAAGAATTTTAACAAAATACCCATTACCCAAAATAAAAAGGAAGGAAAACTGAAACTTCACAAGGAACTATAAGATCTTATAAATGGAAATTACCATAAAATATGCAACAAGTTTTCACGGGGAAAACAGCAAAAAGAAACTTTCTGAATACTTCAAAGTTAAGCAGATCCAAAATTCCTAAGTTTCCAACCTCAAAAAATTTCCTCTTTTTAACTTCAAAACATTTTTCAACTATCCAAACAGCTTCCCAATAACTCATACATTCTTACTATCCTTCCACATCAGCTACCAGCATATTATCCCAAAAAATTTGAAATAAACCCTAAATCCCCAAATTAAAAAGTCTTACCTGAGGAAAAAATATAGCAAATCTGAGCTTAGTTGAAGAGCTGGGTTTAGAATGAACACTGAAAAAAGTACAAGTATTACTTCTACTAGTACCACTACTACTACTACAACACCAAATCTTCAACTCCATGAAACGCTGCGTTTAACAAAACACACCATCAAATCGCCGCCGTACACGGCGTTTCTCCGATCGGCTCCGTTTTCCAAAAGAAATGCAGACCCCTCCACATTATACAAACAGATGTGTGTATCTACACACCCACTGAGGTGAAAAGATTGAAACTTTATCAATCTTGAACACACCCTTATGAAAATAAACAACAATGAGAAGAAAAAAATCAAAAAAAACTCAGTTCTTGAATAAATATGAACTGGGTTTTTCTTGGTTTTGGGAAAAGGAACTACTATCTTAGCTTCTTGTTAAACAGTGAACCAAAAATCTGTACATTTTGTGAAAGCAAAGTTTCTTGTATTTATTTGGACACTGAAAAATTAAAAAAGAACCAAATATTCAGAGGATGATATGAAAATTGTGTATAATTTAATATATATATATATATATATAAATAAAGTATACTATATAATAAAAGTGAATAAGAATAGGTAAGGGTGGGTGGAGTTGGATCATAATATTTTATTTTAATATTTTACTCTATGTTTTTTTCAATGAAAAAAGTTGTATAAAATATCATGATTTTTGGAAAAGTAACCTTGCCTTTCTTTGGAATTACTAAAATACCATTGCCTTTTTGTGTTTCATTATAAAATGAGTGGCTTAGACAAAAGTTGTTAACCAGCTTATGGGTTTAGCGAAACAGTCTTTTTTATATTCATAAGATATAAATAAGAATGCACGTTAATTACTATTTTCGAATTTTATTTATGATATTACACTAAATATATAGTTATTGCTATAATATTTGCTTTGATATGTTTTATTTGAAATGAGTACATACTTATTATTATGGTATAAATGTGCTTTAATATGTTTTATTTGAATTAATTATTTTTTGAAAATAAGAATATGCTAAACTTCACTATTTTCATATTTTATCTTGTACGTTATTATTGTGATAAGTACTCTACTATAACTTTTATCATAATTTCAGTAATAATTAGTAGATTAAGGTCTCATTAAATGACATTTGAGTAAATTGTTAATTATGATTTTTGTTTTATTGGTATTAAACTATGTGATATATCGAGATTTTAATTATTATATGGAGCTGTTTGAGTAATATATACATTTTATATAATTGAGAATATATGTTGTTGTCCAATTTTACATAAGTGACAAAACAAAATATAGGTACAAGTTTCATAAAAGGGATACAGCAAATAAAAAATAGGAAAGTTTGTTGTCAATTAGCTAATTAGATAAACTAATTGGGGTTTGATAATAATTCTTTTGTCACAGCACTAACAACTTTATTTTATAGACATAAAAAAACTAATGGAATATATCCTACATAAGAAAAATATGAAATGGGTTGAAATTAAAGTTTTAAACGTGTTAGTATATTTACCTTAAGATTGGATTTCTTCAAACGTATACACACTAATGAAAAATATAAATAGCTTCTACGAAATTCTTTTTATTCCGCAAAAATATTAATAAAATATGTATACATGTCATCCTCCATCATCTCAAACTTTATTTGTGAAATCATATTGATTATATAGTTATTGTATATTAGAGATTTTTTTTTTATAATATTGAATTAAAATATATATGGACAATAATAATTATATATTCGGCCTTAATTTTTTTCAAAGATAATATTTATTTTGAAATAATTTTTTTTAAAGATATCACTTATTTTAAAACGAAGAGAGTCATTTCAAGCATAATCTTTCAACATTTTAACGGCTCGAGTGTTTGGGGAAATTTACAACCTTAATTTGGAAATTAATTGCATTTAAGGTTTGTACTCCTTATCTTTCGTCCTTTCTAAAAAAGACATACATGAGGTAGGTTACTAGTTGATTAATCAATAATTAATCCAATATATAGGATTAACACGTAATATATACACCCCGAATATAAAATACTATTGAATTAATAAAAATTATGTTGAAATGATAAATATTCTTTCATTTTTCAATTAAAAAATTCAAATTTGAATCTCATATATAGAATCAATCGCTCCAGTTAAATCAATATTTTTAAAAAGAAATCTAAATAAAGATAGAATTATCCTTCATTTAGAAAGGAAAAAAAAGAACATCTACTTGTCAATCAACAACCAAAAACATGGGCTCTCAATAATTGTTCCAACAATTTAATTTAAATAGATCTATTATAATGTAACTATTTTTCATACTCTATATATAAAATTTATCATTATTTATTTAATTTTTATTATTATTAAATTTCAACTAATTCAAATTGATGATAAAAACTCATTTAATCGAGAGCTTCATAACAATAAAAGAAATTCATATCTAGGAGACTCAGATCTAAAATATCAACTTAAAGATGAAGAAATTATATTCATCTCGCGGCCAGAGGCGAAGCCAGGATTAGAAGTTTGGGGTTCTAAATTTTAGGATTGAAGATTGATAGTGGGGTTTTGAACCCACAACACTAGTATGAAAGACATTTTCATCGTCCCTTCCTTATCACTGAAATGTCTATCAAATGTCTACAAAAAAGCTAGTGGGTTCGTCCGAACCCATGAATCCCCACCTAGCTCCGCCTATGCTCGCGGCAACTTATCCAGGCTAAGAGATTAAGGAATATAACAAACTAAAATTAGAAACTTTATAATTGTAAAAATGAAATTTTTAAAACATAGTACAGTAACAAAATTAAATGAAAGTCATGTCATAGACACGTTTTGCCTTATATTTTGTTGTACAATTATTTGTCGGTTAATTTATTGAGTCAGTCAAACGGCTAGACCTAGTGGCTGAATTTTATTTATTATACTATACAAGAACGGTCATTAATTTATTAAGCCACTAATTTAGGTTTTAATTGGGGTAATTATAGAGTGCTAACTGCAATTATTTTTTTACTAATTCTGTTTGACTACGTTACTTTTAACGTATAGTACTCTAGCAGCTGTCGACTAGACATTTTTCCAATACACGTTATGGTAGAAAAAATAATAGTAGGAAATATGATTGAAAAAGAAGATGGCTTTGAGGCGTCAAACACTTTCTTTAAAGAGATATTGCCCATATACATATTGGGGTAAATACAAACAATTCTCTTCAAAGATACAACAAAGCCCTTGGTTTATACATGCAGATTTTCTTCATATGCTACTTCTAGAGAGTCTTTATATTTATAGAACTTAAGAGATGACTCAAGAGTCATGTTCTTTCATGAACAGATATGTCTTTTCATAAGAGTCATGTTCTTTCATGAATAGATGTGTCTTTTCATAAGAGTCATGTTCTTTCATGAATAGATGTGTCTTTTTCATAAATATATGACTTTTCATAACTGTCATGTTCTTTCACGAACAAATGTGTCTGTTCAATTTAAGACTTCTATATATTACAAAATATCCAACAATCCCCCACTAGTTTGTAATATTTCTCATAATATCATGCATACCAGAGAGTATCTTATAATAGATTTGAACTTTCTGTTAGTGCAAATACTTTAAAGTTCTGACGAAGTAATTGGTATCTTAAAAGATTTGAACCACAACTCCATGTGTCAAAATTGAAAATATCACACACATAATATTATTTGCAGCTTAGAAACCTCAGTATTTGCTTTAGCACGTTTATGGTCATGTGCTCATCCTAATTCATGAATATTTACAAGACCAACCCTTTAGATCTTGCTTGAAGCGGCACCACTTCATTATACATATAGGTGAAATTAGCTACTATGTCTCTGTTACTGTAGACATTTACTAATTTCATTAAGAATTAATTCAACCTCCATGTAATAGTCTGCACTATGGAGTTTGTCACTATGCCCCTGTTATTTCAAGCATTTAACAACTCATCAACTTCTCACATAACAGTATGCAGTACACTTGAATCAAGGCTCTAAAAGGAAGACTCGTGCTTTAGCAACACAAAGTAACTTGTTATTACCCGTTGAATTTGTATTGTTAGAGTGTATACTAACTCAAAGTTGGATTTCCATCACTTGTGTTTAGTTTAAGGATTTTAGCCTTACTTATTCACACATTTATTACACTGCGTCTTTTGAAACCAGATTTTATAAGATTTATATAAATCATAAACAAATCTTTCACATTGGCATATCATAGATATCATCATTATCTTAATAGCTTAGAATGGTTGCATCAGTTGTGGCCACAACATTTGAAAATCATATTTTTTTCAACAATTACATTTCTTTTCAAGCATTTATATGCTAAATATATTCTTATTCCACTATGGAATTCAAGCCTATTTTGATGCAAAATTTATGAATTCTTCATACATGTTACAAAATTCAACTTATATGAATTTTATCATTATTATTAGATGGTTCACTATTTATAGACCAACGCACCAATTCATCTATGTATGAATAGTCATGTCTATACAAAAGTTATCTTACAACAGATACTTTTTTTTTCATGAAAAGTCACAACATTTCAAACTAATTCACGAAATTACATAATATTTTTTACGAAGGCTTATAGCCTAATCATCATATTAGTAGTTTAAACAACTAATCATCGCTAAAATTGTCAAGTTATAAACACTGACTACCATGTCAAATACATAAAAGATATATCTTGTGGGTGTTGAAGAAACAATTTATATTTTAAAATTCTTCAAATATTATTGATTATTAATCATAATTCAAAATTACCCCCACACTTTAAATGTTTCAAATGTCCTTTTCATAACTTGTGTGGACATCTAATTAACATTAGTAAATTATCTTGTTATCAAATTTATAACGTTCCAATACTATAACACATGAACATTTAATAAGAAGACAAAATCTTCAACCTAATGAAGACAAATGATCTAATAAAAATATCATTTCTCTTAATTTCAAATTATTCTAAAACTTTCAAGTGCAGATATTATCTATCAAATAAATGAATTCATATATATCATCTTATAACTTGAAAATAAAATTCACATGATCTTTATGCAACACAATTATGTCATAATAATTTTCTTTGTCCCAAATAACAAATTAATAATAAGAATATCAAACATGTTATTCCTAAACTTATTTAAAATGCATTTCAAGATCATCACAAGTGAATTATTTATCCTAACATTTATGAAAAATCATTTCTCAAAAATTTCAAAAGGATAAAACTTCATAAATAAATAATAGGAGAAGTTAGGAAAGCAGAATCCGATATATGTCATTTTCTTCGTGATCCATTATTGGCTCACTTTTTCCATATGACTTGCTGCCTTAGAATCGTACTTTAAATCAGTCGAATACTTTTTCTTACTACCGCACTTCCTCAAGAATTCAAGGATCTTGTCACGTTTATCTTCTTCAATCCCAATATCTCTTTAAAATTGTTAGAAAAAATAATAGTAAGAAATATGATTGAAGAAGAAGATGGCTTTGAGGCGTGAAACACTTTCTTTAAAGAGATATTGCCCATATACATATTGGGTTAACAAACAATTCTCTTCAAGGTTACAACAAAACCCTTGGTTTATACATGCATATTTTCTTCATAGGCTACTTCTAGAGAGTCTTTATATTTATAGAACTTAAGAGATGACTCTTCATAAGAGTCATGTTCTTTCATGAACAGATATGTCCTTTCATAAGAGTCATGTTCTTTCATGAATAGATGTGTCTTTTCATAAGAGTCATGTTCTTTCATGAACATATGACTTTTCATAAAGATCATGTTCTTTCATAAACATATGACTTTTCATAACAGTCATGTTCTTTCACGAACAAATGTGTCTGTTCAATTTAAGACCTCTATATATTACAAAATATCCAACACGTTATATACTATAGTTTACATTATATTTGCTTGTTAAGAACTCTCACGTTTAAAAGATGAAAATTGTGAAAATAATATATAGATATGGATGTGTGACTATACTAGTAGAGATACGATTAGAAACAATGATATTCATGACAAAGGTGTGAGTGGCATCTATAGAGGATATAACAAGGGATGGGGGATGGTTAGGACATATAAAGAGAAGACACGCAGATGCCTCAATATGGAAGTGTGAGAAGTTAGTTTTCGTGGATTTAAAGAGTGGCTGAAGTAGACTAAAAAAATATTGAAGAGAAATAATTAGACAAGACATTACTTTATTTATAATGCTCCAACAGACTTTTGAATTTTGATTAAGGACAGACGAATTTTATCCAACTCATCCCCACATCTCTTTGATGTAGTTAGTCTAGAGTTTTTTTTTTTGGGTCTTTTATCTGGTGTTCGATAGCCACATTGGAGCCCAATTAAATATTAATTGAGCAATTTTTTTAAAAAAAAACTTAGAAGAAATGGTAAATAAGCCCCTTCTAATTGGCTTAATTAAGATACGACAATCCTACAAATTAAGATTACTGTTTTGAATATTTAAACAAAAAAAACATCATTATAATAAGCAATCAGTTTTCGAATATGGCACAACTTAAATATAAAATAATAAATAAAAGAGTGGTTAAAGTTTATGTGTTTTCTTATCTAAAAAAAAACAATCATGCAAAATTTCATACCGTATAAATTATAATATGATTAATTTTAAAAATATAATGGGGCGTATTTTCTGTTGGATTTTTGGTCCACAAGATGAGTGTTGTAGTTAGTTACAGCTCATCCACCCTGAGTAAATGAAAATTGTTTATATTATTTATTGATTGTGAACTAATAATCAACCAAATGTCATAAATACAGGAAATGCCGTAAAAACGCCTTTATTTGATCCAATAATCCTACTCCCCGACCTACGAGAGTTATAGCGGAATGAATAAGATTCTTTATTTTTAATTAAAGATTTCAAATTTAAATTTTATATATTAAAAAAAATCTTATGAGAGAACGTTTTTCTGTTTAGTGAGTCTTATACAGTATTGTGATTTCGAAAAAATAGAAATTTTAGTATAAATATCAGATATCAGATGGAAAGAAAAAACAAAATGCTTGCTTCAATTGACTTAAATTTGAAAAAATTGTGCATCTTTCTAGTTATAGTTAAGCACCTTTATGGCATGCATGACTTTTGTTAGCACTAAATTAATTATACTGCTAAAATCATATGTCGATATTCCTTTTTTTCATGATTTTTTTAAATTTCCTACTCAGTTTTCGATAGTCACATTAGAGCTTGATTAAATTCGAATTCGCGCCGAGAAGTCCCAAAGGGTAAAGCGTTGGTTGTGTGAATGATTGTTGTAAAGGCTCTTGTTTTGAAGTTTTTGCGATCCTAAATTGTTAATAAAAAAAAGATATGCAAATTAAATTACAAAAATGGTGGTGAAAATAAACATAATTTATATTGGTTTGATATAAATTTAAAAAGACTTTTATAATAAACTTATTTTAATGTGCCAAATTGTTCAAATCAAACTTTCTGGACGACGTTACTCCCCCCCGCCTCCACCCCGCACCCCCACCCCCCCAAAAAAATTAAAGAATCATTTTTTTCTCCTCTGCAAAGCTAGTAGTAATAAGGCCTTAAAATGAATCAATGTATTTATATATATAAGTATAAATAATTATGTACTCCTATATAATTATTATAAATGTTAAATAAAATTTTCTTAATTCTAATAGTTATTGTTGTCAAAACAAAATTATCAATCATTATGCATATATTTTCAAAGATTTAGTACTTTTTAAAATTACTGATGTATTATGATTGAAAGTTTTAGGCAATTAAATTTGCAGTTGGCTCTGTAAGATTATCTTCAATTCTTTGTTGTCTATTTAGATATTTTAATCACGATTAATTAGATTGTCAAATATTTATGATTTAGGCCTATTTTTGTAATTAAAAGTAATACATGATATTGTACAAGTAAAAATGATACTATAATTGGCACACTCAATCAAGTAAAGTCTTAATTTTATTTTAAATATTTCTACCCCTTATAAAATAATTTTAATACTTTATGTAACAATTGACTAAATTGAAAAAAGTTTAAAACTAAAATCACTGAGAACTTATCTAAGATCTAAACACTTGTCATATTGTGTGACATAGAATAATTAGTTATATATGTTTATAAATGTCTTATGAAATATTACACTAGTTACTACACAATCAAATGAAAAAAAAATTGCTTATCAAATAAAATATATAAAAGTTATTAAATAAACTCAAGACTTTTTTAAAAAAAAATTGGTTTTACCACACCTATTCTATTGAGTCACTGTGCAACATATAATCCCGATAAAACAAGAGTGATACTTATAGTTGTTCGAGGGAAAACATTTAATTTCATGAATATTTTCTCCTTCAAATATACTTATAAATCTAGTTTAATGGGAGTGATAGGAGTCTTACTTCTGATACGTATGATATTACGTTGTTGATTGACACTTAACTTATACTTAACTTTAGTTATATCTTTTGTATATTGAGCAGTAATTTAACTTCAATGTATTTCAGTTATTTTATCTTCATCAGCTCTACACTGTAATCAAAACGTTTTTATTCAGATTTGAGTATCTATTTTTCTGTCATTTTTATCCCTTTTGGGTATACTCTTTCATAATAAGAACCAACATTGATTGTTTTTTTTTCAATATTAGTTTTTAAAAAAATTACTTTATGCCTACAATAACTCAGATATATATTTATTATAATCTATTATAGGTGAATTTTATTACAATGAAGAACGTCACGTATTATCCATTCATTGGCCCAATGAATATAGGTTCTTGATTCTCGTTATATAAGACTCATAAAAGTATATTTTCTATCCCATGTTATATTTTTAGAACTCGATCAAGATTTCTGACTAGCTAAAAGTTCAAAGAATTCATCCACTCACCACTTGTTATACAATTTTTTTCTCAAAAAGTACTTGAAAGAAATGGTAAATAAGCAAAGACATGCCTTGTGTAATTCGAGTAATAATGCCCTTTGAATTGTTATAATCAAAGATGATACAATCCTACGAATTAATATTACTTTTTTGAATATAAAACAGAAAAAAAAAAATCATTTTACCAAGCAATCAGCTTTATAATTTGGCACGAATTAAAATCATTATTAAAAGGGTAGTTAAAGTTTGGTGTTTCGTTTACCTAAAAAATCCCCATCATGGAAAATTCCATATTTTATACTATGGTTAATTTAATTATTTAACAATAAAATGAGGCTTATTTTCTGTTGGATTCTTGGTCCACAAAATGAATGTTGTAGTTAGTTACAGCTCATCAACCCATTATAAATAATTGTAAAATTGTTTAAACAATTTTTGGTTATGTAATTAATAATTAATTAACCAAATGTCATGAATAAGGAAATGTCGTAAAAATTAAAACACCTCTATTTGGTTCAATAATTCAATTCCCTTCACTTAAACGTCAACTTCAATTGACTTAATCAAATCTTTGACTATCAAATATAGCGGTCCTAATCAAATCTTTCATTCAACCAATTCAACAATTTTTTCATATTTTTTATTCAATTTTCTTCATTAGACAATTCTAGATACACATTGAACGGGTCATGAAAATTCGATATCTGATTTAACCCACAATGATATCGTCGATGGCTCAAAACCACCGTGAATAAGAAGACCAATTTGTAATACCAATTTGAGAAACCTCTCTCTCTTCCATAATCTTTCACCCTCTAAAATTTTCATGATTAATTTATAATTGAGTTTTTGATTTTGATTCTTCATGGATTTTGAGAGAACATTTAGTAAATGTAGAAGAAATTATTTTGTTTAAGTTCTTTCTAATAAGTTTGAAAATATTTTTAAAAAAATACAATTACTTTACTTTAATTTCATCACTCTTGAGTTCATGACTTGAAAAAAATAATCAATTAATGGGTATGTTTTTTTAAAAAAATGAATTTAATTTGTTAGATATGTTCTAAATAAGTCTAATATTGAAAAATTATTTATTCATAAAATGCATTAATTGTTGATAATTTTTATACCAAACATCCATTGATAAAGCTTCAACAATGATAATGGTGAAGAAGGTATAGTTGTTTAGATAAATAAGAAGAAAGAAAGAGAAAGAAAAAATAAAAAGAGAAAAATAAATGGAAATTAAAAAAATAGGCAACTCACTCTCTCAAAGAGAGTGAAATACACTCTCTATGCCAACTCCAGCGCTTGAGGGGTTATTTATTCCATTTTAAAGTAGTCCAGGGGGTAATAGGACTCCCGTGGAGTATAGGTGTGTAGTTGGAAATCCGGTAATAGACCAGGGGGTCATTTGACCATTTTCTCAAAAAAAAAATATATACATATTTTTAGTTATAGTTAAGTACTTTATGAAAATTGAAATGCATCACTTTAGTTGTTCTTTTTGGGAAAGTCAAATTAGAAGTTGACTATTTGCATTTTTTTATTTTATTTTTGCAATTTTCCACATTGAGAAACAAAATTTGTACTCCACTATGTAATTTAATTTAGAGGGTAGAATTAGAGCTAATATTACTCCTAGTAAGAAAATAATTAAGGTTAAAAACTTGAATTAATTGGTTTCTATAGGTTGCCAAACCTATATTAAAGTTTCTTAATATTTTTATCGGCTACTCTCTACCTCACAATTTTTTTTTAAGGTGGACCAGAAATAAAATGATGGTAAACAGCAATATAGGGAGATTATAATAAAAATAAATTATTTGAGTTTAATTAATTATGACATGTGGTGATATAATCAATCAACAAAATAGTGTTCTTAAAAATTCACCCAAAAAAATTGCCCTATATAATAATACTATGTTTTTCTTATTTATAATTATTTACGATATATAAGTTTGAATAAAAGTGATGGATATTATTTTTTTCACTTGGAGAGGGTAGACATGGTAATAAGAAGTAAGAACGAGAATATAAAAAAGAACCTAAAAAATAAAGCGTCTTCTCTTACATTTTTTTTTGCGCTTAACCCTTGTTAAAAGCAAAGTTTAACAAAGCAAGAATAAAAAGAAAGGATTCTCAAATTATCGAAGCATCTTTAACGATTCTTGTTCATTTTGTTGGTAGAAATGATCTTTTCATTTAGTTTCTAGTCAAATTAAAAGTTACACCCTCAAAGACAAAATTAATGAAGTTGCAACTATTAAACTATAACAACTCTAATATCTCTTTTGAAAATTTATATTCAATCCAAATTGCAAGTAGGGTAGAGCTAGAGCATGAGCTACGAATTCGATACTCAAACTTAGTAATTTTATTTTAAACTATGTGTTTATCTTAAAATTTTATCAAATATGTATAAATTATTAATTTAAAATTCAAAACTCATAAATTTTATATTATAGTTTTATCTCCAAGAACCTTTATTTAAATAAATAAAATCATGTAAATTGATTATTTGGAAGTTATGTACATTTTTTTTTGAGTTTCTCACTCGATGTTTGAAGCCTATATTAAAACCCCGATTAAATCTGAATCGCATACTGTCGGGGCCATACGGGGCATAGCACTCAATTATGTACATTATATTGATGCAGCAAAGCAAAAATAGTTCGGTATAAAAGTGCATTGAAAGATTAATAATAGAGTAGGGAAAATAGGAAGACAAACAAAAACGAAGTCTCATAAATGTTTGGCCCAATTTAAATAAAAAATGCAAATATGTGGGGTTATCCTAATCCACTTTACAATTAAATTCGAAGTTTTTTTATATTTTTGTTATTAAAAAGAAAATGAAAAAGACTACAGAGAAAAAGTAGAGAATGAGTTGTGAGGTCTTTTGTCTCTATATGAAAAACTATTTATTTTATTATTACTCTTTGTCTAAAATAATAGGACAATAAGTTCGAATGTTGGGTCCATTCATTAAATTTAAGTATGATTCATCCAAATATCAAAAAAGTGATGTTACTTAATTTTTGAAATATAATCTACATAGTTAAAAATATCTTCTAAAAGAATCAAATATCACAATTTATACTAAAGAACACTTAAATAATTCCACCACCACCACCAACAATATAATCTCGTGGTGTCTAGCGAGAATGATGTGCAATATATTGTCTTTTTTTCTACTGTGTGAAGATAGAAAAACTTTTTTTTGATAGACTCTTGGATCTAGTAAATCATATAAAAAAGGGAAAAGGGTCTGATATACCCCTTAACTTTGTCATTTGGAGTTAATATGCCCATCGTTATGAAAGTGGCTCATATATACCCTTACCGTTATACAAACGGCTCACATATACCCCTACCGTTATAGAATGAGCTCACATATACCCTTTATTTAACGGAATTGAAAAAATTAGTTTTAAATTTATATTTTTGACTTTTAATTTTTTTTAAAAATCATTTATGATCCTTCTAGCAAAGTTCAAGGTATATTTTATTCTTTTTCATACATAAATTGTTTTTTGACTTCTTTGATTATCATTATTTGAGTTTCTTATTCTTATTTTATTTTTTTCTTTCATTCCTTAGTGTAAAGAAAAAAAATTTAAAACTATTTTTTTGTGGCTATATTATAAATTAAAACTATTTTTCGGTTATATTGTAATTTAGTTTTTGTATTTGAAAAAAAAATTAGGTCATCTATAATAAATTTTAAAAGAATATTATTGAAACATAAATAAATTTGACCATCAAAATAATAAATCTAAATTAGTCATTGAAACAAAACAAGTCAAAAAAATATATGTTTGAGGAGGATTAAATATACTCAGATGCGATTATATTTTTTAAAAAAAATAATTAAAAAATTAAATTAAAATTAATTTTTTCACTTCCGTTAGAGGAGAAGGATATATGTGAGTCATTTGTATAACAATAGGGGTATATATGAGCTACTTTCATAACGAGGAGTATATCAGCTCTAAATGACAAAATTGAGGGGTGTATCAAGCCTTTTTCCCTATAAAAAAATCAAGTACATAAAGCAAATATAGTAGTGAATGAGTCATGCTAAAAACAATGAAAAGAGAACAAGTACAATAACAATCATACGATAACTGAAGCAAAGAAAACAACATGAAATATAAAATCTAATAGTAAGATAGCATGAGAGTTAAAATAACAACACTGATAGGGAAACTACACAAGACTACCAATAACCTACTAACCTTCCATCATAATCTTAGACCTCCGTATGTTTATATTTAAGATCATATGTCAACGATAAACTGCAAATATCATGTCATGTCAATTCACCTCTCCTCAATATTATTTCGATCTACCTCCGCTTCACCCCCACAATTTTACAAAAGCACTTACATTATGATTTGTAACTACTAGGAAAGTGACCTTAATCAAAAGTACTCATTGCTTTGTTCTAAAGCAACTCTTCTTCTAAAATAATTTTATTTATTTATTTTTATATTTATTCGATAATCATTACGATTAGTCTTCAAATATATAAGTTTCACACTTTAAGCGGCGCTTAAAAATTCTATATACTTTTAAGTATTTGGCCAAAATTATCCAATACTATATAGTAGTTAATTAAGGGTTTAGAAAATGACACACATTTTAGATATAATTATTGTGAAAGATTGATCAAATAATCAGTCGTAGTTGGTCTAATAAACAACTGTATATTCAATTTGAAAGGCATCTTTTGGGGGTGCATTAGTTTAATCCATAATTAATTAATTAGTAAAATAATATGAATTTAGTTTACCAAATGTTTAATTGTTATATTATATGGAGTGTCTTCTCCAATTAATGAACATTCTGTAGACAAAATTTGTGTGTTAATTTGTCTGTTACAGTCTGTGTCGTTTATTAAGCCGTTTTGGAGTTTGTATTAGACATTTAATATTTTGATTAGATGATGATAACGTAATTGGTATTCCATAATCCATTTGATACTTCAAATTAACTATTTCACCATATTGTATTATCTTCTAGAGTCGAGAATTTATTGGACACAGTCTCTATAGTTTGATGATGATAATAAAGTCTACGTATATTCTATCATTTTCAAATCTCATTTCATGAGACTACACTTGATTTTGTGATTCCTTACCAATTCGTATTTACATTAAGAGGTCTTCGTTTACACATTAAAAAAATTGAAAAAAAAAATTTAAAATTAATTTGTAAGTAAACATAAAATATCATTTTCACGAAATTACTTAGCAGCCAAATCTGAGCATCACAGTAAACTTTTAATTTAATTTTGGGAAGTCAAATATATTTTTGATTAGATAATAATTTTAGATAATTTAGGTATTTGATCAAGTTTTTGAAATCTTGACCGAGCACAAATTTTTGCTTTAATATTAACAAAAGTAGATTTCTAAAACTTGATCAAACATGCTAATATTAATCTAAATATCAATTAAGCAAAAGGTAAGATGTTTAGCACAGTGATTAAATAGTAATTATCACTTTTTCTTATGTTCATATTTTTTGTTTCCTTATCCAATATCCACATGGCCAGTAGGAGTACTATTTGATGCATCCCCACTCACCAACAATACTGCCGACGGACGGAGGTGGAGTTAGAATTTTTAAATCATAATTTACTTATTAATCAAAATTTTGAGATGGAATTAAAATTTTATATTATAATTTATTTATTATTGAATTTTAATAAAATAAATTTTATATATTAAAATATATAAATTTAAAATTTTAAATTAAATTATTAAATTTTATCAAACTCGTAGCTCCACCCTTGTTGTGGGAGTAGGGAGTTGCACATGTAGAGTAAGTGTTACGTTACCACTTTACGAATTGCAACTTGCAAATCGGTGGTTGGATAAACATATGACACTTTTTGGTCCACCTTCCATTGGTTTAACATAATTATTATTGACCATTTTTTTTTTCATTTGAGAAATAATATTCTTGCTAATTATATATAAGATTTAAAAATTGCAACTATGTATAATGTATATGTATATGTATATATAATTCGAATAGAAAATAATGAGTTTAGTTTTTTCACTAGTTACTCAATACGAGTGGTAGCAGATCTAGAACACAATCTATTGCTTTACGAGGATTTTTATAGTTTTTGTTTGAACTCAATATGTAAAAATTCATTAATATTTGAAGTGAACTTAGTAATTATTTGTATTAACTTGAATTCGTTGTAACATACATAAACTTAAAACTTTAAATTCGTCTTTGTTTGGTTAGGAGGACGGTGGTTTTATTGTATGAATTTTTTACAAGGCATCATGGTATACGTGTTTTTGGACTTCAATGACGACATCTCTCAAAAGATTAAATTCTAAAATTCGTTATATTAAAAGCGTGCATGAATTAGAGTATGATAAGTTTCACACTAATATTTGTCATTTATAAGTATCATTGCATAAGTTCTAAGATAGAAATAATACCTTTGTATATTCTACTTTTTTCATACCTAACTTGTGGATTGCACCAATATGTTATTGTTATTGTCATTGCACAAGTAAATTAAATAAATATCATAGGAAGTTTTCAACTATTCTTAGGTCATATATTGAATATCAAATATCTAATTGTTCTTTATCTTTTTTCAGATTCTCCAAATAAAAAAAAATGGATGATGTGGTGGCCCTTGTCAAAAAAGAAATTATAAACATGGAGGGTCCAAATATTATAAATTATTATATACATAAGTGGGTCATCAGTTTGTTGAATATACATGAAGCTGGTAGCAAATGCATATGCAGTTAGTACCAAATTTTTCTTGCCACTTTTTATTTTGGGTCCCTTTTTTCATGTACAAATGTGTGTGTGTTATTATTGTCATATAAATATTTGAAATATCTATCAATTCATCATCACATCTTTTATTATGTGTCAGTTATATGTATTAAATAACACTTTCTATTATTACTAATAGAAGGGTAAAAATTTATTCGTAGTGTTTGTATCAAGTCAATATGTATATAACCAAATAACTGCAATTTTATTGTATATGTCAATGGTGCCGGGTTCACACTGGAGCAGAACCAGGAAGAGTGAAAAGGGTTTATTCAAATCTCCGTTAAAGAAAATTTTTACTATTATTTATACATGAGTAAATTTATTTTTATGTATATATAGCATATGTTGAATTCCTTCTGACTTCTTCATGTTTTACTTTTACATATTTTGAAACTTCTTAATGAAAATCTTTGTTTCGCAACTGAGTTCACACCATCAATGAGAGTTTCTTCATTTCTTAATTATTTTTTATTATTTAGGGGCACATCGGCCCCAAAAAATTTAGTACCGGAAGGGATAGGGCTTTTAATACAATTGCCGCAAAAATAATCACAATCGCTAGTAAAAGATATATAAGAAGTATATGTTTATAGATTATTATTTTAATAGACGGCTATAAAGCTCAAACATTCCGAAAGAAAAAGGTACATGGGGCACTTTGGATTTCAAATGGGTGCTGTCTTGAAAGAGCAATGAGCCCACTTCAAAAGTCCACAAGGATGACAATAATGGGCTTGGCTAGAAATTATTCCATTATACTAAACAAGCCCAAAGGTGAATAATCATGTTATGGTTTATTCGAATTTAAGACTCTTATATATGTTAAAAAATATTTACTAAATAAATATAAATAATATATTTCAAACAAACTATGATAAAATTTCAAAATCAAACTCACAACGTTCAAATTCTAAATACGTTTATTCACTTATAGGCAAATCAATGGAGTAAGTCCCTTGACATGTATCCATCTTTCGAAAACTTATTAAAGACATACATATTCATACAATGTTGCATATAATAATGCCATAAGAAAATAATACAACACAGTATTATTTTGCACTCGCTGACTTTATATCTCCGATCAAACTCAAATTCACCTAGATTTTCGTATTCTTCACCTTACCAACAAGCATAAACGCCTTAAAGACAACCGATCTAACCAATTTAGGCCCTCCCCATTCTACCTCAAATTCTTCAACCAATTTTTCTGTTAACAAATCAACTCCTTTTTCCTTAGCAGTGTTAATTGCTGATAAAGATTTGAGCATTCCCAAAAACCCTTCAAATGAAATATCTTTTTGTATTTCAACTTCAATTGGTTCATTTTCTGAACCTAATCCCACATTTTCAAAAAGAAACGACAGCGTTTTGTACCCATCAAACACAAATTTTATATTTGGATGCCATTAAGGAAGTGTTGAATCAAGAAATCTCTTAAATTTTGGATCAAATTCAGGGCTTACACTCATTAATTCATAGGCCCAAACAGCTATTATGCATCCTGGTTTACTTAGCACACGATTCACAATCGAGTAGAACCTGGTTTCGTAAAATTTCTTAGCCACGAAAATCAAATTAACAAAGCAAATATCTCGTTTTTGCTATTGTCACTAATAATCGTGACAACAATTGTCTAAATAGCTATAACTTTATTGCTACAGTAAAATTTTGTAGCTAATCATAAGTTTTTGCCATGTGAGAAAAGTTATTGTAGCAATAATAATCTTTTAGCCACAATAAACTATTTGAAACAAAAATATTGTAGCTAATTCATATTGTTTGCTTCAGGTTATAAAAAATGGTGGCAATAGTTAAATGATATAAACACGTCCTTTATCTATGATAAAATTTCGTAGTTAATTATTAATTTTACCACGAGTTGAAACTTATTATAGCAATAGTAACGTTTTAGTTACAATAAATTATATGAAGAAAATGTTATGGATAAATATATATTACTTCAAGTTACAAAAAAAAAATGGTTACAATAATTAAATGATATAGACATAGATTATTTGCTATCGTAAAATTTTATCGTTAATTATGAATTTTTGCCACGTGTTGAGACTTGTTATAGCAATAATGACCTTTTAACCATGAAAAAAGGTTATCTAAAATAAAATATTATAATTAAATTAATATTTTTGCTCTGAATACAAAAAAAATCGTGGCAATAATTGCTATGAAGAAATGAGTTATCCACAAATTTATTATTGTGATAAAATTTTGTAGGTAATAATTATTTTTTACCGTGAGATGAAATTTATTGTAGCAGTACTAATCTCATATAATTAAAGGTGTTAGTCGTATGATTCGATTCAATACTACATGTTCGATAATTTTGAATTTCAAATATAATTTCAATAAATAAGTCGAACCTTGGGAGATCGAACCAGTGAACTGCAGTAGCAACAGTGATCAAATCCACAGAATTTTCACCACCAACAATTGACACAAGTTCCTCATCAGACATGGAAAGTGGTGTGTGAATATATTGAATTCTTGGGTATTTTTGTGCATGACTTAATTGATCTTTGCTCATCAGTTGCTATTACATTTTTGTAATGCTCAACTACCTGTCAATAGAAGATATCGAGTTGAATTCAGAATTTCAAGTTTATTGATTTTGTATTTTAGAAAAGACAGTATGCTGATAGGTAAATGTAGAATCGTGGTGCCAAATTCATTTGACTCAATACTAATTATGTCTAAAATTCATTAAAATTGTAACAAATGATAAGTTAGATCTGAACACGTAATTTATAAAAAAATAATAAATTGAATACTAAGAACTTAAAGATTGAAACCATTGCTTTGTGAATCGATCTTTGCTTATTGAATTTTGAATAAATTATTTAAAAATATTAAGTGAATTGCATAATAAATACATACAATATTTAAGCCCAAATTTTTGAATAACTCATGATTTATTAATCTCTAGCTCCGCCCTAATATTCACAAACATTAGTTTTTCGAATATCAATTGAGTTTAACTTTTATATAATACAAGTAAGGCATAATACATAAAATATGCCTTCTAACTTGACCTCATTTTATATTTATGTCCTTCAATTTTGAGTGTGCACAAGTAGACACTTAAACTTGTATAAAATTGAACAAATAGACACACACGTCCTACATGGCAATTTGTGTCTTACGTGGTATCCTACATGTATTATGCCACATAGGACTCATGTGTCTACTTGTTCAACTTTATATAAGTTTAAGTGCTTACTTGTGCACACCCAAAGTTGAAGAGTATAAATGTGAAATGAGGCAAAGTTAAATGACTTTATGTATTATACCTACAAGTAATTGTTCAAACAAAAAAAATAGTTTGTTCAGTTTTACTTGTCCACTATTTCATAAATAGATTTTCAAAAATACATAATAGAAGGGGTTGGGGGGGGGGGGGGATTACGCCGATGGCAGCTTAGCCGTTGCCGGTGCCGACATCCCAAGCAAGAGAATGGTGGGACATAATATATATATATATATATATATATATATATATAAAATTATTTTATCCATATATAAATGATGTAATTTTTTATCGAAGAGAATTTAAATGAATCCTGGATCACAAAGTGGCTTCGTCCTTGATTTTGACCCCTTAAAAAAAAACAAAAAGTACTTAAGATGGAAGAGAATTGAATTTCTATTCGATTATAAAAAAAAGGCTAAAGAGAAGAAATTTTGAATTTGCATGCTAGAGTAATGGATAGATGAACTGGCAAAAGGGAATCACTCGTCCATTAATTTTCACGTGTGATAATGATTAATATAAATATTTTATTATAATATTTATATAATTTATAAACTTACGTCTTAATAAATAACTTAGAAAATAAACAATTAATATCGAAAGTAAATTGAAAACTGTTTAATTTTTTAATCGAGTTGTTAAATTATACTCCCTCCATTCAGTGGTGAAGCTAGGTGGGGTTTGGACGAACCCAGTAACTTTTCCGTAGACTCTATATTTGTTCGAAAGTCAATTAAATATATATGTATATTAATTTGTGAACCCTAACAAAATTGATTGACGGTTCTAAAAGAAATTTAGAACCCCAAAACTCTTAATTATGGCTCCGCCTGTGCCCTCCATTCACAAGTAAAAGTGAACAGAGAGTCATATTAATTAATGTTTGAGAGTCACGATTTCTCAAATACATTGGAAGATTAAGCTATTATTGGAACAAAATGAGTATGTTTTCAACCACTCATTTTTATTTAATTTGATTTATTACAGACCATTAACCTTTTATTTGATCCGTACTTTTTTATTTTTTCTAAATGATTTGAATTTATATTTTAGAGAGTTATTTGTATTTGCATGAGATTTTTAACCAAAAATAAAGACAATCAAAATAATTCATATCTATATTCTAAAGATTTCTCATTCCATATTTTAAGATAAATAAAATCTTACATCCATGATGCAAAGTTGCGAAATTTCATCATCGTCATCATCATATTCTATCTACTCTATTTTCACGTAAAAATAGACTATATACGCACATTAACCATGCATTGTACATCAAAAACTAGACTTGTTGCATGATCGAATAATTTTAAGAAAATCCATAAAACGGTTGGTTATAATACGTTGGATAAAATACTTCTCGTAGTTTATTATACTTTTCGAGATCGAAATCGTGTGACTTCATGAGCTTCGTTTGTTTCACCTTGAATCTTCTTTGGAAATACCCTTCAAAAGTTGGCTCTTTTGATGTTCTTAAGAAGAATCCATAGGCAAGGAAAAAGTGAAATGAAGTCACAAAGAAGCAAATGGGCTCCATCACATCCCAAGTCAATTCCCAAAATGTTAGCCTCATAAAGCCCAATGTTTGGAAAACTATAAAGCCCAGCCCAAAGTAAAGTTCCCCTCTTACAAGTGATTGGGCTTTTTGATCAATTAAGGCCTTTTGTTTTTCCATTTGTTCGAGTTCTCTTTTTCTTGGGTCGTTTGGTAATACTATGGATTCTGATATTATTTTGTTCATTGATTTTGCCACCTGAAATTACATCAAGAAGATTAGCAATGACTCTACTCTATAATGATTGCACGGATATTTTTTGACTGCTATATAAAACATATAAGGTTCAAAGAACCTTAGTCGTTTGGTTGCGTACAAGTTAACAAGTTATTCTGGATAAATAATAGGAAAATAATCTTACGACGTCTAAAAACTAAAACCAAATTCAAGTCCTATTTTATTCTGAAATTATTATTCATTATACCTCACACCAAATGACTTTTTAAGGACAAAGAATAGCTAATTCTGAAATTAATTTTAGTATAAGGTTATCTCGTTGGGATAAAATAGCGTGATAACTAAGTTATCCATTATCCTCAAAATTATAGCGTTAAAGAAAGTAAGATTACCATTATAAAATTTAAGATAACTAATTCCAAAATAACGTTTTTTTTAATCAAACAAATTATATTGTAGTTAAATACTAGAAGGCGGTGTACTAATAATAACAACTCAATATGCTTAAATAAATAATGCTATCGTGCATGAGTTCTTATATTATGTGGCATATTTCGAAATTCAAATAAATTTATACTTATAATATGTAGTTTCCATAAATATATATGTAAATATTTTATTTTAAAATAATAGATTTCAGGTTTAAATTTACATAAAATTAAATTAATTTATCACAACAGAAGAGAATAATATTTATACCTGACATGGACGGAGGAAAACGACGTCGCCTAAAACGATGACGCTACCGGATTCATCCAACATTTTTGCGAAATCCAAACTCTGTTCTCTGTTAGAGCAAAATTCATCACAAATCCCAACGAATTCTGAGTACGAAATTGAGTTCATCGGAATCTCTCTAAGTCTCGATTTCACTTTTTCCAACTGCGAAATTTTCAAAATCTTCTTAGCATCATCAACAGTTATCCTCCCCATCGTGTCCGCCGGCAGCAACGCCGTTGCCGTAGCCGTAGCCGGAGGAGCTAGGCCTTGGAATCTATTCCTTTCTCCATTAACATTCATAGACCTCAATTTCTCTCTCAATTTTTCTCCAACCGGAATAGACAAAAACTCCGGCAGTCTCGCTACATGATTGATTTCTCTCCTCTGGAGAAACCGGCGGAAGAAATCACCTTTGACGGAATCCGGCGACGTCACCGGAATGTGAGAAGTAGAACGTTCTAGAACCGTAAGCGGTGGAAGCGGATCTATTTTCAGTGTACTAGATAAGCGTTTCGCTAAAATCCGGCGAATCGCCATTGATATTTTGTGCAGTAAAGAGTGGGAGAAAAAACTGAAAACTTGTGATGGCTGAGTTGGAAGCGAAGGAAGGGGATTTATATAGGGTCCGAAATTAGAGGAATACGCAGAATATTACAAGAATATTTAGAAGGAAATTATTTTATGTTTCCTTGTTAGTTTTAATTTACTTTCCTTCTACAATTGGGTCGATTAGTAGAATGTATTAGAAAAAATGACGTTTGCATAAATTTTGTATAATATATCGAAGTAATAAAATTTAATGTATGTATTAACATAGCTATGGATTCAATTATCCATTAAAGCTATTTTTACATCTTTTTCATCTTATTTATGGAGGATATTTTTATAAATAAATATATTTTGAAAAATTATACAATACATGCTATTTTTAATACACCTGATCAAACAATGCATAAAAAATAATTTTTTCCATAAATAATACAAATATAATTAGTACAAATATTACTAATGTAAACATACCAGACGACCCCTTTAGTTTTTGGTATACTATGCTATCAAAACTTATTATTGCAAATTTTTACTAAATTAGCAATTAGTGTCTATTACGTTAAAAAATTATAATTATTTAATAAGTGACTTGATTATGTAAAAATTATTTACATGCGTAGAACTTTATAATGTTTATTTAATCCAATGGTGTGTTAGAGTGGGTAAAAGTCTCACATTGATTGAGAAATGGATTGGTGGTCTCCTTATATGGACTTGAGCAAACCTCTCCTCATAAGCTAGCTTATGGGGTTGAGTTAGGTCCAGGTGCCATATTTTTACATGATATCAGGGTCCGGTCCATTCCCGTTTGGGCTCCAGATCCACGCACCAATCGGACCTGGGAGTGAAGGGGTGTTAGAGTGGGTAAAAGTCTCACATTGGTTGGGGAATGGACTGGTGATATCCTTATATAAACTTGAGCAAACCTCCCCTCATGGGCTAGCTTTTGGGGGTTGAGTTAGGCTCAGTTGTCATATCTTTACGTGGTGAGTTCGAAACGTGGTTTCTTTATATTTTTTTTATGAGTCAAATCTACATATAAAGAGATGTAAATGTTAGTTGGTCTTCAAAAAATTGCAGTAAGAAATATTGTTTCCTCAAATAATAGTACAAATTTCTTTTCTTTTCTTTTTTGGAAAAAAATAGTAGTATTATTATTTCAACTTTTTGTTTAAATAATTCAGAATTGTCTATGAGATCAACATCCACTAGGGTCTAGGTATATCCCTTTTTTATTGAGCCAAACATGTTAAGGCATACAAGTTTCAAATTCCTAAATTTTGGAGGCATTTTAATATTTGTTTATACTACTAGGTCTATCGTGCCCAATTTTTTTTTAAAATAAATAAATTATTATTATTATAATAAAGATAATTGGACACTTTGAAAATTGTTAATCCAGTTGGAACCAGTGGTAGATGGACCTTGTAAATAATGTCCTAGTATATTTCGACACGGAGTATAGATATCAATATATTTTAAAAAGAGAATATTATTAATATATTAGTTTTTAATTAATTAAAAATATCTTTGACTTTTTTATATCGAAAATATGCTATATTTGATTATTTATAAAATCATACTACTATCAAATGTGGAGTGATACTGCACATTTAACATATAAATGAGTAATTAAGAGGTGGACGGTTCATAATTATTGTGAACTTGTGAAATTGCTTGAGGGGATCCTTCAAATATGTTAGAATAAAATATTTTGTTTTTCTAAAAATAGTCTTTCATATTTCAAAAAATATGTTGAATTTTATGTATAAATGACGTTTAGAGAAGAACCAACTGGACTTTGGAAATTGATAATTGGGTGAGTTATTTTAATATCAGGTAAATAAATTAAAATCGGAGAAACGTCTAAGATTCCACATGTCCCTCTGTGTAGCTTAAGGGTATACAAAATATTAACGGTAGTCGGCAAATGTAAATACATATAAAGTATAACGAATGATATATATATACTATTTATGAAAGTTTGAGAATATATTTCTCTTTTTATCTTAATTAGTATAAGTGTTTGGCTTCTTCAGTAACAGAATCCCATATGTTTTTCGACACTTGATTTTTTGTAGCCAAATAAATATAAATGGGAATAAGCATCATATCTATTTTAAGATCAAACCATTCTATAGTGACATTATTTACTTTAATTTGCTGATGTATATATGGAAATTAAATATGAAACGGATCTAAGTCTAATAGTAATATAGAACGTGAAATTAATATGAATTTTTTTTTTGATTTCCCATTCGGTGTTCGGAGCCTACATTGAAGCTTCGACTAAATTCGAATCGCGCATTGCAGGGCCATTCGGGGTGGCCCACATTTTAATATTACTGTACTCTAGAAAATTCTTTAGGGGAACCTTTAAGATTTGAAGTTCCAATTTGCAATTTTATTTCTTTAAAGATTTGGAGTTATCTCAATATTGATGCAACCAATATTTAAGTTTTAACAAGAATATGATGCGTTTTTCCAACCACAATAATCATTATATTTACGTGCCCACTTTAGGTCCAAAAAATAAAATGAAGTCAAGTTATATAATATTTGTGAAGATATTTTAATTTGTTTAGTCAGTAAGTGTTATTATTTTTATCCAATAAATTAAGTATTCCTCTTAACACAGTATTTAAGAAATATGAAAAGATTTTATGGACTTTTTACTAAATAGATGAAACTCAACGTAGATAAAATATTAATAGTGTCATTATATATTTGTCCACTATGAAATGTGTTATTCTTGAGATAGAGGAAGTAATATGAAACGTGTGTCATATAAATTAAGATAAACGGAGTAATATTTATCAATAAACTTACCTATAATTATCTAAAAGAAATTTAGTCTTTACTTATTAAGAGAATTTAGTTAAAAGGGGGTAAAAAGAAATTATACATGCTAGTATTCACACATATATTTATCATTTAATTATATATGATTTGTAATCAAACGATATTCATTCTAATTAAATTTCTTTCAAGCAGTTTTGAAAAATGATTTTTTTCAAATTGAAGGTCAATTACAAACAATTTTTATATCCCATGAAAATAAGGTTAAAATCTACTTTGTATCCGATCCTCTCCAGATTTTACTCGTGAGACTTTACCAGATATATATAGTTGTTATTGCATTCCAACCTAAAGGGAAAAAAATGATGTCTTTGGTATCAATGGACAACAATGGATTAGGGGAATGTGAATTAGGCTGTGATTCCAATATGCATCACCTTTTGTATGGAGAATGAATTGATTACTAATTTCAAAGAATTGATGTAATGTGATTTGATTCACACATTTTTTGTATAGAATATATATGGCTAAGAATTTGTGGTTTTGCAAACAATTGAAGAATCCCCACCAATTTGGAGAACCATCGAAACGTTGTAGGATTCCATACGAAAAAAAAAATCTTGTAGGATTCCATACTTGGAAAGAGTTGATATTCTCACACATCAAGTGGCATGTCTACTATACTCCCTTTTCCTATAATTTATAAACTCGTTTCTGTATTGAGACTCAATTAAATTTTGATTCACGTCGTGAAGCTTCAAGCGCTTCTTGAAAAAAAACAATTTTGTACACTCAGGACTTAAATCCAAATTTTTTAATTAAAAGTAAAGAAATAGTATTTATCAATCCATCACAAGTCTTTTATCGATTGTTGCATTTGATGTTTGCCCAATTACTCCATTTCCGTATACACAAGGTTTAATTAGCTATAGTCCACTAAATAAGTGAATGACCTAAATTTCTTTTCGTTCAAATTTGACTCGAGTAATTTCATGTGATAACATGCACCTCTAATTAATTTGCAAATTAGTACGTACTCTCCCTTTGACTTAATTTAAATGACACTTAATCCGTATAAAATAGAATGTCATATTTTTATAATTAGAAATAATTTAATTTTAAAATTTTATATTTATCTTTAATAAAATAATTTATAGTCACACAAATAGTCAGTGAGGATTTTTAAACCATAAATTTCAATAATATTTATATTTACCTTAAATTATGTACCAAATCAATCAATATCACAAATAGTTGATGACCACACATGTACCAAAGAAACTTCATTTGTGTGGTTCACTTAAATTGGAATATTAAGAAGAATATTTCACTAGCAAGCAATCTTACCCACTAGAAATTAAACATGCTGGTTATTAAATGTGTATAAAGTATACATATATTGGTTTAATTTGTACCCAACAACACCTAATTAAAACCTAAAAAATCATATATATATATATATATAAAAGAATTGTTGTATGCCACTATATATATATATGTATAGCGTGAAAGAAACAACTTTGTTGATTGATATTAGTGGTAGTGGGAATCCCCCATGCATAGAGGATTAGAGATTATTTATTTTATTTTCTAGTCGATGTCTGATATTCATATGAGAGTCCGATTAATCTGGATTCATATCGAGTAGGGTCCCTTTCGGAGGATAACATCTCATACCAAGGATTTTTTCATATCTAAAGTCCAAATTCAAAACCTTTAATTAAGGAAGGAACAACCTCATTCATTACGCTATATCTTTTGATGGTGAGGATTAAGGAATTTGCTCATCTCCTATACAGAACTATTAATTAAATTAATTGATGCTCCGTGGCAAAGATTCAAATTCCTCCTCACCCCATATTGGCCTTCTTATCTTTAATTCTTACATAATAATATTGCTTGATTAATAAAGGTGAAAGAAATTTGTAAATTTTATAATGACTACCTTAAGTTAATATAGACAGAAATAAAGAGAGAGAGTGTGTTAGAACAAAAACTATTGAGTTTTAAATTCATAAATTGTGATTTAGATAGACGAAATGAAAATTTTAGGTATAAATATATCTTAAAAAATTGATGCCACACCTAATTATAGTAATTTCTTTATTTGTTAACTTCTTCAAATGCTGACACCTTTTATGAAAAATTTTATATACGCAGCTAGTGAATATAATAAACTGTTAAAGGGATAGTTCAGTTATATGTATCAAAGAATTCATTTTTACTCGATTTACATAATATAATTCTCTAACAAAGAGAATTCAAGTGAACACCCCTAGATACACCTAACTTCGATGTTGGCTAGCAACAAAACAAACAAATGGAAAAGGAATTATCTATAACATTAAAATATATTACTTCATCATCATTTTCATATATTGATGGCTCTTATAATTTTGAACACTCATATTTTAATTTAAAAATTAAATTCATAACATTTTTGTCAAAGGGCGAATCAAAGGAAAAAAATAATTGAGGGGCTTTTAAATTGACAAGTTTATGAAAAAGAGGTGAATATGACACCTTATTAGGTGAATTTTACATCAAAATATGAAAGAAAAATAAAGAGAATTTTACGACATATAAAGTAAGTTCATATGATAGGCAAACTTTTGAACTTGATAATAACGATGATTTCACTGAAGAAATAAAATCCATAAAATCTATAAAATCAAAATGAACAATATATGTCATGAACTTAAATGATGACCGAAGGTGTAATATTTACCGACCAAGATATATATATTTGACTTTTTTTATCATCAAAATATGATTGGTATAATGGTGGAATTCAGAATTGATTTTAGGAAGTCTGCGTAAGCCCACTAATTATCATTAACTTTATTTCGTGTCTTATTTGTGGGAGAATTCAACAGCGACAGGACTTTGGGGATCAAATTTTGATGACGCCATTTTTTGGGTGCCAAAATTAAATATTCTTTTTTTAGTCCGTCATTTTCCACTTACCTACTTGACATTGAAATTTTACATGTTAATTATGACGTGCTTTAATTAAGAATAATCATATTTTACACCTACACATTGAAAACTATCTTATTAGACGTTATATACTAATTCTATTTATATTTTTAAAATAAATATGTATCTTATTATTAAGTAAGAGTTTTCTACCAAATATTGAGAAAAATACATCTAGATACATGTATTTTTGATACCAAATCGTGAGAGAAGCGAGTGAGAGATATAGTTATGTATCTCGGATACATGCGAATCACACTATATGTATGTATCTGATGTGATTTGCATGTATCTGGGATACTAGATACATAGGAGAGTGGTGAGCGGAATGGGAGAGAGGCGAACAAGATTTGTCTATATATCCCAGTTACATGCGAATCCACTTGGATACAGTGTATCTCGAACTAATTACACTTAATTTTGACCTCATATATTACGAGATACATGTATCTGGACTTATCTGAATGCACCAAAATCTGATAAGATTTATAATATTGCAAACTAGAATATATTTAAGTAATTAGCTCATAAACTAGTGAGATTTCTATAAGTTTCCCAATAATAATAATAATGTATTCCAAATGGCAATCTCCTTAATCAGTAAGCTTTAATAATCTATTGTATATTACTCCTAATTGGCTCTTTAACTAATTAATTAACTTTGTGTCTCTTTAATAATTGATAAGGAAATAAGGAGAAAACATCTAATTACATCAACGAAAGTCACGAGACAATAATCCAACATGCCCACAAACTCATGTCTAGTTAATTGGAAATTAAAGTAAATTACAGTACTTAATAAGAGCACTCAACATTAGGTAAACAAAGATTAAAAACGAGTAATTAGAAAGAATTCGATTTGAATTGAAGATATTTATTCAAAAATTCTCAACTCATTCATAGATGATGAAATCGTCTTATACACTAATTGGTTCGCCGAGCCTAAACATGATCATAAGCATCTAGATTTTTAAAATAATATTTATGATAAAATTTATTTTGCTTTTTACGTGTCATAAAAAATTTAATGTACCATCTACGATCCGTTATGTAAATAATTTTTTTCACACAATAGCATCAAGTTAACCAACAATTTACATACGCTAGAGAGAAATCCCTAATGGAAACGGAAAATAAAGTCTAGGCTCAAATTCAATAAAATATATGAATAGTTTCACAATAATGATAATATAATAATGTAATGATTGTTATAAAGGATGGTTTCTCCTATATTGTGTCAAATTCGCATTAGAAAAAAAGTATCAAAAGGAGACATCCTTTTTTTTTTTCTTTCTTTCTATTTGGCTAAAAAGTCATAGTATACGCTAGTTATACGTGGCTTATTATGATGCCACAATATTTAATGGAAAAACTACCTAATTATAAAAACATCATAACTATATTTATTAATTTTGCATATAGTTAGAAATAAATACATATTGTCTCACTAATTAATAATTTCATATCTGATACATTGAAATAGAGAGAGGCGAGCGAGAGAAGCAGAGAAACAAGATAGGAGAGAGGCGAGCAAGATAGTCTATGTATCCTAAATACAAGTGAGTCAACCTAGACACATGTATCTGAAATACCAGATAAGTTCTAGATACATACTGAAATAAACCCTTTGGGGTGGCCCATTGATTTGGACTTGGGACTTCCATGTTGGAGGTCTCAAGTTCGAAACCCCTTGCCAGCGAAAGCAAGGGGTTTGCCTTCTGGGTCAAGATAACCGCACTGGGCTACCTCTCATGTGTGATTTGCGAGCTATTGCATAGGAGCGGAGGTTTTACCCTATGCGCACCAAAATGATAGCCATTCTGAAATACATAGAAGAGAAGTGAGCAAGAAAGTCACATACATGCGAATCCCACTTGGATACACTAATAAAATTCGTAATATTAAAAACTCACGTGAAGAGAATTAGGGAAGTAATTTACTCCTATTTTTAGTATTTTTTTTCCATAAGAACATTGAATGCCAGCTTCATAGAGTAGCTCTTTCTACAACATAGTGTGAAGTAAAGTCATCATTTTGAAATGCCAGTATATTTTTTCCATAAGATAACATTGAATGCCAGCTTCATATAGTAGCTCTTTCTACAATATAGTGTTAAGTAAAGTCATCATTTTGAAAGTGCATTTGGATCACCTTCTTTTCAGGAAAAACTAACTCATGAGATAAAGAATTATATACAAATCCTATAAAGAGACAATAACATAATTCTCAATCAATTACACGAGACAATTTAACAATAATTAACCTCATGATCCACTTTACTTAAAAATTGGATAAATTTGTTTTCATACTAAATTCCTTCTTCTTTTTTTTAAGTCAAGAGAGTCTATCAAAAATAGTTTATATATCTCAAAAAATTACGTAAAGAGTAAACTCTGCGTACATCCCATACTCCCGATCGAACAACGAGGGATATGTAGTTGTTTTCATTCTAAATCCCTGTTCTTGTCACAATGCCAATATCCATATACCATGAAAAGTTGTTGATGCTAGTAGCTATCCACCAACCCCAAAGAAAATCATAATTGTTGCAAATTTGAATATTAATTAAAACAAACAAAAAAAAACCTAGATTGAAAGGTCATTACTGTTTGATTGTTGTTTCCTTCCTTGTATAATTATATGGCTTAATTAGTTATGTTAGAGCCAAAACAAATAAAATTGACCTTGATGAGGGAAGAATCAAGAGAGTCTAAAATTAAATACATAACAATCAGTAACTTTCATTACTTTTTTAAGTGGAGAAGACGATTAATGATGCCTTCCTTGTGGCCAATCATTTAAGTTTAGTGCTATAAAAAATGTTTAGCGAATGTCCTTTTCACAAATTCTTGAAATTCTTCCTTATATGTTCGTTTCGCGATCAAAGACAGATTCAAGATTTAAACTAATTTGAATTCAACCCTTTTAAGGTACGTATCCTTAGCATTAAACTCGTAGTAATATACATTTGAAAGTACGGGGTTCAATAATTAATATTCGTTGAAATTGTAATATTTTTCAACGTGTGATGTGTATATCTATATTTTTGTGCGAAAATAAGGGGTTTGGTTAAATATTGAACATAAACTCCATGTGCATCTTAGCTATAACAACAATGAATTCAGTGAAATATGAAAAGGGTGATGCGTATGCAACGTCCTTACTCCTACTTTGTGCAGATAAAAAGACTGTTTCTAAAGAACCCTCCATGCACTCAAGTAAAAGCTCCATGTGCTTCTAGTGCGACTTAAATTAATGGGAAGGTATATGTGGCTTTTCGAGAACGTTTAAGGTTAAAAAATCTTCTTGTTTTTACCATATTTAAATGTATTTGATCAATCTTCAAGTAGAAGGTAATGTGATCTAGGGTGGGTTGTAACTAAAATAAGCGCCAAAATAGTATATACAAATTAATTAAGAAGAGTGTGGAATCGTTTTAGTGGAATTATAATCAACATCATTTACTCTAACTAATAAAACTAAGAGTAATAAAAAATCATTAAACTTAAATTAAACTAAAAAACGCTAATAATGCGAGGGATTTAAAGTTTTAAGAACATTCTATAAGCTTTTAGTAATGTCGCATTGGATCGCATGATATAACAAATAATAAGTGGACCACTAGAATAATTGGGAGATACATAGTACTACTCCCTCGATCCATTTTAGTTATCGTGCTTGCTAAAATAACTGGTTCCAAATAGTACTCCCATTGTCCCTTCTTAGTCGGGAAAAATAGAATAATATAAATCAATACCAATGACTATGAGTAATAAGGATAATTCAATTAATATTTTCTTAACAATAAATCGAAGGGAGTAACACATTATAACATGACAACGTGAAAATAATAATTATATCATTATTTAATATGTTATAGTAATAAACATTTCATTTTTTTCAAGTTAATAATTTACCAATCAATATAATTATAAGTGATTATCAATAACTATCGTCTATCATTTAAGTGAACTGACAATGTAAATATACACATTATATAATCGATATCGATATTATAAAAAAAATCTAAAATAATCGTGGTTTGTGGATAATGATTGTGAGACTTTTAAAAGTCAATGCATAATATATGGTTCACTAAAGAATCAGCTTCTGATTCATGAGCAAGGCCAACTTTACCTTGAGACAATTATCTTTAAGGAAATTAAATGAAATATAAAATTTATTGTGAACTTTAATCAACTTTATTCTTATAAAAATATGCAAATAACATGTCTCCTATTTACTTCTTTTTTTTCCCTCTTGTACTGTAGAAAATGCTTGTTCCATATTCTAAAGTTAAAGTTATAATTGATCGAGCACTATAATATAATCCTTTTTTCATGTTGAATTGTTTAAGTTTAATTCAACTTGGGATGGATATTCTTATAATAAAATATCTTATGAAAAATTATCACGAGAAAATCAGTCCCCAAAAACTATATTTATAAAACGTTTTAAAGTAAATTACAAAACTTAAATATTCTTGCTAAAAATGATATTCGTGTAAATCGTACTCTACAATTATCCTCAAGGCTCGAAGTGATCATATTTGGTAGTGGATGGAGCAGGAAAATAACGGATTCAATCGAATTCAGTATTTTTGGCAATAATTATCCTAAAAAGGGATATTTGTGTCTAAATTAACTAAAATTTTGATGATATATTTTAAATCTATAATTTCTTTAAAAGAACTTATTTTATTAGAAATATATCTTTCGTAAATAAATTTAATATAAAATTACACTCATCATTAATTAAAGGGTAAGTTACATAAATCACATAGTGTAAAGATGAAATTACTATCTATCCCTACTTTTTTTTAAATTACAATAATCCCTTAGAATTAACTCAATCCGGATACATTAATGAAAGCGCGGATACATTAATACAAGCACAGATACATTAATACGGATACATTATTAAAATAAAAATTAACTCAATTCGGATACATTAATGAAAGCGCAGATACATTAATACAAGCGCGGATACATTAATGCGGATACATTATTAAAATAAAAATTAACCTAATCTGGATATATTAATGAAAGCGCGGATACACTAATACAAGCACGAATACATTAATACGGATACATTATTAAAATAAGAGATTTTAGTTATTTTAAAAAGATATAGAGACAAATGAAAAATAATATAGTTAAAGGTGTGTACTTTAGTAATTTTTCCTCAATTAAAATTTCGGATACGCATCTCATCTTGACAAAGTAAAATATCCTCCACAAACTTTGTTACACTTTCGACAAGAATATTTATGGGAATTTCTCGTCTCCTTTTTTGATTTGGATTTGGTTGAGTTGGGTAGAATCAAATAAAAAAATTTAAAAATAAGTAAAAAAAAATTTTTTTAAAATATTGTATATATATTCCTAAATGAGAAAAAGAGGTAGAGATTCCCAAATTAATCTAAATCACGTTATATATGTTTATCCTTTAATCATTTCCATGCAAATTGTCGAATATAATGTTCACTTGTGATTCCAATTATTCCACTTCACTCAATTTATATTATATTTCCGTCCCTAATAAATAGTAAATATTCCGTAAAATTAATCTGTGAAAATTAATCGAGACATCAAGTTATATTTATAGAAAAAAGGAATATTAATTGTTGACACAGAGACATTCCACTTGAGGAATATTAGTGTATCTAAAGGCACCTTATAAACCGAAAGAAGCTTCTTTATTTATTTCCTGATAAAATTCCATTATAAATCAATTCCCAGAATATATATATACGTATAAGTAGTGATGTCACTTGGAAATGGATCAGATACTCTATATCAATCTTTTTCATATATGTCCAACATTTTGGCAGCAACACTTCTAGTACTTTCCATATTCCATTGTTCCAATCATGATCATAATAGTATAGAATTTCGACATACCAACATGGACTGTAGTGAAATGATTAGAGTTTCTTTATTCGTAAATAAAAATTTCGAGTTCGAGCCATATGTATTAAAAAAAATCTTATTAGAAGTGTTGTTTCAAGAATGGGCTCTATAATCCGTGATTCAAACATAATCGAATTCCTATACAAATATCTGACACCGATATTCACTTTTAAGTGTCATTGTTACATGTATTCGTTCATAAAAATGTGTGGTTATAAAAAAAACTTGAATAATAAAGTATGATACTCCTTGTGTTCCAATATACAAATAGTTCATATTTCTAAGGTCTTAAAAAAACTTATGCTTCAGACTCTCAGTCTTGAAATATAAAAAATAATCTTCAATTTCGTAGTTTTAAAAAATATAAAATAGTCTAGTTGTATGTACTATTATTTGGCCAAGCTAAAAATAAAAATCAACGTTCTTCCTTCCTTTTCCTTCAGGCTTTTCATCGTCAAATCACTTTCCAATGAAGAAAAACTTTTGAAATTCCGTTAATGTTATCTTTATTTCTCATAAATCTAGCTTCAATAAATTTTCCCATTGTATGAATTAATCAATTTTCCCATTGTCGTTGTAAAAGCTTAATCATTTTATCAACTATCATAAACTACCCTCTTTGTTAACGATTGACTACGTACTATTTGACTAAAAGCAATAAAATAAGGGATTTAATACTATTTAATATAAAAATAATATATACTTCATATTCGTAAATATAAAGCAGAATATAAAATGATGATGTGGCACACTTTAAGGCTGGAATCATATTTATCTTCTTCTTTTTTTGATTTTTTTTGATTTTTTTCTAATTTTAAAACACATAATTTCACTTTAAAATATTTACATAACATTAAAGATAGTCATATTTAATTCCTTTCCATTTACAAGGAATAAAAGGTGCACATAATTATGTTATTGTCACGACCCAAAAATAGACGTGATGGCACTCGTCTTATCCCACCAAGACAAGTCAGCCAAAAACCCAACTAATACAATAAATGCGGAAGTAAACTATAAATAACAGTCTTATACTTTAATATAATGCGGAAATTCATAATCGACTTAAATATACCCCCAAAACCTGGTTGTCACGTGCACAAGCCTCTAAAGTATTACAATTGATTTGAAAGAAATAAACAAGTCTCAAATGATATTGTCACTAAAGCAGAACAAAATCATAAATAGGAGTAAGAAGGTCCGCTGAGATGGCAAACAGCTACCTTGCAAATCTCCACAGGAAGCCTCGGACAAGAAAAGAGGGAATAGAAAGTATCACAAAAATCCGGGCTCGTAACCTACAAAAAGATTGTAGAAGCAAGGGGTGAGTACCAAACCACGCGGTACTCAGCAAGCAAACTTCTAAACACAAGATAAGGGTATGGAATACGGGTACTCCTTACACCCCCAACCAAACCTCCACAACTACAACCTGCATAAAAACCAGCCCAACCTAATAGTTCACCATTTACATAACACATAGTTCAATCATATCACTTCAACAATTACAGATCAGCAACACACAAGATAAAGTTCACCAATCACAAGTTCCACAGAAAAGTACTCATAAGTTCACAAATGATAAATATGCACAATGCAATGAAATGCAATGTCAAGTATAGTGGTGCATGTCTGACCTAACGATACACACCCGCTGTCTCTCAGTCCGGGACCCATGGGGGACATATCTGTCCATGCATCCGTCGCGGCGTACGACACGTCCCTCGATAATAAAATTCGTCGCGGCGTGCGACACGACCCTCGAATCATAGTATCCGTCGCGGCGCGCGACACGTCCCTCGAATCATAATATCCGTCGCGGCGCGCGACACGTCCCTCGAAATGGTACATCCTCTTTAATTTCTTATTCTTTCTCAATTCACATAACACTTGTCACAACCATGTCTCAGAACCAATGCAAATAACATGTTCACATAAATAATGAGGAGATGACCATTTTCATAAAAATGCACACTTCATAACAACACAATCGTGATACAACACCAACAATGAATCAATAAGCCTTTCAAACCATTCTCAACACATCACACACCAATAATTAATCACATTGCCTGTTATTACCCCTTTTTCATCATTAAAATTATTCAATATGGACAAGTCAACCCATCACCAAGTCCCATTACTCCCCAACACATACCACAAGGAAATACACGAATTCTATACACTTAACAAGGGTTGAGAAATCCACTTGCCTCAAATAATCGAACAATCCCTCTGGGACTTGAGCCTTCCCCCTTCGTTGGGCTTCCAAATAAATGCAGTCTATTCAAATAAATAATCATAATAAGATTTCGAAACTAACAACACCCATATTACTATATGTCTAATCTATATCCAAAAACTCGCCCAAAACCATAATCATTTTCCTACTTCTCAAGCCAAGTGTTAAGTCTTAATTTCTCCAAATAACCTAACTCTAATAATATTCATATAATGTAATACACCTAATATTTAATTACCTATTTTAGTATAGCAAAACTTGAATTGTAGTGTGATAATTATAAGAAGAATCTGGTAAAGAATTAAATATCATTGAAGAATACGGTTTGCAAAGTCATCAGTTCATTCGCTGGGAATTACAATTGCAGTATCATAACTTCCTCACCTTATAACACACTAAACACCTCAAACAATAAACCTAATCATTACCCCAATTATAAGCTCATAATTACACCATCATGGTATCATGATTTACCACTAATATTAACGCCACTTTTTAAATTACTTTGAAATCAGTAGTTGTCATGGTAACAATTAAAAATTACCGAGCTTATTCTCTTACCCCAATAAATCAATATGTTAGGCACCTAGCAATAATACATATACAGTGAGGTTAGAACTGTGTTTAAGAATTTACCTGTAGCACACGGTTAGCCTCTTCGATGTATCTGTGTTTGACGCTAAGGGTCTTTATTTTTTTTTTTTTTCCGTTATGACTCAAAAATAGTAAACCCTACTTAATTTAATTCATTTTTATCCATGGGTTAAAGGGTATAGGGTATTAAATAAATTTAAGACTTGACCCATTATTATTAACTAAATTAATTATTTAAAAGAATACTTGTCAATCAAATAACTATAGTTAAATGAATAGTTTAAAATTCTCAAATCAACTTTCCCGACTGATCAAAAATGACTCGGGTCAATTATCGGGAGGGGTAAAACGGCAATTTTATGAAAATTTCCAAAAATGACCTTTCGGGTCATTACATTATCCACCACTAAAAACCATGTTCGTCCTCGAACATAAGGAAGAAGAAGGAAGAATAACCAACACTACTAAAAGCCTGAGGTATGATTTTCAGAGTCGTGTTCATCTCTCTAAGGGAGCTCCACCTTAAGACCATTCCATCAAGATCAACTACTAAGAATTGCAAGTTCAAATCAAACTTTAGCAAATCTACAGACTAGGAGTGATTACCAAGCCACAGGCTAATCCATGAATCCAATATGAGCCGAAATACACTGGACCATAACACAATCATCAAGACGAATCTTTTCTCATATAACCACGATTATATTTTGAATCAATACCGGCTACAATTAGAAGTGAACCTAAACCAACCACCACACACTTATAATGCACAAACCATCATTAGATCTTGTCAAGATTCCCTTCTCACAACTTGATCCTTCCACGAGCTTAATTAAGTTATAAAAATCTGATCTTTAGACATTAGGTACTCATCAAGAGAGAATCAAATTTATCAAACCCAAAGAAGGAAATGATCAAGTAACCACCTAGCGAATGGTACACCCAAGCATACAAAACCTCTAATAATATGTCAGAAAGGCTAGATGAGTACTCGTGATTGTAGACAACTCTTAAGAACAGTACAACTAGACCCAGTGACCTCCTCATTCAATCACACATAGACAAAATGTGACCTCGATGACGAGACAAATATAAAGACTATCGAATAACTGAAAATATTCATGATAGTTCTTTTATAAGTTCTCATAAGCAAAGTTGTCCGTGTAGAACCACTAGTATACTTCAACTATCCCAAACAACACCAAATCTATCATAACTGAAATGACCAAATCTACCCAAGGATGCCACTCTACCGTGAGGACAATCACAGGATCGGTACACCCGATCCACCACTAGAAATTCACCCATAGATGTGGAAACATATGTGGCATAGGCAGTGAATCATACTCTAAATAATGTCCAGCACGAAGAAGGTGGCCACATAAGAATATACGAAACCAAGATCGAATAACATAAAATACTCATTTCATAGTGCTCATATCAGACATTTTCATTCATTTGACTTTATTTCCTTGATTTTTAGCCACCCACAATCAACCAGTCTAGTGCTTATTACAATCGTACACATACTCAATTTATAAAACTTCACATACTTCTCACAATACTCCACTGAAGCCAAGACTCCTAATACTAACAAAAAATCATAACCACACCGGTCAATACCCTACTCTCAAATCATCACTAGTATCAAAGTCTTCTTATCAAACACATTGTCGCCTCTAAAAATTTCAAACTATGGCTCCCTCTCTTTCCATTTAAGCAATTCCTGACAGATACGAGTCACACCCAAGACTGATAGCACTAATTCCAAATCTATAAGTACTTTTCCATCGAGGTACAACAATTGAATCACACCCAATGTCAACTTAATGCAATCATTCACATACCAAGTTTCAACTATAATTCAAACCATCATATAACTCATACCAATACTTAGAGAAATTCTTTGTCACCCCAATAATTCTATATACTATGAGCACATAACCTCTATTTACTATCAAGTGTCTATGTAACACATCACAGCAGTCTGTGTAGTTCCATTTAAAAAAGTAGTTTCAAGCCCCTCGAAATCCTCAATAACCATGTATAACTGTAGGTTCATACTATTGCGCATCCATAAGTCCATAATCTGAATAATTTAGTCCCACATAACAACACATAATCTTACACACATCATTGTTTTTCATCCAAATCAAAACCCGATATTCATAAAAGTTGCTAATAAATTCCTAGTAAGTCTGTTTCGAACCATTTCACATCTCATAGTCATATCTAAATTCAAAGACCAATTCATACAACCTTCAACTCCGAACCAAAGGTCTATACGAGAGGTCTTATTCCTTCACCTTTCTTAAATTCTTCCCATAACACAATTTCAAATTCCTTAAACTCTTTAATATACTAGACTCTTGTTTCTTTCATTGACTCGCTTACCAATCTTATCCTTTGACCAACAACCCATAACATTTTATCTTATACTTTAAACCTAAAACTTTAAGTGGAACCCTTCCTTAGGTCCTTTAACAATCTAAGACAAACTTTATCATCCAAACCATGCACAAGTACTTCAAAATGCTTATACTGATGTGATCGATCATTTCTTATCTTACTAATTCATACCCTGACTAAAAATGCTACCATGAACGCATGCTTACAATGAAAAACTTTGATTCTGAATCCAACTGTGTAACCCAATACAAGATAACTATCAACATTATCTCATACCTTGAAGATTTTTATGAATTCACGTATCTTAGCTTATCATTGATTGCCTTTCCGTCGATCTTATCATATTCTTCGCTAAAATATCAATAGTACACTTCACCAAACTCGAAACCACCAAAAAAACTTATGACCACATGGGAATCAAACGTCTATAGACTCCTTTCTCAAATCTTATCCAACAGTTTTTAACCAATCTGATGAACCCAAGAAACTATTACCATACCCCAAACAAAATAGATGAAACCACACATCTCTGAACCCAATTCTTAACCTTATAAAGATACATCTTTGGCCCTAACAATCAGATCATTGCTCTCGCCTCCTTTCGAAGGCTACACTACATCCTACTAATTCTTTCCATTTATGACTCTAGCTTCTTTCAATTCTATTCAAGCGGTGTTTCAGCACATCCTACAACTTTCCATACGACCAGGCTACTCACCAAATAAAAGCAAACCACAACTTTAAATACTTGCAGGTCATCATTTCCACACAGAATTCGTTTAACAAAATAAATTCTTATCTTATAGTTACATCCTAATCATATTCTATCAAACTCTTATTACTATTATGCTTGGTAGTCATTAGCATCATCACGAAGTCAACCTTATCATCAACGTGACATCTTAAACCAAGTCATACCAGTCAAATATGACTAACTCAAAATTTTTTATGCACTTTCTTACTAAAATCCTCAATTTCCTTCACATAAGTATATTCATGGGGACTTCCTTTACTCATAAGTTTGTCATTCCAAAATCGATCCACTACCTTGGAGCTTATGATGAAATCACCAGTCCTCATTAGAATCATCGAGATACACTCCACAATCTAAACGTATTAATATTGTACCAAAGATCCATCACTAAAAGCTTCCTTATAAACAATGCTTAACCCAAGCATCCGTAATGACAAGTTAGTTAGTTTCTCAAATGTGAATGCAATATCGAATCTCATTATATGAGCATGTGATACAACTGATAACTCCTTAAGTAGTTAGTATTCGCACTTGACAATCGACGTATCCATTTCCATATACCACTAGTACTACACTATGAAAGTCCGTTAGATCCACCACTAGAACACATCATACCTACCGAGAAGATCATATCCAAATAGCCCACACATTTCTACCAATTGAATAGCTTTAAAATATTATCAAATTTGTTCTGTCTCTAGCCTTAGCGATATGCATCCTTTCATAGATCAGGTTGATAGCAAAAGTAACACACTCCCTAACTTTAACTAACTAGGCATTGGTACCATTGTAGTAGTCATATCATGACCCTCTTGGATATACACTCAATAAGTAAAATCGTAGTAGAAATTCTGACCTCAATTGGCTTAACATCATTCTCATCAAATCTGATGACACTTTGCTAACTATAGTTTCCAAAGTTACAGGGTCCATTATCTAGTTGTCCATTTAATCATTTAACTTCTTTTGTCAAACCACTATAGATTTCTCCTTTACCGCACAAGTATTGTTCCCTCTCTTGGGTAACTAGCCTTACTTAACCCCTTCGAATGGCTAAACATTCCGAATCTGGCCATACATCATTTTCATAAGTCTATCACTTTAACGTTAATATCATATCTTACATAAAACCCACACGACACTGACTACTCGAATAAAGAACCACGCACGAGTCATCACTACAAGTGAGAGAGAATGGGATGAAGCGATAACAATCAGACCGGACCAAGAACGCACGAAAGAGATTCAACAAGTGAAGATTATTCCTAAAAGTCACTATAGCCTCTCGAAGATAAGTACAGACGTCTCCGTACCGATCCTCGAGACTCTACTTAGACTCAGCTTGTATACACGTGAGACCTATGAACCTGGGGCTCTGATACCATTTTGTCACGACCCAAAAATAGACGTGATGGCACTCGTCTTATCCCACCAAGACAAGTCAGCCAAAAACCCAACTAATACAATAAATGCGGAAGTAAACTATAAATAACAGTCTTATACTTTAATATAATGCGGAAATTCATAATCGACTTAAATATACCCCCAAAACCTGGTTGTCACGTGCACAAGCCTCTAAAGTATTACAATTGATTTGAAAGAAATAAACAAGTCTCAAATGATATTGTCACTAAAGCAGAACAAAATCATAAATAGGAGTAAGAAGGTCCGCTGAGATGGCAAACAGCTACCTTGCAAATCTCCACAGGAAGCCTCGGACAAGAAAAGAGGGAATAGAAAGTATCACAAAAATCCGGGCTCGTAACCTACAAAAAGATTGTAGAAGCAAGGGGTGAGTACCAAACCACGCGGTACTCAGCAAGCAAACTTCTAAACACAAGATAAGGGTATGGAATACGGGTACTCCTTACACCCCCAACCAAACCTCCACAACTACAACCTGCATAAAAACCAGCCCAACCTAATAGTTCACCATTTACATAACACATAGTTCAATCATATCACTTCAACAATTACAGATCAGCAACACACAAGATAAAGTTCACCAATCACAAGTTCCACAGAAAAGTACTCATAAGTTCACAAATGATAAATATGCACAATGCAATGAAATGCAATGTCAAGTATAGTGGTGCATGTCTGACCTAACGATACACACCCGCTGTCTCTCAGTCCGGGACCCATGGGGGACATATCTGTCCATGCATCCGTCGCGGCGTACGACACGTCCCTCGATAATAAAATTCGTCGCGGCGTGCGACACGACCCTCGAATCATAGTATCCGTCGCGGCGCGCGACACGTCCCTCGAATCATAATATCCGTCGCGGCGCGCGACACGTCCCTCGAAATGGTACATCCTCTTTAATTTCTTATTCTTTCTCAATTCACATAACACTTGTCACAACCATGTCTCAGAACCAATGCAAATAACATGTTCACATAAATAATGAGGAGATGACCATTTTCATAAAAATGCACACTTCATAACAACACAATCGTGATACAACACCAACAATGAATCAATAAGCCTTTCAAACCATTCTCAACACATCACACACCAATAATTAATCACATTGCCTTTTATTACCCCTTTTTCATCATTAAAATTATTCAATATGGACAAGTCAACCCATCACCAAGTCCCATTACTCCCCAACACATACCACAAGGAAATACACGAATTCTATACACTTAACAAGGGTTGAGAAATCCACTTGCCTCAAATAATCGAACAATCCCTCTGGGACTTGAGCCTTCCCCCTTCGTTGGGCTTCCAAATAAATGCAGTCTATTCAAATAAATAATCATAATAAGATTTCGAAACTAACAACACCCATATTACTATATGTCTAATCTATATCCAAAAACTCGCCCAAAACCATAATCATTTTCCTACTTCTCAAGCCAAGTGTTAAGTCTTAATTTCTCCAAATAACCTAACTCTAATAATATTCATATAATGTAATACACCTAATATTTAATTACCTATTTTAGTATAGCAAAACTTGAATTGTAGTGTGATAATTATAAGAAGAATCTGGTAAAGAATTAAATATCATTGAAGAATACGGTTTGCAAAGTCATCAGTTCATTCGCTGGGAATTACAATTGCAGTATCATAACTTCCTCACCTTATAACACACTAAACACCTCAAACAATAAACCTAATCATTACCCCAATTATAAGCTCATAATTACACCATCATGGTATCATGATTTACCACTAATATTAACGCCACTTTTTAAATTACTTTGAAATCAGTAGTTGTCATGGTAACAATTAAAAATTACCGAGCTTATTCTCTTACCCCAATAAATCAATATGTTAGGCACCTAGCAATAATACATATACAGTGAGGTTAGAACTGTGTTTAAGAATTTACCTGTAGCACACGGTTAGCCTCTTCGATGTATCTGTGTTTGACGCTAAGGGTCTTTATTTTTATTTTTTTTTCCGTTATGACTCAAAAATAGTAAACCCTACTTAATTTAATTCATTTTTATCCATGGGTTAAAGGGTATAGGGTATTAAATAAATTTAAGACTTGACCCATTATTATTAACTAAATTAATTATTTAAAAGAATACTTGTCAATCAAATAACTATAGTTAAATGAATAGTTTAAAATTCTCAAATCAACTTTCCCGACTGATCAAAAATGACTCGGGTCAATTATCGGGAGGGGTAAAACGGCAATTTTATGAAAATTTCCAAAAATGACCTTTCGGGTCATTACAGTTATGCTAAATGCCTTCACCATTACACGTATTTTTTTTCTTATTTATTGTGCTAATAATTAAAAGTAATGAAGAGTTATTGTTTGTGCCAAGTGATGCTTTGTGTGGGTGATCTTGAACTCTCTATCAAATTCTATGAAAAGGTGACTTCTCTTATTTATATTTGTTCTTTTTAGACAAAGGAGGATATATTTAACATCTTTTTTTTATTATGAAATTGTATATACACTTTATTTATTTATCAGTATATACAATATAGTTAACAAAAGAGTTAATAAGAGTTCTATTCTTCTTCTATTTTTTTAAGACGCTTTTACATAAATTTATATACAATGAGTATGAAAATATTGGGATGATAAAAAAATATATAAAAGAAAGGAAGGAATGGAAATGATCACAACTACATTCACTTGGGGCCAAGATGTGTGTTTTACTAATTAAGTATTATTCCTTTAAATTTGTCTATTTTCAATTTGTCTTTTTATTTCTTTAACTTAAGGAAATTATTTGAAGAAAATCATATTTTAACCTACTGCATATATTAAATAAAAAATACAGTCATGTACAAATATACATTCTTACATATATACATTTACCAAAAAAAAGAATATAATACAAAACAAGTAATTTCACCTATGAAGTTAATATAATTATGAAAACTAAAGGAAGATAAATTTTAATCTTCTTCTTTTATAAAAAAAATATTTTGATGTGAAAAAATAATTAATGTGATATTATTACTAGGCTGATGCAGTCTTTTGATTACAATCTTAACAATTTTAAAAAGTTGAACCCATCAAATATAAATCATGAATCCGCCTCTCTTATTGTACTTTATATTTTCATAAGATTATATTATGCTTTTATTTTTTTCTTCATTTTTGAAATATAAATTTTATTATATACTTTCAAGTTGAAATTATAAACATGTATTCTAATTTATTTGTTTTTAAGTAAAATTAAAGTTGTTTTAGCTGTTGCAAATATTTATTTTGATATTTAAATGTTGAAGAATAAGAAGGAACAAAAAGTATTTTGTACTTTCGTACGCAAGTTTTTTTATAATCGCGCGAAGCACAAACATGTTCACTAGTTATCCAAAGAACTTTGAAAATAAGTAATGGTCCTCAAAGCATTATTATTTGTCTATAAAACAACTAAATATTTATTTTGATATTTAAATGTTGAAGAATAAGAAGGAACAAAAAGTATTTTGTACTTTCGTATGCCAAGTTTTTTTATAAATCGCGTGGACGTGTTCACTAGTTTATTCATTGAACTTTGAAAATTAGTAATGGTCCTCAAAGCATTATTACTCGTCTATAAAACAACTAAATAAATGATTTTTATTAATATGAAACTTAACACTATTTAAACATGAAAATGTATTTTATTATATGGGAGAATTCATTAATTGGTTAAATGATATTCATTAATTCCTTAAATGGGAGAAGTTACCAATTTGCGAGACATTATTATGTAAAGACTTATTAATTGGTGACATAATTCAATAAATTTAAGAATATGCAATAGTTATCAAAGCATAACCTTATTTTTAAAAAAAAAATTGTTTCTTAAAACCTTTACACATTCTCAAACTCATTAAATCAGCTACAACGTTGTTTTTATGGGCTATACCAATTTGATCTTTTCATGTTACTTGATTTTGACTTCTGTTTTTTCATATTATTCTTAGTGAATTAATATTTATTTAGGGAGGGTTTTGCTTGTATTGTAGTGAATTAATATTTGTTTAGAGAGGGTTAGGCTTATATTGGTATAGGGAAAATAATTGTAGAACGTTTTCTCTTTAACATGCTCATTTTATTCAAGAATTGATATATCGAGTCACAATCTTCAATTACATAATAAGTGTATGTCGTTCGATAAAACAGTAGCAATCCTTTAATTGTGTTGTCATTATTTTTCATACATAACGAGAAATTTAAAATTTTATCATGAGATTAAGAAGATTCAGTTACAAAGTCATTTTAAAAAAAATATTTATAAGAGGATAGTAAAGGAAAAAATAGGAGTCGCTACGAAATTAATGGCGTAAAATCAAATTTTAATAATATTATTTTAGACTTATCTTTTTAGTCCTTAGATATATATATTACATTGTTTTGGTATAGTATTCTTAAAAGATATAAAGGGTTTAACTTCATATAGTAATAAATTATAAATCTATTTGTATAAGTATGAATTAATTCTAGTTAATAAGATGTAGTAACTTATTTACAATACATTATCTTAGATGTTGTTGTAAAAAAATTATTTATTAATATGAAGATTTAACTTATTTAATTCAAATATCTAAAATATTTTTGAAAAAAAAATAGATAGTATTTTTTTATATATATTATTTTATACCTTTTTTCAATATTGTTTTAAATAAAAATTCATTTTTTAAAACATAAAAATTGTATAGTTATTTTAACTATCTTCAATATTATTTTAAATGAAAATAAAATCATAAAATTCAATATTAATTTTTTTGGCATTTCAAAATTTTAGAGAGCTAAAGCAAATGTTTTAATACCCTCACTCTTCAGCCATTCACATGTCAGATAAATATATGGTCATTGAACTCGGCCAATTCTTCTTCTTTTTCTTTATACGCGCACGAAATGTGTCACATGATATTACTTTGCTTGAAAAATGTTATCAAAAAATATAATATGTGAACTTAATAATTGATTAGATAATATGTACGAATAACATGACTTATTAAAATATTCTGCATATTGACCTATCTGTATAAATTCTATCATGTTCAGACTTCATTTGTGGAATTACAGCGAATAAATTGTTGTTATATCTTTCTTCTTTTCCTCTTAAATCTAGTAAGCTAGCAATTAGCATATATAGGTCCTAGATGCAGTCAAAGATTCTTTTGATATACTTTTATAGATCCATTTTTCTGAATTATCTTTGAAAAAAAGTTGATCTATAATTGCTATATTTTGAACAAATAATTAGGAAATTAAAGCTTAAAAGTTGTAGTGACTAATGATGAATTATAATGAAACAAAAGAGTAGTCATAAAGTGCACGAAAATTAGTAACTTTTCTAGCGTTCTTGGATACAAATTACCAATAATTCAGTTAGATAGAAGTGGCACACCTTAAAAAATTGTATGTATAAGTAGAAAAATAACAGATTGATTTTTCACATAATCACTCAACTAATGAATATATTATCTGAGAAGTCACGTTTCTCTTAATTTCAAAAAATTTTAACAAAGAAAAGGTGTTTTCCAGAAATAACAAATACTAATTAAATAATCGTATGAAAATCAACTTGAAAAATAATATGTTAAAAGTGCTGGTTCATCTTCTAAATAACAAGAGTACCAAATTGGTTCGTGATCAATTTATACATAACTAACATTTAAAAGAAAATTTCGTAGCAACAACATGGAAAATATACTACTATTATCACATATGATCACTTATAACTTGAATAATTCAAAAGAAGAGTATTTGACTTTCATTATTTGAATTTAGATTGTTTTTTTAAATTTAATTGGAGTAGTGCGACTATATTATTATTGACATATTTCAACGGGAGGAGAATAGTCTTATATTAGCAATGTTTTTTGATTGCGTATATTTGTCGTTGTCAATCAATCGATTATCAATCACCAAGAGAAAATACATATCTTGATCTTAAAGTATACTAAAAGTGTTTTTTTACGAAATAAAGTGGAGGTAATGTTTTTACTTAGTAAATATTGTCATTGAATCTATCGCTTTATGGGAATAATAAGATGAAACAAATGATTTCTATGTCAGCTATTATTTTGCATATGGCTAAGTTCCCTCTATTTTTCGAGAAAAGAGTAGATCTTTTTGATGACCTATATTAAAAAGGATATTTATGTGATCCGATCAGTTACATAGTGGGTAAATAACACTATCATCTAATATTACTTGATCATATATATTCTCAATCACGTCGTCGCCTTTTTGAAAAATAACGTTATCATGTTCCCCATTTTATTGGAACTCAGTAGCAAAATTCATAATTATATAGAATATACTTTATATTTCGTCAGCCATTTCTGGTCAAAGATTCATATCCCACATTTATTGGCAATCCTTTAGAACCACTTATTATTGAGGCCACTATGCCTAATCGATCTTAGTTTCTTCATGCAAATATATTACTCTCTCCGTCTCAAAATAAATGTCATCTCAGTAAAAATTATGTTCATTAAAAAATCAATAAATACAATATATAGTTTAGTAAATTACCCTTATGTAATAAACGTATCCTGAAAATTGAACACTATTAAGAAGGTGAAGTATAAAGGGTCTAGCTAATTGAAAAAAATATTCTAATTTTAGTCATGAATTCCTAAGATGTTACTTATTCTGCGATAATTTTTTTTATACTTATTTTGGGACGGAGAAAGTATATATAACCCTCTAGCATCGTACATCTTGTTTTCTTCTTCTTTTTGTTTCTTGCACAACTTGTTCTTGGAAAAGACGGGACGTGAAGTAATGACACTTCATTTCACCCAAATGCTAATCATTGGATGTTGTTTGGTTTAATAAGCCAATGAATATATGACCACCCCACCAAACTCGCCTAAGTTTGGGCGGATTAATAACCCATCCATTGATTAACCAGTTTATATTGATCAACTTAAATCGATATATTCTAAAAGATCAAATGATTTGGATGGAATATGTAACCCATTGATCAGTTTGGATTCATGTCGAGACATTCAACTGTACTAGATACGCGTATTGAATGTCTTAAAAGTGTTTGCTATTTCAGATAAATATATGGGCTTAGTTTGCTTTGTCCAATGAAGGACTTGGGCCCAAGGTTTCACAAAGATGTGAAGCCCATTCAAATGTCTGCTTCTGTAGCAAATGAGCTGTATGGGCTTCAAAATCAGGGAGTCCAACAATTGAATAAGTTGAACAAATGAATTTTTACATAAAATAATTCTTTAAAGTTAATTATTACCCTTTTTAGGATTTTTTTATATTTTATTACTGTCCATAGCATTATTTACTTTAAAATCACTCATTATTCATCTCATCTCTCTCCCTCCTTCTCCTTCTCCTTCTCCTTCTCCATCCAATGCCTTTATCTCGCCTTATATTATTTCATGGTTGTCATTACTTAGTTAGTGTGATAACCCGCCATGTCATCACGCCACATAGGCACCACGTGGCATAAAGTTGCCTATGTGGAAGCTTACATAGGAAAGAAGACTAGCGTTAGTAGAATATTCTAGAGAAATATAGATATTTTCCTTGGAAGATTATAGAATTACAAAGAAGGTCCTGGAATATTCTAGGATTGTAGAGTCTTCAAGAGAAGGAATTTATTTGTAAATATGTTGGGACTTAGATAACAATTATTATTTACATATTAGTCCCTAAGTTAGTAGTATAAATAGAAGGGCAACCATTTGTAAAAGCATCAAGCAAAAATCAACAAAGTTCTCTACAATACAATCTTCCAAGCAATCCTCCTGTGTTCTTTCTTCCATTCTCTTAGCGATTCCTAGAATCTTAGGCTGACTTGGCATAGTAAAATCGTGAGCAAGTAGTGCAAGAACGTAAGAAAGTTGTCAAGTGTCGCACGTGTGCTTAGTAAAAGACTAAGAACATTTAAAAATGCTCCTAGCTTTATTCCCCAACATACCAACTTGTCCACGTAATTCAATTTGAATATTTATAAACCTACTTATCTTCCAAATAATTAAAAAAATTCATTTCTTTGATGCCCAAATCTTCCTTTGCAAAGGAATAGTGCAAAATCAGTGGATCCCTATACTACAAATTCAAGTGTTATTCTTTGGTGACATCATCAAATTACCGAAAAACAAAAATTTATAGAAAATAAAAATAATTATCTATAATACATTTTTCATTCATCTTGTGCCTTAACAAAAAATTCTACCCACAAACCTTTTTAAACACACAATTGATTTAATTTTTTTAATACAAGATATCTATAAGACCTAAGTTCTAATGCACAAGCCTTTTTTTAACACATAATTGATTTAATATTTTTTTAATACAAAGTATACATAACACCTAAGTTCTAATGCACAAACATTTTTAACATATAGCTGATTTAATATCTTTTTAACACATAATTTCTATCAATTCATAATTTCTAAGTAACATAGACAATTTTAGGAACTCAAAAAATACATTTATGTGACACACGTGACTTAAATAATTAAGTTTAAAAATTTGAAACTCAACAGTTGCATGTCATAAAATAATGGTTAGAAGCTGCACTCTTTGTTGGTGCTACTCCTTTTTTTTCATTGCTGTCCATACACTTTTTTCAAGATGTATTAAAATTGTATATTAGGTGAAGTACTGAAAATTTGTATTAAAATTGTATCAAAATTGTATTAAATATAAATTATCGGTGGTCTGTTGATGGTGATTACGAAAAAAAAGAGGTGAAGCTCTGAAAATATGTATTAAAATTGTATAAATATAAACGATAGTTATAATACAAAGTATATATAACACCTAAGTTCTAATGCACAACCCTTTTTCACATGCAGCTGATTTAATACAATTTTAATACAAAATATCCGTAAGGCCTAAGTTCTAATGCACAAACCTTTTTTAAAACACACAGTTGATTTAATACTTTTTTAATACAAAGTATACATAACACCTAAGTTCTAATGCACAAACTTTTAAAATACATACTTGATTTAATACCTTTTTGATACAAAATTATCTATAATACATTTTTCATTCATCTTGTGCCTTAACAAAAAATTCTACCCACAGACCTTTTAAACACACAACTGATTTAATATCTTTTTAATACAAAATATCTATAAGACCTAAGTTTTTAACACACAGATGATTTAATACTTTTTTAATACAAAATATCTATAAGACTTAAGTTCTAATGGACAAATATTTTTTAACACATAGATGATTTAGTACTTTTTTAATACAAAATATCTATAAGACCAAAGTTCTAATGGACAAATATTTTTTAACACATAGCTAATTTAATACCTTTTTAATACAAAGTATACATATATCTAAGTTCTAACGCACAAACCTTTTTTAAACACATAGCTGATTTAATACTTTTTTAATACAAAATATATATAACACCTAAGTTCTAATGCACAACCCTTTTTAACACGTAGCTGATTTAATACCATTTTAATACAAAATATCTGTAAGACCTAAGTTCTAATGCACAAACATTTCTTTAAACACATAGCTAATTTAATACATTTTTAATACAAAGTATACATAACACCTAAGTTCTAATGCACAAACGTTTTAAATGCATACTTGATTTAATACCTTTTTGATACAAAATTATCTATAATACATTTTTCATTCATCTTGTGTCTTAACAAAAAATTCTACCCACAAACATTTTTAAACACACAGCTGATTTACTACATTTTTAATACAAAATATCATGAAGACCTAAGTTCTAATGCACAAACCTTTTTAAAGTTGTATATTAGGTGAGATTTTGAAAAATTGTATTAAAGTTATATCAAAACTGTATTAAATATAAACAATCAGTGGTCTGGTGGTGGTGATTACGAAAAAGAAGAGGTGAAGCTCTGAAAATATGTATTAAAATTGTATAAATATAAACGATAGTTATAATACAATTCGAATTCGATATTATACATTACTATAAATTCGATAGTTATTGTTTCGGTAAGTACCCATTTTTTCCAACTTCCTCTGACACATAGTTGATTTAATACATTTTTAATACAAAGTATACATAACACCTAAGTTCTAACGCACAAACCTTTTTAAACACATAGCTGATTTAATACATGTTTAATACAAAGTATATATAACACCTAAGTTCTAAAGCACAACCCTTTTTAACACGTAGCTGATTTAATACCATTTTAATACAAAATATCCATAAGATCTAAATTCTAATGCACAAACATTTTTTAAACACATAGTTGATTTAATACTTTTTTAATACAAAGTATACATAACACCTAAGTTCTAATGCACAAACCTTTTTCCAACACATAGTTGATTTAATACCTTTTTAATACAAAATATCCATAATACATTTTTCATTCATCTTGTGCCTTAACACAAAATTCTACGCATAAACTTTTTTAATACATAGCTGATTTAATACCTTTTTAATACAACATATCCATAAGACCTAAGTTCTAATGCACAAACTTTTTTTAATACATACCTAATTTAATACCATTTTAAAATTCATATATAATACTTATAGTATATTTGTATTAAAAATGTTTTAGTTATATATTAGGTGAAGTTCTAATTTTTTTTATTAAAGTTGTATCAAAACTGTATTAAATATAAACAATCGGTGGTCTGGTGATAGTGATTTACCGAAAAAGAAGAGGTGAAGCTTTGAAAAATTTGTATTAAAATTGTATAAATATAAACGATAGTTATAATAGAATTCGAATTTGATATTATATATTGTTATAAATTCGATTGTTATTATTCAAACAAATATAATACATTTTTAACAACGTAAAATTAATTTAAATTGTATTGAAATATTTGAAATTACATAATACTTATAATACATTTGTATTTAAAATGTTTTAATTATATATTCACCACGTGCATTGAAACATGCTTATAATATGTATAATATATTGAATTCAAAATGTATTATAATTATTTTTATTTTTTCTCTTATTAAAAGTACTAAAATATGTTATTGTATTAAAAATGTTTTAGTTATATATTCACTACGTGAATTGAAACATGCCTATAATTTATATATTGAATTTAAAATGTATTATAATTGTAATTTATATTTATTTCTTTTATTAATGATGTCAAAAAAAAAAATTGAATTTTTTTTTTAAAAAAAAGTGGGTGAAAGAGAAAGAAGGAAAAAAGAAGAAGAGAAAAACGGACAGAAACCAAAAAAAAAAAGAGAGAGAAGAAGAGAGAGAGTAGGAGATATGTATTTAACTATTTTTTGTAAGAAAAATAAGGTTAATCTATATAAAAATAAAAGATGTGCTACAATTCATAAATAAGAACATATAATATATTATCTATGTAAATATGCCTTGAACAGATACCGGGCCCAAATTGTGTGTGGTGAAAACTTCATTATTTTCATACAAATTTTATTATAATTTTTATAAAATTATTCGTTAATATAAAGTACACGCACAAAACACATACCCAAAATAAGTATAATAAGCTCTCTTACTTAGTATTTATATATATAATAATCTCCTACACACACAAAAAAAAAAGTGTTGAAAGAATGCGATATTTCATGTACAACATAATAACTTGGAGAGAATAATGTCTAGATTGTTCTTAATATAGACAAAGAAACTATTTTCAATATATCCTCAAATCAAAAGCGTAGTATTTCGTGTATTTGACATTGAGAGATTTGGAAAGAGGCCAAAAGTTTTAATAATTATAATGTTGCGCTCTCTTGTGTTGTACTCACTCTATCTATATTAAGTGATTTTTTGAGGATTTTTTATTGTTTAAAATAACTGAATTGTTTAAAATTAAAGATGAATGTTTGATTTTTTTTTTTATATATGTCAGTTTGATATTTTCTACCAGAAATAAATTGCACTACTTACAAGGTTATATTTATGATTTCACAGAGTGAAAAGTATGATTTAAATTATATTGTCATAATACATAAACATGACTCTTAGCTTGGCGTCAGCTGACAACTATGACCTTTAACTTTGGGTGTGCACAAGTAGGCACTTAAACTTGTATAAAATTGAACAAGTAGACACACATGTCCTACATGGCATAATACACGTAGGACGCCACGTAGGACACAAAATTGCCATGTAGGTGCCATGTAAGACGAATGTGTCTATTTGTTCAATTTTATACAAGTTAAAGTGCCTACTTGTACACACCCAAAGTTAAAGGTCATAGTTGCCAGCTGACGCCAAGTTAAGAGTCATGTTTATGTATTATGCCAATTATATTTCTTGCATTGCCTCACAAATTCAACTAATAAAAGTTTTCCAAATAAGAAAATAAAAAATAAAAGAAAAGAAATTTGAGTACTTTCAGATTTGCTTATGGAAATTAGGGTGTTTTACCAAATTTTCTCTCTATTTTCAGCTGCTTGATTACGAGCTCCGGTCCGGTTAGTATCTTACTTGTTCATCAAATCAAATCTCCATAGTTCGTTTCTTCAACTTCCGTTTTGCTTTCTACTAAATGAAGGTATGTAGGTGACTGCTTGTTCGTCAACAAACCCTAGACTTTACTGCTATTGAATAACACATAGTAGTAGTTTTTCCGATACTGTATTTTAGACATTGTATGTGTGTTGTTTATTGAATCTGTAATTGTAAGCGAAGTTTTAGATTATGGAGAGGGATTTGAGTGAGAATGGGCACCGTAGGAGGAGAGACAAATCAGAGGATGAGGATGGTGGGAGAGTAGAGCGGAAAAAGTATGAGGATAGAAAAACTGATAGTGAAAGGGAGGATAGGAGGGAGAGAAGGCGGAGAACTGAACGCCGTGAGAGTGATGATGATGATGGTGAGGGTAGGAGGGGTAGAAGAAGAACTGAACGTGGAAATAGGGATGGTAGTGATGATGAAAAGGATGATTTGAGGCGTGAGAGGCGAAGTGGACATGGAGATGGTGGTGAAAGGGTGGAGAGGAGGCGAAAAGATGAGCATAAGGAGAGTGATGATGAAAAGGATGATAGGAAGGATAGAAGGAGAAAAAATGATGATGATGATGATAAGAGGGAGAACAGAAAAGAGGAAACGCAAGTTGATGATAATGATGCTGAAAGGGAGGATAGGAGGCAGAGAAGGCGGATAATTGAACGCCGTGAGAGTGATGATGATTGTGAGGATAAAGATAGGGATGATAGGAGAGCAAGAAGGCGAAGAGCTGAACGTGGAAATAGGGACAGTAGAGATGATGAAAAGGATGATTCAAGGCGAACTGAAAATGAAGATGGTGGTGAAAGGATGGATATGAGGCGAAAAGATGAGAATAAGGACGACGATGATAGGAGGGATAGAAGGAGAAAAAATGAACAGGTGAATGACGACGATAAGAGGGAGAGCAGAAAAGAGGAAACCCAAGTTGATGATGATGATGAAAGGGATGATAGGAGAAAGAAGAGACGAAGACATGAGAATGAAGGTGGTGACTTAAAGGATGATAAGAAGGGGAGGAGTCGAGGGAATGAAGGTGAAAGCGATGATAGGAAGGAGAGGAGGCGAAGGGAAGATGATGATGAAAAGGTGCATAATAGAAGGAAGGATGAGCACGGGTACAGGGATAGAGTTGATCGGTATAATGATGATAGAGAAGGGGATAAGAAAGGGAGGAGGGTTGTGGAAAGAGAAAAGAGGGTTGATGGTGATGATAAGCATGGAAAAGAGAAGAATAGGAAAGATAATGCACAAGAGGATGGGGCTTTTAAAGCCAATGAGGATTCCAAGGTGCAAAAGCAAGATGGTAATTTGCCTAGTGACTTAGCAAAGTTGGGAAGGAGTGGGGGTGTTTACATTCCGCCGTTCAAATTGGCTAGAATGATGAAGGATGTTCAGGACAAGAGCAGTGTTGAGTACCAGAGGATGACTTGGGATGCTCTGAGGAAAAGTATCAATGGGCTGGTGAATAAAGTTAATGCAGCGAACCTCAAAAACATTATTCCCGAGTTGTTTGCAGAGAATTTGATTCGTGGGAGGGGGCTGTTCTGTAGATCCTGTATGAAGTCCCAAATGGCTTCTCCCGGTTTTACTGATGTGTTTGCTGCTTTGGTAGCAGTGGTTAACACCAAGTTCCCAGAAGTGGGTGATCTGTTGCTAAGAAGGATCATACTGCAGCTGCAAAGGGCTTATAAACGTAATGATAAGGTTCGTATATGCCTTCATGCTTACAGTTCTTCTGTCTTCTTATTTGTGCAACATACTGTATCGTTGTTGTAAATTATTGCTGTTTAGGTGACCAAAAACAGACAGTCTATTTGGATGTCATGGAGATACTTGAAAACTTCTCCTTTGAGAGTATGACTACAAGAGAGGGGGGAAGGAGGGGTGGGGGTGGGGGTGTAGGGTTACTGTGCCAGTTAGTCTCAGTATTTCAATACATGTTTCATAATCCAAATCTTTTCGTATTATGTCTTACCCTTAATCTTTCACTCTTGCAGCCTCAGCTGTTAGCAGCTGTCAAGTTTATTGCCCACCTTGTAAACCAGCAAATTGTTCATGAGCTTATTGCTCTCGAACTACTTACAGTTTTGTTGGAGAAACCTACAGATGATAGTGTTGAAGTTGCAGTTGGTTTTGTTACAGAGTGTGGTTCAATTCTTCAGGACCTCTGTCCACGAGGATTGCATGGTGAGTGTACCTTGAAAGATCATTGTATAATATTCACAACTTACCATATTTGTTTATTTATAAAATGAGTTTGATGTGTTTGTCATGCTAATGCCCTTTTTACATTTAAATAGGAATCTTTGAGCGGTTCCGTGGTATACTTCATGAAGGAGAAATAGATAAACGGGTTCAGTTCTTAATCGAAAGCCTCTTTGCATTGCGAAAAGCAAAGTTTCAGGTGAGTTTGGTCTTCAAAATTGTTTTCTGAGTTAGAAGAAAAAATTGATCCCTTATTTGTAAAAGAAAGAAGAAATGTTAGATCACTTACATGCATCCTCCGCAGGGTTACCAAGCTGTGCGACCAGAGCTTGACCTTGTTGAGCAGGAAGATCAATTAACCCATGAAGTCTCTCTCTCGGACACGATAGATCCAGAAATTGCTTTAGGTACGTCTTATGATGGATTTTGTTATAGAAGTTCTATAATGGATTTCTTTTGGTGGCTATTTGGTTTGTGGAGCAATTATATGGAATTTTGATTTTTATGTTTGTCCTATGTGCTCAGATATTTTCAAGCCGGATCCTAATTTCTTAGAAAACGAAAGGAAGTATGAAGAATTAAAGAAGGCAATACTTGGTGAAGAATCTGAGGAAGAAGGAGATTCGGGTGCAGAATCTGAGGATGAAGATGAAGATGAAGATGAAGAGTCTGATGAAGAAGAGGATGAGGAGCAAATGAAAATAAAGGATGAAACAGAGACAAACTTAATCAACCTTCGGAGAACGATCTACCTGACGATTATGTCTAGTGTTGACTTTGAAGAAGCAGGACATAAGTTGTTGAAGATCAAACTAGAGCCTGGTCAGGAGGTTGGTATAATTATCTCTTCCTTTCTTTTTGCGTTATTCTACTCCTGTAAGGCCATGTCATTTACGGAACTGTGTGCATGCTCATATGGATTGATCTGTACGTAGATTTTCATGTGCTTTGAGTTTGGAAGGATAGTAATGTTGCTTTTGATTTGGTCTTCATTACATGAAAAGGGTTTAGTTGAAACAGAAGAAGGTAATTGACTTTAAAAAAAAGGTCTAGTGAAACTTAGTTTCTCGATACAAATAAAGAGAACAAATACCCAAAATTTGAGCTTTTGTTGAATTTGATTTTTCCCTCATATGTGGCGTGGAATGTGGATAACAATAGGGGCATTGCCACTCAATCATGCATCCATAGAACAATTTTTCTGGGGTTCTGTTAAACCGATGGTTGAGGAATAGAGGTGGCAATGGAGGCAAGGAATCATGTAATTGACTTGCCTTGTGGTCGATGTAGGTGGAGATTCATGCAGTCAATAATGCATTTTCTAGCTTTGATAATTTAAGGAATTAATTAGCTCATGGTTCATGTATAAATGTCATGGGGAGGACACAAGTCACCTGCTATTTCACTACAAGGCTGCTTTGGACTTGTCCATACAGGTTATCCAGCTATTATTAGTTTTTTTGTAAGGCACATAATATCATGAATAATGGAAAAAACTCATGTATACAAGCAGTACACATTGCCAGCTAATACTAGTTCTCATGTGGAACAACTAGCAGAATAGAAAAATGTGAGAGATTGTGGAAATTGCACATTTGTGCTTGTTCTTTGACTGTTATAGGAAGGGAGAAAAGCATTTGAAGGAGTTGACGATCTCATTTTTAGGATCTGAAGCACTCTTTCTCACCAACTTTTACCCACTGAGAGTATTCCCAGTATATTGTTGCTTTGGCTTGATGTACTGGAGGGTGCTGAGTTTCAGTCAGATTCTCTGTCTCTCACTTTCTTTAGCACTGCCTTGGTTTCTACTTAGTGTTAATTTCTGAATTAGTTTTAAAAATATAAAAACATTGGATATGTACACATTAGTTAGGTTAATATATTTTTCTATGTTTTGAGGCTAGTTCTTAGTACCAAATTTTCAACAATGAATTTAATTTACCTCTTTATTGTCAACTAGTAACATATTTTGGTAGCATGTTATTCTGACTTGATTTCTCTGGGAGATCAAAGTGAAATCGTTGTGGTGTTGTAATCATTTGTGTCCTGAGACATGTTGATTATACTTGTATTAATGAACTACTCTTTGCTTGGTTCTGCTAAAAAACCATTATGAAAAGAAAGAAAAGAAAAATGATATATATATTGGTTGGTCCTTGCAGATGGAGTTGTGCATAATGTTATTGGAATGCTGCAGTCAGGAAAGGACTTATCTTCGCTACTATGGACTACTGGGACAGCGTTTTTGCATGATCAACAAAATTCATCAGGAAAACTTTGAAAAATGTTTTGTGCAGCAGTACTCCATGATCCACCGGCTTGAAACTAACAAACTGCGTAATGTGGCCAAGTTTTTTGCTCATTTGCTCGGCACTGACGCTCTGCCTTGGCATTGTTTGGCTTATATACGGCTGACAGAGGAGGATACGACCTCCTCTTCTCGTATTTTTATCAAGATTCTATTCCAGGTACATCTAATTTGATCTCTATTTGTACACCTTGCTTTATCTTTTTGTCCTTTTTTTTAAGTAACAGCTTTTTGATCTCTGTGGCCTAATTTTTTGAGACCCTACTACTATATTGAAAGAATTTGTTGTTACCCGAGTATCTATTTTCTATTTATCCACCTGTTTGAAATTTATTATCACTACTAAATATATCACCACATGTCAAAAGTTGCATTTTGTCGAAGCCCATCATATTTTACCCCGCCCTTTTCTGGGGTTTTATGCTTTTCCTTCCTTCATCAGCAGAAATACGGCATTATTCTGTTAGCTTCAAATTCACTCTAGATGTTTCATTTATGCAGGAGATGTCAGAGCACCTAGGTATCCGCTTGTTGAATGAGCGTCTTAACGACCCCACTATGCAAGAATCCTTGGAGTCTATTTTCCCAAAAGATAATCCCAAGAATACAAGGTTTGCCATCAACTTTTTCACTTCTATCGGTCTGGGTGGAATTACCGAGAGTCTGCGAGAGTATCTCAAGAACATGCCAAGGCTTATCATGCAACAACAGAAGCCGGTTTCTGAATCGGATGAGTCTGGGAGTTCATCTGGTTCTGAATCTTCAGAATCCGAGTCAGAATCATCGTCATCCAGTTCTGAGGAAAGTGATGATAGTCGAAGGAAGCGGAGGAGGAAGAGAATATAGAGAGACCATAGACTGCTCAGCAAATTGATTGAGAACTAGTTAGTACGTGTTTGTCATCCTGAGAAAACTAGATTTTTGTTTGCCTTGTATGTTTAATCCACTACAATTAACTAGATTTTTGTTTGCCTTGTATGTTTAATCCACTACAATTTGTGCAGTTTCAGTTTGGGCTTTGTTCCAGTTTTGAATAGTTGAACCTTGTAGATTTTCTCTCTCTTTTTTCGTGTCGGTCTACGAGTACAGGCCTGAACTTGTTTGTTTATCAGTGTATCGGTGACCTTGAAAATTTAACTGTTGATGCCGCTGATACTGCTAGAGAGGAATAAATGAGTGAGAAGTTTGTTACCCATTTAGATTTTTGTCTGTCTGAGTTTATAAGGATAAATGCATATTACCCATGTATTAGAATTTTACATGTAATCAACAAGATGAGCTCAACGTGAGACTTTGTCTACAGCTAAGGATGTGTTTGGTACAAAGGAAATTATTTTCTTGAAAAATGCTTTTTTTAGGAAAATAAGTGAGTTTTTTTATGTAGGACAAAGTAAACAAAAAGTATTAGTACAAAAGCATTTATATATAATTTAGATGAATATTATGGTAGTGCGGTGTGGAGATAGGAGTGTGGGATGAGGGCTATGGGGGTGGGGTGAAAATGAGATGTGTTGGAGGGTGGAGATGACACAATCAATGTGGAAATGTCACTAGTACACCTTGTTTACTCTACTTGTGTTAGAGAAGGTATTTTTTTTCTCAAGAGAATATTTGACCAACCGAACATAAGAAAGTTGGAAATCGAAAACACCCTCAAGTCCTAAATGATTTCATTGATTCCTCTTAGTAGTTTTGAACTATCTAAATTTTAAAGGTATAATACTGAGTTAATCTTAATCCAATTGACTAACTAAAAATATAGAAAGTAGCAACTAGATATATCAAATGGGAGGGTTTGAACGAATCAACTTAGACCGACTGAGCTTATCAACCAATTCGTGATTTCAAATGCGAGTTGGACACTGATAAATGTTGGTGTGTCTGTCGATAAGTGTACACAGTATCAGCCTGTCCCATATTAGCTAGTCACAGTTGATACTACTTTTATTGCTCTATAATTTATTTAGCTTCTCACCAATATATACATAATAGATACATGTCATTTAATGTGATGTGACTTAATACCAACATTTGTTACTTCTATCAATTCAAGATCAAGGAGTAGTACCATTTTTAATAATGATTATATATAACATTAAAAAAAATGACAAGGTTTTGGTCTACAACTCAACTTTTAGACAGTCTAAATTATTTGCGAGTTAAAATAAAAAAAAAGTGTCATAACCCACCCAAACTTGAACGAGTTTTTGATACCCCTAGTATCAAAAGCAAGTACCAACACAAATCAAGTAATACCAAAGCAAGATTGAGTTGGTTGAATGATGATTTTAACATTTCACACATTACACTATACATGTGAAGAAGTACATCCAATTCCAACCAGAAGGAGACCTCCAGAATTAGTTCAGCATTTCATTTATCTACATAACTAGCTAGGACTAAGGAAAGACATAAGGGATAAACAGGAGGAGTATACATATACTACACATTTTACTGCAATAGAGAGTGGACACAAAAGGTACCACTATTTGTTAGAGTTAGGAGCATGCTAAAAAGGGGTTGCCCAGAGTCATTTGCAGACCGTCTTGAGTCTCTTAGCTGCTTGGACGAATCCCACAATTACCTGCAACTCGTCCAATTGCTTCATCCGGAAAAAAAGTGGCAAATTCAGCAGTCAGTAGTGTGCATAATTTGGAAAACCAGAAGCATGATATGACATAAGCACAATTATACATGTAAGAAGGCCTGATATGGTGATTCACGGGACCAATGAAGTTCATCATTACATGTATCAAGAACGATAACATGGAAGAATAGCATGCCAACATCAATTAGTAAGGACATAGTAGAACATGTAAGGAAAACTATGAATGGATGTATGGAAAATTACCTAAAACTCATGTTTTAATGGAAGTGCCAGGAAAATATCGGCCACAATTAACATCACATTACAAATAGATCAAATAAAGACACAAAGCAACAGTAAGCCTCGAAAAAAAGAACAGCAACATACAGATAATTAAGAAAGTACCTGGGATGTGAAGTGCCTTTGAACAACATCAATTAGTTGCTCCTTTGACGGGTTAGGTATAGCTTCACTCTGTTCAGATGGCCAGAAAATTTGGTAATGAAGCGAATATCACATACTAATACTAAAAAGGCTGATCAAACAAACTGGTAATTATTGTAATCCACTTACAAGGTTAAAGTGCCGCCAATATCTCCACAGTGCAGCCATCTCGAGTTTGCTAAGGTCAACCTTCTGTTAGATGATGTAATTTTTAGATGATTATAGAAATTTAACAGAGTCAACAGCTATAAGTTGAAGTAATGTCTATAAAAAAGACAGCTTCAGATACTTCATACCATGGACCCACGATGTGTAGGAATAGATCCTTTCGACTGTGAGTCACATGAAAGGGAGCGGCTCATGGCCTTGTGAGATGACCCGTATGGTTTATGGGCACGATGCCTTGACCTATGAGACTTTTGAGTATCATCGGATGCTAAAGAAATAGAAAACAAATAAATCACATTACTTTACATAAGAGTGGGTCAAATGACAATAATCACAACAAAGAAAAAAGAGATAGCAGCAGTGAAAAAAGCAAAAAGTTTTCTGTACATAAAGAATCCTATGTAACAAATTCTCTTATAGTAGAAGAACCAAAAGATATAAAATTGAAAGGAAACCATATCATATTTTGAACTTCCATAAAAAGCATGTTTCGATCCTTTCTTGAACATTCTTTAATTCTAACTTTCCACATGACACGTTTTAGACCATAATATTAAAAAGCATTTTAGTACATTCTACATATTTTTAGTTTAAATAACAAAATTAAACAGTTTTATTTACTTTCTTAAACTCCGTGCCGAGTCAAAATCAAAGGGGAATATAATTTATCATAGATTATGTGACTCACCCATATCTGAACCATTCCACTGGACATTTTCAAATTCAAGGTCATCATCATCCTCATTACCAGTAGGAGCTTCAATCACACTTAAAGCATTCCTCTGCAGTTTTACCTCTATGCCATTTGTAAGAACCTGCAATTTACGTTGAACGGTTTAACAAAAACAAAATTAGTCTAATGTGATTTTATCAGATAAAAAACAACAGATAAGACAAGAAATAAACAACTAAAAAATGATATATGGTTCTGTTTAATTCTGACACAACATATTAACAACAAAATCATCACAAGGTTAATTAATAAGCAAGAAAAATATTTCTAATCAAGAAGAATCTTCTAGTTGACAGTGAATTACAAAAAGAAGCCAAACCCTCTCTTGTTTATACTTGTACACACATAAAAAAAAAAAAAACTAAAAATGGCTATGGATATTAGTTCCTAATTCTGACAGATCTGTTGAACCTTCAAAATTCAATGGAGCCCAAAAGTAAACAGAATCTCTGGGAAGTAAAATTCATCAGTTCATAAGACCTGCAATACTAATAAAACATAAATCCCTCAGTATTACTATATTCTGCTACTTCTATTATTCAAATCTGGAGATTCCAACATATTTGAAGAAGAATTTTTTTTTTTTAAAAAAGGATTCATCATATAGCCTTTGAAACTCAAAAAAGCAATTCCCCTAATTCCCTACCTCAATAGAACTCCTTAAAACACTAGATCTATCAATGAAAAGGGAATTTACAGAATTGAACCCTGTTCTTTAAGGCCTTAATCTCAAATGTAAAAATTCAGTTCCTGGTAAATTGGTTTTGTAAATACCCAAAAGCTTCAAATGAGACATAGATGCAGGGCCATAGTTCACAACAAAAAAGCAGCAGAATTTGAAAAGTATAAAAAAAAAATCGAAACTTTGTGAGCTGAAAACTCAAAATCACCAAACTGTAAACAACCCAAACTCTAATTTTCAGTATTATCCTACATTGCTTTAACAACCCAATGAATGGCTTAACCAAAAAAACCAAGAAGAAACCCAGTATAAATTCACTCAAAACCCAAAATTTCTGCTTTCATAAACAATCCATTTCTCCTAAACATGAATGAAACAAAAAACCCCAAAACTTTAAACAATCACCAGCCAATGCCAACCACCAAGAACTTCACCACATTGAAAACCCAGTATAAAAATTCACTCAAAACCCAAAATTCAGATTTCAAAAACAACCCATTTTAGCTAAACACAAATTAAAAAACCCCAAAACTTTAAACTAAAATAAACTAAATCATTACCAGCCAATGCCAACCACCAAGCCCAACAGCCTTCTTAACAACTCCCTGAAGTCCAACTAATACAGACTTAGTCCTATTATTCCCCGTCACAATAACTTTAGTATGCCTTGGAAGCACAGATAACTCCTCTTCACTGCTATCCCCACAGCTCTGTAACTGAGCTAACCCATTTCCATGCACTGAACTCTCCACAGCTTCCAGCATTTTTTTCCCCAAAAAAACCAAAACACCCAAAATTCAATCCACAAAACTGATCAAATTAGAAAGATCACACATTGTAGAATTCAAAAAGTTGGGTTTTTTATGGTAAAGTAGTAGAAAAATTAAGAGAAAATTGAGAAATTAATCGAATGAAGAAACACAGTTTTTTTTTTTTCTAGAGAGAGAGAGAATTGAGTTTTTTGGGTGTGTGTTTTTTTCTGCTTTTAGTTTCTTTATGCAGTAACGCTATGAATCCCGAAGACTTGAAATGGACCAATAAGAAGTTGCCACGTATGCGTTGTGGGCCCGTAATCATGCGCTTTTGCGGCATGATATAATACCATTAGCCGGTTTCCGGTTACCGGTAGCTGATTATTGGGGTGGTGGGGTGGGGTGGGGTGGGGTGGAGTGAGGGTGCGGGGTGAAAGGGGGGTGGGGTGAAGTCTGTTCAGTTTCTATGACGACCGTTTTATGACTGGTGGAGGAAAATGGATAAAGTGGTGATGATGTTAAATGACAATATTACCCTTTTGGTTATTTTATTTTCTTACTCACTAATCCACGTGATTACTTTTTTTAAAAAATAAATTATATTGTATTATTTTATTTTGTATAACAAAAAAAAATTATTGGAAATTGTCCCATTATATTGGTTTTTCGGTACTTGAATCGAGTGTTTTTCGAAAACTGCCTGTGTACATTCTACTCTCCTCAAATGTCACTTATGGAATTTCATTGGATATGTTATTGTTATTGTTATAGTTGTTGTCCCGTTGTAATGGTTTACCTTAAATATTGATGTGATTCGAATAATTTTTGGAATTAAATGAAAGAAGAAAAGTTAATCCGGATGAAACTCAAGAATTATTGAGATTGACAGTATTAAATAAGAGAAATTTAAATTATATAAGAAAAGATATATCTAATTTTTTTTATAACTTACCACTTAAGATCGTTGAAATATCTTGTAACTTACAATTCAAGATATATTTATTGACTTGTAATCGTTTATATTTCTCTAATTCCGTTATAAGTCATATCATTTGAACTTGTGAATGCTCATGAATAATAATTTGATCTTACAAATGATCGTTTTGAATATATATGTATAATTTATCACAAGGTTTTTTTCCTTTTTATGTTTTGTCGATAAAAACAACATCATCTCGATAGAAAAAGTTAAGCTACTAAGCTAAATTATTGGACTTATAAAGTAACTAGAGTATTATAGTCATTTTTTGCTAGAGAAATATTGAGAACACTTTTAAACTTTACGCAAATTATTAGTTTTTTATCTGAACTATTGGCAACCTTCAAAATAATCTTCTATTTGACTAATTAAACTTAGATACACCTTTTATCTGTCACATGACATAGAAAGTGGTCTCAAACTTTTGTAGGAGCATGATAATCTGTATTTTTAAAGCCGTCAATCATTCAAGAATAAAACTAATAATTCACACTAAATTTTATCGATGTTTTCAATACTCGTCTCTTATTTTTTTATTAAGAAAAATATTGATGTTAGTAATTAAAATTGCTTTAAAAATAGTTATAAATAAAAAGAATAGTACAAATTATAAATGTGTAGTTTTTTAGAGTAAAATAATAATAGAGGAAGTAACGTATGAGAAGTGTGAAGTAACGGAAGAAGAAAGCCCGGGAAATTATGTGTGGGTCCCACGTGGAACAAGAGCTACCTGCCGTCGGTGTTTGTCTTTATCCCACACTAGGATTTTTTTAATTTATTTTTAATTTACCCAAAAATAAATTAAATATAAAGTACACCTGGCTAAATTTGTAATTAATAATATGTAGTACTATAAAAAAATTTAACGTATGGATATTTTTTCATTTTAATTTATGTGGTGGTTGATTGGGTGTGAAATTTAAAAAATAAAATAAAATATTTTTGAATTTTGAAACTTTTTTTATAAATTGAAGGAAGTTTTTAAAAGTTGTATGTTTTTTCAAAAGTAATGTAATTGGATTTGTTGGAAGAAGTGTTATCTCTTTGTATTCAGATTAGCGAATCAGAAATAATAAAAGATGAAAAGAAAAGAAAAGAACTATCCGAGTCCACAGAACTCACTGTGTGTCCTTAAGAAATTTAATCCCCGCAAGTACCCGAGGTTGTAGATTAAATCCTCCCAAGATAAAACGGATTAACCATTAAAGAAGTAGCGGTACCTCAAACTTAGATAGTTTCAACGAACTCAAAAAGACAGCAACGAGATCACACACGCAGACACGATCGATCGATTTTATTTTGTAAGAAATGTATGCAGAAGAAGGGAAGAATTCGATTTTGAAAAATGAGAGAAAGTCTCTCTATTTATAGCCAACAAACGGTAAAGGTCACAACTCTTTGGAAAAAAGACAACCTTTCAACAAGGTCACAATCCTTTGGAAAAAACACAACCTTTCAAACGGTCACAACACTTTAAAAAAGACACAACCTTTCATAAAGGTCACAACCCTTCAACAAATCCAACCCTTCATTTTCTATTCACACCTTTAAAACCAACTTGGAGAAACTTGGTATTTTTAGTGCATTTTTGAAAATTATAAATTTTCATTATGCTTGTCACCTTCGTTTTGTTAGAATTTAGAAAGATGGTTGACACATTGATCAATAATCTTCAATAATACTCCTCGTATGATGATGTTGTATGTCATATGTTATTCAATAATGTGTATTTTAAAGAACGATAAAATAATATAAAAATTGAGGTTACTGAATTTACACGAGAATTTTTAAAATGTATTAAAATGAGATATGTTTTATCACCTTACTTGATTATCCAAACAATAACTTTTTTGAACAATGATTTTTTTCTCTGTATTAAAAGTATATTTAGTACTCCTTATATTAATTACATTAATTTATTAATCCATACTTTCCCGCCACTATGGAGAAAGATTGGCCGTAGATTTAAGTTGTCGAGTTATTGTAGCCGTCGGATGATTAAAAAAAAGACGTTAAAGATCTTCCGCATTACATGTGTAATCATCACTAAAGTTGAAAAAACAAAAGGTTTTGTTCCATTTTTTTTTCCCTCGTAAATATATATACCTTAATATTAAAAAGCCAAAATTGACACAAAGTCATAAAGTCATAAAGCAAAGCCAGTGGAAATATAAATAAATAATATATATAGTCCAACTTAATGTCTCTCACTCGAACTATTTGTATATAATAATAACCAATCTATGTATAATAATACAAAACAATACTAACAATTTAATACTAGTACTATAACTTATTGACTTAATAACATATTAATTAAGTCCCTATGAATATGAAGTTGAAAATTTGATTTTATTGTTAATCGTATGACTCTTTCTATATAAAATCAATAAAAAAATTTTATATGCAATGCTCGTCTATGAAGATTATTTTTGTGAATTTCTTTGAATATGAGTATTCAGACATGAATTGAGTGATATTTAGTAAAAATAGTTTTTTGAAGTTGAAATTGAAATTAAAATTGAGACTAAGAATTGATATTTAAAAATTGAAGTTATGTTTGAGTTTAAACATACATTTCAGTATTATTTTTAAAAAATATATATTTTATGAGTGGTAAAAAAAAATTCACTTGAAAACTAATAAAGTATGGTCCACATTTTAATTTCAATCATTTCGATTATCCTATTACGTCTTGTTGCTAATACATAATTAGCGTACTTGAAATGTTTTCTCAAGTGGGCAGATGAACAATAGATAATATTATCACAAGTTGATAAAGTTTTATTTTATAAACATTATTTTAGTAAACCCAAACCTTTCATTTTCCTCACTTTATATTGACTAATTAAATGTCACTCCCAAGATCATGTGATTCTTTTTGGTTAATTATGGTTTATTATTATGGGTATGATTAAGATTAAGGGCAACTATTTGTTTATTCACCTGCTTTGTCTTATCGTTTCTAGTTCTACTTAATTATTTTAAACAAGATTATTATAAATAAACTCAAAAATGATATGAAATTAGTTTAAGAAATACTAAAGAAGGTATTGATGACAGTGAGATTTTTATACAAGGGGTCGTTAGACCGACGCTTATTAACACTAGTTTATCCCGGGCCAAGCAACCAAAGCCAGGGATCTAGGTGAAAATAGTGAAAGAGAGAAGGGGAAGAAACGGGGTAAACAAATTGGTTGACTCATTAGGTCATGTATTAAGTATGCTGCCAGTGTTCATCCTAGGGCAGGATCGAACAATCCAAGAGATTCATAGATGCATTACTTATGGATTCCTTGTTTGTAGGCAAAACGGATTCAAAATTGTCTTTAATGCCAAGGCATAGCTTGTATCCATATGTTTCATATTGCTCGGAGTTCACTCACAAAAATATAATAGTTCATGTCCCCCCCTCATGTCAATCTCAGGAGCCTCTTATCCACTGTCATTAAATGACGGCAGGGCAAATCCAACTAGAAAAAATCAAATTGGGTTTAATGAGCAAACTCGAACTAATGACTTCCACCACGTCATTGGATTGCAAAAAATCTAGGTTTCTAGTGGGCCTTGCCTAACTGGTCCATCCTTAAACTTGGATGTTTGGGTCAGGCCCACATTTAACAGGCCAGTCCCAACTCCTTGGGCAGCTTCATATTTTAATGAAGAAATAAGCACCAAGGTGAAGTTACAATCAATGGACTACAACTCAAAATCTTGAATAGCCTGTCATAATATATCTTTGATATTAGCAACCAATAAACTAGTAATCATTTGAAACCAACAAAAAATTGGGGTGAAGGGCAACTATTACTTCATTAGAAATCTCAGGTTCGAGCCCCAACTCTGCGATCGCCTTTGTCAAGAAGCATTTTACCCCAACTTGGGACTTTTTTGTGCGAATCCGAAGTTTGTCTGGCTCCAATGCACCACCAGACACTAAGAGGGTAATCGGGAGAAAAAGAAATCATTTGAAGAGCTATAAAAATATAAAAAAGTACTCTAAAGTTTGTATCTTAATATTACAAATGAGTATGTTCCAGTTTTTCATCTGTATTAAAGACAAATTACTTTCCTATTCTAAATCTTAAACTTATCATAAAGTTTAAAATTTAGTCTAATGCACAAAATATCAAAATATTCAATAACTTAAACAGTCTCCCCACCCCCCAACCCCCTTTTTTTTTTTGGTTAAACTCTTCTCTTTTTTTTTGGTTAAACTGTTCTAGGCTACTTGCATGTGTTTATCAACTGTACTAGTGAGAGTTGAAATAGCAAAGATCTAGAAAGGCATAAAACACAGGAACTTCATAAACTTCTTCGAACGTTTCTCCCCCCTTCTTGCTGCACGTCCAGGTTCATCGCTGCTACTGTTGCTGCTGCTGGAAGATGTTGTTGCTCTACGAGCATGTGATGGACCTTCATCCGTACACTCAGCCTTCAGCTTCTTAGCAGCCTGATCTGGAGATTTGGATATGTCATTATCAGGAGCTTGTTGAGTTTCTTTGGCTTTAGCGTCACTCCCTTTAAATAGAAACCCTGCCAAGCAATGCCGATATAGAGGTCTCAGAAAAATAGCAGAATTGGACGCGTGCAATACAAGTAAAATGATGAAGGAAGAGCGACACATTCAGTCAGTGATTACAAAAAAAAAATCGAACGCCAAGCATAATCCAGTTTTGTTGTGCACTTCTCAAGCAAAAGCTATATGCTGGCATAGTAACGTACAGCACCATGTAGTGATTCTTCCTTTTCTGTTCCCACTCTCTCACGGTAAAAAGAATACGAGACAGTTTTCTTTATCCCTATGTCTAGATGAATCAAAGAATAAGTTGTAGTCTAAACATTCATGTGTTTATTCCAAATGTCAAATCTCTTTCAATTTGGTGCACTCAAAGAAGTGTGTCATTTGTCAATATGAGATGTTGATTCGAACGAATTAGTTCTTCAGGATAATCGGCTAAAACATAGATCGTTGAACAAGTTCATCACAATTGAGTGTTTTCTGAATACTTTAGAAGTTGAGGGCGAAGACGTTTACTTACCTAAAGGTCCTGGCTGCACAACTACATCATTTGCTATTTCACACATCATTATGTTATGATTGCTAGTCGAACCTTTTCCACTCAAATCTTCCTTCTTCTCATCATCCAGATCCGCAAGAAGTTCCAGATAGTCGAAACATTCATCAGATGCGAAGCTCTGGCGACTTGTATTCTCTGAACTAGACGAATCATGTGATGCTCCGTCAACAAGGTCATTCAATTCCAGGTAGTCCCCTCGTATAATGCAATCTATCTCAGCTTCTTTATCATCAACAGACTGATCTCTAGATTTGTCAACAAGTGATGACCCAGGCCATTCTATGTGTCTGTTTGCCTGATAAAACTTCCGCAGTCATTAGATGGTTTCGGTGACAGCATACAAACACACTAATATACCACATGGAGCGAATCTGAAATGAAGACCCAAGTATGTGTACCACAAACTTGTTCCATCAAAAAAATGTGCAATTCAAATGATTTTCTTATCATTAACTAGTGTTCAATAGTCATCTAGGTACAATATCCTGAATATTCAAAACAAATCGAGACATTTGTAAACCACAAAGATGAAAAATAGGAAAATATGAACCTCAAACAGTTGAACTCAAGCTCATTCAGAACTTGACCAATGACTTTATTACGCCCCACAAGACAATCTACACCGACATACGTAACAATATAGCAACAAAACTATGTTAAAACTAGTTGGACATTAGCAGGCTGGAAGTACTAGTGAGCAAGGAGAAGAAGTAGCACCAACCTGGGGTTCAGCAGTTGAACGTTGCCCATCGTTACCACTAGTGTCTGGGTTAACTGATGGAATCAAGCTAAGATGGCCCAATACGTCATGTTCATCATTGTGCTCTAGATCATTCCACAAACTAAAAAATCTACAAAGTGCAGACTCCTGCAAATATCCAACCAAACCATTAATTCGCTTGCGTGTTTGACAAGACTGTAGCGATAAATAATCAGAGATTGGAATAGAGGAAAGATGGTAGTAAATATTACCTGTAACTTGGTCTGATCATGCTGCCCTTTCGGTGTTACTTTATACTCATACATCAGCCCGGTAGTTTTCTGTTCGATAGACACTTGGACTGGAAAAAATTCAAAAGTGGTTATCCAACCACTGATGGCAGAATTTGCAAATATTTTACAGGCTGAATCTTTCATTCTCCAGAGTCCATATTTCGTCTCTTTTTCCTCAGTTTTCCTTATTAGAAACCATGCTCCATCTATGTGTATCATGAATGGTTAGTAATAAAACAGATTTAAGCTGCCTTAAAGTAAATTGTTTATCAACTGCAATCACCAAAAACACACGAACCATTTTGTCAACAATGTATAAGAGAGAGACAGAAAACATGTGTACTCAACAATCTAAAACAAGAGAGGGAAAACATATGTAAGTTAAAAGGTTAAGAAAGATATCAGGTGAAAAGAATAAATCTATCGAAAAAGAATAATGTTAAATAGTCCGAACTACAACAACATACCCAGTGAAATCCTACAAGTGGGGTGTGGGGAGGGTAGAGTGTACGTAGACCTTACCACTACCCCGTGGAGGTAGAGAGATTGTTTCCGGAAGACCCTCGTCTCAAGTGCAACAAATCCAAGTAAAAGAAGAAGAAAATAGTGAAGCAAGCATAACAATTAATAAGGAAAGCAGTGCAGAGTCTACAAAAAAGGAACAATAACAACAACAAAATAATGTGATAATCGAAACACAATAAACAAATCAAGACAACACTCCACTACCTACTAGCCTTCTACCATAATACACGACCTCCACACCCTCCTATCTAAAGTCCGAAGTGATTTGTGTTACACATTTATTCTGCAGAAAGAAACATGAGTATCCCATTACGCTCAGGGCGGAGGGAAATAGTTTGCTATGATCAACTACTTAGCTAGATCAGTTTCAATGCCCAAAACTTATTCTAAATAACACCTCCAAAGGTTGTCGTTCTATAACTTTAAATTATTAATTTATCATCTTGAATATAAGGTTGTCTTTTAAAGGTTCATAAAGTCACATTTTCTATCAAACATGCTTAGAAGTATTAAAGATTGCGATCTAGTACTTCACCATCAACTTCAATCCAACACATTTTATCCTTTTCTCAACAAGCTCTTTAATTTATCATCTTGAAATAGAAGATTGTCTTTTAAAGGTTCATAAAGTCACACTTTCTATCAAACACACATAGAAGTATTAAAGATCACGATCTGGTATTTCACAATCGACTTCAATCCAACACGTCTTTTCCTTTTCTCAACTCGCTCTATTAATTTATCATCTTGAAATAGAAGAATGGTCTCAAAGGTTCATAAAGTCACATTTTTTTATCAAACACGCTTAGAAGTATTAAAGATCGCGATCTAGTACTTCACAATCGATTTCAATCCAACACGTTTTATCCTTTTCTTAACACGCTCTATCAAAGGAATAGTAAATGAAATGAGGCGTTAATTAAGATCCCTATACTCCTTCCACTAAAAGCAAATCAAGTTTCAGATATCCTAATTGGATACAGCCATTTGAACACAGATTAGACGATAAAACAAACTCTTCAGCAAACAGGATGGCAGGTTTTTAACACAGAATCTACAAACTTCATTTCATTGATGAATGGACAGTTAACCGATAATTAAACTTGATTTTTACCTGGCAAATGTGATGGATCATACTGATAGGGATTAATTTCAATCACATCAGCAGGGATGGGCGATCCACGGTTAATCTGATTGAGGACCAAAAAAATTTCATCATCAGTTTCACAGGAACTCATCAAACCTGGAGGTAGAGCTGACGGAGACAGAGGACGCATGGTAGACAGATGATTTGAAATAGATCAAAGCCGGAAATGCTAGCGCTCCGATCTACTTCTCTGTTAAATCAGAGAAAGAGAGTAAATAAGACAAAGGCACAAACAATGACAGCTACCACATAACCAAGACTTAAATTCCGCAACAACTTTCTGTATAACCACAATCATAAAGAAGAAAACTCCAAAAGATCATTTAACAGATTTAACAGATACAGCTTTTAATCACCCTCTAATTTTTATTTTTTTAAAAAAAATAATCTAGGCAGACATATTGAATCTGCTTCATAATCTAAGATAGATTACTGTAAAACTTAAGGGTAACGGTAAATACAGAAGATTCGAGTAAAAGTGTCAATGAAGACACAAAGCTGAACAAGTTTGATCAATTCTTGATCATCAAACATGTTCATAAGTGCCATGTAAAGGAAATGAACCAAAAGCTCAAAGTCATTTCAATCAGCCCACTCAATTAACTTACCAGATTCATCGGAAAATGTTTGAACGAAATTAGAAACTAATGATGGCAACTCTAAAATAAAAATAGATATCTAGGCTGTAAACTTCACCAATTAAGAAAACAGCCTGTTCATTTTCAGAGGTAACTTTCATCAACTTCAACAACAACAACAGCACACCCAGTGTAGTCACACAAAGTGTGGTTTGGGGAAGTTAGAGAGTACGCAGACCTTACCCGTACCTTAGAGGTAGAGGGGTTGTTTCCATAGACCCTCTGCTCAAGGAAAAACAGTCCAAAGCATTCCAGAAAAAGAAGTAATTGAAGTACAAGAAACAACAGATAATAACAAAAATAGCAGAAGGAAAAACAGTCAAAGCATTCGGAAAAAAAGAAGTAACAGAAGTACAAGAAACAATATATAATAACAGTCACAGAACAGATATAATACCAAAAACAACAGATAGTAACAGTAACAGAACAGAAACTACAACCAAACAATATGATAGTTTCATCAACTTCAAATGATAACTAAAACTACTTCCAACATTAGCCCATTGACTAAGCCTTGACTTGAAAAAGACCTACAAAATCGCAAACTGGTTATCATACACATATAATTGGAAAACCATCAAAACAACAATCATTAGAAAAAGTACAAATTATTCGGACATGATCACCGCGAAAACAAGAAACATAAGCAGGACAATGATCACAAGAAGGCAAAAGCAATTCAAAATGGAAAATTCAGAATTTCTTGAAGAATTGGACAAGCAAATTCAGAATTGAACACCAAAAATAATAAATGAAAAAACAAACAACATTATCCATCTATTTCAAGTAAAAAACAAAAAGGGAAAGCTATATAATTGAGTAACAAAAACATAATTATTGGTAAAATTAAGCAAGAAATCTAAAGTTCTAACCTTTCTTGATGGCTTTCTCTCTCTACACTTTCTATTTGAGTTATAAATGATTTGTTTGATTTTTGCTTTACTACAAATAATGAGAGCTTAATATAGAGGTCTGTAATGGGAGCTTTCCATGATCGTGGTGTCCGAGTCAATTTTTGGGTATTTTAACTAATTTCATGGGATATTTATCACTCCCATCAACAACAATTATCAGGTAACTATGTCCTTCAAGGTTAGGACAAATGGCAAAAATCACCTAGTGTTTTTTATTTTTCCTGAATTTTGAACCTGAGGCCTCACGTTCTCAACCACTTCATTGACTATCAGGACACACCCTTGGGTGCTCTTTACTTAAATCATAAATTTTGAATTCGAGCTTGATATAAAATTACCTCCATTAGAAAATGTTTTACCAAAACTTTTCATCAATTCGAATTTAGCCTGCCTCAATACAAATGGCAGACACTAGGATAAGAAATCAGACAATACTACTTGCTCTATCTCAATTTATTTGGGAGTGCTTGATTGACACGGAATTTCAGCTTGAAAGAAAAATTATTGTAACTTGTGATTTAAACAACTCATATAAAAATAAAAAGGGTAAAAAAAAAAAAAATAGACTGAGTTTGGTGAATTTTTTAGCTTTGATTTTGACCTTGATCTTTTGGACACTGAATAAAATATTTCATAATTAAATTTTGAATTATTTTATTTTTTCCTATTTTATCCAACTTGGCATTATTTTATTTCGAGAACTAAAGGGTTCAAACGTGGATCACTGTGATTGGTCTGTTCACATGGGGTAGGGGTGGGGCAGGGGCTTTGGACGTGTGGACCCTATTTGGTACAGTAACCTGAGTCAGCAGAGGCGTGCACTTCTAAGAAAGTTCCTTTTTGCTTTTAATTTTTTTTGCCTTGTGAAATCCCGCTTGGCCAGAGTTCACTTTGATCACGCAATATGCTTATGATTGGCTAATGCCATTTTTCTTCATCGTGAAATTATATTGGGTATATTGTTATTGTATAACGTAAATTCATGTTATGGACTGTTCAATATTAGCGTATACATCATAGTTATTGTAATTGTGTAAGATTTTTCATGTCTTATAATTACTATTCTTTTCTTTAATTGAGAGAGTTTGTTATGATGACTCCATAAGAAATAAAAAAGAGTAGTGAAAATCATTGTTCGCTCTAGATATTCCAAATACTATAATAATAATTTGAAATAATATTTCAAGATTTCTTTAATACTTCAAATATGTTCCCTACCACTTTTCAAGGAAGTGAATTTACATGACTATGGATCCACACTTATTTGAAGAAATTTAAGAGGAAACAAATTGTTTTCATATAAAATTACTCGTAAAAATTTAAAAATAACTTTAATTTGTGCTTATATTCAATATAATTTTAATTTTAAAATATTTTAAGTTATTTTTATCAAATTTCACAAATTTTATGTCTAAACATCCACTTGTCTAAATACTGCCAAAAAATATGTAATTGACGGTGCTTAAAGGCTTATCAATTTTCAAAGTGATAAAAAGGGGTTTGGTGGGGAGTGGGGGTGAGGGTGCGGGAAGGAATAAACTTTAGCTTATTCGCACAAAAATATTATTAATAACAAAAAGCGTTTAGCAAAACAAAATGACACAACACAACCAATAAAGTCACTTGTGTACCAAAAACAACTATTTATTGATAAGTTCATTGCTTCTGGACACCAATTGAACAAACGAAAAAGTTGGTGATTCATTTTATTAATAAAAGATCCAATTTTGCAAATGTGGGATAGTTGTTTTTCATGACCATGTGGTCTTTCACCTTTCTCAATCACTCAATTTTTGCTATTATGTCAATGAGTCATAATGTCACATACACTAGTTTGATTTGAAGATAAGTAATAATTACTGATTTAATTTGTGTCATAATAAAAATATGATTATATAATTTTTAAGAGATGGTTTGTTTATAAAAATACTCTCTATTTTATTTAGTAGTTGAAAAAAAAGAGTTGAAAGGATCTGAGAGATATTTTTTGTCATTTTATTATTTTATGCAAGAATAATTATTCTTAATACTATTATTTCATAATCTGACATGTATAATACAGTTCTGACGTTGTCGTTTAAGTTATACCATGATTTTAGTAATCAAAAGGGGATAAAGCTAAACCAAATATTTGTCCAAGACTATTTATGCTTTTACAACCTACCAACAATTAAATTGTTTGGGTCACATAATAAGATAATTCGGAATTATAATCCTTAGATTAATGTATTCCGTTTGAAGTGAAATAAAATAATATTTAGCTAGATTTGATGTCTCACCTTATCCTATGAACCAAATAAAATATTATAAATTCAATCTTAAATTTAATTATGAAATATCCAACCTTATCTTATGAACCAAACAACCAACACAAAATAAGACCTCTAAATTCCTTCCAAAAGTAAAACCTCTAAATGCCTTCCAATCAATATAAAAGATACAATTTGAAAATGTGCGATAGTTGTTTTTTATGAATTGACCATGTGGTCTTGTCACCTTTCTCAATCACTCAATTTTTGCTCTAGTGTTATGTGTCAACGTGTCATATTACACGCACCAAAATAAAAAATAAAAAAATTAAGGGATTTGTCGTTCGAAGATAAGTTATGTTGAAATTAGTTAATTTTAATTATCGATTTGATTTGTTATTTTAAAAAATACATGTATTGTATAATTTCTAAGAGATTGTTTATTTATAAAAACGCCTTCCACTTTATTTAGTAGAAAAAAAGTTTCAAGGACCTAAGAAATATTCTTGTCATTTTCATTGTTTTATGCAGGAATAACTAATTCCAACTCTATTATTATATGATTTGACATGTATAATATAGTTCCGACGTTATCGTTTAAGTTTTACCACTATTAGTAATCAAAAAGGAATAAAGTGAAACTAAATGTTTGTCTCTGGACTATTTATGCTTTTACAACATACTAAACATTAGATTGTTTGGTTCACACACTAAGATATTTTGAAATTGTAATCGTTAGATATTTTTCTATTTGAAAGGTAAAATAAAAAACACTTAGATTTGATATCCCACCTTATCCTATGAATCAAAAAAAGTATTATAAATTCAATCTCAAATCCGATTATGGAATATCCAACCTGATATTATGAACCAAACAACCAACACAAAATTAAGACCTCTAATTGCCTTTCTATTATCTACATGTCCCTATATAAATTAGTATGTTTTTTTTAACACTTGATGTTTAGTGCATTATTTATTTTAGGTACTTTGATGTAACATAAAGGACTCTAAATCGTCAAACTAAAATATGATTATACTTTGGTATTAGTAATTACTTCAAAAGGCAAAAGAAATAAAGTAGAAAAAAGTTTGTCATTCGGTTACATGTCTTATTCTTTTGTATACTGTTGTTTGACCAATGGAATAACGAAATAATAATAATAATAATAATGGTCCAAAAAGAAATTCCCATCGTTTTCCTTTTTCTTTATTTTCTTCAAATTAAGAAATTGACCAATTGAAAAGAAAGTTGATTACCTATATTGAATTGATAAATTACTAAGAAAGAGATTGAAAATAACATTAAACAATCGATGAGTAGATTGATCAGTGATCATGAGTTAATAAACGATCAATATAACTGTCTTTAACTAACTGAAGTTAGTTTGGATTGAGAGTTTTCTTTATCATATTGAAAGGTTAAATTGTTTGAATATGAGAATCACTTGAAATAAAAAAAATCAGTGAAAGTCATTGTTCACTCTAAATATTCCAAAAACTATAATTTGAAATAATATTTTAATACTTCAAATATGTTCCCTACCCCTTTTCAAGGAAGTGAATTTACATGATTATGGATCCACACTTATTTGAAGACTAGTAACGGGAGCCCGGGCCCAACATGAGAATAGTGTATAGATGCAAAATATTAGTAAAATGGTTTAGTATGTTGAAGCTTCATGAATGAAAACATAATCGAATAGACATGAAAGGTATCAATATATTCCCTGAACTCAACAGATTGAGCATATGCAACTTTGGGCAATTCATAATTTGAGAGCCCCAAAAAAATGTACGTGATTGGCTCCTACCGCAGTTCTTTCAATATGCCGTTTCTTTTTCCTGTCATATTAGAAAACCAATCCTGCTCCAGTGCAAACAAGTAGAAAGCAGCTCATCCATGAAACAGGCTGCAACATCAAATATTACTTATCAATCACAGACTCTATGGAATAATAGAAATAAAAAATCTTTGATACCCTACTATAAACAGAAGAAGTTGCATTTGTGTCCATACTATTATCCATAAAAAATGCAGCTATCCTAAGCAGAACGGGATAGCGGAACTCGCAATCACAAAAAATAAGCAAGAAGTGTGCAGTTTATATCCGAGCGACAAGCTCAATATCCAATTAATTCAGTAAATAACAATAGCTCTATATAATCAAAATATAACAAATAACATAGCCCAGATGCAAGTGTTAGTCTGTAGGTTTTCAAAACACACTACCTTCAGACTTAATAAGAGGCAAATGTGACCATTCATCAACTTTAGGGGAATTTAGTGATAAATTATTTCATTTTCTAAACTGAACAAGTAAAATGGAGGGAATATATGTTTGTGAATAAAGAAAAGAACTTACACTGCCCAGAATAGACTTTCCCTGTTCAGTCTTCTGAGAACCACCAGAGTTCTTACTGTTTCCAGAATTTGTTCCGATAGTAGATCCACCATACCCAGAATTTGCTCTGGCAGAGGATCCACCCGACCCGGAACTTGAGGTGCACATCTGAAGATCAAAAAATGAAAAGGAAACATGGGAAGAAAGCTCAAAAACAACTGAATTTCCTTCTTTCTCCATATGTATCTTCTTCAAAGAACGCTGCTCTGAGAACTTTCTTCCTATTTGAGCTGATTTGGCCATGGCTTCCCCTAGAATTGTTAGACAATATGAGAAGTAGTTTTACCAAAAGTTATTTGATTTTAACTTGTACATCCAAGAAGTAAAAGCAAAGTTGCAAGTAAAATAGACATTAAGAAGTCGTGGATTTGGGGCTCAAAAATCTGTAACTGAAGATCCATAATAGAAGGCAATTAGAATCAGCAAACACAGCAATATCACTTACATTAGTATAATTAGGAGATGTAAAGCTTGGACCTTCATGATTGTGGGCAATACCTCAAGCTAAGCAGATATAATGTTAACCACAGAGTCCTAGAGGAATAGGGAAGGAAGAAATGTCAATCCCATGTAAAACTAACTGCGGAAAATGATGCTGACTCTTATTAGAGAGAAACTATTTGTGATTAGTGTAAATAGAGAGGATCAGTTCCTAACAATTAACAAGGGATTTACTAATTTGGAATGAACTATCAATGACTCCAAATATAAATGATAATATAGCGTCACTAAATCATTGACAAGCATTAGACTTGAACAGTAGGACTGAACATTAGCTGCATTGTTCTCAGTGTGCTATTGAGGTGTGGCTGAATTAAGGTTTTAATTAATTTGAATAATATTGACATTAAGCTGCAAAATCAACTATTGTAGATTGACCAAGTCATATGTCCAAGTTACTCATGGAAAGTGATATTGTTCTACTTGGCATAGCTTTTTTCTGAGAGAAACTTTTTCTGATGACTGTAAATACAGAATGGCTCTAAATACAAAACACGCAACATTTCAATATTTCCAGACCACGTTGATGCATTTACAGGTAACAGAGAAAAGAACTAAACTGAAACTCCATGAATAACAACATACAGATTACACATATTAAGAAAGGAAGAATAATACTCACTATGTTACTCAGGTTGGTGTACGTCATTGATGTTGTCGAGGCAAATATGAGGTTGCGAGTTTCTGCAATATCGGCCTGCGTACTCTAGAGGAGATTGACTATTGCCTTTAGAGCGAAAGTTAAAATACAGCACAACAATAAAAACTGCAGCAATAGCTACAGAAGTCAACAAGGGTTTCCTCTGCATACCGTCTAATCTTCTTTGCATCATTATTATAATTTTAGAATTTTCTGAAAAGTTTCAGGTTCAGTCTTCCTCTTCAGTTGTTAGAAGTCATACCTACGTTAAACAGATACTTCCAAGAGGAATTTCTTCTATTGGTGAAATAACCTGTGAAATTACATGTATAAGCCATTACATCAATGCAAGTACTTCGCCTGAGGAAAAATGGGGAAAAATGAGAAGGAGAAAGAACAAACACATAGTGTGTATCAAAAATTAAGTTGTAAATTAAAATCATATGTTTTTTGTATAATTTTGATGATCACAAAAACAAGCTTTGGACACATTTTAAACTTGACAAAAGTTCTGCACTTCAGGATTAGCTGAAGTATTACATGTCTAAAGTTAAGTTAGAGAACAAGTTAGGGTAACAATCTTAGTTGCTGTGAGTTTGCATGTGAAGTGTGAATTAAATAATGTGTAGGGACATTAATATTTTCTAGTGATAAATGAAGATATGATATGTCTTGAGTTAACTATACAACTGGAAACGCATATCATTCTATTACACTACAGTATTATAAAAACAGAGCAAATTGTACTTGAATATTTACAAAAAGATCCAACTTCACACCAAATTAATCAGCATGAATTCAAGTGTATCTAACATAGATTCTGCATCACAAATCAAATCCTTTCAATACCAAAAAGAACCAAACTTAAGGACCGAAAAAACCCCAAAAATTGTCGGATACAAACAAATTAAAAAACGATAGCAAAATAAAATTAAACTATGCACAAGGCAGAGATAGCCATAATATTTGCCGGATTCTAAAAAGCACAAAAATGAAATGCATAAACAACTTACCTGAGGTAGTAGCCACCGAAGTACCAAATTGAGAACAAGAAAAGACGAAGCGAGGGCAGACGTTTGAAGACGAAGGTCTTGTTAGAATTGGTGGAGAACGCAGCTGCTAACTCCGCTAAAACGCAAACGGAATCGGAGAGAATAGAGCCTGGAAATGGAGGTGTTTGGCGGTGCTGTGCAGGGAAGGAGGCGTTAAGGTTGATATAAGGGAAAGATAAACATGTGAACTTGAAATGTCCGAAATGCCTCTCGAATTCAATGTTCGCCTGTGCTTATTCCCTCTACTTATATAGTAAAATTTAAGAAAAAAAATATAGAAAAGTTGGTGAAGATAAAAAGGCAACTCATGTCAAAATCATCTAATTTTGTTTGGTAGCTGTGATTGGTCTATTCAAATATAAATAAGAAGAAAAAGTGAAATATCAAAAATTAATACAAACTTTATAATTATGGAATCTTTGTGCCCCCTCTGGTCATGAATATATTTCACCTTCTTCGAAGTAAAATTTTAGAAACTCTCAAAAAAGTGTTTTCATATAAAATTACTCATAAAAATTTAAAAATAATTTCATTTTACGCTTATGTTCAAATTTTATTTTACAATTTTCATAAATTTTATGTCTAAACGTTCACTTGTCTAAATACTATCAAAAAAGATGTAACTGCTAAAGGTTTTTCATTTTTCAAAGAGATAAAAAGGGTTTTGGTGAGGGTGGGGGTGGGGGTGGGGTGGGGGAGGAAGAAACTTTAACTTATACACACACAAGACCCCTAAGAGATTGTCTGATTCAAAGATAAGTTGACGATTTGGTTTGTTATCTTAAAAAAGATATGTATTGTATAACTATTAAGATGTTGTTTATTTATAAAAATGTCCTCCACTTTATTCAATAGAAAATGCATTTTGAAGGATCTCAGAAATATTCTTGTCATTTTCGTTGTTTTATGCGAGAATAACTAATCCCAATACTAATATTTTATGATTTAACATGTATAGTATAGTCTTGACGTTATTGTTTAAGTTATACCACGATTTTAGTAATCAAAAAGGGATAAAGCAAAACTAAACACTTTTCACAAGACTTCTTATGCTTTTACAACATTCTAAATATTAAATTGTTTGGTTCACATACTAAGATATTTTGGGATTATAATTGTTAGACTAATTTGTTTTGTTTGAAAGATAAAATAAAATAACACTTAGTTAGATTTGATATCTCACTTTATCCTATGAACCAAATAAAGTATTTTAAATTCAATCTCAAATTTAATTATGGAATATCCAACCTTATCAACCAATACCTTCCTATTATCTAAAGGCAAAAGAAATAAAGTAGGAAAGTATTTTAATTAACGAAGAAATTCCAAAATAAAAAATAAATAACGGGGTCGTGAGGTGAAAGGAAAACATTTCAGGGACTTTAACGTACATCTAAGCAAAAATGGGGACCAAAATGCAAATAAACAAACTTTCCCGCTTCCCGCCGATATTTGCCCGATCAACCGGAAAGCAGAACAATTCCCCTATTCTGAAGATGGAAGAGAATCAGTTGACGGAATCAGGAATTTCTCAGTTAAACTCAAACGCCTTCTTCATCGACCCGGTTCGAATCCTCAACCGTTCTTATACCCGGTTTAGGGTTTCACCTTCTACGTATTACTCTCGCTTCTTCGATTCCTCCAACTCAGCACAATCTCCAAAAGCTTCCGAAGATTCTAGAAAAAAAAAACGGAAGCGGAAGAAGAAGATTCAATCTCTCAACGAGCGCGAACAAATCGCTGATCGTCGTCACCAGGTACCATTAAATTTTGAGCAAATGGTCAAAAACATACCTAATGTATATGGTTTTTTCGAGTTAACAAGTATTTCATTAAAGATTGTATTGTTCTAAAAAATAAGATGTAGCTCTTCAATAAGATGTATCTAAAAAGTTTGCAATCTTTCAAATAGCGGAAGACAAATAAAAAGTACAAATAACGAATCGTAAAATGGATTAGAACCTTCCTCCGTATCTCTTCCCTCCATTTATCATTCGCCATTTATTAAAACCGAACATCCTCCTCCTTAATAAGCAGTGGCGTAGGTACTTGGGGATCAGGGTGTCCAATTGGACACCGTTCGTCGAAAAAAAATATCGTATATACAAATAAAATGATACATGAAACGATTAAATAACATATTTTGAATACCCTTAACACAACAAGTTGTTATAGCCTAATGGTCCAAAATGCTTGAAATGAGGCAGTGCTATTATGTTTTTTCACCTTACTTGGTTATCCAAACAATAACTTTTTTGAACAATGATTTTTTTCTCTGTATTAAAAGTATTTTTAATACTCCATATATTAATTATACATTAACTTATTAATCCATACTTTCCCGCCACTATGGAGATAGATTGGCCGTAGATTTAAATTGTCGAGTTATTGTAGCCGTCGGATGATTAAAAAAAAGACGTTAAAGATATATATACCTTAATATTAAAAAGCCAAAATTGACACAAAGTCATAAAGTCATAAAGCAAAGTCAGTGGAAATATCAATAAATAATATATAGTCCAACTTAATGTCTCTCACTTGAACTATTTGTATATAATAATAACTAATCTATATATAATAATACAAAACAATATTAACAATATAATACTAGTAATATAACTTATTGACTTAATAACATATTAATTCAGTCTCTATGAATATGAAGTTGAAAATTTGATTTTATAGTTAATCGTATGACTCTTCCTATATAAAATCGATAGTTTTTTTTTATATGTAATGCTCGTCTTTGAATATGAGTATTCAGACATGAATCGAGTGATATTTAGTAAAAATAGTTTTTTGAAGTTGAAATTGAGACTAAGAATTGATATTTAAAAATTGAAGTTATGTTTGAGTTTAAACATACATTTCAGTATTATTTTTTTTAAAAATAATATTTTGTGAGTGGTAAATCGTATGACTCTTCCTATATAAAATCGATCATTTTTTTTATATGTAATGCTCGTCTTTGAATATGAGTATTCAAACATGAATCGAGTGATATTTAGTAAAAATAGTTTTTTGAAGTTAAAATTGAGACTAAGAATTGATATTTAAAAATTGAAGTTATGTTTGAGTTTAAACATACATTTCAGTATTATTTTTTTTAAAAATAATATTTTGTGAGTGGTAAAAAAAAATTCACTTGAAAATTAATAAAGTATGGTCCACATTTTAATTTCAATCATTTCGATTATCCTATTACGTCTTGTTGCTAATACATAATTAGCATACTTGAAATGTTTTCTCAAGTGGGCAGATGAACAATAGATAATATTATCACAAGTTGATAAAGTTTTATTTTATTAAACATTATTTTAGTAAACCCAATCCTTTCATTTTCCCATTTTATATTGACTAATTAAATGTCACTCCCAAGATCATATGATTCTTTTTGGTTAATTATGGTTTATTATTATGGGTATAATTAAGATTAAGGGCAACTATTTGTTTATTCACCTGCTTTGTCTTGTCCTTTCTAGTTCTAAATTATTTTAAACAAGATTATTATAAATAAACTCCAAAATGATATGGAATTAGTTTAAGAAATACTAAAGAAGGTGTTGATGACAGTGAGATTTTTATACAAGGGGTCGTTAGACCGATGCTTATTAACACTAGTTTATCCGGGCCAAGCAACCAAAGACAGGGATCTAGGTGAAAATAGTGAAAGAGAGAAGGGGTAGCAACGGGGTAAACAAATTAGTCGACTCATTAGGTCATGTATCAAGTATGCTGCCAGTGTTCATCCTAGGCCAGGATCGAACAATCCAAGAGATTCATAGATGCATTACTTATGGATTCCTTGTTTGTAGGCAAAACGGATTCAAAATTGTCTTTCATGCCAAGCCATAGCTTGTATCCATATGTTTCATATTGCTCGGAGTTCACTCACAAAAATATAATAGTTCATGTCCCCCCTCATGTCAATCTCAGGAGCCTCTTATACACTGTCATTATATGACGGCGGGGCAAATCCAACTAGAAAAAATCAAATTGGGTTTAATGAGCAAACTCGAACTAATGACTTCCACCACGTCATTGGATTGCAAAAAATCTAGGTTTCTAGTGGGCCTTGCCTAACTGGTCCATCCTTAAACTTGGATGTTTGGGTCAGGCCCACATTTAACAGGCCAGTCCCAATTCCTTGGGCAGCTTCATATTTTAATGAAGAAATAAGCACCAAGGTGAAGTTACAATCAATGGACTACAACTCAAAATCTTGAATAGCCTGTCATAATATATCTTTGGTATTAGCAACCAATAAACTAGTAATCATTTGAAACCAACAAAAAATTGGGGTGAAGGGCAACTATTACTTCATTAGAAGTCTCAGGTTCGAGTCCCAACTATGCGATCGCCTTTGTCAAGAAGCATTTTACCCCAACTTGGGACTTTTTTGTGCGAATCCAAAGTTTGTCTAGCTCCAATGCACCACCAGACACTAAGAGGGAAATCAGGAGAAAAAGAAATCATTTGAAGAGCTATAAAAATATATAAAAGTACTCTAAAAGTTTGTATCTTAATATTACAAATGAGTATGTTCTAGTTTTTCATCTGTATTAAAGACAAATTACTTTCCTATTCTAAATCTTAAACTTATCATAAAGTTTAAAATTTAGTCTAATGCACAAAATATCAAAATATTCAATAACTTAAACAGTCTCCCCACCCCCCCACCCCCCACCCCCTTTTTTTTTGGTTAAACTCTTCTCTTTTTTTTGGTTAAACTGTTCTAGGCTGCTTGCATGTGTTTATCAACTGTACTAGTGAGAGTTGAAATAGCAAAGATCTAGAAAGGCATAAAACGCAGGAACTTCATAAGCTTCTTCGAACGTTTCTCCTTCCTTCTTGCTGCACATCCAGGTTCACCGCTGCTACTGTTGCTGCTGCTGGAAGATGTTGTTGCTCTACGAGCATGTGATGGACCTTCATCCGTACACTCAGCCTTCAGCTTCTTAGCAGCCTGATCTGGAGATTTGGATTTGTCATTATCAGGAGCTTGTTGAGTTTCTTTGGCTTTAGCGTCACTCCCTTTAAATAGAAACCCTGCTAAGCAATGCCGATATAGAGGTCTCAGAAAAATAGCAGAATTGGACGCGTGCAATACAAGTAAAATGATGAAGGAAGAGTGACACATTCAGTCAGTGATTACAAGAAATAAATCGAACGCCAAGCATAATCCAGTTTTGTTGTGCACTTCTCAAGCAAAAGCTATATGCTGGCATAGTAAAGTACAGCACCATGTAGTGATTCTTCCTTTTCTGTTCCCACTCTCTCACGGTAAAAAGAATACGAGACAGTTTTCTTTATCCCAATGTCTAGATGAATCAAAGAATAAGTTGTAGTCTAAACATTCATGTGTTTATTCCAAATGTCAAATCTCTTTCAATTTGGTGCACTCAAAGAAGTGTGTCATTTGTCAATATGAGATGTTGATTCGAACGAATTAGTTCTTCAGGATAATCGGCTAAAACATAGATCGTTGAACAAGTTCATCACAATTGAGTGTTTTCTGAATACTTTAGAAGTTGAGGGCGAAGACGTTTACTTACCTAAAGGTCCTGGCTGCACAACTACATCATTTGCTATTTCACACATCATTATGTTATGATTGCTAGTCGAACCTTTTCCACTCAAATCTTCCTTCTTCTCATCATCCAGATCCGCAAGAAGTTCCAGATAGTCGAAATATTCATCAGATGTGAAGCTCTGGCGACTTGTATTCTCTGAACTAGACGAATCATGTGATGCTCCGTCAACAAGGTCATTCAATTCCAGGTAGTCCCCTCGTATAATGCAATCTATCTCAGCTTCTTTATCATCAACAGACTGATCTCTAGATTTGTCAACAAGTGATGACCCAGACCATTCTATGTGTCTGTTTACCTGATAAAACTTCCGCAGTCATTAGATGGTTTCGGTGACAGCATACAAACACACTAATATACCACATGGAGCGAATCTGAAATGAAGACCCAAGTATGTGTACCACAAATTTGTTCCATCACAAAAATGTGCAATTAAAATGATTTTCTTATCATTAACTAATGTTCAATAGTCATCTAGGTATAATATCCTGAATATTCAAAACAAATCGAGACATTTGTAAACCACAAAGATGAAAAATAGGAAAATATGAACCTCAAACAGTTGAACTCAAGCTCATTCAGAACTTGACCAATGACTTTATTACGCCCCACAAGACAATCTACACCGACATACGTAACCATATAGCAACAAAACTATGTTAAAACTAGTTGGACATTAGCAGGCTGGAAGTACTAGTGAGCAAGGAGAAGAAGTAGCACCAACCTGGGGTTCAGCAATTGAACGTTGCCCATCATTACCACTAGTGTCTGGGTTAACTGATGGAATCAAGCTAAGAAGGCCCAATATGTCACGTTCATTGTTTTGCTCTAGATCATTCCACAAACTAAAAAATCTACAAAGTCCAGACTCCTGCAAAATATCCAACCAAACCATTAATTCACTTGCGTGTTCGACAAGATGGTAGCGATAAATAATCAGAGATTGGAATAGAGGAAAGATGGTAGTAAATATTACCTGTAACTTGGTCTGATTATGCTGCCCTTTCGGTGTTACTTTATACTCACACATCCGCCAGATAGTTTTCTGTTCGATAGAAGCTTGGACTGGAAAAAATTCAAAAGTGGTTTTCCAACCACTGATGGAAGAATTTGCAAATATTTCACAGGCTGAATCTTTCATTCTCCAGAGTCCATATTTCGTCTCTTTTTCCTCAGTTTTCCTTATTAGAAACCATGCTCCATCTATGTATATCATGAATGGTTAGTAATAAAACAGATTTAAGCTGCCTTAAAGTAAATTGTTTATCAACTGCAATCACCAAAAAACACACGAACCATTTTGTCAACAATGTGTAAGAGAGAGACAGAAAACATGAGTACTCAACAATCTAAAACAAGAGAGGGAAAACATATGTAAGTTAAAAGGTTAAGAAAGATATCAGGTGAAAAGAATAAATCTATCGAAAAAGAATAATGTTAAATAGTCCAAACTACAACAACATACCCAGTGAAATCCTACAAGTGGGGTGTGGGGAGGGTAGAGTGTACGTAGACCTTACCACTACCCCATGGAGGTAGAGAGATTGTTTCCGGAAGACCCTCGTCTCAAGTGCAACAAATCCAAGTAAAAGAAGAAGAAAATAGTGAAGCAAGCATAACAATTAATAAGGAAAGCAGTGCAGAGTCTACAAGAAAGGAACAATAACAACAACAAAATAATGTGATAATCGAAACACAATAAACAAATCAAGACAACACTCCATTACCTACTAGCCTTCTACCATAATACACGACCTCCACACCCTCCTATCTAAAGTCCGAAGTGATTTGTGTTACACATTTATTCTGCAGAAAGAAACATGAGTATCCCATTACGCTAAGGGCAGAGGGAAATAGTTTGCTATGATCAACTACTTAGCTAGATCAGTTTCAATGCCCAAAACTTATTCTAAATAACACCTCCAAAGGTTGTCGTTCTATAACTTTAAATTATTAATTTATCATCTTGAATAGAAGGTTGTCTTTTAAAGGTTCATAAAGTCACATTTTCTATCAAACACGCTTAGAAGTATTAAAGATCGCGATCTAGTACTTCACCGTCAACTTCAATCCAACACATTTTATCCTTTTCTCAACAAGCTCTTTTAATTTATCATCTTGAAATAGAAGATCGTCTTTTAAAGGTTCATAAAGTCACACTTTCTATCAAACACACATAGAAGTATTAAAGATCACGATCTGGTACTTCACAATCGACTTTAATCCAACACGTCTTTTCCTTTTCTCAACTCGCTCTATTAATTTATCATCTTGAAATAGAAGAATGGTCTCAAAGGTTCATAAAGTCACATTTTTTTATCAAACACGCTTAGAAGTATTAAAGATCGCGATCTAGTACTTCACAATCGATTTCAATCCAACTTGTTTTATCCTTTTCTTAACATACTCTATCAAAGGAATAGTAAATGAAATGAGGCGTTAATTAAGATCCCTATACTCCTTCCACTAAAAGCAAATCAAGTTTCAGATATCCTAATTGGATACAGCCATTTGAACACAGATTAGACGATAAAACAAACTCTTCAGCAAACAGGACGGCAGGTTTTTAACACAGAATCTACAAACGTCATTTCATTGATGAATGGACAGTTAACCAATAATTAAACTTGATTTTTACCTGGCAAATTTGATGGATCATACTGATAGGGATTAATTTCAATCACATCATCAGGGATGGGCGATCCACGGTTAATCTGGTTGAGGATCAAAAAGATTTTATCATTAGTTTCACAGGAACTCATCAAACCTGGAGGTGGAGCTGACGGAGACAGAGGACGCATGGTAGACAGATGATTTGAAATAGATCAAAGCCGGAAAAGTTAGCGCTCCGGTCTACTTCTCTGTTAAATCAGAGAAAGAGAGTAAATGAGACAAAGGCACAAACAATGACAGCTACCACATAACCAAGACTTAAATTCCGCAACAACTTTCTGTATAACCACAATCATAAAGAAGAAAACTCCGAAAGATCATTCAACAGATTTAACATATACAGCTTTTAATCACCCTCTAATTTTTATTTTTTAAAAAAAATTTATCTAGGCGGACATATTGAATCTGCTTCATAATCTAAGATAGATTACTGTAAAACTTAAGGGTAACGGTAAATACAGAAGATCCGAGTAAAAGTGTCAATGAAGACACAAAGCTGAACAAGTTTGATCAATTCTTGATCATCAAACATGTTCATAAGTGCCATGTAAAGGAAATGAACCAAAAGCTCAAAGTCATTTCAATCAGCCCACTCAATTAACTTACCAGATTCATCGGAAAATGTTTGAACAAAATTAGAAACTAATGATGGCAACTCTAAAAAAAAAATAGATATCTAGGCTGTAAACTTCACCAATTAAGAAAACAGCCTGTTCATTTTCAGAGTTAACTTTCATCAACTTCAACAACAACAACAGCACACCCAGTGTAGTCACACAAAGTGGGGTTTGGGAAAGTTAGAGAGTACGCAGACCTTACCCCTACCTTAGAGGTAGAGGGGTTGTTTCCATAGACCCTCTGCTCAAGGAAAAACAGTCCAAAGCATTCCAGAAAAAGAAGTAATTGAAGTACAAGAAACAACAGATAATAACAAAAATAGCAGAAGGAAAAACAGTCAAAGCATTCGGAAAAAAAGAAGTAACAGAAGTACAAGAAACAATATATAATAACAGTCACAGAACAGATATAATACCAAAAACAACAGATAGTAACAGTAACAGAACAGAAACTACAACCAAACAATATGATAGTTTCATCAACTTCAAATGATAACTAAAACTGCTTCCAACATTAGCCCATTGACTAAGCCTTGACTTGAAAAAGACCTACAAAATCGCAAACTGGTTATCATACACATATAATTGGAAAACCATCAAAACAACAATCATTAGAAAAAGTACAAATTATTCGGACATGATCACCGCGAAAACAAGAAACATAAGCAGGACAATGATCCACAAGAAGGCAAAAGCAATTCAAAATGGAAAATTCAGAATTCCTTGAAGAATTGGACAAGCAAATTCAGAATTGAACACCCAAAAATGATAAATGAAAAAACAAACAACATTATCCATCTATTTCAAGTAAAAAAACAGAAAGGGAAAGCTACATAATTGAGTAACAAAAACATAATTATTGGTAAAAATAAGCAAGAAATCTAAAGTTCTAACCTTTCTTGATGGCTTTCTCTCTCTACACTTTCTATTTGAGTTATAAATGATTTGTTTGATTTTTGCTTTACTACAAATAATGAGAGCTTTATATAGAGGTCTGTAATGGGAGTTGTTAGTGTGACATGGTCTGTTAATTGTCCATCCTCACAGTTAAACACTTTCTACTACTACCATTCTCCTAGCTTACACATCTGACTTTGTGACTTAGTATTGTAAGCTACCTCCTTTATCCTTAAATTTTTTTTTTCATGATTATGGTGTTCGAGTCAATTTTTGCACATTTTAACTAATTTTATGGGATATTTATCACTCCCATCAGCAACAAGTATCAGATAACTATGTCCATCAAGGTTAGGACTGATGTGAGGCCAAAAATATATATGCTTATCATTATTTGTCTCAAATTTAGTATTTATATTTGTTCTTTTTGAGCATGGATTTTATGGATTGTGCTAAATAGTGTATTTTATTTGTAGGATTAAATTGGTGGGAAGATGAAGAAGTTTGGAACTAAAACGAATTAATTATGAAAGATTGAAGAAGGAAAATCAAGCAGGCAGCTTAATGGATTAAATTGAATATTATATTAATATTTATATATATGGAAAAGTTGGGCGAGGAAAGCAAATTGTGGTTAATTACCTTGCTGCCACGTGGCAGCAGGTGAAGCAAAAAAAAAATTTGTGAAAGTTGAGATCGACACAGCTTTACGTGGAGGAAAAAAGGAATCCAATTCCTTTTGGTTTTGGGTTCCTAATTTGTTTTGGATTCAATTATTTTATTTATGATTTTCTATATCTATAAATAGTCCATAGAATTAATTATTGGGACTTTGTAAAGAGGATATTGTGGAAGGAAAAATTGTCAATACTTTTTAGGGTTCTTTTCTTCTTCTTTTTCTTAGATATTAGTAGCTAAAGACCCTTGTTCTGGGGCTGCGGCCATGGGTAATTGTTGAACATCGATTGTTTTGAATTAATGTTGGTTATCGTTTAAATTACTTTTGTATTCTTGTTTTAGTATTTCATGCTTGATCACCATAGAAATAAATCTATTGTCTATTCTTGGACTCGAGAGATAAAGAGGTAGATAGACCAAAGAATGCAAAGAGCTTGTTCTAACTTTGTTTAGATTCGTGTTCAGGAGTGACGCCCGGACGAACACCTCGCTTGGTTACGAAACAGGATGACATATAAATGCTCGCCAATTAGGACTGCCTATCCCCGCTCAACAATGTAGTTAGACAGCTAGTTGGAGTAAGCGATTAGAGGTCGAGAGATCATGATCATAAAATCAACCTGTAAATCAGTAATTTGATAACCTTAGTTAATTCATTGCATGAGATGCGATACATGAAACCCTATGCATGCTACAGCCTTGGAATTTTCCCATTTACTGTAAGTTAATCTATTAATTATTGCATTCATTTATTTTTTTGATACTCTTAAATAAATAATTAGACTAGTATAATTTAGTAAATAGTTAATTGACAAGTCCCTGTGGGTTCGATATTCCGGTTCTTAAAGAGCCACTTATTAATTCTGCGACCACGTACACTTGCGTGTGCATTTGGAAGCAACAAGGACAAATAGCAAGAATCACCTGGTGTTTTTTGTTTCTCTTGAATTTTGAACCTGAGGCCTCACATTCTCAACCACTTCATTGACTACCAGGACACACCTTGGGTGCTCTTTATTCTTAAATCATAAATTTTGAATTTGAGCTTGATATAAAATTACCTCCATTAGAAAATGTTTTACCAAAACTTTTCATCAATTCGAATTTAGCCAGCCTCAATACAAATGATAGACACTAGGATAAGAAATCAGACAATACTGCTTGCTCTATCTCAATTTGTTTGGGAGTGTTTGATTGACACGAAATTTCAGCTTGAAAGAAAAATTATTGTAGCTTATGGTTTAAAACAACTCATATAAAAATTAAAGTTGTAAAAAGCAAAAAAGAGACTGAGTTTGGTGAATTTTTTAGCTTTGATTTTGACCTTGATCTTTTGGTACACTGAATGAAATATTTCATAATTAAATTTTGAATTATTTTATTTCATCGTATTTTATCCAACTTGGTATTATTTTATTTCGAGAACTAAAGGGTTCAAACGTGGATCACTGTGATTGGTCTGAACACATGGGGTGGTGTGGGGCAGGGGATTTGGACGTGTGGACCCTATTTGGTACAGAAGCCTGAGTCAGCAGTGGCGTGTATTTCTAAGAAAGTTCACTTTGATCACGCAATGTGCTTATGCTTGGCTGATACCATTTTTCTCGATCCTGAAATTATATTGGGTATATTGTTATTGTATAACATGAATTCATGTTATGGACTGTTCAAGATTGCCTATACATCATAGTTATTGTAATTGTATAAGATTTTTCACGTCTTATAATTACTATTTTTTTCTTTAATTGAGAGAGTCTATTGTGAACTATGATGACTCCATAAGAGTCTATATATTAGACATGGTAAATAAAACTAATTCAACTGTTATTATTGGACCAAATGAAATGTCTGAGAGTTTTATTTGTGATCTAGACTCAGTTAGTTATTTAGACTTAAAAATAAACAACTCAATAATATAGTTAAGGATGTAGATAATATTTGGTTAGAGGTGAAAAAATCAGGTTTAAGTTGAAAGTAAACTCATTATTTGAAAGATTAAATTGTTTGAATATGAGCTTCACTTGAAATTAAAAAGATAAAGTGAACATCATTGGTCACTCTAAATATTCCAAATACTATAATTTGAAGTAATATTTTAATATTTCTTTAATACTTCAAATATGTTCCCTACCACTTTTCAAGGAAATGAATTTACATGAGTATGGATCCACACTTATTTGAAGAAATTTAAGGAAAAAAATAGAAAGTCGGTGAAGATAAATAGGAAACTCATGTCAAAACCATCTAACTTTGTTTGGTAGCTATGATTAGATGTTTGTGCCCTCTTTTGGTCAGGAATATATTTCACTTTTTTTTTCGAAATAGAATTTTAGAAACTCTCAAAAACTTATTTTCATATAAAATACTCATAAAAATTTAAAAATAACTTTAATTTGTGATTATGTTCAAATATAATTTTAATTTTAAAATATTTTAAGTTATTTTTATCAAATTTCAAAAAATTTATGTCTAGACATCCACTTGTCTAAATACTGCCAAAAAAGATGTAATTGACGGTGCTTAAAGGCTTGTCAATTTTCAAAGTGATAAAAAGGGGTTTGGTGGGGGGTAGGGTGTGGGGTGGGGGTGGGGGAAGGAATAAACTTTAACTTATTCACACAAAAAAATTAATAATAACAAAAAGAGTTTAGCATAAAAAAATGGCATAACACAACCAATGAAGTCACTTGTGTACCAAAAGCAACTATCTATTGGTCTATGTCATCCATAAATAAACTATTGATAGTTCATTGCTTCTTGACACACCAATTGAACAAACAAAAAAGTTGGTGATTCATTTTATTAATAAAAGATCCAATTTTGAAAATGTGGGATAGTTGTTTTGCATGACCATGTGGTCTAATCACCTTTCTAAATCACTCAATTTTTGCTATAATGTCACTGAGTCATAATGTCATATACACAAAAACACACAAACTCTACCAAATCGTTTGATTTGAAGATAAGTTTTAATTAGTGATTTAGTTTGTCTCATAAAAAAGATATGCAATTTATAAAAATACTCTTTGTTTTATTTAGTAGGAAAAAAAAGAGTCGGAAGGATCTCAGAGATATTTTTTGTCATTTTATTATTTTATGCAAAAATAATTAATCTCAATACTATTATTCTATGATCTAACATGCATAATATAATTCTGACGTTGTCGTTTAAGTTATACCACGATTTTAGTAATCAAAATGGGATAAAGCTTAACTAAATTATTGTCTCAAGACTATTTATGCTTTTACAACATACCAACAATTAGATTGTTTAGGTCTCATACTAAGATATTTCAAAATTATAATCTTTAGATTAATGTATTCCGTCTAAAGTGAAATAAAATAATATTTAGCTAGATTTGATGTCTCACCTTATCTTATGAACCAAATAAAATATTATAAATTTAATCTTAAATTTAATTATGAAATATCCAACCTTATCTTATGAACCAAACAACCAACACAAAATAAGACCTCTAAATGCCTTCCAAAAGTAAAACCTCCAAATGCCTTCCAAAAGTAAAACCTCCAAATGCCTTCCAATTAATATAAAAGATACAATTTTGAAAATGTGGGATAGTTGTTTTTTTATGAATTGACCATCACCTTTCTCAATCACTCAATTTTTCCTCCGAGGTATCTCCAATCCTAACCTCTATTTTACTCTCCAAATATAGATTATCAACTCCAACCCAATTCTTTATTTTACTCTCTAAAAAAAATCTTTTTTTCAATCCTTAATATTATATTATTATTTCTATTTCATTCTTATTTTCTTATTTCATAATATAAATCATTTCTTCTTTTCGTAAATAATCACCTTATAATCCATATAATCTTCATATAATATAAAATTTTATTCTTTTTAAATTCTTCGTTTAATATAAAATTATATTTTATTCTAAATTTCTAAATAACATAAATTGTAACAAATATTATGTACAATAAATATTAACGAACAATTCAAATAAAAGTGAAATTATTGATTAAATACAATTACATAATAAATATTGTATCATCGTAAAGACTCAACTTTCAAGATTATTGCTTTGCTTTCATAAATGCTATATTAATGCATTACGGAGTTCAAAATGGGCAATTCTTTATCCTTATATTTTTTCCGTGTAGCTAAAAAAGGTTTTAATTAACAATTTCATCTTTTATCCTATTATTTCGTGTAATAATTTACTTCCCCTATTCCATTTTGAACTATTGCATCAAGTATTTTAATGCTCATTAAAAAGTGTAGTTTAATAATTTATCATTTTAACATAAAAGTAGATTGTTTGAATTATCGTGTAAATTTTGTGCACTCTTCATAGTGAAAAATAATTATAATTTTAAGTCACATATTTAAAGTGACAAAAAAAATTTAAAATTTAAATTAGAAAATTATTAATTCAGGATGGAAGTAGTAACTTATCAATAATATGTTTTTAGATATTATATAATTTAGAAAACAATTACAAATATTAAAGACTTAATCAATAGTCTTATATAATATAAATAATATTAAAATGATTTTAAATTACATATTTAAAGTGACGATTTTAAAAAAAAAATAGAAAAATTATTTATTCACGTGGAAGTAGTAACTTGTCAATAATATAATGTTATATTACACGAGAAAATAATTACAAATAATAAAGACTTAATTAATAATATAATAGAAATAGTATTAAAATAATCAAAAAGTCAAATAGAGAGGTGAATAGTAGTTCTCCAAATTTGGAGAACTACTATTCACATCTCTATAAATGGAGAATAGAGAGTAATATGGAGATGGGTTTTTGGAGAACTACTATTGGGATAAAGATCCGGTCAAGTATAATTAGGTCAAGTAATGTTCAATGGCCTTATAGATTCATGCCATGTGTACTATACAATAATTTATGGTTGAGATCCATTTAAATTATATGCTCATCTTAATAATTAAAAACAATAAAACCATCAACTATTTTTATGTTTTAAACTTATCAAATAAAGCAATTAAGCGTACCCTAGCTAATAAACTTCTCAAGAAAAAAAATTAAGATTGGCGGGAATATGCGGACTTCCCGACTTTTTTGCCTGCCAAATCTCGTGCCTTTTGGGAAGATCATACCTATCAATAAAAGATATTCATTCATCTGTTACAAGTATCTTCTTTTCCTTCTAATAAATCAAAGAGTTTCAAGACGTAGAAACAGTGATTCTTTTGAAATACAAGGTTTGGTTTTGTTCTCTTCTTTACTTTTAATTTTAGTTATTGTTTGAACTTATAAAGTTTGGTTCATTAATATATATTAAAGTTGAATTTTTGATATTTGTTTGATCTAGTAATATATTAAGTTGTGCAAATTCTTCACTTTTGATACTGCACTCTCGTGTTGGATTTTTTTAAATTATACTAATTTTAAAGAATCGGAATATTTTTATAATTATTTGAAAACCTCCAAATAAGTTTTTTTAAATGTATTGTCGTGTTCTTTAGTTGACTTATTATTTAGAACTCAAGGATGTTTTTAAGTTTGATCTCTTTTTGAAGATTGCTTCAGAATTTGGAGAAAGCATGTGTGAAATTACTCCTGAAGAAGTTTTACAAAGGAACTCTCAAGAACTTGTAGATTATGAGCCGAAACTTGGTCTTGAGTTTGATAGTGACGAGAATGCACTTAAATTTTACAATGAATATGCAAGAAGAGTTGGTTTTGATGTTCGCAGAGAGTATGTCAATACAAACAAGAAATTAGGTTACGTGACATCACAGAAGATTACATGTTTCAAGGAGGGTTTTCGTAGGGATGATAAACGAAAAGATCAAGTTAAAAAATTTCGAAGAGAAACTCGAACAGGGTGTCAAGCTCATATTATTGTTACCCGTCAATCAATTGGAAAGTATCATATTACTAAAGTTGAGTTGGAACAGAATCATCCTCTTGTTCCACCGACAATGGTTCATATGTTGCCATCTCATAGAAAGATAAACGAAGTTCAAGCTCATGAAATAGATTTAGCAGAGGATGCCGGATTATTTTCTAAAGCAACATTTGATTTTATGAGTCTTCAAGCTGGCGGTAGAATAAATTTAGGTTATACCAAGTTAGATCAGAAGAACTATCTTCGTACTAAACGACAAAAAGCCATGAGACAAGGGGAAGCAGGTAAATTAACTTACACACTATATTTATTTTCTACTAAGTTCTAATATTAAAGAAATGGTAAATATGTTTTTTTTTGTTTGTTTCAGGGGTATTGTTAGAATATTTGGAGAAGAAGAGAATTGAAGATCCGTCTTATTTTTTTGCAGTATAGTTGGATGTTGATGATATGATCACAAATATATTTTGGGCAGATCCAAAAATGATAATAGACTATGAGACTTTTGGAGATGCGGTCTCATTTGATACCACGTACCAGACGAATAGAGATTATAGACCCTTGGCTAGTTTCGTTGGATTGAACAATCATAGAAAAATTGTTGTTTTTGGAGGAGCTTTAATGTACGATGAGACTTCTACGTCATTTCAATGGTTGTTTGAGACATTTTTCAGAGCACTGTCCGCAAGAAAACCAAAAATATTTTTTACCGACCAAGATGTTGCTATCAGTAAAGCTATCTCACTTGTGATGCCTGAAGTTCATCACAGGTTATGTGTTTGGCATATGGAACAAAATGCAGCTAAACACCTCAATCAAATTTATAAAAGGTATGCTCCTTTTCGTGGTGACTTTAGAAGATGCATTTATGAATATGTGGATGAGGAAGAATTAATAGTTGCTTGGAATACTATGCTTGAGAAATATAACCTTCATAAAAATGCATGGTTACAAGGAATATATGCATTGAGAGAAAAATTATTTGCAGCATATGGAAAAAATAATTTTCCGGTGGTATCAATAGCACACAATTAAGTGAAAGTTTGAATGGAGATTTGAAGGATTACTTACAGTCTGATTATAATTTATAGCAATTTTTTAAGCATTATGATCGAGCAATTGAAGATAAAAGATATAATGAGCTGCAAGATACTTGTGATGCATCACAACGATTTCCAGTATTAAAAGCACAAGTCCCTATTTTGGCTCATGCTAGAGAAGTTTATACCTCAAATATTTTTGCAAAATTCCAAGATGAATATATGAAATCTTTGTCAATCAAAGTGAATAGAAGTGAGGAGGAAAATTTATCCTCTATGTACAAGGTTAACAAGCATGGGCATACTCGAGAGTATATTTTTAAGGTGATCGAGATTGATAATATATCTTGTACTTGTATGAAGTTTGAGTCTATGGGTATACTTTGTTGTCATACAATAAGAATTCTCGATGTGGTAAGAGGAGTTAGTAGAATTCCATCCGAGTACATTTTGAAAAGATGGACGATAAATGCAAAGGCCCAAGATATTAAAGAAGTTGCTGGACAAGACATAGAGATTAGTGATCCGAAGTTGATCGCTATGAATCATTATAGACTTCTTTGTCCAATATTTGTTAGAATGACTACAAAAGCTTCTGAAACAAACGATGGATATAAGATAGCTATAACATGTGCAAATGAGTTAGGTGCAAAGCTGAAGCAAATCATGAAGGTGACAACTCCGTCTCCTTATACTAGCGGCTCAACAAGAGATTTAGCGGAAGAAAATATTGGTAAAGATATTCTCACAAGAGCCAAAAATTTTAAAAAGAAGGATGGAAAGCGACACAAAAAGAAGGTAAAAGGTTCTCTTGAGGTGAACTCAAAACGCAAGAAAGCTCGAGGAAACAAGTCGAATTCTGTTAACCAAAATGGATCGAGAGTTGACGATAGGACTCAATTTGATAATGCAAATACTTTCAATCAGGTATATTAAATTTTCTTTTTCCAATTTTTAGAATCTATCATATATATCAGCTTTTACAATATTTACTCAATTATATATACTATTTGTTTTATTAATCGATAGGATTTAACATCAAAGGGAAGTGTTATTGAGAATTTCGATTTAAGTGCATCTCAACACATGGCTTGTGCTGACTTATCCCATAACTCGGAATTTTCTCTATCGATGGCATGCCCTATCTTTACTCAAATGCTTACGGTAATATTAAAACAATTTTTTTAACCTAAGGTCACAAAATATATATATATATATATATATATATCATTTTCAGTTAACTTCATTTTTATCACTTGTGCAGGAACCTTTCTCTTATGGTTTAGCACATTCACATAAGTCTTATTCACTTCCTAGTGATCAGGTTCATATTGGATGAATCTTTTTATTTTTGTTTGTTAATGTACACATTTAACTATTAACATTGTAAAATTATTTATGTTTTGCAGGCAAACCTTTTTGAGAGTCAAGGATAACAAAAGTTTCAAGATAATATTACATTATGATCTATGCTAAATTACGTTTTTGGAACTTTCTTCTTTGTAGTAGTATTGACACTATTCCTGTAGTTTCTTTCTCTCCCATATCAACTGTCACTGTTGTTTTTTTTGCTCCGATTATTGCATTATTTCATTTTCGTTACTACTCTTTCTCTTATTTGTTGTGTATGTACTACTTTGCATTTTGAATTATTTTGTTGTTATTGCTCTCCTATTTGTATCCCCTTTTTTCGAACTATTTGGTAGGCTTTATTTAAGCTTAAGGTCTAACGGAAACAGACTATCTATTTCTACGAAATAGGGATAAGTTTAGCATACGCTTTTTACCCTTTTTAAACCACACTTATGAAATTACACTGAATATGTTGTTGATGAGTATCATTTCTACTCAACTTGATTGGACACATAAAGGGTTGGATGTTTAGTGCTCATATTTTTTACCAATACTTGCAAAAAGGGTGATAAAAAGGAGGGATACTGTGAATTCTCAGCAACAAACTTGTAGCATTGGTATTACCATACTTGTAAAAAATGAATGCATATTTTTTATTGATAGGTATGATCTTCCCAAAAGGCACGAGGTTTGGCGGGCAAAAAAGTCGGGAAGTCCGCATATTCCCGCCAATCTTAATTTTTTTTCTTGAGAAGTTTATTAGCTAGGGTACGCTTAATTGCTTTATTTGATAAGTTTAAAAAATAAAAATAGTTGATGGTTTTATTGTTTTTAATTATTAAGATGAGCATATAATTTAAATGGATCTCAACCATAAATTATTGTATAGTACATATGGCATGAATCTATAAGGCCATTGAACATTACTTGACCTAATTATACTTGACCGGATCTTTATCCAGATGGGTTGGAGATGGTCTAATGTTATGTGTCATATTACACGCACCAAAAAAAGAAAAAAATTAAGGGGTTGTTTGATTCGAAGATAAGTTATGTTAAAATTAGTTAATTTTAATTAATGATTTGATTTGTTGTTTTAAAAAATACATGTATTATATAATTTCTAAGAGATTGTTTATTTATAAAAATACCTTCCACTTTATTTAATAGAAAAAAGGTTGAAGGATCTAAAAAATATTCTTGTCATTTTCATTGTTTTATGCAAGAATAACTAATCTCAATACTATTATTATATGATTTGACATGCATAATATAGTTCTCACGTTGTGGTTTAAGTTCTACCACTATTAGTAATCAAAAAGGAATAAAGTGAAACTAAATGTTTGTCCTTGGACTATTTATGCTTTTACAACATACTAAACATTAGATTGTTTGGTTCACACACTAAGATATTTCGAAATTGTAATCGTTAGATATTATTCTATCTGAAAGGTAAAATAAAATAACACTTAGATTTGATATCCCACCTTATCCTATGAATCAAATAAAGTATTATAAATTCAATATCAAATCCAATTTTGGAATATCCAACCAGATATTATGAACCAAACAACCAACACAAAATTATGACATCTAATTGCCTTTCTATTATCTACATGTCCCTATATAAATTAGTATGTTTTTTTTTAACACTTGATGTTTAGTGCATTATTTATTTTAGGTACTTTGATGTAACATGAAGGACTCTAAATCGTCAAACAAAAATATGATTATACTTTGGTATTAGTAATTATTTCAAAAGGCAAAAGAAATAAAGTAGAAAAAAGTTTGTCATTCTGTTACATGTCTTATTCTTTTGTATAGTGTTGTTTGACCAATGGAATAACGAAATAATAATATAATAATGGTCCAAAAAGAAATACTTCATCCGTCTTACTTATAGTGAAATTATTTGCCCTCATATGATGTCTAAATTTCTTTTTAAAAAAAATTGTGTGATTGTAAATCATTTCATTAAGCATAAAATAAAATTTAAAAATTAAATTATTTATAATTATAATAAAATAATATTCTTTTTAAGTCATGCTAAAAAAAGTATCACTTAAAATGAGACGAAAGCACTAATGATCAAAGAGAGTGTAGAGAGGATTTAGATGAAGGAAATGACCATCGTTTTCCTTTTTCTTTATTTTCTTCAAATTAAGAAATTGACCAATTGAAAAGGAAGTTTATTATCAATATTGAATTGATAAATTACTAAGAAAGAGATTGAAAATAACCTTAATCAATCGATGAGTAGATTGATCAACGATCATGAGTTAATAAACAATCAATATAATTGTTTTTAACTAACTGAAGCTAGTTTGGATTGAAAGTTTTCTTATCATATTGAAAGGTTAAAATGTTTGAATATGAGCTTCACTTGAAATAAAAAAGATTAGTGAAAGTCATTGTTCACTCTAAACATTCCAAAAACTATAATTTGAAATAATATTTTAATATTTCTTTAATACTTCAAATATTAAAATTATGGAATCTTTGTGCCCCCTCTGGTCATGAATATATTTCACCTTTTTCGAAGTGAAATTTTAGAAACTCCCTAAAAAAGTGTTTTCATATAAAATTACTCATAAAAATTTAAAAATAATTTCACTTTGTTCAAATTTTATTTTACAATTTTCATAAATTTTATGTCTAAATACTGTCAAAAAAGATGTAACTGCTAAAGGCTTTTCATTTTTCAAAGTGATAAAAAGGGTTTTGGTGGGGGTGAGGGAGGGAGGAAGAACCTTTAACTTATACACATACACAAGACCCCTAAGGGATTGTCTGATTCAAAGATAAGTTATATTAAAATTAGTTAATTTTTATTGACGATTTGGTTTGTTATCTTAAAAAAAATATGTATTGTATAACTATTAAGATGTTGTTTATTTATAAAAATATCCTCCACTTTATTTAGTAGAAAATGTATTTGAAGGATCTCATAAATATTTCTTGTCATTTTTGTTGTTTTATGCGAGAATAACTAATCCCGATACTAATATTTTATGATTTAACATGTATAGTATGATCTTGACGTTGTTGTTTAAGTTATACCACGATTTTAGTAATCAAAAAGGGGTAAAGCAAAACTAAACATTTGTCGCAAGACTTTTTATGCTTTTACAACATTCCAAATATTAAATTGTTTGGTTCACCATACTAAAGATATTTTGAGATTATAATTGTTAGACTAATTTATTTTGTTTGAAAGGTAAAATAAAATAACACTTAGTTAGATTTGATATCTCACCTTATCCTATGAACCAAATAAAGTATTTTAAATTCAATCTCAAATTTAATTATGGAATATCCAACCTTATCCTATGAAGCAAACAACCAATACCTTCCTATTATCTACATGTCCCTACATAAATAGTATGTGTTTTTTAATACTTGATGTTTGGTCCATTATTATTTTATGTACTTTGGTGTAACATAACGGACTCCATATGGTCAAACAAAAATATGATTATACTTTTGTAATAGTAATTACTTCAAAAGGCAAAAGAAATAAAGTAGGAAAAAAGTTGTCATTCTGTTACATGTCTTATTCTTTTGTATAGTGTTGTTTGACCAATGGATTAACAAAATAATAATAATCATGGTCCAAAAAAAAATAATTCTTTTGTCTCTGATATCATTTGACTTAGTATGATATGTAAAAAAATACTTTTAAAATTTACGTGATTGTAAGAAATTTTCATTAATGTAAAAAGAAAAATATTAAAATTAAATTGCTTGTAATGTAGTAAAGTAGGATTTTTTTTTTAACAAACTTAAAAAAAAGTATCGCCTAAAATAAGATAGAGAATTTAGTAGTCAAAGAGAGTGTAGAGAAGATTTAGATGGAAGGAAATAACCATCGCTTTCCTTTTTCTTTATTTTCTTCAAATTAAGAAATTGACCAATTGAAAGAAAGAGATTGAAAATAACCTTAATCGACCGATAAGTAGATTGATTAGCAATCATGAGTTGATAAACGACCAAAAATGAGGCTTTAAACCTATGTTGTAACATATTTAATCGATCCAAAAAGAAAAACACATCTTTCTCCATTTCTTGAAATTAATTTTACTTTTTCGTTTTGTAATTTGTCGAGAAAATTGATAAATCTCTTGTACTATTTTCAAATCTCTTATATGAAAAAACAAAAAATCTCTATACAAAACATAAAACTAGGATGTACATTTCATATTCATATCTAATTATCAATTTTGTATTGATCTTCTGTTAGTATTTTAATTAAGGAAAAATTACTAAAGTACACACCTTTAAGTATATTATTTTTCATTTGTCCCTATATCTTTTAAAAATAACTAAAATCCTTTATTTTAATAATGTATCCATATTAATGTATTAATGTATCCGCACTTTCATTAATGTATTCGGATTGGGTTAATTTTTATTTTAATAATGTATCCGTGCTTGTATCAATGTATCCGCGCTTTCATTAATGTATCCGGATTGAGTTAATTTTTATTTTAATAATGTATCCGTATTAATGTATTAATGTATCCGTGCTTTCATTAATGTATCCAGATTGAGTTAATTTTAAGGGATTATTGTAATTAGAAAAAAAGTAGGGATAGATAGTAATTTCATGTTTACACTATGTGATTTATGTAACTTACCATTTAATTAATGGAAGAAAGTAAAAAATAAATAAAAATGGGGTGGGGATGGATGTGAAAAGAAAACTTTTCGGGGACTTCAACGTACATCTAACCAAAAATGGGGACCAAAATACAAATAAGCAAACTTTTCCGCTTCCCGCCGATATTTGTCCGATCAACCGGAAAGCAGAACAATTCCCCAATTCTGAAGATGGAAGAGAATCAGTTGACGGAATCAGGAATTTCTCAGTTAAACTCAAACGCCTTCTTCATCGACCCTGTTCGAATACTCAACCGTTCTTATACCCGGTTTAGGGTTTCACCTTCTACGTATTACTCTCGCTTCTTCGATTCCTCGAACTCAGCACAATCTCCGAAAGCTTCCGAAGATTCTAGAAAAAGAAAACGGAAGCGGAAGAAAAAGATTCAATCTCTCAACGAGCGCGAACAAATCGCTGATCGTCGTCACCAGGTACCATTAAATTTAGAGTAAATGGCCAAAAACATACCTAATGTATATCGTTTTTTCGAGTTTCATACATGAGCTATCAGGTGTGCGAGTTGTCCTATCTGAACTAAGGAAAAGGGAACAATTGATAGCTAACGTGTATTTTAATAAATATCTGATGATACTTAGAGAGTAAAAGTGAACACCTGATAGTTCAGTTTGAAAACTCACAAAAATGTGCTAATTCATGTGTGTTTTTGATCTTTTGACTCTTAAATTTAACATTGTTTGATCATTAACTGATTATCAAAAAAACGTTTACCTGCTATATTCAATTTAGAGCTGCTTATTTAAGTGTGTGACATTTGATTGTGTTGAAGGAGGTGAAGCCAATCTTGTTGAAAGCGCATGAAGCTTTGCTCGAAGCTACTGATCTTTTGAAAGTTTTGAGAAATTTGAGGAACGATGGATGTGCTGTGGGGGAATGTAAGGAGTTGTCGCAGGAAAGTAGTGAACTTTCCTTTATGGAGCTCGGAGGTGTTTGGCAAGCTCCTTTGTATGAGATTGTTCTCAATTATCATCAAGATGATAAAACTTTGCAAAATAGAGGTTTGCTTAACTTGCACGAAACTTTTACAGCGCATTTCAGTAAAATAAAGGCTTGAGGGTTTACCTTGTGTATGAAATGCTCCTTGACTGGTGTGGGGATTGCGAGGATGGGTGTATGCTTTCATTTTTTCGCCTTGCATTTCTGCACAAGAGGCCGTAACCGTGCTCTGAACCCATGACCTACTGGTCACTAATGGAGCAACTCTACTGTTCCAAGTCTCAACCTTTGTGCATTTTGATACAAATTTTAATAAATTGTTAGCATATTTCTTGTGGTCCTGTCGTGGTTATGTTTCTAAATGTGTTCTATGTGGTGTTTCAGGTTCTCTGCTTGCTCACAGTATTGAGCAAAGAGCTACCCCTGTATTTAATAATCTAGTTGCCAATGAGGGAAGCTGTGATATAGAGGCTGAGCTTTTCAATCACAAGTATATTATTCCCAAAAGGAGTTGTTTCTATATGGTATGATATGAAGCAGATGCTTCTTTCTTTGTGTTTCATTATTTACTTTTATGTGGTAGGTTCATGCAAATGAAATCAAATATTTGCTTTTTTGAGAAACACTCTTTTCTTTTTTCTCATGAAATTTGAAATCCAGAATCATTTGTGTTTACAAACGGCTTTCAGTTTTTTTCTTTTTCTTGTTTTGGTTTCTTTGAATATAATTTATCTGCACAGGATTTCTAATCTGACTTTTGGGTTTTATTGTTCTTATGGCTTGAAGTCTGATATGCAGCAGATGGACAGTTTAATCCCAGGTAATGAGCTAAGATCCTTTTTTTATTGTGTTTGACCGTGGAGCTACTGTCCAGAGCAAATGCTTATTAAATTCCATTTGCACGGACCTGCAATGTATTGGGAAATATCCAGTTTAAAAGCAGAAATCCTCATTTCCTGCCAAAATTACTAGTTTCGTGATTCATGCATAAGTTAGAATACGGGAGCCATCTGCTTAAATTCTGATTGGTGTTTTCCTTTTTCAGCTGATTCTGATTGTGGCTTCAATCTCATAGTTATAGACCCCCCTTGGGAGAATGGCAGTGCTCATCAGAAACTGAGGTGCGTGTTAATCCTATCTTAGATTTGTCTCTGTTGCGTCTAGATTATTAGTTAGCCTTGCCTAGCATTCATTTTCCGGACACCCTCTGCAAAGTTTTTTTCTGAGAACTGTCAATTGAAGAACAATTCATATCCTGTACACCCTACAGGGGACTTTTCTCTTTGAATTTCGGGTTGGTGGGGTGGGGTAGATAGAAATAGAAGGGTAGTTGAACAAAGATATTGTATGTTTTGATTTCCTCTAAGTGATTAAACGAGTCAATATTTATCTGACTTCTATATTAGAAGCTCAAACTATTTGGTGTGGAGGTACGTTTGTAGATTGCTTCTATTCAATATGCAACTACATGTGGTTACAGGTACCCAACTTTGCCTAACCGATACTTCTTATCTCTCCCCGTCAAGGAACTTTGTCATACCTCTGGAGCACTTGTTGCATTGTGGGTTACCAACAGGGAGAAGTTGCGAAGTTTTGTGGAAAATGATTTATTTCCCAAATGGGGAGTAACATATGCTGCTAGCTTTTACTGGTTGAAGGTATCATATTTTTCCACAACTCTGAGGTTATCCTAAAACTGCCTTCTATCTTGAGATAGAAGTGGGGGGCAGATGGATGACGAATTTTATGACATATGAATAGCGAATATTGACTTAAAAGTATGTGCTTGGGTATCTATGTTGTTTTTTGTTGCAGGTTAAGTCCAATGGAATGTTGACTGGTGAATTGGACCTCTTTCATCATCGACCATATGAATGTCTTCTCCTAGGTTACTGTGATGGAAAGGTTAGCTTGTCCCATGCCTTGGAGTTGCCTTTGTTAAAGATTACTCTTTTCATCACTTTGCCATTGCTTTGCAGGATACACATTCAGGGAATTTAACAAGATTGAATCCTATACCAGATAATCGAGTGTTCATTAGTGTTCCTGGTGATTATTCAAGGAAACCCCCCATTGGAGGTAACCTGTAATATGTCAAAGCTGCTACCTATTCTGGTCCTCATTTGACTTTTTTTTCCTCTTTTGAATAATTTCGTTTTTTTCCTTCCCCATTTTAGTTGGTCTTTACTTTTTTTTGGTGTTGGGAAAGAGGGATGGGATAGGGATGACATATTATTGATCTTTTCTACGATTTATTGTAAGAATTGTTGTCTTATAATTTCTCTTTCCCACATGGATTAGAGCTGCTGCTAAATTATGTGCCGGGGTCTATGCCTGCTCGTTGCGTTGAACTATTCGCTAGAGAAATGATACCTGGCTGGACTTCTTGGGGGAATGAACCTCTTCATTTTCAGGATTCGAGATATTTTGTTAGTAAGACAACAGAAAATTGATGTTCCCTCAAAGGAACACCTCTTACTGGGAAGTTTCAGTCCAAACAACATGGAGTCCTGACGACTTCCCTTTGTATGTGGTTTTCTCCCTCCTGTTTAAGTATCAGTAGAAGATTAAGAGATGTGATAGTTGTACTTTAATCATTTTGCTAAATCACTTTTCTCCATAATAATGCTCTTGTATGAAGCTTCATGTGTTATTTCCTTGTGTAGGGTTCATAAACCGTGGGATGGACTGCATTCAGTGGGTTTTATCATTGTGATTGCTTGCAGGCAGAGGTATAGACTTAAAGGAAGTCCCTGGTGGCTTGCAATATCAGCTGACATTTTGGTGCGTCGATTGGCTTATTATTTAAATTCAGCCTATGAAAGGTTTTCTCTTTACTTTGAATGAGATGGTTTTTGATATTTTTTTCTTCTTTGTATTTCCGGGTTGGGGTGTCTGCTTGTCTTTAGTATGGCAGTTTAGGCATGCTAAAAGAAGTACAAATGACTTTTGTCTACTATAATTTCAATTGAACTTTCTTCTCTAGAAACAAGCTTTTTCCCAAGTATAATTGTTTGATACCCCAAAATTGTAGAGGTCTGGTTGCAACAACTATGATGAAACACTAGGAAAGATGGATAAGCATGCATTATGTCCTCTCAATGAATGGTTGTTTGCCACAAAAATCCAACTCATGCTCTTTATGGAGTACATATTTTCAAGTCAACAACTTGTTGAGTCCTTGAATGCTTCTTGGTAGCCTAGTCTATTTTCGTTTCAATTTCTACAGTAGAAAGAAGCTTTCGAGATTGAGAGCAAAAGCTGGTTCATGGTTGAACCTTTGTAATAGTAACCAGAGTTGCTAAGTTCCTCTCATTTGAAAAAGTTGAAACCTTAATCTTTTTTTTTTAAAATAAAATAAAAATAATCTTTGAAAAACTGAAGCTGTTCGAAGTTTTTCATGCTCTAGTTCACAGATTGCTGTGCACCCAAGGGTGCGGCATAGGGGTCAATGAAGTGGGTTGAGAACCACTTTCAAGTCCCAAAACACTAGGTGATTTCTTCTCATCTATCCTATCCTTGGTGGATAGAGTTACCATGTACTTGTCGCTGGTGGGAAGTGAGTGGTATCCTGTGGAATTAGTCTAGGTACACGCAAGCAGGCCTGGACACCACACTTGTCCAAAAAAAAGGTTCACAAATTGCAGTTCATGATTTTGGAAGGGCCATTTAAGTGCACAAGTTGAAATTATGTGAATCAAGTGTTTAGGATATGTGTATCTTCTCTCTTTTTAAAACTTCTCAGATTAGTAGTGCTTTAAAACTCAAAATGCATTGTTGGGCCTCATGAAGATTGTAACCCAATCTTGTCTCAGTAATTCATACTCATTCGGAATGCAGTTGTCATGGTTTCTGTATATCTCATTATTGAACAAGACATGCATTTTGGTTGGCAGTGTGTGGCAATTAAACTTTCTGGAAAGCATGCTATAGAATCACCACTACTAGCCTTGACATCTCTATATTATATCTTGAGGTTTGGCCATCATGTGTCATGAAATGAAACACTGTACGACTTTGCGTTATCCATCTTTGCAACTTGCTCGATCCCTGGATTGTTTCTGCTGAATTGTGCTCAATTATGTATTATATTCTGTTGATTGGTTGATTGATTAAATGTATCGTCTGTCTTTCTTACTTCCTCTGACCCATATTGTATTTCTGTTCAGGAGGGACTTTCGGACAAAGTTTAAATATCATTGTCGATGTGATTGTTAATGACTTTGAACCAGCTGCTGGGAAAGTCAGGACTCTCACTATTTCAAAGGCAGCCAACAACATTCACCACAACATTTTGCACAAGCAACTCAAATTCTCTGAAAGGAGTATTTTGAAGCTTTGCATGTTATATTGATGTATAAAAATATATCTTCCTTAGTATAAGAATGAAAATTTCTAAGGTCAAGTTTTAAGCACTTGAAGAGATTACATTCAATTATTCAAATTTCAAAAGTTAGGAGCCTGTATATTTCACAAGTTTGCATAGGGATGGAAATGGGGCGAGGCAGGGCATGCCTTAAGGCCACTGTTTTGACCCTGCTTTGTTCTGTCCCGTTTAACATTTTTTTAAAAAAAACATTGCCTGCTTGAACCCTTGACCAAGAGAGCAACAAATCTTAAAAGATTCTGAAGTCGTATTTCTTATATATTTAATGAAATTTTCAATTTAAGTATATGATCTATGTAAAAGTTATTGAGTTTCTGAGCTAAATCCGCTCCTAGCCCAGCCCGGCCCAATTGTCATTCCTAAGTTTGTACTTATATGTCTGACTTTACCAGCTTCTTGCGAGGATACATCATACTTTGGGACCAAAACAAATCTATCCATTTGATGGGAAAAGTCTCTGTCATATCCGTTATGTCGTTTGGATTTCAAATAAGATAACACTCATACAATTCTGTATGCTTCATCCGTTTTAAAATACGTATTGTTTTAGCTTTAAAATGAATGGTATTTTAGGATTTCAAGAAAGAATTGATCTTATTTTTTCAAAATTACCCTTGTTTACATAATCAAGAACCATTAATTATAATTGAATGTTCTTTGATTAAAAGTAAGTTAGTAAAATTACTCGAAAATAATGAGTAGTTTCTTTTGAAGTGTGTTAAACTAAAAACATCACTTATTTTGGTACGCGGAGCGAGTAACGCATATACGACAAAGGCTTGCATTCACTTGTTTGGTGCACAAAAAAACTTTTTTACTACAGAAATATCTAGCATGTGAAGGATAATTACAACAACCTGGTCGTTGTAGTATAGTGGTAAGTATTCCCGCCTGTCACGCGGGTGACCCGGGTTCGATCCCCGGCAACGGCGCTACTTCTTTTTTTATTTAATTCAGAATTAATAATCAAGGTATTATGTGCCAACGGATGATATCTTAGGAATTAGTGTTAGAGTGGAAAACCTAACCCCCAATGTGGAGGTAGAGAATATTATATATTGACAAAATATTATCTAAGTATTACATAAGTGGTACAGAAGAATAAGTAAATTACAATATGTATACAAATAGGTTAAGTAACTCTAATACCCCCCTTCAAGCGAAACGGTGGTGGACGAAGGCCAAGCATTGCGCGGAAAGATTCAAACTGAGGCCGAGGAAGACTCTTGGTAAAGATGTCAGCCACCTGAAGCGTGGTCGGGACAAACTTAGTGTAGAGTTTACCAGACGACACAAGCTCCCGAATGAAGTGATAGTCCAGATCAATGTGTTTCGCCCTCTTATGAGACACAGGATTTTGTGTGAGAAAGAGTGCACTCCGATTGTCACATAGCAGCGTGGGGCGATCAGGAGGCAAGGCATGGAGCTCGCGAAGCAAGTGAGTGATCCATACAATTTCAGCCGCAGTATTCGCCATGGCTCGATACTCCGATTCACAACTGGAGCGGGAGACAGTCGGTTGTTTCTTAGCACTCCAGGATACTAAGTTTCCACCAAGGAAAATAGAGTAGCCATAAGTAGAACGGCGAGTTTCGAGACATCTGGCCCAATCAGCATCCGAGTAACCAAGAATAGAGACATTATGCGGCTTGGTGAACAACAGGCCATAGGCAAGTGTGCCTTTGACATACCGAAGAATGCGCTTGACACACTGGAAATGAAAAACAGTCGGTGTCTGTAAGAATTGACTAACCTGGTTCACTGCATAGGACAGATCCGGACGAGTAATGGTAAGGTACTGCAATGCTCCGACTAGAGACCGATAATGAGTTGGATCCTGAAAAGGATCACCAGCGGTGATGAAGGACTCATGAGGAGCTAAGGGGGTGTGCACAGGCTTAGAATCAAGCAAAGCAGCACGTTCAAGGATATCACGAGCATACTTGGATTGGCTGAGAAATAACCCATTATCAGTATAGGTCACTTCAAGACCAAGAAAATAATTGAGAGCTCCAAGATCTTTAATAGCAAACTCCTGGTGTAGACGAGAGATAAACGCAACCATGAGGTCAGTTCGGTTTCCAGTGAGGATTAAATCATCAACATAGACGAGCAGGTACATAATGCAGGAGGAGCGTTTGAAAACAAACAGAGATGTATCTGAGCGACTGCACGTAAAACCATAGTTGAGAAGGAAGGAACTTAATCGCTGAAACCAAGCACGCGGAGCCTGCTTGAGGCCGTATAACGCTTTGTTCAAGCGACACACATGATCAGGAAACCGAGAGTCTGCAAAGCCAGGGGGTTGTTCCATATGAACAACTTCATTCAGATGACCATGCAAGAAGGCATTTTTGACATCAAGCTGATGAAGCTTCCAATTGTTGATAACGGCAAGAGATAAGACAATGCGTACCGTAGAAGCCTTAACCACCGGACTAAAGGTGTGGGAATAATCTAAGCCAGGGATTTGAGTGAAGCCTTGAGCCACCAGTCGCGCTTTGAAACGTTCAACAGACCCGTCTGAGTTGTACTTAGTGCGAAAAACCCATTTGGAACCAACAACATTACTGGATTGCGGACGAGGCACCAAAGTCCACGTAGCATTTTGAGTTAGAGCGGACATTTCCTCATGCATTGCAGCCATCCACTGTGGGTGCTTAGCAGCCGACTCGAACCCTCTTGGTTCAGAAGAAGCAAATAAAGCGCTAAAGAGGCGATGAGTTTCAAGATGAGCTAAGTTGGCTTGATGTCGAGTGGAAGGTTTAAAAATGCCTGCCTTGGACCGAGTTACCATGGGATGAACTGCTGGAGTGGACACAGATGCAGGGAGCTGAGGTGGAGCCAAAGAATCACCTAAATCGGCAGCCATAGTCGGCAGAGATGGGGCAGCAGGTTGTTGCGAGGGAAGGCCGACCCGAGACGATGTGGAAGGAACAAGGACTAGCGGCACTGCAGCGGGTGAAACATCAGACGGAGCAGCATGTAATGGCTGGGATACTGCCGGGTTATCACTGTGAAAACCATCCAAACAAGGAGGACATAAAGAAGGCAAATGCGTTGAGGCTGGCGAAGACGAAGAACTAGTGATCACGGAGGATTCTGCCGACATGGAAGACGGCTCCAAAAAGGTTGAGAGATGCAAGGAGTTTAAGTCCGTTGATGAAGTAACGCCCGAAAAAGGTAAAGAGTGCTCATCAAAACGAGCATGGCGAGTAACATAGATGCGAGACGTTGCCGGATCAAGACACCGATAACCTTTGTATTGAGAGCTATAACCGATGAAGATGCACGGAAGACTTCTTGGAGATAACTTGTGATTTGTATAGTCTCGAAGATATGGAAATACTCGGCAGCCATAGACCTTGAAGGTACGATAATTGGGCTTCTCAGAAAACAAGAGCTCAAAAGGAGACTTGTTGTTCAAAACCTTCGAAGGTAGACGATTGATGATATAAACAGCGGAGCTGAACGCATCTACCCAATAAGAGGTAGGAGCATTTGCATTAAAAAGCATGGCCAAACCAGTCTCCACGATGTGACGGTGTTTTCTCTCAACTCTGCCGTTTTGCTGGGGCGTATACGGACAAGATAACCTGTGAAAAGTGCCATTTTCTTCAAATAGTCGACGAGCAGTGTGATTAACAAACTCTGTGCCTCCATCACTTTGAAAAACCTTAATTTTTCGAGAAAATTGAGTTTGCACAAACTTCATGAAAACAGACAAAACAGCAGCAAATCCAGACTTGGTTTTGAGAGGATAAAACCAAGTGAAGCGAGAGTAGTCATCAACAAAGGCCACATAATACCTATAGTTATCAGTAGATGTAATAGGCGCAGGGCCCCACAAATCACAATGTATTAAGTCCAAAGGATGCAAAGATCGTTTATTATTTAAATCAAATGACAAACGGTGTCCTTTAGAGAGTTGACAAGAAGAGCAAATGACTGGTTTGGGTAAAATAGAAGTAACAGACAAAGAACCTAACTTATGTAAAAGTAAAACAGTATCAAAGGCAACATGCCCTAAACGACTATGCCAAAGTTCATAAGATGCCTTCAAACTTGAATTTGTAGTAGCCGCCAAAGCTTGATGTTCATTATGCAAAACATATAGCCCATTCTCACATTTGCCTCGAGTTAGAACCTGTTTCGTTTTTCTGTCCTGAATCTGAAAAAACGATTTGGAGAACAAAACATCCACCGGATTATCATGTGTTAGTTTACTAATGGACAAAAGATTCTTGGCAAGATGTGGAACAACCAGAACATCACGCAAGTGCAGATTATTAGAAACAGTAGAGGAACCCGTATGAGTGATAGGAAGAGCAGTACCATTTCCAAATGTCACGTTAGCATTGCCGGAGTATGGAGAAGCATGAGGAACACTTGGTGAAGACGAAGTCATGTGATCAGTGGCCCCGGAATCAACATACCAATCAGGGGCAGCAGTAGTGACATGACATTGGGCATTGAACGCTTGAGCCAAGTTTGCGTCACGAGAGGCAGCTTGAGCGGCAAAGGTAGCAAGAGTGGGACAAGCACTTGCATAGTGGCCATCAGTACGACATAATTGGCAGTGAGGGGGCCTGCGGCCACGACCACGACCACGAACCACCACCGCCTCTGTTAGAGCGACCACGGCCGCTGACGAGAGAGGACTGCCGAGGCGACTGGGCAGTGAAGGCAGCAGGCAGCGAGGATGCGGCACCATGAAGGGATTTGAGAAAAAGTTCATGACTCTCCGCCTGTGAGAGTAAGTCGCGAAAGGTAGGCGCCGGTTTGGTGGCACGAATGGCAGTGGAGAAAGTCTCAAAAGAGGCTCCTAAGCCGCATAAAAACCAATGAAGTTTATCGATATCATCAACAGGCTGACCAATGGCAGCCAACTGATCACAAACGGATTTAAATTGACGACCAAATTCAGCAACAGATAATGAACCTTTGACCAATTGACGAAGTTGATCGCGCAGATTATGGACGCGTTCAACAGAAGAATTGCTATAGGCAGATTCAAGCGCAACCCAGATTTGGCGGGCTGTTGTGAGACCCAAAATTTCAGAGACCGCCTCTTCCGTAAGGGAAGAATTAAGGATAATGACAGCCCGTTGATCAATGGCAAGCCAGGCATCATAAAGAGGATTCAGAACCTCTTTGCCATCCGTAAGAAGAGACGATGGAGGAGCTACGGAGGACCCATCAACATGATCCAATAAGCGTTGATAAGAAAGTAGGGGCAGCATCTGATTTTTCCAATAGAGATAATTGGTGGAGGAGAGCTTAATTGTAATCATGTGTAAAACAGTGGCAATGGGAAGAGTGGCATCGCTGGTGGAGGAGGCAGCCATGATCGAATGGAGAAGAGGGGAGAGGAAAAGCGAAGGAAGAAGAAGAAGAGAGGAGGCAGCAGCGAGAGAGGAGCGGCGGCGGGAGGGTAGAAGTAGGAAAGATTAGGCTGATACCATGTTAGAGTGGAAAACCTAACCCCCAATGTGGAGGTAGAGAATATTATATATTGACAAAATATTATCTAAGTATTACATAAGTGGTACAGAAGAATAAGTAAATTACAATATGTATACAAATAGGTTAAGTAACTCTAATAATTAGGATGATGTAATTTTAACATATACTTAACTCCTTTAATGTTAAATTTTTAAAGGGTAAACACTTTCTCTAGCATAATTTTTTTTTAGAAAAGTATTGAATGCACCCTTAAATTCGGTGCATATTATTAGTTTCATCCTCGAACTATTGACAGCTTTAAAAACACTCATTTACTTGACAACTGAACTTTAATATGCCCCCGATTTTGTAACACGAGAGAAATACACCCCTAAATTATTGCTAAGTTAATGAGTGTTTTCAACACTCCTCACGGCTTTTTATTAAGAGCATCATGCTCGTACAAGAGTTTGAAACCACTTACTATATCATGTGACAGATCAGAGGTATATCTAAATTTATTTAATAATCTAGTTGCCAATGAGGGAAGCTGTGATATAGAGGCTGAGCTTTTCAATCACAAGTATATTATTCCCAAAAGGAGTTGTTTCTATATGGTATGATACGAAGCAGATTCTTCTTTCGTTGTGTTTCATTATTTACTTTTATGTGGGAGGTTCATGCAAATGAAATCAAATATTTGCTTTTTTGAGAAACACTCTTTTCTTTTCTCTCATGAAATTTGAAATCCAGAATCATTTGTGTTTACTAACAACTTTCAGTTTTTTTCTTTTTCTTGTTTTGGTTTCTTTGAATATAATTTATCTGCACAGGATTTCTAATCTGACTTTTGGGTTTTATTGTTCTTATGGCTTGAAGTCTGATATGCAGCAGATGGACAGTTTAATCCCAGGTAATGAGCTAAGATCCTTTTTTTATTGTGTTTGACCGTGGAGCTACTGTCCAGAGCAAATGCTTATTAAATTCCTTTTTCACAGACCTGCAATGTATTGAGAAATATCCAGTTTAAAGGCAGAAATCCTCATTTCCTGCCAAAATTACTAGTTTCGTGATTCATGCATAAGTTAGAATACGGGAGCCATCTGCTTAAATTCTGATTGGTGTTTTCCTTTTTCAGCTGATTCTGATTGTGGCTTCAATCTCATAGTTATAGACCCCCCTTGGGAGAATGGCAGTGCTCATCAGAAACTGAGGTGCGTGATTTGTCTCTTTTGCGTCTAGATTTTTAGTTAGCCTTGCCTAGCATTCATTTTCCAGACACCCTCTGCAAAGGATTTTTCTGGGAACTGTCAGTTGAAGAACAATTCATATCCAGGAGACTTTTCTCTTAGAATTTCGGGATGGGGTGGGGGTAGATAGAAATAGATGGCTAGTTGAACAAAGATATTGTATGTTTTGATTTTCTCTAAGTGATTAAAACGAGTCAATATTTATCTGACTTGTATATTAGAAGCTCAAACTATTTGGTGTGGAGGTACGTTTGTAGATTGCTTCTATTCAATATGCAACTACATGTGGTTACAGGTACCCAACTTTGCCTAACCGATACTTCTTATTATAGGAACTTTGTCATACCTCTGGAGCACTTGTTGCATTGTGGGTTACCAACAGGGAGAAGTTGCCAAGTTTTGTGGAAAATGGTCAAAAACATACCTAATGTATATCGTTTTTTCGAGTTAACAAGTATTTCATAAGAGGAAAAAAGGTGTTAGATTCCACAAGCAACATGCAATTTTATCGCTAAACGTATTTTCTAAAGTTCGATCTCAAGAAAAAATGAAAAAATTTCATGATCAAACACTCTTTAAAAGATTATTTCATAGAGAAAAAAGTGTTAGATTCCACAAGCAACATGCAAAATATGTAACTTTAACCAAAAGAGAGAGAGAGAAAAAGTAACTAAAATTCCATTTCACTACATTACTTCACAGCTAACAACTCCAGTCACCCATAACAAACCATCGAGAAACAGAAAAAGTTTGTCGTCATTATCACTAACCGCCTCCACCGAAAATCATACCTTAATAAATCCTCAGGGATATATAAAGATTGTATTGTTCTAAAAAATAAGATGTAGCTCTTCATTAAGGTGTATCTAAAAAGTTTGCAATCTTTCAAATAGCGGAAGACAAATAAAAAGTACAAATAACGAATCGTAAAATGGATTAGAACCTTCCTCTGTATCTCTTCCCTCCATTTATAATTCACCATTTATTAAAACCGAGCATCCTCCTCCTTAATAAGCAGTGGCGTAGGTACTTGGGGGGTCAGGGTGTCCAATTCGGAAAAAAATATTATATATACAAGTAAAATGATACATGAAACGATTAAATAACATATTTTGGACATCCTTAACACAACAAGCTATTATAGGCTAGTGGTCCAAAATGCTTGGAATGAGGCAGTGCTTGTGTATTCGAATCTCACTTAGCAACAAACTTTCTATTTCTGGATACTCTTTGTGAAATTCCAAGCTCCGCCATTGTTAATAAGTATGACAACAAATAAACAATTTGTTTTCGAACACTCTTTGTGAAATTCCTAGCTTCGCCACTATTAATAAGTATGACAACAAATTAACAATTTGTTTTCACCTCTACTTCTCGAAGCTTATTATGTTAGATATGTTTTTTCACCTTACTTGGTTATCCAAACAATATCTTTTTTGAACAATGATTTTTTTCTCTGTATTAAAGGTATATTTAATACTCCTTATATTAATTACATTAATTTATTAATCCATACTTTCTCGCCACTATGGAGATAGATTGACCGTAGATTTAAGTTGTCGAGTTTTTGTAGCCGTCGGATGATTAAAAAAAAGACGTTAAAGATCTTCCGCATAACATGTGTAATCATCACTAAAGTTGAAAAAACAAAAAGGTTTTGTTTCATTTTTTTTTCCCTCGTAAATATATATACCTTAATATTAAAAAGCCAAAATTGACACAAAGTCATAAAGTCATAAAGCAAAGCCAGTGGAAATGTCGATAAATAATATATAGTCCAACTTAATGTCTCTCAATTGAACTATTTGTGTATAATAATAACTAATCTATATATAATAATACAAAACAATATTAACAATATAATACTAGTACTATAACTTATTGGCTTAATAACATATTAATTAAGTCTATGAATATGAAGTTGAAAAATTGATTTTATAGTTAATCGTATGACTCTTTCGTATAGAAAATTGATAAAAGAAATTATATGTAATGCTCATCTATGAAGATTATTTTTGTGAATTTCTTTGAATATGAGTATTTAGACATGAATCGAGTGATATTTAGTAAAAATAGTTTTTTGAAATTGAAATTGAGACTAAGAACTGATATTTAAAAATGGAAGTAATGTTTGAGTTTAAACATACATTTCAATATTATTTTTTTTAAAAAAAATATTTTTTGAGTGGTAAAAAAAATTCACTTGAAAATTAATAAAGTATGGTCCACATTTTAATTTCAATCATTTCGATTATCCTATTACGTCTTATTGCTAATACATAATTAGCGTACTTGAAATGTTTTCTCAAGTGGGCAGATGAACAATAGATAATATTATCACAAGTTGATAAAGTTTTGTTTTATAAACATTATTTTAGTAAACCCAAACCTTTCATTTTCCCCATTTTATATTGACTAATTAAATGTCACTCCCAAGATCATATGATTCTTTTTGGTTAATTATGGTTTATTATTATGGGTATAATTAAGATTAAGGGCAACTATTTGTTTATTCACCTGCTTTGTCTTGTCCTTTCTAGTTCTATTTAATTATTTTAAACAAGATTATTATAAATAAACTCAAAAATGATATGGAATTAGTTTAAGAAATACTAAAGAAGGTATTGATGACAGTGAGATTTTTATATAGGGGTCGTTAGACCGACGCTTACTAACGCTAGTTTATCTCGGGCCAAGCAACCAAAGCCAGTGATCTAGGTGAAAATAGTGAAAGAGAAAGGGGGAAGCAACGGGGTAGACGAATTAGTCGACTCATTAGGTCATGTATTAAGTATGCTGCCACCTGCCAGTGTTCATCCTAGGCCAGGATCGAACAATCCAAGAGACTCATAGATGCATTACTTATAGCTCGTATCCATATGTTTCACATTGCTCGGAGTTCATTCACAAAAATCTAATAGTTCATGTCCCCCCCTCATGTCAATCTCAGGAGCCTCTTATCCACTGTTAGGGGTGTCAAATGGGCGGGTTGGGTTGAAATTGGAGATATTGAAATGGGTTGAAATAGATATTGGGTTGGGTCTTGACCCGCCCAAGTTTACTTTGGGCTCAAATGGGTTGGGCTAAAAAATGGGTTGGGTCTTGACCCGCCCAAGTTTACTTTGGGCTCAAATGGGTTGGGCTAAAAAATGGGTTGGGTCTTGACCCGCTTCATCTCAATAATTTTAATATATTATTTTTCAAGTTTTATAACCACAATTTGAATTTCAACTCAAGAAAATTTTAAAAAAGAAGTTACAAATGGATAGATAAATCCTAAAAGATATAAAATACATAATAATTCATACCTTCAATATAGAAACATACATTACATTAATACAAATAAAAAGTCTTAAAAACGGGTTGAAATTGGAGATTAAATTGGGCTCAATTGAGGATTCTTTTAAAATGGATTAAGGCTTGAATGGGTTGAGATTGAACCCAATTTAAATTATCTTGAGCCCAACCCTTAAAATTTTGGGCGGGTTACATATTATTAGGCTCATTTTGACACTTCTATCCACTGTCATTAAATGACGGCGGGGCAAATCTAACTAGAAAAAATCAAATTGGATTTAATGAGCAAACTCGAACTAATGACTTCCACCTGGTCATTGGATTGCTAAAAATCTAGGTTTCTAGTGGGCCTTGCCTAACTGGTCCATCCTTAAACTTGAATGTTTGGGTCAGGCCCACATTTAACAGGCCAGTCCCAATTCCTTGGGCAGCTTCATATTTTAATGAAGAAATAAGTACCAAGGTGAAGTTACAATCAATGGACTACAACTCAAAATCTTGAATAGCCTGTCATAATATATCTTTGGTATTAGCAACCAATAAACTAGTAATCATTTGAAACCAACAAAAAATTGGGGTGAAAGGAAACTATTCCTCTCAGGTTCGAATCCCAACTATGAAATCGCCTTTGTCAAGTAGCATTTTACCCCGACTTGGGACTTTTTTTGTGCGAATCCGAAGTTTGTCTGCTCCAATGCACCACCAGACACCAAGAGGGAAATCAGGAGAAAAAGAAATCATTTGAAGAGCTATAAAAATATAAAAAAAAGTACTCTAAAGTTTGTCTCTTAATATTACAAATAAGTATGTTCCAGTTTTTCATCTATATTAAAGACAATTACTTTCCTATTCTAAATCTTAAACTTATCATAAAGTTTAAAATTTAGTCTAATGCACAAAATATCAAATATTCAATAACTTAAACTCTCTCTCCCCCTCCCCCCTTTTTTTTTTCTTGGTTAAACTGTTTCTCCACCTCCACCTTCTCCTTTTTTTTTCTTTTTTTTTGGGTTAAACTCCTTTTCTTTTTTTTTGGGTTAAACTGTTCTAGGCTGCTTGCATGTGTTTATCAACTATACTAGTGAGAGTTGAAATAGCAAGGATCTAGAAAGACAAAAAACACAGGAACTTCATAAGCTTCTTTGTACGTTTCTCCTCCCTTCTTGCTGCCCGTCCAGGTTCATCACTGCTGCTGTTGCTGCTGGTGGAAGATGTCGTTGCTCTACGAGCATGTGATGGACCTTCATCCTTAGCCTTCAGCTTCTTAGCAGTCTTCAGCTTCTTAGCAGCCTGATCTGGAGATTTAGATTTGTCATTATCTGGAGCTTGTTGAGTTTCTTTGGCTTTAGCATCACTCCCTTTAAATAGAAACCCTGCCAAGCAACGCCGATATAGAGGTCTCAGAAAAATAGCAGAATTGGACGCGTGCAATACAAGTAAAATAATGAAGGAAGAGTGACACATTCAGTCAGTTATTACAAGAAAAAAATCGAACGGCAAGCACAATCCAGTTTTGTTGTGCATGCACTTCTCAAGCAAAAGCTATATGCTGGCATAGTAAAGTACAGCACCATGTAGTGATTCTTCCTTTTCTGTTCCCACTCTCTCGCGGTAAAAAGAATACGAGACAGTTTTCATTATCCCAATGTTCAGATGAATCAAAGAATAAGTTGTAGTCTAAACATTCATGTGTTTATTCCAAATGTCAAATCTCTTTCAATTCGGTGTTCATTCAAAGAAGTGTCATTTGTCAATGTGAGATGTTGATTCGAACGAATTAGTTCATGATAATCGACTAAAACATAGATTGTTGAACAAGTTTGTCACAATTGAGTGTTTTCTGAATACTTAGAAGTTGAAGGCAAAGACGTTTACTTACCTAAAGGTCCAGGCTGCACAACTACATCATTTGCTATTTCACACATCATGATGTTATGATTGCTTGTCGAACCTTTTCCACTCAAATTTTCCTTCTTCTCATCATTCAGTTCCGCAAGAAGTGCCCGAGAGTTGAAAAATTCATCAGATGCTAAGCTCTGGCGACTTGTATTCTCTGAACTAGACGAATCATGTGATGCTCCATCAATGAGGTCATTCAATTCCAGGTAGTCCCCTCGTATAATGCAATCTATCTCAGCTTCTTTATCATCGACAGACTGATCTGTAAATTTGTCAACAATTGATGATCCAGGCCCTTCTATGTGTCTGTTTACCTGATAAAACTTCAGCAGTCATTAGATGGTTTCGGTGACAGCATACAAACACATTAATATACCACATGGAGCGAATCTGAAATTAAGACCCGAGTATGTGTACCACAAACTCGTTTCATCACAAAAATGTGCAATTAAAATGATTTTCTTACCATTAACTAATGTTGAATAGTCATCTAGGTACAATATCTGAATATTCAAAACAAATCCGAGACATTTGTAAACCACAAAGATGAAAAACAATAAAATATGAAGCTCTAACAGTTGAACTCAAACTCATTCAGAACTTGGTCAATGACTTTATTATGCCCCTCAAGACAATCAACACCGACATACATAACCATATAACAACAAAACTATGTTAAAACTAGTTGGACATGAGCAGGATGGAAGTACTAGTGAGCAAGGAGAAGAAGTAGCACCAACCTGGGGTTCAGCAATTGAACGTTGCCCATCATTACCACTAATGTCTGGGTTAACTGATGGAATCAAGCTAAGAAGGCCCAATATGTCACGGTCATTGTTTTGCTCTAGATCATTCCACAAACTAAAAAATCTACAAAGTCCAGACTCCTGCAAAATATCCAACCAAACCATTAATTCACTTGCGTGTTCGACAAGATGGTAGCGATAAATAATCAGAGATTGGAATAGAGGAAAGATGGTAGTAAATATTACCTGTAACTTGGTCTGATTATGCTGCCCTTTCGGTGTTACTTTATACTCACACATCCGCCAGATAGTTTTCTGTTCGATAGAAGCTTGGACTGGAAAAAATTCAAAAGTGGTTTTCCAACCACTGATGGAAGAATTTGCAAATATTTCACAGGCTGAATCTTTCATTCTCCAGAGTCCATATTTCGTCTCTTTTTCCTCAGTTTTCCTTATTAGAAACCATGCTCCATCTATGTGTATCATGAATGGTTAGTAATAAAACAGATTTAAGCTGCCTTAAAGTAAATTGTTTATCAACTGCAATCACCAAAAAACACACGAACCATTTTGTCAACAATGTATAAGAGAGAGACAGAAAACATGAGTACTCAACAATCTAAAACAAGAGAGGGAAAACATATGTAAGTTAAAAGGTTAAGAAAGATATCAGGTGAAAAGAATAAATCTATCCAAAAAGAATAGTGTTAAAGAGTCCGAACTACAACAACATACCCAGTGAAATCCTACAAGTGGGGTGTGGGGGAGGGTAGAGTGTACGTAGACCTTACCACTACCCCGTGGAGGTAGAGTGATTGTTTCCTGAAGACCCTCATCTCAAGTGCAACAAATCCAAGTAAAAGAAGAAGAAAATAGTGAAGCAAGCATAACAATTAATAAGGAAAGCAGTGCAGAGCCTACAAGAAAGGAACAATAACAACAACAAAATAATGTGATAATCGAAACACAATAAACAACACATGATGATAAATATCAAAGGCAAGAACTACAAGAATACGACTAGTACTACAACAAACACCAACAAGCCTAAATCTTAGAATATCAAGACAACACTCCACTACCTACTAGCCTTCTACCATAATACACGACCTCCACACCCTCCTATCTAAAGTCCAAAGTGATTTGTGTTATACATTTATTCTGCAGAAAGAAACATGAGTATCCCATTACGCTAAGGGCGGAGGGAAATAGTGAGACAAGACCTGCCTTTTGCTATGATCAACTACTTAGCTAGATCAGTTTCAATGCCCAAAACTTATTCTAAATAACATCTCCAAAGGTTGTCGTTCTATAACTTTAAATTATTAATTTATCATCTTGAATAGAAGGTTGTCTTTTAAAGGTTCATAAAGTCACATTTTCTATCAAACACGCTTAGAAGTATTAAAGATCGCGATTTAGTACTTCACCATCGACTTCAATCCAACACATTTTATCCTTTTCTCAACAAGCTCTTTTAATTTATCATCTTGAAATAGAAGGTTGGCTTTTAAAGGTTCATAAAGTCACATTTTTTATCAAACACGCTTAGAAGTATTAAAGATCACGATCTGGTACTTCACAATCGACTTCAATCCAACACATTTTATCCTTTTCTCAACACACTCAATTAATTTGTCATCTTGAAATAGAAGGTTGGCTTTTGAAGATTCATAAAGTAACATTTTCTATCAAACACACTTAGAAGTATTAAAGATCGCGTTCTAGTACTTCACAATCGAATTCAATCCAACACGTTTTATCCTTTTCTTAACACGCTCTATCAAAGGAATAGTAAATGAAATGAGGCGTTAATTAAGATCCCTATACTCCTTCCACTAAAAGCAAATCAAGTTTCAGATATCCTAATTGGATACAGCCATTTGAACACAGATTAGACGATAAAACAAACTCTTCAGCAAACAGGACGGCAGGTTTTTAACACAGAATCTACAAACGTCATTTCATTGATGAATGGACAGTTAACCAATAATTAAACTTGATTTTTACCTGGCAAATTTGATGGATCATACTGATAGGGATTAATTTCAATCACATCATCAGGGATGGGCGATCCACGGTTAATCTGGTTGAGGATCAAAAAGATTTCATCATTAGTTTCACAGGAACTCATCAAACCTGGAGGTGGAGCTGACGGAGACAGAGGACGCATGGTAGATAGATGATTTGAAATAGATCAAAGCCGGAAAAGCTAGCGCTCCGATCTACTTCTCTGTTAAATCAGAGAAAGAGAGTAAATGAGACAAAGGCACAAACAATGACAGCTACCACATAACCAAGACTTAAATTCCACAACAACTTTCTGTATAACGACAATCATAAAGGAGAAGAAAACTCCAAAAGATCATTCAACAGATTTATCAGATACAGCTTTTAATTACCCTCTAATTTTTTTAAAAATAAAAATAAAAAATCTAGTCGGACATGTCGAATCTGCTTCATAATCTAAGATAGATTACTGTAAAACTTAAGGGTAACGGTAAATACAGAAGATCCGAGGAAAAGTGTCTGTGAAGACACAAAGCTGAACAAGTTTGATCAATTCTTGACCATCAAGCATGTTCATAAGTGCCCTGTAAAGGAAATGAACAAAAACCTCAAAGTCATTTCAATGAGCCCACTCAATTAGCTTACCAGATTCATCGGAAAATGTTTGAACAAAATTAGCAACTAATGATGACAACTCTAAAAAAAATAGATATCTAGGCTGTAAACTTCACCAATTAAGAAATCAGCCTGTTTCAGAGATAACTTTCACCAACTTCAACATACCCAGTGTAGCGGTTTATGAAGACCTTACCCTTACTTCAGAGGTAGAGAGATTGTTTAAGATAGACCCTTGGCTCAAGGAAAAACAGTCCAAAGCATTCCAGAAAAAGAAGTAACGGAAGAACAAGAAACAACAGATAATAACAAAAACAGCAGAAGGAAAAACAGTCGAAGCATTCTGGAAAAAGAAGTAGCAGAAGTATAAGAAACAACATATAGTAACAGTAACAGAACTAAAACTGCATCCAACATTAGCCCATAGACTAAGCCTTGACTTGAAAAAGACCTTCAAAATCTCAAACTGGAAATCATGTACACATAATTGGAAAACCATCAAAACAACAATCATTAGAAAAAGAACAAATTATTCAGACATGATCACCGCGAAAACAAGAACAAAAAAATCCACAAGACAATGATCAACAAGAGGGCAAAAACAATTCAAAATGGAAAATTCAGAATTTCTTGAAGAATTGAACAAGCAAATTCAGAATTGAACACCCAAAAATTATAAATGAAGACACAAGCAACATTATCCATCAATATGTAAACTTTTTAAGTAAAAAAAACAAAAAAAGAAAGCTACATAATTGAGTAACAAAAACATAATTATTGGTAAAATTAAGCAAGAAATCTAAAGTTCTAACCTTTCTTTATGGCTTTCTCTCTCTACACTTTCTATTTGAGTTATAAATGACTTGTTTGATTTTTGCTTAAGTACTAAACAATAATGAGAGCTTTATATAGAAGGTCTGCAGTGGGATTTGTTAGTGTGACCATGGTCAGTTAATTGTCCACCCTCACAGTTAACACTTTCTACTACTACTACCACTCTTTAGGCCTACACATCAGACTTTGTGACTTAGTTTTGTAAGCTACCTCCTTTATCCTTATTTTTATTTATTTATTTTAGAATCATGGTGTCCGAGCCAATTTTCACTCACCTAAATTAATTCTATGAGATATCTATCGCTTCACGTCAACAATAGGTATCAGGTAACTCTATCTACCAAGGCTAAGATAGATGGGAAGAATCACCTAGTGTTTTTTGTCTCTCTTGAGTTTTAAACCTGAGACCTCAAGTTCTCAACCACTTCATTGACTACTAGGCCATATCCTCGGGTGGTTTTTATCCTTAAATCATAAATTTGGGATTCGAACTCAATATAAAATTACCTCCATTAGAAAATGTTTTACCAAAACTTTTCGTCAATTCGAATTTAGCCGGCCTAAATATAGATAGTGGACGAATAAGAAATCGGACAATACTGCTTGCTCTGTCTCAATTTATTGACATGGAGTTTTAGCTTGAAAGAAAAATTATTGAAACTTATGGTTTAAACAAGTCATTCATAAATAAATAAATAAAAAGTGTAAAAGCAAAAAGAGGATGTGACATAAATTGAGACCGAGAAAGGACTGAGTTTGTGAATTTTCTAGCTTAGATTTTGGCCTTGATCTTTTGGTACACTGAATGAAATATTTCATAATTAAATTTTGGTTTGTTTTATTTTGTCGTATTTTATCCAACTTGGTATTATTTTATTTCGAGAACTAAACATTCGGAAGAGTTCAAACGTGGAGCACTGTGATTGGTCTGATCACATTGGGTGGGGTAGGGCAGGGGATTTGGGCGTGTGGTCCCTATTTGGTACATTAATCTGAGTCAGCAATGGCAGTACTTCTAAAGCTCCTTTTTGCTTTTAATTTGAGAGGCCAGACATTCACTTTGATTACGCAATGTGCTTATGCTTGGCTGATGCCACTTTCCTCGATGCTTGTGAAATTATATTAAATATATTATTATTGTATAACGTGAATTCATGTTATAGACGGTTGGTTAAGGATTAATGTTTAGATCATTCAGCTAATATTATTGGACCAAATAAAAGGTCAAGCCAAGTTAGTTATTCAGACTTCAAAATAAATATATTAATAATATAGTTAAGGATGTAAATAATATTTGGTTAGAGTTGAAAAATCAGGATTAAGTTGAAAGTAAACTCATTATTTGAAAGATTAAATTGTTTGAATATGAGCTTCACTTGAAATTAAAAAGATAAATGAAAATCATTGTTCACTCTAAATATTCCAAATACTATAATTTGAAATAATATTTTCATATTTCTTTAATACTTCAATTATGTTCCCTACCACTTTTCAAGGAAATGAATTTACATGACTATGGATCCACACTTATTTGAAGAAATTTAAGGGGAAATAAAAAAGAAAGTAGGTTAAGATAAAAAGGAAACTCATGTCAAAATCATCTAACTTTGTTTGGTAGCTATGATTAGATGTTTGTGCCCTCTTTGGTCAGGAATATATTTCACTTTTTTTTTGGAAATAGAATTTTTAAAAAGATGTAATTTATGGTGCTTAAAGGCTTATCAATTTTCAAAGTGATAAAAAGGGGTTTTGTGGGGGGTAGGGTGTGGGGTGGAGTGGGGGTGGGGGAAAGGAATAAACTTTAACTTATTCACACAAAAAAATTAATAATAACAAAAAGAGTTTAGCATAACACAACCAATGAAGTCACTTGTGTACCAAAAGCTCTATTGGTCTATGTCATCCATAAATAAACTATTGATAGTTGCTTCTTGACAGCAATTGAACAAACAAAAAAGTTGGTGATTCATCATTAATAAAAGATCCAGTTTTGAAAATGTGGGATAGTTGTTTTGCATGACCATGTGATCTTATCACCTTAATCACTCAATTTTTGCTACAATGTCACTGAGTCATAATGTCATATACACAAAAACACAGAAACTCTAGCACATCGTTTGATTTGAAGATAAGTTATAATTAGTGATTTAGTTTGTCTCATAAAAAAGATATGCAATTTATAAAAATACTCTTTGTTTTATTTAGTAGGAAAAAAAAGAGTCGGAAGGATTTCAGAGATATTTTTTGTCATTTTATTATTTTATGCAAAAATAATTAATCTCAATACTATTATTCTATGATCTAACATGCATAATATAATTCTGACGTTGTCGTTTAAGTTATACTACGATTTTAGTAATCAAAATGGGATAAAGCTTAACTAAATTATTGTCTCAAGACTATTTATGCTTTTACAACATACCAACAATTAGATTGTTTAACATACTAAGATATTTCAAAATTATAATTTTTAGATTAATGTATTCCGTCTAAAGTGAAATAAAATAATATTTAGCTAGATTTGATGTCTCACCTTATCTTATGAACCAAATAAAATATTATAAATTCAATCTTAAATTTAATTATGAAATATCTAACCTTATCTTATGAACCAAACAACCAACACAAAATAAGACCTCTAAATGCCTTCCAAAAGTAAAACCTCCAAATGCCTTCCAATTAATATAAAAGATACAATTTTGAAAATGTGGGATAGTTGTTTTTTCATGAATTGACCATCACCTTTCTCAATCACTCAATTTTTCCTCCGAGGCATCTCCAATCCTAACCTCTATTTTACTCTCCAAATATAGATTATCAACTCCAACCCAATTCTTTATTTTACTCTCTAAAAAGATTTTTTTTTTCAATCCTTAATATTATATTATTATTTCTATATCATTCTTATTTTCTTATTTCATAATATAAATCATTTCTTCTTTTCGTAAATAATCACCTTATAATCCATATAATCTTCATGTAATATAAAATTTTATTCTTTTCAAATTCTTCGTTTAATATAAAATTATAATTTATTCTAAATTTCTAAATAACATAAATTGTAACAAATATTATGTACAATACACATTAACGAACAATTCAAATAAAAGTGAAATCATTGATTAAATACAATTACATAATAAATATTGTATCATCGTAAAGACTCAACTTTCAAGATTATTGCTTTGCTTTCATAAATGCTCTATTAATGCATTACGGAGTTCAAAATGGGGAATTCTTTATCCTTATTTTTTTTCCGTGTAGCTAAAAAAGGTTTTAATTAACAATTTCATCTTGTATCTAATTATTTCGTGTAATAATTTACTTCCCCTATTCCATTTTGAACTATTGCATCAAGTATTTTAATGCTCATTAAAAAGTGTAGTTTAATAATTTATCATTTTAACATAAAAGTATATTGTTTGAATTATCGGTAAATTTTGTGCACTCTTCATAGTGAAAAATAATTATAATTTTAAGTCACATATTTAAAGCGACAAAAAAATTTTAAAAATTAAATTAGAAAAATTATTAATTCAGGATGGAAGTAGTAACTTATCAATAATATGTTTTTAGATATTATATAATTTAGAAAATAATTACAAATATTAAAGACTTAATCAATAGTCTTATATACTATAAATAATATTAAAATGATTTTAAATTACATATTTAAAGTGACGATTTAAAAAAAAAATAGAAAAATTATTTATTCACGTGGAAGTAGTAACTTGTCAATAATATAATGTTATATTACACGAGAAAATAATTACAATTAATAAAGACTTAATTAATAATATAATAGAAATAGTATTAAAATAATCAAAAAGTGAAATAGAGAGGTGAATAGTAGTTCTCCAAATTTGGAGAACTACTATTCACATCTCTATAAATGGAGAATAGAAAGTAATATGGAGATGGATTTTTGGAGAACTACTGTTCACTTCTCTATAAATGGAGAATAGAGAGTAATATATATGGAGATGAGTTGGAGAGGGGATTCTCTATTTTACCCTCCAAATATAGAGAATGGAGAGTAAAATAGAGATGGGTTGGAGATGGTCTAATGTTATGTGTTATATTACACGCACCAAAAAAAATTAAAAAATTAAGGGGTTGTTTGATTCTAAGATAAGTTACGTTAAAATTAGTTAATTTTAATTAATGATTTGATTTGTTGTTTTAAAAAATACATGTATTATATAATTTCTAAGAGATTGTTTATTTATAAAAATACCTTCCACTTTATTTAATAGAAAAAAAGGTTGAAGGGTCTAAGAAATATTCTTGTCATTTTCATTGTTTTATGCAAGAATAACTAATCTCAATACTATTATTATATGATTTGACATGCATAATATAGTTCTCACGTTGTCGTTTAAGTTCTACCACTATTAGTAATCAAAAAGGAATAAAGTGAAACTAAATGTTTGTCCCTGGACTATTTATGCTTTTACAACATACTAAACATTAGATTGTTTGGTTCACACACTAAGATATTTCGAAATTGTAATCGTTAGATATTATTCTATCTGAAAGGTAAAATAAAATAACACTTAGATTTGATATCCCACCTTATCCTATGAATCAAATAAAGTATTATAAATTCAATCTCAAATCCAATTATGGAATATCCAACCTGATATTATGAACCAAACAACCAACACAAAATTAAGACCTCTAATTGCCTTTCTATTATCTACATGTCCCTATATAAATTAGAATGTTTTTTTTTAACACTTGATGTTTAGTGCATTATTTATTTTAGGTACTTTGATGTAACATAAAGGACTCTAAATCGTCAAACAAAAATATGATTATACTTTGGTATTAGTAATTACTTCAAAAGGCAAAAGAAATAAAGTAGAAAAAAGTTTGTCATTCTGTTACATGTCTTATTCTTTTGTATAGTGTTGTTTGACAAATGGAATAACGAAATAATAATAATAATAATAATGGTCCAAAAAGAAATACTTCATCCGTCTTACTTATAGTGAAATTATTTGCCCCGATATGATGTCTAAATTTTTTTTTAAAAAAAAATTGTGTGATTGTAAATCATTTCATTAAGCATAAAAAAAAATTAAATTATTTATAATTATAATAAAATAATATTCTTTTTAAGAGATGCTAAAAAAAGTATCACTTAAAATGAGACGAAAGGACTAATGGTCAAAGAGAGTGTAGAGAAGATTTAGATGAAGGAAATGACCATCGTTTTCCTTTTTCTTTATTTTCTTCAAATTAAGAAATTGACCAATTGAAAAGGAAGTTTATTATCAATATTGAATTGATAAATTACTAAGAAAGAGATTGAAAATAACTTTAATCAATCGATGAGTAGATTGATCAACGATCATGAGTTAATAAACAATCAATATAATTGTTTTTAACTAACTGAAGCTAGTTTGGATTGAAAGTTTTCTTATCATATTGAAAGGTTAAAATGTTTGAATATGAGCTTCACTTGAAATAAAAAAGATTAGTGAAAGTCATTGTTCACTCTAAATATTCCAAAAACTATAATTTGAAATAATATTTTAATATTTTTTTAATACTTCAAATATGTTCCCTACCCCTTTTCAAGGAAGTGAATTTACATGATTATGGATCCACACTTATTTGAAGAAATTTAAGAAAAAAAAAATAGAAAGTAGGTGAAGATAAAAAGGAAACTCATGTCAAAATCATCTAATCTTGTTTGGTAACTATGATTGGTCTATTCAAATATAAATAAGAAGAAAAGGTGTCATAAATATAACACGCAAAAATTAATACAAACTTTATAATTATGGAATCTTTGTGCCCCCTCTGGTCATGAATATATTTCACCTTCTTCGAAGTAAAATTTTAGAAACTCCCCAAAAAAGTGTTTTCATATAAAATTACTCATAAAAATTTAAAAATAACTTCACTTTGTTTCAAAATTTATGAAAATTGTAAAATTTTATTTTAAATTATATTTTACAATTTTCATAAATTTTATGTCTAAATACTGTCAAAAAAGATGTAACTGCTAAAGGCTTTTCATTTTTCAAAGTGATAAAAAGAGTTTTGGTGGGGGTGGGGTGAGGGAGGAAGAACCTTTAACTTATACACACACACAAGACCCCTAAGGGATTGTCTGATTCAAAGATAAGTTATATTAAAATTAGTTAATTTTTATTGACGATTTGGTTTGTTATCTTAAAAAAAATATGTATTGTATATGTCACGACCCAAAACTAGTCATGAGTGGCACCCACACTTAACCTCCTAGGTGGGAGAACCAACGAATCCAAACCCCAACTTATATTAATTGTTCAACAACAAAATACATCCATAATGTGGAAGCTCACAACTTAACATAAACAATAAAAGAAACCTTTAGAGGTTATTACATATTATTCCCAAAACCTGAAAATCATCACATCAAGGACATCTATTCTCAAAATATCAAGTCTAAGAGTATTAAAGATATCAAAATAAATAAATAAATAGGACAATGTATGTCCGAAAGCTAAGGACATCATGCTATGACCGAGAGAGAATCCAACACGAGCTAGATGAAATAGCTCACCCTGAATTCTGATGTGCTGGAGACGGACTAGAGCTGAGGGCGAGTCGAAGTCGGTGGTACACTCGCTGCACTCCACAACAGGAAAACGAAGGAAACACAAGTAGGGATCAGTACAAGGCAATATGTACTGAGTAGATATCATCGGCCGACTCAAAATAGAAACTGATATGCATAAAGTAATGGTATAAAATCAACTATAGCACGTAGCAGGTGACAAGCAACAAATCACATGAACAAGTGGCAACAACACTAAATCAAGTACACAATCAGTCAACAATATCAAGAACACACATGAGGACTCAGGCCTCCACACCACGCTCTTTTGGGAAATGAGTTCTTTGAGATTGAGTACATTAAGTTAATTCAATATGTTTTTCTTTAATGTTACTGTGTCGGAACGTGACACCCGATCCAATAACACCGTGTCGGAACGTGACACCCGATCCAATAATACCGTGTCCGAACGTGACATCCGATCCAAGAACACCGTGTCAGAACGTGACACCCGATCCAATAACATTGTGTCGGAACGTGACACCCGATCCAATTACATCGTTAATTCACTTGTCATTATTTATCATCTCTTTCCACTTCCTTATCAATATTTCATTAAGCCTTCTCTATTCAAGGCATCACTTTAATAAAACAAGTTTAAGATTATAGATTTCGCGGTCTTGGGATTACGGACCAATCACAACAACACATGAATCATCCAAACCACAACAACCAAGTACATAGAAAATTTCACAATATCACTCAATGACTATCAATCACTATTAAGAGTCTATCTATCACATAGAATAAATCATAACCTACCTTCACCGAAGAGCCGAAGTCAAGCGAGCTGCTTCTCCAATGTTTTTCCTTTCCTCAATGCCTTAGAACGTTTCCAATCTATCAAGTATACATTATTCGTAAACACACGAGTCCATAGACACCTATATTACTATATATCTAGCCTAGACTCAATAACCCATCCAAATCTATAGTCAATTTCCTAAAGTTCAAGTCTAAGGGTAAGTCTCAATTCCTACAATTATCATAAATTTAATGGTATTCAAGTAATACAATACACTTAATATTTAATCTCTATTTCAATATATCAAAACCTAATCATAATATGATAACTAAAGAATAAAATTAAGAATTTGAAGCCACAGGTTACGAAACCAGTGACAGTAAACCATGCCCTCAATTCAATTCCTATCTAATCAGAAAGGGTTAATTATACCCATTAATAATTAAATAGTAATAGTAATAATAATAGTTCTTACCCCACTGCTTTCCAACCCACTATTTACACTTAATTTTATCCACACTATTTGATATTGCACAATGTGTAACACACCTAATACTAATACTACATAACAACAATACTCAGATAGTATTCCAACCACCAGTAGGTCAATCATTACCACCAACATTATAGCAATAATAATTAAACTATGACATAAATCAATACAAGAATTCAACATCTTAAGAGGTTACCTGATGAAGCTGGGTCGATTGCCGCCCAAGTTCTCTTCGAGAGGGCAGAGGCTACTTGCTTTTCTTTTAAATAATTAGGGCAATTAATTATCAACCACCCAATAATTAAATAACTACTAAGTTTTACTAATTTCTTCCTACACATGGGCCACGTGGTAAGGAAAATAAATAAATTATGGACTTAGCCCATTAACCACCAACTAATAAAAATTAATTATTAAAAATTACCCCATTAATTTTATAATTATAGTTACAATAGTCCAAAATACCCATTTAGAATCTATCGAAGAGTCTTTTATGAAATAAAAAGCTCTAGTACTCAAAATGACCTAATGGGTCGTTACAATAGAACTATTAAGATGTTGTTTATTTATAAAAATATCCTCCACTTTATTTAGTAGAAAATGTATTTGAAGGATCTCAGAAATATTCTTGTTATTTTCGTTGTTTTATGCGAGAATAACTAATCCCGATACTAATATTTTATGATTTAACATGTATAGTATAGTCTTGACGTTGTTGTTTAAGTTATACCAATATTTTAGTAATCAAAAAGGGATAAAGCAAAACTAAACATTTGTCGCAAGACTTTTTATGCTTTTACAACATTCCAAATATTAAATTGTTTGGTTCACCATACTAAAGATATTTTGAGATTATAATTGTTAGACTAATTTATTTTGTTTGAAAGGTAAAATAAAATAACACTTAGTTAGATTTGATATCTCACCTTATCCTATGAACCAAATAAAGTATTTTAAATTCAATCTCAAATTTAATTATGGAATATCCAACCTTACCCTATGAAGCAAACAACCAATACCTTCCTATTATCTACATGTCCCTACATAAATAGTATGTGTTTTTTAATACTTGATGTTTGGTCCATTATTATTTTATGTACTTTGGTGTAACATAACCGACTCCATATGGTCAAACAAAAATATGATTATACTTTTGTAATAGTAATTACTTCAAAAGGCAAAAGAAGTAAAGTAGGAAAAAAGTTGTCATTCTGTTACATGTCTTATTCTTTTGTATAGTGTTGTTTGACCAATGGATTAACAAAATAATAATAATCATGGTCCAAAAAGAAATACTTCATTTGTCTCTGATATCATTTGACTTAGTATGATATGTAAAAAAATACTTTTAAAATTTACGTGATTGTAAGAAATTTTCATTAATGTAAAAAGAAAAATATTAAAATTAAATTGCTTGTAATGTAGTAAAGTAGTATTTTTTTTTTAACAAACTTAAAAAAAAGTATCGCCTAAAATAAGATAGAGAATTTAGTAGTCAAAGAGAGTGTAGAGAAGATTTAGATGGAAGGAAATAACCATCGCTTTCCTTTTTCTTTATTTTCTTCAAATTAAGAAATTGACCAATTGAAAGAAAGAGATTGAAAATAACCTTAATCGACCGATAAGTAGATTGATTAGCAATCATGAGTTGATAAACGACCAAAAATGAGGCTTTAAACCTATGTTGTAACATATTTAATCGATCCAAAAAGAAAAACACATCTTTCTCCATTTCTTGAAATTAATTTTACTTTTTCGTTTTGTAATTTGACGAGAAAATTGATAAATCTCTTGTACTATTTTCAAATCTCTTATATGAAAAAACAAAAAATCTCGATACAAAACATAAAACTAGGATGTACATTTCATATTCATATCTAATTATCAATTTTGTATTGATCTTCTGTTAGTATTTTAATTAAGGAAAAATTATTAAAGTACACACCTTTAAGTATATTATTTTTCATTTGTCCCTATATCTTTTAAAAATAACTAAAATCATTTATTTTAATAATGTATTCATATTAATGTATTAATGTATCCGCACTTTAATTAATGTATTCGGATTGGGTTAATTTTTATTTTAATAATGTATCCGTGCTTGTATTAATGTATCCGCGCTTTCATTAATGTATCCGGATTGAGTTAATTTTTATTTTAATAATGTATCCGTATTAATGTATTAATGTATCCGTGCTTTATTAATGTATCCAGATTGAGTTAATTTTAAGGGATTATTGTAATTAGAAAAAAAGTAGGGATAGATAGTAATTTCATGTTTACACTATGTGATTTATGTAACTTACCATTTAATTAATGGAAGAAAGTAAAAAATAAATAAAAATGGGGTGGGGATGGATGTGAAAAGAAAACTTTTCGGGGACTTCAACGTACATCTAACCAAAAATGGGGACCAAAATACAAATAAGCAAACTTTTCCGCTTCCCGCCGATATTTGTCCGATCAACCGGAAAGCAGAACAATTCCCCAATTCTGAAGATGGAAGAGAATCAGTTGACGGAATCAGGAATTTCTCAGTTAAACTCAAACGCCTTCTTCATCGACCCTGTTCGAATACTCAACCGTTCTTATACCCGGTTTAGGGTTTCACCTTCTACGTATTACTCTCGCTTCTTCGATTCCTCGAACTCAGCACAATCTCCGAAAGCTTCCGAAGATTCTAGAAAAAGAAAACGGAAGCGGAAGAAAAAGATTCAATCTCTCAACGAGCGCGAACAAATCGCTGATCGTCGTCACCAGGTACCATTAAATTTAGAGTAAATGGCCAAAAACATACCTAATGTATATCGTTTTTTCGAGTTTCATACATGAGCTATCAGGTGTGCGAGTTTTCCTATCTGAACTAAGGAAAAGGGAACAATTGATAGCTAACGTGTATTTTAATAAATATCTGATGATACTTAGAGAGTAAAAGTGAACACCTGATAGTTCAGGTTGAAAACTCACAAAAATGTGCTAATTCATGTGTGTTTTTGATCTTTTGACTCTTAAATTTAACATTGTTTGATCATTAACTGATTTTCAAAAAAACGTTTACCTGCTATATTCAATTTAGAGCTGCTTATTTAAGTGTGTGACATTTGATTGTGTTGAAGGAGGTGAAGCCAATCTTGTTGAAAGCGCATGAAGCTTTGCTCGAAGCTACTGATCTTTTGAAAGTTTTGAGAAATTTGAGGAACGATGGATGTGCTGTGGGGGAATGTAAGGAGTTGTCGCAGGAAAGTAGTGAACTTTCCTTTATGGAGCTCGGAGGTGTTTGGCAAGCTCCTTTGTATGAGATTGTTCTCAATTATCATCAAGATGATAAAACTTTGCAAAATAGAGGTTTGCTTAACTTGCACGAAACTTTTACAGCGCATTTCAGTAAAATAAAGGCTTGAGGGTTTACCTTGTGTATGAAATGCTCCTTGACTGGTGTGGGGATTGCGAGGATGGGTGTATGCTTTCATTTTTTCGCCTTGCATTTCTGCACAAGAGGCCGTAACCGTGCTCTGAACCCATGACCTACTGGTCACTAATGGAGCAACTCTACTGTTCCAAGTCTCAACCTTTGTGCATTTTGATACAAATTTTAATAAATTGTTAGCATATTTCTTGTGGTCCTGTCGTGGTTATGTTTCTAAATGTGTTCTATGTGGTGTTTCAGGTTCTCTGCTTGCTCACAGTATTGAGCAAAGAGCTACCCCTGTATTTAATAATCTAGTTGCCAATGAGGGAAGCTGTGATATAGAGGCTGAGCTTTTCAATCACAAGTATATTATTCCCAAAAGGAGTTGTTTCTATATGGTATGATACGAAGCAGATGCTTCTTTTGTTGTGTTTTATTATTTACTTTTATGTGGTAGGTTCATGCAAATGAAATCAAATATTTGCTTTTCATGAAATTTGAAATCCAGAATCATTTGTGTTTACTAACGGCTTTCAGTTTTTTTCTTTTTCTTGTTTTGGTTTCTTTGAATATAATTTATCTGCACAGGATTTCTAATCTGACTTTTGGGTTTTATTGTTCTTATGGCTTGAAGTCTGATATGCAGCAGATGGACAGTTTGATCCCAGGTAATGAGCTAAGATCCTTTTTTTATTGTGTTTGACCGTGGAGCTACTGTCCAGAGCAAATGCTTAATAAATTCCATTTGCACGGACCTGCAATGTATTGGGAAATATCCAGTTTAAAAGCAGAAATCCTCATTTCCTGCCAAAATTACTAGTTTCGTGATTCATGCATAAGTTAGAATACGGGAGCCATCTGCTTAAATTCTGATTGGTGTTTTCCTTTTTCAGCTGATTCTGATTGTGGCTTCAATCTCATAGTTATAGACCCCCCTTGGGAGAATGGCAGTGCTCATCAGAAACTGAGGTGCGTGTTAATCCTATCTTAGATTTGTCTCTGTTGCGTCTAGATTATTAGTTAGCCTTGCCTAGCATTCATTTTCCGGACACCCTCTGCAAAGTTTTTTTCTGAGAACTGTCAATTGAAGAACAATTCATATCCTGTACACCCTACAGGGGACTTTTCTCTTTGAATTTCGGGTTGGGGGGTGGGGTAGATAGAAATAGAAGGGTAGTTGAACAAAGATATTGTATGTTTTGATTTCCTCTAAGTGATTAAACGAGTCAATATTTATCTGACTTCTATATTAGAAGCTCAAACTATTTGGTGTGGAGGTACGTTTGTAGATTGCTTCTATTCAATATGCAACTACATGTGGTTACAGGTACCCAACTTTGCCTAACCGATACTTCTTATCTCTCCCCGTCAAGGAACTTTGTCATACCTCTGGAGCACTTGTTGCATTGTGGGTTACCAACAGGGAGAAGTTGCGAAGTTTTGTGGAAAATGATTTATTTCCCAAATGGGGAGTAACATATGCTGCTAGCTTTTACTGGTTGAAGGTATCATATTTTTTCCACAACTCTGAGGTTATCCTAAAACTGCCTTCTATCTTGAGAGAGAAGTGGGGGGCAGATGGATGACGAATTTTATGACATATGAATAGCGAATATTGACTTAAAAGTATGTGCTTGGGTATCTATGTTGTTTTTTGTTGCAGGTTAAGTCCAATGGAATGTTGACTGGTGAATTGGACCTCTTTCATCATCGACCATATGAATGTCTTCTCCTAGGTTACTGTGATGGAAAGGTTAGCTTGTCCCATGCCTTGGAGTTGCCTTTGTTAAAGATTACTCTTTTCATCACTTTGCCATTGCTTTGCAGGATACACATTCAGGGAATTTAACAAGATTGAATCCTATACCAGATAATCGAGTGTTCATTAGTGTTCCTGGTGATTATTCAAGGAAACCCCCCATTGGAGGTAACCTGTAATATGTCAAAGCTGCTACCTATTCTGGTCCTCATTTGACTTTTTTTTCCTCTTTTGAATAATTTCGTTTTTTTCCTTCCCCATTTTAGTTGGTCTTTACTTTTTTTTGGTGTTGGGAAAGAGGGATGGGATAGGGATGACATATTATTGATCTTTTCTACGATTTACTGTAAGAATTGTTGTCTTATAATTTCTCTTTCCCACATGGATTAGAGCTGCTGCTAAATTATGTGCCGGGGTCTATGCCTGCTCGTTGCATTGAACTATTCGCTAGAGAAATGATACCTGGCTGGACTTCTTGGGGGAATGAACCTCTTAATTTTCAGGATTCGAGATATTTTGTTAGTAAGACAACAGAAAATTGATGTTCCCTGATAGGAACACCTCTTACTGGGAAGTTTCAGTCCCAACAACATGGAGTCCTGATGACTTCCCTTCGTATGTGGTTTTCTCCCTCCTGTTTAAGTATCAGTAGAAGATTAAGAGATGTGATAGTTGTACTTTTATCATTTTGCTAAATCACTTTTCTCCATAATAATGCTCTTGTATGAAGCTTCATGTGTTATTTCCTTGTGTAGGGTTCATAAACCGTGGGATGGACCAGCGCATTCAGTGGGTTTTATCATTGTGATTGCTTGCAGGCAGAGGTATAGACTTAAAGGAAGTCCCTGGTGGCTTGCAATATCAGCTGACATTTTGGTGCGTCGATTGGCTTATTATTTAAATTCAGCCTATGAAAGGTTTTCTCTTTACTTTGATTGAGATGGTTTTTGATATTTTTTTCTTCTTTGTATTTCCGGGTTGGGGTGTCTGCTTGTCTTTAGTATGGCAGTTTAGGCATGCTAAAAGAAGTACAAATGACTTTTGTCTACTATAATTTCAATTGAACTTTCTTCTCTAGAAACAAGCTTTTTCCCAAGTATAATTGTTTGATACCCCAAAATTGTAGAGGTCTGGTTGCAACAACTATGATGAAACACTAGGAAAGATGGATAAGCATGCATTATGTCCTCTCAATGAATGGTTGTTTGCCACAAAAATCCAACTCATGCTCTTTATGGAGTACATATTTTCAAGTCAACAACTTGTTGAGTCCTTGAATGCTTCTTGGTAGCCTAGTCTATTTTCGTTTCAATATCTACAGTGGAAAAAAGTTTTCGAGATTGAGAGCAAAAGCTGGTTGATGGTTGAACTTGCTAAGTGCCTCTCATTTGACAAAGTTGAAACCTTAATTTTTTTTAAAAATAAAATAAAATAAAAATAATCTTTGAAAAACTGAAGCTGTTCGAAGTTTTTCATGCTCTAGTTCACAGATTGCAGTGCACCCAAGGGTGCGGCACAGGGGTCAATGAAGTGGGTTGAGAACCACGTTCAAGTCCCAAAACACTAGGTGATTTCTTCTCATCTATCCTATCCTTGGTGGACAGAGTTACCATGTACTTGTCGCTGGTGGGAAGTGAGTGGTATCCTGTGGAATTAGTCTAGGTACACGCAAGCAGGCCTGGACACCACACTTGTCCAAAAAAAAGTTTCACAAATTGCAGTTCATGATTTTGGAAGGGCCATTTAAGTGCACAAGTTGAAATTATGTGAATCAAGTGTTTAGGATATGTGTAGCTTCTCTCTTTTTAAAACTTCTCAGATTAGTAGTGCTTTAAAACTCAAAATGCATTGTTGGGCCTCATGAAGATTGTAACCTAAAATCTTGTCTCAGTAATTCATACTCATTCGGAATGCAGTTGTCATGGTTTCTGTATATCTCATTATTGAACAAAACATGCATTTTGGTTGGCAGTGTGTGGCAATTAAACTTTTTGGAAAGCATGCTATAGAATCACCACTACTAGCCTTGACATCTCTATATTATATCTTGAGGTTTGGCCATCATGTGTCATGAAATGAAACACTGTACGACTTTGCGTTATCCATCTTTGCAACTTGCTCGATCCCTGGATTGTTTCTGCAGAATTGTGCTCAATTATGTATTATATTCTGTTGATTGGTTGATTGTTTAAATGTATCGTCTGTCTTTCTGACTTCCTCTGACCCATATTGTATTTCTGTTCAGGAGGGACTTTCGGACAAAGTTTAAATATCATTGTCGATGTGATTGTTAATGACTTTGAACCAGCTGCTGGGAAACTTAGGACTCTCACTATTTCAAAGGCAGCCAACAACATTCACCACAACATTTTTCACAAGCAACTCAAATTCTCTGAAAGGAGTATTTTGAAGCTTTGCATGTTATATTGGTGTATAAAAATATATCTTCCTTAGTATAAGAATGAAGATTTCTAAGGTCAAGTTTTAAGCACTTGAAGAGATTACATTCAGTTATTCAAATTTCAAAAGTTAGGAGCCTGTATATTTCACAAGTTTGCATAGGGATGGAAATGGGGCGAGGCAGGGCATGCCTTAAGGCCACTGTTTTGACCCTGCTTTGTTCTGTCCCGTTTAACATTTTTTTTTTAAAAAACATTGCCTGCTTGGACCCTTGACCAAGAGAGCAACAAATCTTAAAAGATTCTGAAGTCGTATTTCTTATATATTTAATGAAATTTTCAATTTAAGTATATGATCTATGCAAAAGTTATTGAGTTTCTGAGCTAAATCCGCTCCTAGCCCAGCCCGGCCAATTGTCATTCCTAAGTTTGTACTTATATGTCTGACTTTACCAGCTTCTTGCGAGGATACATCATACTTTGGGACCAAAACAAATCTATCCATTTGATGGGAAAAGTCTGTCATATCCGTTGGTTCATTAGAACCATATAAAGCAACACCCAAAACTCCCATTAAGAGAAAAACAGAACCCCCCGCCGTGTACAAAATAAATTTTGTAGCTGAGTACAGACGTTTCTTTCCTCCCCCTTCCCCACACTACGAGTGAAAGGGAAAAAGTAAAGACTACCATTAAAGCAGCCCAAGCAAGACTTACTATATCCATATGAATTATGTCCCCTATCTCTATAAATATAAAGGAATTGTTCCATTATTCCTCACTAATAATAGTAGAATCAATGGCGCAGAGTCAAAAAGAACGAAGACTATTAATTTATATCGTTTGGATTTCAGATAAGATAACACTCATACAATTCTGTATGCTTCATCCGTTTTAAAATAAGTATTGTTTTAGCTTTAAAATGAATGGTATTTTAGGATTTCAAGAAAGAATTGATCTTATTATTTCAAAATTACCCTTGTTTACATAATCAAGAACCATTAATTATAATTAAATGTTCTTTGATTAAAAGTAAGTTAGTAAAATTACTCGAAAATAATGAGTAGTTTCTTTTGAAGTGTGTCAAACTAAACGCGGAGTGAGTAACACATATACGACAAATGCTTGCATTCACTTGTTGGGTGCACAAAAAAACTTTTTTACTACAGAAATATGTAGCATGTGAAGGATATTTACAACAACCAGGTCGTTGTAGTATAGTGGTAAGTATTCCCGCCTGTCACGCGGGTGACCCGGGTTCGATCCCCGGCAACGGCGCTACTTCTTTTTTTATTTAATTCAGAACTAATAATCAAGGTATTATGTGCCAACGGATGATATCTTAGGAATTAGGATGATGTAATTTTAACATATACTTAACTCCTTTAAAATACTTTGTATGGTTTTTTCAAATGATGTTCGATATTTTCATAGAGTTTTTACTAATTTGAATTCGCACTATGTTAAATTTTTAAAGGGTAAACACTTTCTCTAGCATAATTTTTTTTTAGAAAAGTATTGAATGCACCCCTAAACTCGGTGCGTATTATTAGTTTCATCCTCGAACTATTGACAGCGTTAAAAACACTCATTTACTTGACAACTGAACTTTAATATGCCCCCGATTTTGTAACACGAGAGAAATACATCCCTAAATTATCGCTAAGTTAATGAGTGTTTTCAACACTCCTCACGGCTTTTTATTAAGAGCATCATGCTCGTACTAGAGTTTGAAACCACTGACTATATCATGTGACAGATCAGATGTATATCTAAATTTATTTGGTCAAGTAGAGGAGTGTTTAAAAGCTGCCAATAGTTTAAGAATGAAATTAATAATTTGCGCTCAGGTCAAAAGTATTTTCAATATTTTTCTTTTTTTTTATATCACTAGCTCGAAATCTAGATGATAGTTAAAAGTGGAGGAATCCGATCAAACAAGGATTTTTCCTAAAAAAAACACTCCTTCCATTCCATATTAGTTGATCACTTTTCATGCTCAATGTTTTAGAAATCATAAATAGGAAGATAATTTTATTAATTTACCCCTTATAAAACTTCTTAGAAATTTTACAAACAAATGTGAACACTTTAAAAAAAATTAATTGCAAAAACAATATAGGAAAATTTTAATTAATGTTTTCTTAATTTAATATAAGACAACTATTTTTAATATAATGATCAAATAATATAAGACGAATAAAATATCAAAATATAAAGAAGTAATCTCATAAAATAACCGGAGTGGAAGGATCCTATCCATTCATGTGGCTCCACTAATGTCAAATTCAACCCACCACATCCTTATTGGTATTGCATGTGATTCAGATTTCATTCCAATTAACTTTTACTTCTTTTGTACATACAGCCAATGGTGGTGTTTCTTTTTCTACGAGGAAAATTGAAAACAACACGGCTCAAATCGCCTTTATGCTTGTGTGGTCCATCAATCAATAGCGGTTGAAAATAAAGAGTTGCTAAAATTAAAAAAACTTTTTTTAAAAATAGATGAAAAATGAATGTTTACAATAATGGAAATTGCATAGAAAAAACTAACATTTCCCAATATAAACTTCATTTGATTCTAATAAAATACAAAATTATCCTGATTGGTTATGCTGTATCCAAACACAATTATAAAAATATAGTTTTCTTTGTAGTCCAAAGCATTTTACGATCAAATTAAGTTTAAAGAAGAACGAAATTCAGAGTTCGTTCTATTGCTAGTTAGGAAAAAATTAGGAAGGAGCAACATGTTCCTTCCTAACTAATGACGTTAACACATAAATAATTAAATTATGCATTACTAATACGTGCATGAATGTAACGTAAACAATACTTTAACATAAACATCAATAAAGAGTTGCTAAAACAAGAAAAAAAACTTTTAAAAAAATGAATTAAGTAACGTGAAAAACACAAACATTTCCCAATATAAACGTTAGCGGATGCTAATAAAACACAAACAAATTAGAACAAAGGAAATAACGTAGAAAACACAAACATTTCCCAATATAAACTTCAGCTGATTCTAATAAAACACAAAACAATCTTAATTGATTATGCCATATCCAAACATAATTATAAAAAATAAAAAAAATAGTTTGCTCTATTGCCCAAAGTATTTCACGTTCAAGGCTTCAAGCTAAGTTTAGAGAAGAACTAAACTCAGAAGGCGTTCAACTGCTACTTATAAAGGAACAACATGTTCTTTCATAACTGATACATGTTGTCCAAAGCATCTTCACGTTCAAAGTAAAAATACAATAACTAAAGTATTACTAATACGTGCGTGAATGTAATGTAAACATACTTTAACATAAATATCAATAATTGATTTCACGGCTCAAAATCGATTTTATTTATTTATAAATCACCTTCATTTTCACTTGGTATAATCAAGATTCAAATCACATGATGAACTACATTCATTCAATTACTTCATAAAACTATAAAACTATAAATTTTCCAGAAAAAAAAATCCTAATTTTCACGATAAGCAATGTAATCCGCCAAAGCAATCAATGGCGCAGCTTTGTGTGGATCAAACGCCGCCAGCTGTTGTTTAGCTTCACAGTTAAGCTCCGCTGCAAATTCCTTAGCCTTTTCCAATCCCAGCAGCTTCGGATACGTCGTTTTATCCACCGCCAAATCTTTTCCGGCGGTTTTTCCGAGCTCCTCCGACGACTTTGTCACGTCTAGGATATCATCAACTACCTGAAACAATAGTCCGATGCATCGGGCAAATCTCCGCAACTTGTCCACTTCTTCATCTGCTCCGCCGCCGAGGATTGCTCCGATTACGACGGAAGCTTCCAGCAACGCCGCCGTTTTGTGTATGTGAATGAATTCAAGCATTTCTAATCCAACATTAGGGTTACCAGTACAAGCTAAATCCGCTACTTGTCCAGCTACTAACCCTTCCGTTCCAACAGATTTCGCCAATTCGGCGACAGCAACGAGGATCCTCGACGGAGAAACTCCGATTGTAGCAGTAGCAAGGTACTCGAAAGCGAAAGCAAGGAGCGCATCTCCGGCGAGGACCGCCACATCCTCACCGTAAATTTTATGATTCGTCGGCTTTCCACGGCGGAGATCGTCGTTATCCATACTGGGCAAATCGTCATGAATGAGAGACATAGTATGTATCATCTCAACAGCGCAAGCAGCCGCCATAGCATTCCCCTGATTTCCCCCAACAAGGTCACAGGCGGCGAGACAGAGCATCGGCCGGACTCTCTTCCCGCCGGCGAGAAGCGAATAACGCATTGCTTCATGGATCATAGGTGGGTCTTTTACCATTATAGCCTCATCCAAAGCTTTATTTACTGAAATCGCCTTTTCAGCTACATAAACCTTGAAATTAAATTCGTTCTCCATTTTTGCTCCTTCTTCTTCTTCCTTAACAACTTTCTCATCTTCTCTGGTAGTAGCAATAACTGAAACAATTACAGATGAAAATGGTATATAGGGTAAAGTTTGTTTCAAAATTCTTCGATTTTTCAGATTGATTTTCATGAATCCATTGAAGGATTTATAGGGTAAAGATTGATTCAAAACTAAACAAGCTTGACCCCATGAATCAACAATATTCATAGATCTCATTTTTTTGGTACAATAGCTTAAAAAAATAGTAATGCAAGATGTTTAAAAGTTGATGAAATTGAATAACATAAATGGACCTTTATATAGGGAGTGATGAAGTGTTGTTTCCTTAATGATTCTTTAATTATTATATCCCTTTTTAGCACTTAGAATGATATTTTCTCCGTCTCATATTAGTTCGTCAATTTATTACCATCACATATTTCAAATTATTTGTTTATTTACTAAAGCAAGATATGATTAATTAAAACTTTTTCCAAATTACTTGTCTACTTACCAAGTCAAGATATAATTAATTAGAACTTTTTCCAAACTAAGATCACATATTTCAAATTATTTATTCACTTACTAAATCAAGATATGATTAATTAAATTTTTTCTATTTTATCTTTATGATTAATACTCTTTGAAAGCCTAAACAAATTTAGTTATTTTTAAAAAAACATTCTCTTTGTTTAAAAAAGAATTACCTATTTTCCTTTTGAATCCATTTAAAAAAGAATGGCCTAAATGAATATTAAGTGAATAATATAAACTTGAAGCTCAAGAAATAGTGTATTATTGTTGTATTGCTAAAATTTAGACTGTTTTTACAAATGGAGGAAATGAATCTATATATATTAATAAAGCTGAAAATGAACACGCTAATGTGGCATGCCTCATTGGCCTCTATTACTAGTTATCTTTTTTCTCATAATTTTGAGATTTTCTCTGATTTTCTTTCCTCAAACCTTGAAAAAAAAATCTCTCTCCCCGTACAACAATAGTTGTCCACTATACTAAAAATAGTTATCCAACAATATTTGTCCAGTTTAGAAAATCAAAAGATAATTTACCTTTTGTGTCTATTTTACCCTTTCTATTAGATATTACTATTTATCATCTAACACATTTCTCAAAACAATAAATTTAATAAAGTCCAAGGATAATATAGTAATATTATCCCTATTATTTATTGTTTCTTAAGAGGTGTACCAAGTCAACAGTGGACAACTATTGTTGGACCAAGGAAGTAATTATCTATTTCATTACTCCCTCCGTTTCAAAATAATTGAATTGTTGGAACATTTTTCATTTTTCAAATTAATTGAATTGTTCAATCTTCAAGACTATTTTTATAATATTCTTCCAATTTTACCCTTCATTAGTTAGTGTTGGAATTAGTTATATAATTAATGTTGAGTTATTTTAATCATAAATTCAACAATAATTAATAAAGGTAAAAATGTAAAAACATGTCTAAAATATGTCTTAATCATCTTTTCAATTCAATTATTTTGAAACGGAGTATTATTTGTATTTATTACATTATAGTGGGCCATTAAAGTGGCGAGAATTAAATTGAAATAATGGGTCATTAAGCTGCATCTTGCCCTTTCGGTTGCATAATAATCTTTTCATCTTCTAGGATTTAACATATAGTTTTATATATTTCAAGATTAAGTTTTAACTTTTGTTTAATCAATTGCATCTACAAATCAAAGAACTAATTATTCTTCTTGAGACATTATGAAGGCTTTGAAGATGATAAGGTAAGAACCAAAAAAAAAGGCAATTTGTGTTTATTTCCTCAGAAATTAGACATGAAAATACAGTCAAGGGCCAGATCTTCACTTTCTTTTCTCTGTTTTCTTTTCGAAATTGCAATTTTCCTTACTTTTTCTCAATTTGATGAAATCATAATTATGTTTATGACTTTTCAGTTTTACAATTTCATACTATGCTTGAAAATTTGTATTCCACCAACTTTTTGTTGCTCTCAGTGTATGTGTATGGTAGACATAGGGTAGGGTTGTGTAAATAGATTATTTCATTTATTTTTAATTATTTTATTTTAATAGAATAGTGTATAAGTATGGTAGGTTGTGTAAATAGATTATTTTATTTATTTTTAATTATTTTGTTTTAGTAGAATAGCCACTCATTTAGCAGTTAATTGAATTAAATTATCTGCTATTTTTTCGTATTTGATGAATTTTCCATAGCAAATTAAAAAATTGCGAAAATTGAGACCATCTTATGCTTTTTTTTCTTTATATAATTTATTCATCTATTGTTATGAGTTTTATTTAGTTATGGTATACTTAAAAATGATAATTAAAAAAATAATATAGTTATGTCTATCTAATTTATGTAGTGTTGAATGTATTCCTCTCATATTCAAAATATTGTTTGATATTTTATATTGTAGTGTTAGTAAATGAAGATATTGTAAGACTTTGTAGAAATGATCACATTAACCTTTTAAGTTGTTATGTTTTTTATGCTTATTATATTCATGTTTTAATTTGACTTGAAGTATAATATAAAGACTATTGAATGGTGATCGGCTTGTGGGAGTGGAGTTTTTCTTTTACTTTTTAATGAATAAGATCATAAGAATAATATTACATTTTTTTTTTTCATGTCCTTTCTATGATTTTTTTTTCTTTTGTATATTATATAATAAATATGTCAGTTAACTATTCATTTCATATTCTTTAATGTAAAATTTAATAGTCTTTATTTTTATCACTTCCACAACTTTTTTCCTCATAATCCCTAAAATAATTAATAATTAATAATCATATTCATGAAAATATTTGATATTTCATATTATAGTACTATAAATTGAGACATTGTAAGACATAATAAAAATGATCATATTATTGCATTTTAAGTTATGTTTCTAGTGCTTGTGGGAGTGGATGTTGACAAGAACTTGAAAGATTGTGCATTAATTTCATATTTTTTTCGTTTATTTTTTAATGATTAAGATCATCAGAATGATGTTGCATTATTTATTTTTTCGTACGTTCTCTCTATGATTACTATTTTATTTTATATGAATTTTTTATTATCGTATATTTGATATCTTATCATCTTTTATAGCCACGCGAAACACAGACAAATTCACTAGTTATTTATATGTTACAGTAGTGAGATATCAACTAACAAGAAAGCTCCTCGTGTCATGGCTTTATGTCTTAATAAAGTACTTAGGGTTCCACCTAAAATTATATTAGCGAATCATTAAAAAAAAAAGACAATTTGATTGAATATATATTTTTTAGATTCTCTTAGAGAAAAAAAGATAATCTACTTATTTTTCCTTTTAGGAAATTTCAAGCTTCACTTTTAACGAAGTTGAAAGATACAAGATGATAAACCATGTTTTAGGGAGAAATCAAAGAATTTATTGAAAATCTTACAAGATTCGATGATAGTGTTCTTGAATTCTTGCATTTGTGGGAACAAAATTACTCTTATAACATTGATACGTCATTTTAAAAAAAGATGTATAAAGTATCATGCATTTACAAATACATAATTTAAATCCAAACTTCGTCTTTCTTTGCTTCAAAGATTATGATATAAGCAACCTAGTTCATAACACAAGGGTTAATTATTGATTTCACGATTATAACTCGTGGTCTATAAGTTATACAAAAATAATTTACAATTGCTATGAGACACTCTTTCATACATCAACTTTCATATAGATATCTTTTAATAGAGTGGTAATGCTATCAACTAATATTTTCACTGAATTAAAAGGCATTGCTTCCTTCTTCTTTTTTAGGTTGGGTGACTTTTTAAGTATTAAAAAATATTTAAATAAGTTGAGAATTTTTTTAGGTAGAATACTAATAATTGAGTGACTTTTAAGGTATAAAATAAAGTTGATGACTTTCTAAGAAAAACTGTTACAAACTGAGTAACTATAAAACAAAATTGAGTAATTTTCCAAGACAACTACCATAGTTGAGTGACTTTCCATGAAAAATAACCATAGTTGAGTAATTATCTGAGATATTATCTCTTTTTTTTTACTAAAAGATATGAACTATAAAGTCTTGAGGGGTAAGCTGTGGTAACCTTAAATGGCAATTGGGGTAGGGCGGGGTGGGACGAAACAACCTAAAGGCTTACTGGGGCGGGGCAGGGTGGGGTGACACATTTGTAGTGCGGGGCAGGGCAGGGCGGATAAAAAAAACGTTGGTGAAAATTATAAAAAATTACAAGATTACAATTGAAAATCAAATGAAGAAATAGAAATCTCTTCAGGCTGAGGCGCGGATATCTCGCTCTCTTTAAGGAGATTCAAGCCCACTGTAGCAAATGTTTTCACCGGTCCAGCAGTAGTCCTTCTTGACTTGTCCCCTTCAGGATACAACAGCCTATCACAAAATATAACTCAACAAACTCTGGACAAGAGATGAGTCCAAAGCTCCACAAAAAGAACACCTCCCTTCAACTAATAAGAACTCTCTTTTTGACAAACTTTATGCACTCTGTATTTTCTTGTGTGTCTCAAAACAAATGAAGACCACCACTATATATAGTAGAAGAAATCTTCCTAGTAATGAATAGGAAGATAAATGGTTTGGAAGTTACATATGTTACAAGGTATAATGGAGGAATAAAGAGTGAAAAATAACGTGGGCAACAAATGCCGCCCCCCCTCCCCCCCCAACGTGCTAATGCCACTCAACGGACAAACAAAACTAGGGGTGTCAAATGGGCTGGTTGGGTTGAAATTGGAGATATTGAAATGAGTTGAAATAGATATTGGGTTGGGTCTTGACCCGCCCCACCCAAGTTTACTTTGGGCTCAAATGGGTTGGGCTAAAAAACGGGTTGGGTCTTGACCCGCTTCATCTCAATAATTTTAATATATTATTTTTCAAGTTTTATAACCACAATTTGAATTTCAACTCAAGAAAATTTTAAAAAAGAAGTTACAAATGGATAGATAAATCCTAAAAGATATAAAATACATAGTAATTCATACCTTCAATATAGGAATATACATTACTTTAATGCAAATAAAGAGTCTTAAAATCGGGTTGAGATTAGAGATTAAATTGGGCTCAATTGAGGATTCTCTTAAAATGAGTTAATGCTTGAATGAATTGAGATTGAACTCAATTTAAATTATCTTGAGCCCAACCCTTAAAATTCTGAACGGGTTACATATAATTGGGCTCATTTTGACACCTCTAAACAAAACCATAACTTACAAACGTTCACAGCAACGTTATTACAATGGAATGACAATTACTCCAAATGGTAGTAAAGATACTAATTGTTGTCATCCACTGACACCAAGCAGTAAATAGTAATGCACCCAAAATAAATGTAATAAGGCAGGAAAGAAAGGAATTGGAAAAAAGCACTCTAACATCACTCCAAAAAATATTAAAATGCTTTCACAAAACCAACAAAAAATTTATCTTTCTAATCTATAGCAAGGCAGGGCAGATGGACATAGTTTTTGTAAGAAAAATATAGCAAAGCAAATTATTGCTCAGAGACTGCTTTAATACTCCTTTTTCTCACATATATATATTTTTTTCAATTTGTGGTATTACTTTATATTTCATTTTTATATATCAATTTATTTCAGGAAGTTTGAAAAAATGCATGTATAAATGCACGTTATAAGGGGCAGAAAATTGAGTAGTTTGAATAAAAATATTGCACTGGACAGAATTGAACATAATATTTCAAATAAAAAATAAAGAGAGAAAAAAAAGAAGAAAAAAGGTAGGGTGAGGCAAGGCTTAATAGGGCAGGCAGGGTAGGATAGATTTTTAAAAAATACTAAACGAGGTAGGATAGGGCGGATCAAAATTTTAGCAGATTAAGATTTTTTCTTCCCCGCCTTACCTCACCTCGCTCAGTTGCCATCCCTAGGTAACCTCCAAAATTTAGAGAGTTAGTTGCAAATTTTTAATTCACTCATCCTCTTATTATTATTATTATTATTTTTCCCTTTTATGTATTTCATGTTGTGTTAACTTTTCTAAAAAATAAAATTGATGTGTTCATAAGTGACCCAAAAAAAATCTTGAAGAATAGCAATACAACAAAGATAAAAAGCCAAATTAGGAAGTACGAGAAAGTGATATAAAATACAGAGAAAATGAGGTCAAAATATGTTTCATAAAACTAAAAAATAATCACTAGAAATATAAAATTTCACAAATAATTTTTTATATATATTATCATGCCGTTGCAACTTGACATTATAGTAACTATATTTTAATTGTAAGGCTGAAAAGTGGCTAGTTCACATTATTATCGTAAATAATATTAGTGCAATAAACTTTCGAGAACTAATATTAATACATTATTTCCTTGATTAGCATTCTTTTACACAAAGCAAAGAACAAAAGCATTTTTTATTATTTGTACAATAAAATTATTGATTGAAGGGAAAAAAAATCAAAATTTGAAGTTGAGTAACTTTGCAATCTATTGACTTTTATTCTAATAAAATAATTACTCCTCCTTTAAGAAATAGACTTATTTTTGTCCTTGACACGTAATGAAGTTCTATCCTAAAAGTAAATTTAAATATAAAAATTTAGGGGGTAAAGTTGAGCATTAATTTCTCAAAGAATTTGAGCACATGGGACCATATTAGTGAGAAAATTTTAGAAATAGCAAACATAATAAGGTTCTATAGCTATAATTTTGATAATTGCGCTCCATAGCTATAGTTTTGTTTGCTATGGAGGTTGCGGTTTGTATATATCTACCCGTTTGTATATTTTGCTTGTGAATATACAAATATGGTAAGTATATACAAATTATGTATTTATACATTTAGGAATTTTTCAGAATTTTGTTTGTATATTTCGCTTGTCAATATATAAACAAGGTAATTTATTATGAATTTTTCATAAATCGTATACAAATAGCTAGGATAAGCTTATGCAAAATTATGAATTTATACAAATCAGGCGAATAGCAAGATTGGGCGAAACTATAGCTGCGAATTAAAATTTCCCTAAACAGTAGCTATAGCATTTAATAAAAGAAATGTCATTTTCAGATCACTTACATATAAAAAAAATGAAATTTTTTCATAAAAAATGATAACAATAACAACTTACCAAGTGAAATTTCACAAGTAACATAAAAGTAAAAATAAATTTATAAAAAACCTACAAAATTAAATCTCCTGATATGTTATCTATAACATCATTTCACGATTACAAACCTGAAATATCAAAACTAGTGATACTTTTAGTGGAGACATTTATTGTATTTCCAAATTTAGTCCCAAAAAAACAAACCAATCCTAAGGGATCATTTGGCAACAAGTAAAGAAAAACAACTTATTCATATATTAACTTTTGTATAAATTATTCAACATTTGATAGCTAGATAGAAAATAAATTAATCTTTCACGTATAAAAACAGTTAGAAAGTTGCATGATTAACATATATAAATTACGAGAGAATTAATATATTATCTTATACTACTTAATAAAAAATAAAATAGGTAATATTCATCTAACTAATAACGACAATATTAATATTTTCATAATTCTAACCAGTTAGCAATCGAACTCTAAAAGATCGTTTTACACTTTATTTTATGTAGATATTAATTATTCCATCTTTTATCCTAAACAAAATAATACATATATCTCCTCATAACTGATACTACATATATTAATTACGTAAAATTTTAAATTATAAATCAAACATCATATAAATTTTATTTATTAATTAATCAACTTTTTAATAAGCTATCAAACATAATATTATTTATATAAAATTTAATTAGTCACATCCAAACTAGCTACCAAACAATACTTAAAGAGTCGTTTGGCGTAAGGTATAATAATTTCGCGATAAAATGTAAAATTATTTTATCAGCATTTGGTTAAAGGTATTAAGTTATCATTAATTTATTTATCTCACTATTTATAACATAATAATAAAATAAATTATTTTATATACATGATAATATAACTTATTCTAAAATAATTAATCGTGTGATAACTTGTTCTCGACCAAACGATACCGAATGCATAGACTAGTGTAGAACAAGTATTTGTGGTTGTGGAGTGAAAAATATAAAAAGTTGGACTGACGGCCAGCGTTTTCTTCTTTCTTTGTTTCTTTCTCAGATTCTCTCTCATCAATCAATTCGATAAGAGAGAAGAAAGAATCCCTTTGCTTCTTCACGCTAACCTGAGATCAGAAAAAAGACCCTTTTATTCTCTGCATCTTCTCATCTAAGCAGGTTCTTTTTCTTGTTTCAACTCTTTTTAACTACTTGTAGCTGTATACCGTTTGGTAGATTCAGTGATTTTTTGGGTGTTTTGATTGGTACCCAGATCGCATAATTGATCAGATTACTGTTAGTTGCTTTAATCTATCGAAACCCTTTGTTTTGCTGACTGTTTCAAGCTGTTTAATCAATGAATTCTGGTGTTTGCTGGTGTGTTTGATCTGAGCTGATTGTTTTTCCTGTTTGTTCTTGTTGTATTATTGATTTTTTTATCTGGGTTTGTTTCAATTTTACTTTACCGAGAATAGTTGCGTATTGATTCTCCTAAAGTTTTAGTCTTTGACTTGGGTCTTAGCTTGCACCGACTAGGTTTTAGAGTTTTTGATATTGGTCAATTTTCTTATGGGCTAAGTTGCGCGGATTTTCACTTTGGGTGCTGCATCCGTGTCTGATTCTCCAAAAAATTCAGTAGTTTTGGAGAATCCAACACGCACCCATTGGCATTTTTGAAGAGTTTGAGCAACATAGCTTATGGGTGAGCTGTTGTCTTACTTTTGTTAAAAAATTAACTTTGTAGGAATGAATTTTGCTTTTGATTTGTGACATTTTTTTTTTCATAGAATGGAGTTGGTTACATGTCCCTTCTGCTAAGCATGCCTGTGCTAAGATTAGTAGGATAATTCTCAGGGAAAAGTTTGTTTAAATGATTTTATCCATCACCAGGGGATAAATAGGATTAGCATACGAAATATGAACCCTTTTTTGTTCTTTTACGGAAAGAAATGATCCATTTTCACAATTCAGAATGTGCTGATGAAATCTTTATAAAATACTGAAAAAAAGGATAAAGGGTCTTCATGGATATAACTTCAGCAAATTTTATGTATTTGAAGGTTGTTATGTGGTTATTAGGAAAGAAAAAAGATGTGAAAATAGTTTCATGTACTTCGATGGTCTTTCATGCTCTAATTATGATATATAGTTTCTCTTGCAGGGACCATGATTAAGTTGTTTAAAGTAAAAGAAAAGCAGAGAGAACAAGCTGAGAACGCAAATGGAAAGCCACCAGTCAAGAAACAAAGTCCTGGAGAGTTGCGTCTTCATAAAGGTGGTTTCTTTTTCCAACTCTTTTGAACTTTTTAGGTTAACTAATGCTTTAACCATTTAGCATTTTGCAAGTTGTTTCTATTGAATGCTTTCTGCATGACAAATTGGTCATTTTTTATCTCATTTATTATATAGCCCTCTATTGGTGAGATATCATGTGTTCTGAACTTGTTAGGTTAACAAGTGATTTCCATTTAGCATTGAACGCATAATGGAGGTCTAAATCTTAATCATTTAGATTTAGTCCATTAAGTGCATTTGTTTTTAAGGCCCGAATCTTAATTATTCAGATTCAGCCTATTAAGTTCATTTGTTTTGTTTCCTTATAAAACCCTTTTAATGAGTCTGAATAGATATGAAAGAATCAGATTTGTAACAAAGTCTTAACACCATTCAAACTCATTAAAATAACTTGCATTAATTAGCAAAACCTTTCACGCCTTTGTGCAAAATTTTCACACTGCTCACTTTTCTTTCTCGACAAAATACCATTTTTTTCTCCTCTTACTTCTGCACTTAGGCTTGCACACTTGGTAATTACAGTTGACATAGCAAACTTAAGCCTTCAGGTTACTTGGAGTGGACTAAATGGAGGAAGTAATCTACCTTCAAGCTTTTGAGTATGACTTTTACATGCACATCAAGTTGTAGCTAAACTGATGGAGGAAAAAATAATAATCAAGCAGTTTCCTTCTTCTTTCCAATTTCTCTTGTTGCCGATTGTAGTATTGATTTTTTTGTTGGAGGAGTTCAAATCCCCTGTGTGCCTATGAGTGATCTTGGAATTCTGCATTTGTATGGCAGTATTCCTTCCAGGCAGGATGGGTCAATTTCTGCTTTGAGAGTTTGGAAATGAGTGCTGCATTAGCGATCCTAATTGAAAATATCTGGTAGGTTACTGTTAGTGTCAGGATAAAATTATTGTTGAGGTCTTGGCACCCATTAAGGATGCAGTAAGATTTAGACTCTTAAGACTTATTGAAAAGGTTTATGTTTGTGATGTATGTTTTCTAGGAAGTTTTATGGTTCTTCTCACATTTACCTTTTCTCGAAAACTGCGGGAAGTATATGCAAAATGGAGAACCAAGTGAAGAATTGTTTATTGGAAGTACTTGAAAAATTTCTCAAGCAGGGAGTGAGTGTAGGTGGCTATAGTTCATGGAAACGACATTGAATTCTTATGTCTTTTGTTCATTTTTCATTCGAGTGGGATTGGGTATGTCATCTTCCTATTTTCTCCATTGTTCCTCGTTCCACTATACCGATTACCGCATCCTGTTCTTCTCCATCTTATTTGCAAGTGCTTAAAAGTGCAACAAAGTTACTTGCTGACCCTGTTACTTGTCGAGCTTGTAGAATCAATTCATTCTGTCATACCCTCTTACCACATTCATGAAGAACCTCCTGACTAGAAAAAGTAAGAAGTAGAGGAGGGTTAATTCAATTGTAACCAAGGTTCTGGCCTAGTGGTCAATGAAGTGGATGGAGAACCATGAAGTCTCAGGTTCAAATCTCAGCAGAGACAAAAACATTAGGTGATTTCTTCCCATCTGTCCTAACCTTGATGGATAGAGTTACTTGTGATACCTATTGCTGATGGGAGGTTCAGGTATCCCGTGGAATTAGTAGAGGTGTGTGCACGCTGTCCCGGACATCACGGTTTTAGAAAAGAAAAGGAAAAAAAAGGAGGGTTGGTACAAATAGAAGCGCCAAGCAGTGACAGCTGGGGGTGGACGCAGAGGTGCCTTCCCTGCTTTTGCATATTTTGATTTGAAATAAGTATAAACTTTTGAAAATTTGAATGAAGTCAGAAGTACAAAATATTTGAAAAGTTGAAATAAGTGTACAAAGTTTTTTTTTTTTTGGGCCCACCTCAAAATTTATCTTTTAGAAATTGTCAAGTGAACACCTAAGGAGATATTTGAATGACTGGGAGATGGGAAGGGATAGCAGGTTTCAACAATCTTAATGAAGGGGTAGACAATCTGGAATGGATCAAAGACATGAAAGGTAACTACTCTGTCAAATCTGCATATAAGGAACTGAATATAGCAGTGATGCAGGAAAGAGATTTGGGCTTGGAAGATGATATGAAAACCAAAAGGCCCCTACATAGTAAACTGTTTCATCTGGCTTTTGGCTAAAGAGGCAGTTTTGACACATGAAAATCTAAACAAGAGGGGTCACCAACTAGTTTCAAGGTGCTTTCTATGTGGGGAACAAGCTGAGACAATCATTGCATTGGAAATGTACAGAAATTTTGTGGAGGATGGTTCATCAGCCTGAAAGGGATCAAGTGGGTGAAACCTGGAAGCATAGCTGATGTTTTAAGATGCTTGAATATGGATGGTTATGTGAGTAAGGAGGAGGAGAGATGGAAGATCGTCCCGTCCTGCATTTGGTGGTCAGTCTGGACTGAAAGGAACAAGAGATGTTTTGAGGAAGTGCAGAACAACTTACAGAATTTCAAAATGAATTTCTTAGGCCTTTTTTATTTTTGGTGTGAGCAAAAACTATTAGCTCAAACAGAAGATATTTTTGATGTCTTAGACGTTTTGTAAGGAATAGAATTGAACTACAGGATGTAAGTTGTAATACTTTGTAGGGGAACTACACCTTTGGTTGTAGTATACCTATGGTATATAGATTTAGTATTACCATCTTCAAAAAAAAAAAAAAAAAAAATTGTCAAGTGAATTGACAGTCTCTTCTTCCTTCTTCTCACTCACTGAGCTAAACACAGTGCAAACTCTTAAGATGTCATCTTTATAGTTAGTACTATACAGATCATCACTCACTTCCATCAATCAAGGTTTTTCAAAAAATTCCCATTTATTACTTCAGAGGCCAAATATCATTTGTTGCCATTCTTCTATTGATTTCTTCTCCTGGTGCAGGCTTATGACAACTGTGTTGATTTCTCAGAACCTTCTGTATGTGTTCTCAATCTTAGTGCTGTCTTCTGCATGCTATGACTATTACATTTGTGCACTCAAGCATGGCGAGGTGGGTGGGTGGGGCTGGGGGTATTATGTTGCTTGATGTGAGAGTACGGCATGATAATTTCTTAGCTTCTGTTTCCTTTATCTCTAGCTGACTCCTCTTAGGAATTGGAGAGTTTCTTGTAAAAATCTCACTTACAGCAAGGGATTTATCAACTACTTGTATCTCTTTGTCCTAACTTCTATGTATTTCATTTCTCTGGCTCGTTCTTTCTGCTATCTCCTGTCGTTTGTTGCATCTAAATTGTGATGAGTGAACCTTTGCATCTTTTTTCTTGTAGATATAAGTGAGCTAAATCTACCCAAAACATGTAGCATATCATTTCCCAATGGAAAAGATGACCTCATGAACTTTGAAGTCACCATTCGGCCTGATGAAGGATATTATATGTAAGTAAATTTGTTACAACTTACCTATCACTAAGTTTATAGACCATTCTTCAAGTATCTTACTTCTAGAAATAGTTCCTGTGTTGCTAGTTCTACTTTATTTTTGCCTTTCAGAACACGGGAACTTTGGTGAATTTAACTTAGCTTTGTATAGTGATGTCATTTATTGCTTATGTTTTCGTTGTTCCTGTATATAGGGGTGGCACATTTACATTCTCTTTCAGTATTTCTCCAATATATCCTCATGAGGCACCAAAGGTTAAGTGCAAGACGAAGGTGGGTACAGGTTATGCTCGTTTATTTTCTTCTAGAATGTTTTGAGACTACGACAGTTTATCATCATCACTGGTAAGACCCTTTTTTCTGTTGCTGGAGCAGGTTTACCACCCGAATATTGACTTGGAAGGAAATGTGTGTCTCAACATTCTTCGAGAAGACTGGAAACCTGTGCTCAACATTAACACCATTATCTATGGCTTATATCATCTGTTCACGGTATTTTTCTTAATTTTGATTTAAAGATACTTCACTTGCCCCTCATCCAAAGTAATCAGCAATCAGAACTTGTGATTCTGCAGGAGCCGAATCATGAGGATCCCCTCAATCACGATGCAGCTGCTGTATTGAGAGACAACCCAAAGATGTTTGAATCCAATGTCAGAAGGGCAATGCATGGGGGCTATGTCGGGCAAACGTTCTTTACCCGTTGCATGTAGCATCTTCAAGGCTGAAACAATAGAGAGTGTAAAGTTTGGATGCAAAATTATTTCAGGTGATCTTTCTGCAACAGATTGGGTTCAAATGTCTTTAAATTTTCGTCGGACCAGCAAAAAATTCTGTATGCCAAGTGTAACTCTGCTATTTATTTTTCGGATATGTTCATGTATAAGTAAGACCAATGGTGTAGACCTATGTTTTGATGAACTTGTGCACAATTTGAATTCATATTCACAACATCATATGGGAGATTCAAACATGATAAGGTGTCTTTTCAGTTCAGTTACTTTCTTCCAGGATGGACATGATTCAAGAAAAGAAAAAGTGAGTCCAGTCAGCTTTGTTGAGTTTTTGCTCGATAGAGGCGGATCCAGCACTTTTAAGTTTTTGAATTCAATATATTTATATCGGTTAATTATTGCTATTTTTTATAAAAGTTTACACAATCTATATTTCATGTCGAAAGTAGTGGGTTCATATGAATTCGGTACCAACACTCTACCTCTGGCTCTGTTGCTAGTGCTTTGTAGGTAGTCTTGTTGATTGGGGCAAGTGTTTCTCGTGTGATTGAAAGTTTAAACTTTATATATGCGAGTCTGAAGTTGGGGATTGTCAAATTTGGTTGTATATAGCTTGTGCAATTTGAACTTTGGACATTTAGGTTCGAAGTTAGGGTTGACAATCCTTGACATGAGACATATGTTAAATTTCAAATCAAGGGCGGAATCAAGTAGGATCGAGAGGTTCATCCAATCAATTTTTTTTGTGTCCGATGTAACGATTGACTGATCTGATCTGCTAATAATTGAGCTGAGCAAAGGGAGTGAGGACCACAATTACTGATGTGGCAGATAGCCATTGGCTAGTTGACTGTTTCAATAATCGAGGAGACATCTCTATTACAAAATTGCTTTTTACAAGCAATAAAGTTTACATAAAAGTGTAAATAGAAAATAATTGTCCCCCACAATCACAAAGATTTGTAGTTGTTAGTTTAATTTTTAGAGATTTGATATTGATATTGAAGTCTGAATAAATTTAAATTCATGAGAAAATTTCTCAATAGAGAGTCTATTAATTTCATATCTAAGACTTGAATTCGAAATTTACTACTCCACGCAACCATTATTGTTTTGTATAATAGACGGTATTGCTTCATCTATTTTTATTTATGTATTATTATTATTTTATTGAATTAAAAAAAAGTAATATAATTTTGTATAAATAATTTCTTTTTTTAGGACAGAATTTGCACGAAAGCCAAAATGTGTTTGTTGATTCTCTGTGTAATCAACTGATCTGATCCCCACACTGTCAGTGCAGACTCTTTCCTCGTAATCTTCATTACAGTTTCAGACAATTAACTATTTAAAATTAACTATTTAAGAATAAAAATTACACATATTTAAAATTTTATGAAATAAAATATCTTTGTCACTACCTATTTTATTTCAACACTTGGAGTCGTTTAGGAGCTAGTAGAGAATCAACTTATTCATATATTAATTTCAATATAAGTTATATAATTTTTGGTAGTTATTTAGTAAATAAATTATACATATATAAAATTAATACAATGTGTTGATTTGCAATTTAGAAATTTGTATACCTAATACATAATCTAAGTTATAAGTAAATTAATGTATTATCTTATGCAAAGTAAAAGATTATATAACTAATATCTGTATTATTAATTCTAATCAGCTACCAAACGATCCCCTGCGATTTTGTATATGCATAAGTTAAAATGATTATTGATCAACAAAATTGAGCAATTATTACTACGACTTATTCCAAACAAGTTGAGATCAGTCATATAAATTCTCGCTTCCCACTTAAGCTCATTTTTATATTATCAACAAAATCAAAATGTTAATACAATAATCAAACCTTCCCACTCAACCTCATTTTAAATACTTGCCTAACCTCTTTCTAGCTATAAAATTCATCATGAATGTACATATTTTACGTTAATTGCTTATTTATTTGTCTACCATAACCATCATCCTTTATTCTATCTTAAGACTGGTTTATGAACAAGCTCAATCTAATAAAGTTACTATTAAATATTAAAATCTTTATATATAAAACTTATAATAACATAGCAATTACTTCCTCCATTCATTTTTACGCCACTGTTTGACTTGACATATTCATTAAGAAAATAATTATTGATATAAGTATTTTATCATACTATTCATATTAAATGATATTTAATATTAGGTCTTGAAAAATAATTTGGAGAATAAGTATTAATGCTGCAGGTAAAACATAGAAAAAAAATTATCTTTTCTTGATAGGTCAAAAGTAACAAGTAAAATTAAAATCTATTTTAGGAATAAATGATAAGTAAGAGTCAACGGAAGGACATATAAAAGTCTCTAGTCTAATCAATTACTCCATTAATAAATTTTAAAATAGCAGTCAAACATTAAAACCTTTATAGTTTAAAACCCATAATATATAATAGTAAATAACAATTATTACCCTACTTCGTTAGATATGTAAAAAATTATTTTAACTCTTAATTACAGTCAAAAACTTAGTCTTAGTCTAATCAATTAATTAGTAAAATCTAAAAAAGTAGTCAAAGTTTTTTTTACCATTTTGAAAAATAGAATGTAAAACGCTTACACATGATAATTCTGAAGCCCTGTAACAAACTTTATTTCTTCAATTATTATAATCTCTGCTAAAAAACAAACACACTAAACACCATTTCGTTATCATTCTTTTTTCTATATATAAAGCAGTATGTATACACAGAAACAAGAAAAAACACAAACACACAGAGAAGAGAAGAAAAAGAAAGAAAATTCCTCAGATTCTTTGTAGTAGTATAAACTTTAGAGCGTATTTCTCGTGAGTAGTCCCAAAAAAATGCTTTATAGAGTGGCACCCCTAGTACCTATACAGCACAGTAAGCAAAACCCACCTGCTGTCTGAACACACCCACCTGGGACCAGCCCCCCCTTTTCTTCTTCTTGTTCGGATTCTCATCATTCTTTATATCATAGAAAAAACCCCATTTTCTTGATTTTGAGAAATCTTGAAAAAAATCAAGTTTTTTTTGGGGGAAATGATGTGGGAAGGTGGAGGGTTGCCGGCGGCGGCGGAGGGTGGCGGAGGTGGTGGTGAAGGTGGTGGTGGTAGTGGGAGGAGGAAGCCATCATGGAGGGAAAGGGAGAATAATAGGAGGAGAGAAAGGAGGAGAAGGGCAATAGCAGCTAAGATTTATAGTGGATTAAGAGCACAAGGGAATTATAATCTTCCTAAACACTGTGATAACAATGAGGTTTTGAAGGCTCTGTGTGTTGAAGCTGGATGGATTGTTGAGCCTGATGGAACTACTTATAGAAAGGTTACTAAAATTCATCTTCTTTTATTGATTGATGTATGGTTTGTAGTGTTTGTGTCTTAGTTTTTGCTTGTTTAAATTGATGGGGTGATGGGTTTTTGCTTGGTGTTTGGTTAGATCTATAGATTTGGAAAATGGGGTTGTTGAATTTGGATCAAAGATTATGTTTTTAGCTGTTTTCAGTTGATTTTTGACTGTTTTATGGTTTTCTGATCTGGGAACTGAGTTTTGTGTTTCTCTCTAATTCTTAGCTACTCAAGCTGGATTAGTTCAATTGTTTTCTTTATGTACTTATAATCTCTTCATGTTCTCATTTCTGGATAATTGGTATGAATCTATATAGTTTAATTTGTCTGAGAATGGGAGTTGTTTCTGGATAAACAAGAAGAAGGCAAAAAAAAGGAAGAATTTACCTTGAGAATTGATTGTTCTTGATATAGAAATGGATAAGCAGGGCCCTTTAGTTTTGGTGTTTAAGGTGGGGTTTTGATGCATTTGGTTGGAGTGTTTTTAGTTTATGAAACATTTTTCGAGATTCCAAGCTGCAATCTGTTGAAGTTGTTATGTCAGATTAGAGAACCTTCTAATCATTTATGTTCACTAGTTTGATTGAAAATGTCTTCTTTTACTATGTTTTCAGGGATGTTGGCCAACTCCAATGGAGATTGGAGGCACTTCAGCCAACATTACTCCAAGTTCTTCACGAAATCCAAGTCCTCCCTCTTCATACTTTGCCAGCCCTATTCCATCTTATCAACCTAGTCCAACATCCTCGTCTTTCCCCAGTCCATCACGTGGCGATGCTAACATGTCGTCACATCCATTTGCATTTCTCCATAGTTCCATTCCTTTGTCGCTGCCACCATTACGAATATCAAACAGTGCCCCTGTAACACCACCTCTGTCATCACCAACTAGAGTCCCTAAGCATATATTTAATCTTGAGACTTTGGCTAGAGAGTCGATGTCTGCTTTAAACATCCCTTTCTTTGCTGCTTCAGCCCCAACTAGCCCAACCCGAGGTCAGCGATTCACTCCTGCCACAATACCAGAGTGTGATGAGTCTGATTCATCCACCATTGATTCTGGCCAGTGGATGAGCTTTCAAAAGTATGCAGCCAATGGGATCCCTACTTCTCCAACTTTTAATCTTATTAAGCCTGTAGCTCAGAGAATTCCTTCTAATGATATGATCAGCGACAAGGGTAAGAGCATTGAGTTTGACTTTGAGAATGTATCAGTGAAGGCAGCATGGGAAGGAGAAAAGATTCACGAGGTGGGTTTAGATGATCTGGAGCTCACTCTCGGAAGTGGAAGTGCTCGGATGTGATTTTCTTGATTAAAAGAACTGCTCTGTGTGGATTACAGATTGAGATTATCCGAGTTTTCTAGCTGATGAATAACTCAAGCAGTCCTATGGATGTTCGTATATCGTCTGCAATTTCTGTTTTAGAGATGAGATCTTGCATGTTGCTGTTTACCTTATATACAAACATTTTTTTCCCTTTTCCTTTAATCTGAGGAGGCCTTTTAAGTTTAGTTTGGGTCTTGTCGTAAGCATTTAGGTGTAGATAGTTGATGGTTTCTATCTCCTTATGGTTGAGAATTGTTTTAAGTCATTGTAGACTAGCAGGAGTTCTCTACAAACCTGAACTATCCAGAGTTATATTTTACTTGATTATAGTAGATCCCTTTGTTGCTGTGCAACTAGATCTCTTCTTTTATGATCTAGCTTCAATTTGAAATCAATGGATGTGCTATTTTTAAGTCTCTTTGCTGCATTATGTCCAGATCAAAACAGTATATTTGTCTTTGTTTATTTTGTTCTCATTGGATATGGAAGGGCTACACAAACCTTTACTGTGCCATTTTAACTCATATGTCCCTAAAGGACAAGCTATGGTGGGCCTGATCGAGTCAGAAAGACTTTGACGATTCAAGGGTTCATATTAGAAAAAGGGTTCATATCTCTTCAGCTCGATCATCCAATTCACAATAACAGACATGCATGATTCCACAATCGAAACAACTTCCATAGGGGGATGGCCTATGGGCTATGGCAAGATGGATGTCAAGAAGTTGGAAGTTTTTGACCATCAAATCAAATCAAATCAAAATTGTTGAGTTTTCTTTGTCACTCTTTTGGCCCCATTAGTAAACTACCAGTAGTAATTAATAATAATGGCATGTTCATGCACACGTTTGTTATCAACACAAGCACAGACAAAGAAGAAAAGAGATTAAACAAATGGTGTTTAACTGATTTAATGTACAAGACCACGACTTGATGTCTGGATGTGGGGTTCTGTACTACTGTATAACACATGTTCCTCTACAGTTACTTTATCATTATTTTTTTCTTATAACGCGGCTATTGTCACGTCTTGCTTGCTGCTATATATTTTTGCCCTGTTCTCACCTAGGCGGAGTTAGAAGTCTAGCTACGGATTTAACAACACTTAGTAGCTTTCATCAAAATTTTGTATCTATGTTACGAAATGAACTGAATAGTAAAAATTACTTATCCAGATTGGAAAATCTTAACTTTTACCTAGTCGGTGAGGGTTCAATTCACACCTTTTAATCCCCTCCCCATTTCCCCTCCCCCTACCCGAATTTCAATATAAAAATCAGTAAGCTGTCTGAATACGAAACTCATAAACTCAAAATTCTGGATTTGACGTTGTTTTCCCTTATTTAGCTAAATCAAGATATAAGACATACAATATTCTCAAACACATGGTTATGTCAAACAGTTTCCAAACAACACCAATTATGGATTTTACATGTATATATGCAAAGCTGTTGGATTTTATTGCAGACAAACATGTAGACATTGCCAACAAGGTCAAGCATTAGTAAATTGCTGGACAAAGATGGCAAAGCTTGTCAAAGAAAAGGTCAAATTTGTCCTTGAAACTATCTAAATATTTGGACCTTTTATAGGAAAAGAAATACCACTGGAATCATCAAATATTAAAAATTAGCAGACCCCATAGTATACAGATACAAGTACAACTTTCAATCTCTTCATACATCCATACAAATACAAAAGTTAGGAAGTTTCTAAATACACGCATAGCAAAGCTGAAAAGACTACCAATCAAAGCAACACTCTTGTAAATTAGAATCATGTTGGTTAAACGTATGTCAAGACTATTAATACAAATTCACAGAGGATATCAGCTATGTCAAACTCAAATGGTCATTACTCATATGTGTGTTGTTCTCAACAGGGTCCCGGCCTTGTGTATCTGTCTTTACTAACTTTGTTTGTGAATGCTTGTTGATATTATCGTTGTTACATTCGTTGTATCTGAAGTATGTAATGAGATGATCATTAAATATACCAGCCACTTGCATGAATGAATACACAACTGTTGGTCCTACGCAAACGAAGCCCCTTTTCATCAGGTCCTTGCTCAAAAGTTCTGATTTTGGTGTTTTGGCTGGTACTTGACGTGCATAGCGAAATCCACTTTTTATTGGCTTGTGATTTACAAAACGCCAGCAATAGTTACTAAAGGATCCAAACTCCTGCTGTATCTGCAAGACAAGTGGATATTTGAGAACCATCAATGATTATGCACCACAGGAAAAGTTTGACTTGTTCATACAATGATATTTCACTATCTGTTTTAGTGTAAAGGTTAAAGTTACCGGTTTACTGATGGTGTGTTTTTTGGACAATATAGTAAAATTTGAATTAGCTGTTCCTTCTAAGTCTAAAAAATAATAATCACTTGATTCAAGATTAGAAGCAAGTCAAAGAAACGTCTATATTTGAAAAGCTAAGCAGTTTAGGATCAGTTTTGCAACTTCAGGTCTAAAGGTACTTGGATAGAAGTTATTTTTACCTTCTGTAAATGCTTTGCATTCTCTACTATTGCACGAATCTTTGGTTCAGATAACAATGAATTTCCACTTTCTCTTAACGAGCGCAACCTCTTTTCATCAACATTTGCAAGAGATGATGGATCAAAGTTGTCAAACAACTTCCTGCAAGATGCAAATCAAAAGTAATTTCAAAATTATGGACATAAGATGTCTACTTCCAAAGCTTTGAGAGATGATCTTTCATAGTGGACCTGAATATGTGTCTCTTATTAAGGATTGCGGGCCACGTCATTTCTGCCAATGCTTGTGACAAGGCAAGTAGTTCATATAACTTTGTGTCATCGTAAACTGGGTTCCCCCATTCTTAGTCATGGAATGAAATATACAGGGGCTCTGCAAATAAGAATAACAGAATTAGGTTAATGAAGGTTGATTAATTATTCCTTCACCAGATGAAGGTGGAATTCGGTCCAATAAAATTCTCTCTTTAAGAATTGCTGCATTAGTATATCAGCGAAACTAGTGCTCATGATACAATATGTGTATCTAAGTATACCAATTAACAGCTATAATCATCATTGAAATGGAAGGTCTTATAAAAATATCTGCAGATAAGATCTACCCGTAGTATGAAAAAAACAAATAATAGGAGAAATTGTTTCCAGTAAACTATGCATTAATTATGGTCAAGGCAACTGATATTAAGTGGCTAAAAACCCCTTAATGTCTTACTAGATTCCCTAATTCATCAGGTTGAGAGCTGTCGATCTCCGAGCATATATCGATAGGCACACTTCTAATACTTTATAATTTCAACCCATGTAGGTTCTTGTTAAGCAAAAAGGATAACAAAACAAAGCCCTGACACTTCTTCGATTGTTTGGCTTGACCCCGTGCCTTGCAATAGAGCGAATACATTCTTTGCTCTCCTTTTAAGACTAAACAACAAAGAAAATTCAGAAAACGATCTCACAGATGATTGCCAGAAGAAAACAATCCTTCGACTTCTATTATATCAAGAAAATGGGAAGGCAGGGAAATTTGATGTAATAACATAAAAAAACTGACATGCATAACCAAAACAATCAAAGTCAAACTGTGATTCAGAACTTCTGATAGATATGAAATGTTTTGTTGTGAGACCATTTCCAAATAAATTCTTCTAGCTACTTGCTTTTCTTGCCAAATCGGCATAAGTAGCCAAGATGGATAATACATATGTCAATCCATAGTACCTATTAACGGTGAAGCACATTGACCTCTAATCAGGAAAAAATAACACTAAGCCTTCTGATTCATAGCAATGTCATTTACAAACTTCCTCGATCTTCTGATTCTATATTTTTAAAATGCCAAACTCACCTCCCTAAACCCCCTCTACCCAGGAGTCAATAGCACCTTTTCACACTTCTCTTTCTTGGTCATTAGAGCCTCCAACCTCAAGGTGCAGGATAGAAGCATAAAAGTTTGTGGTCCTGCCAAATCTCAACTAAGCAATGTCAGGGTCACCCGCGGAATTATTATTTGCAAATAGGTCCCATGCTCTCTTCCTTTTTAGCTTTTATATTGTTCTTCATCACTATCAGTGAGCAAGAATGCACCAACTCATGTTGTGGTTAATGCCTCTTGTTGTAGAAAGTTACAACAACATACCCAATGTAATCCCACGAGCCAATCTCTCACACCTCCTGTTGGTTTGGTGGAGCATTTTAATAAGCCTAAATTATATTAGAGTGCTTTTTCCAAATTCCTTTTCTGCCTAATTACATTACTATGGTGCATTACTATTGTTTGGCAGTTGATGACATTTGTTGTCATCTTTATCGTCTTTTGTCAACGTATAGTGAATGTGTAATGGTTGTCCGTTGGGTTTCTTGGCAGAATAAGTAGTGGTCAACTATGACCATTACTTCCCCATATTATTTCACTCTTTATTCCTCCATTATACCTTGTAACCTATGTAACTCCTAGGCCCTTTATCTTCACTATTTACTATCCCATTATCTTCCTATTCATTGCTAGGAAGACTTTTTCTACTATAAATAGTGGTGGTCTTCATTTGGTTTATACACACAAAGAAAATAGAGAGTGCATAAAAGTTAGTCAAAAAAAAGAGTTCTTATTAGTTGAAGGGAGGTGTTCTTTTTGTGGAGCTTTGGACAAGGACTCTTGTCCAGAATTTGTTGAGTTATACTTGTGATTAGGCTGTTGTATCCTAGAGGGGACAAGTCAAGAGGACTACTGCTGGACCGGTGAAAAATATTTGCTGCAGTGGGCTTGAATCTCCTTAAAGAGAGCGAGAAACCCGCGCCTCAGCCAAAAGAAATTTTTATTTCTTCATTTTATTTTCAATTGTAATCTTGTAATTTTTTGTAATTTTCACTAACACCTCCGCATTGGGGCATCCATGCATCTCCTCTTCAACTTGTTGCAGAAAGTTAGTGGTCGAAATTTGCAAATGCAATAAACTAGAGGATTATCATTGTAGATAACCTAGGAATTGTTCACGCGCGAGTCCAAAATATATCAGTAAAGGCTAGAATATGTCATCACGAACAAGACTCAAGAACATAGTAATACTACAACCTATCTACAAACACTAAACACACAAGATAAAAAGCAGAACACGGATCTTCCCAAGGCTATGTTTTTCATTATGGAAGTCCAAACTTTTTGGTCTAGCTCAATTCACGATACTTCTATAAAGAAAATAGACCTTGAGCCTAGGTCAACTGCAAAAGAAAGGTCAATTGGTGACGGTTAACCAAGATCATGTACTTAACCAATGTGGAATTCTAAAACCTCCCTGCACGCCCAAGTATGGGCATCTAGAGCATTAAGTGATACAACATAGGTGGTCAAATATTAGAAGGCCCAACATTACGGATGGGTCTTCCTCTAATATCGCAAAAGGGAAATCAACCACAGGTCTCAATCAATCCCAGAAACTGCTCAAGTGATCAGATCATCAAGTTCTTTTAATTCACTATGGAGCTGCTGGAAGTTAGTCCGCAACCCCCATTGACCTTTGAATAATATCAATCACCCATCATTCCCAAATCAGTTAGGAGTCCATTATACAAATAATTTGAAACATTTTGAGATACTCTGGTCCATTTTATTCCAATACTATATAATTCACCTTATTCTAAGTTTCCCGTTTATCACTACGCGTCCCAATATCTTACATTCACACACTATTAACAAATTCCAACCAGCAAACCGTCCTCATTCAACTTCAATCTATCCTTCTCAGGGGTCGAGCTGTCAGACTAGGTTTGGCCCAGACTTCGTATTTGTGTTTAAAAGTTCACTTCAACAACAACATAACCGGTGTGATCCCACAAGTGTGGGTGCTTAAAAATTCATTTATAGTTGATCAATGAGCTCGAATAATTCATCATGAACCTAGTAAGTTGCTCTTTCTAGAATCGAGAAACCATAAACTTAAAATTCTAGCTCAGCCTCCGCAATAAACTTGTAATTTAGCTTCCAAGGCTGCAATTGATCACAATTCATTAAACTCTAACTCGAGAACACGTAAAGCATCCATATTTGCAATTCTCTCTCACACACATGCACAACAAGAAATGGAAATAACAGAAAATGGGGCTAAGAAATTTTAAAATTACCCGAATTCGGTGTTATCCAATCGCAACGTTTAAGCGGAATCGGAACGACCGGAGAAAAAGTTTCAGCTGCTTCAACTTCAACTCCGTGAGGGACAACTTCAGCAGGTTTTTTCACACCAGTACTCCTTTCAACTCCTCTATTTGAAAAATTCACAACTTTCGCAATTGACGAATCCGACGAGGAGGAGCTATCAACTGACCCATTGCTCCTCACAGGCAAAATTGTCTTCGGCGTAATTGAATCTACTGCTTTCCGATAGACTTCAACTTTGATTTGCAAGAAAATATAATAGTACACTGGCAAAATACAAAGCAACAAAAACAAGAAATTAAGACAACATGGAAAGAAAAAACAACGACAATAAAATAACAAGTTAGACACAATCAACAAAATGTAAGGAGGGTAAAATTGGAATTGCAAATTGTCCTAAAGGGGGGGGGGGAAGCAGTTGAGATCTCTCTTGTCTTATTCAGGCAAAAAAAGAGTCAGTTCAAATTGGGCTATAAAGTATAATGGGCCTAATGGGCCTCAATTCAATCACTGATCCAATTCTGCACCCAAATGACTAGGATCATCTTTAGGCCCATTTGAACGGGTAACCCGAATTTATTAGTGAGGGACGGAGGGTATTCGACAATTGTTTAACAAATGATATCTTTTAGTAGAGGATATATAAGAAAGAAATATATGTTAGAATACAGTATTAATCGTACATTTTGATATAGTATTATTTATTGAATGATTATTTATTTATCTATTCACTTCAACATAGTGTTATAATAAATAGATTATTCTGTCATATATTTATTCTCACTCCTCAATATCTTATATAGTAGATAATTTAATGTATAGAGTTTAAATTTATAAACAAAAGATTAAATCATCGATTTTTATGAGTTAAAAAGTTATACTTCACAAACTTAAATGGAAATTTAGACAAATCATCAGTAATTGTAACACAATATTAAATTTTGATTATAAGAATGATATAGTTTTAACTTTTCATGTTGATGCATTTTGTATGTATTAAACATGATCGAGCAAAGATAGATATTTTAGACGGACCAATAATAACATATTTTCTAAATTATGACACTTAAAAACTTATATAAAATTAAACAACCAGACATACATGGTCTACATGACAAGCATGTGTATTCGTGTTTAACTTTATATAAATTTAAATATCTATTTATGTGCATTCAAAATTAGAAAATATAGATATCAGATAATTAAATGACACAATTATTTATTAGGTTCAAAATAACACTATTCTCATCATTTCACAGGTATTGAAATTTGGCACGCAAATTAAGATAAATAAAAGTCAGCAGTCAGCACTGACGTCATAATTGTCAATGGATATGACTATGGGCTACTGTTCAGGACACGTTTAACACTTTGCCGGCGAACTTTTTCCCAATTCATCGATCTCAATTTCACCGTCCTCTCCGAATTCTGATCTCCGATCTCCATGGAACCCAAAACTTCAATCGTCTCATCTTCATCATCCAAACCTTCAACTCCTAACCCTAAAAATAGAGATTTCCTAATCCATCTCGAAGCTTACCTCGCCAAACGTGATGGCGTTGACAAGTTGCTCAAAATCTCCCGTTACGCATCCAAGATCATCCTCGCATCCTCTGTTATCCCTGAATCCCTGCCGTTATCTCACCGTCTGAAATCCTTTGAGTCCAGCGTTGGTGTTAGCCGGAAAGCATTTCGTCTCGGGAAATTCGTGCAAGACGTGAACGCACTCCGTTCGGCTAATATTATTTCAAAAGAAGATTTACTTCTATCGATTTTAGCTTATGGAGGTGAGGGATTGTACTATTTTGTTGAGCAATTTATTTGGTTAGGAAAAGCAGGGTTGATTGATAAGAAGAATTTGAATAGTTTACAGAAGATTAGTGCGTGGTGTGAGTTTATTGGGTATATTGGAAGTGTGAGTTTGAAGGTTAAGGAATTAAAACAAATTAGTGAAGATGAACAGTGTTTGCTTTCGACTCTTGAGGTATCGATGATCAGGGGGATTGGGTATGCTGAGGAAGAGGAGAAATTGAGGAAATTGAGATTGAAAAAGATGATGAAGAGGCTATCAGTGATTCAAGATTTTGCTGATGGGTTAATGGCTTTAGCTGATATTAGTGATGGTAAGGGGATGCTTTCTGCACCATTGTTGTTGTCATCAGCAGGGTTGTTGTCAGCTCTTATTAGCACACATAAGAATTGGATCTCTTGCTGATCTTCCATAGCTGGATTTTGGAGGTATGGTTTGTGCTTAATCAAGTGGAAGTTTACATTGTCGTAGAATTAGTTAGCGATAAAGATTAATTTTTTAAAAGTAATGTAATTTGTTCTCTCCAAAATAAGAAGGGAATTGGGAGAAGGTATACAAGAGGTGTCAAGTTATCTTATTGCAGATAGAAGATTTCTATCTCAAAGATAGTTACTTTAGTTCCTCATGACAATTTTACTTGTTACATTTCCATTTCAGCTAATAGCTACTTCTTATACCTGGCTTGGCAAGTTTGCTTATAGCTGTTGTTTACTATAGCTCAATCTGTGTTTTTCAGTTGTGTAATGTCAGTTTTCTTTTCTAATCTTGGTTCTTGGGGAGTTTTGAGCTTTGGGAATGGAAGATGTCGATGCAGTTAAAATATTTCTATCTCAAAGATAGTTACTTTAGTCACTCATGACAGAAGGCGGATCCAAAATTTAAATAATGGGTTCAGACATACTATTTGTTGCAATTTTAATCGATTTTTACTCATAAATTTATGCTTCGCGTGAAAAAATTCAGTTGAACCCAGTGCTTGAACACTCGATCTGCCACTGCTCATGACAATTTTAATTATTGGATAATAAAAACTTCTGGCTTTTGATAGTTCTTTAAGTGTTTCCATCTCTCAGCTAGTAGCTACTTATACCTGGTTTTGCATGTTTGCTTATAGTTGTTGTTTACTATAAGCAGAGTCTGTAATTTTCAGCTAAGTAATGCCAATTTTCTATCTCCACAAGGTAGGGGTACGGTCTGCGTACACTCTACCCTCTCCAGACCCTACTTGTGAAAATACATTGGGTATGTTGTTGTTGTTGTTGTAATCTCAGTTCTTGGGAGTTTTGAGCTGTGTGAATTGAAGTTGTGGGCTTTAATGGGAGGATTTGCTACTACTTGAGCTGTCCTTCTTGATTTCTTGATGTATGAAGCGCTCTTTTGGTGCTAGATTTACTTTTCTCTCTTTTCAGATTAGTTATTCTGATTTGGTTCTGAACCTGTTTTTTAGACAACCAAATTTCAGCTGTATCCTTACTTCATTAAAAGATATCAGTTGTATCCTAAAAGCAAGCTTAGCCCAAGAAATCAAAACAAAAAACTAAAACTAAAGAAGCTAGAAGAAAGAAGTGAAGAGCAACAATGCCGACACTTTTCTATGATGCAAATTTAATGGCCAGAAGTTGTGATCAATGTCAGCAACAGGGCACTATATCAAGGAAACATGAAATGCTGCTCAACTTTGTAGTGGAAGTGGAATTGTTCAATGTCTGGGGAATTGATTTCTGGCCCCATTCGTTAGTCCACATGGTATGATGGTTGTGGATTATGTAACCAAATGGGTGAAAGACATAGCTTTGCATAACAAGGAAGCTTGTAGTTTTACTGCATTCCTCTAGAAAAACATCTTCAGCACCTATAAAAGATGTCCTAAATGATAACTTATCAAGTGGTATAATTAAACAGGCATGCATGATGGAGCAGAATGTCTATAGAGGAGTTATATACCCCTCTAGTTTTGCTTGATTGGAAGTACTTGTTTATTTTTGTGGAAAGGCTTATAACTCATATCCCGAAAGCATCTTTAACATCTCCCTTGTATTTTACTAATTGAAAGAAAAAGATCTGTTATTTCCAATTGCATCCACTAACAAATTTTAGATGCTTTTTGTTTCTTGCGTTTGTTTTGTGAGAATTTGCAAGCATATAACTATCTTATCAAGAATTTACATTTTCTTTTGACTTTGCAAGCATATAACTATCATATCAAGAATAGGTAGAATATTTCAATCCAACATTAGTTGATTTTGAGAAATCTTGAAAAAAAATCAAGTCTTTTTGGGGGGAAAATGATGTGGGAAGGTGGAGAGTTGCCGGCGGCGGCGGAGGGTGGCAGAGGTGGTGGTGGTAGTGGGAGGAGGAAGCCATCATGGAGGGAAAGGGAGAATAATAGGAGGAGAGAAAGGAGGAGAAGGGCAACAGCAGCTAAGATTTATAGTGGATTAAGAGCACAGGGGAATTATAATCTTCCTAAACATTGTGATAACAATGAGGTTTTGAAGGCTGTGTGTGTTGAAGCTGGATGGATTGTTGAGCCTGATGGAACTACTTATCGAAAGGTTAGTAAAATTCATATTCTTTTATTAGTTCTTGTTTGTTTGAATTGAAGGGGTGATGAGTTTTTGCTTGGATTTTTGTTAGATCTATAGATTTGGAAAAATGGGGTTGTTGAATTTGGATCAAAGATTGTTTTTTATCTGTTTCAGTTGATTTTTGACTGTTTTATGGTTTTTGATCTGGAATTGAGTATGAACAGTTTCTGAGTTTGTGTTTTCTTTTGTTCTTAGCTGCTCAGCTGGATTAGTTCAGTTGTGTTTTTTATGTACTTATAATCTGTTCATGTTCTCATTTCTGGAGAACTGGTATGAATCTATATGGTTTAATTTGTCTGAGAGTGGGAGTTGTTTCTGGAAAAACAAGGAGGCAAAGAAAAGGAAGAATTTACTTTGAGAATTGACTGTTCTTGATATAGAAATGGATAAGCACAGGGCCCTTTAGTTTTGGTGTCTAAGGTGGGGTTTTGATGCATTTGGTTGGGGTGTTTTTAGTTTATGAAACATTTTTCGAGATTCCAAGCTGTGATCTGTTGAAGTTGTTATCTCAGATTACAGAGCCCTTTAATCATGTATGTTCACTAGTTTGATTGAAAGTGTTTCTTTTACTATGTTTTGAGGGATGCAGGCCAACTCCAATGGAGATTGGAGGTACTTCAGCCAACATTACGCCAAGTTCTTCACGAAATCCAAGTCCCCTTTCTTCATACTTTGCTAGCCCTATTCCGTCTTATCAACCTAGTCCAACATCCTCGTCTTTTCCCAGTCCATCGCGTGGTGATGCTAACATGTCGTCACATCTATTTGCATTTCTCCATAGTTCCATTCCCTTGTTGCTGCCACCATTACGAATATCAAACAGTGCCCCTGTAACACCACCTCTGTCATCACCAACTAGAGTCCCTAAGCAGATATTTAATCTTGAGACTTTGGCTAGAGAGTCGACGTCTGCTTTAAATATCCCTTTCTTTGCTGCTTCAGCCCCAACTAGCCCAACTCGAGTTCAGTGATTCACTCCTGCCACAATACCAGTGTGTGATGAATCTGATTCATCCACCATTGATTCTGGCCAGTGTCTAATGATATGATCATCGACAAGGGTAAGAGCATCGAGTTTACCTTTGAGAATGTATCAGCGAAGGCAGCATGGGAAGGAGAAAAGATTCATGAGGTTGGTTTAGATGATCTGGAGCTCACTCTCGGAAGTGGGAGTGCTCGGATGTGATTTTCTTGATTAAAAGAACTGCTCTGTGTGGATTATAGATTGAGATTATCTGAGTTTGCTAACTGATGAATCACTCAAGCAGTCCAGTGGATGTTCGTTACAAAGATAGATCTTGCATGTTGCTGTTTACCTTACATACAAACATTTTTTTTCCTTTTCGCCTTAATCTGAGGAGTCCCTTTAAGTTTTGTTTGGGTCTTGTCATAAGCATTTAGGTGTAGATAGTTGATGGTTTCTATCTCCTTGTGGTTGAGAATTATTTTAAGTCATTGTAGACTAGCAGGAGTTCTTCACAAACCTGAACTATCCAGAGTTATATTTTTCTTGATTATAGTTGATCCCTTTGTTGCTATGCAACTGGATTTCTTGTTTTATGTTCTAGCTTCAATTCGAAATCAATGGATGTGCTATTCTTTAGTCTCTTTGATGCTTTTTGTCCAGATCAAAACATTACTAGTTGTCTTAGTTTATTTTGTTCTCATTGGAAATGGAAGGGCTACACAAACCTGAACTATACCATTTTAACTCATATGTCCCTAAAGGACAAGTTATGGTGGGCCAGATCGAGTCAGAAAGACTTTGACGACTCAAGGGTTCATATTATAAAAAGGAGAGAGAGGAGAGTGAGTGAAAGTAAGATAGCCCTTGAAGAAGATCTCTTCAGCTTGGTCATTCAATTCGCTCTAACAGACATGTGGGCCAGATCGAGTCAGAAAGACTTTGGCGACTCAAGGATTCATAAAGTAAGATAGCCCTTGAAGAAGATCTCTTCAGCTCGATCATCCAATTTGCTCTAACAGACATGCATGATTCCGTAATCGAAACAACTTCCATAGGGATGACCTATGGCAAGATGGATGTTAAGAAGTTGGAAGTTTTTGACCATCAAATCAAAATTGTTGAGTTTTCTTTGTTTCTCTTTTGGCCCCATTAGTAAACTACCAGTAGTAATATTAATAATAATGGCATGTTCATGCACACGTTTGTTATCAACACAAGCACAGACAAAGAAGAAAGAGATTAAACAAATGTTGTTTAACTGATTTAATGTACAAGACCACGACTTGATGTCTGGATGTGGGGTTCTGTACTACTGTATAACGCATGTTCCTCTACAGTAACTTTATCATTATTTTTTTCTCATAACACGGCTAATGTCACACGTCTTGCTTGCTGATATATTTTGCTTTTTTCTCACCGAGGCGGAGTTAGAAGTCTAGCTAATGATTTAACAACACTTAGTAGCTTTCATCAAAATTTTGTATCTATGTTACGAAATGAACTGAATAGTAAAAATTACTTATCCAGAATTGGAAAATCTTAGTAACTCAGTTGAGTGATTACTTGAACTATGACCTGTCGGTGAGAGTTCAATTCACACCTTATAATCCCCTCCCCATCTCCCCTCCCCCTACCCGAATTTCAATACAAAAATCAGTAAGTTGTCTGAATATGAAACTCATAAACTCAAAATTCTGGATCGACGTTGTTTGCTCTTATATAGCAAAATCAAGATACAAGGCATACAATATTCTCAAACACGTGGTTATGTCAAACAGTTTCCAAACAACAGCAATTATGGATTTTATATGTATATATATGCAAAGCTGTTGGATTTTATTGCAGACAAACATGTAGACGTTGCCAACAAGGTCCAGCATTAGAAAATTGCTGGACAAAGATGGCAAAGTTTGTAAAAGAAAAGGACAAATTTGTCCATGAACATTCTAAATATTGGACCTTTTATAGGAAAAGAAATACCACTGGAATCAACAAATATTAAAAATTAGCAGATACCATAGTAGACAAATACAAAGGTTAGGAAGTTTCTAAATACACACATAGCAAAGCTGAAAAAACTATCAATCAAAGTAACACTCTTGTAACCTAGAATCATGTTGGTTAAACGTATGTCAAGACTATTAATACAAATTCACAGAGGATATCAGCTATGTCAAACTCAAATGGTCATTACTCATATGTGTGTTGTTCTCAACAGGGTCCCGGCCTTGTGTATCTGTCTTTACTAATTTTGTTTGTGAATGCTTGTTGATATTATCGTTGTTACATTCGTTGTATCTGAAGCATGTGATGAGATGATCATTAAATATGCCTGTCACTTGCATGAATGAATACACAACTGTTGGTCCTACGCAAACGAAGCCCCTTTTCATCAGGTCCTTGCTCAAAAGTTCTGATTTTGGTGTTTTGGCTGGTACTTGACGTGCATAGCGAAATCCACTTTTTATTGGCTTGTGATTTACAAAACGCCAGCAATAGTTACTAAAGGATCCAAACTCCTGCTGTATCTGCAAGACAAGTGGATATTTGAGAACCATCAATGATTATGCACCACAGGAAAAGTTTGACTTGTTCATACAATGATATTTCACTATCTGTTTTAGTGTAAAGGTTAAAGTTACCGGTTTACTGATGGTGTGTTTTTTGGACAATATAGTAAAATTTGAATTAGCTGTTCCTTCTAAGTCTAAAAAATAATAATCACTTGATTCAAGATTTGAAGCAAGTCAAAGAAACGTCTATATTTGAAAAGCTAAGCAGTTTAGGATAAGTTTTGCAGCTTCAGGTCTAAAGGTACTTGGATAGAAGTTATTTTTACCTTCTGGAAATGCTTTGCATTCTCTACTATTGCACGAATCTTTGGTTCAGATAACAATGAATTTCCACTTTCTCTTAACGAGCGCAACCTTTTTTCATCAACATTTGCAAGAGATGATGGATCAAAGTTGTCAAACAACTTCCTGCAAGATGCAAATCACAAGTAATTTCAAAATTATGGACATAAGATATCTACTTCCAAAGCTTTGAGAGATGATCGTTCATAGTGGACCTGAATATGTGTCTCTTAATAAGGATTGCGGGCCACGTCATTTCTGCCAATGCTTGTGACAAGGCAAGTAGTTCATATAACTTTGTGTCATCGTAAACTGGGTTTCCCCATTCTTCGTCATGGAATGAAATATACAGGGGTTCTGCAAATAAGAATAACAGAATTAGGTTAATGAAGGTTGATTAATTATTCCTTCACCAGATGGTGGAATTCGGTCCAATAAAATTCTCTCTTTAAGAATTACTGCAATAGCATCTCAGCGAAACTAGTGCTCATGATACAATAGTTTTGCAGCTGTTTTGGTCTTTATTTGTTCATTCTCCCATTTTAGAAAGATAATTTCAATTGTTCTCCAATTAGCTCCATTATGCTTCTACTGCTTGCTTGCAGAAGGAACATGTGTATCTAAGTAAACCAATTAAAAGCTACAATCATCATTGAAATGGAAGGTCTTATAAAAACATCTGCAGATAAGATCTACCCGTAGTATGAAATAAACAAATGATAGGAGAAAATTGTTTCCAGTTAACTATATGCATAATTATGGTCAAGACAACTAATATTAAGTGGCTAACCCCCCACCCCCCCCCTCTAATGTCTTACTAGATTCCCTAATTCATCAGGTTGAGAGCTGTCGGTCTCCAAGCTCGCAAGTTGCAATATATTGATTGGCACACTTCTACTACTTCACAATTTCAACCCATGTAGGTTCTCGTTAAGCAAAAAGGATAACAAAGCCCTGACCCTTCATTGATTGTTTGGCTTGACCCCATGCCTTGCATTGAGAGAATACATTCATTGCTCTCCTTTTAAGACTAAACAAATAAGGAAATTCAGAAAAAGATCTCAAGACAGATGATTGCCAGAAGAAAACAATCCTTCAACTTCTATTATATCAAGAAAATGGGAAAGCAGGGAAATTTGATGTAATAACATAAAGCTGACATGCATAACCAAAACAATCAAAGTCAAACTGTCATTCAGAACTTTTGATAGATATGAAATGTTTTGTTGTGAGACCATTTCCAAATAAATTCTTCTAGCTACTTGCTTTTCTTGCCATATCGGCATAAGTAGCCAAGATGGATAATACATATGTCAATCCATAGTACCGATTAACGGTGAAGCACATTGACCTCTAATCAGGAAAATAACACTAAGCCTTCTGATTCATAGCAATGTCATACACAAACTTCCTCGATCTTCTGATTCTATATTTTTAAAATGCCAAACTCACCCCCCTAAACCCCCCCTCTACCCAGGAGTTAATAGCACCTTTTCACACTTCTCTTTCTTGGTCATTAGAGCCTCCAACCTCAAGGTGCAGGAGAGAAGCATAAAAGTTTGTGGTCCTTCCAAATCTCAACCAAGCAATGTCAGGGTCACCCGTGGAATTAGTATTTGCAACTAGGTTCCATGCTCTCTTTCTTTTTAGCTTTTACATTGTTCTTCATCACTATCAGTGAGCAAGAATGCACCAACTCATGTTGCTGCTAATGCCTCTTGTTGCAGAAAGTTGCAATAACAACATACCTAGTGTAATCCCACGAGCCAATCTCACACCTCCACATTGGGGCATCCATGCATCTCCTCTTCAACTTGTTGTAGAAAGTTAGTGGGAGAAATTTGCAAATGCAATAAACTAGAGGATTATCATTGTAGATAACCTAGGAATTGTTAATGCTCGAACCCAAAAAATATCAGCCAAGGCCAGAATATGACATCAGAACAAGCCTCAAGAACATAGTAATACTACAACCTATCTACAAACACTAAACATACAAGATAAAAAGCAGAACATGGATATTCCCAAGGCTATGTGTGTCTACCCAGAGTCAGAATAAGGCAGCACTATTTTTCTTCCAGAAGGAAATGGGAAATACATTTTCCAAAAGTTTGTGCTCCCTGTGTTACTTCTATAAATAAAATAGATCTTGAGCCTAGCTCAACTGCAAAAGAAAGGTCAATTGGTGACGGTTAACCAAGATCATGTACTTAACCAATATGGAATTGTAACACCTCCTCGCATGCCCAAGTATGAACATCTGAAGCATTAAGTGATATAACGTAGGTGGTCAAATATTAGGAAGCCCAACATTAGGGATGGGTCTGCCTCTAATATCGCACAAGGGACATGAACCACGGGTCTCAATCAATCCCAAAAACTGCTCAAGTGATCAGATCATCAAGTTCTTTTTGTGCACTATGGAGCTGCTGGAAGTTAGTCCCCAACCCCCAATGACCTTTCAAATAATATCAATCAATCACCCATCAATCCCAAATCAGTTAAGAGTCCATTATACAAATAATTTGAAACATTTTGAGATTGGTCCATTTATTTCCAATACTATATAACTCACCTTATTCTAAGCTTCCCATTTATCACTACGCATCCCAATATCTTACATTCACACACTATTAACAAATTCCAACCAGCAAACCGTCCTCATTCAACTTTGATCTATCCTGCTCGGTGGTCGAGCTACCAGACTAGCTTTGGCCCGGACTTCGTAAAATAAAAGTTCGCTTCAACAACAACATAACCAGTGTGATCTCACAAGTGGGGGTGCTTAAAAATTCATTTAATAGTGATCAATGAGGATGAATAATTCATCATGAACCTAGTAAGTGCTCTTTCTAAAATCGAGAAATCATAAACTTAGAATTCTAGCTCAGCCTCTGTAATAAACTTGTAATTTAGCTTCAGAGGCTGCAATTGCTCACAATTCACTAAACTCTAACACGAGAAGCGTCCATATTTGCAATTCTCTCTCACACATACACAACGAGAAATGGAAATAACAGAAAATGGGGCTAAAAAATTTAAAAATTACCCGAGTTCAGTGTTATCCAATCGCAACGTTTGAGCGGAATTGGAACCACCGGAGAAAAAGTTTCAACTTCAACTCCGTGAGGAACAACTTTAGCAGGTTTATTCACACCAGTACTCCTTTTAACTCCTCTTTTTGAATTCACAGCTTTCGCAATTGACGAGTCCGACGAGGATGAGCTATCAACTGACCCATTTCTCCGTACAGGCAAAATTGTCTTCGGCGTAAGTGAATCTACTGCTTTCTTACGCCTGAGCTCAGGCTTCTTCATCCCTTCCTTCTTCCTCTTCTGCTCTTCCGAATCTCTGACCCAGTTCCCTCCCGGCCCGAGTATTTTCCTTGTATCACCACCGGTTTTCGCCGGTGACCGGAGCTCCGGTGACGACGACATTTGTGGAAAAGTGAGATTTCTAAGCTTGAGATTGAAGGTGAAAAATGGTGGAAGAGTGGAGTGTGAAGAGAGACAAGTAGAGAGAAATTGAAAATTCTGACGAGTTTTTTCTTTTTGGAGTTTTTAAAAAACGGAAAGTGTTCGGATTTAAACGTTCGGTGATACTGTTGACGTGTCGGTTGCTTGTGACCTTTTTGGACTTCGGACGGAAATGTCACTGAATTTTAGTCATATCTCCATTTTGCCATTGTTAGTTATCTCTCCATTCGTTTTTACTTGTCCAGCGTGATTTTTTAAAAATAATAAACAAAGTGGAATATATATATTAATTAAAGTATAGTTTCAATGAAAGTAAGAAATGAATTAAGAAATAAGTTGTTAATGGTAAAACATGAATAACATACATTATGTGTCCCACGAGTAAATATAACAACAACAATATATTCAATGTATGTAGATTTTACTTTTACCTTGCTGAATAGAAAGGTTGTTCTCGATAGACTACGACTTAAAAAAAAGGAAAACAATGCATATTTATAAGAAAAATCTGACAATACACGTAGCAAGATACAAAACAACTAAAACGAGAAATCAAGACAAACTAGAAAGGAAAAATAACGACAATGAAATAACAAGAAGGTCACAACCAAAAACAACCATCTAACAATGGCAAAGTAGAAGATACTACGCAAGGACTAAACATGAATACTGCTACTAAGGAGAAATAGAAAAGTGGAAAACTAAGAAATGGAAAAAAATATTTTAATTTTTTTCCTTAGATTAGATAAGTTAGAGAAAAGTATTGAAAACACCTTTGTACTTGACGCTAATTATTAGTTTCATCTCCGAACTATTGACACCCTTAAAAATACCCTTCTACTTGACTAACTAAACTTACATACATTCCCGATCTGTCACATGACATAGCAAGTGATCTCAAACTCTTATAGGAGCATGAAACTCTTAATAAAAAAAAAGACGAGAAAAGTGCTGAAAACACCCTAAACTTGGCTAGAATTTAAGGGTGTATTTTACTCATATTGCAAGATCAGGGATGTATTTAAAACCATCAATAGTTCGAAAATGAAACTAATAATTCACGCTAAGTTTAAGGATATTTTCAATACTTCTCTCGATAAGTTACAGATAATGATAGCTAACTTGTTTTAAACTACAAGTTTAAGAAATTTTTTTTTTCTTAAACTTTGTACCTCGTCAAGCGACGTAGAGTTGAAAGAATAAAAGTGTAAGAGGGTAAAATTGGAATTACAATTGTCCTAAAAGGGGAAGCAGTTGAGGTCCTCTTGTCTTATTCAGGCAAAGAGTCATATTCAGTTGGTGTTCAAAAGTGGGAGTTGGTTAAAAGAAGCATGTCCTTACCGTTACGGAAAGAATCCAAAGCCCACTATTACAAATAGGGGACCAATTTTTGGGTGCAACGGCTAGGTACTCCTTTTTTTTTAGGAAAAAATTACTAAATTACACTGCTTTAGGTAAATTATTTTTCATATTTTTTTATATCTTTTAAAAATCTTTAAAATTTCTTATTTTAATAATGTATCCGTGCTTTCACTAATGTATTCGGATTGAAAAATCTCTTATTTTAATAATGTATATGTATTAATGTATTAATGTATCCAGATTGTTGTATTAATGTATCCGCGCTTTCACTAATGTATCTGGATTGAGAAATCTCTTATTTTAATAATGTATTTGTATTAATGTATCCGCGCTTTCATTAATGTATCCGGATTTGGTTAATTTTAAGGGATTATTGTAATTAGAAAAAAAGTAGGGATAGATAGTAATTTCATTTTTACACTATGTGATTTACGTAACTTATTCCTTTTTTTACTCAGTCAATATTGGGCTCTAAAGTATAATGGGCCTTTCACTCAATCAACGATCCAATTCTGCACCGAAATGACTCGGATCATCTTTAGGCCCATTAGAACAGGTAACCCAATTGGAGCAATTACTCTTTTTATATGTTAGGAATTATTATTAATTGTATATTTTGATATAGTATTATTTATTTGCTTAATTCAACAAAATGTTATATTAAATAGATTATTTTGTCACATATGTATCTTTATTCCTCAACAACTTATATAAGTAGATGTTAGTGCATAGAGTTTTAAGTTTATAAACAAAAGATTGAATCATCAATTCTTATGAATTAAAAGTCAGTTCACAATTTTAGATGAAAATTTGGATAAGCCATCAGTAATTGTAGCATGAAGTTAAAAGTAGTTTATCTTTATTATAAAGATGATATAGTTTTAATTTCTCGTGATGTTTTAAATTCACTTATAAAAACATATTTTCTAGTCTGTTAAATGCATTATGTAGGTGCACAATGAGACACTTCAATTTGTAAAAAGTTAAATAGTTTCACACACATTTTACATGATAATTTTCATGAGATAAACTCGAATTAGCACACATAAGAATTGGATCTCTTGCTGATCTGCCACTGCTCATGACGATTTTAATTATGGGATATGAAAGCTTCTAGCTTTTGATAGTTCTTTAAGTTTATCCATTTCAGCTAGTAGCTACTTATACCTGGTGTTGCAAGTTTGCTTATAGCTGTTGTTTACTATAGAACAATCTGTATTTTTCAGCTGAGTAATGCCAATTTTCTATCTCCACGAGGTAGGGGTCTCTGGACCCTACTTGTGTGAGAACACATTGGACCCTAAATGTAGAGTATCAACTAATGCAGGACATTTAGCTAAATAAGAATGTGAAAATGGAATTTGCAGCTTCCTACCATTAGCAATCATAGAAAGAGCAAATTGAGGCTTGATTTCATTTGAAACATACCAATTTTGTTTATATTGTTTTTCCTCTGCTCATAACATTACACTGAACTTTCTAATGATATTCGCGCTCCGATTGCATGGTTAATAAATAAACATGTTTCAGTTCTTGTACTTGAAATATGATGTGATCTAAGATCTATACGTAATTAATGGCACACTCTGCACTGTTATAACATTGGAAGTGACAGAATAGTGCAAATGCTTGAGTTTGTAATTTAGGTAATTACTCGAGTTCATTACTTGGTCTGCAGGATATATGTTGAGATTTTACAGATAACCTCTTACTTCTCTCTGTTTTAGGGCCTATTGTCAAAGATTTTGGTCAGATTTGATTTACTTATTAACTGTAGAATAATGAATATCCTTTCTGGTTGGTGTTGCTTGGTAACAAGTTTGGAGAAGGATCTTCTTGAGCAAATGGTTTGCAAGTTACAGACCTTAGTTGCAGAGTTGTATTCAGCACAAGATGATATTGGTATCTTTTTAGCAGGTACTATATGGATTAGTTGAGGTGCCAAAAGTTGGTCCAAACACCACCGTTATAAAAATTAGGGTAAGTTACATAAATCACATAGTGTAGAGATGAAATTATTATTTATCCATATTTTTTTTCTAATTACAATAATCCCTTAAAATTAACTCAATCCGGATACATTAATGAAAGCGCGGATACATTAATACAAGCACGGATACATTAATACGGATACATTATTAAAATAAAAATTAACTCAATCCGAATACATTAATGAAAGCGCGGATACATTAATAGGATATATTAATACGGATACATTATTAAAATAAAAATTAACCAAATCTGGATACATTAATGAAAGCGCGGATACATTAATATAAGCACGGATACATTAATACATTAACACGGATACATTATTAAAATAAGAGATTTTAGTTATTTTTAAAAAATATAGGGACAAATGAAAAATAATATACTTAAATGTGTGTACTTTAGTAATTTTTCCTAAAAATTATACTAATATATGTTGTTATTAACATTTCAGTTCATTCTCCAATCAATGTGTACCCTAACCCACTCTAATATCTCCTTCACGTCTAGGCCCAACTAGAATGTGGACTAGGAGCCCACATAAGGATGAACTTGACTTTGATATCATGTAAAGATATAACACTTACGCCTAACTTAACCTTGCTTATGAGGGGAGGATTGTGCAAGTTCATATACGTAAATCACTAATATGAGGCTTTGACCCGCTCTAATAACACCCTAATCTCATAATCACAAGTTGGATTCGTTAAATCTACAAGAAGAAGTTACTCTTCACCAAAGAGGACATGAATGCACACATGAAATTACACTAATGACCTTGAAAATTGACAATCTTGAAAATTTGACCTCGATTGTCACATGAATAAACCTTCAAGGTCAAAAAATAAAATTCGTCAATCTTAAATTATTGTCCACGAAACAAGTGGGCTTAAAAAGTTCAAACTCCACCCATTTTCAAGACTTCTTTGTAAACCACCCAATGCTCAAGGAAGAATCTATCCATATTTTATTTTTTATTTTCTATGAAGAAATAAAAATGTTTTATTAATAAATAATGCATATAATTATTCACTCTTGATTCTTCTCTGAATTTTCTTTGAGTTCTAACTGTAGAGAGAATATTTCAGTGAATTTTGTAACATTTTAATTAGAGCATAGCATCTATTCCTTCCGTTCCATATTAATTGATCACTTTCATTTTACACGATGCTTAAAAAATCATAAATAAGAAGATAATTTTACTAATTCACCCATTAAAAAAACTTTTTGAAAATTTTACAAACAAATGTGAATACTTTCAAAAAGAATTAATTACAAGGGTAACATAGGAAAAAATTAATTAATACTTTCTTGATTTAGAGGGTGTTTGGATTGACTTAAAAGTTGGTCAAACCTACTTTTAAGTCAGTTTTTAACTTCTGAAAGTGTTTGACAAATATAAAAATAGCTTAAAATAAGTCTAAAATGACTTAAAATAAGTTATGGAGTATTTGGCAAAGTTAATAATAACTTAAAATAAGTTAAAAATCAAAAATAGGTCTTCCCCTACTTTTTATTTTTTGACTTAAAAGTCCGTTAACTTTAACTTTTTATTTTTTGACTTAAAAATTACTTTTTTGAAGTCAATCCAAATGAGTTTTTTGTAAGGTGGATAATTATAGTACTATTTTTAATATAATGATTAACTAATATGAAACGGATAGACGGGAGTATTATTATTGTTTTGCGCATACCCATGTGATGACATGATAGGATTTGTGGTTTTGCGCCTACCAATGTGCTGATAAATTAAGAAGGTAACTTTCAATAGAAAATTTAACATTGCAACATGAAAAATAAAGTAGAACAATGTACCTAGTCTAGTTTGATAAGATGGAATTTAGAATCTTATTTTTAATTTAAATGTTAAAAAATTATTTTTGTAGATTCAAGCTCAAGGAAAAACAGTTCAAAATAGTTTCTAGAACAAGTAATGAAAATATAAAAAACAATATATAATAACAAAAATAAGTAACAAAGAGTAATAGAACATAAACTACAATAAAGTAATAGGATATTTAAGGTACAAGAATCTCCATGAGCAATACTATAATTATTAATATAAAACAACAAGATAATGCAGTGTCACCTACTAATATTTTATCCTAATTTGTGTCTTTTACACATTCTTATTTGAAGTCATATCCTCTGTAAGTTAAAATTGTGTCATCTCTTGTTTAATCACAGTTTTTCATTACTTCTTTGGTCTACCTCGACTTCTTATGAAACTATTTATAGTTAGCTCGTCACACATTCGCAAGGAGACATCCCTATATATGCTCTTTACATATTTAAACTATCTCAATCTCATTTTCCATATCATGGAAAATAAAATAATAATATGCTATACTCTGTCAAATCTCACTATAATAAAGGGAAATATTCTGATAAATCTATTAAATCGCAGTATAGTAAAGGAAAATATGCTCAAAGTGAAAGGCTTGTGAAAATATTCCAATTAGATTTTATACTAATGATGTTATTAGTACGACTTAATGTTGATTATAGAATTAATTTGGGTTTATGTTTCGTAATCAATTACGTAGAAGACAAAAAATAAATTAAAAAAAGGGATTTGCATTGATTGATGACATTGGAAAGATTAAATTCAACAATTTCGGTTAACGTTCCGTAATTAACTACTCCTACTTATTAGTTTCAATTTGTTTATATATTTATTTTTAATCTGTTTAAGAATAATATTTTTTTCGTTTAAATAACTTTTTTAATTTCAGCTATTCATATGACATGTTGAAGACTATAATATTGAAAGATATTTTAGTATATTTGACATGTTTTGAATTTAAGATCATAAGATTTAATTTTTTTTTACTTTTTTAATCTTCGTGTCAAATTAAAATAGGATAAACAAAATGTAACAGAGGGAATAGTTATTATTCTGATCCTTTGTTCACTTTTACTTGTCTACTATTTCAAAAATAATTTTTCACTTTTACTAGTCACTTTTGATATATCAAAAAAGTCAAAAAAATTTCATGTTTTACCCTTTGCATCAATTACTTATTCTTTAAATTATTTTTTAAAACATAATAATAGAGATTGAGTGATAAAATAATCATATCAATTTTATTTCTTTTAATAAAGGTATCAAGTTTAAATATAACAAAAAAAAAGGGAGGAGCAAAAATATGATTTTGTTTCAATCGAATTAAATAATTTTAATTAAATTTTATACTTATTTTAAAATGTATTAATTATATATAATTTAATAATTTTTTATAATTTTTTAAATTTATAATCTTCAAATTCTTGGAGCCTTGCAATTATCCATGAATTGGAACATGAGCATGTGGCATTGAGCTGGTAAAAATTGGACTTTGTTACCTGCTGCAATATTTATGATCTCCAACATAATGTACTGTTTTTTTTCTCATTTGAGCAATTTGATGTTCGAAATCTGCATTAGAATCTCAATTAAATTTAAATAGCTTATTATAGGGCTTATTCAAAAGTGAAGTGTCCAATATGTAAGATTTTCTCTATTTAAAATTTAAATTCGAAACTTTTAATGAAATGTGGAGCAGTTCTTGCACGACATGAGATATATGATGATTGGTCTATTTAGGGTATTTGTCTCATCAAAATTAGAAAATGATTGGCCACTCTAACTCTAAATATAGTACGTATTTTATTTGAAAACGGAATTTATGTTTTCTTTCCCCTCTCTATTTAATAATGATGTGAAAGATCAAGCAAAGTTTATATATTAAAAGTGATAAATAAAATAAAATGTTATTTCTGAAATATTGATCAAGTAAAAATGAACGAAAATAATATTGTTTGTGTCTTAATTTACGTAACTCACTTTTCTATTTTAGTTCGCCTCAAAAAAGTACTCCCTCCATTTCAAATAGAATGTCCTCATTTTTTTTTTGGTATGTTTCAAAAAGAATGATCCCTTTCCTTTTTTGGCAACATTTTAATTTCAACTTTTCACATGGCATGTTTAATGCCACAAGATTAAAGGGCAGTTTGGTACATTTGACATAACTTTAATTTAGGACCACAAGATTGAAAAGTTTTTTTTATTTTCTTAAACTCCGTGCCAAGTCAAACTAGACCATTCTTTGTGAAACGGAGGGAGTATCACGAATCAACTTAACTAGCTAGCCTTGGTAGACAGAGTTACCTCATATTTGTTGATGGTGAGAGATGACATGTATCTCGTGAAATTAATTGAAATGCACGAAAGCGGACTCAAACACCATAGTCATCAAAAGAAAAAAAATAACTCAACTTTAAAATTTCTCTTTTATCCTTAATCTTAATGAAATGATTTATAACTATACAAATTGTCAAAAATATTTTGGACTATAATTGTTATTATTATGTGTTGCGTTTAATGATATCACCTAAATTGACGTAGAGAAATAATATTCTTTACCTATTATATAAAGCACATATCGGTTACAACTTGCCATACCACCAACCACATCTATCTTCTTTCTGCATTAAAAAAAAATTGCAAAAAATATCTCTCCTTCCATTTTTTCATCACCATGACCATACCAGAAAGAACGGAGAAGCCTCACGTCGCCTTCCTCCCGAGCCCAGGCATGGGACACGTTACTCCGCTCCTCGAATTCGCAAAACGCCTAGTCATCCATCACGGCTTCCGCGTCAGCTTCTTTGTCATTACCACCGGAGCTTCCGCCGCTCAGAACGAACTTTTCCGATCGGAGAATCTCCCGACGGATTTCACCGCCGTCGAAATCCCGCCGGTGGAAAATATCTCCTCGTTTCTCACCGACGATATGAAAGTAGTTACGCAATTGGCTATCATGGTCTGCGAATCACTGAAACATCTCCCTTCACTCTTAATGGAAAAACGCCCAAAAGCTTTAATTATCGATGTGTTCTGTACTGATGCTTTTGAGATTTGCGAAAAGCTTTCGATTCCTGTTTACTCTTTTTTCACTGCTTCTACTGTTTTATTGGCGTTCTCTTTGTACTTACCGACGCTTGATAGGGAAGTTGAAGGCGAATTCGTTGATCTTCCTGAACCTATTCAAACTCCGGGATGTAGCCCAATATGCCCTCACGATATCCTCGATCAGGTAAAGTTGTCTGCAAAAACCGATTTGAAGTTTATGTGTTACGTTCCTGAGTCATGCATATCGAGTTTGCATAGAAGCTACTAGTTTCATGAGAATTCATAAATATCTATGAGAGCATGATTATACATGGAAAATTATTAAGTACGTAAATTTGAATGAAACACTAATAAGGTTTGAACTTGTACTTCTAAAAGTGCGATAAATTCTGGATTCATCAAGTTTAAATTTTGAATCGTGTTTTGCAGGTGAAAGACAGGAAAAATGATGAGTACAAATGGTATTTGCTTAACGTGAGCAGGTTGCCATTAGCAGCGGGAATATTTGTGAATAGTTGGGATGATCTTGAACCTGTAACCCTTAAAGCTCTTAGAGAAAATTCGTTTTTCCAAAAAATACCTCTTCCTCCTGTTTATACCATCGGGCCTTTGATCAAACAAGATGAAGTTGTTACAGAAAAGGATGCAGAGATTTTGGCCTGGCTGGATGATCAGCCGCCTGATTCTGTTCTTTTTGTGGTTTTTGGTAGTGGCGGCACCTTGACAAGTGAACAACTTACTGAGTTAGCTTGGGGTCTCGAAATGAGTCAACAAAGGTAGTTTTCCGTTTGTCCCATTTTTTGTGATATAATTTGATCTAACACAAAGTTTAAGAAAGGAATTTTTTTGAAATTGTTGGTCTAATAGATATTTGTAGGACTGCAAATCATTTCAAGGTAAAATAAGTATTTTAAAATTAAATTTATTATTAAATATAGACATGTATAATTTTTTTAAAACTAACTAAACAAAGAAAATGAGTAGTATAAATTAAGACAGAAAAAAGTATCATTTATCAATTTAGTTGGGCATAATACATAAATGTATAATTTAACTTGGCCTCAACTGACATTTATGCCCTTCTACTTTGGGTATGTACAAGTTGACACTTTAATTAACTATCCAAAAGTTAAATAAGTAGACACACGTGTCTTATATGGCGTTCTACTTGGCAGTTATGTGTCCTATATGGTATCCAACGTGTATTATTCCATATAGGATCGCTGATTTGGAGGGATAGCAAAACAGTTTTAGAGGGATCGATTGAATAGCAGATTTAGAGAGATATAATCTGGTCTTTAAAGATAGGAATGATGAATCTTTAGGGATGTGTAATCTTTATGCATCTCAGCAAAAAACTTATAGTGCACACCCAAAATTAAAAAAAAAAAATATCAATTAAGATTAAATTACACATTTATATATTATGCTAATTGTATATAATTTTTTAAAACTAAAATTGCACTTTCAATAATAGGTTCATTTTGGTGGCGCGCAAACCAAGTGACGCAAGTGCCTCAGCAGCATATTTCAACGTGGGCAGCGATGAAAATGACCCATTACTGTACTTACCAGAACATTTCGTTACAAAAACGAAAGGGAGAGGCCTAGTGGTCCCTTCATGGGCCCCACAAACATTAATTCTCAATCACCCATCAACCGGAGCATTTTTTTCACATTGTGGATGGAATTCAACTCTAGAAAGCATAATTCATGGCGTGCCTATGATAGCATGGCCACTTTACGCAGAACAGAGGATGAACACCGCCTTCTTAGCAGAGGAGGCCGACGTGGTTCTGAAGTTTTCGAAAGTTCCCGGTGAAGAGCTCATTGATCGGAATGAAATTGAAAAAAATGTGAGAATTGTTATTGAAGGAGAAAAAGGGAAGGCAATGAGAAGGAGAGCTAAAGAGCTAAAAGAAAGTGCGAAAATTGCACTTCATAGTGGAGGATCGTCTTATGAGTCGCTTTGTAGTATTGTTCAGTTTTGGAAATCTCAGTGATTGTGTTGTTGTTGAAGGAAGAATTTACTACTTGTTTATTCACGTGTTTTAAGAAATCATAAATAAAATATAAATTTCTTTTGTTATTGTATCTTCATATTTCTCCATTAGATTTTATTCAGATGGCGTTCTGTTATGATTTTTTGTTTTTTCCTCCAATCATAAATAAAATGTATTTTTTTGTTATTATTTTATCCTCATTTCTCCAATAGATTTTATTGGCGATCAGTCATTAATTTTTTTAAGAGTGAAACTTCAAAAAAAAAATGTGTGATTATTAATTTTCAGAAATTTTAAAAATACCAAAAATACCGTTTTCACTCTAACACTTTGTTTGGATGGTTGTTACATATTGTTTCATAATGTATCATATTGTATCGTACTGTATTGTTTTAATGAACAATACGATACAATAAAGTTTAAGTAACAATCAAAACAAACATTGTATTTAAATTAACAATACAATACAATATAGTACAACACAATGGGTAACTGCCGTCCAAACAAGGTATATATTGATTCATGATTAATACAACTTCAATTTTGAAATATTATTTTTTTAATTTGAAAACAAAAATTACTTTTTTCAATTATTCGTAATTTTCATGATAAGACGCCTCTTATTCAAAGTAAAAATGACAAAAAATAATTTAATTTTATTTTAATTTTGTAAAATAACAAGTAAACTACAACAAATGTTTTTACTAAATACGGAGAAATATTAATTTGCCCTTGTTTCCTTTACTGGCTACAATTGCTGATTGCACGGGAGCTTAATAGTAAAAATGTCAGAAATTTAAAATGATTCCATGCGAATATACTTGTAGGTCCAGTTGACTAATAAGTCAAATGAATAAACTTTTGGGGAAAAAAAAGAAGCTAAAATTGCTTTTGTGATTTGTACAAGATAATGAAGTAATGAATAAAAGTTACTCCATATATGAAGATGTTATTAACAATCGTCTTTAATTGATCATTAATTTATATGTAAACAACCTCTTGACTTAATTACTAAAAATCTCTATTAGTTAACAAATTAAATGGGTCAAGTATTAGGGCAACAAAGGAACTTTTGCCCAGTTGGACGTTCGATTCTTTTGTATTTAGTTATTCGATTTTCGATCGATTCTTTTGTATTTAATTAATCAGTTTTCAATTGATTCTTCATTACTGCATACCAAATCGAAATTACTCTGTTTTGACTCAATTGGTTCTAATTTGTTCGATTCAACTTTTTCTAATTCGATTCTTCAATATGAATTTGATATAATGAATTATCTTTTTACTTGTAAATTTGACTTTTAAAAAATAAATCAATCAAAATAGGCTAAGTTGTGCAGCAAACAACAACCAACCACTAGCTATGAAAATATATTACGATGTAACAAAAAAAATTCATCAATTATATTTTTTAAATTAAAATTATAAATTCGCTATAAGTGTAGATTACGATTAAACCAAACAACATGTTGATGCTAAGTGGAGGTGCAATCAGAAAATTTAAAAGTGAAAATTTGGGTTCACATTATGAAATTTCAGCTAACTAAAGAATCGAATTCCAAAAATTAAGAAGTGACTTATTATCAAAATCGAATTAATTCGATTTAATCCAATATTTCAATTTTTAATGGTTATGCCTCCCCCTACGTTCCGTCCTATTCTTAACTTGCTTTCCACGTGTATAACTTTTTAACTTTTTTTTGATATCTAGTCCTCTACTTTTTAGACCTTCCCTATTATATATTGTATAGTTCAATTATGCGTGATCATTTAATTGAATTACTCTCTTTTGGTCCACTATATAATAATAGTGATCTTCCTTTCGATATAATTTCATTTGTTTCAACCATTTTAATGTAATATTCAAATTAAACTCTAAAAAGTATCACTATAATCAAATTAAATATAACGAAAAAATGTATTTTCTTTGAAGGAGTGCATGAGGACATAATACATGAGTTGAAGCAATATTTTTTCACTTCAAAGTAGGGCCCGTTCAAAAACGAATCGAAACCGATAATCCAAACCGATTTTTTTTTATTGGTTTATCAGTGATGGGTTATTGGTTTAGCGGTTTTGATAACGGTTTTAATTTTTTTGTTATCGGGTTATCGATTCTTAACTGATAAACGATAACCCGAAAGTAAATTAAATAATTATATTTTTATCATTTTTATGTATTAAGTCCTTGACTTAGAGTTTAGTTTCCTACTTTTATTTTTGGCTGTCTCAAACTCTTGGGTATTCTACAATGTAAAAGTGTTTGTTTTTTAGCAAGATGTTATTTGTGAACTCATGTGCATGGTTCATTTGGTTTGTCACCTTGTTTCTACGTGATTTTTAATGACTTTTGTTTGGTGTCAAATCTTAACGGTTAAACCGATAACCGAACCGATAACGATCAATAACCGATAAACCAATAACCGATAAGTCAATATCTTAATGGTTTTTTAACGATTTAGCATCTCTACAAACCGATAACCAATAAGTCAACCCGATAAACTTCAAAATCGAACTGAACCGACCGATACGCAGCTCTACTTCAAAGCATGCTCTCATATGCCTATAGTTGTAATTAATTGGAAGGCATAAATTTGAATGTTTTTTTTAAGCCTTTTGAGAAGAGTATGCCGGAGAAATAGGTGCAAAAATAAATGAAGATTAAGGATGTGTTCGGTATGATGAAAAATATTTTCTAGAAAAATAAGTGAATTTCTTATTTATTTTCTCGTTTTTTATATGTTAGCAAAATATATTATCCTAAAAACATTTGTATATGATCTAGACAAATATTATGAGAGATGAGCATAGGAGGTAGGAATTGGGGCGATAGGGTAGAGGTGAAAATGAAGTGTGATGGACGGACAAGACACAATGATCAATTATCAACGTGAAATACCTCTTGTAAAACTTGTTTTTCATGCTTTCATGGGGAAGTCATTTTCCTTTTGAAACAAAATACTTTATCCATTCACTTTATTTGTTCATTATACAAAATATATATTTTCACTTTTACTTGTTCACTATACTTAAAATATATTTTCACTACTTTTAACATATCAAAAGAAAATCATATTCTCTTTTATATTCTACTATCAACATTAATTATTTGTTCTTCAAATCATATTCCAAATTTAAAGTTAAAATCAATCAATATGAATATCCTGTTAAAATACTTATATCAATCCTTATTTCTTAAGAAACACCCAAAAGTTCAAACTAAACAAATAAAAATGAACGGAAGAAAGTACCTAGTTTGAATATAATAGTGTGTGAAAACTGAAAAGAAGCTAAGAAGAAGAAAGAATCATCACAACATAAAAGAAAGATGGACGTAAATGCAATACTATAAAGTTTTGGGACATGATTATACTTACAACAAAAGAAGTGGTGAGAAAGTGCTATTAATTTAAACTTTTAATACTTTATTTTTTCTCTACAGAAAAAATTATAGAGTTACCCAGATCTATGAACAATTCCCTTTTTCTGAAAAAACAACAACAATGGCTATCCAATAGAGAAGAATAAGAAGATAAAAGCATCCCGTTGAGAATCAATCACCGGGCACCGGAAAAAATGGAGTCCGAACTCCAGAAATTACCAAAACCCGAAGCAACCCGACCATCACAACCCGAATCCATTGATGAAGGATCCACCAAAGATGATCGTCCGCTTTTGAAACCCGACCCGACTAATCCTCAACTTCAAGTTCAATCGCAGTCATCTAGCCCTAGTATTGAGGAATTAGAGAAGAAGTACGCGCCATACGTGAGGCATGATGTGTACGGGATAATGGGACGGGGCGAACTGCCATGGACAGAAAAGGTGCTATTGGGTATTGCATTGGTGACGCTTGTTCCGATGAGAGTTATTGGGGCAATGACTGTTTTGGTGGTGTATTATTTGATTTGTAAGATTTGTACAGCGTTTTCGGCTCCGAATCGTGAGGAAGAGCAGGAGGATTATGCACATACGGGTGGGTGGAGAAGGACTGTTATGATGCAGAGTGGGATGTTTCTTTCAAGAGTTATGCTTTTCGTTTTTGGATTCTATTGGATACATGAAACTTACCAGCCTATTGTTCTCAATGGCAGCTCAAATAATGAGGTATATTTAATTTTGATGTTTAGCTTTTAGGCGTAATTTTCAAAGTAGTTTGTCTTGCCTTTTATGCTTACTGTATTGGATGAGGGAAGGTCAAGAGCTTACTCGGTTCTCTCCCGTTTCAATTTGTTTGTTTGGTTTTGATTTTGCACGTAGAATATACTAAAATGTACTTTAATCTCGTAGGCTTAAACATGCACGGAAAATTGGAATGAAAGAGTTACAAAGAAAAAGAGAGTAAAAGTACATTCTTTTAAAACAGATTAGAAAGGAAAGTAAGACGAATAAATTGAAACACGAGGACTTTTTAAAAATTATTATTAATGCTTGAGTGCTGTTTTTTCTTTTTCTAGTGAGTGTTGACCAAAGAAAAGGGGGTGAAGGGTATCCTAATGGAATGGATGTTGATCCATAAAGGTGACCCCACTAGTTTAAGGTTGGTATGTACTGATGTAGTTGTAGTAGTTGTAGTTATTGAATGTTGATTGTTCTAATTCAATCTTGAGGCACATCACTTAAGTTGGGCATGCATAAGTTGAAACTGCTTGCTCCTACTAAAAGTTTTTTTTTGTTGGGAACAAACCTAAAAGTTTTGGAATTTATTTTGGTTGCCCAGATATTTGGGATGTATGTGTGTGTTGAGGGGAGGGAGGGTTGCATAGTGTTGACCGTTGGTAAGTGCTGCAGAAGAATTACTAGGGCACCTCTATATTACCAATATGCAATTGGATGCAATTGAATAGCAAGTAGAAAAAAAGGAGAGCTCATAAACAATTGGTCATTGGATGATCGGACCTTTACTTTTGGTTTGAGTAAAATAGCTGAACCAGATAACGGAGTACCTAGCAATTTTACATGATTAAGTGCCTTTACTGGTTCATAAAGTAATGCTGCGCTGTACCCTTATTTTCTGCTTATTCACACGAATATATGGATGATTAGTAGATAAGCTTGGTTCATCTGATCAGGAGATTTGTGAATGCATAGTGTTCTTAGTTTGTCTTTTTAACCAACAACAGTTGAACCGGTTAAAGAAGGAACTTCTAGCAATTTTACATGATTAAGTACCTTATTCTGGTTCATAATAAAACAGTGTTATAACCCAATCTTATGCTTATACACACGTATCATATGGAAGTTTGGTTCATTTGATCTGTATTGTCGATCGACCCGAGGGTCAGCCTCTCTACCCCACAAAGGGTAGGGTTAAAGTTCGTGTACATCCTACCCTCCCCAAATCTCACTTATGGGATTACACTGGGTATGTTGTTGGTTCATTTGATCTGTGGTTTTGTGAACAAATTTTCTTCTTAATTTGTCGTTTAACTAATATTCCTGGTTTTCACCTGCTTTGACATGTGATGTGATACATCTTTTTCTCTTTGTCAGGATGGATCAAAACAGCAGGCTGAAGAACTTGAAAGACCAGGGGCGATTGTGTCAAACCACATTTCGTACCTGGATATCTTGTATCACATGTCTTGCTCATTTCCTAGCTTTGTTGCTAAGGTCTGTGACTTCTTTTACAATATTGGTAAAATGTGATTGAGACAACTATTTTTTGTTCGATGGAGCCACTTCTTTGGGCACACTTTGCTTAATCTCCTGACCTTGCTTCTTTTTGTTTTTATTGCTGAAGAGATCAGTGGCTAAGCTTCCTCTGGTTGGTCTCATCAGGTTAGTTATAGTTTTTATTAATATATGGAATTTATTTATCAGTGGTTATTACATATTCATTTATCTCCTAATATCAAATTGTTGAAAGAAAGAGAGAAAGATTAAAGAAGATATAGAGGGAATGTGTGAAGTCAAATGTCTTACATCCAAGACTTTTTTACTCATACCATTCAACGTACATAGATACATCTACTTGATTTGGAATACTTTTATACACTATTTATCATATTACATCTAAGTATAAGTTTTATTTACTTTCCCTCTCGAACAATGCGTGAGTCTGATATATTGAACTTTTCACATATGCTCACATGACATACATATGCTTGGTCTGCAAGAGTTGATGGATCAGCACAAACTCCATACAATTGTTAGTGATTGTTGATTTTTTTTATTTTTTATTTTTCAGCAAGTGCCTTGGCTGTGTCTATGTCCAGCGGGAATCTAAATCACCCGATTTTAAAGGTGTCTCAGGTAATAAAAACATTTCACTAGATTTGGTACAATATATAGCTCGTTTGTTTGAGGAATAGGAGAAAGTAATCTTGTCTAGAACTCTGCATTATTGATTTGTCTAAGTCACACAATGAATGCAGAGATTTAGAATGATAACTTAGTTTTGCTTTACATCAAGTAAGCTTTTGCAACCTTCATGTCCTCTGAGATGGGGGAAGGATAACTTTTTTACACCTTCTATTATATGTATGACACTTTTGTATTTCTAGATGTTTGAAAATGTATTATTAATGATACAATTTTTACTTGTTTTTGAGGATTCAAATTGGTGACTTTTTACATCTTAACTGATGTTTATTCCATTAAACTACCTATTAAACCATTTAGTTGATTCCTTTGTGAACTTCTAAACCATTGGCTAATTCCATCACTCCTTATATAGTATACGTTAAATTAGCATCTTAAACTTCAGGCTTAGTGAAAAGATGTTATGTAAAATGGGACAGAAGGAGTCTTTTCCAATCAAGACGATTGAATTTCTTTTACAAAAACGTTTCCAGAGTCATGGAAACATTTATTGCTTTATAGACTTGGCGTGTCCGGAAACCTCTAGGTAAAATCTTCTGCACCACGACTCTTCCAGAGATGTGGTAGAACCCTCTTCTTAATGGTATTTAACTTTAGTTTTAGGCTCTACACATAGGTGACTAAAAGCCGTAAGGATTTTATCTTCAGTGTCTTTTCTATAGTGGTAGCAAGCAAGCTGAATAGGGCAAAAATATAGCCTTTTCTCTTACTTGTATTGGAATGTACAGTAGGATATTCTTTGATCCTATATTTTTGACCTCTTTCCAGCTTTCCCCTTGTCCTTTACCCTCTCCTTCCTTTTCATATGGAATGCAGCTTTAATTTTTGCGACATCCTTTGGATTAAACTTATACAATTGCAGGTGTTGTAAATGAAAGGATTCGTGAAGCTCACCAGAACAAATCTGCACCAATCATGCTGCTTTTTCCAGGTCAATGTTGCTTTTAGTGCACCGGCCGACTGACTTGTGTCTCACATTTTACTGCACATTTCTTCTACCATTATTTTTCTGCTTAACACTGATCAGTTCACAGATGAGTGATGGCAGATATAGGGTTCTTTTGCACAGTGAAAGAGAAGTAGATAGAGAGAGATATCACATCTTTGGCATTTATTTAATGTTATGAGCATACCTAAAAAATTTCTAGCTGTTTGTACTTCACCGGACTTTATTCTTTTCCTCATGGACATGATCTTCTTCCACTAATTTTTTTTGATAAAAGCTTCTACTAATTTGAATGATGTTGTTCATTGAGTTGATAGATCAAGAATCTATTAGAATTATTTAATGAATTCAAACATTCTTTAGTCAATTTTTTTTGGTCTTACTAATATGTCTAAACCTTGGGTATTACTTGTAAATGAGACTTCTTTAATACACTTAGAAGTCTCTACCTGGATAGACTTGATCCGTAATTGACTTCCAGCATTTCAAGAACTCTCTGTCAAAAACTTGATTTTGGAGGTTCTTTTTTGCTTCAAAGAATGAAATGAATCAGCATTCATAACATTATGATTCGGTGTAAATTTGAAAGAGAAGCTAAAGGATATTTTGGGGTTGCAAAAATGTTTTGATGACCAGTGATTCTCTTGCAAAAATCGACTTCTGATGATTTACTACAGTTTTGATCTGTTTTCTTTTTCCTTGTAGAGGGCACAACCACAAATGGTGATTTTCTCCTTCCATTCAAGAGTGGCGCATTTCTCTCAGGAGCTCCAGTGCAGCCTGTGATATTAAGATATCCGTACCAGAGATTAAGTCCTGCGTGGGACTCTATATCTGGGGTAAGTATTTGGTGATTGAAACTTGCTTTGTCATTTTAGGGACACTCTGCCACATGGTAGTACTCCATCTTCAGTGAATGATTCAGTTTCATAATACTGTGCTACGTTACAGATACAGGCTATATTCATGCTCCCTCCTAACACCAATGATTGTCTTTTTTGTTCATCCTAAAACATGTTATGTTGCTAGTTTTGGTTTTCAGAAGTATCATTTTCTTGCATTCAGTCATGTACTAATTGTTTTCCTGCTTGTGCGGGCAAATACTGCATTGTAATTTTTCCTGTTCTGACAGTTTGTATAACAGAATATAGATACCGATTATAGAATTGTACTACTTTGTCGGGATCTTGGTTTCTTGACCACAAAATAGACAAATGATAGATTTTTTAGATGCACTTTGTGGCACCAAGTTAGTCGTTACAGCAAGGAAAATTCAGTATCCAATACCTGAATATTTGTTCTGATACATGAATATACCGCTGATTGCACAAAAGTTCTTGTTGGGATATGCATCTAATTATACGGTCAATTGGTTACATTTATAATAATTGGTCATAGTCATCAGTGTTATACTGTTAAATAAAGTCATTAATTTATATGAGACTGGTTCTTATTCCTAGGATGAAAATGCAATTCCTTTTGCAGGCTCGGCATGTGATTCTCCTTCTCTGTCAATTTGTAAATTATGTGGAGGCAACCTGGTTACCTGTTTACTACCCTTCTCAGCAAGAAAAGGATGACCCTAGACTTTATGCTGAGAATGTTCGGAGGTTGATGGCTCACGAGGTATGTTTTGCATGCAATTTTACCTTAATGACAGCTCAATCTTCATATTCGAAGAGGAAGAACATAAAGTAAATCTGGAGACCAGTTAGAAATATGATTTGCTAGTTTTATGCCCTTCTCCCCCACTACGATTAGAGTTAATGCCCTTCCTGCTCATAAGATGTGGTTTTGTAGAAAGTGGATATATATCTCTGCAATCTGGAAATGTCAACCTATGTCCCCTACTGAGCTTATGTTCAAATTGTGTTTAGAAATGTCGTTTAGAAAATAGGAGTCCTTCACAATTTGGAGAGTCTCCCATTATTTCTGTGCACTTTTGTTTGTATTTCTTGAAAGTGAGTTTAGTATCATGATCTCTGCACTGCATACAACAGATGCTTATCTCTAGAAAGTAGTATTCTTTTCACCTCCACTTGTGTTCTCCCTAGGCCTGTAAGCTAAATAAGTGAAATTATTACTAGGTAATTTCAATCCTCTGTATACTTGTGTGTGGATTGATGATCTCATTCCTCTGGTCTTGCAGGGTAATTTATTACTCTCAGATATTGGTTTGGCAGAGAAGCGAGTATATCATGCTGCTCTCAATGGTAATAATAGCATGCCTACTGTTTTCCATCAGAAAGACGATTGATAATTTCATCGCCTGGGCACTGAAAAGATATCTAATCCAAGTGTGATACTAGTTGTGTTGTTTCTGAATATAATGACAGTGCGGTTGTCCTCTCTATTATCTAAAATAAGAAAACTTGGGTGTTCTGTCATACTTCTGTATCTTGATGGTATCAAAAAGCATCTGTCTTTGTTGATATCATGAGTGGACATTTGTTGTTCAAGTTTCCAGTTTGAGAGGTTGTATGTGTTGTATATCATGTGTTACATGACAATTAGGCAATGTTTTAACAAGCATCTTTGGACATTTGTTTATCTGAAGCATCTCTTTGGTGTTCCTGCAGGTTTGTTTTGTCAACAGTAATTCGGGTTCGCCATCTGTATATTCATTCTGTGATTCTATTATTTGCAAAAGTTATATGAAGATAACTTATCCAGATGAAGCATTCTTTGTGTCTATATCAATGAAAATGGACCTATGGACAACTTTCTTTGGCCACAGCCAGTGGTTACATGCTCAAATATCTCTGTTTCCTATTCATTTACCTTCCGTTTTGACAGACCCAAAAAGGTGAATTCAGTGTAGCAGCTAGTGCTGCTGGCTGGGTTGAAATGTAACGCCCAATATTAGGTTAGTGTCTTCCCTCTCTTCCGGTATGTGAATAGACTCCCCACTAATTTTACTTGACGATTGCTCCTGAGCTAGACATAGAAGTCGCCTCTTCACCTGATTCTTGGTTATCAGGAGTTCTAAAGGTTCTTGTTCATTTTTTGTTTTTGGCTAAATGTATTCAAAGATCAGAAATCAAGTATATTGGAGGCACATCAACACTATCTCAAATATCATTTCTCACATCTTGAAGTGTTTATTTCTCTTTTTGTCTCTCTTTCCTGTATACCTTATATGCTACTGAAGATTGTCACTGGAGGGAAACGCGGTTGTTGGGTGGGGTGGGGTGGGGTGGGGGGTTGTTGTGCAGTTGCCATGCCATTGATATTTTTTGTATACTGTTGAAGAAAGTCATTCGAAAGAGATAGGACAGAGATGCCATTGATGTTATCATCGTGTTCTGTAAATTTAGTCCAGTAATTCTTAGTGTCACATCTTTATTACTTTTCTCCCTATGATCGACGAATTTGATCTATACATTATGCCAAAATTCATGACACAAAAAAGTGAGCTTATGTGGGTAAGGAGTGCAAAAGTAACAAGCTGTTTATAGTGTCACATTTCACCAAGGTAACTAGAAAATATAACGTTATAATGTATGCTTTATCTTTCTCCACGAAAAAATGAGCAACGATAGATGCTTGAACTTTCTTTTTCGTGTACATTTATAAAGATGACACAAAACTATTAACAAGAATCAGCCCTGCTGAACTCACCTTTTCTTCTTTTCAATTCATTGAGAACACAAAACTAAAGATGCATGATCTCTCATATTGCCTAACAGCTTACTCAAATGTTAACAACTTACAGTTGAAACAATTGTAGCATTCTGCAGTAAAAAGTAACAGCAACTTAAACTGGAAAACACGACATTTTCATAGTACAGAGATGAGGAATATACAATATATCATCCCACCATATCACCAAACTTAACTGAGAGATATGCACTCAGAGGGATTGTTCCTTTTTCAACATGTTGCATCTCTTAGTAGAACGGCGTGGAAAGTGGATTGTTCTTTTACCTGGATGCATACTCGTGTGATCAATCAATGAACGAGGCAGAAAATTACTCAATACAAGGGACCAAACAAGGGACACGAATTGCATATACTGGCAATACCACAGTACATAGTATACCTTCTTAAAGAATGTTAATCTCATCATTCTATAGTTTGCTCAAAATACCATATGGTAGCCTTAAAAAAAAATTTTCTTAAAGGAAAATGTGATCACAAGAGAGTACTATGTTTACTTTTCCTTTGAAGAGCATCTGGTAGACTTTCTTAACTCCAAAGAAGGTAAGGAACCTTTAACGGGTGACTGTAGAAATAACGAAGATGTAGATAACTTCTGTTGTCTCGTTGAAATCGAAGAAAAACAACTGAAAGCATTTCTTAGCCTTCTCTTCTCACTAATGTATTCTGGGCCATTTGGTTCGTCTTCGACAGCAGCAACTTTCAAAGCCTCAGGTAACATGCAGTTGAATGCTGAACCTATGCAGACAAAAAAAGAAGCAGCATATCATGCACAATACTCATTCCGTTTTATTTTATATCGCGGTGCTTATTAGGGCACAAGTTTAAGATAGAAATAAAGACTTCTGTCACATACCAAAAGTACTTTTGGAACTTATGGTCAGCTATGACACTTTTATGGCTCTAAGAGCATGCCGCTAAGGGTAAAGAGTTCTCGATAGAAATGTGTCATTCTTAGATGACTAAAGCTTTTAGCTTTGATCATTTGACGCCAAGTGAAACGGTTCCTCACTAAATAAACATAAGTTTCAATACAGCCAAAGAAAAAGATAGATCACATCTTGGGAACAGACTAAAAGGGAAAATATGCAAACACCATATGGAATAGAAGGAGTAGTTAATAAGCTTTTCTACAAAATATGAACACTCAATCTTTGTTTTATCTTTTCAAATAGGACATCAAAAAGGAGCATATATCCTATACATTCAGGAGGTGAGACTCATCCACAATGGCTAAAAGGAAATATGAAGTTATCATTTTTATTTATGAATATCATCTCAAGTAGCATCATCATAAGCGGATAATGTGCTTGAGATTGCGCAAGTATACAAGACAATTTTCCCAAGGTCCAATTAGGTCCAGCAACATATAAATCTCATAGATACTGTTAACAAACTTACAGAAACAAAATTGTACCATGCTTTTAGCTATACTCTCCGTGGAAGGAAAACCAAAATATGGACAAAGATATACTTAAAGAGATGTAAATGTTCTATTTCAGGAAAGTTGCATTCTAAAAATGAAGAGTTATATCTCTAAAATGGAAATTCGAGATTTATTACTTGCCGGACATATGCAATAGTATCATATAGAGCAAGAGATGCCACCAAATTTGTGTACCATAACTGAACCGATGGAAAATGGAACCTTTTGATATGTAATTAATACTGCACATAAGGACTTGAGTGCCAAGATGGAGGGAAAACGGATTTTTGTTGTGAAGCATAGAAAGAAATAAAAGATAGGATTTATTTCTCTATGAACCACATAAATTGATGATAATTAAAAGCCAGAGCACATTCTGGGCAATATTAGCTGTAGACACAGCAAAATAAAGAGTGGTGGAATGGCAAAGGTTACCTAATTTTGCAAGCCTGTTCACCCATTTTGGAATCTTTTTCCCGGTCAGCTTGTGGCATATATCCTTGCAAAAATGGTTGCAGTTCTTCACGATCAAGTGATACGAGTCACCATTGTAGGCAGCAGCTTGATGTTCAATAAACTCTCTAACCTGACTCGGATCCAGCTTTGTAGTTCCAACAAATATTGACTTCCTAAACTTAAATCCTGGACATTGTCGCGGTTCAACTTCAAAGACACCACTGGTTGGGTAATCATGAGCTCCAAATGCGTATTCTACACCATGAACTGTGAAGTATATGTTACATTAGTTGAAGTTCAAAAATATGAAGCATAGAAGAAAATTGCTGATGCGTCCAATATTTGAGTTAGAGACATGTCTTTTCTTAGCAGTAGCACAAAATCATTTTCATCTAAAGCCTCACATACTAGTGGAATATTAAGAGAACCTTGAGGTTTCATAGCAATCGACTCAAAGAACTTGCAGAAACTGCAGTTTTTCCAATGAGAAACAGATTGCAGGTACCAAGTAAACACTCTAGATGAAAAGAGGTCAAAACTGCATAATTATCTTCTTCAGCAAGCATTCAAAGATGAACCAACAGGTGTCAAATGTTATAACACGTTAAAAGTAGAAATCTACGAACAAACTGTGATGCAAACCAAATATTTATTAGACATGAAAACGTTACGAATAAGCTCCAACGCATGCTCATATATATACCAATCATATAGAGATTCAAGCTGAGTAAGCTACTTTGCAGTTCTAGGGTATACTAAATGAATATACCCTAGAAAGTACATGACACACCTGCAACTTACCGAGGACATGACCCTAGATAGGAAGATATGAAGGTCAAGGATTATGGTGAAAGGTTAGTAGGAAGTATTGTCTAGTTCCCCTATCAGTATTGTTATTATTACTCTCTTACTATCGCATTCTTCGATTTTATTGTTACATGTTATTTCCTTTGCTTCAGTTATCGTACATTTTGTTGTTGCTACTTGTTCTCTTCTTAATTATTTTTAGCATGGCTTCTACGTTACTATATTTGTTTTACTCTCTTGTCTTCTTGAATCTTCTTTACTTGACTCGAGGGTCTATCAGAAACAACCTCTTCACCTTCATAAGGTATGGGTAAGGCTGTGTACACACTACCCTTCCCAGACCCCACTTGTGGGATTACAATGGTATGTTGTAGCTTTCGTTACGTGAATATACCCTAGAGGCAAGTTTCAGATCCTGAATTTAAGCATCACAAACATTTTTAATCTCACTATAGCTAAATGAATTATAAGACAGACAAACATATGATAATGTGGTAAATATCATCTTGTAGATGCAATTCTCCCATTAATCAATTAGTAAAATTGAGGTTTAAAATAGGAAAAAAATACATATAGCACCATATATTTACAAGAAAAGGATAATTTCCCTAGGTGCACACTTAAATAGTATCTCTTACCTTCCACACCAGAATGGAAGATACCAAAACCAGCCCAGTAGACATAGTTGTTCATCGGTGTCAAGTCATACACATTGAGACAAACTGGTGTCTCACCAGGAGCAAAACGATCCGACTTCGTTTTGGGGAGCAAACAAAAATGTGCAGATGATTTGGTCTTCAGACGGAGGGGCATGACTGATTTCCATCCTTTCTTTGATTTTAATGACATTTTCCTTTTACTATGCAAACTAAGATTCACTCAAAGCCCACCGGCGTCTTGTACATCTGCATTAACACAAATGCATAAGGCTTCATACTAAAGTTTAAGAAGTCAGTCTTCAGAACAAGAAAAGAAAAAATGCAAAGAGAAAATAAGTAATGTACCAATGAAAGAATCTTGCACCAAGATAAAAAAATCATAGCTGTTTTTCTCACAATACAATTCCAACGATTTAATAGAAACTTGCACCAGGTGAAGTTCAATCATGCCAATGTTTCTATGTATCAACCAATGATATCAGTTAAATATGAGAACGCGAAAGGGTAAATCACTAGGCATGTTTTCCATCTAAAAGAACATATCATTCTACTTCATATCATTCTAGTTTTGTCACCTCCATAAATCGAGTTGACGTACAGAACTTTGGATTATATACAAGTTTGTCTCAAATTTAACAAATTAAAACTAGTTGTTTTCATGAGTGCCAGTACGTCAGTACAAAAACAAGACGAACCCATTTGGAGAAAACATTAGCCTTGGCTTTCAAGAAATTTCCTTATTTAAACTATGCTAAACAAAATCACTGGGTTTCTATAAAAAGAAATAGAGGGTAACATGTAATATTACATAATTGACCACGTATAACATGGCACACACTGTTTGTTAACATGGAAGCTGTCTTCTGAGAGATCTGATTCATTATATACGAAACCAGAGGGAAGAACAACATGCTGGTAACGAAACTACAATATGCTTGCTCTATCTGACTACATGTTGTCCATCCAAAAACCAACCTTTTTTTATTGGCATGCCATGAAATATGTGCATTATAATTTATTACCAAATCCTTTGTAGCAACTGTTCTCCATCCAACTTCACATCAGAACATTACAACCATTGCACTCGACGTAGCACATTACAACCCTTTGTTCATGCACTTTTAATTCCTTAAAACAGACATATCACACAATTCCGGACTCTTTATGTGTATTACAGTGGAAAATATTTAGCTAATAGCCTGCTTTTACTAGTCAGGCTAGTTAGTCTATGATACAGATTGATCCTCTGAGGATAATATATAAATATATAGCTGTTGCCACCTTCCATTTTAATCACCTGCCGTTACGACAAGGGCCTACTATGACTTCTTAAAGCTTGCATTTTTCAATTAACAGATGACAATTTTAACAAACAAAGGTAAGTGAACATTGAACAGTTGTGAGGAACTTCCCATAAAAGATTATTGAGAAGGAATATTCAGTTGGGAAAGAGAGGAGAGAGAGAGAAGTTAAAGAAAAAAAAGAATATATCCATCTCTTTCATTTTCAAGAAAGTCAACTTTGTGGCATTAGTAGGAAACAACTAACTCTAGTATGTAATCCTTATTAGTCTGCATCCATTATTGCAGCTCTTTCTTACATCTACTTTCGTTTAAAAGCAAAATTTTAAGTTCAATTTTAATAAGCTCATTTGGTGGATATTTTCTACTAATACACTATGGGGCCGTTTGGTTGTTGATTAGGAAGGGAGTTATTCATATATTAAAACTAGCATAATTAATACAGTATCACGTTTGGTAGCTTTTTAGTTGCTTTGTATAAAATTCAGCACACCAAATATGGTGTTTGGTTATAAAAACAAATATAAGTTATGAGTATTGAAGATAGAATAACGAATACATGGATCAATAATACATGAATACTTAAAACGTTAAATTAAACCCTGCATAGCTAATCTTGAGTAACTCTAACCAGTAACCAAACGACCTCGTACAGATATAGACAATCTAATTGTCTGTTCGTACAAGCATAAATCAGACAGATTATTCATTAACTATTAACCATAACTAGCCTCCCTCAAAAAGAAAAAAAGACACATCAATTATTATCTTTAACTATATAATGTCAATATCTACCTAAGTTGAAAAGCATTAAATGGAGTTGACACTTCTTCATCTTTGATGATGTACTGGTTTCATCTGTATACTAAGATAAGTTCCTAATTCTCATTCTGATGACTTTTCTAGTCCAAAACTAGGTCAAAACTCTATGTTGCTTGGACTCTTCAAAAAAATCGATGGGTGCGTGTCGGCTACTCCAAAAGTAGAGCTTTTGCGGAAGATCCGATACGTGTGCGGCAAAATTTTTGGAGAGTCCATGCAACATAGGTCAAAATAGGGAAAGGAAAAAAATGACTGTTCAAAAAAGGAACTCAGAAAGTAGTTTGACCAAAGTGTTTTTTTACATAATTATTGAAGATATTGATATGATTAATAACTCCCACATTTGGAAATGCAGAGAGAAGAAGGGATTCAGAGTTCAAAAGTCAAATGAAAAGTTATGAAGTAAGCAGATCCCACAAATTATAAATATCCCCAAAATAACATAAATTAAAATTCTTCCCATTTTGGACAAGTAATCATCACATAGCAAAGAAACAAACAGTTCACTATTCCTTCAAATAAAAAAAGAGCTATTTATGTGACTCTTATCATTAGGGGCAGAGCCAGGGTGGCGCAAGGGGTCAAATCTGATACTTATGTGTATATATTGCATATTGAACCACCTTGACACAACTGAGAATCTATTCCGAACCTCCTTAATGAAAATCCTCTCTGCGCAACTGCTTATCATCAGATTCAAACATGTACAGCAAACTTTATTCCTCCAAATATTTCATACAAATCCCAGTTCTGAAATGCTGCTTTCTAAATAAAAGGCCAACAAAATTCATGTAGTAAACCCAAAAAGGTGCAAATTTAAAGAAAATGAAACTGGAACTCAGAAGAAAAAAAGGAGAAATTATGAGAGAATAAAAACTTCAACATGTAAAAAAGACAAGTAATATATCAGATCTTACAGCAAGATTGAAACTTTTACAGTGAACAAAAAGATTCAACCAATTCTTGAACAAGAAAGAGCAGGTTCACAAAAAATTCTCAGTGGCAACAAAAAAGAAAAACTAAAATGTGGACAGAACTCAACCACAAAATTTTCAGAAAAATCCAAACTTTGCACAATTATAAAATTCAAAAGCCACAGCATTTGAATAAACATCAAGAAACTCATATGGGGATACAGGATTTAAACTCTACAAAGATTCAATCTTTAAGAATTTTACCATTGACCCATTACACTTTTAAAAGTTACAAATTCATATCTCTGCTATTTATCATAATGTTAACGAACATATCAAAAGTACAGAATTCAGATAAACCCGATAACTTAAACCTGCATCCACCCCTGAATTAAAAACATTTGTACAAAAAAAAATAGAGGAAAATGAAAAACTTACAATTTTCCATTAGAAGAGATACCAAAGACTCCACCTTTAAGCTTCTCTTGAGCATATACACACACAACTATAATGCAAATGGTGAAAAAACAAACAAACAGAGCATCCCTAGTTGTGTCTCTTCATGAGTAATTCACACACATTCATGTTTTTCTGCAAAGATTTACAGAGAAAAAAGCTAAGATTTCAGAATAAAGTAAAATTCTGCTTTGGTTAATATATGTAAAAGAACTGAAAAAACAGAGAGAGGAATTTGAAGGGACCCTAAATTTCAGAAGCTAAACAGAAACTGACAAAAGGAAGAAAATACAGAGACACACACTCTGTCTCTCTTTGCTTAATTTTTATTGGGGTTAATAACATTTTTAGTCCTTTAATTATTGATAATTTAATTTTAGTCCTTATAATATCTGATTAAGTATATTTAATCTTCAATAACTTAAAAAGTTCAATTTTAATTCCTTAACTTGTGGATATTCACAAATTAAAACAACCTCTCTTTCTCCACGAAGTAATGGTAAGGTGTGCGTACATTATATCCTTCCGAGACCCCAGTTAGTGTGATTCCACCGGTTTGTTGTTGTTGTTGTTGTGGATATTCCCAAAATTTTGAAATTAATAATTGTTTCACCATTAGTTACCTATGTGTTATTATTTTATATTTGATGATAATATACTTGATGATGGACTAGATTTTTGGGTGTGGACTTGCTTCGCATTAGCTCAGGTTGGTGAAATATGTCTTCACTGGTTATTCGACAACCTAACATGTTCTGGTCCCATTATAAAAAAATTAAAAAAAAGGTATATAAGAATGTTACATGATTTGAAAACACAACCCAATATAATATATTTCCTGTATGAAGAGTTCAAAGACGTATATTAATTAATTGAAAGTTAAATACACTAATTCATATAACATAAGAATTAAAATCAAAATTTATCAATAAGAAAAGGACCATAAATGCTATTATCCTCTCCTCTGTGGTCTTTTTTTTTTTTGATGACAAAGGGAAACCCCCGGCCACTACCCTTTGGGTGCACACAGGGTTAAACTCCCGTTCCTATGCAATAGCTTGCAAATCACACAGGAGAGGTAACCCGCACTAGGCAAGCCCGGTGCGACGAGCTCGACCCAGAAGACAAACCCCTTACTTTCGCTGGCGAAGGGTTTCAGACTTGAGACCTCCAACATGGAAGTCCCAAGCCCAAACCATTGGGTCATCCCGAAGGGTCTCCTCTGTGGTCTTTAAAAGCTCAAAAGTTTTTATTTATATTTTTATTCCTTTACTGTGTATTTTTTAAAACTCTTGGAATAAAGTTAAAATCAAACAGGAAAAGTTACAATAGAGTAAATGACAAGCTAAATTGACCCAAAATTTAATGAGAAAACATGTGGAAAATTTTTGCAAACAAAAAGGAAAGGCACCATAATTTATTCTATAAAAAAGGAGAAAAAAAACAATATATTATGATCCATTTTAATCCTTCAAACAAGTTCTAATTTTATAGGGTAAAGATTCAAATTTGTCTCTAAACTTACACGAAGTGGTTTTAATTTTATCATTAGTTAATAGTTAAAGGTTAAATCCATCATTGTGCTTTACCAAATTAGCTTAAATATGCCCTTATCCATGGACGAAACATTAGTTGTTCCTAAATTAATTTTGTAAAATTTTCATTTTTTTTCAATGAAACTAAAAATCTTATGAGGAAATATTAAACCATCATCTAAAACTTTGTACACTTACACGATAATTTAAAACTTTATGATGCCTTAAAAAACATTTAAATAACCATTAAATTCTAATTACAGTGATTAGCACTTTGGAATACCACGTGTCCCTCACATGGCAAAATTTTAGTCTACCTCTTTTTCTGTTATTTCTCATGTTTGATATACGTTTTTAAGGCCAAACTAATTTTGATTTGCGCTAAAAATCATACTTTCAGATGTAAAGCGCTCTTTATCCATAACTCAAACGTGAGACTTCGGGTTCAAGTTTTAAATATAGAGTCACCTAAAATGCTTTACTTTTAAAATGAGACTTTTTAGCGCGAATCTAAATTAGTCGAACTACAATACCAAACACCGGAGAAAATAAGAAGAAAAAAAAAGGGGGTAAATAACAGGTCAGTTGAATATATACGATATGGTCCTAATTTTCGTATTGCCTAAGCCCAAAGATATTAAATAATATAATAGCTGAGCAACGTGCCATCTCGTATGTGTATCCCTAGAAGAAGGCAGGTTGGCCATAGAGCCCAGGGTCATTTGGCCTCTTCTACCAACCAGTCCCTACTTACATTATTTTTCTTTTGTTTTCCCCACTTAGCTGATCGATACTCATATTTGAATCTAATTAATTTAAATTGAGCACCTTATAAGCACAAAAAGCTTCCCCGCCAAGATTTTTTTTCTTATATTCAGAGCATGAACTCAAAATTTCTGATTAATAATGAAGAAATTTTATTCAGACCACCACGACCCTTAATATATCGAGCTAAGAAATATTATTCACTTTTTTTTAAAAAAAAAAAGCAACTACTTTGTGAGTCACACATTTTAGATAGAAAATTGTAAAGACAGTGACAAGGTTATACTCACTCTATCACATCAGGTCAATTTTAGAAATTTACAACATTTTTCTCACAAATTTGTTTTTTTAATAAAATAAATTAAAAAATTCTACTCTTGTGTTGGTGCTTTCTGCTCAAAGTATTCAAGAAAAAAACATATGTAAGCTAAATGAGTTCCAAATTGTACACTTAACTAATATTTTCAGTTTCTCAAAAAAAAAAAGAAGTAATAGAAGAATAGTGTTTGCTTTCAATTCCTTATCATTAACAAGTTGACTTTATGCTTTTTGAGTCACATGGAGGACCAAAACCAATTGAATAAGTGGGGATGTATAGACAAAAAGTATTGGAAAAGTTACTACTTATATATCGTTCGACCAACTAATTTATCAACATAGTTAATATATATATATACTTCGTATATATTTTGTAAGCTAAACGACCCAAAAACATTAAGCAATAATGATCCCTTAAATTATGAGTATTAGATCATGATTGTCGATTCAGCAGAATTCAATTCCTTGCCATTGAACTATATATATATAATATATAAAAATAAAATAAAATATAAATTATAGAATTTAGCATCTTTAAATTCTAAATTTGTCACTATTTGCCTCTAGAAAGTAGAACCTATGTTCATTGAGTCACTTTTACAACATAGCCTTCATGACTTTAGAATATGATACTCTATGACATTAGTGGGAGGCAACTATGAAGTTTATTGTTTAAGGATTTGAATTTTCTACTACTAGTTATTTAGGCTTATCCCAATTAGGTCACAACAAGTGGTCCCAAATCTTGATTTTTCAATATTTCACTCTAAACATTATTTGATTTTTTGGGGGGTGGGGTGGGGATGGGGGAGAGGGACCAGTATTGTAGCCAATTCCAAAAGGGCATGGATCTTTGGAAACTTAAATATTTCTGTACAATTAAGGATTCGTTTATTGCAAGTACTAGTTCTTGCTCTACTACAATAATGCAAGTCAATTTCATCAAGCACAGTTTACAAGATTGACAGCTTTTTCATGAAGAAGTACAGCTGCTTGTGTCTCTTGTTTTTAAAACCAACATTAAAATCTGTTATATCAAGTAGACAAACACCAACTTTTTAGTGATCCAGCTTTTTTGGACGTTTATTTGTAGTTTTATGATTGTGTGAAATTTTTTTATACTGTCAATGTATATAACAACAACATCAACATATCCAATGTATATTCCATAAGTGGGGTCTAAACTCTGAAAGGGTGGTGTGTATGCAGTCTTACTCCTATGAGGATTCAGAACTGTGTTGATATTTCGAAAAATTATTTATAATCCAACTAAATTCACACATGAGTAACTGTACCTTTCCCATTGAAATCTTTCTAATTAAGTCTAAAGGAGGGCTTTGGGAAAAGAGCAACTCGAAAGTACTTTACTTCAATCCTAGTACTGAAAGACGTGACTTCAGGAGTAGACTTCGGAATTACATCCACCCTTCCCCTTTTCGGGGAATGATTGCAATCACAAGCAAGTGATTTTTTTAGTGGGGGCCTGAAAGCACATACAGTATAAGCAGGTGTTTCACGAGACAGTATAAAAATGGTCCAGTCTACAAAGATAACTCTAAAACAAAAAAAAGAACTAAGCTTGAACTAATCAAGATCAATAGGAAGCTAGGAATCTATTAACAAAGTTCATGCCACGACGATCTATATGGAAGGGTAGTTTTGTATAATAAGGCTAGCTTCTTGCTGCCTACTATCAGATGATGTAACAACTACCACTAATTCATAACTCTGCTGTAAAAAAATGAATATATGAACTTTGATTAAAGTCTGTCTTCTATGTTTATGTATAGAAATACCAGATTTTGGTATGTTGTATGGAGTGGATATGTATGACATATTTGCCTGGTACAATGTACACAGATGAATAGAGTTTATTCGTTTCCGCGCCTCCTGAGATACCACATTGCATATGTGAGTGTTACATAGGAGCAAGTAAGTTGAAATGATCCCAAGCTTCCTGCACCAAACATACTTGGCACTTTTATGATTCAACAATATAAGCAAAAGGATTTAGTCTCATGAAACATGGGCCAATTTAGTAGCATGACCAAAGTAGTACTCCCTCCGGTTCAATTTGTTTGTCTTACTTTCCGTTTTAGTCCATTTCAAAAGAATGTTTTTTCCTTTTTTGGCAACTCTATAATTCTAACTTTCCACGTGACATGTTTAAGACCACAAGATTAAAAGACATTTTGGTACATTCTACCTATCTTTAATTTAAGATCAGAAGATTCAAAAAGTTTTATGTACCTTCTTAAACTTCTTAAACTCTGTGCCAAGTCAAAACCAGGCAAACAGTATTGAAACGGAGGGAGTAGTATTAGAATTTTGAAGTATAGAACAAGCATTGACTTATATGTTTAAACTTGCATGATTCGTTTGCATAATGGTTTCGTGTAGGGTTCGCATGCTACACAGACATGTCAGAAGAGGAAATGCTGCAGTTACGTTGACATGATAATAACGTTGTTATACTTGGCTTCTCAAACCAGTAACCACTGGATCCTAGATTTAACCATAAACTGAATTTAAGCACTATGAAGTACAGTTGCCGAACCCAACTTGTTTGGGATTCAGAGTTAGTTGATTGATCGAACTATGAAGTACGGAGATACTAGATGGGATAAGAGAGTTAATGGGCACTCTAGTTAAATGTTTGTTTTTGTATATCTAGTGCAGATGCTAGGACTTTTTGCTTTGGAAAAAACTTACATGTACTACTTGACAAAACTATAAGGTACATCTACTAGACACCTCTCATATGCAGGAAGGCTTCAGATAATAAACTCTGTTATGTTCTCACTACACAACTTCTGGGGATCTGTTTTCTTGCTTCCTCAGAGTGTTATTAAGGAGGTAGAAAAGAAATGCAGGAAGTTTCTATGGGGTGGCACTGAAGTGAAAAGGAAAATCTCGTTAGTGAAATGGCACACAATTTGCGGCCCCAAAACACAAGGGGGGTTAAAAATAAAGAATTGTCGATTATGGAATGTAGCAGCAGTGGGTAAAATGGTGTGGTGGTTGCAGCAAAGGAGAGAGTTATCATGGGTTCGATGGGTGCATAACATATATATGAAAGAAGGGGAGGATATATGGACTCATCAACCACCTCAGAAAAGCAGCTGGTATTGGAAACAATTAAACAAAATAAAACTAGGCATGCAGTCTTGGTACAATCAAGGAAGATACAAACCCACAGAAACAAACAAGTACTCCATCTCAATGAGCTATCGTATGCTACTAGAAGAAAGGCCTGTCTTGAAGGGATCTGACTTGATATGGAGCAAACTCTTGCTGCCAAGGCATCGGTTCATACTATGGTTAGCAATAAAGAAGGCATTGCTCACTAAAGAAAGAATGGTGCAGATTGGGTTAAACTGTGAGGATGCTAATTGTATAATGTGTGATCAGATGCAGATGGAAAGTAGTTTCCACTTATTTGCAGGATGTTCAGTTACTTGTGAAATCTGGAAAAGGATTACTACATGGCTTGAGACTAATACGGGAATCAGAGATGTCCAAGACACCATCAATTGGATAAGACGGAAACAGTGGAAGAAGTTCAAGAAAGAAATTGTCGCAGCAAGCTATGGAGCCATACTCTATAGCATCTGGAAAGCAGGAATAACAAGATCTTTAGAGGTCACAATATTAATGTTAGCTACTTAGTTCAGAATATACAAGTAGAAGTAAAGGAGAGGATAAACATGTGCAGAGGATCTAAAATTGCAAGACAGTGTGAGGGATATATAGATAGAATTTGTAACTAGTTTCTGTTAGAGGCTTAGGTTAACTAGGCACCCTTCCTAGCAGGTGGTCTAGTCACTAAGTGCTCCATAGGTGTATGCATTTTGCTGGTATGGTAATATTTACAGTTTATTGCCCAAAAAAAAAAATTATAAGGTACCTGCAGAATATCAAAAACTTTTGCTGCAATGTATTTCTGGTGAGCAGCAGCTCCCTTTTGTTGGAGCTTATCTGGATGTATGTAGAGTAATGCTCTCTGATATGCTCTCTTCACTTGATTTCCTTCCATTAAATCCATTAAGGCCACAGGCTTCCATCCGCTTTCGGGCCATAAAACCTGTTTAAAAATGATTATGCTTTAAGAATTAGCGAATACCGGCCTTAAGCAAAGTCCTGTTCCTTTCCACAAATATAACAATAGAAACAAATTTATAAGACTTCAAATTATCATCATCAACTAAATCCTCAACATAAGCTACTGGAATTGAGTAAAATAGGAAACACTCTTACTAATTGTAACGTTGAGAGCAATGAACGAATATTTCCTTTCCTCCCTTGTGACCATTGCTTAATTTTAGCATCAGAAGCCTATAAATTCATAGCAAACTATTACAACCATGTTACGGATTCTTGAATTCAACATAGCTACTGAGAAAAAATAAATAAATTACTTGGTTGTCCTCGGATTTTCCATTAGTTTGTGAAGCTGTGTCCTGATCTTCAAATAATTCTTCCACCTGCGAAAAGGTAAACTATCTCATCAGTAACAATTTTACAACTGAGGCATTCCACAAGTATGCTATCCTGTTTGATCATCATAAACGTTAGTTGCAACGATCTGAAGTCATATGGCCCGACCTACTAAGGCATCAAACTGTACAAGTTGCAGACTCTAAAATTGGATTCTTCTGTTTTCTCTAATATCATTTCCCTCTTCTAGTCCTAGCATTATTATTATTTTTTGGTTATGGCATAAACTTTCAATGCCAGATACATAAATTCTCACAAACAGTCAATTAAAGAAACTTAGAGAAGTATTCATACCACATAATTTCCACCAAAGAGATCATCCATGCTTCCAACTGAGACTTTTCGATCATCTCGTCTTGACTCTGCAATAAACATAGAAATGTGGAATTGATTTAAGGACTAGAACTGCAAGCGGTGATGCTGCCAGTACCAACGGTTCTGTAACATGTGCAGGGATACTGTGGATATGAACTATTGAAATTGAAAGAAAAATACTAATTTAACTAAGTTGAGAACAATAATGAAGAGTTAGCTGCTTATAGTTAACCTGAAATGATTTACCAACTTTTCTCTTTAGCAATATAATTTTCAGAAGAGAATGGGGTCGGACATTCTCATGTCTCAATCAAGGTAGAAGCAAGTACAAGATAAGTAAAGAAACTGAAACAAAGTTCATCATTCAGTGGGTCAGGATTCTTGTTTCGACAAAATAAATATTCCCTCCGTTTCAATTTGTTTGTCTTACTTTCCTTTTTTTGTCTGTTTAAAAAAGAATGTCACTTTCCTTTTTTTGGCAACTCTTTAATCCTAACTTTCCACATGACATGTTTAAGACCACAAGATTAATGGGTATTTTGGCACATTCTATATATCTTTAGTTTATAACCACAAGATTCAAATTTCTTCTTTACTTTCTTAAACTCTGTGCCAAGTCAAAACCAGACAAACAAATTGAAACGGAGGGAGTATAACTTACCATTAGTTGATGGAGCAGCCTCTTGATCTGAATAGTCTTTAGTCTGAGGAATCTGTGTTTTCGTTTGGGAATATTTAGTTGTTTTCTCCTGCTTGTTAAGATTTTTGTCTACCTGCAAAAAGCAAGACACAGAATCAGAAATTTTACAAATCACTACCAATGGGGCAACGATGAACCTTGTGCCTCCATGAGTTGGGACCTCATAATGGAAGTCTAATCCAATAAAGGAAGATCTTAGAAATAGGAATACTAAGGAGAAGTTTGGTACATTCGGGGTTTCATCGTGCGTCTTGTTATTAATCGTGGGTAACTGAACTTTCTCATTTGCTTTTGGCATGCTATAACTCTTTTCACTTTCAACTCCACTATTGTTACTAGCTTTCCATTTAAAGTTTTTACTTCGAATTTCGCCTTCTTGGGGCCTTGAATGAACCTCGTGGTTGAACATCTTTACAAAATCTTGAACCTTTCCTTTAATTCCAGCTTTAGTAGAATTCTCGGCTGATCTTATTGGAGAACTTGGCGGACTACTTCTGTTTACTCCTGTATCTACTACAACTTTTTTGTCAGGACCTCTCTTCCCTTTTCTCTTAGCTTGTGAGTCTCTTTTTTGCGTGTTGTCACTGACTTCAACATCACCTTTCTTCAACTTTTTATCAGCCTCTTCATAGATTTTCTTCACATTTTCCTTGACTTTAACATTTGTTTTTGCTGCTTGTGTAGCTTTGACCGTGGTACTCTTCCTTTCTGTTTCTTGTGCCATCTTAACATCGCCTGCAAAGCAGTAAGAAACATTTTTTGTGTAAAGCAAGTACAAGTGTCTGTAGTTTCCAGGTTGCAAATTAGAAAGTACCTTTTTCTTCGGCCTCATTAACTAAAAATGCACGAAGAGGCTTCAACTCTTCTTTTTTGGTTTCTTCTGAGTTCTTTGTAATTTCTATCTGGTTTCCATCACCTAAACCTGTCTTCTGGCTGAATTGAGGTTCTTCTACTTCTCTTTCAGTTCTTAAGATAGTGTCATCAACTCCAACATAATCTTTAAAACTCTGAACAGATTTTGACTTTGGAACGCCGAGAGTTTCCCCAACAATACCATTTCCCTTGTCACTGCCCTCCGGGTTCTTACTTCTCGTACTGAAGGAGTGAAAATTTGCTTCCCTGGAGAAGTTGACGTTTCCTCCTAATGGGGAGCTGGTATCCGTGTTGTCTTTCTCCATCCTTGCATTGGAGCTAGAACATTTTTCAAATTTAATCTTCTCTTTAGACTTGAAATGCTTCCCTCTCTTCAGTGACACGAGCATGGGAACTCCTTTGCCTGCCCACTTGTATATGGAGAAATGAAATTGATATTCACTACTCGAATCTTCCTTGCTTTCTCCGCTCTTCTTCAGATTCCCTCCTATATCTCGCTCATCGGATTCAGACATGTATCTTAAATCATCACCAATTACAGTACCTTCACGTGATAATGGACTTTGTCGATAAAATACAGGAGCATCATTTTTCATCTCTTTTTCTTGCTTCTTGTGTGGACTATGACTTCCCAAAGCAAATGTGGGAAGATCTGTTGCTTTCGTCAACTTGGAAGGAAGGCTGTGCAGGAAACAAACACTTACAACAAATCTATGAAGCAACAATATGACAATTGCACTCTGCTTCTTAGAAAATCCGACTACTACTACTATTACCGAAGGTATAACTCTAATTGATTGATTTCTTTATCAGCTAGAGACAGTAGATCAGTTGATATTGTCACGCAAAGTTCATCTAAACTGAAATAATTTACTTCCTGTAAGAGATATCGTTCATCGGATACAACCTCTCTACCTCCATGAGGTAGTGGTAAGGTCTGCATACACTCTACCCTCCCCAGACCCCACCTAGTGGGATTTCACTGGGTATGTTGTTGTAAGAGATACAGTTCGAAACAAGTCAATAGACATACAATTGGAATATACCACCAACAACAATAACATACCCAATGTAGTCCCACAAGTGAGGTCTAGGGAGAGTAGTGTATACGCAGACCTTACCCCTACCTCATGGAGGTAGAGAAGTTGTTGCCGAATGACCCTAGGCTCAAGAGAAGCTAATCAAAGCAGTTATGAAATAGGAAATATGACAGTAAAGCAGACACGTCAACTAATAAGAGAAACCGTTCAGAGCATCCTGAGAAAAAGAAAAGCAGCAACAACAAAACAATGCGAAACAGAACCAGCATATACCATTGTTCAATACTAGCATGGTGCCCAAAAATGGACAGCTAAAGAACTATATATTATCTTTATTGACTCAATATCAAATACATGTTAACATTCTTTCCCTTCTTTACAGTGTAAAGGGTCAAGTACTCTACTATTAAAAAATTCAGCCTTTTTTCCTTCTTTGCTGAAACTGGAAGTGGTGGATATCAAAATTACTACAAAATCCAGAAAAAAAAATTAGATTTGTAGGCATACACACCTAACTAAGAAAACATAATCCATGTAGAGTTTAATTTCTATGTACAGACATGTATAGATCTTTTACACTATTTAGGTTAAGTTACAACAACACAACTTTCCACAACAACCATGCTAACCTATAAAATATTATAATCACGTATAAAGAAGACGAACTTTGGGCCTAAGTCAACTCCAAAAGTTAGCTCATGAGATGGACCAATTCTTCCTCATCTCACCGATTTGAGACTCAATACCCCCTCTCCCTCCCCCGCCCCACTCCCAAGACTGAACATCTAAAGCGTGGACATTATAAGATGGGGCCCAACATTAGGTAAACAATGAATTGGGATGAGCCTGACTCTGATACTATGATTAAAAAAAAATGAACTTTGGGCCGAAATGAATTGCCAAAATCATAAAAAGAGACCATTTTTTCCTCATCCCACCGTTGTGGGACTCAAAATAACAACACTAATAGCATAAAATTCTGTACACTGACCGTATATATAACTTAAATACTTCTATATAAAAGAAAAAGAGGTACACAAACTACCTTAATTGAGCTGAGGGTGAAGTACCAAAAGCTTCAATTTTTGGTGACAGAGGTCGAACAGGGCTTGAACTATAAGATTCATCAACTTTAAATATATCATCATAGAAATCACCACCTTGATTTCGCCTCCTGTTAGCATTTTCTGCCCCAAAAACTGGCTTTTCATTGAATCCATTCCACGAATTTCGCGATACACCTGCTGAATCCTCTTCAGATTCTACTGAATCATTGAAACTGTGCCTTGTTCTCGCTTCTTGTATTGAAAATCGCCTCGGTGGACCTCCGAAAACATCGTTAAAATCCATGTCCATGTCACTTGGTGAACCCTCAAATGATCTTTGTGGACCATAATCAACTAAAACATGTTCCTTTTGTGAAATTCTCTCCATAGAAAAAACACGTAAACTAATAATAGTAGCCAGATGTATAATCAGTGCATAATCTATGTATACCGGACGACTATCCCAAATTCAAATACAAAATTGGCGGGAATTTGTTGAAACTCCAATTTCATTGAAGAACATATGGTGGAAGCCATTAATGCAAATTTAAAGTGTACTTTGGTTTTTGAATTTTATGATTGTTGACGAAAATGATGTGTTTTTTTTTGTTAAATGCAAAACTATGAAAATTATGTGGATGGAACTTTTTCTATGAACAGAACATAAGACAAGTAAGTGGGGTTAGGACATTATGTGAATAGACAACATATCCAATACTATAAGTTTAGTGAGAAATTGAAGCCACACAGTATATGTTGGTGAGATAATGTTGTGGCTGGGAATAGTGGATAAGAGGAGAAGAAAATATTGCCAAGAAAAAACAAAAGGACGAAAAAATAATGGCCTCACTGACAAAATGTCAATTCTTATATTTTCTTTGCTAAATTTACACTAATCTTTGGTGAGACAAATTTTTTGAGTGTTTTTGAGTTTTTTCATTTTTAGTGTGTGATGAATTTTTAGGACCACTTATTGAACATGTGAAGGAAGTTTAAGTGTTCTTGTTGCATTTACAAAACAATCCTAATTACTTTCATCTATTATTTGAAGCAAACATTAATTTTTCGAGGGTAGTGTCCGGATCAATTTACGCGACTATTTCACCAGGAACCTCTTGTATTTCACCATGTACCGGATGACTCGAACTCACAACCTTCAGATTGGACGTGAAGGGTGCTTACCATCCGAGCAACTCCCTCACGAAATTCAAGAATCTTTTTTTTTTAAAAAACTCTTCAATCATTCAATCGATCTGCAAACATTTTGCTATGTAGCTTTTGTTGTTTGAAATGCTGGAATAAAAGTAGGGACAAAAGCTATGTTTATAAAAGTAATCAATAATGTATGATAGCATAAGAAGTTCAGACAGTAAAACCCTACCACTAGCAGCACCTGACACAACAGGAGTGAACTATCATGTAGGAAAAACTGAAAGTACAAAAGCAACTAACAATTATCCCATCAGTCACAATCTATCAAAAGGTTCAGATGTACTGTCCTTTTTACAGTTTTCCAGCACTTGATACTGGGATCTCATCAATCCTAACGAAGAACTACAATTCCAGCATGATTTGCTGATACGAAAAATGAAATAATCTCGAGATACCATAAAGTTCAAAACATCTCCAGGGGATGTTACCTCAAAAATCGGCATTTGTGTCTAACAAAAAAATGATTTAAATGCCCAACAAAGAACTATGAGGGGTTAGTTTCCCGAAAAGGAATGCTGGTTGAATCTTGTATATTATCTAATGTCTCTTGACCTTCAAGGTCGTACTATACTATTGACAAGAAATTCTTGTATGATAAAGAGGAAAAATGGGAGATCCCATAGAACCTTTCTGCCTGGCTTGAAGAAGTTTGTTCAGTCAACCTCCAATGAAGTTGGTAGGATCTATAACGTTCCATAGTCTATACACTGTAACCATTTGGGTCGAGTAATTTTTGTTCATCGTTTGGCTTGTCAATCGCGGAGAGTTGAATATTTTGTTTAGAATTCATTTTATTCCACTCATTCTCTACACGGAAGAAAGCCCATTGGAAACGCCGAAAGATCTCAAGCGCGGTTATTGCAAACACAGTGAGATAATTGTGTCGGAGATGGGAAGAAAGCTTGTATGTCCATGTGCATCGCAGGATGAGGTTGGTTCCAATTACCCAAAAGTAGACCTGCAAATTCCCGACAGTCAGAGAACTACACCCTCAATACTTTATGATAAGAAATTTTATCAGAAATGCCAACTTAGAGGCTATCAATATCTTCATCTATGGAGGATATTATAATATTGGTCAAAATTATCAAGAAAATCTAACATCAATTCCAGCTTCAATCAGATCTATGAATATAAAGGGACCACCAATAGAATCATTGAATTTTCCCCCAACTTTAATCTAGAAAACAAATGTCAATGTGTATTACACAAGAAACAGGTAAATTCACCAATCAGTAGAATGAACTTAAAAAGTTATGGAAGCAGTAGTGATAAGCAAAAGGCATAGGCTTACCCATTTCCGCCCGTATAACAAGTATGATAATGCATTTGGTCTGCTGAACTTGAAAATCCGAGTGAAGCAACTAGCAGAAAGAAGAAGTATATTTGAGTTAACAAAAGTAACAAGAGAACAATCTCAGAAAGACTCATCTAATAATAGTAACAACTGGTATGTGGCAGGCTATTATAAATGTGTGATTGAAGTAAAAAAACATGGGAATTGATTCATGCAATCGATTTTTTTACACATCCCCTCCAAGTCATCATTTTAACCATTACTGTGATTCACCCTTCCACCTTTAACCCTTATCTCTATTTCCTATAGCCTCTTTGTAACCGAGAAATCCCCCAGGGCAAACTGGCCAAGTTTTGAAACTCACGAACAATGAGCCTACCCCTTTATCCTTCTCCACTTAAATACCAGGTTTTGTGTTCGTGGCAGGGAACGACCACATGAGTGCGCCTAAACCACATATCGAACTGGGGTCTGAACAAAGCCCTTGGGGCCCATCTCCTATAACTTTTTTGTCTCCGCAATCCCTCACTATTTCATTTCAAGTGGAATTTATGCTTAAATGGTGATTTAATTAAGAAACAAAAATACAGATCTGATACGATTTTGTTTACTTACAATTTCTTGTTTGTTTGCAAAAAGTAGTACATGCTTACTCCTGTCATACTCAGTAACATGCTGTAAAGTTCAACTCAACTTCAAAATTTTCATTCTCCTTTTTTCTCTTTTGAACATATTAGTGGAGTCCATGTTAGCTTGTGTGCAAGCCATCCAGTCCGTCAACACAAACTGCCAAGATAATCAAACCCACAAATGTTGGAGCAGATGGACTCATACCAAGTGTCGTAGCTGGGATTCGAACCTAGGATCTCTAGGTTGTTACTCCCATGCCTTGACCAATCGGGCATCCCCTTGGAGACAACATTTCATTGTCTTATAATCTTATATTCTAGTATCTCTGTCAACCTTTTTATCAATAAGGTAGTACTTTTGTCATTTTTGCTTCAATTTTTGTGTGAACTAAGTGTTAACAACTCTTGATTTGATGAGCCTTCACCCCTTAGTTTATTGTCTGAGTTTGTGAAATGTATATGCTCCTTTAACGACTTTAGGAATTCAATGAAAAAAACATAGATTTCAAGAAGGGTTTTTTTGTGTAGAATAGTGGAAGTAGATGAAGGAGGCATCAAGAGAGAGAGAGATTAAGGAAATAGATGGAAGGAGGCATCAAGAGAGAGAAAAGTATTAGGACACAATGGTAGAGTAGGAAAGTGCAGTGTACAAATCAAATTACACAAGATTCTATGCAAAATACTGCAAACCACAAACATGAGAACTCAATATCCAATCTCCATGCAGTACTTCGCAAAGCTTAAGAGTAATATATGTTTTAATAGATTACCCAATCAAATTTCTAGGAGTATGTTTAACAAAGTAATAAACATGTAATTTAAAATGTGGGAAGGTAGAGAAGTTTGATTGGAAGGATGCTACATCAATAAAAGGTGGTACTTTGTTATATTAGTGGGAAGAAGAATTTTGTCATTTTCAAAACAATGTCAGCATTTGGGATGCTAAAATATAAGGCATGTCAGTTGAAACAGATGAAAGGTAGCAAAATCAAAGAAAAATATAGATAACCAAATCAAAGTGTGAGTCAGATGAGCAATAACTGGGTATAAAACAACGAAAGCATTAGGGCCCGCATGCAGTCCGAAAAATTAGCTAAAGCTCTGAAGAATTAGCATGAAAAAGATGGCACTGACCTCAAGTCCCAATCTCTTGTCAGATCCCAATAGAATGAGTAGAGCGAGTTCACCACACCGGACAGAAGCCATAAAGGACGATAAATATTAACCCAGTTGTCAGGGAAGACGTGATACTTAAGGGCTGAGAGAAATATCACAGGTACTGCAGTCGAATATTTCAACGCTGAAATAAAATGTTAATGATTAGCACTATTAAGTATCGGCCCAAACCTGAATGAGTAAAAGCAAGTTAAAGAGAGAGAGCTTATGTATAAGACCACCCTTAACAAATGAAGAACTTGGAATATTACTACTTTTCGTAGGGTCAACAATGAAATGGAGTAACACTGTAAATTACGTGAGACACTCCAGGATACTTCAGAGACGTTTTTCTTTTAGGGAGCAAAAGATGTAAGCATAGAATGAAACCAAGATGACAAAGAGCAGGGTAAGCAAAGCATTAAACTATTCATCATCTTTCACTCCATTCTCCCAACAGTTCCTGTTCACAATGAATAAGACTTCTTCCAAGTCTTCAGGCTTTAATCTTCAAATCAGCACTAAAACTTTCTACCACTATAAAAACCCTCAAAGCCAACCCGTTTCCAGAAAATTTCAGCCCACCAAATGAGCCTCAGAGACAACCAGGTATTCTTAGTTCCACAGTTAAATGAAGGCTGGTGATCTCTCTCCCCACTTTTCTTCATCAGCTCTTTGAGTTTTAATCATTGTTAAAAGCGACTAATATGCACTATCAATTCAGAGAGAAATTGTTCTTTTCAAAGTAAAGCATCAAAAAAAAATCTTTCAAGAGAAAATGCTGACTGGCATTTAATAACAAAGCAACTCACTCTTCCTTAGCAACGAAAAGATAAAAGACAAGACAGGAATTTACCATTCAACAGGGTAGTCTTCTCTCTAGTATCCTTATATTGCCGAAGACATTGAAACAGACGGAAAAGATAAGGCAATACAAGAACAATGGGAATTGCAACAGCATGACTTCCACAAACAGAATCGGCTTCAAACCATGCAATGGTAGCAACCTGCTTATGCCATTGGTTATCTTTCAGGTAATAGAGCAAGCATTCACAAAAAAATTCTACAAGTTAGCCAAATTCTAAAAGATTCTCTATTACAGCGGCAGCAAAAATATCAGAGCCTGGTTACCTACTCTTATATGTAAATATAGACATATAAACTGAAAATTATTTGTAGAAAACACTGTCCTACCACTTTCTCAAACCCAGGGAAACAGCTCTCTCTTTCAATTATATAAATCCTTTCGAAGGGAGGATAATGCAGCTAAGTCTATACCTTTTACTTATCAAAATAATAGTAATTATTATAATTATAATTATGCAGCTAAATCTACAAACTGAGCAAGTTCCACTAATTTGACTGAGGAACAGAATGGAAGGATCAGTTTTGCATATATGTCAATCCAACTATTCTGCTAGATTATTACGAGCCCTAAAAGAACCAATCATTTCTTGACTTGAGTGAACCATAACAAGAAGACAGTTGGTCACCTAGTCTATCAAAAATTTCTTACACTTCAGACTATAACACTGCCCAGATACTGATCTAAAGCTGCATTTTTTTTGTTGAAATATTAGTGCACTGATTATAACTTTTAAATGAATGGACAAGTGATGGGTGGACATAATTTTACAGCAAGTGATGATGCGAATCATACATCATAGCTGGAGCCTAGAAAGACGGTGATTCAACTAAATGAAACACTGTTTTTTCTTGTCAAAATCGTAGATTCGAACTCCCCATGAACCAATAGTAGTGTTTCCCCCTCAGTGACTTGAATACCAAACTTCATGTGAGGTGGAGGGTCTTTTCCACTAGACCAACCCTCTCCAGTTGATACCACTAAATGCAATTTGTATAATCAAAAAAAAGAAAGATCAAGCAATGTCATGTCAGCTATCCTTCTTCTCACCAAAAGCATAGGACAGAGAGGAACTAACCTGGCGATGAACCATTCTACAAACAGAACGCTCCAAATCTGAAAATACCTGCACAAAAGTATGAAAAAATTGGGCATTGCACACCAAGTGACAGAAGTTATGCAATAACACTCTCTATGGGAAGCAACAACAATAGGTTATAGGTATGACACAAGCAGGTGAAAGTTTGTACATCTACAAGGCTTTGATCGCCAAATATGTAAGCTTCCACAAAAAAACAGTAACAGGCTGTATAATGGAATAGATAATCTTTCACTTGCTTAACCTATTCAAGACAAGTATATATGAGATTGATTTGCCTGGACTCACAGTTCTGGTTTATGCCCAAAGTTAAGCAGACAACTCATAAGAGCTTATAGTTCACCATCTAAAGGACAAACTAAATCTGGGAGCAATCACTCTGGGAATGGATCATCAAATTGGCTTGTAACAAGGTAACTTAGTCTAATGTTTTTCTTCTGGCTCAATCGACAATAGACAGAACGAGGTTCCAGGAGGATCAATGGCTTTAGGAAAGAATTTAAGATCAGTATATCAACCATGTTAATGATATGGGTAGATAATAAAGGATCACTTTAATCTCAGAAGACAAGAAGAGGATGAACAGAGATGACAGAAAGTTAGAGAAGCTGGCAGCTTTTGAAAGGGTTAAAGGACCAAGTCTCAGAGCATTGAGATGAGAAAACTTCTTAGGTTCTTGCTTTACTTTTGGACTTATTGTGGTTCACTCTAGAGTCAACAAATTGAACCCAAACAAGCAGAACCTAAAGTTAGATCAGTTCTCTGTTTCATGACACGAAATTGACCTGGTCAGGCGGTAACATCTTCTCTAAGCAAATATGAGATATCAACTAACGATTTCGCCAATCCGCAACAATGATGGTACAACCTGACCAATGCATTAATATGATGATAAATCTGAAGTCAGAAGTTTATGCAGCTTGGAATATGGTCCTATAGTGCTCCAGAAGGTAGTAAAGCTAACTAACAATATCAAATGCAAAAGTACAAATAGGAAAAATGAGGAAACGTTTACGAATTTCCAGATACAGTTTTCCACCAAGCTAGTAATGAACTAATCCTAAGAAATAGATGTGACATACTTCATCAAAAAAAAAAAAGTAAAAAAAAATAGATGTGACATACTAGTTTGTATCAAAAACTAGAAAACAAAAAAAAAGGTACATAATCCTACTTGTGAAACAAAAATTGTTTAGTTGAAAATATGAACTAAGCTATGCCACATTATACAAAAATATACACACAAACTAATGAGTTATGTGTCCTCTTTTCTTTTGGGGCGAGAAGAAGAGGATGCATACCTTGGACATAGAAGTGAATATATCAGCCAGAAAGAAGTCAGCAAATGATATTGCCTGCATCCACACCAAAAAGAAACAATTCATGACATCTGACAAATAATAATATGGAACCCCTCTATCAAAATTAGCATGACATATTTCATTTTTGACATTAATTTCAGGAATCTTTGTAAGCATGATTGACATGATGATTAGAATCTTAAATATAAGTGGTTAATCTTCTAAAAGGTGCATCGTGATATTGCAAAACTAACATGGAAATGCTCTGGGCAGTATATATACTTCGAAAAGTCAAAAAAGAATCCACTCTAGGGGAGAAGGAATATTTTTCTGCCAAATCTAACCAGATCTATGTGGAATGATTGGCGTTTGCAGACAATGAAACTCTATTTAAAAGATACCTAGTTCTGCTATATCAGCTATTGCTGAAGTACTCAATTACTTCAAAATTCTAACTAAAATGCCAGTCAAAGTTACATGGAAATTTGTAATAATGAAATAATCACCCATGCTGATATTAATGGTTTCAATTGAAATAAAGTGCTATACAATATAGAAATAAGCACATTACAAAGTTTTTCAGGAAAAATATAAAGAGCTTCATATCATAATGATTTTTAAAATTGAGAGATCAACAGGGCAATGTTTATGGCTAAAAGTCAAAAGTGTTTCTCAAAGTAGCAATTAGATTAACAGAAACATACCTGGAATGGGAAAACTATCCGCCAAACAGTCCTTAAAAAAAAGTAGCGAGATGACAAATAGAATATATCAAATGGAAAAATCAGAGCCATGGCAAAAGCAGCATATAAGAGCACCTGCAATGACATAAGATTCATTACAATAGTGTAAAAGAAGTATCGCATTTACAGGACTTTTGCGGCACCTGCCAATTAAATGGAGTGATTACACTAAAGATGAGCAAGACTTTGCTACAATAGTTGTCCCTAATTACCAGAAGCATTTGGCACAGCTTTCAAAATAGAAGTGTAGAAATATAAATTTCTGATGCCAAATTTTCTGGTTAAGAGGAGAATTAGAAGTTTTGAATCCTTAACAGGATAATACTTCTGATTCAATGCAACTTCAAGACTTGAGCATTTTGTATGACATTATGGGCAAGCTGAAGAACTTGATTTGAACTCTTCCAAGCCTGAACAGAAGTTGGGTAATTATTATGAACCAAAAATGCTCCTCTTCCCTTTTAATAATTTGATCAGAAGCTTTTCCAGGAATAACGACAATAGTTCAGGTTGAATATGACTTAAATTGGATAAAGAAAAAACCATTAACAATCAAATGGGAAGGAAGCATCTATTACACTGGTTGAGATGCAGCTAACGAAACTTCTCCATGTGAGTAGAGATACAGATAGGCTGTCATGCTTGTCGGCACAATCATCGTCATCCAAGTAGCGCACTGCATTATCAAGGGACTTCTAATTTATTTCTGTGTGTACAAGGAAAACAAAAATCTAACAGCCAATTCAAGGAGAACTAAAGAAGCAAAAGTCATGCAATAGAGATTAGTTTCTCCTTCTACCTCTTTCCTTCAATCTGATTGGAATGAGGCAAACATATCGCAACACTCCCATCAAGTCATTTAGATTTCACGTACCATGGCTTATCAATGTAAGTGACACAATGCATCGCATAAAAACAGGCAGCTTTATTTAACACATGACATCTGATCTGATATTCAAATCTTACTGCAATATTTTTTGAAAAGGCTGTACAATCTTCACAGAGAAACAGGCTTATATTGCCAAGCTTTAATGCTCAAAGTTCCACTATTAGCTATTGAGACAAAAGTAAGCCCAAATAATAGTTAACCATGCTTAAGAATGTAGTGTAAATCCACATATTGCACTTTAAGTGAGCAAATGATGTTTCCCTAGAAAGTTTAATGAGCATATTATTGAAACAAATACATCAGCACAAAAGCATTTAAGTGAAATATGAGTTGGTTAATAGATGCATCAAACATGCGAGACTATATAGGCTCATGACAAGTGTAAGTTACCTAGAAAGTTTAACGAGCATATTATTGCAACAAATACATCAGCACAAAAGCATTTAAGTGAAATATCAATTGGTTAATAGATGCATCAACTTGCGAGACTATATAGGCTCATGACAAGTGTAACTTACCTTCCAAATCTCTCTGTGAGAGAGATGATTCTGATCAAGGTCAAAAATTTTAGCGTAGTTGACATTAGCCTGTGCAAAAACCCATAGGTTTATGCCCCAAAACCAAACCATCATGGTCTGCAGCACCAAAACCAAATAAATGCAAATAAGAGGAATATTGCTGAAAGGACAACTGCATAACCTAGTATTATAATGATCTTCACTAACCGTAAGGAGAAGAGGATTGTAATAAAGAAAAGCCTCATATAAGAATAGATCGCGAAGGTTTGCACTCATTCTCATGACTGAATCCCAGCTGATCTGCAAATTAAAAGAAAATATTCATTAAAGATAATACAAATATGTGAACCTAGTACATGACCAAAAAAAAGTTGGCCTTACTAACCTTGCAACAACTGACACCCCAAATGAGGAACAGAAGTACCTGAACACAATAACATACATAGAATCATAAGAGAACATTTCATCTTCTTCAGAGAAGAAATAAATCAAAGAAAACAGCAACAACAACAACAAACAGAAAAGCAGGAAAAGAGGCCCCATGGGATGATTAAAGTTGAAGAAATAACAAAGGGAAGTAAACCAACATTTTTTAATGACATATATATATTATTAGTTAACTTACCACTCTTGGAACGACCTACATGAAAATCACACAATCATTTTTTATGGGCAACATTCCTAAGATACTGTCTCCAATGAGATAATACTGATGAGCCCCATTACTATGCCAAAGTAAGCTGCTAAATTCTAGATAAAGTAATAGCTCATTTCTAGAAACAGAATAGCTTCAAGTGAGCAATGGTGCTATAATTCACTGCTTTGTCCAATATCCTAATCTATTTTCCTTCTCAAGAAACAAAATGCTATCAGATGCAGGAACTTATAGAGAAAACGAAGACCAAAGCATCATCCAAGTAGTGTTGGGGAGGCACTCCAAAGTCCAGACTGGTTTGAATTTTTCTATGAAAAGCCATACTTTGGCGACGGTGAGATCCTACTGAAAGTTGATTATAAAATGTCTCAAATGTAGATTGGGCTAGTCCTGATTAGCTTTTGGCTAAAAAAGTACATACTCTCTTTTCTTTTTAGAGCTGGTAAACAGTTTAATTTCATAAAATCAAAAGGCCAAAGTCGGCCATATACAAGATGTTAGAATAGGAATAGGTTTATACAATCCTATTTAGAATAGGAATAGGAATAGGAATAGTAATAGAAATAGGAATAGTAAATAGTATCCTGCTTGGTAAAGGATTGTATTGTAGTTTCTATAAATAGGGTCTCTATGTAATAATATAGACACAACAATTCAATAATATTTCTTCTCCTATATTTCTCACATGGTATCAGAACCTCTACGATCTTGGTAGAGAATCAAAGAGCTTCGCTGCTGGGGGGCGGCTATGACCCATATATGCCGCCCGTCTGGCCAATGGTTATGTTAAGAAAAGTAGGGCCAATAATATATGCATGAACCCCATATTCAAGGGAAGAAAACTCAGTTAGACAAGTCACCGCCGTGCTTCAATTTCTGGTGACTTTCTACGGTTGTTTTGTGTCAACCTCATATCTGTCAGTGTTTGTGTAGCATCGTGCTATCATTCCGCTGACTACTTTTTCATATTTAATTTGTGTAGCACCGTGCTATCATTCTGGTGACTACTTTCTCATATCTGATTTGTGTAGCACCGTGCCATCATTCCGGTGACTACATTCTCATATGTTATTTGCATAGCACCATGCCATCCTTTCGGTAACTACTTTCTCATATCTAATTTGTATAGCACCGTGCCATCATTCCAGTGACTTTTTTTCATATTGAGTTGCATAGCACCGTGTGTCTTTTTGATGACTCATCAGATTTGATTTGCGTAGTTCCATTCGTCTTTTCGGTGACTCCTCAAATCTGATTTGCGTAGGGTCGTGCCATCATTCCGACCCTACCCACTTTATTTCTCTTTTTCAATAGGGTCGTGCCGTCAATCCGACCTTTCCTATATAATTTCTATTTTTCAGTTGGGTCATGCCATCATTCCGAAACCTACCCATATAATTTATTTCTTAGATTATGATCACTTTCATCCATCAAATCTAATACTCCGACGTATGAGCATGTTTCGGCCAGTTTTTCAGTGACTTTTTTTGTTTAATATTGACTCATCTATTGATTCCAAGATGATCCATATATAAAATATCAGATTTCGAGCACTAGCTTTCTATTTCAGATTTATTTTTGCCAAAAAAAAAGAAGGTATACTCAGATAATTGGGTTGGATTATAGTGATATTTTCTCTCTCGTGGTTAAAATAGCATATGTCCGCCTTTTTCTATCTATGGTTGTCGTTCTCCATTGGTCTTTTAATCAGTTGGACATTAAGAATGTTGAGAATATTGTTTTCCATGATGTTCTCGAGGAAGAAGTTTATATGGAGCAACCACCTGGTTTTGTTGCTCAGGGGGAGTCTGGTAGTCTTGTGTGTCAATTGTGTAAGTCACTGTATGGTTTGAAACAATCTTCTCAAGCTTGGTTTGGGAAGTTCAACACTGTAATTTTATTATCGACATCACTCTATGTTTTATCGACATTATGCATCAAATTTAGTATTTCATGAGAAGACCAACCACATTGAAATTGATTGGCATTATGCATCAAATCCAGTATTTCATGTGAAGACAAACACATTGAGATTGAAGTCGACTGATAAACTTGCAGCTATCTCACCAAGCCCCTCATCGGTCCTCGTATTAATTACATTCGTACCAAGCTAGGTACATGACTTGTATGCACTAGCTTGAGGGGGAGTGTTAGAATAGGAATAGGTTTATACAATCCTATTTAGAATAGGAATAGGAATAGTAATAGAAATAGGAATAGTAAATAGTATCCTACTTGGTAAAGGATTGTATTGTAGTTTCTATAAATAGGGTCTCTATGTAATAATATAGACACAACAATTCAATAATATTTCTTCCCCTATATTTCTCACACAAGTATACCAAAAAGCAAAGAACCTCCAAAAAGATATGGTTCTCTACATAAGACACCCAATCCTCTATACATCATGGAATACATGGGTGCACCAAAAATAAATAAGGGATCGGAGAGTACTCCTGAACTGGCCAAAACTCATTTCTACCCCTTCAAAAGCCCTCATATTTCTCTCTCCATATGATCCACATTAAAGCTAGAGGAACAGCATCCCATGCCCCGCTCTTTCTCTTGCTTCTTCCAGCTTTCCGGCAAAACAACAGGTGCTTCACAGTCCTTGGCATCACCCAAGACATACCAAACCAACTAAGCATATCTCACTATAGTCTCGTGGCCAGACAACAATATAGCAGAAGACAACACCTGCAAGATTTTGGTTATTGCACAATCATTTCATGGTAGAAACCTCTGTTTTGCTCAGAGACTGGATTGCTCTTGAAGATCTGATGCTTCAGTGGCTGGGCGTAGCTTCCCCCCTTTTGCTTCCTCTTTAGATTGTTTCTATTGTGTTTCTTGGTTTTTGTTTTTTCCTTTTCATTTGTTTTTTTTGTGAACTTTGTGATTGTTTTGGAATAAATGGTGGCCTTTGCCACATTTAATTTTTTTTAAAAAAGAAATTATATATATATATATATATATATATTCCCTTGCGTCATTTTGCTTCCTAGTTTTCATTCGCTCTTTTTTTCGTGCTTTTATGAATTAATATTACTTTTTTGTACTTCTATCTCAAAAAAAAAATTATAACCGAGAAATCCCCGAGGGCTAACTAGCGCAAGGTTCTGAAACTTGGTGAATAACAGGCCCACCCCTGTACCTTTTTTCTATTTAACTACCAGGCTGAAACAGAATTCATACACGTGACATCATTTTTTATCTTTGTCAATATTTGACACCATTCTGAAAATAACACGCAAGATTTGAAATTTAAATTCATCTAACTAATTGGATTGAATGTTGATGAATGTTTCCTCTACAATATAAGCTTAACTAGTACTTAAATATTTTCTACTATATATTATACACAAGTCAAGCTGATATCTTAAATGGTCTGATCAAGTGTTGTTGCATAAGATAGGCCAGAGAGAGTACTATTTATGAAGCAAACTTAATGCCATCAATTTTGTGGAAAATAGCAGTTATTATCTTTCATTATGTTGTATTGCAATAATGAATAATTTGTGTACAAATTTGTGCTACAAAGTTATTGCTATTGCATATTTTTCTTTTTCATCAGCTCCAGCATGGAGAACAATTTGTCAAACTTTTGTCTTATTCATGTTAAAAATTGTAAATCCAGACATAGACTTGTCGAACTAGGAACGAATTGAATCCTAACTTCAAAGTTCAAACTATGACAACAAATATCAAACATGAACCATAAAACTAGCTTTAGATCACTAGTGACCTGTTTTTGACTTTGGTTTAGAAAATATTGGACAACGCCAGGAAACACTAGTGACCTCTTGAAAAGCTGGAATTATGAGTGAAGAAGGGCAAAACATAAGAAGTGGTGGAGTATTATCCAAGCTTGCATTTGGTTGACCATATGAAAGGATAGGAACAATAGATATTTTGAAAATAGGACTAGTTCTAGTCAAGTAGTTAAAATGAATTGTATTTATAATTCACATTTTTGGTGCAAAGAATCTTCTGTAGAGGATTGCTGAATCGATTCTACAATTTTTGGAAGCGTAGTAATATGCAAGGGCTCAAGCTTGTAAATATTGCTAACAGCATAGTCGTTCTGCTGATGAATAAAAGTTACCATTCTCCAAAAAAAAGGTAGCTTTACATCTGTTTCAAACCATACTACAGATTTCGATAACTTAGGCCTGTTCCTGATCTTAAAATCACAAACATAGCATAAAGATCAAATGTTCATATACTGAAAGTCATAAAAGATCATACCTTAAATCTCCATAAAAGAACAGGAGATGGCATTATGGCCGCGGTGCTCAAAGGTGTAGTCACACCCTTCATTTCATTGACCTCTGTGCTGTGCAATAGCGCTTCTACAGGACTCCCTCCAAGCTCAACCGTACCTAGCAGATTACAACTATTAACAGTCTATTTGACAACCACTGAACAAAACAGAGAGCAAGCATCATAGAGCACATCAAAGGGAGAACTTATCTTACCAATATCAGAAACAACTGCTCGACTTCCAGACCTTCGTAGATGTGGACTGTTAGCAGGAGCATCCACAAGACTCCCAAACATAGATGAATGGAAGCAAAGAATGAGTATGATAATTTAAGCAACTGGGATCACCTTAAAAGCTGCAATTACAATAAATACAGCACTTTAAGCACGCAAAATAGGAAAACGCATACAGACAACCAGAACATAAAATTCCAAAAAGGAAGGGGTGAAAGAGGATAGATGCAAGGGGATCAAAAGGTAAAACTCATCAATTTGTGAAGAAAATTCACCAAATCATATGGACTGGACTTGAAACCTATCCCCCACCCCCCAAAAAGAAGAAATCGACTTCTGAAAGTCAATATCCATTAAGCACTTCTCCAAGGAAAGTAGAAGCACAAAGGCTTTCGCCAGAATGACAAAACCCCAAGAAGTGAAAGCAAATGCATGTAAGGAAAATTTTCTGTCTCTTTATAAAATAAAATAAAATTTAAAAAAAGAATTTTCTAAGTCCTGCTAGGGCCATATTGAATATCTAACACCAAAAAAACCAACTATGCTTTCACCAAATGCAGAAGAATAAATGATGCTCATCCCATTCCCAGTTTAGTGGGTTACATATCTCGCAGTGTTCAAATTATGCCAGTACTTTGTAGTTTGTACCCAGATTAGCTGAGTATAGTCCTTTTTCGTCAAAGGACCATCTCAATGAATCATTTGCTTCCAGTTGTGATGCTCTCTTTCCCAATATACACATCAAATGCAGCAAACTGTCTATCTCCCAATCCTCGACATTTCACCTGAGTTTAGTGATCCAACTATTTTTTTGAAACTGTTTAGTGATCCAACTATTATCAACCCTCATTGAGCAATTGAGGCTTTTGGATTTATAGCCTGTTTGGATTGGCTTATTTTAGGTGCTTTTAAGCTAAAATAGTTTTTTAAGCACTTTTGAAGTGTTTGGATAAAATTAAAAAAAAGTGCTTTTAAGTTGAGCCAAAAGCAACAAGTCAATCCAAACAGGCCCTTAAACCTAAATTGAAGATTCTTTCTGAGGTCTACGTCCATGCCAGTTGTCTTTTACATGATCTTATATATTGACCATCTCCTTCTCCTAGTTATAAATAGGAGTATGCACGGGATTCTGGCACGAACTTATTTTACCATAGACCATAGCGCTTGCCATTTAGTGATTGACTCTCTCCTGGTGCACCTAGAGTTTATTCTTTTAGCAAGTAGAACACCTCTCCACAGTATACCTTCTTCTTGACTAAATATCCAAAGTCAAAGTCATTTAAATAGAGAGCTCTTATTGTGTAATCTGAATATCAAGTTATATTTAATTGGTTTAGTAACTGTACTAAGAGAATTGAAGCAAGAAGCCCAAATTCAACAGTAGAAGAAGAGGAGTCACATTCTATAAGAAAAGAGTTATTTCCTAAAAAAAAAAGGAATAAATAAATGACTTTTTTAAACAAAGAAAGAAAGGAAGAAACACAATAGTACTGTGGCTTGGGAGTTGGACAATAGATATCAGAAAGTAGTGGTAATCTTGTCGCAAATGAGTTCAGCTTTTACATATTAAAGGTGTAAATGATATTTAGCCTATTAGGTTGGTTAAAAATGAATTAGAGGTAATTTTCTATAACAAGCATTTGATTAGTCATCTATCGTAGCAAGTAAAAGTATACTGATAATGTAAAGATCTTTTGACTCAATATATTATCAATATGTATGTGTGCTCTTTTCAAGTGGAAATGGCGAACATGGGAAAATGAAAGAAGAAAAGAAGGAATTTTTTTAATAATTGTGGTGTCCAGGCCAGCTTGCGCACACGTCGACTAATGAAAGAAGAAAAGAAGGGCATATGTTGCCCGTATGCTTACTAAATAAGCAATCAGTGGATACATAGTTACATATTTATACTGGTAGTGAACACATAAACCATTTGAATGGCAATGTAAGCTTACTAAAATAAGCAATCAGGATACATATTTATACTGGCAGTGCTTCCGAAACCATTTCCAAACATGGGTGCACAAAATAATGTTAAATCCTATACTAAAAAGATGTCCAGTAAGCATACACATCTAGAGCCAGAAGCATGGTTTTTCACACACACCCACTGGCTCAAACTTGGATCCGCACTGAGAAAGAGGGATTTGCAAATAAAATTTGATACAACTCCAATGATCATTTCATCTTCAGAAAAATCAAAACTTTATGGACTACAATAATATATATTGCAAAATTCATATTGACCACCCTCAATTAACCGAACAAAAGATAAATTAATCAATTAACTGTCTCTAGTTGAAATCAACAATATAATATGAATCCTCTATAGTCTGCTTCCTCCTTATTACTCCCATTGTGGCTGAACCTGACGTTAACCTACAGCACTCGCCCTCCTTCTCTTCTTATATGATCAGTAAACAACAGTTCAATTAATAGCAAGCAACAAGTAATGTTGAAAATTGACATTAAATAATAGAAACTCTTTAGATCCAAACATCAAACGAATAAACAAACAAAACTCTCGAATCACCCAACAATTCAAAAACTCTACAGTAACAAAACAAAACAAAAACTAAAAGACACAGGAAAGTGAGCATACCTGATGAAACAACAGATATGTAGCAGTGGATCTGATGATAATCGATTCACATGCAAATGTGAATTGCTTTTGTTATACAGAAATCGAAGAGGAGAGAGAAGACGGAGAGCTCCGTTAGACAAGATCCGGATTGTGATAAAGAAGTAAAGGGGAATTTGGATTTGCTTCTAAGGAAAATTATAGTTCTAGAGCCTAGCAATTACAAATACTGAAAAGCTATTACCAAAAGCAACCCAAAATACTATATAGTATGGCCAAGCAATTTTAATGGAAAAGAAAATACCATAGTATACCAATTTTAATCCAACCTCATCTTAATTTACGTGACACTTTGAATTTTAAAATTGAAATAAGGATAATTTTTCATATATCTTTTAAATATTTTGAATTATAAATTATTATGTTTTATAATACTTTTACATAGTTTTCAAATATATAAATTTTATTTCAAAAAATTTAAAAATTACCTACCTAAATTTATGGTCAAACTTAAATTGTTTGACTCATAAATTCAAAATATGCCACGTAAATTGAGACAGATAGAGTAATAAAAAAAAACATTTTCAAATTCTGAAATATTTTTAGCAAAACAAATACTAAGGTGTACCCGTTTTTCCAAAAAAGGACAAATATCAAACTATTTTTAAATTGTGTGAAATTGAATAAAAATATCATTAAATAACCGTTTAATTTGAATTTTTCTTTATTGTCAATATTTTGATTTTAAAATATCTTCATTGATACTTTGATCCAAAAATGTTGAGAAAATGACCAAAATGTTCTTTAATTTATATGGGTTTTAGTCCTTAATATATTTTTCTGGATTAAAATGATTGTTAATATATAACAAAAATATTCATTTTGTCCTTAGTATATTTCACTTGATTGGAATGGTCTTATGTATAACAAAAGATGTTCATTTTGGTTCTTTACCCTAAACCTAATAGATTTATGATTAAAAAGGGTTTAATTTAACTATGGTTTCTACGTAGCAAACAAAAGTCATCATTATTTTCTTTTTTGTTAGTCGCTATGAAGCATGTTCAGGTTGTCACTTGCGATACAAGAATTTGGTTCAACTTCAAAGTTAGTGCTGTGAAGGACAAGGTAGCACTTTATTTTCGGAAAAAAATGTATGTCATAGATCAACGAATCAAAGGGAGCAAACAATCACAGTGGATTCAATTGCATTCCTTGTTGCAAAGAAATTAACCTCGTTTTTTCTGTTGATAGGTTAGTTTGATGAAAGGTGTGAGCCTCTTTAGTTGTAGGCAATTAAATTTGCATTTACTTTCTACTTCTTAATTTGTCTAGTTTACTTTCATTTGAATCAATCACATTTTAACATTAACTTTGTAAGATTATCTTCAATTATTTGAGGTGTCTTCTTAGACATTTCAAGCTCAAACTAATAAGATTATCAAACCATCAAATTTAAAAAGACATTGTCTTAACTTTGAGTGTCTTCTAAAACGTAACAATCATTACAATTTTGATGATTTAGACCTATTTTTATGATTAAAAGTATTATGAAATATTATATAAGTAAAAAATGATACTCTATTTGGTATACTTAATCAAGTGAAAAGTCTTAATTCTACTTTTAAATACTTCTAGAATAATATTGATAGTTTGTGTAATAATTGATTCAATTGAAAAAAGTTTTTAAAACTATAATCAATAAGAATTTACTTAAGATCTAAACATGTGTAGCGTTATGTAACGTATAATAATTTTATATATGTCTATTTGTGTCTTACCACATATTACAAGATTTTTATATGATCTGATTAAGATTTTTTCGTGAAATTGAAAAAACTTCCCTTTTACCCAAAAAAAAAAAAAGAAGAATTTTCTTTCAAAAAAAGCTCTATAAAAACTTACTGATCACAAGAAAATACAACTTATATTTGATATCGTGTACTCGCCCACATAAAGAGATTGAACCATTCCTTATTTGCAATAGGTTAAAATTATCGTCTATTAATATGATGAATGAACTGCCCACATATGAAGAGATTGAACCATTCCTTATTTGCAATAGGTTCAAATTCATCGTCTATTAATATAATAAATGAACTGTCAAACTTAGCGATATAAATCATCAATTCAGTTGTGTTTATAATATTAATACACGGATAGATACCCCATTTCTAATTTCCCTAATAGGAAATCACAATTCATGTACTAGTACGATCAAACCCTTTTCCCAAGTGCAATCAAATCCAATTGGTTCCAATGTATGGTTGTCGGAAGATGAAGGCAATTTCAAACTTATCGATATACATCATTAGTTCAGTTGTGTTTATAATATAAATACATAGGATAAATACCTCATTTCTAATTTCCCTAATAGAAAACCACAGTACTAGTACGATCAATAAAGATGTTGATGAGTTTGAATACCAATTTAAAATTGTACTATTGACATTTACAAATATCGAAAAGATGGGAAACTCACGTACCAATAACTTCAATGATGAATTAGTGTGTTTTTGTTGACTCCAACTTAGACAATTGTAACTCTGTATTCGAACTTAAACTGAATTAGAATTCATTTAGACAATACAGAGCAAAGATAACATGAAACTCAAATTAAGAATTTTTTCAGAAAAAAAAAAGAAGAATTACATATACATGCATATGCAAAATTTGCTAATACACTAAGCAATAGTATAATAAATTTGAAATGGAACTCACCAAAAGTTGGAAAGAAGTTTTTAAGGTAGTAAAATGTTGAAACTACTCCTTTCGTCCTTTATTAGATGGACATTTTCTATTTTACACACTAATTAAAAAATCATTAATAGATTGATCAACTTTACTATTTTGCCCTTAGTTCATATTAATTAGCCTCTTGAAAAAAAAGAAAATTTTAAATTTTCAAAATTTGTTTAAACTTCTAAAAAAACATATTAGTTATAGGGTAAAATTAGAAAATTTTAATGAAGACCTAAAATACCTTTGAACTATTGAAAATGGTACAAAACTACCTTCCATCCACCTATTAGCTCCCAAATACCCTAACATCCACCTATTGGCTCCTAAAAACCATTTCATCCATCTTTGGGTCCAATATTGACCACTTTTATAGTAGATTATCATTTAAATAGTTTTTTAAAAATACGTGGTGACCATCTATTGGTTACAATTTAATTACTTAAATTAATTTACAAACTCCTCCATTATTAATTATACCCAGCCCAAATTGACTACACCCGACTCAAGTTATAATTAAATACGTATTTTAAGAAGTTACGAGAATAAATATATAAAAATTTGTTAAATAAATATAATACATCTTTTCTAAATTTTGGCTTACCTACTCTATTGAGTTCCTAATTTGATTAAGATTTTTTCGTGAAATTGAAAAGTTTCCCTTATTACCAAAAAAAAGCTCTATAAAAACTTATTAATCACAAGAAAATACAACTTATATTCGACGTCGTGTAATTGCCCACATGAAGAGATTGAACCATTCCTTATTTGCAATTGGTTTAAATTCATCGTCTATTAATATGATGAATGAATTGTCCACATATGAAGAGATTAAACAATTCCTTATTTGCAATGGGTTCAAATTCATCGTCTATTAACATAATGAATGAACTGTCAAACTCATCAATTTAGTTGTGTTTATAATATGAATACAAAGATAGATACCCCATTTCTAATTTCCCTAATAGGAAATCACGATGTATGTACTGGTAAGATTAATCTCTCTTCCCAAGTGTAATCAAGTTCAATTAGTTCCAATGTATGGTTATTGGAAGATGAAGGCATTTTTGAACTTATCGATATACATCATTAATTCAGTTGTGTTTATAATATGAATAAACAGGATAAATACCTCATTTCTAATTTCCCTTATAGGAAATTATGGTTAATGTACTGGTACGATCAATAAAGATGTTGATGAGTTTGAATATCAATTTAAAATTGTATTGTTAGCATTTACAAATATCGAAAAGATGGAAAACTCACGTACCAATAACTTCATTGATGGATTAGTGTGTTTTTGTTGACTCCAACTTAGACAATTGAAATTCTGTATTCGAACTTAAACTGGATTAGAATTCATTTAGACAATACAGAGCAAAGACAACATGAAACTCAAATTGCGAATTTTTTCAAAAAATAAAATAAGAATTACATATGCATGCATATGCAAAATTTGTTAATACACTAAACAATAGTAGAATCTATATATATATATATATATAAAGGAGGAACGTAGAGAAGGTGATGTGGCACCTCTCTATGGCCTCCATTCATATTTATTTTTTTTCTCCTTTTTTTGATTTTTTTTTTCTCATTTCTTTCAATTATTTTTTCTTGCAAAATCATATTCTTAACTCATATATTTTCAATTACATAAATTATATTCTTAATTATTATTAATAATATCCATAACTCTCAAGCTTTTCATATTCATAACCTCCATTTATTTGATGTGTAAACTTATATCACTATAAAATCACATTATATAATTGTGTATCATTATGCAGTCATTGCCTCGGTTGCAGATTCACACTTGAAATATTTGTAAGCTTTAAGGTGCATTTTCTTTTGTAACTATGATTTCATATATTTCTTTTGGAGATGCACACTAATTTGTCAAAACATATTTTTGTTTTCTTCTGTATAAATTATTTGGTTCACTATTCTTATGATTCTCTTTATTATAACCATAAAAATTGAAATTCATTTTATGATTAATAATTTGTTTATTATTTTTCTTTGACTCTTGTATACAGGATTGAAATTAGTCGGATGAAAATTAATGGAGTTTTAGCTATATAGGTTGGTTATTCTCTATTTTTTGAGGTACTTAATTAGAAGTAAAAATTTTGTTGTAGTGTTTTCTTTTTGACTATTTATGTTTCGTCAAAGATAATTATATGTGTAGGAGGACTTATGATTAAATGCAATTTTTTCCTTATTCTTCATCTTTTGCTTCTTTTGTTGGATAATTTTTTAACTTATTTGATCATATTTTGCAGAATATAAGAGGAATATCAATAATTCTTAGAGAATTTCATTATATTATATTGATAACACTCTTCAAAGTTCTTATTTATTCAGGTAAATTCATTACTCTTTTTTGTTGGTAAACTTAATTTATTGTGTTTGCGGGCCAAAATATTTTTAAAAATAGAAGCATGAAATGAGTCAATGGATACAGTCATACAAACTTGCTACTTATGAAAATATGTATTATACTTTCACAGTCTTGCCGATCAACTTTTAATAACCACAATAATAGAATATGAGAATGTAAAGTAAATTTATAATTAAAAAATAAAGTTGGTTTCATAAAGAAAAATTGTTTATTGATATGTAAAATTGTAGTCTTCAAATTTTTCATTTATTGTTGTTAGAAAATCTCAAGTTATTTTAAATTTTCAGAGAACAATACTATAGAGTATACTATATTGGATCTGAACTCTTCCAATCTTACTATTTGAAACATGACATTGTAGATATTTTTAAAAAAATGATAAGAGGAATTGGACAAAATAGAAAGTAATTTTTAGGATGTTTCATATGCTTAGTAAAAAGTAAAGCAAAATTGATTTAATTACTCAAGTAAGAATAACAATTTTTAAAGGGTATAAATATGAAAAAGAAAAAGAGATAAATTTAATTAATTTTTTCATAACATAATTTTTGCTTCGTTTATGAAAAATAAAGTTTTTGCGAGCAAAATATTTTTAGATTAAAGTAATGAAACTTGTATATTTATATCTTTTGAAAGTATTTTTTTTTAGCTTTTCCAAAATCTTACCACACTTTTTAGATATTATAATGTTCATATGTTAAATTTTTTAAATATTATTTTTTAAAAACTATCATTATTGATATTTATCTTTTTATTATTTTTTAAACTTTTTTTTATATATCCCCTTGAAATATTTACTGAAAATTAAAATTACTCCAACAATAATTTTATAACTCTCTACATTTATTGCTCAATTAAAATGGAAGGCATTTAAGAATAGTATCTCTTTAAATTACTTATCGGTTTAAATCATGCTATATAATTTTAAGCTTATTAGTTTTTTTTAAAAAAAATAAAAAGAAGAGTAAAACAATGTGTTGATTTTTCAGGGAAAAAATGGTGATCCTTAAAAGTTTATATCTATCTGTATAGTGAAGTGTCATCTCTTTAATTTGGCTCTCTTTTTTTGGATTTTTCTTTCTACTTTTTATTTAACTTATTATAAAATAACTCTCTCAATAACTCTAATTTTGATTGTCTTCTTATTTTCTATGATTAATGCTCATTATTTGTGTAATAATGTACAAATATTACTTTTATTTTGTTATAAACAAGTCCAAAATTACATTCTTAATCCTCTTAATTACTGTAAGTACTCTTTATTCTTAGGAATTTATTATATACTGATTTAATGTAGTATTTATTTAAAATATGAAATATACTTTTAATGTTTTTGTGTATAAGCCAAAGCAAAATTAGAAGAAATATGAATTTGTACGTGCCATTTTTTCAATATTTTTTTATGTAGCTAATCCTCTCATTTGTTGTCTTTTTATGTTTATTTTTAATTTTTTTTTTTTTCACCTTCTTTTATTTTCCAATTTTAATAATTCTTTTATTTATTTTTTAATGATCTTGATATGAGAATTTGTTAGGTTGGTGAATAGAAGAAGATTAGAAAGTAAATAGCGATGAAGTTAATAAAGAGGAGGAAGAAGCATGAGCTAAAAAAGCATTTGACATTTTACGGATATAAAAATTAAGAAAAATATTTATAACTTTGAATATTATATAAATAATAACTCATAAATTTAATAAGGTCGATCAGGACTGCACGAAGCACGGCCAAGTTAACTAGTAAATTTGAAATGGAACTCACCAAAAGCTAGAAAAAAAGTTTTTAAGATAATAAAATGTTGAAACTACTCCTTTCATACCTTATTAGATGGATATTTTCTATTTTACACGCTAATTAAGAAATTATTAATAGATTGATCAACTTAGTTCATATTAATTAGCCTCTTGAAAAAAAAAATTTAAAATTTTCAAAATTTGTTTAAACGTCTAAAATCCATATTAATTATTGGGGTAAATTGAGAAAATTTTAATTAACGGAAAAGGGCCTAAAATACCTTCGAACTATTGAAAATGGTACAAAACTACCCTCTATCCATCTATTGGCTCCCAAATACCTTGACATCCACCTATTGGCTCCCATTGGGTCCAATATTGACCACTTTTATAGTGGATTATCATTTAAATAATTTTTTTAAATACATAGCGACCATCTATTGGTTATAATTTAATTACTTAAATTAATTTACAAACTCATCCATTTTTAATTATACCCAGCCCAAATTGACTACACCGACTCAAATTATTATTAAACTAGTAAATTAAACCGCGCTTGGCACGATCATGTAAAATATCAACAAATATATGAAATAAAATCAATAAACTAACAAAATGAACTCACTCCTAAGTTTATTCAAGATATAAGAGAGATTTTATATCTCGGCATTTAAATTGATAACAAATTAATTGGATTTTGTGTTTTTTAACACCTTGATTATTGTTGTAGCTTGTAATTATGACATTGTTTAGGACGATTTGTCAGGTTATTGTAGTATTTTGTCATGACTGTATCATTTACATTATTTCTCCCTATTCTACTTTGAATTTTTATTTTGCTGAGCGGGTCTATTAGAAATAGTCTCTCTACCTATAAGATATTGGTAAAGTTTGGATATATTCTCTATCCTCACTAGACCCACTTTGTTAGATTATACTGAATTTGTTGATGTTATTATTGTGACAATTCTTTGTTATATAATATTTTTCTACTTTAATTTATATAGGAAAAAAGCTCTATTATAAAATTGAGAATTATATATAAAAATCAATACCTCAATCACATAACAAAATAACTTATATATTTGTCTTAATCGAGTTAGGGTACTAGAGAAAAAAAAAACTCAAGATATAAAAAAGAACTTCTATAATTTAGCTTTTAAGTAATTGCACAATTATGAGCTAATTAAGTTATTCGGTCTCATGTTTTCTGGAACAAAACTTTGGAGAATTGTTATAAAGATAAAATGTATGTTGCAAAAGCGCGAAGCCAAAGCCAAAGCCAATTTTAGTCCTTAGTTATAACCTATACGCATACAAAAACATAGTAACCATACAAGAATATGGCAGACAAACTTTTAATCACATAAAACGGAAAACAATGAGAACCATGAACAAAGAAAACCACACCAACAATAAAAATTATTACTTTAATACAAAAATGTACATTAGGCCATGTAATTTGGCATATGGAGCTGGCCAATTTAATCCACCAAAAATGCAACATGAAGAAGAGGAATCAGCAGTAGCAGGATATCAAAGTGAATTCCTCTGTGCAAGTGTGGCTGCATTCAAGAAGAGACACTTGTAGTTTTTCCCTCCTTGTTATGTGTCTTTTAATTCTTTAGATTCTAAGTAGTAGTTGATGATAAAAATAAAAAAAAACGTGATACTAATCTACTACCACACTCGAAAGCCATAATAATTGATCCTCAAGAAATGGGGATTGGAAACATGTAAATGAAATTTATGTGAATTTAGGTGACATGAGAAGTTAAACAATAAGACGCAACATGTTGAGAAGGATAACGAATTTTATTCAAAAAAATTTAGTAAAGAACTAAAAAATCATAATTGAAAGATCTAAAAGACCAAATACTATCAAAAGTAAAACAAAATTTTCGCAAAACAATACAGATGAGTATTGTCTTGTTTGATTTATATATATAAAAAAAGATTGAGCATTTATATTCCAAATGAATACCATATTTAATATACATTAAAATTATAAAAAATAAGATAGAGAAAGAGTGCAAGAGTAATGAAGGTGATTAAGAAAAAGTGACTATTGGAATGAATAGCGATGACTACATAATAGAAGTAATTTTTATTGTAATTACTCATTCATTACATAAAATAAATATTAATTGTGGTGAATAGAAGAAAATCAAATATTTAGAGTTATTGAAAAAAAAAAAAAAGAAGGTAAAAGGAGGACCAATATTAAAGAGTTGTAAGTCATGGATAAATACTTCTTATAAGTAAATTAAATCATAAAGAGAAAAATACTTAAAATATTTAAAAAAATATTAATTTATAATTAGAAGAAGAAAAAAAAGAGAATAATTTTGTAAGAGTAGAAATTTGAGAGGTGTGAGTTACTCCTTGTAGACATGAAGAGTCTTTGTTGTAAATGTTTCTTCATTTAATGAAATATTTATTTATCATAAATTAAGTAATTTATTTTTATAATAAAATAATTAATTTAAATAAGAAAAAAAACCAAAAAAAAGGAGAAAAAAGATAAATGCAAATGGAGATCAACATTACCTTGTCTATGTTTCTCATTTATTATATATATAGATACGTATTTTAAGAAGTTACGAGAATAAATATATAAAAATTTATTAAATAAATATAATACATCTTTTCTAAATTTTGGCTTACCTACTCTATTGAGTCCCTGGTCTGATTGAGGTTTTTTCGTGAAATTGAAAAAGTTTTCCTTATTATCAAAAAGAAAAAAAGAATTTTCTTCCAAAAAAAAGGCATTATAAAAACTTACTGATCACAAGAGATTGAACCATTTCTTATTTGCAATGGATTAAAATTTGGGTAAGTTACATAAATCACATAGTCTAAAGATAAAATTACTATCTATCCCTACTTTTTTTCTAATTACAATAATCCCTTAAAATTAACCCAATTTGGATACATTAATGAAAGCGCGGATACATTAATACAAGCACAGATACATTAATACGGATACATTATTAAAATAAAAATTTACTCAATCCGGATACATTAATACAAGCACGGATACATTATTAAAAAAAAATTAGCCCAATCCGGATACATTAATAAAAGCGCGGATACATTAATACAAGCACGGATACATTAATATAGGTACATTATTAAAATAAGGGATTTTAGTTATTTTTAAAAGATATAGGGACAATTGGTTCCAATGTATGGTTGTAGGAAGATGAAGGCATTTTCGAACTTATCGATATATATATCATTAATTCAGTTGTGTTTATATAATATGAATACACATGATAAATACCTCATTTCTAATTTCCCTAATAGGAAACTTATACCCGACCAAAATTAATTATACTCGACCAAAATTAACTACACCCGCCCCAAATTACATTTACCCCACTAGTGGGGTAAATATGAAATCTGAGATGGTGTAATTAATTAATTTGAGTCGAATATAGTCAATTTGGGCCGGGTATAATTAGTAATGAATGAGTTTGTAAATTAATTTAAGTAATTAAATTGTGACCAATAGGTTATTGCCACATATTTAGAAAAATGGAAAAGGGTTAAATATACCCCTGTACTATTGGAAATGGTTTAGATATACTCCCGTTATACTTTTGGGCTAAATATACCCTTCTCGTTATACTTTGACATAAATATACCCTTATAACTAACAGAGTGACACTTGGAGGATCCGGATTAAAAGAACTCATCTAATTTTAAACTATATCCAGTGCTAAGCTAACACACTCCATCTGATCAATGTTACCCGACCCAAATTACACTTCAAACATAAAAATCCCTAGGACGTATTTATCTTCTCTATTTTGCAAAATCAAGGAGGCGAACTGGAAACCATTTTTGCTTAGCAAGGTAAAGGAGGCGAACAGCTAAAGAAATCAATTATGTCATCCAAATATTCAACTATCCTATATGAGAGTCATGTCGTATGACTAAGCAAATTTTATCCCCTCTGATTCTCCCATTCAGCAAGATGGGAAAACAAGTTATGAACAACCCGCTAAGCGAAAAAGAATAGCAAAAAATGAAATCTACAGGAGAATTCATTGAGCAATATTGACATGTCTCAAGCTTCCAAGAGCAAGAAGCTTGGTAATGGTGAAGCAAAAATCTCTGCGCAAAGCAGAGGTTTCTAGTTTGCCTCTTTTACTTTTGCTGAACAGAGAAGATAAATACGTGCTAGGGGTTTTTACCTTTGAACTGAAATTTGGGTCTGGTAATATTGATTGGCGGGTGGGTTAAGCTTAGCACTGGATATAGTTTAAAATTAGATGAGTTCTTTTAATCCGGATCCTCCAAGTGTCACTCTGTTAGTTATAAGGGTATATTTATGCCAAAGTATAACGAGAAGGGTATATTTAGCCCAAAAGTATAACGAGAAGGGTATATTTAGCCCAAAAGTATAACGGGAGGGGTATATTTAGCCCAAAAGTATAACGAGGGGTATATTTAAGCCATTTCCAATAGTATAGGTGTATATTTAGCCCTTTTCCATTAAAAAAATTATTTAAATGATAATTCACTATAAAAGTGGTCAATATTGGACCCAAAGGTGGATGTCAGGGTATTTGGGAGGCAATAGGTGGATGGAGGGTAGTTTTGTAACATTTCCAATAGTTCAAGGGTATTTTAGACCATTTTCCGTTTTAGAAAAAAAAATACAAACAACTACCTTTGATAATCAATTACACACACAAAAAAAAAATACATTTCAATCAAGATAGAATAGTGAAAGTTCCAACGTCTAAACATTTAATTTTGTACTAATATTATATTGTATATTTGTCAGTATTTATATAACGATATATGTATTATTTATGTAACTATATACTTTGAGATTTATAATGTTATAATGTATATTATAACTAAAAAAACTTAATTATAAGAGTTAAATGAAAAAAATTTAATTGTATCTTGATTTTTTTAATTAACAAATAATTTAGAAAAACTAACTTTAATAATGTGGACAACTAATATAAACGAATGGAATAAATAATTAGCTAAATTTGAGAATTTAGCGACAAGTTTTGAATGTTTTAATAGATTTCCTTACTTCAATAGCAAGTATATTTTGGTTGTATTTAATTTGGCAATAAAATCTAAAACATTTGGGTCACACATTAAAACCAACATTCTCAACTTGAAATAATATTTCAATCAATATTTCAAATTTTAAACCCAAAAATTAATGTATTTGACTCCTCTTCATTTTCTATTACATTTTTTTCTCCATAATTGCAATACAAAATTTTCTTTTAGAAATTGGATTGAAACTAGTGTTTTTCACTCAAAGAAAAATTTGAACGTGACCTCGTTTCACTTGAAAAAGGATTACAAATTGAAAATAGTTAATTTTTAGAAAGGAATTAACCTAAATAATTATCCACTCAATTGTATAATAGCTACATAAACACCCAATATAAAATATCATAAACTCTAAAATTCCCTACCATTTAAAAAAGTTAAAAAAATTCCCTCTCGAATACATCCCTCCCATTAAGTAATATATCATTTGCAGTATCAGACAAACCACGAATATATATGAAAGCAATGAAAAATTCAAAAAAATTTATAATTGGAGAAATTTCAAGAATATGATGTAATTAACACTCCCAAATGCATGAGATTTTTGTACTTTATACTTTAAAAAAAAGAAGAAAAAAGAGTAAACAATAAATTTGGTCTGGTATATATGTGAAGATCCAAAAGGCTGGGCTCTCACATAATTTAGAGGCCCACTATACACAATTGGGCCTCTTTCCTCATACAAGACCACATAAGCTAAGGTATGTCAGTTAAGTCCCTCCTCCTTCTTCTTCTCTCCGATGTTGAGCTCGGAGCAGCTATGGCTTTGAGAAATCGCCAGCTATGGCAGCAAACGAAGATGATTTACAAAGTGACGATGGAGTACTATAGATTCTTCAGTTCGAAACCGAAAGTAGATTTGAGGAAGCTAAGGCCAATGATTCTGAAAAGGATTGAGAATCGGGCGAAAGATTATCCAGTTAAATCCATGGTTCCTGTTTCTGAAGACGTATTTAAGGCTCGAACAATACTCTACCATGGCGTTTCCGCCTTAATGCAACGTTTCCCAACTTGGGCATGCAAGTAATTTCGTCCCCTTTTCCTCTTTTTGATTAAAAAATTGACAAGTTTTGGGCAGAGATTGGTGTTAAAGCTGTTATCTTTATTGAATTTAGATCTAGGGTAGTTCTTTTTATGCGTGATTGTGCGATTAAGAAATTACTCGATGAAGGTACTCTTCTGATACTCTCATTTTTAGTTGTCATGAGTCAATTTGATTAATTTTCAAAGATAAATTAGATTACATTCATTCCATATTTTAGAATGATTTTTTTATATAAAGTACTGTACATTGCAACTTTTTTATATCAATATTATGAAAAAACACATCTTAAAATGTTAGTCAACCAAGGGAGTATCTGAAAATTCTCTATCGGGAACATACTCATAATTGTTGTGATAATTATTATTAATGATTAAAATTGAGAAGATTTTTTTGATTGAAAAATGCATATTATATATATGATAGAAATACAGTGAAGCATTATTTCTTATCGTAAATAAGAATCATTGAAAGTGAATTATCATACATAAGCATTGGGTGGTGGTTGAGCAATGCAACAACAATGTTTGCTCACATCACATCCACAACTTCCATAATGAAAATGATCTCTACAATAGGCCACGCAGTCTTCACCAGTTGAACATTCCGATTTATCATACAAATGATTCTGTTTTTCAACCTCCAAAGATTTCACCATTTGGCTGAAATTACAAAAAATCAAGCAAAACAAAACAAGGAAAATCAATATAGCCTTTGCCATCACAAGTTTGAAGCAAGTGTAAGCAAGTGTATGGGTATCTTTTTCCTATGATAAAAACTTTATGTTAGACATGTATTTATACAATCTGAAAAGATAGCAACATATACATTATTGAAGAATCTGTTGAAAAAATATTATCAGTATCTCAAAAATAATAAGAATCATATCTGCTATTAATTTTGGTCAAAAGAATTAAGTATATAATTGAAGAATCTGTTGAATAATATTATTAGTATCTCAAAAATAATAAGGATTATATCTGCTATTAATTTTGGTCAAAATAATTAATTATGTATTTATTACCCTTAATAACAACATTATCTGCTCTTATTTTTGGTCAAAATGTAACTGATTGCAAGCTTGCCTTTAATGGTTTGGGTTTCGGAGATGTCGTGGGTCCTAATGGGCATACATAATTTGTCTGCTTCTGAATGAAATAATTTGGTATAGCCAATTATGTAAGAGATGCATTGAACGTTATGTAGCTTTTTGAGTGTTTAGACACAACATAACGTCGTTCCAGGGACATGACCTTAGACATGAGGTAGTGGGTGACAAGGATTAGGATAGAAGGTTAGTAGGTAGTAGTGCGCTATCTTGCTATCCGCCAATACTTGTAGTTGTATTATTGTTCCGGTAGTATCTTGTCCTTTAATTTCTTCTGTTACTATATGATATTCTTGTACTTCAATTATCGTATAATTTCGTTGTAGTTACTGTTTAGTATGCTTTGTGATGCTTCACTTCCGTTCATTCTCTTTCTAGGCTGCTTTGGACTGTTTTTCTTGAGCTGATGGTTTATCGAAAACAATCTCTCTACCTCTAAGGTAGGGGTAAGGTTTGCGTACACTCTACCCTCCTTGGACCCTACTTTGTGGCTATACTGAGTATGTTGTTGTTGTAGCTTTTTGAGTGTAAAATTGAGTGAAGTAGGTTAAGAAAGAAACAATTAGTTATTATAGGTTTCTATAAAGCTTATGTAGCTGGAGAAACAAAATAGTGAAAAGAACCTGGGGAACTGAGTCCAAGATTTTGCATTTGACTAGTAAATTCAAAGTTCCCTATTTGATTTCTAGTTCACTGGAGACCTGTTTAGTGTAATCTTGCGCTGTTTTGTCAATCAAGTTTACTAGTTAGATATGTTTTTTTGTTGAAGAGTTTAATTTTGAAAGAAGATATCATAAGTTTGTATGGTAAAAGTACGCGTAGGGATGTATGGTAAGTAACTTGCTTGAATTTGATATATTGATGTTGAAGCAAAGAGGTACTTCAAATATTTTCAGGCTTTGGCTTTAATAATAAAAAGGGGGCATTTCAGCCTTTAAATAAGTACCAGAGTAAGTGCAAGACAGCACGAAGAGAGAGGAGTAAATGCAAGACAACAAGATGGCAAGAATTATAAAAGCGAAAAAAAAAAGGGATTAAATCAATACAACAAGAAATAGTGAATGCACTTACCAAAGTATTGAGATGTCTACAACTGAAGATTTGGTTAAATCTGGGGCATGCCCATGTTTATCACATCTCTTTTTAGTAGAAGCTAGGGAAAACTTGACATGCCTGACTTGTTTCTTCATAATATTTATCTGACAATATTAGCTTTGGAAATTGAGGCATTGTTGTTGAATATTGCTCTAATAAGGTCAATAATTAGAATTTATTTAGCAGTTGGATCAACTGTTGTGTAAATGCTTTTACTTGATTTGGCTCTTTTTGGCATCTTTATGTCTGAATTCTAGTTATAAAAAGCCACCATCTGATACAATTGTATTTGTCACAATATTTTCTTCTTTCAATGGTAGTGAAAGAAAGGTGGTACCTGGCCGAGACTTTTTTCTAACCTCCGAAGGGTTATTTTGTTGCAGATACTGTCCCGAAGTATATATAGGTGAGAATGGTCATTTAATACGAACTTGTCATGGTTACCGGCGGCGTGCTAAGAATCAAGCTCATGAGTGGATTAGAGGAAGCTTGAATGATATTCTAGTGCCAGTAGAGGCATTTCATTTGCGAACTATGTTTCAGAATATAATCAATCACCAAGAAAGATTTGATTATGATCGCATTCCAGCAGTTGTGGAACTGTGCTTGCAGGCAGGGGCTATTCCAAGTGAAGAAATTGTATGCGGAAGTAGTTTGCCCTCAAGTGTTCCTTTTCAAGCTGACTCTTTGTCTGACGATGATTTGATGTTGTTGGGAAGAGAAACCTTGAAGGCATGGGAAGCACTTAGATCTGGAGTTCAGAGGCTATTGTTAGTATATCCAGCAAAGGTCTGTGAACATTGCTCAGAAGTTCATATAGGACCTTCTGGACATAAGGCTCGTCTTTGTGGTGTATTTAAGTTTGAAAGTTGGAGAGGAAGTCACTTTTGGAAGAAGGCAGAAGTGGATCATTTGGTTCCTTCAAAAACAGTATGGTACCGCCGACCCCAGGATCCTCCATTACTTCTGGATGACGGGCGGAACTATTATGGGCATGCTCCCGCTGTTGTTGATCTGTGTACCAAGGCTGGAGTTATTGCTCCTTCCAAGTACCATTGCATGATGAAACTTGAAGGTCTATCAGCTCCGTCTCTGTGAAAGGAATGATGGAATCTTTTCCTGCTCTTATTTATGCAGTTTAACCTACAGCCAGAAGGTGGGTCTAAAATGGGTGATTCTTCTGAAGCCGGACTTACTTTTGTTATTCAGGCAACCCTAAAACTTTGATGGATATAGAATGAAGATTGGGTGGGGTTATGTTGCACTCAAAATCGTCTCTAACACCAAAATATTTCATGAAGACAGGAATATCTTGTTGATATTCACGGGAGATTTACTCGTATTATACTTGAGCAATTCTCATCCATGGAGCATTATATTTTGGTTGACTAGCCACTTAAATCCGTCTCTGGGTTCTTCAAGATCCAAATAGGGAAAATCGAAAGGAAGTACAATGATGCAGAAGGAAGAGAAAATGCAGCAGAAAGTGTGATGATCTCTGGACTTAGTTTTTACTCTTCATGGTCAGGAACACTATTGTTTAGGCAATGAAGTTCCCATTGCATAGATTCTGCATCTTTCAGCATTTATAGTTAAATATATAATCTTTTTAAGAACGAAAGCAGTTTTTAGTTGATTGTCTCACAGCAACTGTTCTTCAAGATAACTATTCTTTTCTCAGCAGATACTCCTGTCTGCTTTAGGGGAGTGAAGTTGTAGCCTAACTAGGCTACGGAAAGTGTTTGCTGGTGATATGTAACATGATATTTGTTAGCAGGTGATTTGCAGTGAAATGGAAGTGGATCTCTGTTTGGAAGAAACTATCTTTACAGGTTGAATATGTCCTCCAAGTGTCCAACAGGCTGCGGCTCACATACATCATTGTTGTAGAGTTTAGAGTCATTTTGTAATAGATATTATCAACCCAGTGTTGTGGTCTTTGAACTCTTGAGAGTCCTATTCGCTCAGTTCGTGGGAATACTAACCAGTTCAGCTTGGCTAGTGTACTTCCTGTCGTTGAGTGACAAATGGGAAATTTATCATCAGCTAAATCTGTATTTGAATAAGGACTAAGGTTGTTTTTGTAACAAAAAAGTTATCTGAGCTCTTGATGGCAATTGAAAAGTTTAACCACCATTCATTTAATGTGAGATTTATGAAGCCCAAATAACAAGATTTAATTATGATTATTGACTGCCTCCTAATATCAACAATTTTCCAATTATGTCTTGAAAAAGTCACATTTTTTATTTAAGTTTCCATTGCATAATGCTGCAGCAAAATGACTGTCTGACATAACCTCATTTGATATTTGTGATATGATTTCTGGTCAATATTCATGCTAAATTAACTAACTATATTGACCAATCCAACAGTGTAACATGAAGAAGATGAAATGCTCCTGCTTTAACCTGCATGAGTTGAGTTCTCATAAGTATGCTATTTTACAGGCAATGCAAATAGTAAGACTCTCTCAAGAATGCAGTTCCTGTGAAAACCTTCTTTATAATCCATGAAAATTTCCCTCAGAACAAGCACTTTGTACACACAAAAAGACAAGCAATCAACACAAACAAGGGAAAAAATGCAGGTGGTTGTCGAGATTATGATGGGGACAATCTTTCACATCCAAGTAGGTGACAATGCAACAGTGTTAGATTTGAAGATAGCAATACACAATCAAGAAAATGTTCCAGCTAATCACATCATCCTGCTACTTGACATAGGTGATGATCATCTCATCATGAATGATGATCAAAAACCCCTTAGTGAATACGGGGTCCAAGATGGATCTCGTTTTCAGCTGATTTTTAAACCCCGTGAAGCTGAAAAAGACAATGATGATGATGAAAAAGACGATGTTGATGCTGAAGCTGAAAAAGCCGATGATGACACTGAAGCTGAAAAAGACGATGATGACACTGAAGCTGAAAAAGACTATGCTGCTGCTGATTCATTTGCTGATACTTATGCTGCTATTGTTGGTGCTCTTCCTGATCATAATGATTATGGTGATGACATGGGCACCGGGGACGAAAGAGATGACAATAGTAGTGATGACAGTGGCAGCGCCACTCCTAAAACTCCACATGAAGAGAGTACTGTTGAATCACCCGAGTATATATACATCTCAGATTAGCTATATGAATGAACTCCTACAGTATCCATTCTGCCTTTTCCAGTCTTATTTCACTCCAAGACAATTCTGTTACAGCAACTAAGTTATAAAGTCTAGAATTACTTCTTAACTATTTTTCTTCTTATGTTAACTCAGAAACATGTATTACGTATTCGGAAAACAGGCCTCATATTGGCATCTGTATTGGGCATCTCCCTTTTTCTAGTATTATAATGAAAATGATGCTCTCAATACTGCATATTTCACTGTCCAGAAAATGTGAATCTACCAACATGCATATGTTAAGAAATCATGATGTGAGTGGTAAAAATAATAGTAATACATAATATAGAAAGTCAATAACACGCGATATTAACAACATCAACCAGCATTTAAGTACCAAAGACAACTTATTCAGGTGCAACACCCTAAACCACACTAATTGAGTAAAAACTTTTGTTATATATATATATATATATATACACATTCATATATAAGTTCTACTTTGAAGTACCTAATCAGGAAATAACCTTTACAAACGCCGGTCAAGTAATTTGTAACTACTGCTCAAACAAATCCATGCAGTCTCATGCCAAATAGCAAGGGACAATACCAGTTTGTCAAAGGATACCACAACACAGGGTTGAAGCTGCATCACAAACTCTAGTGCTAACGGAAGTCAAGATGCCTCAATACCTAAGCTGTATTTGACTGAGGACTAAGGTTGTTTTTGTAACACAAAGTTATATGAGCTTTTGATGGCAATTGAAAAGTTACCACCATTCATTTAAGTTACACAAATCACATAGTGTAAAGATGAAATTACTATCTATCCTTACTTTTTTTCTAATTACAATAATCCCTTAAAATTAACCCAATCCGGATACATTAATGAAAGCGCGGATACATTAATACAAGCACGGATACATTAATACGGATACATTATTAAAATAAAAATTAATTCAATCCGGATACATTAATGAAAGCGCGAATACATTAATACAAGCACGTATACTTTAATACATTAATACGGATACATTATTAAAATAAAAATTAACCCAATCCGGATACATTAATGAAAGCACGGATACATTAATACAAGCATGGATACATTAATATGGATACATTATTAAAATAAGGGATTTTAGTTATTTTTAAGAGATATAGGGACAAATGGAAAATGATATACTTAAAGGTGTGTTACTTTAGTAATTTTTCCTTCATTTAAAACGAGATTTATGAAGCCCAAATAACAAGATTTAATTATGATTATTGAATGTAAAGACAATTGTTAAAGACACTTTTAACGTGTAGATGGTGACGTTAGTGGCTGGATTTCCCAGAGCTTTTAGACTCCTAATATCAACATTTTTTTGCAAATGTCTTGAAAGTGTCACATTTTGATTTAAGTTTCCATTGCATAATTTCATTAATGGTAATCATTTTGCAGCATGCTGCAGCAAAATGACTGTCTGACATAACCTCATTTGATATTTGTGATATGATTTCTGGTCAATATTCATGCAAAGTTAACTAACTATATTGACCAATCCAACAGTGCAACATGAAGAAGATGAAATGCTCCGGCTTTAACCTGCATGAGTTGAGTTCTCACAAGTATGCTATTTTTCCGGCAATGCAAATAGTGAGACTCTCGAATGCAGTTCCTGTGAAAACCTTCTTTATAATCCATGAAAATTTCCCTCAGAACAAGCACTTAACACACACAAAAAAACAAGCAATCAACACAAACAAGAGAAAAAATGCAGGTGGTAGTCGAGATTATGATGGGGACAATCTTTCACATCCAAGTAGGTGACAATGCAACAGTGCTAGATTTGAAGATAGCAATACACAATCAAGAAAATGTTCCAGCTAATCGCATCATCCTGTTACTCGACATAGGTGATGATCATCTCATCATGAATGATGATCAAAACCCCCTTAGTGAATACGGGGTCCAAGATGGATCTCGTTTTCAGCTGATTTTTAAACCCCTTGAAGCTGAAAAAGACAATGATGATGCTAAAAAGGGCGATGATGATGCTGAAGCTGAAAAAGACAATGATGACACTGAAGCTGGAAAAGACAATGATGATGCTGAAGCTGAAAAAGACGATGCTGCTGCTGATGATGATTATGATTCTTATGATGATGATGATGATGCTGATGCTAATGATGATGATTCTTTTGTTGATACTTATGATGATTCTTCTGATGATTCTGATGCTGCTGCTATTGATGCTCTTCCTAGTCAAATTGATACTGGTGATGACATGGGCACCACAGACGAAAGAGATGACAATAGTAGTGATGACAGTGGCAGCACCACTCCTACAACTCCACATGAAGAGAGTACTGTTGAATCACCCGAGTATATATCAAACTCAAACTCAGATTAGCTATATGAATGAACTCCTACCGTATCCATTCTGCCTTTTCCAGTCTTATTTCACCCCAAGACAATTCAGTTACAGCAACTAAGATATAAAGTCTAGAATTACTTCTTAACTATTTTTCTTCTTATGTTAACTCAATAACATGTATAACGTATTCGGAAAACAGGCCTCATATTGGCATCTGTATTGGGCATCTCCCTTTTTCTAGTTTTGTAATGAAAATGATATTCTCAATACTTCATATTTCACTGTCCAGAAAATGTGAATCTACCAACCTAAGATGCATATGTTAAGAGATCATATTGAATTAGTTGGAAAATATATATATACATTCATATATAAGTTCTACTTTGAAGTACCTAATCAGGAAGTAACCTTTACAAACATCGGCCAAGTAATTTGTAACTATTGCTCAAACAAATCTGTGAAGTCTCATGCCAAACAGCAAGGGACAATACCAGTTTGTCAAAGGATACCACAACACAGGGTTGAAGCTGCATCACAAACTCTAGTGTTAAAGGAAGTCAAGATGCCTCAATATACCTAAACTAAATAATAGTCATCTAAAATGTCTATATGCATCATAAAAAGAACAACATCAAACAATAGCTATATGGTTTTAAATGAGGACGATAACTATAAAGGCTTGTAAGGAGATCATTTCTTTTTGCAAACAGAGCCGTTACTTCAATGACCTTGCAACTAGAATCCTGTTGTGCTTCAGTTGCCACTCAAGAGACTTGATGAACCAAAGCATATAATATGAAAACTACTAGCAAGCCACTAAATAAGAAAGGAACAAATCCTGCAAAATTTTCGAATAAAACTACTACTGTGGTGAAAGAGATACAAGTTCTGAATGTAGTTGATAAGAAGTTGGTATTACACATTGAGTTCTCAAAAAAGAGGTTGGTATTACACATTGATCCAAAAGGGGAATCAACTGAGCCTACCTGTATGAAAAGACAAATAGGAAGACATAGAATATCACTGGCCTAGATCTCAATCAAAGGTCCATTTCAGCAGCTGCTACTATACTGAACCATCTGGGAATGCATCCAGAGCATCCTGCTTGCCGTTGACATAGTACTCAACAACTGCTTTCATTCTAGGAAATTTGTCCGGGTGATAGTTTACATGAACTATAACTGGTTTCAACTTCTTCAGATTGGCATCTTTTCTTACAGTCTTGAATAGAACCTTGCTATTCATGAACAGGTAGATATCCATTGTTCTCTTGGAAGCATAAAGGCCAATATACCCAGGATGTGATGGAAAAGCCAGCTCTTCATTGAAAACTGCCTGGTCCCAGGAATTTGGCTGAGTAGTAAGCCGTTCAGCAACCCGATCTAAGAGCTCGATTGAAGGAATCGTTGGCCGAATATAAAAAAAACCAGAATTATAAACCCATATCCTCATTGTATGAGCATATCGAGCCCAACCCATTGATGGTTCATCAAAAACATCATTATAACCATATGCTGTCATATTATTGTGACCATCTGACATTGATTCAACATCTGAATCACGATATAAATGATCAAAAGGATTTTGCAAATACACAATATCGACATCAGAAAGGAGGACACCGTAACCAAGCTGCAAAAACTCCCTCAAAATTCGGAACTTCAACCCTGAGACAGCGTGGTTGCCTCCACTTTTTCCAATAAAATCAACATTCTCATCGGGGTCCCTTTTATAAACTGGGACGTCATTTTCCTTGCAGAACTCCACTATAGCGTCATCTAAAGCCACGACCAGATAATTGGGAATACCCACTTTTTTAATACTGTTGAACCAAACCTCCAACATGGATTTCACATTTGAATTAGCAAGTGCAACTATGACCTCTTTGCCAACTGCAATCTCTGCCAAGAGCTTTGCTAATCTTGGGTTCACTGACTCATCAGGCACAACAGGAGGGTTAGTTCTCAAACTTTTGACAGTTCCAAAAGGCCCAGCTTTCTGAGGTTGACTCGACACCACCAGTTGCTCCTGTGTACGGCCATTTCCCTGCTGAGCCGCCTGAAGCTTTTGATTTAGCTCTCTCACCTGCTTTTGCAACTCTGCATTCTTCTCAGACAACTTCCTATTTTCGGATTTCATCATGTTTACCCGCTCCGTGGATTCACAGTTGGGCGAGTCAACCTAGGAATCAAATCGAATCTCTAAATTAAGGAGCTATAAATATAATTCAACACTTATCAAGCAACATCCACACGTTATATCAAGTCCCAACATAAAAACAACAACCATAATTAACATTTGTCCTTTTATATGTAATGAGAGATACACATGCAATCTAACAAAGGATACCAGCTGACTAAATTCCTAACTACACCCTAATAACTTCATATACACCACCTCAATGCAATTTAAAAACAGAGTAACAAAATTACAACTCTAAGAAACAACTACATTAATTAACCTCAAGAAAAACAAAACTCCCCTAAGCTCTTACTATCTTACTTACTCCAGTACAACAACAACATACCCATAATAATCCCACAAGCGGCGTCCAGGAGATTAGGATGTACACAGACTTTACACCTACCATGCTTACTTAGTCTAATACTACAACAACATACCAACCTACCCAGTGTAATTCCACAAGGTCTGGGGAGGGTAAGATGTACGCAGACCTTACCCTACCTTTGCTCTTACTTAGTCTAGTGCAACAACAACACACCCATTGTAATTACAAGTGGAGTCTCGGAGGGTAGGATGTACGCACACCTTACCCCGTCTTCGTTCTTAGCCTGTTACTTAGTCTAGTACAAAAACAACAACAACACACCCAATTGAATCCCAAAAGTGGAGTCTCGGAGTGTAGGATGTATGCACACCTTACCTGTCTTCTCTCTTACTTAGTCTAGTACAACAACAACAACACATCCAATGTAATCGCACAAGTGGAGTCTCGGAGGGTAGGATGCACGCACACTTTACCCCACCTTCGCTCTTACTTAGTCTACTACAACAACAACAATATACCCCGTGTAATCCCACAAGTGGAGTCTGCGGAGAGGTACACAGACCTTACCACCCACCACCTTTGCTCTTAGTCTAGTAACCACCTTAAATTCAGAGGTCAATACAAGTAAATAACACAATTCTATCACAACCCCATTATATAAGTAAGCCAAATTCACTCAAAACTCACCTGAAGATTAGATTTAGAAACAGGGCGACTTTGAGACCTTGGATCGGGAGAGAAAAATCCATTAGGATACATGAAAGCAAACACACAACCCAAGAAAACTCCGATAGCAATTGCTCCAGCAATTCGAGATCCTCTTATAGATTGACCATACTTCTCCCTACGACCCGCCATTTTCTCTTCACTTTTCAAGACAAAATACCCCTTTTTTTTTCTTTCTTTCTTTTTCTATAACATGAAGTAAAGATTACTCAAACATTAAACAACAAAAAAATGAAAATGGGTATTCAAGATTTAAGCCCAAGATGCAAAAAAGTTTGGATCTTGGTGATCTTTTGATTATTATTATGGAAAATAAATCTAAGTATTTCTAGTCTTTTTTGTATGTAAGAAGTCAGAGAGTCCTCGGAAGGGGCCTCAGTGGTTAGTGGCATCGATGTGGTAAGAATATTTTATACAATTTGGGTTTGTATTTGGTGTTTTGCGGACCACAGTATTTTGAATTGAGTAGTTATAGGAAATTGTTTTTATTGGGATAAGAAATGATTCTCTTTTAAGCAAACTAAAAATTTTACGAGAGAGCACTAGATTGTTATCTATCATGTTATGTTATAGTTTTGGGAGTTTTATCAGTGATCCTCTAGCCTAACAAGAAGTCGTGTTCGTTTTGGGTTATAAGTAATGTCCTCTTTTGATATTTTAATTTAGGAGAATTATAAAATTGATTTATTCAATGACTTACGTGGTCACCCCCACTAAATCAATTTGAATTTGAACTACCATTCTAATTAAAAAGTAAAACAAGACTAAGCTGTCACAACGTCTTGTTGATATTGAATCTATTTACTTAGAAAGTCACCATCACTGATATTTTCTTATTTGGATTTAACTTAATAAATAGGTATCGATGGGGCTTGCATAATGTAATTAGAATTATGGATGAAGTAGCGGCTTTTGTTGAAGTACCAATAGTGAACGGGGCTTTCTAGAATATTTGGCCAATTACAAGAGCTATGTTTGCACAATTTTAAAAATATAGGTAAAATTTAAATGAAGATCTAAAAAAAGGATATGTGCATAAATCAACAATTTTTCTCATGACTCGGTACCTGATAATTCAAATTCATACTGAAAAATTCTAATTTAGAGATAAAATATTTTCTATGAAAAGACGATTTCATACTAAAAAATCGAACCCAAAATATCTGTATATTTTGCTTATTTTGAAGTGTTGCAAATGTTCTCCACATAATTTCGTTGACTCTCTAATTACGTAATTGTAATGAAAATTTATTAAATGATTAGCTAAATTTGAGGATTTAGTGAGGGATTTTGAATTTTTTTTGAATAAATTTCCTTATTCAATAGGAAGTACATTTAGGTGGTTGTTTCCGTTTAGGTCGTATTTAATTTGGCAATCAAATAGGAAATATTTGTACTAAATAAGATATTTCACTTAAATTTCAAATGTTGACACTCTTTTTCAATCAAATATTACAATTTAGTAATTTTTTTCACCATATAAAATTTGAAATTCTCCACTTATGAAACTACACGGAGTATATTACCGTATAAATCTTGAAATTATAACTAGCTATATTATTTGAAGCTATCAATAGTGGTCCTATCTAAAATTAGGAAGAGCTAGAAATTAGTCCCGTTTGGTGAAGTCTAACTTAAATTAATTATATTACTTCTCGAGTTATTCAACGTTTTAAAAAAAGACAATTTGATGCATAAATTGTCTTATTTCGCGTTTACATAGGATTTTAGAAATAGTCATACTCAGAGAACGTAATGCAAGCAGTTTAGCCCTAATTTAAATGAATGGTTTCACTATTTGAATTCATGACTGATAAACCATACGATAATTTTAAAGAAAGTTGTACAGTACATATTATCTAACATTTTAAGTATGCTAATATATTTTATTGCCAGTTGTCTTTAGTACTGGGCCACTGGCTGCTTTTAGAGTTAGGCAGGCCTTGTAAGACGAAAATTCATTGAGCTAATTATGATTTTTTTGATAGTGGAACTTCACATAAAGAGGCTTTCTTTCGTACTTAATCCATTTTACCAAATTAAGAAATATTTAATATATTTTTTCAACATTAACTTATCATTAGATAACTGCATGAAATACTATTAAAGGTTCAAACTTAAATTTTCAAAGAATACATAATAAGATGAAATACTATTAAAGGTTCAAACTTAAATTTTCAAAGAATACATAATAAGGATAATTTAGTACATATGTATGTATAATACTCACAGAGAGAAAATTGCGAAAAAAAGGTCAAACGTACACCTTTTCCTCATAGAGATAGAGATACTGTTTGCGAAAAAAACCTCAAAAGGTCGACACAAATTAAAATTCCTATAAAGAATGAGGATATATGCTGACTGCTGTAAGTTTCGTATGCCTTAAATGACAATTCCAAAATGTACAAAAATATTACCAGTAAATTGCCACACGAAATATATATATACATGTGGAAGAACACTTAAATGGCTAGGCTGAACTCATCTGTGTCGCATGAAGCATCAAAACTGACCGCCAAGCCAAGCCATTTGAGTTTCACAAAGACGAAACTGTTAGTCGATATAGGTATAAAATCTAAGTGGCACGGACTCTTCACTTACGTTGCAGCACCCGTGTCGGATTCTTCAAAAATACTCTACTTTTTGGAGAATCCAACATGCACCCATAGACATTTTTGAAGAGTCCGAGCAACATGGTATAAAATCTCTTTAACTAAATCTTCAAGCTGTTGGAGTTTTCCTGCATACAACAGTAAGTAAAAGCATCAGGTTCCATCCTGTTTGAGATTTTAGAAGCTGCACACAAATAACATATCGTAAAAGATCAGCTTCTAACATTTTGGAATTCAGTTGAGTACCTGTTCATTGCGCGAGCGGATTCAGAAGGAAATCAGAAAGTGAGTTTCTCCTGTCATAGAAAAATTAAAATAAGTACAGTGGCCAAGAACCTACGCCATCTATAGGTTTGACAAGAACACTAGACAAAGAGCTATTTTCATTCTTCTGCGCAGATACTATGCAGTATGCACTATTAAACAACCATCTCTTTTTTAGATCGACAAATTGTTCCCAGGATTGCACGCCAAGGCTATAGTGAATAGATAAGACAGAGATACTCGTGTTTCTGGCAGGAAAAACAGAGCAAGCAAATAATGAACATAATGAGTTGATATGTCAGTTGGTCAGGGTATAGTCTCCTCCTACATTTTTGTCACTGGTTATGTAAGACACCACCACTGTTACGTCGTCCAACTTCCCACCATAGAAGCGGATGCCAGCATCTTGGGCTGCAGTGGAGAAAGGGGATTGCCTGTTTTTGTCGAGTGCTCTTTCCCGAGCCAATGCAGCTATCTTCTGAGCTACAACCTGAGGTGGTAAGTGAGCTCTCCTAGCATGCACCACTACTGCAATTATATCGCTGGTATACAAATTGTCAAACAACCCATCAGTTCCAGCAATGATGACATCTCCTGGAGCAACAGGTATTTTAAACACCTGCACCAGAAGCCAACCATTCAGTTTTATAGAGAATTAGAATACAGATCGACTGAACAGGAGAAAGAAAACTTCGAGCGACAGTCATGAGTCAACACCCCACATTTATAGTTGACAGAATATTAAACTAGGTAAAAACACATAACAGTATTAGGTCAGATTGCAAAATAATGTCAGTCAGATCATCCAAAATTTAGGTCATCTAAGAGCATGTTAGTTCATCCAAGAAACAAAGGAGAGAGTGAGAAGGGTATAACATAAAATGATTAAAAAGAATGAAAATGTTCCAGAGTGTGAAAGCACCTCGCCAGATTCGGCTCAATGAAGAAAATGAATCATTTTGTTTTTGATAAGGTGTAATGAGGAAAATGAATGATGAACAAAGATTCAGATACAAAACTGGCTTTTTCAACAACATTTGATGATCACTATTTATCATAATCCAACCCCCAGTTCACGATTTTTACTTTTCTTATCACTGAAAGAATTTCTTTAATTGTATGATTTAGATGTCTCGCATTTCTTGAAAATGTGATTTGATTGATTGTGATTCATATCAATAACCATTTGTCCGAGTTGTAACTTGTCTACTCAGACACTTTGAGAAAGCAAGAACTAACCTCCCCGGAACTTGGTAAATCACCGCCAGTACCACCACTCTCCAGCTGATATGTAAAATTGAAATCGTGCTGCTGCACTGGGGATCTTAAAACAGTACATCCATCTCTAATAACCACAAATCCGCTATCTCCTAAGTTAATGGCATGGAGACCCTGAGAAGATAGGGAAAATGATAAATTAAACATACATAAAAATATAAACTTCTAAATACCTCACATCTTTTTAATTTCTTTGCCATTTTACTCACAAAACTACTTCTCCACACCTGGTTCTGGTTGTAAACAATGGCTAATAGGTCCAAAGGTCTTTTGTCTAAAAGAAACTTCATTGTTACAGGTCATCTCAGTATCTAACTGAACCAACTAAAAAGCGTTGTCTTATATCTGAACTCCATCAAGCTAATCTTGTGTCACAGAAAGGCAGTGTTACTTTTATCTTTGGGCCATCCGAAAGTAGGATCCACATTCCTTAAAAGAAAGGTTTCATCACATGTACATAGCTCAAAAAGTTATGATGGATGGACCCATATGTTTCCTCAATAAACTTTTTCTTGCTTCTATTTCAGAAACCCAAACATGTTCCCCTAACAAATAAGTACTAGATAACTCCAATCCACAACCATTCTCTTAATAACAGTCTGGCGCTGAAGCACAAGTACTAAATATTAAATTGGGAAATCGTTTCTCTCCTAATGCGTCCAAGGCCAAGAGCCCAAGAATGATAGATACAGAATTACGTATATACCTGATCTGTAAGGGCAATAATGCAGGCAGTTGAGGACCCTTTGGCTCTTGTGCGTGTATAAGCTTTCTCCAGGACCCTGGCAGGATCTACTGAACCTTTTGGTTCCTCACGAATTGCCATTACTGCATTTGCCATCAGTTCTCGAGAGTATTCTCCAGCATCAACACCAACATCAGCCCATCCACCAACACCATCAGCTATGCCAATTACTTGTTCATCAATGCAAATAAAATGAGCATCCTCTCCACCTTTTTCTTCTTTATCAGGGTGAGGCAGGTAAGACGATCCTGAATTAAGCTTCAGGCTTCTGTCAATATGGATTTTCCTGAAATGTGTCAAAAAGATATTTGTGATCGAGAAAAGAAAAACATCAGGCTTTAACTTGAGAGTAAGGATGAAACTAAAATGAGCAGTAGTACACAGTAGATAACATCTACTCAATTACTAAAGTATAAACTCTTAGAACTCCAAAGCCGACACCTCAACAACATGCTCTCATTTAGTGATAGTTCTGTGATGCTACATACAAATTGGTAGTATGCGGAGCAACAAATTAGAGACATCTACACACTCAGCAATGGAAGTAATAGAGGTAGAAATAAGCTTAAGAAAAGGCAACGAGATGTGAAGGATTCTAGTATCTGTCCAGTAAAAAAAATCAACTTGAGAAACTTCATGATGAAACCCTCACCTGAACTTGGGTAATGACTTGCCAATTGAAACAGATTATAAACGGTTAGGCCCATATTGAATAACTACAGCAAAGTTGTGAAACATACTGTTCAGAAGAATTTGCTGAACTTGCATGCTGTACCTCACGCAGAGAGTTATCAAAGGACACATCAGGAGCAGCACCAGCAGAGATACAAGCAGCTGAAGAACTGTGAAAACCCTTGAACCCAAATGCACGAGGAATAGCACTGACCACAGAAAGATTCTTTCTTTGACTAACTATATTCAAATTTGTCCGTGCAGCAGCCAAAGCTCCAGGCCTTACAAACACATGCAGGTCAGATGATCTTGCAGATGGCACAGAACAGAAGGACTTCCCGAACAACAACCGCTCTTCAGAAAAAATCTCCACCAATTGAAGCCCCCTTTCTTGCCCAGAAATGGATTTCCGGATTCCCTGCTTCAATGCACCACCTACTCTAAAAAGATGATTACTAGGCATATTGGTTTATCAACTACAACAAATTTGATCGCGTTTATAAGAGAAACACAACCAATACCACAGAACACAGGAAATATCAGTACTCCCAGAACGTCTGTTAATACGCATCAATTTGGTCTTCGCTTGAAGACAACATAACCACCTGCTGAACAGGGTAACCAATATTAGGAGGAACAAGTCATAAAAATATAGTAGAGGATATAGGTAGGACATTGATATATCCACTATATTTCATGTCAAACAATGGTTGCTTATAGTACCAACTTAATAAGCAAAAAACTCAAGAATTCTCTAATAAACACTAAGTATGAGCACATCTATCTCGGCCTTGATGGGTAGGTTTACCCAAAACACATGCTTGTGAACCATCCCGGTTCAAGACCATAGTTACTAAAAAGATAATTTCAAACAAAAAACTCATGAAAAAACTAGTCCATTATTTGCACCAAAAAGACATAGTTGACTAGAAGACTAGAACCCATAAAAGTGGGAAAATAAAATAAATGCCTAAGCTTATCACTCAATCGGCCATCTTCATTGAAAAGCAAATAAACACAATACAACAACAACATACTCAATGTAGTCCCACAAAGTGAGGTCTGGGAAGGGCAGAGTGTACACAAACCTGACCTCTACCTCAGAGAACGGCTGTTTCCAATAGACCCTAGGCTCAAAATAAAAACAGTCTATAGAAATAACGGAACAGATAGTAGCAGAGCAATACTACAACAAAATAATACTATAATCAACTACACAAAACAACATATAATTACAGAAATGGAACAAATAAACACAATCAATACCTATAAATTAATCAAAGAACAGAATAATATACCTCAGATCAAAGCTCTAAACAGACTAAAGGATAAATATTTTTATTCAGAATCTCATAAATCGGTCTCTTAAACTCTTAAACAGTAAAGGGGTTTCACAATTGCATATTTTCAAGGGATTCGAGCTTATCAAGAATCACAAAAACTCAAAACTCCAAATATAACCCTTTAATTATAAACATTCAGAAAAATGGAAAATCTATTCCTATTTGAATATCAAGTCCCAAATTTCTAATTCTAAACAGTTTAGATTTCTTATTCGAACTTTGAACAAATCTTCCATAACACAAATACCCAAGAAAACAATAAAAGGGGTTTCAAGATTGCATCTTTTCAATCCAAATAACCCAAAAAAATTGGAAGCCACAATCCTACAAAAGAAAACAGTAAAAGGGGGTTCAAGAATGCACCTTTTCAATCCAAATAACCCAAAAAATTCCAATCTTCTCCAAATAAGTTGGGTGTTGAGTTTAGCTCAAAAAGTTCAACTCCAAAAACTTCCATTCACCAACAAAACCCTATATATACCCATTGGAAACTTCTGACTTTTTCTTCCAAATTTGAAAATTTGAGAAAATTTGGAATCCTTTTATATTTGTGGTGTCATTAATGATAACCATTGATTATGAAAATAATATGGCAAGATAAAAGGAAATGTAAATATGACGATTTCAGTCCTCGCATATTTCTCGAATCTGTTATTTGATGCTCAACCAGTCTTGAATGTGAAGGGTATTTTGGTCATTTTCGTACGAGTAAAACATATAGATCTTACGTTAATATTTTATCTATATATGGATAAATGGAAACCGACTCTAATTGCTTGATTCATCCCCATATTATGGGGATTAATACGGAAAGGTACTGCCACCGCAACTCATGTCTAGTCTAAATTTATTAAATAATTTTCACTCCTACTAATTAATTTTTGGAAAAATTACTTAAATACACACGTATTTTACTATATTTTCTAAAATTCTCTAACATTTGAAAAAATATATAAAAATCCCTACTCTCTCCTATCGTCGGATACATCACTCTTACACGATGTATCGGGACAGGTGCATCTTGTATCAACAAAGGTAATGTATTGGAACGCGATGTATCTGGACATTGAGCAATGTATCGGGACAGGTGTGTCTTGTATGTATCGGGACATGATGTATCAGACCTTGAGTGATGTATCCGAAATCAGGACGTGATGTATCGGGATGTATCCGATGCCGAAACGCGATGTATCGAGACATTGAGTGATGTATCCGAAATCCTTTAATTTTAATACTTTTTTTGTAATTTGAAAAATAATAGGAATAAGATATAATTAACTCTTAACATTGTGAATTTGTGTAAAATATACTTAATTTTTTAACATTAGTAATTTATAAATACTCGTTAAATATTATTTTTTTTTAAAATTAACTACAAGTTAAAATAATAGTGTTTAAATAAAACATCTCGTGAAATTTTCACATAAATCTATTTGAAATAGACTACTTCATTAGAAAAGAAGTCTATTATCAACAAAATATATTTGGAATAGACTATTTCGTAGCAAAGAAGCATATTTTCAACTTGGATTAATTTTACTTGTCCACCTAACTACTATATAGTTGGGAAGTAAACACAACTAGAAGAAATGTTGTAGACATCTTTTATATTTCATTTTTTCTTTTTTAGTATTGGACTTTGGCGACATTTATTATATATAGAGAGAGAGAGTCAAGTAGACTCATTAAAGAGACATATCCTATTTTAATAAAGATATTTCTCTACTTAAAACAAATCTCAGTAATATTCTAATCATTGTTGCGTAGTTATGTCTTCCATGTTCTTTGATAATCGTGGGGAAAAAAGTTCACGTAAAGTTTGGTAAAGTTATGAATAAATGATAAATCAACCCCTAACTCTGAATCATGCTCACATGGATGGGGTTTATATGTTTGGTATTCCAAACTAATTTTATGTTTGGTAGTTCAACTTTTCAAGTTTGAAACAACTACTCATTAATGTCTAATCTTGCGTGAATGTAAAATACTTAGTGCATCAAGCTACTTTTTTTCTTTTCGAGAAGCTAGCCAGCTACTGATTAAAGCCAAACCATAGTGTCAAGAACCCTCCATATTTGTTATACTTATGGGAGTAATAAAGTTCAGGTGGTTCAATCAGGAATAGATTCCGTGATAGGCGGACAGACAGAGACAATGCAAAAACTATAAAAAAAAATTAATGACCGTGGTCTGCAGACCAGCTTTCACGCACCTTGACTAATTCCACAAGATACATATCACCTCCCACCAGGCAAAAACTATAATTTAACACTTAAAAGAGTACTTCTACAGCTTTACTACTTTGGGACAGCATATGCTTTGATTTACTTGTTGGAAAAAACATGAATATGTAAAAACAATATTGATATTTTGGGACATGCATAGAGCGGAATGAATGATTCATATAATCGATCCAACTCGTTTAGAATTGAAGCTTAGATGATCTATATATCGTCAATGGACAAACTGATCACACAGTGAAGAGTAGTACATTTAAACTTAAATCTTCCTAAAGAGGATAGGTGCACCATACTGGGGCTGTAAAGTAAGGCGCGTAGTTGGAGCATGGACATATGAAGGTGACAATGCAAGAGAGAAATTCTTAACTATCATTGCCAGAATGATTTTGGCTTCAACCATGGCTAAGTTTTGCCCAACACAGACTCTTGGACCTAATGCAAAAGGGAAAAATGAAGCCAAATGCTTACGAGACTCAGCAAATCTCTGAGGGTTGAATTCCAGTGCATCTTTCCCCCATATCTCAGTGCAATGATGCACAGCAGCTACTGCCACGTAAAATTGAGTATTTGCAGGAATTTCAAGGTCTCCCAACTTGATATCTTTAGAAGTTACTCTTGTCAATGCGACTATCGGTGGGTAGAGTCTCAATGTCTCATTGAGTATCATTGTCACCTATTCGAACAAACAAAATTAGAGAACAAACATAAGTAAAATTTGCAATATGTCACCAACATTAGGAACTACCACTTAAAAGTGAAATAGACATTGAGCCTAATACAATCCTAAAAGTCAACTCATGAGGCCAGGATTATCAAAAGAACATTTACTCCTGCAACTAATGTTGGGACACTCAACACACACGGCATGTTTAAGATTGGACACTCGGAGCACAGACAACATAACATGGAGCCAAACGTTGGATAAATCAATAATAGGGATCACGGAATGTTTAAGATTGGACACTCGGAGCACCGACAACATAACATGGAGCCAAACGTTGGATAAATCAATAATAGGGATGAGCGCGACTTTGATACCATGTTAAAAGAAATGAACCTTAAACCTAAGTAAACCCCAAAAGCTAGCTCATGAGTTGAGTTGCCAAGACTATATAAAAGGTGAGTTGCCAACCCTCAATTAAGTGTTGAGAAACATAACAAATAGATAAGAGACTCCGAATTCTGAGTGAATTGAACTTACGATCTTGAAATCATTCAAATTCTCAGCACTTGGAAGGTTGTTACCCTTACAAACTCGAAAAACTTCTTCTCGAGCTTTATCTTGCCACTCTTGATGCAATGCTAGAAGAAGAAGTGCCCAAGTTAACAAGACAGAAGTAGTTTCCTTCCCAGCAAAGTAAAATGTCTGGCATTCATTTATGATTTCTTCCATCCCAAATCTGTGTTCTTCTTCACTAGCAGAGATTAGCAAACTAAGAAGACTTTTAGAATTTTCTCTCCCTTTATTACTCTCAATCAGCTTCCTTACTGACTCTCGAGTTTCTTTCTCTAGTCTCCACCTCATCATGTTATTTTTCGTGGGAAAATACCTGTTAATTTGTTAAGAGATTCCGTATCTATTAAATTGATGAATAGAATCCCGTGAAGAACTAAAAACGAGTGAAAGCATTCATGCTTAAATACTCATTTCATGATTGCCAAATTAGTTCAATAGCAAAGCTTATATGATCACTAACCTAAATCCAGGAAGGTAGACGCTTCGTAATGCCTGCAAAGTCAGAGATATTTGTTGCTCTTGCAACACGAATATGCGTTTCCCCTCTTCAAAGCTACTCCCAAACGCTGTTCTAGATATAACATCAGCTGAGAGATCATTCAATTCTTTGAAGACATCTATTTCAAATTCTTCCTTCTCTTCATTTTCTTTTTCCCATTTCTTCAACGGCTTGATAACACTAGTCACAATATCTGGTACCCAAGCCTGCAATTCATCAAAACTTTAGTAAAAGAAACAAAGGTTTTGACTTATAAGTATAGGTATAGTTTCTACTTTATAGTACAGTAATGAGAAGATCAAGTTATAGTTATACAAATTTGAAATCAATACAAAGTAAAAATAGTGTGCTCAATGATGAACACACGGCAGAAAGGTATAATGTCACATTGTCATGAAGTGGGCAATACACGAATGTCATGTAAGACAAGTTGACATGTAAATACACATGGAGATGTCATCAAGGGAAGCACATAATAGGTAATTGAGAGATAAAGCTAGCCTATTCTTGAAGGACTCAGTGCTCGGACAACAAATTTATACGTTTTATAGTTACTTTAGAAGTTATCGCTTTTTACCACTATTTTTCACATGGTAAAGTTTGACCGAATACACAATCTAAGAGAAAAAGAATAAAACTTCTGACATATTAGCTAAACTTATATAACATGCCTAAAATACACATAGAATCTTATGGTTAGAGGGGGAGCAAGAATTTTGAGTTTATGTGTTCTAGATAAATTATTTATACATATTAAGTGGAGTTTTTTTAACACAATCCAGCATTTAGGCTAAAGCTATTAGGTCCTATCAATCCGTAAATGAAACTGTAGCTCCACCCGTGCTTATGGTATTTATTTTTTAAGAAAAAGATAGCATACTGATTCCTAAAAGTGGTGGGTTGTACAAAGATTTTAATGGAGACATCTGAAATCAAAGAACACTGACATATACGTGTATCTTTTCTAAAAGGAAAAGACGATCAATTAGGACTCCAAATGAAGCCGATTTTAACTATAATCATGAAATGTGACTGAAGTGGACATCACACAATGAAACAAACGCATACAAAATACTTTTATAGACTATTGAATATGGGGCCACGTTCTATACATGGTATTGCTTAATATGGTTACAGAAAATCTCTGGATCACAATAAGAATGGGAAATGGTGTCTTCAGCTCTCGCAAGAATTGTATGGGAGTCTCCCTCAAAGGGACTTCCTGAATGACCGCACCGAGGAATTGAGTTATGTTTAATAGAACTTACATCTATTATTATATTCAATATATATGTAAATATATATATATATAGGAAGATAAACTTTCCAGATAAAGACATTCCCCCGACATACGAATTTTAAGAAGATACATACCTCCATAAACCATAAATTGGAAGCTAAGAAAACTTCGAGTGCTATCATCATTTGGTTTTCCCAATTGTAGTCGAGCTCTCAAGTAGTTCAATACTGAGAGGAAAAAGAGCTTCATTTCTCATTTTTTAGATGAAATTCTGGTATCATATTAAGCAAAAAAGGACCTTCCCCTATTAACAAAAGTAGTTCTATTAGCAATGACATCGTGGCTTTATCAGCTGGGAAACCTCTCCCAACGATTTCCTTCAAAAGAGCCATTGCTTCATTAGTTTTATTACTCTTGAGAAATCCATGCACAATAAGATTGGAAGTGGCATTGTCCGGCAAACACCCATTGTCCTCCATTTTTCTTAGCAACTCTTTGGCTTCATCAACTAAACCTTCAATACAAAGTCCATTTACTGTTACATTGTATCTTATAACATCAGGATGCAACCCTACGGAATAAAGCTTATCAAAAATAGAACGAGCTTTATCAAGCTTTTGAATTTTAAAAAATCCATCATTGCCTGTATTATAGATCAAAATATAATTATCTTCTTTTTGTTTTTCCCACTTATGAAAGAGGGACATTGCTTTTTCTACATGTCCATTTCTTAAATAACCATGAAGCATAATGCCACAAGTGTAAATGTCAGGACTATGGCCTGCATCTTGCATCCCAGTAAATAAATTTTCTGAACACTCAACTCTACCAACTTCAAATAGGCCTTGCAAGATAGTAGAATATGTAACAATGTCAGGTTTCAACCCCTTTTGCGAGATTTCACAATATAAATGCATGGCCTCATCTAATTTCTTCTGCTTGCAATATCCATTGACTAATATATTGTAACTAAAGATGTCAGGCTTGACGCCAGTATCAATCATAGAGTCTAAAACTCTCCTTGCCACATCTATTTCACTGCGCAAACAATACCCTTCCATTATAGCGTTGTAGGTAACCACATCTGGATGTTCACCTTTTTGGATCATTATCTTTAACACTTCCACAGCATCTTCAACCATCCCTTTTTTGCAAAATGCATCTACCAACATGCTAAACGTGTGCACGTTCGGGAAAATATTAAGATACATCATCTCATCCAAAAGCAGCCTAACTTTTTCCCACTGATCAAACTTACACAAACCATCAACCAGTGAACTATACGTAAGTACATTTGGACTAATTCCTTTTCGCTTCATTTCATTGAAAAGATTGAAAGCAGCACCTACCATTTGGTCTTTACAAAGCGCATCTACAACAATACTATACAAAATTGTGTTAGGTTTGGTATCCCCTTGCTCCATTATCCTCAACAAACTAAGAGCTGTTTGAGTATGCCCTTGTTTACAAAGCCCATTCATGACTGTACCAAACATAACTTCATCCATCTTACAAATTTTCTCTTTAACCAGCTTCCTAAACAACCACATAGCATCCTGAATCTTATTTTGTTCAAAAAGTCCCCTCATAAGAGTACTGAAAGTAACCACATTAAACTGAACACCACTCTTGAAAAAAATACCCAATACCGAAAACCCATTTACAGCACAACCCAGCAAGCAAAAAGAATTAATCACAATAGTCAAGATATAATCATCAAAGGGAATCCCTAGCTTCCTCATCTCTCCGAAAAACGAAACTACAACAGAATATTCTTTCATATTAATCATCACCCTTAACAATTTTGCGAACTCTACAACAGAAGGAACTGGTTCTTTTCTTACCATTTGATGAAAAACACAAACCGCATCGTTTAAACTATTCACATTTCTGAATTCCCTAAAAACAACAACTTTACGCTTTCTAGAAACCGATGGCTTTTTGCGAAACGAAGGATATTTAGAGGGAATAGCAGCGCAAGAATGAAATATAGCTACATGGCCATGCGATAAAGCAAACAATTGCATTAAAGGGAAGAAATTACCTCTGTAACATAGAGATTTTCTCCATGAATGAAAGAGCATGGCTGCTCTGTTTTCTCTAAGGTTAAGTTGCTCTAAATAAAAGAACTTAAAAATGACCTCTTTAGGATAAACTCTAGAATTAAGTGGGTATTAAAATTAAATAAAAATACAAAATTTCTTAAGCATTCTTTAAATTATTAATATTTTTAATTTTCATCAAATATTTATCAAAGAGATCGGTTAGATAATAACTTATGACTTATGACTTATGAGGGTAACTATTTTTTTAACAAAAAAAAAAATGAAACAATTCACATTAAAATATAATTTTAGGATATTTTTTTTAGTCTAGTACATTTTTATGATCGTATATTTTAAAATTTAATGAAATTTTTTCGTGTTTATGATTAAATTCAATGTCAATGGAACTTCTTTCGTGGTAATGATTAAATTTGATGCAGTTTTCTTTGTTTTTATGGTCAAATTTTAAAAATATAAATGGTTAGTAATGTGGACTTTAAAGGATTATCTTTGAATCTACCCTTATTATAAGGAGATATTTTTATCATTTTATCTATAAAATTTAATTGATAGAGTAATTTTAAGAGTATTTGTAAATGTTTTTTTACAATAATAATATATTCTATGTATCCCGACGAATAAGGTGTAAAAAAGGCGAAATATTTGTGGATCATATCCTTATTTTTTAGAGAAGTATTGAGAACACTCTTGAGCTTGAAACAAATTATTAGTTTCGCCCTCGAATTATTGACAACTTTAAAAACATCCCTCTACTTGACTAACTAAACTTAGATACACCTTCGATCTGGCACATGACATAGCAAGTAGTCTCAAACTTTTGTAGAAACATGTCGCAAAAGTCAAGAGAAACGTTGAAAACACCCTTAAATTTGACGGGAATTTAGGGGTGTATTTCACTCATATTGTAAAATCAGATGTGTATTTAAGTTCAGTTAGTCAAGTAAAGGGGTGTTTTTAAGACTTCAATCATTCTGGATGAAACTAATAAAGTACACCAAATTTAGATGTGTTTTCAATACTTCTCTCAAAGTTTTTTAAAATGCATTTTCAGGTAAAAACTTCATTGACTTTTTCTTTTGTAAGACAAAAAAAAAACAAAAAACTTAACAAATGGGCCTTAGTCAAGATAAATGGATCACCTTAACAACCTCCATATTGAAAGCCTGGTTTGCAATCCTCCTGTGTAAAGCCCATTGTTCACCTCGCAAACCAACAAGCCCTTGTCCAAACAGCTGCTTAGTTTGTGGATCAAATCCAACTTTATCAACAGCTTTATTCATGAAAAGCCCTTTAATCATATCCGGGTCAGAAATAGCCAACCGGGGCTTCGACCCGAACCACCACAAAAAAGTCTTCCCGTAAATGGCCGACCATTTGTAGTACTGAGGAGCAATTCGATGCAGCACGTTGTGATTGAACGGAATTGATTTCGATTCAGCTTCACTGATCTGCCGTTTGATTTCCTCTGTGTTTCCGTAGATCAGACGGTAGCCAGGGCCTCTGATTCCTTGTTTCCTGAAGTGATTTTCGAATTTCCATGGAAGGTAAATCACTGAGTATATGAACTTGAAAACGAAGGATACAGGTAGAAATAGCAAAATCGAAAGAACTGTGAGATACATAGTAGAAGAATTACAGTATTCCGGTGGCCGTAAAATTAGCACGGCGGAGGAGGAGGTGGAGATTAAAATTGTGATTTGGGAATCGTCGTTGAAGAAATGCATAGATAGTGAGTGATAATAAACTAAACTAATTTAAAAAGTCAGCCGGCGGAAGAGATCAAACAAAAAGGCATATTTAGTAAAATTGTTTACATGATTCAGGTATATTTTTGTCTAATTATCTACTGATCACATTGGCCATTCTCGTAGAGATTGCCAAATTTATTTATTTATCTAAGAATTAAAATTGTTACTCATAATTATTGAACTATCTGAGGACAAGCAATTTATGTGTAAGATACTTAGTTGTGAATGTAGACGAGTATGTTGACATGTTTGCGTGGACATATTGATAAGAGAGAGGATTAGAAACGAAATTATTTGAGGTAGGATGGAGTAATTTTTGGCGGATAAGACAATAAAACGAGATTGATGCGATTTGGACATAATAAGAGAAAGTGTGCAAATGTGCAATTAAAGAGGTTTAAGAGATTGAATGTAACATAAGTTTGGAGAGGTACAAATGTATGGAATTTTTTTTTGTGAAAGGTGATCAGATAGCACTAGACATGATTTCAGCTTACCGAAGACTCAACTCAAGATAAAAAAATGTGAAGAATAAAAGGTTAGTAAATAGTAAAATGTTGTCACACTACATGCGGGAGAGTTGGAGGCACAAACTCCTCCTTTCCTCTTCTCACTTTAAAACTTAGTAATGACACAATTTTATTTTCTTTTAAGTGTATTACTATTTGTTGTTGAATTTGCTTTTGTCTCTTGCTATTTGATTGTCATATTTTCTTGTTATCCTATTTTGATAGTAATATTTCTTTGGAACTGAGGGACTATCAAAAGGACAGAATTAAGATTTGCATATATATATATATTACCTGTACTCTGGATATGTTATTTATGTGGTATACTTAGTTATACATAATTAATTTGATATAAATATGTAAATGTGCAGAAACTTTTGAAATTGTGTATTAGCTGGAGTGTCACTAATTAGTCATTGTTCTTCATCAATATCACTGCAGGTGGGCACAGTCAAGAGAGTGCACCATTCAATGTTATGCTCACCTTACAATCCAATTTTTTAAAATAGAGAACGGCATAATTAGTAATAAAGATATTTTTGGATCAAACTATTAACGTCAATAATATTTTTTAACCAGACTATTAACTAGAGACATTTATTTAACTTCATATCATTTAAAGATATTTTTGACTCTTTTTCATTTCACAATATAAATTACGAGTCTGTCATTTTTCATTAATTTCCAACGTGGCCCAACAGTCAACTACTACAGTAGTCTACAAAGGCTTTTAATTAAATTTAAGTTGAAGATTTGACTTGGAGGGGGGGGGGAGGGGGGAGCCCCTACTGACCGACCGGCATGATCGTCTCTGTTTAGAAATGTTATGGTACTTTCATTATAAATGGCAATGTCTGTTGCCTATTCCCCACACTTCCATTTTTCTGATTCTGCAATGTCTACTCCCCCTTAGGCCTTAGCTGTCTGGATGTACATTGTTGGAAGAGCGCATGTGCTGAAGTAGGATCGTTTAGTTGCTTTTTAGAATTATTTCAGAAAGTTACTTAACTTATATAAGTCATTTCATATCAGTAATATTTTTCGAAAATATTGTCTGAATTAGTTGATTGACTTTGTTGATGAAATGCATTAATTGAGTTTTTTTTTGGTTAGAAAACAAAATTGAGTAAATATTGTAATTAGGGGCGTGATCGGTCGATTCGTTAGTTACAAGTTGCACTTAAAAAAAAAAAAGAAGATGAAAAATAGCTTACCTAAACAAAATACTTCATACAATCAAAAATTAAAAAGGGAAATAATTTAACTGTAAAGCTGTGTCTTCACTTTGAATGAAATAATTTCTAATCGTTAAAATTTGTTTGATACAATTAATTTCAAAAATCTTTTTTTTTTAAAAAAATTCTGTATCAAGTCAAATGATAAATAATAACAATAAAAATGTCAAATCAAATAATGATACACAAATTATAACCGACTGAATACTAGTTGTCAAAAAATGATTTTTCGAAGAACAGGTACCCTATTAATTTCATTTATTGTCACAAAAGAATAGGGACCTAATAAAGAAAATTTGCATCCAAATTTTGTCCTTGAATAAGTGTTCACAACATCATCAATTCACACTAGACTTTGCTTGCTACTTATGGAGATGAAAATGTTATATTCAAAAGACAAAAGGAATGGACTAAAAAAGTAGGTGGAAAATTGAAGAATTTTCCCAAGTGAGAAATATCCACCTTCTGAACTTAGTTATTCTCTCACATAATAATTACTACAAAATAATTAGAAACCTATCTAATAGCTACTAGATCCATCTACCATATTCTCCTAATCAACTGCATGTCCTCCTAATATGATTCCAAAATAAACTAAAATCTCAAAATGAAGGGTGCAATATCAAGATTATGAACATAACTTACCTATCCCTATCAACTATTGCATATGTATAATATATATCAAACAAAAAACTAAACTCCAACTCAAAAACTTTGAGAGGGATGTGAATAGAGAGCTTCATTTCAAGGCGGGTTACACGTTTCATTGTGTCGAGATGTGAGATGCAGGTGGTGATGAGCACGGAGCGCGCCCTTGACAGGCATTGCATCAATGCAACTAAACTCCAGCTAGAGCATAGCAGGTTTTCTATCAGAAGGGTCATCCCAAGGCTCAGCTACAACACCAAATCCATCATCCATTGAGCTTAAAAACGCTGAAAACCCATTCGATGGAGTTCCACTTGCACCATTTCCTAAACCAAGAAAATCAAGAGTCGGAGGCTTGCTTCCGAACATCATAGACGTCTGATGAGATATGGATGGACCCATCATCAAGTCAGTAAATCCTGAATGACCATTAGAGGGAAGTTGTATCCCAAGCCCGGGTAACTCTGCATTAATATTCCTCTCCAGCTTCACATGGCCGAGAGCATTAGTCCTCCTAACTAGTGAATTCTCATCCGGTGCAGAGGTACTCGATGACATTGCCAATCCAAGGCCACGAAGAAACGAGTTGTTTGAGGTTGTGGACCCCATTTGGGCTGCTTTTTGAAGTAATGCAGTTGCAGATAATGCTGGTTGCATTGTTGCTGAACCATAATGCTGGCCGTGGCCGTGGCCGTGGCCAGTGTGTTCTTGGAATAAACTTGGCCCATTGTTAGACAAGTAAAAAGAAGACGACAATGAGAGCGACATTGGCTCTACAGCCATCACTTGCTCGGACTCAATAGCACGTAGAATATCCGAGTAAGACGAGTGAGCATGCTGACCTGACGACGACGATGGAAATACACTAGCAAACACCTTGCTACTACTAGGACCACTAGCAGTAGCAGTAGAAATTGCAGTGGCAGGGGTGTTAGAAACAGGTGTTGTTGTACCTTGTGCTTGTTGTAATTGTACTCCGCCTTGATTTTGATTTTCTACAGGCAATTCTGTCACCAAAAAAAAAGGACAAAAGAGAAAAAAAGGAGTTTTACTTATAATTCAATTCAATTGAATCAAGAAAAAGATGCAATCTTTTTCAAAAATGGAATAAACTTTTGTAACTTCTGAATCCGCAATCCAATATGCATCCCACTTTAACCAGAGACCTTTCACATTAAAAAGCAGAAGCAATCATGAAATCTCTTTTAAAATCCTTTTTCGATATTTGAGCACGTACTAACATTATTTTTAAAAAAATTAATCACACCATTTTATTATTCATCTCTTCCCCGTGGTCAAAACTATATATTAAATGAATAGTAATAAATTAATGATGAAAATCACACAAGAAGACGAAACTTCAGAAAAAAACAAGAACACTAATGGACAAATCCAAAAAAAAAAACATCACATGAAAAAACCCACTCTGAAGAATCCAAATTTTCATTCAAACGAGAGAAGCGTTTTCGTATACATACTCGTTGGCTTTTTACCATGTTGACAGATTGCACATTATGCATGTGCAATACTAAGCACGGTTTAGTACGCGAGATAAGAATAATAATCTCAAAATAAAATTTATTAGAAAAGTGTAACTTTATTCTATGTTTGATTTATGGTATGAGCTGATTTCGAGATTGAATATCCTTATTTATCTCATCTCACGTATCAAAAGATCTCGAAAGAAAGTAGAATTAGCTTTATTTTAATTATAGAAGTTTTTACCTGAACTTTGAATTGATAGAACTGGAGAAAGAACGCCAGTTGATGGAGTTAAAGGTTGCGGTGGTGGACTAGACGAAGACGACACCGTTTTGTTAATAGTTTCATCAACCTTCAAATCTCCTTCAACATTTGTATCCTCCATTAATGGTTGATGAGATCTTGCACTTTCTTGAGCTAATGCATCACAAAATGCTCTATGAGTTATGAAGCTATCCCTCCTTCACCATAAACAAATAAAATAAAAAATTAGTTAGCGATCGAATGATTAAATTATTTATTATTTCATCTCAAATACTGATACCTGGAAAATAAAGTTCCACAATCGCAACGATACTCTCTAGTACCACAAGTTTTCATATGTGCTTTCCAATCGGAATGAACAGCGTATTTTTTGGTGCAACGTTCACATTTAAACTTCTTCTCACCATGTTTTCTGCAGAAATGCTTCTTAATTCCAGTGAGATCGCCTAAAGCTCTAGAAGGATCATGATGAACACATGTCGATTCTGGACAAACGTAAACACGTTTTTTCACCTCATTACTCGTTCGTTGCCGGAGTTTCCATGGCAAGTTGTGTCCTCTCCGATGAAGCTGTAAATTTTGATCTCTTTGAAAACCTTTGTTACAAATCTCACACACAAATCGGTTCGTCGCCATTAGAGTTTTCGGTGATAGAGCTATCACTTCTGCTTCTGGATCTACACATATAACCGCCATTTTCACCTTCAGCAAAACAGAAATCGACAAAAACAAACAAAAACAAATCGTAAAAAAATTGTAAGATAAGCTTTACCAGGATTTCCAGGAAGATTCCTTTTCCTCTTTCCTGGAAAATTTTGCTGTGTAATTGTTTCTTCTGCTGATTTTTCAATCTCTGCCATATTTAGCTAAGAAAACTTGAAATTTTTACATATGTTTTCAACAACTTTGTTTTCTCCAGTTCAGCCCCTTTTAGCTTACTTGTAAAAATGGATTTGAAAGTACTCTTCACAGTTTACACCAGAAAATTCAATAAACGATTCCCAAAGCTAGGAAAAATTCTACACTATTTTTGGGAATTGTTGTGTTCCCTAAAGAAGGAAGTTTTTTTTTCTTGAAGAAGAGAAAAAATGGGAACAAGAGCTTTAATGTTCATACATGGCGGCGGTTTTGCTTTTTAGATTAGAACACAGAGAGAGTGAAAGAGAAGAGACTATTTTTGAAAGCTGTCATAATAGAGATATGTAAAGTGTAAAATCATTTTCAAGTGTTTGTAGATTTTTTTTTTAAAATTTTTTTTTTTAGCGGCGAGAGTAATTAACCATTGTATAGAGTTAAAAAGTGTAACCATGGTTAAAAATGAGGGGAAGGTGGTCTCGGTTCTAACTTGTGTATCGATCGGTTCAGTTTAATTTTGAAATTTATCGATTCGACTTATTAGTTATCAGTTTGTTGACATGATAAATCATTATAGAACCTTAAGATATTAGCCTATCGGCTATTAGTTTATCGATTACTAATATTAACGGTTAAGATTTGATACAAAAAAATTATTGAAAATCATTTAAAAACATAGTGACAAATCAAATGGATCGCATATAAGTTGACAGATTGAATCTTGCTAAAAAACAATTACATTCACATTGTAGAATAATCGAAAGTTTGAGATGATCAGAAATAACTAAGTCAAGGATTTTATATACCAAATGGAATAAAATAATTATTTAATTTACTATCACGTTGTCAATTAACACGTTCAGAAAAAAACTCAATTCGTTAAGAATCGAGAATTTGATAATAAAAAAAATCTAAACCATTAATGAAACACTAAACTAATAACCTATTATCAATAAATCAATAACTTTTTTCGATTTGAATTATCGATTTCGATTCGATTTTAACTCCGAGTCTCAATTTCAGCTGCTTCTTTCCCAAGGCCTAGTAAGCTTGTGCGATAAATCCAATGGTCCACGTGGCATAATCTGGTTCATTGTGAGACACCTGTCGGAGGAACTCGGACTAATCAGTTCCCCTGGTTCAGTAATTTGTCGTTTAGCGTATTTTCGCCCAAGTTTGCTCCTTTCAAAATTTATGTGGAGTGTTGATTAATAAAAAATTACTACTATATGTTTAGAAAATAAGGATACTTGCCATGAATGTATAAATATTTAGGAAAAATGTAATTATGAATGAATATATTCAGGATAAAGCGAAAGTAGCTTGATGAATAGGATAAGAAATTAAAGAGGATTAAAATAATTTAGGCATTTAAAAAGAAGGTGCACAATTATTTTTAGATAGAAAATGTGAGAAATTGTACATGGCAAGTAGAAGAAGAGGTAGAAGTAGATAAAAAAATATTCGTAATAGTTGATTAAACATAATATGATACATTTGCAATTTATCAATAATATGATTTGAAATATGAGAATATAGAGATTGAGAATAAGCACTGAAAATCAAAGGTGGTCCAGCGTAAATTAGTTTCTCTAATCAGTATTATTACTTTGATTTATTATGTATTATTACTTGAATTTTCATCTTATTTGAAAATAATTTTTTACTTCACAAAATTACAACATGAATCTTTTCAAATTACATTGGTTAGTATCGTTGTTTTTGTTGTAAAATTTATAAGGATCAATGTTAGTTGTTACTCCTCATTTTGCTTTTCTGACTAAATCTATTAAAGACAAAATCAGAATTTTAAATTGGTAGAAGCAAAATTTAGTCAAAAATAGTTTTTTTTTAAGTACTACGTATATAGAGTCAATTTTTTTTACGAAGTTTATAGTATAATTTGAGGGGAAAAAGTGAGTACATAGAGTCAATTAAGTATCATATTGAATTAAAATGTTGGATATTAGTGTAGTATAGTATTTGATATGATATATAATATACAATGTATACATTATTTTTTTAATATTTAATACCTTACATCATAATAAAAGAGATATTTAGTGCTAATAAAAAAAAATTAACGATGAAGTTAATGCTATTAAATTTAAAATGGCTAGAATGAACAAATATTTATATAAAATGTTTCTTATAAATATTTATATTTATTATTATTACTAAATATAATTTTAATACTTTATTTCTAAATTACGTACTTATTATTTGAAATTATGGTCAAACTGATTTTAACCAGGTAGGAATGGATTTACATCAATTAATTACTAGCCGATCCAAAAAGTGAATGTGTTATATTACATTATGATCTTTTACCAGCTTAAGCATACTGACAGAGGCTATGATTAGGACATGGTTTTAGGATTAATTACATGAATGCCACTAGAACGACGGCCAACGTGAAAATGGATAAAGACGGTGAACTTAAGGACAAATCCACACGCGGTTGTGTGGGGGCCAAGAAAATAAAAATATGAATTTTCAATTTATTTGGATTTTTTTTTTATAATTGGAGTTGGTTTACAACTTTACGTAGATAATATTACTACATAATTTTTTTTAATCTGTTTAATCTTTAAAGTCAGAGATATAAAATTACTCAGTATTTATATTTGTAGAAGATAGTCGTTAAACAACTTAATAAAGATACTTGATGAATGAATCCATGTTGAAAGTGAACTTTTGTTATATGATTAGATAATTCTTCATTTTTAATTAAATTTATAATATTGAGCCTCTGAATAAATTGTTCATACATTTAGTATCGAATAATATTTGAATACGTATGAGGTGATAAATGAAATCCACATTAAAAAAAAAAGGATGTGTTTCTTATCTTGAACAGTGTTCCTTTCATGATATTGATTTTGAAAATTGAGTTAAGTCCAAAATTTATTTAATAATATATGCAAATTAATCAGCCTTATAAGGACAAAAATATTACTACTACAATTAAAGTATTCTTTGTGCTAATTTAATGAATTTTGAAATTTAAATTTTAGTATTAGGAAAAAAATATTAGTACTAGATGATGTTTTTATTGGTTCAAGTTTTAATAAATACAATTATTTTTTGTGCTAATAAAAAATAAATAAACTAACTTGAATATCACAATTATATTATTTTTTTTTAAAATGAGTACAAATTTGGTACTAGAGGCCTGCTGGCAAAGTCAAATGAGGAGTCAAAGGAAGAAATAATGGTAGCAGAGATAGTGATAGAGAAAGGACAATTGAGTGTGGCTATATTTAGTAAATGTCGTGGCAGTTTCAGTAAATATACGAGAAAATGTGGGTCCTTTTATGTTGACACATCGCTGATCAAAACTGTACCCCAATAGAGTATCTCTTCTCTTGTATTTATCCATCTCCTCGTATTCTGTGTCCTGAAAAGTCTACGCCCACATGAATAATTTAGCCAAATACTCCTATCTTATTTTTTAATTTTTTTTTTTTTTTCAAAAAGAAGATAATATACTTCTTATAAGTTAACTTATGGGATACTGTTTAATTTACGTATTTTAAAATTTATGAGGTAAAACAAACATTAAGTATTTATATTATTTGAAAAAATTTTGTAGCTCAGTTCTCTACATTATAATCCTCTCCTTATTTTTTCTTTCCTACTCCTAATTTTAAAAGAATATTTATATTATTTTATTAACTTTCATTGTTGTTTTCCGGGGCGTATTTATTGTGCAAACTATAGCGAGCGTGAATTCATAGTTTCTCCACAAATTCAAATAATTATTAAACCCTCTTATTATAGTAATCTTTTCTAGAAATTGAACAAAGAAAAGATGCAGCAACAAGACCTGGGAAAAAGTATGGAGAAAATTATTCTAGGAGCGTCATCCCCAAATAGATCCTGCAGTACTTGAATTTAGTCAGAGTTTCAATACAAATTTCGAACATCAAGTGAAATTTTTTTTAAAAAAAAGACCCAAGGAAAAGTTTTTTGATCAAATAGTACATTTTTTCATTTTTAATGAAAGTTTTGGAAATAAATAGTATTTTATTAAAATACCACCCTATAATATAAATTTTATCGAGCTTTTAAATGAATATTGAATATCGGATGAGAAATAATAAAATAAAGAAAAGTTTACTTTGGAAAAGCTAATCTAGATTCCATATTCCACGTGGAAAGAAAAAGGTCAAAAACAAATAATGGTGAATATACAAGCTGATTAGACTATTCACTTTGAGGATATAATAGGAATCAAGGTTTTTTTAGTTTTTATTTTTTTAATTAAAAAGAATAAGGTTAAAGCCACCTACTGACTCATATTCACTACTTATTATTTGATAAAAGAAAACAACTTATGTTATTCTATTTAATAAATTTTTAATTCTAATATTCTCTATAACACATTTAAGAAAACATAAAACTTTTAATCTTTTTTTTTTATTAATTGAAGTGCCTAATCAAATAAGACAATAAAAAGGTAAAATATATTTTAATTTTGTGATTTTATGGAGAAATCACAATTTTTGTTTTTCGTCTACTCTCATTTTGTGCTTTAAAGTCCCATTTTTTAAACGACGTCCTTTAATTATTATGAGTGCCTACTTCAACTGTATTACTACTTCAAATATTCCTACATAATAAAAAATCATTTTTATGAACCAAAAAATAAATAAAGTTAGTTCCATCACATCAACGTAGAAGAGTATACGCAAGGGTTCCTATATTATGAATATGGATAATAGGTCTAAGCCAATGATATTACGCGTTTAATTATTACTTTATTGACTTTCAGAAAATATTAGTAATAGTTTTCATAAAAAATATTGTATTATATTCTATCCTCTCCGTAGTTCTTGATACTGATTGAACTAATTAGGTGAAGATTGATATTATTACAGGAGATTATAAAATTATTTTTGTTAGAAAAGATCAGTATTAATAAAGAAGACTATCAACTGTTCTTCTTGATGAATTACTCGATCAGTAAATACTTTTTGTTCATCCTTGTCATCTTTCGTAGCAATTTCTCAAGAGTCAAGCCTTTTTTACTCCGCCTTCTTCATAGAAGCAGTCGAGTTCACCCAAAAGTCATTAATAAGTCTATTTTCAATGAATATATGTTGGGGTGAATTCTCCTATGTTATTCATCAAATTTTCAATCACAATAAGCTAAACCTCTATGTGCCTAATTAAATAGCTATAATATCATAGTTTCCTTATTATATTACTCATAACTACTTTTTTTTAAAAAAAACTCATCACTGTTTTATCAATAAAAACAATTCAACATATTAATATCAGTATCCTTTTTCACCCTTTTTCCGCGTAGAATTTCATTTTATGGGAGATATATATTTAAATTTTAATATATAAAATCACAAAAAAACACATGATCCTTTTTTGGGTGCCAAATATAATGGATGTATCAAGCAATGTTCTTCAAATTATATGATCCTTTTCACGTAAAATCGACAAAAATACAACATAAGCTCTCAATAAATAATATATAAATGGTAATTTTCTCCAATTACGAAAGATTATTTCCTACCAATAAATTGTAGTGGCAGATCTAAAGTACTTAACATTTACAAGTTTACGAGAACGCAATAATTTTTGCTCATATTTTATATATAGAGTAATAATTAGAAAAGGGGCTTACATTCTACAAGCATAAGTATTTTATTACAAATCCGATTAATACTATTTATTTATTTAAAATAATAATAAAAATTTATAAATTTTAAATTTTGAATCACCGAAAATCGTAAACAGGAAGAAGACAATAATACAACACTTGTTTGGTAACACAAAGCATATTTTTTTTCTCTCTCTAATGATAAAAAATGGTTAAGCGTCAACTTATAATTATGTGAAATTGATGGAGTAGATAATACCACTACTAAAGGAAGGCACCTTTTTTAAGGGTTAAACTGAAAATACTACTCATTTTCACATTATCCTGCCACCAACATTTTGATCACTAAAAAGAAACATTCCATCTCATTGCCACCAAATCCAATAATGTTTTTTTATTATCCCATCAAATGTTTATTTTATATGTCATTTAGTCTCAATTCAAGTTATGATCGGATTAGTTATGATGCAATTAGTTATGATGAGATAAGTTATGATGAAATTATTTTTTATTGAGTTTTTGGTTTGTTGTATTTAAAATAATAGGCATTGCATAAATTTTAAGAACAATTTATTTATTTATAAAAGTACCCTTCATGAATGTGAAAAGTAATATATAAAAGGGGTTTTAAAAGGATATTTTTATCATTTACTTATTTTATCCCGGGATAAGTTATCCAGGGATTATTATACCATCCAAGGGGAGGGATAACTTATCCCGGTACTGATTGTTAATCCTGAGATAAATTATCCCGGACATGCCAACCAAACAACAAATTAAGTGACACTACAATTTAATCCCATAGCTATTTGGTGTAATCCTTCACACTAAACAACCCCTTACAAGTATAAGTGGTAAAATTAATCCATTTTTTTTTAACTTATACAGTTCATCTAAGTTTAGATAGATAGGATTATGACCATATATTGACTTAATTCAAATACCATATCAAGCTAATAGACAAAAGGTTAAAAAAAAAAGAACATGTCAAGTAGATGGGTCAAATATAGAATACTTAACATGTCAAAATGCAACCTAAACTTACAAATCAAATTTGGAGACTAAATATGAAGTAAGTTTGGAATAACTTAAGGTAGTAATTAAGAAAAAAATACATTAGCTTTAACTGATTTTTTTAAAAAGAAAATATAAAAAGGAGGAGAGGTTGGTTGGTTGGGTCATGTTGAGCAAGCTGGAGTATGATTCATTATTTGACACACATTGAACTAACCTATTTTGAGCGGGTTAAATTAGACTACAGTTATTACATAGCCCGTTTTAGCCCAGCCAAATTTGATTCAACCCGCTCACATCACTTTTATAATTAAAAAAATATCATAAATGATATTTTCTTCGTTTCAATCTATTTATCTATTTTGACTTGAAATGGAATTTAAAAAGTAAAGAAGACTTTTAAATTCGGAATCTTATGGTCTTAAATTAAAGATATGTAGAGTGTATGAAAAAAAATCATTTAATCTTATAATTTTAAACATGATAAGTGAAACGTTGAAATTAAATAATTGTAAAAAAAAAAAGAAGAGATCCATAAGTTTAAAGTTTAAACAAAATGAATGCCGTTATGATGGCAGAATCGAAAACAATAAACGTTCGCAGTTGTTGCTACAGATGTGGAATTAGTGCAATTGATGCAAAAACCATTTTCCTGTTCTTCCATTCCTAACAGTACTTACACTGTTGCAATACAATTATTGAGATTTTATAGGCAATTATGTCACAAAGTATTCAAAGATAGGACATCACACCAGAAGAATAAAAAAATGGTGTAATGGATTAATTGTAACTCAGAAAACGCTGTCCACACTAATGGAACAACTTTGGTCTCCGAGCTTAGCTTGCATGCACCTCAATAGCTAGTTCCATGTGGTGCCTGCTACCTCTCACAAACATATGTACTAGATAACTCTGTTCATCATGTTTCGAGAGAGGTAGATTACAAGTATCAGGTTCATCTGAATCCAATATATTTGATACAAAACAAAATTGAAGTATAAAAATCTATAAAAATTGCAACAAATCATGAATCTGACTCTAGATAGATGGAATGAATCACCTAATGTTATATATGTTATAGAACAAAAGATGAACTTCTATATATGGATAAGTTTGATTTTCGAAATGGAAGATCAAGCAGCTCTGAAGATGGGAGTTATGGACAAATCTAGCTAGCATACACACATTACAGCTGTAACAGGAACAAAAAGAGCACAATGTCAAAAGATGGACAATGACTTAGAGGCTACCTAGCCAATCATCACCATTTTGATAAACTTTTGATTGCCTTTTACTCTTTTTTTTTTTCTTACTTTGCTTTTGTGATTCCAGTTTCACTACATTTTGCTACAAAAAGTCTAGCTTGAATGAATCTTGATAGCAATAATTTCTCCCCACCACCTTTCTTTCAAAAACTTTATCATATAAAAGCAAGTGCTAAAGCCAATCCTGCTATTATGATTGAGATGGTACATATGCTATCCTATTGCTTATAGTTCGTGGAGTCACATCCGTCTCACTGGTCAATGCCTCTACTCATTTGTTTTGTACATAAAATTCCTCTTTTTCACCCCACAGTCAGGAGCGGATGTAGAAATATCATAACATAATCCTTGGTCATGGGGGGCCTAAGTGCACAAATGCTCAATTTTGGAATCTCAATATAAGTCATACCTGCACTAATAAAAGTTTACAAATCTACCCACTTCGAAATAACTTCAAACATGCAGTTTCTTAAGTTACAACTACAGCAATAACATACCCAGTATAGTTCCACACAATAGTCATTAGGGTCTAGAAAGGGTAGAGTGTAGCAGACCTTACCCCTACCTCAGATGTAGAAGGACTATTTTCGATAGACCCTTAGCTCAAGGAAAAAATAGTCCAAAGCAGTCCAAAAATAGCAAAAACAACACATAGTAACATAATAATAACTACAACAAAATAATATGATAGCCGAATGTGATCTATAGTTAAACTTGACAAATCATATGGCTAAAAATTCATGCACATATAACTGAAGTTCAGCCATATGAAACTTCAAGCATTTTGTAACTCCAGGATAACTTCAGATACCACATATCTAAAGTTGTTACAAAGTGGGTAGACATGCAAAAAATAAAATAAAATGGGGTACAAGTTAAGTAGTGGTATCCAAATAGGGTACCCCGTGAAATTTTTATGTCATGGGGTCCCTAAGAGTAATAAAGATCGGTTCAAATTTTAGTCTAACCTATGATACGATATATTCAGTTCTACTGAAATTGAATGAGTCATAATCCATCTCCAAAATACAAAACCACGTTACAGCGATACTATGCATTTACTACTATAACTTGAACATGATAATATGTACAGATCTGAGAAAACTGACTTAAATATACTCTGTTTTGACCTAGTAAAGATGATTGAGATGTATAACTCAGAGTGTTTCTCAAATTTATCAATATACATCATACACGCCGATATGCTTGAGATGCTTTACACTAATACAGATGGGTGTCATCAAACTCGAGCTTCAAATCTAGGATCGGCATGTCCTGTAAACCTCACCCCTCATTACATCTATTGGTCTGTGTTCCGAAGTGTAGTGCTCAGGCCCTAGATACATTCCTGTCTTCTCCAGAAGGTTGAGGCTTTCATCCCTACCAAATCTTGAAGCATACAGCTTGAGATACTCAATATCCTAAGAAAATCAGTCATGAGAAAAGAGGAGTGAATACAAAAAGGAGAAAGAAAAGCGATCAGAGAAAAAGAGAATAAGAGAATAAAAAGAATTAAATGATATATAGATAGATTTAAGCTTTCTTCTAATTATTACTATATTCGGGGATAGAACTTCTATTACTATGGAAGAGTAATAGAGGGAACTATGGAGAGGGAGTTCTATTTACTAGGAGATATCTCATTGAATAAAACGCAGAAAAACAATATAACTGAAGAAGTGTAAACCAAACAGAACAAATATCGGCAAACGATTCATATAAACGGAACGAGTGAAGCAAATAAAAGTATCAAATTTCTGAAAACAGGAACTAACAAGAGAAAGCAAATTAAATTGAAACCAAGAAAGGACGTAGTTACTAAAGGATGCCCTGCGGTTAAGACATCAAAAGGATATTGCTCAAACATGTTTTTTTGTTTTCGCAGAAGTGCATCAAATTTTCTGTTCTGTGTAAAATAGACAACATTGCACCTTCCATCCCAAAAAGATCAAAGGACTTCATGGTTGATGCCTCTCTACGGAAGTGCAAAAATACTACCGAAAGAGGAAATAAGTCCATATGAAAAATACCTGCAAACCACTCAAGAGCCTCTCTAGTCTCAGTGAAGCAACAGGTTGCTGAGATGATGAGAACACCTGACCAGGGTAGAATAAGACTCCATCACCTGGAGGAAGGCCACGCCTGAACTTAATCTGCAGACAAATATTACTCGAATCAGGCATGAAGAGAAAAATATTAATTATTTCACAGCCATCAACCTGTACGACATAATTTATCCATCAGTTTCGTGACATGCATAGGAATGCACTAACCTCAGCACTAGGAACTGTTGCCTTCTCATAGCAGTTGGCACCCCAATATAAGAAACCTGTTCCACCTTCCTTCCACACACGCCACATCACAGCACGGTGTTGAGTGCCTCGCATCCCCAAGTGCCAGTTGGGATGAGGATCACCTGGTCCCAAGCATACATATGTCCACCACTCCTGCAACGAACATAACAAGCACCATGCCAACAGGTGATGCATGCATAAGGAATATGCTGCGAGTCTTACTCTCTTTTTTTTATAAAGATGCTGATAGTCTTACATTAGCTCTTAAGAAATTAAATTCATTCATAGAATACATATAGAAATAAGAAAAACCTTTAAACGAATTTATAGCCAAAATGTTTTAAGAATATCCAAGGAGCAACATAGAGGAGGTATTGAAATGAAATAATCTCAATCCTGCATATCATAAAACAAAACCTGAAGATCCACATTCAAGAAGAGGACTCATTAATTATTGACCCATTCAAATAGTGCCAACTTCACAGAGCACTTAATGGGTCTAGGCTGCAACAACACTCTCAAACACGTTAACAAAGTACTAAACTTAGGGAAAACTCAGTAGCTATAAAGCTTCAGAATAACTTCTCGAAATAAGATGCCAATTTTCATTGGAAGAGAAAAAGTAAAATGCTAAAACTATCTCAAGTCACTCTAATGTCCTTATGAATCAATATGTCATATACACTAGCAATTATCAACTACTTCCATACAGACAGATGAGTAGAATGTTAAATCATATAAAGTGGCCTTTGCTGAACCCATTTGGTGATAAATCATGCACACAAGTTAGAACTTGACAGGGTCCCAATTTGCATAGATTCCTAAACTTCTTTTTTTCTTCCCAATCAAGCATACATTTTTTTCAATAAAGATCACGCATACATTCTTTAAGAAGAAATGAATCTTCACCCATAAAAAGACGTGAGACCTAAGATAGAGTCCTCTTATCCACCAGTGAGGGAGTCCATGATGAACGAGGTGCAATCTGATCTTGTAACTCAAATGGAATATCCTATATTTAGCATATGGAATCATGTGTTAAAACCATTGACTGTCCTAGAATCTCTAATGCTAAGCCTTAGTCCTCAAAATAAGAGTTAATTGTCAGCAGTGTCTGCAGGCAATAACTTATCTTGTCGCATTGGAGGAAAAAAGTAAAGGGAAAAAGCATGAATGTGATATCAGCAAGGAACCATGGATCAAAAAGTAAATTAATATGTATGACACTTCTCTGCATCTTTTTCCTTTCCTCATTTAATGAGAGTCTAACAGTAATTTCAGTGATCCACTGTTTACTCCATAACAATAATCCATCGAAAAACAAAGTTTATATATTTTTATTACCTCTCCATTTTCTGTTTGTATCTCCGCGATAATATCCTTCGCCAGATCCTCTCTGTTACCAATAACCCATTCGCTGAATAGAAAAGGAAATACGTTAAAAAGCCTAGTAAGCAGAGGCATATCCCGGTTTTCAAGAACATAGGTGCACCATTGCTCTTAAGATAGACGTTCATTTAAATAATATAAAATTTTACAGTGACAACAAGTTAAAGAGCAAAGTATAGTTAATATTATATCCACAAAGGAAATATCATTCATTTATAATTGTCTGCGACGAGTTTTCATACTTCAAACGTCAATAGTAGCATCATTACTTACACTTTCAAATATCTTACGTTCTATATAGCAAACTAAATAACCATTCAAATATTATAAGAACCAAACATGTGAGTTTCCCCGCATCCTGCTCATCATCCATCCTGTTAGTACATCATTTTTGATGTACTTCATTGACGACACTAAAAATAATGACCATGAAAGAAAAAAGGAAGAAACAAAACCTGTGTAAGTTAAAAGCGATAAAGAAAAGGGGAACAGGATAAAAGAAAGTCAAACTTTTATTTATATAATTTAAAAAAGAACACTGGGATTTGAAACCTATTTATTAGGAGAAAAAAAGGGCTGGATATTTGGCAGGCAAACGTAAGGGCACACGAATGAAGCCCTTATTGATTAGTTGATTAAAAAGGGATGAAAACAGAGGCCAGAGGGAATCAAACCCCTGACCTCAACCTCAAAAGGGGCAACTCATCACCAGTGAACCAAGGTTCCATGTGGATCTGCCCCTGCTAGTAACTTATCAATAAGGAAGAGAATCCTGACAAGGTCTCCAGATGCAACAAGTGGTAATCACAAAACAGAAAAGGAAAGAGATCGAAAGTATGCACAACTAGTTTATTGGGGATTTATTCAAACAATTATAAATATTTTTAAATGGTACTTCAATGTTATTCTTGGATATATAAATATCATTTAAAAACAATTAAATCGAAATCTGAATTCTCACCAACCTAGATGGTTTTGATTCTCGTAGTCCAAACTTTGTCATTCTTTTAGATAAAAGGAAGTAGTAGTATATAATAGCTCATTAATTGAATTCTTTTTAGGCTTGTCTCCAACCTCCAAACGTGAATCAGGGCAAATATGGATAGCTGGCTTAATACTCCAGTCAATGATTCTCATGGAGTATGAGTGGGCAACAACATTGTTTAAAAAGTAATTTAATTTAACATCAACTGGTTCAAAATTCATATAATGGCAACAGAACAACTAAAGAGCATGAGAGAAAAAGAACTAGACACAGAAAAAGAAAACAAGATTTATGTCCCAAAAAAAATCCATATGATATTCTAAAAGTGGGAAGTTGGTTTATGAAAATACCCTTCAAAAGTTGATCGACTAAACTACCCCTCATCCTGAAAAAAAAAGAAAAAAAACTATACGTTTAAGGAAACAAAAACCCCACAACTTCTTGGTTGGAATTAGTATAAATATGAACGAATATCAAAAGGGGTGTCTTATTTAATGATATCATATTAAATGCTAATTAATACCTATAATAAATGATAAATTGTTGCATGGAAAGAATGCCTTCTATAAATTTACGGGCTCTCCAACGTGCAAAACTTTACACATTTCCGGATGAATTATAAGATTAGAAACAAAGACATTCGGGACAAGGTTGGAGTGGCCTCTATGTAGAAAAGATGAGGGAGGCAAAATTGAGATGGTTCGGGCACATGAAGAGGAGAGATATAGATGCCCTAGTGAGGATATGTGAGAGATTGACTATGGTGGGTATGAGGAGAGGTAGAAGTAGGCCGAAGAGGTGATTCAGCAAGACACGACATACCTACAACATACTGAGGACATAACCCTAGATAAGAGAATATGGAGATCGAGGATCAGGGAAGAAGGTTAGTGGGTACTCAAGCATTGTCTAGTCTTCCTTATCCGTATTGGTATTATTACTCTTCTCTATGATTTTATCATAATTTTTTGTTTCCTTTGTTTTGATTGTCGTGTAATTGGTTATTGCTACTGTTTTCAGCATGACTTCTCCACTACTGTATATCCTTTTCATACTTGCTTTTGATGTATTCCTTGAATCGAGGGTATATCGAAAACAATATCTCTACCTTCACAAGATAAGGATAAGGTTGCATACACCACCCTCCCCAGACCCCACTTGTGGGATTACACCTGATATGTTGTTCCAACGTGCAAAACACTACAAATTTTCGGATGAATTATATGTTACTTAATCATTAATAGTGGGCATGTGATATGATGAAATCTATTAAATGTTAAATAATTGCTACAAAAGATAATTACTACGAAAGAACATATAGCATCTTATGGCTTTGTAGTTCCTATGTTACAAACTCTTTGGTGTAATTCAATTACCAGTTAGCACTAGATAGGTAATACAACAGAATGGGTGATTAAAGTTTTAGTAATTCGAAGAAGCTGAATAAAGGAGTACAGAAATGCTAATGGAGAGGGTGCTCGTTAGCAGCTAATATTCATTGACGAAGAGGTAATACTATCTCAATCTTGGGTTATGTTCATTAGTTGTTATTTCTTCGAATTACTAAAAGTTTAATCACCCACTTTATTGCATATTTCTTCAACTTGCTAATAGCCTAATAGGTATGCATTGTTTCGTAGCTCTTCTTCGCTTGCAATTATGATTTATTGGTTTATCCTGTAGTACCTCCGAGGTAAATCCAATAACAATATATAGTTGAGGGTATTTTGGCAGCTAATATTCGTTGACGAATAGGTATTCGTTAAAGAATAGGTAATACTATCTCAATCTTGTATTATTTTCATTAGTTGCTACACTGCCTCCTTCATTAACTATATTAGTTGTCCGCATTGACATAGGGAACATACGCCAAGAACATTGTCTCTGTAAGGAAGTATTGGGTAACATACAAATGTATTACATGTTTGCACCTTATAACACAAAAATGTAACTCACTACACATTTTAAATACCAAACTTAGTTTAGGGTGCACTAGGTATGGAGGAAAATATTTCAGAGAAAATGTTTACTAATTTTCTCCTGATCGATTGGTCAAAGTTTTTGGAAAACATTTTCTTTTGGAAAACAAGTTCATTAAAAATGAGGAGAATAACTTCCCTAGTGAAAGTAGGAAAAATAAATTCCACTAGTGACGTTCCACATTTATTGTGTCCTCCCCACCCTCCTAACACACCTCATCTTCACCCCCACTCCCTTAGCCCCATCCCCACCACCCCCTTAGCCTCACCCCTACCTCCCATAGTATTTATCTAGATTATATACAAATATTTTCAGTATAATATTTTTTGCTTACGTACCGAACACAAGGAAATAAGAAAGAAACCCACTTATTTTCCAAGAAAACACCTTTCATGGAAAACATTTTCATTTGTACCGAACACGTCCTTAGTTGTTCGACTTTTGCAGTTTCAGAGAATATAAAATCATTTGGCATCCAACAAAGAAGTCACTCGGACAGGTTGATTGTTCATCTATTTCAACTTGAATTTTCTTGCTGAACAGTTTGTGATACTCATTACAATGCGGTTTTAATATTGACTCATACCATATGTAGTGCTTGCTTGGGCACATGTCCAAAACTAGTGGGTATGATAAATGGAAAGAAATACCTCAGCAGGTCTCTAAAATTTAATAGATGCAGTCGTAAACTATGATGCTTTCACTATACATGAATTTTCAACCAAAACTCGGGGATAATGGAGATTTCCCTGCCCTTCTCCACTTATATACTGGACTTAGTTCACTTGGCACAGGGCTCAAACTTGTTAACTAAGACACAAATTAAGCTAATCCATGAAGACGTGATGCTTTCACTATACCAAATCCAAAGATAGCAAATTCAACTATTTCAAATCACTGAAAATGAGGCTTCCAGATTATCTCATCCAAAACTGAATTGAGTACCCAGTTTATTCAGCGAGTTCTCACAAAAGGGCAGTATTTGTATTCCATCCATCTGCGCTACAATACTAACAAAATAAACTTTTCGGTTTTTTTACTAATCACCACATTCTTTTATTTATAAGGTAGGAAAAACTAATCACAACATTCATTTTTTTAATGTAATAGTTCCTTGGTCATTCTCATACTTGTACATGTGGAAATAAAAGAAAAGATTTCTCAAGAAACTAAATCACTACCTCGTGCAATATATCTGAGTATGAGGACGTAGGAACGCAGGAACTTTCAGAAAAGCCTCAAAGTTATTTGGAGCAAGAGGTGCATCACTTGGTCCTGTAAAATAAGAACATTATCCATGTGAAGAAAGTTTTCCAAGCGAAAAACAATTAGCAAAGAACATTCCAATCAGACAGATCTAGGCCAAAGAGAGCCAAATAAATATCTAGTTTGTCAATCACAAAGATCAAAAATCATGTGAGATTGTCTCAAATGAAGCTTCATTTGATACTTCTGTCAGTGATATCACTCAAATTATTACCTTAGAATTTCAAATAAAGCAGTCAGAATTGCCAGAAAGTTGATGTCAATTACTTCAAGGCATGGTAACCCTCACAGTTTCCAAGTCAACAAGGGCATTTTATCAATTAAGTGTTCCAAATGTGAGTGTAGAGGATAAATGCACCTGATGGAATTGTAAAATCATGCATAATTGGGATACATCTAACATTTTCACCTTAAAACGTGTCTCAACAAATAGCACGCACCAGTTACATTAGCACAACAGTTGCGGATATTCCAAGAAAGCATTGACATCCAGAATAATATCAGACAAAGCAATAGCCATCTAAACAATTATTTCAGACTAAGAGTAAGAATAACGCAGGGCTCATGTAATAAGCATATTAACTACGAAATTTTCTGCAAGAACTAGCCATAAACACAGGCACCAACGAGACTCACTAATCACTAAGATGAAGAACTTCTACTGTTCTTCCGCTTCTATTTAAAGTGTCCATAAGAAACAGGAGTTTCATCACTATAATGTGACAGCTAATACTCTTCAATCAGCAGCTTATCATATGATTCAGAGTGGGTTGGCAGCAAAAATATGCTTTTTGTTTCAACTCCACAATTCAGTCTGTCCTCACATATTTGGCTTATGAAATATAGCACAGTAGGTTCATCATCCAAACAGATATAGCACAATTCTACTTAGTAGATAGATTTCTTCAATTCCAAAGGGCAACAAAAGACATAGAAATAGACATATAGCTATCAGGCACAACATCTCATTGAAATAAATACATGTAATCAAGAGAAATCTGATGCTCACCGCAATAATAAGTTGTCAGAATACGAGCATCAGGTGCATAGGCATGAATATCACTGGCCATGCGGCGGATGGAATTATATTGTTCAATGTTAAGAGGCTGAACAAATGCAAACAAAACTAATTTAGAACATAGACATAAAGATAGGTAGTTACCATCAACTGCCCAAAGCAGGAAAAGTGAGTGAAAAGTAAAATTAAATTCAAGGGGATAAAGGGAAGGGATAAAACAAGATACAGTGTTAGTGTTTGAATAGGGAAAGTAAGTTAGCCCGGTGCACTAAGTTCCCACTATACACAGACTATGGGGAAGGGTCGGATCACACTGGGTCTTATACATACAGCCTTTTTTGAATGGAAGAAATAAAAAAGTTTAGTTCAGCCCATGGTTGTCTTACCTTTTGGAGACAGTTTAAGCACTATAAGTCTGTACACCGTATGGTTTCCCCTCTTTGTATGACAAAAGGATTCGGCGGTTTAAAGCAGAAAATAGGATATTTATATGCACATCATGTATATATGTATATCTGTATGACCACAAAGTTTGTTATTGAGGAATAGTTTGTTGCCTGGTGTTGTAACGACAAACAACATATTTCAGGAAAATGATGTTTCTCATCTACAAAATCAGAAAGAGCAAAGACCAAATCCCAGCTACAAACAGGAGGATACTTGACTCTGAACTGCAAGTGTCACTAGAACAATAAAAGGTTGTCATATATGCTATAAAAAAAAATAGCAATTCAATCTGCTCACTTACCTCATCCCACAGATAGAAGTATGCTTTCCTCCAATGGTTTTTTGTTCTTAGTATCTCTACCTCCCTTCGTAAGTAGTCCTTCACAGTATCGCCGCTAATGCCAGATTAAGAAGCAAAAGGAAACTGATCAACTTGTACACAACATACATCCTACTATCCTAGAACTTTTGGCAAAAGAATTGTCCATCATACCCGGGGACTATCGGACCATTAGGTACAGCATATGCTGCCAGACGAGGGTCAGAGAAATACTCATCTGATTTTGGATGGTCAGCTATAACAGCATTAGAGAAAGAAATTTTAGTTTATTGTAGATACACTTGGGGTAAAAGCCAGTAGGAGAATAGAACTCGAGCAGAATAGAACTAGAGTGCTCCAGTTCAGCACTTTTACAAACTTATCTATTCAGACTTCAAGTAGATCTAAAAGTAAGAGAGTTTCGCAAGTACAAGTATACTAAGCAATATGCATCATATACTACCTGGCCATGGCGAGGTGTATGTCAAAACTCTCATGCCGTTGCCCCACCTGCAGAAGTATGGACTAATTCGATACTGAAGTAGCCATTTGAAATGCTGATCTAACAGCTCAAACCATTCATTGCTTCCGTGCTCAACCCCAAATCGATCTTCAATAACAGTATCAGATATCTAGACAGAATTAAAGAACTCCATCCTTATTCGAAAATTCAGTTGCTTTATCACAGAGACTGGTACCAGCAGTCACCAGTAAGATAAGCGAGAGAAAAGGATGGAATTGCAGAATATTTGGTGTTTCCAGGTATCTGCTATGATATTCTAGTTTACATGAATGAATGAGAAGAAGGAAAAAGAACTACTACCACACAAGATGTAAGCAACACGTGAATAGACTAGTAAAAATGCATCAGTCAACAGAAATGGAGGACATTCCAAAGAAGAAGCTCGTCAATTAGGAAAAGGAAACAGTCAAATCAATCATTCGCAGGCAAAATGTTAAGTCAACATGATGCAATAGATCACGAACTAATTGGCAATTAAGCCTGACTAATCGAAAATCGCGTGAATTCAATTGATAACAATCAGTGACCAGGAGCAATTCTCCACAACCAGTTAAATGGCTTGATATAATTTCTAACCCAGTGTACAAAAAAGGATACACCAATCACAGCAGGGACAGAAGGGGTAGCTGGAAGCACAAAGTCCCAGACTGTCAAACTTATTTTCAAACGGATTGAAAGGCTAGAAATAGCATCTTCTTCCATCATATCTATGGGCCCATTATCTGAAAAGAAATCAGAAAACGATGGGGATAGAAGAACTCTTCTTAAAGATGAAGTTGCAGACTTGACCCTTTCTACCTAAAACAACAAAAGCTCATTATGAGCAGCAGCTTGGCAAATACAACATGAGGAATTATAAGAGTTCATATGAGGCATGTAATTTCAAAGAGACCAACCACTTCTTCCAATGGTTTCCCCTCTAAGGGCTCCACAGTATCAAGACAGTCTCTCAGTTCTCTGTATAATTGATGCTTCTCCAGTTTGCTCAGGGATTGGTGTGTAGATCTGTTTCAAACAGAAAAGGTTGACAAATATTTAATGAACTAATATGAAATAGTCCTCATTATCTCCACCCCCCCCCCCAAAAAAAAAAAATTCTTCAGGACAAGATTGTTGTGATGTCGGATATTCCAAAACTGATATACAAATATTTAACTGAAGTAGAGGGGATAGACAATCACTCTGCTTCAGCTTTGGAGGCAGAAATGATGATTTCTCCCTCATATTGCCCTGGTGTCTGTTCACTCGGGACGTCTATTGATACCCAAATTACTGTAGTTTCACTGCAAAGCATGTCACAATAATCATGACTCAGACTGGACTGTAATCAACATAAATGATATGAATGGGAGTATCATGTCTATACCAAGGAAAAAGGTTCAGTTGGCAGACAGGCATATCGAGTGGAACAAGTGCATCAGGAACTCCCAAAATGGGTACTACTCTGCGCAATGTCAGTGACTGGCCAACTGCCAATCTGCAACCAACCAATATCATCAGTAGCTTCACCAAAAACAGAATCAATAACTACACATCATATCCTAGATAGGTGTGAACAAAGCTAAGAACATGGTTAATGACAAACCTAGCACCACAGGGTGAGCAGAGATCAGTACACTGAACCTGCACAGTTCCAGCAATTCCAGATCCACCCCAAGAAACTTTTGGGCTTATAGCAATCTGAATGCTTTCTCTTTCATTTCTTGCTGCTAATAGTGATATCTACAAGATAAACTCCAAGTCACATACCAAGAAAATCTTGCGACCAGAATGATAACAGAATTTCAAACTTCACCTTTTGATAATGAAATTTAATACTTAAAGCAACAAATGCATGAGCATATAAGAAACTTTAGTGTTTTTCCTATAACCCCCACAAAAGAGAGAGAGAGAGAGAGAGAAAACAAAAGGGCAATCCCTACTTTCCAAGAGTAATTCAACCTAAGGGACCGCTAAGAGTGAGTAACAAACAAAGAACAAAAGTGGAATAATCTGTACGAAATGCAGGGAAACATTTAGTTTCAACTATAACATCCACTAATAATGAGCTAAAAGGACAAACGATAATCAAAAGGTCAATCTGGTGCACTAAGCTCTCATTATGCATGAGTCCAAAGAATGGTCAGACCACAATGGGTTAATTGTACGCAGTCTTATCTTACATTTCTGCAAAAGACTGTATCCATGGCTTCAAGCAGTGACCTTCTGGGAACACGGGTTCAAAGAAGGGCCGGACCACAATGGGTGTATTATACACAGCCTTATATTATATTTCTGCAAGAGACTGTATCCATGGCTTTAATCTGTGACCTTCTGGGCACACAGAAACAACTCTTACTGTTTCACCAAGGCTCCCCTTCCCAAAAGATAATTATAACAAACATTTTTGACAGAGCCAACATCCATGGTGAGGACTCAATGTTTCCCAAACAAAGGGAATGTTTAATGTCTTGAAACGGTCACAAAATGTAAGTATCACAGAAATATCATCATCAGCTTATGTAGCGCCAGATACATTATACACGTACGGATTCTAATTCACGAGGCATGTCTTGTGGTCCGACATTAGCAGTGCTTGGCATGCACCACACATTCAATAACTCCAAAGATGGAACTTTTGTAGGATCGATTGCACCCCTTAATGGTCTGGGATCATTTACTCCAGTGTCACTCCATCCATAAGCTGTCCCACCACCAGCAACACCTTCAACTGGTGGAACAACCATCTCCTGGTGGTCCCCTACAGAAATATCCAAGTTTAAACAAAAGAAGATGTAATCTGAAACACCACTCCATAACTATGTAAATAATTGCACTTTGAACAGACTTAATGCACATTATTCCCAGGTAAGAAACTTTATAAGAGAAGTGACCCCACCACCACCACCACCAACCCACACACACAAAAAAAGGTGAAACTGTTCATGTTCCACATTTGAGACTAAAAGAAAAAAGAAAATGGAAAACAAAGAAAAGCCGTTGATGTCATACATGCTTCAATTGAAACATCATCTTGGAAACTTAATACCTATGTCCTATATGCATGATGGCATTAGTGAAGAAAGGGACCCATCTAGGGTCTGTGGAATTGTAAGGTCTACTAGACTAGAGATACGGTAAAAAGGTCCATACATCAAGGCTACTCCAGTTTTACTTGCCATAACCCAACTGGTCAAGTCAGATTTAGTAAGCATGCTGCAAGCATAACAATAACAGATAAGACATTTTTTCACAGATACATCTCCACAAGAAGAGTTGAAACTTGGGTATGTTGAAAAAATTCCGCTGAATATACTTCTCTCTCTATTACTTACAGTATGAAAGGTCCCTTCCCACCAATTTGCATACCAAGCAGAGAGTTAGCACTGATACTTAACTTTTGGCAAAAGTGTTATATGATCTAGATGCAATAGACACTCAGACAAATGGAAGACCAGAATAGGGAAGGAATAGAATTCAATTACTGAATCACAGAAGTAATCAGTCCATAATTACAGGCCACATTCAATTGAAAAGTTGACTTGCAGCTGTATACCTCTTTCTGACCCAAAATACACCAACTTAAGAAAACCAGGAAGGAGGGGGGGGGGGTTTGGTGATGACAAAGCATATAATGGTAAATTGGACAGCAACCATGGATTCTTTTTTCCATCGAAAATCAAAACACCCTGGAAATTAAGCAGCACTTAAGCATATTATCCCAAATTATCATGTACAAGTGTTATGTTGTATCACATGGGTTGATGTATGCTTCTTGAAAGAATATTCTATCGGAAATCGCCACAGATATGCATGTAACTACATCAATCATACTCCCACAGTAGAGTTATGGCATGCATTATCGTAAGCTGCTCTGTTAGTATTAATGAGAGGGACACTCTATTTAAAACCAAACCACTGATGTAGGTACAGCCATAACAAAGCCTGCAATAAGGTAACAGCTTTCCTATGCACCCATAAATGTTATTTTTCCGCTTTCATGTAACATCTTTTTTCCTTGTAGTGGCATTTAATATCCAGAGCATGCAATTTTTTTACATGAAATCAATCCCTCAACCTTATTTGGCCCCTATTCACTCAGGCCTCAGAACATTTCCATGTCAACAATCCAGTGTTCAAGTCACTGGAAATTATATTTTACCTGTGATTGTTATTTCCTAATACATGCATTGCACGGTTTGCTATATTTAGAATTTTGTCAAAAAGTCTAGGCTCAATGTCATTCTTCAGCACTGAGATGTAAAATGTGATATCTAACCAGTAAAAAAATGGATAGAAAACAGGTAAACAAGTAGGATCACTCCATACTATAAGCTATTAGCTAATTCCAAAGAACAACTGATAATAGAGTTGTTTCCTCAGCAGATGCTACTAATCTAACCCCGATTACCGCCATTTTAGGTGGTAACCGAGGAATCCTACTAGAAGCTGATCCAGTACACACATACACACAATCCTAAACCAAAATGCTCGCCCGCTGCTTATACCAAAAAAATTCAAATCTCAAAACAACACGAAACTACAAACTTCTCACAAAATCCTAAACCTCCTTAGTTCAACACCTAAAGCTCCTACCATTTTCACATGATTAACACGATACTCAAGCAACATTAAAAAACTTATAAAATCAAAAAGGAATTATGAACAAATTTCAACTTCATCAAACAGAGCAACTCGCACGAAATTGAATCGGAATGACGTGAAATTCGAGGGATCTTAAAATTATTTTGTGGACAGTGATAAACTAACCGGAGTTCTCCATCAGTGTAGTTGTGAAGGTGGAGAGAGTTTCCGCTATCGAATTCCAGTTTCCAGGGGATGATCGTGCTTTGTGCTTACACAGAGATGAAATGAGAGTTGTCGATACACTCGTTGTATTGAGGTTTATGTAACTGATGAACTACAGTGAAGGGTAGAAATGGAATATACGCAAAAGTTGCAAAGGTGCAGTGTGCGACGTCGATTCGCAACCCGACCCGGATCTTATTTTGATCTGGGCCTACTTTAAGGGAACTTAACCGAAATTTCTACTTTGGCCCAACACTACTTAAGCTTGTTTGCCAACCTTGGATAAAATCAAGTATAACTTACATAAATCTCATAGTGTAAGACCTAAATTACATTATATCCCTACTATTTTCTATTTTACAAAAATCTCTTAAAATCAGTGCTATCCGGATATATAGCAAACAACGAGGATACATTAAAGCAGATTCAGTGCGATTTAAAAGGAAATGAATCGTAAAATTAAATGTGAGTTCTCCAAATCATGCTAATCAAGTTGATATCAATTTCTCCCAAATCGTAACAGCTTCAATCAATTCAAAATTTAATTTTTCTTCTCTCAATTCTCTTCCAAATCCGCCCAGCTTCAAACAATTCTCTCCTAAATTTCCATCATCTCTACCAAGCCGTCATTATAGTCCAAATCGTGAAAAATTGAAATTACTCGACATTCTATTGGAATTTTATCCTGAGATGAAATAGGTAAAGATCCAGCTTTTGAAACACGAACTAATAATTAATGAGTACTGGTCTACTTATCATCTTGACATGCTAGAGGATTCTAATACTTCTGGAAAGAGTTTTGAAACTTTTTAAGGAAATAGCTTATGGGTTTTTGAATGAGCAAATTGTGAATTACTATTCCACTGTGATAAGACAAACATTTCGATCATGAGTTGAAAAACTTTCCTTTCTGTTAGGTATAGGAGAAGTCAATGGGGTCAGAAACTGATGTCTTTCATGTTAATGGTGTATCAGTTTCTATTAATGGGATCTGCTGTTTATCCTATTGCAAATTCTTGGCAAGTCAAGGTTGCATTAAGCCACTATGTGATCTCCTAATTTGTCCAGTTCCCAGAATCATTAAAGTATGTTTGGAGGGGCTAGAGAATATGTTGAAGGTGGGCGAGGTGGACAAAAAAGTTGGGGCAAATAGTGGAATCAACTTGTATGCACAAATGATTGATGAATGTGATGGATTGGACAAGATTGAGAATCTCCAAACTCACGACAACAATGAGATATATGAGAAGGCTGTAAAGATCTTGTCCATAAAGTGTTTGATTTTAGATCGATACATTATTGAGTGGTAGTTATTAGGTATCAAATACATGCTTTGGTATCATGCCCAAAGATTTTTTAGATTTGTGTTTTCGATCTAGATATATAAGACATGATACATTACTATTCCTAACATAAGTCGTAAATTGCTAAGCAATGTAATACTACCAAAATACATTAGAGAAGTAAAGTTTGCACGTAATCTATTTTGTTTTAGATATGTGCATTATCACGTGGTAATTATTAATTAAGTATCAGATACATGTAATATTGTTTTTGTATGGATGGAGCGTTATCAACGAATGAGTAAGTAACTATAATTTGTATGAATGTATCATGTCTAGTAATGTGCATCGGATACATATAATACAAAGTACCTATTAATATGAAACATTACAATTAATATGTATAAAATACATTGCAATGACTATGTATCAGATACATTGATACATAAATCTCACTACTTTAGATATTAATTACTAGGATTCATGATAATTTGTAATATTACTTTCTATACCATATTTTAGCCGCGAGATACATGTATCCAACCTTTTTAAAAATCGATATACACGAGTTATTAGTTTGAATTAAAGGTGGTATAACTTATTTCCTTAATTAAAGGATTAATTGATGGCAAATTAACAACCCAAACTGATTTGCATGATCTTTGCATATCAACTCCAACAAGTTTTTCTAAAATAACGAAATCATGAACTAAAGTTATTCCGTAATCCTTAACTTCATCTTTTTCAAAACTTCATCTTCATCAGTTCCTTCTTTGGTAGTAAAAGCGATATACATGTATTATTAAATGTGAGACATGTGTATCCAACAGTTTTAAATAACAACATTCATGTTCATATTGAATAATTTTTCAATTATATGGATTTTCCACTGTTATATTTCTATAAAGTAGCTTGAACTGTTAAAAAATGTAAAGTATTGATACAATATATGTGAGTTTTGTTATTTTGTATAAAAATCTACCTTTTTTAGATTTGTGTTTTCGATCTAGATATATAAGACATGATACATTACTATTCCTAACATAAGTCGTAAATTGCTAAGTAGTGTAATACTACCAGATACATTAGAGAAGTAAAGTTTGCCCGTAATGTGTTTTGTTTTAGATCTGTGCATTATCGTGTGGTCATTATTAATTAAGTATTAGATACATGTAATATTGTTTTTGTATGGATGGATCGTTACCAACGTATGGGTAAGTAACTGTAATTAGTGTGAATGTATTATGGCTAGTAATGTGTATCAGATACATATAATACAAAGTACATATTAATATGAAACATTGCAATTAATATGTATCAAATACATTGCAGTGACTATGTATCAGATACATTGATACATAAATCTCATTACTTTAGATCTTAATTACTAGGAGTAAGCAATAATAGGTATTTGGTAAGCAATAATAGGTATTTGATACTTAAGTTATTTATGAATCGTTAAGATAATTGTTAAAAATGTATATTAAACACTTTTCTTCTTTGGTAGCAACATCTGATATATGATAAATGATACATTTGATATAATTTTTGTATCAAGTATCAAGTATCAATACTAATTAAGATTATGTCTCAAAACTAATATTTGAACACGATACATTGTGCATGATAAAAATGTAATGTATCATAATGTTGAAATGAAGGCATTACACATTAGTTTAAGAAACAAAATCAATTAGATACATTAAAAATCTGAACCCATATGTATAAGAAAGGATGAACAACAAAAAAATCTGAATTTTTGTATCAAGTATCAATACTAATTAAGGTTATGTATCAAAACTAATATTTGAACACGACACATTGTGCATGATAAAAATGCAATGTATCATAATATTGAAACAAAGACATTATACATTACTTTAAGAAACAAAATCAACTAGATACATTAAAAATCTGAACCCATATTTCTCCCTTTTTTGAGCATTTTTTTCCACAAATCGTTTTAGAAGTCGATGATGTATCCTTCTCGAACTAATTGGGTAAGCCCCATACTGAAAGATCAACCTTCATCCATACGTATTAGCAATTTTTTTAAGATGAAAAAAATAAAAAAATAAAAAAACGAAAATTGAAGTGATGGTTAGAGATCTACCTCTTGAATAACTTGAAATCATTAATTGGAAAGAGAAAAGATTTGAAATTCGAAAATAGATCAATGGAGGTAATTGTGGAGAGATTTGAGGCTTGAAAAAAGGAAGGAAAATCTTTAGTATGAGACTTCAAATTGATGTATCCGGAAAAGGGGATGATGGGAGCAAAAGAAGGAATTTTTGATATTTTTTTGAAACAGTAGGGAAAATAAGAAAATATGGTAAAAAAAGGCTGTGCAGTTAGGTAGTTTTTCCTAAAATCAAAAGTATACTCCTCGGCTCAATTTATGTGTCACTTTTCTCGTTTAGTTTGTATTAAAAAAATATTTTTTCATAATTAAAAATAATAATTTATACATATACAAATTACTTAAAATTTATTTTAAATCACAAATTTTAAAAGTGTTCCTTTTGATAAGGATATCAATAAATATAACAAGCATTGATAATTTTTAAGTAGGGGGATTTTGAGTCAAATGTTTTTCATTCATGATTGTTGTGTTGATTATATGGAGGAGAGCACATTTCATCTATTGAGTGTCGATTGTTAATCAAATTCGATTATTATTTTTTTTTACTAGTTTTGTGGTATCACAATAGATCAAAGTCAAACAAGGTACGAAGGCTATGAAATGGTGATTGTCAAAAGTAGACGATGACATCATTTTATGTGTTGGTAAATTTGAAAGAATCAATATATTGTCATGTTTGTGAATAGAAAAATACCATTTTAGTTAATTATAAAGCAAGTGATCAAAATCACTAATATATATATATATATATATTAAATGTACCTTTTTATATATTCACCTTCAAATTATATGACATGATATTTATATAAAAGTAGAAACTTGAGGCATGTTACTTATTTTCAAATGGACCTAAATTCGATTTAAGTTAAGTTAAATTGAATGAGAATGAATGCGCATACTAATTGAAAATCTTTATGTGATGGTTACATTATTAGAGATCATACTTGAAAATTTATATTTGCTTTTATTGATTATCATGATATATGTATTAATAATTTGGTTGACGCTTACTTATGTTATACTTAAAGATATCTCCTTATGCTGCAACTCTAGCCTATGCAATATCATTGTGAAATTTTCTTATTTAATTGTCTCAAATCTAATTAAAACAGTAAAGAAATTATTGGGAATATTATAGCATGTTATCGACCAAATTTGAAAAAAAATCAATAATATGCTGATGCTAAATTTATTGCATTGTCAATATTCTTGTTGAATGGGTGAATAATTCAAAAATATTTAATATTTAATATTTAATTAGTTATTTTTTTTTCTTTGTAAGGTCATATTTTTAATGAAGTCTTTATTTTTCTTAAATTTTTGCAACAATTCAAACGGTGGCATTAGGATTGTTATTAGATGGATTGGGCAAATAATTATTTTTAATGATTTGGCTTATTATATATTGATTTTTAAATATATTATTCTGCTAGTTGACTAATGAGATATTAGTTGATTTGGAATCAAATTAGTAATTATTAGATGATGTATAGGCTCAATCATTTCATGCTTAGTTCGTTCACGTTCATTTACTGATATATTGATCTCCCATCAAATAAAATAATTCTTCTATCTCTACATAAATTTGTATTCTATAATTATAAATCGTAGTAAAAAATATATGAAAGATTATTTTTTAAGAAAGTATGCACATAAAAATTTATTTAACAAATTTTCCCCTATACAACAACTCATCATTTCAACACTAAATGAGATTTTAGGGTTAATAATATGTACTATAAAAATATAAGTACGATAATTCTTAATAGACTAACGATTTATCCCCAAGGAAATTGAATAATTCGCCCCTGCATTGATAAATCATTAATTCTAAGATTTTAATCTAGTCACCAATCATTAATTCGATAATCTAACACCAATAAGTAAATTTTATGATTGACTTATTGATTATGATTCGATTTTGAACACCTTTAGTGACATAAAAATTGAAACGGAGGAATTATAATTTTATTATCCTTTTCTTTTTCAAAATTGTTCATATTGCATGTTCGAAGTTGAGTCCGAGCCCATATACCACAGCGGGCAACAGATTATAAATCGACTTTCAAATCCCTATTTATAGACCAAAAATTTGGTTCATAATCTCCATAAACGCTTCGAAAAAGAACTCGACACTCCAAATTACGTATTCGAGAAGATTTGCTCAGAGATAAACCCTAAATCGCAATGGAGAGTGCGTTCGCTAGTGCCTCTGCGATCAGCGACCAACGCCAGAAAATCGAACAGTACAAGCACATTCTCTCCACCGTTCTCGCATCAAGCGACATTCAACAAGCCAAACAATTCATCGATCACAGTAACTTGCTCTCGCTGTTTTGTCATTATTTTGCTGTTAATTTTATGTCCATGTTGTATAATTATCAGCTGAAATAGATGTTAGAAGATTTATATAGTTAGATTCTATCTGGTTTGAGATTGAGAGGTTGTTTGATTGAGATTTTGTACAATTATGTAGTGCAGTTACAATCTCATCACAGTTTTGCTGTTAATTTTATGTTCATGTTGTATATGTCTCAGTTGAAATAGATGTTAGAAGATTTATATAGTCAGATTCTCACTGGTTTGGGATTGAACCGTTGTTTGGTTGAGATTGTGTACGGTTATGCAGTGCAACTACTATCTCATCATAATTTTGCTGTTAATTTTATGTTCATGTTGTATATTTCTCAGCTGAAATAGATATAGAAAATTTATATAGTCAGATTCTAACTGGTTTGAGATTGAGCCGTTGTTTTGATTGAGTTTGTGTACGATTATGCAGTGCAGTTACTATCTCATCATAATTTTGCTATTTATTTTACATTCATGTTGTATGCTTCTCAGCTGAAATAGATATAGAAGATTTATATATAGTCATATTCTTACTAGTTTGGGATTGAGCCGCTGTTTGATTGAGATTGTGTGCGATTATGCATTGCAGTAACTATCTCATCACAAATTTCTGTTAATTTTATGTTCATGTTGTATATTTCTTGGTTGAAATAGATATAGATGATTTATATATAGTCAGATACTAATTGGTTTGAGATTGAGCCGTTGTTTGATTGAGACTGTACGATTATGCAGTAGTTACTATCTAATCATAATTTTGTTACTTGTTTTATTTTTCATGTCGTATATTTCTAGCTGAAATAATAGGTATAGACGATATATACAGTCAGATTCCAGCTGGTTTGCGATTGAGCCGCTGTTTGATTGAGATTGTGTACGACTATGCAGTGCAATTACCATCTCTCTGGCTGTCTAATCATAATTTTTCTGTTTATTTTATATTCATGTTGTATATTTCTCAGCTGAAATCTAAATTGAAGATTTATAGTCAGATTCTACCTAATTTGGGGTTGAGCCGCTGTTGTTTGATTGAGATTGTGTACATTATGCAGTGCTATCGGATGACGTGCCCTTGGTGGTTTCAAGACAGCTATTGCAGACATTTGCACAGGAATTCGATAGATTGGAACCCGATGTTCAAAAGGAAGTAGCACACTATACTCTCAACCAGATACAGCCTCGTGTGGTGTCCTTTGAAGAACAAGTATGTTTGGCGCTTCTATTTTGTTTCTTGTCAGATTCTTGACAGCTCTTTTGCAGCCTATACTGAACGATACTTGAACTTAAATTAATGCCTTATATATCTCTAAAATTTAGTGCTTCAGAATGACACTAGCATCAGTTTAAATTGTTTTTTTATTTTGCTTTGTCTATTGCATCAGGTGGTGCATATGTATTTGTAAGGGTGTAGCATTTGGATGTTTGTAATTTCATTTCTTATAACTTCATAAGAAAACAACAAGAATGCTCTATCAAGAAAATTTACAGAGAGGAACATGGTATGTAGACCTAAAGAGAAGGCTTGTTTTTGTCGATTGAAATCATGTTCTTTTATTAACGATGGATGGGAAGTACTTATCAGAAAAAAAGGGATGGCAAATCTCTAAATAATTGTCTTTCAGAAAGTAACCTCTTCCTAATTGACCATTGAATTACGCATCTTTATTTTTATTAAAATCAGTTAAAATAATAGGCTAGAAAAAAATTTGAGTGTAGTACTAGGAACTCGATACATGGGCCACAGCCAACATTGGGACCATGGAGTTGTTTATTATGAAGTGTGTTTTTTGAGTTGATGTGTTGAATGGAACTATTGCATATCGACACCTTTGATTCCTTTTTGATGGAAGTGATTTTAAGAACTGAATTTTGTGAAGTGGGCTAGCACCAAAGTCACAGAATCATTTGTTTATCTTGTGATTAAGAAGTTTTTCCGGAAATCATAGTCATCATAAAATTTGATGTGTCTCGAGTATTTTAGTTTTGAGAAAATGGTACAGATGAAGGTTTACATTGGAACTCAGCATATTATCTGTTGTCATCAAGAGATCTCCACATATGGGTTCTTTTGATCTTTTATATTTTTAATGCCCATTTCTAAAACAAAATCCCATCTTGTCAGGTGTTGATCATCCGGGAAAAACTTGCAGAATTATATGAGTCTGAACAACAATGGTCAAAAGCAGCCCAGATGCTTAGTGGCATCGATTTAGACTCTGCAATGAGGTCTGTGTTATACTTCTACTTATCTTTGCTTGCCTGCTGTGTCCCTTAACTTTTCTTTGAAACGTGAAATTTCTATCTTCGCACTGCTTCTTGTTCTGCAGATTTGTTGATGATACATTCAGAATTTCAAAATGTGTCCAAATTGCTCGTCTCTATCTGGAGGTTGGATTTTTCTTTTTCATTTATTTCTATTCTTCTGATGCCAAGTAAACATCTCCAAGTTAATGATCCTTCTTTGGTTTGGTGCACCTTTCAACTTGCCTGACAATTGATCTGCTCTAAAGAGGAAGAGGCGAAATCAATCCATCAATATATGTGCTAGAGTGACTTATTAATTTTTTTTAATTTTTGTTTACTGATAGATAATATATATAAGAAAGCAATTAATTACTTGCTAGTTTGAGCTATAGGGCTTCGTTGCAGTGCAAGCATAACGGCTACGGGAATATTATACAAACATGTACTTGAAAGGCTTACATAAAAATTCTTGTAGAATCTAGAATGAAGTTTTGATTCCTTACATGCCAGGTCATGAATTAGTAGCTGCTTTCAATTAAAAAAAATCCCAATTGTGTCGAACTTTCCATTTTTGTAATAGTTAAGGAATCTCCATGAATAAACTATAGTCCACACAACCATCTCTCCCAATTGAAAAAGATAATTACTACATGAGATAACACATAAGATAAAGGAAATATACATAAGATAAAGGAAAAATTCTTTCTTTCTCTCTTTTTTCTTTCTATATTATATAGATATGTACAACTTTTATCATCAATTTCCTTTACCGATCAAAAGTAGTTCCTAGAATGTTTGCCCAAACTGCTTCAAACACCGGAGGAACTACCAAAATAGTTTTTTCTTAGCTGCACCCAAGGGTGTAGCCTAGTGGTCAATGAAGAGGGCTGAGAACCATGAGGCCTTAGGTTTAATTCCCAGCGGAGACAAAAAAGCTAGGTGATTTTTTTCCATTTGTCCAAGCCTTGGTGGATAGAGTTACCCGGTACCAATGTTGGTGGGAGGTAGCAGGTATTCTGTGAAATTAGTTGAGATGCGTGTAAGTTGACCCAGACACCACAATTATAAAAAAGGAGTTTTTCCTAGCTCCTTCCTTCGCGAGGAGGTCCACAACCCTGTTTAGCTCTCGATAACTTTAAGTTCCTGCATAAGAGCTAACAATTGAGATAAGAGTATTTGTGGTGTTAGATATTCTCTCCAATCACCATTTATGTTTCGAATCATACCACCCTGCCGATTCCCCCTAGGCTTGGGTTTCCTAATGGTAAACTTACTTCTATATATCCACAGGTGTACTACAAAGTGTAGTCACCCATCACAAAAGTTGTCACTTTACAACATCCTAATGAATGTAATTACAGCCAGTCAATCCGTCAATGTTAAGTTTCTAGAAAGTAGAAACCTTTTCCGGGAGGTTATCAATTAATACTGATGGTGGTCTTGGAAAAAAAAAAGAGATAGTAAATGTAAGCATCTTCGAAGAATCATATTGGGAAAAAGAAAGAGGCCACAAAAGGAGTTGAGCAAGAGCTATAAGAAGAATGTTTACCTCGCCTCGCCGACAGAATTGGTCTTCCCCAGTTAGAAATCTGGTCTAGTTCTGAATCGTTAAATACTTCAGGAACGTTAGTAGGAAACAAATGAGTGTGATGACTTTTTTAAGAAAAAGGTAACAAATGAATATGTAGCATGTGAGCTCCTTTCTATGTGGCATTTATTCTGCATGTTGCCTTTCTTCTTGACGAGTAAACCTTTTACGGTGCTAATGTGACTTGTTAACTAGTGTGCTATGTACATTCTAAGTATCTTGGTGTCCTTTCAATTGCATTGTTCTGCTTACTATCAAAAGGAAAATTAGAGTTGTAGATTTGGTTCCTGTACTGCTTCTATGCACCCTGCTATTGTCTGCTGTTTAAATGCATTGGTCTGAAAAAGCTCAGTTTACTTCCATTATTTTGGTTCTCTTTGGCATTCTAAGTTTCTAACAGTGTCCAATTCCTTGTTTGGCAGGATGATGATGCAGTTAATGCAGAAGCGTTTATAAATAAAGCTTCATTTAAAGTTAACAACATTAAGAATGAAGTATTGAATTTGCAGTACAAGGTTGTTATCATATGATCTAGGGCATTTTTAATTTTTGAGCATGTCACCGTCACCGGCTAATATGTCAACTATTTCCTGAACGATTATTTCAGGTTTGCTATGCTAGGATTTTGGATTTGAAGAGAAAATTCTTGGAAGCTGCCTTGCGTTACTATGACATTTCTCAGATTGAGAAGCGACAAATTGGTGACGAGTAAGTTTTCCAGAAAATACTATTATGTTAAAATAATGCTTCTCTCAACGATTTTTGATTATTTTAAATTGTCTTGCTAGTGAGTGCATATTATATATTTACAAGCTCTTAGGAAAAAGGCAGCAGACACTTTAACTCTTGTTCTTTGTGTGTATGGGCACTTCTTGAATTCAATAATTCGTTGTCAATATAATCTGCGATCCAAGCGGAACTGATAAGGTCCACAGCTTAGGAAAACTAAGAATATGCTTATGTTCCGAGATCAAAGGTTTAGCTTGTCTTGAATAATGTTACACACATCCTGATGTTTGTGATCTTTGTCGTTGGTATTATGCCTCCATTATTTAATGGAGCACAGCGTGAAGCTTAATGATTCTTTGCGCTACAGAGAGATTGATGAAGCTGCCTTAGAGCAAGCTCTGGCAGCTGCTGTGACGTGCACAATTTTGGCTGCAGCAGGTCCTCAACGATCTCGTGTACTTGCCACACTGTACAAAGTAAGGATGCAATGACTTAGAGCTTTAAAAGTTTTGATTGTTATTGTCAAAGAGTGCAGCTAATGGGCAGGTTGTTGTGGAAGTTATCTTCTGTGGGGTTGTTGAATTAATGATTTAATGATATTTATTTATTTGAGTTATTGGGATTAATATTATCATGGTTGTATCTTGAATTATTGAAGTTAGTAATGTCATTTGTAATTATGATGTTATAAGCTATAATCCTTTCTATCCTTACGAGGTAGGGTAGCCGGGTAAGGTCTGCATAGACCCCACTTGTGGGATTACACTGGTATGTTAGTTGTAAGCTATATTCCTTTCTGGAAATCGTGGGTAAATTCGAAGAAGATTACACTTTGCCTTCTTCCTTAAGCCCCCAGAGTTTTGCATCTTTCTTGCGCTTTTCACTTTAGTAACACTGTTTGTAATAACTGTATGAACTTCTAATTCAATGATTTGATATTTGCTCTCGTTTGCCAAGAATGTGAGACCACTCACGGGAAAGGGCAGGTGCATAGCACCAAGGAAATGGTAACAACTAACCACAAATAGGTGATTATATATTTATATTTGGAGGACATGTCATCCTGTTGTCTAATATCTGCCAAAATTTTGCTGTCACCATAACCTTCGAAAATTTGAGGTTAATTAGTTTTCTCGGAGAACTTCCAGTCTAGATCTGCCACCATTCGTCATATATTTATTTTTTTATGGGTCTCAAATGACTGCCTACACTGATCCCCTCCTATGTGCTATTTGTTCAGTTTTGCTATAACAATTTTTCTTTTTATCTTATTTTGGATAACAGGATGAGCGTTGCTCCAAATTAAAAATCTACCCAATCTTGCAGAAGGTACTTCTCTTGCTGCTTCATACAATCTGCATAGCTCTGTCTCCACTCTCTTTTCTTATACCGAATTGCCCGTGTGCTATAATCTCTTCTGCATTTGAGTGTGGATTTTTTATGTGCATATAGTGCCGTGTTAGATTTTTTTACCTAGATACTATTTTAAAATATTAAGTTATGTTTAATTTGAAATATTCAGGTCTATCTAGAGAGAATCTTGAGAAAACCTGAAATTGATGCTTTTGCAGAAGAGTTGAAACCACATCAGGTTCCCCCTTTTTTCGGTATTGCATTTTTTCAAAATGTCAAAATACATTATCTGATATTCTCTGTGTATCTTATTTTTTGTGTTTCCTACAGCAAGCACTTTTACCTGATAACTTCACTGTTTTGGATCGTGCTATGATTGAGCATAATCTCTTGAGTGCTAGCAAACTTTATACAAATATAAGGTAGAAAGGAAGCTTATCTTTTCCTTGTTTGTGATTTAGATTTTTCATAGCTCATGCTTTGCTATTATCTAAGCTAATCCCCTTGTTGGTCTGTGACAGTTTTGATGAGTTGGGCACTTTGTTGGGCATTCCTCCACAAAAGGTACCTAATGATGCTGCTAAGCTATTTTTCTTAATTTTTGCTGTTCTTGAGCTAATTTTTTGGGTTTTGTTGTCAACCCACTAGCCTGAGTTGTTGATGCATAGCAGTTGTGACTGTTGTAGTAATTATATGAAAATTGGAGGTTTTAGCCTTTTAGGGTGGTAGGTGTCTCGGTTAATCTATTTGCAGTAATTCTTAGTCCCCCCTGGACCATTTATTCGGTGACATCTAATCCTTAAAACAATTATCAAATGAAGAAACTGATAAATTGTTTTCTCATGCTATGCTGCAAAAAGAATCTCTCCATCATCCTACTTTGCATTGTTTCTGGGAAAATCCACAAGTCAAGTTTAAACAGTAAACGCTATCAGGATGATAAAGAAGGTGATATTATTTTGAATGCATTTTTGAAGTTGATTCTGAACCTATGCTGCTCAGCCCTTGAGGTCTTCTAGTAGAAATCTGATTTTGAGAAAAAGACGCTGCTTCACAGTATTTGGACATGCCTCTCCCATTCTCGCTTATTGATTTCCATTTTTTATGTACTAAGATCAGTTTGTTGTTGTGCTTGCCTGACAAGTAATTTAAACACCACGCAACCAACACAATCCTACATGTCAAAGTGTTTCCATACAAGTAATTTAAATACTGTTTCCTTCACAGTATTTGGACATGCCTCTCCCATTCTCGTTTATTGTTTTCCATTTTTATGTACTAAGATCAGTTTGCTGTTGTGCTTGCCTGACAAGTAATTTAAACACCACGTAACCAACGCAATCCTACATGTCAAAGTGTTTCCATCACTCTTATGGCTTGCCATGGCTGTTTTGGGTACCAAGATCAATTAACAACTGTGCGGCTTCATTTCCATCTTTAACTAACTCTGTTATAACAATTTTTGTCATGAAGGCTGAGAAAATTGCTTCAAGAATGATTTTCGAAGATAGAATGCGGGGATCTATTGATCAGGTAAATTTCTCAATTAATAATGCCATCTACACATTTCTATCTCTGTTCTTGAAAAGAGGAGGAGATGATATTGGGTGATGACTCGTCACTGGCTAACTTTAGGTACAGAGTGTCCATATATGCCATATATACATTCTTGAATTCCCTATTCTACCCTTAGTGTTGATAGTGAATATGCTTGGATTGTAGTTTGATGTGGAAGATATTATTGCATATGATAAATTTGTTTTTAAGCGATTGTATAGTAATTCTCAATGACTATGCACACGAGATGTATTTAACGAGCAATATATGCAATATAATGTCAAACTACGATAAATATGGTTGGAGACAAAAAATGAGTTCCGTTGTAGTTTTAGCATCTATTGATTTAAGTTTGATTTTATTGTCAGGTTGAAGGTGTCATACATTTCGAGGATGACACTGAAGAACTGCAACAATGGGATCAACAGGTGATTTAGTTTCTAACATGCTTGGAATCTACCTTATGTTTCTTTTCTCGTGGAAATCTACCTTTTTTCATTTAAACTCTAAAAAGAAGAAAGGAAAAACTACCAGCCAAGGGTGTGGTCCAGTGATCAATGAAGTGGATTTGAGAACCATGATGTCTTAATTTTTTTTACACTAGACTCACATTATCAGTCTCTAGTTCTAAAAAAATTCATCAGAACACTCTTTGATTTGTTGATAACATGATCAATTTTTAATATATGTTATATAAAATTTTCCACTCACCAATCAAACACCGAAAAACATTTTTCATGAAAAATGACTTTTTTCATACCAAACACTGACTTTGTTGTTTTCAAGGTTTTATTATTGAAATGATACTAGTGTTGACAACAATGCTAATCTTTGCAGATCATGGGCCTTTGTCAAGCTCTGAATGATGTTCTTGATAGCATGGCGAAGAAGGGCCTCCCTATTCCTGTCTAGTTTGTTCATTTTGTGGCGAATTTTGAAGAATCGAGTACGATGCTGAGGCACTCCTTCCTCATACCATTTACTGTACTGGCGTCACTCTATGCTTTCACCAGTTTTAAAACTTTGTTTGGAACTCTTTTGCCTCTAAGTTAGTTTTATATTGTACATGACATACCTCTCCTCCAAGTTCAATGGTTTATTATGGATATAAATTTTTATTTAGTTACAAACTCTTTTCATAGGATACTTGTAGGCATTGAATTCTATTCAAATCATTACTATTAGTTTGTCATTTTCCGATTTTATCTTCACTTATTTGTTATAAAATGAGCGGATATGAAGTATCACTACTATTTTCTGTCTGCACTTAGTTGGGTATTTTCTGTAGTCTAAGCAACTTTCGAAATCATCCACGGCAGTGTAAAAATTTAACAGATTTTAACAAGTTCTGGGACAAGGATATTTTCAAACATTTTTCAATTGCATGAGAAAAGGAGAGAGTAATGATAATCGAAATTCTATACAATAGGAATTCCAAACCGTCAAGGGCAATGTTAACTCCTACAAGTCTTCTCACTCTTAAGAGAATTATTCTATACAATAGGAATTCCCCTACAACTCTTTTCACTCTCAAGGATGGACTAAACAACTACTAGCTAGAGATCTCTATCATTGGTTCACCGGATGATATCAAGCACATGAAGCAAGGAGTGCACTAGCGATACTCCCAAGGGAAGGAAAGGATATGACAGGATTAGTGTCAAAAGTCCTCACCAGTACCGCTAAGCTATAACCTTGTTGGTGAGAACATTGGGTTAGAATGTCACACAGGTATAGCTAGGCATCATCCCTTTCTCTGTATGAAAGAGATCTGACGGATGTCTGCGTGAATGGCGGGCACATCCACCTTTGCAATACCTTCTAATTAGTTCCATTTGTTTGGATATTGATGAAACTAAAAGAAGATAAGCTTATTCACTTCGACCCTTACATGGAGATGAGCATCTTGACGAATCGAAACCACTTTGTATGAGCATATCATGGTTGATAGATGCCAACTGAGACAGATTCTGCAATTAGAACACGAACACATGGTTAAGAAATCTCACAGATTTTCTGTTCTTATTCCAATCACAAATCAAAAGTTAGATATAGATGGAACGTTTTCTCTACTTTATTTGTTTACTTATTTACTGCTTAGAGAGAAACTACGCAAATGTTTTTTTGAGTACTTCTGAAAAAGTTTTAAGCACCCTTACATGATAGTGATGAGTTGAACTACTCATTTTGGCATGGAAGCCAGCCTAGTAAACTGATTCAGTTTGCTAAATTTCATTTTTTTTTTCTTTGGGTTCCACAAGAATTGGTAGATGGTCCGATTAAATCTAACAATGTGATTGTGGTTGAGCACTCACAATCATATAAAATAAACATCATGGCATACCTTGAAAGAAAAATTCATCAAGGATAGATCAAGCGGAGAAGGATCAAACTGAGTGAGATCACTGCATTCATCAATATGCTGCAAAATGAAATATCAATAGAGACATTCACGTCGGAGTAATGTAGACACGGTATCCTTCTTTAATTTATTATTGTAGCAAGTTCAAGTGCATGGTTCTGGTATGTATATGCTAAATACTTGAGTAGGCTAAGCAGCATATGCTGAATGGCACTATGCTGTGTACTGATTACTTGAGTAGGACATGCATCATATGCTGAATGGCAATAGGCTGGTAGGTCCTCTCCAATAAAGCACATAACGAGCTATTCATGATCAAGTTTTATCCATCTCGGTTCATCTAATGACCATCTTAAAGTTGAACCACTATTCTCCATCCGTTTTATGTAAAGGGGAAGAATAGCTTCCAGAGTTGATTATGAAACATGTTGATACGATGAGTATTGAGTATATACTTGGACAAGTGAATGATTACATGGAGAACATAAGGTTACCTCAAGTCCAAAGTTCGAGGAGAACTCAGAGGTGTCAGAAGCAGAATCATTACAATCTTCATCATCTTGCACTCCACTTGGACCATACCGGGATACAAAATAGCTTGTGTCATCAGCACCATCAGTCTGTGGTACAAAGGCCGCCTGCAGACAAACAATCAGAAATCAAAGAAAAGAAAATCTGCCTCAAACTAAATTATTTCTCTCTTTCGTAGTATGAGGGATCATAGGTTCAACCAAAACCACTGATATGACAGAGAAGAATGGAGAAAAACTTTAATCGAACCGGAGATCAACATACAAGAGCATTCATAGTAAGAAATTTAGGCTACACGAAAAAGATAACTTTGAAACTATAACTATAGCACAACTACTAACTATTACAATATTTAATAGTTCAATATACTTAAGCTAAGTATGTAAAACAAGCTATATACATCATGGCTCTCCTCATCAAACCTGATCTAAGAGAATATATAGCAAAAATGGAATCAAAATGCCAGAAACCAAAAGGATGAGCTGATGGTTTACTATACATTTATTAAAAAAGAGCAATTTTTACTATGCACGTTTGTCGATATATATAGTGTGCTATAAGTTGGAGAGTGCTGGAAGAGAAATCTCAACACGATTGAAAGGTGGAAGGAAGAATGTGAATTTGGGTTGGAAAGTGGACGACCTTACTTGCTCGTTGGTGAAGCACAGAACCATAGGTATCTTAACTTCTAAAAGTTCTCATAATATCATGTGAAATGAGAGAAAAGAAGAGAAAATTCTTACCTAATTGTTGCTAACACTAACAAGATATAATAAGATACGAAGAGAGACATTATCGAAGAGCTGAATCAGGCTCAAATCCACTCAACTGATTTTTTATACAGTAAGGCCTACCTTTTGTAACGCAAGATTATCCCAATCAACTCCCCTGAAAAATTGGTGTGCTTTTACCTGTAGGAATGTAGAGTAAATGATGGAAGTTAGTACCAAATCATGGTAGTTTCTTTCCATATAACTAGTAGATAAAGAAGGTATTATTCTTTAGAAACACAAGATACCTCTGATGCTCCTTTTGCTCCAAGGCGCTGATTTGGATCATGAACAAGAAGCCTACAGTAAAACTCTACCACTGAATTAGGATCATCCAGCAGACAAAATCGAGAACATCATATGGTTGAATTTGTAGCCCAAGTAATATAAAAACTTGCCAAGTAATTTAAACTTGTGTTTTAAGGGATGAATGGTACTATTAATGTATCAAATGAAAAACAAACAGAAACTGCATCAATGATGTCCAAGGAGAAAATTTTAGTGTGGGCTTTTCCTAGTTAAATTTTCATGAAGTAATCAAGCAGAGGTAACTGAAGTGAGATGGAGTTATTGAAGCTCAAATGATCAATGAACAAATATAATATGGGTATCAAAAAGAGCGCCTAGGCACTGGAAAGCTGGCGCCGGGAGAGCACCTAGGAGCTGGAACGCCATTTTGAGGTGAAAACTTACAATAAGAACTAGAGGCATTTGTTTTCAAATAATCAAACTGCAGGCACCAAACGATTACCTACCACCAACCTAGTCTATGCAAAATCTATGCTTGTTCTTTAATACAAAACAAATACCTAGAAAGAATAAAATAGTTTGGACCTGACCATCAGATAATCCTTTTAGAGGATGCTAGATTGCCAGCGAAATTGATCCCCAAAGGATGATTCATGTATAGAATTTAAAAGGTATTAGCTAACCTGTCAATCAGGTCTCGTGCTTCAAAGGACATCTCTTCTGGGACAGATGGCCAGGGAATTTGCTTGTTTAGTATATTATCAAAGATGACCTGTCAAACCAGAAATTGTAATTTGTTGAGGAGATCAAGTCCATACCTATTGAGAAACTAGAAAGTAATCTGGTGCTATGTATTTGCTGGGTCAGTGCAACTAACAAATATAACAAAAAAAGGTAAACATTGTCAACTATCATTAAGGAATTTCCTGCAACTTTGGTAAAAGTACAAATATGTAAAGAATGATAACTCATGCTAGCTGCATTGGAGTTTACATGAACTTAAAAGTCTAACTTAGCATCTGCCAACTGGAGTCAATATCTGTCCCTCAAGGAAACACATGCACACACTAAATTGTTTTAAGCTGCAGAGTGAACTTTAGTGAAAGACCAACATTACAAGGCCAGGTCACACCTATTTAATATTATGACTGGATCAAAATTACTACTGAAAGAGTTACAAATTTCCTATGATCTCAATATGACAAAAAAATAATATCAAATAATTGCAATGTGCATGGCGCTCAGAATAGGGGACTATCTATAAGAATGCTTTACCACCAATTATACATGTAACAATGAACTGCATTATAATACCTCAGGATGTTCGGCATTGAAAGGTGGAATCCCAGTGATGAGTTCAAACAAAATAATTCCTACTGACCACCAATCAGCAGCACAACCTGTACAAGTAATCAGATAGTAAATTCAACTTCTGTTCCTTTCATTCTCACTGCTAATATCCCTGTTTATCTTATGTTATGTTCTTATGTTTAGATAAAAGTGAGATGGGGAGGAAGTCTAGCATAGCAATTTTTTTCTCACCGTGCTCTGTTCCAAGAAGAATTTCCGGTGCCAAATAGTCAGGGGTACCAACAGCTGACCGTTGAGATTTATCCGATATATCTGGATCATGCTGACTACCAACATCAGGAAGCACTACATCCTTTGTATCGGGTCCAGATAGATCATCTGTGCTGTTCATCAGTCCAATTTTTGACAAACCAAAATCTGTAAGCTGGTTTAAGCATAGCCAAGATTAGAACATGATATCCGTCAATAAAGAGTAGCAATATAAACTTGTACAATTAATATGGGGACATCTAGGTGGGGTAGGTGTTTTTATCAACACTGACACATTGAGAATCACTTGTCTTTCAGGGAATACAATATTTTAGCTTCCTCATCATTAGAAAGATCTCTGATATACTGAACCAACCTTTATATGCCCATCTTGTGCAATTAATATGTTGTCTGGCTTGAGATCACGATGGACTATTCCTAAAGAATGAAGGTACTCCAGAGCAAGGACCTTAAGAAGGAAAAAACACATCCTTCAAAGAGCTCGAAAGGTTGCAAAATTTCAAGACAAAGATGGTTCAGGAAAGTACCAACTCCGCGACATAAGTTCGAGCTACATCTTCCTCAAGGCAACCAACTTTTTTAAGCAGAGAGAATAGATCACCACCATTAAGATACTCCATGACCAAATAAAGGTAGTCTCTGCTAGTGAATGAATAAAAAAATCGGACCTACAACAGTGAAAGCATCCTCATGATCACATACTCAAACTAAATTAGTTAAGGAACATACACTGCAACAAAAACCAAGGCAGAAATGAGGATAATGGTAGAGCAAGTCCCAACGGATACGAAGATTGATATATCAAGGGAATAGATGAAAAGTCGTACTGAGAAGGAAAAATAGAAAAGAGATAAGTAATCTGTAATCACCACAAAAGGGTTTCTGACGGTGATCAATATATTACGCTCTGCCAATATGCGCTCAATATCATTCTTCCGCAACAAATCCAATTTCTTCAGCACCTAATATAAGATGAATGACATCATGTCAGAAATCACTACCAATATGGCAGAGAAATACTTGGATGAGATATTTATTGATAAACACATGCCGCATAACTAAGATAGTTTAATCTAATCACAAACTTCACCAACTTGTTCATTCTCCTATTCGCAGGATGCACTGCAAAACTGTTCAGCGACAAAGCAGTAAATTGATTAGCATAGAAAGTTACTTCCATGTCTTTCAAGTACTTAAAACCAGCGTCTTGTTAAAGCTAATCACCCCCCGCCCCAAGTCAAAAGGAATAGTTAATGCCAATATTTGATTTTTGTTCAAATGACCATAGAAAAAGTCTATAATTCTTCTTATTGAATTCCCCCACTCCCCAAGTCAAAAGGAATAGTTAATGCCAATATTCAATTTTTGTTCAAATGACCATAGAAAAGGTCCATAATTCTTCTTATTGAATCCACAACAAGTCACTATAGTTGGGATAACTTAAGTGGTAGCCCTAAAACTACTGGTATCCACAAACATAAGGAAAAGAGTAAACTAATATCATTTATCCAAAAGCAAATATGATTATACATTGATTAATTCAAAGTTTAAGGTAACTCAAAAGTTACCTTGATTGCAAATAAATCTCCAGTTGACCGCTTGCGCGCCAGAAAAACTCTGCCAAAGGCACCTCTGCTGATTGGTTTGATAATCTCAAAATCATCAATACTTGTTCTTTCTTTGTGTGACGAACTTGAAGGAGTTGACATTATACTGGAATGAGAGGAATTATCCACTAACATTTTGGAACCTTCTGAATGTCCAAACTCATCTTTTCTATCCACAAGATCACAAGCAAGTATATATTTCTCTCTGCATGTAGTGAAACAGGTGTCAGCTCTGGTTCATCTATAAATTCTAAAAATACAGATGAGCTCAAAAAGATGTACCGCAAAAGGTTCTCTACTCGTCCTCCAAATGTATCTACTACAAGAGCTTTAAGCTTGCTATTTTGTAAAATATCTTGTAGGTCTTGCATGCATGCAATTAAAAGCTCATGAGATCCTTCTTCTGAAAGATCTGCGCCAGCCACACAACGTGCTATATCTGCTAATTCAGTCATCTAAGTAGGAAGAAGAAACGGAAGAACAAAATCAGTCCATGTAACATGCAGGAATGAGTTAAGAAACTATTGATCTACTCAAGAACAATATAGTTAATTCTGCAACAATAATAATCTAGGGAGATGGAAAAGAGTTAAGTTAATACACAAGTCATCAACTTCTGAAACACACCAGCATTAGCTTCACATCATTATCACTCAAAAGACAATAATGCCAAGTTCATACTGATTTTACTTATCTTTAAACTGAAAAACAAGTGAGAAACAAAAGAAGTCCTGGAAAATTATTATTATTATTAGGTGGATTATCTTAAGGAAACATAGATAGGTCATGTATTTCAATTGAAAAAGTTGAAACTATACAAACTCATCCCAAAATTGATCAGAATAGATTTCTCTTATTAATTATATTTAGTACTTCTCTTGTCTCACTTTATATGTCGCTCTTTCCATTTTCTTTCTGAGGGTGGGCTCTGGTTCAACTCTAGTGCAGACTATTTCATTAGAAACCTGATGTCCTACTAGTATAGATATTGGAGAACTATACCAAGGCAACACATATGGAAGAAATCACCTATTTTCTTTTTGCCTCTCCTGGAACTCGAGCCCTCGTCTCTATGGTCTTCTTTAAAATTCCATCGACCGTCAAGCCAAACTTGTGGGTGCTTTATGATACCTTTACTAATTTGAAACATCTCAAGACGTTTGGCATCATTTTTAGTTCTATACATCTTTCCAACTTTTAAGAATATCACATTCATTACAGCAATACACAACTAAACGTCAAGTCGCAACTAGTTGGATTAAGAATTCCAAATTCATCAAACTAACATTTCAAACATTACTTCATAGTTTCTTCCACTATTACTAATATAAAATGTAACTCAAATTAATATCTAAAATTTTGTGCAATACTGTGTCTCATGAAATGTGACAAGAGGGTATAAGAATATTCATAACCAAAAAAGGGGAAAAACTGGTCAAAAGAAATTGGGAAAAAGAATATAAGAGATGATAACTCACAGATCATAGTCATTAATGGATCTGTTGCATTCTCTAAACAAACCACTAAACTATTTCGATTAAGCCCAAATTGATTAATTGGTTTATAGTGAAGTGTTAACAAAAAAATTTCTTTTTATGTAATAGCACCAATGGGCAAAAGGTGTTGTGAAATATAAGCAAACTCTTAAAAACTCCTTCATTAGGCCATGATTTCCATGCAGATGTAAAAAGGAAATGATCAAAGAAAGACTTTTATCCTAGAGAAATAAAAAGATCTAATACACCCAAAGGAAGATTCATCCCAATAATTATAGCTATCCATATTGCTAAATGATCCTGACCAGCATTAGAATCCATTATTTCGTTCACCTACTGTCTCTCTCTCTCTAACTCCCTTTTCCTCCTCTAATATAATAGAACCTCAAGTGGTATTTCTTTTTAAGTAATCCTTAGTATATGGAGGGAAATACTTGGATTTCAACTTCAGTGCTTATTCACTGCAAATTTGGTGGATTGCTGGAAAAACATAACAGGTATTTCTCATTCAAAGTACAGTGACAAACCTGCTGAACATCCTCTAGCTCAGAAAGATTGTTATGATCTAGCCAGTAGTCAAAATTTACTGCCCGAGGTGTAGTTGTCGAGGATACTGATGTCATGCTCCCATTTGAAGATGGTGGACCACCGTTATTGAACTTTGCACCCAAGTGACTCTTCAAATTAACGAATGCTGCTAATGGAGAATCTTCTATACTGGCAGTATCCATCTCATGAAGATCCTCAAACATTCCATCTATCCCTTTGCTTCTCCACTCATCCATATTAGGTGAATAACCTTCAGATGTGTTTCTGGAATTTTCACTTTTCACTTTTAAATTTTCTTGGATCTCAGAAGTTGCCTCCACAAGCTGGTCCAGTAATTCTGTAAATTTCAAAAGGCGCTCATGGACATCTAGAGATTTCGAATCACATTTGTCTGCATAAGCACATATATAGGAATGAGGCTCCAAGTGAATAGTGGGAACAAGTTCCTCGCAAATTCTACAAATCACCAAATTAGAATCATCCGAATACTGTTGTCTACACTCGTTTCTCAATTCTCCACTAATTTGGTCACTAATATTGTTCAATGGTTTCATGTTAGACTGAATATCAGGACGGTTATTAAGAGATGATGTTGGTTCAATAAACATGGAATCTTTTTCGAGCGCAATGACACTTCCATCCAAGATAGATTCAGATTTTTGCTGATGTGAGTGAGAGGAATTTTTTGATGCCTTTTCTTCCTCCAAACTGCATTTGCCACCTGCCTTTGTGTTCAACTTACAACCTGCTACCGTATCAAAAATCCTTCGCTTGAGAACCCAATCCGTTTTTACAGAAGGGATTCTATTTAGACATTCTTTAAGCTTGGCCAGAGATGTCTCATCAACTGGCTCACTGTCTTTCGCAAAATGCAACACCCTTGTGCACCGTGTCAATATAAAAAGCATGCGTGTCAACAACCACTTTAAAAGACCCATTTGGCATTCTTGTCTTCTAATTGTCAGGTCCTGGACAATTGGTTCACACTTGGAGCGGAACTCTAAGCAGGTCATCTTGATACACTCTTGAGCAAGAACAACAAGTTCTTCAGCCATCTTATGTCCATCCAGAGGTAAGGAATCATTCTTCTGTACAATTTCTACAACCTCCTGCAAGAAACCACCTAGCTCTGTGTTCACCGCTTCTTTTGCAGCATCAAATCTCAAACGAAGAGATCCAAGCAGCTCCTGCATGTCATTCCATGGAATCAAAGTTAATAATGAACATCAAAAACCATATCAGCCACCCAACTGACCTACTTATCTTGATCATTATACTCTGAAATGAATGTAATTCCTTCATTTGCTTATCTCTTAACACCCTTAAATAATATCTGGAAGTACCAGAACCTAATTCCTTCCTATACTTATCACCTACCACCCTCACATAATTACTGGAAATACCAGAACCAGAAATGTCAAAAGAAATACCTTTAGATCATTATAGCTGTGAGCTCGTGGAGGTGATGGCTGAATGCCACCTTTTGGACCTAGCTCATGTGAAAAACTTTTGAAAGTTTTGCTTGCTTTACTATTAGATATTGCTCCTGGGGAAGATTGCCTCACTGTCACATGCTTTCCCATCTTAAACATATTCTTTCCAGGACCCTCCTTGTCAGCCCCCTAAAATTGCAAATTATCATCCAGTGAGACACATGGTATCGCCAATTACCATCAAATAAAAAGCAGGAATATAGCATAGCACATCCAGAGTAACTTGACAAAACTAATTTTATGTGCAAGCTGAACCATTTCTTACCTGGTTTAAAGAAAAGCCACTACCAACTTGATCTAAATCCTTAAAGATATAAGACGCAAACCAACTAGCTATCTTCCTGCCTTTACGGTGTCCTGTTAAGTAAAGGGACCAGAATCATTAGAACAGAGATCCAATTAGACAGGAAAAAAAAAGAGCTGCCGAGAATCAGAGGAACTGATCTCCATTGAGTGCCTGCAGATCCCACCCAATTGAGAACACACATAATTAGGTAATTCAGAATCAAAGTAATTTTAAACCTTGACAGGGAATTCCGAAGTTTAGATAATAATAAGTAATCCGGAAGCACTAGCCATTAGTACAACATGGGTAAAGATGAAAATAACAGTTGGATTGTTTAATAGCTTAAATTATACTTGCTAAGACTGCAATATCAGGGAGATATATGATCAGCTTCCCCCACCTAAACAATCTTCTCCATTCATATGGTAGGATAGAGTACTTGAATACTTGTTCATTCAATTACTGATAGACGTCACCATTAGACTGTGCATACATTTATCACGGAAATTATTCTATATATACCAACTTTATTCTTTATTCTAGAATTTAACCATACAGCTTTCAGCTGAAGGTTTATTTTCAGCTGAAGGACTTAGGTAATCAAAAAACGGATATTAGTTCCGTACTTTCAATGGCAACATCAGGTTCAGCCTAGCATGTGACTGAATCAAACAGTAGAAAGTTTCTACTCCCTCCATTCCAATGCAAACTACACTCCAAAATTCTTTACACCACTCCATAAATAATATTATTCTATATTATTTTCAAAAATTCATTTAACTATTCAAATTTTAAACTACGATGCCACCTTTATCCATTACTATAATATTTCTTCCATTGCCACAAATAGAATTTAAAATATCACAATCGAAAACTCAGCAACAGCTCGAACAAATATCGTGATGCATAGAACACAAACGTTAACTATATTTAACAACTGAGGAAAAAGCAAATTTAGCAATATGACCTTTCCGTCCTTTTGCTGCAGCTCTTTGGTCCTGCTTCAAACGAGGTGTAGAAGCTCCAGAACGAGGAGACTCATTAAACTTATCGGAATCTACTACAAAAATACTACTAAGTTCTGTACTTTCAATGGCATCCGGATGTCCAATGGCAACATCAGGTTCAGCCTAGCATGTGACTAGATCAAACAGTAGAAAGTTTCTACTCCCTCCATTCCAATGCAAACTACACTCCATAGCTAATATTATTCTATACTATTTTCAAAAATTCATTTCACTATTCAAATGTTAAACGTCGATGCCACTTTTATCCATTACTATAATATTTCTTCCACTGCCAAAAATCAAATTTAAAATATCTCAATCGAAAACTCAGCAACAGCTCAAACAAATATCGTGATGCATAGAACACAAACGTTAACTATATTTAACAGCTGAGAGAAAAGCAGATATAGCAAAATAACCTTTCCGTCCTTTTGCTGCAGCTCTTTGGTCCTGCTTTAAACGAGGTGTAGAAGCTCCAGAACGAGGAGAAGACTCATTCAACTTATCGGAATCCACTACAAGCCTTGAGCTCGGCCTATCCTTCGACTCAAGCCTCCTAGTTTTAATCCGGTTCAAACCGGTCGGAATCCCGGTCTCCGGCGACGATTCACCGCCGTTCCGACTAGGTTCCGCCATCAAAAATTTCAAAAAAAATCTACAATAACTAGTTTAACGAATTTGTCATGAACACAATTACGAATACAGTGGAAAATTTTCCAGAATTCGAAGTTTATCGGAGTGAACAGTTGGGTTTTGGTGAGCGCTTGTTGAAGGGGTACCGGTTTAAAACTTTCAAAACGGAAATGGAAGGGAGAAAAATGGAGTGATGGCGTGTTTGTTATGTTCTTTCTAATATATATATACATACAAAAATCAATGAGAAGTTTTTTTCTTTCTCTTTATTGTTTTTGTTTTTATTTCTTCAGGATCTGAGTTGCAAAGCTTAAATGTTTTGCAACTCTGATCCTATTTCAGAGTAGTTGGAATTCTACCAAAAAAGAAAAACTATTTTTACTTCTCTTAATTCTCCCTTTTTTATTGTTTACTGTAATAGATCTGTGTCACTAAAAAAAAAATAAAAAAAAAGAGATATTTACCAAAAAAAACTTTTTTTCCTTTTTTTATTCTGTATAATTTTATATAAGTTTGATATTCTTTTTTTAAAACTTAACTTATATAATATTTGCCCAAAATGGGTACACAGGACCATAATATTAACCAAAGTTTTCCACATTTTTAGTTAGAGTTAATGATAAAAAAAAAATATTTTAGCTATTACTTTTTCGCGAGTTTTATATCTCAATTATTACTTTCTTTGTATTAAAATATATCTTGATGTCGAATTGAACTGTAACACGCTTGTTATCTATCAGGAACAAATATATAGCCAACTCAATATTGATGTATATTTTAATATTAAGAAAGTGATGATTTAAGTAGATTCAGAAAACAATACATAAGTAAAATAATATTTAGATAAGTTTTTTTTTTTTCATTAACTCTTTTATTCAGCACAAAAATGTGTGCATGAAAAAGAAATGCCAACAATTTTCTGAAGAAAAGAGAAAGATCACGGTTTTATTGTGACTTTCTAGATTTTGCTCCAAGCGAAGGCATGATTTTCATGAGGTTCAACATGTAATATATTACTAATTTTTTTAAAAAAATAAATAAATAAACTCCTTCTGTACCTCTAGCTCCGCCCATATATGTACTGTATTTATCTCTTGATGAACATTTCTTGTCTTGATGATATTCCATATAAGATAATCACTCTACTAACAAATGCATTCAGCATAACTAAAAATAATTTAATATTTGACCATCTATACTAACAGTTAACTATGTTTATTTATTTTTGCCTTTCTAATAAACAGTTAACGAAATAGATTACGCTGACAAAAGAATTATAAGGAGTTATTTTTAGCCATAGTACAAAATATAAATAAATTAAATATAGGGTGGCAAAGTAAATGAAGAATAATTCTAATTTGAAAAGGACTCATTTGATTGTGTTTGGACAACGGCAATTTCTCAATTTTGGATAAATATAAAAACTGATGGAGTTTGCAACGGTACTCTATACAACATTTTCTTTGAGTTGTTTTATTCCTATCAATGACGTCTATGAATATCAACAATGACATAAGACCAACATTGGTTGAATATAGAGACGGATTTAAAATTTATATTATATGAATTTAATTTTTAAAAATTTTCGTTTTAAATATATTATATTTTAATGTTATGATTTTCATATCAACTAGTACCTCTTATCACTTTAAAAACTTTAATTCAAAAGTATCAAGTTATATCCTTACCTTAAGAGGTTGATTGGTCATGAGATAGAATAGACAAAATTATCTCAGGCATGCATACGGAATAACTTATATCATTATTATAGTATAAATGATGAGATAAATCCTAATCAAAGACATAATAAAATAATCTTGTATTTTATTATGAAATTATTATCTTTTACACCAAACAATTCATAAGTATCTACTTACAATTGTCATGCTCAAACAAGGATCTTACCTTTTATACAACTGTCCTAGACAAAATTTAAAGGGGGAAGCCTCGAAAAACATACAAGTGTCTCTAGTACATACAGCCCTATGGCCCACATACCCCAACTTCTTTCTCTTAACGGCAAGCCAAAATAACAAAGGAACTATGCTGATTTCAACTTGTTTGGACTAAGGTGTAGTTATATTATATCGACAAGATAAGTGTTTATTATGTGTTGATAAGTTAAAGTCAGTAAATTTCTTATCCTCTTCGGACTCTAATTATAGAATTAGACTGAATATACTATTGTGTTGTTGTATTGGCTCTTGGTCCGGCATGCCAATTTTTAGCAACACGGCGTGGAAAGCTTCAATCGAGTAACTAGTGGAAGTTTAATTATGAAAAAGTTTGATAAATTCCAAATAGTTAACCATCACTAATAATAAATATGTCTAATAAAAATAGGTGACGAGGAAAAAATGGTTTTTAAAGATGATGTATTGCTTACAAAAATTCAAAAAAAATAAAATATATGGTCCCCTCCACGTCGAAAGGCCAATTTTCTTACTTAAGAATGGAATGAAAACTTATTGATGATAAAGAATGGGATGAGAACTCATCAATACCTTTAACGAACATTTGCATTCTTTCTTTAAAGAAAAATAAATTTCAAAGTTTCAGAGACTATACCAAACCAATTTAAGTGTTTCGTGTGGCCTAGCTTTAACCAAATACGATTGTGGTGAAGTGATAACTATTTCTTCGTCTTTAATCAGAGATCTCTAATTCAAACCATCAATACAGAATTGCCTTTATGAAAAAACGTCTCACCCTACAATGTAGATCTTTCGAGCACAACTGACGAACACTTCTATAAATAGATGTATGCCTCATCCCTCCTTTTTCTTAATTTGGTAGAGATTATAGTTTATCAAATGAACCTACATTTGATAACTTTCTTGCAAACTGTAATTCTTTGTAAATAATTTTTTAAAATTGATTATAATTTACCAATCAACTAAGATTCAATTTCAAACTAGTTAATATTGATTGGAAGAACCCTTTGTACCTATTACAACAACATACACAGTATAATCCTACAAGTGGAGTCGAGAGAGGATAGGAAGTACACAGACATTACCCCTACATTTGTAAGATAGAAAGGTTGTTTCCGACTGATCTTTCAACAACATCTAAATAACAAGGTAAACAAACAATCAACATATGAACTTTTGTTTCTTAGTAATACCACATGTGACTTTTTCTAAGTTACGTATGAACTTTTGTTTCTCTTAGATATAAGTCCTAATAAAATCACCAAACACTACTAATACAACTCACCCTCCACCACTTCATATACTTGTGCAACTTTATGTCCAACCAAGTGTTGATAATGATTTACAATTACTACTAATTACTATTCTATAGTATAAGCTAATACTGGAGAACAATGTTTTCTACAAAAACATTTTACACTATACTTTCCTTTGGTTTCCACCTGGTTTCACCTATCCGCTTTAGAACCTGGTTAATTCAGATTCACGCTCCCTGTAAAAGGCGACTTCATTTCCTTGTCTCAAACCCGAGACCTTTGGTTGAGGATGGAGGAGTATTTACCAATCCACCACAACCTTCTGTGGTCATTTTACACTATACTAACACTAAGGTTTTAAATCAAATAGAAAATATCTCGTTCATAGCTATCGAATATTACTGTGCAAATCTGCAGTTCCAGTATAAAGTTATACTCTACTGCAATTTGCAGTAACTTCCATTTATGTGAAGAATGACATCTCACATCTTTATAACCTTATGTTGCTTCTATTTCTCGAGCATTGACAAACTATGCCTAATGCTGTCTTCTAAAGGTTTAATTTGTTCAAGAACCACTTTTTGGTAAGTAGATGAAATAGACGGACAAAATCAAAAGGCATTCTGGGAAGACGATAACAAATGGACTATTTTTCCCTTTCCTAGCCACCCGAAGGAAAAGGAAAGAAGGGGTTTCTATAGCACATCACTTGCACTAAACTTAAGGTTACTACTTGATTGTCTATTAGAATCATCAGGATCTTTCACGGTGATACTTTGTTCGACAAAGTAACTGTGGTAGACCAACAAGATTATCATGGTTGCTTCCTCTCAGCGAGAAACATGAGCAAGTCCTCACAAAATAAAGCCATAACAAACGTTTTTTACATTGATTAGTCTACTTCAAAAGCCAAATAATGACCAACGGCCTAGATCTTGATGTACAAGATGTCAAACAATTCATGAGTACATGAGCATAAATAAATTGCAAACAAACATGACCTTAAGAGAGTATGGCTCAACCTATGATAAAATTTGAATGAAGTGTTAACTTACATGAGGAATGGAGCATTAAATGCACAAGCGGGAATTGTAAGAACCTTGATATTCCTGAAGGAAGTTCTCCTGTTAATCTTAGTTTCCATCGAACAGAGTAACAGAGATATATATGATGGCGACAATAACAAAAAAACTAAAGAGTTTCAGCGATAAGTACCTTACTTCAATCGTACCCACGAGGCTCCTTTGTCTCCATCTAAGATAAGTTAAAGTGAAGCTATTCTACCACGTATTAGTTTTGGCCTCGGCGACCAGACCAAAGTATAGTAACCAAATTCTTGTTGGCGATTATTTATGAAAAAAAAATGAAATTCTAGAAACTCCTTTTGAGTTCCATTGATCATGATCTCTCCTTTCCTTTTTTTTCCCCTCTTTTCTTTTTGGGAGTGGGGGTTATGCTTATCTTTTCTGCCTTGATCTCAAACTCAGATATCTTTCAACCACTATATGACTAATCTCCACTAGAACTGAATTTACAGATGGATTGCGCGCATACTTGGGATAAATATTTAGCATAAATGGAAAAGAGAGAAAAAATTGATAACAGACACCTGCTTAACCTTGATTATCAATTCAAGGCAATCAGAACTGAAAGCTCAAAATGTTCTTTTTATTTCCTCTCAACACAAGTAACCCGTTGCAAAGTTACAGCTATAGATTGTCAGCTTCCCCACGTGTCCGAATGACAGTATGGTGCTGAATTTAACACATGTACCATATATGAACTGCAAGTTACTTGCCATCATCCACAATTTGACTGTTTACAAACAGGCTGTCTCTCCTTTTTGGAAAACCTGGTGTGTCTAGATTTGTCCCCCTAAACTTTAACTCCGAGGTAGTTCTAAAGTTGGGATCACCAGAGGCAGGCCTAGAATTTGTATCAGCAGAATTTGATCTATAGGCACCTGCCGTTCCACCAGAATAGCGAGATGGAGAGACATACCTTCCAGATGGACCTCTGAGGCTGCTACCCCCCCTAAGATCCATAAGATCTGCATTCCTCGATGAATCAGGATAAGATCTGTCACCCTGGCTGGATCCCATTGGAGCCCCACTTGTAACACTCGTAGAAGGGAAAGGATCGTCAGGTCCCCAGGAGGTAAGAGCTTCCTTTTTCTTGGCGAAAAAATAATATGCACCTAAAAGGAAAATGATGAAAAATAAAACAGGACTCGTCCACAGCATGGTGTTAAACTCATTTTTGAAAACTGGAAGGTTTGAGCGATATATCCCCAAGTAACCACTTCCCAGTCCAAGAATAACGAGTTTTTCTTGATCACTGGCTACTAAAGGAATAACCTTTCTGCTTTCATCATTTAGTTCCAAAGATTGAGAGCTCAAAAATGATGCTACAATCTCATCATGACCAACAGAGAACAAAAGCCTTGGTCCGCCAGACCGCACGTAATGCAGTGATGACACGTTATACAGTGATACCCTCTCCTGGTTAGCAACAAGCAAATATCCTTTAATCGCCTGAAATGATAGAGGCTCAGCCATCTCTAACTTCCTTTTGGATCTAACCCTGCACTTGAAGTTCATATTATCACCTAAGAGTAGCACATGAATCAAATCACCATCAGATGTAAACCCGTATGCTTTCGACCGTTCAGTTGCATCAAATACATAACTCTTAGCAATGGAATTGTTTAAACCTTCACATTCAGATTCCCTAATCTTCATGGTCCTCAAGTCTAATGACCCAGCACCAGTCTCAGTTAGAAATAGAAGCCTTTGTTTCAAGAACGCAAGTGGCCTGCTCTTTGGTGTTGTCACCCCATAAACAGTTCCATTCTCCCTAAAAACCCTTAGTTTCCCACCAGAATCCGTTGACAAGATATACCTATTTCTTCCAACATGATGCACCTCTAAACTTAAAATCGAAGATCCCCCTTCCTCGATTTCCGGTGAAGCAAATTTTCCTACTGTTTCCATACGAAGAGCAGCCCTGTCATCACCATCAGGCACTACTACCTCCCAAATTCTATGCATCAAAATCCCACCATTCTCATGCCCCGTAACAACCACACTCTCATTCTTATAAACAGACAAGTACGACACATAAGCTGTTATCGGTGAACTCATCGATGTCTGAAATTCAACCAAAACTTCTCCACTTCTAGAGAAAGCATACACCTTTCCGCGATCATCGCCAATGGCAACATACTTACTCAGTCCTTCAGCATCCCTAAATGGTAACACATTTATGCTAGTTGCATCTGATCCTAATCTCACTGCTGATATAAACTGAAACCTCTCCAACCAAAGAGGACTATACTTTGTAACAGGCACTTTACTCTCTAAACTACCCTCACTACCCACAAACCCCTCACCTTGAATCTTCTTTTTCTCTCCCATAACAACCTGCTCTTTACCTTCCAAGTTTTGAACTTTAGGGTATTCCAGTAATCTTGATTCTAACCTAGAAACAAGCAAGCTAAGATTTTCAACAATACCCTCTAGCTTTTCTATTTGAAGTTGGTGTCTTTTTAACACATCAAAAGCATCAATATGTTCAAAGTTCTCTTCAACCCCAAGATTCTCCAACTTCTCTTCTTCAATAACAACTTCAGCAAAAGCTCTAAAAACCCATGAAACATTAAATAACAAAAGCAAAGAAAACAAGAAAATCTTGCCTGTGTGTAAGCTTGCCATTGCAGAAACTGATGTTGGTATCAAAGCTCTGGGGTCATTACAGATCTTGATTTATTTGTTTTTTGATGAGTTTTTTTTTCAATATTTATTGTTCAAGATTTGGAGGATCAAATGAAAAAAGCAAGTCTTTTTTTTTTTTTTGCTGAATATCCTCACTTGTTCATGCGTTTTTTCTTCTTCACTATGGTATACTGTGCTTTGGTGGATTCAGAATTTAGGGTAACGAGGATTTTTTTTTTCAGAATTTTTCTTTTTTCTTCTTCAAGCGAAGTCCAAAGCTTGCCACTGTAAGAACGAGAGAGGATCTTGTACGTTGCACCCCCATGCTTACACTTTGTTTAAACGATTTGTTATGTATTGTTTCATGATGTATCGTATTATATTTTAATAATTACAACTTTGTTACATATCGTTTCATAATATATCGTATTGTATTGCTTTTAATGAATACAACGTCTGGCTAGATTGTATTATTCTCTAATGTTGCATAAATCATAATGTCACACACCCATAGTTTAATGATAAACCTACAATAAAACTAGGGTATTAGGTAGAGATACTATGAAAAAAATTGGATCAAAGATAAAATAAAATTATTAAATAATAAGTAAGAGACAAAATGAGAAAGAAAATATTAGGTTAACAAAGCGATCATACAAAATCAATCGTTACATAAAATAGATCTTTTCATTATTAACTAATGATGATTTTAAACGATACGATACAATAAATTTAGATAACAATCAAAACAAACATTATATTTAAACTAACAAATACAATACGGTAAATAGATTAGATTAACTAATTATAAATTGTAACCTTTTTTTTCTAATTATAAATTGTAACCTTTTTTTTCCTTTTGTAATGAGGAAATTTTATTCATTACATAAAGAGATTAGTTTAGGCAACATAGTACCTATTCCATCTTTTTTACATAACTGTTTAGGAATTGTTTAAGAAGATTGTGAGGCAATTATTAGTTTTTCTTTTTTTTGGTTCTCGTAAAATAAATAAGAAGAATAATTAAGTTATTACTATATAGAGAAAAGTAGATGTGGATCTCATGCGATTTTTGTTTGAATAATTGAATTTATTTTTATTGAAAAGTGTGTTTTTATTTGATTTTTTTTTAGAAATAGTAATTTGTGTTTCGCTAAGCAATTTTAAAATCTACACTTGCTAATATTAGAGAAACAATTTGTTAAAGAATATTTTCTTGAATCATAATCGATTTATTAACTTATTTTCTGGTATTTGATATGTTTAAAATATTTCTTTATGTGCAATTTTATATAATCTAATCTAAATTCTAGACAACCAATGTGGAGGATGATCTATTTGCATGGAGGTGGGGTGGGTGGGGTGGGGTGCTTGCATAGGGAAGATGACTACAGAAGCGTTTGATCATGAAATTTTTTCACTTTTTTTTCTTTAATATTAAACTCCAAAAAATTTGATTAGCCACAAAATGCAAAAGTTTGAATTCCAAAATATTCAAGAATATAAAAAATAACAAAAAGATTTTTCACTTTTTTCATTTTAAATTACTACAAAAAGTTAAAAACAAATTCAAATTTTCAAAAAATATTTTTTACTTTTAAAATAAAATACCTTTTTATTTTCAAATTTCACAATGAAAAATGACCACGACCATTATATGTGACAAAGAATGAGTCACGTGAAAAACGAGTAGTCAAAGAAACAAGGGATTTATAGCCTCTCTTTTTCTCCTTTCTAATCAGTTGTGTACTACTTACTTCAGCCGGAACTTTCAAAAGAATGGTCAAAATACCTTTGCTAAGGAGAAAAAAACATATACTTCTAGATTATAAAATGCCAACATTAGGAAAAATTTACGTGCATCTTGACTAAGGAACTCTCACCGCACTACCCTGTAATACCAAGATGGTCAAATGAACAAACTTGAAGCTGTTGTTGGTACTGAAGAATCCCCAGACAAGAAATGGGTAAAGTATTATGCTAATGTACCAATCAAGTAGAAAAATTTGACAGCCTTCCATGAAGAAAACACAAAGTGAATGTAATTAAGACGACAATAAAAGGTAGGAGCGCGAAAAGATTTAGATTGAAAATCTCAAAAGTCAAAATCACCAAATAAAGTTATGAAGAACACAAGTGAATCCATCATTTTGATGGAGCGTTAAAGGGAGTAAAGCTTTGGGCAAAAATCATTAATTCGGGTAAAGTCGAAGCATCAAAACAAACGGAAGATTGACAAAAAAGCAACTTTGGATCAATACTCATGTTGGTAACAATAAACCGATTATAGTTAAGGAGTTAACCAAATCAAAATGAACAGCTCACTTGTGAATCAACAAATTGAGCAAGAAAACATTAGATAAAACCCAATTATGAAGGGTAGCCAGAAGTAGTTCCATCCTAATTATTGCAGAAGAAACAGAATCACATTTCAAAGTCCCACGAAGTCTCAGCACTTAACTTTGGGATTTTGCGTTCCTCAAGCAAACAGAGAGATGCACAAATCTGGAGACAGGAAGAAAACCTTGAGTCAGAGTGGTCTCAGGGAATCAAAAAATGAAGCATTTCTTTAGATGCTTCACGTAGTTCACTAGCTATCAATAGACCAAACCTTGAACACATGATCAAGAAGCACTGGTTTGTATATAGAAAAGGAAAAGAAAAAGGACAGCCATGTGCACGAAGCTCCTGCTATGTGGGCGTCTGGGGGACTACATTGAGTCAATTGCACAGAAGGAAAAGCAAACAACAAGCATGAAATGAGCTACCATTAGGTTGATCTCATCACTATTCTGTCGGAATTAAATAAGGCATAGAGGATACCAGGAAAGAAGAAAAAAACGACACAACAAATTTTAAAAAATTAAAAAATGAAAATAAGAAAGTGTTCACTTATGAAGTTCATTCTACAACAGATGATCAGCTTTTTACGCTGAAGTATCCAATATAAGTGAGTGCATGTTTTTGGTTCACAGCATAAGGATATAATCTAGCTAGAAATGATTTGTGTTCATTTTAAAAGTCATCAGAAACCGGGAAACATTCAATTAGGAGGGGCACGGGTAAAAATCAGAAGCTTAAGAACAATTCATTATGGTTCAACTATCAAATACGTCAACGAAGATTTTCACACAGAATGCATGACAATAGTGATGCTGATAAAATATCATGGCTATAATAGATGTTATAATTTCTGCATTTCTTTGCACATTGTGATAGCATATCGATCACTTATAGGTGAACATGAATGAGAACATTCTTTTTCACTATTAACAATTGAAGGCCATTTTTTTAACTGGTTCATCTGTCCAGAACAATCTAATAGAAAACACATTTATGGCATCATAATGGATCTAAGCTGGATTTCAACAAAAGCTATGACATAACTGCAAAAAATCACATATATGTGTCCTACTTCATGATCTATCATATCCAACAATGCAATGACCCTATCAAATGACAATCAGGGAACCAATACCAATGCAAAATAACTTTTAATGGTCACTTGCACTTATCAGGGTAAAAAGATCCTTTTGTGGACGCTTATTGATGCATATCAAAATCAGAAAAGTCAAACAAATGAGTCTCTGACTCAATATGACATGTAAACATTTATATTATTAACCATAAAATGAACTTCCATTTTTTTTAGATTTTTCAACACGCAGCCTTCATCCAAACAAGAAATTGATCAATTGCTAAACTTGTGACATCAGGGAGGGATATGCCCTTCTCAGACTAGACATAGCCTGCAGACTCACAATAATGAACAATTCAAAATGCTATCAACAAGTGTGTTTAATAACTGAGCAGAAATGATAATAAACAAGCAAAACCTCGCAGAGACTTTATACAAGTGCACTACGATCCGTTCATCATTAATCCTCAATAAACCCCAAGGTATTTACATTCCGACCACTTAAATGTTGTAAAAAATGGTCATATAGTTACAGATTATCCCACATTCTGTGGGTTATAAAAGGTCTGCAATGACACGGACAACTGGCGTTTAGGAAATTTTGGCACATGATCAGTGCAAATACAAGTGGAGTAGAATGTACACCTCCAATGCATTCTTTAATGTTCACCAGAAGACAACTTTCTGGTAAGTAACAAGTAACTTTTAAAAGCAGTGAAGTGAGCCATCAAATTCACAAATGTTCAAAAAGATAGAGCAAACAGAAATAAGCCCCAAAAAACATAAGCAAGCCAATTGAAATTTCAGTGCCAACTATAGAATAGTTTAGCTTTGTAATTCAATTGCTATGGAAATTGGCAATGAAAATATGAATGGAAAGCTTGAAAGTTATACCTTAAATGATCCATTTAACTTTGAACTCCTGGACCATTCGAGCCCCAAATTCCTGCTAGTCGTCTGATAAGTAGCCTTAAACACATCGTCCCCATAAAGTTTACGTGATACCATGAAGTCCCACGCATTCTTTGCCGTATCATAGATGGGCTCGAAAGTAGTGATTCCTCCATGGACATATGTGTACTTTAATTTACAACTTCCCGAGCCCATCACGTGATTAGCCGACACCTTGTTGGCGGAATCAACCACCAAAGTTCCATCCAATATTGTTCGCTTGTCTCCATGAAAATGAATGTAATTCAAATTCAATGGCTTCTCCAGAACCTTGATTGAGTTCATAAACTGAAACCTAATGTCCTGAAACCACAACACTTTGATAATTAAGAGCTAATGCCAATCTAAAAACACAATCTATCAATCAACTACATAGCAATCCCGTTCTATTTAACTAGAGGTATTTTTCACAGATGGCCTAAATTGAAACCGAATGTCCAAAAAACTATAAAACTTTCAATAGTGAACATTAAGAGCTAAGTTGAATTCGAAAACACAATTCACTCAATAAACCAACTACATCTTAATTCCAAACTAGTTAGGACCGGTTATGTAAATCAATTATATATACTCTATTCGATTTTTAACTAGACTACTTTTCACTGACGGCCTAAATTGAAACCGAATGTCCAGAAACAGCAAAACTTTCCAGAGTACACATTTCGAGCTAAAGCGAATTCTAAAACACAACTCAGAGCTTGTTTGGATGGGCTTGTTTTGGGTGTTTTTGAGCCAAAAAAAAAAACTTTTCAGCAGTTTTGAAGTGTTTGGATGAATGAAAAAGTGTTTATAAGTACTTTTTTTAAAAGCAAAAATAAGTCAAAAAGCCCTAAAGTTAGAATTTCTATTGCTTTTGGCTTATAAGTCACAAAGTCAAAAGTCAACCCAAGCAAGCTCTCAATCAATTAACCAACTACATCTCAATTCCAAACTAGTTAGGATCGGCTATGTAGATCAATTGTGTATATACTCTATTCAATCTAACTAGAGTTATTTTCACTGAAATTGAACCCGAGTGTCCAGAAACAACATAACTTCCAATAGTAAACATTTCGAGCTAAGGAGAATTTTACAACACAATCAATCAACTAACCAACTAAATCTCAATTCCAAACTAGTTAGATTTTTATGTAAATCATGTGTACATATTCCATTCAATTTAACTATAACATTTTTCACTAAATCGACGGTAATTAGCAAAACTGACATATGCAGAATCGAATTCCAAACCTGTTTGGGGACATTGTAGTCGACGATGAACAATCCAGGTTTCTCAACGGCGAGAGCTAAGCCGTTTAAGCTGGGACCTTTGACAACAGTAGCATCGGTCATGGTAGCTCGGAGCTTAAGGTCGCCGGCGTTGAATGCAACAGTAGCGGCGGCGGCAGCTTTGTCAGGCTCATATCGTGCTTTGAATGAAGCCTTCATTATTGCCGAGTGAAAAATGGACTGTATTCTTCTTCTTTTTTCGATTCTCTTGCGAGCGGGATAAGAAGGGTAGATTTGAGGTTTAGGAATTAGGAAATTTCGGATGGATGGCTCTAGCACTTCGGGCCGGCATTCTAATTTGTTCAACTAAATGGATAAGACAAACATGCCCCTTATGGGAAAAGTAAGGGAGGATTTCATAAGTACAATAAAAGTAACTTTTTCATAAATACAATAAAGTAACTTTACTTTCTAAGCAAAAAAAAAAAAAACTTTATTTACCTCAAATATAATTTGTTATAAATCCATTGAATGAGTGGATTGTCTATTAGATTTATTCAAGAATTAATTCAATTCATGTATGCATGCTTCCAAGGTGATAAGAACTTTTTTGGATAATCATGTATCTACTAGTTTGGTGACCTTTGGTAATAATATCTCAACACTATAAATAGAGATCATTCACCATTTGGAAGACACACTTGAATAAGAGGAAAAGTCCTCTTCTTCATCTACATTTCTTATCTTCTTCTCTTTATATTATATTATGCTGAGCTTATGTTTTATAATACGTTATCAGCACGAGACTCTAGCTAATTGAGATTGAGTTTTAATTTTTCTTTAACTCATGTTCTGGTTGATCTCGTTATGAGAATCAAGAAGGGAAAATGATAACTACTGCAATCAAGGTATTATATGCATAAAATCAGGTATGTATTTTCTAAAATCTTTTAATAATTTAGAATACAATAGTGTTTGGTCACTAACATTGACCAGGAACCAAAGACATATACTACTACTGGTTGAATATTCCCTGCTCTATAAAGTTCCTTAAATCAAAATAAGGTATAAAATTTTGGTAGCTTGAGTTTGAGTATTATATTTTATGAATTTTATTTCAATGCTTTTGAAAGGCTCAATGGGTGAATCATGTTATACTTCGGTCTATTATACTGTTGGTTCAGGGTAAGATGATGGATTCAAGTCCCATCGCACCAAAAGGGTAAGACATCAGGTTAAAGTCCTGATGCATCATAATGAAAACTGTTTGAGGATAAGACGGTAGATTCAAGTTCTATCGCACCAATAGGGTAAGACATCAATTTGAGTTTTGATGCACCGTGATGATAAAGATTGGGTTCAAGTCCCATATAATTATGGCCTAACACACCTTATATGGGTAAGACATTGAGTTTGAGACTCAATGCACCACAGTGATGATATAAATGATGACTAATTAAGGCTTTAATGGAAAGTCATAAAATTCGTCCCATTTGAATTTGCTCAATTCTCTAAAGCGAATGTGGTAGCAGTACATGATAAGTTTGAAATCCATCCAATTGTTCCATTCTATCATATGAATGTAGTGGCAGTGAATAACAAGTCTGAAAGATGACAAGTAATTGAATATATGAAAAAGGGTGTGGATGGACATAATTATAATAATCATCATTGTGGTAATTATAAAAGGAAGAACAATATGGGTTCTCCAAATAGTCCTTCAAAATGTGAAGGTAATTTTTATCATCATAATGGTATGAAAGGTCATTGGACCCGTGGTCATTGTGCCCATGGTCATTGTGCGACCTAATAATTTGATGAATTTATAAAAATCCTCCATCAAAATAAAGGAAGATAAAATGGTGCTATACTTGACCTTTCAGGGTGATGTTGAGGTGAGTCATGCAAAAATGATAAATTTTAAAGGCATGACAATGTGCTTATAATGCAAATTTATGAAGCATATATAAATGATTAGTCCATTTCTTGAAGAGAATGTGACATGTGATAAGCATAGTGAATGATCGACCATTCTGAAACAGAATGAGTCAAGATGTGATAAAATTATTGTGGGTTTGATATATGCCACCACTCGCCTCTACGGGAGGTTTGAGAAATAAAGATCAGTTGGCATGACCGGTTGGCCATTCCGGTTCCAATATGATGCAAAAGTAATTGAGAATTCACATGGGTTATATGATGAAGAAATAAAAGATTCTTTAAGAATTCTCTTGTGTTGCTTGTTCACATGATAAACTGATCATTGTATCATTATACCAGCTAAGGTTGAGATTGTATTCTCTGAGGTTTTGGAACATATAAAAAGGTGAATATGGGCATGTTCACCTGTCATGTGGACCGTTTGCAACTATATGAGAGTTGCATCCATGGGATGGTCACATATGCTTTATTGTCAACTTACAAATTGGTTTTTGTAAGGTTGTTTGCTCGAATTGTTAAATTAGGAGCACAGTTCCAAACTATGAGATTATATTGATAATGCTGGTTGGTTTAGCAGAAATCGTATGCCTCCAATTATAGCTATAAACCATGGGTATGAGAATAGAACTCCCAAATAAGATTTGGTATGAGATGCGTTTATTTAACATGTAGTAGCACATGTATGCATCAAGCCAACAAGATTTCCCTATCATAATTGGTTCAGGGTTAGGAACCAAGTAATTTCCATCTAAAGTTTGAATGTGTGATATCTGATATAATTGCTCCACCATGCACAAAGATGGATCCCCAAATGAGGTTGGGGTGAATGTTAGATTTTCTAACATTAGGGGGAGAGATGATTGACAGCTGGAAATTATGAGATGAATTATCTAGATCCTCGTTAAAAATGTGCACTTGAAGTTCAAAAGATAATTCATTTGCATAATGATGCAAATTAATTACCAGATGAATTTGCTGACCCTATGTTATAATTCAGCTGCAAATGCTCTAATGAGAAGTCCCTGAAGGACAGAGTCTATGGTATGCCTGAAGCGTGATAGACCAATCGATTCCAAATGAAAAACTCCTTGGGGTAGGAGAGGAGCAAATGATCAAGATGGTCATGATAATGAGGCAAGTGCTTTAAAGAAGCACGATGACATAACACTTCATAAAACCTTAGCAAAGGTTCAGGTACCTAAAATGATGAATATGAAGAGATCTCGATAAGTTATGTCATATTGGAATCGAGTAAAAAGACCGTCAACGGCATCTTTAATATGAAGTAGCGCTCAAGGCTACAAATAATGATGAGGATCTAGAATTCAAAAATCTGTCATATTGTGTGGATAAATAAATAATTGGCCAAATGAAATGCATAATTCAAGTATATTATATTTCACTTAGAAAAGAGATGTTTTTGGACTTATAGTCCATGGATCAATATATAATGTCAGTGGGGTACAAATGAATCATTATGCGAAAGTATAACCGTAAGATATAAAGTAAGATTTGTGCCTTGGGGCATAAAGGGTTTTCGCAAAAGTCCTGACATTATTAAATGGAGATATATTCTCCTGTGGTGGATGCAATGAGGTTTGTTTAAGTCTGGCAATAGATGAAGTGCTTGAATATGTGGAATGAATGATTGTCATGTCTAGCTAGATGATAAAGATTATATGAAAATCCTTGAAGGATTTACAAGGCGTTAAAGTAATTACATTGAGTACCCCAATGGTTGTGAGATTGCTTAACATAAAGGAAGATCGATCTGATGAAAATGATTGAAAAATATCATGTATTATTGCAATTGGTGCACATACAAATTATTGATTATGCAGATGCTGGGAACTGTGTGATTTTTCTTTGAAAAAGGATATTACAGCCACCATGTAAGAAGATAATGCTGTATGTATAGCTCGATTGAAGGGAGGATACATCAAAGGAGACTGGACAAAGTACTTTTCACCAAAATTCTTCTTCACACATGATCTTCAACAAAATGGTGAGATAGAAGTTCAACATATCCGTTCAAGTAATGATCTTGCTGATTAATTCACTAAGGCATTGCAAACATCAACATTTGAGAAGTTGAGATACACGATTGGAATGCGTCGTCTCCGAGATATCAAGTGAAGCTTTCATCAAGGGGAGTGAAATACGCGTTGTACTCTTTTCCTTAACCATGGTTTTGTCCCAAGTTGGGTTTTCTTGGTAAGGTTTTTAATGAGGCAACATTTAAAGCGTACTATGAGATGTGTGTACTCTTTTTCCTTCATTAGGCTTTTTCCTACTGGGGGTAGTAAGGTTTTAACGAGGCACATTATCTATGGACATCCAAGGGGAGTGTTATAAATCCATTGAATGAGTGGATTGTCCATTAGATTTATTCAAGAATTAATTCGATTCATGTATGTATGCTTCCAAGGTGATAAGAGCCTTTTTGGAAAACCATGTATCTACTAGTTTGGTGACATTTGGGAATGATATCTCAACACTATAAATAGAGATCATTCACCATTTGGAAGACACACTTGAATAAGAGGAAACGTCCTCTTCTTCATCTACATTTCTTATCTTCTTCTCTTTATATTATATTATGCTGAGCTTATGTTTTATAACATAATCAAACTTTTATTTACATAAAAGATAGTTCAAAATTAGTGATATACGTATAGGTAACAAAAAATTACTTTCAACAAAATGATTATATGTGTGTGTGATATATTAATATTGTATAAATAATGTATATTTATATATAGATAATGTGTAGTTATATATCAAAGATGTATATACATCGATATATATTAGTCCCTCCGTCCAACAATAGTTGTTCACTATACTAAAAATAGTTGTCCAACAATACTTGTCCAATTTAAAAAAATCAAGAGATAATTTACCTTTTGTGTCTATTTTATCTTTGCTATTAAATACTATTTGTCATCTAACACATTTCTCAAAGCATTAAATTTAATAAAGTCAAAGGATAATATAGTAATATTGCCCCTATTATTTATTGTTTCTTAAGAAGTGTGTCGAATCAATAGTGGACAACTATTGTTGGACAAAGGGAGTATTTATACAATAAAGTACATTGTAGACTATTTTTTCAATCTCAATCAACTCAAATCTCCTCTAAATAATATCAAATTTTAGATATGATTTCTTTTCAATATTTTTAATTTTTTTGATATATTATTCACTCGAAATGATTTTTGTTTGTGGTACGTAAATTTTTAAAGTCACGCTTTGAATAATATAGAAGAAGAAGAAAAAGAATGAGGAGGAAAACAACGAAGAAATAAGAAGAAGATTAAGGGATAAGAAGAAGAGAAGGAATGACTATGATATTGATTTTAAAGTGTAATCATGTAAAAACATTTATGTTTTGTAAATTGTGTTGTCTATCATTAAAGGTATTACTTTATTCATTCACTTTTATTTGTCCATTATACTAAAAATATATTTTAATTTTTATTTGTCATTTTGAGCATATTAGGAAAAATATGTATTTATATTTTTTCATCACATCATTAATCACTTATTCCCCAAATCATTTCTTAAAACCCAAGGCAAAATTGACACTAATTCATATGATTGTTGTGATAAAATACTTATGTCAATCTCTATTTCTCAATAGGCACGCACTATCTAAGCTTTACAAGTAAAATTGAACAAATAGAGTATATGTATAAGCGAAGTAAGTTCGCATACCAACGAAAAAGATATTGACGTGATCCTTTGCTTGTGAATACCTATAAATTCACCATAAATATTACTTTTTTTTACTATGCACTTGAGTCGAAGATCCTTCAAAAATATTTTTTTAACATCCATGAGGTAGATATAAGATTTGTGTCCACTCTATCATTCTTAGACTTCACTTGTGAAATTTCATTGAATATATTATTGTTATTATTATATTAATTATTCTAATGGTTAATTATTCACCTATTATATTAAACTAGTGAACTTGTCCACGCCTTGCACGGTTGAAAATATACATTTATATAATTAGAAAAATATATATAAGAAAATATCTATATGGACTAAAAGCAAAAATAAATTCAAACAATTACACAACTTTTTACACATTATGCTTTCAAAGAACAATCTATTATAAAATCAACGTTCGTTTTATATAGAAAAAAGGAACAATTTATCAATAAAGTCAATGTTCATATTATAGAGAAAATAAACAATCTATCAATGAAATATCTATATGGAAACTAAAAGTAAAAATAAATTCAAACAATTACACAACTTTTTGCACATTATGCTTTCAAAGAACAATCATTATAAAATCACGTTTATTTTATATAAAAAAGGAACAATTTATCAGTAAAGTCAATGTTCATATTATAGAGAAAACGAAAAAGGGTCTAAAATACCCTCGAACTATTAGAAATTGTACAAAATTACCCTTCTTCCACCTATTAGCTCTCAAATACCCCTCATATCTACCTTTGGGCTCCATATTACCCTTATTTTTAATGGTCCTCGATTTAAATTCAATTAATAAATTCATTAATGATGTGACGATCATCTATTGGTCACTCTATAATTAACCTAAACTAATTTTAAAATATACTCATTTTCAAATCAAATCGACCCGCCCAATCTATTTGACCCATCAGCCCTAAATTAACTGCTAACTTAGGCCTTTCTCCATCTCTTTCTCCAAGTGCAGCTTGCTGTTCTCCGGCGTCTTTCGTTATCACTCCCTTTTTTTTCGGCGAAAATTAAGTTATTGGTTCCATTCTTTATTTCTCTTGCTTTATCACCCCAATAGACACCCAATTTTGATCCTCCTTTTTTCTAATTCATATTTTTGAGCTTCTATATTAATAATAAATATAATCAACCTACTTTAACTACTACTTCACTATTATTATCATTTTATCATGCTCCTATAATTATTGTTAAAATTGCATATTTTATTATCGAAATTACTATTATCACTTTTTACACCATTTTTCTTAAATAATTGATTGTCGTCATCTCATTTTAAGTTTCGTACTTATTAAATTAATTATAAGGTCATATTTTGTATATATATTTCATATTAGCGTAAAATTATAATATTCATATTTTATTTTGTATTATTAATGTTCATCACATAATATATATATATATATATTTGTATTAATTATTAAGTTAGAAGTCCAAAATAATTTATAAGAAAAAGGGAGAAGCCTAATAAATCGGGCAAAGTTCAGAAAATAGGCCCAAACCAATTCAAATATTTCAGCCCTTTTTATGTAAAAATCCATCTAAATAGCAGCCCAAAAATAGGCCCAAATCCATGCCTCAACCATCAGCAAAATACCTCAAAACCCAAAACCAAATTAGGTCATCTTTTCTCTTTCTAATTGCATCGTTCTCCCTCTCCATTTTTTACTAAATGCCAGCTATCTTTAGCCATGGACAGAGATGCTCCTCCCCATTCTCGTGCAAAGCTCGATTACTCCTTTAGCTTTCTCGTTTTTCTATCTCTGCGGCAGATTCAGTCAAAGAAAGTGACTAAAAATCTCTGATTTTTGATTTGCTAAGTGTAGAAGTTTGATTCAAAATTCAAACGGCTATTTCACTCCTTGAAATCCCGCTCAAATCAAAGCTAGTTCCACCTATAAATACACCCTTTAATCTTCAGCAAAGGGGCAAGTCTTTGGATCCTCGAAAATACTCCATCTGCGATTACTCTTTTACTTCAGATCATATAAACCTTAAATCTCGCTTTATTATTGGTGATGGAGTTGTGGATTCGAAATCTGAAGCCTCAAACACTCCAGTTCACTGCATGTCGCTGCCAGCTTAACACTCGCATAACCCTTTCATTCATGTCTCTCGTTTGAATAAGACGAATCGGAAAATGGGTCTAGTCAAAACAATGAAGAAGATGGCCATATGATTCTTAAGACTACTCAAATAGTCTTACTATTTCTTCTTTTTTTTTAGCTATCCATTTTATATCACTAACTTTTTTTCTTTTGTTTAGATTCATAGTCAAATTATGTTTATCTTTATGTGCTTAGTAGATTTGACCTTAGTTTGAGATTCATATAGTAGACAAACTCTTAAGATAATACTTAATGTTGATTAGGATTAAATCATGCTTGTTTCTCTTTAAAAAATAACATAAAAAATTTTGGGAAATCTTTTTGAATTAAATAGGGCAAGCTATATAATTATCTTTTGATCTTGGCTAATCTCTTTCATCAAAAAAAATAATTCTTAAGCAAGGTTTTGAACATTTATGGAATTTAGCTAAGTGACTATATCTTAAAAAGGGAAAAGATTGTTTTAGAAATTGACCTCTTTTGATGTTTCAAGTATACACAATTCATTGCTTTTATTTCAAAAAATATTTTTTCACCAACTTCTTTGAATCAAGCACCAATGAATTTAAACTTGTGCAAAACTTTCCTAACAAAAAAGTGATTTTTAAAAGTGCGATCATTTTTTTTATGCAAAAAATATTTTAGAGCAGCCTCCTTTATGTTCTCTTATTAAATATTTTCTATCTTTAGAAAACAATTATTGTTATCCTTAAAATGTCAACTTAACTATTTTTTTGAATTATCTACATTTTTTTTATCATTATATCATATATATCTTTAACCATTAACTTGTTTTGCTTAAAAATATTCATATTTTTTACAACCTTTAAGACCTTATTTATTTAATTTAAGTTTGGCCGGTTAACCGTTTTAATATGGATCTTAAAGTATGCCTTACCCCTTCCCTTTAGGATTAATAGAACCCTTATCTTAGAATCTCTAATTGGTTAGAAGACCTTAAAATGGAGTTAATTTTAGAAATTTTAGGTGCCCTAACTCACCCTTGTAATAGTTAGGTGGCGACTTCTTAAGTTAATTAATTTAGAAATCATCAATATGTTGTACACTAATTTGACCTCGGTTAAAATGGGTATAACAACCCCATCTCTTTCTATTTTATCTTCTCCAATTCTTGTTTCTTGTTTGGTAATTTCATATTTTGAATTTTGTGATTCTTTGTGCCTTTTGCTCACTCAAAAACTTTTTTCAGTTGTTTTTTTGATTTCTTGTTGCTTTTGATTATGTGTTGGAATTTTCAGATTACGTACTTGTCCTGTCTCTTGAGTGTGAAACAGAAATGTATAAAGTCCACAAAGATAGAGATTTTTATCATGAAATTTTGTGAACTTTCAATTATTGGAAACAAAATTCTTTAGTTTACAACGTCTTTCGAATTATTCAAGCAGCTGATTTCTATTTTATTTCTAAAACAACATATCTAGAATTCAATTTCGTATGAGAAAAGTATGTTTCTTCCATCAACTTCTCAAGATGCATGGTACATTTATTCAGCATCAGCTGAAGTATTCTTGAATCACTTGCCGAAAAAATAAAAACGGATCTGGTATGGAGAGAACACTGAGGCAGTTAGATTTAAACTAGTTGCTTGATGTGTTGATGAAGTATTAGAGAAATGTGATGTTGATGATCCCCAAATGGGTCTCCATTCAGCTATAGAAACAATAGTTAATTTGGGGCGGATTTATTTGATTTGGGGCAGGTCGATTTGACTTGAGAATGGGTGGAATATTTTAAAATTAGTTTAGATTAATTATGGGATGACCAATAGATGATTGCCACGTCATTAATGAATTTATTAATTGAATTTAAATTGGGAACCCTTAAAAGTAAGGGTAATATGGAGCCCAAAGGTAGATGTGAGGTGTATTTGAGGGCTAATAGGTGGAAGAAGGTTAATTTTGTTCTATTTCCAATGGTTCAAGGATATTTTAGACCCTTTTCCGTAGAGAAAATAAACAATCTATCAATGAAGTCAACATTCATTGTGTAAAATACGTGTCTCGTAAGTTCTCTCACTTGTCACTCTTATTTAAATGTTATTCCCTTTTTTTTTATTGTTTAAATATTATTGATGAAATTTTGTCCATACTTTAATCATTAAAAATAATTAAAATATGACTAAACAGTTAGTATCATAAATTTAATAAAAGAAAATTAGTCTTTATTGATCAAACACTTTTTTTATCATTCAATCAAATCTCTATAACTCTTAGTTTCATATATTAAAAAGAAAGGATACAAATAATTTGTAAGAAAAGACAATCAATCACCCATGAGTAAGAAAATCTATAAAATAAATGTAAATAAAAAAAAAAAAAAGGTGATGTACCACTTGATGAATGCAAATATGAGATTCTTGATTAAATAGACAAGCCAACCACCTCTCCTATATCTAACTTTACTTGATTTACTCTGTATTAAATAAAATATATACAAAACAAATAAAAAATGAATGCAAAAAATTAGAGCTATCTAAAATAAAAAAGTTCCGAACAAAATAATAGATCTTGTAGGTTCTTTGTGTTTGAGCTTGTCTTGGATTCGTGTCCACTGTTGCCGAAAGCTCATTTCTTGTTGATTTCAGCCCTTGATATCCTTAAATTCCTTTTTAAAAAAATGAAAAATAATAATATAATATACTAATAAAAAAGAAAAAGAAGGAAATGAAAATGAACATCCAACATAGTTATAGATGATTGTTATTTATAGATGGGTAAAGTCATAAAAATTAGGTAGAAGAAAATTGAGTAGACATGTTATTTAAGTGGAGAATACAAAAAGATGGAGGTATTTTTGTAACTCATGAAATATAATTAGATGTAATATTATTTTAATTACTAAACAATTGAATAATTAATGAAAATAACGAAGTGAAAAATTAAAAAGGAGATAAAAGATAAATAGGTTTCTAGGCATGTGAAGAGTTTTTGTTGTTGTTAATGTAGCTCTATTAATAAAATATCTATTTGTAATAAATTAAGTAAATTACTTTTATTATAAAATAATTGATTTAAGTAAGAAAAAAGGATCAAAAAAAGAGAAAAAAGATAAATATGAATAGATGTCATAGAGAAATGACACATCACCTTATCTATATTTCTCTTTTATTATATATATAGATTTGTTTGTGTTATGCCATATTTGATAGTATCTATAAATAGTTAAATTAAATATAACATATTTTATGTATAGAGGGACTAAAAGTGTATATTTTAATTAATTTAAAGGTTAAATATACTGAATCATGTATCAAAAGGACCAAAAGCAAAACTTACCCATAAGTTGGGGGACCAAAAATGCTATTATACCAAAATGAAACAGATAGGACCCAGTCAGCGGCATCTTATAAGCCCAACGTCAAGAACACAAAGCCCTAGTTCCCGCCAATATTGTTGGCGCCATTTCACATCTCACCAATACCCATATATATCACTAATTTCCCGGGAAATTTTTACTCTCCACTTTTTCTTCTCAACTTTCACCATTGGCTCTTGAATCTAAATCTACAGGGGAAGCCAAGCGATTCTCAATCAGGTGAGCTCAATTTGCTATCCTTTTAATCTCAGATCTGTTTTCTGGAGTTGTTGATCTTGTCTTTCTGCTACTGCATTCGTTGTTTATTGGTAAATTGTTTTCTGTAGTTGTTGATCTTGTCTTTCTGCTACTGCATTCTTTGTTATTGGTAGAAAACAGCTGTAGATGTTGATCTGTGATAATTTAAAGAAAATGGGAAATTTATTACAAATTTTAGGGTTTTAGGGATTTTTAGGCCCTCATTTCCATTTACTACTCCTGCCATTGATGTAGATTGTATCTATATTTAGATCTTTGAGTTGTAGTTGTTTATTTGTTGTTTCTCAAGAGTATATGCATTGATAGATCCAATTTATCGATTGGAAAAACTTTGTTGTGATTTCCGAGGATATGTTAAATGAATTGTTTTTATATAAACCCATTTGTTTTTCTTTGGAAAAAATATGACTGAATTAATTCACTTGTTGTAGAAAAGCTATTTTTTAAGTGATTAATTTGTGATAGCAATAGCTTAGTTTATAGGGTAATTGATATCCGAATACTCTATTTCAGATCTTGCTTTTGAGGCAAGGCATATTGATTATCTCTCAGTCTTGTTAAGACAACATATAAGGTTGTTAGATAGAAACTTGTTTCGTAGACTTAGTATGTTAGCATATTACCGACGTGCCATAGTTTTGACAAGTAATTGGAATTGCATAAGTTCCAAATCTTCTCATTGTTCCACACTATAACTTCCCCCCATGGTTTCTTCTGTCACTTCCTGCTCTCACTATGGTTTTATTCAAATGCCATTTGCTCATCTGTGTGCTGTTAATTATGCATTTCTGTAGTTTACTGGCTGTGAAATTTCGCTTTCGTTTTTGTCTTCCCAATTCAGCTCAAGCAAATTGACATATTGAGCTAAGGAAATCTTTCTTCGTGTTAAAACTTGGGGTTAATTAATTTTGTACCTCACCTTATTGACAACACTACTAAACAAAAAGTCTGATAAAATTGATGAAAGCTTTTGGTAAGAGTAGCAGCATTCCCCTTTTAATTCTGGAAGTAGGTCGACATCTGATCTAACAACTTTGTAGAATGCGTACCATTGTTTCTTTCTACAGTTCTATCGTTTGTTGAACTACTCTTTGTCATTGTATTTTGTGTAATTGTGTTAATTTTTCTCCATGTATTCCAACATACTTCTTTTTGTTTTCTATTTTTCCTGCTTTGTAGAACAGCAAATAGAGATAATTTTTTGAAGTGTTTGAGTTTTAAGACATCCCAAAATAGGATTTGGACCCAATGGAGGTTACCTCAATAAAATTGTAAGCTGTAACGCCAATTAAGTGGAAATGTTCATTGATTCCTTCTTTGCTTTCTTGCTACTCTACTTGTGGCTTAAGGTTTCTTTCTTCTGCAGTATATGGAAGACTGGCGTGATATCTTGGAGTTATAAAAGAGTTGTGCTATATTCTATCCCTTTGATAGGCATTTGTAGTTCCACCAACAGTTCATGAACTTGAGTCAAACCTGTTAGACAATGGAGCGAAGGAGTTGCAACAACTTTCACTTTATCCAGGTTAGGAGGAGAGGTTTGACAGTAAAAGTCCCTAATGTAGATTCTCATGGAAAGACAGCTTTAATGTTCAAGAAGTTAAAAGACATCTATGATACTGAAAATATTAAGTGTGAAAGCGAATGTCTGCAGGTGGTAGACAGAACATTACAGGCAGTAGAACCTGAAGATAACATATTTGGTGGCTGTGCTAATGATGAAGTGAATATTCTGTCAGATGATTGTGATTTTGGAGAAATAACACTGAAACAACTGAAGAATAGATGCAAATCCAAGAAAAGGAAACTTTCTACTCCAAGTCCTACTTTGACCTGTCCGAAGCAGCCTAACGGATGTTATCTTTCAGAGGAAGATGATGATCTAAAAGTACCTCTTAGTTATTTGAAATCGGGGATTTCCAAAAAAGCTCATGGTAAAAGAAGGTGCACCAACAGGAATCTCTTTGCATCTCCAAAAGAGCCTGTATCAGTTAAACTTGAAGAGGTTTTTGAGCCTGAAATTTCTCAGAAGCTCAGAAGTGTTTTGCCTGAAGTTTTAGAACCCATAGCTGACACTTCTGAATCTGAGTTCCCAGTGTATCAAAGCTCAGATTCCTCCAATTGCTCCTCTAATATCCAGATGGTTAGCAAACTAGAGCCTGTTACAATTACATGCTGTGAAATTCCAAATGTAGTTGACTCTGAGGAAAACAAACCAGTTTTGTTTGCTGAAGAACAGCAGCTTTGTACTCGTAACCATATTTCCAATGATTACTTGGAAGATGTGGAATCTAAATATGTTTTCTCAGCTAGTGAAGTGCTTGCAGAGGTAAATAATCAGGAGGACGGATGTAATGTAGAGAACAGTCAAAAAGAATTGTTTGCTCCAGCAAGATCTACGGAAATAATAGAAGCAGCAAATGATCAGAGTCTAGACATGTATGACTGCCTGGCGAATTGTTCTGATACGGTTAAGATTTCTGATCAGACTCCCAATAATGTTGTGTTTTATGTTCCTGAGGCAATGGTACCTAATAGCACTACCAGTGCCAGTTTTCATTGCGCAGATGATGTTTGCATGTTTGGAGATGGAGATAAGGAAGTTTTGCTCTCAAATCAGAATATTAGTTCAGTTGATGGCCCTGTTGACAATTGCATCTCATCGTGGAATTTTCAAACTTGCTCAGGCAGTGACAATCGTTTGCCATCCTTGGACAAAATTGATGACAAGGAGCAGCGAACAGATTCTTGCTTTACTGATGCAGCAACTAGTTTGATTTCAGGAAATTGCTTGGATGATGAAAATCAGCCTCTGAAATTTTCAAGTATTTCTGAAGAAAAAAATATGACGTTAAGCAGTCCACCTCCGGATGTTGTAGATCAGATCTCAGCACCAGAGCTGTCACCGCCTCCTGAGAGACTTCTTTCGACACGAAAGGTTAGGGGTGTTTGCTGAAGATAATTGTTTTCTTTGTATTTCTTGAAGTGTCTTAAACAATAAATTCTTATGCAGGCTATTTCTCCATCCTCTCAAGAGCGACTTTGTTTGGCTATGAACTCCATAGACTTAATTGATGACCTGGAGAACTACAGTAAGTCATAGATGAAAAACCAATCATATGCTGGATTACTTCTGTGTTTTATGATTTTATCCACTTCCTATATAATTCAATTGATGTATATGGTATATGCATTGCAAATACAATCACAGTTTATATGTTGCTTCAAATTTCCTTTAGGACAAACCTATCATCAGAGAAACAACTCACAGTGCTTCAAGTTAATTCAAAGTTCATTTTACTTGTATGGTTTTAAGCATTCTGGAATCTGGTGGTTGCTTCTTTGGTTAAACCTAGGAACCGATTACCAGAAACTTGAGACACAGTTTCAGTTCTGCTGTTTTTGATGTACAGTAAATCAGACAAATCAGTTTAGTGTGCAAGTCAATAGTCATCCAGCTTTTATGTGCTGGTAAATGAAGATAACGGCTTATTATAGATTGTTTTTTAAAAAGCAGAAAAACAGCTACTTGTTGTCAGACTTATGTTTTACTGTTCCTTCTTTTACATAAAATTTTTAAATTGATTTTAGCCATGTATCCTGCAAAATGAAGAAACTAGTAAGCTAGTTTTTTATTTACCTGACGAAGTGAACTATCTTGTCAAATGAACTACAAAATCTTGATTTCATACTTCCAACTTTGAAAGGTACTACTAATTTCCTTTGTAACTCAAATTTATCTGTGGAATAAACCCTTAACATCGTACTTCCACCTTGAAGGGTATTAATATCCTTTCTTACTCATTTATCCACCAAAGATGCTAAGCTGGACTTTTAACTCCAATTATTCAATAGAATGAGATTCTTCATGTTGTTGTCCTTTTGAATTGCTTGTAATAAGATAGTATATTTGTCTTCCAAAATGTTCTGAACCATCTCGGAAATCTAGCTGACTTGTTTTTTCTTGGCCATACTATTTCAGAATGTAAAGAAAAGCTCACTTTTGCGGGACATGAGGATTCTGAAAGATCATGCCTAGCTGATGCTAGCACAAGTAAAGATTCTGAACTATCTCCACGGCCTAATCAGGCTAAAGTTTTTATAGGCCCCAAGCAGATCGCTAGGAGATTGAAGATTGGAAAGCGAAGTTCCCCTCCAAAAGGCAATCTAGTAAAACGAAGTAGTCCTTTGAAGGGCAATCTAGAAGGTCCTCGTCTATCTCGTTCTTTACCTCAGCTTAGCACTGGGTGCACCTCAATTAAACGTTGTTCAGAAAGTGCTATAGCATTTTCACAGCGGCAGATGCATGATATTGAATCTCTAGCATCGAAGCTTATGAGTGAATTGAAGTCCATGAAGGATATGGTAGAAGACAAATTACTCTTTGAAGCATATCGAACCAGTTCTTTGAAAAATGATGCTGATGAGGTATGTTATTCCAGATATAATGGTATATTGCAGGTGACAATTCTTGAGTTAAACAACCAAAGAAAAGATCACAGCTAACCTGTTATGTCTGATATAACAACTGATGTTTAATTAAAATCTTAAGCACTAGTGATGTTTTGATTTTCCAAGACCTCATCTAACAATTGAAAACATATCAATTTTGATCTTTATTTTGGTTTTACGAGGAATGGTTATTAACATGAAATGACATTTGACAAACAGGGAAAAGGCCTGAGAATAAAAAGAGGATCATATGCAGTTTCATTTTCATGTGAAATGATTATGCTTAGAATGACGTGCTTAAATGAGTTACTTTGCATGTAATTGTATTGTTCTCAAGTGCTAATATCTTATGTTTGACAGGTGAAGAAAGCCATAAAAGGTGCTACGAAAGTTGAAGAGACAACACGAAAGTGGTTGTCCATGATGACTAGGGACTGCACCAGATTCTGTAAAATCATGGTTGGTACCTTCCATTTTCTGTATAATTTATAGTTGCTCTTCAAACTTCTCTAACATTAAAATATGAACTTCATGACTCGTTATTAAGTCAAAATTTATTTTTCTGTGATGTAGAAATTGACTCAAAATGGTGTGACTGATTCCAAGAACTCAGTCCACAGAGAGGGGAGGCAAATTTCTTTTGCTGATGAAGCTGGTGGTATGCTCTGTCATTTCAACTATTTTGAGGATACCGATCCAACGTTGGAATCTGATAGTGTAGAACAAGAAGACTTATGAGGCCTCAAATTTCATCTTCTGGAGATACCTCAATATCTTGTTGTATGATAGATTGTGTATCTTCCTGATTGATTGTTTCCAATAATGTAACATGAAATATTAATTTTTCTGTTGTGCAGAACCTAATACTACATTTTAAGAAAATATTCTGCTATCTACTTTAGATAAAATTACTGTTAGCCAAGTCTCCAAATGCACTTCTCAATTGGTGTTCAGATCATTACTATCTCAATAATAGACTGCCCAGATGTGATGGAAAGGTGTTTGGCAAAATTACAACTAAAACATGTCATGTGGAAAGTAAAACTTAAAGAGTTGTCAAAAAAGGGAAGAAACATTCTTCTTGAAACGGACTTAAAAGGAAGGTAAAACAAACAAATTGATACGGAGGGAGTAATATAAAAGGACTAACCAGATTACAAGAGCATATGAAAAATATGATTCAACAAATAAAAAAATAACATAAAATTTTTCATTGAAATCTTGGAAGCTTTAGATCCATAGATTTTGAAGATTTACCAAACAACTCCTCCCAAATCTCAGTGAAAGCTTCCACAATAATTGCATGATGGTGTCTTGAATTGAGACTAAGAAAACAAAGCAAAAGTTGTTCTAAATCTTCTGCTTCAAACATCTCTTTCTCCATTATCATTTCCTTCATTGATTTCTTGAAATCGTCGTAAGGATCTGCTGATTTTTTCACTATAGCAAAACTCTCATTCACTTTCCCATCAGCCATACATGGCATCATAGAATCTTTAAAACTATTCGAAATGTAACGTTTGAGCCTCCTTACTTTCGTGTTATTATTGTTTTTCTTCCTTATGGTCCCGGTTAAAGGGTTTATTGGATAATCCACATCGAATGAAGATTCAAAACTCGGAGAAGAAATAAAGCTTTCAGTTTCATCATTAGGCTTCTCATCACAACTTTCACTTTTGAAACTGAACCAGCCACTATCAACAGAGGAAAAACTCATATTCAACCTACTGTTTCTACTTTTCCCCCTTCTCATGTTGTTGTTATCATGATCAGAATATTCAGAACTCGGCGAATTATACGTTTTATTTGCCAAGTTGTGAGCTGTTCTGAATATATAAGGGTGATGTGGGGTTGAGGGAGGTACTGGAACAGGGGAATTATCAAGAATATTGGCAGGGGAAAATTTATATAGTGAAATTGACATTGGACTTTTAGGCAAAAAAGAAGCTTTTTTGGATCGACAAAAGCGAAAAGAAGGCATAGAGAGCTTGAGTTTAAATCTCCTTGTCATATCTAACTGATGAAAAAGGCAATTCTTTTCGTACCAAATGAGATGATGCTCAACAACAACAACAACAACAATGTACTTAGTGTAGTAGGTCGGGACAGGGTAGAGTGTACGCAGACCTTACCCTACCTTGAGAGGTCGAGAGTCTGCTTCTGATAGACCCTCGGCTCAAGAAAAAGATGGCAATGAAAAAAAAGAAAGACAAAGATTGACAAAAACTACAACAAAATAGTAGAAAGTACAGAAGAAAATTGCCAGCAAAATGTGTTATTTCTATGAGCGCCTGCACAATTACAGGCGGAATGTTCAGTACCGATTAGCTATGCCCCATGAGTGTTTGGAGTTGAAGAATTTGATGTTGTTTTTTATAAGAAAAATTGAGGAGAATGGCCGGCTTTGGTCAGCTGACAGTAGGTTAATCTTTTAAGAAAGAATTTATTTAAGTAATAACTAATATACAACGTCAATGTAAACAACTTGACATCATCAGGTCATCTTTACTAGTTATAGCAGATAGCATATTTTATTTTCAAGAATTCAAATCTCGAGTGTTAAGGGAACTTGCATGTAGATATCTTTTGGTGACATGATTGTATAAAATAATATTTACTCGGACGGTGTTAAAACTTTTTAATGTATCCCCCCTTATATCAGGAGTTTTGTGACTGACCAAATCTGAGTGAGGTAATGTGATTCAGATTTGAAAGCTACATAGAAATTCCCTGTAGAGGAAATGGTCTCAAAAACATTATTTTATGTATAGTTTCTTGAGTGTGACATCAAAGATTTTCTTTCTCTTGTATTTTTCTTTTGTTCTTTCATGATAATTTGAATTTAACTACTATGACATTCTAGGGAAAATTAGGTGGGATGGCGAGTTTTGGAGCCGTCTATGAATATATTGAGAAATAACCACTTTTTAAGATAAATATAAAATCTGAACAAAAATATTTCGTATTAAAACGAAAAAGTCCAACATACGATACTAAAATCCACAATTTTAACAAGTGAAACTCGAAATTAGGACTCAAGGACAAAATCCTTGAGTTTTCAGCTTTGAAACCATGAACTCAACTACTCAAGGAGTCTTTCATTGAGTTCAAACTCAAGGACAAAATAGGACCTTTTTTTTTAGTTCGAATTATGTGCTAGAGAAGAGCGTAGTTTTTTTGTGTTTAGTTTAGAGATATTTTGTCCAACTTATTATGAGGAAGCCATGTTTTTCCTCAAAGACATTTTTTATCGGACTTAGAAAGAAATCATAACTTTTAACTTCATATTACTCGCTTTAACTAACACTTAGATTCTATCATTTGAGTAATTTTTAGAATTAATCATTCTCAATAAGTATGTCTTCTTTTGAGAAACACTTTTCAATCATTAAAACTAACTAGCATCAAAAAATATTTTCAGAAAACGACTTCTTTCGTACCAAAGATACAAAACAACATTAGATTTTCCCGTAATATCAAATGCAAAATTTGTCAACAATTGCCAGCAAGCTCCAATATTTATATCACTATATTTTTCTTGTTTCATATTTATTTTAGGTATATAAAAGGTCGTCAATTAGCCATCTGAAAAAGTTTATGTTGAAACAATCATACAACATATGTATCCAGCCGTACATTGAAGAATTCCTTGCTGCCCAATACCATAAATTTGGTCCTATGAAAGTGACTGTATAATGTATATTAGCAAGAATAAAGGCGTGTTTGGTAGGAAGGAAAATGTTTTGAAAAATATATTATTCTAAAAGCATTTGCATATAATTTAAACAAATATTATGGAAGATACGGGTGGGATTACGAGGTTGTGGATATGGAGGCTAAGGGGGTGAGCCATGAGGGTGAAGATAAGATGTGTTGGAGCCTACATCATGGAGAAAACATATTAACTAATCAATATAAAATGTCATTCGCGAAACTTGTGTTCCCTACTTTTATTAGGAAAATCATTTTGCTCATTGTTAAGAAACTTAAATCTTAAATTAAATATTTTTCAAAATTTTTAACCAAATGAACATGAGAAAATTGTAAAATAATTTTTCAAAAAATGTTAAGAAGTCTTTTCTGTAGGATGTTCTTCTTCTTATTGTTTTATTATTTCATAATTTTTTTTAATGTAGGAATATTATTCCCGCCAAATTCAGACCCACACAATAGCAACCACCAGAGAAATACCTCTTTGAAAAAAAGAAAAGAAAAAAAGGAGGCAGAGAAATATTCCTTTCTCCCCAAATTTCTCTCAAAATCATGTGCTCCATTCAATCCTCTTTCAAAGGAGAAAAAAAAAGGAAACACCATTTTCTTAATTTTTTTTCCCAACAATCTTCCTCTTTTTCCTGTATAATTTTTTCTTTTCCAGTAAAATTTTTTTGAAGAATAGTGTTGTACTTTTTACACCATGAGAAAATTGAGCCCTAATTTGGACAAAGAAGATGGATTGGATACAGTTTTGGAGGTTCCTCTTCCAGAAGAAATGTTTAGCAAAACGGGAGGCAGCAGTGCAGCAATCAGGTGGAGGAATATGCTAAATCTAATGCGAGCTGATAAATTGCCTGATCGATCAAAGGCGGTTTCTTCGGGAAATAATGATCAATTTATGTTCTTGTTGAAAATTGTTGGATCTGCTCTTATACCTTTTCAGGTTCAGTTGGATCATGCTATTAGCTTGCCTGTTAAAGATGGTTGCATTGTGAGTTGCTCTGTACATCTCTCCTTTCTGTCCTGTTTTTGGTTGATAAAAAAATAATACTAATAATAATTGAAAAAAACACAGAAATATTATGTGTTCACACGAGTTTCGGGGAAGGGGATGTGATGTAGGAACTAGGAAGCCTACATGATTCAAATATTAGTGATTTCACATTTCGAACAAGTGACTTATAAGTCACTGGTATATTGTGTAGTGCTCTTCATTTCACATTATTTCGTTGTTGTTATTGCTTTTATTTCCATATTCCCTTTTTCAACTTCGGTCTATCTGAAACAGTCTGTCTCTATGATAGGGGCAAGGTATGCATATATTGTACTCTTCTCATACCACACTTGTAGAATTATACAGGGTATATTGTTGTTGTTGATCAATAGGTTACACTGAGACAATTTTACCGTTGCTTCAAAGCTCGCCTTCTTTTGGGATATTTGTATTTGCCAAAATAATATTTTCTGAAATATGAAACAGAATTGACAAAGTTTGAATGTTCATGAATTTGATTCCTGAATGAGAATGTTTGTATTTTTATATTAATCAATCAATCACCTCTGTGTAACTTTTTGTCAAATTAATAGGGTCGATTTTATGAATCCTCTATATATTTGGCTCTATTCCGAATGTAGCACCTGCTTTGGTGGGTAAGGGCATGGCTGCATGAAGGCAAGGGGTTCAATTGAATCTCTTTTGCCGGAAAATTATATTGTGCAAGTATCCTAGAACCTATGACTCTGATGTCATGTTAAAGTGTGTGACCATCTCATCTAAAAGCTTAAGCGGTTAGAGAGAGCACATTTTTATTTATAGTGAAAAAGATAAGATAAATGATGTATCAAATATCACAATATCTTAACCGATAAATTTTGCTTAAATTTCTCAAACAAAAAACATGCTGAAACCCTTTTAATATTGTGGTCATCAGAAGGCTTCTTCTGCAAAGTATATAGTACAACAATATCTAGCAGCTAGCGGAGGACAGGCTGCACTAAATTCAATCAGCAGCATGTACGCGGTGGGGCAATTGCAGATGGCAATGTCAGACATTCAGCAAAGTGGTAATCAAATGAACTCCAAACGGACATGTGAGGACGGAGGATTCGTTCTTTGGCAAAAGAACCCTGATCTGTGGTTCCTAGAATTTGTCGTATCCGATTGCAAGGTCAGTGCTGGTAGTAATGGTACAGTAGCTTGGAGTCACTCTTCCACCAATTCTAATGCTTCAAAAGGTCCTCCAAGACCACTCAGGAGGTTCTTTCAGGTACCCCTTTCGCTTCAGTAGTTTTCCAGGCCCGAGTGACATGATTTTTAGGATCAAGTTATATGTATTGACAGTATAATTAGTATAACACTATAACTTGTAGAGATAATAACCATTTTTACTAGGTTATTCATTGATGCTTATCATGGAGATTTACATGTAAGCTATGTTGCTCAAATCATCCAAAAATGCCTCTGCTCCTATGTCGTGCATCTTTGGAGTATAGGAGCAACAAACATAACCTGTAATTACCATGTGAACTGATTGTGTAAATAACTTTTAAACCGTCAAGGCATAGAACATAAACTCTAGCTTTAATGGTAATAAATTTCTTTATACATTCATTATCATCCTTGGATGGGCTAATGTAACATTGTCGCTGCCTGCACAAGCTAGAAAGCTTATGAATGTTGATAAAACTTAGATTCCTTCGTTGTCTTGCTTATGATCTCTTCTTTGATCAACAGGGACTAGATCCCAGATCGACAGCCAATTTATTTCTGAATGCTGTTTGTATTGGAGAAAAGAAAATTAAGGATGAAGGATGCTTTATACTAAAACTCGATACTAGCAAAGACATGCTGAAGGCACAGAGCACAGCCAACACAGAAGTTATTCATCACACCATATGGGGCTACTTCAGCCAACGCTCGGGAGTTCTCATCCAATTCGAGGACACAAAACTAGTAAGGTTGAAGTCAGCAAAAGACAACGACAGTGTTTTTTGGGAAACAAGCATGGAATCAACACTTAAAGATTATAGGTACATCGAAGGTATCAACATAGCACACAGTGGGAGAACTGCAGCAACAATTTATAGATATGGAAAGAACATAGACTATAGAGCAAAAGTTGAGGAAACATGGAAGATTGAAGAGATTGATTTTAACATTAGTGGTTTGTCAATGGACTGTTTTTTGCCTCCTGCTGATGTTAACAAGGAAAAAGAACAAGAAGAATGGGATTCTAGAGCCTCTTTAGCTGAAAATAGAACTGTATGATGCTAATGTGAAAATGTTCTTGTGTATATAAGATAGATAGGACTCATAGGCTGTTAGCTCTTGTTCTTATTTCCTAAACTATGGGTAATCAGTGATTTCCCCCCTGAAATATTGGATATTTTGATCGCAAAAAAGTTCTGTCGTCTCAAAATCCAAGTAATATCCATCCTTCGGGTGGCCCAGTGGTTTGGGCTTGGGACTTCCATGTTGGAGGTCTCAAGTTCGGAACCCCTTGTCAGCGAAAGTAAGGGGTTTGCTTTCTGGGTCAAGCTCGTCACACCGGGCTTGCCTAGTGCGGGTTACCTCTCCTGTGTGGTTTGCGAGCTATTGCATAGGAGCAGAGGTTTTACCCTGTGCACACCCAAAGGATAGCGACTACGGGTTTCCCTTGTCATAAAAAAAAAAATAGAAAAAATCCAAGTAATATCCACTACTTAAAGTAGTTTTTTCGATCATTCATCGAAAGGAGACACTTAATTTTGAATTTGATCAATTGAGATATCATGAACAATATTCTGAATTTCGCCATTAGATGTGAATTCTCAGCCTATTGTTGTATTCTTCCTGGATTCAAAGACTTGATATTCTGAATTTCGCCATTAGATGTGAATTCTTAGCCTATTGTTGTATTCTTCTTGGATTCAAAGACTAACCGCAAAATCACAAAGAAAAGAGATTCATACAATCGATACCTTGTGTAAAACTCATGTGTGTAAGAAATATTCAATCACATAGTGCACAAATGAGGATTGGCATTCTAGTTCTTTTTTCTTTTCTGACCTTTTTCTTATTAGTATTATGAAACAAGTCTGAAACCTTATCTTTTCCGTTTTAGCTTGAACTCTAAAAAAATAATAAAAAAGTGTCAACAGGTGTGTGTTGGATTCTCTAAAGTAGTGCATTAATAGGGTTGATGTGGTAAAATACCTATATCAATAATTGTTTTCTTAATGGGTGTGTCAAATCAATCAAGTAAAAATAATCGGAGTGAGTAATAGGTGACAAACATATATAAAAATAAAACACTTAAGTGCTAACATTATAAATTTAAAGCCACATATCAATCAAGACATTCAAGTACTCTTTAATGTCGTCCATATATATGGTAAACAATTCATATCCAAGCTTCAAAGTTAATAAATAGTGAAAGTTCTCAAACTCGGGTTTGATGAATTTAATTAGATCCATTAACTATGATATGCATATAGAATACTTAGATAAAAATAAAAATAGTACAATATATTTCAAAACTGAGAATGATATTGTTCCAATCTATAACTAGACCTAATTCTCCCATCGATGAAGTTTTATATCCCAATCTTCGGTAAATCTTTAACACGATCTTGTTCATCAGGGCAAATCGATACACGATTGCAACATAGGTCCGTTGGTGCAAGACAACCACCCTTATTTAGCACGACCACAGCAACATCAGGATTTGTACTTTCTATTGTGGCTTGAGCTTTCACAACATCAACTCAGACCAACTCTGGCCACTCACATTGATTTGGAAATCCAAAATGTTTGCACTGATTTCCAGTACAAGTGCATGATTGACAAGGAGGGTATGGCGTTTTGGATTGGATTATGACCATATATTGGGAAATTAATAGAAAGCCAAGAAGAAAATGTGATATTGTCGTCATGATGAATTGTGATGTTGTGCAAATGGAGGGACTTCACATTTTATAGGGCCATAAAACAAAGGTGATAGGCTTTTTATGGAGACTTGATAGATGCAATGTAATCTGGTCAATAATAATAATAAGGAAAGTGATTTTTGGACATACATTTAGCTTTCATTTGGCAATACATTTTGAAATAGAAATTTGAAAATTTAATTTTTGATACTTAAGTTTTAGTCAGCTTTGATGCGTGTTTTATAAAACGATGGTAGTTTAAATAAAAATACGAGAACAATATACAGTTGAAAGTGATAGTTAGATGTGTTTTAGACTATTTCTCATGAGAACAACAATTAGATTGATTTGATTTTGATTTATATAACCTATCCAAATCGATCCGTGAATACCCTAGGGCCTAGTTCACCATACACGTATAACAAAAAATAGTATTGGGGCATTTTGGTAACAAAAAGATAATTAAGGATTAACATGTATTTTTCAAAACTACAGTGGCAAAAGTGGACATTTGCCAGTTTTCTCCGCCAAACGCCGCATACACCAAACCCTAGCAATGTCTAAACCCCTATTTAAGCAACATTTTCTCCAGAAATCCTTCAATCAATTTGCTTTTCTTCATCAATCGATTCTGCAAAATTTAGTTTCTTCAAACAATTTATACATGTATGTTTGCTTAATTTGTTTGTTTTTTTGTGTTTATAGCATCAAATTTACCCTCTTCTTGTACTAATTATGTGAACAAGGAGATAAAGCTGATGCATAAACTGATACGGTTGGCTTACCAGCTCATTGCATTCATATTCCTATTGCCTTCGTGCCAAATGGTCCTACCGAAATCCTGAACTTTTCAATGGTTTTTTTCTCTAAATCTGATGATTTTTTTTTTTCTAAATTCATACTTTGGCAAATGACGATTCACTGTAAGTACTGAATAAATCATGTCGATTATTTACTCCGCTTATTATCTGATGCTATTTTATTTCTTCAATTCAGATCTACTGAATGTTTGTTGTTAATGTATTTCGATTTTTCATCCTTTGGCAAATGACGATTCACTGTAAGTACTGAATAAATCATGTCGATTATTTACTCCGCTTATTATCTGATGCCATTTTTTTGTAGATTCAGATCTACTGAATGTTAATTTTTGTTAAATTTTCTTTTTGTGTTCGTTGTTTTTATGTGTAGGAGGCAAATGATGTTAATCAAAATCTTATACTACACACTGAAATTTAATGAAGAAAAATTAACTCTCAACTAGTTTTCTGATGCCTCTTAATTATTACTTTTTTGTTTAATCTGTTTGATAAAAATTAATTTGTTGGCTTAATGATGAGATACAAGCAGACGGGCGGTCTGAACTGATGCCATGTTGATTGTCTGCACAACCTCCAATAATGGAATTGCTCTGAAAGTTAAATAGTTACTGTTATTTACAAATTAATTTGGTTTATTAATGTAATTTTCTAGTTTTATCTGGCTGCAGTGATGATGTTGCTTAAATTATGTCTGGACTTATGATAATCCATGATTAGTTAATTGCAATTTCTGAGCAGCTCTGCTTGCTAAGCATCAACCAATTGTCTTGATCATGAAATATCATTGAGAATTCGAGACTAAAATTTTAAATGACATTTTGGCTATTGAAGTAGCCAATTACTATGCATCAACCAACTGTCTTGATCGTGGAATATCACTATGAATTTGAGACTAACATTTTAAATGACATTTTGGCTATTGAAGTAGCCAATTGTTTATATGGGAATTTATGATATATACTATCTAATTAAGAAAAAACTTAGATTATGTGCAAGCAAATGTAAAATTGTGTTCATACAAATTTCCATTACCTAAAATAATTGATAATTGAGGTAACTAAGCAAATTTGATTAACATTTTAGTAGATGAATTTATGCTATTTCTAATCTCTATAGCAATTTTATGGGGGACCTTATACAACTCAGTATTTCTAAGTTGGAGTGTAGTAATGAATATCTTGATCAAAGGATGTTTAATTAATGAAACTATGCTAATTTGGATTGTAGTGCTCTTGAATCAAATCATTTACTTTGTTAAAAAAAAAGACGTTCGAAGATTTTAAATGATAGTTTTGGAAGATGAAATTCGAAGAAAATGTTATAGAATCGATAAAGGAACATACTCGTATGAGAAATTTCTTTCAATGAGTTTTTCTCAAAAAATTGCTTTCAAAGTCTTCCTCCCAAGTTTTAAATATGATATGATAAAAATGGTGAAAGAGAATGAAATGGGAAGAATATTGACCGTGTGGTTAATAGTTAATTTCTTTGGCTAAATCAGCCTCTTTCTTCTCATTTCACTTTCTTTCGTCATTACTGTCATATTTGGAATTCGGGAAGGAGTCTTTGGAAGCAATTTCTTGAAAAATCTTGTGTGGGTAAGTCCGATTCTATATTATTTTCTTCAAATTTCATCTTGTATTTTATGTATAAATACTCTTTCATCGTTAATCAAAAATTTCGTGATTAGAGATCTCGTGTTTGAGTCCCCTTGGCTTTTGTTAGAGAGTGTTTCACCCTCAATGTGAGATGCGAATCTGAATTTAGTCGAACTCCAATATGGGTATCGGACATCGGATGAAAAAATAAAAAATAAAAAAATATTTTACGTGCAAAAATGAATAGATTTTTTATAAAAAAAGAAAAAATAAATTTGTAAAGAACTTCATAATAAAATCTCCGACTATTCGAAAAATTCAAAAAAAGTTTGACTTTTTTAGTTTAGGATTAAGTAACAATAATATTCTTCCTAGGACATCCGACTCATAACATATTGCTTCATTCACTTCTATAGCTTTAGTATTTCAAATATACATTTTTGACTTTTACATGTTAATTTTAATATATTAAAAAAATAATTTTTTAATTTTATTCTTAACATTAATTAATTATTCATTAGATTATTTTTCAAAATTTATGACCATATGTTAATTAATATGAATTTTGTAATAAAATATTCATATTAATTATTATTTTTTAAAATACATATAAAATTTAAAGTTGACAACTAAATTTAAACTAAGAAATTAACTTATACTCTGTAATATTTGTAATATCTAAATTTTATTTTAAATAAATTATTAATAAACTTAATTTTATTTAACTTCAAAGATTACTTAAATTGACACTCAATAAGTAATGTTATCTCAAAAGTTTGGAGCAGAGGGATACGTTATATGTTGAAGAAAGTCTCATGGAAACTCTATCTGTTGGCTTCTTACGTATTAATGGCGAAACTATGTGGAAGTAAGGGTGTTTATCGTTTATTTGAATCCTTCTTAATAAAAAATTATAATTTATATATATAATGAAAATTGAATTTCTTTTACTTTATCATATGAATTTGTTTTTATATTTTAAACTTTTTAAATAAAAATGAAGACTACGCCACTAATTAATATCTTAAAATACTTGTAAAGTTTGACCAACCAAATGTGAAAAAGACCATTTTCCATGCTGCTAGCACTAGTTGGCATGTTTGGTAGTATTTGTAATTTGTAGCATTTTCCAAAATGGTTGGCTTTCATCATTATATTGTCAAAATACATTTTATAAGAAATTAAATATTTTAAGTATTGTTTTTTAAAATGCAATTTGTTTATATTGGCCAAATTGAGTTGAGATAAAGTATTAAGACAACAATAATATATTTAATAGTAAAGTTTGAAAAAAGTAAAATGCAGATATGTCTTATTTTTATTTTTATAAATAGAGAAGTTGGTTCAATAGACATTTGTGTTATACTAATTATTATTTTTCAAATGACATTTTCTGCAACATGGATTCTTTATTTTAAAATACAATTGAAAAAAAAGAAAGAGTAAGCGGTGCATATATCCGTACCAGTCATTCACATGCATCCGGACACCGATTGCCAAGTTCACATAACAATACCATCGTTAATTCTAATCCAAATTTAGCACTAGTTTTTTCCTTTGTATTCAACATTAAAAACCTACTAATCTCATTAATTTGAATTTATGTTAGATAGGCTTCGCTAAAAAGTAAAAAGTTTTCTATTAAGAAATCTTCAACTTTCAAATCTTAGTGATCAATGATGTGGTTGAGAATCTCTAACTCAGATCTTAGGTTTAAAATTCAATGGAAACAAAAAATAATATGTGATTCTTTTCAGTTGTCCTAGTCTTGACAGATGAAGTTACTTAATACCTGTTATTGATGGAAGATAACAAGTATTTCATGAAATTAATCGAGATGTCTGCCCAAACACCACCATCATTAAAAAAAACAAAAAAGGAAAGAAACTACCTCCACTTTACTTTTTGTTGACAAATTTAGTGGACAAATTAACTACATTACAAATAAAGATTCTTCCTTCAAAAAGTCTTACTATACAAATAATTATATGAATTATTAAATTCTCTTCATATATATATAAAAAAGAATTACAATAATATAAATATATAAATATTATTTTAAGTTACAAATTCAAATAGTCCTAGATAACATTCTAATTTTAGAGTGTAATAAATTCCTAATTTCGTCAACACGTTAAACGGTTCCCAAAGGATGAACGTTAGGTGACCCACCAAAATGTTGAAAGCACACACAAAGACATTGACGGCATAAAAAGTCAATTATATTCAATAAACCCCACATGCCATGTTTTATTATGTATAAAAATTATGGATTGTGGCAAATATTTATATTCTATTTAAGATGTATTATTATAATTTTAAAAATTTATGAAACCTAGTTATATTTTAGGATTTTATATACATCATACACATGTATGTTGATATAATCTGCATTGATGGAACTGTTTTACGTATTTTCAACTGATATAATAAGTATTGATATAGTTGATATTTACGACTTTATATAACTGACATCCATCTCTTAATATAATTGATAATGTCTTAATACAATTCTTTGATTGCTATAATATACGTTGTACAATAGATAAGTGATACTCGCAACTTGATACAGTTGATATTTGTTATCTAAATACAATTCTTTCGTTTAGTGTATGCACTAATACAACTAATAGCTTATGTTCGTCGCCTAATATAGTTGATATCTGACTTTGGTACAATCGGTATTCACCTTCTTATCATTTAAGTTATAACTCTTTCACTGATAAAACTAATGCCCACCTGATATAATTTTTTTATCAGCCTTCACCGATAAGCTGGTCGAGATATGAAATAAGGAACTCGCTCACTTACGAATCCATACCACATTTATAACTATATTTTATATATACACAAAATGTAACAACAATTACACTCTAAATTGTACTCTATGAACTTTTTTTCTCTATTATTATTCTTCAAATTCCTTATAGCTAATGCATTTAGTGAAGCAAAAAAGAGTATTTTTTTTCATAGAGTGAGAACACTATTTGTTAATGGCACTGCCCCACTCTTTACTCTTGTCGGTGGTTCACTTCACCTCATCTCATTTTTCTCAATCACTTCACTTCCACACACTATTCCTTATATATAAAAAAGGTTCTAATATCACCTCTATTTAATCCACTCATCATCTTCTTGATTCTTAAAAAATTAAAAAAAATTAAAAAAAAATTAAAAAAATTCTTAGTCTCACTTTTGCTTATAAAGATCGTATCTTTTCTGAATTGGGTCAAAGAAAAATCATGAGAATATACCAAGAAATGAAAGATGAAGAAGCTCAATCAAGAATTAGTAGTACAGTAACAACAGTTTCTTCAGTTTCAGTAGTAGCAACACCAGCAACAGCAACATCAAATGTAAAAAAAGATCAAGGATTTAGTGGGGTTTTTGGTAAAGGTAAATACAAATTGTGGGTATTGGCAGCAATTCTTTTGCTAGCCTTTTGGTCTATGTTCACTGGTTCACTTACTCTTAGTCTCAACTGGTCTACTGCAAATCTTAGCCGTTTATCTCATGCTTCTGATTTCTCGATCCATGAAGATCTTGATATTCTGGTAATGTTTCTTGTTCTTTTTCTTTGATGGGTTAGTTTGGTTAAAGGATAATGAAAAAGATTTGATTTTTGCTACATGGGTCAGTTTGCTAAAAGGCAAAATTATAAGTAATTAAAAAAAAGATTTGATTTTTGCTGCATGGGTCAGTTAGGTAAAAGGCAAAATCATAAGTAATTATGAAAAAGATTAGATTTTTGCTACATGGGTCATTTTGCTAACAGGCAAAATAATAATTAATTAAGAAAAAGATTAGATTTTAGCTTCATGGGTTATTTTGCTAAGAGGCATAATTATAAGTAATTAAGAAAAATATTTAATTTTTGCTACATGGTTATTTTGCTAAAAGGCACAATCATAAGTAATTAAGAAAAAGATTTGTTTTTTGCTACATGGATCATTTTGCTGAAGGCAAATCATAAAGAAAAAAAAATTGTTTTTTTTTGCTACATGGGTCATTTACTAAAAGGCAAATCATAAAGAAAAAAGATTAGATTTTTGCTGGATATAGTTAGTAGTATATTTAGCAGACTCAGCTTGTTTGGTAATTGAAATTAGTTGATTATTGGTAGTATTAGGAGTACATTTCAGGTCAATTCACCTTAAAAGTCTTTTTTTTTCTTTGCTTTTGCCTCTTTCTAATTTTTTCTTGCTTTTACTCTCTGTTCTTTTCTTTCTTCCAACTTTAGATGATGGATTTTCTTTTATGTGGAGGTCTTTGATATCTTGAAATTGAACCATTTTGTGTGTTAAAAGAGTTAAACTTGAATTGTTATTTCTTTGGTTGGTCATTCACTATGTGGAAAGTCACAAGTAACTAAGAAAAATAAATGTTTTTTTGCTAGATGTAGTACTAGTATTATGCTGATTCAACTAGTTTTGTATTGAAAAGTATTTGATTGGTTGAAGTAGTCTAGTATAGGAGTGCATTTCAGCTCAAAAGTTCCTTTCTTTTTTGCTTTTACTTTTTCTAATCTTCTGTCTACTTTAAATAGAGGATTTTCTTTTGTGCGGTCTTTGATTTCTTGATGTTTCACCATTTCATATGTTAAAATTTTGAATTGATTTTTCTTTGATGGGTCATTTAATATTAAAGCAAATCCTAAGTTACTAAGATTTTGGGAAAAGGTTGACATTTTTGCTAGATGTAGTAGTAGTAGTATAGTGAGCTCATTTAACTAGTTCGAGTTTGAGATTAAGTTTATTGGATCAAGTGGGAGTACATTTTAACACCATTTTGTGTGTTAAAATGTTGAATTTATCTGCTGATTTGTAGGTATTGGAGGAAAGAGAGAAAATGGTGAAACATATGTGGGATGTGTACACACAGAATAGCAGGGTCAGGTTGCCTAAGTTCTGGCAAGATGCTTTCCAAGCAGCGTACCTAGATTTGACGAGTGAGTCACCAGCTACCCGAGACACTGCTGTGTCGGAGATTGCCAAGATGTCCCTCCGTTCCACTTCCACTTATGAATCACCTTCCAACAAGAAATCAGAACCAAGGTAAATTTTTCCAGTGAGACTTGTGTACGTCTCAGTTCCAAACTAGTCGAAATCAGGCTGTATGAATTCTTGATATACGTTCCGCTCAAAGTTCTAACAGTAAATTAGGGGGTTCTTTAATCATTATTCCTCTCTTTACTGTATTTTGTCATGTGGGACGAGGATCAATAATGGGATTAGCTTAGAAAGCAACTTAATCTTGAGGGGCAACCCAATGTTGTGGTCTAGTGGTCAATGAAATAGATTGAGAACTATGAAGCCTAAGGTTCATATTCCAATGAAAGCAAAACACTAGGCGATTTCTTCATTACTCTCTGAGCCTTAGTGGATAGAGTTATGTGATACCTGTGCCGGTGAGGTAGCAGTTACCCAATCTGGTACTGACACCACACTTATTAAAAAAGTAGTTCAACATTTTCTTTGAACTCTAAAGGTTTAAACTAAGGAATTCTAACAAAACTTCTTTACTGCTTTTTATTATATGGGATGATGATTTTTTATGGGGTTTGGTTTACTGTCTTGAAGGAGCAACTTAAAAAGTGTGGAAGGGTAGTTCAAATTTTTCCTAAAATAGGTTAAAACTGAATCTGGAGAGTATTTACTTCTAACAAGCAACTCTTTACTGTCCTATATCACATGGAGTGGTTATTTTTGTGGGGCAACCTAAAAAATGTACTAGTCCAAAGTTTTCCTAAAATTCCTAAGAAGATTTGTAACTAAATTTACACTAGAATTCGTTTAAGTGTGAGATCATCTCATCTAAAAGCTTAAGAGCGTCTTTTTGATAAAGGGTGGATAACCTAAAAATGTAATAGGTTAGTTTACAGTTTTCCTAAAATTCCAAAGATTTGAAACTGAATCTACACTAGAATTTGTTGCACTGTGAGACTATCTTATCTAATACGTCTTTTTGATAAAGAGTGATAGTGAGATTCCAACCACTACCTGCTTTGATATCATGTTGAAGTGTGTGATCATCTCGTCTAATACGTCTTTTTGATGAAGAGTGATAGTGAGATTCCAACCAGTACCTGCTTTGATATCATGTTGAAGTGTGTGATCATCTCATCTAATACGTCTTTTTGATAAAAAGTGATAGTCAGATTCCAACCACTACCTGCTTTCATATCTTGTTGAAATGTGTAATCATCTCATCCAAAAGTTTGAACCATTGAAGAGCACACTTTATTTATTTAATTATATTCTCAACAAAATTTTACGTTTAACGAACTATTGTTGGATCTGGTTGGTTATGAATGTGAACAGAGAAGCAGAGAAAGAAAAAGGATCGAAAAGCCTGGCAAAGACGACAACTACAAAGAAACAGAAATAATGGGGAGGGCAATGGTTATTTTGAGAATTGAGATGAAGGTAGATGCAACAGCGATTTGGTTGATCTCATTCTTCTTGGTAATCAAAGTTCTTTACTTGTATTTATACTACTATTACTAGAGCTTTATTTAGATATATCATAAGATCAAAATCTAGTGAAGGCAAAGGTCTTCCTTTTGATTGTTCCCACTTAATAACATGCCATTCAAAGCCAGTTGGTTAATTATGCTGTTAACTTTAATCTGTTTTTCTTATTTGGTTGAGCCAAATCATGTAGTAATTCTTTTTATCTTATAGTGTACTCAAATCACTTATTTTAAGTACTTCAGCTTTATTACCCCCACCCCAAACAAAAATTGTGAAGCAACAATTGAAAGATGTTCATGGACCAGAGCTACTTGAATACCATGAGTGCTATTAAAGATCAGGACCACAATAATTTAATCTTCTCTTTGATTGAACTAAAATAACACTAAATAATTCAAAGAATAGGGTGAAGTTGAGGACCAAAATGTTGCCTCTTCGGGTACTTTCATAAAATTGGAACGATACAAATAAGATTAACATGGCTTCTGCGCAAGGATGACAAGCACAAATCGAGAAATGATTTTAAGTATCAAAATATTCATAAAGAACAGAACCTGAGTGAGTGATCCACCCTTGACAGAAGAAACAAATGGGTAAGCACATCTACTCTTGATAACAAATGCAGAATTGAAAAGAGTGCATTTTGATCGCGAAAGATTCAATTCAGCATGTTTACTTACAACTTCCCATCGCCAAATATCCCACCAAAAGTTCATTTCTGGCACTAGTGTGCCACAAAACACATAGGTGACTATTTGGTCCAGTACTTTAGCTAAAAGATATCAAAAATCTTGTTATTGATTGCTTATAACTCATTGCATTGTTCTTTATATGTATCAAAGCTCAAGAAATAGGGAAGATTTGATCCAGTCTCCTTTGTACAATATGCAACTATTCTATCTAACCTATTTAATGTGATGTGCTTTATAAATATTTTAACTTTAAACCTCTATTTTCCTACCGCGCAAGTATATCTTATTTATAGATACAAGTCTCTTTTGTTCTTGAACTCCATACCTAGTCAAAGTGTATAACATAAATTAGAACAAAATGAGTACTAGATTATGGGAGAAGGAACATGGACACCACACATATACATGTACAGTGTTAAAGCCGCAGATTAAATTTATTGCATAAACCTTCGAAAGGTCCTGCAAAATAACCGAGTTCAATAACTTTCAACTAGAAACTAAGTAATCTGGAAACTATAATGCAGGGACACTAATGAACCCACCTCAGCTAAAGCATCTCTCTCAGGATGCATTACAACGTTGAGTATTACTACAAAACAAAAAAAGGTGGAGGGCAAACATGAAAAAGAGCTCTAGGTTTAATTCTGATTGAATCTGATTAAGAAGACCTAAAGTCAGATATAGTATCACAAAAATTGCTTTGGGCAGATTAAATAGTACTGCTTCTGTTGTTGGATAATCCTAAAGCATTTACAAACATTCTCAAACACAAAGTATGTACCATTCCTCATTCTACCTAATCTTCCACAGTCTGAATCTCTCCCATCATTATACGGTTGCTAACCACATTGAAGCCCAACTCTGAAAGGTTAACCTTCTTCCCCTTCTTACCCTTCTTCTTTCCTCCTTTTGTGGCCCAATCCTGAACACTTGAGTTAGCCTGGTCAAAGCCAACACTGTTAGAAGTCACATCTTTGGCACTTGCACCAGTGACCTTACGATCATTCCGACCCTGGAAGGCCATGTCAAAAACATCCGCAGGCAGAAAGTCTTTGTAGTTGAGGAACTTGTCAATGAACTCGTGATCAGGATCATAAGAGCCAAGATTCTGTGTCAGAAGAATTTCAGCCTCTGACTTGGATTGCTTGAAACAGAAGTCCAGAAAGCTGGTATCTGAATGAACAAAAAGAATTTGGGAACACATCAGACAAACTGTCAGTATAGTTCTATGTAGAGACTCTCAGGTTGCTCTATGTGTAAGATTAAAGAGCCATAACAAAGAATAAAGTGTAGGAATCAAGAAATTCCACAACTACTGACAAAGTTCAAAATATATGGGATGATAATGTATTCCAGAAGAGTGATATTTAAATCAAATGAGAGTTGCAGTTCTACAAAATACCTCTTGTACCAATGAGCCTATCACATTCATTCTCACACCATTCTCTGAAATCCATTGCTTCTGAAACAATGAAGAAAATTGTGTTAAATTTATTTTTTCTTTTTCCGCTGAGAAACATTGTTTACTTTAGATCTTGATTAGTTCTTAAAAAAACATATGGTTACCTGAATGCTTTGTTAAAGCATCCTTCTTCCCTTTCAGGGACGAGTGAGCTGATGCAGGAGATGAGGATAGTAAACGTTCTGCAGGCTTACCGCTAACAGACTTTTGCCTGCTCAATGAACCGCCAGGACCTCCTTTCACTGGTGTGGTCTTGCTTCCCCAACTGCCTTGACTTCCAAGCTGAGGATATTCAGACCTGCAGGCATTACAGCCAACAAAGAGAAGGGATTTCTCAAAAAAAAGGGAAAAAAAAGTGAGAGAAGGGAGAAGAGAAAGAGAGGAAGGAAATGGTCGTACTGCTTTGCCTCTTGCTTGGGATGATCTATTGGGCCCCAAAACAAATCATCCTCCACTTTATTTTTTGAATTAGCGCCAGCTTGTGAGTTAATCTGAATAGGAGATGCAGCCTTGGAGGGCGATGAACCAGTGGCAGACCATGATGGACCACCTACTCTGGCAGGTGGATTTGGCACAGATTTCTGTGTTGGCACTGGTATATGCTGCTGTCCAGAAGAAACGTTCTTTTCTTGTTCCTTTAGGATGTCCCGTAAGGATGTGCGTTTTGAGGGTTTCCCAGAGTCAGTGGACCAAGCTGGAACAGGAATAGGAGCAGAACTTGCAGAATCACCCTTCCAAACAACAAAATCTCCTAGAGAAGGACCAGATGGTATAGCAGGTAATACTTCCTGGTCAGGTTGTACCTGACGAGAGCTTTTGACTTTGTCAATAGGACTCGATGCAACAGACACCTCGGAAGCAGCAGTGGGCACTGAGACCTTTGCTCCTGCACCCTTAGATTTTGCAGATCTTTTGCGGCTCTTTTTAGTTTCTTTAGCTTCAATAAAGTTGTCATCATCGTTGACAGATACAGAAGGTTGAATAGATGTCATATCAGGAAAATCTCTCTCTCTATCGCTTGACTTGGCCAAAGTGTTCTCAGCCAGTACATCATGCAATTGACTTTTCTTGCTCTTCTGGTTGAGAGAAACATCTGAGTTATTCATATTCAAATCAGTGCTGGCAGCATCTTGCTGAGTATCTCTAACTAATTTATGATCTGAATTAGTAACAAACCCAGCCCATGGAGTAGACACACTCAAGGAGCTCAGAGATGTGGCGACCTCTGTAGTAGCTATTTCTGCTTGTGCTCTCCTCTGCTCTTCCTCTTGAATTTCCAACAATGACTTCGGCTTGAAACCAGGAGCAGGTTTCCAAGCTCGCTGTCCAGACTGTACTTGAGTGTTGAACTGTGAAACTGGTGGGTTTTGCCCTGGATATTCATCCATAACATCAGCAATAGCTACTTCAGGTTTGTTCTCTCTTCTAGCTGGACCTACAGTTGTAGCTTTGTCAACTAAAACAGAAGATTGTGAATCAGAAGCAATCGGGGTATCAGATTGCAAGGGCTTTGATGGCTGTGACTTAGAAGCTCCCTTCGCTAAGTCAGAAGTTTGTCCCTTAGTGGACTTTTGCTTCCTGGACTTCTTTTCAGATGATTTTTTAACTTCCCGGGTTTCAGCACTTTTCAGATCCTTAGTGACAGAAAGTCCATCACGTAGATCTCCTTCAATCTGTGGTTCTGAGGGAGCTGCAGCTGGTGGTGATTCAACTCTGTTTTTCTGATGCAAGTCATTATCAACAGCTGGTGGTGGTGGTATAGCTGCCTTTTCTAATTGCTCAACATGTGGAAAATGAGAGGCAATTTCAGAAGTGGTGATGGCTGGAGGTTCGTTGTTTTCTGAGCCCTTCTCTAGGTGATGTTTGCTGGTAAATTCTGTATGTGATGATGGATCAATCATGGCTGTTGCCATCCTTGGGACCTTCGGTTGAATATCATCAATTTGTTCCACTAAACCCCAACTCCTCTGACTGGAAGAATCTCCAAACATTTGATGTGGCAAGTGCACAGCTGAGGTCTCAGAGTTACCTATTTGGCAGACATCCTGAGAAATGCTCGAGGGCAAGACGAAATTTGAAGCATGAGCTTCTTCCATAACTGGAAGTTGTATTTGTGTATTCATTGAAAACAAATTATGTGAAGGCGGGAAAAGAGTAGGATCCATAGAAGCATTTCCTGCAGATATGCCAGGAGTCGGCAACTTCCCATAAGGTTGTTCACCAAATCGCTGATGAGGATGCTGATCAGACAGCACTTGAGAGAGCAACTGCTGCTGCTGGCGCAATATTAGTTGCTGTTCCTCCTGTTTCTGCTGCTGCTGCTTGAGCATCAACAACTTGTCTAACACAGACAATTGCTGTGGTCCTTGTGCTGCCTGAGACTGTAGCTGCAGCAAGTACTGTTGCTGCAATAGATTTAACAGCTGTGGATCTTGAACTCCAGATGAAAGTAGCTTTTCAGTAGCCAAAATGCTGGAAGTATTATCCATGGCACCTAGTACGTTGGTCATAGGTGGATTCTGTGGGTGTAGTCTCTGTTGTTGCATTCCAAATGCAGATTGAGGGGGCATACTCTGACCTTGATGCATTTCCATCCTTTCCTGAAGTGGTTCTAATCCCCCTTGGATGGAGAAATTAGACCAACCACTAAGGCCACTACTAATACCAGCTGATCTGTCTGGTATGCCCTGAAGTAGAGACATCAAATCAACATTCTGATTATGGGGCTGCTGGCGGATATTTTCAGCCATTGAAGGCCGTTGAGAATGAGACAAAGGATCCTGAACAATATCTGCATTTGGAACAACAGATGGTGCATCTCTCCCAGGCCAAAGAGGATAGGGCTTTGGTAGTGATTTCTGTCTCTCAAGAGCAATCTTTTTAGCCAAGAGATACAGATTATCTCCACTTTCAGCTACCATAGGAGGAACAGCACCAATACTATTTGCACCATAAGCTGGAATGCCTGCTGAGCAAGAAAAGCAATCACCAATCATCAGTTAATTATTAATGAACATCTTTCCAATTTTTGAAGCTTCAGTTATTGATACAAAAATATGAGCATAGACAACAATCATCAGTTAATTATTAATGAACATCTTTCCAATTTTTGAAGCTTCAGTTATTGATACAAAAATATGAGCATAGACAACAATAATGCAAAATTCAGACGAATACTACTCAAAAAATAAATTCAAACCAACCTTCAGACTGAGCAAACTTGTCAAGCGGTGCATGGCCTACTTTGCCAGCCATCAGCGACTCCAAGAATCTATTTTCAGCCTCTGTTGTTGAGCTATGCTTGTAATTCAGTTCATTCTTTACCATATCAATCTCACTTGAACCTGCATGAAGTTTTGTGAAGCTGCTCACGTTCAACCCCCCTGGAGCATCTGCATTTGGCTTTGGTGCTCCAAATCCAGGTGGTGGCCGAGCCTTAGCACGCAAGTGGGGCATAACATCCCCCAGCAGATAAAATGGTGAATCATGCGGTGCAGTAGCTAATCGAACTAGCAAATCTATGCCAAAATATCCAGCCTCAAACCATCCAATAATATCACTACCTGAGAAAGGACCTTGAATAGAGCCTTGTGGATCTTTGTAATATAGAACCAGGTCCTCCGGAGATGACTGTGAAATTTTCCTCATCTCCAACTCTTTGTCCATGGCAGCAGATAATTGCCTTTTGAGAATAGGATCATCTCCAAACTGCCATTTAGATCCTTCGTTTTTGGGGTAAGAAGGATCTGCAAGATCTCTTTCCCGCTCTGTATTCTTATCCTTCTGGTTCTGTAGCCATCCAATGTCAGATGTTCTTGACCTGATATCAGTTGGCATTTCTCTAGCATCATTAGCCATCAGATTTGAACGTGCACCAATTGAAGAGGATCGCCATAAGCCACCACCATGGGGAACAGGTGAGTGTCCTGGTGTGCTTGGGTCTCTATTGACAGACTCACGTTCTCTATGACGAATACTGTCTTCTACTGAAACTGAACATTAAAAATAATAAGTTAAGACAATCTACTGAAACCCAAGTACAGATAAAAAAGAAGCATAATTGATCTATATCTCTTGACAAGTACCACCATAATTCAAAAGCAGATCTCTCAGAAGACAACTCTGCCTATTGAAGGATATGTATAACCAACAGACTAGCTTATGTATTTGGATCTCAAAATTTTAACAGGACATCCAAACCTTAATAGCATTTAAGATTTGTTTTTGTTACAGCATCCTGATGAACTGCACAGTACATCAAGAGATAGATATCCACACATAATACATACAGCACCTAATTTGGGATCAGAAAATCTCTCTAAACTCTAGTCTCAGATTTAGAACTGGACCCATAAGAAAGTAACTTTTCGAAGAAAAGGCCTTCTGGGTGATTCAAATAACCACCTTTGGCATTGTCAGTACTTTCTTCTCTTGAATCATCAAATGATAAATCTTCTCTGCTACCTGAACATTTGAAGAAATGAAGGCAATCAAAACCATAGCACAAAACATACTAATTTGAGAGCTTAATTTATCGAGATTCAGAAATCCCCCAACTGATCTCAGAATTAGAAGTACCTAGTTTGCCATGCCTTGGCTGAGTATATTCAGTTGAGTTTCGAACTAATGTTCCATCTTTAGTAATCTGCGGAGCTCCACTACTCAGAACATCCCCCTTATCAATTCCCTTCAAGATAGCCTACACATAAACTTGAGCAGTTACTTCATTTAAACTAATTAACATCATATCAAAATCCAATTCAACTAAGTAATATCAGTTTCAAGTCTCTCTGAAAGTTACCAATTCCTCCGGACTGGGTGCACATAATGCGAGAGGTTCCAGAGGTTCATCTTGTGTAAGTGAAGGAACTTGCACAATCACATCCGAAAAGTTGCTACAGGACTGCAGGTCCGTCACTCTATACACATCAAGCATTTTTATCCGACTGTATCGTATAGGAGAGGAAACACTTTCAGCTTTCTCTGAGAATGCCCCGAATGACTGCACATGAGGAGAGCCCTTAATCATGGGGCTCCCTCCAGAGAGAGCACGACCCCTACCTAGAGAAAAAGTAGCGGTAGCACCATCTTCACGTCCCCGGCCATGAGAAAATGTAGGAACCTGTTTGTTTGGTGTAAAAGCCTGATGAGTAGGTTCTGACCTTCCTCGGCCATGAGACGTGGATCTCCATGGCCGATAGTGGTCACCCTCTCTCTCATCCTTTGCATGATAGGCAAGACCTGGAGACCCCTTCTCAAGATGCATTTCAGCATCTTTGCTAGGGTTGCTCCATTTCTCACGCACAGCATCTGCTTCCTTCTCATCAGGTCCCCAGCGCGTGTTCCATTTGCTCTCTCGACGCTGATCGTGATTGCTTTCCCTATTTCCAGAATCAGTCCATCTTTCACCTGGAACACGTCGTGCTTCTCCATGATGTCTGCCAGAGGAGTCCGACCAGCGCTCCACCTTGCGGCCATCACCAATCTCCTTATCGCCCTCCCTCCAGCGGTCCCTTCGAACAGCAGAATTGGTGTCCCTTTCTTCATCACGCCAGCGATCCCGTCGACCTGATTCCATATCGAGCACAGATGGCCTAAAAACATCTTTCTTCTTTTGATTATCATGCATATCATCACCTATCCCAGGAAATTTCGCTAACTCTGAACGCATAGCATACCCCGGATGTGTGTTGAGATGGTTGTCCTGCATTTAAACACCAATAGATGACAAAAACATCAGGCAAGTTTATGAATTAACAGTTTAATAAGAACCGCTACACAATTTAAACAGAAAACCTCAACTGCTTCTAACCCAACACCAAAATGTTTCTCAAAAGTGGGAACGGTACAAGGTTTAAACAAGGAAATCCAAAGCAATAAAGAACGTACCCCAGTAACTATCCCGGCCTTACTTTCCCCTGGTTTTGGCAGGAGCCACTGCGGTGAAAGCGGAATGGAATCGTTGGGTCCTTGCACATCTACATGTATCAAAAATAACCAACAAAAATAACTTATCTACAAAGATATAATCTTGCACTACGACAAATACAAATTGGAATCAAAACACCCTTTTCATAAGGTAAGAAAATAAAGCCTACTGATTACTGGATTATGTTAATAAGAAAATAAGAGGTTCCATATAATCCCTATAAGTTATTATATGAAACCTCTTCCATTCATAGAAATTCCAAGGTTCTGCATCAAAATTATTTACAGGAGCAAGGAATTTGGAAGGCTTATAACTGATCAAAGGCATGTAAAACAGAAAAAACATAATGATACATTCAAGAAATAAGATCCCACCTTCAATTTAAGTAGCGCTAAATGAAAACTTACCAAAAAAATCAGAAGATTTATATGAATTAAATTTGCCTTTCAACAACACAGGATACCTAGCTTACACGCAGTAATAGTCACTTCTTATCTCTCATAACTACAAAAAGATACTCCTAGATAACATCTGAAATCAAGGGCTTCAAATGCTTATTTCAGCATGTAAATATGCTTGTTCTTAGATATTTCTGTTTCACTTACTTCTAAATCACATGCTCTGTTCCTTCATGGTAAGGCCAATTAAATCATGCCTAAACTCATTTCCCCAGTTTTCATCTCCAAATCAAACCATCAGCACAATAGCTCGCAAAAGACATGAAGCTTTGCCTAACATGGTTGTAAGCAATGCTGAGGTCTATCATTATTAAGTAGTTAGTTGCTCACATACTTCATTAAGTTATCCTTTGAGAATAAAACATTTGAAATTTTGAACCACTAAATTGGCCAATTAACAGGTATCATGAAAGGCAAGCAAGTAGTCAAAAGCAAAAAGCACCAAAATATATCGGAGTTCACGAGCAAAGTGCAAATAAAGAGTGGGTTTTATCAAAGAGAAGTATCATGTATGTATATATATAATACTATCTAGTATTGTGCTCTTAAAGATTGAGCTTGGTGAAGATGTGCCCGAATTAGCCCCTTGATGCCTGCACTAAAGCACCAACTAAGTGAGGAAAAGCGCACAAGTTGGATTTACAGAGTTTCAGGGCTTAAATGTGCTTTGAGCAAGCCTTTAACAACATTGGATGCAAAATGGTTTCCAGACCAGGAATGTTATATTGGAAGTGACTATTGAGTGTCTAAGGATATAATACCAGTAAGATATATAATTGTAAGAATGCATATGTTAAGATGGATATATGGTGATACAAGATTGGACAAGATTAGAATCATCACTTTCAACAAAGGTTTAAAGTATCACACATGTAGAACAAGATGAGTAAGTCCTCTGAGATGATTCCACAATGTTCAATGTATATTTTCATGTGCATTGTTCTTAGGTGAGGCAATAAGAGGATCAAAGGTAATAAAAGAGAAAGGGCTGTGTTTGCCCTTCATGACTTGGTTCAATTTTAAAGGTTGAGGGATCTATGACTTAGGGCAAAGGTTTGAGCCTCGCGCAATATAAACTAAACCTGGTATTTAAATATAGAAGGATAAACAGGCAGTCCCACTATCCCAAGTTCCGAAGGCTACAGTTGGTCCTAAGACTGGACAACACAAAGCAACTTCTAACATCATTAAAACACGAGACTAGCCAATTGTTAAGCAACATTACCCACTATCCCAGTTCCGAAGGCTACAGTTGGTCCTAAGACTGGACAATACAAAGCAACTCACCAAAACTTCTAACATCATTAAAACACGAGACTAGCCAATTGTTAAGCAACATTACCCACGACAAAGTCAATTTCTTCAAGGATTAAAGTAATGGTAGGCAGCAAGCTGAAGGAAAAATACAAACACACAAAAAATCTCCAAGTGTATTATTGATCAGACATAAAAAATCACAACTTTATAACCAAGTGATACTTTCTGTAGTAAGAAAACTCAAACATCAGCATTCCTACAGCAAAGTCAATTTCTTTGAGTATAAAAGTGTTGATAGGAAGGAAAAAAAAAGCACACAAAAAAATCTCCCTATAGTATTATTCATCAAACATACAAAAAGTCACAACTTTATAACCAAGAGATACTTTCTATAGTAAGAAAACTCAAACATCAGCATTCCTACTGCAAAGTCAATTTCTTTGAGTATAAAAGTGTTGATAGGAAGGAAAAAAAAAGCACACAAAAAAATCCCCCTAAAGTATTATTCATCAAACATACAAAAAGTCACAACTTTATAACCAAGTGATATTTTCTATAGTAAGAGAACTCAAACATCAACATTCTTACTGCAAAGTCAATTTCTTCGATTATAAAAGTATTGATAGGAACAAACAGACAACACACAAAAAAAGATCTCCCTACAGTATTACTTATCAAACATACAAAAAAAATCACAATTTTATTACCGAATGATATTTCCTATAGTAAGAAAACTTAAACATCAACATTCCTACTGCAAAGTCAATTTCTTTTGAGTACAAAAGTATTGATAGGAACAAAACAGACACACAAAAAAATCTCCCTATAGTATTATTCATCAAACATACCAAAAATCACAACTTTATAACCGGGTGACATTTTCTTTAGTAAGAAAACTCAAACAACAGCATTCCTACTGCAAAGTCAATTTCTTTGAGTATAAAAGTATTGATAGGAAAAAAAAAAACAGACACACAAAAAATCTCCCTAAAGTACTATTCATCAAGCAAAAAAAAAAAATCACATCTTTATAACCAAGTGATATTTTCTATAGTAAAAAAACTCAAAACATCAGCATTCCTACTGCAAAGTCAATTTCTTTGAGTATAAAAGTATTAACAGGAAAAACAAAGCAGACACACAAAAAAATCTCCCTAAAGGATTATTCATCAAACATACTAAAAAGAAAACTCAAAACATCAGCATTCCAACTGCAAACTCAATTTTTTTGAGTATAAAAGTATTGGTAGCAAAAAAAAATAAAAAATCTCCCTATAGCATTTTTTATCAATTCATACAGAAAAATCACAACTTTACAACCGAATCATATCTCCTATAGCACAAAAACTCGAACATCATCATTTTTTATGCTCCAAACACTGTGTTCAGCAGGTCGAAGCTCAATCAACCATATAGAAACCCTAAACCCACAGTGGCGGCAACAGTAGAACACACATAAAGCTACAATCTTTCATTTTCACAACGAAAACATACATTCACCTCGTTACGATGAGATAAACAAAAACAAAAAAACGAATGCATCTATTGACGAATTCCGAAGCTGAAAAAAGTGCAAAAAAAAAGTAAAAATTCACCTTTGGAGATCTGATTAAGGCGAGAATCAAATTGAGTTTTGTCACCCATGGCTGATGATCGGAAGGAGAAAAAGTGAAGAAGCGCTCAAAAGAAAACCCTAATTTATGCTGCTTTGTGAGAGGAAGGAAGAAGGGGAGAAGAAGCTTAGGCGGGGTGAATATAGGGCAAAGGGTAGAGGGTAATCGAAAACTTGGGTTATGTTTAATGACGTGTCAACCTTCGGCGCAAGTTAGCCATATCCTACTCCTCTTATTATTATTTTTAAAAAGTTTTTTTGGGATTTTTTTTTATTTATCTTTATCTTTTTTTTTCACCTCCCAAAATTTAAAAAGGCTAAATCCATTTATGGTATTTTACTATTTAATTTATTTGATATTTTTTTCTTTTAATCTTATTTTATTTTATTAGTAATGAGATATGAATTGTTATAAGCAGTTGATACTAAAGTCTTTTGGGGTTATTTCTGATTTGTCTCTATCTATATTTTTACCTCCCAAAATTTAAAAAGGCAAAATCCATTTATGGTATTTTGGTTATTTGATATTTTTTCTTTTAATCTTATTTTATTTTATTAATAATTAGATATTAATTGCTATAAGCATTTGATACTATTTTATTTTTAAAAAATAATGTAAGTTTTTTACTTTTAAGGAATTGAATATTTAATTAACAATTATAATATAAATTGAGACGGAGAAATTAAGAGTATGATCTTTTTTTGGATGACAAAGGAACAGATAGTTGCTATTCTTTGAATGTGACCAAATAAAACGGTAAATTATATGAGGGGTATATTGCATTAGGCAAATTCCATGTAAGGAAATTATAAAGCGAAAGTGAACTTCTAATAACTTTCATTAGCAAATATTCAATATTTTAATTTGAGAGAGATCACTCCTAACAATATGCTTTTTGAAAAATCATGAAATTGATCCCTCAATAAAATGTCAAGAAATTTCACTTATTCATATGAAGGATATCATATGTTTGGCTTGTTGGTTCAATTTGACGAAGACAATTTGTTAGGCTTAATCATTGTATGAACTCCTGAAATTTGAGAGATGCTAACAACACAAATAGAGTTTGCATTGCCAATATTTATAATTATCCTTGTGTATTTTTTATTCTTCGCCCCAAATATAATTGAAAAGGAAGGATAGTTCAGCTTAGCCTCAAATATAATCAATATTAACGAGCAATTCATATTTTTATACCCAATGAGCCCAATCTACTTCTTTGTGTAGCCAATGTCAGACAGGTATTGAAAGTAACTTATGGAGTGGATATCATGTATCAATCCAGATTACTTGTTTTTTTATGAATTTACATGGCCAACACCGATGACAAATACATTAGTGAGCTACCGTCATCTGATTCAATTGTAAATCGAGATCAATCATGATATACAGTTTCAAGCAAAGCCATAGCACTGCTTAGATGGGAACAAAACATCAAAATGTTTGAAATGATGTTAAATTTAAATTTTATGTTCTAAAAAAAAGGTTATACGATAAGGATATTCAATTCAAGACCAAACTTTAGTATGTTTAGACTTACAAGAATTGAAAAAAGATACTAGTGATGGTGCATCCTCAAAGCCCATTATTGTTTCTTTGAAATGGATCCTATATGTCCGTAGAAGATGAGTTAATATAGGCCTTAATCTTTTCTCCTTCGGCATAATCTAAGCTAGTTGTTGGAAGGACATAAGCAACTTCAAAAATGATATTGCAAAGGACTTTTGTATTGACAAGAATCATGACGAACTATCACCTACATCTTTTATCAATATATAAATATATATTTTTTCTGTAAGAGAGTACAGTAAATGGTTTGTTTTTTGTGTCTTTTATTTATATCATTTGATTGATAGGGAATATTTTGTTTTTAAAGTGGGACTTACTGGTGAATTAATCGAATTCAAAGCAGATATCATACATCAAATATTGAATACTGAATGAAATAAATAAAAAATAACAAAGAATATTATACCTATAAAATAAAACATAATTAGTAGAAATCTGTTTGATTTTTCTTCTCTTTTTTGAGGGCTATTTTTTAAAATTATATATATAGAATAGTAAAAAAAACCTTGTGCTAGCTGCCTCAAGGTTTATTAGGACATAGAGATGTCAATCATTAACATCATTTGATATTTAAGGAACAATTTGTTGTTCCTATTTGCAGATTTGTTCCAGTAGTACTACTTTTTTTCTCCTGTCTTTGTCCAATGTTTTTTTTAAAAACAATTCTTTTACGGTGGTGCCTTTTTGTCTAATTTGCTCACATTTTGACTATTTTTTTTAGATATCAAGTACCTTTTTGATTCAACTAACACAACAATCATTCATAATCATCCAAAAACCGTTGACGTTACTATGAAAGGAGTCATTTTTTATTTTATTTTTTAACTTTTCCATAAATTAGAATTCTGCAAGCTGGACACAGAATTGCTACTTTTAAATTCTTTATTCTAAAAAAAAACTTAAAAAATTAAACAGAGATTAGTTTAAATTGAGCATTGATCTGTACATTAGTGTTCACCCATAGTTGCAAATTGAAATTGTAAACAATTTTCTTGTTTTGTAATCTAATTTACTGATTATGGCAGAAGAAAAAAAGTTCACAAATTTTGAAGTCCAAAATGGATCAGTTGATATATGTGAAGTCATAAAGAATTATATACCATTCTTGAATGTGAGAAGATTTATCAGAAAAGGCCACTTTACCCAAAAGAATGTTCCCTCATTCTGCAGCTCATGATCTTTTCAGGTACAAATTAGTAGTAATAGTTTCTTGACTATAATTGCAATCTATAAAAAAAAACAGTTCGGTGTACTAAGCTCCCGCTATGTGTGGGGTCCATAAAACGATCGGACCCACAAGGGTCTATTGCACTGTACGCAGTCTTACCTGTATTTGTTGAGGTAGTAAAATATTGAAAGTTTCAAAAGGATGTTTTTTGGTATTGAAGTCATCTGTTGAGTATGTAATGTTTTGATGATACCAACCGGAGTTGTGGTGTAGTGGTGGGATTGCTCCATCTTTAATCAGAGGTCTTGGGTTCGAGTCCTGCATATGAAGAAAATCTTGTTGGGAGCGCCACCCAAATGGGCCCTACAGTGCGCGATCCGGATTTATTGGAATTCCAATGCAGATACCAAACACCGAGTGGGTAACCAAAAAATGTTTTGATAATGATAAATAAAATGTTTTTGTCCTAAGTTGTGTTGTGTCTAATATTGGTAAAGTATTTTGCTTGAGAATTGGTTTTGGAAAATGGTCAAAAAGTGTTAGAGTTTAATTGTCTAAGAATTATGTTGATTACGGCAACTGCATTTTAAATTGCTAATTTTGGTGGACTTTACGTGTGACGAGCAAATGGATTATTGGTAGCAATTCTGATAAGGTGTAAACATCAAGTGCGGATAAGTATTTTACCAATACGACTCTAGGAGATTCTATATTGATAAGGAAAAGGAATTGATTTGTCAATCATATGGTTATCCCTTCATCTATTCATTATTTATAGAGTACTAATTGAACACGAATAGATTCATTGACAATTAAAAAGATGTGTGCCTAATTCCGATATAGAAAGGGGTTTATCAGTGCAAGTTAGATGAACATCGTGATTGATAAGTGAGTAGATGGGTAGTACTGAGGCTAGTCTTTCCCCTTTCCTGTGTCCGGAACGCGGTCCAGGGAAGACAGGGAGAGATCTATTATGTTTTTTTTTTTCCAGTAACTGATAGAAGTAACTGTCAGTCTGTCATTTTCTATTCTTGACAGAAAAAAGATAAGAAAATGGCTCCATATGCCCTTTTATATATAAAAATGTTAAGAAACTGCTAAAAGTATTATCAGGCACAGTGATTGCTATCATGGATAAGATTTTTATGGTCTCACACTGTAGCAGAACTGTTTGATAACAGGCGCGGATCTAGTCATGAAGATAGGGCTTCAGCCGAGCTCAGTAGTTTTGGTTTAGACCTTGTATATGTGTTAAAAACTGGCTAAATAAGTACAAATAATATATTCAAATCTTTGAGCAAATACTGTTTCTTTTCGTTATTGTTAATTTGTTCATAGTGCAAGGGATATTATGGTGCCAGCTCGAGGCAAGGTGAAAATAGCGACTGATTTAAGCATAGACTTACCTCCAGGAACCTATGGTCGTGTCGGTATGTTGCAGCATTTTTATCTGAATGTATTCATTTTTCTTTTACAATTGACATAATCTGTCTTTAAAGATTACACTTTTGTTTCATATGTGTAGCTGCAAGATCAAGTTTGTCTTCGCATCGTTCCATTGATGTTAGAGGTGGAGTGGTTGACTTAGAAAAAAATCCTGTTTTCGTGATACTGTTCAACCATTCTGATGTTGATTTCGAGGTGAAAGTTGGCGATAACATAGCACAGCTAGTCATTGGGCTCCATGCTATACCTGAGATTGTTGAGGCTTATCAATAATTATAATGTGGCATTTGAATTTGCTGGAACAGCTTTATGTCTGTGTATGTCATGCAGTTGTTATGTTTATAGTTTAACTCTTATGATCCGAGGCTGATCTGGAGCGGGTTCTTTGGGTTCAATTGAACTCATTGATTGGTGCTCGAACTATGTATACATATTGCCAAAAAATAGAAATAAAAATGTATGCATATACAAAGATCACATTCATTTTCGAATCCTCTGACTCAACATTCTGCATTTGCCTTTGCCTCTGTTCATACTGTTGAATGTTGTAATAGTTGTCGTTGGAAGCACCTTTATGCCTCCGGAACAAATGTGTTTGTGTCTTTTAATCAAATGTAGGTAGAGTTTCTGTGGGTTCCATTGCTTTCAGCTCGAATTATGTATACATATAAAGGGATCCGACTCTACATTCTGGATGTGCCTATGTTCATGCTGTTGAATGTTGTAGTAATAGTTGTCGTTGCAAACGCCTTTATGCCTCCCCCGGCCTACATAGTGTGTTTGTGCCTTGTAATCCCAGCAACTATACATTTCATCTGTTCATGTGTCATTGACTATAAGAATAAAAAAAGCGAAAAATAATGTATATCTTTCATTTACATCATGAAACAAGTCATTTTAGCAGTTACAAAAGCTGGAGAATACTATGACCTTATGAGTAGACATAATACAAGTAACAGTATATGAATGTTGAAGATACAACTAATTTCTTACACTGATGAGAGTGAAAATTATGGTCTTAAAGGTGTTCGACAAGTTGGACAAGTTGTTTTCTTGGCTAACCAAGGATCAAGACATTGAGCATGGAACACGTGGTTACAAGGTGGAAAACTTCTGCACAATTCTGCTTCACAAAGACTATCCAAGCAAATGACACACATCAATGAATTTGCTTGTTCTTCGAGGTAGAAGCAACTGATTCCTTGCAAATCTTCGAAAGATAATCCTGAGTCATAAGCATCCATTCGAGATGCCTCATCGTTGGAATCTACTTGTTGATCAATCATATCAAGAACAAGGTAACAAATTACCATATATATCACGATAATCGTGATAATGGCAACCAAAAAAAAAGGGGATGGGAGTTCAGCTGCAGAGGAACTCATTTGGATAGATAGGATTTTCTGAAAAAAGATTTACATTGCACAGATAATCATTGACCTCCGTGCTCTTGTAATAAATAGGAGTAAGAAAATGATACTAAAAAAATATATTATTGAGCTCCATGCCATACCTTAGGGTTGTTGATTGTTGAGTAACATCAATAACAATAATGTTCACACTTGATCAATCATCAATTGAAACAAGAATTTTAACCTCGTGTTTATGTGTATATAAAGCAAATGTTTATTGTTTAACTCACACTCTAAACGCGAATTTAAACGTGTTCTATGTATACAGATGTTGAAAAATCAAAAGATCACACTTATGTTTTGGTACATATTGTCCTTATGTTGCCACCGTATACCTCCCCTTTAATGCAATAGCCTGCAATTTTACATCTATATTTGAATTGTTGCCTCTACAAAATAATTGTAAATTGTGTACTCTTCATTTACATTAATGATATTAGATTGAAATATTTATGAATTTATCGTATGAATAGAAATGCTACGAGTAAAAGTATATGAGTATTTAAAAGAAGTCCTATTATGTTAAAGAATTGGGAAAGGTGACAAAGGAGACACGAAAGATTCTCAGAGTCACTGATATCACTAGACTGTAAGCCTTGACTATCGTCCTGTATAGTTTCTTTACTTTAAGAATGAAAATCGTGGTCTAAAAGGAGTTGGACAAGTTGGTTTTTTGGCTAACCAAGGATCAATACACTGAGCATGAAACATATGGTTACAAGCTGGAAAACTTCTGCATAATTCTGTATCAACAAGACCATCCAAACAAATAGCACATATTGAGTAATTCACTTGTCCTTTGAGGTAGAAACAATTGATTTCTTGCAACTCTTCGAGAGATAAACCTGAGTCACGAGCAACATCAATATCATCGTTGGGATCGCCTTGTTGTTGATCGATTAGATCAAGAACGAGGTAACAAATCACCATGTACACGATGATAATCGCGAAAATGGCAATCAAAGAAAGAGGAGGAGGAAATTCAGCTCCAAAATAGCTCATGTTGGTTTGAGAATATCTTTAGAAGTTGCAAATAAGATGAAGAAGAAATTCTATAAGCCATTGGCCTATAGATTGACTTTGACATGTTGAATAATTTATCTCTTGCGTACATCAATTATATTCGACTCAAAATTTTAAATTTTGAAAAGTGAAAAAGAAAGCTTGTGACTTTCTTTTGATTGTTCTTGAATACTAGATTTAACTATGATCTCACATTGTCTTCCTTCTAATGCACAAAATTTATTTCACACATACGATAACAATAATAACATATTTCGTGTAATTTCACAAATGTAATCTAAGTAGAGATGGACACAAAAATTAATAGTATAGGGGTACTACTTTCCTTAATATAGACACGTTAATTTGTTTTTCTTCAAATAACAAAGACATATCTTTAATATAAACAAGTTAATTTTGTTTTTTCTTCAAATAACATATACATATCTTTAATATAGACATGTTAATTTGCTTTTCTTCAATTGACATGTCTATGTCATTACTCACTAGAAAGTTTTGGGTAGGACTCTCTAAAAAAATAAAGGAAAAAACAACCAAAATAAAAAATAAAAATGGACTCTAACGACTAAAATGTCAAATAAAATTTTAGAAAATGCTAAAGTGAGAATCGAACTCAAGTGATCCCATTAAGTGTCCACCCATGCACCCCAAATAAATGAGGGGAATCACTTTACCTTTTATTGCTTGGAGTGTCAATATAAAAATATATACGTAACTTAGATATCTAAACATATATAAATATTTTTTTAAAGAGATCAGCGGATGTTCGTGATCTGTGGATTTATTTTGAATCTAAGAAGGGTAAGATGTAAGTAATCTTATCCTTATTTTCGTGAAAATAAAGAAAATGTTTTTAATAGAATCTTACAATAACTATGCTTCTATTTTCACATATCCTAAGAAAAAAATTTGAGAGTTAACTTGTGATGAATGACAAATAATATATTTTGACACTGAAAGCAAAGCTACCAGCATATAAAATAAATAAATCAGAATTGATGTCTGCCATAGGAGATAATATATTCTTTTTATGTTTTGGGTAGTAGAGGGTCAAGATCATTTAAGTATATTGTCTCCTCGAAGATCTTGTTTATTTCAGGAAGTCTCTTTTTTCTTCTTGAGATTAAATAATATACATTGTTAGTGTAATTGAGCCGAAGATTTTTTGAAAAAGGATATCTTCAAGAGATAAAAACAAAGTTTATGTAAATTTCACTGAGTTTATTGTTATTGTACATTGTTGGTATAAATAATTTTCACATTAATATATTATTTTCACTTGTTATAGCAGGTATCGTATTTTATTTTCAAGATTTTAAATTTACATTTTAAGAAGACTAATTATAGATAGCGTATTTACTTTGACTATGTAAAAAAAATTGTGACAAAATGATGATGTGACGTGACATTTCATTTTTCTGAACCAAAGATTTCATTTTCTGGAAAACTTATTTATTTAAAAACCAAGGAAAAGAATGAAAATTTTTAAAAAATATTCCGTTACCGGGAATCGAACCCGGGTCTCCTGGGTGAAAGCCAGATATCCTAACCGCTGGACGATAACGGATCTTGTTGAGATGACTGATCTCTAATATATCTATATCAGAACGTAAGTACTTTGCTTCCTCACTTTTCAAGGCCAGTTTTGTTGAGTGTGGGCAAATTTAGAATTCACTATCGCATTCCTCTTGGAATGACTCACTCCATTAATCTACGAAAACCAAGGTTGGAGAATAAGACTTAATCTGCTTCGATAGAGGTAATGCAGTTTTAAGTGGAATAACAATCATCTGGTTGATTGTTCTTACTCTTATCCTTTAAAGATTGGGTTTGGAGTTGATTCACAACGTCACTTACCATGTTAAAATACAGAGGTCACGTGCAAGATGTAATATCGATTATAATATTAAGTTCAATATGGAATTACATGATATGAGCGGCATGTGAGCCTCAATCCTTGTTAGCCGTAGAAAATTATAAATTCTAAAAGTAACAAACTATTAGGTGAATTGACGTTGTTAATTGCTATGACTTGTCTTGAAAGGTCAAAACCTAAAATTTGAAATATCCAAACTAATTAATCCAAAATCGAACTTAAAAAATTCAATACCGTTCGAGGTTAGCTAGATGAGATTTGGATTGTAATTTCTTCAATCCGTAAACTAAAAATCCAAATTGAAATTTTCATATCTAATCCGAATGGCCCAACCTCACCCTTATATGTCTATGAAGCCGTAGAGTCTATTTTCCATAGACCATCGCCTCAAGCTCAAGTATTTGCTTGCGCCTAGATGTCCTAAAGCCAAGGAAGAAGGATGGTGGCTTGTTGTTGGTGATACTAAGAGCAACCAATTATTAGCTATTAAGAGGGTTATGAAAAGGATCCATAAATATGTACCGCAACAACTTCACCACTAATTAGAGGTCTCGGGTTCGAGCCTTGGGTATCCACCTCCGAATGGGCCTGCAACGCGTGATCCGGATTTAGTCAAGGCTCCAATGCAGACTCTGGAGAAATCAAAAAATAAACTTGATACATATGAACAGTTTATAAAATAGTACAAAGTACGAACTATATAAGGTGAGGTGGCTAAACATCACAATTTCTTTGGCATATAGGTAAGGAATCAAATTATAAATTCCTTTAACAAGTAATAAATCTGTATTTTGCGTGATCATTTTATTCACGCAAAATATACACCATCCACTTCACAATAACAAGAACAAGAGGAAAACATTTCCACAAATAAAGCTATCCTACATGATATTACAAATTGCCTCTGCTCTCAAGTACGTCTCACTAGGATAATTGCAGCCATTATAATCTCGAAATATTGCATTTTCCACTAGTAGATTTAGGGGTACGGGAGGGGGAGACGAAGGAGGAGATTACAAGGTGGGAAATCGAACTCTCACCAACAAAGTGAAAGTTGCAGGTAACCAACCAACTGAGCTACTAAGATTCGAGAAGACAACTGATCAGCAGTTTACTAGGATTTGTTGATGAGAGGGATGCTGTCAGTTCAAAGGATTCTTTACTGAATTTTGGTGAAGAGACTCATCGCATATGCAGCATGGGGTACCACAGTATTTGGCTCAAAACAATCATCCCCACGTTGATATTTGCTTGCAATTGAGAATCTGATACACCTGCCTTAACACTTTTCTCTGTCTTTGGTGACGGGGGACTCACCGTGGTGTTTGGCGTTGGAACCAGCGTGGGAGTCAACGGAGCTTTTGGCGCTGGATTTGGTGAGAGAGTCACAGGAGCTTTTGGGGATGCATCTGGCGAGGGAGACACCGGAGTTTTTGGTGTTGGAACCTTTGAAAAACAAAAAACTCAATCTCAGACCTTAATAAGCACAAAATTACAAGAAATTATAACAGTTACGCGTCAATTGAAAACAAGCTAGCTACATAAATCTTCACTATCCATGTTGCTCTATATAGCTCATCTCAAATCTCAATCCAATATTATATAATATAAAATAAAATTACTAGAAGTTCTTTATATCTTCTATTGACATGATGACGAGACTCCTAGAAAACATTGGACCTGGAATAAACATACTAACATGAAACTTAATCCACAACTAATTGGCATGGCTTATAAAGATTAGCTAGGTCTGTATAGATTCCATGATACGTCTTTCTAGACAATTACATTTCATGTGATTTTAGGTCTACCTTGTCTGCGTTTAACTTCATACCTACTACAGATCAGTGTAATGCATATTTTGCGATATAATTGAGTTCTTGTAGTGATTCTCTTACCTGGTTGTTGGCTTTAGAAAGTCCAACATCATAACTCATGGTTAAATCAGGCTTGAAAAGTCCGAAGGATCTCTCAGAAGTTGGTCCTGGTTTGAGATCCTCATCATACATGGCAAAGAGATAGGTATCTACTGATTTGCCAGGCATCAAAGGAGTACCAACCATTGACCTCAAGTGAGCAATCAAGTTGCCATTGTAAGCCTTTGCATTCTCAATACTTGGCCCAACTTCATTGTTGTCTCCCTTATAAGGCCACCCTGTTTCCGCAATCACAATCTCTACTTCCTTGAATCCCATAGCGTTAAGTGCTGCTCTTATTGCATCCACCTGCATACATACAACTTAATTAGGTTATTGAATCTCGAAAACACCTACAAAATACTCCCTACATGTAAAAATGAAAGACATGACTCAAATTCCAAGAGTATGAAGAAATCCAATTTTGAGGTCATCTTAGAAACTCATCCATTCATTCTTTGAAAGTAAATTTTCTATCTTCAAGCATCATGTAAATTTTATTACGAATAAGATCTAAGAGGATAGGCAGTAACTCAATCAATTAACAACTATTTTTCAATCCTAAACTAGTTATATGAATAATTTATACGCATTCTACTCTACAAATTACATCTAAGAGGATAGCAGTTCTCTAAAATCGTGCTATCCAAGAACACTTATTCTTACACTAACAAAGTTACTAACTTTAACTAAAGAGACTTCTATAAAATAACCAATCTAATGTAAGTGTAAAAACAAGAAGTGAACTTTTCAGGATACACTAGTTAGTATCATTTATATACATCATTTTTGTTCATTATGTTTTATTCTTATCAAAGTTAACATATATTCCAAGCACTCGTAAGTCTCTCTTATAAAAAAGCGTGCACGTTTATCTCAATCATCTTCTATAAAAATTCAATCTTTATAGTGTGGCATATGCCGTTATGTTATGTTGATGTACAACAAGAAAACATATCAAGCATGATATACAACAACAACAATAACATACTCAGTGTAATCTCACAGGCACGATCTAGGGAGGGTAGAGTGTACGTAGACCTTACCCCTGCCTCATCGAGGCAGAGACTGTTCCTGAACGACCCTCGGCTCAAGTGCAGCAAATCAAAACAATTATGAAAAAAGAAAATACAGAGCATATCAAGCCTGATATAGTAACCTGGAAATCGCTTAATAACTTGCAAATAATCAGTTAAATTGCATAGTATAAAGTTTCTTTACCTGAGCATCGAACATGTTGGTGTACTTAATCTTGGTGCCAGCATCAACTCGACCAGCATTAGGTTGAAACAAGCAAAAAGCTAAAGTATCAGGTCTAGGATCACTCTGATAAGCGAAAAACGGATAAGGATTAATGGCGAAAGGAGAACCCGTAGCTTTATTGAACTCCAACAATCCTTTCAACAAATCCCCAATATTCGGGTCGAAACTTCCAGAAGACGGAGGATCCGATTGCTTCATAACCGCCATAGAATGAACCGTAGAGACCTTAATTTTCCCTCCAATTGAAACATCATTTAGGGCTTTTTGTAAATTTTGCATCGCCGGCAACAAATTCGTCATCAGATTCTGATCATTTGAAGACATAACCTCATTCCCGACGTTGATTACGATAATTTCACTCGCCGGATAAAATGGAAGTACATTTGAACTTAGCCATCCTTTAGCAAAATTCGGGTCGGATGCCATCGCCGGAATATCACCGCTGGCTACTCCGATCATGATTCCGATGCCGGTATTTGCTAAAGCTTTGATAATTGCCGGGTCGGATCCGTATAACCGGACTTTTTGAATTGAAGTGGATTGTAGTAACTTGGCTGTTGCCTCCGGTGCCGGAAGATTATCCGCAACTTGTCCATAGTTTATACCGATAAATGACTGTGATTCTGCAATATTAGCACATAATTAGTAAACAAACTTGAAAAAAACTCATATATAAGCAAAAAATGCTCTACGAGCGGTTCAATTGAACCTCCTTCGTCGAAAAATTACACTTAACACGATAAATATAGATGAATACATGTAATTTGGTTGATTCATAACAATATGAAAGCATAATTAAAGAGTAAAAGAGCTTACTCGCGACGTGTATGAGAAGCAAGAGGCAGAGAAGAAAGAAGAAGGAAGAATTGTGAAGCAAATTCGCCATGGATGAGGATGTTTTGCTTTGAAAAAACTGGTTTTTTTATGGAGGAAAAATGATTGATGGAGAAGAAGTATAAAAATAGAGTTGGCTTTTTGAAGTACAAAGTACAAAAACGGAGCATAGAAAAGAAGCTTCAAAGGTGTATAGATTCTTCTACCGTTAGACAGAACAAGTTTTGAAAATCTTAATTTATAGAGGAAACGGTTCCTGCTCAATAATTGAATCATAAATTCTGTGGGAATTAATAAAGATTTTAAATTAAAGGGTGCAAAATGTACCTACTATTTTATTTTTTTTATATGATCATGGTGTCGAGCCAGCTTACTATGCCTCTTTCCACCAACATAGTTATTAAGTAACTATGTTCAACAATGTTTGAACGGATATGAAGAATTTATCTAATTTTTTTTTACCTCAAATGAGATTTGGATATGGTACCACGTGATTTTCAAATTACTTTATTGATCATTACACACATCCTTGGTACTAATATATCCATTATTTTGACACCTAAAGGATGTGATTTAATTTTGTGGTCAATGAACGTAACTGAAATGAATATTGAAATCAAGGATTGAATCATACTCATGTTATGTATGTGATGATAAAAGGTGACATGTATTCTATGAAATAGTCTAGATGTGCCATAATAATTAAGGTACACAATAGACAAAAAAGTATGCTTGATATTGAAGCGGAATAAATTATTTGTCTATACATTCAATCTAACTAGTGTCTTAACATATGTTATCTCATGCTTGCGCAAAACACAATAATTTAAGTCTCGTTTGAACTTTCTCCACTTTGATAATATGTACTCTAAAAAAGTAAGTACTTATTTATTTATTTTAACAAGAAAAATGTTGGTTGATTTTTCAATCTCAGTCTAAAAGCAGAAGATAGGATTTTGTCAATTATCACCACAAAGTGTAAACAGTAATTATGCTCATCACTCTCATATTAGGATAATAAAGCCTTCATTATGAGTTTGAAAAAAATCTATGGAGTATGGACACCCCTCTTATATTAAAGTACTAAAATAAATCAATTCAACCTCGAAAATATCTTACTCACATTCGATGTTTATACTTACTCAATAAATACATGATATGTATTTTTACATAAAACTATAACTATCACTAAATTATAATCAATTACAATACATATTCTCACGTCAATTCTGTCACTAACCGTGTTATAATCAATATAATATAATGTAAACATCGAGTATGAGTGAATTATTTCGTCCCAATCACTCGAGGAAGGAGAAAAGATGATCATTAATTATATAATTCTTTAGGATATTTGAAAATCTAAGTGCTTTGAATAGCTTATCCTTCTATGCTAAGGAATCACTTTTGCATCTTTAATTTGAATGTGACTACAAGTCCCTACAAGGTTTTTTTATTTTCCTAAATGCAAGTAAAAGATAAATTAAAGAGAAGCTTTAGAATTTGTGTTTGTGGACAAGAAACATCCTGCACAAAACAATAAAGGGAACTTCCACTTTAGGAATTATTAGGGCAAATGTATGCATAAAGTAAAAGTAAATTCCAACTTTAGGAAGGAGGGGAGATGGTATAATTTGTTGACAAGTAATCTCTTAGCCATTAGAGAAAGTAATCAAAGGTGAAGATTCAAACATTTCATTGCTAAGTTTTCTAAGTTTCAATTCTTTTAAGGTAATTGAGTTGGACCTTTCCTATAGATCCATTAACTTAACTATGTGGAGAAAGAAAAGTGAAACAACTAACATATTCGGTGTAGACTTATTAGTAGAGTCTGGAGAGAGTAAGATATAAATAATAATATATTCCTATTTTTGTGGGATAGAAAAGTTCTTTTTGATAGACTATCAGCTCGGAATAGGTACATTTTTCCTTTGGTAAAGTTTGAAACTAAAGGAATCAACAAGAGTTGCGATCGAGTGAAGTAGTAAGTACTTATTTATTCTTAATTATAGGTCTGAGGTTTGAGCTATGAGCATGAAACCATCTTTGTTAGGAATCACTTTACTTCCATTGAGAGACTCCTTGGTGCAAATCCAGATTTAGTAAATCGAGCCTCAATATCTATATCGAACACCGGATAAAAAATCTATAAAAACTTTGAAACTAAAGGAAAGATTAATATTGATGTTTTGGTAGAGGGCCTAGTAATTTGTTGACAAATAATTGTCTCTTCATGAATATGTGAAAGTAAAAGTCACAAATAATGGGGTGCAACTCCGTTGGAGAGTTGTCCACACCTTCCCCAAAGTTCGAACCCACAAAAGAAAAAAGAGTAAAGGTTACAACATTCAAACATTACTCATTGCTAAGCTTTCTTCATTTTAAACAAGGTAAGCATTTTATCTTATTTTCTTTTTTAATAAAATAAAGCCGAGCTGGACCTTTACTCTATATCCGATCCATTAACTTAACTATGTAGAGAAAGAAAAGTGGAAGTTGAATCTTCGTACAAAAACAGAGGCGGAGCCAGAATTAGGAGTTTGGGATTCTAAATTTCCTTTTTAAAAAAAGAAACTTTTTGTTGATAGTGGAATGAAAACCCATAATTCAAGTGAGGAAGACATTTTCACGACTTTTCCTTACCACTAAGCTATCAATCAATTTTGTTAGGGGTTCACAAGTTAGTATACATATAAATTTATTTTTTTCTAATACAAATACAGAATTTACAGAAAAGCTACTGGGTTCTTCTGAACCCATGAACCCCCACCTGGCTTCGCCTCTGTACAGAAATATTATACTATATCTATAATGTTAAAATTATTTGTCAGATATTAAATCTTTTTGACTATTTTCATATGTATTATTTGTCAGATATCGAAGTATATTTTGAATGACTCTAGTTCCGCCACTATACATTATAGTATTTACTATAATATTTGAAACTAAAAAAAGAGGATTAGTGAAGTTTGGGTGGAAAGCCAAACTATCATGTAAATCTTGAAAAAGAAGTAGAAAATGACTAGCTAGCTAATCTATTTTACGCATAAAATTAGAAATAGATTATTGAAGATTTTAAATCAATACTAAATCAAAATAAATGCAATTTTCACAAGTAGACATGCTTTTTTAAAAACAAGTTCTATTCAACTTTTAAATGATTTCTAATCTGTGTACTCATATCACAACACTTTTTTGGTACTGATTCATATAGAATTTACTTTATGATTAAAATCAGTACTCCATTTAGAATGTATGGTACATTTTTTCTTTGTTACAAAGCGGTATAAAGAAGAATTAAATGAGACATAATTAAATACAAAATCAAATGAGATATGAGAGTTAGAAATAGAAGAGTCCTTTATTTGTTCTTAAATATTTGTTATTTTGTTTTGCATGTCCCTTGAGAAAAACATTAAATAAAGGATAATTTGACAAAATTATTCTTATTTATTATTCATATCAATTGAATATTTTATTCCTTTGCAATAAATTAATATCTATTTATATTTATAATTAATGGTAAATGTGGAAGCAAAACTAATTATTTTTTTGATTTTCTAAAATGACAAGTATCATGGACCATTTATTTTTTATAAGAATGACAAATATTAAGGAAGGTATTGAGTAACCTATTATATTTAAATATAACATTTCGTAGCTCTCTGTAATCTAATTATTCTTGTGACAACCATGTTCGAGACTCCATGATAAAAAATGGTTTTTGATAATTTTGATTAATATCACGTGTTCGAGAATCTTTCCTTGTTCATCACTGAATATTGTCTCGACTAAATCACATAATATCTTATCTAAACACTTTGATATGACATACTAACTTTATACTCTCGCACTAAGTTCGTCCTTACATCAATTGAAAATATAATAAACAATATCACCTGAATTAGAAGGGGTTTCTTTAGAAACTTCATAAATTTTTTATATTATTAAGGATTATTTCAAGCTAATAAAATATTAGCCATGCGTTTTCAATACATTTCTTTAGATCTGATTGTTAAAAACTTTATTTACTATTCTCAATTAAATCACATAATATGTTATCTAAACACTTTGATATGATATGACATACTAACTGTATCCTCTCGCACTAAGTTAGTCCCTAAATCAATTGAAAATATAATAAACAATATCATCTGAATTAGAAGGGTTTCTTTAGAAACTTCATAAATTTATTTATATTATTAAAGATTATTTCAAGCTAATAATATATTAGCCATGCGTTTTCAATACATTTCTTTAGATCTGATTGTTAAAAACTTTATTTAATAATATGAAATTTAAGAACCAAAAATAAAAATATATTAGACAAAAAATTGAGATTATACAAAAATTGTTAAAAACTTTATTTAATAATATGAAATTTAAGAACCAAAAATAAAAATACTTCGCCGTCTGTGGGGATCGAACCCACGACCACGTGGTTAAAAGCCACGCGCTCTACCACTGAGCTAAGACGGCTTGATATGTTATTTATTAAACCTATAATTAAATGAACATATACTATAATTCAATTAATTTAGTTTAGCAAAATACCAAAACCTCTATAGCAGATCACAATCTATGTGAATATCTTAAATCTTATTTGATTTTTTTGGTTTTACATGAAAGTCCACTTTGGGGCTAATATTTTCATATCCAAGCCTATTCTATTTGATGGAGCTGGAATTAATACAACAGATTTAATTCACAATTCGAACTCGAGACTTGTGCAAGGTTAATTAAGATGGAGGAGTACGGTCACTGCACCACAACTTTTGAGGTTGCCATAGCATATTTGATGATTGTATGTACGTACATATATGTTCTCTTTTCTCTTAAGTGGGAACCGTTCTTCCATGTAATTTAGGAAATTGTATCTATATATGTAATATATATTTTACCAGTAGACAAATGTTTGTAATTGTGGATGCTAAGAATCCAACAATCACAAAGAAAGTTGTAAAGATCTTATTGGTATTGGTAGTCGTCCGTAGAGTTAGCAAAATTAGCCCATGAAAACCTAACCCGCTCAAATAGACTCCTAAGAAATTTTGTCAAAATATATTTTCAAATAGACAATTATTTTTATATGATAGATTAATTATACATAATAGTAATAAAGGGGAAAATAGTTTTATTAGGTATTAGAAAGTTAGAAAAGAAGAAATAACTTAGTAAGAATTGAATGGGTTGAGTTATGACCTGCATTTTAGCATATTTCAGGCACTACTTATTTATTAACTCAGTTCATTTTGACCTGCACATTTGACGCCTCTACTCATGATAAGTTCACTAATGTTTAAAGCTTTAAAGTGTGTTACAACTTACAAGAAGAGATTCATTATACAAGTAGAATTGCAAGTGACTAGTGAGTGAAATCATATGAGAAGAGATAAAAGAAAACTGTATGTGTCCTTTTTATAGAAGAATGTTTTAGTTGCTGATAGGATGTAGAAAATTGTCAATTGTAGGTAACATCCTCTTGAATCGCGAGGAATGGTGGTTAGATTCTCATAATCTGTTGAGGGACGTAGTGTTGTAACCGTTGAACTTGAGTTGATCCTATGCGGATTGTGTGGTGTTGGTAGGTTTGTCACATGTGAGACATGCCTGTAAGTCGCGAGCTTGGTGAGTCTACCAATCTTGAGACTCATTTTGTGCCTTCAACCGTGATGGATGATGTAGTGTTTGAGCTATGTGACTAATCCTACCTGTAGTTCTGACAGGAAATATAGATATACATGTGATAAACTATAAATGTAGTGATACTGTGAACTTTAGATGTCGAACTCATCAAGTTCCTAAAGGTAGACTTGTCTGGCCGGTGGTAGGATCAAAATTTACGACTACAATATTATCATATTGAGTGTCTGATTACATTTTCTTTTATGTCTTCGATGATTGAAAATGAATCAGAATAGACTTGAAATCCAAAAATGTGTTCCTTATAAACTTTGCCTTTTGATTTACTACTTAGAAGATTTGCTTCATCAACTTTCAACTCTACTTACACTGCACAATAATTATAAGGCCAGCAACAATCTTTTTTCTGAAATGACTTTCTTACTCTATCAAACAATCAAACTGAAATGGCTATTCGTAATAAATCCATCGTGATCTCGTTGATGAGTCCATTGAGCAAATGCTTCTCCACATCCTTTACAACATCATCCTTTTCAAGGAAACCAAACATAATTTGTTCAGTACTCCAGCCAGAATCCCACATGGAGTTCACATCTGGATTTCTGTTTGACATATCTTTACCGATCATGTTATGCAAGTAGTCTGCTTCATCGCATTCATCACTCACATTTCCATTGCCTCCATAAGACTTTAATGTGTCGAAATCATTGCAGAGTTGTCTGATAAGCTTGTCCAAAGACCTTGTCTTTGTATATCCGATGGATATTGTGGCATACGGATGGACTGCTAGCTCCTGTCTTATCGCTTTCCTTTTCATTATCTCATAGCCGCAGTCTATCATAAGTTTAACGTCTTCCCCTTGGTTATTTCGATCACTGGCATGGAGAATGCTGATTGGTATATTGAGCTTGAAAAGCGCCTCTGCTGTGTTTAGAAATAGTTGATTTTTAATAACCGACTCCTTGAAATGCTTTTCAGGTACTGTTAATTGTTCTTGTGCCACTAATGGGAGAGTTGTTTCTTGATCATTTCTAACAACATTGGAGATTTTCATGCCTCCTTTTCCTGCAATATGATCAGAGGGGTGAGGAGCTTCGTCTATAACATTCATCTTTTTACATGTAAATGAATGGCAATAAGATTTTTATATCAGTACCTGTAAATTTGACAGGAAAACTTTTATTTTTTTCATCATTGAAAAGCTTACTGTTCTGTGAGGCTTCTTGATGAATCCCTGCAAGATCGATCGTAAGAACCAGTTTGCAGTATATGAGCTATGTTTCATCTAATGTGAAACATATATTGAAGGCTGAATACTAATAATTTTCATATAATCATATAATGTCAACGATATTTGATTATCGTGGTTGGAGTTTGAAAGGCGCTAATCATTGGGATATAGAGATAATAGGACTGCTATCTATACTTGTGAATTAAGAATGCCACATTTCTTAATTTATAAGAAGATATGACATACCATTAAATTGGTCCGTAGCTTGTGATATCTTTGGCTTATCTTCTCCAAGTTTCTGGTCCATGGATATTTCAACTTCTTGAGGCATTTTTTCTTGATGCTGCAGGAATCCAACAAAGCATGTTATGAAGAAATTTCACATGGATGACTAGTTTTTTGGATATAAAACTACTCTAAATCGTTAAAAGCATGCCAAGGGCACAAATTGAATTTAACTTTCTTCTCACAGATGAACTTACATTTTCATTTGATATCACAGTTCCAGAATCTGTCAGGTTGTCGCGTTCCTTTTCCATATTTGTGTTGCAGTAGGTACTGTTTTCTATTTTACCAAGTAGCTCGGTTTGGAAATCGAGTGTCTTCATGCTCACATCTGGCTCATTAGATCCTATGTTATCCGCTTTTGCTTCTCTTGTCTGGCTTTCAGTTGACTGTTCTGCTCCACCAGAACAACTTTTGTCATCCTTCTGCAGCTTTGTGTCTGGCAAAGTTGGGGATGACTCATCTATTTTTGGAGAGGTCTCGATTCTATGAATTTCGGTATGAGGTCCCATCCTATCTGTTGATGCCAGATTGATTGGCTTCTCTTGCTTAGATGGTTGATTGATGCTGTTTAGCTTCCCTGATCTAGATGATACTTCCTTTGACAACACATTTTGATCGGTATTTTTGTTCTCGCTGCTTTGCATGATCCCTACAGAGGTAGAAGAGTTCCGGTGCTTGGCAAGTGCTTGATTTATTCCATTTGAAGAATCTTTTGCAGGTGCTCCATTTTTGGACTTGGTAGAATTTTTCGTACCAAGAATGTATTGGTTCCGAGAAGACTGCTTCTTCTTTAAATTTGCTGAACCATTCCTTGATTTTGGTGAAGTTATGATTTCCACTTGATTTGCTTTGGGTGTCCTTGCCTGCATAGTTTTGTTTGAGGGTGACTTCTCTTTCTTACCTGCTTGATGCTTCTCATCTTGTCCCTCGGATTTTTTAAGCTTCTGCACGTGATGCACTTCATCCTTAGCTAAGGCCTTCTGTTCATTGCTCAAAGGAAATTTGTCTGTCTCTTTCTTTTCTTTCTGAATTGTATCTTCTTGTAACACAATATCGATTGGAGGCACCCTTGATGTTTGTGGCTTTTTTGTCTGTGAGATAGTCTCCTTGATTTCGACTGTTTTTATGATTTTCCCCTTAACACTTGTCTGGTTTTGTTCTTTCTGTTTCTGTTGGAAGTTAACTTGATTTACTTGGATGTTTTTGCTATGTGGCTTATCCATCATGTTGTTGATCATTGGCAAGCCTGAGGGCACTGGACCTGTATCTTTGTTAACCGCTATACTCCGCTTCTCCTGTTGTTGAACTCTACCAGAAGAAACCATATCATTGTTCCTGCTTGGAGATGCACTGATAATCTCAGCCTTACGCACGAATTTTGCATCCTGAACTGGTAGTATATCACTTGTCATGTTTTTGTCAACATTAAGAGATGACCTGTTCTCAGAGTCCCGGGTGCCAATAGGACCTGCACTTCTCATTAGTACTGGCTCTTGCTTCTTTTTGGGATCTGACCCTTTCCTTGATGCCTTGTTATCTTCCTTTTGCGGTAGTTCATCGAGTCCCATTAGTTTTGCAATGACATTCGAAATTCTTCCTTTCTCTGATCCAGATTTTGTTCCTTTCAACTGGTTCTTCTGGTCCAGATTTTTGAAGTCTGGAGCACAACTAGCTGATCTTTTGTGGGACATCGACTTGTTAGTGCTAAGAGGTTGCTTTTCGTGCAGTTTAGGAGTTTGATCGGGGTAAGTCAGGGCCATTAGCCGCTGTTTGATGTCATTTTTTGCTGTCCCTTTGGTGATATATGAGTTTTTCGAGGGCTTATCAAATGAAAATCTTGGCAGGTCTAGTTGCTTCTGATCAACTATCTTGACATCCTCATCCTCATCCTCGTCGAGTAATGTGATCCTGTTTTTGCTTTGAGGCTTGATCATATGATCCGAAGCTTCTTGGAGGTTTACGAGCATCCTCAGGGACTCTTCCAAATCCATAGATCCTTTCAACAACTCCTGCCCAACTTCAATTGAGTTCCTATCGAAATTTAGGCCATTGGAACAGGCTCTTAGAATCTGGTTTAGTTTTTGTATCCCTTTCGATACTTCATTGATGTGAACTTGAGAGACGGAAGGGAACTGACTATTCGGAAGATGATACGTTCTCCTATCTGTCTTACTCATGTCCATTGATCTCTGACTGAATTGATGGAGAAATGTTAGCACAGGATTTCTGCTTGAGCCCGAGTCCATTTTAGTAAACTTTCCTCCGTTTTCAATAGCAAAAGCGAGGGCCATGGAAAGATCTCCCACCTTTTCAGAATTCCGGACTCTCCCAGTACCATAGGTAACTATCTGTCCTGAAGATTCTTCAACGCGAAATGATCTGTTGCTGGTGCTACCTACTTTTGAATTAACCTGCAAAAAGTAACATGCAAGCTAACTCAGATTTATTGCTACAAGTAATTTTCAAGATGTCATGATATTGTCAAGTTAACTTACGGATTCAAGAGTTTTTGTCTGTCGAGATCCTCTGTAAGTTTGTCCCGTATTAGCACGAGCATCTGTTAGTTCAGACATATCACAAGTTTAGTTAACACTATCATCTGTAACATATGTTTTTGCAAACTTTACAACCACGAAAACCAGAGAAAGTTAGAGCTATCAAAAATAGTTGACACTTCTTTTGTTGAGTTTTTTAGTTTAGAATTTTTCTGCTTCTAATATCTTTTGTTACAACATGTGGAGCTCAGGGGCGGAGCTAGAAATAAAGTTACATGTTTGACAAGATTCAGTAGCTTTGGTCAAAATCTTGTATTTGTGTTAAGAAATTCACTTAATATGTATAAATAACTTATTTAGAATCCAACAAACTGACTTTTTTTTAGAATTCAGAACTCATAAACTCAAAATTCTGGCCCGGAGAAATATATGCTCCATCACTGTGAAAATAATGGATTTCCTAATTGATTATGAACATTATTTTGGTGAATTGTACATATACTCCAAGTATGTTTTCTTTAAACATTTATTAAGTCATGATCTTCTCTTGAAGATAGTCTTTTCTCTTTTTTCATAAGAAATTAAAGATTTGTAAAATCATAGAGTAATAATAATAAAAGATCACGTAGATCAATGATGTGTAAATAATCATCTGATAGGTTAACAACTTAGTAATTTACATTACAAAAGTCTCTCTATTTGCAATTCCCTGATATGAAAGATTGTTTTTACAATATGTATACTTGTAGCCTATGTTGCTTAGACTCTCCAAAACTATTGTTGCATTCTTGTCGTTTTCCTCCAAAAATGCTACTTTCAGAGGATCCAACACACACTTGTCGATATTTTTTTGAAGAGACTGAGCTATATACTTGCAAGTTGCAACTATCATCAGCATGACCCCAAATACTCTATGAACATACTGTTACAGTGTAATTGCCATAGAATTTTACACATTTTAATCTAAAAATTTCACTAATTCGACGTGCAATCTCATGCATAATTTAACCTTGATATCTTAAAGATGTATTAGAAAATCATGTGCATTAACATTTCATTAGTTTACCTCTGGGTGTGGAGTATGAATAGCCTGAATTTTGAGCAGCAGCTACGCGTTCCTTACGAAGCTTAAGATCATACAGCAGCTTCTGCGCGAAATCTGGCTTGCCTGACATATTTTTTTGCTCTGTCTTACTATGGAACAGAGTTTTTTTTGGGACTAAACATCCATAAGAGAGAAACTCCAAAATTCAATAAAAACAATAAAATGTGAAAAAAGAGGAAATATTCTTAGATTGTGTTACAGGTCAATTTGGTAAGGTATAGGAAATGTAAATGTGTGTGAAGTTGCTATGTCACTTTTGGTGAGAGGGGTTTTTCAGTGTTGGGTAAGGTGGAAAAAAGTTGGGAAAAAAGTGATGAGTTAAAAATAAAGAAATTGTAATCACACACCAGATGGAAAAGTTTGACTTGAAAGTTAGCTTAGCTCTCACTCAGTGTTTTGTTCTCTATCAGAATCACTGTGGTTGCTTGGCTTTCATTCTAATCCAAGCAATGTATTGTATGGGCACCAAATAGCTTCATATAAAAGTTTTCTTTGTTAAAAATGATCTCCTTTGTGAGTTCTACAGTATTATAGCATGTTTGGTCAAACTTTTAAAATCTGCTTACTTTGTTATGTGTTTTTTTTGTCAAAAGTGAGTTTCGGAATAGCGTGTTTGGAGATTAGCAATTTGTGTTGGTTTGAAAAACACTAATGCCAATATTAGTAACAGTAATTTGTTCTTGACCAAGGTTCCGAAAGTGTTTTTTCATAAAAGTTACTATCTTTAGATTCTGAAAAACAACTCTTCTGCTACTACTATTCTATAAACACTTATTTCTCTTTCCTGAAAGATTGGCCAAACACCTCAATTTTCTAAATAAGTTTGCTCAAACAATTACTGGCCTAGTCGTTAATGAATAGGGATGAAAATTATAGAGACAAGAAGTTAGGTGATTTCTTCTAACCTATCTCAACACTTAAATGTTACACCTTAACTAAGATGGAGAAATGGTAAGAGATGTCAGGTATTTTGTAAAATAATTGAGATGCACACGAATTAGCCCGAATTTATATATATTTATTTGCTTTGGTTAGCTTTAAGTTGATCTCTTGTATGGGTGTAACATGGTTTGTTGGCGTGATACCTTGGTTAGAAGAATAGAATGACTCTTTTTTAACTTTATGACAGCTGAAATGTTGGAGAATTTGCAGCTTTCATTTGGGGTATGGGTTGGCTACCTTTAACTAAAGCTACTTTCAATTACCCTGGAATGGGAGAATATGATCTATCCTCTTTGGAAAGTTATGAACCTATTAGTTTTTTTTTTAATTACTCAACTTGATTAGCTTTTTTCACTACATATAGAGCACTGTTTGTCACCACCAATCATATTTACCGTCAACTTTTGGTATCATGACCACCATCAACTCTTACCTTGTCAAATAAGTTGTTATCAAACAGTGTTTAAAATTGTAAATCAGAATTGTAGAAGAAATAAAAAATTAATAGAATAGTTTAGTTTTGAATTCAAAAGAAACTGTAATCGAATTTAATTATCTCACAATTGCTCAAGGTTATGGATTGATTTCTCCAATGATAAAATGGAACTCCAAATCCGGAGTCAAAGCCACTTTTAAAAGTAAAATGCTAAGAGGGATAATATTTTTTGAGAAAGACTAAAAGAGATATTGTGTTTGAAATCGAGTGACAAACAATTTTCTTTAACATGGTGTCAAATAGATGTTTGGCCATTTACTTCATTTTAAAAAAATTGTTTGTTTAAAGAAAAAAATGGCAAACTCATATATGTTTGAGCAACAAACAAACAATTTTTTTTTTAAAAAAAAATGGTCAAACGGCGTTTGACACAAGCAATTAAGAAAATTGTTTGTCACTAGATTTCAAGTGCATTACTCCTTTTGGTCTTGTCTCTTTTGACATTTTTGCTTTAAAAAGTGACCTGTTCGGTTTTGGACCTATGAAACATTATTGCCTAAGACTATGGATTAATTCAACATATGATAGAATGAAACTCTATTATGTAATACTGATAACAAATTTTGCAGAATTTTAACAAACAGAGCAGATTACATGAATTTGGTCTAAAATATAAATCAATCAATCATGAATTTGAATTGAGCTATAATAATGATGTGAAGAGAGACTCTCTTGACAACTTTTTAAAAATTATAAAAAAATATTATATATAAGCATAAAAATTTTCCTCTTTATATCACATGAGAGATAAATAAATTTCGGTCAAATTTCTTTCCCCTCACGTAATCTAAAACCCAACACAAGCTTACATGAAGCCTTGTGTCGAAAAAATTCAAAGTTAACTAAGAGAACAAATAAGATTTTGTACATTTTCTTAAGTGCTTATTATGTAAACATGATAAAAAAATGTTTTTCTTTTCTTCATTATTTAGAAAAAGTGAGTCATCGATCTAGATACAAGATATTATTATTATCATCTGGACAATTAGACACTCATGTGATCGTAACAACGTACATCTGTAACAGTGACAATGATATTATTGAAACTTGCTTGAACATGAATAATTACTTTTGGTATTCTACATACACCCTATGTGAATTAATTCGTCCATTCAGACGCGAACTAATCTTCGGTATAGTTAAACAATCAATCAATACTTTCAGTTTTGAATTTTTTTCACACGTGTTTTCAAGTGCCTATTACGTAAATAAATTAACCACTAAAATATTTCATATTTTAAATTTTACACATCAACCTCAATAAATCATAAAATCTCAAATCTATTCCAATGTTGATGTTCATATTTTTTTTTAAATTATCATATTTTTAGTGATTAATCTATCTACATCAAGAACAATTAAGACTATGCACATAATTTTTTTTTCAAATTTCAAATCAAAAGTATTTAATAATAACCCTTATAATATATTGAGGTGTTCAACCATAACAGATCTTATTTTCAGTGTTTAAATGAATTATATTGGCTATAAATAAATATTTTTGCCCTTAAAAAAATATAATATTCACCATAATTACAAAAATTAAAAATAAGTTTATTTTAAAATATAAAAACTAAATATATTTTTCGCAAAATATATATAATATATTTTTCGCAAAATATATATAATATATTTTTCGCAAAATATATATAATATATTTTTTGAAAATGCTAAAATTCTGAAATTATTATCGTCTTAGACGTGAGAAGCATGTTATCACACGTTACAAAAGTTAACATGTCCTAGTCAAAATACACATCCAGAAACTTCCCCCTAATTTATTTATTCCATAACAGCTGTCCATCTATTTACGGTATACCTATTCCTCGTCAACCTCTTTGCCGCCTCATATGGTTAACCTCATCTCTACCGTTAAATACTTATCTTAAATTAATCTGAGCCGTCCAATCCCTCAAAATTCTCAATAAATTACGTCCTCCCCCATTCATTCATGCATGCCTTTTCCTTGTAAATCCAACTTCTTCTTTTCTCCAGATCCCTTCTAAGGAGATTATCTTCTTCAACTTTAAAGTCCAGATCTCTGTAGATCGTTCTTCGATCTACGTTTTGGGTATGGATTTGCCGTGTTTCTGTTACGGCTCGGTGATTGACCGGCCGAACTGCGTTATGGTTCGATATCCGTCTTTCGTGGCCGCCGGTTGACGAAGAGATGGTAGATCTGATGCCTTTCGAGCTGGTTCGAGGTTGATGTGCATCGATGAACATCAGATCTGTTCGGTCTTCATAGATTTGTGCAGGTTGGACCAATAGTTTCAGCAACGGAGGTGTTATCCTCACGAGGATTCAACTGTTGTTTGCTAGAGCTTTATCGGTGAGCTAAATATGCTTATTGTGTTTTTGTTAGCTTGGAAAAGATGCATTAAGCAAGTTACCTTTGTAGAAAACATGCTAATTTTGCGTACGTGTTGCAGATTTGAATGGAGATTAAGGACTATTCAATTGGTGTCTCGTTGTCAGAGTTCTAGCCGTTTGGACCGGTAATCATCGGCTGAGGGTTGAATTAGAGAACGTGATGGTGGATCTGAGGTTATGAGGTTTAATTTTGATGTTATAATTATTTTAATGTTTCATTTGCATTAGTTTTTTATTTATGCATGCATATGTACGGGAGATGAAAGATTGAGTGACGTTGTGTGAGGTATGAGAGGAAAAAAGTGAGGTGTATATTGTTCCATGTCACCAGGCCTTTGCCATGTTGGGTGCGCTCGCATGGCAGGTCAAAAATACCTAATAAAAATATAATTTTTTGGTGGTGGAGAGGAGAGGCACGGGGTTGTTTTGCCCGGGTCTCCTCTCTGTGTGTGTCGCGTTCTTTTTATTTTTCATGCTCTTTTCTGCTCCTGCGTCCAACAATCTCGCACCGATCCAGTGGTTACTTGTTTATCATGGACAAGTAACTCATGTTGATTTTGCATATTAAGGCGATGGACAAAGCAACGTTTCTACTGCAGCACTCTCCACCAGAGGTACAATTTTTTGCGAAATTTACTTTCACACTTTTCATATCAGCATCCATATATAAATTACCCGCCTTAATTATCACTAAGATACTAATTGATACTCTTAATATTACAAAGCACCATTTCTAGAAGTATTTCTACAAACCGTATAGCTTAATCTTTTATTTCAAATCACGTATTGACTTTTCATGGAATTAAGCTTTAAACTATTTTATAAATTATTTTGGCAACTCTTAATCTCGATTGGTCTATATGATATCCAAGTATGACCATGATATGATTATAGTAAATTTATGCTAATTAATAATTGATTGGAGGACCTCCAAATGTTTTTCCAAAAAATAAATTAATTAAGTACTATATATATTTATGGAGAATTTGACATTAATTATTCTAGAAGGTATCAACTGTTAGCGGCGATCAGACTCTGATATCTTGATTTTAAGCTTACTGATAATAATTAATTAGCCGTCTAGCAGTTCAATCTTCAAGTACTATTTGAATACCTATTAGGTTGCTTCAATTATATGGTGGATAAAATATTGTGTGATTAAACAAGCCGTCTTCTAAAAAGAAGTTGCGGGGAAGAACATTTTTATCAAAGTAAGGCATGAAAAAGCTGCAAACCAGAGATCTTCAATTTTTATCACTCGTGGATTGCCGTTTCGCACTCCATTTTCCATTTTATTCATTTTTTAGCAATTTCTTCCTTTACTTCGTTGTTGATGACTTAATTTTCTTTTAAGTAATATCTTTGTGGTATAAGGTTCAGTGGGGAAACAGTTATGTTTCTTCTAATTGGTGATGTAATTGTTCCAATCTATTGGAGATTCCTGTTATGGCTCCCTCTTTGTAACCCTCTTGTAGGGGTACCTTTTTAGGCAGGTTTGGGATTTTGACTGTAAGAAACAATTCAGTGTACTGGTTAGATCTTCTGCGTATTAGATGATGATGGATATGTTTGCTATATAAATCTTGGCATGCCGTTGTTGCTGGGCCAGACTGGCTGAGACTTCTGCTTGAGAAGTGCTGCACTTGATGCATGGATGTTCTACCTGGTGTACGCAAAGCTTTATGCCGACTGAGGTGGTCAAGAAATGTTCGAGCTGCTGCTGTTGAAGTTGAAGATCTGATACTCGCATTTGTGCGTTTTTCTGCGTGAGAATTCTTAATATGCTCTTGGCTTAGTCAGTGTTACAGTATATTTCCTTGAGGATTTTGAGAGACTCAAGTTTGTCGCTGTTGTTTTGTGTAATCTGCCAGTTGCGCCAGTTGCTGGTTGTATGTGCTATTGCATCCTGATGATATGTTGTCGTTCTGTGTGTCATCCACTATTCCCCGAGGATCTTCAAGAATAGGATAGTTGTTCTCACACCAGCTACAAGAGCTGATGCTGCAATTTTTCCCCTGAAGTACTTCGTTCTCAAAAAACCTCGTAGCAGAGAGCTAACCTCTCTTCTGAGGCCATTATACTTTGTGCTAGTTTTGAGGTACTCAGCTGTCTTACCTAACAAATATTTGTTTTTGTTCGCCATATCTATTTATATTTGGTTGAATATGTATCAATGTTTTATGCTCTTGTAATTCTAGGCACTTTGAAATTGAATTTCTTCTGTGTCTTGCAGGTCAGGGATTCATCTGCAGACTGAAGTACTATGTAAAATATGTTATTCATGATGTATGGACAATTACCAGTTCTTATGGAGGCCAGATGGTGCTTTTAATATTCTGCTCTTGTGAAGATGCCGTTGGGCATAGTCTACTGGTTTGAAGTTCGTTTTTACTATTACACGATTACTTTTTTGGTAAACCGTCAATTCGATAATTTTGTTTCAGCTATGTATTTCTTATTACAATAAAGTTTTATGCATGCTGGAATATCCACTCCGTGGAACTATTGGAAGATAGTAATTTTGGGGTTTTGGTTGTCCTCGTCTTGGTCCCCTAAAGATTCTCTCTCTTTTTATAATATAATATTTGAGTTATTGATGTCGTGATTATATTAGATTATTATAGAATTGTATTTTGGTTCTATACTTCTATTGAGATTGCTGGCTTAAACCTGTCATGATAACTGTACCCATACGAGTTGATCAATACTTCTATTGAGATTGCTGGCTTAAAATACCGTGGCTGGTATTGGTAGTCCTAAAATTTGTTGTTCTAAACAATGTTAGTGCTTGGTTTTATTACTAACAGAAATATTATTGATGACTACCAGTTCTAAAGATATAAATAAAAGATTTTATCATTTTTTGTGTAGTCGTATTTTTGTTCGTTTATTTTGTGGTCTAACTATCATTTTTGGAAGGATCCAAGAGCTCGGTTTATGGTGGAGCGCTCGATGCTTAATGTCGAGAGGTCGGTGGTTCGAACCCACCTGGATTCCTACTATAAGTGTTGTATTACTAATTGTTATAATTTGTTTAGATACTATTGTAATTTTAAAATCCTTAAGAGTTACTATGATGTCATTATATAATTTCTCCTTGGAAGTAATTCCTGTTGTGGTACTAACATTTTCATCTGCAGTCTTTCATACAGTTCACTATATCTCGTTTGTAGCACCATTTTTTTTTAATTTAAGAGAGCAGGGTGTTGCAATGGTGTTAACATCTACCAAACATAGAAATGCCTTTGGGAACTCCTAAAATTACGGAGTATTGAGATGGAATTAAAAAATCCAATCTAAATATTGTAATCTTCTTGCCGTGTCATTAATTTATCTTTTCTCTGTCCTCAATGGAGGAGGTGTGTTGGTATGAAAGGAAAATGTCTCTATGTATAATATTTTTTAAGATAATTTAATTTATCACTAATTCTTTTTGTACTCGCCGAATTATATCATATGCGTAATTTTTTATATATATTGTAGGGGGTAGGAGAGGTAGTGCTATCAAATGGCGGAGAGGACAGTTGAATTATACATTGTAATATGTTTATAATATATTCAAATATAATTTTTAGAACTAGTTGAATTATAATTTATTCTATGTACCAAAATACGAAATCCCACATTGTAATTTGATTTTTTTCAATGAAACAAAAAAATGTTGCCAATGGAACGATTGAAGAATCACAAAGTGTAATTATTTTCGTAGTTGAAAGAATTAACAGCAGATATAGGTCCAGATTCATTTTTAAAGAGATACGTTTTGTGTCTAAAGTCATGTGGTCGAAAACGCTACACGCTGCATGGCCTCTCACCGCACTTTTTAGTCCTGCAGTTGTCCTAGTCAAAACAAAATATTTGCCGTCCAAGTATTTGCGTACCCTTTGCCGCCCGAGAAACATCTTTTGCCGCCTTTTGCGGTTAACTTATCTACAGGTTAAGTTAAATGCCTATTCCCAAATTAATCTCAACCGTCCGATCCTCCCAAACCCTCAATAAATTACAATTTGATTTTGCTTTTTATTTCAATCACTAAAACCTCTCCTTCTGCTCGTCGAATGGCTGGTAAACGGTGTAGCGATTTGTTCTCCGTCGACGGTGGCCGCCGGTTGATGCAGATGTTGTAGATCTGAAGCTTTTGGCAGAGATTCATGAATATGGACCAATTGCTTGATTAACTGTTTCGTGGATTGTACCGTTAGCTATGAGAGCGTTATCTGTGAGCTAAATGCTTCTCTTATTGTTTTTTGTAATAGCAGTATATATTGAGCAAGTTATGTTTTGTTGAAATCTGAAAACTGGCTAATCCTTTCAATATGTTGCAGATCCGAATTGAGCTGCGAGGTTAATGAATTGGTATCCTATTGCTACAAATCAAACGGATTGGATTGCTGATCTTTCGATACTGCTGCAATTTCATCCATGAAGGGAGTGAAACAGCGAGCCTGTTGGTGCATCTAAGGTTATAATTGTTTAATTTTATGTCTGTATTTATTTGAATGATTGTTTAATTTTACGTCTGTATTTATTTGAATGGTTGATATACGCTGATATACGCTAGTAGTTTTTATTTACGCATGCTTATGTATGGGAGGATGAAAGATTTGAGTGACGATGTGCGAGATATGAGTGGAAACAGTGAGGTATCTATTGTTCATGTTACCAGACCTTTGCCATGTTGGGTGTGCTCGCATGGCAGGTTACAAGTACCTAATAAAGTATTTATTTTTTGGTGTCTGAGGGGAGATGGCACGGGGTTTTGCCCGGCTCTCCTCTCTGTTGTGTGTCGTGTCTCTTTATATTTGTCCTGCACTTTCTATGCTTTCCTGGTTCCAATAACTTTGCAAACAATTCCATGGTTACTTGTCCTCGAGTTGGTCTTTTTTATTTCTGAGCTGTGTCATCTTGAAAGACGAATTCAAGTACAAGTAAATCATGTTAATTTGCTAATTACGGGGATGGACAATCAACATTCTACTGCAGCTCTCCATTAGAGGTACAATCATCAATTCTCTGCTAGTATAGTTAACTAGTTGCATCATTGTTTTTGTACCAGCTAGCTATTCGAACTTGATTTCACTCCACAGTTGTTTATCAATTTCAACATACTTAATTTCACTCCACATTTGTTTATCAACTTAAAATTTTCCAAGTGAGCAGTTCTGGTGTACTTTTAAAGAGTCTGAATAACTTGTGGCTTAACATCCATTGCTTCCAGGATGCAAGTTGCTTCAATCAGAGGCCGATCTGGGATTTGATTTTGAGTGTATGGGTTTTGGATTACTATTTTTTTTTCTAATTGGGTTCTGAATAGATTTCTTGTTACATATCAGATTAAATAAATTCACACATAAATAGTACTTGAACTCGTGACTTAGGGTTTTGAGCCTAAGCTAATAGATTCTACTGAACTCGTGGCTAAGGCTTCAAACTACTTGAGAACTATTTTCATAAGAACTGTCTGTCCTTGGACGTTGTAAGTTTCTATGTAAGGTGTTCCATAGAACTGGTATAAGGACCTCAAGTTTCCTGAATTAGAATAAATAGTAATGAATATACATTGCAAAAACTAGTAATGAGACATGCATTGGGCTCTCATATACTGGCAATTAGACCAACTAATAATTGCATTTATTCATTTCGCTGCAAATCACTATGCACTTTAAGTCGAGTCTCAATTTACTAAGACATCCTGATAATAGCTTTTAATTGGTTGATTTAGCTACGACAGATAGCATGATAGAAATCTAATTAGCTGGTTTCTAATGAAGAACCGAGGTAGAAAACAATGGTCACGTTTTCATTGCCACCACTTGTGGTAAATTTTGATTTTTGCATTAATTGAATTACAACTTAGCAAATACTAGTTATTTGTTGTTTCAATAGTTGCTTTTGTTCGACTAGTACTGTACTTCTGTTCTAATTTAGTGGAAGTGTGTCAGCCTGTGTTGTAATTGTATCAAAACTTCAGTCAGTATTGTTGTTATGGTGCTCTTGTTGTAGTCCTTGAGAGGGCAGCCTTTGTAAGGTAGGTTTGGAAATTTGGCCTTAAACAGCTCAGCATCTCTAGGACAGCTTATCAAATTTGTGGTTAATGGTGGTGATTGTTAGCAAATGGCCCGGTCATGTGGCCTGAGGTTTCCAGTAGATTCTTGATTCGTGCTGCTCTTGGTGTACTGCTGCTCTTCCCACATGCTGACCGTAGATTACCGCTTTCTCTGAATGTATAAAGAAATGCCTACTCCAGATGTATCAGGAAATGTTCAAGCTGTTCCTGCTGCTGTATTTGCTGTTGAAGATTTGTTCTCTCATGTCTGCTGTAAGCACATGCTAGAAATCTTAGATGCTGCTGCTCTTGTTTGTTTGAAGCCGTTGGTTCTGTTGTATCTGGTGCTGTCTAATATGAGAAGTTTTAGCACTGGTTGGTTTTACATTCTGCTGCATCCTGATTAAGTCATGTCAGTCTGCGGTTTCCATGGAATCCTCAGATGTGTTTTTTATTGAGCGCCATAGTCATCTGAAGCATCAGTCTATTTCAAGCCTTGCGTTAATTTCTGAATGAAGCAGGCAAGCAGGGATGGGAGTCTTTCCTAGCTGAGTGGTCCCACCGTGCGTCACGGTTGTCTAGCTCTCTTGAATGGTTGTTCACCTACTTCTTCTTACTGAGGTATTCTAGTTGTCTAGCTATGTGTACTGTTTTGCAAATTTTGGTCTCTTTTCTTTGATGCATATAACTTGTTATATATGCGATTTATTTCCATTTTTCAACCTTTGTTTATATACATGTGACTCCTACAATCTACAAGATGGTACTTTTGCTAGTTTTTGTGGCAGATGGTGTTGAGAAGATCTGACAGTGTTTTGTTGCCAGTGCTGGCGTTCAGGGGATGAAGTTTTGGCCTATTTGCGAACTCTGAATTCCTAATGTTTGTGTGGAAGTTAACAAGTTCGTCTCTTACTCTCAGTACAATCCCGAATGTTTAGGTGTTTCTTCATGAGACGCTGTTATGGATGGTGAAGACTTTTTGCCAGCAGGTTGTCTTAGTTTTTCTGGTGTCCTTATGTTTCTACTGATTTGTGGCAGTGTATTTTTCGTTATAATATTAGTACTGGTGGTGATTTTAATTGGTGAGCTTGTTTAATTTTCCGTTAATATGATGTCAAATTCATGATCATTGTTAATTTCGCCAGTCTTGGGGATAATTTGAGTTAAAATTGGCCGTGTTCATTAGAACTGGCATGCTGGGAAATTTTTTATTTAGAAATGTTGTATAATGGTATTATGGTATAATTATTTTTTTTGGTAGGTATAGTATATATATATTCATTTTTTCCAGAGCTGTGGATATAGATACATTAAAATTGCGAGTTACAGTATATTACTGATAAATTTTTCAATAGAAGTTTGGCACATTGTTATGTTCTTACAAGTACGTTGACACTTCTAATTGATTTTTTGAGTCAGAAGTATTTTTACCTTGTTAATCACTGCCATAATGAAACGGTATTTGTATTCTATGTTGTCAACCTCTTGAGAATGCTCTGCCATATTTGGGGTTCTTCAAAAATGTGTATCTTTTGGAGGATCCGACACACACTGTGGGATATTATATATAGTTTGTGTCTGATGGATCCAAGAGCTCAGCTTTGGGGGAGCACTCGATGTATCGCATTCGAGAGGACGGTGGTTCGAATCCACCTGGATCCGTAATCTAGTATATTGTATTTCATATCCTCCTTTAGTGTGTTTTGTGTTTTGTTTCCAAATCAGTTGAGCAAGAACACCAACAAAAGTGCAAATGAGAAGCTCAACAGATTCTTAGCTTGAGTTCATACTATTTCCTTCGTGGTTGCGTCGCTTGGAGCTGAAAGTATTAATGACAAGATGAAGGAAGCACATGATTTAGCAACATGTGTAGTTAGCCCCTCTTCTCAAGCGTGCATCGATGAAGAAGGTATGTTTGTATCCTTGCATCATCTATTAGAATAAAGTCCGGAGGCCAAATTTGAGTATGCATTACTGTTCTTTCCTCTTTTACTGGAATCGAGTACACAGATGGGGATGACATGTCTTGTATGATGTAATATATAGTCAATGAGTTCAACTAATTCAAATATTTAATACTGAGTATGGATAACTACGCGCAAAAAACTAATTAAGTTTGAAGCCGTCATATATATATTATATCACTTACAATTCCTTTTTTTAATCAATTGAACGTGATTGGTTCCAGCAAGACAAAAATGCAGAGGAGGTAAATTTCAAGTTCAATTTTAAATTTATCATACAAAATTGCTAGTATTTTATTTTTGTCAAATAAAAACCATGCAACTTTAAAGTTAGAGGAGCTAGGATTTGAGTGTATGAATTCTAGATTCTACTATAGTCTCTAGCAAAGTCATTACCAGGTTTCGATATTGTATAAATAATTTATTGAGAGTCTTGTATAAAATAAATTTATAATTCAAAATTCATGAACTAAAAATTCTAGCTACACCTTTGAATTTATTTGTGTATACCATAAATAAAAATGCTATATTGGACTTTGCGGAATATAAGGCCTGGACCCTAGTAATTAATTAGGTTTATTAATAATTTACGTTTCTTCCTGGCAGAGTTATGGAGACGCATCAATTTTGTTCTGATGACATATTAATTGAGATCTTAACATTCCTTCCTGTCAATACCTTACACATTCAAATGTGTTTCTAAAGCTTGTAACACTTTGATACGACATCCCAACTTCGTTCAATCCCACTATGCTCGTTCTCAAACCTGCCCGCCCGACTTGTATTTCAACTCAAAGCATATCCTAAAGGTTGCTGGTTCCTTTTATTTCAACTCAAAGCATATCCTAAAGGTTGTTGCCTGCCCTATTATCCAGAAACAAGTAAATTGGAAGTATTTCCCTTAGAGCTTAATTGGTTTTCTGTGGATGCTATTTGCTCGAATAGTTGCAATGGCCTTGTTTGTAGGTATAGTTATGAACATAGACAAGTTTATTTATACAATGTCACCACAAAGGAGATAAAACCTTTCTCATCCTCCATGAATCACGATATACTATCACGTATGATATTTAATAAGGAACCAAGGTTGTTTTTGGGATTTGACGGAAACTACAAATTGCTTCATGCTTTTTTAGATGTTCGAGGAGGAAGAAAGGGCAAAATTCTAACCCTAGGAGCAACCAACTCGTCATGGAGGAAAATCGATGTGATTAATGATAATAAACCAGGTAACTTTTCTATGGAATGTATTTTCCTCAATGGGGTAGTTTATTGGTACTCTAGGAACTCTAGTGTGGTCTATTTCAACTTTAGAGAGAAGTTTGGTTATATTTTACTCCCAAATCCAGAAACATTGTATTCTTTAGGAATGCCTAGTATCATACGAAGTGCATTGTGTGGAAAATTAGTTATGCAGGGTCCATTATTGCTTTTAGTATACGATGATATTTACGAAGTTATCACAACGAATTCTTGGAGAGGGAATGATTATATTTCCGTTGCAGCTACGTTGTTTGGTGCAGAAAGGATTAATGACAAGAAAATGAAAGAAGAAGCTAATGTTTTAGCAACAGCAAGTGTAATGTCTGCCCCTGCTTCTCTGCTTTCGTGCTACTCAAGCTCTTGTAACTTGAGATTTGTTAGCAGTTCTGCTGACCACAACAACAACAAGAAGTGTCCTCTTATTGTGTATAAAAATGTTAGCAGTTTTGTTGAGAACATTATCCCATTAACGTCTTTACTAGGTTAAGATTTGTTAGTAGTTTTGTCAAGTACATTATCCTTTAAATATGTTAGCAGTTTTGTTGAGAACATTATCCCATTAACGTCTTTACTAGTTTGAATGTCGTTGGTTAAGATTTGTTAGTAGTTTTGTCGAGCACATTACTTTACTAGTTTGAATCTAGAATTGTGTAGTTTGTGCCCTGCTTCTCTGATTCCAACAACAACAATTGTTCTTACAGAAATTTAGCTCTTTATGGAAGTCTTGGTTGTGCCCCATTTTAACCTTTGATTTCACTGTAATTTTTGCTTTAGTTAAAACTCACGACTTATGTTACTTTTATCTTATACACTGACGATAAATTTAGTACTCTCAAAATATTAAATTTATACCGCTCGACAAGAATATTCTATAGTGTACATTTTTTTTTGATATATATATATATATATATATATAAAAATATTTTAACGGGTATTTTTTTTGGGGGGGGGGGGGTGGGAGAGAGGGGGAGGATGGAGTTTTCTGAAAGAGAATCTCTTTTTAATTCAAGTTTTAAACTTTTTTTTTGGGGATGGAGTTTGTGTCAAAGAGAATCTCTTTTTACTTCAAATTCTAAACTATTAAGGAGAGATGAAATTTAATCAATATTTTGTGGCCTATATAGACTACTATTTACATTAATATCGTTCCCTTGTTTTCGCTTATTCGCCTTAGAGTTATGGAGACTCATGATCAATGTTTGTCTCATGACATAGTATCGGAGATTCTAACATATCTTCTTAGCTTTCATGCGATTCAAGTGTATTTCTAAAGCTTGGAATACTACTATGCAAGATCCCAATATTATCCGGTTACACTATGCTCGTTCTCAAGTCCGCCCTTCAGCCTCCCGACTTTTGTTTCAACTTAATACATGTCCTAAAAAGCATTGGGGTAGAGGTCATGAACCGATAGATTTATGGTTACAACTTGATTATTTTTTCTACCAAGGAGAAGGAGAGATGAATACTTGTTCGAATCATTGCAATGGACTTTTTTGTTTGTATAACTATAAAGATACTCAAGTTTATTTATTCAATGTCACCACAAGGGAGATAAAAGCTTTGCCAACCTACGTGAATGAAGAATTAAAAATTACACCAAACTTCAATTGTGCATTTGATAACTTGATTCTAGGGTTTGATAAGGTGAAGGGAAACTTCGAATTGCTACTTTTATTTACTCGTGATCAAACGTTCGAGGCCAAAATTCTAACGCTAGGAGTAACCAACTCTACTTGGAGAAAAATCGATTTGTTAAAATATAGACATATCGAATGTGATGATTTAGATGAATGTATTTACCTCAATGGAGTTGTTTATTTGGCTTGGTACCATTATATGGTTTATTTCGACTTTGCAGAGGAGGAGTTTGGTTATATTTTACCTCCACCACAAACTTATTTCACTGATTTAAGTATCATGGAAACTGCAATTTGGGGAAAATTGGCTATCTATTGCAGCAACTCGAGTAACTCTGATCAACGATATTTTTGGTACAAACTTGTCTGTGCCTATTGATGTCGTTGCTACATTGCTTGGAAGTTGGAACAGAAAATATGTATGACAAGACAAAGAACGCACATGTTTTAGCAAAAACGAGCGTAGTGATTCAATGCCGGTTAATTGCATAAGATTTACTGAGCATAGCAACATAACCAAAAGACCTTATGTCAATATAACATTTGTTAGCAGATTTGTTGAGAGTATTACCCCGTTAAAGTATTTACTAATTTGAATGTAGACGTTGGCATAACAAGAGTCCTCTGGTCGTGTTTGTATATGTTAGCAGTTTTATCGAAAACATTAGAATTTATGTTTAGTTTCTGCTATAGTTGTTTTTATGGATTTTGTGCATTTTTATTCAGTTTTTGTTTCAACCATTTTCTGTTCTAGATTGATATATCATGGCCTTATCAATTGGTAATAGAAATATGCTATGAATAATATTTTAGCTTGATGTAACAATTGGGGTAGATTAAATAATTGGAATGGGTTAATAAGATAATTAAAATAGATATCTTATTATTTCTTAAAAAGTAGTTTAAAATAAAAATTAGATTTCAATAAAATTTAATGAAAAAACTATTTAAATTGTTTGAGTGACTTTTTAGGTGAAATATTAATAGTTGGGTGACTTTCTAAGTAAAATATTAATAGTTGAGTGACTTTTGAGTTATAAAACAAAGTTGAGTGACTTTCTGAGTAAACAACTGAAAGTTGAGTGACTTTCTGAGTGAACTATTCAAAGCTGAGTGACCATCTGAGATATTATCTTGATTTTTTTATATCAAATATAAAATTGTATGGCTAACCCAATAACGAAAGTTTAGTAAGGGGACTGGAGGGGTTATTGGGGAAAAATCAATATACTTCTTATGTCGAATCAAGATCAACTAGGACAGAAATAAAGCAATGTGTCAAACTCTTGGTTGGTGTCAAGGTAATAGCTTTGTATAGTCATCGATTTGATCAAGGTTCTAGTTTTTTTATGTTACTAGATAGATTCTAAATAATTTGTATATATAAATGGATTTTGTAGCTTGATGCGAATAAAGGACAATGACACTTGGATCATGGTTCGCGTTAATATACAATGTCTTCTGGGCCCAACTTTCTTGTGTGTGCGAGTCCAATCCATTTTGTTGCTCATTGCTAGCCCACTAAAAGATGAAAACATGAGTCCTTTCTAATTAACGAGGGACATACTAATTGAAAATTATTAAGATTTGTTGACGATTTTTTTTCTTGCCTCTTCATCATGTCCTAGTTTGTGATTAAGATTGTTAGCAGTTTTACTGAGAACATTATCCCGTTAACGTCTTTAATTGTTTGAATATCATTCAAAAGAGAATTTATGTTTAGTTTTTGCTTAATTTTATTGAAGAAGCTATAGCTGTGAACACTGCTATCAGGTATGTGTACCTATTTAAGATTTAATTTCAGTTTCCACCAATTTTTTGTTTTTTAGAATTATTAGTATAGCAAATACATGACTTAAAACAAATAAGAAAAAATATTTCTAGCATGTTCTTCTATACAAGGGAAATCTTAGACATTCTTGATAATGAGTTCTTTGTTATGCTATGATGATTATTATATTAGGGTGGCTTAATATTATTGGTGGCCTAAAGTCGAACTTCAAGAGGTTTGGCTTAGTATTATTGATGGCCTAAAGTCGAACTTTGAGAGGTTTTATACAAGGAAACAGGTAATAATTGAAGTGTGAAACTTGCAAAAACTTAATATATGTATAATTTTTTTTAGTCATTATCTCTTTTTTAAAAGAAGAAAAAAGGTTCAAATATGTCATCAAACTTTGAGAAAAGACTTATCTATGTCATCGTTAAGATTTAGCTCATCTATGCCATTTTCATTTGAGAAAATGTTCATCCATGCCATTATTTTTAAAAATGTGCATTTTTAGAAATCTTTTACGTATAAAAACCAAATCTCTCAAAGAATTTGACATAAACCAAAAAAAAAAAAAACTTTATTCAATGTGCAATCTTTGAGATAGTGGAACTTGTGATGCTTCCTCCAAGAACTAATGTTTTTTTTATTTTTTTTAATTTAATTTTAGAATAAAATATTTATTGTTTCTAGAAAAGGAAAAAAATAATAAATAAAGAAATAAATGAATATGAAACGTGCATTTAATTTGTAGACATTGTAATAAAAATGATAAAGGTAGAAACACGCAAGCTTTTTTATTCTCTTCCACAAATTCCAACTTTTTTGTTAGGATATCTAATCTCATTTGGCAGTTTATGGGGTCCCCAAAATGTCTTTATTTCTACCCCTTTCATAAACTACATGTGTACATGTAACATGAGGTGGGAAAAAAAATCAAATTAATTGTAGTAATGCATGGGCAAGTTGTGTACGCCACGATCAAAGAATGTGATATAGTGGATGAGACTTTTTCTTCATTAATCAGAGGTCGATTAAGTGTTATTCTCAAATGGGACCCTACCCAACACGAATTCATATTGATAAAACTTCAATATGAATATCGAATGCAGAAGAAGAGGAAAATAAAATGTAGATTTAGATTGTTGGATGGCTAAAATATAATTGGTGAAAGATTGTGCTATTATTTTTAATTTAACTAACTTATTGAATTACTCCTAAAGAATAAAAAAGTTATTTGATTCCTGATGAAATATGTGTACGTATTAAGTAAATTTTTAAAATATAAATATAGAATATATATATATATGTAAAAGCTATTGAATTATATCAAATTCATAAGCGAGAAATACTAGCTCGGCCTCTTATTACTCCCACCCATTACCCCTCCTTTAGTTCCACTATATGGGTTAAAATTCGAATTTCACAATTGAATGTATTAAACGATGATATGCATAAATGTAAGACATGTCATATATGATTCAACAAAGGTGATCCTGACCTCAACATATGAGTTTATTCAGTAAAGTTGTCAACATATTTTCAGAAGATTTGGATCTGCGATCTTTGTTCGTCTGGTCTCAAAACTACGAAGCTTAGCTTGGAACATCCCAGTGACCGATCAAGATTAGCCCAAAATTCGAGATCCTCTTTGGTACTTTAATAGTCTTTCACACAAGAAGAAAACGTGCAAATATAAATCATAGGTGGAATTTACACAAGACGTTTCCTAAGATTTTGTTTTAAATATATTTTTCCCTCACTTGTATTCCATCACAATTTTTATTACTCACTAGCCATTCATGCTAATAAGTTTCTTACTTTTATCTTGTCGATTATTTTATTGATCATTACTTTCATTCGCTATTTTAATCACGTTTAACAAGCAATATCTAAACAATCTCATTATTTGATCATCTCAATTTTGTGTGTCATTGAACTATATTAACAAGTTCAATTGTTATTTTGAATCACCAATTTAAGGGTAAAAAAAATCTAGAATATATTTTACATATATAAATATTTTTTGAATAACATCTTTTATTTATTCGTTTATTCGATGAGTTCATTTTGTTTTTTTGCTATGCAAATAATTCTTCACATGGCTTTTCTTTTTCAAAAGACTCTTTAAATTATTTTATTTTATTGAATATGAATATTTCTTTTTACCTACGACTTTAGCCCACTAGATAGGTGTGGCAGATATAATTCACTAGTGAAATGTCACAATTGGCAACCACTTTGCTTACATTTGCTGCCATTTATGAAATAATTTAAAGTTTTTTTTTCTTTTTATTTTCTTCATTTATTAATTTATTATTATTATTATTATTCGATTTTTTGTTTGTTGATAGAGTTGGCATTCAATTCAATAGTTTTAGTTTAAAATATATTTAGATATTGAATCATCAATTCAATTTATATTGGATTAACTTGAGATTATTGTGAGTAGGTGTTAGAATATGCGATTTGGGATTATGATTTTAAATTTTCTCCAAAAGATGAATTTGGAATTTTAAATTGTGTTTACAATTTTCTTAAAATGTAGAATTTGGCTTTAAGTTTATATTTTATTAAAATAAAAAGACTTATCATTTTAAGTTTTGCGAGAAACAACTTATACTCGATGTGAAAAGATTGTTTGTATCATTTGAAAATATTAAATTAAAGAATAGTTAGTTACTATTATTGTTGACTTGTGAATCTTTATTAAATTATGATTATTTTTAAAGTTTGTAATCGCAAATATATATTTATAAAAGGAATAACGAAATATGTGATTTATCAATGCATCGTCTTACGATATTTCGATATCTTGTTTATGAATTATGGTTAGCTCATTTGGTACGATTATATAAGAACTGATTTTATTAAATATTTTTCACAATTTGTAGGGTTTTCGTGTTTATGAAAATAAAATACAATTTAAGAAATCGTAATTGCATGTCCAAGCAAAACAATAACTTCAAATCATGTTTAAGTAAAGCTTAAGAACCCATAAATTTTAAATCTTACCCAACGACACCTAGCCACAAAGGCAAACACCCAATGACACTCGTCCGATGCCCAACGACACGAGCTAGGTCGACACCCAGTAACATAGACAGGAACAAAGCTAGAATTTCAACTTTATGAGTTTTGAACTTTATCATGAAAATTTTAAATGATAATAATTGGGTTCTAAATTTAATATTTATACATATTTAATAAATTTATTAACACAAATATACTATTTAAATAAAATCTACTGGATTCGATCGGACTCACATGCGGGCTACATGTTCCGCCCCTAAACATAGGCCGACACTGATGATCTGTCAGCTTGTTTGGATGGTTGTCACCTATCGTATTCTATTAATTATTTTAATTATAATATTTATTTTGTTTGATATTTAAATATTATTATATTACATTATTAAATCCTTTTTTATATGGTGGGATCTTTGGGTTATTTCTCTGATCCATTACTTATTATTTCTTAATCTTATTTTCTCAGTCAACTTCACCATTTAATTACTTTATTATACATTTCATACCAGATTTCTAAGTTTTTTTTTCAATGCTTTTTATCATTTTACATTTTTTTTTCTAATGCAGACCTTTGTCTGCTTGATTTTTGGTTACCTATTGTTTTATAATTAATTTTCTTACTTATTTTTATAAAGCTGTTCGTAATTGTTTTTATATTAATTATTGATAAATTTTAATATTTCAACAATTAAACAGCAGTAAATAATATAATTTATTTTAATATTATATTCATAAAACAATATATTATTGTCCAGATGAAGAGTTTAGCCCAAAAAAGAAAAAAAAAATGAAGATTGAACGAGTCACCTTATTAAGTTTGTAGATATTTTTAAGAGTACCTATTTGATAGTTCGGTTTAATTTTGAATGTTATCTATTATCGTTTATGAATTTATTGATATGCTAAATTATTAAAGAATAGTTTAAAATATCCGACATCGATTATTGATTTTTCAGTTATTAATCATTGATATATTGATTATCAATTTAATCATTATATTTAGATATTAAATGACATAAAGTTAAAATTCATTTATCAAATTGTTAGTTACCACAAACAATCTTAATTTAAAGTAAAACATTGAATTCAAGTTTTAGTGACCTCTTCGATAGATAAACAAAGGGCTAGAAGATAGTGATACTAGCTCATGATAGTTAAAATTAAGTCGTTTTTACTATCGAATTATCGATTCATTTATTTAAAAAATTAGACGATTTAATTTGTGAGATCAATAATTCAGTAAAAAAAATAAAATCAAAATTAGTATTGAATTGTTTTTAAACTAATAAATCATTATCGATAAATTATATTTTTTAATTTAAATTATCAATTATGGTTCGATTTCAATCGACCCAGATATTTTTCCCAAACACTTCTCAACCACTAATAAGCTATATGTACGGAAACAGAAATGAAGAAAAATAAAAAAAGTTAAAGGAAATGGACCCCCACTTTTATTTAATGTCTTTTTGACTTTTTTCACAAAAAAATTGTGGAAATTATTCAATTTAAATTAAAAACCATTATGATATAGGCTTTTAGGCGATGAATTTGACTTAATAAAATAATTCTAATTATTGTCTGACATCTAAATTTTAATTTTCAACTTAATATAATGTTGTCTAATTCAAAAAGAAAAGAAATTGAAGTTTAGGCCAAAATAAGTTGTGTCGAAACTGATAATAAATAATTAGTATATTTTGATTAAAGTATTTTTATATTTTAAAATTAAGAAAAAATATATTAATAGTTATATTTTATAAAAAAGTATTTCAAATAACAAAAGATATTAGAAATGAAATAATTAAAAAAAAATTGGTCAAATTATACTGCTTATAAGTTATAATAATTAAACTCATAAATTAAAGATGACTAATTTTTTACTTTGACTAAGTTTGCCTTATAAACTCCATAATAATTTGTTTTGATTATTTAACATCCACTTCATTTCAATTCTAAGTTAATGAATTTGACATATTAATTAAGAGTATATATTAAACTTAAGATATTTTTTTTACAATAATCATCAACTTGTCACAATTCTTTTTATTTATATAATTTGATATTAATTATGCTTTAAGAAGATCACACATGCAAAATTTAAAAGGTATGAAACTAAAAGATGAGCATCAAATCAAAGATTATAATAAAAAGTGACCCAATCTTTAAGTACAAGATTCCAAATATCTTGTATTAGCATCTTCCCCTTTTCTTCCTTTTAATTAAATAAATAAATAAATCAAACAACTAGATCCAACGTGTAGTATTTTGGTGGTAAAATTATTAAATAATATTAACTAAGGTAGCAAAAATTGGGGTGAATTTTGAAAATTTATCTATAAATATCTGTTTAATCAAATTTTAAAATTTCAATCTTCAAATATTTTTAAGTTCTCGAAAATCGTCTCAGATCAATTTTTGAAACTTCCACTCGCTAAACTTCAATTTTTTCTAAATAAAATGCCCAAATAAAGTTTGAATTTTTAAAAATAATTAATTTTCAAGTTTCAGTTTCAAAATTTATGACCGATCGAAAACTAATTTTGAGTAATTACTAGATGTACTTTTGGACAAGGGAATAAAAAAAAACATGTTTATATCATTTCAACTCTTCCGCCCCCCATGACAAATAAAAGTTGCCATATTTTTCTATAAGATTTGTGTGGCATAAAATGATTTCAAATAATTAGTATATTATTCCATCTTTATTTGGTAAACAATTACTCCATTAAATATTATTATGCATTATTTATCACTACACAAATAATACGTTACAAAACCATCATAATTATTAACCAAACAACCCTTCCGTCCCATTTTACATTACACTCTTTCTTTTTTATTCTATCACAGAAAAAAAATCACCTTATTATAATTAAAAATAATTTTATTTTAATCTTTAATAAAATGATTTATAATTACACAAATATCTAAAACATATTTTAGATAACCGATTTCATTTTTTTTTAAACAACATTCTAAGTCAAAGCGTGTCACGTAGAATGAGACTGAGGAAATAATAAATTAGAGAAATCCAATTCTATTAAGACAAAGCTTAATACAAAAATAAGATGGATCCGGAGTCATCGGGTCAACAAAATGCTCCTTAATGACGCACGGCGAATTTGACTAACGTGACAAATCTCAACACACTCACGAGAAAATCAACGGTGGATATTGACCGCGGAGACTTAACAACGTATATCTGAATGACACGTGGTAACGGTGACTGAAAAAAATCACCTACTAGACTAATATAGCACAAGTCATTAGGAAATGACCACAAGAAGTCGTACAAATGACTCATATTTTCTCAAAAAACAATATACTTTTTCCATTTCGTATTTTTTTTCTTGGTTAATTTTTCCGTTTAATATTACTTGACTTATGTTAAACATAAATTTAAGTGACATAATATATAAATATGTTTTTTAACTTAGTTTCAGCTAACATTTATATATTCATCTTCCGTAGCGTCCTACATGACAATTTTGTGTCCTAAGTTGTGTCCTACATATATTATGTCATGTAGGATGAATGCGTCTATTTGTTTAATTTTACACAAATTTAAGTATAGACTAATGGACATTCAAAATTGGAAGACATAAATGTCAGCTGAAGCCCAATTAAAGGGCATATTAGTGTGTTATGCTAAATTTAAATAGCATAATACATAAATACACCTTTTAATTTCGTTTTAGCTAAACATATATGTCCTCTAATTTTGGATGTGTACAAATAGACACTTAAATTTGCATAAAATTAAACAAGTAAACACACGTGTCCTACATGATATAATATACGTAGGACATCATGTAGGATACAAAATTGTCACGTAGGATGCCTTATAGGACGTCAGGTAGGACGAATATATCTATTTGTTGAATTGTGTACAAATTTAAGAATCATATTTATGTATTATGTCAATATAAATTTAGTCGATCTCAATACCAATATGAAAGTCAATTTGCCGAAAAGCTTCTTAAAATAAAAATATCTTATGGTGTTTTTTTATTTTTTATTTGGCTATAGAATTTTTTTTATATATATATGAGAGAGAAAAGCTGTGTGTACTCCTTACTCTGCTCCTCAGATATAGAGAGAGAAAGAAGTGCGTTAGTGTATGAATTAATTTTTCTTCCATTTATTTTTTTTTTGGCAGAATTTGCATGACATTCTGTTGAAAAAGGACCTCAACCTCACTTTTTTGTGCTTCTTCTTCTTCTGTTTCTCGTCAGGTATGATCAGAGGCCGCTGCCGCTGCCGCCGCCGTGGGTGGCGGAGGGTTTATTTGTGTTTTTTATAACTTTTGCTCGTGAATTTGGGGGTTTGTTTGTTTGTTTGCTCTCTGTGTGTGTTTTTGTGTGAGTTTGGTTTATTTGCTGTGTGTGGTGTGTAGGTTTGACATGTTTGTGATTATTAAATTTTTTTGTAGTTTTTAAATTTTTGTGTTAGCTGTTATAGTGGAGTTGTTGGATCTGTTGATTGTTTGTTCTATGCTTTGGTGATTTTTTATATGTTGACTAATTTGTTTGTGTTAATCTAATGCTAAATATTAGTAGTACTTGATTTGGAATTTCCGTCTTGCTGTAATTTGACTTAGTATCTATCGGAAACAATCTCTCTACTTTCGCGAGGCCACGAGGAAGGGCTAAGGTCTAGGTACACCACTTGTGAAATGTCAATGGCTATGTTGCTGTTGTTGTTATGTTTAATTACTCTTGAATTAGGCTGAATAGCTGAAATGAACCTGGATATAGCCGAATAGATACAGATGATTCTGTAGTTGATTGAGTGACAGCAGATTATTTTGTACAGGGTGTGTTAAATTTATGATGGTTTAGGGTAAGTTAAGTTTTTTTTGTTTTTTGTTTTTGTTTTTCGATATTCCCAATCTTGTAGTCCCTAATTGAAGTAGAAAAATACCAAAAGATTGTTTTTATTCATGAATCACCTCTCTATTGTTGGTAGATCATGAGTCAAGCACCAGGAGGCTACCCCTGCTAAGATTATGTTTGGTGGTTTTTGTTGGTCTACCACCTAACTTTTACCTGATGATAGTTCTTTCATTTTCGTTTTAAATGATGAATAGTGAAGATTTGTTTTGAGAAGGCTTATACTCAAAAGGATGAATTTTGTACTCGACAAAAAACAAGAAAGCATAGTAATTAATTTTGCCACGATTTGCAGTTCATTCAGAAGCTATGTTTTGATAAGGTAGAATCAAGGAAGTTTGCTACAGTGTTTGTTTATCAAAAAGAGTTGTGAGTTCCTTTGCATTTGAGTTATTACTTGATAAAAATAGTTCCTTTGTGCTTGAAAGCAAGTGAACGCAATGTGGTTCTACAATAACATAGGCTAGAAGTATGGAATGCATGACACTAATTTACCCTACGTTAATTAATGAATGTGATATTGAAAGTTTCATTTTATTTTTTTTGTGTAATATACCTTGGCACTTCAAGTTTAGTTTGCCTTAAATTAGTAGAAGTCTTAAGCATTCTTTTATTCAAGGCCTTGTTGCATTCTTGAGAAAACATGGCAAACTGCAAACTACAAGTTTTATAATGCAAGCATATGTGCCTGCAGTAAAAATTGATCGCTTTCTGGTGGGCAGTCTTGGTGGTTGAATGCTATATGCTATGTCATTTTTTTTATAGGTAATGTGAATATTTTGTGTTAGTGCTGCTCTGATTCTTACCCTTTCACGAATTAGCTGGTAACTCCTGATAAAAAAGATCCCTAGTGAAAGACGCATTGAGCATTCTTCATATTACTTATTAGGATCTCATTCCCAAATCTATTGCCAAGTTGTCTTCTAAATACAGAGTAATACCTAGTTACCTATCATATTGTGAGAATCTGCACTTTACTTTTATACTTGCGCATCTGATTCTTGGAAGTGGACAGCTTGATATAACAATACGTGTTTAGTAACAATACCTGATAGGGGTTTCTGGATCTGTAACTCAGTCGCCTTTAGCAATTTACTTTAGGCAAGTTTTCTGCCTCTCAATTTCATCATCCTCTTTGACAAAGCATACAAATGTTGAACGGTGCAGCATATTAGACTGCGACATTATCTTTCTTTGATATCAATTAGAAATTGTTTTGTAATTGGGAAAAGCCTGTCTGGGATTAGGCAATATGTTTGCCTTTTTTGTTTTGTGGTGATTCTTTTAGAAGCAATATACTGTGTGTAGGGATTGTTGTTACAAATCTTAAGTATTTGTTCAAATAAAAGGCTGGTTACAACATTCTTGCTTAGCAAAGCCAATTCCCCTTGTCTGCTTATGTGGGCAGTTTGTCTGTGAAAAAAACATCTGCATTGCTACATGGGTAAATTAAATATTAACAATTTGTTACTTGTTTTATGAATTGTTCTGTCAGGTAAAGCTCAAGGAAGAGACGAATTATAGTAGCATTCACCATGTTTCGTCGCAAGAACCACTCTCATAGTGAACAGGAGGGTGAGGACCAGCAGCACAAGGTAACCAATAGTTCTAATGTTAATATCCTCATGCTTTCAATTAGGTTATAGATAATTCTGGATTTCTCATGTACTTATGTTTCTACATTTTTAGGGATTTGTTTTCTTATCATTGTCTCTTCGTAAATTTTGAATGGAAGAGGTGTTGTGCATGCATAGTCCTTGCATATTAATACTTATCCTTACTTTTTGGAATATACCCTTTGTATACAACTGTTTTGGCCATGTTTATGAATGAAAATATTTTACTTGATCAGAAAAATTATTACTCATCCTAGAAAGGTTTCACGAAAGATGATTGAATCCTCTTTGATGCTGCATGGCGAGGATGATAAATATAGAGTGAATTTTTCAAACATTGGCTTATGTTAGCTTGTTATTATCCTTGTATAAGCTCTTAGAGATTGCGTTTTTTTTAAAGGTTAAGGAGCTTAGGGCTTCCCTGGGGCAACTCTCAGGGCGCAGCGCACAGTTCTGCACCGATGCATGTTTAAAAAGGTATTTGGAAGCACGGAACTGGCATGTAGATAAAGCAAAGAAGATGTTGGAGGAGACGCTTAAATGGAGATTATCGTTTAAACCTGAAGAAATTCGCTGGGTAAGGGAACAATAGATTTGCACTAATGTGGTTATCTTTTGTTGATAACATGTTTGTTTATCAGAGCTACCTATCGAACAAAAAAAAAAGCTTGTTAATGAGAGCTAGAATGAAAAATCTTGTTGGAAAATTATTATTTTTATATTAGTGGTGTCCGAACTGGCTTGCTCGCACCTCAACTAATCCACGGGGTGACCTATCCAGTCCACAAGCATAGTACCAACTACCAAGGTCCTGCTCACCAAGGTTAGAGCTGGTAGGCTCGCACCTACTGTTGTAGCTGGGATTCAAACATGGGATCTCCATGTTTTGACTTCCATGCCTCAACACTAGGCCACTTCCTTGAGGACATAAGAGGTCACACTAATAACTGGAGATCACACTAATAACCATGACTAGTTTTAAAATTGAAATATAAGCAGTATGAGTCTTTTGCAATGTTGTGTGAATACTTTTAAAGGAGATACTGGAACGGTATTGACCACTTGACAATCGATTTGTCTTACCATTCAATGCGCTGCCAATTTCATATTTAGGCCTCTGCAGATACAATTTCCTGTAAATATTATATTAGTTTACAATTGCTTCTGCTGACCATGAAAGTTTACATTTGCTTCTGCTGACCATGATATGGTGTTGCATTGTTAGAATGAAGTAGCGAAAGAAGGTGAGACTGGGAAGGTGTTTAAAGCAAATTTTCATGATCGCTATGGCAGGACAGTCCTTATATTGCGACCAGGAATGCAGGTAATGTAAAAGCGAGTTGATGTCTTCAAAAGCTTTCCTTTTGTTATTTTTAATTCCTAATTCCATTTTGCAAAATCCTTAAAATTGTTGCTCGTATTTGCAGAACACATCAGCACTAGACAATCAGATGAAACATTTGGTGTATCTAATCGAGAATGCCATTTTTAATCTGCCAGAAGGTCAAGAACAGATGGCCTGGTTAATTGACTTCACTGGATGGTCTATAACCAATAATGTTCCCGTAAAATCTGCTCGCGAGACCATCAATATTTTGCAAAACCACTACCCTGAGAGACTCGCTGCAGCACTTTTGTATAACCCACCGCGAATTTTTGAAGCATTTTGGAAGGTTTGCTTCAAGTCCTCTTTGTTTTTTCTTACCTCCTCCCTGCTAGTTGAACAAACCTAGCTTGTAGTGTTAACTATTTCAAAGACCACAGAATACATTCGAATTTGCTACATTGCCATGGTGATATCATGCATTCGAATTTGCTACATTGCCATGTCCTCCAAATTTTATATTCTCGAATTATTATCTATTTATTCTTTATATTGTTCAATCATCAGCCATCCCCTTAATGTTATCTTTTTAACTTTCCAGATTGTCAAATACTTTATGGATCCCAAAACATTTCAAAAGGTCAAGTTTGTGTATCCAAAGAACAAGGATAGTGTGGAACTGATGAAGTCATACTTCGACGTGGATAATCTTCCTACTGAATTTGGAGGAACAGCAACTCTGAATTATGATCACGAGGAGTTCTCAAATCAAATGGCTCAAGATGACGTGAAAGCCGCCAAGTTTTGGGGTTTGGACAAACACCCCCCTGCTCCTGGTGCTAATGGTAGTTACTCTGCAGTAGAAGTTGCTCCAGAACCTGAATCTCTTGCTCTACCAGCCACTGCCTGAACTTAAATGATTGCTCTACTGACAAAGTTCAGTCTCTTATATGCCTAACTAAGTTTAAATAAATAATGAGCAATGTAAGATCATGTTCTCAGACATTAGAAAACTTCCTGAGCTTATTTCAGATGAACTTTAATTGTAGGTTGTATTTTGATTTATGCAGAAATCAAAAAGTACTAAATTTTAAAGGCTTCATATTCTCCCTCTCTACATCTTTAACAGTTTTCTTTATTTCAAAAAGTTTGTTAGATGTATGCAGATTTTACTCCGACGCTTCATTCTAGAAGTTGTTCTTAATAGGCCCTCGATTCAAAAGAAATTAATAGCAAGATACAAAGCAAATGAAGCAATAGATAACGACTGCTAAATAGCCTCCAACCTCTTCCGCACAAAGTGCGACAATGCTCGACTATTTACTAGCCTTCTATCCTAAGTTTCTACTTCTAAACCTTTCTATCTAAGATCTTGTCTTTAGTTAGCTTTAACTGAAGTTGTGTCATGTCTTGTCTCCATCTATAATCGGGCAAACATTTCCAATACACTTCAACATCAACTATTTACATAATTTATTATACTTTTAAATCCAGAGGATTAAATTTGTGGCATCTAGGGAAAATGAACAAACTTGATCACTCAAAATGAGTCATAAGGACAAGTTGTACTGGTTAAATGCACACCCCATATATTGATTTTTATATCTGCTTAAAAGGTACAAAGAACAGGCTATAAGGTTCCCATATGAAAATCCTTTCTATGTTGTCAAAAATAAATATTTACACATTAACAAACAAGCTCAACATGATATAATATTACCAAAACATGTCCATACAGCTTTAGCAACTGTTGCACTCCTCAGCACCAAAATGCAGCAAACAGATTACACATGAAAAAGGAAATGGTTAGCAACGTCGAAAATGTCTAAAAAGTACAATATATTCTTAAAACAAGTATCTCTCTGTTGTTAGCCTTTATATGTATACTATGTATAATTACATAAGGCGCCTTCTTAAGTTTCGCGTAGTACGGACTAATAAACCAACTCCTACTCCAACTCCTACACAAATGCCAAGGCCAATCCCAACACCAACTCGGACTCCAGCATTGAACCAGGACATTTCTCCGTCTTCACCATCCATAAGTTCTGTTCGTCCCCAGTACATGTTGTTGTAGTCTTCTTCGCTGTCTGGTTTGTAGTTTCTGTTGTATTCTGTCACCTGTGAAACACAAAATGAACTTCAGAAGCTGTGCAGTTTCCATCACATAATTACGCGTCTGAGAAGCTGTGGGATTCATCTAATTAATAGCACCTATTGAACTTACTTTGTGGTTCAAAATAAATAAGTACTAAGAATAGCTAAATCCAACCACTGCCTTGAGAATATTTAGCAATGGAAACGACACAGAAAACTTAATAATCAGAAACTGAAGATGAAATGCAACATTATTTTTGTCAACTTCAAAACTAACGGCCTTAGATATTGCAGCTGACACTTCAATATTGTCCAACTGAAAGACAATTGGGAAAAAAGTAGTCTCGAAAGATCTACACATGCTTGGTATCAATGCAGACTCAGATTCAGATAAGACACAGCAGAAGAAAAAGAACTATATAGGTGATAACAACTAGTTGAGGATATGTTTTAGACTCGTTAAAGAACTTCTAGTTTTTTTTTAATTATTATTATTACTTTTATACATATTGGACTTATCTTTGTCCAACTGAAAGACAATTGGGAAAAAAGTAGTCTCGAAAGATCTACACATGCTTGGTATCAATGCAGACTCAGCTTCAGATAAGACACAGCAGAAGAAAAAGAACTATATAGGTGATAACAACTAGTTGAGGATATGTTTTAGACTCGTTAAAGAACTTCTAGTTTTTTTTTAATTATTATTATTACTTTTATACATATTGGACTTATCTTTCACTTTTATTTTATTTAATATGATGCTGATATGAAATGAGCTCAAACGAAGAAGTGAGGATTAATATAGCTAACGCCAAATTGTTTGGGATTGGGGCATAGTTATTGTTGCTGTATTCCATCTGATTTTTTAAGGATATCTATGCATTCAGACCACCAACAAAAAATCCATCTAATTTAAGGAGATTATAAGGGAAGAATCTATTCTAATTAGTTCAAGATAGACACCAGAATGGTTAGAAGTACTCTTTGATGAGCTGAAAAAGAATGAAATTAGAGGAAGATGGCGGCCCATCCAGTTGCTTTACTGATGATAACCCCCATGCACGCCAGTTTCTAGAAGGATAGAGACAATGCAATAAAAAAGAATGGAATTTATATATTTTAAACAATTACTTAAAAGTATGAGCTGCCCATACACTCTGACATGTTTAGGATAAGATTCTGTTTCCAGTGTCAGGTAGTTCTCCTAAAAGACGCAAACCTTTTGTAGGTTGCCACAAATAAATATGCTTCATGGTATGTTTCATGGTATGAAACATTATGAAGCTAGATGCAATGGTAGAGTAACCATAAGGAGTTGTCAGTGTCATGTTATCACTGATTAGTCCCCATTCTGTCAATGGATTACCATTAATGTAGAGTTATATTTGGTCAGAAGACGAATATTTTGAAGGTACCTGAGCAATCAATAATAACAATTCTGAGGAAAGAGCTGTCCAATATAAGATAGCATGCATTACTTCTTGACAGATCACCAACAGGGAAAAGAGATGTAAACACTTTGGGGCTTAGACGTATAAGAATTTTTGAAATACAATCTACACAAATGAAATTGTGTATAGTGTACCCCTGTTATCATTTGGAAAAGAAAAATTGTAGAAATGTTCAAGTCACTATAGCTGATGATTTGTGCAGCCCTAACCTAAGTTGCTCGAACTCTCCAAAAATGTTGCCGCACCTGCGTTAGATCCTCCAAAAATGCACTATTTTGAAGGACCCGACACACACCCAGTGACATTTTTGAAGAGTCCGAGCAACACAGTCCCTAACCATTTGGAAACTTTCAAAGATGACATGCCCCAATGTCTTTTTAAAAGTCTCTTTTCCCACTTTCAACTTTTTCAGCTTCTTTTCACCACTAAAATAACTTCAAATTCAGTTTGAATCAAAGAGGAAGACGGATCCCAAAGCATTTTTAGGTCTCTCAAAAAATATCAGAAAGACCCTAAAGAAACTGAAGGCAATGATGTCGATTGTCTCATTCCACCTATTGGTTAACTATGTAAAGAGTTTGGCTGTAAGGATATGCCATATCAACCCTTTTGCATGTTTAACATTCCGATTACATAAGAAAAAAGGGTCTGAGGAACAAATAATACCTGCAGATCATGTCCAGATGAGACTTCTTTATGCTGTTCAGATGTGTCATGCTCCGGAATGGAGTCTAACATACCCTTTCTATGGTGCTTCTTCCTGTGATTTAGCTGCAAAGTCTTAGTTAAGATGATAGGTGTCCCAGAGAAGCAACCCGTAACATAGACTTCAATTATCGGTGACAATGATTCAGAGCCGACAATGTGTTTTCCCTTCAGAAATCCCGTGCCAGCGCTCATAACTGATTCACAGTTCATGCTCCATCTCCTAAGACAATTTCGAGAATCATTGATGTTGGCCATCTCCAAAATCCCGGAGAGAAAAAGATCATCTTTATAGGAAACCTCAAAGTTCACACTCCCAGTCAATCTTATACTATCTGTGCTCACAAATGTAGCTTCTTCCGCTTTCTTATCAACACGGTCCCTTCGAAGAAAGCAAGAGGCTCCTTCTGAGTACACAGAACATCTTTCACCATTTACTTCAAGTAACGTATCGGGGCTTAGTGGGATATGGTTAAGCGTAAGACTTTCTGGGGTTGAATCATCAACCATAAAATTGCTGATTCTGATGTAAAAAACTCTAATATCAAACCAAGATAACGATAATTTCCCACAAGATTGGTAAGAGGGGTGCCTTATAATTTGAAGACCAGGATCAGCTGGTTTTCCATTGCTTAGAAACTCACGCGAATTCTCCATGTATTGTTGCTTCTTATCCCTCACTAGAATCCTTCACCATGTAATCATATAACAAGAACATGATCATAGAACCGTAAATCTAGCACCCCCTTAGGCCTAGGAACCGCGTTTCAATTCAAATCCCAACTCAACACGGTGCCTTCACGAGTATCTTGATCTAGCTGACAACATACATCCATTCATTTTCCAATCAGACAATCATATAGCACTAATAATTTGTAAATTAAACAAAAAAGGAACAGTAACCGTAACCGAAAGCATAAATGGACATGAAGATTTTGCCAGGTACCACAAAAAAACCAGAATACCAGGAACAGAATACCTTAATACAAGGAACAGAAAAGACAGAATCAAGGCTATAAAAAGAAAACTATACTACCTTACAAAAAGGATTAAAAGGTAATCTATTCCAAACATAGAGGGGATCACACAAACAAGACACATAAAGATTCACAAAAAAAGGAAGCTTCATATGAATTAGTCACACGAATTGTTCTTTTTTAACCAAAAATTTCATCAAAACAACATTATCCACAAATTTATCATTAATCTTGTTTTAAAAACAAGAAAGGTGAAAACAAAAAATAATCAAAATCAAGCACAACCCCACCTACAGAACCACAGATTAGAAGTCTAAAAGGTAATAAAGATTGAATCTTTTTCTATTTTTTCTCCTCTTCCACTCCCAAAATTATGCTATAAAATTGCATCAGAACAATATCATCCACAAATTTATCATAAATCTTGTTTTAAAAAAAAAGAAAGATGAAAACACAAAATAATCAAAATCAAACACAACCCCACCTGCAAAACCACAGATTAGAACTCTAAAAGGTGATAAAGATTGAATCTTTTTCTACTTTTTCACCTCTTTCACTCCCAAAATTATGCTATGAAATTGCAGGTCATCAAGAATTAATACCCCTAACTCACTTTCTTAATACAGACAAAAGATGAAATCTTTTTCAACCTAATAAACTTACAAAGGTCAAATCTTGAATCTACAACCACAAGCTCACCTTCTAAAATAGCAAAATTCACCTTCTAAAATAGCAAAATTATCTATCAGATCACTTTCAATATTCCAATGAAGGAGCTCGCTCCCTTTGATTGCCTTTCTCCAAATCTTGTGGCCCAAAATAAAGTACAGTGATGCTGCTTTTTGGAGTCTTCCTCCCAACAAATCAACTTTTTTCCTCAATGTGTGTGTGTATATAATATATATATGTGTGTATATAGACTTTAAATCAGAAAATTTATTATTTTGACAAAAAAATCCAATCTTTATTAAGTTCATACACAGCAAGAATAAGAGGAAAAGAACATATAAAAGAAAAAATATTGACCACCAATAAGGATGTGGCCTCCTTTAATTATAGCTCTCGAGTCTGGATATTAATTTTTTTATAGGAAGTACTTTTTTCGAATGTGATTCTAATATAATGTGAATTTAAATTAGTTTAGTTTTAATACAAGTACCGAATATCAGTTCGAAAAATTAAAAAAAATAAAATATTAATGGTGATTTTGATTTTTGAAGGGGTATGACTCAGAGATAGATCTTGGATTATAATTCAACCTTATCTGATAAGGGGATTAATTTTTAAAATTATTTTTACGGGGTCGGCATCTTTAATTTAATTGAAAGTGATATCTAGGTCTGAACTTAGAAGAATGTAGTTTTTGACCAACTTTGAACCTAGACCACATCTACTATCTTCTTTTTTTAAAAAAAATTTAATATTCGATATTTTAATCGGAGTTCGATTATTTTGGATTCGCATCATGTAGGGCCTCATTTGGGAGGAAACGTTCTCTATTAAAATAAATTTCATACTCAAAGCTTGAATCTGAAATCTATAATTAAGAAAAGAGTAGCCCTATCCGTCACACCTCATCCGTAATTTGTTGACGGTAGACCACATCTACTATCGAAATTTGAGTGTTTATTATTTAATTGAATTGAAGAAAAGGACAAGCTTACTAACTTACACTAAGTCAATTTTTTTGAAAAAAAGTATAGGTATTGAACTCCCGATGAAAAAGAAAAAATAAAAATAAAACACAAAGCTATTTTGTGGTTGACAAGTGTTGATCCCCAATATTTATTAGAAACCACCTAATTACACGAATATTTCTATAATATTTATTAATTCTCCCTATAGTTTGAAATAATTATATTTTATCTCACTAATTAGTTATTTCATACTAGATTTCAAGCCAGATACACCTAAATATATGTTTTTTTGCTACAAGATACACTAAAATAAGGAGAGAGGCAAGCAAAATTTGTCTAAGTATCCCAAATATATGTGAATCACACCAGATACATGTATCTAGGATACCATATACGCGAGTGAGATATGAGAGTGGTGAGCGAGATTTACCTATGTATCACAAACATGCGAATCCAATTGGATGCAGTATCTACAACGAATTACACATAATTTTGACCCAATGTATTTCAAGATACATGTATCTCGACATATTTAGACGCATTAAAATTTTATATGATTCATAATATTATAAACTAACGTTTATCTGAATAATTAACTTCTAAACTAATGAAATTTCCGTAAGTTTCCACATAAAAGACATGAAGGGGCAAGTGTTGGATCAATTTATTGGACATTATCTCGAAAGTTAGATAACAAAGCCCAACTACTTTATTTACTTTAGTGGGCTCCTAGCTGATGGGCTAAATGGTTGATATTCCAAATCTGCTTTTTCATAATGGGCTAAAGTATGGGTTAATAGCTAAAGAGCAACTTACAAAAATGATTATAGTTTTAGGGTTATTAAATTGAAATAGCTATAAGTCTATAAATAGCTATATTTAATGTATATGTAGTTTTTTTTTTTAAAATACAATGATACATCCATAATTATAATCCTCTAAATAAGGAGATTTTGTGTTTGCCCCTTAATTTACTCCCCTTAAACCCCTCAATTTGCCACTTCTAAATTAACAAGAATCACGTCATATCCAGTATTGGCTAGGATTCTCATCCGTTTAATAATAAAATTCTCTAGTTTTCTCCATCTTTCTTGTTCACTCGTCGAAAAAGGTCAATTCCATGGCAAACACAATCGTATTGATCTGACATTTTGGAAAGTGGAATATAGTATTGACGGGGTATTGTTGAAGTAATATGCTTCGTACTCTTATTTAATTGATTTAATTTTGGGACAATTGAACATTGATCTGATTCCCTGTATACAGAAAATACAATGGACTCAATTGAATTTTATGTTTAAACTACTGTTAATAATCCAATCCAAATGACACCTGAAACTACACTTTACAGTAACTACTACTTACATTAGCTACTCTGTAGGAAATAAACCAAGAGTGGGATTCCTAAGAAGTTTAGGATTCCTTACTAATTTAGGATTTGTTATTTATGGTATTTACCTATTTATGTTTAATTAGGATTTGTTAGTTTTATAGTTTCGTAGTCCTAGTTTACTTTGATTGTTAGTCTTATAAATAGAGGTGCCTTATTACATATTGTAAAAGTAGTGAGAGATGTATTCATTGTACAAAAATACAAGAGTCATTGAGTTATTGAATAAAAGCCTCTTACAAAATCATTGTGTTGGGTCTTTCACTTGTGCATATATAATTACCTTAGGTAATTTTATTTCCTTCAATTGAGTTATTGAATAAAAGCCTCTTACAAAATCATTGTGTTGGGTCTTTCACTTGTGCATATATTATTACCTTGAGTAATTTTATTTCCTTCATACTCAACATTTTAAACACCTGTTGATAGTGAAATAAAAGTGGCAGTAACATCAAATGCAATAGAAGTATCCAAGTGTATAAGTTTCTCACTGTATACAAATTTGAAAAGTATCCAAGTGTACAAATATTTTACTTACATTAACTACTCAACATTTTAAATACTTGTTAATATTCAAAAACAAATGACAATAACACCTAATACAAATACAAGTATTCCACAACATAAAAATTTGAAAAGTATTATATAAAACTCAATTTCTTCGTGTGCAAATTATATAAAATTCATATGAACATAACAATTGCCTACCATACATTAAATGCAATGACTCAAATAATTGATTGAACAATATAAGGTATCAATGTATAATGGACAGCCCAAGTGATACAATAGAAGTAAACAAGTCTACAAGTATTCCATTGTATAAAAATTTGAAAAGTATATTTACAGACCTCAATTTTTTCATCCGTACAACTTTTTTACCACTATTACTGGAAGTATTTTGACATTTTTTTCTTGTCAAGATTGATTTTCTCTTTTAAAGTTTTTAAACCTTCTTTCCTCTTTAAGTTTCCTCCTATTCAAATTATATATTATTCATATGACTATAACAATTGATTAACATACATTGAATACAGTGAACTCAGTTATTATGAGTAACCCATCAAATATGATATGGTGAAACTGATACAATCCAATTACATATATGTATAAGTATTCTACTATGTAAAAATATTCAAACTTCGATTTCTTTTTCCTGTTCGTCATTAACTATTTTTTTCCACTTCTAGCGAAAACAGCATTGTTGACTTTTCTCCTCTTGTTGTCAAGTTTTGTTTACTCTTCGGAAGGTTTTGAACCTTCTTCCTCTTGACTGAATTAGTCCGTTTGGGGGAAGATTGAAAGAGAAACTTTGAATGTGGGAACGTAGGGAATAGTGAAGCGTAAAAAGGGGTGAAAAATACTTGATTATGTGTGTAGAATAGTATTTGATATTTAATAATTAAATATATCCATAAAAAATAAATAAAGTATACTATAGCTATATTACTTTAATACATACTGTAGCTAAATTCTGGCGGGTCAAAATTAACCGAGCTAATAAATATGCGGATAATTAGTTCGTGGATTAATGACCAGCTCAAACTTAAACGGCTTAGATCGTTATTTTTGTCACTCTTAACCTAAACTAACCCTCTATCTCCAACTAGGAATCTGCATATATCGGGTAAAATCAATAACCCGATTCGAAAAAATGTTATTAATTTATTGGTATGGAATTATTGATTTAACAATTTTGTGAGATTGATAAAAAAAATCTATTACCATTTATCAATTTTGTAATGATTTAATTTTTTATACATATTAATAAACATTACTTTTTTTAATATTATTTTATTGTTTATAAATTCAGATTCCAAGGCTGAAAAATTCATTGGTCATACACGGCCTAGTGTCTTATCTCATCACTAATTCTTGTGGGGGGCCAATATGCTATTGATGTATCCCAAATGTCAAATAATAGTATTTCTTTGTAATATTTTTAATTGTAAGAATTTGAATACCAATAAAAATATATTTAATGTAATTTTAAAAGCAAGTGAGATTTTAAAAGAATAAAAAAAGAATGTGTGCGTATTTTGTTTTTTATCTTTGAAAAGTAGATAAATTATTTCTGACTTGTTAAGAAGTACAATCTCTTTGTAATCGTGTTATTTGTCAGAATATTTATATTGTTACAACAAACTAATGTTATAAAGCACATTTTACACAAATACTTTAGGATAAAAAAACTCAAATATGAATTCACAAATTCAAAAACAAACCCTTATTAAGAATAATTTGATAGTTGATTAGAAGATACGTTATAAATACTTACCAAATTCTAACCGATTATCAAATTATCCCTTTGTAATGATGATGCATGTCTTTTCATCTAATAATTATGTAGTTGCTATTGGTTTTGCTTTGTTCTCCCACTTGCTTAATGGTACTATTTTTAATTAAGAAAAATTATTTTTTGTCCCATTGATATTTCACGTGTATATATAAACTAAAAATAGGCTCCTCTATCGAGACTCAACTTGCCACTAAATGCTAATGAAGCAAAGTAAGCAATATGCATGCACACACCAGTACATAAATGAATTATTGTTCAAAGTTTTTCAACTAAAGAGTTCATTGGTTCGGAGCTGACAGATTCAGAATTTAAATTTTATAAAAAAAATGATATTAAAAATATACTTTTAATATGTTATAATATTGTTCATTTTGCATTAAGTCAACATAATTTCCACCCACCCCACGTCATTCCAACATCTTATATGTGTTTTTCTCTTGCTATTAGTATAAAATTTTGTTCAAACGCCTAACTAATCATTTCTCTCTCACTTAAGTTTCACATGTCTATTCTCAAGATTTTTGTTAATTCAAAGTATTTATGGTAGCCTACAAATTTTTCTTGCGCATGTGTTTTTAAGCTATGAGTAAAATCATTTACCTAACTATGAGCACGGATAGTAAAATAGGGCTCTGCTATTACTTTGTCATTTTCATATTTGTCTCGCTAAATTAATAACTTCGATATTAATTGTTGGACTAAAACAATTTAAAGAACTTTCAACATTTTACTATACTATAAGAGGGAGTACAATAGGTGATACAGGCAGGAGGTCAACATGCCTGCCTAACCACCTAAGGATAATTTTGGTGCTTTTGATATTTTATGATTTAATGTTATTGTGCCTTAATGCTTTATGCTTATACTATTTCACACTTTTGACAAAAATATCCTCTCAATTTGCCTTATTTTCATTTTTTCCTTTACAAAAAGTGGGACCCATTTGATAATTTTCCTATGATGAATCTGTTTTGTTTGTTTTATTTTTTAATATTAAATAAATCGTATAAAATATTATAAATCACGATAATTAATAATTTAAAATATTCAAAAGATATAAAAATATACAAAAAAATCTAATTGACTCTTCAAAGTCTATTGGTAGTACATAAATTGGGACAAATAGAATAATATATATTATTTGAAAATTACGTAAAAAGTATTATAAATTATAATAATTAATAACTAAAAATATTTTAAAGACATAGAAAAATTCGATTGAATCTCGAAATTTTATTAGTGCCACATAAATTGAGAAAGAAGAAATAATATCTATTATTTGAAAAGTGTGTAAAAGGTATTACAAATCATACAATAATAATTAGCAATTTAAAATTTTCAAAGACGTAAAAAATTACAATAATTAATAATTTAAAATATCTAAAATTAATATTATAGTTTAATTAACTTTTTAATTCTATTTATGTCACATAAATTATAAATTTATAATTAACAAAAATATCTTATACAAATAAATATTTAACATAATACCCATTTAAAACCAATTTCTTATTTATGAGGACAAAAATAATGAAATAAACCCCACATGTGTCAAAGGCGACAGAAATGGTCAGACTGTGACACTGATCACTAACAATACCCCACACCTTCATCACTTTTTATTTAAAAAAAGGGGAAAAGGTCAAAAATGTCTTAAACGATGTGAAAGGAATAAAAATGTCCTTCGTTTGTAATTTGGTCTAAAAATATCATTGGCGTCAATATTTTGGTTAAAAAATGCCCATTTTTCAAATAAATATATTATTTATTTTCTTTTTAACACATTATTTTTCTAATAATTTTTTAAAATTAGCAAATGTTTATCCTACTTTAATTCAGAAAAAAATAAAAATTAAAAAATTTTCTTATTTTATTATAATTATTTTTTATCATTATTTAAATAAAATTAGTGATGAATATACTATGTCTTATATATATGACATATATTATCGGTCGAGAGGGTACATGAAGTTATTTTATTTTAATTGATTAAGTGAGATTAAGAAGAAAAAAATTATTTCCTACATTTTTGTTTGTTAAAGTGATTTTAAAAGAAAGAAAAACAAGTATAAGGCTCTTTAATAATATTTTAATTAGGAAGAACATGTGTTCAAAAAGAAAAAAATAATATATTTATTCGGAAAAAGGGCATTTTTGACCCATTTAGTAACTATAGAGGCATTTCTGGACCAAAATATTGATTGAAGGACATTTTTGAACCAAAGTATTGACGATAAGGGCATTTTTGAGCCAAATTATATATGAAGGGCATTTTTGTTCATTTCACATAATTTAAGGGCATTTTTGATCCTTTTACCTTTAAAAAATTATTATGTGTCTGAAATTATTAATTAATTAATCTAGATTTATGAGATTTTAGTGTTTCTTTTTATTTTTCTCTTGGTATTTGAAGTGTGCATTTGAAATATAACTAAATTTGAATCACACACTACATGGTCTATTTAAGGGTGACGCTCATACCAAAATACGAATTTAAACCCTCTAATTAAAGATGAAACAGCCGCAACCATTTTATGAGATTTTAGTGTTTCATATGCAAAGACTTCATTCTTATGATTTGCATCACCACACCATTGATGGTATTCCTCAAAACTTCTATGTAACGTGTATACACATTCACAAATAAGTTAAAAAAGAAACTATAAGCCACGGTTTCCCACACTACCTCCATTTTAGTTTTGACTGATGTTCAAATCAACTACGTCAGATAGGATAAATAAAGAAATTTCATCGATTGAGATATGGCAAAAAATTAACTATTCATTTTTTATATGAGATAACTAATCATATCATGTTATAGTAGGAATAAAATGATTTTGGAATTAACTAATATTTATAGCTAAGAATGCATTGTCTCAGGATTGTTAATCTACCCGTTAGAAGTTATTTGGTATATATGTGTGATGTGATAAATAAAGATATCTCGTGAGTTGGACTTACTCAATTAGTTATTCCATCTTTTTATACAAGATAATCAATCATAACATTATAGTATAAATAATAAAATAAAGTAATTTCGAGACTAGGTAATAATATAATCAAATACAAAAATAAAATAATTCAATAATTTATCTCAAAATTATTATCTTTATCTCACATTTCAACGTCTATTTGTCTTACTTCTTTTTTTACCTCCTTCTTTGTCTCCACCTTATTATCTCTTCCCTTCTTTGCTAAACAGCTGGTCCAGCCAATTACAATTTGTACTATTTTGTACATATTATATATCTATAGTATACCAATATATTTATAAAAATTTCTTTTCTAATGGAACTATTGTTTTCCATGTTGGCAGCAAAGAGGGGAAAATAGAAGGTTGAATGAATAGATAAGTCAAGAAAAAGGGAAAAAAGGAAATATTTGCTTTGTAGCTTCTAATATATATTTCATATATAATTGACTCTTGTTTTTTTGTTCAACTCAAGTCTCTCTCTATGGTTCTTGTATGAAAAGATGAAAGGTTTTGCTTAGCATCAAAAGAGCTAAACATATGAATTATTTCTTATGATTATTGGCTCAACCATCTCACAAAAGTAAGTTATTCATTTCTTTTACTTTTTTGTTTTATCATCTTTGCTTTGGGTATGTTGTGTCTTTAATCTTTTTGGTTAATTACTACGGGGTGGAGGGTACAAGATATATGCTAACAGAGCAACATATAACTTAAAGATTTGATTTTTTTTGTTTTTGAGTAATTTTCAAGATTGGATTTTTCTTATCATATACTATTAAGGGTGTATAGATATATGCAAAAGAGAGCACCAAAAACCTTGAAAGATTTGATTTTTTTTTGTTTTTGAGTAATTTTCAAGATTGGATTTTTTTTATCATATACTCTTAAGGGTGTATAGATATATGCAAAAGAGAGCACCAAAAACCTTTAAGATTGAATTTTTATTTTGTGGGTAGTTTTCAAGATTGGATTTTTAAGGTTATATACAAAAGAGAGTAATAGAAACCTTAAAGATTGAATTTTTATTTTGTGGGTAGTTTCAAGATTGGATTTTTAAGGTTATATATGCAAAAGAGAGCACTAGAAACCTTAAAGATTGAATTTTTACTTTGTGGGTAGTTTCAAGAATGGATTTTTAAGGTTATATATGCAAAAGAGAGAGCTAGAAACCTTAAAGATTGAATTTTTATTTTGTGGGTAGTTTCAAGATTGGATTTTTAAGGTTATATATGCAAAAGAGAGCACTAAAACCTTAAAGATTCAATTTTTATTTCTGGGTAATTTTCAAGATTGGATTTTGTTATCATATATACTAAAAGAGAGCATTAGAAACCTCAAAAATTGGATTTTTATTTCTTGGAATTCTCAAGATTGTATTTTTTATTATATTATAAGCTTTAAAAATGACTAAAATTAGTTTAGTGGATTGTCAAAAAGATTGATGGGAAAGAAGAAAGTTGTGAAGAAAACAAAGGAGTTATCAGTAGCAATAGCAGAATCATCAGCAATGAGTGGAGATTCACAACCACAACAAATTACTCCTAGAAAAAGAGGAAGACCAAGAAAGATTATTATTGTAAAAGAAGATGAAGAAGAAGTTTCTGCTGAATTAAAGAAACTTAAAACAAATGAAGTTGAAGAATCACAAGGAGAAAACAAAAAAGAAGAAGGATTTGAAGTGGAAAAAAATTTACAACCACAAAAGCAACAACAACCTACTAGGAGCAGAAGAGCTAGAAGAAAAAGCAAACCAAGAAAGAGTTGCTAATTTTATTTTTTTTCCATCCGCCGCCCTCAGAGGATCAACAGTATTCTCACTTTATCCTCCAACGTGAATTGAACCCTCAATCTATTGATCGATGGTGGAGGTGCTAAACCCCCCTTTTTCTTTTAGGTAATTTCTCAAACAAAGCATGAAAGATGAACAAGTTGATTTCATCTATTGTTTTTTGTTACTTTCCTAGCTTAATTCTTAGTGCTATTAGTTTTTAATTTTTTAATTTTGGTGTTTAGTATGTCCATTTTAATTGCGAGAAACATTTTAGTTAGGGAGGAATTGGTTAGCTTTACACTCTGGATTGAATTGTGATATGACCTGTTAATGACTTTTGTGTTATCAAGAAAGTTGGATAAGCTCTGTGGAGACCAATTCATCATGTAACATGCACTTGACTAATATGTGTATATTCGTATATAATTAGTGTATAATTTATGAATATTAACTTGAAAAAATAAGTAGGGTTTTTCGTTAAAGTTAAATTTCTATATACTAACAAGTTATTTATAATAAGTGGGATTAATAAGTTGAAAATAAAATATATAATTTACTACTCATATAACATATTAAAATAATATATTATTTATACAACTTTCTTTTCTTAACCATCAACATATGTTAAATTAAATATTTAGGTATATTGCAAGTATTGTCGCATTTTATGTGGGAGAGACTGGTGCTAAGTCTCTTATCTCTTCTCCTAAATAGTAGTTGTGTAGTTTTTTATTCTCTGATGTGTACTACTGTCTCAATATCGTACTATTTTGTTATTGTATTTTTTTGCATCTGTAATTTGATAACTTTCTTTTGAGTTGAGGGCATATCGGAAATAACCTCTTTATCCCATAAAGGTATGAATAAGATTGGCATATATCTACCTTCTTCAAACTCCATAAAGATAGGATAAGGTCTTTGTGCATTTTATTTTTTACGAATTCATTATATAATTATACTGAATATGTTGTTATTATCGTATATTACAAGTATCTTGGACTCTAGTCTACTTATTTAGGTGATTATTATTCTAAAGAGGGTGTTTAAATAAGAAGTTTCCTTTTATTTGCTTTTGCTAAAGAGGAAATTTGAGGTGATAATTGATATATTATCAAAAAGTTTGTAGCTAGGGAATGTCCTTTTCATGGTTTTGGTAGACGTGAGACATTTTTCTTCTCTGTAATCTTTTGCAGTGATAAAATAATTTCATCATTTATTGTGTCTTATGTATGGACCAACCAGCTTTTGTTTTTGACTTCAAAAAATTTATTCACACAATGAATAAGAAATTAAGATTTGTTTTATATATGTATAAACTTAAGAGATCTTGAGTACGGAGTCGCCTTTGTTAGGGAGCGCTTCATCTCTTATATTAGATTTCCGGTGAAAATTCAGATTTAGTCCGATTTCAATATGAGTATCGAATACCGAGTGAAAAATCAAAAAATAATAATTTGTACTACTATTATTAAACCGAATGATGCGTATTATTACTTATTTGTGATTGTTATATTTAAAGAAACTTATTTTGTTACGAACATCGAGTGCATGTTTATGTAAGTATATGTTACATTAGTTAGATGAAGCCTTTTAAGTTGCATCATAAAAATCATTTATTCTATTTCTTTGAATCTAGGTTCAAAATTAATTTTATCTATATTATATATTAGTTTCTATATAGATTATATATCTATATTATTATTAAGTAGATTGGAACAAAAGGCAATTCCTTCTTTTCTTTATTAGTTGATGAATTTGGCTTTTTCTTAAGCCTGATAAATATAAGCTCGATCGAAAATAAGATTCGCTCAAATCGAAATTCAATCCATAATTTCCTATACTATTGAAATATTCAACAATAAAAAGGTCCCTACCATCGTAAAATTAGAGCATTTGTGTATAAAAAAAACAAAGAGCTTCCCACCTAAAATTTGTGAAATATCAATTAATATTTGATTATGAGCTATAATTATTATCTAAAACGGTGGAAACTAATAAACTTCAAATTTTTGATCTGCCTCATTAAAAAAACATGATTATAATGCATAACATATGCTGTTTCTTACGTTCTCAATTAATGTCGAAAAGATTTATTTTTTTTCTACATACTTTTTTTTTCTAATGAGAAAGCGTTTCAATTTCCTGCAAAAACTGATTAGAATATTAGTATTACTTTTACATATTAAACAAAAACAAATATATTTAGCTAAATTTGGTAAAACAACTTTATATATTTTTTAAAGGGTACTGATCTCTCTCTCTCTCTCTCTCTCTCTCTCTCTCTATATATATATATATATATATATATATATATATATATATAAATAATCAAGTTTTAATTACTGTCTACTCTTGTATGTGCACTTTAAGTAATGGACTTCCACTTTGGAATATCTCCAAATGTGCAGTGACATAGCTAATATTATTTTTTTGGGGTCAAACAAGATTTTATTTATAAACAAAAGACTTGTTAATTTAAATAAAGCTATTTTAATCTTTTTACTTGTAAAATCTTTAATTTAAATGAAGCTATTTTAATCTTTTCACTTGTAAAATCTCTATATAGTGTCCAATGATCACATTAGATCTCAACTTATGTCGAGTAAAACTCATTAAAGAAGAGAATGCGCTCCTATCAATATTTTTTTCATATTTAATACTCAAACTCAAAATTTCTACTACAATTTTGTTCTATATTTGTTAAAAATATCTATCAATGTTTGTTTATAATACTATCAAGTGGATGTTCTTTATTCTTGTCACGATCCAAAAATGGACGTGATGACACTCGTCTTATCCCACCAAGACAAGTCAGCCTAAAACCCAAATAATACGATAAATGCGGAAGTTCATAATTAACTTATATATATATATCCCCAAAACTTGGTTGTCACGTGTACAAACCTCTAATTTATTACAATAGATATGAAAGAAATAAACAAGTCTCAAATGATGTTGTTTCTAGAATAGAACAAGATCATAAATAAGGAGTAAGAAGGTCTGCTGAGATGACAATCAGCTACCTTACAAATCTCCATAGGAAGCCTCGAACAAGAAGATAAGAGAGGGTATCATGAAGATCCGGGCTCATAACCTACAAAAAAAACTGTAGAAGCAAGGGGTGAGTACCAAACCACATGGTACTCAACAAGCAAACTTCTAAACACAAGCTAAGGGTAGGGAATACGGGTACTCTTTACACCCCAACCGAACCTCCACAACTAAAACCTGCATAAAAACCAGCCCAACCTAATAGTTCACAATTTACATAGCACATAGTTCAACCATATCACCCCAACAATTACAGATCAGCAACACACAAGATTAAGTTCCCCAGTCACAAGTTCCACAAACAAGTACTCATAAGTTCACAAATGATAAAGATGCATAATGCAATGAAATGCAACGTCAAGTATAGTGATGCATATCTGACCTAGTGATACGCACCCGCTGTCTCTCAGTCCGGGACCCATGGGGGACATATTTGTCCATGCATCCGTCGCGGCGTGCGACACGACCCTAATCCGTCGCGGCGTGCGACACGTCTCTCGATAATAAAATTCATCGCGGCGTGCGACACGTCCCTCGAATCATAGTATTCGTCGCGGCGCACGACACGTCCCTCGAAATGGTACATCCTCTTTAATTTCTTATTTTTCCTCAATTCACAAAACACTTGGCACAACCATGTCTCAGAACCAATGCAGATAACATATTCACATAAATAATGAGGAGATGACCATTTTCATAACAATGCACACTTCACAACAACACAATTGTGATACAACATCAACAATGAATCAATAAACCTTTCAAACCATTCTCAACACATCACACACCAATAATTAATCACATTGCCTTTTATTGCCCATTTTTCATCATTAAAATTATTCAATATGGACAAGTCAACCCATCACCAAGTCCCATTACTCCCCAACACATACCACAAGGAAATACACGAATTCTATACACTTAACAAGGGTTGAGAAATTCACTTGCCTCAAACAATCGAGTAATTACTTCGAGACTTGAGCCTTTCCCTTTCGTTTAGCTTCCAAATCAATGCAATCTATTCAAGTACATAATCACAATAAGATTTTGAAACTAACAACACCCTTATTACTATAGGTCTAGTCTAGACCCAAAAACTCACCTCGAATCTATAATCAAGTTCTTAAATCTCAAGTCTAGGGTTAAGTCTCAATTTCTCCAAATATCATAAGTCTAATGGTATTCACAAAATACAATACACACAATATTTAATTACCTATCTCAATATATCAAAACTTGAATTATAATGTGGTAATCAAATAAATTTAAAAGAAATTAACCCACTAATTAGTGAAATTGGTAACTGCAAACACAATTGATGCCTAACCTATTTTCAACTTTACACTAATTTAATATCCCAATAATCAACTGATCATTGACCACCCTTAACTCCCTAATTCACAATTCATCATCGTTATCCAATTGTACACCAATTACTACTAATCCTTGTATATAACCCTCAACGGAAATCATACTTTCCCCTCAATTTAATAAGCCGTCCCACACCAAACATATAATAATAGTAATATGATGTATATCCATATTCACAACATATATAATAGACATGATTAGGATTTACCTGATGTCATTTGGTTTGCGTTCTTGTTGTCGCCGAATACATTTGGTATTATTTGTGTTTTCCTCTTTGTTTTGAAACGGAAGTTATGCTCCAGAAATATAATAACCTACTAACTATAATTTATTCTTAAACATGGGCCAAGTGAGATAGAGTATTAAATAAATTATGGACTCGGCCCATTAACCACTTATTTAAATTAATTATCTAAAATTACCTGTCAATTAAATAATTATAGTTAAACGAATAGTCCGAGATTCCCATTAAAAATTTACAGAAAGGGTCTTTTATGAAAAAGAGAGGAATAGTTCTCAAAATGACCTAACGGGTCATTACAATTCTTCAATATTGTCTTAATTTATAAATGAGCTTCAATAAATTCAGACTACAACAAAGCGTACATGCACTTCTAATAACGTTTTACTAAAAATATTCGTCACAATTTATATTATTTTTTTCCACATTACTAAAAATATTCATTTATCAATTTGTAAAATATAGACATATACAATTAATATTTTTTTTCTATTTTGCCCTTAAAATTAGTTTATTTTAAATGTGTACCCCGTATTGATCGGATCAAGTGCATAAACCTTGTAAAGTTTTAAAAGAATTCCTGTAATTTTTCTTCTTCCCACATATACGCTTAGTCTAAAAAGTACATAGATAAAATTAGTATAAATCTTAATTCTAATTATCATTTTTCGTACTTCCTCCGTCTAATATTATTTTTCCACATTACTAAAAATATTCAGTTATCAATTTGTAAAATCAAGATATATACAATATGCTTTTCTATTTTGCCCTTAAAATTAATTCTTTTTAAATGTGTACAACGTATTGATCAAGTGCATGCATAGATATTGTAAAGTTTCGAAAGAATTCCTCCATTGTTAATTTTTTTTTCCACGTATACATTTAGTAAAAAAAAGTACATAGATAAAATTAGTACTAATGTTAATTCTTGTTTATGATTTCTTAAATGACTGCTAAAGGGAAGTAGTCAAAAGTAATTTTAGAAAGTAATCAAAGTATTTAGATTTCCATGATTAAATGTAGAACAAAATTTAATATGAATAAGAAGGAAAGTAGTAATTAGATTTTCATGCCTAAATACAAAATAAAATTTAATATGAGAAATGTAGTCAAAGTATTTTGGATTTGCATGACTAAATGTAGAACATAATTTAATATGAGTAAGAATGAAAGTAGTAATTAGATTTCCATGCCTAAATACAGAATAAAATTTAATATGAGAAATGGAGTCAAAGTATTTTGGATTTGCATGACTAAGAGCCTGTTTTGCTTTGCAGCAAAAATCTGCTTATTTTTTGAAGCACTTTTTTACAATTGCTTTTTAGAAAAATGCTTTTGAAAAAAAGCAATTTGTGTTTGGCTAATTCATTTGAAAAGTGCTTTTGATAAGCAAATTGTGTTTGACTAATCTTTTTTCAAAAGTGCTTTTAAGTGTCAAATTACAAAAAAGGACAAGTATCAATTTACTTTTAATATGAAGATTATTTTATAGATAGAAATTATTTGAAATATTTATTATAAAAATTTAATTACTCTTTTATTTTTATTGAATTAAAATTTACATATTCAAATTTTCAATCAATATTATACATAAATAAATAAAAAAATAAATCAAATATTAATATAATATTAATATGACAATTTAAATATACTTAAAAATATCAAATATAAAGTAATGATAATAAATATAAAATGGACTCCCACTTTGGAATATCTCCAAACGTGTACTGACATAGCTATTTTAATTTTTTTACTTGTAAAATCTCTATATAGTGTCCAATGATCACATTGGATCTCAATTTATGTGGAGTAAAAGTCGTTGAAAAAGAGAATTTATGTCTAGTAAAATTCCTATCAATATATTTTTCATATTTAATGCTCGAACTCAAAATTTCTACTAAAATTTTGTTCCTTCAACTAAGATTTTGCTTTCTACTATTTTGGTTAAAAACATCTACCAATGTTTGTTTATAGTATTATCAAGTTGATGCTATTTATTCTTCAATGTTGTCTTAATTTATAAATGAGCTTATATAAATTCATACTACAACATAGCGTACGTACACTTCTAATAACTATTTTTTTTAAAATTTAGCTTGCAAGATCTAAATTATTTGTCAATGTTGCTAAAAATATTCGTCACAATTTATATTATTTTTTTCATACTCTCTCTGTCCAATATTATTTTTTCACATTACTAAAAATATTCATTTATCAATTTGTAAAATCAAGATATATACAATTAATTATTATGTTTTTCTATTTTGCCCTTAAAAATAGTTCTTTTTAAATGTGTACACCGTATTGATCAAGTGTATGAACATTGCAAAGTTTCAAAAGAATTCTCTCATTGTTAATATTTTTACCCACGTATACATTTAGTCAAAAAAGTACATAGATAAAATTAGTGCAAATGTTAATTCTTGTTTATGATTTCTTAAATAACTGCTACAGGGAAGTAGTCAAAGTAATATTAGAAAATAGTCAAAGTATTTAGATTTTCATGATTAAATGTAGAACAAAATTTAATATTAGTAAGAAGGAAAGTAGTAATTAGATTTCCATGCCAAAATACAAAATAAAATTTAAAATGAGAAATGTAGTCAAAGTATTTTGGATTTGCATGACTAAATGTAGGACAAAATTCAATATGAGTAAGAAGGAAAGTAGTAATTAGATTTTCATGCCTAAATAAAAAATAAAATTTAATATGAGAAATGTAGTCAAAGTATTTAGAATTTGCATGACTAAACATAGAACAAAATTTAATATGAGTAAGAAGGAAAGTAATAATTAGATTTCCATGCCTAAATACATAAAATTTAATATGAGAAATGTAGTCAAAGTATTTTGGATTTGCATAACTAAATGTAGAACAAAATTTAATATGAGTAAGAAGGAAAGTAGTAATTAGATTTCCATACCTAAATACAAAATAAAATTTAATATGAGAAATATAATCAAAGTATTTTGGATTTACATGACTAAATATAGAATAAAATTTAATGGTGGTACAATAAATTATGGTAACAAAAATGAAGGATAAGAATGAGAAAATTTCTTTCTTGTCTATTTAAAGAAGAAGCGAAATTGCTTTTGTTGAAACCTAAAAATGGATGATTATGTGGTTTATTTCCCTGAAGATATAGAGAAAGATATTCTATTAAGGTGTCCAGTGAAGTCATTGTTGCGGTTCAAATGTGTCAGCAAGAGATGGTATGCTCTGATCAAAACCCCTAAATTCGCTCAACAACACTTGAAGAATCGTAGCCTCCCAAAACTCCTCACCTATACTGTTGGTACCTCTGATGATGCTGGTCAAGATTCCCGTTCCATAACTTTCATTTCTGAAGAAAATCCACAAACGTTCAAAGGTATGACACATCTCATAGGTTCTGTGGACGGCTTGTTTTTAATGTACAGAACAATTGATAGTATGATTTCGTGTGCATTGTGGAATCCTTCTACTAGGGAGGTAAGACCCCTCCATCTCCCACTCCCTGCACCCATAATCCATGATACCCCCGTGTTAGGTTTCGGATTGGACCCCTTGACTAATGACTATAAAGTGATTTACTTTTATTGCAATCATTGGCATAAATATGAAGCAGCGGTCTATTCATGTTCTAGGGATTCATGGAGAATTTTTAAACCTAAAGAATCACTCCCCTTCCATACAGATGTGAAAAACACATTTGGTACTGCTTATTTGAATGGAGCTTATTATTGGCTGCTAAGAGGGGGTGACCGTTGTCATTACACTATTCTTTCATTCGAATTTGAGAGTGAGATGTTTGAAGAGATTGAAGGGCCAGATAGTAACTCTGTATATACTTCTGCGTTGGGTTTGATGTTGATTGATGACTCCATTGCCATCTTGAACTATAACCCATATAGTATGCTTGATTATGATATTTGGGTTTTGATCCAATCAGGGGTGTGGAACAAAATTGTGACCTTTCAACTCTTCACACCGATTAAGTCTTGCTATGATAGCTCTCTCATTTCGGTAGTTAAAGCTTCTCAACTGGTCTCCTATAATGTTCGGACTAACAAGATAAAGTATCTTGGATTTCAACATGCAGACTTGAGTACACATGCAATATTTGGTGGTTGTGGGGTTTCTTATTATAAGGAGAGCTTAGTAACAATCAAACAACAAGAGGATGGAGAGCCGGACCATTAATTGAGCTTTTAAACAAGTGCAGCAAATGATATGTGACCTAATCCTTTAATTGTTTTAAGTATGTAATTGAGCTTATATGTTCACTAAATTTCATAGTACTTGGTTTTGTTCTTTCAAGAGCTGATTATGGCCACAACTTGTTGTATATAAAAACTCTTCCTTTTGTGATGCTTAAAGTTTTGATTTCAAATTTGGTTTGATTTTTTTTATTGTTATATTGAGTATCGAGCAAAAGGGAAGTGATGTAAAAGTAATATCCATAGGGAGCATTATTATTGCAAGTATAAATAACTCAAATCTTCGTTGATATAAGTTATATTCGATAGACAAACTAATATAGGCCTATATATATATATGTTTGATATAACCATTAGATTGGTAAAATTGTAGTCTACAGTTGGTAATCTTCTTGTTTTTTTTGCTATGTATTCATTTATATATTTGGCAGAATACAATAGATACACCAAGAGAGCAAGAGAGAAAGGTGAGAGAGAGGGAGAGGGGGCACGTAGGAAAAAGATTTATCGTTAAACTCTAATTATAGTTATGTTTGATAATATTTTAAAACTATAGTTATGTATAGTAGATATAGTAGTTATGTTTGCTAGGTTATAGGAAAATTCCATATACTACAAATGTTGTAACCAAAAACTCCAAGAATATTTCATCATTATCAAAATAATTTTCTTTGAGCTCGAATCTTGAATGTTAGTCTTTCTTCAACCAATTTTTAATCCCATTGGGAAGGGTTTTTCATTTAAAAAAAAAAATTAAAATGGAATTCGACATTGACCTCTACCTTGTTTTATTAGAAATAATTACAAGAGAGGGGACATAAAATAGAAAAAAACTAGAAGAGATTGCATATATAAAACTAGAGTAAATTTGCACGTGATATGGTCAAGAAGGTTGACAAGTGATCTTTTAAATTTAAAAAATAATTCTTTTTATAAATATTTTGGTAAGGTTTTTCGTCATGAGTTAATTTGGACTATATATTTGTCAAATTTTTTTGATGGGTTAAATTGAGTGGCTCGTGTTCATATGGACTACATATCTCAACAATCTTTTTAAGTTTCCAAAGATGTTTTAGTTAGGATCGAAATAATCAAGTGTCACGCGAAAACTAGCAAAGCAACAAACCTTTCTGGACTAGCTGCTAAATATGAAAAAATATTTGTGTTAGGAAAATCAGCTTGTAGATTTTTTGGCAAAATGAAGTTCAATAATAAGCAGGAAGTCATTTTCTCTTCTCTTTTAGTTTTGTGGGAGTGTGCTAAAGGTTGGTTAAGGTGCTTGCGGGTTTAGTTTTATATTGAACAAGTAAAAATGGACGGAATGAGTACTGTTTATTTCTTTTTTCCTTTTAAGGTATAAAATATATTCTTTCTCATACTTCCTCCTTCCCATATTATTTTTCACATTACTAAAAATATTTGTCCTAAATTATCTATCAATTTACAAAATCAAAATAGATCAATTAATTAAAAAAATATATTTTCCCTTAAATAATTGTTTGAATAAGACATAAATAGAATATTTTAAAAAGAATTAAAGGATAAAATTAGTAAACAATTTAGTCTTATTCCTTAAATTGCTGGTAAAGGGAAAAATAGTCAAATAATATGAGAAGGTGGAAGTAGTATTTACATTTGCATGATTAAATGCAGAATAAAATTTATGAAAAATTTAATATGAGAAATATAGTCAAAGTGTTTTGATTTGAATGACTAAAAGTTGAAATTTTTTTAATAGTAACATAAATGAAGAATTTCTTGCTTGTCTATTTAAAGAAGCAAATTGCTGGTTGAATCCCTCATCATTTCTTTTCATCAGTTGTACTATTATGGATGATTGTGTGGCTAATTTCCCTGAAGATATAGTGAGGAAGATTTTGTTGAGGTGTCCTGTCAAGTCGTTGAAATTCAAATGCGCCTGCAAGAATTTGTCCACTCTTATCAAAACCCCTAAATTCGTTCAACAACACTTGAAGAATCGTAACCCCCCATAACTCCTGACTTATGATAATGGTGACATTATTGATGATGATGATCACGATAATTAATTCCCGTTTCATAACTTTGATTTCCGAAGAAAATTTGCAAATGTTCATAGGTATGAAATACCTCTTAGGTTCTGTGGATGGCTTGTTTTTTATGGTTGGAGCAATTGATCGTGAGGTTTTATGTGCATTGTGGAATCCTGCGACTAGGGAGGTGAAACCCCTCTATCTCCCTATCCCTGTAGCCACAATCCATGATGCCCCTGTGTTCGGGTTTGGATTGGACCCCTTGACTAATGACTATAAAGTGGTTTACTTTCATTACAATCATTTATGTGATTATTATGCAGCGGTCTATTCTCGTTCTAGGGACTCATGATAAATTTTTAAAACTAAAATCCCCTTCTTTACAGCTGTGAACCACACATTTGGTACTGCTTATTTGAATGGAGCTTATTACTGGCTACAACCTGGGATCGTAGTAACTACACCATTCTTTCATTCGATTTCTGGAGTGAAATATTTAAAGAGATTGAAGGGCCAGATCGTCAATCTGTTCATACTCATGTGTTGGGTTTGATGTCGGTTGATGATTCCATTGCCATCTTGAACTTGAACCCATAATATGTTTGCTTATGATCTATGGGTTATGGTCCAACCATGGGTTTGGAACAAACTTGTTACCTTTCAATGCTTCCCTAAGATTAAGTCTTTGTTATGATAACTTTCTCATTTTAGCAACTAAAGATTCTCAACTGGTGTCCTATAGTGTTCGGACTAACAAGACAAAACAACTTGAATTTCAATATTCGGGCTTGAGAAAAGATCCAGAATATGGTGGTAATTGTGAGATTTTTTATTAGAAGGAGAGCTTAGTAACAATTAAATGACGAGAGTCTGAAGAGCTGGACCATCAATCAATCTATACTTTACAATTTTTATACCATGCATGTTATTGTTATAAATTTATAATAGGTATTTTTACTGTTTCATTAATCATTTTGGATCAATACTTTTGCATTCCTTAAAGAAGTACTGGGGTTGAACCTATCAAAAACAACAATTTATGCACACTTGCATAAATATTACAAAGTTCTAAAAGAATTCTTTCAGTTATTTTTTTTGGGTAAGTTACATAAATCACATAGCGTAAAGATGAAATTACTATATATCCCTACTTTTTTTTCTAATTACAATAATCCCTTAAAATTAACCAAATCCGGATACATTAATGAAAGCGCGGATACATTAATACAAGCACGGATTCATTAATACATTAATACGGATACATTATTAAAATAAAAATTAACTCAATCCGGATACATTAATGAAAGCGCGGATACATTAATACAAGCACGGATACATTAATACGGATACATTATTAAAATAAAAATTAACTCAATCCGAATACATTAATGAAAGCGCGGATACATTAATACAAGCACATATACATTAATACGGATACATTATTAAAATAAGGAATTTTGGCTATTTTAAAAAGATATAGGGACAAATGAAAAATAATATAGTTAAAGGTGTGTACTTTAGTAATTTTTCGTGTTTTTTTTAAAGTACACATTTAGTCAAAAGAATGCATTTATAATTTTTTTAATAAGAAACATAAATATGATATATTTAAAAGAATTAAAGGATAAAATTTGTAAAAATATTATTTTTATTTCTTAGATGACTGCTAAAGGGAAAAGTAGTGAAGTAATATGAGGAGGGAGTAACTTCTAGAATGAATTATAATTAGTTATTCCTTTCTTTTATTTTCTTACTTATTTATTATAATATTTAAAATATATTCTACGTCTATTTGTCACTCTTAAACATATTAAGCCAATTGCATTTTTTCCATTCGATAACTTCATCATTTCTTATGTTCCATTTTTTTGAATTTCATTTCTTCCACCATTGTTTTATGACATTCTTCTTTTTCAGCAAGTTCTTCATAATTTATGTGATTTGAAACAATAAGAGCAAACTGACAAGTCACATAAGGATAATGGAAAAAATTATATGATATGACATACATATGCTATGCAATTATTATTCATAACTATAGTTTGAAATAATTATGTTTCACAACTATAGTTTCATTTGGGAGATCAAATCAATTTTTTGTCGAAATGTATTTATATACATTAGTATCAATGTGTCAAGTGCGTGCATCCGTTCTTTGTCAAAAATGTATCTAGTTATACATTTGTATTAAGTGTATCAAATATACTTTCTTATTGGCAGGAGAGAGAGGGTGAGAGAAAGAGAGAGGGCGAGATAGAAGAGAGGGCGAGTGAGAGGGAGGAGAGGCAAGGGAGAAAGTTTGCTGTAAAAATAACATATAATAGTTTTTTGTAATTTTTTTAAACTATACTTGTTTTCCATAAATATGTTGACATTTTTGCCATGTTCCATAATATTCCCTATATTATATATAGAGAATCGATACGGTAGTTCCATTTTACACCGGGGGTATAACAAAAATTACTATGCAGCAGCTAGCTAGCTCCATTAATCCCGTCCATGCATGCACTCAATCATATTACTCATAGATAGCCTACATATATACAAAAACAATAATAATTGAGAAGGATCGAAAGATGAATAATACTGCATGCTAAATTATAGTATATACATACCTTAATTATAGTAGTCAAAATAATTATAATATATATATATATATATATAGTGTAGCTGCATTCAATTTCTTTTACACTGTTGTTGGAGAATGTTTTTATTTGTGTGTGTGGGACAAGCCTAGCAAAAGTATAGAGTGTTCAATTGTATATTATACAATAGAGGATGGAGCTTACCAGCTCTCCATCCTCTTGTTGTTTAATTGCTATAGTATTCAATTGTTCATACTGTAATAGAGTGTCTTAAATTGCTAAGTAATACAGGTCATTTGAGCCACAATTGTTGAGGACAATTTTCATATCAGTGCAATTATATGGTGAAATGCAACTTGTATAGAAAAATGGAAGAAAGCAACTTCATAGTCTATCCATGTGAACCATTGACCATCTATCTTGAACTTATCGACTTTAGCCAGAAGAACACAGCAAGAATGCACCTCATACTCTCCGTTGCTCTTTTTAGCCAAGGCCTCAGAGAATTCCTTCACATGAGAATGCCAAGGGACATTCAACTTTGATGTATCCGACCTGTGTAAAACCTTCCTGATTACTTGACTCAACTCTTATGCACTGAATTTTGAAATCAAATCAACTAGCAGAAGAGAAGAGAGGGGAAAGGGGAGAACTTACGTTCCACAATAAGTGACACCTTTGATTTCAATGAAATCAGGCTTTCCAATGCTGAATAGGCTAGAATCCTCTGTGTTCCACCCTTTAACGAGTGTCAAACGATAGACAGTTGTTTGCTCCTTCTCCTTGAGAGCTCTCAAGGAATCCTAATGAAATCAGAATAACACAAACCAATAGTGAGCAGTCTGAATAGTAGCGTACAAATATGAAGAAAATCCACAAACGTTCAAAGGTATGACACATCTCATAGGTTCTGTGGACGGCTTGTTTTTAATTTACAGAACAATTGATAGTATGATTTCGTGTGCATTGTGGAATCCTGCTATTAGGGAGGTGAGACCCCTCTATCTCCCACTCCCTTCACCCATAATCCATGATACCCCTGTGTTAGGGTTTGGGTTGGACCCCTTGACTAATGACTATAAAGTGATTTACTTTTATTGCAATCATTGGCATAAATATGAAGCAGCGGTCTATTCATGTTCTAGGGATTCATGGAGAATTTTTAAAACTAAAGAATCACTTCCCTTCCATACAGATGTGAAAAACACATTTGGTACTGCTTATTTGAATGGAGCTTATTATTGGCTGCTAAGAGGGGGCGACCGTAGTCATTAGACCATTCTTTCATTCGAATTTGAGAGTGAGATGTTTGAAGAGATTGAAGGGCCAGATAGTAACTCTGTATATACTTCTGCGTTGGGTTTGATGTTGATTGATGACTCCATTGCCATCTTGAACTATAACCCATGTAGTATGCTTGATTATGATATTTGGGTTTTGATCCAATCAGGGGTGTGGAACAAAATTGTGACCTTTCAACTCTTCACACCGATTAAGTCTTGCTATGATAGCTCTCTCATTTCGGTAGTTAAAGCTTCTCAACTGGACTCCTATAATGTTCGGACTAACAAGATAAAGTATCTTGGATTTCAACATTCAGACTTGAGTACACATGCAATATTTGGTGGTTGTGGGGTTTCTTATTATAAGGAGAGCTTAGTAACAATCAAACAACAAGAGGATGGAGAGCCGGACCATTAATTGAGCTTTTAAACAAGTGCAGCAAATGATATGTGACCTAATCCTTTAATTGTTTTAAGTATGTAATTGAGCTTATATGTTCACTAAATTTCATAGTACTTGGTTTTGTTCTTTCAAGAGCTGATTATGGCCACAACTTGTTGTATAAAAAGACTCTTCCTTTTGTGATGCTTAAAGTTTTGATTTCAAATTTGATTTGATTTTTTTTATTGTTATATTGAGTATCGAGCAAAAGGGAAGTGATGTAAAAGTAATATCCATTGGGAGCATTATTATTGCAAGTGTAAATAACTCAAATCTTCGTTGATATAAGTTATATTCGATAGACAAACTAATATAGGCCTATATATATATGTTTGATATAACCATTAGATTGGTAAAATTGTAGTCTACAGTTGGTAATCTTCTTGTTTTTTTGCTATGTATTCATTTATATATTTGGCAGGATACAACTGATACACCAAGAGAGCAAGAGAGAAAGGTGAGAGAGAGGGAGAGGGGGCACGTAGGAGAAAGATTTATCGTAAAACTCTAATTATAGTTATGTTTGATAATATTTTAAAACTATAGTTATGTATAGTAGATATAGTAGTTATGTTTGCTAGGTTATAGGAAAATTCCATATACTACAAATGTTGTAACCAAAAACTCCAAGAATATTTCATCATTATCAAAATAATTTTCTTTGAGCTTGAATCTTGAATGTTAGTCTTTCTTCAACCAATTTTTAACCCCATTGGGAAGGGTTTTTCTTTTTTTAAAAAAAATTAAAATAGAATTCGACATTGACCTCTACCTTGTTTTATTAGAAATAATTACAAGAGAGGGGACATAAAATCGAAAAAAACTAGAAGAGATTACATATATAAAACTAGAGTAAATTTGCACGTGATATGGTCAAGAAGGTTGACAAGTGATCTTTTAAATTTAAAAAATAATTCTTTTTATAAATATTTTGGTAAGGTTTTTCGTCATGAGTTAATTTGGACTATATATTTGTCAAATTTTTTTGATGGGTTAAATTGAGTGGCTCGTGTTCATATGGACTACATATCTCAACAATCTTTTTAAGTTTCCAAAGAGGTTTTTGTTAGGATCGAAATAATCAAGAGTCACGCGAAAACTAGCAAAGCAACAAACCTTTCTGGACTGCTGCTAAATATGAAAAAATATTTGTGTTAGGAAAATCAGCTGGTAGATTTTTTGGCAAAATGAAGTTCAATAATAAGCAGGAAGTCATTTTCTCTTCTCTTTTAGTTTTGTGGGAGTGTGCTAAAGGTTGGTTAAGGTGCTTGCGGGTTTAGTTTTATATTGAACAAGTAAAAATGGACGGAATGAGTACTGTTTATTTCTTTTTTCCTTTTAAGGTATAAAATATATTTTAACATCCCGTAACTTGGAGTTGGAGAAAATGCAGAAAACTGTTGCAACACTGGTTCTACGGGACCGACCTATGAACCGCAGAAGGTTTTACGGGCCGTAGGAAGACAACTGTAGAAACCAGGTCGAGGTTGGAGAAGTTAAGTTTCTGAAGTTGATTCTACGGACCAATAGTACGGATCGTAGTCTGACCTACGGGCCGTAGATGGGACTCGTATAAGAGAGTCAGACTTAGTGAAATTTCCAGTTTAAAAGTTGAATTCTATGGAAGGGCTCTATGGACCGTAGAATGACCTACGAACCGTAGGATTGACCCGTAGAAGTTGTTCAGATAATTGGATCTCTGAAGTTAGTTCTACGGTTGGACAGGACGGACCGTAGAATGACCTACAGATCGTAGATCCAAACCGTAGGTCACTTCGGCAGTTTTAATGAAGGGTATTTCAAATTTTTCCCTTCCCTTCTAAGCCCAAAATCCGACCCTTTTTCTCTTAAATTAAGGTGGTATCAGTGTTAAAACATATTAGACCGTCATTAACACTTAGGGATTTTTGAGAAAGGATTCAAGAGGAGAAAAACTAGGGTTTTCAAGCGTTTATTCAAGTTCTCCAGTTTCATCAAGATCTTTGATCTCCCAGGTATGTAAGGCTTTTAGTGTTGGGCTAGTTCGCCCTCACGCCCTACACATATCAGAATTTCTGCAAAAATAATCTAGGGTTTTGCTCCTTGATTTTTAGTAAAGTTGAGTTAATCCATTGGTTGTTATCTAATTTTTTTTAAAAAAAATTTGAGCTCGGAGCTCGTTTTATTCAATTAGACAATAAAACATATATCATGTACATGGTCCAAATGGCCCAACATTAAGAAAAGGAAGGTCAGCCCATTATCATCTAAACCCTTTCTATATCTAACCCTATTCATTTTATTATCCCTAAATCTTGTTTCCAAAACCATCTCTTTCATGTTTCTAGCCGTGCCTCCTCCATGTTTCTTCCTTTTGTGAACGTTCACTTTCTCCTTTGCCTCCTTTGGGTCATCAGTGTTCGACCATGGTTGTATGCAATGAGTCATCTTCAACAGCTTCAAAAGGTAAAGCTCCTATTTGTCTTTCTCACTCTTTATGTAGTGATTTATTTAGAAAAAAAAATTATTTAAAAGAGAGTCGCCACTTAATTTTTGGGAAAAACTAAGAAAACCATTTTTTAAAAAAGGTTTTTGAAAGAAAACTTTTAGATAAATCAGAGTTTGGATAAAGGTTCAAGCTAATCCTCTAAGGAAGGTATTAATCATCTTAAAGGATCCGCTAACACGCGGTTGACCGACGGATTTAAAAGCTTGGCTAATTTTAAAGAAAACTTAAATTACTTATGAAATATCTTGTTTGAAAATAAATGAAAATCTTTGATACTTATACATTCATATTATTCCAAATAATGAAATAATTCAAATGTTAAAGTATAAAAAATAATACTTTCAACTTAACAATTTATCCGAGTCAAGTTTTTGAGTCAAATAATCGACGCAATCACTTAGGCGTGGATTAATTGTAACATAAATATTCTTAAGTGTTTTATCAAGAAATAAATGAATCTCCTTCAAAGTACAAGAGACGTAGATATTTGAAGGTGTCACTTTATGGAGAACTATACGTATATCAGTCATTTTGTAAGCTTCCTCATCATTTGACCCCAACATCTTGGCATTTGTCAAGTAGTTCCTCACTTTCCCTTAAACGTCTCTTGCGTTTCCTTGTCCTTTGTGTTGTGCAATCCTCATCGCTCTTCAAAAGTAATTGGCAGCTAAGAGTGACTGTTTAGTGCAATAGCCTTGTGCCTCCCATTCATGCATCTAGAATGCCTCGTCTTTCCACCACAACCTCAGGTGTCAAGGCTAGCCGGGTAGTCTACGAATTTCCTAAGTGTTTTATCAAGACAGAAATGAATCTCCTTAAAAAATGCCAAAAGATACATTCTTCGGAGTACAAGATATGCACGTGTGACGCATGAAATGCTAGTGGTGTCAACGCTAGCCAAGCAGTTCATGAATTTCCTGAGTGTTTTATCAAGGCAGAAATGAATCTCCTTCAAAAACACAAAAGATATACATTATTCGGAGTACAAGAGACGTAGATGTTTGTGGGTGTCACTTTATGGAGAGCTATACGTATATTAGTCATTGTGTAAGCTTTCTCATCATTTGACCCCAACCTATTGGCAGTTGTCTGGCCAGACACCATGTATGGTGAACCTAAATGTCCTGATCATAGGATTGCAGTGGACTCGATCCCGGAAAACCACATAGGGTGGGAGGCCACCGTATGACAAATGCCATGTGATTGAAATCATGAGGTTGATAATTCGTAAGTACTATGAACATTATCATGAAAAAGTAGATGACATACATTTTTATTTTTTGGTGAAACCTAACATTAACATAGCTACCTATTTATATTGGCCTGACATTTTTATTTTCACACAAAAAATATAAATTTATCTTCTTTTTATCGATAGTTACGTTATTATCATTCGAACCGTAATTATACTTGAATCGCCATTAAATAAAACTGAAATAATATCCCATCATTTTATGGGAAGAGATAAAGTTTCTTTAGTGTATTTGGACATTATAAAAGTTTTTTTTTGTAACAATATAAACTTAATTCGTATAACCTTCTCTTATAAAGTTTCTACTAATATATCAACTATTCAACTTACCAATTTTCTTATTGTTGTTGCTTTGAGAACATATATACAATATATAGATATGAGCAACTTGACAAATTTAAGGCATGATCAAATGTTAAAGTAAACTACTTCAAGCAAAAACTCAAACTAATGGATAATGCTTCGATCATGTTATTGAATTGAGAAAGTTTTCTAAATTAAATGACTAATAACAATAGAGGACGAAACTTATCAAATAAAAAATGCATAAATGATACTCTCTCCGTCCAATAATAGTTGTCCACTATACTATTTTAGGACGTCCAACAATACTTGTCCACTTTATGAAATCAATAGATAATTTTACACTTAGTTCCTTATTTGCCCTTATCATTAATGCCCTCCATTTATAGTTCGGCTCAAAAATGTCCTTGCCGTCAATACTTAGGTTCAACAATGTCCTAGCAGTCAATACTTTGGTCCAGAAATGCCCCTATAGTTACTAAATGGGTCAAAAATGTCATTTTCTGAATAAATATATTATTTCTTTTCTTTTTAAACATATCTTCTTCCTAATTAAAATATTATTAAAGAACCCTATACTTATTTTTCTTTCTTTTAAAATCACTGTAACAAATAAAAATGTAGAAAATAATTTTTTTTCTTCTTAAACTCATTTTATCAATTAAAAAAGAATAATTCCATGTACCCTTTCGACCGATAATATATGTCATATATAGGATCATAGTAGATACATCATTAATTTTAGGAAAAACTACCTAATTACACATACATTACTACCATATATACTATATTTCCCTCTAGTTTAAAACAATTACATATACTACCACTTTTAATTTTTATACCATATATGTTTAAGATTTAATCAGATACGCAAATCTCTTAAATATGGCATTGGATAATTATCTTAAATTTAAACTCCTTAATTATTGGTTCCATTAACAAGTCAATTACTTTTTCTACCCAATCTGCCGTTTCCCCACCCCCACATCCACTAGCCCTCTTTTTTCCTTCATCTTCTCGCTCTTTCTTACTTCGCCATTTTTTTTACTCAATCTACCGTTTTCCCCTCCCCACGCCCATCAACCCTCTTTTTTTCTTCATCTTCTCCCTTTTTCTTCCTTCACCCTTTCAATACATATTTGTATGTTCAAATCAACACAATACATATATGTTTGTTTCTATTGTTTTATTATTCTCATATATCTTGATTTTATATCTGAGTTAAAGTTCATAATATTCTCAAGTTCAATTTTAAAAAGTTTTACAAATTAGGTTTTATATTTTTTGATTTTGTTGTTTCTCAAACACTTTAATGGCTGACCATTCCCAAAATTGGATGATTCTTGTTAAAGGTACTACGCATTAACAATATTATACTAAATCAAACAACTTTTATTTGTTTATTTTCACTCATGAATTTCTCATTGCAGGGACTGACTCTTCATCCGTCAACATTCAAGCCGAGAATAGATCTAAGTATAGAAACGACCCAATGACGATAGAAATATTACGCCAAGTTTAATTAACAGAACAAATACGAAAAAATTGCAGATCCTAAAAAAAGGAAGAATTTTGAAATTTTTTTACTTTTTTTTGGATTAATGATAAACAGATACTCTACGGTCGTGATTTGTTCCTAAATTCATGTGTTTCAGTTACATTTCATATTTAGATACACATAATTATATGTATATGCTTACTATGTATCCGAGATACATATTTTTGAATATAATGTATGAAATTGATACTTGATACATCAAATTAATACTAGATACATATAAAAGATACATGAAATTAAAATTAGATCATATAAATAGATACATGAAATTAGTATTAGATCATATAAATAGATACATGAAATTAATACTAGACAGATATAACAAATACAAGAAATTAATATTAGGTACTTCTATGATACATATGAATGTCATTATATGATACACATGTATCTAAGTGTTTAGTTTGTTGGATACATCATATATTGATAATAGATACATCAAATTAATGAATATTGATAATATATACATCAAATTAATGAATTTATTATTTTAAGAGTAATAAAATGAAATTAATCAAATTAATGACCAAGTATACATGTTTTTGTCTTTTATTATTAATATTAATGAATTTATTATTTCAAAGAATAATAAAATGAAATTAATTAAATATATATACACTCATTGATTTCTGCCTTATATTAGAAATTTGAATTTTAAATTAATTGTCCCTATATTCTGAAAATCCTCAACTACTCCTCTAATTAAGGAAATCAGTTACAACCAATTAATTTAAATAAATAAAATATGTATCTCGATTTTAAAATTTGGTAGATACATGTATCTCGCGGATTCATATTTATGTATCCTAAGCATGAAATATGGTAGAGGAAGCAATATTTAAAACTAACGGAAATTTTAGTAATTTGTAACACCCCATAACTTGGAGTTGGAGAAAATGCAAAAACTGCTGCAGTACTGGTTCTATGGGATCGATCTACGGACCGTAGGTGGTTCTACGGACCGTAGAAACCAGGTTGAGGTTGGAGAATGTCAAGTTTCAGGAGTTGATTCTAAGGAAAAAAGGTATGGGTCGTAGTCTGATCTGCGGACCGTAGATAGGACCCGTAGGTTGCCCTCCAAACTTAGTCGAATTTCAGTTCTCAGGGCCTGACCTACGGTGGCCATGTACGGACCGTAGATCGAATGACGGGTCGTACATGGGCATCGTCAGTTGGAAGGCCAAAGTGGCAAACTCTCTGAATCAAACGACGGAGGAACAGGACCGACCGTAGGTCGCGCCGACAGTTTTCATTAAGGGTATTTTAGACCTTTCCCCTCCCGTCTAAACCCAAATCCCAACTTTTCCTTATTGTTTTCTGCCTAAAACTACTGAAAACAGTCTAAACACATTCATTACACTTAGAGAAACTTGAGAGGAGAGTCAAAAGGAGAAGAGGCTAGGGTTTCAAGAGTTCATCCAAATTCTTCAAGATTCGTCAAGATCCTTGATCTTCCAAGTATGTAAGGTTTCCCTCAATGTTGGGCTAGTACGTTCACACACCAATTTACATTCAAAATTTAGAATTATGAAATCTAGGGTTTCATCCCATGTTCTTGAGAAATATTCGAGTTTTCTGCCTATTGATACCGAATTCCAGTTAATTCTTGAGTATTTTATCCATGTTCTTGAGTAGTTATCTTACTATGGTTCATGCTTAGATTCTGGTATGAACCCTAATTATTGAGTTGGCTGTCCATATTTTATTTTCTGCAAAGAACTCTATTAATTGAGCATTTACTGAACATTTTGAGAATTTCTTGAACTGGGACTTTAATGTAGAATGATCTTGCTTTTGATAGAGATAGAGGGTAGTTGTGAGTAGAGTTAAAGAGGCTGTTTAAGTAACTTGTTAAATGAAACTTTGATTTCCAAAAACTATCATTTTGAGTGAGAAAGATGATTTTGAGTTGAGAAACAATTGAGAAGAGAATTTGAGGCACTACTTATTAAAGAGTACATTTTGAGTAATTATCTCAAAAAAACAGAGAAAGAGTTATAATTTGTTTTTACTTACTTGAGCATGAGTATAATTATTGGGAGTAGTATTGAGCACTGATATGGGGATGAGTTCAGACAACTCAACTCCCCATAAACCATGTATACCAACATGGGTAAATGAGTCATACTTTTTAGATGATTTCCTTATGCCTTCGGGTAGAGCTTAGTGGATCTACTTAGTTGAGGATGTCTTATACTCCGGCAAGGTATAGGACAGTTTTGGCAGCGTGGGCGAGACGTTGTATCATCATTTAGCTCAGAGTGATGGTTGTCGGTTAGAGAATCTCCCAAATATAAGTAAATACTTACTTTACGATATTCTACGCATATTCTTGAGATTTCTTTTGTATTTTAAAGGCTTTACATTGAGTTACTTTAGAGTATTACTTTTGTATTGAGTTGAGTTGATGTGAGTATTCCTTGAGCCCTATCTTTTCTGTTATTGCTTTACTCAGCTATTTTACATACTAGTGCATTCAATGTACTGATGTCATTCGACCTGCATCGTTTCATGATGCAGATACAGGTGTTCAAGGTCATCAACAGGCACTTCGTTGATACCGTTTGCACTCCAGATAGCAGCTTTGGTGAGCCTCCTAATACTTCCGGAGGATCTGCACATTTTTTCCATTTCAGTATTTTATTTTGTTGAGGCGTTGTGGGGTCTGTCCCGACACCCGTCTGAGTTAGTTAGAGGCTTCATAGACAGGTCTAGAGTTGATGGAGTCTCTCATGCCTATACTGACATTTTATTCATTGAGGGTGGACAAATGTTTTCCTAAAACTTGAGATTTGAGTATTTTTCAGCTTTTAAATATCTTTAATCATTCAGTTAAGTTTGTGAGTTTACTTTTTCTATGTTAGGAACCTTAAAGGCTCGAGTTGCGACTTCCGCTGAGTAGTGAGCCAGGCCAAGGGTTCGCTTGGGGATCAGCAATGGTTCTCAAGTGCCGGCCAAGTCTAGGGTGTAGACTCGGGGTGTGACATAATTAGAACCTAAACTAGTGGGATTTCTGTAGTTTACCCTTAATTTTATTTATATAACAATAAAAAATTATTATAATAAAATAAGAAATATTTTTACTTTTTATTTTTTTAATTCAAGTAGGATAAACATTTGCTTATTTAAAAAAATATTATTAGAAAAAGAATGTGTTAAAGAGAAAATAAATAATATATTTATTTGGAAAATGGACATTTTTGACTCATTAAAATAACAATAAGGGCATTTTTGGACCAAAGTATTGATACCAAGGGCATTTTTGGACCAAACTACAACCGGAGGGCATTTTTGTTCCTTTCACATAGTTTAAGGGCAGTTTTGACCCTTTACCCTTTTCCTATTACATTTTTCAAGATGTTGTATTTATTATATTCAAAGAGTGATATAGTAAAATTACTCTTCTATTTATAGTTACTTAAGAAGTGTGCAAAGTCAATAGTGAACATATATTATTGGACATAGGGGAGAGTAATTTGACAATTTCATGAATATTCATAGGTTCAAGAATATTGGAAGTAACAGAATTATATTCGATTACTCTAAGCAACTCCTAAAATTCTCTTATTTTTTTATTTATCTAACAAGAAGGAAGAGATTGTTGGTTACCTACTATATTATGAAGGGATAATTTATTTATTTATTAAAGGATAAAATAGTCATTCAATAGATGAACTTAATTTAATTCACAGAGTTCTAATGAAAATGTAGAGCATCTCAATTGATTTCAGATTCTACTTATACAAGTGAAGCTTTTCCAGAATTTAATTATTTTTTAAAATAATTTCATTAACAATTAAATTGTGTAATTTAAGAATTTCATCAACTGCTTAATTTTGGTCTACCATGAAAATGTTGAGTTTTTAAATGTACCATCATTATTCATTATTGTAGAAGCCATCATTATTCATTAAAATGTTTTTTTTTTCATCACTTAATTTTATTATTATTGGGATGTGTACATTCCATCATTGTAACAAAATATTATTATGGTATTATTTGTTTGATGGGATCAAAAGTTAGTTAATATTTAAATTTTAAAGTATAATATGATGATATATGATATGATGTAATATGATGATGATATAACTTATATGATATAGTTATTATTTAATATTTAATTAAATTGATAGTTTTATAATACATATATATAGTATACTTTGGCATCTCCACCACTATTTAAAGCGGAAAAGGATAAAAAATACCCTGTACTATAGGAAAAGGTTTAAAAATATCATTCATCCATTTTTTGGTATAAAAATACTCTTCTATTCATCTTTTTGGTCTACAAATACCCTTCCATTTACCTTTTTGGCTCACTTTTACCCTTAAAACTAACTCTCTCTCTCTCTCATTATTTATTTATTTATTTTAAATATTTATTATGTATCATTTTTTTATTAGATGAAATAAAAAACCCACCTATATTAGATTTATCCCCATAATTTATTCAAACCAAAATAATATACCTCTTCAAATTATGGGAAGAAATTTAGTTGAGGTGAACTTTTTATTTCATCGAAAGAAAATGACATATAATAAATATTTTTTAAAAAAAAGAAAAAGAAAAAGAAAGAGTTGTTAATTTTAAGGGTATAAGTGAGCCAAAAGATGAATAAAAGAATATTTTTAGACCAAAAAGATGAGTAGAATGGTATTTTTAGACCAAAAGGTGGATGGAGGATATTTTTAAACCAAAAAGTGGATGGAGGATATTTTTAGACTTTTTCCTTATTGTTCAGGGGTATTTTTGACCCTTCTCCACTATTTAAAGATACTATATACAGAGTGACAATGACAGTATCCATCACTATTTTTTCTTAGGTACTAACTTTTTTCTTATACCCTTAGCAGCCCCAAAAGTACTAATTTTTTTTTCTTATATCCTTAGCAGCCACAAAACGCTAAAAAAAATTTCTTAGAACCCTGAGAAGTGGTAAATAGGCGGATTGGGTTAAAATTGGGCGGATTGAAAGCACGTCAATATAAAATGAGTGATAATTAAAAAATGGACTGAATAACAAACGGATTTGGTTAAATACATGTTGACCCATATTTACCCATATTTTCATGAGTAAATAGTGTTTTACTTTAGAATTCAATATGGAGAAAATATTTTAGTCTTTTTTTTAATGAAAAATGTTGATAATACTTTATTTAGTTTTATGATAAGTTTTTTTATATCATAAAACTAAACCCGACACCAGATGTGGTACCCAATCCCGACTTTCGATTCGGGAACCGACTTCCAAATCGGCACCCGACCCCGACTCCCCATTCGGGATCCGACTTCTGATTCGTGATTTGACTTCGACTCAGACACTTGACTCAGGAACCGACATCCGAATTGGGATTTGACCCAACCACCGAGATCCGACCCCGACTCCCCATTCGGGATCCGATTTCCGACTCAGGATTCAACTCTGACTCAGACACCCGACTCGGGAACCGACATCCGAATTGGGATTCGACCCCGACACCCGAATCGAGATCCGACCTCGACATCCGACTCGGAACCCGACTTCCAAATCGGAATTCAACTCTGACATCCGACCTCGATGACCGATCTGGGGCCCAAACTCGACACCTAATTTGGGACCCAACCTCGACTCTTGACCCGAAATCCAACTCCCGACCCGGGACCCAACATTTGAAAAAGACTTCATCCTGACCCGACACTGCCACCGGACCCAGATGACTGATCCAGAACTACATCCTTAGCAGCCACAAAAGTAGTAATTATTTTCTTATAACCCTGACCATTACTTGCACTAATTTGTTATATGAAGCCATCTGATTTTGTAAATATCGTTGCTGCATTTTGTCTAACTAACGTACTAGAGTTTAATATATGTCAAAAGTGGATGACTTCATTAGTACTGAACTTTAGTTACTAAAATATGGTGGTTGTCATATAAAATTGTAAAGCTTTCATGTGCATAGTGGCATTCACATTATTGAGTCCACTAATGTAACTTAGTTTATTCTCAGTTCATCTATAAATTGTTCTACTGCACCCAAGAATTTTCAGAATTGTTCTTAGCCTTTAATACTCGAAAGTTATGGCGAGTAGTACTTTGTTCCCCTGCCTTACTGTTTTGTTCTGTTTGATGAGTATTCTGGCTCCCTTTAGCGTTGGTCAGCTTGATTACAGTTACTATGAGAGAGCATGTCCGAGCTTGCATAGAATCGTTCGTTGGAATGTTTGGGAAGCTCTCCGTAATGACTCCAGAATAGCTGCATCCCTCCTTCGTTTGCACTTCCACGACTGTTTTGTAAATGTAAGTATTGAGTACAACATCTTATTTCATTTGTCTGATAATTATTTTCATGATCAATTTATGCTTATGATTTTGATAGGGTTGTGATGGATCCGTGCTGCTTGATGACACGTACTATTTCAAGGGTGAGAAGAATGCTGCACCAAACCGCAATTCAGTCAGAGGATATGAGACAATTGATATCATAAAAGCAGACGTTGAAAGAGCTTGCCCGTCAACTGTATCGTGTGTGGATATATTAACTCTTGCAGCTAGAGAAGTGGTTGTCATGGTAAGTACTAAGTAGCAACATTTACGTGCAGATAGACGAGTAGCACTTAAGTCGATAAATTTTCCTTTCTTTCTTTACAGGCAGGAGGACCATTTTGGCCAGTTTTACTTGGTAGACGAGATGGACTATCTGCAAGTGAAAAAGCAGCAAATGAACAATTACCTTCACCATTTGAGCCTCTGGATAAAATCGCGGCCAAGTTTACTGATAAGGGTCTTGATCTAAGGGATTTAGTAGTTCTTTCAGGTATCTTTTTCAAAAGTTTTCATTTCTTTCTAGTGTAACAAAATGCATTTTCTTGTATATCTCCTTACTGAAATTTCTGACTCCACACTCATGATATAGGAGCCCACACAATTGGTTTTGCTCAGTGTTTCACATTCAAGACGAGACTTTTCAACTATCAAGACTCAGGAAAGCCAGATCCGAATCTTGATTCATCAATGTTGTCAAATTTGCAATGCACTTGTCCTGACACTGATGAATCCAACACCACCCTTATTTCTCTAGACATACAATCTGTTACGAGATTTGACAATGCGTATTACAGAAACCTTATGAACAATTCAGGACTACTTGAATCTGATCAAGCTCTAATGTTAAATTCTCAGACAGCTGATATGGTCAAATCTTACAGCTTATACCCTTATCTTTTCTACAAAGATTTTGCTGCATCGATGGTAAAATTAGGGAACGTTGGGGTCCTAACGGGACAAACTGGACAAATTAGGGAAGTATGTGGCTCTGTAAGTAATAGAATTTATCTGTCAAGTATGTTTAGTTTAAGTGTTAGACAAAGTTTATCAACTGTGCTTGCTTCAGTATGTATGTTTTTACTAGCAATAATTTAACTCGATATCAAAAGATATCGTCCAAGTTGATATTTGTGGTTACTACTCATTTTGGTCCAAAATAAATGAATAAGGGGCCGGTAATTTGTTAATATCACCCTTTTGCTTCTGAAAAATTTATTAGATTTTGATGTTTGACTCTACGATGATAGCTAATTTCCTGAAAAACCAGAAGACTGATAACACCCAAATCATTGAAGACACGTACAATACAAATCTTGCGACAAGCAAAAACAAATATAAATCATTGTTACAGGGAGGCAAACCAAGTAGCAGATGGTTGGGTCATTGTAGATTGCAATTACAATTACAAACACTTTATGCAAACTATTAAGTTGAGTGAACATACTTATAAGCTCAATTACATACTTAAAACAATTAAATGATTGGTTATATATCATCTGCTGCACTCCTTTAAAAGCTCAATTAGTGGTCCAACTCTCCATCCTCTTGTTGTTTAATTGTTATTAGGCTCTCCTTATAATAAAAAACCCCACAATGACCATGTTCTGCATCATTTTTCAAGCGCGGATGTTGAAATCCAAGATGCCTTATCTTGTTAGTCCGAACATTATAGGAGACTAGTCGAGAAGCTCTAGTTACCAAAATGAGAGAGCTATCATAACAAGACTTACATAGTTGGAAGCATTGAAAGGTAACAAGTTTGTTCCAGACTCCTGGTTGGATCATTACCCATATATCATAAGAAAATCTTTCATCTACATTCGTGTTCAAGATGGCAATGGAATCATCAAGCAACATCATACCCAATGCAAAACTATAAACAGAGTGACCATCTGGCCCTTTAATCTCTTCAAACATCTCTCTACCAAAGTCGAATAAAAGAATAGTGCTGATATTCATGTTCTCACTTAGCAGCCAGTAATAAGCTCCATTCAAATAAGAAGTACCATATGTGCGTCTCATCTCTTTATTAAATTGGGGTGGTTTGTCGAAATCTTCAATTTTGAAAATTCTCCAAGAGTCTCTACGACAAGAATAGACTGCTGCTGCATAGTCAGGCGAATAGTAAAGAAAGTAAACCACTTTATAGTCATTAGTCAAGGGGTCTATTCCCAAACCGAAACTAGGGGCATCATAGATTATTGGTGCAGGGAAATGGAGGGGTCTCACCTCCCTAGTAGCAGGATTCCACAATGCACACGAAGTGACACTATTAATTTCTCCGTACATTAAAAACAAACCGTCCACATAATCTATGAGGTTTGTCATACCTGGGAATGTCTGCGGATTTTCTTCAGAAATCAAAGTAATGGAACGGGAATCATCATCATCATCAATGTCACCATTATCATAAATCAGGAGCTTTGGTGCGCTACGATTTTTCAAGTGTTGTTGAACGAAATCAGGGGTTTTGATAAGAGCGTACCAGTTCTTGCAAACACATTTGAATCGCAACAACGACTTCACAGGACACCTCAATAGAATCTCCTTCTTTATATCTTCAGGGAAATTAGCCACACAATCCTCCATAGACATGATGAGGGAATTAAAGGGAAATTGGTAGGATTCAACAGAAGCAATTTTCTTTCTTAAATAGACAAGAAATTCATTACTGTTACTTACAGTACTAAGTTTACTAGCATTAAATTTTACAATACATATTTAGTCATGGAAATCTAAATTTATCTTAAAAGAAAAAAAGAATTCATTTTTATTGACCTCTATATTAAAAGTAAATATTTTTATTTTACTTTTCCATTTTAGGAAAGCAAGAGTTATTATTTTTTTCAAACTATTATTATTATTATTATTAAATAACTACAAAAAAATATAATAGTTAAATTTAGAATTCCAAAAAATTATTAGTAAAATACACTTTTAATTAAAATTTTCTTAAGAAATATATGAAATAAACACTAGTCAAGGGAGTAAAAATCAAATGGAGAGGCACTTTGGCTCAAAATAGCTTTCAATTTAGAAAAGATTTAAAGGTGTGAGTTATATATAATGTTAAAACTCGTAAAATATTTTGATTAGTTCAAATATGGATACCGGACATCGGATACAAAATAAAAAAAAATAAAAAATTGTGTCCTTTACTCTATTTATAATGTTACAATCTTTAGTATGTACTATTCCCTCCTTCTCATAATTACTTCACTATATTTCTCTTTACGAGTCATTTAAGGAATAAAAATAATATTTTATTAATTTTATCCTTTAATTTTTTTAAATATATTCTACTTATTTGTCTTATTTAAAAAATTAATGCGCTCTTTTGGCTAAATGTGTACGTGAAAAAAAAATAACAATAGAATTTTTTTTTTGAAACTTTACAACATTTATGCACGTGATGAATATTGTTTACACCTGGGAAAAGAACTAATTTTAAGGGGAAAATAGAAAATAAAACTATATCTTAATTTTGTAAATTAATAACTAATTTCGGACCAATATTTTCAATAATTTGAACAAATAATTTAGTTCTTATCAGCTAAATAAAATACGTTACTAGAAATGTACACTTTGTTATAGTGTGAGTTTATTGAAGCTCATTTATAAATTAAGACTACACTAAAGAATAAAGATAATCAATTTGATAATACTACAAACTAACATTGGTATATTTTTGTAACAAATATATTTTCCAACATTTTTTTTTAGCATCTCTATATATTCCTCACATTGGGCCACAAGCATAAAGTCAACATGGCCTTTTCATAGAAAAATATTGATAGAGAGCATTCTCTTCCTCAATGAATTTTACGTGTATCCGATAAAAATTGAGATCCAATACGAATATCAGAATTCAAATATTATAAAGAGGGTTTACAAATAAAAAGTTTAAAATAGCTATGTCAGTGCACGTTTGGAAATATTTCAAAGTGGGAGTCCATTACTTAAAATGCACATACAAAACTTTTGTCTAGAGTAAAACTTTAGTATATATGTATTATATAAATTGGAATAAAATGAGAAATCAGTACCCATTCAGAAATATATAAAGTTATTTTACCAAATTAAGCTAAACATATTAGTTTTTTTTATTGTTTAATATGCAAAAGTAATAAATATTTTAACTAGTCTTTGCTGGAAATTTGAAACATAGGAAGCAATAGTTACTTGTTAAAAGTATGCAATACTCCTACTATATATGTAGCGTAATACATAAATATGCATTTTAATTTGGTCTAATTAGTTGACATCTAGATCCTCTAACTTTGATTATGTACAAATAAACACTTAAACTTATATAAAATTGAACAAGTAGAGATACACGTCATATGTGGTATAATACATATAGGATATTATGTAGGACATGAATTGCCACATAAAATGCTACATATGACGCGTGTGTCTACTTGTTCAACTATATCAAAACATTTGCAGTTGATTTGCTTGTTTCATTGTATCACGTCAAATTATTAGAGATGTGAGAAGTCATATATTTATTTTATGAGCATTTTCTTACTGGCTAAATCGAAAACCGAACCGTTAAAGACCAAAAATCTATAACCCGAAAACTAATAAAAAAAGAATATTGATTTAGTGTATTTAAAAATAAAAAACTGATAAACCGAATCGAACCGACTGATGCACACTCTAGAAATGAATATCGGAATGAGGAATTTTCTTTTATATCTATTTAAAGAAGCAGAAAAAGGAAAATACATAAATTGTAGGAGTATTGCATACTTTTAACAAGTACTGCTTCCTACATTTCATTTTTATTTACCTCAATATTAAAAATAAATATTTCTATTATGAAAGACCACTAGAACTAGCTCTCTTTTAGATTAATTTAATTTAAATTTTTCACTTTTATTTTTCCTTTTGGAGAAGTGGTCTTTCCTAGTTATATACAAAGTGAATAGAATTAAATAAGTTTTTCCAATCACTTATAATTTCTTAGTCTTAATTAATACTTGGCCACTATAAATAGCTAGCTATCTAGCTTTGAATGTGGTACGTAGCCTAGTTATATATTGCATTCCATAATGATAGAATTAAATAAGTTTTTCCAATCACTTATAATTTCTTAGACTTAATTAATATTTGGCCACTATAAATAGCTAGCTATCTAGCTTTGAATGTGGTACGTAGCGTAGTTATATATTGCATTCCATAATGATAGTTGTATAACTTTAAATATTGATAGGATACTAAAGATTTTTCTAAATTATATAGTGGGAAAAGGACAGCGCACTTGCAAAGCAGCTCCACGACTACTGGCCTACTTTTCTGTCTTGGAATACAGAGGAGTCATTCTAGATGCATGAATGGGAGAACAGTGGCGGACCTAGGATTTTGTTCAAGTGGGTTCAAGTTACAAAAAACCATGACGAAAGTCGATAATAACAATTATCGTTTTTCTAAAATTTTTATTATATCCTTAAAAAGTTTTTTTTAGGTGATATTCCTAACAAAAATATACTCTATTAAATTTTTATCTACTTACAAAAAAAATTTCCACATATTTTTTATTTAACATGCTACTTATTACTATTATGTATAAAATTAAACTAGAGCAATTTTAAAAAACCATAAATAAATAAATAACTTAAATTTAGTAAAAGAATAAATAAATATATAAAAATGCACTAACCTAACTTTCGTATATACCAAGTAAAAGGGGAAACAAATACACAATTTTGTGTATTACTAAAAATTTAAACTCAAAAGGGAATTGAATTAATAAATTTATCAACTATAAATTTATAGCCTACATAAAATATTAAAAATTTAAATCAATTTCAAATACAAACATAAAAAGAAAATTGAACTAATAAATTTAGAATATTACTATTGTTATTTTCCATAAAATAGGACTCTAGAACTATAATGGTCTATATTTATTAGTTAATTTTAAAAAGGAAAAATACTTGGACCCACCACTTGAGACTTGAAAATACAAAAAAAAACAAAATTTATGTCTTCACTGAGAGTCGAACTCGGGTACTTAGGGCGGATTTGAACCCCATACACCAGTGAACCACACCTTTACTTTGTGTAAAGTGGGTTCATTTTATTTACATATACAATTTCGTAAATAATTTATATACGTATAACGCAAAAAATTTCGACGAAGTGGGTTCAGTTGAACCCACTTGCACCAATGTAGGTCCGCCCCTGTAGGGAGAACCACGGCTACTGCACTAAACAGACACTCTCAGCTGCTAATTATTTTCGGGCAGCAATGAGAGTTGCGGACAAAGGACAAGGAAAGGCAAGAAATCTTATGAAGAAAGTGATGACATCCTTTGCATCTGCAAATATGTTGGGGTCAGATGATCAAGCTTACGATATGCAAGATATACGTACAGTTCTCTATAAAGGAGTAACTTCCACAAACATCTACATCTCTTGTACTCCAAAGAATAGCACTGCTGTGTTTTTGAAGGAGATCCATTTATGTCTGGATAAAACAACACTCAAGACATTCATTGACTGCCCCGCCAGCAGCGATACAAGGGGATGTGGTGGAAAGACTAAGCAACGGAACATCCTCATTCCAACTCATGTATGTATGCAGTAGTACTAAATCGATCTAATACTATCATCTTTCGATTTTTATCAATAATTATTGTTTTTTGTATGTATGTAGGCTATCTATGCGTAATCCGATCTGAGTGCATGGCCGGGACTGATGGAGCTAGAGCTGCTGCATATTACTTTATGTTATTTTCAATTAAAATGAAACTATTTGTATTTGTTCTCTATATATCATAATGATAATATAATTATTTTCATTAATTCCGCCTATTTATATATTTCATGTCTTCCCCAATTTTAATTAGCTACTGAAAATAATATTCCCCAATTTCGGATACATCATTTCCCTCTCGGGTACTTTCCTATCGCCTCTCAGATACAACTCTCCCATTAAGTAATGTATCATTCGCAATCCGTGGGCTACGTATCCGCAGGTTTCTGATGTATGAGACTTGAGAGATCCTGTAATTTTAAGGGATTTTTGTAATTTAAGGAAAAAATAGGAATAGAATATAATTAGCTCTTAACTACTACAAAGAATAACTTTTGGTTTCCTAAAATGGAAAAGTAAAATAAAAATATTTATTTTTAATATAGAGGTTAATAAAAATTATTCTTTTTTCTTTTAAGATAAATTTAGATTTCCATGACTAAATATGGAGAAAAGAATTAAAATTGTCCTTTTATCTTTGAGTTAAAGAGTCAAAGTAGTCCTTTGTCTTTTAACAAGGAGCACTAATAGTCCTCCATGTTTCAAGAATTGATGCACTTTTGGTATTATCTCAAACATCCGTCTAATTATTAATGATGACTTTTGTGCCCACCTGAGAAAGCCTAGTGTTATATACCATAACACGGTTTCCATCATTGCTAACCTACAGATCTTCTCCATCCCTAATTCCATAACTTTGATTCTCAAAGACAAATAGAATAAAAATAAAGAGATTAATAACGGGATAAGTTAGACTCAATCAGTTGCATCTTGTTGCTTTTGAAGAATCTCTTCTTTTCCTTTTTGTTTTTTGTTCATCTCCCTTCAATGGAAGTCTTCGACAAAAGTAAAAATTCTCTGTTTCTATAAATGCAAAGCAGTTTTCATCGTCATCAAGCTTTCAAGTTTAAACACAAAAGATACATTCTTCAGAGTACAAGAGATGTAGATATTTGAGAGTGGCAAGGCTAGTTGGGTGTCAAGGCTAGTTGGGTAGTCCACAAATTTCCTAAGTGTTATATCAGGGCAGAAATGAATCTCCTTCAAAAACGCAAAAGATAGATTCTTCAGAGTACAAGAGATGTAGATATTTGTGGGTGGCACTTTATGGAGAACTATAAGTATATCAGCCATTTTGTAAGCTTCCTCATCATTTGACCCCAACATATTGGCTGTTGTCAAGTAGTTCCTCACTTTCCCTAAAACATCTCCTGCGTTTCCTTGTCCTTTGTTGTGTGCAACCCTCATTGCTCTTCAAAAGTAATCGATCGGCAGATGGGAGTGTCTATTTAGTGCAGTAGTTGTGTGCCTCCCATTCATGCATCTAGAATGCCTCGTCTTTCCACCACAATTTTAGGTGTCAAGGCTAGCCGGGCAGTCCACGAATGTCCTAAGTGTTTTATCCAAGCATATTACTGCATGCAAGATTATATTACTTTTGCTAGTATCCTATTTGGAATAAGGATGACCGGCTTAAAACATAAGCCGTTAAGGCAAGTGATTAGGTTCCTAAATTTTATGGAGACCCATTTTCAAATAGCTACTCAAATTAAAGTTATATTTATAGATCTTTTTTTTCTTTTAAAATTTTTGAACTATGCTAAAAGAAGAAGAAGAAGATGATGTTCATAGTAGTTGTTTCATATGCTTATCAACCTATTCCAAGAATTTAAACAAACGTCTCAAAATTAAACATTATTAATGTCCAATAATATTTAGATTGATTAGCAACTCATTAATGGGATTATCCTTGGTCATTTTGAGTTTGCACTAATTTGTTTTATTTTACATGTATACCTCACACTCATGTTTAGCAACAATATAAGTGATTTTGAAATATTTTTATTAATTAACATGGGATGCACGTGTGGTGCATTAGATGCACATATAACGCACGATATGCACGTACGACGCACGATATGCACGTATAAGACATTCAAAAACTAGTTTTGTTAAATATAGCCAATACCTCTTATCGAGATTTGACTTTATACCTCAGACTCATGTTTAACAACAATATAAGTGATTTTGAAATATTTTTACAAATTAACATTGGATGCAAGTATGGTGCACTAGATGCACATATGGCGCACGATATATACGTACAAGACATTCAAAAGCTAGTTTTGTTAAATATAACCAATACCTCTTATCGAGATTTGACTTTATACTACCAAGTCCGTTGAGCCACCCCTAGTTGGTTGGCCGTGAAACGTACTAATAGCCAAGTAACAATCCTAAAAAACAATATAGTAGTAGCAGTAATTATCAATTGATCCATACTTGTTAATTAAGCCGATTGCCAGTTTTCGAATTTGTGTTGTGGTTAATCAAAGCTAGCTAGCTAGCATTTACCGTGGAAATGTGGAATATTAGGATCAATTTTCCAACAATTATGGATATTTTATAATTAGTAATCATCCAATATAGTAATTTAGAAAAATTAACTTAGTATCCAATTGCTAGCTTTGGATGATCATCCCAATACAAAATTCAACTCTTGCAATCAACAAGCTAAGCTAGTATGGATCAATTGAGTATTTCTACTACTATCATCTACTTTGTGATGATCATTGTTCTCATTGTTACGAATTGTCAATCCAATAATTATGGATATTTTATAATTATGAAATAGTAATCCTCCAATATAGTAATTTAGAAAAATGAAATTAGTATCCATTTGTTTTATTAGCTAGCTTTGAATGAATGATCACCCCAACACAAAACTCAAATCTTGCAATTAATAAGCTAAGGTAGTATGGATCAAATGAATATTTCTACTACTATCATCTTCTTTGTGATGATCATTGCTCCCATCGTTACGAATTGTCAATCCGATTACGTGGAGGTTCACCCTTCACGCCTCTATAGTCTGAAATGCCAACTGCCTCTACCTCATACAGAGGACAGTGTCAAGGATGTGGTACATTGCCTAGATATATATTGCATTCCATAATGATAGTTGTATAACTTTAAATGACAGAATGCTAAACATTTTTATATATTATATAGTGGGAAAAGGACAACGCACTTGAAATGCAGCTCCATAAATACTGGCCTACTTTTCTATCTTCACATACAGACGAGGCATTCTGGATGCATGAGTGGGAGGTGCATGGCTACTGTACTAAGCAGACACTCTCATGCAAGATTAATGCACTTTTGCCGGTATCCTATTTGGAATAAGGATGACCGGCTTAATACACAAGCCTTTAAGGCAAGTGATTAGGTTCCTAAATTTTATTGAGTCCCATTTTCAAATAGCTACTCAAATTAAAGTTATATTTATTAGAGCCTAACTCCACATTGGCAGCTAAAGGATACTAACTAGTCACCCATAGCAAATCATAAAATTAGAGCCTCATGCAACTTTATACTATCTCGGATACACATCTTAAGCCTCTTCTTACCTAATGACTTAGCCTCAATTCACTATTTTCATCTATGAGTCACATACCCCACATTCGTAACATCACACTTCTCACAAGTTAATATATTAGTCTCTCGCATACCCTATGCCAAGCCTACTAGAGCAAATTCCAAAATAATACCACGTTTGTGCCACCCACATTTATTGCAAGCTAACATCTTAATTTCTCACCTTCTTTTTGTCAAACCTACTAGATCAAATCTTAAAACTAACACCATCGCACTCGTAATGCTATCCCCTTTTTCTTCACAACACTCATCTCAAATCCAAGCTTAGGGTCTTGTACTAACACGTATATCACACATTTCTCGCATACTATACTAACTTACAACTGCTAGATGAAATTAAGAAACACTCGTCTGCCAAGACCTCATGACAAGTAATCGATCTTCATCTCACAGTTTGTCTAAGTATAATCTATCATCACATTCCCTTTCCAACCTAAGTACTATTTACCCACCCATTATTCCTCTTTGCCTAATCAAGCTCATAACCCTATGAATATCTTGGGGCTCCCTTTTCAAAATCATAAGCCTAGCTTAGATCTATCAACTTATAACTACTCATCCTTTCTATCCACCACCTATAACTGGTCTTTACTAACACTCTGACACATCAACATAGACTCCTTGCTAGGTTCAAGTATACTCTAACTCATTCTAACCAACAACTCTTCCTCTGCCTTCTATCATGAAAGTTAGACGATACTTATTATATCTTTAGTCAAAGTCAAAGGAACTTGACTTCTAACCCTATTACTTATCTTATGGATACATAACTCTAGTTACATACCTCGGTCACTATTTGGTTTCTACTCCTCTAACTCCCACTTTCTAGCTTTGGGATCATCCTACTAATTATAACTCACAATGCCTCAAATCATATTCCATCGGATGGTGACACTAATCATTTAAAGACATAACCTCCCTCTCAAGGATAACATCTGAAGCGAGGTTTTAGAAAAGAGAGTATGGGAATACATCTTGCTCTGTCTCAACGCACGATTCATATGAATGAGCGTGAAATCTTTCAAATCAATAGACTTATGCACACTAATCGGCTCCTTGCAAGCCTTGTGCAGTTTCTTTACATTTCGGAAAACTTTATCGGAGAGTAACTCATCAATAGGGATCTGAGCTTTACTGTTCCAACCACCTTGAGTATGAGGGGTAGTCGAACGAATTTGAGCAACGCACGAATCTGGATAAGTTTCTTAGAGGACAACTCTATTGCACGATCTAGGATTTGAAAGAATGGAAACTTTTCTTAAATGTCCATTGTCCCTCATTTATAGAAGTGGGGCCCTCACAACTATAAATAAGATCCTACTGACACGGCTTCATAGACACCCTAGGACACTTGAACTTTGTGCTCTGATACCAAGTTTGTCACGCCCCGAGAGGGTACCTTAGGCGTGACCAGCACTCGGAGACCATTGCTGGTCCCAAGCGAACCACTTGGTCTGATCACTCATTCAATCACTCAGCGAAAGACTTAGATAAATCAAAGAAGACACTCAAGTGGGCTAACATTCAATAACTCAATAAAATGATAGTTTAAACACTTAGTTCAAATCAACTCAACATTATAATTCAATAATGAAATTGTAGTTTTTTAAAAAAACAAACTCTGAAAAAATCATTCTAACTCAACTCTGACTCTGTCTATGAAGCCTCTAACTGACATATAAGAAGGTGCCGAGACAAGCCCATGGCTACCTCAAAATACTGAAAGTAAAGACTCAGGAGCACCTCTGAATGCAAAGAGATCTATCACCTGTGTCTGCATCACAAAACGATGCAGGTCAAATGGCATCAGTACATGGAATGTACGAGTATGCAATAAAGCTAAAAAGAACTTACTCAAGGATACTCAACTCAACTCAAAGGACTCAACTCTAAGAAATAACTCAACTCACTAAAGCATACAATATATGTAAAATAATGCTTTAAAAGATATGGATATGTAAATGCAACTCAGTATATAAAATATAATATTTTACTCTTGGGGAGTTTCTCTAACCGACAACCATCACTTATGAGCTAGTGATGATACAACGTTTTGCACTACCATTGCCGCAGCCGTCCAATACCTTGCCAGAGTAAGGGACGATCAACCTCGTTGGATCCACAATCAATCAGAGTCCTCTTTTTGGGACTAGAGAAGCATAGTTTCTATCCTATGCTGGCTACGCAGTTTATGGGGTTTGAGTTGTTAGTTACTCTTACCCAAATCAGTGCTCAAATACTACTTCCAAAAGACTCAATGTGCTCATATGCTCAATCATATCAATTTACTCGAATCATTTCATCTAGTCTCATTGGACTCTCATCAAACTCAATCTCAACGCAATCATCAATTCTTTCATTTAAAACATGCTTTCAAACACATTCATAGCTCCTCAAAACTCTATCTCAATCAATCATTTATATTCAAAATACTCATGTTCAAAATAATAAAAGTTTAAGAACCTTTCAGACTCAACTCGGACTCAACTCATTCTCATTCAAAAACGTTTTTAAGACTTACTCACATCTCATCAAACTCTTTTCTCGAAAACATCATTTATGCTCGAATATATACTCATTAAGACTCTGAAAATCATGCATAGTGAATAACAACGCAAAAGCTTTAAAAAAAACTCATTCTTAAAATAATGTATCATAATGGATGACTCAAGACTTTTGAAACTCAAATGAATGCACTCATTGATGCTCATGTTCCCTCAAAACATTTCTCTTACTCATAGCATAAAGAAAATACTCTTTATTCAATTAAAACAGTGCATTATAGGAAGCAATGTAGTAACTCAACTAGGGTTCATGTGAAACTAGGCATGAACAGCGATTCGAGAATAAGACTCATATGGATAAACACAATCCCAATAAATAAACATGGAACTAAATGATAGAAATAATAACTCATTCGAAAACTCAATAACATTAGGGTTAGAACTCAACTTGACTCTTTAATGAAAAAATTGAGATGTAGGGCGCGTGGAAGAACTCAGTCCAACGCTATGAATAGCCTTACATACCTGGAACGATGATTATCTAAGCGGAACTCGAAGGTCTCAATGAAAGCTCTTGAAACCCTAGTTTTTCTCCTCTTCAATCTTGCTCTCAATAATTCTAAGTGTTAATGAGAGATAAAGCATGTTGGGTACTGATAAGGGACCAATTTTAGTCCCAAAACGTCTGGGTTTTAATTATAAAACGTGGGAAAAGATGAAAACACCCCTCTCTAAAACTACCGAATTGACCTATGGGACCACCTACGGTTCGTGGTTCGACTTACGAACCGTAGGTACCATCCATAGGTCTTGGGTCCTCAAAAATTGAATTTCTGAGCCTTTTTGACGACTTGACAGAACCACCGATGAGACCTACCTACGGCTCGTCGTTCAAACGACGGACCGTAGGTTGGGTTCGTTGGTCATAGACTTAGAAACTCTGTTATGACAGTCTCTGGTAAAATGGCCATAACTTTTTACTCCAAGCTCGAAAAAAGGTAAACTTGGTGGCGTTGGAAAGAGGACTCAAAGACCTTTAATTTGATAGGTAATGGCCACCTAATTCATTATGTGCTGGGAGATATGCTCGTTTGAAGTTGACCCTTATATGATCTTATATGAAAACTTAATCGGTAAGAGGATCTTTGAACTCGACTTAGTACTAGAGGTTCCTTATGACCCTAATTCACCTCTAATACACTTCAAATACTTAGGAATAAATATATACCATTAGAATTCATTGAGTTTGGGCCTACACATATGAACAATGGCTCGGGTCTTAGCTTGAAAATTTTTGGGGGTGTTACATTTTATTTTATTTTGGCTTACAAAATCTAAATCGGAGTCTGAATACTCAGACAACGGAGGTTCCACCATTTTTCCTTTCCTTTTTTGCTCTTTTCGATTTGGAGTGGATATTTTCTTTGATTCTTGTTTCTTCTCCTTCGTTGGGTTTTATCTTTTCTTCGGAGGGATAACACTCTTCTTCGTTTGAGTTGCATTCATCTTGGGCGGCAGAATTTGAGTTAAAATATTAAAACTTGAAGGCTCTATATATTTTAAGATTAGAAACATTCTCTACAAATCTAGGACTCTTTTTAGGTGTATGATGAACTTTTTGATTCTTCGGCATGTTTGTTTGTAAACTGAAAATTTTGATTCTTGGCCGTGTGTATAAGATTTGCAGCAATTTTCGTTTGAATTGAGAAGAAGAACAATGGAGAAGTTGGAAGAGAAAAAGTAACCGTAGGTGGAAAGAGAAACGTAGGTATGTGGGAGTGGGTGTGGCGTGTAATAAGCTAAAAGAAATCCCTTGAAAGATGTAATTGATAATTATCAACTTAATCTTTCTCATAATTTTCTCTCTCTCTCACCTATTAATATTATATAAATTAATTAATAAAATATAATTAATTAATTTATAAATTAAAACTAATCTGTTAATACTTGTAATTAAAAAATAAATATAGATTTGTGAGGTGATTTTTCCATTACTCAAATGGTTGCTAATATGAGTAAACTTGTTTTAAAATGGCATTCAGTTGTTCATGCTGTAATAGAGTGTCTTAAATTGCTCAAGTAACACAGATCATTTGATTATAATAGCTCAAAGAAAAGCCTCAGAGCCACAATTGTTGAAGACAATTTTCATATCAGTCACAACTGCAATTATATGGTGAAATGCAACTTGTATAGGAAAATGGAAGAAAGCAAAATCTAAGTCGACGGAACAAAATTTTAGGCCATCCAGAGGTAACAAAAACTTCGTACATTCAAGAACCATTTTCCTGACGAGATGATCTGTGGTGTCGCTCTTTTTTGAAACGCAATTGCTCTGGATCAAACCCGCCTTCCTCAGCTCCGTAGACGGCCCAAGATGGTGTAGGTGTCATGTAATCCTTACTTGTAAAGGGTCTTCCAGAGGCTACCTGTAGCACCATAGGTTTAAAAAACATTGATTACGCTATTGGAATGGGAATTGGTATAGCTATAATTACGTGCTGAGGCTTGAACAAGAGAAGTAACCAACCAGATCATGGAACTTCTCGTAGTCTATCCATGTGAACCATTGACCATCTATCTTAAACTTATCGACTTTAGCCAGAAGAACACAACAAGAATGCACGTGCTCACAAGCAACCTCATACTCTCCGTTGCTCTTTTTAGCCAAGGCCTCAGAGAATTCCTTCACATCAGAATGCCAAGGGACATTCTCCATTGTCAACTTTGATGTAGCCGACCTGTGTAATACCATGCTGATTACTTAACTGAACTCTTATGCACTGAATTTTGAAATCAAATCAACTAGCAGAAGAGGGGGGAAAGGAAAAAGGCGAGAGGGAGAACTTACGTTCCACAATAAGTGACACCTTTGATTTCAATGAAATCAGGCTTTCCAATGCTGAATAGGCTAGAATATGCATCCACATCTTCTGTGTTCCACCCTTTAACGAGTGTCAAACGATAGACAGTTCTTTGCTCCTTCTCCTTGAGAGCTCTCAAGGAATCCTAATGAAATCAGAATAACACAATCTAATAGTGAGCCAGTCTGAATGGTAGCATACAAATATGAAAAAACAGAAAAAATATGGCAAATTTCGATTTTGTTTCCTGTCGCAGCTGAATCTTTTTAAGCACTCATGTAAAAGCAAGTATTTTAAACTTTCCACTCACTGATATTATCACAAAATAATAGTTTGACACACACTGCTATGGTTTACTAGTGTGCAGTAAACTGTGTTTTTTTTTGGACTCTGCTTTCCCCTCCTTTTTGATAAGGTCTGGTTTGCCATTCCTTTTGAGCCATCCATTAACCTATTGGATTTTCCTTATTTTTTTAGTTTGAATCTGACAAATATCTCTATATTCATGACACTTACAAGAAATCGCTCCCAGAAGTCTCCAAATAGTGGTCTGTCAATTGCTTTTAAGCTGTCCTTTGTACCAGCATCTACGCTGACATACAACTGTACATTTAAAGATGAAGCGACATTTAGATATGGAATTTGGATATCGACATACTTAAAAGATTGATAAAGAAAGACAAATACAGCCTAGTATACCTGTGTGATTGGTTTCAGTAACTTAATCTTGTCAGGGAACTGTGCATTAGTTACAAGAAAAGTAGAAATCCGTCTCTTGTGCAGCTCATCTACAAGTGCATTTATTTCTGGATACATAATAGGCTCACCAACCAGTGACAAGGCACAATGCCTAGGAGAAAGACCCTCAGACAAACGCTCAGCTTTAACACCTGCAAGGGTGAGATATTCTGGTCAATAACCACTACAAGCAAGAAAGTGGAAGGACATCTGTTTTTTTTTTAAAGAAAATGTATATGTAAGGTGGAAAGGGCATCAATTTTATCCAGACAGATTAAAAAAATTGTGAAATTACTGTACATTTACATTTCATGTCCTTAGGGAGTAGGGTAAGTAGGGAAGATGCGGATGGGTAAGAAAATGGAGAAACAGAAGTTAGCAGTTTCAGTTTTACCATTTTTATTCGGAAATCGGAAAGACCTTACATCAAAATTAAACACAACTCAACCAAGGTACTTTTTCTTGAATAGACACAACAAAATGACCAAACAGAGACATGTTGAATACAATCACCAAATGATTTCAATCAAGCACATTATTTCTCATGTGGTATTGCTCTACTTCCCTACAAGTTCACACAGAAATATATATGTTCATGTGTACCAGAAAACAAACCTGGAACGCCTTTCATCTGTTTTATCATTTTGGTATGCAAATCTATAGCTGTGTCCACAATCTCAATCGGATCATCCATCTTCCACGTCCAGCTCTTCCCAACAGGGTTTGTGTGATGTCTCCAACAAAAAACACATTTGTTCGCACATGCTAAACTAGGAGTGGCCTCCATGCACCTATGCAGTGGGTAAATGCAAATCCATCTTTAAAATCAGCATACAAGGCTAGGAAGTCAATAAATACCAAGCCTACTTAATGATGCACAAGAGGTCAATGCAGTAGAACCTTTTCTTGTTAGCTCCATGATCTATTAAGCTATGTTGCTCGGACTCTTCAAAATTGCCATCAGGTGTGTGTTGGATCCTTCAAAAGCAGTGCAATTTTGAAGGATCCCACGGCAAAATTTTTGGAGAATCCGAGCAACTTAGCTCTTTAGGCAGTAGACAAGTATAGGAGCTAACTCTCATTTGTACTTACTGAATCTTCTTGATACCCATCAATGAATCCCTTTACTTCTTTCTTTTTTAAAAAAGGCTATAAAAGCTTGATTACTTTTGTAATCTCTTCAGACGGTTCAATCGGCTACGTCATAGGAGATTTTCCACTGAGGGCCTATTTGAGACAATAAAAAATGCCAGCTCATTTTCTAGTTGTTCATTGTGTAAAATGGAAGGTTTCCTCGCTATTCTACTCCTACTCCATATCGCATGCCTCTAAAAACACATTCTTCCTCTTTTGGATAAGCACATGCAAACATAATTGCAAACTTTATTTTCTTATTCACTGCATACTTCCATCAACTCTACGAATTCTAGCAGTCTAAAAAACTTCCAGCAACTAGATTCATCATAGTTGCAACTTGAACACATAAAAGATATTGCTGAAAACTCAAATACAATTATGTCAACCGAGGATCAAAGAATGACTACACAACGACAGAATGCAATAGTAAAAATGTAAAAGCTATAAACAATCGTCTGTACTGGAAAGAAAAACAAACAATCACCTGTGACTCTCAATACCGTAAAATGAGTGCTTATAGCAACCTCCACGCCCTCTAAGTTGTGATTTTGTCCATCTACAAAGTTTCACACCGCTATGCGAACCAATTATTTTATATCCCTGCAATTTCATCACCAAATAAACTACCTTACCATAAATCCACCAAATAATCCAACTAATTAATTTGATACAACAGAAGTTAGTCATTTGACCACGATACCTGTTTCTCCAAACTCGCCCTAATAACAGGAGTTACCATTGCCTTCTCTCCATTCACAGTTCCACCATTCGACTTCCCATTAACTAACTTATCTCCAACTCCTTTCTTTCTTGAAGGTCCTTTACCCGCAATATCTTCAAGATCAACAATTCCTGACCCCTCATCATTTTCTTCAAACTCATCATCATATTCCTCATCGTCATCATCTCCCTCACTCACAGCTTCATCTTCACTACCATCACCAATTCCATTCCCCATATACCCTCCATTCTCACCCAAATTACTCAAAACCCCAACAACCCTCTTACTCCATTTACCAAAAACCTCATCCAAATTACCCTCATCGACATCACCTTCACACACCTCTAAAACCTCAACCCCACCAAGTTTCCTCAACTTCTTCGAAAAATCACGAGCCACAACATTAAATGTTTCACCATAAGACCCACTCCCAACTCCAAAGATTGCAAATTTACACTTGCTAAGCAACAAAGATCCAACCCTGAAATCATCAGCACTCTCAGTTAACCAATCAACAAAAAACCCAGCATTTGAAGGTGGTTTCCCGTCTTCCCACGTAGAAGCTACAATAACTACAAAACTTTCTTTATGCAAATCCTCAGGCTCATACTCTTTCGGGTCAACAAGATCGAATTCAAACCCGTTAAGGTTTAACAAACTGTGAAGACTCTCTGCTAGGGTTTTAGAAGTGCCAGTTTGGGATATAAAGAAGATTTTGCCTCTTGGGGTTTTAGGATTAGGATTTTGGGAAATGGGGTTTAAGGATTTGAGGCGTTTGGATAGATGACGGCGTGATTTGTAGAAAAAGAAGACTGTGGTGGCGGAGAGGAGCGTGAGGATGGCGAAGCGCGTGGGGTAAGAAGAAAGTGATAGGGACATGATGGGTATTTTAGGATTTGTTGTTACAAGCTTTGATCTTTAGCTACTGTAATATTGTTACATGTTCAAGAAGAGAGAGCTTTGATCTCAGTTCATCAATGGCGGCAAATGCTTTTGAGGGCTGAAAAATGCTCTCTTTCGAGTTTCCCTTTCTTCTTTCTTTCATCATACTAATGTTAGGAAAATGACAATATGGTCCCTTATGTTTAAGGTAGGTTCAAAATAGTCTCTTATTAAAATTGTAAAAAATGAATGTTGTTAATTAATGTTAAATAAAGTATAAACTTCTTTTAATCATAAACATAAGAAAGTCTCATCGAATCTTAAACATATGCAAGACAAAAAATTGTTCTCTACACTTAAAAAATACTAGCAATTATACCTCAAGAAATTATGCTAAACTCGGAAATAACATAAACAACATTCAAATGTGAGATTTTGCAAATTTTCTTTTCATAACTCGCGACAAATGAAATGCATTGATGTCCACGTGAAAAGGTGTGAAAAGCTGACTATGATGAATATGAGTAGAGGTAGAGATCAGCTTAAAAGGTATTGACATCGTAGATCCCCACCCCAACGCTATATTCCTTATCAGCGAATCGGAATATAGTACATAGGTACTCTTCGATGCAGTGCGAACGAGATGACATGACATACTACGATCACATACAGAAGTGTCGTCCTTCGTCTCGACAATATGGAACCTCTCAACAACTTCCATTCTTTTATGGGGTCCTATCGGGATAAGTAGGTCCAAGCCTTTTCCCTCCCCCATCCCTCCATAAGACCCTCTGTCTCTTTTCCTCTCGAGAAAAAAGATAAGTATGGAATAATTTTTTTCTTTCATGTGAAGGAGGGTGATTACACGACATGACACATCCGTAGACTGCAGCTTAGTAATGGCATGATCTTATATAAAAATATCTGAAAGTTAAGGATTAAAGTAGAACGTTAGTAGGCGATCAACATTGTCTGATTTCCTTATTACTGACATTCTTCTTCCTTTTCTACCACTATCTTATCATTATTCGATTTTATTATTACTAGTTGTTTTCTTTGTTTCAACTGTCATGTTATTTGGTGTTGCCATTATTCCTTTCTCCACTATGTTATACATGACTTCTTTACTACTAATTTTGTTTTCCTACTGTTTTTGATACGTTGTACTTGAATCGATTGCCATATTGGAAATCACCTCTCTACATTTCATAACGTATAACCTCTATACATTCATAATAAAAAGGTAAGTTTGTAACTTGCATATACTCCATTCTCTAGGCTTCATTTATAGAATTATACTAATACACAAATTCCTTCAATAAATCTATCATTTGTTAAATCTATTTATAATATAAAGGAGAAACATAGATAAGGTGATGTGGCACCTCTCTATGGCCTCCATTCATATTTATCTTTTTTCTCCTTTTTTTGAGATTTTTTTCTTCATTCTTTTCATTAAATATTTTCTTTATTAAATAAAAAATTCAATCATATTTACTATTCTAATTATATCTAATGAGTAACAAAAAAACCTCCATCTTTTTATATTCTCTACTTAAATAACATGCCTCTTCAACTCCTTTTGAACTATTCTTATGAATTTTCAATCTATAAATAACAATCATCTATGGAGATGTTGAATATTCATTTTCATTTTCTCATTCTTTCTTTCTATTAGTATAATTTTTTTCTCCTTTTTAAATTTTTTATTCTTCATCTTTTTCATAAGAAACCATAGAAAAGATAATGTCACCGTATGTCCTTCACTTTGATATTCTTCAAAGATTCATTACAAAGAGATGCTCACATTAGTTTGGTACAAGTTTATCAAAATGATGAAGGAAGCTTAATATGTTGAAAGATTCATCAAGAGAGATAGTCATATTAGTATAAAGTTTGAATATTTTCACTATTTTAAAGATTCATTGATGTACTGTTTTGATTTCAATTAATATTATTCTATTCTTTTTTATTTTATTTCTTCATTTTGAACAAATATATTTGATCAGATATATAATTCTCTTTAATTTTATTCAACAAAAATTAAATTATGAAACTTTACTAACCAACATATTAGAAAGCTCAATTAACAAACTTTACTCAATTAACTTTGCTCTTCTTCTTATTATTATGCAAATGAAGATGAAAAGATGCACATTTTTGTTTTTCTGTATATCTATTTGTCAATTTCTAATTAATATTCTAAAATTTTGCCACGGTTGAAAGATATATTATCTATGGTACATTTCTCATAGCTATTGGATATTGTTGTCCCTAAAAATCTATAAATCTAGATGTTAGAAAAGTGATGTGGCACCTCTCTTTGGCCAAGGATTCTATTTATCTTTTTTCTCAATTTTATGATAATTTTTCATATTTTTTTACTTACTTATTATTGTACAAAAAATAAATATATCAATTACTACTCCTCTATTCATTGTTATACTTAAGTGTCTCAAAATTTACTTTCACTCATTATTATTCTATTACAAAAAAATAATAATTAAAAGTCTCAATATTTACTACTCCAATCTTTCAAAATTGTCTCTCTTTTTTTTGTATTTTTTTCTTCCTTCAATTTTGTTAAATACAATGAAGTAATACAAAAAATAGAGAGGTTGATTTGCTTGCTTTCCTAACAAAACTTAAACACCCAGCAAAGGTTGAATAGTTATGAGTTTTTTTTATTGTCTTCATTATTTTATTTTTAGCTTCTTTTATTCATTTTAAAATTTTCACCTCCATAACTTATACCTATTGAACTTCTACTTTTAATAATATCATTAACTCATTTTCTTTAAATTTCATATTCATAACCTCCAACTATTTAATTACAGAATTTAAGATACCTTATGGTATTCCTTCAATTTTGTCTATATAAATTCATATTTTTTGTTTCGTAAGATTACTACTCAAGATTATTGTTTTTTTTTCCATATTTGAAGTAGTGATGTTCTATATTATTGTTATAGTATCATATTTATGCTTTAGTTTGACTCCATGAAGAAGACTCTCTTGAATGTTGATAGAAGGGGAGCCGGACAAAAGCTCAAAAATATGTGCATTGATTATGTATTTTTTTTTTATTAAGGTCTTAACAAAAGTGTGTTGTTATTTTTTCCTTTTTTCTTACTTTTTCATGTGTTCTCTCTATAAAACTTTTTAAATTTAGGTTCTTATAAATTTTTTAATTGTAATAAATTATATTTTCATTTAGGCTCAAATTAATTTTTTGTAACTTTGTCAGAAATCTGCTATCTACGCTAACCGATGTTCAAATTTTACTATTGTTGGATCAAAAGAAATGCATATTAAATATTGAAATACGAACTTCTTAAGTGTTTCATATGGTGAAGAAACCATTTACATTTTCTTTAAATTTGTTCATTTCTTCTATTTTTTTTTTAAAACCCAAAAGAATAATAGAAGTGATACACGAAAATTAGCGATAGAGGTTTATTTAGATGATGATGATGAAAAATAAGAGCAAAAGATTTATTTAGATGATGATGAAAAATAAGAGGAAAAACAAGGACAATGAAATGACTAAATATCAAAAAAGAAATGAAATAGAAATACTTATCTCTTTTTCCTCCTGTTTTTAGTTTCATCACTTTTTGTTTCTTTTTTTCTTTTACTTTAATAAAAGGAAGATTCATCATACAGTAAATTTATCATTTAATATAAACTAGAAAAAAAAAATCAAGTCCATAAATATATTTATTCGAATTATATTAAGTAATTATGTATTAACATCATAATATATGCATTTTTTCTTAATAAATTAGTCTTTTAATTTTAAAAAGTATTTAATAATAAAAATGTAATTCACTTAAGCTCTAATTCTACAAAAATATTTGTAATGTGATTTTATCATTTTCTTATTTCTATAGTTGATTTTTTTATTTCTTCTATCATGATTAATTTTTTAAATAAATTTACTGGTAACTTTTATAGTTGCGCTAAGCGCGATCAAACTCCCCAATATATTATATATATGATGAAAAATATTACTAGTACTTATTTTTTGACAAATTTAAAGTACCAAAATTGTCCGGTTAGGGTTTAAGGAAAATAAATGATTCAATTCAAGAATTTGGGATACTTTGGGTTAAATCTTTGCTTCACCATTTTTTTATAACTTGAAGCTTTGGCACTAAACCCATCAGCCTTCTTCCCCAAAATATCCCTCCAAAACCCTATCTGTAAAACCCATCAAACCAGAAGGCAATTGCAAGCTCTCAAGAAGGAGAACTCGGTAAGGGTTCGGTTCTTTTTTTGTCTTTTTTTCTTTCATCAAATCTCTGTATTAAGCCCAGAATCTGTATCTTGCTGTCTGTTTCAGTTTTTCGAACCAAGTTGCTTTTCCCTTGTATAAAAATTTGGTTTTTTTCATCCATGTTGGATATATATCTCTATTTTGAATGTCTATTGTATAAATCGAATGGGTAGGTTGAGAATTGGGATGTTTTTGTTACTGATTGGAGGACTAATCAGTAGATTTTAGACTAGTGAGGCTTGTTCAAGTGGTTGAGCACCTCTACCATCCACGGGTAGTTGAGGGTTCGAGTTACGCAGGAGGGTAAGTGGGAACACTATTGATTCTCCTGGGGTTGGGGTGGGAAAAAAAACCCAGTAAGTCATGTAATAGAGATGTTTATGACCATAACTCTTTGCAGTGAAAAGTAGTTTCTTGCTGTGATATTTTTGGTGTAGTAGAGGGATAATATTTCTTTAATCTTGTGCAGTTTTTTCTCTAATTCAATGGAGCTAGAGGATAGCATTTTAAACTTCTCTGATGAAGACGAGAGCTTTGATGATGATGATGATGAAGATGTTAAAATGAATGATATTGAGGAAGGAGAACTGGTTGAGAAGATCTCCAAGACTGGATTAGAGGAAACGGGTGGTGCATGTGCCAGCTCCGAAAATCCTGTTCCAGCTGTTCCAGGCAAAAAAAACCGGAGACGGAGGAAGAACAAGGGGAAGAACAAACGTAAAAGGGTTTCTTCAGGTCCAATCACAGACATTAACAGGTTTGTTATGCTAATCATAGTTGTTATATTATAATTACCCAATGCGTACTACTTTTATTTCCATAGTGAAAGCATTATTGTTCATGGACTAGGGGCATATAGTTGGATATAATTAACAAGATGATTACCTTAGAGTAATCAAGGAAAGATAGTTGTCTTGGATACCATATGACTGATGCATAGGTTTATTTGCTTTGTTAATTTTACTATATGTTCCAGTTAACATTTGTTCCTTTTCTGTGGGAAGTATCTCATGGAATTTTATATTGCTATCAACCACTTTGTTGTGGTATTGTCAAAGGTTAACCCTTTGGTCTAAGTTGCTTCTGTTTGTTTACCCTTGTCTGTTACACGAATTTGCATCGTTTTCTTTGTTGTATTAGACTCTGAATTTTCTGTCTTTGAATTTTTGACTTTAGATTTGTTTTGGATGTCGGAAGACGCTTGAAAGAGAGGAAATCTTATCTTCTATGGAATGCCGTTGGTTTTCTCGGTGTATCTGCTTTGAGTGATCTTGTCAACGAGGTATGCCTTTTGTTCTGCACGCTTGTTTTCTTGAAGGATGATTTTTGCTTGTCAAATTCCTTGATGGGTTTACTGATAAACTTAATTTTCTATTTAGACAGTAGTGTTAGCATAACTTCAACAAACTGCCCCCCCTTCCCAAATAAAGTTAATAAATAAGTTCATCTTTTTGTCACACAAACCCACAAATTCGGATTTTTGAGTTGGTAAGGTCTAATGGATGACAAATCAAGTTCACTTTTTTAAGTCACCCTTGTCTCAAAAAAAGCAAATCGAGTTCACTTTTTTGTTTGGAGTAATACTTGCGTTTATCAGGATAACTATTCTATGACGAGCATCATTACTATTTATTTTCAATGCAAATGATTTTTACTGTTTTAGAAGGCATTGCATTCTCGATGGGAAGCGTGAAAACTATACCAAATACCCTTATTAGCCTCAAAACCACTTGCCATCCCCTAGTTCATATTCGCTAAAGCTTATGGGCCTCCCATCTCCATGTTGGTGCCAATAACGGTGGTCTTTTCATTATTTTTCTTGCTACCAGAGATTGGGCATTCTAGAATTATCTACCCCTTGGTCTTGGCTAGATTGAGAATTATTCAGTGATTGCTAAGAGGTAAAGGATGTGCCTGACTCTTAACACGATTTATTTAAGGTCTAATGTTTTTTGTAGTTTCTGATGCTCAATGTTGTAATACACTCACAGATGCCTCCTGGTGAAGCCATTTTCACTCCTTTCAGTCCCATGGACCTTTCTTCCAAGATAACTTCTGGCGGAACGACTTTGTGGTGTCTATTTGGATTGATTCCAATGTTTTTGCCTGTCTTTGTTGTTTTACCCCATGGTATGCACATAGCAATGCGATATGCTGAAAATTCAAATCTTTTTCCTCTATTCTACGGCTGAAGCATTAGGTGTAAGGTGTTTTCCATATGTGGAATCTTCTAATTCCTATTTGTCCCGTTATGCCAAACAACTCTATCAATAAGAGCTCTGAGTTTAAGTAGTGAAAATTATTTGTGTATTAATTTGATAAATGATGGGCATTTTGTGTTTTCCCCAAGCTAGCTAAAACCTCTTGCTTGCTGCCTCTCCTCTTCCTTTTTTTTCCCCTTTTCCTTGAGGGAGATCTTGCTTTCTGGAACCCATTTTATATGATTTTTGAGTTCTCCAATTATGAGTCAGTTGATGATGTTGTAAAATTTAAAGGTGGATGCAATTCAGACTTGTGGCGGCCAGAAGACTGCTGATGGCAGGCGTTTCCGAACAGGTGGTGGAATATTGTGGAGCATCCTTAAAGTACGAGATCCAAATGCATACAAAGAGATAATGAAGAAAGGGAAGGAGTTTGAGGTTGGTCATAATTTTTTAGGCTTTATTTAGTACATATTTATCCCCAATGCATGTGGCAGTTTTATTGCCCAACCTGGAAACTAGGTAGTCACCATCATTGATCATGAATTTTTCAGTATCAGGATCAGTAAACATGAATATTTTTGACAATGCTGAAGGTTTTTATTCTATCTCAAACAAACGAAAAAAATTAAAGCAGGTAACCTTAAAAGAAAAGAAATAGCCTTTAGGAAAGGCCTTATGGAGGTGCTTTTGTATATAGTTTATTATGACTGTGCTCTGTAGCATTCATTGCAAGACAAATATAATGCAATTGCCAATGTATATCTTCTCATTGCTCCGTTGAAATACCCTAAATTTTACGCTGCCTATTTGGACATGTTAAAATTTTGAATTTTAAGTGATTATATGTATTGTGGATCCCTTCCTCGAATAAAATGCATATTATTGGGAAAAATCCTCCAGCCCTTGGGTAGCCACGGCCATTTCTAATTGCGAGGACAATACTTGCCTCTCTCATAAAAAATGTGAATCTCTGTTTGCTGATTGCTATTTTTCTTACTTCTAATGATCTTTCCAGCTTAGTATGCTGTGTTTTCTCAAAAATTGCATTCATAATTTGAACTGTTGATCTACTAGTTGCTTATTGTCCTATTGTGTGTCCCTATATTCCAGTGCTCACTAAGAACGTAATTTTGCAGAAGCAGTTTAAGCAGGCTAATCTCAAGCAACAACCGCTCCAAAACAAAGAGGCTTCCTTGGAGAGATCTAGTCAGACAATGGGAGACGAGATTACAGCCAGTTCCTCAGATGTTTTGCTGCAGCAAGATCCTGTTGAACAGTCAAATAGTGGAGCCAAACGTGCACCTGTTCATGATAGAATAAGGATGCCTGTCACATATGATGATCTATTCGATGAAGCAAAGGATGAAGGAAAGGATTCAAAGGATCCGTTGGCTTTAATTATGCCTTTGGAAAAAAGCTCATATGATGTGATGGAGGGAGATTATCCTAAGGGTATATAAAGTTGGCACAAGTTACAAATTACAATCAGCTAAGACTAGGGGATTTGAGAAATGAATCAACTTGATTTCTTGATAAAACCTCATATTACGACATGTCAAGTTGAATTTCACTTATGTGAACCTCTAGATACCGTAGGCATTCTCCTCTTTCATTTTGCTCATCATCTTATTCTCAGTAAATACATATATGTTGGCAGCGGCCAGAAGTTTTCCCTGATCTGATTAAAGTTTTGCGATATTTTCAGGAGAGAAGAGAAGCAAATCATATTGCTTGCTAGCCATTATAGATGAATTGTGTTGTCTGTAAATTCTTTTGAATGAAACTCAGCCAAATCATGGCCATAGTTATGATGGTGCCTAGAGCTTCTGGATGGCCATAGTTATGATGAATTGTGTTGTCTGTAAATTATTTTGAATGAAACTCAGCCAAATCATGGCCATAGTTATTATGATGGTGCCTAGAGCTTCTGGATGTTTTGATAACCAAAGAATGATAAAGGTGAAAAGATATTCAATTCTTTTGTGATTTTACCATCAGATTTGTGATTAACAACACAACAAAATAATTTATGAAACCAAATCACAGTATAAGGTTCACATAATACTCTTAACAGGTAAAAAAGATGGAAAAATTACACAAATACACAACTTAAGATATCATAATCTCTAAAATTCCCTATCATTTAAAAAAATTACAAAAAATTCAATACTCTAATTTATTTTTAATATATAGAGGTTAACAAAAGTAAAATAAAATAGTAATTTTTTAAAATATAAAGGTCAATAAAAATGAAATGTAGGATGCAGTAATTACTTGTTAAAAGTATGCAATACTCCTACTATTTATGTATTTCCCTTTTTCTTTTAAAATAAATTTGGAAAAAAATTTAATGATAGTAAAATGAATTACGGTAACAAGGATAGGAATGAGGGACTTTCTTCCTTGTCTATTTAAGGATAAAGCAAAATTGCTTTTGTTGAATCCAATTTCTTGCCTTTCCCTAATCCATCTAATCCATATGGATGATTGTGTAGCTAATTTTCCTGAGGATTTAGTGAAGGAGATTGTTGAGGTGTCTAGTCAAATTGTTGTTGCGATTCAAATGTGTCTTCAAGAATTGGTACGCTCTTATCAAAATTCCTGAATTCATTCAAAAACACTTGAAGAATCGTAACCCCCTATAACTCCTGATTTATGATAATGGTGACATTGATGATGATTCCAGTCTCACGACTTTAATTTCTGAAGAAAATTCTCAAACGTTCCTAGGCATGACATACCTCATAGGTTATGTGGACGACTAGTTTTTAATGTATGGAGAAATTAATAGTGTCATTTCGTTTGCATTGTGGAATCCTGCTACTAGGGAGGTGAGACCCCTCCATCTCCCTGCACCCATAATCGATAATGCCCCTAGATTCGATTTGGGAATAGACCCCTTGACTAATGACTATAAAGTGGTTTACTTTTTTTACTATCTGCATGACTATGCAACAACAATCTATTCCTGTGTAGGGACTCATGGAGAATTTTCAAAATTGAAGATTTCAACAAATCACCCCCATTTGACAAAGAGGTGAGATGCACATATGGTACTGCTTATTTGAATGGAGTTTATTACTGGCTGCTAATTGAGGACAATATCAACTCCATTCTTTTATTCGACTTTGGGAGAGAGATGTTTGAAGAGATTGAAGAGCCAGTTGGTCCTTCTCCTTATAGTTTTGCATATGGTATGATCTTACTTGATGATTCCATTGCCATCTCCAACTTCGATAAAAGATTTTCTTATGATACATGGGTAATGATCCAACCGGAACAAACTTGTTACCTTTCAATGCTTCCCACATTTTATGTTTTGTTATGATAGCTCTCTCATTTTGGTAACTGGAGATTCTCGGCTGGTCTCCTATAATGTTCGGACTAATAAGACAAGGCATCTTGGATTTCAACATTCACACTTAAAAGATGATGCAAAATTTGGTAATGGTGGTTGTGGACATGCTTATAAGCTCAACGAATGATTGATGGTCCAGCTCTCCATCCTCTCGTTTAATTGTTACTAAGCTCTCCTTATAACAAAAAAACCCCTCACAATCACCAAATTATGCATCTCTTCTCAAGCACGAATGTTGAACTCCAAGATGCCTCATCTTGTTAGTCCGAACATTAAAGGAGACCGGTCGATAAGCTTTAGTACAAAAATGAGAGAGCTACCATAGCAAGACTTAATCTGTTGGAAGCTTTGAAAGATAATAAGCTTGTTCCAGACTCCTTGTTGAATCATTGCCCATATATTACAAGATATGTCACCTATTTTCGAGTTCAAGATGACAATGGAATCATCAAGCAATATCATACCCAACGGAAAATTATTATCACAGTGATCATCTGGTCCTTCAATCTTTTCAAACATTTCACTACCAAAGTCGAATAAAAGAATGTTATTCTTACAATACTCACATAACAGGCAGTAATAAGCTCCATTCAAATAAGCAGTACCATATGTCTGTCTCACCTCTATATTGAATGAGCGTGATTTGTCAAAATTTTCAGATTTGAAAATTCTCCATGAGTTCCTAGAACAGGAATAGACTATTGCATAGTCACGCGGATCGTAAAAAAAGTAAACCACTTTATAGTCATTAGTCAAGGGAACTATTCCCAACCCAAACTCATAACTATAGATAATGGGTGTAGGGAGATGGAGGGGTCTCACCTCCCTAATAGCAGGATTCCACAATGCACATGAAACAATAATATTAATTTCTCCATACATTAAAAACAAGCCATCCACATAACCTGTGAGGTGTGTCATACCTATGAGCGTCTGTGGATTTTCTTCAGAAATCAAAATCATGGAACAAAAATCATCATCATCACCAATGTCATCACTATCATAAATCAAGATCTTTGATGGGCTACAATTCTTCAAGTGTTGTTGAATGAATTCAAGAGATTTGATAAGAGCGTACCAATTCTTGGAGACACATTTGAATCACAACAACGATTTCACAGGACACCTCAATAGAATATACTATACATATAATGTGATTGCATTGATTCTCTTTTAGACTTCTGTTGGAGGATTTTTATTTAAAGAAAAAAATTATAATTATACTATATATAATGTAACAACATTCAATTTCTTTTAGACGATTATTGGAGAATTTTTTTTAAAAAAAGAAAAATAAAATAGTTATATTAATTCAATTTCTTTTTGGACGGCTGTTAGAGAATGTACTTTTTAATATTTTTTTTTTTATAATATATAATAACTGCATTCAATTTCTTTTAGACTGTTGTTGGAGAATGTAGGCTATTTATTTATTTATAAATATGCTCTCCGAATGGAGAGAAACCAACAAATTAATCTGATTTCCAACATAAACACTGATATATATTATAATCATTATACAAGTTACAATCTAGAATATACATAATAAAGTGATAACATACTAACTAAGGAGAGATTAACAGTAAAAGAAGTAACATGCAAATTAGCTATTTTCTAATGTGAATGCATTATATTTAGAACTAACATGCAAATTAGCATAAGAATAATAAATCTATGAAGAAAAAAAAGGGGATAATTTTATAGACATTTCCTCAAATTTATCTTTATAATACTCACTTTTAAAATTTATGATATTTCATTTACCTGTCTTATAGCAATTTTCTCGTAGCACTTCTTAGTAAATATAAATTACTCTCAATTATATATTTGGACTAATATGTCCCTAAAAAAACAACTCAAGAATTTCAATTAATTAAAGAATCTTATAAGTAGCATTATACATATGGATAAATTTTAATCTAGTTTCCTAGGTATTTAAATGAAATATTTGATGAAGTAAATTAATGAATAAAGAAGATATATTATAGCGATGGGTGAAAAATTGATTTAATTAAGCAAAATTTCATTAAAAATAAAAAACAGAGAAGAAAAGTTCCCTCTCCCTTTTCTATATATACCTTATTTCACGTCGATCAAATATGTATTCTTCCTCCTTAAAATTATTAACAAAAAGTAATGAAGAAAATTTCCTTATTTCATGTTGATCAAATATTCATTCTTTCTCCTTAAAATTCTTTTACAAAATACTTGTTCTTCTTCTGGTAAGTTAGTCAAAATCCCAAAAACTTTTCCTTAATCAACTTTTCTATCATTCCAATATCAGTTATTACATTTTCTATAGAAAATTAAACACACAAAATTAAATTGAGAGAAGTTAAATGAATTGTTAGAGAGAATAAAAACCCTAAAAATTGATACAAATACCTTTTTCAATTGTTTGTAATCTTCTTTAATATATGCATTTACAAATTTCAATGGCGGATTTCGACTTTTCTTGTAACTAATGCACAGTTCCATGACAAGATTAAGTTGTTGAAACCAATCACACAGGTCTACTAGGTTGTATTCATCTTTCTTTATCAATCTTTAAGTATGTCAATATCCAAATTTGCCATATTTTCTCTGTTTTTTCATATTTGTATGCTACTATTGGTTTGTGTTATTCTGATTTCATTAGGATTCCTTGAAAGCTCTCAAGGAGAAGGAGCAAACAACTGTTAAAGCGTGGATGCATATTCTAGTCTATTCAGCATTGGAAAGCCTGGTTTCATTGAAATCAAAGGTGTCACTTATTGTGGAACGTAAGTTCTCCCCTTTCCCCTCTCTTCTCTTCTGCTAGTTGATTTGATTTCAAAATTCAGTGCATAAGAGTTCAGTTAAGTAATCAGGATGGTTTTACACAGGTCAGTTGACAATGGTTTAGCCCATAGTCTTTACGGAGTCAGCTTTGTTCACAACATACTGAGCATTCAGAATAACTAGAGGATAGTAGCATTAACTGTATGAGAAAATGTGATAGAGATTGCAATTACAAACACTTTATGCAAACTATGAAATTGAGTGAACATACTTAAAACAATAATTATAAGCTCATCTGCTGCACTCCTTTAAAAGTTCAGTTAATGGTCCAACTCTCCATCCTCTTGCTGTTTAATTGTTATTAAGCTCTCCTTATAATAAAAAACCCCACAACCACCGTTACCAAATGCTGCATCATCTTTCAAGCGCGAATGTTGAAATCCAAGATGCTTTGTTTTGTTAGTCCGAACATTATAAGAGACCAGTCGAGAAGCTCTAGTTACCAAAATGAGAGAGCTATCATAACAAGACATAAAATGTGGGAAGCATTGAAAGGTAACAAGTTTGTTCCAGACCCCTGGTTGGATCATTACCCACATATCATAATAAAATCTTTCATCGAAGTTTGAGTTCAAGATGGCAATGGAATCATCAAGCAACATCATACAAAACGCAAAACTATAAGGGGAAGGACCATCTGGCCCTTTAATTTCTTCAAACATCTCTCTTCCAAAGTTGAATAAAAGAATAGTGCTGTTACTCATGTCGTTACATAGCAGCCAGTAATAAGCTCCATTCAAATAAGAATTACCATATGTGCGTCTCACCTCTTTGTCATATGGTCGAAATCTTCAATTTTGAAAATTCTCCATGAGTCCCTACGACAGGAATAGACCGCTGCTGCATAGTCACGCGGATGGTAAAAAAAGTAAACCACTTTATAGTCATTAGTCAAGGGGTCTATTCCCAAACCGAACGTAGGGATATCATCGATTATGGGTGCAGGGAGATGGAGGGATCTCACCTCCCTAATAGCAGGATTCCACAATGCACACGAAAGGACACTATTAGTTTCTCCGTACATTAAGAACAAGCCATTCACATAACCGATGAGGTATTTCATACCTACCAACGTTTGTGAATTTTCTTCAGAAATCAAAATCATGGGACAGGAATCATCATCAATGCCACCATTATCATAAATCAGGAGCTTTGGTGGGCTACAATTCTTCTTCAAGTGTTGTTGAACGAATTCAGGGGTTTTGATAAGAGCGTACCAATTCTTGCAACAACGACTTGACAGGACACCTCAACAAAATCTCCTTCACTATATCCTCAGGAAAATTAGCTACACAATCATCCATGGATTGGGGAAAGGCAAGAAATTGGAGTCAACAGAAGCAATTTTGCTTCCTTAAATAGACAAGGAAGAAAGTTCCTCATTCCTATCCTTCAAATCTGTTACCATAATTCATTTTACCATCATTCAATTTTTTTCTAAATTTATCTTAAAAGAAAAAGGGAAATACATAAATAGTAGGATAACAAGTAATTACTGCATCCTACATTTCATTTTTATGGACCTTTATATTAAAAATAAATCATTTAATTGACCTCTATATATTAAAAATAAATGTCCACTTTTTTAAAAAGCAAAGAGTTATTATTTGTTCCAAATATGATGCTAGTCATTTACTTACATTATTTTCCAGTCAAATCTGTTATGAATAGAAGATGCTTTTGAGAACAAGAGAATAGAGTTTCATTATAATCTGAAGGCTTGTCTAAATACAAAGGAAGTAGGAGATTATATAGAAAAACCTAACTAAGAGAATGGCCTAAATACAAAACAGCCCAAACATATGGGCCTAATAACAAAGCAGCCCAAACATATGGGCTAACATCCCCCCTCAAACTCACAATGCAATAGCAATGAGCATTGAGAGTTTGTCACACAAAAAACGAAACCGAGACGCCGACTGTGCCTTCGTAAAGAGATCAGCAATCTGTAAGGATGATGGAACAAAAGGAAGCGATATGGTCCCGAGCTGTAAATGATGACGGGTGAAGTGACAATCAATTTCAATGTGCTTCGTCCGCTCATGGAAAACAGAATTCTTTGCAATTTGTACTGCACTTTTGTTATCACAATGCAAGGGAGTAGGCATAGAAATGTGAACCCCCATATCTGCAAGAAGCCAACGTAACCAAACAATCTCACATGTAGTCACAGCCATAGCACGATACTCAGCCTCCGTGGAAGATCTAGAGACAACATCCTGTTTCTTGCTCTTCCATGAGATTAAAGAGTCTCCAAGAAACACACAAAAACCAGTGGTGGATTTACGATCATTGCGATCGCCATCCCAATCAGCATCACTATAGGCTCGCAACTCGAGAGATGACGTCGAGGGAAACAAGAGGTTCTGAAACTGAGTGCCACGAAGATATCTCAGAATACGAAGTACAGCTCCCCAGTGAACAGAAGTAGGAGCAGTAACAAACTGGCTTACAACATGAACTGCATGAGCTATATCCGGGCGAGTAACGGTAAGATAAACCAAACTACCTACAACCGTCCGATAAAGACTCGGATCTGATAATGGAACACCATCACTAGGAGAGTACCGTGCATTGGTTTCAAGGGGAGTATCTACAGTCCTGTTATCAGAAAGGCGCGCCCGTTTGAATAAGTCAGATATATATTTAGTCTGAGAAAGAAGATACCCTTTCTTTGACTGAGCCACCTCAATACCCAAAAAATAACGTAGCAAGCCCAAGTCCTTCATAGCAAACCGATGAGCCAAATCACGCTTCAATGACTCAATACCACCATGATCATCACCAGTAATAACCATATCATCTACATATAAGGACAAAAGAATTCTCCCTGCACTCGTACATCTAACAAACAATGCCGAATCATGATTACTCGGGACAAACCCAAGAGAAGTAATCACAGTGGAGAATTTCTCAAACCAAGCACGAGGGGCTTGCTTGAGACCATATAAAGCTTTTCGAAGCCGACAAACTTCACCCGGCTGGTGGTCAATACCTGGGGGAGGAGTCATAGAAATGTGAACCCCCATATCTGCAAGAAGCCAACGTAACCAAACAATCTCACATGTAGTCACAGCCATAGCACGATACTCAGCCTCCGTGGAAGATCTAGAGACAACATCCTGTTTCTTGCTCTTCCATGAGATTAAAGAGTCTCCAAGAAACACACAAAAACCAGTGGTGGATTTACGATCATTGCGATCGCCATCCCAATCAGCATCACTATAGGCTCGCAACTCGAGAGATGACGTCGAGGGAAACAAGAGGTTCTGAAACTGAGTGCCACGAAGATATCTCAGAATACGAAGTACAGCTCCCCAGTGAACAGAAGTAGGAGCAATAATAAACTGGCTTACAACATGAACTGCATGAGCTATATCCGGGCGAGTAACGGTAAGATAAACCAAACTACCTACAACCGTCCGATAAAGACTCGGATCTGATAATGGAACACCATCACTAGGAGAGTACCGTGCATTGGTTTCAAGGGGAGTATCTACATATAAACTTCATCATGGAGATCACTATTCAAAAATGCATTCTTTACATCCATTTGAAATATCTTCCACTGTCGAACGGATGCAATAGCAATAATAGTGCGAACAGTCGTCATCTTTGCCACCGGGGCAAAAGTCTCCTCATAGTCCATACCATATTTTTGTGAGTACCCTTTTGCCACAAGTCTGGCCTTGTATCGCTCAACAGACCCATCAGACTTTGTTTTTATCTTATACACCCATCGACAGCCAATCGTATGTTTACCTGGTGGTAGGGTAACCAAATCCCATGTATGTGTCTGATAAAGAGCAGCAAGTTCCTCAGCCATAACATTCTGCCAAAGAGGATCAGTCACAGCCTCTCGATACCACTCAGGCTCAGACAAATGATGTATGTTTGCAATAAAGGTAGCAAATGAGTCTGAGTATGCAGAGTAAGCGAAATCAGGTAGTTTGGTGGACTTAGAGGGACGAGTAGACCTCCTCAGAGGTGGTGGGTCTCCAGTCTCAACAATCAAAGGAGCAGACTCAGGTAAAGACGGATCTGAAGCACAATCAGGTTGCATGGATGAATCTGGAACTGGAACCTCCATGTCAACGCCAAAGGGATCAATATGCCGAAGATCTGATTTCATTACATCATGGGATTTAGCTGGAACCGAATAGAAAGGAATATGTTCCAAAAAAGTGACATGACGTGAGACATATAATTTCTGACTAACAGGGTCATAGCAACGATATCCTTTTTGTCCAACACCATACCCCAAAAACACACATATAGCTGATTTTGGCCCCAGCTTATTTCGTTCAACATGAGGACGAAGCACAAAGCAAGTACATCCAAAAACTCGTAATGCAGAATAATCTGGTAGGTGACCATATAATTTCTCGAATGGAGACATCCCTGAAGTCAATGCAGTAGGGATATGATTAATCACATATACAGCAGTTAGGACTGCTTCTCCCCAAAAAATACTAGGAACCTCGCAGATAAGAGCAAAGAGCGTGCTGTCTCAACAATATGGCGGTGTTTCCTTTCGGCAACACCATTCTGCTCAGGAGTGTCGGTACAAGATGACTGGTGTATGGTACCATCAGAGGCCAGTAACTGAGTGAAATCATTAGAGGTATATTCACCCCCTAAGTCACACCTGAAACACTTTATCACAGCTGAATGTTGCGTTTTAACAAGGGCTCTAAAGTTGCTGTAAATGCCAAAGAAATCTGATCTGCGTTTCATAAGATAAACCCAGGTATAACGAGTATAGTCATCTATAAACGAAACATAATAGGTCGAGCCACCCTTAGTGGATACTGGCGATGGGCCCCACACATCAGAATGAATAATATCAAAAGGAGCAACAGAATAAGACACACTTTTATTAAACGGTAAAGCAGAGAATTTGGCCAGTTTACAACCACTACAATCTGAAATATCACAAGTGTTCAAATGACCCAAAGCACCAGTAGAGGCTAAAAAACGCAAACGTGACACTGACACATGTCCCAAACGGGAATGCCAAAGATAAAACTGAGAAGACAAAGGACTCAAACGAAACGAAGACAAATCAATACTAGAGGCAGCAACAGCAGACACTTTGAGAATCTCCAAGACATAGAGTTCCCCCACCCTACGGCCAATCCCAATCACTTTCTGAGTGTGTTGGTCCTGTACAACACAAACAGAATCAGAAAAGAGCACCCAATTGCCAGCCTTACACAACTGACTGACCGAAGCAAGATTCATAGCAAGTTTGGGAATGTAATAAACATCAGAGAGAACAATGTGAGGAGTAGTGACAGAACCCACACCCTCGACTGTCATAGATGCAGCACTAGCAGACATAACAGAGATTGGTGAAATGGGTGACAAAGAACCAAACAACGACAAATAGGGTGACATATGATGAGACGCACCAGAATCCAAAATCCACAGGGATGAAGGAATACCTGAGGTACTAGAAGTAGCAGGACCTGAATGAGACATAGATGCTGACATGGCACTAGGATTAGAAGCCAGAAACTGTCTGAACTGTTCGAAAACCTGGGGATCCAACGCAGAGGGTGGCATAGTGCTAACAGACTCAGATGGTGCAGCAGCAGCAGCAGCAGCACTCCACTGTGGAGGATGAGGTGACCATGGGAGAGCACCAGAGGATTGGGACTGAGACTTCCAAGACTTCTGCTGCCCATACTTCTGCTGCTGCCCAGATTGAGTCTGTTTAGCCTTGTTCAGCAATAGCGGGCACTGAGCCTTCCAATGATTTTTCTGTTTGCAGAATGCACACTCATCAAATGCAACTTTAGGAGATTGTCTAGATTGATTTGAAGTCTGAGAACGTGGTAGTCTAGACTGATCCGTTGAAACAGCAAACACGGCAGGGGTAGTAGTTGTTTTAGACCCTTTATCGACTTGAGACTTAATACGAGTCTCTTCTGCAATCAGTTCATGAACAACGGAATCAACTGTTGGGAGGGGAGATCGATGAAGGATCGATCCACGCAGTCCTTCAAAATCAGAACGTAATGCCATTAAAAACTGAACCAGCCGCTGTCCTTCCCTCCTAGCAATGTATGGCGCAAAACCTTTTAAATCTGCAGATTCAGTAAGGGCCAATTGATCCCACAAATCCGACATGGCAGCATAGAAGTCTTGAATACACATATCATTCTGTTGAAGAGCACGAATATCATATTCCAACTGGTACTGCTTAGCAAAATTAGACTGAGTATACAGTCTCTCCAAATGATCCCAAACTTCCTTTGCGGTGTCATACTTAGCCAATTGTATACCAATTGACTGAGTTACAGAGTTGTTGATCCAAGTGATAACCTTGGAGTTATCAGTTTCCCATGAGTCGACCAACAGTGCAAAATTCTCAACCTTATCATCCGTAGGTTTGGCTTTAACTCCAGTGACATAGCCCCACATATTCTTCCCACGAAGAAAATTTTTCATGACATAACTCCAATATGCATAGTTTTTACCATCTAATTGAGTACTAATGGACTGGAGAGAATCATCCTTTCCAGTCATATTGTCAAAAGGGATGGCAAAGACAGCAAGACACAAACAATTCCAAAGCAAAAAGTAAAATACCTAGGTCGAACCAATCCAACAAACAGCAGCAGCAGCAACGGAAGAAAACAATGACTCAATCCAAACGAACAGCAATAGCATCAAACGAAGAACCCTAGATCGGAAGCAGCAAATCAAGAACCCAACCAAATCAAGAACTCAATCCAAACGAATAGCAGTAGCAGTAAACGAAAACAAATCGAGAACCCAGCAGTGGCATCAAACGAAGACAGTAGCGGAAGCAGCAAATCGAGAACTAAAAAAATAAAAAAATAAAAATCGGGCCTCTGCCCCGAACCCCAAACGGGGGCGCGCTGCCCCCCGTACCCCCCAGCGAACTCACCGCGGAGTTCGATCCGCACAGTAGGTGACTGCTACAAAATCTTCAACAAACAAATCAAAGAGCATGGATCGCTTTAGCTCTTGATACCATGTTATGAATAGAAGATGCTTTTGAGAACAAGAGAATAGAGTTTCATTATAATCTGAAGGCTTGTCTAAATACAAAGGAAGTAGGAGATTATATAAAAAAACCTAAATAAGAGAATGACCTAAATACAAAACAGCCCAAACATATGGGCCTAATAACAAAGCAGCCCAAACATATGGGCTAACAAAATCTTAGACTAGTCAATCTAAGATTAAACTTTTGAGGGATATCATTATTTTAATTTGGGAAAAGGCTCAAATATGTCGTTGAACTTTCTGAAAAGGCTCATTTATGTCATTCGTTTTTTAATCGAATGTACTATTTTTACTTGTTCTTCCTTAAGAACACCAAGAACACATGAACTAACATAAACAACTCCTAGATTTTATGATATTACATTTACCTCTCTTATTATAGCAATTTTCTTGTAACACTTCTTAATTATAGCGATAGGTGAAAAATTGATTTAATTAAGCAAAATTTCATTAAAAATAAAAAACAGAGAAGAAATTTCCCTCTCCCTTTTCTATATATACCTTATTTCACGTCGATCAAATATGTATTCTTCCTCCTTAAAATTATTAACAAAAAGTAATGAAGAAAATTTCCTTATTTCATGTTGATCAAATATTCATTCTTTCTCCTTAAAATTCTTTTACAAAATACTTGTTGTAAGTTTGTCAAAATCCTAAAAAAATTTCCTTTATCAACTTTTGTATCATTCCAATATCAGTTATTACATTTTCGGTAGAAAATTAAACACACAAAATTAAATTGATAGAAGTTAAAGGAATTGCTAGAGAGAATAAAAACTCTCAAAATGAAGGAAGAAAAAACAAAAATTGTTGAAGAAATTAAATATGAATGAATGCATGTTACTGTTGACATATCATAAAGTGATATGAATTTATTTTTATCTTTTTTGAGAAAAATTCCAAAGTTGTAAGATATAGAATAAGGAAAAACACATCCAACAATTGTCGAAATTATTTCATATATAGCAGGCCAACGTCCTTGACCATTTGAATGGCAATTCCCATAGCTTTTCTCTTCATTGTAAATTGTTCATAATAACAATTATATATTCAAAATTCAGAATATTAGCAGTTGAAGACGCCTTCTCAATCCTATGTAATTGCTGGATCGAAATGAGACTAATAACACCATCAGGTATAATGCTAATATAAGGTGTTTTATCTAAGTTGTTTATTCGATTTGTGTTCATCGGAACATATTGTATGTTTCTGGGAGAAGAACAATTTATTTGTCACCTTTGTCGTCATCAACTATTCATCTTAGGTAAGATTCATTTATATGTTAATAGGGGTATGATCACAAGTATATGGATTATTCAAATTTGGGTTTAAGAAATAACAACTTCGGAATGTCGATTTTAATGTTCAATCTGCATATTATAATCTCTATTTATTTCTCTGCTTTCTGTTTATGTTATCATCGTTGATTTTAAAATTTAGAGCCTTAGAGAAATGAAGTACCTTGTCTGAAAAAATACTAGTGGTTTTGATGGTGGAAGCTTAACTGTAATTTGTATATTGTGGGTGAAGATATATCTGTTGAGTTTTAGGTATCTACATTAATGTTGGAGTTTTTGCTTCACTGGATTATTGTGTTTCTAGTTCACAACATGTTGGAGGAAATCATGTGATTGTTTATTATATTTTATTTAATATTCTTTTCAGATTATATTGACAATCTTGAAATGTTTCAGGATAACAGAGAGTTCAAAATATTGAGTTTGAACTCCGGCTATTTAAATTTCCTTATTTCAAACAATAGTAAAAACTAATGTATATCAGCTCACATTAAAATTGGAAACGGAAAATGCCAAAAGAGTATTACTTCAGTCTACTCTGATTTTGAGCTCATGTTTTGGCACCTCACTTCCTTCGTTGTCCGAAAAAATGTAATCAATACTAAATGGATACTCGTGGAGAAATTTGGAGTCGGTTTCACTTACGGAACAAATGTAGGCTCTGCTTAATTGTTGAGGATCTGAAATACTCTTCTCTTTCAAAGGTTTTCCATGCTATTATAGCCATGCACATCGTAGTTGAAAATAGTTTTCTTGGGTGCTTTTTTGTATTGAAGGTACTCAGGAGCAAGGTATCACATTGTTCCGGCTGTAAGTGCTGATACCAGACTATTGTCATGATCCATAAGTCTTGCTAGCCTAAAATCACCAAGTCTCGCATTGTTGGTCCCATCAAGCATAATATTATTGGCTTTTATGTCTCTGCGAGTCACCTGGTGCTTACATCCTTGATGCAAATAAGTCACAACAGACACCAAACCAACTACTATATTGTACCTGTAAGTCCATTTCAGCAGATTCTCGTGCTCGGATTCTTGGTATAGCATCTCATCAAGACTCTTATTAGGAACAAAGTCATAAACAAGTAATTCTCCCTTTTCAATGCACCACTCTTGTAGCTGAACTAAATTTTTGTGCCTTAAACATGCTATGATTGACAATTCAGCCTCGAATCCATGAAAAAGGCGTTGTTGTTGTGCTTACATCTTTTCACTATATCGATATAGCTTGAATCCATTAAAAAGTCATTGTAACAGTAACAAAGGCACCATAACCTATGATCCTACAAGAATGAAATCCTCTTGTGGCTGACCTGAGTTCCTTGTAACTGAACTGCCCCTTTCTAGTAACAAGCTCAACTTTTAAGCTCTTCTATGTTAAGAACCCTCCAATTCCCAAAAGAAATCCAACCAAAAGCTACAAGAACATCATGGAAGTTGGGGCTTAATATATAATTTGCCTTTTGTTTTTTCTGTATGAGCTATTTACATTACCAAACAAGGAAAATAATCAAGAAAATTGTTAGTGGTGTACAAACTGTGACATCTAAAGATTGTTGAAGTTCTGAACTATTTTCTCGTCTTGCTTTGTCTACCATTAAAGTGAATGACTCAAATATTCAGTGTGTCCCTACATTGCAGCACTATTATATCTCGAATCTTGCCTCAAACTAGATTTTCTGAATTATATCAAAATCTCTGCAAGTGTTATTAAAAGCAACCATTTCATCACTTAAAGGGATGTAGATAGGCGAAGCGATCATCTGGCCCTTTATTGTATGCAACAGTAATGGAGTGATCACTTGTTTAACAGAAGCTCGAAGCGAGGGAGTAGGAAGCTGCTTATCTTTTTCTTCAAACTCCAGGTATTCCTCCTTCTTCTTTGTCGCTTCTTGTTGTTCTTCTTTCTTTATTCAGAATTTTCTCTATTTTGTTCTTTTGCTTTTCTGGTGTTACTAAAAGAACCACTTCAAGCGACCATCTGACCCTTCATTGTCTGCGATGATGCGACGCTGATGGAGTGATCACTTCTTTGACAGAAGTTTGAAGCGAGGCAGCTGGAGGTTGCTTCTTTTTTTCTTCAAACTCTAGGTATTCCTCCTTCTTCTCTGCCGCTGTTACAACTTTTTTTGATCTTTCTTCACAGTTTTCTCTATTTCCTTCTTTTTTTTCTCTTTTTCTCTTTCTTCTTTCTGTTTAAATTTCTTTTTCTCTTTGTTTCGGTTTCTTTCTTCAATGAAGCGAGCAAATCGCTTCTCGCTTCGCTACTGATGTTGGAGTTTTCACTTCACTAAATTATGTGTTTCCAGTCCACAGCTTGCTAGAACAAATGATCCGTGTTTGTATTAGATATCTCAGACAAGTCTTGAATTAGGTGATGATTTCATGTTTTCCTAACCAAGCATGTTAAAAGAACATTGTATGTCCGTTGATTTGTGCTTGATTCTTTTACTTGAACATTCATGCCTCATTATCATTTCTTTCATGTGTTTTTTAATAATTTTAAAAAGAGATTCTAAGTTTTAATTCATTGCTTGGAAAATATAGCAGATTGGAGTCATTCTTGAGTAACTTGTTTTTGTCCTTTGCTAATTTTGGCCAGATTTAGGTCCTTTAGCAGATAGCAGTATACTCATTCTGATTAGAGTGCAAAAGTGTCTCATCTTTTCTTGGTATTAATCGAGGTATAACCATTAAGTGATATTTCTTTTCACTTTGACTATACTTTACCTCCAGGTTCCTGCTTCTAATTTACAATACTTCTCTAGATGTGCATACTAAATATCATTTCCCGAATGATAGAACTCTCCCTACGTCTTAGATTGTTATTTTGTATGAATTGGTATTTCTTATATTTGTTTCTCATTCACTATTTACCTCCAACTCAACCAGGTAAAAGCAAATTAGGTGACTGAAATTTAAGAATTTTGCTAATTTCACTTGCTTGAGATCTGCACCTCATTTTACTTGAAACTTGCTTGGGTCATGCATTTAAATTAAAAGAAATTGCTCTCTTAAGTGACATTTTTTTGGTAACTAAAAACTTTTCAGTAGTGAGAATTTCAAGCAGAAAACTACCTTATTACTGTACATTGAGCCCCAGTGATTAAGGTTACAATCTAAACTTGTAGACATCAAACCTATTTGTTAACTAGGATAAAAGTTCAAAGTGTCCAGATAAAGTTCATTTCACAAAGAAAGTATGTTGTTATAATAATTGATCTCTCCCAGGCATTCTTCCCTAGACATTTTTTAGAAGTTCCTTCTGGGCTTCTGAAATCCTCTCCGGTGGTCGATTCATCCTAAACTTTATATTTTCTTAATCTTCCTTTTTCTTCCTGTTTCCGTTATGGAAAATCGTCAATTTTTCAGAATGGGAACCAAGTATTTTGACATCACAGCCTCTTTCTCAGGCACAGGGATATGGTTTGCGCAAAACTCTCAATGAGAAGAATGACAGTTAGCAGGGGAGTTGTTTTATGGCTATGCAAGAGACTAACTGAAGCTTCTGGAAACAAGGGGAAGAGCTTTAAATCCTGGAGATGTAAGGACATGTCAACACACATTTATTGCAATCAAAAGTTAAACCGATTCATCTCAATAATAGCTGTTAAGGGTCAGAGCAGAACAATTATTATACTACCAGAAAATAAAATTAATGAGGGATGGGAAAGAGTGGTGCACAAAATTGAAGATAGACTTCCAAGTACACAGGGCACATTCATTACACAAGGGGATACAAGGGGGGAGGAAATTGAGGGGAGGGCAAACTATAAAGAAGCAAATGGGAGCAGAGAAAGAATGCAGCAAAAGATCCTAGCTTGAAGGACAATGCTATCCTTCGAAGGTGTCTGATAGGAAGATTTACTTGTGGTGAAGAAGCCCCAATACGAAATGATGTTAGAAGATGGGCAATCGAAACCTGGAAAGGAGTCCCAAATATTCAGGTCTATGACATAAACGGATTCAATTTTCTCTTTGAGTTTCCACATTCTGATGGGTGAATGGAAGAGACAAGGCCAAAACCTAGAGCTTGATTGGTGGAGCTCGACGAAAACAGCACTCCCAAACACAACGAGATTCGACTGGTTCTTAGGCCTTCCACTGCAATTGTGGAATGCTGAAACTATGAGAAAAATAGGAGATGAATGTGGGGGATGGCTGGAGAATGAGGAAGATGGAGAATGAGGAATAGACACAACTCAAAAATCATCTAAGATGGGCTAGAATCAGAGTTAAAGAATCCCTGCCGCATTATATTTAGAACTAACATGCAAATTAGCATAGCAATTTTCTTGTAACACTTCTATTACATTTTCTGTAGAAAATTAAACACACAAAATTAAATATGAATGAGTGCAATGTAACGGAGATTCTGTTGACATATCATAAAGTGATATGAATTTATTTTTATCTTTTTTGAGAAAAATTCCAAAGTTGTAAGATATAGAACAAGGGAAAACACATCCAACAATCGTCGAAATTATTTCATATATAGCAGGCCAACGTCCTTGACCATTTGAATGGCAATTCCCATAGCTTTTCTCTTCATTGTAAATTGTTCATAATAACAACTATATATTCAAAATTCAAGTATTTAAGATAAAATATAAAAACTTCAAGTAAAGCAAATAGACATCCAAAAATAATGTAAATAATATACTTACATATAGTTACTTGCTATAGTTGATGATCTCTATTTTCTAAATTTGAGTGGGATACTGGAAATGAGTACACATCAACATACTAACCAAATAATATAAGCACAAAAAATGATATGTTGATATATGTAATCAATTAGCAATTAAAAGGGAGGGGAAATAGTAATTCAAATTCAATCGAAATTTCTCAGATATCTTCATCCAAAGTATATTTGTAGAGTAAACTTTGGTGGAAATTTACCGATTAAAGTGATACAAATACCTTTTTCAATTGTTTGTAATCTTCTTTAATATATGCATTTACAAATTTCAATGGCGGATTTCGACTTTTCTTGTAACTAATGCACAGTTCCAAGACAAGATTAAGTTGTTGAAACCAATCATACAGGTCTACTAGGCTGTATTCATCTTTCTTTATCAATCTTTTAAGTATGTCAATATCCAAATTTGGCGGCCAAAGGAAATGAAATCGAAATTTGCCATATTTTCTCTGTTTTTTCATATTTGTACGCTACTATTCAGACTGCTCACTATTGGTTTGTGTTATTCTGATTTCATTAGGATTCCTTGAAAGCTCTCAAGGAGAAGGAGCAAACAACTGTTAAAGCGTGGATGCATATTCTAGTCTATTCAGCATTGGAAAGCCTGGTTTCATTGAAATCAAAGGTGTCACTTATTGTGAAACGTAAGTTCTCCCCTTTCCCCTCTCTTCTCTTCTGCTAGTTGATTTGATTTAAAAATTCAGTGCATAAGAGTTCAATTAAGTAATCCGGAGGACACTGGTCGGCTACATCAATGTTGACAATGGGGAATGTCCCTTGGCATTCTGATGTGAAAGAATTCTCTGAGGCCTTGGCTAAAAAGAGCAACTGAGAGTATGAGGTTGCTTGTGAGCACGTGCATTCTTGCTGTGTTCTTCTGGCTAAAGTCGATAAGTTTAAGATAGACGGTCAATGGTTCACATGGATAGACTATGAGAAGTTCCATGACCTGGTTGGTTTCAAGCTTCAGCACATAGATTATAGCTATAATATCATTCCCATTAAAATAGCATAATCAATGTTCTTTTTAAACCTATGGTGCTACAGGTAGCTTCTGGAAGACCCTTAGGATTAGATGACACCTACACCATCTTGGGCCGTCTATGGAGCTGAGGAAGGTGGGTTTGATCCAGATCAATTACGTTCCAAAAAAGAGCGGCACCACAAATCATCTCATCACGAAAATGGTTCTTGAAAGTTCGAAGCAGTTTTCATTACCTCTGGATGGCCTACAATTTTGTTGCATCGACTCAGATTTTGCTTTCTTCCATTTTCCTATACAAGTTGCATTTCACCATATAATTGCACAAGTTGTGACTGATATGAAAATTGTCCTCAACAATTGTGGCTTTGAGCTGTTATAATCAAATGATCTGTATTACTTTAGCAATTTAAGACACTCTATTACAGTATGAATATTTTTAGACAAGCATTCAACCGTTCTGCATTGAACTAAATTTACTCGTATCAGCAACCATTTGAGTAATTGACTTGAAACTGAATGCAGTTGAGTTATTGTTCTACACTTATAAGCTCGATTACAATTGAGAAAAATGAAATCAAATTTCAAACACATAAATAGGATAATCTGTGATTAAGTAAGCCATCAATCAGCTAGATAAGGATCTGCATTCAACTTTTGGATTTTAATATTCCAAACAAACAGTAAAGGACTGAGGCATTCAATTTGAGAAACCTTAAGGCATCATTCAAGTTCATTTTTTTAATTGAAATACATAACTGGGTCTAGAAGAAATATGAGATAGTCTACATCTATAACTTATGATCATAGACAGTGAAATTTTTATACATCTAGACATGAACTATATTTAGCCCATAATCTTTACGGAGTCAGCTTTGTTCACAACATACTGAGCATTCAGAATAACTAGAGGATAGTAGCATTAACTGTATGAGAAAATGTGATAGAGATTGCAATTACAAAGACTTTATGCAAACTATGAAATTGAGTGAACGCTCAGTTACATACTCAAAACAATACTTATAAGCTCATCTGCTGCACTCCTTTAAAAGTTCAAAGTTCAATTAATAGTCCAACTCTCCATCCTCTGGTTGTTTAATTGTTATTAAGCTCTCCTTATAATAAAAAACCCCACAACCACCATTACCAAATGCTGCATCATCTTTCAAGAGCGAATGTTGAAATGCAAGATGCTTTGTCTTGTTAGTCCGAACATTATAAGAGACCAGTCGAGAAGCTCTAGTTACCAAAATGAGAGAGCTATCATAACAAGACATAAAATGTGGGAAGCATTGAAAGGTAACAAGTTTGTTCCAAATCCCTAGTTGGATCATTACCCATATATCATAATAAAATAGTCGAGAAGCTCTAGTTACCAAAATGAGAGAGCTATCATAACAAGACATAAAATGTTGGAAGCATTGAAAGGTAACAAGTTTGTTCCAAATCCCTGGTTGGATCATTACCCATATATCATAATAAAATCTTTCATCGAAGTTTGAGTTCAAGATGGCAATGGAATCATCAAGCAAGATCATACAAAACGCAAAACTATAAGGGGAAGGACCATCTGGCCCTTTAATTTCTTCAAACATCTCTCTTCCAAAGTCGAATAAAAGAATAGTGCTGTTACTCATGTCGTTACATAGCAGCCAGTAATAAGCTCCATTCAAATAAGAATTACCATATGTGCGTCTCCCCTCTTTGTCATATGGGGGTGGTTTGTCGAAATCTTCAATTTTGAAAATTCTCCATGAGTCCCTACGACAGGAATAGACTGCTGCTGCATAGTCACGTGGCTGGTAAAAAAAGTAAACCACTTTATAGTCATTAGTCGAGGGGTCTATTCCCAAACCGAACGTAGGGATATCATCGATTATGGGTGCAGGGAGATGGAGGGGTCTCACCTCCCTAGTAGCAGGATTCCACAATGCACACGAAAGGACACTATTAGTTTCTCCGTACATTAAGAACAAGCCACTCACATAACCGATGAGGTATTTCATACCTACGAACGTTTATGAATTTTCTTCAGAAATCAAAGTCATGGGACAAGAATCATCATCAATGTCACCATTATCATAAATCAGGAGCTTTGGTGGGCTACGATTCTTCTTCAAGTGTTGTTGAACGAATTCAGGGGTTTTGATAAGAGCGTACCAGTTCTTGCAGGCACATTTGAATCTCAACAACGACTTGACTGGACACCTCAACAAAATCTCCTTCACTATATCCTCAGGAAAATTAGCTAAACAATCATCCATAGTTGTTCGATCAAACTATGGATTTGGTAAAGGCAAGAAACTGGAGTCAACAGAAGCAATTTTGCTTCCTTAAATACACAAGGAAGAAAGTTCCTCATTCCTATCCATCATTAAATTCCTATTATTATTATTATTATTATTATTATTAAATAATTACAAAAAAATATAATAGTTAAATTTAGAATTCCAAAAAAAATATTAATAAAATACACTTTTAATTAAATTTTTCTTAAGAAATATATGAAATCAGGCAACTCGAATGAATAGAGTAAAAATGAAATGGAAAAGGACTTCATTACTACACAAGTAATTATTACATTTCAATTTATTTTAGATTATTATTGGAGAATGTTTATTTAAAGAAAAATACTCTTGTTGTAAATCAAAGATGGATGGCATGTGGGCCCCACCAATTTGAAGACTTTCATCACTTGCAATGGTGTAAGTAGAGCTGTTCAAAATCGAATCGAAATCGATAACCCGAACCGAAAAATAGTTATTGGTTTATCAGTAATGGGTTATTGGTTTAGAGGTTTTGATAACGGTTTTGATTTTTTTTGTTATCGGGTTATCGGTTCTTAACGATTTGAGGTTTTTTCTTAATGGGGTAACCGATAACCCGATAGTCAATTAAATAATTATATTTATATCATTTTGTATATAAAGTCCTTGACTTAGATTTTAGTTTCCTATTTTTATTTCTGGTTGTCTCAAACTCTTGGATATTCTACAATGTAAAAGTGTTTGCTTTTTAGCAAGATGTAATTTGTGAACTCATGTGCATGATTCATTTGGTTTGTCACCTTGTTTCTAAGTGATTTTTAATGACTTTTTTTTGTGTCAAATCTTAACAGTTAAACCGATAACCGAACCGATAACGATCAATAACCAATAAACCAATAACCGATAAGCCAATATATTAATGGTTCTTTAACGGTTTAACATCTCTACAAACCGATAACCAATAAGTCAAACCGATAAATTTCAAAATCGAACCGAATCGACCGATACACAGCCTTAGGTGTAAGACAAAGGTGCATGCCATGTGGGACCAACTCATTGGAGAACTACCATCACTTGACCAATTAATGGCATTATACATTTGTACATATAGCTTTTGGCTATAAATAACCACTATACCTTTATAAATGAATATATACATATACGAATACAATACTCTCTCTCTTTGCATGTTCTTCTTTTCAACTTAGTTTATTAATCTTAGTTTGCTAAGTAGTTATTTGGCATAACACATAAATATGACCCTAAACTTGGCACCAATTGGCAACTATGACCTTAAACTTTGCCAGTGCACAAGTAGGCACTTCAACTATCCAAAAATTTAACAATTAAGCACTCGAATATCAAGGGCAAAGTGCGTGATATACAATCCATCTACGTGGCTGCCAACTAATTAAAATAAATACACGTAGATTTTTCAATTAAAAAAATGAAAGTAAAAACAAAATAAATACAATAGTTAAAGAGAAAAGTAGTAGGTGTAATTCACTCAACAAAAATGTTTTCCCCTTTCTTCTTTAAGAGCTCTAACCCTAAGTCTCTAGGGTTCATCCTTCGAATCAAAGGTTAAATTGTTCAAGATTTGTGCTGAAATTTCACGTACTTGGATGTTTATCTATTGTTCTTCCTCAATTTAGTCGAGGTATGCTTACTTTTTCCTTTTGAAATTTCGTTTTTTATAATTTTACATAAAAATTATGATTTTTTTACCACAACTGTAAAATTGCTCTCTTTTTTTCACAGTTTTGAGCATATGGGTCACATTATCGCTGTTTTTCATCATGGAGGTCGATTTTATAAAGGTCGATATGTTTCGAAATTGGACAATATTATATTTGACATAGACAAGGACCACTTCTCTTTGACCAAAATGAAATCTTATGCAAAAGATGCTGGGTATGATGAAATTGAAGCTTTTTATGTTGAAGACCCTACTACTCATAGATTTGTCAAGTTAGAAAGTGATAGCCAACTATACAATTGTGTTAAAGAATTGTGGAGTGGGTCCTATTTTAATTTGTATCTGAAGCATGTGATTGTTAAAGAAGGTGGGGCCAATGCTAGCACTGTCTTGGAACCATTTTCTGGTGAAAAAAATATTCAAGATTTAGGGGATTCCTCTAGAGCTTCACATCTTGAAGATGATATAAATGAGACATTAAATGAGGGAGTTGATGATGTTAGTGAGGAAGAAAATAGTGATTCTGTTGACTTTCAAGAGGAAGATTTAGATGGGGTTCCGGATGAGGATGATAGTGAAGTTGATGAAGAATTGAAAGCCTTTAGAGAAAATATGAGACAAGAAAAGAGGAATGAAGCTGTAAAGCTAAAAGAGAAAATTAAAAAATCTTCCAAGAATCAAGAGGTTGAGCTTGGAGAAGCTGGCATAGATAAGGGATTTGAGGATATTTTCAAGAATAAGGCAGCCAAGTATAATGGTAGATTGGGAGGCGATGAAGAGTTCATTGGTTCATCTGATGAACCAAGTGAAGATAGCGATGCAGAGCTAGATGCTTTAGCACAACTAGGTGTTGATCTACCTTCAAGAAGAAAAAGAAAAAAAATGAGGTATGATGATTCTTCTTCCATTTCTTTCTTTGAATTGGGTATGGTATTTGAGAGTGCGGTTGAGTTTAGAAAAGCTATCGCTGATTATGGTGTTCGACAGAAGGTTCAATTAAAAATTAAACCCAATGAACCTCATAGAGTAAGGGTAAGATGTGTAGGAAAGTGTAACTGGGAACTCTTTGCTAGCTTGGATAAAGATACATGAAACTTTTCTGTGAAAAATTACTATCTTGTTCATAGATGTCCTACAAAGAACATGAACAGATTATGCTCAACCAAATATGTGGAAAGAAAGATGAGGGAAAGAATAATATCTCAACCTGACATTAGAGTTCATAAGCTTCAAGAGACAATAAGAAAGGAATGGGGTTTAAAAGTGGGAAGATCAATATGCTACAGGGCAAAGATGAATGTTATCAACAAGTTCATGGGTGATTGGAAGCTTGAGTTTTCAAAGTTGTTAGACTATGCTGATATGATTAAGAGTACGAATCCTGGGACTTCTTGTTGGGTAAGAACTGATAATGAAACAGTCCCCGGAAAATACTTGTTCAAATATTTCTATGTTTGCTTTGCTGCATTGAAGAATGGGTGGCTTGAAGGTTGTAGGAAGATTATAGGATTGGATGGATGTTTTTTGAAGGGTGCTTGTAAAGGTGAATTGTTAGTGGCTGTTGGAAAAAATGAAAATCAACAAATGTATCCAATAGCTTAGGCAGTGGTTGACCAAGAAACTAAACACTCTTGGAGTTGGTTCTTGAGTTATCTTATTCAAGATTTGCAACTTGGTGATGGAGATGGCATAACAATCATGTCTGATATGCAAAAGGTATTGTTTTTAACTATTTATACTTGTTTATATAAGTTGTTTCTGTCTTCTTCTTCTTTTAATATTTTTTTGTCAATTTAAAAAAAAAACTGATTTCTGCCATTTTTAAAAAAAAATTTCTACCTTCTTATTTCTTGTTAAAATTGGACTTAAGCTTCACGATGATGTAACATCCTCTACCATGACTATTTACTTTGTAAGTTGAGTCATACATGATAAAGTACTATTTTAGAATTAGTATTTCTTATAATTTACAAGTTTGAATCAGTTGAGGCATATGTGACATTGTAGTATAGAAAGTTGAGACATGTCTTTTATATCCTTATTGCTTAAAGTTATGGAGAGGTGTTGCTGTCTTCTTCTTCTCTTAATCTTTTATTTAGTCAATTTAAAAAGGAAAAAACTGATTCCTGCCAGTTTTTTAAAAAATTTCTGCCTTGTTATTTTTTGTTAAAATTGGGCTTAAGCTTCATGATGTGATGTTGTAATATCTTCTATCATGTCTATTTACTTTGAAAATTGAGGCATATGTGTACTTTCTTTAAGTTTGAACTTGAAGGTGCTGCTTTTATATCCTTATTACTTTGGTGTTTAATGTTGAATTTCATCTATTTATCTTATTTTCTAGGGTCTTGAGTCAGCTGTTGATGGGTTTCTTCCTCATGCTGAAAGGAGAATGTGTGCAAGACACATTTGGGTAAATTGGCAAAAGACTTGGAGAGGTGAAGAAAGGAGAAAAGCATTTTGGAGGTGTGCCAAAGCTAGTTTTGAGGTAAAGTTGAGAGATGAGTTTGAATATTTGGGACAACTTGGTGAAAACATTTGTCAGTCATTGCTTATCTATAACAAAGAATATTGGTGTAGGTCTTTGTTTAGTGAAAGAACCAAGTGTGATGTGGTGGAAAATAATATGTGTGAAACATTTAATTCTTGGATTATTGGTCCTAGGCATAAATCTGTGATTAGTATGCTTGAAGATATTAGACATAAAATGATGGATAGACATGGAAATATGATCAACTTTGCCGATACTTGGATCAGTGACATTTCACCCATGGCAAGACTAGCTTTGGAAGAAAACAAAGAGATTGGTAGGAAATTAAAGGTGAATTGGAACCATGACACTGGATTTGAGATTCAGGAAGGAGAATATAGGCACATAATCAATTTGGCTAATAAAACATGCAGTTGCAGGTTATGGCAGTTGAAAGGTATCCCTTGCCAACATCTAGTTTGTGCCTTCTATCACATTGGACAAGAACCAGAAAATTATGTAGAGCATTGGTACAGAAAAGATACATTCCTACGTGCTTATAAGTATTTCTTACAGCCTATCTCTAATATGAAAATGTGGCCTGAAACCAATAACCCACAAGTGGAGCCCCCTGAAGTCAAGCCAATGCCCGGAAGACCAGGCAGATGTAGAAGAAAAGATAAAGATGAACCAAGAAAAAAAAATGGGGGAAAGCATAAAAAAATGGAGTAAAAATGACATGTTCCAAATGCCATCAAGTTGGGCATAATAAAAGGAGCTGCAAATCAGTGGTAAGTATTGTATTTGATATTTCTTTTCTACTTAATCTTTTTAGACTGCTAAATCTTTTTCTTAATGTATAGCACTCTCAACAGGCCCCTCAACAGCCCTCTCAACAACCTCGTCAACAGCCTTTTCAACAGCCTTTTCAGCAGCCTTCTCAACAGGCCCCTCAACAGCCCTCTCAACAACCTCGTCAACAGCCTTTTCAACAGCCCTTTCAGCAGCCTTCTCAATAGGCCCCTCAACAGCCCTCTCAACAACCTCGTCAACAGCCTTTTCAACAGCCCTTTCAGCAGCCTTCTCAACAGCCCTTTCAACGGTCTTCACAACCACCGGTGAGTCAGTCTAGCACTTAACATTCCTCTTCTTTATGTCCAGATACTTCAAGAGTTAAAGGAATAAAAAAGCAGACAACTAGTTCTTCTACAAGGGCGTCTTCTTCATTTGGAAGGAAAAGAACAAGAGATGTGGGGTTTGGTGTTTGCACAGATATACAATCTGGAAGACAAGTCATTAATGTATGTGTTTTTTTAATTTATTTTTTTTCATCTTTATTTATATATAATGAATGATGTATAGGCCGCCTAATGTATATGAATTATACAGCCCGGGAGACCAAGTGAAAGAGTTATCTCAAGTGGGGCAGCATTAAAGGATGCATCACAAACAAATGTAGATCTTGGATTCGAGCCACCTGGTTTGAAATGGAAAGGAAAAGAAGCTATAACTGGAAATCAACTTCAACAAATGCAACAACGAAAAAAATTACAAATCAAATCTAAATGGGTACCATGAGAGTTCAATAGTGTTGTGATATGGTTTCACTTTGGACAACTCTGTTTTTTCTTATTTTCATATAAATTTTCTAGAGGCATAATTCAAGTAAAACAGTGCTTATGGCATTTTGATTTGCCTTTAAATTATTTCACTTTTGATCATTTTGATGTACTTTGGGATATTTTGATGTATATTTGCCTTTAGACAACTCTTTAAGGTTATTATGGCTATGAAGCTTGTTTTATGGAGTTAAGTTAATATTTGGTAAAGCCTTTTGGTGTTTGTTATGGAAAATTTTACTGATGTTTTATTGGATATAGCTTCATATGGGTGTGAGCTATTTTATTGACGTTAGATGTTTAGTATATGGATGTGAGTTGTTTTATTGACGTTAGATGTTTAGTATATGGATGTGAGCTGTTTTACTAATGTAATATGTGGGTGAGCTGCTGTTTTGCTACATGTTCCTGTGCCAATATAATCCTTTTGTTTTCGTTAGTGTTTGTTCTTCTCCAATTACATCCAAAACTTATTAATTAGGAGTATGTGATACGTCTATAAATATTAGGAGTATCAAGATACGTTGGCAGAACTAACATACAATTATGCAACAACTAATTTACAATCTTTCATTATCATTTACTTAAAAACTTCTTTACACTATGCCGTTATCAACCCAAAGAAAACTACATTATGATTCCAAAATAACTCATTCAACGAACCAAACTATCCAAAATCAACATACGTAACAATCACTACATAAATAACTCTCTATAAATCCAAGATAGGATCACAACGATCAACAAAACTCGATATTTTCTCCTAATTTTTTCCTTTTCTTCATCATGTTGTCTTATCCTTTTTTGTAATCCTGAAATAACAATTCTAGCGCGTTCGGTATAATCAATTTCGCACCACCTGAAAAATTTGCATCCGGCCTATTTAAGAAGCAACAAAATAATCATAAAAATGATATCTTGAATACTAGAATTTAAACAACAAAAAAAAGTCATCTTAAATGAAACCTTACCCGACCATCTTCACATCCAAGAAACCAGCGACCTGGGTTGTTTACAGACCAAGAAATTTTCATTATAGCTCTTTTTCCACAATGACCAAAAAAAATTGATGCCATTTCAACGAGCAGAAAATTGTGAAGAAAGAGAGGAAGATGAGAGTAGTTGTTGGAGAAATTAGAAGGAAGAGTATAAAGTGGATTTTGATTTTTAAAATAGAGAGATATATAAAAGATATTCATTAAGGGTAGAATTGTCATTTAAGTGTTTTTTGACCGTTGGGGCCTTTATTTTTACCACTGACGCACCTAAATGAAGTGTGTTTCACGCACTTTGCCATGTTGGATTCGAGTGCTTAATTGTTTAAGGTCATAGTTGCCAATTGGTGCCAAGTTTAGGGTCATATTTATGTGTTATGCCTAGTTATTTTATAACACGTTATCAGCATGAGACTCCGTCAACTTGAGCTACTCTGAATAGGTAAAAAGGGTAAGGATTTTATTTTTCTAAAAATGTCTAATATTTCTAAACTTGAATTTGTTGCCTTGGACATATCGGGGAAAGGATACTCATAATGAGTACTAGACACTGAAATCCGCCTAGATGCGATGGGTCTGCTAGACACCATAAAAAATAATAACCAGGCATCTAGTCAAGATCGTGCCAAAGCTATGATATTTCTCCGCCACCATCTTGACGAGGGGTTGAAAATGCAGTACCTCACCATTGAAGACCCTCTTATACTGTGGAATAATTTAAAAGATAGATATGACCACTTGAAGTTGGTCATTCTTTCACAGACGCGTCATGATTGGTTCAATTTGAGGTTACTAGACTTTAAAAGTATAACTGAATATAATTCTTCCATGTATAGAATTATATCACAGTTAAATTTATGCGGAGAAGATGTCGATGAACATGCTACGCTTGAGAAAACATACTCCATATTTCCTCCCAAGAATATGCTTCTGCAGCAGCAATATCGTGAAATGGGTTTTAAAAAAATATTCTGAATTACTTTCACATCTCCTTATTTTTGAACAACATAATGACATATAAATGAAAAATCATGAAAGTCGGCCTGTTGGTTCTATGCCACTCCCTGAAGTGAATCAAACAAATTATCACCAACGAGAAAGAGGTAGTGGCCCCAATCGTGGTCGTACAAGAAATTATAATCATGATGGTCGTTTTGCACCAAAAAATGACCAACAGTATAAAAAGAAAGGTGAAAAACAGGAAACTGTGCAAAAGAAAAATTCAGAAAGTGTATGTCATAGATGCGGAGGAATAGGGCACTGGTCATGTACCTGTCGATCATCAAAGCGCCTGGTTCAGCTCTATCAGGCATCCTTGAAAAAGGGTGATAATGTAGAAGCAAACTTTATCTCTGAAGATAATGTTGAGCCCATGCATCTGGATGTAGCTGATTTTTTTGAACTCCCTGAAGGAAAAATGATCAGCGATGATCTAGATAATTTTCTGCTTGTTTGTACTAGTTGGTGTGTTTATGTTTTTCTAATCCTTGTAAATAAATAAAGTTTGTATAATAGCCCTGTTTAATAGCAATGTTTACTTTGTTTATATCTTCTTTTTGAAGAAAATATGGATATGCCTCAAATTTTGTTTGGATCAATAATCAATCATGCGGATATTTGTGTAATTGACAGTGGAACAACGCATGCCATATTCAACGATAAGAAATACTTTTCTTACTTGCTTCAAAGAAAAGTAAATGTTACTACAATATCTGGTAATTCAAAATTAATTGAAAGCTCCGGAAGAGCTACAGTATTTCTACCTAAGGGGACAAAACTTGTTATAGAAGATGCACTATTCTCTTCTAAATCCCCAAGTAACTTGTTAAGTTTCAAAGATATCCGCCGAAATGGATATCATGTTGATACACTAAATGAAATGAATATTGAATACCTTGGTATAACAAAAAATGTCTCATGCCAGAAATATGTTTTGGAAAAATTACCAACCTTATCTTCTGGCCTATATTACGCAGAAATTAGTGCAATTGAAGCACATTCAATCGTAAACCAGAAGTTTACTGATTTAAATACTTTTGTGCTATGGCATGACCGAATAGGTCATCCTGGATCAATAATGATGAGACGAATTCTTGAAAATTTAACTGGGCATCCCTTAAAGAACCTAAAGATTCTTACAAATGATTAATTTTCAAGTGCTGCTTGTTATCAAGGCAAGTTAATTGCCAGGCCATCATCACTGAAGGTTGGCATCGAATCCCCTGTCTTTTTAGAACGTATACATGAGGATATATGTGGACATATTCATCCACCTAGTGGGTTGTTTAGATATTTTATGGTCCTCATAGATGCATCTTCAAGATGGTCTCATATGTACCTTTTATCATCTCGTAACCTGGCATTTGCAAAGTTATTGGCACAAATAATAAGATTAAGGGCGCAATTCCCAGATTATCCTATTAAGGCTATTCGCCTCGATAATGCTGGAGAATTTACATCCCAAGCTTTTGATGATTATTGCTTATCAATTGGGATAAGAATTGAACATCTTGTTGCTCATGTCCATACTCAAAATGGCCTTGCAGGGTCATTTATTAAGCTCCTACAATTGATATCAAGACCACTACTTATAAAAATGAAATTGCCCACTATCGTATGAGTTCATGTTATCTTACATGCAACAACACTCGTTTGTCTTAGACTGACTAATTATAATAAATATTCTCCGTCACAATTAGTATTTGGTCATGAGCCGAATATAGCTCATCTACGAATCTTTGGTTGTGATGTATATGTGCTTGTAGCACCACCACAACGTACTAAGATGGGTCCTCAACAAAGGTTAGACATATATGTTGGGTTTGACTCACCCTCCATAATTCGCTACTGAAACGATCCAAATGCCCGAAAATGTGCTTCGGAAACACCTATAATTGTAATTTCCATATATCTCAAAATCCGTGCATGATTTCGGAAATTCGACTTCATATTCTTACTTGTGGGGTCAAATTGAGTGGGAAATGGGTCTAACCCGAATTTTAGAGCAACCGTATCAAAATTCGAAAATCGCAAAAATTGCGATTTGGAGGGTCAACTTTAAAGGGGCATATCTCTTAGCACACAAGGAACTGGAAGGGATGCAACCTATCAAATTAAAGCTCTTTGAGTTAGCTTTCCAACGCACTTGGTTTCACCTTATTCCGCGTTAGGATGAGGGAGTTATGACCATTTTCATAAAACCTGTCAGTGCAGAATTTCCAATTCCAGTGAGCGAATTTTCTAGGCGGGTTGGAGTCATTTTTTATAAAAAGGGGATATGTCCCATATTTAGTCATTTTCTAAACTCCAAAAACACTCTCTAAGCCCTCTCCAAAAATTCCACCAAGATCTTCAACCAAATTCAAACATCTCAAGCTCTAATTCCGGATTCAAGACTCAATCTCAAGCTTCGATTCTCCATTCCAATCTTCATCAAGGATTCTCCAAAGTTGAGGTATGTGGGTTTGATTGTGGAAACCTTCCTTTCCACAAGTCCAACCATTTATCCTCTATTTCTACTTCAAGTTTATGGGTCCTTATGATTATTTATGAACTCTTGAATTATGGAATTACTACTACACACCCTATTAAGGTCCATTTTGCATATTATCATGAAATGGAATTATTATGTGATGTTTATGGTTTACATGCTTCCATGATCAAATTATGAAGGTTGATATATATATGTATGTTGTTGGTGGGCTGATTTATATGGATTTTGGAATTGGTTGGAATTAGTATTCTTGAAATACATGATTTCATTTACATGAACAATTGCCCACCATGTGTTTGATAAAATGCCCATTTATAGAATTCTTAGGAAAGGGAAGGTCCGAGGTACGTCCTATGAGACGGATGGTTATGTAATTACTGAAATGATGATGAAATGGACACATGTATATGATTTTCTCTAAATAAGTGTTGTGAGTCGACCATGCCTAGTACGGGGGGTAGTAGGCCCGTATAACCATATCGAGGGGTTTGTACCTTGGTTGCCTAGTACGGGGGGTAGTAGGCCCGTATAACCATATCGAGGGGTTGGTACCTTGGTCCCTAGCACGGGGGGTGGTAGGCCCGTGTAACCATATCGAGGGGTTTGTACCTTGGTCCCTAGCACGGGGGGTGGTAGGCCCGTGTAACCATATTGAGGGGTTTGTACCTCTTTCGCCTCTCCAAGGGGGTGGTAGGCCTTGGAAATACTATATTGATGGTCACTCGCCACACATGTACTACGTCCCATTAAATATGATTTTTATGTAAGCATCATTATACATACTATTTTATTAATATGCTATCTATTGGGTATGATTACGCATTTTTCCTATGATGTCCATCTAATGTAGCCTTGCATTGCATCCCATATACTTAGTACATTCAAATGTACTAACGCATACTCTATGCCTACATGATGTCACCATGTAGGGACCGGAGCACCGCTTGACCATCCTCCTCCGCGTGGCTAGTACGATTTTCTATAGTGGTTATTGGTGAGTCCTCCATTTCGGGGACATTGCTCATGATCTTTTGCTATGTATAAAACTTTTCCTTTCTAGTTATGTTTTGACTATGAGGGTGAGCCCGGTAGTTTGTCTTGGCCCCCGCTAAGTACTCATGTTTAGAGGTGGTGTTGGACAAGTTGTGTATTATGCTTGAGCTTGACTCATCTATGGTATTTATGTATCATTTCTTTTTTGCTCCCTTAGTCCCGATTTCCCCCTTGATTATGCTTATCGCTTATGGTCATTTAATTGCTTCCGCGACCAAGGATGTGTAATGATACGCTATGAGGCTTGTTTGGGGTTCCTTCGGGTTCCCCATTCGCCGGTCACATCTAGGCCCTAGGCTTGGGTCGTGACAGCTACCTTGAACCATTGACAGAAGATTTATTCACTGCTCGATTTGTAGATTGTCGGTTTGATGAAACAAATTTTCTGCAATTAGGGGGAGGAAAAAATGAACTTAAAAGAGAAATTGCATGGAAAGTTTCATCAGCATCTCATTTTGATCCACGTTCTCCTATGTGTGAAAAGGAGGTCCAGAAGATCATCCATTTGCAAAATATAGCAAATCAAATGCCAGACGCATTTACTGATTTAAAACGAATAACTAAGTCATATATCCCTGCAGTGAATGTGCCTATCCGGATTGACATTCCAAAAGGACTATGTACTAGTGTCATGGCTTCTGAATCCCAAACATGCCTGAAGTGTGGTAAACCATTGGGTTCAAAGGATAAAAATCCTAGAAAAAAAAGCACGAGAAATGATAAAGATGACACTATAAAAGAGGCTCATGAAGAAGTTCAAGATCTAATTACTCCTGATATTCCTGAAGAGATCAGTGAACCTGAGACTCAAGTGAATGAAAAACTTTCGATAAGTTCTACGGGTGATGGGATAAATTTAGATCGATCGAAAATTATAGTGTATAATGTTTTCGCATATAATGTTGCACTTAATCTTATGCAAGACAGTGAGGATCTTGAGCCTGAATCTGTCGAAGAATATCGACGAAGGTGTGATTGGCCAAAATGGCAAGAGGCAGTTCAATCAGAATTAAACTCACTTGCCAAACATGAGGTTTTTGGACCTGTAGTCCAAACCCCTGATGGTGTAAAATCGGTTGGCTATAAATGTGTTTTTGTGCGAAAGCGAAATGAGGGAAATGAAATTGTAAGATACAAGGCATGCCTTGTTGCGCAAGGATTCTCTCAGAGACCCAGTGTCGACTATGAAGAAACATATTCACTAGTTATGGATGCAATAACTTTTCAATATCTCATCGATTTAGCTGTACATGAAAACCTTGAAATACATCTGATGGATGTTGTTACAACTTATTTTTATGGTTCACTTGATAATGAAATTTATATGAAAATCCCAGAAGGATTCAAATTGTCTGAAGCATGTAATTCTAAATCTCGAGAGATGTTCTCAATCAGATTACAAAGATCATTGTACGATTTAAAACAATCAGGACGTATGTGGTATAATCGTCTTAGTGAGTACTTGATAAATGAAGGTTATATAAATGATGTCATTTGTCCTTGTATTTTTATTAAGAAAACGACATCAGAATTTGTTATACTTGCCATTTATGTTGATGACATAAATCTCATTGGAACCCCTGAAGAGATTCAAAAGGCAATTGAATATCTAAAGAAAGAATTTGAGATGAAAGATCTGGGAAAGACAAAGCTTTGTCTCGGTCTGCAAATTGAACATTTAGCAGACAGGGTCCTCATCCACCAATCTGCCCACACTGAGAAATTTTTTAAATGATTTCACATGGACAAAGCACATCCATTAAGTACTCAAATGGTTGTTCGATCACTTGAAGTGAATAAAGATCTGTTTCGACCTCTAAAGGAGAACGAAGAACTCTTTGGTCCTGAAGTACCATATCTTAGTGCAATTGATGCACTTATGTATCTTGCTAATGCTACGAGACCTGACATAGCATTTTCTATTAATTTGTTAGCAAGATATAGTTCTTCCCTTACACGAAGATATTGGAACGGAATTAAGCATATATTGCGATATCTGAAAGGGACCAGTGATATAGGTCTGCTTTATACTAACAAAGATAGTGTGGATCTTGTTGGTCATGCAGATACAGGTTATTTATCTGACCCACATAAAGCTCGATCTCAAACAGGCTATTTGTTCCCATACGGTGGTACAACTATATCATGGCGATCTACGAAGCAGTCCATTGTCGCTACTTCTTCAAATCGTGCTAAGATAATAGTTATTCATGAAGCAAGTAGAGAATATGTGTGGTTGAGATCAATGATACAGTTCATCAAAGAAAGATGCGGCCTGGAGTATGATGCCAAAGTACCCACAATCATCTTTGAAGACAATACTGCATGCATAGCTCAATTAAGAGAATGCTTCATAAAAGGAGATAGAACGAAGCACATTTCACCAAAATTATTCTTCACACATGATCTTCAGAAGAACGGTAATATTGATATACAACAAGTTCGTTCAAGTAATAATCCAACAGATTTATTCACCAAATCTTTACCAGCCTCAACTCTTGAGAAGATGGTACATAAGATTGGAATGCGAAAACTTAAACATCTGAATCGTGGTCTTTATCAGGGGGAGTAAAATACGCTTTGTACTCTTTTTTCCTTTGTCTAGGTTATGTCCCACTTGGGTTCCTAGAAAAGTCTTTAACGAGGCAGCAAGCAATGCGTATTATGAATATTTATGTATATTTCCTCCTTCAACTTTTTCGTTACATGGATATCCAAGCCATGTGGGCCCCACCAATTTGAAGACTTTCATCACTTGCAATGGTGTAACACAAAGGTGCATGACATGTGGGACCAACTCATTGGAGAACAACCATCACTTGACCAATTAATGGCCAAGTTATACATTTGTACATATAGCTTTTGGCTATAAATAGCCACTACCTTTATGAATAAATATATCATATACGAATACAATACTCTCTCTCTTTGCCAATTAATGGCCAAGTTATACATTTGTACATATAGCTTTTGGCTATAAATAGCCACTACCTTTATGAATAAATATATACATATACGAATACAATACTCTCTCTCTTTGCATGTTCTTCTTTTCAACTTAGTTTATTAATCTTAGTTTGCTAAGTAGTTATTTTATAACAATACTATATATATAATGTGATTACATTCATTTCCTTTTACACTGTCATTGGAGAATGTTTATTTAAAGAAAAAAAATTATAATTATACTATATATAATGTAACAACATTCAATTTCTTTTAGACAATTGTTGGAGATTTTTTTTTAAAAAAGAAAAATAAAATAGTTATATAATTCAATTTCTTTTTAGACGGTTGTTAGAGAATGTACTTTTTTAAAAAAAAATAATAATACTATATATAAAATATAACTGCATTCAATTTCTTTTAGATTGTTGTTGGAGAATGTTTATTTGTGTATGTGGAAGAAACCTAACAGAAGTAATGTTTATTTGTGTGTGTGGAAGAAACCTAACAGAAGTATATCTGATACATAGTGATCTGGAAGTCTGATGTATAAAAATTTGGTAATTGGGTCTCAATCCCAAATAAAACTTTCTAATATTTTACTCGCTCCAATATTTATAACTGAATCAATCTCTTTCGTCTTTTAAACCCATAGGCCCTTACGATGTCAGCTTAGATTCACAACATACTGTATTTTCAGAACAAGTAGAGGATTGTATGCAATATCAATCTCCCCACATATTTTTATACTCATTAATTACAATTTGTAAATTTTACATTGAAAAACTAGTAAATTCAAAGTACCTTTATATGTTCAAAAATTTTAACTTTTTTTAAAAAAAAATTCAATTTATGCACAAATGTACCAGTAGTCAATCAATGGTAAGAGCAAAAATATATCACTTTCACACTAAATGCTAACAAAATAATTTCTTTTCAGCGACGATCCAACAACGAATATTAAGCTTTGGTATACATTTGCGAACTTACTCTCTCAAATTCACAACCCACAACGTCTAAATTCTGGATCAACAGCTATTTCTTTTGCAACATGTGAAGAGGGAGGCCAAGAAATTGGTACAACGAGTCACAATTGTTGGCAAGAATGGGTGTTACTCGAGTATAGATAATATTGTATAGATAACCAGCAGATCTTGCAAGCTGGAAGCATATGTAGTCCAAATAATTAAATGACTTGCCTCTAAGCATTCATCAAGGTCTCCACATTGTCTTTTGAGCACAAAGGATGCCTTCCTTATCTTTCGCGAAAGTCATTCGTATCTCCCAGTGCAAGCTTCTCAATATTTTCTCTAGTGGATCAAGTATTTCGACCTTGTCACGTATAATTCCCCAGCCACCAGGCCGTAATATACGGTCCATCTCAACAACAATCACAATGGGATGCTTGCACCTGCAATGAATGAACATGATAACAAACCACTTAAGCTATGAAGAAAATTTGAAGTCTGGAAATGGAAAGTTTCAAACTTTATTTCCACTTCTGGGAACCAAAAAGAGGTGGAATCCATTTGTGGATCCGTTTATTTCATGCGCGCACCGACTGGATCATCCAAAATGAAGTTAATACTCGAAAAAATGACCATAAGTAGACCTGAACTGAACAAGTACATCCGACTTTTTGTCTTGATTCATAATTAAGAAAGGCTGGATCATCCATATATTTATCAGGGGAAAAACTGAAACAAAGGAGCAAATAAAGGGGAAAAGGTCATGTAACCTGTTCTTAAGTCTTGAGAAGAGATGATCTGCATGTAGAAGGTCATATGATCTTGGATAAGTACCAAAAGCCTCACACCAGTCGTGGTACATGCCAATAAGACCACGTTCAAAAACTATGGGAAGGGTGTTTGGTGCATGTACAGGAATAACATTCATCACCCACACCTTCTGCTGTGCAAGAGCTGCTGCAAATCTGTGTATATTTTTCTAAGTTGTTAGTGTCCTTGTTGCGGCACTAGAATGCAGTTAATATTACAACTAAAAGCAGAAGGAGATCGAATAGCATATAAATGAAGTGCAAATGATTGAGCCTCTTTCATCAGATTAACCAAAGCCAGGGGCTTACCCTCCATTGATGGCTTTCATATCCATTACATTCCGAATGTTGGACCAATCAATACCCAAGCCAACTAGATAAGAATTGTCAACAATAGCTTTCCAATGCTCATTGTCTGCGATCAATTTCTCTCTATTGTTCATCCAGTCGGGAAAAGTTTCAAGTCTCTTTGGCCACTCCTCAGGCCATTCGGTTCCTCGTTGTTCTATGGATTCAGGAATTGTGTGCAAGCAAGATTTAATTGGCACATACCTGTTGCAGATAAAGTAATTGAAATTTAACATTTGAGAGGATAAAGAAAGAAGCATGAGATTTTCCGAAGCCTTAATGCAGGTGAAGAAACTAAAGTAATTTTAGAACTCAAGTGTTTTTGACTCGTATTTACCATAAATCATGCTTATTCTACCACTTCTGAGAGAGTTGTAGCTTATCTGTATAATGACATAGAGTGATGGAGTTGTGCACTTATTTTCTCAAGATCACTCGTCCATATGCAGTAGCGGAAGTATGTGCAAAGGAAATGCAAATTGACCGAAAAGGGTAAAAGAGAGATGAGTATAACAACACAAGCTTTTCCAACTCACCAGGATGCATCTGGGTTCTCATTTGCTTTGCATAGAGGTGGAACTTTTTTCCTTCTAAATTGATATATGTCATTTGCTTGTGGTTTTTGGTATAACTTAATCCTGATGTCACTGATTTCATCAGTTTTATCAGCAAGGATGTTCCAACAGATTGATGCTGTCAACATGGACATAGCTGGAGAAGAAGGTTGATGTTATGGGCATGAGTACTTTACAAAAAGGTTTTTCGTAAGTACATGCTACGAAAAGTAAAGCACACAAAATTGAAAATCTTAACAAAATGAAATCAAAATGATGGCTCGTCTTTCAAGTTGCGCACAGGAAAAAGACTATATATCAATGCAAAACAATTTCAAGCTGCAAGCCAGAAAATGATCCATCCATCCAAATCGAGAGTTTCTTTAGTGAAAGTAACATGAATTTAGAAGTAGATCTTTTGGGAGTGATGTGAGAATATCATATAGTAGCAAGAACAAGAAGATTGACGTTGAATGAGAAATTAGAAGGGATGATTTCATAATATCCATGACAGTGGAGGACAAGTGTCCACTGTGAAATGTTTTTTCTGTAGGAAGATAAGGTCTGCCATTGTAATCATTCAGGAAAGTATTTATTCATTAGACTAAAATGTTCAAAAGTATAACGAAATAGCTGTTTTCATCAAAGAAAGAGGAAAAACAACATAAATAGAGGACAAACCTTCTTCAACTTCAATGCTATTGTGCTTTGAAGACAAAATAAAATAACCACTAGGCCTCAAAATTCTGTTCATCTCTATAAGATGCTTTCCCCCTGAAAGTAAACTTAATTAAACCTCCTGAAATTATGGAAAAAGAAACATAAACAAGAAAAAAAATCTCTAGAAATAACTTAACACTAACCGTTAGAATGCCAAGATGCATGGCAATCATTACAGTGAATAGCATCAAAGACGCCACTAGGAAAGGGAAGCCTCCGAGTTCCGAATGGGGTAACTATTGCTGGAAAACCACGCTCAAGTGCAACATGTGCTAGATCCACAAGGTCATTTTTTAAGCCTAGAGTAAGTGTTAACACATCTTTTTCAAGTAGAGAAGCCCCAAAGCTTGAATCTTCACATCCAATATCCAGCACAACACGGATATTCTTCCCCCATTCAATGTCTGGTACCATCTACCAATCTCCAATATCAATTCACACATCAAACACAAGGAGAGACTTTGCAAGTAGCATTCAACTGACAACTAAATAAGTAAATAATCATACTACAGTTAGCAGTATTATTTCAAATCAGCCAGGCATACACCTAGTATTTGAATCTAGCCACTTCAGTGAGAGAAAGATAATTAACAAAGAGTTAACCAATTCCAAATCAACTACAACAGAAATCGCACCAGCATTACTGTGTGGTGAAGATAAGTCATCTTTCAAAGAAACAAGAACCTAGGTAGAGAAACAAACAAAGAGTCAATAAAAGAGACTCACCTCTTCTATGAAATCTAGGTAGTGTTGAATTCCACCTTTGGGTATAGATTGGTTCGTCGGAAAAGTGAGATATTCTCCAGACTCCACCACCCAGCTCCCTTTCTTAACAAATGCCTCTAGTTTCGGGTGTGCCACATTTTTATAAAGTATCTGTAAATATTATGAACTTAATAAAAGAAAGAACAGATAAAGCTGTATTTACTGAAGATGAGCTTGATCCTTATACCTTTGACTTACTCTCAGGCCAGCTTACTGGAGTCGCGTAACCACCAGGAGGGAGAGGAACAAGACACATTTGAGGTGCTTTAGGACAACTTCTTTCATGATGCCGATAATTCTGCAACTTTCCACTGGCACTTTCAAAGTCAATGCAAGGAATGTAATTGTGCTTGCTTCTAGTGCTACATAAATTCCAAGTATAATGAGCTTTTGGATCAAATAATGGTCCTATATTCTTATTCTTCTTCCCATTATCTCTAGATTTCTCATCCTCATCCTCCACTTTCTCAGCAGCCTCTTGATCCAACTCCTCAGTATTAGCTAATTCACCATTACCTTCCTTACCATCTACTGTTCCTTCTCCTTCTCCCTCTTCTTCTTTATTACTTTCTATTTCCTCTTTCTCACTCTCTTTACCATCCACTCCTTCTTCTTCTTCTTCTTCTCCTTCTTGTTTACTATTATTTTCTGTTTTTTCTTTCTCATTCTCTTTAACATCAACTACTTTTTTCACTTCTTCTAGTTTATCATTTTCTATTTTCTCTTCCTCATTCTCCTTCTTCAACTCCTCAGTTTCAGATCCTTCCAAATCTTGTTCCTTTACCTCATCAACCTTTTTGGGTAACTTCAGATCCTCACCCTTTCTCTTCCTATCACCTCCACTTTTATCATTTTTATGCCAACCACCAGATTTTGAAGGCAAAGAAGACCTATCAACCCTTTTCTTTCTCTCACCTGAACTTGATCTATGTTTCAATTTCTTATTATGGGGTTGTTCTTTCTTGGTTGAAGGAACCAAAGATGTAACCTTTTTCCTATTTGCAGATGAAATAGGTTCTCTAATATCATCAAAAGTGTCCCTTTGATAGGCTACTGAATAAGAAGAAGGTGAAAAAACAGACCAAATGAATACAAAACAAAGACCCAAGATTACAACTGCAGCTAATTTAACACCAAGACCATAAGATTGATAAGAACCTTTTACCTTTCTCCCAAATCTTGTTAAAGCTGTGTTGTGCTTCCTCATTTCAAACTCAAACAAAAATCTGAGACATACCCAGAAATCAGAATTCCATAAAAACAAGAAAAGCAACAATCTTTTTTGACCCTAGAACAAGAATCTTGGCAGCTGAAGAGAGAATTGAGAGTGAAGTGATGTTCTAACTAAAGAAGGTGAAGTAAAAGTCAAGATTTATTAGTAAATTTAAAATTAAGAAGAGCAGTCACTATATATCGGTAAAACTTAAAAGGATGAGTTTAATTTTAAACATAAAAGATTAGTTTAGAATGTAATTAATGGTCTGTAATCTGGCATTTGAAAATTCTTGCTAAGTTAAAAAAGAGAGGGAGCAGACAAGTGTCTGTTGGAATTTCTTCAAGATTTTTATGCTTGCCCTTTCTCAAATCCTCTTTATAACGGGAGCTTAATATATCAAACTGTTTTTTCAAGTCATCTGACTCGAGCTTATTAGTTTTCAGTCCTTGTTTGGATTGACTATATTATATAAGTTTGAATCTTACTGAGAGATTTACAATATATAAAAAATTGTCGGTTAAAATTTTTATACTCATATTACCTAATTCAAGTTTAATATCAAAATGAGTCATATTTTTCAATCCTTATTCGAGTTGACCATATTGAACAAATTTGAATCCTATCGAGAGGTTTATTAGAGATGAAAAATTATTGAAAATAACAATAAAATTTCTCGTATGCCTTTATCGGACATCCAAAAATTAAAAATGGTGAATATATATTCAAAATAATGATGTATTTATAAAATTTAGTCTTAATTTACTTTATTTAAGAGTATTAAATTGTTCACTCCATTTATATCTCCAGATATATTGCGAAAATTTATTCAAACCATGTTTAAAATTTTAGTAAAGTGTTACTTTAATCAATTATATCTCAAGACTTCAATAAATGATATTTTGACAATTATGTCCAACTAATATATATTTTGGTGAGAGTTTCCCATCAAATGAAGTCATTCAAAAACTTTAATCATGTTAATTAGGATAAAAGATACCACATATTTCAACAAGAAGTGGGTTTTGAAGAGTAGTGTGTACATAGACTTTGCCCCGAGGTACAAGGGCCTAATAATATTGCAAGAAAATTAAGTTCTTCAGACTCAAATAATACATATGGAAACTGATGAGATTCCAGTAATTGAACTTTGTCTGTCTCAAACTCTAGCAATACACTGCATTACAATTTACAATCCAACCAAATTTCTTTCTTGTTGAATTTGCAGCCTATTCCTCTGTATATAGGGCTATACTATCAACCCGAATTCGCGCTCTACGGGACCAGTCTAATCTAAGTTTAAATAGTCATACAAAAATACTAGAATAAGGATATGCTAGAATAGAGAAACTATACATTTAACATGTTGCTATACTTGAGGTTGCTATTGAGAAGTCTTAGAAGAGAGTGATTGAACAGTCAGACGGCCTGGAGCAGCTGAGTTGAGGAATTCTGTTCAGCTGAAAAATCTTGTGAAGAATTCATGTTCACCTTTATCCTGAAAAGAGTGAGTTTATAATTACAACCCCATCAGACACACAAGTGAGCAATTCACAGTCTCGTAAAGGCGAAAAGCTCTACGAGCACTCCAGCCTCCAGGTCTATTGGAGCTTTAAGCGCAAATGAAATGTGGGCTTTAGTGAAAAAAAGGTGCAATGAAGGAGAAATATATATATATATATGTAATTCAAGAAAGTAACAAATTCATTCATAATGTTTTCCTTAGCAACTAGTAATACACTTAATTGCCAATAATATTTTTGTACCGCACGCCTTCAGGATAGATCTCATGGTCAATGAGGCGTATGCCTTACTGCCTTGCCTATACCGAAGCAAACTCCCTGAGCTTTTCTGAGACCCAGGGATTAAGTGTGCGCTAAAATGAGCCTTCTGAGGACAAAGGCAAATACTGTCAAGTGCAACAACACCTCCCCAATCCAACCACAAAGGGGAGAAAACCTTAGCCCATGCTCAGTTGCTCTCCTTCCCTCCTATTTTCTTTTAGGAGAGTAGCAATCGATAAAGATTGATCTTTAATAGTACTGAATTAGCGTAGAACCAGTTCTTTAGCTAAAAGAGATTTACATACCACTGCTAGACCAAATGAAGGAGTATAAACTGGCACTACTAGACAGACAATACCTGTTATGAATGTTGACGTATTCATCAGTTTCATCCAATATCTCCTCCTGCTGTAAAGAAACGCAAAATGAGAAAGTAATACACAGAGAGGTTCAGCTAGAATCTTTAATGAAAATCAGAATCATGTGCACCTGAAGAAGCTCCTCAATGACATCTTCCATAGTAATAACACCAACAACTTCTTGATTGGAAGGGATCTCTGGTATTGGAGTGTTTTCCAAATCCAAAATACAAAATGAGCAACCTTTGTGTCTCTTCTTAAAGGCAGGAGTAGGGGGAGGAGATTTCTTTGGGACTTGGTCGTCATCAGCCTTATGTAATGCAGTCTTAATGTCATGCGAGTTGGATTTCAGTGTTGCGCTATCAGCATCTGTGATTATCAGTTCATACAGCACTTGAAAGTTAGCCAAATCATAAAAACATCAATTTAATAGAAAACTGTCAAGTTTAATCACTGAGGATCTATTCGCTCCATTTTCTGAAATAGAGATAATTACAAGATATGAAGGACTTGGAGAGAGTTGATTAGAATTTAGCACAAAATGAATAAAAAGTTAAACTGGATATGCAGTGCAAAGACATTTAAGGCTCGCAGTAATGATTTAACAGAAAAACTAGGATAAGTAGCTACATGGTAGAACCAAGAGTCGTTCATGTTTTCAGACCTTTATCATTCACTGGCATATCTTTCGTCTCGTTCAGATCTCTATATACAACAGCAATGTGGCTATGGCCCTTCTGAAACTCATTCAAAATGTCATACAGAGGCATGTTCTCAGAAACCCTGTAAAAATACCAATGCTGTACAATTACCTTAAGAATAAGCATTGCGTACTAACTATTATCTCATCAACTGTAAAAAAAAATTCCTCTACAAATATGTCACTCATATTACAGTTTGTACAATCCAAACTGCAGATCTATGAAAAGGTTGTGGATATCTAGGAAGTACTTCATAATAATCAGAATTCGGAACCTTAGAATTCATTACTTGGATAGCTATGGGAAGTTATCTTGTGTAGAGAAAGCACAGAAGGATAATTGGATCGGTCAGATGGCTATAATAGAAGTCTGATAGCCTTCTATTAGAGACGATAAATAAATTTTCAAATGAAGCTTGACGTATCAAACCATGACGCATGAACTATATGAGACGATATCAACTACTTCCCCTACTCTAGTTAGATGCAGGTGAATTCTACAAGTGAAAGGTCCATGGTGGACGCTAAACCAATTGCTAACCCATGGCACCCTCAAGTCAGTTCGTTTCAGTAACTTTAGAAAGAAGCAAAAATTGGTTATGGTAAAGGCTGGGTGGATTAACTGGAAGCTAAGTCGAAGATCTCGATGGTCTTGTGGCTGATAAACTGTAATCGCAGTTATAACAAACTATGCTACAAGGTTTGCTTATTGTTGTCATCCAGCTATATCTCCAATTTCAATAAAACATCATTCAACGGAAACAAAAGTGTTTTTTGTTCCTTCATTTCCGGAGACAATTGTGGACTCTAAATATGTTCCTATGTTAACACAATTTGACACTACGTTAATAGTGGCAAATCTAGAGCACAATCTAACGAGTTCATAAACATTTGTTACGGTCCAAGTCAATGACACATATTGTCTATTTTGATCTAACAGATCTCACGAATTCGTTCCTTGGACTACGTCATAATCGAGCCCAAAAACGTCAGTATCATGTGAACTAATGGTATGTTTTGTAAAACTCTTTACCTTTATCTCTTATCCGATGTGAGATTCACCTAAGATATTATATATATTCCTCAGTTTATCAACCTAGATGTGTGTCAATCCTTCTCTTTGATCCGTCTTTTAAAATACATAGAAAAAACTCGTACCATTTAAATATATCTACACACTTTATATGGACATAACTATAGAATTGTCCATACGACGTGTTTAATAAGTGTGGGACAATATTACAATATGTCCCATAGTCGTTCCTCTATTTATGTCCATATATATATAAAAAAAACTACTTTAGAGAGACTATAGAGAGACTTCTTTTTATATCTAAAACTGCTCCCAACTAAAAAGCATGATTAGCAAGATTCTGCAGTTTAGGTTGATAACAAACTTACCTTGAGGAAATATATGCAGTAAAACATGTAATCAACCACACAGCGTCGACTTAATGATGTATTTTCATTGTATAAATACTGTAATTTACAGCATTCTTGATGTCACTCTGACAATAATGTCAGACATCAACTAATCCACATGCAAAAGAGAAGCACAATCAGTGTCTTGCAAAGTTAGTCTACCCAAGTACAATTCACTAATATGGTCAGAGCATAAAGGGATGCATCTCTTGTTCAAATTCTCATGTATAGCACCCATTCCTGGAACCCAATTACTTTGATCAAACGGATCCAAATTAAGAAGATTCTGAAGTAACCTAATCCGGTAGACAATAGTATCTCTTCTGTCACAAAAATGAGCAGCACAGTCATAAGAGGGCTCATCAGAAGCTAATCTAATCAATGCCATCCCCAGAGAACCATCCACGGGATTTGGATCAATGAGATCATTATCTCCCATCATTTTGACTTCCCTTTCTGTGGGAAAATACATTTCTTCAACCCCATCAACATCAGAAACTTTCAGATCCTTGGTGTAATGTCTGATTGCTTCCTTCTTTGAGGATTCATGCTTTTCTGCTAAAGTCAAGATGCAAGAGAATCTTAAATGATAAGATACTACAATCTTCAACTTTCTGAAGTTGTGGCAGCAGCAAAAGAAATCAAGCCACCTTCTCCCAATACCAGCATACCACTTGATGATATCAGCATCTTCAAGAACCATAAGTAAACTAATCGGCCTAGGACGGCCCATATGATTTGTAAATCCAATCAGTTTGACTGCCTTCCTAACAATTTCTAAGGGCGCCTCGACTTTTATGCACAACTTTGTCAGATCTGCCACCGTCTGATCAGAGTATTTCCGTTCCTCTTCTTCCTCTGCTATCTTTACTTGTTCCTCTAACATCCTTTTTGCTTTGACAGGATTTAAGTACCAGTCAACTTGCTCTTGAAAGTTGTCATAAGCATCTACGAGTTCACGGGGCAGTTGATCTCTGATCCTTTTCAAAGAGAGGAAGTCACCAGCTGAGAGCATCCGGTGCCATTCCCAACGATCATCGACAGATTCCAAAAAGTCTTGCATTACCTCTTCAGCCCAAGAATCAAAGATTTGGTTGACTTCACTCTCAATCTGGAAATCAGTTTTGATACCATTGGCCCGCTTCAATTTCTTAAATACATGACTGAATATCTTCATTCCCAATTTCTTCCTATTACTCTCTTTAGCATTTCTCAACTCCAAAGCTCTAACTTCTTTCTGCCGGAGGTACTTCTTCCTCGCCCTAATCGCCTTTTGTGACATTGGTGGGTGCAAGACAGACGGCTTAACTGCCTGAAGCTCCATCCCCAAAAATTCTATCTTCTCAGAAGTAGCACTGTGAATAATAGTCCCAACCTTATCAATACCAAATTCCATATCTCTCTCAAGAATCTGCACAAGCCTACTCTTCAAATCCAAAGTCATCATCTTTGTCCCCGACGTGATAACCAATATCTCATCCAAATACCTAACTGCATATATCTTCAACGGCTTGTAGAAAGCATTCCCCTGATATCCCTCAGCAAGATCATTAGCATCAACTCTCGGATTCTCCCAACTCGTTTTAAGCCTTAGTTCTTGAACCTCCTTATCGAAACTATTAAAGTAAATGTTAATCAAAATTGAACTCAACCCACATTCTTGAGGAAGCCCTCTACCTAAACAACAACTACCCAATTGAATACTCACTATTTCAGACTCAAACAAAACTTTTATCAAACCAATCAATGCCTCATCACTAATTTTCTCTTCCATAACCCTACACAGCTTATCAACATGCTTATTTTCAAACTTTGCAATATTCAAACAAACAGTAAACCACCAACTGGGGTTCTCAACGGAGTTCTTAAGGTAACGAATAGCGGTATGTCTTCCCATATTAACACGTCCACCATAACAAAATGTCACAAATCTATCATCATATATAGATTCAAGAACCATTCTTATAGCTTCAATAACTACTTTAAGCTTCAAATTAGGAAGCACAAGTGGTTTACCTTTAACTGAAGATGGAGGGATGGTAAAGCAGCAATCTTTGACATCAAATTGGTTTGTAGAGAGTTGAAAGGAGAGTTGTTGAAGTGAGAAAAAATGGGTTGAGACAGAATCAAGAGTGAGGGTATTCTTGTCATTTGGTTTGAGATTGTGGCAAGCTGTGAGGAGGAAAGATGGTAAAGCGACGACATTTTGGAGGAGGCTGTGAAACTTGCCATGGTGATACTGGGAGATGATGAGGTTCTTGATGTCTGATTGAGAAAGGGTTTTTGTGGGGTTTTGGTAAAGAGGTGAAGATGAAGGAGAAAGGGTTGAAAGGTGGAGTCTTGGAAGTGAGAAAAGTGTAATCTTGGAAGTAAAGTGCAGTGTGGTTCTTCCCATTGAAGCTTTGAGGGTGGAAACCTGATGACTAATTTGAGGTTTTGCTGCTTCAATTAGAAGGGGGGTTGTTTGGGATTGCCGACTTTATCCAACGAGATCTCTACTGCCGGAGTTTACTCCGACCTCGTTCAAGAGAATCGGAGATGGGTGTATTAGTCTAGAGAATTTTGAAACTCTCAGCTCGGCGTTTGAACAGCTGCCGCCGTCGGCGGCGGCAGAAGATGCAGGTGAGATGAGAGATGCGTTGGATTTCTCCGACGAGTAAATCACCGGCAAGATTGTTCAACGTGTTTAGAATGATCGGCGATAAGAAGTGCACGTTAGAGGAATGTAAGCGTAGGATAACAAGTGTAATTAATGGTCCTTAATGGGAGCATATTATATCAAAGTGTTCTTTTAAGTCATCTAACTCGAGCTTATTAGTTTTCAATCTTTATTAAGATTGACTATATTATATAATTTTGAATCTCAGTAAGAGATTTACATAATATCAGGAATTGTCTTTGAAGTTTTTTGAGATTTTTATGCTCATATTCACCTAATTCGAGTTTATTATCAAAATGAGTCATATTTTTCAATCTTATTCGAGTTGTGACTATATTGAATAAATTTGAATCTTAATAAGAGGTTTACTAGAGATGAAAAATTATTGAAAAAACAAATGTCTTTATCAGACATCAAAAAATAAAAGACGGTGAATATATATTCAAAATAATGATATATTTATAAAATTTCATCTTAATTTATTTTATTTAAGAGTATTAAACTGTTCATTACATTTATATCTCTAGATATATAATAATGCGAAAATTTATTCAAACCATGTTTAAAATTTTAATAAATTGTTACTTTAATCATTTATATCTTAAGACTTTAATAAAAATGATATTGTGACGATTGTGTCCAACTAATATATATTTTGGTGAGATCTTCCAATTAAATGAAGTCATTCAAAAACTTTAATCATGCTAATTAGAATAAAAGATAGCACTTATTTCAATAACATACTCGGTGTAATTTCACGAGTGAGTTTTGAAGAGTAGTGTGTACTAGACTTTGCCCTGAGGTACAATGGCCTAATAATATTGCAAGAAAACTTTCTGAAGACTCAAATAACACACATGGAAACTGATGAGATTCCAGTAATTGAACTTTGTCTGTCTCAAACTCTAGCAATACACTGCATTACAATTTACAATCCAACCAAATTTCTTTCTTGTTGAATTTGCAGCCTATTCCTCTGTATATAGGGCTATACTTTCAACCCGAATTCGCGCTCTACGGGACCAGTCTAATCTAAGCTTAAATAGTCATACAAAAATACTAGAATAAGGATATGCTAGAATAGAGAAACTATACATTTAACATGTTGCTATACTTGAGGTAGCTATTGAGAAGTCTTAGAAGAGAGTGATTGAACCAGTCAGAGGGCCTAGAGCAGCTGAGTTGTTGAATTCTGTTCAGCTGAAAAATCTTGTGAAGAATTCATGTTCACCTTTATCCTGAAAAGAGTAAGTTGAAAATTAAAACCCCATCAGACACACAACTGATCAATTCACTATCTCGTAAAGGCGAAAAGCTCTACGAGCACTCCAGCCTCCAGGTCTATTGAGGCTTCAAGCGCAATTGAAATGTGGGCTTTAGTAAGAAAAAAGGTGCAATGAAGGGAAAATATAAATGTAATTCAAGAAAGAAGTAAAAAAGTCATTCATAATGTTTTCCTCAGCAACTAGTAATAATACACTTGATTGCCAATTATATTTTGTTGTTTAGTACCACTCGCCTTCAGGATAGAACTCATGGTCAATGAGGTGTACGCCTTAGTGCTTTGCCTACACCAAAGCGCGCTAAGACCCTGAGCTTTTCTGAGACCCAGGGCTTAAGCGCGCTTATATGAGCCTTTGACAACACTAACCCCTTCTAAGGACAGAGGCAAATATTGTCAAGTGCAAGTGTGCAACAACACCTTCACACTCCCACAAAGGGGAGAAAACCTTAGCACATGCTCAGTCGCTCTCCTTCCCTCCTATTTTCTTTAGGAGAGGCAGCAATCGATAAAGATTGATCTTAAATAGTACTGAAGTAGAATAGAACTAGTTCTTTAGCTAAAAGAGATTTACATGCCAGTGCTAAACCAAATGGAGTATAAACTTGCACTGCTAGACAGACAATACCTGTTATGAATGTTGACGTATTCATCGGTTTCATCCAATATCTCCTCCTGCCGTAAAGAAACGCAAAATGAGAAAGTAATACACCGAGAGGTTCAGCTAGAATCTTTAAGATGTTATGTAAGTGCATAACTATTTAACGAAGTAAAAATGTGATAAGTGCATAACTATGGAACGAAGTAAAAATGTGATGTACATATTCCTGTCTCCGGGAAAGGGGTCGGGGTCTACAATGAAATCAATGCCACAAAAAGGACAAGCAATATTAATGAAAGTCAGAATCTTGTGCACCTGAAGAAGCTCCTCAATGACATCTTCCATAGTAATAACACCAACAACTTCTTGATTGGAAGGGATCTTTGGTATTGGAGTGTTTTCCAAATCCAAAATACAAAATGAGCAACCTTTGTGTCTCTTCTTAAAGGCAGGAGTAGGGGGAGGAGATTTCTTTGGGACTTGGTCGTCATCAGCCTTATGTAATGCAGTCTTAATGTCATGTGAGTTGGATTTTAGTGTTGCGCTATCAGCATCTGCGATTATCAGTTCATACAGCACTTAAAAGTTGGACAAAATCGTAAATACATCAATTTCATAGAAAATTGTCAAGTTTAATCACTGAGGATCTATTTGCTTCATTTTCTGAAATAAAGATAATTACAAGATATGAAGGACATGGAGAGAGTTGATTAGAAGCCCATTTAGCACAAATTGAATAAAAAAGTTAAACTGGATATTGCAGTGCAAAGACGTTTAAGGCTCGCAGTAACGATTTAACAGAAAAACTAGGATAAGTAGCTACATGGTAGAACCAAGACTAGTTCAAGGTTTCAGACCTTTATCATTCACTGGCATATCTTTCGTCTCGTTCAGATCTTTATATACAACAGCAATGTGGCTATGGCCCTTCTGAAACTCATTCAAAATGTCATAGAGAGGCATGTTTTCAGAAACCCTGAAAAAATACCAATGCTGCACAATTAGCTTAAGAATACGCATTGCGTGCTAACTATTATCTTATTCAACTGTAAAAAAATTTCCTCTACAAATATGTCACTCATATTACAGTTTGTACAATCTAAACTGCAGATCTATGAAAAGGTAGTGGATATCCATCCAGGAAGTACTTCATAATAATCAGTATTCAGAACCTTAGAATTCATTACTTGGATAGCTACGGGAAGTTATCTTGTGTAGAGAAAGCACAGAAGGATAATTGGATCGGTCAGACGGCTATAATAGAAGTCATGAGATGATATCAACTACTTCCCCTATTCTAGTTAGATGCAGGTGTATTCTACTAGCTATGTTGCTCGGACTCTTTAAAAATGTCAAGGGATGTGTGTCAGATTCGCCAAAAGTAGTGTATTTTTGAAGAATCTGACACGGGTGCGGCATCGAAAGTGAAGAGTCCGCGCAACTTAGTCTACAAGTGAAAGGGCCATGGTGGACGCTAAACCAATTGCTAACCCATGGCACCCTCCAGTGGCGGAGTTAGAAATTTCGAGATGGGTGTGCAAATTTTCTTCTCACCTATGTTAAGGATGTGCAAAATCAAATATACACTCATAATAACTAACATTTAACCTTTATACACTATATAATTTTCTCCGCCCCTGGCACCCTCGGGTCAGTTAGTTTCAGTAACCTTCAAATTGTTGTGTTTGGAGAAGAGATTGCATAGTTGCATCAGCAAATGAGAGCTGGATATCTTAAACATTACATGAGAATATAAATCATTGCAAGTTAGGCAAAATGGATGCTAACCTGTAAAGCTATAAGATTATATAACAAAGACACCATGGTATAATAGTGAAGTGCAGAAAACTGTTACAACCCAGGGAGAACCACACCCCAAAAGCTAGTTATTGAGGTGGGGGAGCCCAAAGCTATATATCGATGTGGGACTGGACCATAACAAACCACCACGCTCCGCATCCGTCATCCTTAACAATTGCGTGCTAGACAATACTAGCCCCGGGCCGAACACTGCCATACTGGTGTCACCATCCAAGGCACGATGGGCACACAGGGTGGTGGGTAGGTAGCAACTCAAGGAGAACCACACCCCAAAAGCTAGATTTTAAGGTGGGAGAGCCCAAGGCTGGCTATACGAACCCCATCTCAGCACATAGTAGTACCGATGTGGGACTGGCCCATCACAAAAACATTGATGCAATCATAATTCAATTGTTTAAATTAGCTTTACTTTCTTTTTCTGATTGTCCCATAACCGTTTCCCTTGAACCAATAAGTTTTGTGTAGGTGAGCTTGGAGCATAGTTAATTGATTGGTTATAAACATATACATTTAGGAAAGGGAAGAATTGCGGCATTTATCCTTACCTCGGAATTTTTCTTATCAACATTTTCCTCAGGGGAACTGATATTTCTTCTGAATGAACTGCCAAAAGATTTTTAACCTGCCCGCGAAGTATTTGAAGACAAGTACAGAGAGCATGGAACACAATATCAGTAAGTTACAGACACACATACTTGCAGAAGTAACACAGCAAAAGAAACAAGAACTCTTGATAAATGATGTTCAGAATTAAACTTCAACACAATAATGAATCCACAACAAGGTAAAAAATGAATTTAGCATGGATGAGACTTTATTACCAAAATTAGTCCTATAATATTTGTCGGATTTTTGTAGTAAACAGGAACTCTGCTATGCCCCATTGTCATTATAGCATTTAGTGTTTCCCTGCATGAGAGAGAGAGAGAGAGGGAGATAGATGTGTTATAGAACATCAAAAGTTTGTGAAAGCTTGAAATCAAATTTGAACATCAATTTACAAACCCACAAGTTTAGTGTTCCATCCAGATCAAGAGAAAAAGCCTTTGATATTGGAGTCATAGCATCTTTTGCAGTTTTTTCTGTCAACTCAAGTGCTCCAGCAATTATTGTTGTTTCGTCATGTGTCAAATCCCCTCCTTTTCCAGCCTGTCATAGCAATAACGAGCCAACAAGCTGAGGCATACAGAAAAATGAACAAAACGAATTTGGAAACGAGGTTCAGCTATAGCACCTAATCTTGGTGAGTTGAACTTATTTGTTTTAGTGACAGTGTTCATGCATATATACAAATATTGCATGTCTAAAAATATATTTACATGTGCTTAGATTAGCAACAAAAATTGAGAACTAGTGAACTGATTACCTCATTGCCATGGAAATCCACAAACGTTTTTAGCTCAGCTCTTCGCAGAAGGGCAGCGTGCCCCTTACCTAACATCCAATCCAAGACCTAGAAGCAAAACCAAGGATGAAGCCAAGATCCCTTTTTCTTTAGCAAGCTAATTATAAGGCCCTTAACAATAGAAAGTAGCACGGAGAAATTCTCTCAGTTTGCTGCATGAGGTTTTGGCTTTTTTTTCCCAACACTAAAGATGACTGTCCATATATCTTAATAGATAAAATGATGCACACTCTACATATCCAATGATTAGCATGATAATTTCTGACTTATAATAAAAACTAAAAATAAATAGAGAGAGAGAAAATGGAGTAACTCTATAACCAAGTAGATATTTATAAATGCAGAATAGCATTTATATGAACTTCAACATTCAACTTTATGTTGCATTCATTCCATTTTTTTCCAAGCTACAGAAAAGGAAAAGTGTGTACAAATTAATCGCCATGGCGTATATGAGTCCAGATCTATCTTATGAGCTGTTAGTGGATTCACTAAGTTTTATTTCTTAAACCCTGTCATTTGACTTGCATCGCGAGTACACGGTAGCAACCAAAAATACAGCTGGTGAAGCATTTATCTCTCTGGTAGCAAAACATGGAAACTTAAACAACTCTAAATAGTAAATTATAGGATGTGATTGTTGTGCTTTATACCTTACTAATTGGATAAGCAATGGGGAAGAATAACCAGAGAAGAAGCTGAACAAAGGGTGCTACAGTAGCTCCAACTGTCAATCCGTAGCGAGTACAGATTGCTTGAGGAATTATCTGCAAACATAAAAGCAACAAAGCCTAGTTACAGAACAAGAGACGAGCAACTGCAATAGCTAACAAGCTGAAAGATTAAGTTGGTGAATAGAATAGACCTCTCCGAACATGAGAATCAGTGTCACGGATACCAGTATTGCTGCCCATGAAGGTACAAGCTTGTCCAAGAATATAGGAAGAGACTGCAAGTCTCAAGGAGAAGAGTAATAAATAAGTAAGCACGGGTAATAAAGGGATAACTATTGCCAAATAAGTACTGGTACACAAACCTCCATTGCTAAAGAGTTGCCGATCAAGAGTGTGCAAAGCAAAAGGTGTTGGTTTTTCACAACTGGAAGTATTTTAGCTGTCAAAGAAAGGAAAAATTCTTTAAAAGGCCGATGGAAGCAAACATTCTACAATTCATATTTTGTCACAACACTGCTTCTTTTCTAACTTATCCCAGTGTAAGCCTTTACGACATCGGTGATTATTGCTTCAATTGTAAAAGCATGATATGAGAAGTGACTTAACTTTCTCATTCTTACTTCTTCAACTATTCAACTACCTTTGTTCAGGTACATACTCAATACGCCATTTCCTTACTTTATCTTTCCACAATTTGCATTAACTGAAAGCTACCACATCAAGCTTATTACTAGACAAGTTATTCAGTTTCTAAGGACAAATTCACTCTCTTTTACTTACTCATGATTTATAACCCCTTGCATAAATCAAGATTCAACCTTTTTGTTTCTTTCGAAAAATATGTTTTGGGATATAGCCTACATATTCATTTACCCATATGAACAATTTTAAAGTAAAAAACCTGACTAGAGCATAGAATTAGCAAGATGAAATAGAACTCCAAAAACTGATCATATAGAAAAGTTCACAACTATACACCAAAGTGTAGATATTAGCCAATCAAAACTACTTATCAACATTAGCGAAGGCAAGATTTTCACCAAGGGGTTCATAGTCTACACTCTACAATATACACATAAAAAGAATTTTTGACCTCAACTCTGCCCTTAGCAAGAATAAGGGATAAGACATCAAACTTCCATGAAACACAAGATAACTAAAAACCCAAATCAGCAAACTTCAACACTTTCTAATAAAACCCCAAAGCAGCAATCTTTAGCACTTTCTAAAAAAACCCCAAAGCAGCAATCTTTAACACTTTCTAATAAACCCCAAATCATCAATCTTTAACATATTCTTCATAATAAAACTTACAGGCATGAATACGATCTTGTGGACGACCAGATTTGCTGAGAACTTCAAGGTCGACAAGTCCAAGAGACATAAGACCAAGTGTAAGACCAGCCATCAAACCAGCAAACAACACCAATCCTATAACTACCAAAATAAACACAAAAAATTCTGTTCCACAACACGGTACATCAGCCATTTTTTTTTTCCCAAGTTCAAAGAAAGTTTGAAAACTTGGAAAAAGATTTGATTTTTTTTGGAATTATAAACTTAGATTTGTTTTATCAAGAACCCAAAATCCATCCAAGCTACCAAACTTACAAAGTTATTTATAGTGATTTTTTTTTTTCATTCAAGAACTTTTTGTCTTTTTATCTACCCCATATCTCTTTAAAATGAATTTATTTAGCATAGGTACATGTCCAATGTGATGGAAAACAGTTATTCCCAGAATATTATTGGGATTGGACAATTAAATGAGTAGTCCCCTTGTTTCTTCCGACTGCTAAAATGTTTTTTTTGTTTGTTTATTTTTGTAACGGTAGAGAATTATCAGTTACTGTGCTCAGCCAGACGTGACATAGTTACTGCTTATTGAAAACATAAACTTAAATAAAAGTATTAAGACATGACATACTTGCAGCTTATAGAAAACATGATCTCTGATAAGAGTATATTGAGATCCCGAATTAAGATAGAAGATTGGTAAATAATTAAGTGTGGTCTAATTTTCTTTATCAATATTATTATTAGTATTCTCTTAGTATCTTATGCTTTGATTTTATATTTACTTCTTGTTTTTTTTACTTTGGTTATCGTACTTTTTATTGTTGTTACTATTCGTTTCTCCGGTATTTTCTATTTAAGCCAATAATCTATTGAAAATAATCACTTTATCTTCATAAAGTAAAGGTATTGGCTAGTCCCCATATGTGAGATTACATTGATTATGCTATTATTATTTTGATTTAAACCTAAAAAATCATGATTGTCAACTCACTTCATTGACTAGATGTACAAGTCGGTAAATAAAATTTGTTAACTATCTATTAGAATTCTCGTATTCATATTCACCCTTCGAATCCTAGAAGGAAATAGTCGAGTAAGTAAATATGAAATACATGTATGATGGGATGGTAGAATTCATCTACTTTCAATGAAAACGTTTCTGTTCGAATTCATCTTAATTAAATACTTATATCATATTTAGATTTTGAGAATGAAATATGAGGTTAGGAAGTATGAAATATCTTATGGTTAAAAATAGATTCCCGTTGTATTTGTTCTTTGTGACATTATATGATATGAATACATACTTCATTAATTTTTTACGGTATCTTTTTATATATATTTTTATTCGACGCTTTCTCAGATCGTTCTATTTTATATTATACAAAATATATGTATAGTAAGATGTATAATTAAACTTAGGGTTGAAGTAAAGTAGAAATATTCTCAATTTACTATTAGTGACATGCTCACAAAAAAGTTTGACTTAATATGTTGAAAATCACTGTTTAGCTTACCTTTTCTTTTAACTTTGTAAAAGAGAATAATTTAATTAGAATAGTGGAAGGCATGATGACTTGATATGTAGGGGAAAGAAGATATTCCAAATAAAGATAGCCGTATTAACATTTACATGAGATTGATTGGTATCAATAATTTCTTTCTATTCTTCCCCTTATTTTATAATATTGAATATGTGATTTAAGTTCAAATAAATAACAATTATGATTTTATCATGTTAAATTATGTCATATAATATTAAATGAGAAAAAGTTCTAAATGCAAGAGCTTCAATATTTCCTTATTAAGATCCAAAAAAAAATATCTTAGATAACAATCCTTTATTTAGACAATTTAATAAAAATATGTAAAAAGTTGCTTCTGTTAATGGAAATAAATGAGTATGAAATTTCTTTCACGAGAAACCGCATAAGGAATCTGTCCATCTACAATTATTCCAGATATATTTTTTTGTAAATATAGTTTTATATCACTGGAAATTATTTTAGTTATATTGAAATCCAACCATTATATGTATGAGATCTTATAATATAGTAGAATTTAGTGTTTATATTTTTTTAAATACGCATAAAGGTTGCAATTGTAAACATATAGTCATTATATAGTGAAAATGATCTCTACGTTACAAAATTCAAGAAAATTAAAGAAGATAGGTGTTTAAGTATCGAATTTCTTTATTCCATTAAAAAATATTATTATTTTCGTTTTGATTTAGTTTCTAGTGTGCTTAAATAAGTTTTCATTGATTTGTCACGTTTTAAATCACCAAAAAGGACAAGAAAACCCACTCAATTTTATACGTTATCAACTTCTTTGCATTTCATGTGACAAATGATAATTGGCACATGCAATACACCTAATGTTTTTTGTGAATTTTCATAACCCTTCTATGAAAAATGAGAGATGCATTTTTTATGGATATCCGATTTAAAGTGCTCCTTCCGTCTAACAATATTTGTCCACTATATTATTTTGAGATGTCCAACAATACTTGTCCACTTTATGAAATTAATTGATAATTTTACACTTAATTCCTAATTTACCCTTATCATTAATTATGGTCATTTCTCTATTACATTTTTCAAGACATTGTATTTATTATATTTAAAGGGTGATATAGTAAAATTACTCTTCTATTTATAATTTCTTAAGAAGTGCATAATACACAGAGGGACTATAATTTATTTCTTTAGCCAAGAAAATTCTCCCAAACATCATTTACAACTGGATTCTTCTTCCTCGTAGCGGAGTATTAATTGGTCATGACTCACGATCAATGTTTTAAATGATCAAATTAAAATTTAATTTAGAACATGCTTAAAAGAGACCCTCAAAGACTAAACTATTTAATGGCAAATGATTTCGTATAAATGCAGTGTTGTTATTATTATTATTATTATAGATGAGATGTTTGGCACGTACACATCTATAAAACGTGAAGAAGTATTTATTAGAGTTCTATGTAGCAAGAATTCTTTGTATGTGCTTTACGCCTAGAAATTGTCTACTTTATACTTACAAAATTATTTTATCCTTCCTCATTTCAATTTGTTTGATATACTTGACTCTATACGAAAACTTCTCTTCACTTTCATAGCTTTGGGATAAGATAATCTTGATGAAGCTAAAGGCATAAGAACTCGAGCTAAACAGAAAAAAAAGATAATTTTTTTGAATTTGTTATCTTAAATATGCAATAACAATTGTAGGTTATAAGACTGTTGAAATTTATGATCTTAAACATGTTATAATATATGTGTGATTATTAAATCTTCTACTTAAGAAAATATAGAAATGCATCCAAGAGTATGATATAATAGTTAGTGAAGTGGATAAAGAACCATGACTTCTCATGTTCAAATCCGAACGGATACAAAAACACTAAATAATTCCTTTCTATTTGTTCACGCATTGATAGACATAGTTATCTGACACTTGTGCGGTGGGAGATAGTATCAAAGTATCTCATGTAACTAATTGAGGTGTGTCAGGTGGATTAAAATGCGACTATATATGTATATTGAACTATAAATATGAGGTCATGGTGGCAGGAGTGCATATCATGCCAATGCAAATGTTAACTTATCATAAGGTGCACATGTTATTGAGAAAAAGACCTAAAGTGTATTCATAAGGTTAATTCCAAGAACCTTATCCAAGTCAAAACATCTAACACCCAACAATGGAGCTATCTCACCATGTACAAAAATAGATAACCTATCAAATACACATAAAAAAACAACTTTTCCATCTGGCAACAAATAAGTACTTGTTCATAAGTTGCAAAAAAATTTGGACCACATCTTCTCTCTCAATAGACAACATATGGTGGATAACATTAAGTGGATACAAAATACCACTGTGCCGACTTTCTAGGCCTATGGTTAATAATATTAATATGTGTTTAATATATAAACACACATATAATATATGTATAGATAGATATATAACTGAGCATTAATTAAGGTAGTGGATGTGGCTGTGCCAGTTGTTGAGATATACCTCCTCTTGATGATGGTGTTAGGTGTATGAACAAAATATCACAATGAAAATTGATACCAAAATTGATGATTTGATGAGACGAGTATAGAGATGATGGAGTGAAATGGGGCGAGTTACTTCTTTACCCGTTTGCAAGTTGGTTTACTATCCGACCCCGTACCTATAATTTGGAGGCTAACGTATAAGAAGAAGCCCGTGGGCCATATCGAAGATGACAAGAGAAATAAGCTACATACAAGTTATATTGTCAACCAAATACAGTATAAATCTAATCTCATGCTTAATCTTAGATATTCCACCTTATCTCAAACACCTCCCAAATGGGATAAATTAGTCCAAGGACTATAATCCCGTGATGATTTAGTCTGCGTACCAAACGAATGGTTTAAGGCCTTTTGGGAAAATTATTCAAGTTTGGCCCAAAATGAAAAATATCACATCATGTTAAAAGTATCTTTGAGTTGTCTCATCCTAACATGTGGGATTTTTTTTATGCTACTTTTGGATAAAAAATTGCTAAGCTTTTAAAGATACAGTTAAGAGGGAGGAAAAGGAGTCAAAGAGTAGTAGGACAGAGAGATGAAAATGGATGGTAGTCGTGGCTTGCTTCATTACCTTCCTTTACTTAACACAGAGAATAGCTGGATATGATTGAGCAACTTTTCTGAGACATTGGTTGTGTGTGTGGCTGTCTTTCCTTATCCTTAATAACAATTCTTTTTCCTTCACTACAGCACTCTTTTTATTTCTGTTGTATATATTGAATGGCTTATCCTTTTAGTTCTTCTCTTCTATTAGTAGTCACTAAAAATCAGCATATATAATAATGTCTAATCAAGAAAATGGTAGCTTGCCTGATTTTATACTACCTGATTCTTTGTATACTGAAACCATCAGAGAAGTTCATTCAGCTGTAGAACATAATTGGGATTCTTTGAGACAATCAGCATGTCAAACTGCAGCAGGAAGGGCGATGTGGAAACATGTGATCCATGATCCACTAGCAGAGTTACTTGCAGGGGAGACGTACCTGAAAAAATTGTATGAGAAGATTAAGAAAGACATCCTCAACAATGCTAAAGAGATTTCTGGTGTTATCATTGCAGTTAGGACACTATGGTTTGATAAGAGAATTGAAGCAGCTCTTACTTCTTTTGATGGCGGAGGAGCACAAGTTGTCATTCTTGGAGCAGGTAGGTGATGTTCCCACATGATCTCGTGTTGTATATACCATGTGACACTAAAATGAATGTATTCTTCTTGCAACTCAATGACAAATAGACTAGTTTATCTTTGGTAAATAGTAGTCAGTGGCGGAGACAGCCTTTAGTAAGGGTGTCATTCAACACTTCTTCGTAACATCAAATTAATGAACTTACTAATCGAATTGTGTCAATATACTGATATCACTTAGGCAAAATCTTGCATATGCCCACTGTTAGTAGTCAGTCACTGAACTGATCAAATGTCCACTCATTCAGTTCTGCGACCCCAATATGTTTGGGACTGAGGTTTAGTTGTTGTTGTATTCTGCAAAAGTTTTCATCCTCCTAGATCCATATACCAAACTAAACATTACCAGGACGCAACAATTTTTCAGCTTTGAATCCCCAAAATACTAGCCATCAACTGCAACATGCTAAATCTTGTCCAGTGACATATAGACTAATAGACAGTCATTTCATTTAGGAGCAACTATGACTAAGTTTGGATTAAAGATGATAAACAGAATGTAATTTAATTCCTCTGAGTTATGGCCTCAATATGGAGATTGAACACTGAATGGACATAGATTTTCCACCACAGGAGACTCCTCATATTTCACCTAGCATTTTCATTGCTCACCCCTTGGAAGCTATTTGATTCCATTTAGCAAAAAATGGTACAGAGCAAACCAATGATGTCTGTTCTTTTTCTGCAGGTATGGATACAAGGGTATATCGCTTGAGTTGCTTGAAGGACAGCAACATGTTTGAGGTTGATTTTCCAGAGGTCTTGCAGATGAAAACCACTATTATAGAGGCAGCAACAGAAACAACAGATGAACAAAAGCATCAACTAATGATGGCAAAATCATTGAACAGAGTGGCAGCTGACTTGAGAGAAAAGGCCTGGCTTGAAAAGCTTCAAGAATCAGGCTTAAAGCTAAATAAGAATACAGTGTGGGTATTAGAGGGCATTCTCTACTATCTCTCTCACTCAAATGCAATGGAAGTACTGAAGATTATAGCAAATAACTGTACCTCTGCTCATACAGTACTCTTAGCAGACTTCATGAACAAGCAATCAACCACAATGTCCAGCTCAAATTTCCATTTCTATAGCGACTATCCTGATGAGTTATTGCCATCACTAGGATTTTCTGATGTTAAACTTTCCCAAATTGGTGACCCAGATGCACATTTCGGGTTATTGCATGACCCACTAAATTTGTTCAACAAGTTGCGCAACTTGCCCAGGTCACTTCAAACTCACCCAGATGATGGAAAACCATGTTGTAGGTTGTATTTGCTTCAGGCTTCTGGAGAACCACCAAACAAGACTATTTTGTGAATATTATAAGAATGGTTCACCAATAAAGTCTAACTTGCTGTTAGAGCTTAGAAGCACCTCCTCGTTGATTGTTACTGTCATCGTACCACATTAGTTATACTGGCAACAATATCGTTTAAGCTATGACTAGTATACCTTTTATCTTTTCAAGATCTAGGTAACTCTTAAACAAGTTCATCATATTTCAGCCCTATCATACCCCCTCCAACTTTTAACTTTTGCAAGAGTTAAAAAGAGATAATATAATACTATTTTATCTTCTTTTAGAGCTTATTATATTTCTCCCAATCACAAAGAAAGTATTATCTATTTCCAGAAAAGGGAGTCTACTTAAAGGAATTAATGCTAATTGCCTGCTTCGGATACTTTCAAGGCTCACACAACAAAAAGAGTCAGAGTGACCAGGAGCAGGCATGAACGCCTAAAGAGATTCATACTATTGGTGATTACTTACCTTTTTCATATTAATGAAGGCAAGTTCACTGGCTCCTTTTTTGCCTACCAATGATAAATGATGACTTATCTCAAACCCAAACCCCCTATGATTGTTTTCACTCAAAGAGGTTGACTTGAGCCCATAAGTAGACTTTGATAAAGGAATGGATGTGCAGAGATATTTAATATTAGAAACATAATTGTAGTAGATAATCAAAACCTGCTACCTGAAAGCACTTATTATAGAAGGGTTTCATTAAAGGACTCATACAAGAATTATCCCAGGCTTCGTTCCTTCACATGCTTCTAAGGCTTGAATTATGTACAAAACACAAAATAAAAACATCCTTTGTGTGGTATGCTATGTAGCTCGAATCCCCCAAAAATGCTACTGCGACCGTGTTAGATCCTCCAAAAATGGTGTCAGGCGCGACAGTACTTTTGGAGGATCTGAGCAATACAGGCAGTATGACCAAATGGTGACTAAGAAACAGAGAAGTTTCGTGAGAGTGAACTATTGGTTGCACGAAAAGCATGTTCTTTGCATAGTATGCCAGCTAGTGCTACTGTCACACTTGAATCCAAGATTACTACAGTAATTTCAATGAAAGTGAAGATAGGTCTGCTAACTATAACCAATAGCGACTGAAGTAAAGAGAAGTTAACAGGAGAAAATCAAAACAATGAAAGAATAATATTAAACATTAAGTGGATGATACAACCTATTGAAGTTTTTCTTTTTGCCTGTGCAAAAAGTAAAGGATAAAAGCATCCGCCAAATTGGCAAATGCCAAATTCATCCTGTTCCTTCTTTGACTTGAATAAGGATAATCAAACCTCAAGGCATTCCTTGACGCCCTGCTCAAAGTTGTCCAGACAGGTTACTGTATCCATGAGAGCATTTGCAACCTTTTGTCTGTTTAAAAAAAAATAGCATGTACATGCCATAAGACGGGGGACGAATCAAACATGAAATATTTAACTTGTTATCATGTTTATCAGTCTAATAAAATGTAAAATTTTGCTTAAAATAAATCAACACAAGTTTTGAGAAGAGTACAAATAGAAATTGTTGCATATCACTAATTATACCTATTAGAAGCAACTTGCACATCGAATTCATTTGCCATGTCACTGAGAGAAGCAAAAGACCTGCACCCATATGAAATACAGAAAGTATTGTGTCAAATAATTTATGTCAAATCTCTCCAACACACACATGCATAGATGTGTCATTGCGATAACTCAAGACTGACTTTTAATGTCTCCAGAGCACGTTAAATATGGAAAACAGGCAATGAATGTACACTCTTTCCATATCCTTTTAGAAACTAAATCAGTAACTAATAAGGATAGTTCTATGGTAACACGTAAAATGAAATTTCCCAACGCAGATTTTTTAGCCGCCAGCAGGTATTGAAAGTAAGATTAGCTGCTTTGATATGTGGACAAAAACCAAGCTACTATAACAAAACATATTCTAGAACATCGGCTAATAAACAGCTATGACAACTTCCACCTTAAATGTACAGAGATCAACCCATTTCTTGAAGTGTTTATAGCTCGACATACAAGATAAATCGTTCACAATAAGTTTTGCAGGCTACCTTATGAGATCAATAAGTTTGGCTTCAGCTGCTAACTTTACCGGGTCCTTGTCGGGAAGCAAAGAAGAAGCATTTTTCACAACCAACTGGAAAGTGCAAACCTGAGAATTAGGAATTTTTCATATGAGCCACAAACAACACACACGCATAGGCCAAAAAGATATATGAACCAAAAAACAGAGTAAATCATAACTACTCTTTTTTGCTCAATTATTTACTTTGTTTCCTCAGCTTCTCGTCTCCCTATCTAACACGCCACTCTAAAAAATTGCATTACCATAGAACACAATATAGAATAGAGACTTATTATATTTCCTTTCCATGTAATAGAAACTAGTAACTTGTCCACACCACTTATGCACTCAATCAATCAACTTCAACAATTGAGATCGGGCATATGAATCATCCGTATACATGCAACTCAATTCAGTTCCATAATTAGATCATTTTTCATTGTTGATTATTTTCACATTATCCATCAACCTACCACATCCTTTTTGATTAAAACTTGAGACTGGCTATGCTTAGCAAAACTCTCAATACGCGAAGTCAAACCACTAGTTCACTTGGCTTAGAAATAAGTGCATTAGCAATTTAACTCAAATAAGTACTCACTGGTTAAAATGTGATTAAAAATTCCATCAAAATCAACAAGAAGCTGGTAAATTCTGATTCCATCAGAAGTCAAAACTCAAACCTCAACTCCTGATTTTGATTGAAACTGAACGAAGGAATTCCTCTCTTGAGGCACACAATCCCTTGCAGCAGATCTCAATAAGCTCTGAACTTCTTCAAGTTCCTTTTCACCAAATTCCGGTTCAGTTCTAGCTGTCAAATACAAAGCAACTAATTCAGTTCACCAATTGCAGTATTATTAAGAAAAAAAGAGGCAATTTCAAAAGACACAGTATGTTAGTACTAAGTAAGAGATAAGCATAGCGGAGGATGTTTCTAGAAGCCTCGATTGGAGCCAAAAGGTACTTCGCAGTCTTCTTCTTCTGATCTCTTAGCCATTCTTTTGGTCCTGCTGAGAACATTTTTTCAAACCAAACAATCCAGTTAGAAATTATGCTTAATTCTAAAAAATGAAGAGAAAATCGAGATAAGTAAGTACATATGCCGAAGGCGAGAGCGGAGGCAGGGTGAGTGAGAGGAGCAATAAGTGAGAGCCAAACGACGGCGTTTCTACGGCTGAAAAGCTTTGTTTCGAGCAGCGGCGGTGGTGGTTGCTGTACCGAAGGCGGCGGTTTCAGTGGATTCGGCGGGACTGTGGTGGTGGTGGTGGTGGTGGAGGAAGGGATAAGGGAGATACTCGGCGGAGTCATGGTGGTTGAAACGCAACGGTAATGGTTTTGTATTTGTCCTTTTGCAAAAATATGATTTCATAACAAGTTTATAAGATAAGAAAATTAGTTAAATAAATATTGAGATGGCGGGGATCGAACTCGCGCATATATGGGTCGATAGTTGGCCAATAGTATCATCAATAACTAAAATTAGATATAATTTTACGAAAAGTAATTTTTAAAGTGTCTGCTTTAATCGCACCTATTGCATACACTACACCGGAGGAACTTTCAAAAATATTGGATCGTTCAAAAACCTTCCTAGAATGTATAATTGTTGTCATATAATAATGTACTACTCTTTCCGTTTCAATTTATATGAATTAGTTGACTTGGCATGGAGTTTAAGAAATAAATTTTTTCTTTTAAAACTTGTGATGTAAAATAAATTATAGATATTTATGTGGCTAGAAATCATTTCATTAAGGATAAAATGAGTCATTTTTTCAAAGATGGACTAAAAAAGAAAGTACTCCCTCCGTTCCTTTTTATATGTCATCCCTTTCTATAAATAGGTGGTCCATAATACTTGTCATTTCATAAAATCAATACGTAAATTACCATATTCTTCCTATTATACCTTTGATAGAATAGTTAAGTAGTTTTGAAAATATATACTTTGACCAACCTAGAAAAACTAATAAGTAATTAATATTCATTGGAGTACTTCATACATTGATTAATTACTCTCTCCATTCACTATTCTATAAAATCTGATTTTGAAAAAGAAATCTCAACAAACAAATTAAAAATAAAAGATGGAGAAAAATCAAAAATAATCTTGAAAGTTGAAGCTTCAACAAATTTTTTAAAATTTTGGATCAATTGGTGAAAAAATTTGGCTCCAAAAATAAACTCAAAAATTTAAATAGTCATTCAAATGCATTTTAATTTTTGAAATCTGGCATATTCATCATTTATTGAATAGTTCACTTAAGAAAACATTAAATAAAGGTAAAAGGGTGAAGTTACTTAATTTCTTAATGCAAGTGCAATCTAAAAAGATGACATATAAAAATAAACGGAAGGAGTAAGCCATATAAAATGAAACAGAGGGAGTACATAACATGCACAATCCCTTCCAACTTCCAAGTTAATTAGATTTCATTAAGTTGCTACAAATACAATAATTTAGTTATGTATCATCAAAGTATCTAAGATTTTTAGAAAATCAGTGTACTTTATGAAAAGATAAATCTAAAATACAAATTTGACTGATTTGACTTTTAGGTTTTTATTATTAAATCCGTTAAACTTTTAAAATTACATGTCCAAAATTAATTCTTATATATATTCCATGTCAAAGATATTGAGATTGATTAAACTCATTGATTGCATGATATATTATCTAGCACTACTAATTTTAATATACACATCTAATTTTTTATATATATAGTGCTAAAAAGAGTCAAAAAATTCAAATACGACACACTTGAAAATTTTGAAAAATTAAACCAACAAAAGTTAATCAACTAAAACATTAAAAATACTATCAATAACCACTTAGAAAAGTGTCAACTGTCACCCGATTTTAAAAGAAAAAAATACAAGATTTAAATTTGAAACCTCACTTAGAGAGGTGCAACTAATGATCATCGCATTACATATATGATACTTCGAGCATGGGTTCACACATTTATATTTAAGTGTTCCTTTTAAAAAAATATATAACCATACCATATATGATCTCAAGAGGAGAGCATGAGTTCATGTGAACAATGAAAAATCCCTAGATACGCCATATTAATTGATGAATAGTTTAGCTATTGGTAAATAATTTGGTGAATAAGTAATTAATAATGAGGATAAAATAAGAAAACAATAATTATGTTTTCTTAATATGTTAAAAATAACAAGTAAAAGTAAAAAATATATTTTAAAAAACAATTAATTAATAAAAATAAATGAATAGAGTAATAAATATAAATTCAAAAATAAATAAGAGAAGAAACCACATTCATAAAATGCATTCAATATAAATCGCATTGAATTCACTTACGTGATTCATAAAAAACAATTAGATATTGAGATTGATTAAATTTATTGATTATAAGATATATTATCAAGTACTACTAATTTTAATATACGCATTTGATTTAATTATATGAAAAAATTTATAGTGCTAAAAAAAATTTAAAAAGTCAATGTGACATACTTGGAAATTTAGAAAAATTAAAGCAAGAAAAGTTAATCAATTAAAATATCAAAAATGATATTAATAACCACTTAGAGAGGTGTTACCCCGATTTAAAAAATATATATATATAAGATTTAAATTTCAAACCTCACTTAGAGAAGTGCACATAATGATCATCGCATTACAAGATACTTTGAGCATGAGTTCACGCATCTATACTTAAGTATTCTTTTAAAAAAAATATAACACTACTATATATGATCTCAAGAGGAGAGCATGAGTTCACATAAACCCAACAAAACCCCTAGATACACCAAATTAATTGATAAATAGTTTAAGTGTTGTTAAATAAGTTGGTGAATAAGTAATTACTCCCTCTGTACCTTTTTATTTGTCTAATTTTAACTTTTTACTTGTTATTTTTGACAAATCAAGAAAATATAATATTTTTTACCTATTATACCCTCAATTTATTTAGAGAGTTAATGTTTTTGAAAAAGGTAGAACCTCTTTAATGAGTAAATTGATTTTGGAATTTTATCAACTAATAGGGGTGAAATGATAAACTCATTATGTTAATTTTTTTTTAATAGGTGTGCGAAGTCAAAAATAGACAAGTAAATAGGAACAGAGTGAGTAGTATTGACGATAAAATAAGAAAATAAATGTTGATACCCAATTTTGGCTTAACATTTTTCAAAATTCATAACTTTTATGTTTTATTTATTAGATTGTTCAAAATACATTTTTATAATTTTAAATAAATCTATCAATAGTTATTCTTATTTTTCAAAACATTAAAATTTTTATTAGTTTACTTTGAAATTTAGTTAATTTTAATTATATTATTTTTGTCATAGTCGATTGAATATGTTCAAATATTTGTACAATTCGATTAAATTATTATTTTTGTCAAATTACATTTTTATTTGTTACTTTTATTAATATTCATTTTAAATATTTTTTGCACAATCTAGAAATCCATTTGAATATGGATAAAATTGCATACACAGATATTTTTGCACAGTCTAGAAATCCATTTGAATATGGATAATATTGCATACACATATATTTTATTATATGGATAAAATTTCATACACAGATATTTTATTTTGTGGTGGTTTTGGCCCACGGTTTTAAGATAATGGTATTGTACCATCGATGGTTTTCAATTTTCTATTTAAGCAATAACTTGGTCATTAAGTTAAGTGTGGTGGATAAAATTTTAGGGTTAATTTTCAGATTTTTAGGGTTTAATAAATTCTTTTAGTGTTCATAATTTCCCCGTGACACGCTCACCGGTGTTCCGCCGGAATCCGGCGAGTCCACCACCCAAAAATCCCTTTTCCATTTTCCGGCGTACTCCATTTTTTCCGGCAACTCTCCTCCCCTATTTTCCTTCTTCTCCACCCTAGTGAAATCATGAACCCGACAAGCTCCACAGCCGCCATTCAAACACCAACCGCTCTCCAATTCCGGCAAAATCATAAACCCCCAAACAACCTCTCTTTTCTCTTTTTTTTTAACCAGAAAGAACAGCTAAACTACCCATCACAGCTCTTCTCTTCCTCACTGTTCCGATGAGGAACCACCACCAAACATAAAAAAAAAAAAACCATTGCAAGCACACAGATCTCCGGTGAGCTCGTAGCTTGTGAGTCAATCCAACAACCAACCAACTACAACGAACGGAGAAGCAACAACCCCACACATGACTGAGCAGTGAACAACAACAACAATGATCATGAACTCCGGCGAGGCTTCGCAACTCAACAACCGCCGCGAGTACCGAGCTAGCTCCGGCGAGCAACCAATTTTGTTATTCTTGTTTACTTGGATTGATTCATACATTTTTATAATAATTTTCCTGATAAGTTGTGTGGTTACGATTTGATTACTGCTTTTTAGTTGTTGCTAGTTGTTTTACTTTATTTTTATTTAGTTTCTGTATTTTGGAAATATAAAATTGGCCAATGAAAAAATCTCTCCCTCGGTTTTGGAGGCCTCCACAATATTAAAAGACGGAAATTTAGTTTAAGTTTATATGTTTTGTATGTTAAAATTGGTCAATGAAGAAATTACCGTCGATTTCCAAGGCTTCCATGTATATAAGACGGATTTTTATTTTTCAAGTTATTATTTGATTCATTTATTTTTATTCATATTAATTTATTACTAACACTTTTACTAAGTGTCTTTACAGGTACACCCCTGAGTCGTTTCCCATTGAAGCTATTCCAATGGAGTTCGAATTATATTTTTTATTTATATATTATTGACGTTAGGCAAACTTAGGCCGTTTTCTTATATTGTTGTTTTAATTTATTATTTGTGCATTTCATATTCATTATACTTGTATATTATTGTTATCTCCTCCTCAATTTGAAAAAATGAATTCAGTCGGGACCCATAATTGTGGATTTTGAAGGATGCCTAACCCCTTCTCTTCGAAATAACTTGAGCCCCCTACCTAGAATCTAATGATTTCGTAGACATTAATTGGTTTCCTAATTTTCCTAAAATTAGTTGGCGACTCCTTTAAAATTGATTTATTCTTTTCAATTCTTTTAAAATTAGTTTATTTTTTGGAGTTGCCACGACGTTTCGCCTTACTTGGATAATGATTCCCTAATAACTATTACTGTAACTATCCTCGCTTCGTTTGATTGGGTTTCGGAATAATTAATCTTTGAATAGAATTATTATACCTAATACCTTATACCAAACGACTTTACATACCCCCCCTCACACACACACACAAAAAAGAAAAGAAGAGAAAAAATGGAGATGCGGGGGATCGAACCCCGTGCCTCTCGCATGCAAAGCGAGCGCTCTACCATTTGAGCTACATCCCCATGGTTTTAAGAAGTCAAGAAAATAGAATATTATTACCATAATGTTCAAACTACCATTTGAATAATATTTAGTTGAAATTGTGTCTTCATACGAAATTCACTTGGAAAAGAATTTAAAGTTTTTGCGTGTTGAAGATATATCTAATTAAATAAATGATAGTATTCTTTCTATAATAGCTTAAGATTTTAGATGATCACACACTATCTAAAAAGATAATTCAAACTAAATCAGCTACTTACAAATTATCGTAAACGTCGGCACCAAATTCTTGGTCACACAAATACAAAAGTTTGAAACATATGCTTCGCGCTTGGATACTATTTAACGATTATAAGAATCTCTAGATTAAGCATACACGTGCAACACCCATGCGGTAAATCTAGTATAACATAAGAGCATACAAGTTCAAATTTCGTTGTCACCCGTTATTAAAATGAATTTTCACTTACTTGATTCGTAAAAAACAATCATGCCTGCACTAAGGTGGGGGTGTATTGAAGATATAGTTATGAATGAAATTGTCACACACTTTTGCACTGTGACTAAACATCATTAAGTATTTCACTCAAATAAGTAATGAACTTGTTGGTATATTTACAATTATTGAAATATTACTTATGGCCACAAATCCTCATCAAACAAATCATTCAAAAAATTTCGAAATGTATTATTTTCTTCATTCCTCATTAGTATATAAATATATATTAACCTTGCTAATACAACCAAGAGGAAAATTTAAGACAAACTAACCATGTTTTATCCAATAATCTATCCTAGAGAAGTGTGTGCGCTTGCAAGTTAGTACACCAACTTGTAAACTCACTCGGTACTATAGTTACACTCTTGAATTGAGTCGAACATGGGAGGGATGCCTTGTTGGTGTCGAAAAACATTTAATGGGTCAATTGTTGTCTTAGCCTTGACCAACCTATCATAGTTATTCAAGAAATATTTTTGACCCCAAACCCTAGCTCTCTCCACTGCATGGCCAACATTAGTATTTATCAATAAGTTGTCCATCACTCCAAGGTCCAAATCTATGTAGTTGACATAAGTTGCCCTAGGCGCGCTTGAAACAAGGGGTGTCATTGTATTGTAAAACTCCCTTATCCACTCTATGTACGCATTGCTCTTGGTGATACTATTATCCTTTTCTTCCCACTCTACTAGATATTGAATTCCGTAAAGGTTACCCTTTCTATGAGGGAAAGCAATAGCGTCCTCACTAATCCTCTCCATGGCTCCGCCATAAGGGTCCAATATAATGTGTCCCTTAGGCTCTTTTTCAAGTACATCAAGAGTTGCCATTATGCCATCCATTGAAATTGGATTCTTAACATAGTCCGACTTAGCTTTGAAGTATGATTTTTTCTTAAAGTAACGTTCTTTTAAAAGGGAGACGTTGGAAGAGTTGTCTAATTCAGAAAAGAAAAGTGTGGACTCAATCCAACTCATTTCTTTGCAGTCATGTTTCTGAATTCCCAGTTCAGGAAAGGCCTTGTTCAAGACAGAAATGGCTTTAGTTCTTGAACCTAGGTGTAATCCGTTGAATTGGGCATTCATTTCATGAATTCCTCTACTAGCAACACCTCTAATGGAGACGGATAGGTAAAATTCATCGTCTAATTTTGGTGCAACTTGTTGCCATTTGTGAACTAGTTGAGACACGTAACGTTTGGATCCAGGCCTATAGAGTATGAAACTAGTGACAATCTTAGGCACTTTGAGCAATTGGATTTTCCAAGCATAAATAACTCCCCATATTCCACCACCACCACCTCTAATCGCCCAAAAAACATCTTCTCCCATGGATTCGCGGTCTAATATCCTTCCTTTTGCATCAACAAGAAGCGCGTCCACCACATTATCAGCAGCAAGTCCATACTTCCTTGACAAAAATCCAAAACCACCCCCGGAAATGTGTCCACCAACTCCCACAGTTGGACAAGAACCTGCTGCAAATCCATGAACATTGCTAACCCGGGAAATTGCATAATAAGTCTGACCAAGTGTAGCTCCGCCCTGCACCCAAGCCGTTCCTGACTCCAAATCCAACGAAACATCATCTAACATCATCAAATCAATGATCACAAACGACGAACCACCCTCAAAAGAAACCGATGAAGTCCCTTCATAACTATGTCCTCCACACCTTACTCTAATCTCATACAAACTTTTAATACAACACATAACACTGCTCACTAGCTCCTCCTTACTCTCAGGTAAAATAATCACCATTGGTTTAGGCATAAATGACTCCGCGAAACGGAGATTCTGAATGGAAAAATCAAGCAAGTTAGAGTAATAACTACTATCATCCCCTGTTTTGTAAACAGAGTAGTTACTAACATTGTTATTGATCAAACATGTAACGAGATTTGTGCTATTCGTAGCCAAGGAAGGTAGAACAAGAGAATTAAATAAGAACAAGATGATCAAAATTTGTTTCATGACGAATTTTGTTTAGTTTACTTCTCGATTGATATATAGAGAAGTTGTTTTATACAAGGAAGACAGCAGATCGAAGACAAAAAGATGAAACAAAATGAGAAATGCCGGCCTAATTTAAGTTGTTTTAACTAACACTTATTATATTTGTGTACATGAAAATGGATAGAGGTTTGCCTACCATAACATGACAATACAATAAACACATCAATTCTGCAGAGTAAATTAGGAAAAGTGCCGGCCAACAGCGTATATATACTACAAATCTATACATGTATATTTATTACATTAAGACTGTATAATAGACAAAATTCTCAATTATTATCTTAATATTTAGGAATTTGAAACTAATTAAGATCGAAATTCTGTTATGATTATGATATATGTTAATGCCTGAATTATTAGTAGTATCAACTCTTCATCTCCCTGGCTCTACTTTTAATGTAAACCTTTGGTTTTACAGTTGCCAGGTTCAATAATGTATGCACATTATATATATGTAGTTTTCTTCCTTGTGACTCTCTAAAACACATTATATCTGGTGAAGAAACAATAGCTGATAATTAACCAAATGGTACATACTCTTGACTTTTATTTATTTTTAATTGCTATGTTACAATTGTGTTGCTGTTTTTCTTGTTTTTCATTTCATAATTAATTAATAAGCATAAATCATACTGTAATACATAAATATGACCTAACTTGAATCAGTTGGCATCTATCTCCTCCAATTTTACATGTCATAATCAGTGGCGGAGCCACATGTAGTTGAGGGGTGTTGGAAAATTACACTATGTAGCTAGAATAATAATAAAAAAATTATGTATATATTCTATATATTGACGCTCCTTGACTTTTACGTGATTTTACTTCTTTATATTTTGACACCCCTTACTCGAAATTCTGACTCTGTCACTAGTCATAATACATGTAGAACACCAACTAGGATGTTGCGTAAGACGTGAATTGTCATCTAGGACGTCAAGTAGCTAGCTAGGATGCATGTTGTACTTGTTCGACTTTGTACAAGTTTAAGTGTCTAATACACTCAAAGTTGGAGGACATAAGTGTCGGAGGAGGCCAAGTTAAAGGGAATTTTGTTGTGATCTCTCCCCTAAACTTTTGGTCTAATATTGCTCCTGCCGTTAGGAAAAAGTGTCGTTCTTGCCCTTCTATTCCAAACAAAACTTTAATCTGTTTTAAATTATAGTAAAATATTAAAAGGGATGAATTTGAACACGTGACGTCCCCTATTTTTATACAACCCTTAATGGCAAAAGGCAAATATGATATGAGTTGTTAATGTCAAAGTAGATAAAATTGATCAATTTGAAAAAATAAAAGGAAAGTCTGGTGCATAAAGTATCTCGCGTTCATACAGGCTTAATATAAGTAGTCTAACATGACCAAACATCAATGACTGATTCCACGACTCGAATCTGTAACACACAAGTCACACAGAAATAACTTTATTGTTGCTCCAAACTTCCCCTTCCGATTTATGATAACATAGACAAATTTAGTCCTTTTCCCTTTATTTTATGTAAGAGCTAAGTTTTGATTAACTATGTTTAATTATGAAGGAATATCATCAACCAAGTTATGATCAAGCAAAGTTCATGTTGGTTGAACCATGGGGAGGCACAAATGGATCAGCATGGAATTACAAGCTCACAAATCCCATTAAAGAAATACTCATATCTCATTGTGATAATGTTATAGACTCCATTACTTTCAGAACCATTGGTCAACAAGGTACAATTGATTCACCAAATTTTGGTGGCAATGGGGGAAGTAAAAAAATTAAGGTATGTCAATTTTTTTTTTATAGTCAAAACTCAAAAACATGTATTGTTGACTATGACTTTTGTTATAGATTCTTCGATTTTTTAAAACTATGATGAAAAGTACTACAAGTCAAAATTGCCCTATATGTCAGTTTACTATTGAGAATGCCCCTGGAGAATATTTGACAGGTATCAAAGGCAAACTGGGGTATTATTCAGGCCATTTATTCGTGAAATCTCTCTTTTTTCCGACTAATTTGAAGAGTTACGGACCAGTTGATGGGACCGAGGTGGGAGGTACCTCGTTTTCACTCATGTTGAAAGAAAGTGGCGCGATTCTGGGATTCCACGGACGTTCTGGAGCGTTCCTTTATCCCATTGGCGTTTATTTGCAGCATGTCACGCCACCTGAACAAATAAAACAATCAAAACAACCTAAAGTTGAAGAAAGTCCTGATGAATTCCCCAATGTACATACATGCACTATTGTTACAGTAGATAAAGTTCAGTTACTTTAACGTTCTTTTAATAATAACATCATATTGTATACAGAAATTGGACGCGATGAAGTGTATTCAACCGCGAAGCCCCGGACCTTGGGGAGGATATAGTGGAAAAGGTTGGTATGATGGTGTATTTTGTACTATCAAAAATGTGCATATTTATATGAACACAATAATTTCAGCTATATCTGGAATTCAAATTGAGTATGAAAAGAAAGACAAAACTTCAGTTTGGTCACAACTTCATGGTGGTTTTGGTGTTTGGAGCTGGGAATTATGACAATGTTATTAAAAAGGTATGAATTTATTCGAATTTGAAATCGAGATATAATTAATTTGTTCATTTTATTTTATTTTATTTGTATGTGTGATATCGATATGCAGATAAACGTTGATGGTGAAAACGAGTTCTTGATTGGAATTGAAGGATTTTACAGTCCAGTGAAGGAAAATGGAGGCCTAGATACATAAAGATAAATTGCATTTTATACAAATAAGGGAAAATATGTACCTTATGGGAATGAAATTGTAACTTATTTTAGTTCTTCAGCAGCTAGAGGGAAAATTGTTGGTTTTCATGGAAAAGTGGTATTTTCTTGAATGCAATTGATGTTCACATGGAATATTTCTAAAAGGTTATCAGAAGTGTACGTTTGTTCTCTTTGATTTTTTATCTGGTATTCGGTGTTTATATTCATGAGATTTGGATTTATCTTGGACAGTTCAAACCGTATGTAGCTCGTATTACTGAAATAATACTCCCTATGTTCCATATTAGTTGTCTGGTATGTTCTACTAAACAAATAAAATTTTAAAAATAGAAAAGGAAAATGGAGATGCGGGGGATCGAACTCCGTGCCTCTCGCTTTGGCTCTAGGTATTAAATTGTGATTGTATTACTGAAATGATTACTTCTTGTATCATGAATGCTAATGTTATGTTTTACTAATCCTATTAAGCATACTCCCTCTGTTCGATATTAGTTGTTTGGTATGTTTTATGAAACAAATAAAATTTTAAAAATAAAAAAGGAAAATGAATTCGATATTAGTTGTTTGGTATGTTTTACGAAACAAATAAATAGAAAAGGAAAATGGAGATGCGGGGGATCGAACCCCGTGCCTCTCGCATGCAAAGCGAGCGCTCTACCATTTGAGCTACATCCCCAATGCTTGTATACAGAAATTATCACTTTTATTTATATTTAATTTCCAGCAATGTCAAATGTTTATTAATCTTCAGTAAGAGTTTTTTGAACATCGACGGAGCTTATATTTAGCTATTTTAGTTGTCTAGATTGGAATAGATATATATGGCATGTACGTAATGACTGGATTATAGATAAATTAAATAGGAGGACGCTCGTGCAGGTATCGAGAAAATTACTAGAATGTGATTGCTCAAAGTGTAGCTAACAGGGTTGATAATATAAATGATAAGGAGAATAAAAAGGAACTATCAATCAGGGGCGGCTCAAGCATTTTGGTCGCCTAAAGCCAAAAATACATCGGAGGACTTAAATTTTGAATAATAAATTTTAAAGTATATTTTTTCAGGTTTTTTTAAGATGCAAAATTGATGATAAATTTTGTTAAAAGATTATTTTGATATTCAACGTTGTAACTTTGTTTTTATATGAAAAAAAATTACTTTTCCTATAAATAGGACTTCCCCCGTTTTAATTTGTTTGTCTAATTTTGACTTGACACAGAATTTGAAATTTAGTAAAAAAATATTTTAAATCGTAATATTAAACTAACACAGTCAGCACAATTTTTATTTGATTTTAATAAATATTTATAATAATTTTTATTATTGTTAAGAAATGAGGATGAGGCCCTCAAATTTGGAGGCTTAGGCAAGTGTCTTATTTTTTCATGCATAGAGCCGCCTCTGCTATGAGCCTACAATCACTTGATGGGCCAGGTCATCTTTTTTATAAGTTACATAAATCACGTAATAGTGTAAAGATGAAATTACTAGCTATCCTTATTTTTTTTAAAATTATAATAATCTCTTAAAATTAACTTAATCCGGATACATTAATGAAAGCGCGGATACATTAATACAAGCACGGATACATTAATACAGATACATTATTAAAATAAGGAATTTTAATTATTTTTAAAAGATATAGAGACAAATGAAAAATAATATACTTAAATGTGTGTACTTTGGTAATTTTTCTCATCCTTTTTGCCAGAGAATTAGAGTCTCAATCTAACTAATTGTTAATATAACGTCAGAATCACTGATATTTATATATGTATATTGATAACATGACATCTTTTTGTCAATATAACACCAGGATCATCTGATATTTATATAGTATATTATTATAATCTTTATTCCTCCTATTTTCCCACATAGTTGAGGATCTAACATGAAGAGAAATTAGAAATATTCCATATGGACACCAATTGCATTCAAGAAAGCACCACTTTTTCCATGAAAACCAACAATTTTTCCTCTAGCTGCTGAAGAGCTAAAATAAGTTCCAATTTCACTTTTTCCATAAGGTCCATATTTTCCTTTATTTGTATAAAATGTGATTTGTCTTATTGTGTCTAGGCCCCCATTTTGATCCACTGGACTATAATATCCTTCAATTCCAATAAAAAATTCATCATTACCATCAATGTTTATCTGCATATCAAATCCAAAAAAAAAAAAATTAAAAATATTTCTCCCTTCACAATAATAATAAAAATCAATCTATTATATTTCGACTTCAAATTAATTATATGAGTCTTTTATATCCATCCATCTGCCTTTAAATTAGAGAAAAATGACCAAAGTTACTCATATATTATTCAAAATTGAACAACTTGATATGCGTTCTGTTAGATTTTAGTCTAATATATATTACCCTCATTGTTAGAAAAAGTATCTCGTTTTCCGAAGGTCTATAGTGAAGATAATTTTAAAATCATACTCAAAAGTTGGACCTTTTTCTCAAAGAATTTAGGAAGAACATGCATTAGTATCTCAATTTCAAATCAAATATTCCTTCGATGCACACTCCATGTTCTAACAAAGTTCTATCATCCAAAAAAAAGGGGGGGGGGGGGTGGACAAAGTGTAATGCACATAAAAATCTGACTAAATTTGTCTTTGTTATTTTTTCAGAGTGGAGTGAAAGAAAGTGAGATTCTTGAACGATGAAAAGGATCCACACATGACTTCAGTTAATGGGAAGGACAAATACAAGACGATTTGCTAATAACAAAAGTATACCTAGCTAGGAAGAAATGAAAAGAGAATGTTATATTAATTCATACCTTTGTTGTTTTATCCCCAGCTTCAAGACCATGAAGTTCTGACCAAAATGATGTTTTATCTAATTTCTTTTCATACTCAATTTGAATTCCTGATATAGCTGAGTTATTTAAGTCATCATAAACTTTCACTTGTTTTATAGTACAAAATACTCCATCATCCCAACCTTTTCCACTACATCCACCCCAAGGTCCAGCACTTCTTGGCACAATAGTCTTCATCACATCCATTTTCTGTTTGCAAAATGTGAAGTTAAAATTATTTGCTCATTAAAATCGGTAAAAACCTCGTACTCAATATTTACATCAATTTATTATAATTTATTATGGTTAAATGATTTGATAATGTGCGAGGGTACATATGTTAAGTACTGAAAGAGGTTTATGTGTATATACATATCATGCATGTATTGATTTAGTGTAAATACTGACTTAACGGAAAAGTTCTTTCCTGCCCTAACTATTTGGAAAAGTCAAATTTGGGTTAAAACAAACAATAAAATCAACAAGAATTAAAATTTAGTCAGGTGTTGGTGAGCCAAGACATGATGAATAAGTGCAATGCAAAAGGATGTCTTCTTTCTAGAGGTTAATCATCTTGGAATAAACAACTTTTTTCTCACAAGTTTTTTAGAAAGATTTGATAAGACATTAATAGCAGGTTTACTTCCACATTAAAAAAAATCATATTAAGAGAGAGAAAACGGTAATATGCATACGTCATGAATTTCAATTTCTTCAACTATTGGTTCGATTGGCTCAACTTTTTTCCTATCTTCTTTTGGTAAAGTTAGTTTATTCAAATAAACACCAATAGCATCGAGGTATGAGCCAGCTTGCCCATGGAATCCAACAATAGCTCCACCTTCTTTCATCTCAAATGAAAATAGAGTCCCACCAGCCTCTTTTCCAAATGGTCCATAATTCTTTCCATTTGTTATAAAACTTAAAGTTTTTACAACCGATCTGCCAAAAAAATTTCCATATGTTCCCTTGATCCCTCTCAAATATTCCAACGGAGCCGCCTCAATAACAACCTGTCATTAATAATGGGAAAATTACCACATATCGGTTAAAATAATAGCAGAGTCAGGAATTTTAATAAAGATCTTGAAAAGTGCATGAAAATCACACTTAGAATTTGAAATTTGATTAATTTGGACAATTTTTGTCGTTGCTTTAGAAGTTTCACGTATATATATAGATATACAAAAATAATTTATTATATCCTTTTTATATAATATCGATTAATATTAGATGAAAAAGATTCGATTGTATCTTCTTTGTTGAAGATGAAAAACATTTTGACTCGAAGGATGCTTATATATATGTCAAATAATGCGCACATATATATAGAGTATATGCTCTTGTACTAAAAATGAAACAAAAAATCACTATTATATTAAATTAACTTATATAATAAGTGACTTTTTATAATTCATAACAATCAAGCCTGATAAGATAACCTGAAGGCTGGAAAATAACTTACTATGATTGATTTAGTTGCAATGATGATAAGAAATATGCCAATCATGAAAATAAAGAAGAATCAACTTAAATAGTCGTTCACCCAATTAATGGTTAAACTAAAAACAATGAGCGGATGTATAATATATGTATAATCATGTAAAATATGTGTATATCAGATGGAAAAGTAAACAGTAATTCTGTCTGGCTATTTGTATGAAGATCTCGAAAATAAATATGTACCCTGTCTCTTCGACCTCCATTGCCACCAAATCTTGGTGAGTCTATTGTATCTCCTTGTTCATCAAAAGTTTTAAACACGATGGAATCTATAATGTCTCCATGATTTATCAATATCTCTTTAATTGGACTTTTAAACTTGTAATTCCATTCTGATCCACCATTTCCTCCCCAGGCCTCTACCAATATTGAATCAGCTTCATCATAACTCACTTGATTTCCCTTCATGAATAACAAAATAATCAAATATTATAATTATAATATGTAAAAAAAAAAGAGAATTAAGGCAAGGTACATACCATTTTTTGGCGATTTGCGCGCTTTGATATTTTATTATTTAGGTTGTTTCACGCTATTATATATACAAGATGTTAGAAGAATAACAAAATTATAAGTCATTAGTTATAAGCAAGGGATCTTGTGCTTTGTACACATGAAGTGGAGAAAAGAAAGTAGAGGTGATTAAGCAAAGTATAGAATATATATAATGACATATTAATTATCTAGCAACATTTATTTTTAGCTGATCAATAAATATATGACATGTAATTTTAATAGGCCATCAAAGTCAGTGTAATTTAATAAGTGAGTTCTAAAAAGATAAAATATACACAAATCTTATTCTTACCTCAAAAAGATAGAAAGCCTATTTTTTTTTATAAACCGTCGTCTCAAATGCATAAATTATTATTAATTAATATACATAAATTTGATATAGCTTATAAGGATTGAAATTCAAGTTGGTAATGTCTCTTTTCCACTCCATTACCCAAAAATTGTTTTCAAAATAATAATATCATAGTCAACTATCTTTTTGTTCCTTTTATATGATATGGTTCGTTATTTGAAGTACGAGGGTCAAATTAGAATATGGGCATCAAATATTTAATTTAAAATATATATATATATTTAAAAATTACATTAAAATATTATATAAATTATATAAATTAATAATTTAAAATATTTTTAAAATATTTAATTTTTTTTAATTTTCTTATTTGACTCACCAAATAATAATTGTTACGATACTATTTGACTCGCAATCGTCTCACCCCGCCCTATTGTCATCCCACAAATCTTTCTTTTTCCCTGAAGCAGCACATCTAATTCTTAAATAGTACTTTAAATTATTAGTCTATTAATTCCGGCTAGTGGCGTATTGTTTTTTTAAAAAAGATTCTATTTTGTTTTTAATTAGATAATGACTTGTGTTGCTAATGATTTGACAAATTAGGAACGAATGGTCTTGCTTTAATGCTTTTGAAAGGTGATTAATTTTTCCACGTGAAATGCAATGTAATTAATATTGTAATCTACAACTTTTTAGCCAAAAAACATAGCTAGGGGGACAAATTATGAAAAAAGAAAACAATAAAGAACATAATGGTGATTAACTTAAAATATCAGTAATATAATATTCTTGATGTAGAATATTTGGCCATGAATGATATTTTAGTTGACTCGTGTCATATTTTTTTAAAAAAAATTAAGCAAGAATATCATCTTTTTTATGTAAAATTAATTTAATTTTTAAAATTTTTATAACTTATTTATCTATGGCTTGTTTTAAGTAAATAACTTTAAAAGTTTTCTTCATTTTAAAACTCATTGGCCAATTAAAAATGTCACATACATCAAGATGAGTATTTCATTATTTTGTGAGTTCTAAATTTAGTATTTAAAATGCAAGTAAAATTATTTAAATAATATTTTTTATCATCAAAGAATGTAGTGTAACTAATAAGATTGTTCTTTTTCCTATTTAGACGTCTCACTTTTGAATTTTTGATATGGAAAAAATCCTTGATAGCTTCTCTTGAATGTGTCCTACCTAATGCGTTTCAAATTAATCAAACTTTAACATGAATATCAAATACAAAATAAAAAAGAATAACTATTTGTAGAACTTTAATTAGAATGTTTTTTTCAAGTGAAATTCATGTCCAAACGTAAGGTAATTTTTTTTTTCCACTCCCATTAATTTACAGTGAGGGAATATTCTTACTGAATATCACCGCGGTAAATTCTTGAGAAGTATATATAATGAGGAAAAAAAACGGTCGCCTCAAAAATTGCAATGGCAGTGAAAATTTCACCTGTCTACATCCCTACCCCTTAGCTAAAATTACTCTTTCCGCCATTTTTTCCTTTCAATCAACCTCCAATTTTCCGGTCAATCTCCGGTGACTGAACCCTGAAACGTGGCAACTAACCGTAGCATCACGTCACCGTCACCTCACAATACTGTGGGAATCCGATTCCGTGTAGAAATGGGAAATGGAATTCAATTCCTGTAATCCGGTAAACCATTGTTTAATCAGAAAAAAGTTGTATACAGTAGTAGAAGAAGAAGAAGAATACACTTGTATAGAATATAGATAGATAGATACTTTATGGATGTTTAATGTATGAAGGGGGCAGATTATTGTGATTCTATAAGCATATTAATAGCATCTTCATCGTCATCAGTAACAATCAGTTCGAATACTTACGAGTTTCGGCTACACGCGGCATTTGATTCCAATTTGAAATCCCCAAAATGGCTATTTAAGTCGAAGATGCGAATTCCAAAGCGTTCAGTTTCTCTCTGTCTTTCTGTATTCTCTCCTCCGAAACAACTGGTTTCGTCTTTTACTAGAAGTTTTCATTTCCATTTGGGGATTTTCAGTTCTGATCATTTTCTGAACAGAGGGAAATCGGTTTGTCGTAAAGGTTGGTGACGTTTTTGCTTGCTTAACTCGGTTTGTGATTGTAGAAGTTGTTGTATTTTACTATTCATTGCATTTACTTTCAACTGCTAACTAAACACTGTTTTCTAAGAAAATGTATTGTAGTATATCTCAGCGGTGTTGTCCGGTCCCATTCATGTTTTTTTGTTGTGTGGGTTCTATATGACGAATTCACTCGTGACGTTGAGAAATATCATTTGTAATGTTGTGGAAATTTCATGGTAATTGACTTCTCTTTCTTTAAGGCTGGAAAGTTCATAGTGTTGAGAATTTTGATTTGCTGCTGATTTGAGCTTGAACTATTTTGGTTCTGCTATCTAGGAAAGTAAATTACGTCGAATTGAAGGCTTTTTTTCCCCACAATTTCGGTATTACTTTGATGTTCTTTCGAAGTGGCTAAGTCTATGATCTATCAGTCTCACTTTCTTGTCTTAGTTATTGCTGCTTACAAGCACTGTTTATGAGGCTATGCTTCTTGAATAGTTGATCCAGAAGAGACAATTCCACTTAATAGGTTAGTTGGAGCTTGGCTCATATGTACAATAGGAGTTCGATTGTAACGAGTGAAGTTCACTTTGGTGAAATATAGGTATTCATCGGAGCATAGGCTTACACATTGGGGCATAAACCTGGTGCTTTGAATTGGTTTACAACTGAGATTAAAGGTAAGATGCTAAGATTTTGGTTCTAGGAAGAGTCACTTCATTCAAAAGTATACTCATGGTCCTTGTTATTTTCCTACAGTACCTAAGTTAATATCTATAGTACTATTTCCTCTACCCAAAGGAAGTTGAGAAGGTTGGTGTCGATGAGTTTGGTGTTTGTTACTTTTATATCAAAGTTGCTTTATGCGGGTGGAAATTGACATTTAGAATTTGAAATAATTATGTTCGATGTGGGTGAGATTAATAGTTACTTCCTACCCTTCGGGGTGGCCCAGTGGTTTGGGCTTGGAACTTCCATGTTGGAGGTCTCAGGTTCGAAACCCCTTGCCAGCGAAAGCAAGGGGTTTGGCTTCTGGGTCGAGCTCGTCGCACCGGGCTTGCCTAGTGCGGGTTACCTCTCCTGTGTGGTTTGCGAGCTATTGCATAGGAGCGGGGGTTTTACCCTGTGCGCACCCAAAGGGTAGCGGCTGCGGGTTTCCCTTGTCATCAAAAAAAAAAAATAGTTACTTCCTCTTTGTGGTGAATGGTCTTGTCTCTTTTAATGTTAATAATAAATTTGTGGAGAACATATTTTTGGTAGTCTGCATGTAAATCAATTTTTTTCTCTTTTCAACCTTTTCTTATAAAGAAAATTTCTTATTATACTACAGTGTTTAATCAATGATTACTATAATGTTATGCAATCTAATATAAGATAAACCAACGTAAACTGGCAGTTGATGAATACCATAATGAGTTTTTATGAAGAAAGGCCTTAACTGAATGATTGTAATCAAAGGCCAGGAGATGATATGCAACTCTTCATGGGTGCCAACTCTATGACTCTTATTTCTGAGGATAGATTTTAGCTTTGTCTTATAGGAACCAACATTGGATTGGTCAAAAACTCTTTTCTTGTTTGGGTTCTCTGCGAATTTGTGATGCTTTTCCTATTCCTCAAGCATTGAGCAGGAAGCTCTGTGCATGCTGCAATTTTCAGATTATTTGTGGAATTTGACATGTTCATATACTATGGTCTACTAGCTAATTTTCATTATAACTGTTCAGGGAGAGATCAGTTACATACAAGTTGTACAATGGATGGAATTGGTGTAGATACCAGGGCAGCGCTGATAGAGAAGGGAAATGGTGCCATTGGTGGTCAGCGTTCATGCATATGGTCATCTCCTGAAGGAGGGTGTGACATTGTCATAGGAAAGCAGATATTCTGTAACAGGTCCTTAAACATGAAAAGTATAGTTGCTGTTGGATTTGACATGGATTACACCCTGGCACAGTACAAACCTGAGACTTTTGAATCTCTTGCATATGAAGGCACTGTCAGAAAGCTTGTTTATGATTTAGGATACCCTGCCGAGGTACTATTGTCAAAATAGAAGTTGATTATGCATATTTATGTGCTAGTTAGTTGTCTTAATGTGCATTTATTCCTTTGGCAGTTGCACAATAAGATTGTTCATCTTATTTTATGGATATTATGCTCAATGCAGTTTATATGTGTATTAGCATTAATTGTGGTTTCAATGACCTAGAGTGTGATATTGGTTAATGGTATTTATTATGCATAATGTTGAGTTGAAAAGGTTGATTTAGAAATTGAATGTTCGACGTCATTCTGGCTTTGGTGTTAAAGCAGTTAGTAGTTTTGGGATACATTGTTGAGAGCTGATTGCCGTTAAAAAATTACGGCTCATTTATTTTATGTCCTGCCAGATTATTTGACTATTGAATCTGCGTTTTTTTTTATTATTACTGATGTATGAAGTGATAACTGGAAGATTTTTCACCATGTTGTGTGTTGTGTAGCTGTTGGAATGGTCATTTGATTGGAGCTATATGGTCAGAGGTTTAGTTCTTGATAAAAAGAGGGGGAATATATTAAAGGTTTGTCGGCACTTTGACCTTGCATTGTAATTGTTTCCTGTATTAATCATTAATTTCACTTCATCCTCGCTCATGATTGTAGTTTCATTTCTTTCTTATTTAACTATTCTTCCTTTTCCTGCTTGCTCATGTAACAGATGGACCGACACAAATATGTGAAAGTAGCTTATCATGGATTTAGGGAGCTTTCCAAGGAAGATAAAGTTGCTACTTATGGCAATACCTTGCTTCGGGATTCATTTGATGAACCTGACTATGCACTTATTGATACCCTTTTCTCTCTTGCTGAAGTGTACTTATTCGCTCAGTTGGTGGACTTTAAGGACAAAAATCCTGGAAAAGTTCCCGAAGATGCAGAGTAAGAGAGTAACCAGTACTCTTTTTAGCTTTATGGACAGTTCAAGATATAGATGCCCCATAGATGTATCTTCAATAAGTGATATATTCTAGTTCAGCTTGTTTTATAGATATGTTTTATCTTTCAACTCACTCAATTTTCAGTGGTCTTGTCAGCTTTTGTTAGCTGTTTCTAGATATATAAATTTGTGACTACTTCTTGTACCTTGGCAACTTGATATGCATGCGTCAGCTTGACCATGCAATGATTTGCTTTTTTCGCAAGGATTCTTGGGTAATTTTCATTGAACCTGAACTTGCTGCTAATTTATGGTGGGTAAGTGCATGCATGTGATGAATTGTTTACAATTTTTTCTTTTTTCGGAAGTCTTGCAAAATATGAATGTCAGATATTGTGCTAGGTTTTTGAGGGTATGTTACAGGACGATTCTGTAGTTTTGAAGCTAATGCTGTTGCCTTTTGAGTTCAATCTTAATATGAAGATCTATAGAAACATCTGACGTGTCTTACTGCTGGGGGAGAGGGCTATGGAGATGGTTAACCTCTGGATTACATTTATTAATATTCCTTGTGTGTTTTCACTGTCTACTTCTTTTAAAATGCAGCATTCTGTCCTTGTACAGGCTTCATGGTTAGCTTATTTGGTAACACTTCTTGCAGCTACTCTCGCATGTACAAGGATGTTAGAGCAGCAGTAGATTTGTGCCACCGTGATGGGACTTTGAAGCAGATGGTTGCAAAAGATCCAAAAAGGTTTGAACAACTGTTTGTTGTTTTTGGAGAGAATGTACCATATTGAGTGGTAATTAGTAACTCTGTGCATGGTTTCATATGCCAGGGAATGTTAGATCAGGTGGACCTTAGAACACAAGACACGCTTCACCCTAGGGTGTTGACCTTAAAGTTAAAAACATTTTCCATTTTAGTTGTTGCATATGGAAATGTTACGTTTGTTTTGCGTTGATGTGATATGGTGATCCCAGTCTTGTCTTCGGTTGCATGTAACATGTTTGATAGTTTTCTAATATGAAAACAAGGATACTTGAGATATGAGAACAGGTGGAAGTGTTGAATAATTGAGAACATCTTCTATGCTCTTTCATTAGAAATATGCAAAACCTATGGGCTTGTTATTCTTATTGTCTTGTATATTCTCATAACTCATTGCTTGTTTGACTAATTTGATTATCTTTCCATCTGCCTCTGCCAACATCAGATATATCAATGAGGATACCTCAATTGTTCCGATGCTCAAAATGCTTAGAGAATCCGGACGTGCTACTTTTCTGGTAACAAACAGGTGATGATGCTCTCACAGAAGTGTCTCCCTTCTTCTGTCAGTTTTTTCGTTGTTTAGTGGGGTTGGTTGTTCTCTTTTTTTATTCTTTTTTTTGGGGGGGTGGGGGGTGAGGAAGTACTGGGTGATGCTCGTACTGCCTGGAGGGTTCTCCAAATCCCATCAATAAAACTTCTCAATATTCTCTCTGTGGGATGATTATTTATTCTTTACATTTTAAAAGGATCTTACTTGCATGTCTGCAGCTTGTGGGACTATACAAACATTGTTATGAACTTCCTTTGTGGGCTTAAACCCTCTGATGGATGTAGTTCCAGTTTTGATTGGCTTCAGTACTTTGATGTTGTCATCACTGGCAGGTCATTTTCTTCCCTTGAAACTTTCGAGAATATGCACATGTGCTTCTTTTGATCCCAACCATATGCAGCCATATTAGGGAAAATGGCTGTCTCTGTTTATATTTCCAGCTATTGTTTTAGAGTTATGATCACCTTGCTGACAAACAAGTTCTTGATTTTTATGCAGTGCCAAACCAGGTTTTTTCCATGATGAAATTCGTGCTAACCTCTTTGAGGTTGAACCTGAAAGTGGCATGCTTATTAACACTGATAATGGGACTCCTATGGCAAAGGTCAGTGCAGAAAACTTAGTTTTCTCTTGGCCACTGCCTTTCCTCCATTTTGTGCATGGTCTGACTTTGTCCGATATATTAGGTGGGGAGCACTTCTTTAAGATTGCCTTTAAAGAGCCTGAGGGAAGGCTGCAGAATTTTCCAGGTGTGGATGCCAATATAATTCATGCTGCATAGTTCGTATCATTTAATGGTTTGTGTAAGATGACTGGATATTTTCCTAATTTCTCTTCAGGGGGGAAATGTTGGCCATTTGCATAAATTACTTGCAATTGAGTCAAGCTCACAGGTATTGCGTCGGCATCAATTTAATAGTCTTCTCTTGATTACTACTTTATATTGTTTTCAGCATTTCTTTTGGTTAATGATTTACTATGTGCAAGCACAAATTCATATCTTTAAGTACTCAGTATGGCTGAAAGAGACAGCATATAGCTCAACAGCCAGGAGTCTAATTTCACTTTAGGAAGTTACAGAAGGAAGCAGTAGTGTATTTACTTGGTGTTATCTTGAGCTTGGTTCATGTTTCTAATTTGGTGATTAACTATGGTGTTTGATTTGCATTTACTTATTTGAATGTAACGTATTGTTCTCTTCAATTAGGTTCTTTATGTTGGAGATCACATTTACGGTGATATCTTACGCAGCAAAAAGGTTTTGGGTATGCATTCGCCACTCCATATGCTCCTTCTAGCTTTGTCCTTTGTTGCTTATTTAAAACTTCATATATTAGTAGTGAGTTCTAAAACTGCTGCTGCACACCTTTTCTAGTTCGTCATATTAGTTATAAGCAACTGATACCTCCAGTATGTTAGAGCCATATTAGAACAATTATGATAAGTGATACTTTTATGCTTCAAATCTAATAAAATCAATAATAGATGAGCATTTACATTATTAGTGACCATGTTTGCAACTAGATCACGAAAGCTGTTGACTAACTGTTATATTTAAGCACTAATAATGAAGTTAAAAGAATATTCTGAGATTTTCAAGAACCACTATTTACATGGATGGAAAGAAAATTAATGTCTTCTAGTTCTCTCCACTTTTCCATGGTCTCGGCTATAATAATATCCAACCCGTAGTATATCCTTCATACCTCTTTTATTTGTTTTCCTTTACTTCTTTTTTTAAAAGTTTGAATTCTAGACTTTAGGATCTTGTGATGTTTGAGCAGGTTGGAGAACAATGCTTGTTGTTCCAGAGCTTGAGAGAGAGGTTGAACTTCTCTGGCAACTAAAGGATACTCGCAAGGTATATAAGCATATCCTTCAACTAATTCTCTGTACTCCATTAGGTTTTCTTGTACTTTTCAATATGTGAGAACATAATTAACAAGAACAATTAATTTGGCTTTGCAAATGGAGAAATTTGCTGTGCTTGTGTCTATCTGATGTGTGAAATAAGGGTCAGATCATTGAAGTGCTTGTCAACTTTGTGTAGCACCGCATGTCTTGGAAGTTTACAATTGATGTCTTTACCTAGTAAACCAGTATTGTGGACGGACCATTTTCATGTCCAAATAAAATTGAGAAAGAAACTTGTCAATATTCCTAAGATGTAATAGCATATTAACATAATAACATTGGGTTTCAAAAATTGATGTACACAAACCCTATCACCTGGAAATCATTTATTTTGTGCTTACAGCCATCAACATTCTAAAATTACATCAGATTTTTGTGAAGTAGACAAATTATGTAGCTTTTGAGTAGCTCACAGTTTGGACAGCTCACTTGCAACTGTTAAGAAGATAGGCCTTAGACCTAACTCGATCCTTAAATCTAACTTTGGGGATTGTCTAAGATATATAAAGAGACAATAATCCAACCCTCAACCAATGTGGGACATTTTTACACACCCTTCGGACGTCCAGGACGGAACATGCGGAGTGTAGACAATATAACATGGGAACCTAATATTGGGAAACAAATCCAGGGATGAGTCTGACTCCTTGTACCGTATAAATAACACAGACCTTGGGCCTAACTCAACCCGATAGCTATCACATAAGGTGAGGATTGTCCAAGGCCATATGAGGAGGCAACAACTGGCACCATCAACATTGAACACTTCAACAACAGTTTTCTGCGTACACTCCCCACCCTCCCCATACTCCACTTGTAAGAATGTACTGAGGATCTTGTTGTGTAGGTCTTTCGATATATTTTTTAATTGAAATATCGCGGTGAAGTAATTGTGTGTCTCATCTAAGAAAATAACTTCTCTCCCATATTCCGAACACTAATTATATGCAAAAATAGTTTTTCTTTTATGGTCTTGTGAGCTAAGAAGTGGAGCGAATGAATTATCTGAATTTATAGCATTTTTTACTTTAAATCCTAAAAGTCTGTTTTATGTTCAGCTACATGGTAATGGTAAGTGGTAGTGTAATAATTGCAATTTTTACATGTTTGCAGCAACTTCAGTTATTGAGAATTCAGCGTGATCACATTGAAGATGAAATACACCATCTTAAGTGGTCTCTCAAGTAATGATTCTCTCCATTTCATTTTGTATTGTAGAACTCATATGTGCATGAGTTTTATTTTGGTGTGCAGTTTATCTGTGCAACTGTTTCATGTTGAGTCCCTTCTGCTAAGGAAGTACTAGGATAAAAGAAATAAGGAAATAAAGAAGCAAAATCAAGTTTGCTGGAGAATTCATACAGCCGACTTCTGCTTATTTAAGATTGAGGTTTAGTTGATTCAGTGATTAATTGAAGGTGGGTTGGAGGATGAGAAAGAAGGAGAGCCTTTATTTATGAGTACAAACTTTCAGGTGGAGTAGTCTTGTGACTGAGCAGTGACAAGTTTCCTTCAAGTGGAAGAATTATTGAACCTTTTATTGTCCATCTTGAACAAAGATCTTCGTTGTTCTTAGAACCATTTTGACAGTGAATACTCGTACATTTATGTTAATACAATTTTTCTATCATCTGAATTTGGCTGAAGGTAAAACTTTTGTCGTCTTCAATCATTTCATGAGCTGTCATATGCTTCAGGTCTGAAGATAATGCTGATGATGCCAGCAAGGAGAAGATGTTTTCGGAGTTTGACAAGCTGCAGGTTGGTTATTTCAAGATAGTATCAGTAGGAAGATAATTTTTAACATAATAAGAGAAACAATTTTATATCTGGTCAATGTCTCTACATTGATATCTGTCACCTGGAGAATCAAATGTACTTGATCGCATTGAAGTAAATAGGCAATGCCATTTTTTCTGTAATGGGGTTCAACTAATCTGGTGTTTTAATGGTGTCATTTTATAGTCCCAAGGTGAGGAGGTCAGGCTCAGTCATCAGCAGGCACAACGAGAATGTCACCAAAAGGTACGAGTGTTAGAGAGACAATTTCCTCTAAATGTGGAATTATTTCTTTAGGGAACAGTTCGTCCTTGTCTGGAGCAACCTTTAGTGAAAACTATTTTAAAATAATATGTAATACACAATTATACTTTAAACTTTGTAAAGTCAATGCATATATCTGAAAAATTATTCCCTTGGTTATACTTGACACTAACTTGGTGCGGCATTAATATCGATCTGGATTTTCAACAAGAAAAGTAGTGTACTTTTTTCTTTCTGATGAAGTCATCAAACATTTACAGTTCCACAAGGTGTGGGGACAACTAATGAAGACTGGTTATCAGAATTCTCGTTTTGCACATCAGGTACGATTGAATAATTGGAAGTATCTTGCACTTTGTGAGTGTGATCTTTACTTGAAAACTGAAGTTACGTTTTATTGATTCACAGGTGGAGAGATTCGCTTGCCTTTATACCAGTCAAGTCACAAACTTGAGCCTGTATTCCCCGGATAAGTACTATAGGCCTAGTGAGGATTTTATGCCTCATGAATTTGATATCCTCTCTCTTTGAGGGGATCATGTAATCCAGGGGCCAAAGGCAGTGCATTATGAAGAAGAGCTTTGCTCATTCTAACTTCTAGGTGCCATCCATATGTTTTATATTTTGAGTTCTTTGTTGATTTTTGCTATCTGGCATGCAACCCTTTAAGCTATACCAACATGGAAAATCTTTATGATTTGTGGTAAAATAACTTAAATGTATCATATTTGTTTGTGCTGTCTCATATATGCACTTGCCTGATTGTGAATTTGCATTATATAAAACAACTGGAATAGTCTAAAATTCTGAATTTAGCTCACCCCTTGATAGGATGGTGCGGAGGTCGAGGATTAGGATAGAAGGTTAGTAGGTAGTAGAGTATTTTGCTTTCCCATTCCTGGAGTATTAGTATTAGTCTTGTATTTTCATATAGGTTTCTATTTCTATCAGTTGATTCTTTAGCCTCGATTATTGTATTTTCTTGGTGTTGTTCCTGCTTGTTGCTAATGTCGTCTTTTTCGTCTGTTTTAGTAGAGGGTTATTGGAAACCTCTACCTTCTCAAAGTACGGGTAAGGTTAGCATACGCAATACCCTTCTTAGACGGCACTTGTGGGATTATATTGGATTTTTTTGTTGTTGAACAGAAATATGAATAATAATCAGGTAGTTTGAAGAATATTGAACCTAAGACGTTATACATTTCTTTTCCTAGATTTGCAGTATTCTTCGGGATATCAGCAATTTGTGTTTAGCTAATCAATCCGGGGGAAAACTAGATGATGGCAGTGTCATTTTCTTCTACTATTTAAACTTCACTGATCACTCTTTTTAGTAGTATAAAGTACTGTCTGTTACTATTTGAATTCAAACATTAAGAAATTGTTTAACCAAAGAAGATACATGTTAGTTTTTTTACAAAGGAGGATCGTGGTTGAGTGATTGAGATTTTCCTAATCCTTTATTAGGAAATCTCAAGTTTGAGTCATGTGAATGAAAGTAGGAGACATTTTACCTCTATAACGAGCCTACCCGACATTTGAAGTATAGAACATCCAATTCATACAAGAAAGGATGATTCTATTGAATCTTGTTTCACCATGAGCATATCATGTCAAATGGCAATAATGTTACATGTTATTGTTCATTACAGGCTGGAAAATTCTTTACTTCTAATAATCACCTATATATCTTTGGCCAAAAATAGACTTGGATGTGATCTTTGGGATTTTGCTAAATTTTTTTATATATATTCATCTTTTGCATAACACGTGTGAGGGAATCACATCTTTTGACTATAAGCAAAGGGATGAGGCAAATTCTATTCCACTTCATTGGACAGTTCCCTCAAAGGTAAGATGATCACTTTATGCTTGTTTTTGATGGGCTTTAGGGATCTTGACATAATAGCCGGTCAGATTTACTGTTTATTTTTCCTAATTGATATACAAAGATTATCATTGATTATTTGCAGTTACGTACATACTATACATACGCCGGCTATTTTTAATATAAGTAGTTAAGTGGGTAGCTATTTAGGTTAATTCTTCGAAGAGAAGAGTAATTATAATACACTTTTAATCATAATATAATAATCTGCTTTGAACAGAAATCGTACCATCTTTTTATGAAAGCCCTCACTCCTACACCTTGTGTATTTGCTTATTTATTTTAGCAATTTTCAATGTAGGACTTTTTTCGCACACCTAATATATAGTTTCATGTACAGAAAATAATCAAAGATAGGTCCTTTCATCCTTTTGCAGTTATAACCAAAAAGAAACATTATTTTCTTATTTCCATGCAATAACAATATTAGCCTTTGAGTTGGAAGAATCTAGAGAAAGACAAATAACTTCACATTTTGGACCAGAGAAGCACAAAAAAGGCAAGGTTTCAAATTGCATGCAAAAAGGGACCATAGGAGAATAACTTAAGACCCTACAATCAGGACGGATCTAGAGTGTCGTTTATAAATTTACATGATCTTGTATATATGTATTAAGAAATTTATTAAATATTTATGTATAATTAATTATGAACCCAATTATTATTATATATTCACTTGACGTTAGTTTTGTATAAACTAATAAACTTCAGATTTTGAATTTACCTTTGCCTTCCAAATATTTTTGACAAAGAAGTGGGAGAAATAACCATACAAGTTTTTTTTATCTCATAGTACCACAAAAAACTCATAAGGATCATAAGGAATCCAATTATTAGTAGCATGAGGTATCTTGGAGTGTATATATATATATCAACTTTTAAAAAAGGTTCCCAAGAAAGTTGCAAAGTTGAAATGCACATAGAATTTATCATGAGCATCTTCATCATAATTTGGGACAATGACCTAAGAAATTTGAAAAGCCAAAACCCCTAAATGAACTTAAGAAAAGTCCCATTATATTGAAGGAAATTAGGTTATGGAATCTACTAACATGTGATATATAAAGTTAACATTAATTTCATGTATAGTTAGTGAACTTTATCCTCTAAGAGGTAGTGATAAAGTTTGCATACACTCCATCCTCCTCAGACTCCCCCTTTGAGACTATACTAGGTTGCTATTGTTATTGAACTTTATTTATGAAATTATTTTCTGTCACGTTAAAGAAACTGAACTTTATCCACTATAATTTCATGACCATACATGAAATTAACTCAAACATTGGACATTTGGTCAATGTTGCAATCTTTGCTTGTGGCACTATCTCTTTCTTGTAAAAATGACACCCAATTAAATAAGCTGAAAAATATCTATATGGTGTTATTTCAATGTATATAAAACAAGAATCCCTACTTCAAGTTGCAAAAAAAAAAATTGGGGGGCCAATGAGAAAAGAAAGAAAAAGGAGAATATTGGTGATTTTAAAGTCTGTGAGAAGGACATAACAAGTATCCATAAATATTAAATATTTTACTGGATACCAACGTGGATGATAAGGATTCCATTCCAACTATATGAGTTGGAGATCATGCAACTAACTCATGCTGTGGATTAAATTTGAATTCGTATCGAAAAAATCACATATTAGAAATAGGCAACTTTAAAATATTTATCGATCTATCATGACCTTTGTTGGTATTGGCATATTATTTTTAACATTTAGCCTACAATATCATCTTGTATTAATTCGATTGGTGTCTAATAATTTCTTCTTTTTTCTAATTCTTTTTAGAGTTTATAAGTTATATACATAATTTTACGCTATCACCCTCTTCAACTAGAGATTTCATGTTTTAATTTTGAGAAGAAATTTCTTGGTAAGGAGCGTTATTTTTCCGATATTACTCATGGCCCTGCCCGACATATCCAAGTAAGTTTCGAATATCGAATAATTGATTATCTTTGCAAGACAAAGATTATCAAGGACTAGTTGGATTGAACCAAAATAAATGTATCGCTTTGTATGAATTCCTCCAACTTTAATTAAAGATTTAACTTATAAAAACGAAAAATATTTTAGTGAGGAGCATATAATTTTACCGTATGTTTAATAGACCTACTCGACATGAATCTGAATTAATCATGACATGAGATTCAACATGAATCTGAATTAAATAGACTCATGAACCTATGAAAACAAAAAACTTCTTAGTGAGGAGCATTTTACCGTACTTTTAATAGATCTACTCGACATGAATTTAAATTAATCATGATAATAGACTCGATATGAATCTGAATTAGCTAGACTGAACCTAAACAAACAAATGTGTACAGCTATTGTATGGAAAGAAAGAAACTAATTAGCCAGCTAAAACTTTTATGGAATTTTGTTTAAAACAGGCAACAAGAAAGTGAAAAAAATGCACGCCTTATCACGTTTAAAATTTGTCCCAAAAAGGAAAAAGCTACTTTTCATATATTTGTCATGAAACGGTGGATCTAGAAATCTAATTACAAATTCACGTGAACCAAGTAATTTTCATCCAGATTAGGTATATATATTAGAAATTTACTAAATATTTTACTGTAAACTTAATTACTATCATAATTTTAATATGAAATCGTTATAGAAATAAATAAATTTCAAATTCTGAATTCGAATTCTCATAGTTTATTATAACGACATCTTCGAAATAATTTTGAAATATGAAAACATGAAAAAACAAAGAATCATATCCAACCACTTTTCAGCCGCTGGAAATTAATTTTACCATTTGTTTTTCAACACATTGGAAAGTGTACACTTATACTTTACGTTACAACTAAGAAATACGAAATAATATCTCAAATGGTCACTCAACTTTGAATAGTTTACTTACAAAGTCATTCAACTTAGACTTGTTCACTTAGAAAGTCACTCAACTTTGTTTTATAACTCAAAAGTTACTCAACTATTGGTATTTCACTTAGAAAGTCACTAAACTATTTATATTTCACTTAGAAAGTCACACCCAGTCAATTTAAATAATTTTTTCATTAAATTTTGTTGAAATCTAATTTTTATTTTAAACTATGTTTTAAAGAAAGTCACTAAATTATTAATATTTTACGTAGAAAGTTCACCCAACTAATTTAAATAATTTTTTAATTAATTTTGTTGGAATACAATTTTTGTTTTAAACTTATTTTAAAAAAATAATAAGTTATTCATTTTAATTATTTTATTAAATTTTGTTGAAATATATTTTTTGTTTAAAATATTTTTTTTTTAAAAAATAATAAGATTGCTACTGTGCGTTTTTTTGGATTACTTCTCGATTCCGACTTTATTTTCTTCTTTTTAAAAAAAAAATCATTTTCAGCATATTTAATTATAATTAGGCAATTGCTAAAACGCAAAAGAGAATTTTTTTTTAGTCAATTGCTACTTTACGTTTTTTCAAAAAAATTACAGTAATTAAATTATTGGAGCGGGTTAATAAGATAATTCAAATAGATATTTTATTATTTCTTTAAAACATAGTTTAAAATAAAATTAGATTTCAATAAAATTTAATGAAAAAATTATTTAAATTGATTGAGTGACTTTCTAAGTGAAATATCAATAGTTGAGTGACTTTCTAAGTGAAATACCAATAGTTGAGTGACTTTTGAATTGTAAAACAAAGTTGAGTGACTTTCTAAGTGAACAAGTCTAAGTTGAGTGACTTTCTAAGTGAACTATTCAAAGTTGAGTGACCATCTGAGATATCATCTCTAAGAAATACCATGAATTACTTGAATGAAACATTTATTTTTTAAAAAAAACATTAATTATGAGGTTAGTACTACTTTTCTTGGATTAAGGAAACCTTGTCTAGGTTATCAATATTTTCAGCTAATAACTATAATTATGTTTCAATTTCAAAAAAATTTAGATCGTCATCTATACAAATAACAATATCTCAATTTGATCAAGTAAATTTAGATCGTCTATACAAATTTCACCGCCTATGTTCATATTTTGTAATATGAATCCATAGGGCATAAAATAAATGTACTAACATGACTAAAATATTCTCCCAAAGTAATTAAGTGATTTTGCATATATGTATCTCAATATTCAAATGTTTATTTGGATTCAGACATTTTAATTTTAATGGAAGCAAATAAGGCTAAGTTTGTATGGATTTTTCAAAACAATTTCCTTTAATATTGCCCAGGCTTTTCTAAAATACCAATGAGCGTTGACTATCAAATCCTTTGAAAGTAGTGCATTTTTTAGAATCTGATATAAAAGTTGCCACAACATTTTTGAAAAAATCGAACAACATAAATAGTTAATCTACCACATTTCCAGGATTAATTAACTAATTAATTACTACTAGTTGGAAAGAAAACCATGTTGAATTTACAAAATTTCTCCTGGTTTTTATATATCATTAACAACATATCAAACTCAAAAATAAAAATAAAAAAAAATTTAAAAAAGTTTTTTTTTTAAAAAAAAAGAGTATTTTCTTCACTGGCCCACCATATTCTGTCCCCTATATGATTTTTTTCTATATAAATAGAACAAACATGTTAACTTTTTTTTCACACCAAAATCTTCTCTACATTTTTCTTAATTACTACATACATTTTTTTCAATTTTTTTTGCAAAAATGGCCTCAAATTCAACGTGGAGTCACCATCAAAACAAGTTATTTGAGAATGCATTGGCCATTTACGACATCGACACGCCAGATCGATGGCGTAAATTGGCCAATGCAGTTGGTGGAAAAACAGAAGAAGAAGTGAAAAATCACTATGAAAAACTTCTTGATGATATTAAGCGTATCGAGTCTGGAAATGTTCCATTACCTAATTATAATGGTGGTCATAATAATAAAGGCTACAATTTCATGGATGAAGAACAAAGGTAACGTAAACTAAATTATAACAATCGTTGATTTACTTCAACATGTTGTATCAGATAACCTGACTTATTTTTTAGATTATTAATCTCGATTTTCTGAATTATATTTATCTTATATCATAGTTACATTTTATGACGTGTTCATTATAATTTTTTGACAGGCTGAAGTATTTGAAGCTCCAATGAAAGCAAGCAGAGGCTTGTTATGGAAGTTATAATATGCAGTAAATTAATTAACAATTAATAATAAGAGAAGGATATAATTGATTTTGCTTTTCTTTTCAAAACCTTTGGGTATTTAAATTTGGTTTTTATTGTATACATGTACGAAGTACGTTTACAAATGTAACTTTTCTATAATGACATCATTTATCCGTGTATTTAAATTTCTCGTTGTTATAGTGAAATATTGTTGGAATATATAATGTAATATGCTAATGTTATACGTATGGATTCCATGGGTACAAATTTGTCCTCTTTATACACTAGAATCTTTAGCGATAATTAATTAACGGCAATAGCTTAAATATGTTTTTTTAGGGGATATTTAACATTCTTTGTAAATGTCCCTAAAGCCTATAGCGACATTGGATCTAATAACAAATACTAATATCGATAAAGGCTTTAGCACTCTTTGTTAATGTGTATATTTATTAGATACGCTAAAAGTTATTTTTATTGTAGTGATATTATCTGGAAAGTGGACTAGAATGCTCATTAATAGTAATATTCAATAGAATACCAAATCAACTTTCTTACTAAAAAAAAATATTAGCAAAAGTATTTTAGTTTTCTTTTAGGTTGCATTAAACAACTGTATTTTAGAATATTATATTATCACTATAATATTGTTCCAGCAAAATGTTGGAACATACAATATATCATGTTATGAAAAATTAGTTCCAAGAAGAAAAACTTAAATCCATTATAGTGAAAATTGTTACAAGAGATAGATTGTTATAGGATATTATTGAACTTAACGGGTCTGGAAATTGGAACGAAAACAATCTAAATTCATTAGAGGGCATGTCTAGTAGTGCCAACAGTCACGGTAATTTCAGCTTCAATAGCGTATATTTAAGTTGTTGCAATTAAAAAGCTCGTCGTCAACTTTTATAAGGGACATTATCATTACTTTAATGGAATTTCTAAAGAATGATGACAACCTCCACACAACATTAAATCCCAAAAGACCAAAACAACTTTAAATAATTTCTCACACTCCAAGTACATAGCTTTGAGAACTTTTACTGCAAACAATTAGGTTTCTTATGGCTGGCAAGATTAATAATATTAAAGGAAAAAATTCCAAATTCCAAATTGAAAAATGGCAAGGATGAAACGAAGATATAAACACAGTTCCCATTGTAAAATTTCATATGATATCGCGGAGGATGCTACTTTGGTTCCTCCGCCTGGTTGTGGCCATTAAAACTTTAGCCAAATCGCGATGCAACTAAATAGTCATCACCAGACACCAATTTTGTCATTACAACAATGAGATGTAAATTGAGAGGGTATTTGATAGAACAACACAAATGTCTTCAGAAGCCCGATTAGCAGATAACAAGTATGCACAAGACATCCCGTACATCAAAATTACAGATCATGAATTCATTCGGAGATGTCAAAAATAAGAAATGAGGTACGAGCAGGATCATAGTCATATTAGAGAACCTCCTTTATAAGTCTTTCAGTGAGAGCTTTAGGGAGACCCATCACGCTATCAGTCGAGCCAACCTGCCCAGATAAAAATCATTTTACAAAATATGGTATTAATATTATGTAGAATTTTCAACATCAATTGAACTTTATGAAATAACACCCTTTAAAAACTCTAAGGCGGGTTTTCCATAGGCCTAATGTGCATATCAGTTTCTTCCTTGACATGAATCAGGGCAAGAATTCATTTGTATTTGAATATGCACAATCCGGGGATCCTACCTTAGATAGAAATCAGTTTAAGCTCTTTCGTTTGGTCAGGGAATTCCAAAAATATTGTGTCCTGTCATTTTATATTTATTACATTGGCATCAATGGCTTCATAAAAGTTTAGGTCTCTATAAGGACAAAGGACCAGACAAACAAATTTTAACACCATCATGATTATGATTTATATGTTGGATATATTAGAGTATAAGGTGGCGGTGTAACACTTACCACTTCCTTAATATAAGGCAAAACGAGAGGATGTTCAATTATCAAGCCACCAGCTGCATAAAGAACTATCCCTTCCTCGATCTGATCAAGAAAAAAAAAAGATCATAAAACAACAGACTACAGCATCCATCATTTGATATGATCAATAACTAACAATTCAGATGAAAGTTATACCAGTTTATCTATGACTTCATCTGGTATGTCATGGAAGTAGATCTGCAACCAAAAGAAATGTTATCACTCTTCCTAGACGAGTGAAAATAAAACCAAAAGTGATTAGGCTGAACATCTCAAGTAGTTAATGTACACATTTAGATGAAACAATCTTGGGAACCTAAGAACGTGGTAATTGAATATGTGGAAAAGAGAAATTTACAGAGTGTCATCAGTTTTCAACATCATTTCAGCAGTTATAAATTTTTCTTCATTCCACAAGAACAAATAAGTAGTTCCAATCCGGCCCGACTTCAACTAACTAACTTCTACTTTCACCAACTCATCTCTGTATAACTTTTCTATTGAATGGCTCTTGGGAATTGGAACATTGTGAAGTATCCAATAAGCCTATCCCAATGCGTAGAAGTCATTATCACCAAGAACGTTTTAAACTTTTATTTATCAAAATTTAGAATAAGAGGTACGCATTGCAACAATTTGAGATTGCGAGTAGATGAAAAACCCATTGGAAAACAAAAATATAAAAAGCCATAGAAACACGTCTGATAATTGAAAATGAGAGAAATCAACAGTGGTACCTCTACTTTGTCCCACTCTCCTCTTCTGCTTCCTGTTGCCAGGTTTGTGACAAGAACAGAACTCACGGTTGCTGCATGTCCATTGGCGTAATCTGCAAGTTGACAGCGTAAGACTAGCAGAACTATAAAACTAATATAGTAAGAAATTGATTAAATCAATGGTAAACCTTTCATGAACTGCCGTGCTTCTGCTTCACTGGATGGTTTTTCCCTGACCACACCTTCATAGACCACCACCTCCAGATCATTTCAAGTTAGGATAAGATCATTAACATAGAAAAACACATACATTAATAAACAGCAGAAAACAGAGAACGATTGGACAGCAGAAAAAGTTCCCAAACATGTAAACTAGAATGCCCCATCACCAGAATTCTTGTGCAAAAGGCAATTGTGCTGGAAAGATGATGCACCTAATCAAGTGGCAAACTATTTTGAGAGGCGAAAGCACGAAACCGATGGGGGATTGGAAGAGGTACTGGGACTACATGTCTAAACACCAATCAGATCTTCTTCCTTTTTTTTCTCTAATGATTTTAGTGCTTGGCCAGCTTGTGTGCGCCTCGACTATTCCACCAAATACTTGCTATCTCCCACCAGCACAGGTAATGGATAAATCTACCCACCAAGGGTTAGGAAGATACGAAGAAATCACCTAGTATTTTTTTTCCTCCGTTGGGGTTGGGGTTGGGATTTGAACATGATACCTCATGGTTCTCCACTTCATTGACCACTAGGTCACACCCATGAGTGTTCTACACTATCAAATCTTGACAATGGACTTTGAAGGAAGATGGTATCATCTCAGTGAAACATTGTCATCAATTCATGCAAAAGGAACGAAGGATCGTATAATGTAGATTAGCTCTTTGGAAAGACACCACTTTATGCTCAAAAGAAGATGAGACAAGTGTTTTATTTGAACCAAACACCTCAAGCAAAGTATTAAATTTTAGCTGGGGAAAAAACGAAAAGAAAACAAAGATAATGTAATAGTAAAAGCATTATAGTAAGTCAATAACGGATATTTAACCGTAAATGACGAGAAGAACAGAAATTAAGTATACTTGATCACAGGTAATTAGAAGTGCTGGTTCGGCATCCCCTTCGGATTCACCAATGGAAACCCTTGGTATGATGGCTTCTGCCTGATTATAGTTCCAGCAATTCAGGTTAATGCCAATTATGATGTATGCTTTGAGACTATATAGCAAAGTCCAATAAATGCAAAGAACTTATCATGTGAAAAAAGAAAACATCTGTGAAATTATGCAAACTTCTGGACATCACAATTATCCTCCAATATCCCAACAAGAAATCGAATCATTTTGAAAGAAGAAAAGCAAACTCAAAAAAGGCCCAGTACAAAGCATAAAAGCAAGAAAAACAATACAAGAAAAGAAAAGGCACACAACTTTATAATCATACAAAAGCGCGGGCAGAAATAGCATATTATACGTTTCATTTCATCAAATCGAAGCTAGAAAATGACTTCTGGTGGGGAGATTGAAAATGCAAAAGAGACAAGACATACTGTGTCAGCTGCAACCAAAATTGTTGGATTGACATCCTTCTCTAGGTTTTCAGTTTTTCGAAATTTTGATATGATAGCATCGGCCTGACACGCAATGCAGTTACATGGAATTAAGATAAGCATTTCAAAACAAGGCTTCAATTATACTATGAGGCAGACTGAAGAACTCAACTAGACAAGGAATAGAACAACCTAACTTCCAAAAATATTTTTCAACACAACTTCAAAAACTCTTTTATTCAAGTTTCAACCAAATCTATGTCCAAATGCGAGCTAAATGATTTGCCAAAAAAATCTGATACACTATCACAACAAGATATGTAATAGAGCACCTTTACAAATAACATCAAGAACAAAATTAAGATAACGGTTGAAATCACTACAAGATACTCTAAAAGAAAAGCATCACAAATTGCATACAGTGATTCATAAATCAAAAACGAATGCCACAGACAAGAAAAAATCACAATGGTGTCATGTATAACAGTATAAGAAAAATGATTTAACCCACAGCAATTTCAAAGCAATAAACAATCTCAAAAATATTTTATTTTTGATGACAAGAAAAAACCGCAGCCGCTACCCTTTGGGTGCGCACAGGGTAAAACCCCCGCTCTTATGCAATAGCTCGCAAACCACAAAGGAGAGGTAACCCGCACTAGGCAAGCCCGGTGCGAGGAGCTCGACCCAGAAGGCAAACCCCTTGCTTTTGCTGGCAAAGGGTTTCGAACTTGAGACCTCCAACATGGAAGTCCCAAGCCGAAACCACTGGACCACCCCGAAGGATCAATCTCAAAAATATGTTTAGAGATGTGTGGACTATCAAAAGTTTTTAGGAAAACAAACCTTTGCCTCTGCAAGAACCATAACTAAATCTTCGGGCTTTTCTTTCCGGATAGCTTTCTCATCTATATCTGCAGACTATATTTCAAGAACGTGTTAAACTGTTAATCCACCAATGATAAAAACAATCAATCAACTACAACTCAATCTAGTTGGGTTGCAATATGGATCTTTGCTATCTATTCAACTAAGAATTGTAAATGGAACACTCAGTGAATACACCAAACATGATACTTATCGTTTATATAGAGTTTTAGCACTTAACAATAACAACAACTAGCACCCAAGGGTGTGTTGCGCTTGTCTCTTCGAGCCTTGCTGGTTGTTTTGTAGATATAAGTTTAACATGTGATGGTCCGCGGTTGTCTCACATTTGGCATCGGCGTCAGTTACTATATCATAATAATTGATTGTTGCTTTAATCCGATGATGGAATTATATTGTGAAATTTCCGTCACTTATTTTCCAGTGTACAATACATGACACTTGCTTGTGAAATTAAGTCTGCAATTACACTTGATCAACTAAGTTCTGGTGCAATTGTCGGAACTCATATCAGCTTCATGTCCTAATTAGTGATGTTTGGTTAGCTTATTAGTGTATTGCTTGTGCGTATTGTACATGTTCTTGCAATGAACTATACCTTTTAAATCTAGTGTGATGAACCTCGAACCATCCCTATAACTATGATGATACCTTTGACACTCCCTATGACTATTTCCGTAAGTCAAAAGAAGAATTTAATAATCTCAGCAGAAGGAAATTCAGGCTTGGGGATTTTGCGCTTCTATTTTTGATCCAAATAAATTGGACAAGTAGTGAAGATCAATCGATAATTTGTATATACGATCATAAACACAACACTTTGCAGGATATCCCATCCAGATAAGTTGATGAATAATGCCTTGATGTTTGGTTCGGAAGGCAGTCATCATAGTCTAGTCTACTCCAGTTAAAGTGATAGATTGAGATGACCCATCCTTAACATCAGGTGTGGACAAAATACATTCTTTATTATGAGCCACACTTGTTGTGTATCGAGGATGGTCATAATTGCAAGGAGACATGATTTATCACAAAAAAAATATAAAAATAAGCAGTAACAGGACAAAATAAAACTGACAGAATTTTAATTTTTTTTCTATTTCTATGATTTTATTTTGCAAAAAAAAAAATTGAAGAAAAAGAGGGAATATTAGAGAAAGGGACTCTGATACCCTAAGAATATTACACAATCTCCTAATTGCATAATTATAAGGATCTTGGGAATATTTTCATATCTACACTGTTTAATTGTACGCATATTTTCATCTTACACTATCTAATAATATCATATTTAAAAAGCCTGATAGCAATAACTTCACTCTTCTCCTAATAAGCAAAATTCTAACACATTACTGACTTTTGCATCTCAACCATTTTGGAAAATAGCAAGTGCTCATACCCCGGAATGTTCTTTTACTTGAGAATGTTAGAATTTTCGTGAGTGTGGCTTGGCAAGACAGCTATATGGATCTTCACAATTCGATTTAAGCTCAACTCATGTCATTGTGACACTAACTCATTATCACTTAACATTATTGCTACTAATTAATAAGTATCTGAATCTCAATCTATTACTTAACCACATGTCAATTAGAATAACTTGGTGCAGGAACTTATTCAATCATATAAGCGAAACAACAACTAATTGATAAGTAATTAGATATTTACCATGGTTGTGAACTCGTATCCCATATCCGCTAAAATCTTTTTCCGAGCCGTAGAGGATGAACCCAAAATTAGCTGAAAAACAAAAAGGAGTTGAATTAAACATTACTTCCAATGAAAAATAGAAAATTATGCTAAAGGATTTCAATAATTGAACTGAGAAAGCAATAAATTAATTCACTACAAGTATAATAAGAATATTTTCCATAAAAGTAAAGAATTGCCTTAAACTGAGGAGCATTGTCTTCCATTTTTCGCCGGAGAATGAACGAATTAACGGCGGAGTCCGATTGGAGGGAATTTTACAGAAGGAAGTGTTACTATTTTAAACGGGTCAATTGCCCTAACCCGTTTTTTACAACTCACCCCAAGAAAAAAATAGCCATAAATTAACATAAATTGCTATTTAACTTGGCCTTGCATATATACTCGTTAATTTATATAAAATTGAATAAGTAAACACATGCAAGGGTGGAGCTAGATAGGTGTTCGTGAATTCGGATGAACTCAAAAGCTTTTTCGTAGATTTTGTATTTGTACCAGAAAATTAAATAAATATATATGTATACTAACTCTTGAACCTCTAACAAAATTGATTGATGGCTCAGTAGTAAATGGGATAATATATAAATATATCTTTTAACTTGGCCTCATTTCACATTCATACCCTCCAACTTTAAATGTGTACAAGTAGATACTTAAATTTGTATAAAATTGAACAAATAGACAAACACGTTCTACGTAGTAGTGTCTACTTGTGCGTAGAGGTGTCAAAAATGAGCCCAACTATATGTAATCTGCCCAGAATTTTAAGGGTTGGGCTCAAGATAATTTGAATTGGGTTCAATCTCAACTCATTCAAGTTTTAACCAATTTCAAAAGAATCCTCAATTTAGCCCAATTTAATCTTCAATTTCAACTCGTTTTAAGCCTCTTTATTTGCACGATGTAATGTATGTTCCTATATTAAAGGTATGAATTACTATATATTTTACTTTTTTTTTAGGATTTATCTATCCATTCGTAACTTTTTTTAAAAAAATAATCTTGAGTTGAAATTCAAATTGTGGTTATAATACTTAAAAAATAATATATTAAAATTATTGATATTTAGCGGGGCAAGACCCAACACGTTTTAAGCCCATTTGAGCCCAAAATAAACTTGAGCGGGTCAAGACCCAACCCAATTTCTATTTCAACCCATTTTAATATCTCTAATTTCAACCTTACCCGCCCATTTGACACCCCTACTTGTGCACACCCAAAATTAAAGGGCATAAATATGAAATAAGGTCAAATTAAATGGCACATTTATGTATTATGTCAATTTAAATATTTTTGAAGTAAATAAATTTGAATAACTTTATTTGTTTTCTAAGTAGAGGTTATAAAAAGAAATTTGTGTAATTCTGATTTTACCTAGCTACTAATTTTCTTAAATACCAATCACATTTCATATCTTTCTTCATTAGATAAAACATAAATAAATTTCATTGATTATTTAAGTGTATGAATCAACTTAAATGATCTTTTTTATTTAAAAAAAGTAATAGTATCTAAATTAATTATCGGGATGCTAATATCTTTATAAAAAAAATATAATAATAATAACATGACCACACAAAGTATGAATAATTTCGCTTGTATTATTATAAAGTTTAATTACTCCATCTTAAGATTAAAGAAAAGACATTCTTTATTTCCTCATTGGTTGCATTGTAGAAGTAAATAATTTATAGTATCTCTTAAAATAAGGTATTGTTTTTTTTTTGGAAAAATAAAATAATTATAGTGACATCTAGTAATGACCCTACATTAGTTAGGGTATGATATAAATGATATAATCTAGAAGCAAACAAGTTTATATACTACATCTCTTAAGATATGGTCAAACCCTTAGCTATCTAATAACAAATATTAATTAGTTGTTCATATTTGACTCTTAGAAGTTAATCTAGCTTATGATTAATGTTTTTTAGTTTTAAGACTAATACTTATATATATATTTATATATCGTCACACTTCTACATAACGTTATTTTATTATAAATCTATATAAATCAACTTTTTTTAAGAATCAAATATGGTAATATTTTATTATTATTTGATCCGACAAACGATATCGTTATACATATACTATCAGATGATTTCATTTTTTTTTTAGTTTCTAGATAAATTAAACGGAAAAGGGTCAAATATACCCCTTTACTATTCAAAATAGTTTAAATATACCCTTCGTTATACTTTCGGTTCAAATATACCCCTCCAGTTATACTTTCAAGACAAATATACCTCTCTCATTATATTTTGGCTCAAATACACCCTTAATTTTAATGGATGGTTAAATAAAATCATATATAAAGGTAAAAATTGTAGATTACAATTGTATAAGAATAATCAACATATAATATTATAATCATGAAATTTTAAAAAATCATGGAACGTAAGTGTTTATTAATAATAGCATAGTCATGAAATTTTAAAAATAACTTATAGTATTATTTTTTTTTAACCAAACTCATCATTACGCAAGTGTTTACTACTCCACTTTCCTCGTATGAAATACTCTAATCCATAGATCACAATCTATAATTTTAACCAAGCAATATTTAAGTTAATCAACGAGAGAGACGATCGCATATTGGAAATTGATACATAATAGATATCATTTTATATAGTTTGAGGTTAAGGAATAATTATGTCATTAAAGAGAAAAAACAACATATTCAAAAGAATGAAGAAAAGAACCTATCATTTGATCGAGAGTTAAAATTAAGGGTAAATTTATGCCAAAATATAATAGAAGGGGTATATTTGGCCCTAAAATATAACGAAGGGGGTATATTTGGATCGAAAGTATAACGAAGGGTATATTTAAACTATTTTTAATAGTAGAGGGGTATATTTAGCCCACCTTTCACTTTGGTTGATTCAATAATAAAAAAGTAATAAAAAAAGGACAACTTTTCCTTAAAAAAGAAACTTCTAATCCACTTGTTTTCTTCAGTTGCAAATGTTTCAAAGATAAAAATTCAGCTTTTAACAACTTTTCTTTTTCGACTTCCAAATAATAATATATTGTTAGACTTTTCAAAAAACATTGAAATATTTGATTTTTTCAGAGATTTGAACTTTCTTTTAATATAATCATTCATATATTTAATATTATACGGTCAAATTTCTCTATTATTGGTTTTACTATATATTTTTTTTACTATAGTGACTAGTTATTACAGTATGTAACAATATCTGATATTTAGATGATATTTAACTGTTACAGATAAAAAAGATGTTAAAATCTAATTTTCACTTTTTAATGTTACGAACATAGGAACTTTAATGTCAAAATACTAAACTTAATCCCACATTATATAATAAGATAACTCTTTTAATGATAAAATATTATATATTCAGATAATATTTTTTGTCATACGGTGTATTAAATATCAATATACTTGTTCAAAATTTCTAGATACATAATCTTAGAGATTCTAATTCTATAGAAATGATTAAATTATTATTGTATTACCAAAAAGGAAGAAGGTGTTATAAGGAGATAATTTTTTTTTTAAAAAAGTGTATTGTTATAAAGATGGTAGGTAGAAATTATTATAAAAAAGGTAACATATATCTAAAAAATCTATCTCATAAAGAATTCAATTATTATAGTGAAATGTTAAGAGTACGGAATATTTGATAGTACCATAATATAATTGTACAACCTATCAAAAAGGAAATTACTATGTCATTAAATTCAGCAATATTAATGTGACAAAATTAGCATGTTTGACATAATCCATTTTTATTTTTATGTATTAATATTATTAAAATTAATTGGGTGACAGATGTCATGCTCAGATGTTTCATCCCCTTTGTCGTTAAAAAAATTAAAAAATTATTACTAATAACAGCCCTACAATGTGTAATATAACAAAATTTAATTTATATGACAATACAAACAATCAAACAAATCTCTTCAATCACATAAATATTTTTGTTCTATCTATAAGCCATTTTATTCATTACATATATTAAAGATTATGATGTTGTAGGCTCATCATTAGCATAAACATAATCTTTTCTCTTTTTATCTGATTATGGAAACTTTACAAAATTTTGATTTTCGTATGCATTGATTTAATTAATTTAAATATGTATTTGTACAAATTAAAAAAGTTTCATTTCAAAATTCGAATGCTAGAATTTTTAGTAAAAGACATTTATTCAGTTTCACTATAACTTGAAAATCATGAATATCTCAAGTACGGTGAATCGAGAGTAGCACACACACCTCCACCATATAGATGGAGGTTTGATTGTCTATATTCACCTATCGTTAATTAATATAAGATTCAAGATCAAGTTCAAAATTCGAGTCAAATTGACCTATCTTTTTATCCCAACAAAAAATCAATTCAAACGTTCATTGTTTTATAATATCTTAACAACTCAAGCAGTTTAAGTAGTTATTCCTTTATTTGTGATATGTGAATTTATAGGAAAAACAAAGTTTTACCTTGCTATAAAAAGGTCTTTATTTTCTAAACAGATTTAAGATGGATCGAAGAAAGGAGAAAAAACGAGTCCTACTATCAACTACTAACTTTTTCGAATCAAAATATGAATATCCACCATTAAAAGAGAAATGATTTAATCTCGATTCAAATTTCTCTCCAGTTTCAAGATCCAAATATTTTTACATAATACCTCTTAATTGAATTTTCTTCTTATTTATTCCACATAAATTTTAATTCTTTTATATATAATATCTTTCAAAAATTAAAATGTACATTCTCCATATAATAAAATTATGTGGAGAATGATAGAAAATGACTAATCACTCCTTCATTCTTAACTAAAGGTTTCACTCTCAGATTTGAGCCTGAGTACGAAATCATTTTTGTTAAGGAGAATTTTATTCCCAATATAAAACTTTTCAGCGTGAATTCGAATTTAATCTGATTTCAATGTGACTATCAGACACCGAGGAAAAAAAAAGAAAGAAAATGGATGTCGAGTTGTACTATATTATAAAAGCACAGCGTTTTTACGTATAATGGAATCTCTCTGCTAAATTGCAATTTCCAAAAAGTCAGCCTCAGTGGTAGTAGTAGAGAGAAGAAGAAGAGTGAGAGAGGTTTTAGAGCCTTTCAAACTCTCTGTCTTCCCCAATTGTTCTCTCTTTTTCACCGCCGCCATGAACGGAGCCGCCGGCACTCAAGTCAACACCAGCGCCGCAGCCGTGGCGGACGGCGGTGGCGGTGAGCCAGTCGGAGTTCAGATCCAGCATAGTCGGAGGTTACCGGATTTCCTTCAGAGTGTAAACTTAAAGTACGTTAAACTAGGTTATCATTACTTGATCTCTCATTTGTTGACTCTATGTTTGATTCCTGTAATGGCTGTGATTTTAATCGAAGTTTCACAAATGAATCCTGATGATATTCGTCAATTATGGCTACATTTGAAGTATAATTTAGTCTCTGTTATTACTTGTTCCGCCGTTTTGGTTTTCGGATCCACAGTTTACATCATGACTCGGCCGAGGCCGGTTTATTTGATTGATTACTCTTGTTATAAAGCTCCTGAGCATCTCAAGGCTCCGTATGAACGGTTCATGCAGCATTCACGGCTCACCGGTGATTTTGATGAGTCTTCGCTTGAGTTTCAGAGGAAGATTCTGGAACGTTCTGGCCTCGGGGACGATACTTATGTCCCTGAGGCGATGCATCAGCTTCCTCCGCAGCCTTCTATGCAGGCTGCGAGGGAAGAGGCAGAGCAAGTCATGTTTGGTGCTTTGGATAAATTGTTTGCTAATACCTCTGTGAAACCTAAGAAAATAGGTGTGCTTGTTGTGAATTGTAGTTTGTTCAATCCGACTCCATCGCTTTCAGCTATGATTGTGAACAAGTATAAGTTGAGAGGTAATATAAGGAGTTTTAACCTGGGAGGTATGGGTTGTAGTGCTGGTGTAATTGCGGTTGATCTTGCTAAGGATATGTTGCAAGTGCATAGAAATACTTATGCTGTTGTTGTTAGTACTGAGAATATTACTCAGAACTGGTATTTTGGGAATAAGAAGTCCATGTTGATACCAAATTGTTTGTTTAGAGTCGGAGGTTCTGCTGTTCTGCTGTCTAATAAGTCCGTGGATAGAAGAAGGGCGAAATATAACCTTGTTCATGTTGTTAGGACACATCGTGGAGCTGATGATAAGGCATTTCGTTGTGTTTACCAAGAACAGGATGATGCTGGGAAAACTGGGGTTTCTTTGTCAAAAGATCTCATGGCAATTGCTGGTGGAGCGCTTAAGACGAATATCACTACTTTGGGTCCTCTTGTTCTACCCATCAGTGAGCAGCTTCTGTTCTTTGGTTCTCTGATAATTAAGAAAATATTCAATAAGCATATCAAGCCTTACATTCCAGATTTCAAGTTGGCCTTTGATCATTTCTGCATACACGCTGGTGGAAGGGCTGTTATTGACGAGTTGGAAAAGAATTTACAGCTGACACAGGTTCACGTTGAGGCATCTCGAATGACACTGCACCGCTTTGGAAATACTTCATCCAGCTCTATCTGGTATGAATTAGCGTATATAGAGGCCAAAGGAAGAATGAGAAAAGGTAACAAAGTTTGGCAGATCGCATTTGGAAGTGGATTTAAATGTAATAGTGCTGTTTGGCAGGCACTACGAAATGTAAAGCCTTCTCCCGATGGTCCTTGGGAGGATTGTATCGACAGGTATCCTGTAAAAGTAGTCTCATAACACTGTGGAAATCATGATTAGGCAAGTTCAAGGTTATCTGCAGCTGCTTCAGTGTCCAACGGCCTCTTAAGTTATATGTACTTCATGGCGCGTCTTCTCTTGAAGCTGAGTGATGCTCTGCTTCCATATTTTTTTTCCTTTTTTCTTTTCTATTCATGAGTCGAGTATCATTTTTCCTTTTCTTAGTTTAGAGCCTTATGCTAATTTGTGTTGTACCATTTCAATCTATTACTCGTATGACTTCATATATGTAGCAATTCCTATTTTATTGTAGTTATCTTCCCGATAAACATCTGTTCATGACTGAACTTATGAGTAGTGGATTCAAGTTACTAACAGGTCACTGTTATTTCTCACTGTCAGCGAAATGATTCCATAAATGGCTTGTTCATCATTTTCTATTTGTTTATCTATTTTATATACTCTATCATCCTCGAGATTTCAGTCCAGTTTGTCCTAAGAGAGTACCGTTCATCTTTTGCTGGCCTTCGGTGAGATATAAGGTTTGTGATTAACATGACAATTTAGTGCTAACGATTTCTCAGTATTGCCTGGTTCTGGCAGTCTGTATTCGGACAGCCAGTGACTGCGTATTTAGGACTGTGAAAAGAGTGTGTACTTTGAAAGATCTGCAAATAACAGTTACATTTTCACGCGAGATGTTCTCTTCACCTTTTTGTTCGTTCAGTTTTGGACCTCGCATCTAGGCTTGCTTGATGTTCATTTGTTATCCCGTATAGCCAGATCTCACTTGTGGGATTTCACTGGGTATGTTGTTGTTGTTGTTGTATAGTCAGGCAGGGAAAACTGCATTTGGCTGCAAAGATGTTGTTTCGAATTTGCATGTGGGAAGATCGACTATGAAATGTACTAGGCATCGTGTAATGTGCGGCTGGATTGTAACCATTGTTGTAAAGTTGAGATTCCTTGCTTCATGAAGCAGCAACAAACACAAGTTGATTCATTCAATTTCCTTTGCATGAAGGAACCTTCTATGTTATTTCCCGAGAAGTTTCTCGGTTGGCGCATTTGATTATATATATGTGTAGCATTAGCATTACAGAGTACTTGCGTTCTATTTATAGTATGAAAATATTGATGGATTTGATTCATGATGTATTATGATTGCAAAAGCTTGTATTTGGCATTAACTTGAGGAAATTGCAAGTTTGTACACTCCTCGATTACTTCCCTGAATACTTGTTTTCTCTCACCAACACACGTAATGAGTAACTCTGACAATCACATACTCGTGTTGTTTTCACCCACTCCAATGTGAATAGAATATAATACTAGCATGAGTAATTCTTAGCCCACCCTCCTTTAATTTCTGTGGCTGATGTTATAGAAAAATGTGCCAGGCCCAAAATTGACTTTCTGTTTCTTTAAAGGACAGAGCTTATGGTGATGTTTCTCTGTCAAGGTATTATTCCAGGACAGAGAAGAAAAAATCTCAGTTAAATATTTTGGCTTTTCAATTCTGGTAGGAATATCAACGAGTTATGTCCCGTGCCCTTAAAAGAACTTATGTTCGGCTAGGAATGAGTTCGATTTCTAGGGGCAAAAATTAAAGACCAATCTATTTGAAGGATTAATCGTGCAATTAAATCGTTCAAATGATTGGAATAAACACGTAATGAATCAAGAATATGATAATTTTAACAGCAGCCAACAAAGGTCAACAAAGCAAAGTTTTAATTTTTCATTACCTAATCTTAAATTCTGACGACTTAGTGCTAAGGGAATTTGAATATTATCATCATAAAAACGACTTGGTGAACTGCAGCCAAACTTGGAAAACTCCTGAATTAAAAATTTATATAAAAAAAAAGAGTTTAAATTATATAAACTGACAATATAATTTATAATAACATGTCACTCAAAGAATATCTACAAGTAAATCTTCCATTATTTTGTTAACTGAAAAATAAGACATGTTATCTACTATAACAGATAAAAGTGACATGATAATGCAGCTATGAAAAGTTATTTTTATGCACAAAGAAAGCATCTTATTTTTTACAGTGTAAATTTACATAGTATCAAACATACTTCTTTCGTAAAATTTAAATATGCGCGACAAAATACTAAAGATCACATGTTATACGGTTAAATTTTTTAAAAGACGCTTGAGAAATGCAATAATCAGGACAAAGGAAAGAACTGTTTTGGGCCCCTAAATAATAATGGTTTCACTCATAATGAGACAAGTATGTGTTCCCTCCGTTTCAAAAAAAATATTAGTAAATGTTTCCGACTATACTATTTTGCACTTATTGATTTTCTTAATGAACGTGAAAAAAATTAAAACGATACTTATTTTAAAGCTCGTAAACGCCATGCTCAGGGACCAAAGAGTTATAAACTATATAAGCAAACTATTTTAAAATTCCTCTGTTTTCTTTCCACTTTTAATCATCCTCTATACCATTTCATTATAACGATCAAGTTTTTCTTAACCGATTCTAAGTAATATAATATGTTCTCTATAACGACGTTTCACTATAGCAACCAAAATATATCCAGACAAACGCGTCATTATAAAGACGTTTAACTGTAAATACACTAGAACATAGGTTCATCAGAAACAAGGATTAGAAAGACATCTGAATTAAAGAATACATTTTTTCATTTAGCACTTTATTTTAAATTGAATGGTATAATTACCCTTACAATATACAAAAATAAAATAAAATCATACAGTAAATTACAGCATGTGGCAAGATTAAGATGAAATGTACACACTCTGAAGCAGCATGTGCACTCACTCTTCCCTATATATGTGAAAATTTGAAACTTTTGCACAAGGGAAATTGAGTTTGTGACAAAAAGAACAAGGGATTACAAAGAAAAGTGAGGGAAAATATGGATTTTTCATCTGAAGGAAAACTGAATTTCCTCTAGAGTTCTCCCTTTCGTCTCCGGTACCCAAATTGCCACGAATGCCACGGTGAAAGCACACATAACCGTGTAAATAGTGAAGGTTCCTGGTAAAAGAAGTGCAGACATTAAGTCAGTTCAGGTCTAAGAAGCTATACGTGTGAAATGCTACATGTTTATGGTTTGTACATCCTTTTGTCCGAGGGGTGTCAATAGACGAAGCCCCTTGGCTTTTTCGTGTTTTACTTCTTTATATTTTGACTCTCAGTGAAAATTCTAATTCCGCAATTGGTGGACTATAGTGGGGGACTCTTATGCAATGGGGACCGAAATGTCTATACTATGTGGTTGTGGTGTAAGTTGGAGAGAATGATACCTCCACTGCTCCAAGCCATAAGCAACGGTGCAGTCACTGTTATTACCCACGAGAATAACCAATTGGCTAATGTTGCTGTACTTCCAGCGAGGCCTTTGATCTTGATTGGAAGAATCTATAATATCCAATGCATGTAATAAGTTCAAAAAAAATCTTAACATGCAACGTAAAGCAAGCACGAAAATTTAATCAACAGTTGCCCGTGTCATTCCAGATAAATGAGGCGTTTAGCATGTCTATATTCATGAATGGGATCTAACAGACTAATCAATAGATAGATGGAGAATGATCAATGACCAAACCGATAGGTCATACAACTTCGCGTCTATGGCCAAGCTGATAGTGAAGCAGCTTAGTGCGCGACAAAACAATTTAGTACTATTAAAGGTCAAATAGTAACTTCTATTCAAACAGTATCCGATAATTGGACCAACTCCAATTGCTCGGAAATTGTCAAAAGCAGGTACCAAGAGAATTCAACAGCAAGCTGAAATTTGGCATACATGATAACGAAAAAGCAAGTACCTCAGACATTATAAGCCATGGAATTGGGCCCATTCCGAGCGAGAATGAAATAATCATGAACTGAAATGAGAAGTTGGTCAGAAAAATGAATATATGTTACTTTAAGCATGTATTTTCAAGAGACAAAGATTGTCCCCATCGAGAAGGTGTACATACCACCACCCCGACTACTGATACTATTCCCAATACACCATAGAGTGTAGAGTCCTCAGATACATAACCCTGATCAAATATAAAAGAAGAAATGATGAGAAAGATGACAAGTGCAGTTCAACGTCTAAATCAACTTGTTCCTCTAAACTACCTTTAGATAGAAGGAAACGGAGATGATTAGGAGACTAACAGCCATTCCAGCAGAAGAGACCTACAAAAGAGCATTTGCCTTATATGTTAGCTCAAAAGTTAGAAAAATACACATTTAAGTTATGACTTTCCTAAAACTTACAATTAATAAAATTCTACGTCCAGTTTTATCCACCAGCCATGTAGAAACTGCAGTTGCAACAACCTACACATTGAAAAGGGCTTTTCTTTTCAGTTGCTAACTATGACGGACATCGATGAAATTTGACTGCACAAAAGTAATGCAAGCAAGTGCTACACAGACATAGGAACTTTTTCCCTTCCTTTCTAAATAATATGCACTTGGAAATTAAAGAATAGCAAAAGCTGGACCTGGATAGCACCGACACCAAAAGTTGCAGCATTACTTGCAGAAATACCTGTGAAGTTTAGATGACTAAATTAGTGAGACTTATATCACATGAAGAAAGTTGTAGATCATTAGAGATTTAAATAGATATAATACATAGATAGACACCTTAACTTGGTCTCAAGTCTCAACTGACAACTTTGAGTATCTACATCTAAACTCCTCTCCATTGTGTCAGTTGAACACTCCAACTTACAAAATGATCAATCATCTAGACACCTCTAAAATTTATGTGTGATGTTAGCGTCAGGTGTCCACGAGATAGTGAGGACAAGTTGGAGTGTTTAGATGCCAGGTGAGACCAAGTTGAGGTGTCAAGATGTATACTCTCAAAGTTGGAGTGCGTACTTCCCAGCTGAGGCCATATTTGAGTATCTGTTTATGCATTATGCCATTTAAATAACTCGTGTATCGATCTTATTCAATTAGTTTGTTTCAGGGGTTCTCTTGAGGCAAAATTATAGTGCAATTCAGTTTTGCCAGCAGTGGATCATAACAAAGAGGTAGATGCTACACGACAGGCTGAGCATGACACTTCATTTAAAGGAGGCAAATGCTACAGATACTTCCATCATTTAACAGATGACAAATACAATTGCTTGTTTAATGCTATCTACGTACCAGCAGATAGGAAAATGTTGCTGGAATAGAATATAACACCGTTGATTCCTCCTAACTGTTGCAGGATAAGTAGCCCAATCCCTACCTAAAGAAGAAAGATTAAAGGATTGACAAAAACAGGAGCACAGACTAACACGAAGACTCCAACAACAGCATGAAACGTCAAAATACCATGAGAGGAAACCAATATCTTCTATGTTTGAGATCGGCGAAACGCATTGCTGTTCTTCGGTTTGTTGATGATGCTACAGACCTCTACACACATAAATAACATAAAATAAAATCTGTACTGTTAAATATAAATTTAGCAACAAGTTTTATATGGAATTGCATGTGTAGCAACAAGGCTTGCTTTATATGGTCTTTCAAACAATTTACCTTAATTTCATTTACTTCATTGGTAATGTCAGCCTCAAACCCTCGAAGAACTTGCAATGAAGTTTCAAAATCTTCTGTTAAACCCATTTTGGCCTATGTTTCAGATAGAAACTCAACTGAGACAAACAGCAAACAAAGCCTCGAAGAATTACGCGAAAAAGCATAGATATAATGGAGCTCACCAACCACCGAGGAGATTCGGGGATGAAAAAAAGTCCAGGTATCAGTGCTAGGCAAGGTAATGCTCCTATAAAAGAAAATAATATTTAGTTAAAGTGTAGTTGAACGATTCCATGAGGCTCTGCCACGGTCAATATGCCAGCTCATTCAAAGTTCAATCCGGAAAGTCTTAGGTAATTGTTTTTGTTCTAGAGCTGATTACCCAAAAAAAAAAAAAAAGAAGACGGAGAAACATAGACCTCTCCCCCAAAAGCACAAAAGAAAAAACGTTTTTTCTATTAAAAAAAATGCAAACAAAGACTGTCATTTTGGAAGCACAGTGGTGTGGAGTGTGGACTAGCAGTCAATGAAGTAGGAGGAGAACCATGAGGTCTCAGGTTCAATCCCAGTAGAGGAAAAGTAAAACTATGTCATTTCGTCCCATCTCCTAAGCCTTGGTTGGCAGAGTTAACCGCTACTTTTGTTGGTGGGAGGTAGCAGGTATTTGGTGGAATATTCAAGATGCGCCCAAGCTGCCCCCAATACCACCATCATTAAGAAGAAAATGACTGTCATTTTCTCAGTCCTCACAAAATGAATAACTATTACTTCAACTTGATTGACTATACTATGTGGATGCAAGGAGGTACTATTACTAATATGCACTAAATGTTATTCACCAGAGTAAAAAAATGATAATATGACTTCATAACTGTATATTGTAGCTTAACGAGAGTTTTCAAGATAAATGATCATTACCAAGAACAGCAAGCAGCCTCCAATTAACAAAAAGTCCCAGTAAATAGGACAACATGATCCCAATTGTAACAGAGAGCTACATCAAGAAAGAAATGATAGCATGTGATTGATTAAGCAGGCATAGCTAACTTTGGTTTAACGAAAAATAAGTCTATGACTCAGCAAACCTGGTTAACAGACCCTAGACCCCCTCTCATATTTTGAGGTGCAATCTCGGCAATATATACAGGAACCTAAAAACACCAAAAAGCAGGAAGCTAAAGCATTAAGTTTTGAGAATGTCAGTGTATCCAATAACTGTAATCAGAAAAGATTGAAGAAATTGAATATTACCACATAAGAGATTATTCCCACACCAAAGCCTTCCAACAATCTTCCCATGTATAGAAAGGAAGGATCCTGAAACATATTGGCAAGGCCAAAGGAAGGGAGATACAAGCACATACATGTCAATGTAGGTTAACGAGGCACCATATAATATACTTCAAGTAGAATATCTTACTTTGGCAAATGAGATGGCAAGCCAACCAATGATATTAGGTATAGCAGCTATCATCAAAGACTGCAGTAGGATAAAAAAGGATTTGAATATCCACTTGAGCAATACACAGGAATATGGTAAATGAAAAACAAGAATCATTTTTGATGCAATAATCTTACCCCTTTTCGCCCAATATACTCTGAAATTTGACCACTAGATATTGCACCAACCATAGCACCCACGTTCGATAAAGAACCAAACAAAGAGAACTGAAAAGATTATCTTTAGTCAACAATAGCTCTGAAACAAACTGAAATAAGATACAAATCAAGAATGGCTCTTGCAGACCTCAGAAACAGTGAGCTTCAGATCTTCGGTAATTGCAATTTGCGTAGGCGAAGTGAAGCCACACTTCAAATGCAACAAAAACAAACACGTGATCAATAGAGATACATATGCAAATATCCATTGCAGCAACATAAATCGTGTAGGCCAGCCAATAAAGTGCAGGCAAAATAAGAATGACATAACAAACTGTAATCCCAATAAACATGCTACCTTTTTTTTAAACCAATTTTGATCCCTTAACCACGAAAAAAAAGCTTAAAGCCTATTTTTATTCAAACTTATCCTCTTCAATCAAATCTGAAGTTTCATGTTAATTTTTCGTATGGTCACTCAACCAATAGTTATTATCTCAAAAAGTCAACATTCTTCTTGATTTCAATTTTTTTTCAACAAAGAAAATGACTTTCTGAGATAATAACTATCCGTTGATTGACCATATGAGAAATCAACTCTTGAAATTTCTCATAGGATATTGGGAAGGTAAACAAACATGTAGTCAATATTGAATTGTTATGTCATCAACCACGCAAGCGCAAGCAAACAGAACAATCTGAATGACATAACATATTGTAAATCCCAAAAAAATATGCAACCTTTTACCCCAATTGTGAATCCTTTACAACAACAAAAGAGGCTAAAGACTTCATTTTTATTCAAAAAACTAATCTTTTCTCATCAAACTTGAAGCTTCTAACAGGATAATAAGCAGGTAAACAGACATGTAGTCAATATTGAATTGTTTATCACCTCATCAACCCCAATTATGAATCCTTTACCACAACAAAAGAAGCTAAAAACTTCATTTTTATTCAAAAAAAAAAACAATCTTTTCTCATCAACCTCAATTATGAATCCTGTACCACAACAAAAGAAGCTAAAGACTTCATTTTTATTCCAAAAAAAACAATCTTTTCTCATCAACCTCAATTATGAATCCTTTACCACAACAAAACAAGCTAAAGACTCCATTTTTATCCCAAAAAACCCATCTTTTCTCATCAAACTTGAACCTTCTAACATAATATTGTGCAGATAAACAGACATATACATAAAAACACAGCAAAGCAAAGAACTTTAATAAGAAACAAGAAATGGGAAATTACAGTGAAACCAAACTGGATTGGGCCCAAAGCAACTATGAGAACACAAGCAAGAACAGAAACAGAACTATCACGAATAGCTTGAGAAGAACCCATCAAACTAGACTGTCTTGACCCCATACGATACCAACTTCCAGTATGTAAAAATGGTTTTTTCAGATCCCCTTCATTGTTCTCTTCTCTAAAACTCATTTTTTTCAAATTTTGAGTCAACCCCTTTTCTCTATAGTTGTTGAAATTTGAACTAATAGATCAAGAAAAAAGAAAGTTGCTGAAAATGCTAGAATTAGCAAGAGTCTTGATGTTAATCTGAAAAGGGGAATTAAAATAGATATACTTAAAGAAGACTTGAGATAGATAGAAAAAAAAGGAGAGATTTTTATTTTTTTTGGCAAGTGAAAAGGTGGAAACAGATGATGATGACAGCAGCAACTGAATTTTAAGCTTATTTTCGCAGAGGGTGACTGTAATTACCATTTGATTACGGTATATTCGTTTTAGACTTCCATTAAATATGAATTCACATTTAAAATCTAATATTAAAGGATTAATATCACTTAATTCCTTCTTAGTTAAGCTTTTAATATTGAATTTATTTAGTGTGATTTACATTTCTTTATGTAAAAATTTATGTGTTATTGCAAAAGAGCAGATTTATTTGTTATGATGAGCATGAAAAATAATAGATTTTCTTAAAACATTTTAGATAATACTAAAAAAAACAAAATATTCCGTTAATACATCTATTTTATATCTAAAATTCAAATTTTATAATTTTAATAATGAATAAAAGATTATTTATTATTCCATTACAATTTGACACAATGCATTTAATTTGACACAATATATGAATATATTCTTCAATTTAGTTTTAACTGATTTTTATGTTCTTTAATTTTGAATGTGCATAAGGAGACATTTGCACATTCAAAATTTGTATAAAGTTAAAAAAAATAGACACATACTATGCAGTAATTCATGTCTTATTTAAATTATGATATATATAATATAAGTGTCAACTTATTTAATTTTATATAAATTTAAATATTTATTTATATATAGATATAAATATCAAATGAAATCAAATTAAAAGACCGGAAAATCAGCTAGGTGAAAACAATTTTGGTCTATTTTCTCTTGCTGTCTTTTTTTGGCTTGTCCCACTTCATGTGTTTAACATGGGCTCACAGCTCCATGAGTACTGTCTTCTGTATTATTTTATTTGAAAGTACTAATGTAGTTATGTACTTACAAATATACTAAGAATTTATTTGATTTCAGTAAGTGTTTGGACATAAAAATAGTTGATATTTGAAATAATCTCCAAATATTATAATATAAATAAATCATTGTCCTTGCAATTTTATATATGGAGCATATAAAGTTATTTGATATTTATGCTGGTGAAAAAATAACAGGATAACATATAAAATTAATCGACATATGATTATAAGAAAAAAAATAGATGGAGTAGTGCCAATAATCTCATTTATTTGCCTTCTTGTGCAAAAATGTTTTTCCATGTGTATGTTTTTTTTTGTTGGCCTTTTTTAGAGGTGGCCCTAGCTAGTTGGGGAATAATGACAACTTATAATTGTGTGATTTTTTTTTTGGGAGGGAATAATTGACATGCAAATTGTATTTGTAACTAAGTAGGGTAATTATTTGTCTATGCTACAAAAGGATTTGGTAATTAATCCATACATTTAATTTTATCCAAAAAAACAGTGACTCTTTTTAATGATAAGCTGAGTTAACTGGATGTGATATATATATATATAAATACATTATACATCAAACATGTTGAATCATATGTTATATGGCCCTTTTTGGAGTGCAAACATTTTCTTTCTTTTACTCTATCTGAATTCATATTATTGTTTCGATTAATTCGAATTTCCATCACATAAAAACTCATTTTAGAAAAAAAATCTTTTTTTTTAACAATTTATTTTTCATATTCGGAACTCGAATCCGAAAAATATTAATACTATCAAATATATAAGTAACAAGAAGAAGGGAAGGAAAAAGAATAGCATATAGTGTGCTGACATATATATTATAATAATATACAATAACTCATATGAATTATTTATTTCCCCAAAGATTATCCAGAAATTGTAGGGCACTATGCCACTATCAATAAATTAGACAAAAAATAATAATAACAATCACAATAATTATGCCTAACCTCCTAACAAATTGAAATCAACTATATAAATTTTTATTGATCATCTTTGTTTGTTTAAATTTTAAAAAATCAAAATTAAAAAAATACAAATTAATCGAAAGAATTCGAAATACAATAACAACATAGTCGATATAATCTCACATTCACTCAAAATATTGAATCTACATCTTGATCTGTCTGTAATACAGGTAGTATTGTCTTCTTCTTTTCTTTTTCTTTTTTGGTTTAATTTTATAATAATTATTTCTTGGTCAACAATTGCTTTTTCTACCCTAAAATATTGAATAATTATCTCCCTTAGAAAAATGGCACGTGAGGTATTTATTTATTTATTTCCATGAATTATTAGTTGGAAACATTGAAATTGATTAAAAAGTCTCTAATTGTTTTTAAAATAAGAATTAGAACGTGGATACCACTATTTTACAATTATAAAGGATTGCATTTGGATTTTCCTTCTTTTTTCTATGTACTCATCTAGTCATCATATCTTTTTTATTCTTTAATTTAATCAAAATTTGTATAATTTAGAATCACAATCTTTTTCAATAACATTTTATCTAATTTTCCATTCTTAACAAGCTCAATAAGGTGGGAATTGCATCTGCTAATCGATTTTGTATCTGCTATTTAAATTATTTGGCTTGTAATCGACATTAGTGAAATTTATTTTTATGTTGCTTATTCATTTCCTCCTCCTCCTCCTTAATTTCTATCTAACACAACTTATTTCTACTTAATCCGACTTAAGAAGGAGAATTATGAGATTTATTTTTTTGTTTTTCCTCAATAACTTAGCCAGAAGTAGATTGTTAACCACTCTCGATTATATGCTTCAATTCTACTTATAGAATTTGAATTTTTTTCTTAATTATTCGATTCACAACAAAGGACTCGTTTTAATTTATCGCTTGAACTCATCACTTATATTTATATTGTATTTTTTTCATTTTATTTTAAGCGTGTATGATATCACACCCATTCAGAAGATAATAAATACAACATGTAGTTTTATTAAAATATCCTCTTGTCTATTAATGCTTCTATTATTAAAAAGTACTCCTAAATCAATGATGTCTTTAATTAATGTAGCAAATATAAAGGTTGAAAAAACACAATTAATGATGTCTTGATAACATTTTTTGGACTACTTATAAAGGTTTAAATATTCCTTTTACTATATTAACATGAAAATAATTATATACAAATTGAAAATCCTACTATTTTAAGATAACTAAATAAAATAATTTCAAAATTAATTAATATTTTATCATTAAAATATAAAATAAAATAAAATTTTAATTGTATATTGAGATTATTATCTATATCTCGCGCACCAAAAATCGGAGTGTGTAACAGTGACAATTATCGAGCTGACTGCTGACACTTCACCCTCACACAAATTTGTGAGTGTAAACGGTGAACAAAAAATCTCAGTTTTTTCTGTTTCCTTCAAATCTCCATTAACGACCTTCAATCTTGTAAAATCTCCATTAACGAGACCTTCAAATCTGTTAAATCCCACAACTGATCTCCATTTCCAGTTTCCTTTCCATCATCCATGGCCGAAGAATCAGAATCTGCATCTGAACCCCACCCTACCACCCCCACCCCATCAAACCTCCCTTCTACCGACGCCATTAATGTTGTACCTCTTCAAGCTCATTCACCACCCACCAAACTTCCTTCTCGACCCAGAAAAACCCGGAAGCTTTCCAATACTATTGATCCCTCTTTACCCAAAACCCAGATTTCCACCATCGTACCAAGAATCGTTTCTCGTTCACTTTCATATGAAGGTGAGCTCGAATCCGCCATTAATTACCTCAAATCCTCCGACCCATTACTCTCTCCATTGATTGAAATATACCCACTTCCTACACTCGAACTTTTTCAACCCCCTTTTCTTGCCCTAACAAAAAGCATTCTGTTTCAGCAGCTTGCGTATAAAGCTGGGTCATCGATTTACACTCGATTTATATCTCTTTGTGGTGGGGAATCAAATGTGGTGCCAGATATGGTTTTGGGATTAACCCCACAACAGCTTCGTCAAATTGGGGTTTCTGCTAGAAAAGCAAGCTATTTACATGACCTAGCAAGGAAGTATCAAAATGGGATTTTGTCGGATAAGTCGATTGTGGATATGGATGATAAATCCCTTTTTACAATGCTTACTATGGTGAATGGAATTGGGTCTTGGTCAGTTCATATGTTTATGATTTTTTCACTTCATAGGCCGGATGTGTTGCCGATACATGATCTTGGTATTAGGAAAGGGGTGAGAATGTTATATGGTCTTGAGGATCTTCCTAGGCCATCGCAGATGGATCAGTTGTGTGAGAAATGGAAGCCTTATAGGTCGGTAGCTTCGTGGTATATTTGGAGATTTGTAGAGGCAAAGGGGGCAAATTCGAAAGGCAATGTGGTGGGGAATTCTGATGTTAGTTTACAGCAGCAGATGTTGGCAATGCAGCAGCAGCAACAACAACAACATCAATCGAATCAGCAGTTCTTGGATCCTATTAATGGGATTCTTAATGTTGGGTATGTTTCCCTTTCGTGTCTAGTTTGACATTAATCGTTCAGTAATTGTCATGCATCTTTTCCGGAGTTTTTCCATATATGTTCATTGCATTTTCGATTGTATGTAATGATGGTTATCAGTAGAGGGAGGTTGGTTGATTACTTTCAGGTAAAACTTGTCTCTGCAATAGTTTAATTACAGAGTGGTTAGTCATTTGATCCCCAAAACAATATACATATACTCTTAGTAAAAGAACTACCTGGCTATTAGTTTCTGTGTTAGACTCACAGAACAAACATATGGAACATAACTGGACCTCTTCTTCTCAAGTCTCAACCTTTCTTGAGTCAAAGCTTCCAGGTGAAACACAGAACTTTTGGAGGAGCATTATAAACTTCCATGGCCAATCAATAATCTGATAAGCATAGTTGCTGATTGCTAAATTGGCAAACTTGACTGTGAAAGTCCCATCTTTGCTTGGATTCCAATACAATTTGTCCTCTGCTTCTGATAGCCCCTAAAACTCCTCCGAAGTCTTAAAGAACTCGACTGCTCCTTTAATTTCCCAATCATATAGGACCCTGCTGAAAGTAATGTTCCATGCTTGTAGTTCCTTAGCTGTGGATAAAAAAGCATTTGGAGAAGTTGAACAGATTAGGGAAAAGATCATTCACACATCCATGCCCAAGCCAGTTGTCTGCCCAGAACAAAGTCGTTCTACCATTACCAACTTGGATATTTGAGTTCTTTAACAGTGTGTCCCAATGAGATCTGATGGATCTCCACACCTCTACTCCATAAGGACTGTTAACAGGACCTGTGCACCGAATCCCCTCCTGACCATATTTGTCAAGAATTACCCTTCTCCATTAACTGTCCTCTTCCTTAGTATACCTCCATAGCCATTTCATCAGTAAACTTGTATTTTGAGCAGTTAAGTCCCTAATTCCCGGACCCTCTTTTGATTTGGTTGTGATTAACCCCTTCCTCCAAACTAGTTCAGGGCTGAGCTTTATCAAACCTTTTCTGGTTTAAGGTGCTAGTTTGTAATATTATATTACCATGTCAACCAAAAAAGAAAAAGAGGTGCTACTTACTCTAATCCTTTTTAACTAAACAACTTTGCCATGACTTTCAGTGACTCCAATATCATGCCTATACTTATGAAAGTATTAACTATGTTCTTAATTCTAATGAGCAAGTAAGCATTTTTTCCCCCAATGAAGTTCTAATGAGAAAGTAAACACAATTGATTGAATTTCCCATATTCAGGAGCTAAGTGATTTAAGGGGCTAAGGATGCGAACAACCAAGCTAAGTAATTTAAGGGGCTAAGGATGCGAACAACCAAGCTAAGTATGAATCTGGTGGAATTTAAGAGCTTGCTAATTGGAAAAGTGCTGGTCCAGTGAAGGCACAACTAAGTTATGCCTTTCATATTCTCGACATGTGCTTCACAAGTTCATTCCATCTACGTTTATATTAAAATTTTGTGTATACACATTCTTGAAATAAAGGTTGAAAATATAAAACATAAAAGTATTTAAGTGAAATGTATACTCATGATCTTTCTCATTTGGTTCATCAGTAATGACCTGTTGATTCCATAGTGATTCTTAACCTTTCTTGGCCTTTTGTAGGTTCTATTTTTTTGGTATACTACTTGTATATGGGAGTTTTTCCCTTTTATTGACGAAATTATTCCTTGAGGAATATTTTGTCATACTTTCTGGTTCAATAACCTTTGGAAGTGCCACAGAGCCTCTGGATTTCTCTTTTCCCTGCGGAGGTTGGACGTGGTTGTATAAGGCACTGGAAATCCACACAGGATCAAGTTAGAACTAGTCCTAATCAGCTGCCCGTAAAATGAGGCACTTAAAAAGATAAACAAAAACTTACTGGCAAGTTTTGTGTGCCATAATCATTACAAACACAAAAACTATTAGGAAGATGAGCGAACAGTTATGTTTATCCATCCGATCTCCGTACAGGCAGATCATAATTTAGACGTACGTAAAGCATAGCACTCAAGGGTGTGGTCTAGTGATCAATAAGGTGAGTGCCAATCGAGACAATAACATTAGGTGATTTCTTCCCATTTGCTTAAGCCTTGGTGGGTAGAATTACCTGTATCTGTTATGGTTGGTCGTAGCAGGTACTCGTGGAATAGTTGAGGTGTGCCTAAGCTAGCTCAAACTCCACGTTACAAGGGGAAAAAAAGAATATGCAAAGCATAGGAACTTCAGTTAAAGGACACAACTTTGAGAAATCTCCAAATTTTGAACCCATAAATGCAAAATGCAATGAATTCAAGATAAATATTGAATCCATCAAATTTAAATCTTGAATCTGCCTTTGACGGCTGTATTCTTAAGGGTCCCTTCTCTTGGTTTTTTCCTTGGTATAAGATTCATTTTAGCCTTTCCTTGCAGCTACAACCCTATTATTTTCTTGTTTGCTAATGTTGAAGTGATCAAAATACAGGGCATGTGCATGGGGACAGTAGTTGAAGTTCACATGATTGTCAGTGGCTGTGAGGGCTTTTTTTTGGGATAGCAAATTGCTGAAATGTTAGCCACAGCTTGTCTTCAAGTACTAAAAACTCTGGACAATCAAGCTGAGAACATTGTAAATTCACCTAGTAACTTCAAGAACTGGTGTTGTAACTCATATCTTTTTTACGGAGAACTTTCACCTGACATATTTAAGACTATAAGATTATAGAGTATTTTGGTACACTGTAAGACCATAAGATTCAAGTCTTCTTTACTTTCTTAAACTCCGTGCCAAATAAAAATCAGACTAACAAATTTTATCGGAGGGGCTGTTTACTTCTCAGATGCTAGGCCAAACAGAAATATACAAATTCACCACGCAATCATATGGTATCAAAAGATATTCCAAGGTACCAATATATTACAAACTTAACAAAACTATCTAAAATATAATTTATGCATGTATAAAAAACATTATATTATAAATCTTTCCGTAGCAACACAGGATACATACGCGGCAATTTGTCTGATCTCCTTAAAAATAGTATCCTTGGTAAAAACGTAGTAGTAATTTAACATAATAAGACATGTAAATTGACGAGGCTATTGATGTATATACCAGAATATTCCTTCAGTATATCCTTAAAATATACAAAAAAAATCAATTTTTTTGAATTCCTTTTTTCTTAGTCTCAGTATGTAGTATATATAACAACATGCTTGAAAAATATTACTTACTCATACAAACTCAGCATTTTTCTGCAAATAAACTTAAGATTATAGCCATGAACTATGAAAATTATGACCCTTTTTTCCCTGACCAACTTGTTGTGGATCTTTATCTTCCAATTTGGGCTAAACTTTCAAGTTTTAAGTCCAAACCAGCTTTCATTTGGGCTGAAGATGGCCCATTAGTTCAGTTTTCGTCGCTCACTTACGAGGAGTTAAATAGTTCAGCCCAATGTATTTCTTCTGAATTGTTACTTAGTTTAAGAAAAAATGATATTGTTGTTGTTTTATGTTCACCAGGACTTGAATTTGTTGAAGTGATATTTGGTTGTCAAAGGGCTGGGGTTTTAGCTGTTCCTATTAGCCCTCCTCACCCGTCTTTTTCGATTGGTAATTGGCATCATTTGCTTAGAGTTGTGTCTCAAACAAGGCCTAAAGTTGCTATAGCACAACGCGAATACATCAAACATGTTGAGAAGTACGTTGCAAGATCGAGTAATAAGAAGTTGTCCGAGGCCTTGAAGAAGGTTCGATGGATTTCAACCGAGGATTTAAAGGGCAAGAAAATGAAAATACAATTAGAAAATGTGAAGTTTGATAGTGGCTTTAAGTATAATGGTTGCAATGTTGATGATGTGTACTTGATTCAGTACACTTCTGGTACAACTTCTATTCCTAAGCCTGTTTTGGTTACTGCAGGGTCTGCAGCTCATAACGTTAGAGTCGCGAGGAAAGCTTATGATTTTCACCCGAATACTGTTGTTGTCTCGTGGTTACCTCAGTACCATGATTGTGGACTCATGTTTTTGTTGTTGACGATTGTATCAGGGGCAACATGTGTGTTGACATCCCCGAATACATTTGTCAATCGTCCTAGGATATGGCTTGAATTGATATCGGAGTTCAAGGTAACTTGCACTCCTGTTCCTTCATTTGCTTTACCACTCGTGTTGAAACGCGGTCATGCTGAGGCAACTAACAATCCTATTAGTATGTTGAGCTTGATGAATTTGATCATTGTTAACGAGCCAATTTACAACGATTGTGTTGAAGAATTTGTTCAAGTGTTTAAGCCTTTCGGGTTAAATCCTTTGGCAATTTCACCCTCATATGGCTTAGCTGAGAATGGCACATTTGTTTCAACATCATGGAGAAGTAGTGCTTGTCACAAACTTTCCACGTATAAAAAGCTTTTGCCAAGTGCTAGACTTGATGAAGATCATGTAGACATTGAAATTCTAGTTGTGAATGAAGAAAAAAATGAGATTGTGGAAGATGGAATTGAAGGTGAAATATGGATTTCATCTCCTAGCAATGCTATTGGATATTTAGGACATCCATCTTTAACTCGACACGTGTTCAACGCCACGCTTAAAAATAAGGCGGGAAAATGCTATATTCGAACTGGGGATAGAGGAGTTGTCGAAGGAGAACATAGATTTTTATACGTGATAGGACGATGCTCAGATGTTATTAAACTCTCAAATGGACAAGAAATACATCCACATTATTTGGAGACATCAACTTATAATAGTTGTCCAAATTTCCTAAGAGGTGGTTGTGTTGCAGCGTTTGAAATGTCTGAATCTGAATACACATCTGTAGCTGTTGTCGCAGAGGTACAAAGCAAAGGTGAAATAGAGAGTGATATGTTTTTGAAGCAAATATGTGAAGGAATAAGAAAAACAATATTGAAAGAAGAAGGTGTTGGAATTGGACTTGTGGTACTTGTTAAATTTGGAAATGTACCAAAGACTACTTCTGGGAAAATACAAAGATGGCTTGCTAAGTATAAATTTATGAAGTCACAAATGAATATTATAATGCAAATGAAGTTTGATAATAATGGTAATATTCAAAGCACAATGCAAAAAATGATGATAATTGAAAAAAAAGAATCAAAAAAGGGAAAGAAAGTGTTAGTTGTGGAAGAAGAAGAAGGGGTATTTTTTGCTCCAACAAATAGGACTTTGAAATCTTCTCTTTAATAATTTAATGTTAGTTCAGAAACTCTCTCAACTTTTTAGTGGTCGATACGCGGAATAAGGTGAGATATCTCAGGATTAAGTTTGATATTAGATTTATACTGTCAATCAGACACACTATAAATTTAATTTCAAACTTAATTCAGGTATCCACTTTATTATCCCATTATATTTGAGATTATTTTATCTCATCTCTTAAATGAGATAAATTAGTCTAAAAATTATAATTCAGGAATAATTTAATCCGTATACGAGACGTTCTCTAGAAATTAGCTTGTATGTATAAATGAACCTTGAGTTTTTGTAATATTACTTTGGATAATGTGTTTTATGTATTATGTACTGACCTACGTCTTTAATGTATTTTTGTTTTTTTATATCAAATAAGTGAAGATATGGATAGAAGCAATCAAACGTCTGCACAAAAGCACATGAAAAAGAGACAAACATGAGGATAATTAAAATTTGATAAGAATTGACTGATAGAATTATGATCTATTATTTACTTTATCTTAATGCAATTTGATTATTAATCCACTTATTTATTAATTTCGTCCATTATATTATAACCCGTCCAAATTTTAGCCAATAGATATTCTATTGTTTGAGTGTTATTTGACTTATTTCATTTGAAATTGATAAAAATTCGAAATATCATAAGTTACATATTTAAAATTTGTGAGTAAGATCATTTTCTCCTATTTTTCTACTTGTAGTGAAAGAAGTGGAGACAGATAAGGTGTCGTTTGATTCAAAATCAAGTTATTTTATACGAAACAAATAATCTCGTAGTGTAGAATAAAATTCATCTTGATTTATATGATATTCTCAACCAAACGGATGGTTAGCCGTTTGAACATGCGATATAAATCAAATTGATATGAAGTTGAAGCTTTTATTTGGAGTCCAATTTGAATTTCTCAAATTGTATTTTTGCTTATAATCACAAAACACTCATAAGTTGCGAAAAATACCAAAATTCTCAATTCGTATATAATCTTACAATATGAACAAATCATATTTCATAAACAAGAAATCAGAATATCCTAAGGGTATGCATTGATAAATCCCATATCTCCACATCCATTTTATAAATAACTTTTGCTATAACAAACTTTCAAATACACATAACAATATAAAGATCTGTTAGTCCTTTTAATATAATCCTTTTTACATGATACGAATAATCTCTTTATGACGAGTATGACTCTATCTTTTGCAAACTTTCAAATGATATGTATTACAAAATATAAACTTATGAATCAACTGAATTTACTACTTAAAATTTCAAATCCTACTTTTTGAAGAAATTAAAATTTAAAATGATAATCACAAATCACATATCTAAATATTGATGAAAAATTATAATCCCAAATCGTAAGTCCATGACACTGAACACTGATTATCACATGGAGAAGATTGGTGTCATATGCCTATAAACTATAAGCCTCAAATAGTGAGAAAAAGAAGCAGCAAACCATTCCCAAAATAGGAAACAAACATTCAAATAGTGACAGAAACTCCAAGAAGCATCATAATTTATTGAAATGGACAACACACAAACTAATAAATAAATTAAATAGAAACAGCTTTTTTTATTCGACAAAAATAAGGATCGAGGCTACTAACTCTTTCAAACTTTCAAATTAAACGACTAAAATTCATTCTTTCCTTTCATCCAACGGCTCTCTATTAATTATATATCCTTCCGTTTCGAAAAACATTTATTTTCTGCTTTTACTTGTCATTTTTAAAATCCTATTTTACCCTCAATATTGATTAACACATTCGTTAACTTAGCTAGACATATATTGAACTCGAAATAACTCACCAAATTATAAATCAAACGAGTAAAAATAGAATAACTAGCCAGATCAAAATACCACTCAAATTAAAACAAATCCAACTTTATCTGTTATTCCAAGACTCACTTTACCAGACTTAAATTCAACTACTTATAAGGTTCAAACATGTTATCTAAGCAACAAGTCTATATGGGTTTAACAATTTTTCTAAATTTGAAGCATATTAAGAAAATAACTTACGAAATATACATTGGAGTTTTTCATTAATTTTTTTTTTACAATAAAGCAAAATAAATAGGAAATAAAAGTTGGATCAGGTTAAATGTAATAGATCAACAATAACATATCCAGTATAATTTTATAAATTGAATCTGCGTGCACAGACTTTACCCCTACCTTGAAAGGGAGAGAAGTGGGCTCATGAGTGGTCTAAATTTCAATGACAAGGGAAGTGTAAGAAATAGCTGAAAATTTTCAGATGAATCCAAAGTACAACAATTAATAAAAATCTAATCAAAGGGGTTCCATAGTTACAATAATGCTACATAGACAAAAAAAAAAAAAAAACTAGCTACGTACGATTTAATTCCTAGTAAGATTACATAAGCAGAAACCAAATCCCAAGAAATTTCATTTCATTTCATTTTTTTGCCCAAACCTTAATTTAATTAAATTAATTAAGGTTGATCTTCTTGTATTATATTTTTTTTAGCAGAAGAAGGATTCTTATTATTATGCATCCAAACCTTAAAAACCTGTCTCTTGACTCCAACTTGTGAGCAGAATCTTTGTACTTCAGTATCATCTTCTCTTGGAATTCTCCAGCCTAATTTTTCAGCAAATTCCAACATTTTTTCCTTTTGTTCTTGACTGAATTTTGTCCTAAATCTTTTCTTAGCCAACATAAATGGTTGTTGTGGAGGTACTGATGTTGCATGTTGATGATGATGATAAGTGTTGAAATTAAGTTCTTCGCTTGATGAGTCTGTTGCCCCACTTCCCCCGCCGCTACCTGTTGAAGACATAATTAAGTAAATAACAAAAAAAAATGTATGTATATAGTTCTATTTTATGATTTTAACTTCTAGATGAGATTATCATACAATTCATCATGATATCAAGAGTCTTAGGTTCGAGTTGACATGTTTTGTTCATAAAAAAAGGTACTACAAGTTAGTCAGTAAATGAACGTGTTGTAGACATAATTTGTGTCTTTAGTAAGTATCACTACTAAAAAATTATTATTATTCCACGGAGAAATGTTTAGAAGCTATTTTCATAGAATCAGTAAGGTTTTTTACAATTTCAGTGATGATGTGTTTTCCTCGTGCATTTCCTTAGTGAGCTGGTTAGGTGAGAAATGAGTGAAAAAATCAGTTCTTATAACACAAATTTCTCACTAATTCACGGTGGAATGACTTTTATTACTAGTAATGTATGAGTATTTCAGTAAGCTTTTAAATCTACCATTCTCATGATTCTAATTATTCTTAATGATACTACTTATAGAAATGCTAAGTAAGGTTTAAAATCACAATATTCAAATTAGATATTCACCTTTTTATGCTTCTAAATTTAGTGTCATGTGAAACAAAGACACATAAAATGAAATATGTACAAGTAAATAACAATGTGTTTTATCTCATATTTTAAACAATTTAAACTTTTAGATCAGATGATCACATAATTCATGAATGTTACCTCGGAACTCCTAAGGCCATTTTGACAAGCTGAGGTGGCATGATAATCCAAATAAAAATGTATTTCATAAACTTTTAGATGAGATAATCACATTACCTCCGAAGGCTATTTTGACAGGCTGAGGTGGCATAGTAGTCCAAATTGATCTTCCTCCGTGTTGATGGTGGTGATGGTGATGGTGATTCAACGAAGGTATCGGAGAAGGCAGTGGTTGTGGCAGCTGTAATGGATGCACAACCATAATCCCCGCATTATTATTGTTGTTATCACTACCACCACCACCGTTGTTAGGCTGTTCTTTTCTGTGAAAATTCCGATGACAATTACAAGCAGCACATTTCAACGCCTCAAGTGTACCTTCTTCACCACTAGGCATAAACTCACCACATCCATCAGTAACATTTCCACCAATATTAGCAGCATGATTTTTCAAACACTCACGGTACCTAGCTCTTGCTGTTGTTACCTTGTTAAATTTATTAGATCCGGCGGTAGAATTGTGTGGTGGTGGCGCTGCACCACCACCACCGCCGGATACTTTCTCATCAATATTTGGTGAGAGAAGATCTATATGTTGATCAAGTGAATGATAACCTGACATTCTCATCTCCTTTTCCTCACCACCAGCTAAAGACATTATTTTTTTTGTTCTAATTACTTAATTAAAAACCCTAATTAAGATTTGAGAAACCCTAACCCTATAACATTAAGAAAAGCACTAGCAAGTGAAATAGTTGGACTAAACAACGAGTACTGAAAAATGAATTGCTTGACTATGTTATGTGGGGAGATAGAGAAAGAGAAAGAGAAAAAGGAGAAAAAGGAAAGGGTGAAATTGAAGAAATGAAGAGGATGGGCCCTAAGAAGTACCTTAGAAGAAGCAAAAGCCGGCGGACCACCACCTTAAAAATGCATAAAATTGAGATTAAGAAACAGTGGGGAAATTAAAGTGAGGAGGTTTGTGTTTGAGGAAAAAAGTGGGGTGTTGGGGAGGAAGCAACATAGAATAGAATGTAAGAAACAAGAGACAACATGGTTGCTTGAAACGGAGCTAAAGAGAGAAAGAGATGAGAGAGAGAGAGAGAGAGAGAATAGTGTAATGTAAGTGCGGAACAGCAAAGAGATTATGGAGTGTTAAGAAACAATAGGACTGAGCATAAGAAAACAACCGACAATGTCATGTTCAGTCCTCTCCCACGCCCTGCCAACATTGGCCCCATTCCCACCACCCGACTTATTCATTATTGCCCCACCCCCACCACCCGATATACTTTCTTTGGGGGGTGAGGTGGGTAGGATGAAAGAACTTTATTTTCCTAATTAATCCTTTTTGTTTTGTTTAATATAATTGTGTATTTAAACTTCTCTTGCATTTCTTTCAAACTGTTTCGAAAAATGAAATAATCGATCTCAATCCAACACTCAGACCCTAACCTGAGATCCAATCTTATATCTTGCGACCCGACTCTGATTAGGACTCGAGACTCGATCCTGAACCGAGTTTCAAAACTTGGGATTTTGAGTCCCGTTTCTGATTCGAGATTCGATCCTTACTTGAGATCCGATCCTGACTAGGACTCTAGACTTAATCTCAACCCGCCCTCGAGATTTCAGACTCAATAACTGAGCATCGACTTTGACCTGAGATCCAAGACTTAGGATTCAACATTCGACTCTGACTTGGGACTCGATCACCCGATACCTTGACCAGTGACCTGACTTTCAACTCTGACTCAAGACTTTGAGCCCCAAACCATAGGAAAAATCAAAGTAAATATTAAAAATAGACTAGAATTGGGCCAAATTTGAATACCAGTTTAAAAAATGGATTATGTTATTTTAAGTGTCTACTTATGCACACTCAAAATTATAGGACATAGATGATCAGCTAAAGTCAAATTAATGAACATATTCATATATTATGCCTAAAATACAATATATAGAAAGATTCACTATATCTTATAACACTTGACTTAATTTTACATATACTCACTTTTTTTGTTTCCCATTTGGTGAATGGTAATTCAAATTTTAGTTTAGGTGTAAAATGCTTTGTATGATAAGTTACTTGGTTGTAATTTGTAAGTGGTAATGTTTGGGGAATTGGTGAATCTTTTAGTTTACCGTGTTACATACACATTGAGTCGAAATTGACGCAAAAATAGTGCGACTGCAATCTGATTTGACTCTGCTCAGCTTTTATTATTCACGTTATAGTTCTACCAAATTATGAGTGTAATTATATTCTATTCTATGTCACCTTCTACCTGCAAACTCTGCAAACTCCATGCTTTCTCTCATCTCAATTTATTAGTCAACTAAATTTCTCGAGAAGGAGTTGTTCGAATGGTAAGCACTTTTTACTCTTAAAATTATGAGTTTGAGTTATCAAGAGAGCAAAAGATGAAATTTTTTAGGAAGAGTTAAAAAAACCACTTGTACTAAATTTCTTAATTTTGGACATAAAATTTTTAAGTTTTACCAAAGAATAAAATAGCAAAAGTACTACCTATAAGTCATAATAATTGAGGAATCTTGATAGCCATGTTCGTTGATTATCTAAATTTTCACTTTGTGGGTAAGAATTCGATTCTTCCACTTTGTAATTTTTTCTCCCATTTTCCGTTTTCCAACCCAATTTTCTTTTCAAAAAAATATCATAATAACTAATAATTCAAAATACTTAATAGCTGGGCTTACGTAAAGATTGCGATAAAAGTAATTGTTAGTAAAAGATACAAATACTTCAATTATGGAGTATTGACACATACATATTTAATACATAAATTAGAGTGAAATAATTTTTAAAAATTACTAATATTCTTAAATAACGTACTCTCTCCGTCCTATATTAGTTGATCATTTTCCATTCTACACGCATATTAAAAAATCATAAATAAAAAGATAATTTTACTAATTCACCTCTTAAAAGCTCTTTAGAAATTTTACAAACAAATGTGAATACTTTAAAAAAGAATTAGTTGCAAGAGCAATATAGAAAAAAAATTAATTAATATTTTCTTCATCGAATAAAGTGAATGAGATAATTATTTTCAATAAGATGATCAACTAATATGAAACGAAGATATTTACGTAGCACAAGACTACATCTGGGTGAGGTGTCTAATTTCTGTTATTTGCTTTGGTACTTGCTTTATGTTTTTACAGATTAATCAACATTCAAGGCATTTGCGTTAGCAGTAATATTGCAGGGGCTCGACAATTGAGACAACATAATTGCGTCACCTTAATTTATTGTCACTTACAAAAATAAAAAGAGAAAATGACTAGGCATTCATATATAGAGATTCATCTCTTTTAAAACTAATTGCTAAATACAATGCATATACATCTTTTCCTTGCAATGATTGAAGGTTTTTATCCTATTACTAAGATTTAATATAAGAATATATCATATAACTTTGTCTCAATTATATTTATGTTTTTTTTCATTTTGAATATATATAAGTATGTATTAGAATTTATATAAAATTGAATAAGTAAACATAGGAGTTCTATATGACAATTCGTGTGAGATACATTCGTCCTATATGAAAACTGATTTATATTATGTCAGGTAAAATACGTATATCTACTTGTTTAATTTTATATTAGATTAAGTATCTACTTATCTACATCCAATTAAAATTGAAGGACATAAATATCAATTGAAACTAAATTATTAAATAACATATTTATCTATTATGTATTTAATAAACTTCGTTCGTTCTATATTAGTTTTCATGTTTTTCTTTTTCGTGCCCTTATTTTTAAAGAAATATGACTGAAGAGAAATTAGATTAAATTAATCTTTTTTATATTTGAAAATTCATAATATCAACCAATAATTATTTGTTCTAACTTTATACTTTTTTTTTTGGCTATGTGATTAATATTGATTGCTTCCGTAAACACTTAATATTAAAGGCAAAACGAAATAATATTATTTAGATTCATTTTAATTTTGTAAAATGACAATCATTTTGGGACATATTTATAATAATTTTGACTATTAATATGGGAAGAAGGGTGTAATTGATAATCATATTTCACCGTCAAATTAAAATGGACGAAAATAAATAAATAAACTTGGAAACGAACAATAGTGGATCTTCTTTGGATCATGTTCAATAATATAAACAAATAAATCGCCAAAAATAAACAATATAATAAGCAAGTGAAACTCAAAGGTGTACATGTACCAAGATATATTGTTTTATTAAAAGAAGTGATTATTTTAAATATTTCCAGTTGAGTTAATTTAATTTTGTAGACAGCCTTCTTGCAAGACAATTACAAGTAGTAATTATTTATAACAAATGTAGTTAGGTTAAGTTAGTTTAATTTACATTGATACACGCATCATGAGACTTCACCAGACGAGTTCAATCTTTTTTAAATTTTAATTCACGCTTATATAAAAGGTTAACATATTCTTTTGAAAAGACATCTCGAATATTTCATAAATTTTTGGATATTTACAAATCTCGAAATTAATCACATATATAAACTTCTGAGATCAATTCGTGAAAAAATTTGGCTCCAAAAATAAACTCAAAAATTTAAATAGCCATCCAAATGCATTTCATTTTTTAAATCTAGCATATTCATCATTTATTGAAAAGTTGACTTCTAAAAAACATTAAATAAGCGTAAAATTGTAAACTTACTTAATTTCTTAATGCAAGTGAAATCTAAAAAGAGACATATAAAAAGGAACGGAGAAAATATATTCATTAAGAGATCACGACATCAAATATTGTCTTTTTTCAAGAACGTATCTAACGTACCTAATAACCAAATACATTGCAAAAAAGTTCAAATCATTCTACATTCGAAGGAAAATCAAAAAGAAAAATAAGGGAAGAATATAATTGTACTCACACATATTCATCAATATAATAATTATTTTATTATATTTTATTTATTATTGGAGTCCATTTCTATTCACTTTTAAAATTATTGGAAACAATTGGTAGATATTAAATTGGGTCTATGAAAGTCTGTTTCACTCTTTCTATATATTATAAATTAAATATCTTGTAATTTTGTTTAGATAAGCTAGTCAGAAGCAGATGCCTATAAATGTTGAAACATGAAGATAATGGACCATAGGAAGAATCAGAAGGCTACTTGTGGTCATTATCAATTTATATGATAACTTGGGAAATGCATCCATTAAAAGTTTTTGTATGTTTTTGATGAAATATCAAAGTAACGGTAAAATTATTATATTTTAAAAAAAAATTTATATATAAAAAATTAAGTTAATTCTATATTAATAAATTTTATTAAAAGTTTTATGATAGTTGAAGGTGATGGTGGTTATTTATTGTGGTTGTGGGTGTCGTGTCATTGATGGGCGATGATGGTAATTCTGGGTAATAGCTAGTTGTGATATTGGCTGACAATAGTCAATATAATGATTATTAATAGTTGAAGCTAGTGATGACAATTAATAATTATGATGAATGATAGTGATGGCAAATAATGTTTGTGAATCATGACGGTCATTAACAATATATAGTGAAAGCAACTGATTTGTGACGACTATTTTTAATAATGAATGATTGATAATGAAAATCATAAATGGTGATTAATGATGATAATAATTATCTGTGATGATTGATGATGACGATAATTGTAACTTACGATGTTGGTTGCAGGTGGGTGGCGATAACATCGTCAGTTAGCAATAAAAGTGGATTCAGATCATCTTTTAATCTGCATCTTATAATAATAAAACTTTATTCTAGATTTTAATCATTTAAATCTATTCAAAATTATTAAGTGGTTATAAAATTAAGATGACAAATACACACTTATAACTTAATCTGAATAATTAAAATTCAAACCTAAAAATTAAGAAAGTTGATGACTGAGAATTGTCTTATTATGATTAGGTAAATTTAGAAAGCAAAAGTACATATTAGTCAACTATAATTAAATAGAAAAAGTTGATGTGCAAATAATATATGCATTTATTAATTTAAGGTAAGCACCGACTAACAAACATACAATTTGAGTCTTGAAAACATGTAATTAAAAAAACACATGCAATTATACTATTCTTTCTTTTTATGGCATAAATAAATATTCTATTAACATCCTTAATTGGGGATGCTTTTCTTAATCTGTGCCAAAATTATGTTCACTTAATTATTATATAATGACATCTAATTTTAATATTTTTCATTTTTGTTCTTACTCCTTTTACCTACTTTCTAATAATAACAAGACCACATATGGGCACACAGGTTCCTTTCAACAAATATGACATTTTTTTGATCTTTTATCTATCTTTATGAAACGTCAACATTATTACCTCAATTTTCATTGAGAGCAACATTATATCAATTTTTTTCCCTTACTTTGAATTGTTTTATTCGTGTCAGAGTATATCAAAAATAATCTCTCTATTTTTATAAAGTTGGAATAAGATCTACATACAGTCAATACACATCATTTTTCTTATATTCTACTAGTGAAATTAGAAATTATTTAGTAGTGAATAAGAAATAAATTATTCATGTTTAATTTTCACACAACTTATACGAAGTTGACGTTTGATAGGTATAGAGGAAATAAGTTATACATGTATACGATTAATACGACGCTTAATTGACAATTTAGAAACCTGCATGACTAATACATGTATAAGTTATGAAAAAAATCTATGTATTACTTTATGCATAATAGAAGATAGAATAACTAATAGGAATACATGAATAACTAATCGTTGCATAACTAATACATACATAAAATAATATATAATTACACTTATAAATAATCACACTATTACTAATAGTTGAATAACTCTAACTAACTATCAAACCATCCCTTAATTTACGGTGTACTCTTTCGTCCTCGCCCTTTACGAAGAACTAGCCTAAATAGTTTTTCCACTCTATTGTTTACTAGATACAAAAGTCCGGGCCAATATATATTACTATATTTGTTTTAATTTATGTAACACATAAAATTAGGAGAATTATCAAATTTTTAAATATTTTTTGTTGCTAATTATTTTTATAATATTTTTAACGTACTTCTCAAATAATATTTGTGGTACATGTGATATTTTCTATACTATTGTAATTTATAATACTTTTAACGCAATTTTCAAATAATATATGTTACTCATTCTGTCACAACTTATGTGACACATGTGAAATTTTGAAGTCAACCAAATATTTAGTATGTTTTTTAAAAAAAAAAGTATTTTAAGTTGTTAATTATTGTGACTTATAGTGTTCTTCATTAACACAATTTTTAAATAATATATGTTTTTTTCTCTCTCCAAATTTATGTGACACGTGTGAAATTTTGAGAGTTAATCAAATTTTTAATATGTTTTTTAAATATTTTAAGTTGTGATTTATATTACTTTTAACGTAATTTTTAAACAATATATACTAGTCATTCTGTCACAATTTATGTGGCACATGTGAAATTTTGAAGTCAACCAAATTTTTAGTATGTTTTTTTAAAAGTATTTTAAGTTGTTAATTATTGTAACTTATAGTGCTCTTAATTAACGCAATTTTTAAATAATATATGTTATTTTGTCTCTCCAAATTTATGAGACACATGTGAAATTTTGAGAGTTAATCAAATTTTTAATATGTTTTTAAATATTTTAAGTTGTGATTTATAGTACTTTTAACGTAATTTTTAAATAATATATATTACTCACTCTGTCCCAACTTACATGGCACATGTAAAATTTTGTACTCAGTCAAGTTTTTAGTATGTTTTTAAGAATATTTTAAATTGTTAATTATTGTGACTTATAGTACTCTTAATTAACATAATTTTTAAGTAATATATGTTATTTCCCTTGTCTCAATTTATGTGGCAAATGAGAAATTTCGAGAGTTAATCAAAATTTTAATATGTTTTTTTAAATACTTTAAGTTGTGATTTATAGTATTGTTAACGAATTTTTCAAATAATATATGTTACTCATTTTATTCCAATTTATGTGGCACATGTGAAATTTCGAGAGCTAATCACATTTCAATACGTTTTTCAAACATTTTAAGTTATTAATACATCTTAATTATTATGATTTATAGTACTCTTAGTGTAATTTTCAAATAATATATGTTATTCCCTCGGTCCCAATTATGCAGTATAGGTGAAATTTTGAGAATTAAGTAAATTTTAAATATTTTAGGTTGATTTTTAGTACCATTTTTGTAAATACACAACATATAAAAAGGAAAATAAGACAAATAAACTAAAAGCGCTAAAATATTAAATGTTAATAAAGGAAGTTGAAGGAGAAGGGCAAACCGGTCAATTGACCGGCTGATCCTAAGCTCCTCAACATTCACTTCTATGTTATAGAGTAATATTAAAAGTAATTATATATAAATCTATATGTATCAATTCAAAAGTACTTAATCAAGTAATTATCAAGAACGTAAAAACTAAAAACACACACACACACAGAAATATTTATATATATGCACCATCAGATGTTGTAGATAAACCTACTAAAAAAAGAAATTGAGTATATCATAGCTGACCGCACCATGACTAGCCATACATCCACTGCACGAGTAGAATACTACTTAGTCAAGTAGAAAGGCCAATCTGAGAGTAAGGCAAGTCAGAAAAGGGCTGATACTTAGGATTCAAAGACTAGGTCAGAGATTACTAGACATCTCGCGACTCTCAACAAGCATGTTGAAACTATTCTATTTTAATATTTTTTTTTGGGCTTAATCCATCTTTACTAAAAATAAAAAAAAAAGAGTACACTTGTACTCTGGCTAATAAAGGAAAGATTTTCCCCCCCCAAATATATGAATTAACCCCACGATTATATAACCCCAAAAAAAATACTTAAGTACTTAATTAAGTGAGAAAATATAGGTCATTAGTCATTAACCCGTTTTATAACTATAGAAAATTTAATGCTTGCTCATCAAGCATTTACTTATTTATCTCCTTGCACACCAAGTATTATTAATCAATCAATTAATTATCAGACACAAAATAAAACGACTTTAACTAACCAATTAACCGCCTATAAATAGGATATTAGGGCTTCTTTAAGTCCCTTTTAAGTATAATATGAAATTTAACCACAAAAAACAGAGGAGATTAGCAATGGCGATTGCCATGGAAACAGAGCATGAAGAAGAAGAGATGATAGAGCTTGGGAATTTATCAAATCATATAGTTGAATCAATCTTCTCTAAAATTCCCTTAAAATCTCTCATTCAATTGAAGACTGTTTCGAAAACATGGCGACATTCGATTAGCATTATCCGCCATTGTTACCCTCCCACAACTTCAACTGGTCTTGTCATGTTTCTGAAGCACAAAACTTTTCAAGAATCAGTTTTTATGAAGTTACACGACCAAACCCAGAAAAAATTCACCAAATTTTGTACTTTCCATTCATCTTCCACTCATAAATTTCCATATTTGATCGATTCTTGTAACGGGGTTCTTCTTTACGCTTCCCAAAACAACAACGACAATGGGTTTTGGACATACTCTGTTTCTTCCCCTGTTCTTGACCAGTTAATTTCTCTTCCAATTTCTCATCATATTTCAAGACCCACATGTTCAAGTCTCGTTTTTGAGTTGAATTCGTTTCAAGTTATCTCTTTCTTCTGGGAAGAAGTTGATTTCAATACCCAATTGATGAATTGTTCGATTTTCGAATCGAATTCATGGAAATGGCGGGAAACCCAAATTCAAATTTTGAATTCCCAGCTCCTTCAATCAGATGGATTTTTGCGAGTGCAATGCTTCAATTCAAGTGTTTTTTCTCGCGAGAAAAGAAAATTGTACTGGATATGGAGTTTATGTCTGTTAGTATACGACATAGATTCCGAAATCTTTACACTTTTTTCACTACCAAAATACAATTCAAGAAAATACTACACTCAGTTTTTATACGAATCATCATCCGATGGCGGCGTAATACAATTCTGTGAGCCAGTTAAGAATGGGGTTTTCATATGGAGTTTCAGAGGAAATGAATTCAAGTTTGATCATTTTATAAGATTGGTGAATATAAATGCTGATCAAGATTTGAGGTTTAAAAAGGGATTTTCTGTGAAGCCATGTGCATTCAATAAAGATTTGCAGGTGTTATATCTTCATGTTTTGCCACATAAAATTGTTGCTTATAGTTTTGAGACTCAAGAATTGGTACAAATTTGGTCATATGAAGAAGAAGAAGAAGAGGAAGAGGAGATGTGTTGGGTGTTCAAGATTTTTCCTTTTTTATTTTCATCGGTTGATTTGCTTGCCTTTGTTAACAAAGGTGTCGGCCTTTCATAGATTCTCGAACCTCAGATAGACAGAAGTTTCATATATGTGTTCGTGTTCTATGCATACATGTAAAGGTATTTCTTGTAAAATTTGAATTTACCTACATGTTTATAAAATGCGCATGGTTGGTATATATTTTTTGTGTGTGAGCGCTCAGAAGGAATTTAATTTTTAGCGAAATATGATGCATGTCTTGAAAATTTAATCTAGTTTCAAATTTTGACTCCGCCTCAAATTACACTCGAAAGTGTTATGCCATCTTTGTTTCGTTGAATCTTTCGGTTTAGGAGAAAGGTTTCATGGAAGTGAGGTTCATATAGTATTATTTTTGTTTGGTTTTTATTTAACATAAAGTTTTGTTATGTATTTTGCATGTGTGAACGTTCATAAGAGTTAGACTTATGTTTCAAATTCCCCCAAAAAAGTAAAATAGTTAATTTATGATTCGTACTGAAATACGTATTAGCTAGTAAGTGGCTAAAAAAGAAGTTAATCACTCTTGGGTCCGTTTTATTAGACGCACTAGAATAATCGGAGTGTTCATTAGTTAGCTCAATATGATCATCCTAAAAAAAGAGTGAGTACGATCTCTTTTCAATCATAGTTATATTTTCTCCTAACTTTACGAAATAGTCTAGATTTGACCATCAATTTCACATTCATCCCTTTGAACCAATCATCACTACGACAATTTGTTCTCTTTACTCTCAAAACTACCACTTGAAGTCAACCATTAACTACTCCGCGATCACTTTTCACTCCTATGATGCTCACAAAAAAAAGGCACACAAAAAACATCTCATTAACATGATTTTTTTTCATACTTCCATTTTTACGATAAAGGAAAATTTGACCCCAATTATTAACTAAAAATAAATCTAGAAATTTTGCAAACTTAAAAGGAAAAGTTTTTAACTCTTTTCCCTTCTTTATACCACACTACCTTCTCATGTATTTATGTTTGCTACATTCTTATTGGATATATTTATTATATTTCAGGTGTATAGCATATCAAAGGGGATGTAGCTCAGATGGTAGAGCGCTCGCTTAGCATGCGAGAGGTACGGGGATCGATACCCCGCATCTCCATTCATGTAATTTTTGGTTTTATTTTGTGAACATGTTACACCAATATGTCGTGTAATTTTAATAACATTACATAGTATGACAGAAGTTAAATGGATACAGATGAACAATAATAGTCATACATTTTGCTTATTTCAAAAACTTAGACATGAATTCACAATTTATCCTTTTGCATTCAGAATATAACAGGGAACTTGTGATGTTATTGAGCATGGCCACGGAATTTTTTCTCACTGTAGGCTCAAGTTCTTCAGAAGCCTGTTCAACAAAATATAGACATGTAAAGAACTGATAAAAGATGAGGAGATCCATAAGCATAGGAGCTCATAAAATATTTTTTGCATCATGTGATGATACATATGTGGTAGGGGATGAAAGGTGCAGCACTTACGCGTATTATCTAAAACAAGAAGGATTAGATTCATTATTCAGAAGCTTAAAGAGGTAAATAGACAGACATTTCTAAAATTATCCTCTTGAAGAAAGTTGAAACTTTAAGCATTTATTCTTTAGAATATAATATAAGTGTCAACGCAACTTTTTCCTGTATTAACAAGGAGTGTGACTAGTCTTTTGGCGTAAAGTTAATAAAAATGGATAGATGGTAATAAACATAAACAGTACCAGGAATAGGAAAATGACAACATATGGGAATCGATACAGAACGTATCATTGACTTGTATACCGATTAATAGAGATTAGTTTTGATTTGTGATACCTATGTTCATTGGCATAACCTCTGCTATTGCTTTCAGTCGCGGCTTTGTAATTTGGTAAAGCTACTTGACCATTTTCTATTTGCATAATATCCTTCACAAGCACTTCATAATGCCTCCTCACTTCTGCTGCTGATTTTCCACCTACACATCTTGCAATGTTATGCCAACGATCAGGAGTGTCCCTGTCATATAAAGCCAAAGCCTCTTCGAACTTCTTGTTTTGTCTTGCAGTCCACGAGGCCATTAAAGATAAGTATTACTCGATGGATTAATTTAGCTAGAGGATTGTGAATTACAAGTTAAACGAGATGTTGAGAGAGAAGTAGCTCTGGGGAGAAGTGCAGAGCTACCTCACCTAAAGCCGAGTGCTTAAGTGAATGGTATGGGAAAGATAAATGCTAAGTTAGCTCCTTATAAGATGGAGAAGAAGGCGTTGAGTTGCAGCAAGTTGGCGAATATTTTTTTTTTCGTTTTCTTTTAGGAGAGGTACAATACATGATTCTTGAAGTAATGCTAATGGGAATAGGTGGAGGGAGAATAAGAAAATAGTATTTTGTGACCAGACTTTTGGTTACTTTTTGTTGAAAAGAATTATCATCAGCAAGTGGATATATCAGATAGGAAATTCACCCTGCTGGAAGAGATTAGATCCTCTAATTCCAATTCTATGGCTAATATAGACGCGCCAATACTATAGTATTTCCATCTTCTAGGTTGCAAAATGTAGCGTAAATTCTGCATCAATTGGAGAACCGTTTGTCACCCTTCTTTCAATTGACAATCTGTGCATTGACCTAAGCATTATTGATCTTTATGTTTTGATGATAACGAATTATGAACAAAGTGCATAGACTAAGTACTTATTGTTATTCATTAGCTCAATTTCGATTGTTCTTTAAGTATTATCGACTTACATTTGGATGGTTTTAACTACTAGGTTGCCTATAGTTGTATCAAAAAAATTCTCTACAAATGGAATCACCCTGTGCTTATTTCTATTTCCGCGTCTTTCAGAATTTCCCCTGCTTTTGTTTTTCAAGATAAGGTGTAGGTACCATGAGGGTTATCTTGGTGTAAAACATATATAGGTACCCTCTTCACTAGCTAACTTATATGTTTTTTATGTACTTATTTTCTCATGTACTCCTATACTATTATAGCAGTATTGTTATTTGTTGTAACTAACAAGTTTCTAATGAAACTGACGAGTCTTTGACACTAAAGCTCTTTTCGAAACCAGTATCAACCATCTATTTGTCTAGACTCCAGATGGATGAGTTATAGTTTATTCAGCATGAAGAGTACTTGTCCTAGCCTTGATGGACACGGTTATCTAGTACCTGTTGCTGGTGAGAGGTGACATGTATCACGTGAAATTAGTTGAGGTGCACGAAAGCTGCTCCAGACACAACGGTTTTAGTTAGGAAAACCTCTGAAAGTTACCAAATGAGGGAAGCCTTTTAGACAACTTGCTTTGACACCTTTTTTCATTTGAGATACTACCTGACCACTTGGATGAGGTGGAGGGGACACCATTAGTCAAAAATCTCGCAGTTTATATTCTAGCAAAAAAACTACAGTAGGAATCTATGCCGTTATACAACAAAGTATCTGATGTTTAAGAATATCTTTTATTTAGAATACCTTCTACATGGGTGTATCCAGGGGCAGAACCATATATGTGCCCTTCTGCGGAAAATTACACTGTATATCTAAGGTTAAAGTTATCTGGTAGGCGAAGTATGTTCAATAGTCAAGATGAAACAAATATGGCACGTCTCTCTCGTCAAGCTGAGATTGGACCTACAGTCCTAACAGTTGAACGTTGAGTCGTATGATAGTAAAAGCTTCAGAAGTACACTAAGGATGGAATATTTGTATATGCCACAAATTAAAAGGGAATTTAGACAAGTATATGTTGTTGAATCAACAGAGAAATTTTTGCCACAAATGGAATAATCAGATGATTTCCTTCTTTTTATCTCTTTTCTTTGGATGATGAATGAAATGTTCCAAATGATAAAAAGATAGATGCATTATAAGTATCTTTTCATGATCTGATTTTTTTAGAAATAAAAGATAAGAGTACCTTATCTTAGCTAAATTGCAATATTAGTGGTCACTTTTATATTCTGGATATATGTTTCTTTTTTATTCTTGAGTCAAATGTGGGCGTTTGCGTGTAATCTTGCTGAGAATTAGAACATTTTTTATAACAGTAATATTCTGAACACTTGAATACTTTTGATGAGAATGGAATTCTCTTGCTTTTTTTAAGGCCTGATAAGTAAATGGCTGGTTGTAAAAGGCGAAATTCCGAAGAGGAAATTGAATCAGCATGTTTTGCTTGAGGAATGTTTAATAGCTTTGTATTGGTATATTTGATTCTGGGATTCAGTGGTCATAAATAAAAGAGTATACTACTTTCTAAGAGATCCTCCATTGTATAATTGTTGAAATTCTTGCTCTATTAGATGACCTTATCTTGGTTTGTGATATTGATATTGCATTATGCTTAAGTTGATGGTCATAAGAATTGTGTGATTCATGTATTAGTTATGCAATGATTATAATGTAACGGGTTGTTTATATGGTGAATAAATTGTAGGAATTATTATGTGGTGAATAATAGTGTATGGTAATGTTATGCAGAGGCAGGCAAGTGCAGGATTTGAACTTTATGGGAACGAGTTCGAGATTCTATCACAAAGTCATTTGAATTACTGGGTATAACATCAATTATTTGTACCTTTTTTTGGTGAATGTTTTACCCATATACAAAGTTTGAACCAAAGTTGCTGGTCAAATTTTCGTTGTTTCTATTTTTTGGAAGAAAAAAAATACTTGGAAGATTACCATTTCTTTTAAGTATAAAAATATTATTCCTTTGTAATGCAATAAATATGTCTTTCAGGTTTATTTAACTTCATTTACGGTTAATGAAGGAACTTAAACCCATAAGTATAATTAGTGTGCAAGAAGAGAGACACAAAGAATCAGCTATTATATTCTCCAAGATAGAAAAATTGATCACCATGGAGAATAATTAGCAAGGCAACTTGAGGAATCCAATGAAGACATAAATTAGTGATGAAATATTTTTAAAAATACTCTAGAATATAACCTCCTTTTTAATTTGTTTGCAAAAACATTTAATGGAACATGATAACACTAATCCTCATATGTTAAAAGTACTCGTATTTACTCCGAATGTTTATATCAAATCAATGAATGCATGACATGTGTATGAATATACACACAGTTATCACTTAGCCATGATTAATTAACACATATGTTCACTCCATTAAATCACTTCATTAAATCACTTAACTACACTAAGTCGCATCAGTTTAATGTAAACATCCGGTGCAAATAAGTATCTACCGTCTCGATATTCATGTATTCACATTATTACTACCTATAAGAAATAAGTAGCATAAAACATATTTTTGTACATTCCCAAATTTTAATTGCTTTATTAACCGTTAGTTGTTATCCAATCTTTTTTCTTACTTCATTTTTACAAGTTCAAATATTTATGTTCATAAAATATGGTTGATTAGAAATTAGTGTTCTGCTCCTTCAGTTTTGCAGGCATTTTTTCGTTTACACTGATTCCCACATCGGAAGAAACAAATAAGTAGACAGTAGACAGGTGCTATAACTGAATAGGCCCATTATCAAGTAAAGCATACCTTTCTCGGCCTTTTGGCTAAGATCAAGTGTAGTATCTGTTCTTATCAGTTTAATATCTGATATGTGGACCATTGGTCCACACGATATTAACTCAATTTTTTAAGGGGGAGAGTCCATTAAGGTAGCTTGCTACCTGGGCTCTCGCGCGTCGCCCATGTGTTGCACTACTGCACGGGCCTGGCGCACCCCACCAAAACAATCCCAAACTTTAATCTTTTTATTATATGTGTCTACTGCACGGGCCTAGCGCACCCCACCAAAACAAGCCCGAACTTTCATCTTTTTATTATTTATGTGTTTCATGTTTGATTGAGGCCCATTACTAATTGTGTACCCTTCATCTAGTGTATTGCATTTTGTTGTTCCATGTCATTGGTGTAGTACATAACTTAAATGGAATGAACTTAATATTTGTGAACGATAATTGAGTGAAGTATTGAAAATGTGCTTAAACTCATGGAGGGTGTTTTCAACACTTTTTTTTCGATTTTTATAAGCCTCATGTTTACTACAAGAGTTTGAGAAATTTGCTGTTATTACTTATTTGCTATGTTATGTAGCAGATTGGGGGTGTGTCTATGTTGCTACCATTAGTTATGTCATGCACATCGGGGTGTCAGGTGTGCCTATGTTTTTTAAGACTATCTTTCTCGGTTTTTATAAGCCTCATGCTCCTAAAAAAGATTGAGACATTTGCTGTATTATTAGTTATGTCATGTAACATATCGGGGTGTGTTTATGTTTTTAAGACTGTCAATAGTTCGATGACAAAACTAGTAATTTGCGTGTTATACTTCTCTCAAGACAACTAGTTAAAATTAAACACTATGTTTCTAGATCTTATTATTGATAATTTGAAAGTTACATTCTTGTTGGGAGAAGAAAGTGTTATATACTGAGAAAATGACAGTATTATTGTGGTTGGCTTTTGCTAATATTGTTTTCAGTAGTAATCTCCTCGGATGAATTGATTGAGTTGCTTCACTTCTCCAGTTTGTTGATCCACCACTGCTTTGACAATATCTACAACAGAAACCATGCCTACTACCTTCCCATCGATCACTGGAACATGTCGTATGTGATGCTCTGTGATCATAAAACATTCCATCACATTCCTTAAAGTACATTAAGCATAACTAACTTCACGAGTTGAACTAATACTTACCACTCATGAGCTGCATTGCTTGGAGAATGTTTGTGTCGGATGTGACGGTAATCAGCTTGCTCTGTTGCAAAGGTAGTAATATTGAGCAGGAAAACAGAAAAGAGATGGATAAAATAAGCCAAGAGAGTACCTGCTCGGTCATAATATCTCCGACTCTTGTGTATTTAGATGATCTATCCTGTACAATTACCTTCCGCAGATAGTCTGTTCTCTTGTACAATGTGCATAGATGAATAAGTTCAACATTATGTCTATTGCTTAGATCAATAAGTTCAACATTTATATGTGACTTGGAAGGCAAATTTACCTCTTTCTGTTATAATTCCAGCTATCAGTTGATTCTCTCCAGGCTTTAGAACCACCAACGACCCGATGTTGTTTGCTGCCATCTACATATTTGTCACCATCGTCATGTTAACATCTGTATTTAGCATTCTATGGTGATGTTGAAGCTTTTAGCAACTTACTTTTTTGATGGCATCATATGCTATGTCATTTGTCCGACAACAAAGCCATGAGTTACCTTTTTCTTCATCTTTTATCATTAGTACATCAGCAATTGTTGTATTCTCCAACCCCTTTTGTTGCATTGTGGACTCCGATACCATTATGTCATTTGTTTCCTTGCTCTGCACCATGGGGAAGGAGATAACACGTCCGAATCTTGCGAATACTTTGTTCATTTCACTCGTGCTTTTGAATTGTGGGTGCTGTAGAATTGTAACCTTGAGCTTTTCATGGCATGATCTAACCGCGCGCATAAGACCTTGCATTGTGTTCCTGTCATTAAGGTACGAAACTTATATCATGTTATCAGACACTTATAAATCATTTGCTTTCCAATGTTGTGTTCATCAAAATGAAATGTCAGTCTTAACATGGGCGGATCCAGAGGCCTGATTAAGGGTTCTCGTGAACCTAATAGCTTCTGCTCAAATTCTGTATATATTACAAGAAACCTGATAAATTTATATAAATATTTGACCGTGATCTCAGTTATTACTATAGTATTAACTTGAGCTCATTGTAGAAATCTATAAACTCTAAATCCTAGACGCCTGTGATAAGGTCTAATTCGAAGAATATGAAGTGTGAAACAACAACACACCAAATGAAATCCAACAAGTGGGGTCTGAGGAGGGTAGAATGTATGCGGACCTTACCACTACCTCGTGGAGATAGAGATGTTGTTTCCGAAAGATCCATGAAGTGTGAAAGTAGTACATAAATTGATGAACTTACCTTGAGGAATGAATATCTTCAATTGACAATTTTGTCTCAGCTAATGATATGATTATATGCTCAAGAAAGAAAGTACGTTACAAGAGAAGGAGGAGTACTCTCCTTTAGTTATTTTTATGAATTTCATTTTTGTGTTCTCTACTAAATCAGGAAAAACCTAAGCGTATTAACGCGAGTTTCACCTCTAATTCTTTGCTTCTTGTAGAGGTCATCAAGTAATTAATAGTAAAGTAGCTTTTAAGTTGTTGCTTTCTTTCACATTTAGCTTAGTTTCTTCTTTTTCCCTTTTCCTTTGCCTCATGCCAAGATATTCTTTGACAAGGAAATTAAAAAATTTGCCTTCACATTGCTGGATTTCGAGTAAGTTCATTGTCTTCTTATGGTGTTGTTGTGAAATTCACGTTACATCTAGGAACAAATCTTCGTGAATAGACTTAGATTATGCTATGCTAACCTTAATCATAAGGCAATTGAACATTATAATTGATTGCCTGTAGTGAAAGGAAAAAAAGCTAAAGGGGAAGGTGAGAAGGCAAGTTGAGACATTACATGTTCTAAGGTATCAAAAGCAAACCTTTTATATATTGATGTTTTTTTGGTAGTTGCATATCATCATTCACCAGATAATTGAACAATAAAGTTTTATTTGCTTCATAAGATTTCTTTCTTGTAAAATGAATAGAAGATCAACATTCCGTTTACGCTTTCCTTGGTCTGCAGCATCTGAACCTGAACCTGAACCTGCAACTAAACCTACTGGTTCTAGTCGAACAACTCGTCAAGTGACAAGATCACGAACTACTTCACAGCCTTCCAGCAGCACTAAACCCAAAACTAGCCCATCCTCGAGTCCTGCAAATGAAAACTCAACTCCAAAGCAGCCACCAAGTGCCAGTACAACCACCCCACCTACCACCACGAGCACAAGCGCATTACCTGAAACTCTAACAACTCCCCCTCCTTCAGCTGAAAACAAAGCTCCTATTACAAGCCCTTTACCTGAAAGTAGTCCAGTTCTTCCTCAATCTTCATCTGAAATCAAAGCTCCTATCCAGTCCTCTACCACAAATGCTCCACCTAGCCCGAAAACTGAAACTCAAACCCCTAAATCCACAATATCCGAGAGACCACAATCTAGTCTTCCAGGAGTTGCTCCCTCCGGAACTGAGTCTCAACCCCTGATACCGTCTCAAGAAGATCAAAGCATCACTTCTAAACCAGCATCACCATCTCCATCCCCGTCTCGTCCAGCTTCTCAATCACAAGAAATGAGTCCAAAATCCTCCCCAACACACAACGGTCCTCAGGTCCTTTCAACTGACCAACTTGCCCCAAAGGCAGCTAGCCCTGCGAGCAGCCAGACTTCTTTAAATCCATCTGATATAACCTCTCAAATGCAACCGAACGATCAGGCAGTTTCCCAGCCAACATCTCCACCAAAACAATCACAAGACAGCTCAGAGATTTATCCCATATCCACCAAAACAATATCATCAAACTCTGAAAAAGAACCAATGCCCACAACAGTTTGGCCTCAATCAGAACTCTCAGAGGTGAGTTCCACTAGAGGTATTAGTATTACAGAAGGACCATCCAAGATATCAGATTTTTCAAGAATTGTTAGTGAAAGTAAGACAGCCAAACCGTTGGAGACAAACATCCCTGAAACTAAAGAAGTGAAGGAAGTGGTGCAAGAGACCACGGATAAAAAATACGATGCAGGAGAAAAGATTGGTGATTTTCTGACATCCAAAGAGCAGCCAGACACTGTGTTTCAATCAAAGCAAGCATATACAGAGAAGCAAGCCAATTCTGATAATGACCAAATTCGCGTGAACCGTGTCTCTAATGGAAAACAAGATGTACCCCTTAACAAAGAGGTAAAAGATAACATCTCAAAGTTTATTCATAGAATGACAGTTGGAGATGGCAAGCAAAAATTGGAAGAGGGACCGGTGAGTGTAATCACCCTTGCAGGTGATAACAGAGGAGCATCTATGCAACTTAGTTCAAACTCATCCAGAAAAGGAAAGGCAGTTCACATTCACAGAGGCTACAAACTGAATGCAGATGAAAGTACCGATGCAACGACAGATGCAGAGGGAACTTCTAAGGAAAGACAGACAAAGGATGCAAGGACGATGAAAGATCAAGAACTAGAGGCATACATGAACTGCAATGTGCAAGGCCTAAATAACTCAATTACATTTGACAGTACCATTGAGGGGAAAAATCCAGGTATACATATGACAGTCCCTCGTAAGCCTTCAGAACCTACAAAATCAAGTGAGAGAACTGAACTGTTTGAGGCACACAAGGCCGAATTTAATGTTACCCGTGCTCAGAAACATACATACAAGCCAACAATCAAAAGAAGATGTCTCGAAGGCCTTTTCGTTGAACCAAGTGATTCTGATTCAGATAATCATGAAAAGCCTCGGAGACATGGTTGCCATGTTGGTGGTATGAAGAAGAGAGATAATGACATCGACATTCTTTGAAACTAATGCATGTAATTAATAAAAGTTTGTTATCATTTTATACAAATTCAATAATATCTGCTGAAAGAAATTGTAACAGAGATTCAAATGATCAATAAATCATGATATCCATGAGAGGTTCTTCCCTATTTCCTGGTTTTGATGTGCATTTCGCGTATATAGTACATGCCAAGGATGTTAATTGCTCAGCCCCCTTTATCTCATGAATAGTTGTTTTCAGTGTCATTGTCTTCCCTCGACAACTCGTTTGCTGATTAATAATCATGGAATCGAATTCATTAGGAAGAACACATTAGACAAATAATGTTGAACTAACAAAAGGAACATCAAAGTCTACATGTCACGCTATTGAATATGCAAAAGTGCATACCCAAGGGTGTGTCCTAATGATCACTGAAGTGAGATAAGAACTATGAGTTCTCTAGTTCAAATTCCAGTGTAGATAAAAACACTAGGTGATTTCTTTCCATCTGTCCTACCTTTCGTGGACAAAGTTACCTGTTACGTGTTGCTAGCAAGTAGCTGGCCCGGACACCATGGTCATAAAAAAAAAGTACTCCAATTTTGCACCATTTTACCTATAGCTTTGTTGTCAATATTCAAATTCTCAGAACAACTCAAAAAGGTTAACATCCTCACTGGAAATCAACAAGTTTACGATAAAACATGGGATTAAAGCATTAACTATGAATTTCAGCAATTTGATTTCGAATTATGGAAATGTAGAGGGATCCAAATCGAGAAAGGAGTCTAATAGCTTGTCTTTCAAAACGAGAGATCATGCCGGTATATATTGGGTAAACCTTGCTCTTATGCAATAGCTCACAAATTGCACAGAGGATGTTACTAAGCCCGATGCATTAACTCAGCCGATCGAGAAAGGATCAGGTGGGATTCGATCCCTGAACTCTTTAATTATGGGATATTCCTGCTACATCAACTCAATCACCCTTGCCAAGCGCGGTTCATATCAATAGATTACGTATGACAAATGCAATTCATAAGTCATGCACGTATGACAATGCAACTAATAAGTCAATGTTGGATATGATGTTACTATCTCTATACATTTTTAAAGTAAATTACAGTCAAATGTAGTTTCTTGTTAGTTGAAAAATTAAGAAAATGTCATGACTTGTGATCGTGACTAATCAAATATAATAATAACATTTAATTATATAGTTAAACCGTTGAAGTTAGATGACCTATTGTCTAATGTCTTGTACATAGATTTTATGTCATTTTCTTTAATTTCCCATTATGGAATTGTATGTTTATAGGAGTTTTAATAGTGCCTATCCAATGAACCAATGGCGGAGCCACATATACGTGATAGGTGTCCACTGACATCCCTTCATCGAAAAATTATACTCTATAGTTATGTAAAAATATTTTCATATGTATATATTACATATTGACACTCCTTGACTTCATATGTCCAGTTTTTCTTTTCCTTTTACTAAGATTTATAGAAATATTACGTTGTAGAGCTTTGAGCAGGTAACGAAGGCTACGTTTATCCACTTATCTACTACAAATGATGTTGGCAAATAAAATTTAGAAAAATATATATGAATTTTATTTAATATCCACGGAATTGAAAATATGTTTTAGGTCGAGAGTCATTGGTTACCAAACGCAGAATAAAATATTTTATTAATATTTCGTTAATTACAACTTTTAAATAATATATAGAATATGATACAACCATAATATAACTAATTAACTACCTGATGCTGAATGTGTATAATAGCAACTTTAATTTAATAAAATCCAATTTTTATTGAAACAAAATATATTTATTTTAGAAAGTTAAGATATTTGGTCAAGTTTGTAGAAAATAAATAAGTGTTTTATATAAGCAAAAGTCGTTTTTTAGAAGTTAAAAAACCTAAACCTCCCACCCACCCACCCAAATATTTTTATTACCTTGGTCAAGCATAAATTATTGTTTTAATATAAAATTCCCAAACGTATTTTCAAAAAATGATTAGCCCATCCACTTCTATTCTTCTTTTAATAATACTTTTTTTTTAAATAAGCAAATTTAAAGTCAAACAAGCTTAAACCGATTACTAATACAATAATATAAATAAAGAAATGTAGCTCATATTTAATTTATTAAAAAAGCAACCCCAAAGATTTGGACCATAAGCAATTAGTGGTAACTGGTAACTAAACCATCGAATAACTTCTAATAATTAACTTTTGATACATCCAAAAGTTGACTTTTTGTATAAGTCGTTGAATCCTTGACCAGCCAAACATTTTAATTTTTTTTTCATTCTAAAATTAAATGCCTAAAGAATTAAGGTAATTTTCCACTATATATAATATAGAAGGTTTTGCAGCACGTATTATACTTCAAAATAATTTAGGCTATTCAAATTGTTATAATTATTTTTTATAATATAAACGGCGCCAAATTTTAGACGTGCAAATTAACTGTAATATAAAGAACCTTCCCCCCCCCCCCGCCCCCGCCCCCGCCCCCCTTACTATTCCTAATTAATTGCCAACTTCCACAGTCCCCACTTTAATCAAACTGCCTTACAATTTTATTTTTTCAAAAATAAAATTAATTTAGTCGCTCCTTCAAACTTGTTGAGGCAACAAAAAAGAGTTGTTCGGATAGTAAGTATCCTCACTGTTCGCGTTTCTAAGGGACCAAAAAGGTGAAAGCTTCTGGGAAGGGTTAAAAAAATTTGAGGTAATTTATTTTATTTGTGCCATGTGTTTTTAGTTATCAAGTTTGGCATGGAGAAAGACATGGTCATATTCAAGTTAATGGAGAAATATCTGAATTTTAAAGTTTGAACTACTTTATTATTTTCAAGAAAACTTGTTGAAAATTGACCTTGCCAATGTTGTCATTGTCCACTATGTCTATATATAAACACACATATATAGAAGGTTATTATTCAATTGTCTTAAGTAGCATTTCTCAAAGTTCTAAAATTCTTTTTCCTAAGTTTGAGTTTCTAGGTGGACTCAAAGGGTTCGATCAGAAAATTATATCGTGCATATAGAGAAAAACTAAAAAAAAAATTTGTGCACATATATATATTGTTGAATTTTCTAGTGTAGCGGATAAAGGTAATTCATAAATTATTTCGGAATAAGAATTACCTCTTCTCTTCTTCTAATTTCCAATTGTACCGTGCATGTTGCTACTTATGCGACAAGGAATTTCATTTTATTTTTGTCTTTTAATACTTCATATTCAATTCGACGAAAAATGCAAGAAGTTTATAACTTTCTTAATTCATTTTCGCTTTTGTATCACAGGTGTATCAAAATTTCTGACTTCGTCACTGTTATTCAAGATATGGCATTATTCCACGGGTACACTTCAATCATTACAATTGTTCTATTAGCTACGAGTTATTTAGTGATTTTTTCCGAAGCTCAATCATCGTCGCCATCATCATCATCAAGTCAATTGTCAAATGCAATTTTGATAAAAGTAGATCAATCTGGTAAAGGTGATTACAAGAAAATACAAGATGCAATTGATGCAGTGCCTTCAAAGAATACTCAACATGTATTTATTTTGGTAAAGCCTGGTGTTTATAGAGAAAAAGTTGTTGTTCCAAGTGACAAGCCATTTATAACAATTAGTGGGAGAAAAACAACAGTCAAAAATACTATAATTACTGGAAATGATTATGGAGATATATTTAGATCTCCAACTTTCACTGTTTTTGCCTCTGATTTTGTGGCTAGATACCTTACAATTCAGGTATGTCGCATAGTTTATTTATTTTTACAATCGTTATTTCTTTTTTTGAACTGTTTTTTCTTGAGTCGAAAATCTATCAGAAACAATGTAGGAGTAAGATCTGCGTATGCTCTACCCTCTCTGGATTTCTTGTTGTTATTGATCATATAATGGTAGTTTAATTTATCCATTATAAGCTAACATGTTTATAAGGTTACTTTGTTTAGATGATAAAATTAGTACATGAAAACATAATTCACTCAATTTGCTCATGTTTCATCGGATTAATAATCCGTTCATTTTATTAGTTCAGCTTATTTTGACCCGTCAATTCAATTTATCTAAAGGTTAGGCTGATTTGGGCTAAACAACTAGCCTAAATTAACCAATAAGAAACCGTATATCAAAAAGATTTTTTTTGCTATATTATATATGTTTATAATAATAATAAAAAGTTTTTTAGTTTAATTAAATAAACTATAAGAAAGCAAACGAAGAAATTAAAATTATGTAAGAGTTGGGTGGGTTGGATATTGACACATTGTTTATCCCATCTTGACCGACCTACCTTAGGCTAAGTAGCCTTTAAGATGATGATTCTTAACTCAATCTATTTTTATCTGCTCAAATTCAGTCTAGTCCACTTATTTGATTTGTTGAAAATTTGTTTTGTTGATGTTAATTACAGAACACATATGGAGGTGGAGCAAAAGCAGTAGCATTGAGAGTAGAAGGAGATAAAGCAACCTTTGTGGGTTGTAGAATTATGTCTCATCAAGATACATTACTTGATGATGTTGGTAGACATTATTATAAAAATTGTTATATTGAAGGGGACACTGATTTCATATGTGGAAATGCTGCTTCTCTATTTGAGGTAACATATAGTATACTCGATATTTACATCAAATCAATTATCTGTCATGTAAGTTATTTATCACTTAACCATGATTGAGACGTCGTTTTTTTATTGGGGGCAGGAATGTCATTTGCATTCGCTTTCGCAATCAAATGGGGCTATAACAGCACAACATAGGCAATCACCTCAAGAGAATACAGGTTTCACTTTCTATGGATGTAAGATTACTGGAGTGAAGAGTGCAATTCTTGGGAGGCCATGGGGTGCCTATGCTAGGGTTGTATTTGCTCAAACTTATATGTCAAGTGTTATACTCCCCAATGGTTGGGAAGATTGGAATGATCCCTCTAGGCAAAGGTACATATATCGATTTAACTTATAAGCACCGACAATATATATAATTTATTTTAACTTGTTGTAGCAGGTTCAACAATAAGAATAACTAAGTCTAAGTTCCAAGAAAGTCAGTGTCGTCTACATGACTAAAACCTACTCCCTACGAGTAGATGCCACCTATATGAATCTTTTCCCTCCATTATCCCCTTTTTTTTGCTAAATCCGTATTCATTCCAAGAAATTGTAGGTCTTTTGAAATAATTTCCTTTCATGTGATTTTAGGTTTGCCTCCTTCCCTTTTTACACCTTCAATTGTTTAAACGCATGCATCTCTAGGTCTATGTAAGACATGACTTGTCGTTCAAACTCATGCATCTCTAGGTCTATGTTAGATATGACTAGACTATCACAAGCAATCGATCTTTTCTCATTTTATCCTCAATGTATGCTAGCTACTTCTTGCACCTTCTAGCGAATGTAATCATTTTTAATCTTTGACTTTGGTGACAGGACATCATATTTTGCTGAGTACAAGTGTTATGGGCCAGGTGCAAGTTCTAATAATAGGGTAAACTGGTTAAGGACTTTATCTAGTGAAGAAGCTGTACCCTATTTGAAAGAGAGTATCATGGGCCCAAAAAGTTGGACTAGGTCCAAGCCCACACATTTGACACCATTATCTAAAGTCATTTCCAACAGATTCAACAACAAGAGAAGCAGCCCATAAAACTTATAAAATTTATTTCGTACTATGTATTTGTTTTTAAAAAAAATTAGTTTAGTTATTGTTTGAACCCTCTACAAATATGACCAATGTTTTAGTGAAGACACAAATGATCTTGGATTTTATTATGTAGAGAGAGTGATCTATCTATTAAAAAAAGTAATGTAATCAAATTCTTGTTCTTAAACAAAGTATACATGTCAACTTTTATCTTTCTTCATTCAGGCAGATGATAAAATTAGCCCATAAAAATATAATTCGTCTGATCAATCGTTTTGACTGGATATTTTCATAGCGGATTAATTTAGGCGTCACTCAAAGCTAGAGGTGAATGGTATTTACCATTTGGGCAACCTTCTCTTATCGTAACGCTATATCAACTAAGAAAAATATATTATCCTGGATTCAAAAAAATGTTTTTTTAAGAACACTAATTATCAGCAAGATGAAGACTATGCTATTTTTTTCATATAAAAATGGGAAGTGGATGCCAGGCGTGCTGGGGGATAAAAATTGACATTTATTAAAAAGTAAAGTAATAACAAAGCAAACTTTGATGTTGATAATATTAACTTTTCTGTTAGATTTTTCTTTATCACATATCCGAATCTCACATTGAAGCTCCGATTAAATTCGAATTACGTACATTCTAAGTTTAATCCAAATTCTACGTAAACTAATTAATCTTCGAGAGCATAAAGTCAAACACCTTTGACACATAACTTTTTATTAGAATTCAGACATTAAATTCCTAATATAAAAAATTAACTTATTTTTCAAACTTTCTATATACTAACTAATAAAGTTAGAAAATTTGTCTTTAACACTTCTTTCTAAGTAAAAGATAAGTTTTCCACTTTCTTCATACGTAAATTCTAAATTTGGTGTTAGTTTAATTTGCGAAAGAGTACATACATTTAACATATGTTTGCTCAAATTTTTAAATTAAAAATACTTTCTTAATAATAATAATTTATATCTAATTAATTAATTTAAAATTAACACTTTATATATTAATATTATAGCAATAATTTATGTTTGGCTAAAGTAAAAGTACTTAGCCCAAAATAATTTATTTTAATTTTTTGAAAAATATTTTTTTTAACTTCTGTTCAAAAGCAATTTAATTATTATTTTGTTTTTTAAAAAATAAAAAATCTAACTGAACTAGGATAAGAATAGAGATAAATTATATGACGTGACAACTTAGTGGACATACTAATCCATCATGGATACAAGATATTTTCATTTTCTCTATATATTTTATTATCTTGTATCCATATCTATGGGCGGCTAAAGAAATCCAGGCACTATTAATAGTTATTTCTAATCGACAATGGGGTGTGGCGTAGTAGTGAGACTGTTTTATTCTTAATAAGAAGTTTTGATTCGAGCTTTTGGTATAGAAAAAATTATGTTGAGAGTGTTATTCCTGATTGAGCCTTGTAGTGCATGATCTGAATTTAATTGAGACTTCAATATGAACTCCAAACACTGAATGGATAACAAAAAAAATAGTTATTTCTATTGTCCCAATTTATATGCTATAGTTCGAATTTCAATGGTCAAATTCTTTTATTTTGATTAAGCATTCAAATATGTAATTTCTAAGATTATTGAAAAATAATTTATTTATTTAGAAGTTACATAAAAAATATTATAACTTTAAATTAGAATAATTAACAATTTAAAATATTTAAAGAACATATGAAAAAATTACGCCTAAAAAAATTTCTTATTTTAATTTAGAAATTCAAAATATGTAATATAAATGAAGACAATATAAAGAACCCATATGCTGAAGTCCCTGATTTAGCATAACTTAATCCTAAGTCAATAATAAAATAGTGTTTTATTTTTTTGTTAGAGATAAGAGCAGCAATTTAAGGTAGGCCCCACCATAAACCAATTATCTGTTTTCTTCTACCTCTATAAAATAGACTCAATTTTTCCTCTAGGGTTTCATATAACAATTTGAGTGAAATTAATTGAGTGTGTGTTAAGTTTAATTAGCAAGAAAAAAGATTATTATGGGTTCTCTTATGGCAGGTTGGGACTCTCCTGTTTCTGATCCTCAAGCTAGTAAGTTCATTTAATTTTCATTTCTTTAATTAATAACAAATTGTATTAGCCCTTCTATAATTTGTTTAATTGTTAATTTATTTTTTCTTTTTTGGATTTAATTTATAGTGAAATTTCGAAAAACCAAGTCATTCACAAAGGAAGAGATAGATGCATATTGGAGATCCAAAAAACAAATAGAAGAAGAACATCAAAAATATATCTCTATGTTATCTCCTCAAAGCCAAAAACAGGTATACGTATTAATATCATAATTTTGTTTAAGACGGATTCAGAATTTAAAATTTTTTAGATCACAATTATTGAATTCGGTCGAACTTGTAATATTATGGTGATCGCTAACTGATTAATTTTTGGATGTTTTAATTGGGGACAGACAAATATTATATTTGAGGAGGCAGCTAAAACAGAGGAAGAAAGATTAAACTCTAAAGAGCTTTCTGATTTGGGAAGTGAAGAAAGTTTGGATCAACTAATCAAGAAAAATGGATGGTAATTAAACGTATTTAATTTATTGCTTTTTAAAATTTTTTATTTGGTGTCCGATACTCGTATGTGAGCCTAACTTTTTTCAATTCACGCCGTATAGGGCCTCATTTGAAACAAATCGCTATACATATGATGATCTATATTAGTGGACACAAGACAAACTTGCCTCTTTATACGGAGAATTATCCAAATCATATAACGAGACAAATGAAAAGAATTGGATAGTTTTATTCTCGTGCGAGGTTATTTAAGACCATATAAAGAAATAAATTTACTTCATATTATTGTCTAATTATTATGTATCCCCTCTGTCTCTAATTACTTGTCCACTTTTGAATTGACACACCTAATAAGAAAGCAATAAATGACATAGTAAGTTTACCATTTTACCCCTATTAATTGTGAAGTGAGTGAATTAAAAATTGAAGATTTTCCAAGAAGTTCGTTAATTAATTGAGGTTATAATAGGTAAAAAAATTGTCCTTTCTTGATTTGTTAAAATGGACAAGTAAAAAGGGACAACTAAAAATGGAAAAGTGGACAAGTAATTAGGGACAGAGGAGTATACTCTCTCCGTTCTTTTTTATATGTCATTCCTTTCTATAAATAATTGGTCCATAATACTTGTCATTTCATTAAATCAATACATAAGTTACCATATTCTTCCAATTATACCATTGATAAAGTAGTTAATTAGTGTTGAAAATATATAATTTGACCAACCTAGAAAAACTTATAAGTAACTAATATTCATTGGAGTACTTCATACATTGGTTAATTACTCTCTCCATTCACTATTCTATAAAATCTTATTTTGAAAAAGAAATCTCAACAAACAAATTAAAAATAAAACATGGAGAAAAAATAAAAAATAATCTTGAAAGTTGAAGCTTTAACAATTTTTTTAAAATCTTAGATTAATTGGTGAAAAAATTTGGCTCAAAAAATAAACTCAAAAATTTAAATAGTCATCTAAATGCATTTTAATTTTTGAAATCTAGTATATTCATTATTTATTGAAAAGTTGACTTAAGAAAACATTAAATAAGGGTAGAAGGGTAAAATTACTTAATTTCTTAATGCAAATACAATATAAAAAGGAACGAAGGGAGTATATTATAACAAAAATAACTTTTAGCAAGAATAAATATGTACATTAATAAAGAGTGTTAAAACATTTATCAATATTATTGTTATTGAATTCAATATCACTATGTGTTTTTAGAGACGTTTATAAACAATGTTAATTGTCTCTAAAAAAAAAAATTAAGTTAAAGATCATTTTTAATATATCAACATTAATTAAACACTTATTTTGAGGGTTTTTAAAAATTCTATTATTAATAAAAGACCGCTAGACACTGTAGTACAAATTCCAAAAAAAAAAAAGGACACATATTATTACGGCTAGACGAATGAAATTATTTTTAGTTGATTGGTTAAAAATAATAATATTTATTTATTTATAAATTTTTTAATTAATTTTTGGAATTGCAGGTGGATAAGTAGCAATTGGGCATTTTTAAATGAGCCACCAGTGAAAGTACCAGAAGGTGCTTACAAATACGTGTCACAATTTCACGTAGCCGACATGGCAACTGGATCCAACACTTAACCCGGTCCAACCGGAATCAACGCTTGATCCGTCGGTTTGGCTTTAGACCGGTTGCTACTTAGATTTTTTTTAAAAATTTTTTTGGTTAATTTTAATTTTGATGACAAGCTATTTTTAATTTAATTTTATGAAAGCATGCGTCTATGTATTTAAATTAAGTTAATATTTGGAGTTTGTATTAAGGTGTTGATGCTTGTAATGTTGGGACATACATGTCGTTGTAACATATTTTTTGTGCTACCTACGACATAGATTTTAAGTATTTTGGTATGATATGTTTTGTCAACTGATTTCATTCGATCCAATACTTTTAATGTAGAAAACAAATTTATGTATAGAATTTTATTAAAATCATACTCTAACAAGTATTAGATTTGGACTCATAGTTTCATAAATAGTTAAAGCGAAATGATCTTATAGACCTTTGTACTTGTATGAGTTTGTATTATGGATCATTCTATTTGATCATTTGTCAATTGAACTCTCAAACTCAGTGAAACTAAGCATTTAAACCCTTTTCGCTGTGTGTGAATTTCAAAGGCTTGATAAAAATGACATATCGTCATTCACATCATATTTTAAATGACACATCACTTTTCTTTTCTTTTTTTTAAAATAATCTATTTTTCCTTTCTTTTTCACTTCAATCCTTCCTTCATCCCTATACCTCTCTCCATTTCTTTTACGTTAGAGATACCACCACAACCTTCCATTCTCACTAGTGTCATTACTTTCCTGAATAACTAACAATTATCATTCGATTTTTTTTTCGAAATTTCCTTCATTCACAACTTTTAATCGTATTTATTTTACCAACATTTACATCTACCGCTTGAACCACCATAAATCTCATTTTTCCATTGATGTTAACGAATAGCCATTAAAATACATCAATATACTCTAATATTCGTATACAATTAACACATTTCACCTAATTTCACAAAGACATTCAACAATCACTTTTCATCTTTCAAGATTATTGAATCTTTATCACTTTATGGGTTATAAATTACCCCAAAAACTAAAAAAAAATACAGATCTACAACAACAATACAATTTCGTTTCTAATTCCGGGAGGAAGAAAATGTGAAAAGAAAAAAAGAGAGAAACAAGAAATTGGAATGGGCCGGAAAGGGGAGAAAGAAGAGAAATGGGGGTTTGAGAGTAGAAAGAAATGGGAGTTTGAGAATAGAAAGAAAAAAATAAATGGCGAGGGGTGGAGTGGGAAAAGAAGAAAGAAGTGAAAAAAAAATTAATTTTCTTATTTTTGATCTTTTTATTCTATTTTTAAAAAGAAAAAAAATATTTTTAGTCTAAAATTTGATCTTTCACGCTCCTTCTACATGTGACATCACACATTTGTGCCAACTCAATAATTAAGTTGCCACATAGATTTGGTCAACGGTCAGAAGGGCTTAAAACATAGAATTTCATTAAGTTTAAAGGTTTAGTTGACAAAGGGTCAAGTAGAAGGGTCCAAAATACAAACTCATACAAGTAGAAGAGTCCATCAGACCATTTCGCCAATAGTTAAATACAAAAATTTAATACTAATAACAATTGTAATTAGTACTCAAATATTTTTTTTAATTAGGGTACAAAACTTTAAATGACAAAATATTAAAGGTATGGCCGAGATTGGCAATTGAGTAAAAACTCATTGTTTTTTTTTTCCTTATATATGAAATGCATTATTCGATTTTCATCAATTTCTCTTTTGTCTCTTTCCTATATTAATTTTAATTGATTAGCATCTCTTCTTCCTTTTTTTTTTTATGTAAGTTGTGATCTAACATTTTATTTCACGTAAGTTACGATCTAACAATTTTTCCGTCACGATATTGATTCTCTGCCTAAATGTCAATTTTAAGTTTGAAGCAATCCATCTCGTCAGTTCAACTATTACTAGTTGCCAAAAGTTAATTATTCAATTTTCATTAAAAAAAAATTCGTCTCTTTCCTATTTTAGTTCTAATTAATTAGCTCTTTTTTTCACGCAAGCTACAATCTAACAATCTTTTTCACACAAATTATAATCTAACGATCTTTTCGTCACCATATTTTAGAGCAATCCATCTGACCAGTTCAACTACTACTAGCTACCCAAAAACTCATTAGAATACGTACTCATGACCTCATCATCGACTTATCTCCCACTTTAAAAGCAAATTTGGATTTCTTGCTTCATTTTCTTTTCTTTCCATATCAAGCCACTCACATTTTCAACCAAAAACAATAATGAAAAAGGTATGGTTAATTTGGTGGGATTTGTACCCAGTACTGTACATGTGATTATATTCACACATGTTTCCACTTCTCATAACATCACTCAATTCAAATATCCTGCCTTCAATTATTATCCTACTTATTTCAGGGCTTTATTCATTTCTAAGTTATACCCTATATCCTTTAATATAATTCACTATTTGGTCATGCAATACAAAATTGGCAAATTCCATATATGACCTTTTACCTAACCTATAGTTTCATATGTGATAGAACAATAAGTGTTGGGAAATATATGTAGATGGGGAAAATATAATATCAAAATAATAATATGATAATTAAGATAAAAACTATTACAATAATATTCTTAATTAATATATATATATATATATATATATATATATAAAATACTTGAGTCGTGCTAGGCACTGTCCTAAGAAACTATTTCAGCAGCGTGAAATGTTTTTCCAGGATTAAACAAGCCTTCTCTAATTAATTAGAGGATACAGGAATCAACAAAATATAGATACTACAAAATCAACAAAACAGTTGAAAGAAAGTGTTTGAAAGAAAGGCGTTTTCTAATCTTCTTTGGTAATTTGTTCTCTCTTAGTTCCTCTCTTGGTTACTACACATTTGATCTTTATATAGAGATCATGAGGAATTTAGAAGTGACTTACTTGGTCACCAAGTAAAGATAATTCTTGATCACCAAGTAAAGGCAAAACTTTGACACCAAGTAAGTCAATACTTCGTCACCAAGTAAAGACAAAACTTGATCACCAAGTTGGATGCAATACTCGACCACCAAGTTGGATGATTAAGTAATAATCACATGTTAAATATTTTACTTTGTCACAAAGTAACTTGATGTCAAAGTAAATCTTTTGAAATAATTACAATATTGCTAACACCAACTACTAATGAAAGTGAAATATGATAAATTGTATATATGAAATGAAGTAAATATAGTAAATTGTATTTATAATAGTTATGTAATTGTAATAATTAGAGAAATTAATTATTATAATCATGATGTGATGGGAAAAATATAATTATTGTAGTCATATTCGAACATGGAAACAATTATTGTAATTTTATTGGGACAGAGAATCAATTATTGTAATTCTATGAGAAAATGGTTCGAAATATATTCGAACTTTGACCGAAATTGCTGTAACAATCTCAAACTTTGGGCAGGACCTATTACCCCCTGCAATATTTAATAGTGTATTTTAAAGATATATAGGTGCCCACGTGGACATCATAAATATTTCATCATTATAAATAGTAACTTGTCCAGCTGGACACTTATATACCTTTAAAATACACTCTTAAATAGTGCAGATGGTAATAGGTCCTGCCCAAAGTTTGGGATTGTTACAGCAATTTCGGTCAAAGTATGGATATATTTCAGACTTTTTCCCCTAATTTTATTCGGACTGAAAATCAAGCACGTTGAAAAATAAGGGTAAAATATAATATAATATAATTATCAAAATAACAATATTGAAATTTAAATAAATATTACTACAATAATATTTTATGTTAATACACAAATAATACTTGAGTTATATTGGATACTGTCTTAAAAACTATTTCAACAGCGTGAAATATTTCCCGAAAAATCAAACAAGTCTACCGGAACGAACAAAAATTTAGAAAGTACTAATAGATATTAGTGGCCAACTTTCGCACCAAGTAAATGTGATACTAGGTCACCAAGTTGGCTGACTTGAAAAGTCACATGTAAAATATCTTACGTAACTTGACGTTCAAATAAATCTTTTAAAATAATTATTATATTAAAGTGTGGTCTATATAATATTGTGAATATTGAATAACAAGAATAATACGTCTCGTGTTCTTCGATTCCGCATATATCAATAGGGAACCAGTTTCAGCTATGATTTTAAACGGCAATAGACACATTCAATGTAACAGAGGAGCAGCGCCTTCTAGAAAAGATGGAATCGATGAAGTTACAGAAACAGCATTGCGAATCTACTGTTGTAATCTGATCAAAGAGAGCGGGATTTTACTCAAACTACCTCAATCTGCAATGGTGACTGGTCAAATATTATTTTAAGAAATCATTCGCACATTTTAACAATGTGAAGATGATTGCTGCTACTTGTATTTTGGCTTGCATCAAAACTCGAAGAAATTCCGAGAGAAACTAGACATGTGTGTAAAGTTTTCCACATAATGGAATGTAAGAGAGAAAACTTAGTCGAATGGAAATGTATTGATTTGGAAACAGAGATACATGTTTTGAGAGAGATGGGATTTATTTGTCATGTTGAACATCCGCATAAATTTGTATCGATCTATCTTTGCAATTCTTGAAATTACATCTGCAGAATTGAGACAAGAAGCTTGGAATCTTGCAAATAATAGTTTGCGCACAACATTGTGTGTAAGATTTAAGAGTGAAATTGTAGCGTAGATTTCGAGTGCCATTACCAGAGAATCCTCCTTGGTGGAAAGCATTTGATGCAGATAAGGATGGTATAGATGAAGTTTGCAGAGTTCTTGCTCATCTTTACGCTCTACCAAAAGCACAAACCTTGTTGCATACATTTCCAGGCGAATTTAATATTTGAAGTTTACGCGTTCCAACTATAGGTGCAACTTAGATTTAGCAGCTTCAATTTTTGTTACTAGACTACTAAAAAGAAAGGAGAATAAGCAGCCTCCTCTCCGTCAATATATATGCTATTTGGAATTGATATGCAATTTGAGGCTATTTTGGTCCATTCAAGCTTTTTTCAAAGTTGCTTCTTTACTTTTCTGAGACAGGCACAGCCACTTCTTAGTTCTTTGCTTGGACAATTGTACCCTTTGTTTTGTGATCATCTTTATATGTCATATGGGACCCACTCTCTTGCTTTGTCATGGAACCACCCTATTGCTTTCTTTATGCGTTTAATTATCGTGGTTATTTTTTGTTTTTCGTTTTAATTTGTTTGTCTTATTTCTTTTCTTTTAGTTTGTTATATATTACAATAATTAATTATTTAAAATATTTAAAAGACATAAAAATTTGGTTGACTCTCAAAATTCTATTGTACCTCATAAAATGGGACTGAGAAAGTAACATATATTATTTGAGAATGACCTAAAAATTACAATAATTATCAACTTAAAATATTTTTATAAAAAAATTGATGAACTCTCCAAATTTTATCGGTATCACAAATATTGGAATATAGAAAGTAACATATGTTATGTAAAAATTACATAAAAAGTATTATAAATTACAATAATTAATAACTTCAAATATTTACAAGACAACAAAAAAAAGGCTAATTTTTGTATTGCTAGTGTCATATAAATTGGGATTGGGATGGTTTTAAAAAATTGAATTTTGGTTATACATTATAAAATAGCCGAAAAATTGGGATGATATAATTTTTTAAAAATAACCGATCGAACCGTCCAATTGACACCCCTATTGTTACTTCTGCTCTATTATTTTTACTCAAATTTAGAAAGATATGTTTCATTTCTATCATCAATCTGCTACATTTATTTGCTATTTGAAATTGAAATTAAAAAAACAAATGACAAATAAATTTCGATATTAACTCACTTATGAGTAAAATATATTATAACAATCTTTATTAACTTTTTAACAGTACATAATGTATAACAATAATATAGCTTTATCCTCGTTGGCCCGGGCAACGCCCGGACTTTCTTTACTAGTTTTCTTATATATTTGATAATTTTTTTAATATATAGAAGCTTTCATGTTTTGAAGGGACTTTATTGATTTTTATATATTATTATTAATCATAATCATTTCTCAAAAATACTAAATTCAGTATATTTAAAAGATAATATAATAAATTTATTATTTTATTGATTATATTAAATAATACTGAACAAATAAAAATGCACGAAGGAAGGAGTATCAGTCTAAGTAGGTTGATGCACATCAAAGGAAGCAAAGACAATATTGAGGACAGTTAGTTGGAACAGCAAGGTCATTTTGGTAATTACAGCTCCCTACCTCATTGCATAAAATGATGTTGCCTCATCATGCTTAATACACAACACAACCAAATTCTTGAAAAGCTCTTTAATTTCTAACTCAAAATCTTTAAGTTTTATTTTATCAAATGGCTGAGAAAAGCAAAGTTCTGATCATTGGAGGAACTGGCTATATTGGAAAATTTGTGGTGGAAGCTAGTGCAAAATCTGGACACCCAACTTTTGCTTTAGTTAGAGAGACCACAGTTTCTGATCCTGTTAAGGGAAAAATTGTTGAGAATTTCAAGAATTTGGGTGTCACTATTATTAATGTATGTATGTATATATATTATATCATATGGTGCATTGTTAATAAATTGTATATGCAAGTATATTTTAATTTTCTTGTTTTATAAACAGGGTGATTTATATGATCATGAGAGTTTGTTGAAGGCTATAAAACAAGTGGATGTGGTGATATCAACTGTTGGTGCAATGCAATTGGCTGATCAAGTTAAGATCATTGATGCTATCAAAGAAGCTGGCAATATTAAGGTTAATTGCTTCTTATTTTTCGTAATAGGGGTTGAACTCTAGACTTCTGATTAAGGATGGAGGGATCTTATTTATCTGTATGTAACACGGGACAGAGGGGATAATGGAGTATGGGGATCTTGATTAAAATTCTTGAATTTATAGATCACATTTGAATTAGAGAATTTGGACTATCAAAACTTAAACCTATGTTGCTCGGATTCTTCAATGATGTTGATAGTTGCGTGCTGGATGGTCCAAAAGTAGTGCATTTTTGGAGGATCAAACATGGTTTCAGCCACATATTTGGAGAGTCCGAGTAACATAGCCTCCAATTAAGGGAGTCTTCGTCTCGTTGATTTAAGGTAATAAAATGAGTTAGATTACTAACTGTTAACATGGCCTAGTGGAACATCTTGATCTGCATAACCAAGTGTATGACAGAAGTATGCAGCAAGTTCGCGTAAATGCCTCAAATTTGGAAAGAATATTTCACTAGAGAATCTGAAAATCATTTGAATTAATTATCTTGTTCTTAAAATTTTTCAGAGGTTCTTCCCTTCGGAGTTTGGTATGGATGTCGACAGGATCAATGCTGTGGAGCCAGCAAAGTCTACATTTGCTGTGAAAGTCCAAATCCGAAGAGCTATTGAGGCTGCAGAAATTCCATATACTTATGTCTCATGCAACTGTTTTGCTGGTTATTTCTTACCAACTTTTGTCCAGCCAGGAGCCACTGCTCCTCCTCGAGACAAAGTCATCATTCCCGGAGATGGAAATGTTAAGGGTAAGTCGAAAAAAATTCCTTAGGTGGCGACTCCATTGATTTGAATTTGGTACGCGTGCCAACAGATGAGGAAATGTTTCATTTTTGTATACTTTTTTTCTGCTTTGTTCTGTTTGTCTGCAGCTGTATTCAATGAAGAACATGATATTGGCACCTACACCATTAAGGCTGTTGATGACCCGAGAACGTTGAACAAGACCCTTTACATCAAGCCTCCCAAGAACACCTTATCGTTCAACGAGCTTGTGGCTATATGGGAGAAACTGATTGGTAAAACTCTCGAGAAAATCTACGTTCCAGAGGAGCAAATTCTCAAAGACATCCAGAGTCAGTAATCTTTATATCATTCATCTTTAGTCAAGACTGTTTCTTTCGATTAACATAGGTAATCCTGACAATGTATATATTGCATACTGTTGCAGCATCTCCGATGCCAATCAATATTATACTAGCAATCAACCACTCCACATTCGTGAAGGGTGATCAAACCAATTTTCAGATTGAGCCATCGTTTGGGGTTGAGGCCTCGGAACTTTACCCAGATGTTAAGTACACCACCGTGGAGGAGTACCTTGGTCACTTTGTCTAAACATTCACACGTTTATGTCTCCGATAACTCAAATAAATTGTTAGATGATGAGTGTTATCAGATATTTTGTCTGGAAGTATGAGTACCTGTTAAGTATGTCACCGGAGACACGTTGAATGGTATGTTTAAGTCTGTTTTTACGAGAAGTATTATAACGAAACTACAGTAAATGAATAACATTCGTGTCTTTTTGCTTTTGCATTGTTGCTGTACCATCTTGTAACATATTTTAAGCCGTGATGTAATATGAAAGAGTCTTGTTGTCAATAAGGATCAATCAAAGAGGACTCTCTACTGTTTATATATCAGGCTCACTTATTTCAATTTCCAACATTTATGATATATTCCGTTAGAAACCTATGTAATAGTATCCCGATCAAATAGCTGATGAGCGGATACATAGTAATTGGAAAATATTGTCAATTTGGTGTGATGATTTTAAATGATGAGTTATTACCCTACTAATCTAATATTACCATTCATGCTTTAGTCATACTCCAGGAAATTCCTCTGCTTTTTCCCTATTAGTTAGGTAAACCTTCCAACTTCACCTAATTTTTGTTAGGAAGAATATGCTTCTTTCATTCTAGAATGGATCATGATCCTTTCTTAAGTAAAGTGGGGATCTTTACGCGAATAGCAGAGCAGATTTATTGTTTACTTTTTTTCAGCCAGTATACATAGATTATACACGATCATACACATATTATACATTTTTAGTTTATTCTTCTTATTTTTACTCAAACTTCATTAATCCTCATTGCCATTATTGTTACATGGGAAAGAAAGTACAAATGGAAAAGAGGCTGAATAGAAGAAAAAGAATTGATCAATTGCTTCTGTACTATAATAAATGGAATTGTTGTTGTACCTTCTATAGATATATATACAAATCATATTGTCCATCCAAAATAATGCAAGGACCACCGTCTCAAATGCCCAAGTTGGGCTGCCTTGACAATTTGGAAAAAAGGTACTCAATTTCTTGAACCAAAATGAAGTTTGTCACTCTTCATCATTGGCCCCATTTACACCTTATTATAAACTATGTTGCTCGGATCCTCATTAAATGTCACTTGCATCTGTATCAAATCCTCCAAACACACACTACTTTTAAAGGAACTGACAAAGGTACGACCAAAATTTTGAAGTATCCGAGCAAAATAGCTTAACAATATTTTCATCTCCCACAGCCTCGTCGTCCAAGTATAGCGCCCTCCTTGGCAACAACTCCATCATTTTCCCAGCCTTTATTCTCTCCTTTAGCTCACCTGCAAAAAGAGAGACTAATAACTTCAAACTTGATCATAAGACCATAATGAAACATTTTAACAATATCAACAACAAGAAGCTGGTGTGGAATCGAACCCTCATCAACAAGGTGAAAGTTCAGATAGTCAACCAACTAAGCTATTAAAATTTCTCGTTTTAACAATATCCTTACTTGTGTGTTTGATAACAAAAAACTCCCCATTGGCTTTAGCAGTAGCTGATAAACGTACAAGAACAGGAGTAACAATGGTAAGAACAGCCCAAAAGAATAAAATCAAGATAATTGTTCTTCCACTCATTTGATGGAGAATTCTCAGAAATACATTGAAAGAAGGATTTTAATATATAGTAGTAGTTAGGTACTGCAAGAAAACTTAGCTGGCCATGTTTTATGAACTAATCAAATTGATGATAGTAAAGTATTCCAAACTACTACTAGAAATAATGCCTAAATTGAACGCGTAATATGTATAAATAAACTCATTTTGTAATAAAAGTCAAATACTATATGATGATAATCTTGTTATTTTGTATGTTTAAGTTGTTAGGAAGTTGTCACCTTCATCAGATAACAAAGTAGATTTCGCTTCAAAATCCTCTGCCGCCCGGGGCCTCCAAGATCAAGGAACCTCAACACCAACAACTTTCAAATTAGGCACATTTTGTTATGTTAGTTCAGACTTAAAATGAGAATCGAACATAAAACTTTGACACGATAGCACATGATGTATTGGACTTTTTATATATACCTCCAAGTACATAAAATATTTATTTTTTCGAAGAAATAATGAATTCACGTAACGTACATTAATTAGATATTTAAATTTTTACTTTTTACAAGGAATCTTGTTAGCATTGGTATAAACGACTCTTTCCTTGCGTTCAGTTATAACATGAGCCCTCGAAACACAATAGTAAATTTCGCAACTACCATAGTTGGAACCAGTGAAGCAAATGATTGACCCTGAATTGGTCATGTAATATGATTTGTTTCTATTTGTAATTTGAGCAATGACCACTAGGGTCCCACATTTACTTTAATCTTAGTTATTTTCTATATTCAGATAATTTTGATCTTTTGGGAGAATAATTCAATTGGAATTAATTTACTAAAAGTAAAAAAAAAAACTTAAAAATTGGTAAAAAAAATTTATTGCCAAATTTACCCTTTGAGGCCCCCTAGGCGTGTGGTGTTCTCTATTCTGCCCTACCATTACTCTGTGAAAAGCCTTCATTTCTCACTCAATCGTCTCTTTTGCTAAGCCACAATAACACAAACACCTTGACTGCACAGCCCCCACTGATCAGAAAGAGGGCTAAACGAAGAAGGAGGAGGTTAAAAATGGGAACCCTTGGGAAAGCAATTTACTCCCTGGGATCCATCGTTCGAGCGACCGGCAAAGCTCTTGATCGCGTCGGAAATCGTCTTCAAGGCAGCTCCCACATAGAGGAACACTGTAATTTCCTTATTCTTAACCCTAGATCTCACCTCTTGTTTCCTCCACAACGCTTAATTTACCGATGTTTGAATAAGATGTTGTGTCACTGATGCATCTATGCTTGTTTATGTTATTGCATTTTATCCTGTTAAGGTTTGTTAATACTTTTTGTATGGGGAAAAATGGTAGAGTTTGGAGTGTGGAGGTTAGAACGTTTCGTTTTCATTTTCAGTGTGAGGACATTTAGAAATTGTTCCTAATTTAGAAGTTGTTAATATATTTACTGATGTTTTAATGTTATGTTGCGTCTCTGCTGCATACATGACTGTCTATGTTACTGCATTTCATTCAGTTGCGGTTAGTTAGTAGACTTTGTTTGGAAAAAATGGTAGAGTTTGGAGTACAAAGGCTAAAACTTCTGATTATCAGTATGAGGAATTTTAGAAATTGCTCCTAATTTAGAAGTTGTGGTCAGTTAATTCGCTTATTTATGGATGTTTCAATATGATATTGTGACTCTGCTGCATCTATGCTTGTTTATGTTATTGCATTTCATCCCTTGGGCTTAGTTAATACACTTTGGAGGAAAATGGTAGATTTTGGAGTGTGGAGGTTAGAACATATGATTTCACTGTGAGGACATTTCGACATTGCTCTTAATTTTAATAAAAATTGCATAGTTAGAAATTACATAAATAATTTTATACAATAAACAAAAAAAGACTGTAAATCACAAGTTTTATATGAAAAGAATTTAGTGGAAGAAACATTGTGACTCCTCAATTAGTGCAAGTAGTATTCTTCTTGAGAATGTGAAACACAGTTCTGAGGATGCCCAGTTCTCCTGTCTTCTTCAGGTCGTTATTGGAGCTCTTAAAATTGCACTTAGGATATGGGTGTCCAGTGCCTACGAAGTTATGCTTTAGGGAAAAGTACTAGGAAAGGGTGAAAAAGGCATTTTGGAGTGGGTTCTAATGTGTATTCATACTCTTATACTTATTTGAATTCTAGTTGTTTTAGGTAACTGATTCTAAGCGCAAATGAAGTTCAAGAGAATGAAAGATGTAATATGTTAGAATTGTCCTTGTAAAGCATAAGAAACACAGGGGATTACCTTAAGGGCTGGTATCTTAAAAGAACCTTTCCTTATGTCAAACCTATTTGCTCGGTCCTTTTGATTAATCCCCTTTTACTCATGGTTGGGATTTCGATTAGCCTCTTCGGTTGTTGTTAAGACACCAAAGACCCTTCTATTCCCAAAAGTTATTTGGTTGTACAAGAGTATCCCGGGAGAAAGCAAGTTAGACCTTACTTAAGGCGAAAGATTTATTGGATGGTTCATTCTTGTCTGAATAGCACCACTTATGCTTATATTAGTGGTGCTATCTTTTATCAATGTAAGGAACCTGTCAAATGTGAGTAGAGTTGGCTACTTTCTTTAGAACCTATTTGCTTAATGACATTAACTCAACCTATTCTAGCTGCATATTAAGCAGATTTTTAAGGACTATTGGTGCTTTAGGCAGTTTATATGCCCACCAAGTATTTTGCTGATTCAAATAGTTGTGCCTTGAAATGGAGGAAGGATCACAAAGTTGGTTTAAGTTGTCCCACATTGGTTGTGGGATGTGGAATTGATCTCCTTATATCTTGGACAATTCTCACCTCATGGCTAGCTTTTGGGGTTGAGTTAACTTTAAGTGTAAGATACACTCCTTATCATGATATCAAAGCCAAACACATCCCAATTTTGGTTTACCCATTGTTCGGCCCCCATATTATGGTATCCATACTCCCGTTGACAGGCTCGGCGTGTGGGGGTGTTAAGTTGTCCCACATCGAATGTGAGATGTAGAATTGGTCTCCTTATATAGTAATTGGACAATCCTAACCTTTTTTTAAAAATAGAAGTAATTGGACAATCCTCTCCTTATGAGCTAACTTTTAGGGTTGAGTTAGGCCCAAGGTCCATTTTTTATCTGTTGGTTGTTGATTTAAGAGGGACCTGAAGTGGAATTTTGGGTGGATTTCTTGCTGTTCTCCATTATGAATTGAGAACTTGATTGTTATGCTAGTTGCTTCATTCTCCCTTCTAAAACATATAATATGCCTACTAAAGAGCAGGAATGCAGGATGTGATATGTAACTTGAATAATTATCCACTTTATTGCCACTATTATCCATTATCATTTTTTAAAAATGAATGATATTAAGTTATGCATTATTGTCATATTATTTGTTCTCATAAGAATTGCTCCAGTTATGCCTCACTTATCCTTCATGAAACAATTCCCAGATACCTTCTCAAACCCCATCTCCCTCATTAAAAGAAAAAAAATGTCTGTTATTTAGCCTTCTTTCTAATAATTAGACTCCATTTAAGTGGTCAATTTTTTATCTTAAACTTGGTTAGTTACATCTTCTATGTTTCAGTGTCCAGGCATCGGACTCTTATGAACGTATTTGATAAAGCTCCAGTAGTGGATAAGGATGTATTTGTAGCTCCAGGTGCCTCAGTCATTGGAGATGTCGTTGTGGGACGCAATTCATCTATTTGGTATGGATGTGTGCTAAGAGGTAAGTATCTTATCACAACATTGTTATTGTTGGATGGTATGTTCAAGTGTTACATGACTGTTTTGATTCTTAAGTAATAGCAGTTTTAACCATGTTTCCTTGACTCCCGTGTTGTTCTAGTGCATAACATAGTGAATTTGGTATGATGCATGCTATCCATTAGCAAATAAGAGTTAATCTTTTGTTGCTTGCTAGCCTTCTATATTCTTCCCTCAATTCCTCCATATGGCAGTTAACATAGGTACTGAAGTTGCGGTATGTGCAGTACTCTTTGAATAGTGTAGCTCTTAATTTCGAACAAACTTTTTTAAAATTGATCAGCAAATGAATGTTATTTTGGGGGTTTCTTGGAACTTGAACAATTTCTTGCTTGAGTCACTAGTTTCAGATCAAAAAAACAACTTCTGTAGATCTTTTCCTTCTTTTGGCTGTCAAACATCAATTTCAGCGGTTCGGTAGACGCTTCATTGGGATAGATGTAGGAAATCTCTTCTCCTCTTCCCTTCTCCTTGATATATTATTCTTTTCAATCCCACAAGACACTTTAGAATGTAAAAGGAACTTTGAATAAATGCATGAAATACCATTTATATGGTTTTGTTTTAAATTGTACATGAGGACCCTAAAACCCTGTCTTACACATGCCTATGTATAGTGTGTTAGTACATATCCCTTCTCTTATCACATAAACAACCAGTGAATATGTGAGGTGTGGTAAGGGTGTTCTCATCCCAGTCCAACTTGTTTGGGGAAATTTTAAATTTCTCATGCATGACCCATTTCAACAGGTGGGCTTCCCCTTCCCCTTGTATATGAGCTCTTGCAACTAATCACTTAGGTGAAATCCAACTTTTATTTTGAGTTATTTGTTTCTTTGTTTGTCTATTCCTCCTTTCTCCATCCTTCTCTCCCTTTCATGTATCACAAATATGATTGTCCGTGGGGGTGTATTTAATCATTTCTAATAATTAATGATAACACAACGTCAGCATCTTTTTTTGTGTAGTGATTATTAGTCGGCAGATATTTTCCGTATTTGCATGCTATATTGCAATATTTTAAATTTTTATGTGCCTTCTCTTTTACAGGTGATGTTAACAGCATCAGTGTCGGATCTGGTACCAATATACAGGACAACTCCCTTGTTCATGTGGCCAAATCAAATATAAGTCAAAAGGTGCTGCCCACCATTATAGGGAACAATGTCACTGTTGGTAAGCATTCTAGTCAACCTTAGCATCAGTTATCTTGGTTCTTTGGATAGTGACTTAAGCTTTCTGTAGGTCATAGTTCTGTTGTACATGGCTGCACCATTGAGGATGAGGCCTTCATTGGTATGGGAGCCACACTGCTTGATGGTGTTCATGTAGAGAAACATGCCATGGTTGCTGCAGGAGCCCTTGTGAAACAGAACACAAGGATTCCCTCCGGAGAGGTAGGTATCCAGTAGTCCCCTCATCACCAATGATTGCTTTACAGTAAGTCCACTGTTAAAAGATGTGGTAGACGCATTGCTAAAATGTGTTGGATGGGTGAAATTACGTGGAGGTGTTCTACTCTCCTCTTGAGGCATATACCTATGTTTGCTGCTATTTGCTAGCAATAACACCTCACCTCTTAAAATACATGTATGGAGTTTCTCTTTCTTTTGTGGGTTTCACTCTCTGGCCCACCTATGTTGGATATGAGAGAGAAGTAAAGACGTTGAGGACATGATTGGATTTTGTCGGATATTAGGTATTGCATTTGGCAATACTGTATTATCATATAGGAACTTTCCCTGATCTATCTGATCTTCATTGCAGTTAGGACTTCAAAATTTCCTAGTTTATTACCGCTGCACAGAAAAGGTGAAAGTTTATTTTGTCCCTAAAGAAAAAGAGTGGGTGAAGAAAGAAGCTCCTTATGCAATTCTAAATATTTTGTTTGCTATGCTATTATGAATAGGTCAGATACATCAGTGTTACTTATATATTGCAAAGTCATAAGTAATGTGAATATGAGATCGAAACTTTGACACCCAACTTATGACTGGACACATTTAATTATTCCACTGTCTTAACTATGTACTATGAGTGGGGTTCAAAGGAGGTTTAAGACTGTCAAACGTTTCATAAGTCTACCAAGTTACATCTTTTGTTCTCATTCCATTATGAATCAGTGTGGTGAATCGCTGGATTTAACACTCAGCATGAAGCCACATTATGATTGGCTTGTTCAGCAAATAGTTATGATTTAAGAGGCTTACATCTAATCGTGAGTCTATATGACACAGGTATGGGCAGGCAATCCAGCTAAGTTTCTGAGGAAGCTAACTGATGAAGAGATAGCCTTCATTGCTCAGTCAGCAACCAACTACTGTAACCTTGCTCGTGTCCATGCAGCTGAGAATTCCAAGTCCTTTGACGAAATTGAATTTGAAAAGATGCTGCGTAAGAAGTATGCCAAACGTGATGAGGAATATGATTCTATGATTGGTGTTGTCCGTGAAACACCTCCCGAGCTTGTACTTCCTGATAATATTCTCCCTGTAAAAGCTGCAAAGAGCATCGTCCAATGAGATCAGTGCCCAAGCAACTCTCTTTTTTTTTGCTTTCCAGAGATTTATTTTACCCCGTGAGCATTTGTATGGAGGATAGTCATGGATATTGGCTGTTGCCCTTCCAAATAATACCAAACTTATTGGATAGCATCGGTACGTCAGTGCTTGTAGTTAAGACTTTTGCCCCTTGAAACTTCTTCAGCTTGGAAAAGGAACTTACTCCCAAAAGCCATATGCATTTGGTGCTTGTAACTCGAACTCGTTTTTCATAGATTAATTTGGTAAATTGTACTTGGAATAACATAAAACATTGACAGCACATTCCAAAAATATTTCTTTATCAGTTGTGTTTAGCAATTCCCTTCTTGTTTGAGATTCCTCCTAATGACCATGCATTATTGAGATGCATGACTAAGTAGTAAAGTGCATGTGAGAAAATCAATAACCTAAACCTAAGGCATGTTAGCTATAGCAATGTATAGTATATTATAATATAAATTATAATATTAGAAAGGTAAAGATGATTGGCTGATTGGGGTGTGAAGAGACAAAAGATGAGCAATTTCCCCGTAAATTCAACCTTGTCTTATTGTGTTTTTATAATGACAAAAAAAGGTGGGTATATGAATGATTGGAATCTGTTGAATTGTTTGGTTTTGAATGGAGTCATCTTTGATCATGAATCTCTTTTTTCTTTACCCTTCGGCGCATACTTGATTTTCACTCTCTTTTAGAAAAATATATTTTCAAGATCTGTGTATTATATTGTAAGGGGTCCATTAGAAGATTCCTTTTGGAATACTTTTTTTTCTTACAGAAGTGGTCCACTCACTCCAGAAATGGTACTTTCTACACCATTCATAGTGGGGTAGGGGAGCCACAATTTTGTTTCGCATAACTCAATAACTTTAGATCGAATAAATATTTTTGTTTTAGTAAGTGTCTCGATTCTTAATTGATCAACATGGATTGTGGTGGGATGCTTGGGGTCCCTCCACCTTTAATCAGAGATCTCATGTTTGATCTCTGAAAATGCGTCATCCTCAAAAGTGAGTGCTAATTTAGATTAATCGAATTTCGGTGTGGGTATCAAACTCAATAGGACAAATACTCAATCAAATAGGAGTTTTCAAATTTGATTGAAGAGAAAGATTTGTACAAAATATAGAGAGGCATTATTGAGAGAGAGGTAGACAAAAATCTGAGGGAAGAGCACGAGTTTAGATACGTTTCAGTTAAAGGCTATATACGAACAAATACAATGATGAACAAAAATCCATTAATATTTCAACAAAATTGTAATAAAAGTGAAATTTATGGAAAGAGATGAACCACAAAGTATCTACTGGTTTATGTCTTTACTTTTTTAGTCTTGTCATATCATACGTGGATTGGATTATTATTTTTATAGAATATTTATATAGTATAAATATATCTCAATTTTTTGAGTTTCAAATCTGAACTATTGAAAGTATAAGTTTTCTATCTGAACTATCATACTTTATAATCGATGAGTTTTTTAATCTGAACAGGCACGTTTAGTCTTGTTCTCATAGGAAATTAAAGTTCGAGTTTAATTAGTTCATTTTGCAGATAAAAATATACGAATTTATTCATTAATAAAAATTTCAAAACCCTTAAAAAAAAAAACCAAAAAAAACAATTATATTAAAGATTTGTATTTGGAGGCCATATTTTTTTGTCAAAATTCAGAAAAGCATGCTTGGTGCCGTCATCATATATTAGCTGATGAATCAATATATTTCTTGAAATTAAATAAATATATCTATAGAGGCTGGTTTGAAAATTGAGTTTTAGATATCTTTAATTTTAAAAATTGCTAAAGTAAAACACTTTTGATCCAACCAATAGACTGAATTTAAAAACTAATGATAGACTATAAAAAATCGATCTACTTTTAAACCCATGGAAAAAACAAATCGACCTCTATACTAGATTTATTTTTTATTTTAAAAAAAAAAATCAACTTAGCTCAACTGTGTTTTAGCAAAAAGCCTGGAAAATTTAGTGAGTGATCGATATTTAAAAAGTTTGATCGAAGTTTAGCCAAAAAAAAAAAAACTTTTTTACCTGGTCGGTTAAACTAAAAAAAATTGCATAATAATTAAATTCAATCGATTTTTCTATTTTTTATGTTTTTAACACACGAAAAATGGTTGAGCTTGGTTGAATTTGTTTTAAAAAGTTAAACAAAAATTAAAATCAAACCAATCGAGTCAATTGATTTTTCAATAGTCGATTTTCCTCATATCTTTAATAATGTTTTATGATAGTTAACATTACTTTTTAAATCTATTTTATTAGTTAGAGCAAAAATGCTCAATTTAAAGAATTAAAGACTTGTGATTATATTTGTAGAAGAGGACTAAAATAGACCTACATTTTTTGCTAAAAAAACAGGAAAATAAACACACACAAGTGGCTATAAATTTGATGATTACATAGAGAAAGTTAACAGAGGGGAAAAACGGTGGAGGAGGAGGAAGAGCAAAATTTATATGGGAATTATGGGAGTTGAAATTCGACCAGCCACCATTAATGGTGAAAATCACAGTGAAAGTGGAAACACAGGTGCACCTGTTGTACTTGGACTACAACCCTTTGCTCTAGTAGACCATATAGCTAAGGTGGATTGGTCTCTTCTCTCCCAAATTCCCGGTGAACGTGGTGGCTCTTTCCCAGTACTTCCTCTTTCTTTTTTTCAATTTTCTTGTTTTTTGATTCTCATTGTATACAGTTTTTGTGATAAAGATGAATTCTTTTTGATTGTTTGGGGTTTTTAAGGTTTGGGGTTGGTTGATTTTGATATAATTGATTGTTTTATTGCCAATTGCTTAAAAAAAATTAGATCTTTGAAATTCAAGTTCGCTCTACCTAAAATATATGCATATAGTTTCTGCTAGCTATACTTTTTAGTTCCCTTTTTCACAATCTTGGATCTTCTGATTCTTTGTGTGATTCTGTGTGTGTGTTTAATTATCCTGCTTTAGTTGTGGGGTGGGATTTGCTGCACTTGAGCTGAGAGTTTTTTTGGAAACAGCCTCTATGCTCTACCCTCCTCAGACCTCACTTGTGGGATTTCACTGTTGCTATTGTTGCTTTAGTTGTGGGGTGGGACAGGGAGTTTGGTAGCTGAGTTTGATTGTTGTTGATAAGAATCTGTGTAGTGCTTTATAATTTCATTGGGATGGGATGGTGACAATGTCAAAATCCAAATAGATCAATCTATTGATTTAGCAAAATCCAGTGTATCAGCTAAAGAGAGAATGACTGCAAAACAAGAATGAACCTTTTTTGACGACGAGGTTTGATGTATCATAGAATCTGAAAGGCAGGTTATGCGTGAGATGATCTTGGTTTCTCCATATATCATGAGGTTATGTCTTTTGTGATTCTAGAATTGAACATTATAGGTTGATCATTGTAAAATAACCTTTTGGTTTTTGGGTTTCATACTACTATCAATCTGAGACTGAAAATGAGGGAATGTGGCTCGCATTTGATACTTTGGTCCTCAGGATCGGACTGAGAGGATGTTTTGATTGAGTTGATAAAATGCATTTTACAGTTGATTAATTAACTTCTTGTTTCTCTAATTTATGTGTTTCATCTGTTAAAAGATTGTGGTATTGCATATCTTACCCTTCATTCCGCATATATACAAACGGTTCCAAGACTGGAGGATGAAAGCAGTAGTAAAATAGGCTGAACTATCATATGAAAACTGATTTAAAATATAGGATTCATATAGCCTACCATTGATGTGTAGTTGGTTGGCTTATCTCGCCCGTAACTGCCAGCTAGGAGAGGCATAGTGTTTTTTAAAAAAATAGCATGCTAAAATACAAAAACCATGAAATATTATGTTTGCTACAAATGTCCTTATTTGTTCTAAACAAGACTCTGATCCATTTAGTTTCCTTTGTTAACTAAAGGTTGCTGTTGAAGAGTTGAAGTATATACTCAACGAGCTTAACGTCCATATCCTTCCTTCTACTGACAATGAATCCCTATTGAAGACCATAGCTGGAGGTAGTGTTGCCAATACAATTAGAGGGTTGGCTGCTGGCTTTGGGATTAGTAGTGGGATCATTGGGGCATGTGGCGAAGATGAAGAAGGTAAATTATTTATGAGCAACATGGGCTTTTACAAAGTGGATCTCTCAAGATTGAGATTGAAGAATGGAACTACAGCTCAGGTGAACACGTTTGTTGGGATATTAGGATTCTCTATATAGATGATTCCCCCGTTTCTAATACTATGTAATTTGTGATGTACAGTGTGTTTGTCTGGTTGACGAAGTAGGCAATCGTACCATGCGTCCCTGTTTATCTGGATCCGTGAAAGTTCAGGTGATATCCACTTTCATCTAGTCAAATTTGGTGGTGGCTAATGATTCTAATGATGTGTAAAATATTAAGCTAAGTGACCTTACGCTTGTCTTATATTATTTCCTTTCTTATCAGGCAGCTGAACTGAAAAGAGAGGACTTCAAAGGTTCCAAGGTGAGGGTTCCTTTTTAGATATTTTAAACTCTTATCTCCGTCATTTTGTATACAATTAGTTATTACAATGTTGTATGTTTGCCCAGTAACAAGTAGAGCTTGCTGATCCTTTTATGAAATCGATTTAATTTCTTCTCGTTGGAGGACTATTCTGGGGAATTGTATCATTGAAAATTTCTTCACTTATTTACCTCTATTTTTTTGTAACAGTGGTTGGTACTGAGATATGCCATACTGAATATAGAAGTTATTAAGGAGGCCATCAAAATAGCAAAGGAAGAAGGCCTTTTTGTTTCGCTCGATCTAGCCAGCTTTGAGGTAATTGTTGCATAGGCTAGATGGCATTATTAGAAGTTTGGCATTTCATTGTTTGCTTTGAGTTTTTGAAGCAGAAACAGTTACATGTCTTCATAATTGATACAAAATCTTATTTCATTCTCTTTATTTGAGCTGTCCATAGTTGGAAACATATAAAAGAACACACGTATGAACGAAACTCAAATTACATTATTCCTATTGAAATGTCAGATATGTGTTATTGATGATAGGATTTGGTTTTTTTTTTTTTTTGGGTTCCTTTATGATATTCTTAATATATGGCAGATGGTGAGGAAGTTTAAACCACCTCTAATTGAATTATTGGAGTCGGGAAACATAGACCTTTGCTTTGCAAACGAGGATGAAGCAACTGAGCTGCTAAGGTGATTATTTGTCTTTGGGCTAAAACTTAAAACTAAGAAATTGTGTTTATTGACTACGATACCGTTAGGCAATTCATGCAAATGAAGATCTATGTCTTTCCAACATTTGGTGCAGGGGTGAAGAGAAAGCAGATCCTGTTGCAGCACTTGAATATTTGGCTAAACATTGCAAGTGGGCTGTTGTCACCTTAGCCCAAAAAGGGTGCATTGCGAAACATGAGAAAGAGGTATCTGTAATCCTTCCCTGCCTGCAGTCTATCTTTAAGACAAAATGATTAAAAAAGAATCTTTTGTTCTGATCTTTTGGATGTTCATATTATTTAAAGATGGTAATCGAGAGTCCCCCAACTCGGTGGTTCTTGTCATTCTTATAGTAGGGTACTAGTAATTTAAACTTTTCTCTCCATTTCATTTTATGTGAATGTATTTGACTGGCCGTGGAGTTTAACAAAGAAGGAATTTCTTAAATAACTTGTGGTTTTAAACATTATGTCATTAAGGTAAAAATTAATCGACTAAAAAGGAAAGAGTGTCACATGAAATGATTTTTTTCGTTGGTAATTTGTGATCTTTACTTAGTGTTTGTTATTAGGGTTATAAACATGAAGTATTATTTTGGTTTTCAGTTTGTGCGTGTTCCAGCAATTGGCGAAGCGAAAGTTACTGATGCTACAGGTGCAGGAGATCTGTTTGCAAGTGGGTTTTTGTATGGATTGGTAAGGGGATTGTCACTGGAGGAATGTTGCTGGGTGGGTTCTTGCAGCGGTGGGTCTGTGATTCGATCTCTTGGGGGTGAGGTAACACCTGAAAACTGGCAATGGATGTACAAACAAATGCAGACCAATGGACTCGAACTTCCAGAACCAAGCAAATCCTCTGTTGTGACATAGAAGAGTGGCCTTGTTCTGCCCCCAACTTAATAGAAAGAGCAGCGCTGTGTTTTTTAAGTGCCTACTCCTTGTTATTTGACTTCTCGCGAAGAAATGTTGATCGTAAAAGTTCATATTGTTTAATCTAGATCTCCATCTTGATTCAGGTGTCAAAGATTCAGTTTTATATTCAATGTCTTGAAAGTTGCCATTGAACAGAGAATCAAGTTTTTACTTCATGTTCCTGGTTTATGTTTCTTAACTCTTAATCGAACATCGTTAATATACCTCCATGGCCAGAACATGTATCCCCCTTCACGAAACAAACTACAAGAAATTATGTTCAAGTAGATCGATGGTTCTCTTTGTGATTCAATTCAATTGCAATTGTTAACTATAGTACATTTTGTTACTTGCAACTGGAGTTGATGATCAACAATCATAATCAATCTCAGAAGTATCCCAGATTTATATGTTACAATTTACAACGTTCATAGTCCAATATATTTTGTAGTGTTCTGAGTGAAGATTGAGAACCCAAATAAACATTAGCTAACAACTAGCACCTATTCATTTATCAATGAACTTCAAAAATTTTGTATATGTCGCATTAACTTCTACTATTGCTGGACAAAAAGTTAAATCTAATTTGAATGGTTGTAACATGTAAGAATATATATGAATCAAACATCGGCAATTCTAATCAAAACATATCTAGTTTAGTCCAACCATTACTATAAGCAACTGTCCTCCCTATTCATGCCCAAATTAGGACGAGAAAAAGAGTAACCTATTCATTGCTCAGCTGCTTAGGAGCTATACTGAAGCATCAAGGCCTTCTTGTCATTTCATCGACAGTCTCCGACTGAAGAAAATGAACTGTGCCTGACCACGAAAGACACAAAGGGGAGAGGACGGGGGAGGCGGAGAGAGAGAGAGATCCAACCCAACAAAGTCATTTAAGTTGTTTGTAGTTCAATTTCAGAAGCATGAGCTTTGAAATGTTTGGACCAAAATAAAGCATGATTGCATAATAAAACATCCAAGCAGAAAATATAACCCCATTGTGCCACACAAAATCTCAACATTCTAAGAAAAAATCTCTGAATATGAAAGAAGTGAGGCCTAAAGGAAGACATAACATTATCAAATATCCATTGGGGCAGCTCCTTCATCAGCAGGGGCGGCACCTTCTTCAGGTGCTGCTGGTTCATCACTTGCAGCTTGCTCCGGGACTTCACTAGGAGCATCTTCTCCAGCTATCTCAAATTCATTGATCAATGCTTGTATGGTTTCCTTGTCCAATGTATGGAAAGCCTCTCCTACTCCTACCACAGCGACCGTGCAATTGGAGCTTGTTAGTTTTTCACCTTGCAAAGTTTCTCTCAGTGCAAAGAGTGCATCCTTAAGCAGGCTTTCACGTGAAGAATCCATGAAAGTCTCAAACTTACGTTCCAAGTAGGTTTTTGCAGCTTGTGACCGAGATCCAATGGCAAAAGCTTGATACTCGAAGTAGTTACCACTAGGACAATTGTAATAAAGGTGAGCACCAGACTCATCCAGTCCACCAACAAGCAAGCCAACTCCATAAGGTCGTTTCCAGGATCGTTGAGTGCAAACCTGCCACAAAAGCAAATGTTAAGATTATATAAAGCGCAAAAATAGGTATCAACTTCTGAATCAGACAGTTAGCCTCATATACCAATATAAACATTTGTTGCATTAACAAATCATCCTGAGAAATGGAGGGGGGAAATGCATTTACCTCAATATCCACCAAGACACGACAAAAGACCCAAACGATTTTTATTCTTTCTTTACTTTTCCCCCATGACCAAGGCTAGGCATGTGTCATTTGTAGGTGTACTGGTTCACTGTCAAACACATCCCTAAATGAAGAACTAAAACAACTTTGTTGATTTTTCTATTTGTATTATGGAACAAAACTGTTCGAACATGAAGCATACCGGCCATCACTAAGAGCCAACCTCTACGTTTTCCTTCCATGAAACAATTTGGGAGAAATTATGAAAAGAGTCTAATATCAGCCACCACACAGTTGATGCAACCTATCAACAAGCACACAACGGATTGTGCAGAAGTAAAAGGTTCAGCCTGCTTATCCAAATAAACATATGCTTTCTTGGGAAGAACTCGAAGAGTCCTCTTTCAAACCTTTTTATATGAGCTAATGAACTAACTAAAAATTACACTAGTAAGACCTTGGATTGAGTAAACCTGATGCAACTATATCCAAATCATTAAAGCAGAAAAGAACATCACAATTCTGGGTCTACATATCAAGGCAAGTCTTCAATGACTTAAATGGAAGAATGTCCCTCAATTTCCGTTGCGTTTCAACAGTGACAAAGTCAGGACACTCTTATGTCCCAAAGCCTAAAAATGTATCACCACAAAATTGGCCTACTATACCATGGACTGGCCTTAATACTTAGCTTTTCTTTACTGGGCACATGTTTATATTTTCCTCTACCTCAATGGGAGATTTCTACAGTTTTAAGGAACTAAGTGCAATTTTCAGAATGTCAGATATATGAGAAATTGCTGTCAAAATAAACAGCCGCAAAGCCTACTTGGACTGCATTCACCAACAGTTAGCAACAACAAATTTCAAGGAGTACCTGTGATGATAAAATTCTGCAGCTAAAATGATCATAACTTAAGGTCATAGTTCAAACTTTACACTGCAAACCCCTTGCCTTACTCTCTAAATAAGAAAAGTCTAATTTGCTGTCTAGTAAGCTCTAGTATATGTTATAGTTTGCGATAAGACCGGTCAGGAAGCATACACTAGGCACACAATTAAAATAGTGTAAATACGCTACGCTTTATTATGAGAACATTTAGAGCGGTGGCATTATTAAAAGCTTGAACAACAGCATTAACTATTACTGGTAAACTACGCATAGCAGCACCTCATTTAATACCATGGTCACCTAATTTCCTAAACATCATTTTTTTTTATGACCGTGGTGTCCGGGCCAGCTTTCACGCACCTTGACTAATTCCATGGGATACCAAAACATCATATATTGAAATCTGACATGAAAATCCAGTGAATTTATACCCAATTTTACTTCAAATAATAGGAACGTGTAACTTGAAAATTCTAAAGGGACACGCTGAAGCATGTCAAAGTAGTAATAATTAACCAAGATGCAGGAACAAATTAAAGCACCTCATTTGTAAAGTGGAAGGGGGGAATTACTGGGCAACCATTGCTACAATTTGATAATGATCTATGTTGATCAGATCCTTCAAAAAATTTGCAGCATCCATGACAACCGAACACGATTTGAGTGTGGGTGTGGGATCCACACCAGATTTGGTCAACCTAACTTGGGTTTCTTTCACTAAATCTACGGCTAAAAAGTATAGATTGATCGGGTATTTGGTTGATTATCGGTTTATGTCATATGTATTCACATAAAGTACCAGAATACTTTAGTATTTACATAGAATTTAATCATACCAGCTTTATTTAAATAACTTCAACTAATTGCCGAAACATATACTTAGATACTCCCTCATTTTAAAAAAGAACGGCACTATTACTTATTAGTCCATTCCAAAATAATGTTACCACTCTAAGTTTGGAAATAATCTAACTCGAATGTTCCATTTTACCCTTAGTGATAAGTCTTTATAGCCACAGGCCCACACAAATGTTATGACACTTTTAAGACCACGTATCAAAAGTCTTATAACCACACAAATATCATGACATATTTAAGAACACAAGTTCTAAAAGTCTTCTTTTCCTTCTTAAACTCCGCGCCCAATCAAATATCTTATATAAAGTGAAACAAAGGGAGTTTGTCGTAATATACATTCATTGGTTGTATCTTAGCGCTCATACTCAAGCACCTGTCATTATCCCTAAATCCTAAGATTTAGATGATGATGAATGCGTCTTCTAGATCTGCACACGTGTCGAGTAGCCCCACTCGTATCCGAGCAACATAAGATTACGATATATAACACATCTTACTTCTCTAGAAAACAATAAATGCTTATGGAATATGTTTAAGACACATCACTGATTACAGCATTTGCATGCACTAAAAGTGCAGATATCATAATTTGAACTTGATAGTTCTCTGATAAATCTTAAATATGCCACTTTTTTCACCCGAGTTTCAAATTGATGTAATGGATATGTGACAAGTGTAAAGTGATCATGCATTTACACGGACTGCACAAAAGCAGTAACAACAAAAACTCCAACTCTAGTCCATAGAGCAATAAAGGTGTTCAAGCTATTCCCCAGCTGTCTCTTAGCCATTTGCTGAAAAACTTTTCCACCATTTCAGCAGTGATATAAAATAACTAAAGTCTTTGTGGAGTTTGAAGAAATCTAGGGTAGTGCTACCTCAGGTGGAAGAAATGAAGATCTAGCATATAGGCAACCGACTGATTTTGTAAACTAAGGCAGCAAGCTCTAGCGTGTTTTTTCCTCCTTGGACCATCACAATAGAGCAGTACACAAGTTTACCTAAAAGAGGAACAGAAAGGATCCAAAAAGAACCTACTTCATGCCTAACCATTTTAGTTTCATCGTGTTAACAGCATACAAACAGTATACAAATTGCGACTCATAGAATCAATGACAATTGGAGGAAATGAAGGGAAAAAGGTATAACTTTGTAATTGACACCTACCCACCCCGCCCCAAAACCCCAAACTTTCCTAGATTTGTTGTGGTCTGGAAGTGACTAGGAATAAACAAGTGAGAAACTAATGGCAGGATAACTAGCATTTGTGGAAAGAAATCCAATTGACCTTCCACCAAGTTAAAGGGGGATTTCTCAATCCAAAGTAAAACCCTAACCCTCCATTTCATCGATCACAACAAAGATTCAGCTCATCAGAAAACAGTAAACCACACTAAGCAGAGAACAAAAACAATTTAGGGTTTGAGCGAAAGACCTGAGCTTTATCAGCAAGCTGAACAACAAGACGCCCGACAGGTAACGGCGACTCATAAGAGTAACTATAGTTAATACACTCAGTACGCATATACCGAGATAGTACACGGCCGTCAGCAGTGAGTCCAGCGATTGCAACTCCGATGTGGTCATCAACTTTGAAGATCTTCTTCTGATGAGAAGATAGCTCAGAATTAGCCTTGTTAACAGAAGCCAGAATCACATGCGTCTTCGATCTCAAACCTATCGCCGCCGAACCTTGCTTCACTGCCTCCATTGCATACTCCACCTGAAATAGCCTTCCCGCCGGCGACCATGTCGTCACATCGGTATCATACTGGTTTCTGAACATTGTGTATACGAAGTGTTATCGATCAAAAACGATGTCGTTTTGTGGAGATGGAATCACAAACTTTGCACTATGCTTCCTGTGTTTGTGTTTCTCTCCTCTTTAATGGAGTTTGGAGAGTGAAAGCTTTGAGCTACCTTTTCTTTTTCTTCAAGGCAGAGTGGAATGGGCTTTTTGGGCCGCCATCATCATGGGCCAATCAATATGGGCCGTTATACTGATTAGGCCCAATTAGGATCATATGATTGGGCCTAAATATTAGTACTGGGCCAGTATCTCCAAATTGACTGGATCCATATCCAATAATCGGGATTTGAGATTTATTGGGATGATTTTGCGCAAATAGGACTATTTTCGTGCTATTGTTTAAGTTTTGACTTCATTTGAATAAGTCTTGCATAAATAGATTGTAAAGCTAGCGGGTCTGAAGGTGTAAGCAATCTTCTTTCCGACTAAATTGACCTGGCAATTATCTTCCTATAGATAGCTACTTGCTTATAAAAAGATTTATGATGAGAATCAGTTGAAGCCTATTCATGATTGATCTTTCTTATCTGAGAGTCTTTAAACTATCTGCCACTATAGCTGCGACACAAGTACTTTGTTGCAAGTCTTGTTGGATGTTAAAAGTTCATGTAGATGCACTAAGACTTGCCTTGCCTCGATTCCTGATGGATCGATAGGATTTGAGTATAAATTGGTGTCAATTTTGAAATAAATTGTTCACAAGTCTTCGTGAATCATCAAAAATTTTGATGGATGGACCTTATTATGAGTCCTGATGGATCGTCAGAACTCCAATTCAAATAATATCACAATTTTGCAACAGATTTTTGCTTCAAATTTCATCCAATTTTGATACACAACCTTCTAACATAAATTTCAACGATTCTCAACGGTTAGATTAAATTATTCAAAAAGTCCTTTTGATTAAAACATTGTGCGACTCAGTAGATTCATTTTGTTTTCTTCGACAAACATTCTCAATAAAGTCAAATAACATGTGTTTTTAAGCCTTTTCAACTAATCAAGACAATTCAAAACAAACACAAATCAGTACAAAACTTTTTTAAAAATATGTACAAATGTGAAACATCAATTTGAAAAGGACATCAAATGAAAATTATTGGAGTATTGTCCTATAGGTTTAGAGTCTAGCTAGAATTGTTTGGTCAAGTGAAACTGAGTGGATTTTGAACTCGACAATGAGTTGTCTTAACAAGATTTGTACGAGAAGCAAATGACATTTCATGTCGTAGTACTTAAATAGTTAGATCAGTTGTATTTATGCAAGTTGAATTTAATGGAATGAAATTCCAACATGATCGATTATGATTGAATTGAATAATGTATGTGTAAGGTTTTGATACTAGTAACTAGTATATTAAAAAAGATATATACTTTTTAGTGTATTTTTAAAGAATTTTTACGAAATGTTCACACTTTAATTTTACCGTATTCCTTCAGCTACGTACATGAATACGTGAAAATACACGAAGGATTCGAACACATAGATAAATAGTTGAAATTTCAAATTAAAATCAACTCATGAAAACACGATGCTCATCCAGGAAAACATGACGATGTTCATGATGTGATCATCCAAGTTTAGGACAACACAACCATTGTCGTAGCCATATATAGCTCAGGGTGTCCAACCTTCGTCAAAAAATTATACTATGTATAGAAAATTGTACGAAATATATTAATCAAAATTATTTTTCACACATATATATATTAAATCTTGAACAACTTTAACGAAATCTTTAACTTCGCTATACGACGATGTTCATTTATTCAATCAGTATATTCTAACATATCCAAATTTAATTCAATCCACTCATTTAACACGCCTAGTAAGTAATAAGGTATCCACATCAACTATAGTTATATGGTTGTTCAAGCAACAAACAAAAGAAGTTTTTTTAAAAAAAAAATATATCAGAAAGTGCTATGTGTGCCATGGACTAATAAAGCCATATATAGATCGAAGACGTTGATTTGCTGTACAAGGGCATGTGCATATTCTTGAGGGATCTTCTTCAAATTAAAGAACACTAACAATTATTAAATTTTAATTAATAAAATAATACATTAATAAATAAAGAAAAAGATAAGTGAAAGTAAAAGAAGTCTATTGATGAGCTTAGGATCTACTTTATCTTTTAGATCTTCTTTATATATATTCTTTCCTACCAGAGTACTATATATATATTTACTTCACCTTTTCATAAAGATTCTCTTCAGTCTATAGTAGCACTTTAATCATTTTACCCAAGACTTCTATATTATGTATAGATATAGATAAAATATTTATCCCATCATGTTTTCTTTTTGTGTGTGTCTATGGTTGGTCAAAGATGTGGTAAATTGAATTTTGAAAAGGTGAAATTACTAGGGGTAATAATAATCTTATCATGTGCCAATATGAATTAACGTAGCATCGTTACAATCATAAATGTCCAATTAATCACGTTGAATATAGTTACTCGATATATATATATGAGAGTTAGAAATAGCAAGTGTTCCATGAAGTTAGTTAAAAAAACACAAGCTAACCTAAAGATCCTAATTAAGGAAAACAAAAACTTATTTAACGAATTTGAAGTCAAATATGGACAAAAACTTCTCTAGTTTAAATCATGAATCCACGTCTGACGTCCCAAATACTGACAAGTTGATTGTCTCTATGCGCATGATATATATATAAGTTCATGTTTAATTAAGAGGTTTGATTTGGAGATTATAACAAAAATAACTTTTAGAGGCAATAAATATACGTATTAACAAAGAGTGCTAAATATTTTAACGGCATTAATTAATTGTCATTGAATCCAATGTTACTATAGGTTTTAGAGACATTTACAAAAAGTGCTAAGTGCAGCTAAAAATACATATTTAATGGTAATTAAACTATTTTCATTAATTAAACGCCACTAAAGATCATTTTTTATATAGTGAGAAGACATACTCCTAGTTAATTAGAAGCTTGTACTTTGATGACTTCGTACCAAACACACCCTTAGGCAAAGACCATTGACTTTGAAAAGGGAACACACACAAAATAAATAAATAAATATATATATATATATATATATATATATATATATATATATATATATATTGGCTTCATATCGAGTAAATAGCATATGAGAAAAAGATAATAGTAAATAAGTGGAAAAAATCATTATAGTGAATATTAAAAGTTAATTTATTTGGACGTATATAAAAAAATTTCATCATGATACAAAGATAAGCAAAATGGTCCATGTGAAAATCTCCATTTTATTATGTATTAATATCCCAATAATGCCATAGGAAAAGACACTACTATGTTAAACAATATATTTTGAATTGAACCTTTAGTGGCCACTTCTTTATGTGTGAAACTTTTAAAAATAAAAAAATAAAAATTGTCTAAATTAAAGGATTTAAAAGTTTAAACTTTGAAAAAGAGTGCAATCATCGATGCAACAAAACTATAGTATAGTTTTATTTTATTAAAAGATAGGTAGATGATGCTATTACTTTGTGGGTCCTTAATATTTTTTTAAAGTGAGAAGAGATATACTCATCATAACTTCATAACAATAAAGTTTTGAATCATGTAATATATCAGTAAATATGTAATATTGAATTGACCCCACCAATTGAAATACACCTTTCAAAGATATATTTTGACCATGAAATAAATGAGTGACCATTCATTAAGGTTTGTTCAACATTTTTTAATTATAGATAAGGTTCAAATTCATTGCTTTTAGACTTTAGTTTGACAAATTAGAACTTCAATTAATAAATTTAAAATTTACATTTAATTCCCATAATTCCATATCCGTTACAACTACTTTTTTTATATTTTGCTTGAGTTTATACTATAGAGAGTGTATATGCGTATCTCAATAAAATATATGACTAATTTGAAATATATTTTAAAATTTAAGTGATTGTATTAATATAACTAGTGAATATTGATTTGAAATATATTTTGAAATTTAATTGATTGTATTAATTAACTAGTGAATATATTCCTCTTTGAGTTTTCTAGAGCCTTCAATAACATAGTCGAGACAACGATAAATACTTTGCTCCTATGAAGATGGAGTGACATAATTTATTTATTTTTGAGATTATAAGAAAAAATCACGATAAAACGAATAGTTTATCATTTCTACAGATGTCAAATATACGTATAATTTTTTTGAGATTCTCCTTCATATTATTATTCGGACAAGAATCTTCAAAATTCATATTGTACGCAATTAAATAAACTATCATTAATATTATTATACTAATTTATTTCTGTAAAGCGTGAGCTAAACATATCTTTATTTTGTCGTTGTCGTTCACCTAAAAAAAATTAATTTCGTCTGGAGCTCGTTTTTTTTCAAGAAAAAGAAAAGGATAAGAACCCTCTTCAGAGCGATTTTTATTGTTTTATTCGCATTTAAGTGGAACTTTTCTTAGGTTTTACACATGTAATATATATTCTTTGTATTTTTGCATCGCAGTTATGTCGACTTGATCTTTTATAAGTGAAGACATAATAGAACGTTTACGATAAAAACATTATATTTTATCTATTGTTGATTCAATTCACTTTCACAAAAAATCAAGAAAAAATAAATTGAGATTCATGCATCATGCATGCATGCACATAATAATCGTTTTCTCCATATGAAAGAATTATATGGTAATATAATTAGGTTTTTCTTTTAGAGAGCGTAATTACGTACATTTTACATCCCATATATTCTTAATTAGGGTTTTCCTTTTAGAGGCCGTAATTACATACCTTCTACATTTCATATATATATCCTTTATTTTGTTCCCCTCCAACTTCATCTTCTTCTCGATTATTTATGAGTTCATACCAACTAAAATATTGGGAAAAAAAAGATAATTTTTTTTATTGTCATAAAATTTATTTTTGAATTATTTTATTCATTATCTTAGTAGCTACGAGTTCGTTCTAAATACTAAAACCTTTATACACAACCTAAAATACTTAAGTACTACTTAGTACTTCGATGTGATTTTTTTCTATAGTAAAAATAGTCATTAAGTCACGAACGAAAATAAAAATTATACTATATAGGAGCAAATTAAAAGATGGTTTTGCTATTTTCGATGCTCTCAATTAGTGTCTCCATAATGGGAGCTTATACCCAAATATGGTGTCCTCAAATTCATAATTTCATGTGAGGGAGGGGCCACACTTTGTATGATTAAATCTTTGAATATGGAATAATTGTCATGATAATCTCTATGAAGAAACGACTATGCTTTTTCCTTTTTATTTATTCTTTATTATCACTCCCTTATAATACTATTTTGAATTATTTATTTTAAAAAATAGTTAAATTAACTTTCAAAAAATAAAACGTAATACATATTTTTAGACGTAAGGCTTTTTCTTTTATGATCTTACACGTGCTACAAATACAATTAATCATTTTTTTTCTCCATCATGGGACCCATTTTAAAACCTACTAATTAATTTCAGAAACTAATAAATAAATTCATGTCTGTGATTTGTGAAAGTGAAATGCAACACTTGTTTAAAAAAAAAGCTTTAAGTCATAGTCAACCAAAGGAAAAAACATTTATGTTTTTAATGGTACGTCAGATTTACTAATAATGTCACATTATAATTATTTGGGACATTATTTGAAAATTAAACAAAGGAAAAATAATAGACATGGTTAGGCTTACTTTTGTTATGTTAATTTAAGTTCAACACTTTATTTCTGTAAGAGGAAATAATCTAAGTAAAACAAGCACTGATACATGTGTATTATTTTGATTCCAAATTGTTTGCCATTTAAAAAATTATTCGTTTTGTACTTTGTCATTTCATTATCATATTTTCTTATTATTATGATTCAAATTCTTGTCCGTCTTTTGAGTCAAAAGTCTATCGAAATCATTTTTTTTACTACATAAAGTAAGATCTACACATATTATACTCTATCAAATTTCAGTTATGAGATTAGACTGAATATATTATTATTGGGAGTTGTAACAATTTTTTGAAATAAACTTTAACTTGAGATTTTTGTTCGTTTGTTTGAATTTTTGAAAGCGAAATTATCAATATGTGGTTTGTTACAGGTAATTCAAGATGATTATTGAAAAATAGAAAATGGAATTCAAACCAATTGTTCATAATTTAAAAACGTTTACAAAATAGCCAAATAATATGAAAGTGATTATTTCTCTTTTTTTAAAAAGTACAAGAAAACGTTAAAACATTTACGTCGTTACATGTTTTTGGTCCTCACTCTTGTGAATATGAAAGCTGGCTTCTTCAAGGATGCAACTAGTTTATTTCATTTTTAAAAAAAAATTCCATTCAATATTCGATACTCACATTACGATCCAACTAAATTTGATTTCGCACATTACAAAGCCATTTCTGAAAACAATACTCTCAACATGATTTTTTTTCATTCACCCCGACTTAAATATGATCAAAGATAGAGAAATCTCAACCATTGCACCATTATTTAACTTCAGTAAAGACGAAATAAATATTATATAACCGAAATAACATAAAAATGAAAATTAGTACTTTCTCTTTTTCAATTTATGTGTCACTTTTATTTTTTAATAGTCAAATAATTTAAGTTTGAACGAGAATTTGTGCATGAGATTTTCAAATTTTTTGAATTGAAATTTATATATTTATAAAATATGTAAAAGTATTATAAGTGGCAATTACTAACAATTCAAAATATTTACACATGTTAAAAATTTAATATCAAAGATACACTTATTTAAATCTCAAAATTCGAAAATTGTCACATAAATTAAGATAGAGGGAATAGTAAAAAAATAAAATAATCCCCGAACGAGTTGATCAAATCAAGGTGGAGACTTGGAAACAAGTATACCGTACAGCAGAAACAGAGTTAAAATTAATAAAAATTACAAATTGACCCTTCAAAAAAACACATTTTGTAATTATTCTGTCCCAATTTTATTTTTATTTCTTCTTCCCTTTGATTCTTCAGCCAAATATCACCGAAGAAAAAAAATAAATATATACATAAAAATTCCAACCCTAGTTCATTTCTTCTTTCTGTGTACTTCAATGGAGTCTGTTTCGCGGCCTTTACACAGAAAGAAGCTTTCTAACGCCAATGGCTTATCATTTTCTACTAAACAGCATCCGTACGACGGCGTTTTAACAGGTGCACAATCGAAGTGTGGAGCTCCGGTTATACCTTCCGGAGCTCCGGATTACTCTGAGATTTTTGGAGGTTCTCGTGGTTCTTCGATTCCGATGCTTGATCTTTCTGGAATCTATGATGATGATGCTGCGGTTACCGATGATATACGGAGCTCCGATAAACTGGATTATTCCAACATTTTTGGTGGTTTATCTCAGGAAGATGTGGCTGTGCGTTATGAAGAGTTGTTTTCTAGAGGTAAACGAGGGAAGCGTTCTTCTGCTAAATCTAGGTGAGTTCATTTTCATGATTTTTTTTTTATAATTTTTGCTTTTTTATTTGGAGAGAAAATGGAGATTTCTGTTAGTGATGGAGCGAAGTTTGATGCGTCGAGTAGTAGTTTGAATCGGTTATGAGTTTCGTTTTGTGTGTTTTTTCACAGTTCATTTTCATGATTGCTACTCGCTTTTTACTTTTTCATTTATGGACTGGTTTTGAATTTTGTCTTGTTTTTCTCTATCTGCTCGGTTGATCATCTGTTTGTTTCTCGGCATATTTATCATTTTTTCTTCAGATTCTTCGTGCAGTAGTTTCGATTGCTTATCCATGTGAACAGTCTCTAACTCTATATAGTTGTAGCTTTGGTTGATATGCAGAAAAGAAATAGGAAAAAGGGAAAAGCAAAGGCACAATGATTTGTAGTTCATATGGCACCGTTTTATCTCTGTTCTTAATTTCTGGTTTTGCTTCAGTTTGTATATTGTTAGTGTGCTTAACAGGTCCTTTTTCTGTTTCTACACCTTAGGTGAGTTTATATGATTTTTGTTCTGCTAGGGAACCGGTATATTAGACTTTTATATAAGAACATGTATCGTTGGTTGAAGCATTCAAATATTTCTGGTTTGGAATATTCATAAGTAAAAGTTTTTAGTAAAAAAGTATCTACCCATAAATTCTCATTTGTTGCTAATTCTGAAACGTATCGTCTTCTGTAGCTTATCTGGTAATATGTTATCCTTTTGCTTTTGTAATTGGTTTAGTTGTGTTGGTTTACAAAATGTTAATCCTGGTCTTATCCTTTGTAACGGAAGGTTTTAAGCTAAATTTGTCGTGATTTGATGTTTGATTACACATCTCTAGTCTTTTAAATTATAAGCACTTAGACATGCTATGTGCTTTGGAATTTAATGGACATTTTCTATGTGCATTGTCCTTGGTTGGTGTGTTTTCTCATGGTTGGAAAACGACAACCTGCCGTATTAATCCCATAAATTTCATATGTTGCTCATTCTGAAACGTGTCGTCTTCTGTAGCTTATCTGGTAATCTGATATCATTTTGCTTTTGTAATTGGTTAAGTTATGTTGGTATACAAAATGTTAATCCTGCTCTTATCCTTTGTAACGGAAGATTTTAATCCAAATTTGTCGTGATCTGATGTTTAATTACGCATCTCTAGCCTTTTAAAAGTATAAGCATTTAGACATGCTATGTGCTTTGGAATTTAATGGTCATTTACTATGTGCATTGTCCTTGCTTGGTCTATTTTCTCACGGGTGGAAAACGACAACCTTCCGTATTAATTGGCAATTCCGTTGATTGCTTTTATTTTCTGCGTTATTTCCCAGATTTTCTCAGTTTGTCTTTGACGACACCGCGTGTATTGGTTGCTTTTGGTTCAACATTAGTTATGATGGTTCCCTTAATTTCCTGTTTTTGTTGCATTTAGGACTGCTTCGGAAGGATCCAATCAATTTAGTCCAAGTGGAAGCCAAAAGGAGTCCTCATGTGATGCAGCTAATCAATCTTTGGATGGGCCAAAACATTTCAACCTATCTTATCATAAGACCAGCCAAAGAAGCAGAGATGGGTCAAATGGCATGACACAGATTGCTGAACTGCATGCTGTCCCTGGTTTTACGCATTTTATAGATGAAAGTTCTCATGTACCTAAGACTGAGTTCTGTCAACAAGCACCCTTTGTAAAAAGTGATGCACTTCGCCAAAGGAGTTTTAGTGGGGAAATCTTTAAAGGACGTGATAGGAAGGGGGATTTGCACGTCCCAAAGGTACAAAGTTCAGATGGAGTACTTCCCAACAGGAGCTTTAGTGGGGAAATATTTAAAGAAGGGCATGCTAGGAACAGGGATTTGCATGTCCCAAAGATACAAACTTCAGATGTACATCGCAACAGGAGCTTTAGTGGGGAAATATTTAAAGAAGGGCATGCTAGGAACAGGGATTTGCATGTTCCAAAGATACAAACTTCAGATGTACATCGCAACAGGAGCTTTAGTGGGGAAATATTTAAAGAAGGGCATGCTAGGAATGGGGATTCACATGTCCCCAAGAAACAAAGTTCAGATGGACATCAGAACAGGCGCTTCAGTGCGGAAATATTTAGAGAAGGACCTGATAGGAATGGGGATTTGCATGTCCCCAAGAAACAAAGTTCAGATGAAGTTCATCATGACAGGAGCTTTAGTGGGGAATTATTTAATGGACATGATAGAAAGGAGAATTTGCATGTCCCTAAGAAACTAAGTTCAATTGGCGCAGTGAAGGTCCAAAGTGGATCTAGCTGGGATGCGTTCAATGATAAGTTATTTAGTGCAGGTGATGAATTTGACAAGAGATCAAGTTCCACTGAAGGGGCATCAGCTTCAATCCCCATGGCCAATGACATCAAGGGCCAACCTTTTCAATCAAATATTTCTGGTTCTGATTCCAAATTTGGTGCATCTGGAAGGGGTATTCGTGTCAATGATACTTCACCACCTTCCTCTGATGAGGAACTTGATGCAAATTCGGCAGCTGCTATCTCTGCTGCCACTTTGAAAAAAGCCATAGAGAAAGCTCAAGAAAGTATTAGGCTAGCAAAAGAGCTAATGGAGAGAAAAAACGAAGGTGTTCCAGCTTCTCTGAAACGAAGGTCTGAAGGTAGCTTAAAATCCAAGGATAATAGGGTTGAGTGCAATACAAGAAGTAACAGGGGAAATACTATAGAATTGCAGAGAAAAATAGGTATTGGATTGCCTCCATTTGCTGAGGTTTGCCGTGGAATTTCATCAAGCAATGCAGTTTTGGCTTCATGCTTCAATCCTAAAGAACAGCAAAGAGTTGCTGGAAATGTTGAAGCATCTCACAGAGATGTAGCAGGAACTTGGTTTCTGGAAGTGAGCAGTAGAAAAGAGAATACTCAAACCTTGGCATCTCAACAGGTTGATAGCAGCAATCACTCTCAACCATCTATGGAGAATAGCAGACATGTATACAAGCCAAAGGAGATGAATCCAAGTAACAAGACCAAAGAGCTTGGCGAAGTACCTGATTATACCAAATCAATGGGGGACATAAAGCCAACACCAAACATCCTTGGGAAGGCAGAAGCTCCAGAGCAATGCAAGGATACTTCCACTTCAGCTCTGATGCATGATTCTGAAGAATATGTAAATTCAGAAATGACCAAAGACTATTGCTTTGCTAAGGAGAAGGGAAATTGTTCCGCTGAGTCGAAGAAGTCTGAAAATATGAAGAACAATCTGGAGTCGACATTTGTTGAACAATGGAGTTCCAAGAACTTGCAGAATTCTCCGGTGCCGATTACTGAGGAGAAAGTTGAGTTCCCAGAAATGGAGAATGATAACTTACATAACAACCAAAAGACACCTCTAGGAAATGAGACACCGAAGCTTGAAGACTTGGAGTGCAGAATAGCGTCGAAGAAGCTAGAAAAGGTTGAGATGGAAGAAAACAAAAGTAGATTGAGAAGGAGCTCCGATGAAGAAGAAACTGACATTGTGCATAAGGAAGCCTCCCTATGGGTGGTAAGTGATGAGAAGCCCCAACATGGCTTCAAGAAAGAAGACATTGACAGTAAACATGAAGATTTCCAAGGGGGACAAGACACTGGAATATCTTATGGGGTTCACGAGTGTGAGCCGAGTGAAAACAAAATGACTTACTCTCGTGAAGGGGAAGAGAGTGAGAGAAATTTTGAAGGATCTGAGAGGGAGGTACCTCAGAATATATCCATAGAGCCTTGTCAGTATGAAGCAACTGAAGAAATAGAGAACCAAGCTGATGAATTCACTCAGAATAGAAAGACTGAAGCAAGTCAGAAGGTTGACGAAATTGATAGTAAGCTGGTGGAAGCATCTGATAAGAGTGAGGATGATCAGGAGACAAGTGTGGCTCCAGGTGTTGCTGATAAACAAAATTCAAAGAAAACTGTTAATGAGCCTGATCACAATGGCAGTACTTGTTCAAGTGCGATACAAGAAACTTGTGAATATCAACTAGAAAATGGTGACCTTGGAATTAGTCAGCGGGCAGTTGATTCTGAAGGGATACAAGGAGTTTCTGAAGCCATGAATGAGCATGCCGGGTGTGAGAAGTATGAAGTCAGTGAAGAGTCATCCAATTCTAGGGAGAGGGAGATAATGGAAACTGCTAGTGATCTCCAAAATACTAGTGAAGAGGATACCTCTGAGGGCATGGTGCAAGATACTTATGAGTCCTCATCTGAGGATGCCAAGGAGCTGAATGGTGGTTCCACTTGCATGAACACTGCAGATAATCTTCCAAGTGAAAGAGTGTTGTTTGAGACAGAGAGCTTCTGCAATGTCATTCCAGAGAATGTCAGTGATAATGAATCACATTTTGTACCTGAGGACCACCCTTCCGAAGAACGAAAGAACACCACATTTATTGACATAAACCTTGAACAGAAATGCGATGAGATTGGTAGGGAACCAGAAGAATCCTCGGATCCTGGTGAAGGGGATGACTCTTGGGTCTGTGCATATGTAGAGAATGAGGAAACAATCAAGGGGGATGGTATCGTTGACCAGGTTGAGAAAAACAAAGATATTGAAGCAGCTCAGCAAGTAAAGAAGTCTGTTGAGAACTTAGAGGACTTGGAATGCTCTTCTTTACCGGGTGATCGCGAACCACTGGGCAACAATGAAGAGTTAAAAGCAGAACTGCAGGAGGAAGAGAAAAATCTTGGCGAAAAAATTGTTGTAGAAGAGGATACCAAAGAGTCATTAACGAAAGAAGTGGAGGGCAAAAATAATGGTAGAAAAACTGAGGTAGACAGGAGACAACAAAGGGAAAGGGAAAAAGATAGAATAGTTGTGGAAAGAGCAATTCGTGAGGCTCGTGAGAGAGCTTTTGTTGACGCCCGTGAAAGGGCAGAACGAGCTGCTGTGGAGAGAGTAACTGCTGAAGTTAAGCAAAGAGTAATGGCTGAGGCACGAGAAAAGTGTGAGAAGGCTTCTGCAAGTATCAAGGTATCAACAGACAAATCTTCCATTGAAGCCAAACGTAAAGCAGAACGAGCTGCTGTGGAGAGGGCAACTGCAGAAGCCCGTGAACGTGCTTTAGAGAAAGCTTTATCACAAAAAAGCATGGCTGAATTAAGGTCTCAAGTAGATAGAGACGGTGTTGAAAGATCTGCTAGTACAACCAGAGAGAATAAATTGAAGCAAAGCATTTCTTCTTCTGTGAGTATCATTCACTTCATTTCCTGCTTTTCTCCTAGTGCATATATTGTGACATACAGAGGAATGATCTACTTATTAAATGCAGGATTTGGAGACATCTGATGGAAGTAATAGTGAATCAGCTCAGAGGCGCAAAGCAAGGTTGGAGAGGCACCAGAGGATAATGGAACGAGCAGTATGTGTATCTAAACTCTATTTGTAGGATACTAGTTCCTGAACGTTGTCCAAGCATGTTCATTTTTATTTTCTACTGATCTTTTCAGGCAAAAGCCCTCGAGGAGAAGAACCAGCGGGATCTTCTGGCTCAGAAAGAGCAAAAGGAGAGAAATGTAATTTTTCTTGATATGAATAGTGTGCTTAAGGAGTTGATGATGTTAACATGTTAGTTCTGCTTGCTTATACGTGTGTTTAAATTTCAGAGACTAGCAGAAGCTCTTGATTCTGATATTAAAAGATGGGCCAGCGGGAAGGAAGGGAACCTACGTGCACTGCTTTCGACTCTGCAATATGTATGTATCCATCCGATTAATGCTTGCCCAAGTATTTTGTCCCTTGTCTGTAGTTAGGAATATAAACTGGAGGGAAGGAAGATGCTACCTCTCTTTCATTAGGAAAATATATATCGATTGATCTTCAAGAAACTAAAAGTTGGAGTGACTTTTTATGTAAGAAGCGCAATTGCAGTAATCAGATTTTATAATTAGTGAATTCACTGATCTTGATTTAATTTTTGCCCTGTTCAAATGTATAACATCCATTGTCGCTAATTGAGCTTTGCTTTTGCAAATGTAGATCCTTGGACCCAACAGTGGTTGGCAGCCCATCTCGCTGACTGAAATTATTACTACCGCTGCTGTGAAGAAGGCTTACCGTAAAGCAACTCTTTATGTTCACCCTGATAAGTTGCAGCAAAGAGGAGCGAGCATTCAGCAAAAATATATTTGTGAAAAGGTTTTTGATCTTCTCAAGGTAATGTTTCTCTTGCTGCATGTTCCTATTAGTGGTATTGCTCTTTTTTTTTATTTTCTATTTTATGTACTTGAATCTCATTATTTTCCTTTTTGTGAACCAAAGGCCGCATGGAACAGGTTCAACTCAGAAGAGAGGTGATTCAATGTTTGCGCTGTCCTAATGTTGGCCATCAGCTTTTCAAGATGGAAAATGAAATTTGTTTTGTAGATACATTGAACTATTGACAATCTAATCTTAGACATGAACAGTAGCTCATCAGTTTGGAAACTCAAGGGTAAAGTTATTTACAAAATGTTGAAATGCATGGTAAATTAGGCGTAAATTCTGCCTTAAATCTATGTGTTGAAAAACCTGGTTCACTGGAGATGCAGTGTACTAGGCTTGACATCTAAAACCTTGGTATGAAGGGTTTAGCTGAAATAGGATTTTTTAAATTTGAAAATGTCGTTTGAGAGCCTTTTAGAATGTTATGGTCAATCCCTTAGAAATCTATACCCTATCGAGACATTTATTTATAGAATTTAGGGCTAAATGCCAGATTGAAGACTACAACCAATATGGGAATAAAGAGACCGCTTGACGTAGAACCTTGAGTTGTATAAATAGGGCATAATGCACCAAGCAAAATCCTGTCTAGGAAGAATCTTAGTATTAGAACAGATAATGCAATTACAAGCCCACTACATGAAGCATGATCGCATTTTGTGCATGCATGCGGTTTTCAGCTTGGGGGAATACAATTGAGTTTGGCGCTTCAACCACACCATCAGTGACTTCGACACCCCTTTCTGCAGGCAAACAGTGCATAAAATAAGCCTTCCGTCCAGCTATTTTCATGAGTTGTTCGTCCACCTATTGACAAATAATAAGATGTTAGGGAAAGACAATCGTTGCTTTAGTGTAAACACTGTGGAATTCACACAACAAAATTACATGAGTTAATGTTACCATTCGATATTGATTATTCCAACTTGTTTATCAACATAAGATGGGTACTCTTAAAAGCAATTCAATAGGGAGGGGTCTGAAGATGGTAGAGTGTAAGCAGACCTTACCCCTACCTCAAGGAGGTAGAGAGGTTGTTACTCTCCGAAATTTAAATAGGTATCTTTCTCTACATGCACAAGTCGAACAGACAAAAGCTGAGAAGTTTATCACTCCTACCTGGAATCCTTGAAACACCTGACGACGCTGTGCAGCTTCTTCTTTTTGTCCCATACTCGCCCAGACATCTGAGTATACGACATCAGCTCCTCTAACAGCTTCCTTTGGATCATTAGTTATCTCAATTTTGCTTACTCCAGCATCTTGTGATTTCTTAACTGTTTCCTGATCAGGTTCAAAACCTTTTGGACAAGCACATACAAAGTGGAAAGGAATTACTGAAGCCAGTAGCAACCAAGAATGCACTATGTTATTTCCATCTCCTATATAGACAACCTGAAATTTGCAATCAGCATTATATTACAAAGATCATGTCACCAGAACAGAAATTGGAATACACCAAATGTTGCCTGAAAGAGCTAAACCTTAGTTCCTTCCAGCTGACCAACATATTCAATTATAGTAAGGGCATCGGCCATAATTTGGCAAGGATGGTTGTAGTCTGTAAGGCCATTAATCACTGGTACAGTTGCATATTTAGCAAGATCTAGAATGTCCTGCACCCAGCAACAAAAAACAATAGATAAAAATTTTATTTTGTAGTTGGTATGAAAGCAGCGGGCTTAGAAATGTCCAATCCTCCCGTATCAATTACTCAGTTCAATATCTCAACTTGTACAAACCCTGAAGAATATTTACGACTGAATAATCATACGCTCAATTAACTTGTAGGGAAAGGCGACATCATTGAACTGTTATTTACTGGGTAAGATATAATATACAAGATGGATCGCAATTCAGCTTCAACAGAAAAGATAAAAAAAACTCTTGTTTCAACTAATTAAAAGGGGCAACCAAATACTTAGAAGGGACAATGCTGTGAAGACAGGATTAAACAGAGGAACAGAAGCGTTGACTTGACAACTAGAACAAACAAGAGTGTTAGCAGTGCTTCACTGTAGTACAACAGGAAGAAACCAAAATAGGAAACTCACCATGTACCAGAAAGAAGTCAAAACAGAAAACTCACCAGCATACCTGATGGGCAAAAACTCGAGCCATAATGATATCATTATAGCGAGACAGAACACGAGCAACATCACGAGTTTCTTCCCGCTTACCCATCTGTATGTCATCTGGTCCCAGGTATATAGCATGCCCACCAAGCAAGTAAAACCCTGTCTCAAAGGAAACCCGTGTCCTCATGGATGGCTTAGCAAATATCATCGCCATAGCTTTACCTTTAAATGGGAGATATGTCCTCTCTCCTGATTTTATAAGTGCTTTGACCTCTTTGGCTCGATCCAAGATGTTCAAAAGAGTTGATTTGTCAAAATCGCTGATGTGCAGAAAGTCCTTCTGACTCGCATTTGCTGGAAAAAAAATAAGGCACATCAGAAAAATCTTCTTAAGCCATTTTTGAATAAAACTTGGGTTGATCCATAATCAAACATTCTCTTGAATTTTATTATGAGAAACTTTTTGAAAGTACTTCAAGTTTCACGATCTGCAAAACTAGAGGACACAGTATTATTGTTCTCATGGGTTCGGAAACTGTTTACGAAAGAAGCTTGTGATCTCTGGGCAAGGAACACACCTTGGTTTCTAACCGTGTGCCACGGGCTTTCAGGAATTTATTGGCAACAAGCAAAAAGTATTATCATTCTCTAACTTGTTTTTGATATATCAGGAGAATTTCATTAAAATTACACCAAGATGATGTGAAAATGTATACACTAAGGATTCTTATTTCAACTGCAAACACTTGTAAAGTCTTCTCAACTATCCATACAACAAGGTCTTCACAATTAACACCCAAAAACAGTTTTTGATTCTCTAACTTTGTGTTTTGTAGGCTATAGATGATCTCTTTTGGTCTTGACCTCAACAATTCTTTTTATGAATCTCTCGAGGATACTAGTAACTCAGCAGGCAGTTAAAATGATCAGGAAGCATGCATTAGAACTAGTTGTTAGGGGGCTCATGCATGGTCATTGGAGCCTCCACATCTAGCAAGTAGGTCGGAAGTTCGAGTCACATCGAAGGTTAGTGTGAAACCAATGGTGATCCAAAGCACAGAAATGGAAACCGAAACATCAAAAGCTGCATGGTAGAACAGACTTGATAGACCAAAATTGCAGTGATAAGCTAAATAAACACAACATTCACAAGACTAAACAGAAATGTAATAGTAAATCAAGCAGAACTTAACAAATTTCTAGGTTTACAACACATTATAGACTTAAACACTTACACGATCCAAATGCCATATCAAAATTAAACGAATAGAAAAGGAAAACTCGAGATAAAGTACCGAATCATTACCATTAATGGACGAAGAAGGAGATGTTTCCGGAGAGGTGGCCTGGCATGAGACACGTAGATGAGTGGCCGGAAATGTGATCGGAGAAGGTGCAAATACGCCTGAAAAACGCGACGATTGAATGCCGGAGCTAGAGAGAGAAGAGAATGATGCGGCATCGGGTGATCGGAGGGAAGTTAAGTGAGAAAAAATGGCGGCCATTGTTAAAGAAGTTCAGATGGTAAAGCTCAGTGAAGTGGATTTGTTTAATAAAACCCTACTCAACTATAATTTACGTCTACATCTGTCAGCTTTAATTTCTTTTAATTTAACTAATTATTAGGTAGAAGTTTTTTTTTTTGTTTGTTTGGATGATCGTGGTGTCGACTAATTTTATATGATACCTACCACCTCCCACCAGCAACATGTACCAGATAACTTTGTCGACCAAGACTACAACAGATGAAAAGAATCGCCTAGTGTTTATTGTCTCCGTCGAATCTTAGATTCTCAACTACTCTATTGATCATTGGCCACACCTCTGAATATTAGATTGAAGTTTTGATAGATTGCAAATAAATAAAATATTAAAGTAAGAAGAAAAATAAAGAGATAAACATCAAAAACACACTTAAACTATCATTTTTTTTTTAGTTTCATACCTAAACTATTGAGAGTGTGAGTTTCATACCTAAACTATCACTTATTAGTTTAAGAAACACACCTTAGTGGTGTGTGTAATACACTCTCTCTTTTATTTGAAAAAATCATGCCACGTGACATTCCACATGGATAAAATATTCTATTTTGCCAAAAATTAAATTAATAAACTATTAATTAAAAATTAAAGATTAAAGTATTACTATCCCAAAAATTTTTTTTTTAAAAAAATAAGCTTTAAATTATTTTTCTTACCCCACTCCACAACCCCCCCCCCCACCCAAAAAAAACCACCCACTTATTTTCATTTTTTTAATATTATTTTATTTTTAAAAAAATTCTACCCCACCTAATTTAACCCTCGGCTCTTAATTAATTAATTAATTTATTTATTTACGCTTTTCTCGTTTTGTGTAAAATATGTACATATATTTTTAGAAAAATCTTTTTTTCTACTTGTGTACCGAATATAACATAAATAAAAATTTTATTTTAAAAAAAATCTTGCGACAAGTAAAAAAAACTTTCTTAAACCATATGTATATATCTAACACAAAATGAGAAAAAAAATTGGAAGCGGAGAGTTAGGTGGGGTGGGATAGAATTTTTTTTTAAAAAAAATAAAATAATATTTAAATTATTATTTGAAAATGGGGGCTGGGGGAGATGAAGTAAAAAAAAATTAAAATTTTTATAAAAGACATTTTTTTAAAAAAACAAAAAAAATCAGAATGGGGGGTGGGAGGGGGGGGGTGGGGGGGTGTTGAGTACAGTGAGATCGGGGGTAAGAAAAATATTTTATAAAAAAATATTATTTTTTTTGGGATAATAATTCTTTAATCTTTAATTTTAATTAATACTAATAATTTATTTAATTTTTGTCAACGTGCAGTTTTTTTTCCATGTAAAAGAGAGAGTGTAGTACACACACCACGAAGAGAGTGTAATAAAATAGCGAGGTGTGTTTCTCAAACTAATAAGTGATAGTTTAGGTATGAAACTCAAAAAAAGGGAATAGTTTAAGTGTATTTTTGACACTTATCTCAAAAATAAATAAATAAAACAAGAAAATCATTGTGTAGTCTTAATATGTAGTAGATGAAATAGTAAGGGATTGGACTTCGAACCATAAGTGAGACGAGTTTTTACCTCATACAATTTGAATCAAAGAATGGAGAAAGTTTATAAGATAAAGTGTTCAAATTGAAATATGGTCTATTTGAAAAAATCAAATTCCCTTAGGAGATCAATAGATGTTTAGACATGATTTGATTGAAATTTGAGAGAAAGGTTGTATTTGAAGTTAGTTGAAGAGGGTATTTAGAAATTGAATTCATATTTGGACAAAAACTTATCTAAGTTTGAAGTTAAAATAATAGATCAATTTAATCAATAAATAATTATTTGAAATAGTTTCCAAATTTTATTTTAAATCTTATTCAATATCAAATATTCAAATGTGCTCTTAAGAGGAAATGATCTATGAAATGACTAAAGGAAGTGGTATTTGGCCCAACAGAACATCAATCCTCACTAATGGGCCAAATCTTGTGATATGTGTTAGCGATCAAGACATTATCATTCGTAAAGGCCCAACTCAAATTTCAGAAACGGACCTTGTTTCTTTATGATTTTGAGCCCAAAGACGAGAGAAATATGAGACTCAGGTCGTTTGGTAGGGTGTATTAGAAAATCTAATATGTGTATTAGCTATGTTATCTAATCTTTTTTTTGATAGAATTTTAAGTTCATGTATTTGTGATATACCCTATTCTAGGGCTGTTTAAAATTGAACCGAAATTGATAACCCAAATAAAAAAAAGTTATTGATTTATTGATGAGTTATTGGTTTAGCGGTTTCGGTAACGGTTTTGATTTTTTTTTATTCTCCGGTTATCGATTCTAAACGGTTTGAGGTTTTTTCTTAACGGATTAACCAATAACCCGATAGTAAATTAAATAATTATATTTATACTATTTGGTATATAAAGTCCTTGACTTAGAGTTTAGTTTCATGCTTTTATTTCAAGTTGTCTCAAACTCTCGGCTAATCTACAATGTGACAATGTTTGATTTTGAGCAAGATGCAATTTGACAACTCATGTGCATGGTTCATTTGTTTTGTCACTTTGTTTCCAAGGGTTTTTCAATTTTTTTTGTGTGTCAAATCTTAACGGTCAAATCAAAATATAACTGACCAATAACAATAGAGAAGTGATAAATCAATGAACGATAAGTTAATATCTTAACGATTTAGCATTTCTATAAATCGATAAACTTCAAAACTGAGCCGAACCGATCGATACATATCTCTACCCTTTTCAGTATTATAGGGTGTAGTACATAGCAAATCATGATATTAACAATACATGGATAAACATGAACAAAGACAACTGAATTTACTCCTAATTTAGTGTCTTAGTTTAATGACTACAAGCTTTAAGAAATATGAGGTAAAATTTAATCTCGTGATCTTAAATTAAAAATATGTATTTGTGACGTAGATATAGTGCAGGGAGACCATGACAGACGGCACACGGCCATATGTGATAACGTTTTTGAAGGCGGAAAGTGGTTCGCCAAAAAAAGACGCTGCACAGACTAGGTGCTCTTATCACGCCCCACCACAAGTAATATTATGCTCTTTAAAGTGATTTTCAGTTTTCCCCTCGTGAAATTGGCACACACCTCAATGTTACACCTTGAATTATTGCACATAAAAAAGTATAACTTACCTAAATCTTAACACCTAAATTATATTTTATTCCTACTCTTTTTTATCAGTCATTCGGATACATAGGTTTCATCCGAATACATTAATTGTGATATATTATAAAACTTGTCTGTTGCTCTTAATATGGAATATTAACGTAAAATTGATTTTCTTTCTTATAAATCACGCAGATCTGATTGATATCAATCCATTCCAATCTGTAACAGCTTCACAAAATTCAAAATTCTTCTCCCACATCATCAAAAATTCTTTCAATTTTGATTCAAAATAATTCAAAATTTTGAGATTCAAAATTCTTCTCCTAGTTTATTGAAGATCCTTTCAATTTTGATTCAAAATTATCAAAAATTTTGAGAAGATACATCATCAAAATTAGTGCATGATATATTACTATTTATGTATCTTATTTTGTTTGAGAAATATTGTATTTTATAAAAAGATACATTATACATGTAATTATTTCAAATAGCACTTTTTGTGTGTGATACATAACACAATGGTGATCAGTTGATATGTATATGATACATGTAATAAAGTTTTAAAACTATTGAATTTGATATATATTATGTATCATGCACATATCAATTAATTTGATACACAATGCATAAAATAAAGGCTATTGTAGCAATGATGTGTCAATACATTAAATATGAACATGATACATCGCATAAAATAAAGACTATTGTAGCAATGATGTATCAAATCAGTAATAACACTAAGAAAAGAGACTAATATAAGAATCAAAATAAACGAGATACATTGAAAATTTGTATCTTTAATAGTGATGATCGTGTGATGACAGATCCAACTTTTTTCCTTCTTTCTTTGAGCGTTTTTTCAACAGTAGATTTAAAACTCGAGTATGCATCCTTTTTTTGACTTTTCTGCTCTCAAATTCTTCATGATTAACGAATCGTTTCGTTGTTTAGATCTATTTTCATGAAAGTTTTCATCATCACAATCAAATACACAAGGTACCATATCTCCAGTAGGTGAAACTAATTTGGGTAAACCCAATACTAAAAGAGGGAGCAGAATCCATATGTATCAGAAAATTGTAGATGAAAAAGTTAATTTTTTTTTAATGAAAAAAACGACAATTGAAGAAGACGACAATGGAGAAGACGACTGTACCTATTCAATGGTTTGAACTTGATTGACTGGAGAGAGAATCCTTTTGAAAATCAAATTGAGATGAAATTGAAACTGATAAGAATGTGGAGTAAAATTAGAGAGAGATTAAAGGAGTGAAAAGGGGAGTGGGTAAACGTGGGTTTTGATTAGGAATATTTATGTATCCGTAAGTTTAAGGATTGGGGAGAAATAAAAGATTTATGTAATATTTTAAAAAGGTAGGGAATAATGAAAAATAAGGTAAGTAAAGGTGTGTATATAAGTAATTTTTCCTAATAAACCCAATCATTGTAATTTGTGAAAAGATAGGAATGGAGAAAATAACTCTGGTGTAAATTATTAGTTTCATTTCTGAATTATTGATAGTCTTAAAATAATCACTCTACTTGACTAATTAAACTTAGATGCACTCTCGATCTATCACACTACATAGCATGTGGTTTCAAACTTTTGTAGAAGCATTGGGGCATTTAATAAAAAGCCGAAAAAAAATGTTGAAATCACTACTAAAGTTGGTAAGAAGTTAAGAGTGTATTTCACTCATATTGCAAGATAAAGGTATATTTAAGTTTAATTAATCAAGTAGAAGGGTATTTTTAAGGCCGTCAATAGTTCGAAGATGAAACTAATAATTCGCGCCGAGTTCATGAGTGTTTTCAATACTTATTTCTTTGTAAAAATGGTTGTTGTTCCCAAATGCACACGCAAGTGTACGTAGTCACAGAAGTAATAAGTGGCTCTTTAAGAACCGGAATATCGAACCCACAGGGACTTGTCAATTAACTATTTACTAAATTATACTAGTCTAATTATTTATTTAAGAGTGTCAAAAGAGATAAAAGAATGCAATAATTAAATAAAAAGATGAACTTACAGTGATTGAGACAATTCCAGGGCTGCAACATGCATAGGGTTTCATGTATCGCATGTCATGTAATGAATTAACTAAGGTTATCAAATTACTGATTTACAGGGTTGATTTTATGATCATGATCTCTCGACCTCTAATCGCCTACTCCAACTAGCTATCTAACTACATCGTTGAGCGGGGATAGGCAGTCCTAATTGGCGAGCATTTATATTTCATCCTGTTTCGTAACCAAGTGAGGTGTTCGTCCGGGCGTCACTCCTGAACACGAATCTAAACAAAGTTAGAACAAGCTATTTGCATTCTCTGGTCTATCTACCTCTTCATCTCTCGAGTCCAAGAATAGACAATAGATTTATTTCTATGGTGGCCTAGCATGAAATACTAAAACAAGAATACAAAAGTAATTTAAGCGATAACCAATAATTAATTCAAAACAATCGATGTTCAACAATTACCCATAGCTGCAGCCCCATAACAAGAGTCTTTAGCTACTAATACCTAAGAAAAAAAAGAAGAAAAGAACCCTAAAAGTATTGACAATTTTTCCTTCCACAATCTCCCTCAATAATTCCCTAAATAATTATTTCTATGGACTATAGATGTAGAAAACTCTGAATAAAATAACCCAGTCCAAAATAAATTCGAAATCCAAAACCAAAAAGGAATTGGAATTCTCGTGAATCGCGTAACCGACCCAACACACTGGTGATGTCTTCAAAACTTGACACATGGCATAATGCCTCTTTCAATTAACATTCTTCTTATGTATAATATATATATTATAATATTAACTTTAATCCCTTAAGCTGCCTGCTTGATTTTCTTCTTCAACCTTCCATCTTTAATTCGTTTTAGCTCCAAACTTCTTCATCTTCACACCAATTTTATCCTACAAATAAAATACACTAATAAGCACAATTCGTAAAATCCATGCTAAAAAAGGACAAATAAAAATACTAAATGTGAGGCAAATAATGATTAAAAATATATACTTTTGGCCTCACATCAATGGTGACTCTACTCGCTTCATTCGGGTGCTAGATAGAGCTGCACCCAGTCACGGAGCGAGAGTATCAATTACGGATTCCATCAAACTCACTATATTTTATCTTAAAATTTAATAAAATATAAAAAAAATTAATTTAAAATACAATCACTTAAAAGTAAGAAATTTCAAAATTCATAAAGTTGAAATTCAATATCTAATTTCTCCTCTTATTTACTTTTAAAACTTTCAAATGTCAATTATTTTCTTGTGGACAAAGTTGAACCTACGTTGGGTAAAAATTAAAAAAACAATTAGTAGAAGTTTGGAAATACCCAATAGAAATTTCATTTTGTCATTCATTGGTTCTCCTTGCCGCACCTTTCCTTGGAACTCATAAGCATCCCGTGACATTTTTTTTAAACACTCGTGAGAGTTCTACAAATTATATTATTGTCCTTATACTCTGTATTAATGCCCTTTTGTTATCACTGAGGGCTGTAGTAGTAAAGATTTCTCATAATGACTGAGCTAAATTCACCAAACAAACGTCATGTTCATCATGGTATTGATCTAGATTGTCCTAACTCACTCGTTGGCCTTGCCATAGATATGATGTTGATGTTACCCAATAATCCCCCTCCCAAGTGTCAAGCCACATGTTGCTTTGGGAATCGAACTCATGATTTTGGATCTGATAAATTACTTGTTGGATCGAACATTTACTATCATTGCTAAAGTTTTATTAATAGTAAAAAACAGTTTTATTTTTTAACAAAGTCCACTAAATAAGTGTCATGTTCAATTACAATTCTGACTCGAATCACTCTAGACTCCTCATGAGCCTTACCATAAACAGAATGTTAACATTACTCAATAGATGCTTTTGTTCATGGCTTGTGTTCATTGTAAGCCAGCACTCTTCATGAGAACGATCATTTGGTCGCCCCTTCCAGGACAGAAAGCCAAAGAGCAAAAAAATAATTAAAAAATTCAACAATATTATCTTTAATTATATGTTCAAAAGTATCATAATTAATTGTACATTTGCCTGCTTGGATTTGCTTCTTAATCTTTGTTTTAACATTTCTTAGTTTGTTATTTCCATTTACTCGATATGGAAATTGGAAGCATTTTTCAAGGATTTGGTTTGGTTCCACTAAAATTGCATTTCCCAAAATTACGTTAGATGAAACAATACAATATATAATTCCGTCAATCAATGAAGGTTGAGTAGTGAGATAAATTATGACCCTTGCTGAAAAAATAGTCAAATCTATAATAATAAGTTGTTGGATATTTTGTAATGTATAGAGGTCTTAAATTGAACAGACACATTTGTTCGTGAAAAACATGACTGTTATGAAAAGTCATATGTTCATGAAAGAACATGACCTTTATGAAAGGACACATCTGTTCATGATAGAACATGAGTCTTATGAAAAGTCATCTCTTAAGTTCTATAAATATAAAGACTCTCTAGAAGTAGCATAAAAAAATCTGCATTTATAAACCAAGGGCTTTGTTGTATCCTTGAAGAGAATTGTTTGTATTTACCTCAATTTGTGTATGGACAATATCTCTTTAAAGAAAGTGTTTTCACGTCTCAAAGCCATCTTCTTCTTCAATTATATTTCCTATTATTATTTTTTCTAACACAAGTTAGTTTACTGTCATGTTTATCAGGTTATTCAATTATGTTTATCGTAGATTTGTACCTATAACTATTTTTTTGGTGTTAGAGAGAAATGAATGATATTGAAAAGGAAATGTCTCTCGTGCATTAAAACAATCTACTCTTTTTACGTTATAAGAAATTATTTCTTTTTTAGTGGCTTGTAAAGAGCTAGAAAAAGATTAATTAGTTAATTTTTGGGATAATTACAAATCTAAAATCCAAATACTTCGATCAATTAATTTACTATATAAAAGAGTATATAGAAAATTAGTATATATATATATAGAGAGAAAACATGTTTATTTTAATCATGTTAATAATATATATTCCTAAGTTTTCCTTAATTTTTCTTGCCGTGATTTTTGGCCAAAACATTGGTGCGCATGGGATGACTTATTAGTTAATTAACCTACCTTTTCACTTTATATTTCCACATTCTTGGGTACGTTAAATTAACTTGTCTTTTGATTATTTGGGTAATATAATCATCAATGAATCATGCCAAGAATACAAAGACTCCCAATTTTACCATTTCCCTAGGAAATGAAAGAGTTTGATAGAGTAGAGAGGTTGAGTTTTTAAATCGTCAAATTATTATAAATCAAATATGCGGGGAGGGTTGAAAATGAAAAAAGTTGTTATGCGGATCGGAGTGGGGCGGGTAAAAAATTTTGCGGGTTAAGCTCAACCCGCCCCGCTCATTGCCATCCCTACCTTCCTTTCCCTTCCCCACTAATTTGCCGGCTTATTACAAAATCTTTTTAATTTTAATTAAAGAAGAAGAAAATAAAAAAGATAAATTAATCTGGTCATCACAATATGGAAAGTGAACCTAGAACTGACCCATTCTCGTGAATTGGTAACCGTGCCTTCCATAAAAAAAATATTCCCACCAAATATATCTATTAATAAAGCAATAATAATAATATGACACATGTTTTCAATATACTCTTTTATTACCAAATTAATTAATTTGCATTTTCACCTCAATTATACTTAATAGTAATAATAAAGTATATTGGTTAGATGTAAACAACAGACGAATTATAAGTGGATCTAGCCTTTACGATATAGGTTCAGGTGAATTTACGAATTTTTATTCAGATTCTGTATTTATATTATGAAATTTATAGAGTATTTATTTAAAAATATTTAACTATAAATTCAATTATTATTTAATATTAACTTAAAATTATTACAAAAATTAATAAACTTCAATACATGAATTTGCAATGGATAAGTTTTGCCTCGTACGTTCAATGAATATGATGATGAATTTTGGAAGTTACATTATGAATTATTAATGAGAACAAGGCTCCTTGTATAGCACGGGTTACTTTTTTTGGTATATTGGAAATTATTTTTTACTATAAATTACATATATTTTTTGTAAATAAGATGGAAGAAAAAGGAAGCCATTACGATTTTACCAAAAAAGAATCAAAATTCATTACTGTACTTTGTACATAACGCTTATGATTGTAACGTGCATGTTATTTAACATTTTCTATGTCTTTTCAGTCTAAATTTTATAGCCTTTACCCAATTTCTACGGTTTCATTTATGTAAACATAATTATTATCTCATAGAAAAACTTAATTAATTTTAGGAAAATTAGGATAACTTCGTTATATTTAAGAATTTTGAAAGATATTTTAAATATAGTTAGTTATACATATACCTCATAGATGATGTAAATATAGAATTTTCACAATATAAGAAATGTAATTATTAGATGGTGTATTCATAATTGAGTCATATTGTAGAGATGTTTAGTGTAATTATTCATAATTATATTTTATTTTTTCTTTCCTTAAGAGAGTTATATTTTGAAAAAAGAAGCAGCTTAATATATATACAATCCCTTAAATTTGCTTGTAAGTTTTATTTAGCCACTCCTACTATGAGTCTATGACTTGTTCCAATTAAGCTTTTAAACACATGAAAAAAAAAATTATTAGAAACTTTCAATTCAAATTATTATTTTTGTGTGTATTCTCAAACGTCTTTTAGATAGTCAAGCTAATCACAATAAATGTGTCATCTTCTTTAGTTATACACATCAGTCAATTGAAAAGCGCTTGAGGTTTTACGACTTATTGAGGCTGATACGTATAATTAAAGAAGATAGACATATTTTTATGTGGTTAATTTATTTATGCAAACCGCAAGTATTTAATGAGAATACTTTTAGAAACAAACTATAGTTCGAGTGTCCAAATAAAATTTAAAGCCAATTTCGAGGTCGCCGTATTAATTCTTTAAAAAAGGAGGAAAATGTCCATTGGTCAAGGATCCGACTGACTAGTATAAATAAACCGTTTTACCTAATTAAAACTTACATGTGTACTTTTTCAACTTTTCCTCTGTTTTAAACTGATTTTAAAAAAAATGAAACTATATGTGATTTTTTTCTATTTCATCTACTTTTTCCAACATGTTAGATCAAATGTGATTAATGATGATTTTATCAAAACAAAAGGGGTACATTTTATGTTAAATGAGAGTCCATTTTATGCAAATGGATTTAATGCTTATTGGTTGATGTATATTGGTTCTGATCCATCACAAAGACACAAAGTTTCTTCTGTTCTTCAAGATGCTGCTAGCCATGGCCTCACTGTTGGTAGAACTTGGGCTTTTAGTGATGCTGGATATTCACCTCTTCAGTATTCTCCTGGATCCTACAATGAAAATATGTTTCAGGTTTTTACTCGTAGACTTTACATTGCTTTTCTTTTAGCCAGCAATGCTTTATCTATTATTTTCCTTTTCTTTTACTTGGGTTTGACATGGGTCTTTCGGAAAAATCCTTTTTACCTTTACTAGATAGTGGTAAGGTCTGTGTACACTTTACCCTCCTCAGATCCCACTTTGTCGGATTTCGCATGATATGTTGCGTTCAGACTTTGTCAAGTTGAATTCCAGATTTTTTGAAGGATTTTAAAGATAATAAAAATGTATTTTCACTTTAAATTACTCGTAAAAAGTCAAAAGAAAATTTCGATTTGTGTTATGTCCAAACATAATTTTAATTTTTAGATATAAAATTTTTTACTTTAATTTTTTTTTCATATTTTTTACAATGAAACATGACTAAGCGCCCCGCTATATGTGCCTATTCGTTCGAGGCCTTTTCATGAAAACAGGATGAAAATGACTTTTTCTGCAAAATTTAATCCCACAGCTGAAAATGTGCCTATTGGCTTAATTTTGTCTGTCAAGTGTTTAAAAGACAAATGAGAAAAAAACACATTATGCGAGATTTTTTATTTTATTTTATTTTTTGATTTAGGAATGTTGTGTTATTGTGATTTAATGAGGATTTAGGTGTAATAATACTTTTTTTAAATTTTTTTTGAAAGGGTTTGGATTATGCTATTTATGAAGCTGGGAAAAATGGGATTAAGTTAATCTTGAGCTTGGTTAACAACTATAATGACTATGGAGGAAAGAACCAATATGTGAATTGGGCAAAAACTCAAGGTCAATCCTTAACATCAGATGATGATTTCTACACAAATTCTGTTGTGAAAGGCTACTTCAAAAACCATATTAAGGTATGTTTACACAAATAAAAAATTATATTTTTCAAACTTTATGTAAAAGAAATTGAAGATTCTATCTCTGAATTTATACCGAACATTAGTTAGTTTGACCCTGGTACTCCGATAAATAGGCAGTTGTAACAAGAAACAACAGCATAAGTGGAATTGCATACAAGGATGATCCCACAATAATGGCTTGGGAGCTTATGAATGAGCCTAGATGTTCTTCTGACCTATCAGGAACTACTGTGCAGGTAATAACAATTTAATTTATGTGACACATTATTTTTAGTCCGTTTTGAAAAAGAACGGACATAATTCTAAATTTGGATTTCACTCTTGTTGAGAAACTTTTATTATTACACAAATGTTATTAATGTTAAGGTCACGAGTTTCAAAAAAAATTTGGCCACACAAATGCACATGTTTATAACCATAAATTTCAAAAGTTGCCATTTCTTTTTAAAATTTCGTATCGACCTGAACAAACGGATTATAATCTTTCCTAGTCTTTCAAGAATTTAAGTGGCTTGATAAATACACTGAGTTTACAGACAGAGACGGAGCTAGAGTTCTAGCTATGAGTTCGGTGGAGCAAAATAGGTTTGGCCAAAAACTTGTATTTGTGTTAAGAAATTCACGTATAAATAATTTATTCAAAATTTAGTAAACTGACTTTTCTAATATTAATAAGTCATAAATTTAAAATTCTGGATCGGCCTCCATTTTTCAACTTTTACCATTATTATGTGTGTATTGTTCTTCCTCATAAAGATAACTAACTTCATGCCAAAATTCAGAGTTATTTTCAGCCTCTCATTGTGGGAGTTAGAAGTTGGGTAAACTTTAGTGGAAAATCCTATCCTTCTTGTGAATACCTTAGTAGGATTGGGCAATGTCCCTACCTACTTTGGCCCTTATGTAAACTAGGTAGTGTGTCCATTTTTCCACATAATAGTACCATATTTTGCGACATTGTGTTGGTCTAATGTAAAATTTTAAAGATTTTAACTTTATATATATAGTTCGAGACTATGACAATAACTTACTAAATGCACATTATACAATGTACATTCAGGGATGGAGCTAGAGTTCTAGTTTTGAATTTGGCAGAATCAATAGCTTTGGTCAAAATTCTGTTTTTGTTGGATGAAATGTTCATATTTACTAATTTTCGCGATTAAGATGATATAAATTAATCATGATTATACTTGTTTTACAGAGTTGGATTAGTGATATGGCTTCATATACTAAATCCCTAGACAGTAATCACCTAGTAGAAGCTGGATTAGAAGGATTTTATGGAAATTCAGATACTCAGAAGAATCCAAACTTTCAAGTTGGGACAGATTTCATTGCAAATAATCAAATCCCAGAGATTGATTTTGCCACTGTTCACTCATACCCTGATCAATGGTACACCTAAAAAAACTCACTTTTTTTTTATGTTCGTTACGTTTAATACGATAGAAGTCATTTTTTCCCACCGAAAACATTTTCTATGAAATCAATAAGTCGTGAAAAATATTTTTTCAAAAAAAAACATTAATAACTCCTACCTTTTTTCGTTTTAATTTGTTTGTCTTACTTTACTTTTTAGTCTGTTTTTTTTTAAAAAATTTCTTGTTTGACAACTTTTTAGTTTAAACTTTCCATATTACGGGTTTAAAGTCACAAAGATTTTGGTAGATTCAATATATCTTTAGTTTAAGACTATAAAATTTAATTATTCTTTTTTACTTTTGAAACTAATTAAATTTCGTGTTAAGTTAATCAAATTGAAATAGAGGGAGTAATTATATAGCAAATCGGAGTGTGTTTTGATGAATAGTTTGAGTATTATAAATTGACACTCTCACACTCATAATGTCTAATTGGTCAAAGGTAAATTTGTTTCTGAAAAATGACTTTTGTCGTACCAAATAATCGCGAAACTTTAACATACTTCTTTATGTAGGTTGACAGGTCAAGATGATGAAGCCCAACTTAATTTCCTAACCAATTGGCTCAAAGTTCACATTGAAGACTCACAAACAATTCTCAAAAAGCCTATCATATTTGCTGAGTTTGGCAAAACAACCAAAGGCCCTAGCTATACACCACAACAAAGAGACATAATCTTCAACACTGTTTATTCCTCTATATTTTCATCAGCTAGAGGTGGCGGCGCGGCGGCAGGAGGGTTGTTCTGGCATCTTTTGGCTGAAGGAATGGATTCATTTAAAGATGGATATGAGATAATTTTGAGTGAAAGTTCTTCTGTTTCAGATATAATTATCCAGCAGTCTAAAAGGCTTAATAAGATTAGGAAAATGTATGCAAGGCTTAAGAATATAGAGAAGTGGAAGAAAGCAAGGAAATTAAAGGATTAATCATGGAAATTAGCGAGAATTAATTTTATGTTAGACATGGATGTGATAAATTATGTTATAATTAGTTTTAAGTTAGCAAGAAGTTAGATCATGTTTTTTGTAATGTACTGCTCGACATGTTGTATGTCAGAGGAAGTATTCTAGTAGTGCTTTATTATGACTTAAAATACATCGATAGTGTCGATGTAATCTAATGTAATTGAATGGCTAGTTCAAGAATTAGAAAGATCTCACTTCTGTTTACTTAGAACACTTTTTTTTTTAATTAAAGACTCTGATCAAGATAAGTAATTATTAACACAAAATGAAAGAGAAATATTCATGTTGGGTTGAATAATTAATCTTTCAATAATTTGTAAAAAAAAAAAGAAATCTTTCGTAACCTCTAGATACAAATGAAAAAGGAGGATACTTTATTTATAAATTTGACCAATTTGTGTTACACGAAGAGGAGAAACCGGTAGTATTAAATGTCGATAGTCAAGAAGTCACAATTCAAACTCTACATGCTGAGGTGAATCAGGATATGAAAACTCCGAGTGGGTTGAATAATTAATCTTTCATCTTTCGTAACCTCTAGATTGAAAAAGGAGGATGACCAATTTGTGTTACACGAAGAGGAGAAACCGGTAGTATTAAATGTCGATAGTCAAGAAGTCACAATTCAAACTCTACATGCTGAGGTGAATCAGGATATGAAAACTCCGAGTGCATCAATATTAAGAGCCCCTTCAAATTCAAAATTTATAATAAAAAACAATAAAACATGGCTCCAGCTAGGCTCAAACCAAAGTCGCTTGGGCAAATGTATTGGTCTATACCAATAGTACAAAGTGCCATTTTATGATTTTCATGGGTGCACTATTAATTATATTTAATTTCTGTCAGTTTCTCAAGATATATATATATATATACGTGCACCCCACCAACACATGTGGGTCCGCCTCTGTCTACATGGTCGTTTGGTATGAGTACAAACATAAATAATCTTGAGACAAAATTTTATTAGTATTGTTTTATTCCTTATTTGGTCATGTTGTACTAGAATTAACAACTAGTACCCGGAGGATGGAATAATAGTACCAAAATTAGTTACTTAAACATACAATAATAAAAATGACAAAAAATACTTTTGAGATCGCTCAAACCTTTTTTCTACTAAGGTAAATGATATGTTTACAACAAACAAGTTTTTCTTAAAAATTATGCAATATTTTTCATACAACAAACCGAACCGTCAATAAGTAATAATACCAGAATAACAAATGGCTCCCAGCATAACTTCTTTTCAAACCAAACAACCCCACGAGTTTAATCCATCTTTGAAAGAGTATTTGCATAAATGGGCTTCAAGTAATAAATAGCCCAAAAAGTAACATCAAACAAAACTAGAGCCCAACTAGCCCAATCAAATATTCAGCCCAGTATCCTCAGATGAGCAATCTAATCTTCAACCCATTCCTCTTTTCTCCATCTCTCATTCCTTTTTCTGCAAAAATACCAACAATGGCGCTCACTCTCTCCAACACTTTCCTCCAAAAAAATGTCCCTCCTCCTTCATTCTCCCTCAAGAAGGTAACCCCCAACTCTCCATACCCATGAATTTTTATTTTTTTTTTGTATTTGATAGTATATGATTGTTGAAAATTGAATTTTGCAGGTGGGAATTGGGAATAATCAAATGCGATGGAGCTGCAGGAAGAAGGATATACACCCGCAATTCTACGATGATGCTAAGGTTTACTGTAATGGAGAGCATGTGATGACAACAGGAGGAACAAAGAATGAGTACACAGTGGATGTTTGGTCAGGTAATCATCCTTTTTATCAAGGTAGTCGTTCACAGCTTCTTCTTGATGCTGACCAGGTAGAGAAATTCAGGAAGAAGTTTAGTGGGTTAACACAGATTATGCAAATTCCTACTCTCAAAGGAGAGATTGTGCTTCCTCCTAAGAAGAAGAAACCTGCCAAGAAGAAGTAGATTTATTGTGTGTTGTTATTCCCTTAGTTCGTTTGGTAAATGAGGAAATTGTTGGAGAATTAGGGGTTTTGTGTATTTTGATGGTTTAAATTGTGAACTCAGTCTATTATTTGAAATGGAAGTATAAAAATTGAGTCTTTGTTCTTCAAGTTTTTGGAATTGCTGTTGTTGTTATATGGTTCATCAATTTGAATGCAGAGAGGTGTCATTTTCTCTTTTGGTATTATTGCTTCAACTATTGGATTAAAAATGAGCAGAATGGATATAGAAATGAGCTGCCTTTCACCCCTTTCCTTCTCCCCCTCTTTGCCTAATAAACTGAATGAAACTCTTTTGGTTTTGCACAATCTTGTATAACATTACTACGACAACTACATTCCTTGTATAATGTCGTAACATTCCTAGTATAATCTCACAAGTGGGGTCTGATGAGGATAGGATGTACACAGACCGTACTTCTACCTTTGTGGCGTAGATAGGTTGTTTCCGACAATCTTGTATAATGTTATCTCTGTGCATTCAAACATGGAGCCATGATTTGAAGCTTATGTGTTCGAGATTTTAGTCCTTTTGAGTTACTGAGTTCTAAATTAATAATCTATACGTATTAAATGAATTTCTTAAGACAAATCCTTCAAACCAAAACTATTGGGTTCTGCCGAACCAGCTGCCTACACTGTAGCTCCACCCGTGTCTGTGATGGGAAAAGCTGATTGTTTCAGCCATCCATTGTCAAAGTGAAGATGAACCAAAGACTGTTATAGGTTTGGTATCTTGTCTTATGTATGGTTGGATTAGCCAAGTGCTCGAATTAGTTATAGTGGTGCTGTGGTGCAGTTCCATTCTTGCAGTTTAGTATGGAAAGTTTTTTGAGAATTGCATATCTCTGTTTTCAACTTATTAATTTATGTGTTTGCTCATTTCCCCTGCTATAGCCTTTTTGAGGATTGCATATCAAAAACTCCTTTCATGTTGGTCTACTCTAAAAAAGAACATGAAACAAGATTCTTGTAAGTTAATGTCTTTATTCCTTAACCTGCTACAGGTTATCAGTTGCTTTTACCTTGTTATTTGCATCTGGATAAAACATTATATAAAGCTTTCACGCTATTTGGCTCTCTGGTGCTACTAATCCATTAATCAAGATTTGCGAGCATCACCATTATCAAATGTCTTTGTAAGTACACTCGTAGGTGCACTACAAAATTATGTTTGAAGGAGTTTGGAATTGATTATTGTCTAGAAGTAAGATTTTGGGCTGATTAGTAGATGATCTGCCAGTTTTCTACTTCATACCCTAAGCCAAGATAAAAGCATTCAGGCAGACACATGCTGTCATTTGACAGGGACCTCCTATCTTCACACTAAACTTATGAGACATTTTATCTAGACATGGTAAAGTGGTTATTCATACTACATTGATTATCTGGTTTTCCTGAAGACTTATTTCAAAGGCTCTCAAATCCTGGTTAAAAAGGATTAACATTTTGCTGCTAAGGCTTCATAGCAACATCTGAATTCAACAATAGGGTCCAATTACTGAAACTGGGAACGCTGACCTCCAGATCAACGTTCTCCTAATTCCTACACAAATGACCAAATGTCAATGAATCTTTTGGTTCTTTTCTATTCTAGTTTCTGTCTTGGCATGTCTATCTGATCTGGGACCTCTATTGGTGTGTTCAACTTCTGGTCTTGGTTCATTTCCTTTTTAAATTTCTAGTTCTTGCAAGTCACCTTAGTAGCTAGTAAGTCTAGCACTCAAGGTATGACCTAGTTGCCAATTAAGTAGCAGAGGTTCAAATTCCGGTGAGAGCTACCCAGTACATGTGTTGATGGGAGGTAGCAGGTGAAATTAGTTGAGGTGCATGCAAGCTGGTGCCTACACTACCGTCATTAAAAAAAAGTGGCAAGTTTGTCCTTTAAGTAGCTACTCTTCTAGTTCAGTCTCCACAATTGCTTGAATGAATGAACTTTGAGTTCCTTTACTGTATGCAACTAAACAAGACCAGACATGTTTCTCTATTTTACTCTTCAGCATTATGCTATAGTTGGAGATTAATCCAACCTCAATTGAGCTTCCGTTTTCTAAGTGTCGTTCTTTTTATTGGTGTATTAGCCCCTGTAATTGTCTAAAAACTTAAAAACAAACTGAAATCCCGCAGCACAAACTAACACAAGAACCGTACTTCAACGAATGTCTTCCATGTGTTTTCTGAAAACTGTGTTGGCTATGTGTCTTTAATATGCAGCTCACAGCGTATTAATAGCATCCACTTGTCGCTTTTTGGCAGTGTCTTTGAATAGTAGCCATTGTCATGGGGTTTCCTATTTCGCGGGTGAAACTCTAAGGAGAATGTCCTAAACACTTACATGTGAAATTTGAAATTTTATGACATGGTTATTTTTCAATTACAGAAACTGAAAGTTTTAGCCCCGACAACTTTACAATGTACCCTTTCTTGGAATTGATTAAGTTCTTTTCCTTTCTTATTTTTGAAAATCTACTTGAGAATGTTGTCAAAACGATCTCATGAATGCATTTTGATTTCTTAAACATGGTGCACTAAGAGCCTGTAGCAATCCAGACATGTTAATCTTTTTCGTTACGAAAATATTTAAAATGGTGTACTGAGAATCTGTTGATGTATGTTTAAATGGAGTGACATGATCCTTTGATAAATTTCCCACCTTATCTAATGAACCGAGCGGGTAGCTATTGGTTTTAGTTAAAGTGTTGGAAATACTAAGCTTCTGGTAAGGAATATAATCCAACCACTTGCGTGACGTGAACATTTTGTTATCTTTTATGCTCAATTGCCTTTTTATTTCTAAGGTACTTTAAGGAAGTGAAATACAAGTTTCCAAGTAGTACCTACACACAAAGGTCAAAACTTATTCACAATGTATATATGATTGTATAAACTGAAATTCATACAAGTACCCTGTACCCTGTACCCAAATCTTTTACGTTCATATTTTAATTAGGTATTAGCTTTCTCCTCATTTTATGTCCAAAAAAGGAAAGTCAGTCTAGATTGGAAACACTAAGCAATTTACTTAATACCGACTACTTTATTGTCGTTATAATTTGGAGACGGAGAGAAACAATGATGTCGGAAAAATAGTGAGTGTAGCCATGGATTCTTCTCTAAGACTTCAAGAAATTTAGAAGAAATCTCAAAAAAACATGTTAAACTATGCTAATAATATATAAAAAAGTACACTCCCGATACATATAATTTTAATTTGTTTCAAAACATGTCTTTTATGTGATGACACTATTTTCATTATTCAATATGTAAAATTTAAAGGGACGCAAAATCGACTTTTATCATGTCCTGATTCTGTGTGTGGAATTTCTGAACTACATGTTGCCAAAGTAGAAGAACTATTCAATTGGTTGAGTTCACTTTTATCTTTTTTCTTTTTTTTTTCAAACAAAAATATACTACTCAATTGGATAATGATCAATTTCACTTTCAGTCTATTTGAAGATATAGCACTTTGGACCACGTTGACAGTGTTAGTAAGAAAACCGTTTAGGATAATCTTATAAGTGAGGTATGGAAATAAATATGATATATGTAAATTTTATCTCTATTTTTATGGGATAGATATTAGTCGTCTGAAGTTATGTTATATTGTATCTAGTCACCTTCTCCAAATTCTTCTTCGACCTACCTCTACATCTCCTAACTCCTGCTACACTCAACCTCTCTCACCTCCTTATCGATGCATCCTCACACCTCATCTTCACATGCATGTCTGAACTATCTCAACCTCGCCTCCCTTATCTTGCCTGGTATATATAATTTTATTCCCAATCATAACTTTTCTATAATGTTCACACATCCATCCAAACATCCTCATCTCTGCTACCTTCATCTTCTAAATGTAAACCAACACTCCACTCCATACAATAATATTAGTTTAACAACCATTTTGTTGGACAAACCTTTAAGCCTATTATATTTTTTTAAAAAAATATACTAAAATTACCAGTAAATTATAAGTCTTCGTCCTGATATTAATTAATTGGTAGATTTTTTCTTTGTCAAACAATTTGTTGAGTTCACTTTTATCCTTTTTTTTTCTTTAATTTGTGATTTGGTTGGAATTATTGGGTCGGCGAGGTGGGGTCTCATCGTAAATAATGGCTTATAAAATTAAAGTTTTAATTTGTTGCTTCTCTTTCGACAAGTATTGCACTTTCACTTCAATTAATAACTGAAAATTGACAAAACCATAGCCTTGTTAAGGTCAATAAAATGGGACTACAAAAAATTGGTTGAAATCTAAAATATTAATTCCATAAAAACGTATTGTCAAATTATAGAAGTTCAATGATTAATAACGTGGCACTTGCTAAATAAATCTTTACCTGCTTCGTGCATTATTCGTTTGGAATATAACCAATAACACTTTTCACCATCAAATAATATTCGAATAACTTTTCCTCATACCAGAAAAAAGTGGGGAAAAAACATAGTACTTGTAAAATGTTCAACATACTACTCTTCCTTAACCAGCAAGAATTCGGAAAAATATTTTTTACAAAAAAATTACGTATATTCTAATATCCTCGAGCTATGTTATTGCATATCGAAACAATTATTTGTTATTGGTTCAGAAAATAACGCATGCAAATAGTCATAACAGACACGTATTCTTCGGTGCAAAGGGAGATGCAATATATAATTTCTAAATTGAATTAACCCTAACAATTTTAGACGTAAAACACATATATTAAATGATAAATTCCAAAGATAATTTCTTTAAACAAATAGTAACTAAATATTAAACCTTATTAAAATTTATAATTTTGAACTCGATTGAGTGGTACATTATTTGTTGCTTGAGCTACTCACTAAAGATGTGTCCGAAAACAACTTTATCGACATCCTTATTATCTGATGATTAATATTTCTTTCTGTTCGAATAATTTGCGTGATATCGATTAACTTGATATAATTTTAAAAATGAATTTTTTTAATATGGTTCAAAATGAAGTTATAAATCATTTCATTAAGGATAAAGAGAGAATTTAAATTTATTTCTTTCTAATTATTGAAAGGTGATATTCTTTTTTAAATAGAATAAGAAGGAAAGAGTGTCACGTAAATCTGGACAGATGGAGTACTCCTCTATTCTTATATCTTTCAACTTAGCCATGGCTAAATAATGTTCTTATGTATTCACTAGCTTTAATGCTTGTTATTGACCCACAATTTACTTCTTAATTCACTTTTAAGTACTTTTTCTCGTAGTCATCATAACATAAATATATGAAGATTAATTAGGTAATTTGAAACCAATTAGAGATGAGAGTTTCTTGTCTATTTAATTTGTTATTTTCAAACTTGTGATGCCATGTCCTGGTACAAGTTCAATCAAACTCATGGTGGCCATTTTTGAAATAATCCTTTCAATATTGCAAACATATTGTGTTAAAAGGAAATCAAACTTACACTATAAACTAAACATGAATTAATGACTGGATAATTTTTGTAGCTAAAAAACATAAAATCAATGCTAGTTGTATTTCGCGATGAATTATACTAATTTTTTTGTTAGCTACGTAGTAATGTTTAACAACAGATTAGCAACAAATTTCATGACTAATATTATTTTTTTTGGATAATTATGATTGATTTAAGCATAAATTGAGGGATAGGATTGAGTCCACTAGAGTTGTCAAGCAGAAGAAAAAAGGGTAAATAAAGAAAAAAGTAAAGTGGGAAACGAAATGATTACAAGAAGCATGATTGATTAATAAAACCCCAAAAGGGTTAATAATTGCAATCTGTTAAATGTTGGCCAAAATTAATCCCTAGAGATATATTTATCAACTTTTTAATCTATAGTACGACCTTTCTCTTTTCAACAATGAGTGAAGGCCATTCTTTCGAGGCAAATAACTATTTACTCTTCCAATTTATATGATACATTTTCTTAGTTTGTTCTAAAAAGAAGTTAAAATTAAAAATAATTTAGTTAAAATTCTCATTTACCCATTTGATTAAATAATTTATGATCACACAAATACAAATAATCAAGAAGTGTTTTATATTACAAAATTTTAAAAAAAATCTTTACTTTTAAACTTTTGTGAATAACATAAATTGAGACGGACGGGGTAATAATAATAATTAATTTCTTTTAACTAAATTAAAGGATGTAAACAATATTACTTATTATTTTTACAAACTTTACCTAATTCTCAATCAGTCTCTTATCATTGCTGCCGAAAGGCTTGACCAAGTTCTAAGTGCCGCTCATTTCTTAGCATTTTGAGATATTGTTAGCTTAAAATCAGGATTATGACCCGAACCTTTTGCTTTTCTTTAAAAAATTAATTAATTTTATTGAGTAATCATAGATAGACTAATTCAAATTCACGTTTTGTATATTATAGTAATGCCTATTTAATGGAAAAAATGCTTACTAACATAAAAAAAAAATTCATATCAAAAGTTCCTATCTAAAATTTCTAATGAAGTATAGAAAGGTCCTATCCATTTCGCTTTCTATCACCATCCTTGTTTGTTTGATCTTTTACTTTTCAAGTATATATTTTTTTAAACCCCTCCTTAGGAGGGCACATCTTTTTCGATCTTTTGGTGACTCAAACTCGCAACCTTCGAGTTGAAAATGAGAAGAGCAACTCCCTCTCGTCGTTTTTTAAGTATAAAATAGTATGGTAGGACGAAAGTTATAATATCAAAACACTCAGATTTATTATATTTATTATTCCATGAAAAATGTAAAGACTTTATAAGTCGTATTAAGCAACAATAGTTTGCATTATTTTTCATTGCTCGTTTACAAGCTGGAGGGGGGGGGGGGGATAGTGTCACAAGTAAATACTAGAATAATGTGAGAAACATACGATTAATCTGCAAATAAGTTGATTAAGTGATGGGTCATAGTTACTAATGTCTAATGGGCCATGTAGAACTTAATACGATGAAGAGATATTGGATGTGTGAAAAAGTTCCACGTCAATTGGCTTAGCCTAAAGAAGATAATTATCTCATCATGTACGTTAAAGAGTATTTTTGAATTATTTTAGCTCAACAGTTTGGTACCTACATGTTCTTAACATCGATCTAATTAATTAAATGCAATCACATATTGCTCTTGATCATTATAATTCTAAAGCAAATCACAAAAACACTGGTTGGTGAAAGGAATCACATTAAGCTTGGCTGGGGTGGTTCTTTTGGTACCTAAAAGATGATTATCCCATTTAAGGCTGAGTTACTTTTCAAAAGTTTTACATACTAGTAACAACAAACAGTACTTCTTGTTTATGCTAAAGTTCAAGAATCCTATCCATGAAAACCCTTTTCTCTGTCCCTTTTTTTTTTCTAAGAAAAGATTAAAGGTCTATCAGGGGGCCCACATCGAATCGAACCTGACTAAAAGCTAGCTCAAAACGAGGAGGATATTTTTTCTTTTTCTCCGTGTGAGACCCTTGGGGCCCATGTCAGATTGAACTTGACTCTATAACATGTCAAATTCAGTCTTGAGCTTAACTCACACCTAATAAAAAACTAACTCAGAGAAAGGAAAATTGCTCAAAACGTAGCTCTTCCTGATTCGATGTGGGACATTCTCATCAACACCCCAATCTAGACATTCTTTTATCTAGAATTCCACTCTACTATTCGAAACTTGACATTCTTCTGATTCACATCTCCACCCACACGGTCGTAGAAGTTCTGATATCATGTCAAATTAGGTCGATCTTAAGTTGAGTCCTAACTCACATATCAAAAACTAACTCATATGGAAGATGATTGTCCAAGTATCATAAGGAGTCCGTCCTTGGAAATGAATAATTTCAGCAGAAAGACAAAAGAAAAGATCATGTGGAAAAGCAAAACAAGATGGTGACAAACTATTCTTTTGAAAATTCAACAGGAATCGCGTGCAGCCCCACCCTCTTTCTACTTTTTCCTAAAGTTACATATAGTGGGATTTATTACTACTACTCTTCTCTAACTTTTATCAACTGCTTTGTTCCACTTTTAATACAGAATTAGCCTTTTCTCACTATAGTTCATCTATATTATATAAAAAAGAAAATGAAATTTGAAATGAAATTTTGAATTAGTAAGTTTTAAAATAACAATAATCAGAGGCGTATCCAGGATTTTTAGATGATAGGTGTGTTCTTACGAAAAAGGTGGATCTAAGATATAAATTTGATCGGTTTAGCATTTAGGTTCAAATTATTATTTAACTTTTTCTTTTGTGATTAAACTATTATTATTATATGACAAAACGTAACTTTCGTAGCTCTAATAATTTGCGAAAAATCATAAATAGCATAAGCTCAACTTAAATAAAGAGCAAAGCGGAGCATTCACAAAGAAATGGTGTACTAAGCAGAAGGGAAGGGTAACTCATCACTACCCCGTAAGGGCGTTGAGAATTATTTTTGTTTTTTTGCTAAAACTTTGGAAAAAGTCACTACCTTTGTAAGAAAATTACGTTTCGTCAAGAAAAACACTACAAATATAAGCCACAAGTTTCATCAACAAATGAATTAAGGTCTATCCAAAAGACAGGCCTACTCACTCCCAATCATCAAATTTCAAAGCCCGTATAAATTAAATCGAGCTAGATTGAACCGATCCATATTAATAACAGGAAAAATTAAACTCCGTCAAACACGCGAATTTTTGGTACGGTGAAAATAGGAGCAAGCAGTCACGCGATACCAAAATCTATAATTGTTGCAGAAATTACACTTTTTTTAAAAAAAGAGTACGAATTGCACGTGATTAGAGTTGTTGTAAAATTTAGGCAGAGAGAGATAGCCACACGAGCTTGCAGTCTTGTCGTCTCTGTCCTTTTTAGAAAATAAAATTCTTCCGTTTCAATTTGTCTGTCCTATTATAATTTTATATGAAATTTAAAAAAGAAGAAGAATTTTCAAATTATATGATTTTAAATTAAAAATATGTTAAATATATCAAAATGTTATTTAATTTCATGATTTTACTGAAATTTAAAAAGTATTAAAAATAAAATATTCTTTTTGAAACATATTAGAAAAACGAAAGTAAGATGTCATTTACTTTTTTCTTTTTCATTCTTTTTCAACTAAAAATCATGAGTTGCCCATGCATCACGTTCACGTTCTTTCGGATTAAAGTTTACGTTTGGATCAACAACATATCAATATCTCCATCACATTTATTACAATTATTCCTACTTTTTTATCATCACATTCCCAAAGTTCATTTTACCATGTAATTAGAGCAGAGGCGGAATAAAAATTTTGAATTAGTAAGTTTTAAAATAACAATAATCAGAGGCGTATCTAGGATTTTTAGATGATAGGTGTGCTGTTACGAAAAAGGTAGATCTAAGATATAAATTTGATCGGTTTAGCATTTAGGTTCTTATCATTGAAAATCATAAAAAATTTAAAATTATAGGTCCAAAATTATTTTTTATCTATCCAAACCACTTAGAGAGGCGTTACCCAATTTTAGAAAGGAAAAATAAAACAAAGTAAATAAAAGCTTCAAATTTCTAACCTCACTTAGAGAGGTGCACTCAATCATCATCGCACGACATTATACGATACTTCAAGTGTGGGTTCACACATCTATATTTAAATATTTTTAAAAAAATATAACACTACTATATATGATTTCAGGAGGGAAGCATGGGTTCACGTGAACCCGGTGACCCCCTCCTGGATACGCCTCCGACAATAATTTATTCAACTTAATTTTACTTTACAAAATTTAAGAATGGATATAGTGAATGTAGATATTATCCTTATTTTAGTGGTAGAAAAATTATTTTATAAATTCTTGGCTTAAAAAAACCAATTCAAAGTAGTATGTAAAACAAAAAATAAATACATATGAATTTTTAATTTTAGAAGACAATTAATTGAGTTCTTGATAGCTCTTTCTTTTTTAAACTTCGTCAAAATGAAATCTCTTAATTATAAATTAAAATAGCAAAAAAAGTTTCGAGTTTCATGTACCAAAATATTCGAAAAAATAGCTGGAACAAGAAGAGAACTGCACCAATTTGAAAATGTTTAGTACTATATTCTTTTGACTTGGTCCATTGAGACAAGCACTTGGGCAAAATATCAGGTTCTATTCCATTTTTCATTTCTTTTATGTGGGGTAAACAAAATATTAGACTCAATTTATGGACTATCTAAACGATGGATCGAAAAAAAATCCCCCTCACTCTAATTATTCAATGCATAAAATGTTTCGCGTTTAAACAAAATCTATAGATAATTTATTTTAATACAAATCTTAATAATTATTTTTACAATTCAAACGTGTAACTTATAAATCACACGAAGATAATTTTATCGTTGCTCGTTCAACCAGTCGAATCTTAACATTAAAGAAAATAACAACATCAATGAAGGAGAAACCTAGCAAAAAATAGAACCTTTTGGGGGACCATGTCAAAATTAATCAATGTTTTCATCTTAATCTACTAACAAAAACTAATTACAATTCCTACCACCTTTATCCCTGTTTAACAAAATTTAAATAATTCACTCATTATTGCCATAGCAAATTTCAACAAATCATTTTTTTTTTAAATAAATAATATTTTAAAAAATTTAGACCCTACAGGCTACGCCTATATAATGAGGCGCCTTGCCTACACATCCAATCCATTCATTGAGTCCTCATTCACCACACCAATTCAAACTTTAATTCACATATTCTGAAGAAGAAACCGTCAATTATTTTCTCCGGCGAACTGTGTGTTTTTCCGGCGGTGTATCACTGTGTGTTTCTATGTACATGAATTCTGAATCTACTTCCTTATGCATATTTTTGCATTCGTATCAAATCTTCTTCGATTTTCTATTCAAGTTCCTTTCCTTATTTTCAATTTTCCCTCCCAATTCTCCAGGAAAATCTGATTTTCCTTTCCGTACAAACAATCGTTATCCTTTTTCTGAACCTCCGCCTCCTTCAGAAAACGACTGTAACCGCTCGCTGGAAGCCTAGAGGATTTTCCGTTTCCGTAGAATTGTGACTGTTCGATTTTTAAATCTAAGCGGTATAAAAAGAGTTTTAAAAATGGATAACGAAGTGTTTGATAGAGTGAAATTTGAGAAAGAGAAGGCAATTTCTAGGTATAATTGGTTTCAGAATATGATGAAGATGCTGCAAATTTTTGAAGTGATTGTGGCGGTTGTTTTGATTTCCTGGTCCTGGACTCGTATTCCGACGGCCGTGAAATTTTCAGGCGAATTTTTGGTTCAGGTCTCTGGTTATTTGTTTAAACCTCACGTCGTTTTTTTCATTGGCAATGCGATTATTGTTGCAATAGTCGTGCTCTGCCGCCAAACTGACGCCGGGAGCAACAATTCTGTTACTGATGATATTGATAGCGATGAAATTCCTTACAGCGAAGATCAACGATCGACAATTTCTACTTCCTACTGCCGAGGCGATGTCCTGGATTTATCCTCTACTTCGCTGCCGGAGACAGCGGTCTCAACAATTGAAGATAAGCAGATCGTTTCAATGGAGTGTAAGGTTCCGGAGATACAATGCAACGATATGGCCACAGCAATAGACGCAGCAACAAAGCAAATACAGAAGTTCAAAAGAACTCAATCTGAGAAATTGAAGCGACAGATTAAGGCGAATCCCCGGCGAGAGCTCCGGCGTTCAGAAACCGAAATGCGCAGGATCGTTGTCCGTCCCGGCGATAAACAATCAGCAGTGCCAGTGGAGGCAGTAGACACACTGAGCAACGAAGATTTCCGGCTTACAATTGAAGCTTTCATAAAGAAGAACCAAACCTTCTTCGAAAAACAGAGGTTAGCCGAATCAGAACCAGAAAAATTTGAACGAATCGGTATCGAAGCCTTCTGAAAACTGTTACATTTTGTTGGATCATAAGAAATAACAATCTATGGAGTAATAGTTTCTACTACTATATCGCAAAGGTCAATGAGTATTAGTGTTAATTACCTACCTCTTAATGAGATATGAATGTACAGAGCTACTACTCTGCCTATTCCCTGTTTTTCTGGAATTAGGAAGCCATGTTTGCATAACTGTAGTACTGTACCTGTTCTTCACTTTTCTACTACTATATGCAAATCTTCTTTCCAATAATAGTAAATTTTGGTTATTAAGCCTAATTTGAGTTGGTAGAGCATTTGTTCACAAAAAATTTAGTTTTATATTTGATATTTATCGGTTGAACGTCTATCGAAATCATCTTTCTAGCTACAAAGACCAAAATAAGGTATTTATGTATTCTACTCTCTCAGATATTACTTGTGGATCCCACTGAGTATGTTATCGTTGTATTGGTGGATGAAGACAAGCTCAACTAACATTGGGGCCACTTTTGGTTATTTTTGAAGAAATGTTTTCTAAATCCATTTGGTCCTCTTTTAATAAATTTCATTTATTCATTAATGCTCTTTGTTGGAAAGAATTGTGCTCATTTAATTTTGATTTGAACTTTTCCTTGAGTGGGAGGAGAATGTTTTAGAGAAAGAGAAAAGGAAAGATGTGAACATTTCTAGTTTACATTTTGTTTTACTTTACAAGAATATTGTTCTCGAAGAGTTTTACATTCGGATTAAAAAGAGATGAGTAATTTTTTGAGCTAGCCTTTGAGGCTAAATTAAGCTAAATAGTCCTATTTTACCATTGCCAAGTCATTGCATATTACACTTTTATTTTTATAATAAATTATTTTGTTATACCTTGTGCAGAGTCGAGGAAATTTTTCATGTATTTCCTTTGGTGGTGCGTTATGTGAGTCTTGAATCTTGAGACTAGATTCATGGAATGTCAATTTAATCTGTTTTGTGATGTATTATAACTTGATTAAATGAGAAAAATATATATATTAGGAGGTCAAGTGTTTTTAAACTGTGGTTTTTAATGTTCTGTGAATTGCTTAGAATGGTTAGAAAATCTCTTTTGTATTTTGCTAGATAAAATTATCAAAATAGTCCTAAATGTATGAGGTTGGACTATTTTAATTCTTCATATATATATCATATACTTGAAATGGTTCTTAATGTATGAAAAACGTGATCATCTTAGTTCTTCATATATACCGCATAATCAAAATAGTATTTTATGTATGGAAAAAAGTGATCATTCTAAACCTTCATATATATCACGTAATTGAAATATAACAATAACAACATAAACTAGCATATAGATTCTGAAGAGGATACCGATAGAGTGTACAATAAACCTTATCCTCATATCGTAAAAATAGAGTGGTTATTTCCAAAAGACTCGCAGCATAATATATATAAAAAAAAATGATCATTTTAATCCTAAATCTTAAAAGTAATGATGCCAAATCAAAAAATCAGTTAAGTTTAGTCTGCCACTCATGTTAGCAAAGTAAAACATATTTCTTTGTATGTCAATCAAATATGACAAAATTGAAAGCTTATTATTCCAAGGAAAAAGGAGTTAAAAAAAATCTTATTTACATGTTTCCTCACTTGTTACACTTTCATAGTGACAATTTGTAATGATGATTATAGTATCAAATTAGGGTTTTAATGCAAAAGTGAGTGGAAATTAATCACAATATACCTAAATCACTGGCTTTCAACAACCCACCAAAACATTATTCTAACCTCCAAAGTAAGAAGTAATTATAGCCTTCAAAAAGCAAGTAATCTTCTATTGGAAAAAGTTTTAACTTTTTCTATACTTTAGGATTATTTTGTTACTAATAATTTTGAACAATTAGTGACATTGTCTCTGTAAGAAACTCAGGATCATCATAATTACATTACCCATATAGCCATAGGAGGTGACATTAGTGGAAAATTTATTCTCTTTTTGACATTTTTGCCTCTTGAAATGACTTTTAAGATCAAGCACCCTAACGTGTCTTTACCCTATCTAATTAGATCTAGTCGTTTGGTACGCAAATTAAATTATTATAGTCATAGGTCTGGGATGATAATTTTTTGATGGGATAAAATGAAATATCCCAAGATTAAGTTTGAAATAAAATTTATACGGTATTTGATTGATGGTATAAATTTATTCGAAGATGTTGATAGATTAATTAATTATAATTCTAGCCCCTCGGTTATTTATAGATTTTTGTAATTTTTAATTAAGCACGTATAATTTAATTGAAATGTGTACTTTTAATCCTTTTGCTAGTAAATATTCACAATTTTTCCAATATTTTTGTTAGTTATTCCATCACTTAATTAATTACACATTTATTAGAAATAACTTAAATTTACGTCATTTGAAGAAGATAGGGCTACGTAATAAGTTTAAAATAGTCTAAGAATTTAAGTTAGATTTTGTGAAATATATTTAAGTGCCACCAAAGTTCTATTCTATTTTCTCCCATGTTTAATTAGCAAATAAACAAATTTATAATGCGGAAAATCTAGGAGGTATACGATGTATATAATGGTCACAATCTATGTTCACATCATGAAGATATTTTTAAAAAACTACGGCTATTTTTTATTTATTTTCTGAAAAGAAAGGTCATACTATATATATATATATCATTTATTTTTTTCCAGCGAAAGAAAGGGTCGAGCTTGTCGCACTGAACTTGATTAGTGCGGATCACCTCTCTTCTGTAGTTTGCAAGCTATTGCATATGAGCGAGTTTTTTACCCTGCGCACTCAAAGTGTAGTGGGGTGCGGATTACCTTGTTATAAAATATAAAAAAATAAAAAAAATAAAATATATATATATAATATATATATAGAATTTTTTTAAAAAAAATGATGAAGCTCGTGCTTTGTACTTTCTTCCTAATTTCCTCACCAAAAACTATACAACAATTTTCGTTTACTACTATTATTGTTTTTTTTTGGTGCACTGAATAATTATAATTAGAATAAGCAAAGAAAGAATTATACATAGTTTGCTAGTGGCAAAATATGATTTAAAAAAAAGTTGCAAGTTTATTTAATTTGTATTATTGCAAATATTGGGGCCTAACCACAATACAGCGGCTTACTCTTATCCACTCTTGTTGGAAGCTTTGCAACATAAATAAATATTTAAGAAAAAAAAAGCATCTTTACTCTTATTTTTATTTTTCCTCTTCTTTTTAGGAAGAAAGACAGCTAATTAATTCTTATTAATATTAATTAATTAATGCTATTTTATTTTCTTTCTCTCTTTTTTTCCCCCCAAATATTTCAAGGAAATAGATTTTTTTGCAACGTACAAATGTATATATGGAAGAAAATAGCATTTTCAGATCAGTTGTTAAAATGACATAATTATAAAATTAACAAAAGATTATAAGTAATCTACAAAATTAATTCTCATAGAAAACTTCAAGCAGTGTCCCATAAATAAAGTATACGTAACGTGTCCGCAGATTTTATAACCTACATAATAAAAAGGAAAATAGATTATTTACGAAAAACTCTCAAGTTAAGTGAACTTCTGATAAGGCAGAAGTAAAAACAAAAAGAGGAATATTTTTCATGAGATTTTATTTATACTATTTTAGTAGTAAACCTGCACAGGGACTCTAAATAAACAAAAAAAAAACATAATATATATTTTTATTTATAATGTCTCGATCAATAATTATGTAAATTAAATTATCCAAGGGGGCATGTAACATGGGAAAACAACTTTGTCCGTACATTTCTTCAAACATTATTTCAATCTAAGGGTTCAAATAATTCTACCCAAAACTTCAAAATGCTTTAAAAATACTTTAATATAATGATCATGTATTGATTATTATCAAAGTTGTTGACTTTATCCACTGCCTTAATTTTCTTTCTTCTTTTTCTCCTTTTTTTTTTCTTCTTTTTTCTAGTGGATTAGTATATTTTTCTTTTGGTTGATCTTAAAGTGCCTGTGATTTATTTTGTTTTGTTTTTTCATTCAAATAATTGTTGGTAGCTAGCTAACACGCATCAATCTTGTTTCAATAAATTTTAAATATTTTTGGCAATCATGAACTATCTATATGCTAGCTTAGAGTAGTTCTTCCGTCTCACTCGTATTAGTTGTCATGTTTTATTTTTCATGAGTTAAACTAGATGAATATTAATCAACATTTTAAATATATATTTTTCATCAAATTAACATGAAAAAGTTACAACTTGTAATATTTATCATATAGGTTTTAATGCAATTTTGAACAAAAATATTAAGTTAATCTAGTCCAATGTAACTTTAAAATGAGAGTCATATTAACTTCCAAAAGAAAATTTAGATTAAATAGATTATGCTTAAGATCTTAAAAGTTTAATTGTGGAATTACCTTGTTTTGAACCAGACGATCATAAGGTTTAGATTGTACTTTTTCTAAATTACAAGAACCAAAAAGAAATAATTTCAAGATTATAATTCCACTTTCTATATGAAAAATAGATATGCTAAGATCTTGATATAAAATTTACATCAAATTTAGCTATCATCATAACCAAACAAAATAGATATTCCTATCACGTGTGAAACCATTCAATAAGGTCAGCTCAGTGAGTGAAATAAAATGATGGATAAATATAATTTCAAACTTATTATAATGCTTTATATCTTAATCCTGATAACCAAACGACCCCTCACTGACCTAAGTCATGGGGACATAAAAAAGGTAGAGGCTCTCTATAATTTTGGCTTACTCAATTTGATTCACAACCCCTAAAACAAATTTCATAAAATCAAATTGAATGTATTTAGAGAAAGAAATAAATGGATATATATGTTATCATAATCATTTCTTATTTAGAGTTTTAGATTTAAAAAAAAAGATTAATGTAAGCAATAAAAAATAAGAAAGAAACAGCCGACACTTGAAAGGTGTAATAAATAAAATAATTAACACTCTATAAAATAATATACACTATATGAACATTTAATTAACGGATAATATTTATTTTACAAATGTCACTATCTATAAACATAAATATATAGTACCCTTTTTTTGGTTTGTTATTTCATTTCACTAAACTGCTAGCTGGCTGCAATCGTCGTTTAATGTTTGTCCCATAAAACAAATCTATCACAACTTTTGATTAGATCTTTTTTTTCTATTTTTTTGTTGCTTCTTTTAATATTTTAAAGAAAAAAATTGAGTGTTTTATAAATAATAAATAATAAGTCATTAGATTATAGCGTATCTAATCTAAAGTTACTCCAAAAAAAAAAAAGTATCTAATCTAAAGTTACTCCAAAAAAAAAAAAGTATCTAATCTAAAGTGGCAATTTTGGAAGGGAAAAAAAAAGGAAGAAAATTATCATGGGTTACGGTGATAATAATATACTCAATGAAATTGCATAAGTGAATCTGAGAAAGATAAAGGGTTTGTAGACTTGATCCATGTAAGAGATGATTGAGGATCCTTCTAACCTTTATAAGAGGTCTCGGGTTCAGATCACTGGATTTTTTAAAGAAAAAACTTTTTGGGAGCTAGCGTTCTCCCCAAAAAATGGGTCCTGCAATATGCTAATTCAGATTTAGTCAAGCTCCAATATATATACTAGACACCGAGGTATGGGGAAAAAAAGTTTATATAAAATGAGAAGTGCTAATTCTAGGAGGTTAGTCAACCTCATGACTATAATATAATGGGAAATTTAGTATATGTTGCTACCTAAATTGCAACAAAAGTTCATAATTAGAAATAAAATACTGTCCCCACTTTTGTTTCCACCTGCTTAGTCTTGGCACTTTTCAATTTTTAATTATGAAATTAATGACTTTGTTTAATTAGCTTGAACGTATAATTTAATGCAGCGTGTTAGATGACCATGCTTTATTTTTCTGTTTTTTTTTGTTCAATTTCGTTCTTTGATGCTATATAGTATATACACGTACGTACAAACTTCTAGAGTCCAGTCTTGAGAAATTAGTTAATCAATTAATCAGTGTTTATGTTTAATTATGTGATCTTTAATTAATTAAGAGTAGACCTCTTGAAACTTTGAAACCCTAAACGTTTATAATCCAAACCACACTTGGAAATTTTTGTGTTTTATCAGTTTCAATCACCAGAAAAATTAAAATTGCTATGTTGTATTGTTTTATAAGTCATGTTCCCTCTCTAATGGCACAATAAATATGTTTATTTAAATTTTATATCGATGTTGTTTCTCTTGTTGTAAAATGTACATAATTGAAATAAAAAAATTATATTGTACAAATAAACATGTCGATTTAAATATAAAAAATAATAATTTTTTAAAAAACAAATTAAACCAAAAGCGTATAATTTAAAATTGAAAGAGTGAAAAGTATTAGAATTAGCTCCTCACAATTTTTCTTTTAAAATTACTATAAGAATTGAAAATTGTCACACAGCGTTTTAAACCAAACTAAATGCACCACTTAAATCGACGAACAACCTAATTGCTTACTATTGTAAAAGAAAAAGGAAAAAAATAATACATATGAGAATATGTGAAAGGGACATAAACTAGTTATGTGATGTTAATTACTTAGCATCAAAGGAAGGAATTGATTCCCATGTCACACATGTCAAAGTATAAACATATATGAAAACCTAACTCAATTATTTTATGAATATAAATTCAAATTCAATCTATATAAGTAAACATTCATGATTTATAATGTGAAAAAGTTAAGAAATTAAGCTAGCCATATAGACTCTCCATTAAGTATAATTGATCATCATTTAAATAATATACATAGATATACGATAAATCAAGAATCGAAAGTTTAAATTCAAGATGCAATTGCATTCATTAATGAATCAGTAAATTATATTGACATTGTCTATACCTTATAGATATAATTTTAATTTTAAAATAACACACGCTTGAAAGAAGATAAAATTTTCTTATATAGACTAATAAATAAAAAAGATCAAATTTATCAAGATGGATATAAAATGGACCATATGCTTATATTGGATATGTTGATTGCTGAATTGCTCAATTATAGCATGTAATGATTGAAGCAATTATATGGTTTAATTCCATTCTGGTATGTTGGTGGTTTTGAAGGGACATTGACTCTGTCAATGAGTTAGTAGGTCCCAAATTAATTTAAAATCCAACTAATAAATACTAATAACTCCCCCATTCCCTCCGTGCAAAATTTGTTGTTATAGTACTTGACTATAATTCCATGAACTTGAGTTAGATATAATTTCACTAATGTAAAAAAGATAAAAATTCAATCAGTCTCATGAATAGTTATAGGAAAACTATCTTATTAGACATGTGTTGATGCTATCTATATTTTCAAATAATTACGTATCTTATCATTAATTAAGAGTTTTTTACCCTATATTGAGGAAGATACACCTAGAAACATGTAATTTTGATACCAGATACACTAAAATAGTGAGAGAGGCGAGCGTAATAGGAATGGAGGCAAGCGACATAGTTATGTATCACATATATATGCGAATCACACTAGATACATGTATATGGTATGAATTTGGTATGATTCGCTTGTATCCAGATACAGAGGAGAGTGGAGAGCGAGACGAGAGAAAGGCGAGCGAGATTTGTTATGTATCTCATATACATGCAAATCCATTTGGTGTATCTAGAACAAATTACACCTTATTTTGACCCCATGTATTTCGAGATACGTGTATCTGGACGCACCAAAGTCTGATAAAATTCATAATATTGCAAACTAGAGTGTATTTAAGGAATTAACTCCTAAACCTGTGGGTTTCCGATAAGTTTCTTATAATTATAACTCTTTCTTTCTCAATATGTTAGGAATCAAATTGACCGATTTTTGACGTTTAACTAATATATATAAATTCCCATGTAGAAATAGTACTAAGTTAGAGATATAGAGAAGTAATAACTACAAGTTACTATAGCAGAACAAAAAGAAATAGTACTATGTAGCTTTTATTTTTTTTAAAAAAGAACTTGAAAAGTTTATGTCCAAATATACTCTAAAAAATGTAACCCTCCACCTATACATTATATATACACAAAATAAACACCAATGATAACTACAATTACAATTAGTGGAGTAAACATTTTTTTAACCGTCTAACTAAAAATATTAGATACCTATGTTATATCATAATAACTATGTCTCACTCTCAAATAAGTTTAGGCCGATTACGTTATGTTGTACCAAATTGTGCGTGCAAAAGAGAATACTATGTACTACAACAATTTATTAAATTAGTCAAAATAAATTGTAGTGTCATTTGTCCAATTGCCTTTAGATGAGGGCTTATCTGTAAACAAGTTGTTGTGTTGGAAATTTTCTGTATATGCCTGTGCATGAATGCACTATTTATAGCACATATATATATATATGATAGAAAAAATATATTATTTTGTCTGTTTTAGGACATATCTAAACAAGAACCAGGTCACTAGGACAATCATTTGTCATCTGCATAACATCAGTACTTGAGGCTCATTGGCAAATGCTTCCTTAATTTCTGGTCATTCTTGTTCTATACAGTTTCACTTGTGAGTTGTGACTTGGCCTTTTGCAAATTGCACTTTTGCTAGAATTTGGACTTTAGATTATAATATCGTGAACTAGCTGAATTTGCTCGATTTAGCTTAGACCTTGATGTTGCGAATCGTGCTTGTACAAGGAGCACAAGATTCCGAAACAACCACAACATACATTATTACCAATTGAACGATAGATAGTCAGTTTGGTACTACACAGCAGCCCAACAAATTAATGCTCATAACAAAAAATAAGAGTAACTAATCTCTTTTTCTTTTTTTTTAAAACAAATATGTAGTGTATAATTAATGTATATCATTATATAATATGTGCACAAGCAGCCATAAATATTTGCATGAAGATTAACTGTTGACATTATATCCTTTGTCCCTTGAGGTAGGGTCCTTACCTAGATCATGCGTGTGTGCGAAATGCTTTGTGCACTAGGCTCCTTTTAATCAATGTATATATTAGTTAAATATTTATTATACGCTAAATATCTATATATCGACAACGTCTACATGTTAAACATATAGACGGTTGAAAATTCTTTTTAACCAGATGACCAAAAATTAAATATTAAGATCCCTATAAGTTAGACAAGTGATTGACAAACTCTGATCTCAGTAAATAAAAGACTATGTGTAGCTCAATCTTAATTAATTAGTTATTAAGATTTTTTAAACCCTAATTAATTATGATCTCAACTGATCTTCTATATATATGGGGGTGCTTCTAAATATAGGTTGAAATGATTCCAAACCCCCTTACATATATATAGTTGCATGCATGGATAGAATTTGTTGAACCAATTATAGGTTTAGCTTGCATCATTACATTAAATTTTTTTGTAGGATACTCCTTCCTTTCTAAATAAGTGTTACTTTAGGAATTCAAGACAAAAATTAGTATGTTACGTTTTTTCAACTCTAACCGTATACTCCATCTTCTTAATAGTGTTCAATTTTCAAGAGACACTTATTGATTAATTAATGGACCTGATTTTTACTAAAGTAATGCTTATTTTGAGATGGAGAGAATATATATTTGTCTACAGTTTTTTAAATACATATATTACATCCTGTAACATGATGCCAGCAGCTTTCCTTGTAGTTTTCTTTGATGTCACAGATTTGAGTTGGAACTTGGAATTGGGAAACAGTTGATTAACAAGTGAACTTGCCCACTAGTACACTAGTACATAGCTCATTTCCCCTTCAATATTCGATATTCGTATTGAGCTTTGATTAATTTTGAATTTATGCATTGTAAGGCTATTCCTCGAATAAACAACAAAAAAATCGAAATATAGAAGCATAGGATAGAGTAATTACTACGCTTGGAGTGAAAACATTTTTAACTTAAAAATCTATAAGAAACATATATAAAAGCTATATAATTCATCTAATAAACAACAAGAAATCTACATTTTTCCATATGATTGAAATATTGGGAAATAGTTCAAACCTAAATAATTGCAATGTGAACATTTTGGCTTCAAGTTTTTGATGCATTTGGGGAGTCCCTCTCCTCTTCTATACTCGTAACACTTATGGGACAACCACTTTTTAGTCTCGAGAAAAGTGTCAATTTTTCAATGCTTTCATCTGAATCCAATACTTTCCATCTGATACAAAAATACATTTTAAAAAAATAAAAACATTAGACTTGATTTTTAGTTGTACATTTTTCAATGCTTTCATCTGAATCTAATACTTTCCACGAACCTATAGGATGCGGTTAAACGATAGACAAAAACAAGCATCATTGCTCTAGCCAAATGCAATCCAAGGCATGTTCTTCCTCCCATTCCAAATGCTAAGAAACTGTATGGTTTTGAATCATCCTGAATATTTTTAATAAAATGAGATCATCACAACTTCAATAGGGAAAAAAAATTTACCCGCACTTGATGTTACGTTTACACGTACCAACTTATAGTAATTTACTTATGATTAATTATTATACACTACAACAAGAACACCTTTTAGCGGCAACAAATATACACAATAACAAAGAGGGCTAAAACCTTTACCGCCATTAGTTAATTGCCATTGGATCAAGTTTCACTAAAGGCTTTAGGGACATATACAAAGAGTGTTAATTGCCGCTAAAAGTACATATTTAGCGCCAATTAAGCTATTGCCGTTAATTAATGGCCGCTAAAGATGATTTTTGATGTAGTGATATTTTTTCGAAATACTATATCGATTATTTATATTATTTCACTACAATTAACTTATTAAAATCTATATAAATAGATACATATGTCATGTGTTTGTTGAGAAACTTACATCAAATCTTGAAGGAATGAATTTATGTGGATCATGGAATATCATTGGATCAAAATGTATAGATTTTGCATCCACATTAATGTTCCAACCTTTCTTGATAGTAAATCCTAAATTCACATAGAAATTATATTAGAGGGTTAATATATTTTGCATTCAATATATTACTCATAGTTACTTGTAAAAAAGTCAAACTAATTAATTAAACCTTCAATTTCACAATCTTGAAGTGCCATTCTTGGAAACCAAGGCACTATTGAAGCCATTCGAAGTGATTCCTTTACAACCTGTTGGCATAAAGGTTCTTTAGCCGTCCATTCCATCGCTTATACTAAAAATAGTAGGTGGGTGAATAATATACATATATATATAACCGTATATAAGCAATGCATAACTTATGTATATCGATTAGAAAAATTGTTAAATTAAGACTTGATCTAACTCACGTCCGATCCAGAGCGTGACATTTATTCAAGGTTCCACTGTCTGGTATAGAGCGTGACATTCAAAGACAAACATTATATTCTTACTCACACACACATACCTCCCCCACAGACCACAGTCTAAGGCCGTCGAAGAGTCTGACTCTGATACTATGTTAAATTAGGTAAAAAAAAAATAAAAAAAAGGGGTCTAGCTAAAATCTAAATTGAAGAAAAGCATAAATAAAAAAGTGAAACATCTAAGTAAAAAATTAATAATGTACCTTAGATGCATACGGCATACAATTCAGATCTTCAAATGTGAGGTATGCTTTACAAGAAACCTTCTGTTGGAGAGCTTGTTGTTCACCCTATTCCAGTCAACTTTCTATAATTAGAACTTTGGCTGTGAATTACTTTTAATTTAATAAATAAAAAAATCATAGTATGTTTTTTTAAAATTTTGCCCGTCCGAGATATAATAGTTCGACTTTTCTATAACAATCATCCTCTATAATAATAATTTACTTTAGCGGGCCAAGTTTTCCTTTGTTATCGATTTTTCAATATGTTATATTATATGTTCTCTACAATGACATTTCACCATAGCAGGAAAAAAAATATCCAGAAAAAAAGACATCGTTATAGAGAGGTTGGATCATAGCTCCTACATGCTAGCTACTACTGAATTGCATATCTAAATATCACTCTCTGTCTCAATTCAAGTGGCATAGTTTGAATTTTTAGAGTCAAATCTTTTTAATTTTGTCCATAAATTCAACAAGGAATCTTTAAGTTATTTAAAACAAAATGTATATATTATGGAACTATGTAAAAAGTATTATAAGTCATAATAAAATGATAGTTCAAAATATTTAAAAGACAAAAAAAAGTATTCCGATAAAAATAAGACTCGTTTGAATGTTGAAATTCAAAATGTGTCACATAAATAGAGACGTAGGAAATTTTTTCTTGTTACCCTAAGTTTATTAAGAGCCTTTGGATTTTCATCCAAATATTTAACCATCCATGTAATTGCACTAGCTGTTGTGTCTTGACCTGCCATAAAAAATGAAGTTACATAATTATATTCCAATTAAATCCAATTTGGGCTTCAATTAGTAACAGAAAAAAACCTCTAAATGTTGATTAAATTAAGAACAAACCTGCAATAATCATGGTTAATATATTATCTTTAATCTGCTCATCTGTTAATTGTATAATTTGATCATCCTTAATCAAAAGATAATCTAGAAAATCATCACACTTTTCTTTGGACTTTCTTCTTGCTTCTATGATCTTGTCCAGCAAATTCATAATTCTTTTTCTGGCCTGCAATTGATGTTAATGGGCTTTAGATGGGCCTGTTTACAAACTTTAATGGGCTTTGATAAATGGGCCAATATTACCTGTAGGCCTTTGTAGAATCTGGTCCATGGTAGTCTTAATGGAAATGACAACATTGCTTCATAAATGAACCCAATATCCTTATGGAACATTTCTAAATCCTTTTTTTCTTCCAAACTCATTAACATTTTGCATATTGCTTCGAGGGTTATCTATAAGTAAGAAAAAAAATTAGCTCATGAAAACACGACTCGTTCAAGTGGATTCTTTGAATCGATCAAATGCAAATATTTAAAGTGATTGTTATTGCTATATGCTATAGGGTACTTCTTTGTACCAAATGATGCTACATATCAATACATAGCTTGCCAGTAGACAGGTCAGATTAAATTCAAACAAGTCAAAAATTGGGTCAAATTAATAGACGGTCATGACCCAAGCCATTTAAATTTGTATAGTTGGCGAATTACAAAGTTATACTTTATGGATATCTAATTTAGACATCTCTATTTAACATGTATTCATTTTTTTTTTAAAAAAAACTTTTGCATATCTATCTATTTTAGAACAAATTCAGAACTGAATTAAGATATATATGACTAAAGTTCAAGCGAAAATGACTGAAGTTCAATCATATGTAACTTCAGACACTGCATATCTGAAATTGTTCGAAAATGGATAGATGTATATATTTCTATGCACTACGGATATGACTTAAATGGTGATCTCAAAATCGGATATTTTTGCACTTGAACCAATTACAAAACACAATAACTATTTTCTTCCTTTTGGGAGGTGGAAGCACCATCAATTTTTTGGGCTGATCAGACCCAAGTTGAGTAAAAATAAAATGAAGCTAAATTAAACTTTGGAATAGAATAATAGGGACACCAACCTTTAAAGCTTCGTGGAGGATAATAATGCTGGATTTTTTGTGCCAAGCGCTAAGATTATTAACAGTCAATTCATCAAATTGTCTAACCATTGTTGAAAGGGATGTTGTTGAGAACAAACTACTAAGATGGCTTCGAATAAGTTTATGTTGGTGATGTGAAGCACAAAGAAGGCTTTGGTCTCCCACGAGCTTCGCAATTGTCTTTATATATCTCTTAGTGAAATTCCCTCCCTTGTTACTTAGTATTTTCTTTGCTGCTTCCGTACTCGATATAAATACATGTGTTTGCCCAAATATATTCGTTTTGAAGCAATTTCCGTACCTACAAACAAAGTATTCCATCCAATTCCACCAAAATGTTAAAATTTTGTCCTTTTGACACGATGAAAGTAATTAAAAAAAACAATATTTTTATATTTTTAGTTTCACTCCTAATACTAATACTACTATAGACAACACACAAAAAAAAAATACACCAACTAATTGAGGGTTTAATTTGCTTAACTAATTTGAAATTGAGACATAATTAATTGATCGATACTCGAAACAAATATCCATTGTTGCTAGAACAAAATACAAATATTAAATATTTATAATACCACACACATGCACATTATGTTATCCTATGTTAATTTCAACATATATATGACGTAATTGTAAAATTTAAGTCTTACTTGAGTCGTCGAATTTTGATGAAATCATAGAAGCCTTTGTTGCTATTGATGGCAGCCATGAACTGGATGGTTTCTCCGATGACCGGTATTCCCCGGTTGCCTGCCGGAATCTTCTTTGCCGGAGTTTTTCCAGTATTATGCCATAAGATTTGTAATAATAATAATCCCAAACAGGGAAATATGTACCAAAACCAAGAAAACATTTTTTTTACTCCTATAGAATTCTTAAGTCCTAATCAAAAGATTATTGTTGATGCCTTAGTTAATTAATTCTATTTGTAGAGAAATTAAACTTGCCAAAAAATTTTAAAAATAAAATTGAGTCGTTCATTTTTTTAAATTAGTGGAGAAGTAATAATGAAATGTGTAAATGGATGTTTCCACTTAAGGGATTTTTAAGTGCTCTTTGATACGACAGATTTTTTAGGTCTTCAAAATATCCCAATTTAGCCAACTAATTCCTCCACCAGCTTATTGCTTACCGAAGTTACGTTATAAATCGTCGGTTCAAAATTTAAATTTTATGAATTTAAGTTTAAAATTTTATTATATTTCATTTGATTTGCTAGATTTAGAATCACTATACACACTATATAAATAATCCATAATTTCATTTCCAAAATGAGATTACACAACCAGAGTTCTATGGGTTGTTTGGTAGCTTGATAAGAAATAAGTTATTTATATATGTATTCAATTTTCGTATAACTTATATGATGTTTGGTTGATATTTCAGAAACCCAACGCATAAATTATGAGAGAGTCTATGTATTATTTTATTCGAGATAGAAGGTGAAATAATACATAAATTCACTCATAACTAGTTCCTACATTACTATATCTACATAACTCTAACAAGCTACCAAACAATCCGTAATTATTTTAGCCACTTGTTGACCCCTTGATAATAGTAATTTTTTTGTTTTCACATTCAAGGAATAATAGTTTTTTTGATTTTTTTATCAAACACTAAACAATAATTAAGAATCTCACTTATATAAAAAAAAATTCCTCCAAACAAAACATACCCTAACATGTGGAGTTCAAATTGAAAACTTTAATTTCGAAATTCATGCATATATTACAAGTACGTAGGGACCTGCCTAGTAATGTGGGGATACTAGTACTATAGAATATTAGAGATGGACCAATAAAGTTTTCTTAATTAGTTAAAATTAAAGTCAAATATCATGTCATCTCAGAAATTCCATCACAAATTCATGAAATAATCATAAAGAGATCAAATCCAAATTATCTTAATTCAAGAAATACGCCATTAACGGCCCTCAAATTCTGAAGATCAAGTCTAAATCATCCTAGTTCGAAAAATATGTCACTAACAACCCTCGAATTATGAAAATCAAGTCCAAATCATCCAAGTTCGGGAACTACGCCACTAACGGCCCTCGAATCATGGAAAAATCATAAGAGAGAAGAATTAAGGAATAAATAGATTTGTACCTACAATGTTTATCAATAAAACTATGTTTTTTCATTTTTATTTTTTTAAGAAAAAGTCAAATATCATGTCAAATCACTCCTTAGCTTAAGGTATAGTACCAAAAATCATCTAATACGTCCAGGTGTTCCCTTAACTAGCTCACTAGTGTGTTGGCTACGTAGTAAAACTCGTCACCTCTCGTAATATTTATCTAAATTATTTATAAATATTCTTTGAATAATATTTTTTTTACTTACATACCGAACACAAGAAAATAAATAAGAAACTCATTTATTTTTTTAGAAAATACTTTGATGAAAAACATTTTCTTTCACACCGACCACACTCTAAATGTGGTGACTACCAATACAATCACGTTAATTTCATTAACCAATACATACGGTTATTTCAATTATTCAAAAAATATTAATACACACGTTAATTTCAGTTATCCTATATATTTTTACGTTTAGGACGATACGTTCTTAAGGTACTTTTCTGAAAAGAAAATAGTAATAATTCATGAACCACAAGTTGGAAGCACGTCACATTCAAATATTTATTCTCTTCATTTCAATTTTTTTAGTTTATTTTAAAAAGAATACATATCTTTTTTATTTTTTGGTAATTTTTAAATTCTAACTTTCTATGTGACATAAGACTACAAAATTAAAGAGTATTTGGATTAATTCATTCAACATATCTTTAATTTAAGATCATAATATTCAAAAAGAATTTTTTTACTTTCTTAAATTTCGTCCCAACTTAAAATCAGATAAATAAATTAAAACGAAGGAAGTATATATATTATCTTTGGGGTAACTTTAACTGGTGCAAATATGTTTGTTATCTATAACTAGGAATATTGCGAGCTAATAATTGATACTTCCATTATATAAAGAATATTCTCATTCAAATGATATTTTCTCTTGGCGAAAAGATCCTAAGTCTTTTTGATATCCATCGCATGAAATCGAGTTTTGTAAGTGCATCAAAAAAATCAATATTCATAGGTATTTCATGATAAAATTATATTCTTATGTCTTGTTAAATCACTCTTTTGCTTAAAAATGAGGCTATTTCGTGATAATACGTTCTCAAGTTGATTTAGATATTATGTATCATATGTTTTTTAAGTATCAAATATCTTGGGATAAAAGATGAATTAATTAAGAACCACAAATTGGAAGACACGTCACATCCAAATGTAATACATCATGTCAAAACAATTTGACTTTTAAATCAGCCAATATATTCAATGAAGGGATATAATCCACATTTTTTCTTTCATCCAGCTTAATTTTAACCGTATTATAGATTAATTGTTTTCAAATTCTTTTTATTTGGGTTCTCTTGAACTTAAATAAGTTAGCCCAATAAAAATAAATAAATTAAAACAACATTATATTGTTAGTGTTAACATTTCCAAACATTCTAATTCAAACATGATTTCATTAATTAAGACACAATATTACAATAAGTAGTTGACATGTAATGGTTCAACCAAAAAAAAAAAGGGACAGTCTGACACACTAAAGCTTTTGTGATGTGCGGAGTCCGGAGAAAGGTAATCCAACCCCTTATTACCATGTAGAGTTTATATAGATAATAATTTTGTTTAGTCTACTAATTAATTTTAACATAAAATCATTCCTTGCGTGTGAGAGAAACAACCAAATTAACATAAACAGCTCTCTTCTTGTAAATGTAATCGTCCACAAGATCACCATATACACTAAACAAATCATCCATAATTTCATTTCCAAAATGATTTTCCACCATTGATTCAACCACAGCCCTAATTGTTTTAGCGACTTGTTGACCCCTTGATAATAATAATTTTTCGTTCGATGAATTTGAAGAAACGCTAGCGTCCCACCCAATCTCTAAAGCCTCGATACGATTAATCATAAATGAGCCTTCATTTTCTACAGCAATTTTCACTTCCTCAGGAGATGGTGCATAGTATGGTGCATTAAAGGAGTCTATTTTCTCCTCTTCTACTAGACCCTGCATTAAAAAAAAAATTGTCTCAATAAATATTCATTAATTTGGTCCCCAAAGCAAATATTTAATATTGTGTATGCATACTTATGAATTTTTCATTCTTCATATTGCTCTGCTTAAGCTCATCCAAGTTCATTATTATCACATTAAAAATTAAATTAAAAAGAAAATTATATTTCCTTTACGAGTATATAAACATCTCCACAAAAATAAATTACAAAACTCCTAGAAAATGTCAGACCAAATTCGACACTGATTTAATTTGAACTCTAGAAAAAAAATCGATAAAGATAATCATATTGAATCTTTCGACTTATTCACTTTGTTCACTTTTATTAGTTCAGTATACTAAAAAGGATTATTTTTTTTCCTTTTAAGATAAATTCAAGAAAGTAATTAACCTTTGAGACCAAAGTAGAGAGTGCATTTGCAAGAAGCTCCCATTGGTAGTATGTACCATCTTCAATGGTGGGATCAATAGAGCTCCTCCCCATTAGTGACAACAACATCCTCCCGCCGGGAACCATTTCCGGCGAACGTGATCGGAGAAATGTGGAGAAGTCGTTCTGAAATTGTGACACGTATGCATTGATGACGTCACTTGAACAAGTATGTGATATGTATAATTTGCCTTTGTTTAGGGATGAACTTGCATTAGTACCCAAACCAAGTGGAACCTGCAATCGAATTTAAGTTATATACACTGACAATATAATGAACTTTTACATAATTTAATAGATTACTAATAAATGTTAATTAGATAGAATTGTCTACGGTACTAATCTTTCAAGCGACTTGATTATGTAATATTTTAATTTATATGTACAATACCTTACTTTTTAAATTATTTTTTAGTGTTTGACTAAGCGCGAAGTACATTAAAGTACACTTTTGGCATATAACAAAATCACCCTAGAGTTATTCGTACTAGTTAAATATATAATGTAGCTCTTTGTACTATGGTCTAAAAAGGAAACTTCTTTTTAAATTGGCTGAAAGGAACAAAGTACAAAAGGAATAATTGATGTGTCGATGTATCATCTTAATTTTAATCAAGAGAAAATTTTAAATATCGTGTTACACATTTTTGGTAACGTTAAAATAGAAAAGAAATGAAATGTATTGGGTGACTGGTTCCATCAAAGTGGCAGTTTAGATATGGTTTTCCTGTAATACATCTAGTGAAGTCAATTCCTTTAATTTTGTGGTGCTAATTAATTATAGTACATTTCCTTTAATAAAACATTAGAGACAACTTTTCAATCAAGAGCAGACCAATAACAAATTGGTAACTGTCAATCTTAGTGATCTTATATCTTCTTTTTTTTACTTTGGGTGTTTCTGGCGAGGAGAAAAATATTTTTCAATTTTTCTATATGTGATTGGTCAAAATGGTTGGAAAACATTTCTCATTCCGCCTATATTGTGTTTTGCTAGATAACATGTAAATGTGAATATTTTCTTACTTACTAACTTACCATACACTAAAAAATAAGTAAGAAAACTCATTTGTTTTTCAAAAAAATATTTTCTAGAAATTCATTTTCAGCAAAAAAAACATTTTCTTTCGTACCAAACACAACCAAATTGATAACTAAACAATTCCGAAGCACATGGGTTAAATTACTTAATTTTCGATTTGATAATATAATTGAGACATAAATTCTTCAAGTTTTCAAATATAATTTGAGTACATATCATTGAAAACTAAATAAAGAAAGTACTACTTATAAGTCAATAGTTAATAATTCAAAATATTTTTTAAATTAAAAATCAAGTTGACTAACAAGATAATAATAGTACTATCACATATAAATTGGTTACACTAACCTGAGAGAGCCAATGGAGACTAGATGAAGAGTGAACAAAATGCATGCTCTTTTGGGGAAAAAGCCTTCCATAAAATGAACCAGGAACTCCCACAACAAAACAATTTTCTGCACCTTTTTCTTCTTTAACTTTATGAAAGAATGATGGCAATGACCTAAATATGTCATTGAAATCATTGCCAGGAAGATCATTAAGAGAAATTCTCAACTCCGGGAAGGATATGCCCGATTTTCGAGATGTTTCATCTATGATATCTATAATCTCCGAGACAACCATCAATGTGTTCGGTCCAGAGGAACAACCCAAATCCGCTACGCCAATGCTCTCCAGCACATTTTTGTTGTTGTTGCACATAATGTTTAAAATGGCTTCCTTAAGTCTTGAATTCGTCGCTGATATTATCTTCCTCTATAAAATCAAATATGTAACATTTTTTCAATAACATAATGTACGAAGTGAGTCTCTTCTCAATAGTTTTTATACTATTAAAAACTAGATCAAAATCGAGAGCCAAAATCAACCGACAGAAAATCAATATGCTACTCGGGATCGATGGATCGGATTGTTTTTTCAAAAATATTAAAAAATGTAGCTACTCGAGATCGAATTACCAGGTATTTTTTATGACTTTAGATAATTCTACTACTCGATCACACATGTTCTTCGATAAAATATTTCCATCTTTTTTATTTATACTCTTCAAATACAATTTTGCACTTCAAAAATCATTGGAGTCCCTCGATTTTTATAAAAAATAATAAAAAATTGAAGAATTGCATTGTTGTTTTTTTAAAATAATTAAAAATATTTTAAATCATTTTTGCAAGAAAAAAATCGACAAATTTTATAATTATTTTTTTTTAAAAATAAAAACCAAAAACCAACGACGAACTTGAGCAGTTCTCGATTATTTTTAACGGACCTTATACGACGATTTTTGCATTATTTTTAGTAGTGTTTATTGACTCGATTTCCTTAGATAATCAAATGAAGTTTTGAGCTTTCAAGTCAAACTTGAAACTTTTGAGACAAAAAGAATATAGTATACTAATATTAGCTTAGAAAGTAGGCCAAGCTGGCAGGGCTTACTAAATTCCACTCTTGGAAGAATAAAATCTTTTAGTGTAATTTTCAATTAGCCACACTCATGCATGCAGAGATTTTATTATTTAGAGAAAAAAAACATTATGTTTGCTATAAAAAAAGATACATAAACTAAATAATGAAGAAAATAAATAAATATTTCAACTATTGTTTTAATCATTTAATGAAGATATATAAGAAATTGTAATTAACCTGGATATTGGAGTTTTTAGCATAGCTAGTTTCACCTTCTCCATTATTCATATGAAGTACTTGCATCACTTCCATCTTTATAATTACTATATATTTCTTTCTCCTCTCTTTTTTTTTCTTTTCTTAAAAGGCTTGTAGTGATGAAAATAATAGAAATTATGATTACTTATTTATAGGCTTCATCAACCTAAGACTACTAGATATTCCTTGTGGTATAATTTCTGTACTTGTTCCATCACAGCCACAAAAATATCTATGTCGGCATACAGTGTCTTTAAATTCTACCATGAATATATATATTTAATTTTTAATCAGAAAAATTAGATAAAAAGCTAAAAAAAATGGACAAAAGGGATTAAAATATTAATGCTGGTCGAATATAGGTGTTACATCATCTTGTTTATTTCTAAGTTTTGATTATATGTTGATTTTCCTTCTTAGTTTATCTTGGAAAGGATATCTTTTTTTAAAAAAAATTATCTTTAGTGATGAAATGATTTATAACCATATCACATTAATTATAAATTAAAAAAATTCTACGAATAATTTGTGTTGGAATATTTACGACTCTTGTAGAGACTTTAACTATTTACTTTGTCTCCCAAGTAAAATAATAAATGAGGCAATTAAATTTTCTTTTAAGTTATGCATATTCAGAGTTTTCGAGGAATTCTCACAAACACTTTAAACAGTACAATCATAATTGAACGTATGTTCCTATTTGATATTCCATAACATTGACTTTATGACCTGTACGTGTTGAAAATCAATAATTTAATAATGAAATTCATAGCAAATTTCAATTTTTTTCAGAATCGTACTCGATACATATTTCATTTTTATCTGCATCAAAAAGTTAAAAGAATGTGGCCTCAATTTTCTCGGCCATTTACTATATTATTGTACTATGCTACAGGCTAGAAGTTGCCATTTTAATTTTTTTTTTTTTTAAATCCACGTGAAATCCATTTTAAATGAATTAAACTTTTAATTAACGCGTAAGAGAAAAATGACTTCTTCAAAATTTGAAGAGACAGTAAATACCACAAGTACATGCATGGTCCACACTTTTGTGGTCTGGCTTGCGTCTTGCGTTTAAGAAATAAATAAACGTTTGACACGTAAGCAAAATATATATAAGTATAGTAAAATATAAATACAAAACAGTATTTATAGTAAAATTATTTTTCTATGACTTATATATATATGACATGTTAATAGTATAAATAAGGAATACAAACATTTACTAGCTCCAAATAGGGGCGAGCTAGGGGGACGGAGAAGGATTTACTCAAATTCTCTTTGAAAATTACAAATATATATAAGATCAATTCTTAATGTATATATAATATAATGTATGATGAACTTTTTGATGAAAATTTTGTACGATCAATTTTAAGATTCTTATGTCATGTCAGATCATTTCTTGGCTATTTGAACAATTTGTTTTGCATTGTAGGTTTGAACAAGTTTCATGATATTATTGTGAATGTTGTAATTTTTGTGAAACAAAATAAAGTTATGAAATTAGGAGGAAAACATGATAGCTTAACGATTACTTTTAAAAAATTATCCCCATTAATCAATATGCACGTTATTTTTTAAAAAATTATTTTTATTTTTCAGATGTTGCGTACTCAAGTTGATTTTTAGAAGAGGAAGAAGTCAAAAAAATTATAATAATAATCCAAGAATCTATCATACGTCCAATTATTTGCCACCTGCGTTTGAGAAAAATAAGAATATGACTTTAACAGCAGATTTGATTGAAGATGTGTTTATATCCACATGTTTTATTTTGTGTAACTTTAACGTCACATCTAAACATTTACAGATATTTTATTTCATATAATTGTGGAATTAAATTAAAGAAGAAAGATTTTTTTCAGCGTATTTATATTTGATATAGAGGAAGCATATGATAATACTGTATTATGTAAGATTTTTGTGTTGGTGATGTTGAAAAAAATCATAATATTAAATATATGAATATCATGAAGGACGTTGTATTGAGTCCCTATTTATTTACACTAGTTATAAATAGATGAATTAACCAACAAAGCGCAAGATCAAGGGGTTCTATTGGTTTGTTGTTTCCTAATATATTTTGGAAATAATTAATGAAATTATATATCGAAGGTATCAATCAAAAGGTTAAATTATGAAGAAAGCACTTTAGAAAATAATAATCTTAATTAGGATAACTAAAAGTAAAATTGAATACATGCACTACAAATATAGTAGTATGAGAAGAGAGAAGTATTGAGGTGAAAGTAATAGATGGGACTGCAGTGTTTAAATGAAATAATTTAAATGATTATGTTCATTGTTTCAAGAAAATAAAATGATAGATGAAGATGTTAATTACCAATAGGATATTCAACGTCGAACTGGAGAAAAATGTTATAGAGTTTTATATGATAAATAATGTATATTAAAGTGAAAATAAGTTCTATAGAGTTAATTATAAGATCGAGAATGTTATTATATAATAGTGAATGTTGAACTACTAAAGTCCAAACTATCTCCAAAATAAGTGTTGCAAAGATACGAATACTAAATGTTTAACATGTTAGAAAACTTCTAATATTATTATTTATTAATATATGATAGGAATTTAAATGAAAGTCAAATCCATGCATATAGACGGTTTCAAAATATTTGAGACTGAGACGTAATTATTAACTTATTATTATTGTTATGTACGCATAACTTTTGTCGGTGCAAATATCATTATAAAGTTTAAAACCTTTACAACCACCATATTTCCAAGTCCAATAAGAAAGAAACAAAATATCAAAGGAATAATTTTAAAATGAGTTTTCTACTAATAAGGAAACACAAATTTTTGACAAATTGGAACTTTGATACTCAATTCCACTAATCATAGAATGTCCTCGTGCAAATGAATTTTCTCTTTTAGTGAAAAGGATCCAACTCTTTTGACAATTGACACTCCATAACATGAAATATTGAAATAGAGTAGTGTGAGTCAATGAAAAAACTATTCAATTCGAGATACTTTATGCTAAAATTATATTCTTATGTCAGGTTGAATCACGTCTTGGCTTAAAAATGAGGCTATTCCAACAATGTGTTTCACATTAGGATTGAAGTTTCATATCTCTCAATCAATAAGTACGCTCATTTAAATTTTTCATTTTCATTTTTCAGATAATATATTTTCAAATTGATTCAATTATCATAATGTATTACATACACGTTTATTATGCGTTAAATTTCCTAGAATAAAAAATGAGTAAAAGAACCGCAAGATGAAAGACACATCACATCCAAATTGTATTTACAACATTCAAAAAGAATTACTTTTCAATAGACCAATATATTCGATGAGATGGTATAAATCACATTTTTCTTTCTTTCATGTAGCTTTAGTTTGACTTTACGATATATTGATAGTATTGCAATTCTTTTTGTTAGAGCTTTCTTGAACTTAAATTCTCTAATGCAGCGGTTTTGGTCCTCTTATTTTTTATAGTGATATTTAAAAAAAAATTACAAAAGCGATATTATGTATTTTTATCGCAGATATACAAAATATAGTTGTGACATGTATATAATATATATTTTTAGTTGTGCCTCTCTCATACATCATATACTTTACTATTTTCACATATTCTTCACGTACAATAAATGGACTTCTTGTATAGTCGTATAGTTGGTCTGCATATACAGTTTAAAAACACATAGACTGAAACTAGTTAACCACACATACAATTGATGTCTTCGCGTACATACATATATACATTCAACTTCTGCTTTGAAAACACATACATATACATACAACTACCAAATTCTATATTCGTGCGATTTCAGTTAGAATTAAATATTGCATACACGTGAATACAATGTATCTTACAACTAAATTTGCAAAAACGATATTTATGAAAGATAAAGTTGAAGTGAATATTAGCCGGCCTCATATACGAACCCAATACTTATTATAAGTTATAAATATGATATTATTGTACGGTCTTATGCTTTTCTTCTAAAATAGTTGCAAATTGGATGGTCCATGACATATGTTGAAAAGAACAAGGAAATATATGTCTTTAGCATATGATTCTACCAACATGTTTCCTACTATTTGTAAGACAATGCTATTTCCTTCTAAAGTAGTGTTGTTTACTTATCATTTTTTGTTATACTTTTAAGAAAGTTTATATCGTGAAGTTTCATATTTTATAATTGATTCGAGAAATTTCATGAGAACGACCATTTTTCGAATCATCAAATAGTTTTAAGATTCTTTAAACTATTTTGGTTTGGTGGGGGTGGTGGGGAGGGGGTGGTTTGGCTAAGGATATATATATATATATATAAAAGAAATGAATTTTTTACTATTAAGATAGGGAAAATTGTATGAAATAGCAAATTTTTAATTCTATTTAAATGCTATAGACACAGTTTGAGTTAATTATATTTTGCAACCAGTGTGTCGCTGAGTTTGTCATTTGGCTGGGACAGACAGAGAACACAGAGAACATATACATATACAAATTCACGTAATTATACAAAAGAACACAATTATACAAATTCACGTAATTTCAGAGATACAAACGAACATGTAATGTATATGTATACAAATCTAGAAAACACATATAAATATAAAAATTACATCTAATATACAAACGCAATTATCAGAATTAAAGACGAACATGTACTATATACATATACAAATATAGAGAATTTATACAAAAGTAACCAATTTGTATATAAATTTGACGTATGTAGCGAATTATACAAATCAGATGCTCCATAGCAAAACTATAGCTATAGAACGCTAATATAATTTGTATGTTTGTTATTCCTAAAATTTACTCATTAAGATATATATGATGTAATAATGAACTCTATGATCAATGAATTACTACCCCACGCTAAAAAAAAAAATCAAATTGCAAATTGAAAATTATATTATATTTTTCTTTTTTGCATTTTAATAATTTCAATTATTTCCTCCACTTGAGGAGATAAAAACATCAACTTCCAAAACTAAAATGAAAATAGCAACAATCAATTCATTGAATAAACATGAAATAATTTCAAAAGAATATAATAGCTCCTTAGTTATCGATTGTCATATAAAATTCATCAATAATAAACACTTATCAATTTTCATGATTACTATTCAAATTAACAACACAAATGTTTTATCATCTATCAAATTCAGCCTTCCTTTCTATTCGCATCAATATTTTATAGGGAAAATTACGTTGCTAAGGAAACTTATACTACTTAATTATCTACCATAGATATAGTTTGCATTAATTACAATTCGTAACTAACTTTAAGGTATAATTTCATCCTCTCTCTCGCCTCTCTCCTCTCTTCCTCTCTCTCTCGCGCTTCTCCCCCATCTCTCTGGAATTCTCGCTTGCCACTCTCCTCTCCCTGCCCAGCCCCTCTCTCTCGCTTCTCTTCTGCCAATCTCTCTCTCACTTTATAGAAATACAATGTATAATTTGTGTTTGTATAAAGCGAGAGAGACGGGATATACAAATATATATACATATCTCTCCGCCTTATACACTTATAATTATACATATACAAATCTTCCCCTGTCCAGTTCTCTTTTGTCTTTGTCTCTCTCGCTTTATACAAACACAAATGTATAAGTTGTGTTTGTATAAAGCGAGAGAGATTGGATCTTGCCCTGCCCAGTTCTCTCTCTCGTTTTATACAAACACAAATTATACATTTGTGTTTGTATAAAGCGAGAGAGATTGAATCTTGCCCTGCCCAGTTCTCTCTCTCGCTTTATACAAACATAAATATATAATTTGTGTTTGTATAAAACGAGAGAGATTAGATTTTGCCCTGCCCAGTTCTCTTTTGTCTATCTCTCTATGTCGCTTTATACAAACACAAATGTATAATTTGTGTTTGTATAAAGCGAGAGAGATTGGATATACAATACAAATGTTTTAACTCGATTCAATTGTATACGAATTCAAATTATATGTAGATATACAAATACAATACTTGATACATATACTTATATACAATTATTTTGACATATATACATATGTATAATTCGACATATATACATATACAATTCGCCTCTCTCCACTCTCCGCCCTCTCTCACTCTCTCCCAGTCTCGCTCGCCTCTCTCCTCCCTCTCCCAGTCTCGCTCACCAGATATACAAATACATATGTATATCAGTTACATTTATACATTATTTTGACAGACATATACCTATACAATTCGCCTCTCTCCACTCTCTGTCCTCTCTCGCTCGCCTCTCCTCTCTCTCCCAGTCTCGCTTGCCACCCTCCTCCTTATAACATGTAGCTATGCATTGTAATTATCAAACTATAGTTATGGAGCATAATTAAAATATTTTGAGTGGCTATATGTGAAAGTTCGTCTATTATATAATCCACTTTTTGTTTTCATCAACAAGGAAAAATTGAATTAAGATTCCGATATTACATGTAGAAATAATTTGTATTCCTATTAATAGAAGAAATAAAGTTAATTAGTTGAACTAATAATAAAGTTTGGGTTGGACCGTTCTGATTCGAAGATAAGTGAGCACATGTTATATAAAATAGGCCAAACTGTAGCGTATCGAAACCCGACTCGACGTGACAACTGAGAGAGGTGCGAATAACTCAGGTTTAATGGCGATTTGTTGATTACGAACTCACTGAATCAGTAATTATAATAACAAATTGTGTGATTTGTTGTTGTTAATTACTAGGAGTAGCAGATGGCGATGGTTTTGCAGGCGAATGATGCTCGGGAATGGTGTTATAGAGGAGAAGGAGCTGTCAATCTAGTGCTTGCTTATAGTGGAGAACATCCTGATTTTGTATGATTTTATCTTTGCTCATTTATATTCGAACAGTTGTAATTTGTCTTTGGTGAATTGTTAAACGAATTGAAATTAAGTTTGTTATTTTGAATTGTGAACAATTTCAGGTAACAGAGAAGATTCTAGTTGATAAGAATATGGAATTTCATCTTCTTCCTTTTTAGGGAAAGTATCTAGGCTATTGTTACTGTTTATGTCTCCGTAAATGTTGTGTTTTTGCTTTTTTGAGCTAAGAGTCTGTCACAAACCATCTCTCTACTTGACAAGGTAGGGGTAAGGTGTGGGAACACTCTACCATCGGTGGATCCCACTTGTGGGACTATACTGAGTATGTTGTTGTTGTATCGTGTTTTTAAGCGTAATCCTGATCAATTCAGATTGTATCTCTCATTCCTCAATCAGTTAGCTAGATCCCTTGGAACCAGAAAAGGAGATAATAAAAATTGAAAGATGAAATAAAAAAGATACTGGAAATGAATTTTGCTTTTCATAAGCTGCATAATGATCTGACTCATTGGGGGCACTTCATGTGTTGTTTTCAGACTCCTTAGTAGACTATTTGGCTCTCAAGTTGTCTAAATAATTAAACGAAAAGATCCTACTAAAAGAGTGCACTAGTGCTAAATGTCATTGTATTCCTCATTGGAATTCACTGTTTCTTTAACAAATTATTGACCTCAGCAATAGCATAGTAAGAGTAACCTGATGAGGAATGAGACCGACTTTTCTTGCCTTCAAATGCACCAGAAGAAAAAGGGATCTGATTTGGAAAACATGCTACTCCCTCCGTTTCAATTTGTTTGTTTGGTTTTGACTTGGGAAAACTGTCATAGAGTTTAACAAAGTAAAGAAGAATTTTGAATCTTGTGGTCTTAAACTAAAGATATGTAGAATGTACCAAAATGTTCTTTAATCTTGTGATCTTAAACATGTCGTGTGGAAAGTTTGAATTAAAGAGATGCCAAGAAAAAGGAAAGAGGCATTCTTTTTTAAACGGATTAAAAAGGAAAGTAAGACAATCAAATTGAAACGGAGTAAGTATTGTTACTTGCTCAAAAGAAAGGATTTGTTTTTTTTGGTATCTCAATAGCATCCTCTTCTCCTGCGTTTTATCTAGGTTGGAAAAGTGTTGCGGGTACAGAAGGTACCAAGGAATGGATCTCAACACGAGAATGGTCATCCAGGTCTAACCGAGTTGGAATGCCTCATATGGAAAGAATTTAAAGAGCTGGTATCAGCTCCTACAAAAGAAATGGCTGAATACTGTTTTGTGCAGCATGTGATGTGCTCTCTGTTGGGTTCAAAGAATGTTGATGCAGGGGTAAGTTGCTAGCCTTGTATATACCACCTATTTTTTATCGTTTCGTATTAGATTTGGTTTGTCTGAAATCATCTTTTCTTCTCTGCAAATGGAGAAAAATAATTTACTTATTCTCCTTTTATGGACACCTTTAATCTAGTGGACTAGTAATAATAATTAGGCATTCTGCATGTCATCAAGAAGTTCTAATTTATTACCAATATTCATGTAACCTAACGTTTCACCCTTATATCCTAGGACATTTCTTATGCAGTTGATCATCTGTAGAAAACTTATTTTTGTTCATTGTTGCTTGCTGGGATAAAACCTAATCGATCAAATTATGCTAAACTATGGGCCTCTAGATTTAAGTTATGAAAGCCTGCAAATTTGTGCTATTCGTATTTCCTGGCATTTGGTCCGCTGTCAACATGGAAACAAAATTGTTAAATTCTGCCATCTTTTTTTTTTCCATTTTGACAGATTCACATCCCTGTGACCCGAGAATTTCTGGAAACAGTTGATAACAATGTTCTATGTCAGCGTCCTTCTTGGCGTGTTGATGCCGCAATGGTCAACCCCCTGTGTGATTCTGTACTGCTGATATCTGATCATTCGCTTTTCCCACGTGGTAATAATTTTACTAACCCTTTTTGTGCCTTGCTTCTTACCAAGGTTGTAACGTGTATATTTATATTGTTAGACTAGTTTTAATATCAAGCTAATGATAATAATGAGATCCAAAATATAAAGGGTGAACAACAATGATAAATGTCTCATGTCCGGTATTTCTAATAGGCAATTGAGGCATTAACCTCCACATTATACCTCTGTTTTAAGAGATCGAATATATCTTTGGTATTACCTCCGTGTGTATGAGAGTAAAAAGAGTCTAATGTTTAATGACTTATGTTACGGCTATTCTAAGTATGCTACTTATCAACAAGGCTGACTGCAGTTTTGGTTCATATGTTGACAAAGAGAAACAAGGAACATTCACTTTATATGGTTTGGCCTTTTGATTGGCCTAGCACAAAATCTCAATATGGATTTTGATTTGGCAAATTGGCTTATTTCATTATTCCTGTTTTCTCCTTTTAGGTGCACTTAAAACGGACTTCTGTATATCTGTAGAAATAAAGGTACATTTTTCATAGCTTTATTTTGTTTTTCTTCTTTAATATAATATTCATGATGTTTCACTTTAATCTTTTTTAATTTACAATTTTATGTTCATTTAGTACAATTTTCTTATTAGCGTCTCCATTTCTTTTGCTGAAGCCAGCCTAAATGCGGATTTCTTCCGCTTACGGAATTTATTGCATCAGAAAACAGTATTAAAAGGAGTGTAACTCGTTTCAAGATGCATCAGGCTTTAAAATTGCAACAAGGAAAGGTAATTCATTCTTGATCTGACTGGTGGATTTCTTAATTAAGTTGCAGCATGGACTTGATAAACTTCCCCCTTTTCCCCTGTCAAGTTAAAGTAGTGTTTACTTTTCATTATGTACAGTTATTAGCTTTCATCATTTTCTCCTTTTTTTATTTACTTTGGGTTGTTTCTGCTGTATCAGATATCAGAGATAAGTGCATATGATCCATCGGATTTGTTTTCTGGATCCAGTGATAGAGTACACAAAGCAATAAAGGGCCTTTTCGAGACCCCACAGAACAATTTCCGAGTTTTCCTGAATGGTTCTCTCATATTAGGGGGTTTAGGTGGTAATGCAAGCGCTACAAGCTGTGAAGTTGGTGAAACATTTGAAAATGCACTGAAGTGTGTAATTCAAGCTGTAGATGGCCAGCGGACCCAATGCTTCCTAGATCTCATTTCCAAGACCATTTTTAGTTCAGGACTGCTAAATAAGGTTCTTGAAGTCCAGAAGTTAGACAATGCTGACATTGAAGGTGCAATTCATGCATATTACAACATCATTTCCCAGCCATGCACGGTATGTACTAAACGATCAGCTGAAGATCAATTATCAGAAAGATACAATTCTTTGCATTCAATCTCGAAGGATGAAAGCATGAAGATTGTGAGGAATTACTTGATTGCTGCAACTGCAAAGGACCTGAGCATGATGATTAGTTTTAGACCTCGAGAAGATGGGAGTGTAGACTCTCCATATAGCATGGTTTCCTTAGAATCAACCAACCAAAGTTTTGATTATAAGGTATTATTCTTTTTTCCCCTTTTCCCCAATTCCTTTTGGAATCTTGAATAATATATTGCACCATGAAAAATATCTCTTTCTAATCTCCTTTTTATTAAAGTAGTGTTTTATCCTATGTAAAAGTCTAAATGAAGATATGTGAACTTATGGCAGCAGTAAACTTGTCGTGCCTGCAAATTGTTGTGTGCACACCTCAGTTGATTTGTCCAATTTGTTTTTTAAACTGTTAGTCTGTTGTCATACGTGTTTTCAAAGCTGAAATGCATAGAAAAACATCTGACTTTGGTTGAACTTAAAGTGCAAAGCACAGTAAAGTTCCGAACTAATGCAAAAATATAAAAATAAACACACAACATTTATGTGGACAATGTGAAAAAACTGCAATTGCCAATTAATGAAATATAGTGCATCTTACAACTAAGGCACACCTTTACACCTGGGTACAAGTCACTCCATAATTTGAACGAAAACCAAACGATGTTTAATTTAATAGTCATACAGTATTTGTTTCTTTTTTCAATACTCACTCCATAGACTATGGAGCATTCAGATGACAGTCAATGCCTCCATCAATTCCCAGTCATATATTTTCTGAATGGGACAGTTTTCTTCTTCTTTTCCCATATTTCTGAAAAGCAATTTTGGATATTATCTCAAGATGTATTTTGTCCAGCTATTCTCCTCATCTTCTGCTTTGTGGCACCTATCTTTTTTAATATGTTGTATTATATTGTTGTCTACTTTATTCTCAAAATGATTTCTCTGGCTTCTAGAATGTATAGAACCTTTTTTTAAGCTTACTTATAGCCTTTTGTTTGCTGCTCATCAATAGGCATATTTCATTGACCTGGATTTGAAACCTTTGGAGAGGATGGAGTACTACTACAAGTTAGACCAACAGATAGTCGGCTGCTATGTTCAGATGGTAAAATCCACGCAGCAGCTTAGCCACATTGAATGATGTAAGCGCAGTCAGAGCTTGACATTGGAGATAATTTCCTGGTAATCAATTGAAAAACCATTTTATAAAATTAATACCTTTTTTTCCAAGTAATAAATTTCCCACTATATAAATGTCAAGAACTAATAGTAATATATAGTCAAATTTTATCCGTTAGCTGCATTTGCCGAAGTGTTAAACTTACACTGCAAATTAATACTACTTTGTGGGAAAATGAAAGAGATTTATGTGGGGCGGATTCAAAAGGGACTTTTTTTTTTGTTATGCGGAGCAAGGCGGGTTGGACTCTTTGCGGGTTTATGAGGGTTTGTCCCGCAACCGCCCCGGCCCGTTTGCCATTCCTACTCTCCATGATCACATGACATTACCGTTATTTTGTGGCTAATCAGAAAAAAAAGTCTTAGTTGGTATAACCACTAACATCTCTGATTGAGCTAAAAGTGAAGCAGTAATAATAGTTCACGTCTTTAACTGCATGTGGCTGTGTTCTCTTAGATATAGATATATATTTTTCTTAAGGGAAGGTAATAGTTGCTTGCTTTCCTTCTGCAGAATGGTGAATAAGTAAAGGAGAAAGAGACATATCAGGCTTTTCCTCCTCTACAAGGAAAATGATGCATCATCGACCTCAGTACTTTTCACATTGCAAGACTACATGACCGTTTTATTTATGCAGCTGGATTTTGGATCAATTTTTGTGTGACGTAGTATGACAGTAACATTTCCACGGTAATTCTAGCTCTGAATCGAGGTCTGTTGTTGAATATAATCATTCTTGTACTAAAATCCCAGGTCTGTCTTTGAATGTAATCATTCTTGTATCCTTCTACCTTGGAGGTCAACCTTTGAAGTTGTTACCCCTGGATTGTGTTGTACTATATCATAATGGACTTTGTCTTGCAAATTTGACATTTTTGTAAATGATGCTTGTGAATCATATCGGACTTGATGTAAAGGCACCATATTTTTGCCCTTTGATAGAGTTTCTTGATGCGCATTTTTGCTGAGGATGCATCACGGTTTATTTGCAGGTTCGGAAGAACGGTATGCAAAGGCGAATTCAGGATTTTAAATTAATGTGTTCACAGTCAAATATTTATAAATATTTTATGGATTTCTTTCTAGACTTTGCGCAGCGATGATTTTTACCGCCCTTGTAACATTTTATGATCAAGAATATGTAATCGCAAACTACTTTTTAAATTTCTGTTTATAACAAATTGACAATAACCATTTCGTTCGTGAAAATGCATCATCTCATGTTTCATAGTGTTACGTCTTCTCATGAGCTTTCTTGGATTAACTACTTCATAATATAATAACGTGTAGATCCAAGATTTTAGTTTATATGAAAGCTTACCACACATGTAAATTGTCTAATATATTGCATTAATTATTGTCTGCTAAAGTTCTAGAATTTCCCATCTATACTATTTGATTTCAACCACATAATATTATTGTTTTTTCATACAATTTATAGGTAACAAGATTGTCAAGAACATAATCTTAATTATAATTGACATGAATACATGTGCAACACGTAGTATAAACAAAATTGTGTAATGTAACAATATATTTGAGTGAATCTGATCATATCAAGTTCTGTATCTCATCTTAATAGGTGAGATACAATAAAGATATCGCCTGCAATTGTCTTCAAAATCTTTGTGTTCCCTTGATATTTTATGACCTGATATAGCTACATATAAAATATTTTCATATTGCTTTTATTGCATATTCTATTGTAAAGCTTAAATGGTTTTCACTTCATATTCATTTATTGATTCAGTTGAGCTGTTTTCAATCCTTCAGTTCAGTTATTTGTTTTATTCGGCCCTATTATATACTCGTACATTCAATGTATTGATGTCATTCGACCTGCATCGTTCATTATGCAGATTCAGATACTTAGGATCATCAACAGACGTTTCATTGAGATCAAATCATCCGCTCGTCAGCTTTTGGTGAGACCTCCTTGCTTTCGGAGGACTCCAGTTTATTGTTTGGTTTTAATAGTATTTTTAGGTATTGTGGGCCTTGTTCCATCATCTATCTTTAGACAGTAGAGACTTCATGGACAGGCAGAGTTAGATAGTTTTGCTAAACATTTACTATTTATATTAAGTATTTTCAGATAATGGTTTTTAAGTTCTTTAAGTGTTTTGAAATGCTTATCTATTAAAGTTTTCGCTTATTCTATTGAATCATATGTACCATAGTTAGTCAGATCAAGATTTCATTTGGGGATCAGCAATGGCTATCGAGTGTCGGCCACGCCCAGGGTGTAGACTCGAGGCGTGATATACCAATCACATTTTTTATCTCCAATAATCTCCTAAAATGATCCAAAGTAGTTTGGGCTCTCTTTTAGGAAAGTATCCGGATTGGCTACCCGACCCTCTGTATAGAACTAAACTTGAATGCATGTAATCTACTCTTCAAAATTCAAATCAAATAATATATCGTTTGACCACAACACCAAACTTGAAAAAGGTAACAATAAATCCCAAACATGACTAATTAGTTCAAAATAAGATGCATCACATTTTTATTGTTTACTTTATGATTTATTTATCTAACACTCCATTAATATATAACAATATATCAAAGATAATGAAATATTTTAAACAATATATCTAGTAATGACATATTAAAAGTTATCACACCTACAAAAAACTACAAAAAAAATTCTAAATAGTTATTAACTTTATTTCAGTTCTTTATTCTACTTTCATTTTTAGTCCGTTTAAAAAAGAATGTATCTTTCCTTTTTGACAATTTTTTAGAATAAAATAGTATAGAATAGTATAATACTCACTAAATTATTGAATCAATTATAGAGAAGGTAATACTCGCGGGCTTAGATTGGACTGAAAGAACATTAAATTATTTGAAGATAACAAATGTCATATTTGGCTTAAATTTTAATGGAAAGGAAGTTAAATTATGTGAATATATAACAAATGCCACCTTTGGCTTAGATTTGATGGAAAGGAATTTAAGTTATGTGAAGATAACAAATGTTCTTAGCCTAAAAATGATTTATAATTTGTTATTATAGGTCTAAAATAAATAGATAATGGCGTTTTACCTTAGATATATAAAAGGACTTATTAGTAAACATACATTAATAAATAAGCGTCAAACCATATTGCTAATTAAATAACACTGAATAATTGGATCATAGTTTAACTTTCTTTCAAATAAATTTGAAAATCAATGTGATACATCTTTTCGAAATGAAGTGTAATGACATTTCCTATTATTGTCGCATCAACCACGAAAATAGCCAGCCTTTACATGTTTGTGAAAAGTCAGATTCTAGGTCAATTTGGATTTTTCTATCTCGATCTCATTCTTCAAGTTCTCTTTTGCTCATTCATCAAGTTCGATATATTTATTATTGACCATATAAACATGATTTCTAAACAAAGTATAAGATAAAATTATTTGAGACCTATATGCAGAATTTCTACACCCAAATTATTCATTGAAAATTTATTTATTAATACATTAGTGGTTTCTACTCAATAATTCCTACATTAATTCTTTTTCTACACCCAAATAATTGATCGACTGTTTCTACCACTTTTCTCAAACTTCGTTTGCAGACTGATAGACTTGAACGATACAAAAAAAAGTTGCTTAGAGGACTGCTTCGAGAAATAAGAGTTTCAAAAATTTCGAGTGTGAATGTTATATGATTGAAAATCGGAAGAAAATTTCCATGATGAAGCCATATATGTGGATTTTTGTCAAGATATTTTAGAGATGTTTATAACGTAAATTTCTCACGTGTAAGCATTTCTCTTCTCAGAATTGAAAAGTTCTACTTTTTCCACAATGCATTATAGAGACACATTGTTTATGTGTGTACCGTCTTCTGAGGTAATTAACGATTGTTGTATTACTTCTTTTTATATATTTATACTATACATGTTACCATTGATTTTTTTTTGGTTGCGCCGGAACTGGATAATCAGTAACCAAAGAAAATAAAACTAAAGATGATAATGTATATTCCTATTAGTTGGTATCAAAATCTTCTAAGTAAATAATTTCAACTGATATGTTAGATGATAAAAATAGATATTAAAGTATATCGAAAATACAAGTTTCTAAGGATAATGAATATTAATCTTATATTTTAATCACCTTACACTTGCATTCAAAATGGATTTAATATTTGCAGAGTTGAAACATAAATTAAGGTAGTTTTGATACTATTTATAATAGTTACTTTATATTAAACATGCATACATGTTACTCTATGATATAAAAGAATACAATATTTCTTTAAAATTTGTTTTTTTGTTGAACATTCCACACATCTTTTATATTAGATTTGAGATGTATTTGTCTACCTATAATAATTTACACGTAAATGCTTCCTTGTCCACCTAAAAAAGATAATGCAAAGAAAAAAAACTCCTAATTGGGTTTAAATGCAAACCAATTTAATTATTATTATATGTGGTATTAAGTGATTATTTGGCCTTTTGTCTTAAAGATATTGCTACTTGAAATTTACTACAACATTTATGGTGTGAGGATTTTATTAAGTCATTAAGGCATTAAATATTTATAAAAAAAATGGTCAAAAAAAAAGAAGCAAAAATATGATATTATGATTGATTGTAATGTAACTTTTCATTTAGGGTCTTTCACTTGTAATATGATACATGATTTATTATTTAATGATTAATTAAATGATTTATAATATTATAATTTAGTGTAGGGACAAAATGGTAATTCAATTTTGCATTTTAAAGATTCCTACTTTTAATAATATATGTGATGAATTATATTGAATTTGAAGAATAAATACAAGCTCAAATTAATGAATGATGAGTCTATTCAACCTAAATTATTAATTTCAAGGTACATCATATATATTGCAAACAACTGAATTTCAAAAGTAAATTACTCTAACGACTCTAAATATGCAATTCTTATAATATACATCGAGTATTCAACTTATTAAAAGTTTTATTTAATATACATAATTTAAATGTTGGCATCATGGTTGTAAAATATTTCATGTCTTGAAGTTTTTGCCTTCTTTTTAAGAAACAACAACCTCCACCTTCTTACAGTTGCATATATATTAAGAAGTTATCGTCAAAGGAGAGTAGTATTTTGTAAAAGTTGAACATAAATTTGATCAACATTTGCCTTCCTTATTATGGATAGTAAATCATTATCCATGGTGTACACCTACAAAAACAATGAATTATTATTTACAGAAATAATAATTGTTGAAACATTTAGTTATCTTAATTACTTGTAAATGTACCCTTTGTCTCCTTTGCTTGACTCAAAATTACTAATTTTGTCATTTATAAATTTGGCAAAAAATAATTTGTTAAGTTTTATACATATAATTGTATTATAAAATATCACATTCCTTGGACTAGTATTATTTTCGGATACTTGTGTGAATGTAGAATGCTTTGTGTGTCAGATTAATTTTAAAGAAAAAAAGTAGTGAAATAGTGGCACATCAACAGAGAGGCTTGAAATCCCAAAGATATCATACGCATGAAGCAAACACGTTGATAAAGAAGTGCATGCTTCTGCCTCTTACTATATCCCAAAAAAGTTATGCTGATCTTAATTTTACAGAAATTCCTTAAATGTTTGAATGACCAAAAAAGAACCAATTTGATGCAAGTCTTCCATTATACCTATATAGATTCCTTAATTATTTAATGAACTATCTAAAAATTGTTTGATAGAGTGTATAATAATAGATTAATAATATTCTCTTCGTTTCAAAATAATTGAATTGTTGGATGTTTCACACCCTTTAGGAAAAAAAGATTAGGAGATAAATTAGACATTACTTTTCATTTTTATCCTTATTAATTATTATCAAATTAATCTTTAGAATAATTCAAAACCATTAAGTTTTTTGAACTCATCACATAGAAAATCTAAATGAAGGGTAAAGATGAAAAAATATTTTAAAAGTAATTTTGAAGATTGAACAATTAAGTTAATTTGAAATATGAAAAATGTCTCAACAATTCAATTATTTTAAAAAGGAGGGAGTACTAAATAAGGTGTATTAGTAATGTTGGATTGATTATTACGTTATTATTTTATTTTGGAAAATTTGAAATTTTATCTCATAATTTCAAATCACGAGATGAAATTGCATGTTCAAATGCCTAATGAAAAAATATAGAGGAAAGTGAGTCTCATATTTAAGTTCTGATATGGGCCTGAATATCAATCCATTAAACTAGCAAATTTGATTCTTTGGGCCTCAAATTTTCTAGAGATTTCTTGCCCGCCAAGAACAATCAATCATGATATGCGAACTTCCTGCAATTTCCCAAACATCAGAGTGTTAACAAAAATGGAGTTTTTCGAAACGATGCCGTCATCTAAGACAATTTTAACGGCGGCAACTTCTCTCACTGCTTCAGTAATTCTTTTCCGATCAATAGCTAGCGACCTTGTACCGGAGCAACTCCAGCTCTTTTTTTCTTCACGATTTCAAAAACTATCGAACCGCCTTTCCTCGCAGCTGATTGTAGTCATTGAAGAGTCTGAAGGTCTCACTTCGAACCAAATGTTCGACGCCGTCAATGTTTATTTAGGTACAAAGGTTAATGCTTGGACTCGAAGGATCAAAGTTAACAAGCCTGATAAAGACGAAGAGCTCGCCGTCACGGTTGATAGGTAAATTAGAAACGAACTCAAAATTTGAAGTTGATTGCTGTTTTGTTAGTGAATATCTCTGAATTTGGAGTATTCTTCTTTCACGCAACTCGCAGTTTTTAACAAGCAATTATAGTTCATGATACTTTATGTAGTAGTGTGGTTGTTAAATATTGTATCGTATTAACAATCGGAATATGGTCGAAAGAGAAAAGACATGATTTTATTTGATTCATTCCTTAACATATCCTTTCATAATGGCACATACTGGTAATAGAGTTATTATAAAAAGGTAAAAGACGATCACACTAAATCGGGTCATTATAGGAAATGACACTTTTCGTTGTTGCTTAACTGATTTTTAACAATACAATAATAACAATCAAAACATACGTTTTATTTAATGTAATATTTCAATACAATAGGTCACAACATCCAAACAAGCTGTAATCAAGCTCTTCAATTCAAATTCTCTATGTGAATAGGTACCAAGAAGTAACCGATGATTATGAAAATGTCAAATTCACCTGGATCATGAAGTCCCGGGGAATCAAACAGAGTGAAAAGAGCACCAATCCCAAGACAGAGCTTCGATATTTTGAGCTAAGTTTTCACAAGAAGCAAAAGGAGATGGCCTTAAAATCTTATTTGCCGTATATTTTTAAGAGAGCCAAAGAGATTAAGGAGGAGAAAAGGGTAGTAAGGCTACACACGGTGGATTATAACGGGACTGATTATTGGAGTTCCGTTGTGTTAAACCACCCTGCAACATTTGATACAATGGCTATGGAACCAGAAATGAAGAAGGAGTTGATCGAGGATCTTGACATGTTTGTAAGTAGGAAAGATTACTATAGGAGAGTTGGAAAAGCTTGGAAACGGGGGTACTTGTTATATGGACCGCCTGGTACAGGAAAGTCAAGCTTAGTTGCAGCTATGGCTAATTACCTCAAGTTTGATGTTTATGACTTGGACTTAAGAGAGGTGCAATGCAATTCGGATTTGAGAAGGTTGTTGATTGGTTCATCAAACCGCACTATACTTGTGATAGAAGACATTGATTGCAATGTAGGGTTGCAGAATAGGGAAAATGAGAATGACACAACTGAAGATGACAAGGTATTGTATGTCCTAGAAAAAGAACTCTCTTTTATGTGGTGTACGATTATTGAAATAAGTAAAAATATTTTTCTGCACCATTGGAGTGTCTTTTGTAACTCATGTACAACATCGATTATGATCTTTACAATGTAGTTTGCGTTTGAAGCATCTGATTACATTGATGAATAGTGAAACAAATAGAACAGATCTTCAAGCACTTGCATGAATATCAATTGCTAGGATTATACTTTTGACTTGTATTATGCTAAAAATTCTACAAATGCAGATTACACTTTCTGGGCTGTTGAACTTTATTGATGGCTTGTGGTCGAGTTGTGGAGATGAACGAATCATAGTGTTTACAACGAATCACAAGGACAGACTTGATCCAGCATTGTTGAGACCTGGACGTATGGATGTGCACATTGAGATGTCACACTGCACTTTCAGTGGTTTCAGAGTACTTGCATCTAATTACCTAAAGACAGAGGAGCATAGGCTGTTTAAGTCAATTGAAAATCTCTTTCAAAGAGTTAAGGTAACACCAGCTGAAGTAGCAGGAGAGCTGATGAAGAGCAACAACTCTGACGTTGCACTAGAAAACCTCGTCAAATTCCTTCAAAACAAGGAACATGAGGGTGTGACGAGAAGCTAAGCAACATTGCTGACTAAAACAGATAAGTCGTTACCACTCATGTATAGAGTAATTGATATTCTTTCATATGTTAATGAACAATAATATTATTAACTTTTTCTGATGCTTTTTGAATAAAATTAGCTCGATTCCATTAATTCTTTTCATCATTGGCTGATCTATTATTCATAAGCTTGATATGATGTTTCAAAAAGTTTCCAAAACATCAAGATCTTTTATTCTCATACAAGAACACAATAGTATCCACAATAGGACTATACAGAGTAGCAGGAAGGTCGTGACCAAAACATATAAAGATGTAGTCGCTCATGGGGACATCTATCTAGATAAAGGATAACCTATGCCACTTCATAGATAGATCACAAAGTATGAGCTATGTGACATAAATATTTTCAAAAATAGACAGAGAGCGTAATTTTTCAAAATAAGAAAAAGAAAATGGAATATACATACAATCTGTGGCTGGCTTTAGTTGCCTTGTAACATTCAATGTTGCCATTGTCTTCTCTAAACACTCTGCTTCCTAAGATCAGTATCAGTTGAGATACAATAAGATGGTGAAGACAAGCAACCACTGCTTACAATGGTGTTAACATACATACTAGAAACGTAACGTACAATCCATATTCACCATTGATATTCTCCATGGCCCTTTATCTGACCTTAAACAACCACCATTATTTTCACATCTACACCTACCACCTAGAAAATCTGGCAACTCACTGAAAATCACAAAGTTTTCATGATATGTTAAATCGTTAAGAACTCGTATAACATCTAGGATTGAGAAAGGGAAACAAAAAGTTGAAGAGACAATTACCAGTCATCAATGATTTCAAGCAGTTTGCCTCGATAATTGTTGCCAAGAACCTAGAAATTTGAAAAAGTCAATAGTTCTTGATGAGCAACTTATAAATTGTTCGATTGGACTCATGTTCATCAATCCTCATTTGGGATATAAATGAACCCCTTTCTTCATAACATACTATAAAAGAAACATGATGCCATACATGAATCTTAGACTTCGTTTCAGGGTCAAGAAAAGGCTTGAGTATATGCCAGAGCAGCCTAAATCCTGGTCCAGCGTTTATAACAAACATTTCACCAAGTGTCTGCAAAATTATTGTCAAAATTAGATGTTAGATATGACAGTACGCGAAGCAAGAAATGAAAAAAGGAAATCAGTATAAGTCATGTAATGTAACTAAGCTTATAAGAGGTATATCGAATTACTTCAGGATAGAAGTCATTATCAATCTTCTGCAGCTGCAAAATGACTTCTCGTACAGGTTTCGTGAAGTTCCTCAAACTCTATAATACAGAAAAACGAACATTATGAAAACTGAACAATAAGAAGCACATTGTCAACAATCCACAGAAAAGACTACTATACCACTCCTTCAACATCCAAGAATGTAACACCTCGATCTATATGTCTTTTTGCAGCTGCAGAACAAGCAGGAAACCGGAAGGCAATAGACTTCTCAAATTCTTGGACGTGATATTTAACATAACGATCCAGAGTAGTTACTTCCAAAAGTTTGTCGACATTCATTAGCCCCAATCTTTCGATATAAACTGGTCGTCCTTCCTTATCTGTGCCATGATAACCCTGAGGGTAGTTTTGTAATACTTCATCCCTTTCATGGAAGTTGAAATCCTGAGCAAAATATTGTGTATGATCAAGAAACTGTGAAATTTAAACCAAAATGTGGCCGGATAATTCAGAAGAAAACTTCCATATGTGCATAGGAAGATTAGAGCATGTCTAATAAGCCTTAGTCGACCTTCAGAAATATGGCATTACACGGGAAAAAGATGGAGTATTAGTGTTTGAAAAAAGTAAGTCTACCTTGATAATACTGTCAGTTTCAAAATCTCTTCTCCATTGAAGCATATTTGTCCACATGAGCTTAGCCTTCTCTATATCAAACTTTCTAGCTTTAAGAAATCTGAAATGGTACAGCTCAAAGTTCAAGATAATCGTCTTCTATCATCACATGAGTTGAGATAAAGTCTAGAGCATGAACGCGTGGTGCTTAGGAAACAACTATGGAGTTAGAAAAGCAATTTTCCATAACTGCCTTGGATCACGTGACAGTTGATGAAAGGTAAAGGTTATATTTTAGAGGCAAAATGATGAAATGACATGTTTAAAATCATACATGGACACAAAAGAAGCTTCATTAAGTTCAGTTATGAAATCTAATTTTATGAATCCTACATTTCAAGGATAGGAGGAACCTTAATAATTTGAGATTATCATCATGCATAGGAGGAAGCAGATTCTCCAGGATCAGGATTTGTCGAAAATCATTTACAAACTCCAACTCCTCCTTTGTGGTAAAAGAGATTCCGATATCATTTTGTGACCTGATCATCTGAGAATGTAATTGATCTTCACAGTTTCCAGGATCAAATAAAGATCCTTGACCACCTGTGGAAATTTGCAAATTCGTACTTAACCATACGAGTACTAAATCTATAAGTAACGATGATCCATTCCTTGATCTTATCAAAGTCACTTGAAAAGGATAACAGAGTGGAGTCAATAACTTAACCATAAAAGCAAAACATAACTTCATGACCAACAAAGGCAAAATCTGACCATCCATAAGTAAAATATGATGAGTATTAAACTATCATCTACAAAATCCTACAGAGTTCGACTAGGTAAAACTGCCTACACAAACACCCTCCCCAGACCCCACTTGTAGAATTACACTGGTTGTGTTATTGATTTCTAAACCTCAATCCTAAATCATTGGCGTAGGCTAAATAGATTGATTTTCACATGAAATTGTGGTTGTTTTTTTACTTCAATTCACATGTAATAGTGAATATATTGATTTGAAGAAAATAGTAGAGAGAAAATATCATTTATGATACAAAATTACCTGACATTTTCGTAGGACTGATTGAAAAATGAAGTTTATAATAATGTCTGCGAGTATTTGATTACTTTGCTTCAAACAATAATTGGAGTTTGTATAAGAAGAGAATTGGGAGTTTCGTGACGCTGTTAAGCTTTTTGATAGCGGTTGGTTTTGTGGGACTTTCTTTTACTGGCGGGAATATGCCATTCTCCATTTTCTATCTATTTATTTATTTTTACTTTCTTATTATGAAATTACACTGAATAATACTCCGTATTTGTATGGGTGTTCAAAGTAATTCCAATTCCATGACTTAAAATTTAAGACCACTCATATTCCACCACAATCCTTGATAATTTGTGATGTTATTTTCCTACTTTTTTAGCTCCTACCTTTTATTTATTTACTTTGGGTCTACCGGAAACGATCCCAAGTAAAAATACATTCAGCAAGGGTGTTGGATATGAAAGAAATTTTTTTTTAAAAAAAATCCAATCAAAATTTTTAGAAAATATTTACGGTAGAAAAATAAATTTCTTGTTTCCTAATGACAATAAAAAAACAAATTTGACAAATAATATTTCATAATTGTATCATCTTCACCCTCCAACATATTTTATTTTCCCCTCCCCAACCTCCACTAGTGAAACATTTTACTTAGTATCGCACATGAGTAAATTTTTCTAGGACTGATTACGTGCAAGTTTCTCCCTTGGACTTTATCCTTGGTGAAAAACACAGATACTAGTTGTAGATGCAGTAGGATATACCCAAAAGAGGCTGCAACTGAAATGATATTTTATTTGAATGATTCTTTGGTATATTTAGTATCTCCTATTCTGTATTAAGAAACGTCACGGTCAATACAACACAGGCCCAAGTGAACGGAAGTTTCAACATAGTATATTTTTCTCTTATATAGAAGAGACAGTTTCAACATGTATGTTATTTGTCATTCAATTATAAAATAAGGAAATTTTAGTCATTTTACGCTACCAAGATTCAAGCTTATATGTATCTTTCCTTACACGTGTCTTACTATGGCTTTTTGAATAGACACGTATTGTTCAAGCGGTGGTTTAAGTTATTTCTGTGTGTAAATCCACACCTGCATTTGGATGGTCTCAAGTTTTAATAGCGATTTGGATGGTTTAGTGTTGTAGCTTCAAATTTTGAATCAATCAATATGTTGTATTATAAATATGATTTTGTGACCTGCTCTCAACACTCTTCTTACTAGCCTTAACACGCTATGTATTTTAAATGAAATGATTACACATTTCGTACTGAATCTACATTTTAATGTTCAATTCCTGCCTTTGTTTTACAATTTGCCAATTCATTCATTCTTATGCGTGATAACGAGTATAATGGATACTTTTCTTATTTCTATGAAAATATTCGCAACTCTGTTCACGTTCACATACAGAGGCTTTCTTGGATATTATCAGAGTAAGCAAAAACCAACAAATGCATACAATTATCTTATTTCCAAGTGCATTCAAGGAAGGGTGAGAGTCTACTATTACTCTATGGCTCGAACCTCACCAATTTATCTGATTCTACTTTTCTATAAGCAGAAGCAGTGGTAGCCCATGTTTTATATTTATGCATTCCATGTGATCTTCCATCTACCCTTACATACATGACGCATTGCTCAAAGTAGAAAACTCTCACAGAAAACATTAGTTGCTATTGTTTTCCGAATTTGTGGGCGTAGGATGGCCGATTTTCCGATAGGAAATGTGTGATTTTCTTGTTTTATTTGCAGCTTCCCTGATTGCAAAGATGGAAATTGTCTTATTTATTTGACACATTGAACGTGATTGTTGAGTAACACTATTGATTTGGCTTATATTAAACTTGGTGCTGAAATTTTGTTTGATTCTCTGGCCGAAAAGAAAAAGGAATTGCTTGCTGACAGTCCTTGATGGCACATTTCATAACTCGAAATGGTGAATATTTAAGTGTTTCTTCAGATTTTGATTTCATTCTTTTCAACGCCTTTGGTATAGTGTTAGAATGTAAATATTCAATTATGAACCAAGCGTACATCACAAATGACTTTCAGAAGCTTGCTATGGTCACCATTTACAAGTTACTTAACAACAAATAGAAATCTGCAAGTCACAAACGAATTGTTGGGCCCGTGCCATTAACTATCTAGTATATTTAGAAATAGCGCTAACTGACCACTTTTCAACGTTTAGATTTTCAAAATACTACTTAATAAGCAAACGAAACAAACTGAAAAAAACACTAGCATGTCCGAAAACCATAAGTTTACCTGTCCGTCTTACATTAGAATTACAGTTCCATATATACAGATATTCACAAATTATTTTTTTACATAACATATTAAGGGGAGAACTACAATTGATCTTTGAAGATGCTGACCACATTGGCTACGATAAATGGCTTCTATATACATAGTAGTCTCTTTGTTCAAACAACTCTAAGCACACCTATGAAATCACGTCACGTAGTCATTCGAATTGAAACATGTTTGAACGAAAATAGTACCATTAGTTTCACAAAGTTCGTAGCACTGAGGAAAATGATTGGACAATATATATACCTGCTATATCCAGTTTCTCTTGGATCGCAATTGAGTAAGCTTGTCCCTCCACAGAGCTGTAATTACCAATGTCAAAAGTGAGAACAAAAACAGTTAACCAGGGTTGTAAACTGGCAAAATAACGAAGAAAAAGAATCTCCCTCCGTCTCAATTTGATTTTCTAGTTTTGACTTGACACAGTTTAAGAAAGTTAAAAAATAAACACTTTTTGAATCTAAGTTCTAATAGATGAAATTCTTGAGCTTTTTATTTTAGTAATAAATAAACATGGGACAGCATGAACCAAAAAACATTTCAGACAACAGATATATAAATAGCAGAAACGATCTGGACATGTTAACAAGCGCACCTGCATCTCTATATCGTTCTTCAACCGCCGCAATCAGCATATTTCGCACAAGAATAAACTCCTTTGTTTCAATGCACGGCTTGCCATTAGGCCTGACCCAGAAAACGAGTTGGATTATATTAGTCACAACACAATTGTAAGACATCTGCATCTCGTGCAATGATATCATACCATAATCATTTGGGACACATGAAGAGTCTCAGCTAATTTCAAATTACTTACAATTTTTATCTCCCAAGGAGAAAATAAAGAGAGTCATTTTTTTAGCAGAATATATACCATGTAAGAAAAATGGGCAATTTATTGAACTATTCTCCCTGACCAAAAAAAAAAGATGTGAAAGTTTAACAAGGAGTTCCTAATGGAGGTTTACCTGTCAAGCTCGGTGAACAAGAGACCATCTGAACCAGTAGTGTGCACTATTGGCTTCGGAGATTCAACAATTCTCATACCATCACTATAAGCCAAGTACTTGTTGACTTGTATTGGCACCTGGAATAATTAAACAGCAGAAGGTATATTATGTTAGCACTCATTTGGTGCAAGGGCTCCATAAAGTTGAATTAAAGCGAGGAAATAGGGGACTATAGCGATGGGGAGGAAAACATAGATGGCATTGTACACAATTTGTATATTGTGCTCCATCTGCGGATAGATATGGGACTGAATCTAGTTTCATCCTTAAATGTAAGTATATTAATTAGGAAATGTATAACCATAATTACAAAAAGAAAAACGAAGCTGATACGACAGGATCAGATGAAGGTGAATGGCGGAAGGAGCAGAGCTAGAAGAAATTGGCCCAGATATGAAAGTGGTTACAGTCGATTGAAAAGTTGGATCAAGTCTGATCTCCTACACCTAATAAGGATCCTCTCATCTTCCATTATGTACCGGGCACAATACAAACCTCTAGAAGTCACTGGTCTGTAGAGAGAATATCATAACCTCAATCATGAACAGATCATTATTGAAAGGATCATGAATTGGATAGTACTTGTATCACTCGGTTTAGTGTGGATATAAAGTAAGATATACATTGCATATGTAGTTAACTCCACAATAAGGTATCAGTTAACCCATGTACAAAACAGAAGTTGAGGAGACTAGTTTTCACCTTGCTTCTCACAGCAATGTTGATTGCATCAGAAGGACGAAGATCAAAGCTAATACTCTCAGCATCATTATCGGACTGTAATGACAACCATAATAAAGGTGGTTAAGTTGCATACCCTAGCCTTAAAATGTACCGACATGATCACTCAGCATAGTAGCAGCATTTTACACACCTTTGTTAGATACAACTGAGCATAATAAGCCTCATGCACCCTCTTGGTAACTCGAACAAGTTTAACCTTCAAACAGGGGAACTGTCAGATCAAGCATAAAAGATAATACAACTACTGATGGAGCAGTACAAATAACAAGCTTACCGTGTAACCCATCTTCTCAACCATGTCATTCACAACTTGATACATTGTTGGTCTGGCCTGAAACAAAGCCAACATTTATATTATTCAGTAGTGGATAGAAAAATGCTGCAAGAAATCTGGCAGGATGGCTTTACCAGCACATAGATTGGAAAACTTACAATTTGGACATTGCGCACAGCTGCCATGAGCAGCGCACTAGGCATCTCCACTGTCGTATAAATCAGAAACACAGATATGAGACGGCTCTAATTGATTTATACAATCTAGTCATTTAAACAAATGAACGAAATATCTACATACAAACAATAATAGGGAGAAGAAGCCCTGTCCCATCTTCCATTCTTAAAACAATCGCTGGATGTGGAGCATAATCAGGTAGATGACCTCCTTGTGGATTATTATGGACACATTTCAAATGCCTTCCATCTCTCATTTTGATCATGAAACCATCTGGCCCACTTCGCACTTCAACTACACAAGAAGAATAGGAAAGTTAACCCCCAGAAATAAGTTACTACCTTTTTATTTATATATTTGGGGGCAAGTTGTGTATCCACAACTTTCTTCACAGAACTTAAAAAGGGTTGACATTAATCTTGGTTTTAAAGATAAGATTGGCTTTGACTAACGAGAAAGCAAAAGACTGCCATCAATGAGGTCTGCAACCCAACTCAAAAAACTTGACACTTGAAAATACGCCCAGAAGTTGGAAAATTTATGGGAATGTCATCACACTGGAAAAATCATCTCAAAACTAAATTAGAACATTATACTTCATATATATAGTCATTATTTCGCACGATGAATCCCAGCATGATCACTAGTGAAATTATTATTTGGTAAAATGAATCTCAGCATTATCAATGGTTTTTTCTTAATAAAAAACCAGAGTATGACAATAAGGAATATAGGACTTGAGAACAAAGTTAGCATACCAGCTTCTACCACGCTAGAGTTCACATAATCTGCGTCGCTTTCATTGGAATTCTCTGCCATGCTACCATTTCCATCTGATGATGAACTAAAAGTGCATTGTATCACCTTGCTTACTCGTGATCGTGGTTGACGAGCCACATTAACCCGGAAGCTAGAGATTCCATTAAGCCCCCAGAACCTACTCTTCAAAATCTTCGCCTTCACTACAGAAGAATTGACAGGAACAGCAAACTGATTTGTTTGCTTTCCACGAACAACAGGACAAATAACAGGCCCTTGCAGAGAGCTCATTCTTCCTACTCCGGAATCTACACTGACAACAATCACATTATAACTAAGGATCATATAAAAAAATCTACTTCCTCTGTTTCAATTTGTTTGTCTTACTTTCTTTTACGACCACACAAGATTCAAAAAACTTCTCTACTTTCTTAAAGTCCATGCCAAGTCAAAACCAGACAAACAGATTGAAACGGCGGAAGTGTATGATTAGAATATTTCGTGGCTCAAAACCAGAATTTTGTCATTGACTTTCTCCAAAGTCATTCCTTTTTAAGTTTTACCTAGGCACATCACATACATGGTGTATATAAGAAGCCTACTAATTTACAAATTACAACTCAATCATAAACTAGTAAGAGTTCCTTAATAGGATTCGAGTCCTAAACTAATAAATACCACTTGTATGAATTCTCTGTCCCTTCAACTCTATTTGAACCTATTTCATTCCGAGCAGCCCGGTGCACTAAGCTCAGGCTACGCGGGTCAGATGGCCAATTGTACACATCCTTACTCATCATTCCAACACCAAAAAATTGTATTTTAAGACAATTAGGGATTCTCACTTACCCCTTCCATAATTGATTAACGATGACAAATAATTCCACAAACTAAAATTGAATACAATAAAAAAAACACAGGATTTTCAAAGTACTAAATCAACATATTTGCTCCAATTGACCAATCAAAGCTCAGTTCTGGTCATAATTTAAAAGTCAACAACTCCATGGTGATCACTACTTAAGTCTAAACAGTCCTAATACTTCTGTCAACACAAAATAGACAAAAAAGATTCAATTTTTACAGTTGTTCTGCTTGAAATTTCAACTAAAAATCAACCCTTCACCTTTCCCACAGTGATCAACAACAAAAAAAAAAATGAGAATTCAACTTTTTTCCATTGATCGATCCAATTAAACAAGAATAATAGCGTGAGGAACTACCTGGATCAGCGATCGTTGCTTCAAAAAAGAGTAAAAACCTTCAACTTGATAATTATTATCTCAATATCACAAAGTGATAAATCAAAAAACAAAAAAAAACAGATATTTTGTTGAAGACGGATAATTTAGGGCCGACAAAAGAGTGTGAGAGAAAAGATAAAGAGATAAACTCTTCTTTTTGGAAGAAAAAGAGAAATGGAGAAGAATTGTTAAGTAAGGGACTGTGGGAGTTGTAGATATTTTAATTCCATTGGACAAGGAAAAGCACTTTGTCATCTTTCTTTATGGACATTTATGTCCTCTCTTACCTTATGCCCAATGAAAAGGATATTGCTTCTAGAAACAATATAATTTAAATTAAATTAAGAAGAAAGCAACATTCTAATTTCTTCAAAATAGAATTTGTATGTTTCAATAATTATTATTTTTTGAAGCTTTGGTGGAGGGGTGATTAGATACATGATACAGTTTTTAACTCATCGATGATATGATTTTTGTTAGCTAAGAGGTTCTTAAAAACACAAATTAAAATAGAAAATAATATGTGGGACTTGGGAATTCTAATTTCGTTTTATAAAATCTTTGGATAAATTTTATTTTTTTTGAGTGTGTGTTAGGTTATATGTGTGTATTGATACGTATTTAATTTTAGATTTGTTGCAAAATATCAGCATGAAAAGGGTAATTATGTCAATTCATAAAAACAGTTTGCATAGGGGACGTCATTATCAAGCTAACTGATAAACACTTCACCTCAATGCCGGCCGACGAAATTAAAACTGCCGTGCAACTGCCACGTGTACTTACACTGGATAAGGGTCCTTCTATTGTCAATTTATAACAATTCAGGCCCTTTTTTGTAAACTATTCTGTGGGACCCCTATGTATTTTTAGATACTAGAATCTTGATCACTCTGCACAATAGCAAAATTATAAATAATAATTGTGAAAAAAATGGGGGAAAAAAAGGTTTGAATGTGGGGAAAAATATCTATTCTGTCTTTTATTTATCCTATTTTATTATTTGAAAGTTAATTATTATTTCATCTATTTTATTTTACATGACATACTAAGAAATGATACACTTATAAATTCAAAAGTTATTAACTTTACATCCTATAACTATATATACAAATGCAATAATGAATTCAGATTTTTTTTTTTAAAAAAAATTAAGATATAGCACTTCTTATTTAATTTTAATTTTTTATAATTGTACAAATATAATACTCGGTGAGGTCATAATTTTCACTAAAAAATTCAAGATACAACATTTCCTATTTTATCTTAATGAGAAAGTTTATAATCACATAAATAGAGTGATGGAGCCATAATTTTTACTAACGCACTTCAAGATATAACAATTCCTATTTTATTATAATAAGAGTTGTTTTTTATAGGATAAGAGTTAGAATTTTCATTAAAAAATTAAAATATAAAAAAATAAATATACGAAGAAATGAAAGGGATTCAATATTATAGTTTTGATCTTATACCTATAATATAATTTTGCAATTCAAGTTTCATTTGTGAATTAATTCCATGCATAGATATTATAACAATGTTTAAGACTAAATATCTCTTACCTATTTAAATGCTAGAAATAATATATTGTATATCTAAACCTCGAAGTCTTTATTTTAACAAAAAAATTGTTATATCTATTAAAAAACTCTATCACATAATTTGAAATAAAAAGAGCATAATGTAATATTTCTTTTTGCATAGTATAAGGTAATGTTATTATTTAAAATATTTTCGGTATGTGTAATAAATAGTAAATGAAGAAGGTTGAAGCAAAATAGCTGGCATGCTGTGCTAAGGGACCAATTAAATATCAATATGGATTGTGGTGCACTGATGAGAGTGCTTCACCCTTAACCAAAAGTCTCGGATTCGAGCCCTGGGTATGGAGAAAATCATGTTGAGAGCGTCACCCCCAAATGGGCCCTGCAATGCGCGATCCGGATTTAGTCGGAGTTTCAATATGGGCTTTGATTATCGGGTGGGAAACCAAAAAAAAAAGGACCAATTAAATAATATGCATTTAATGAGCCAATGAGAGACTAGTTCAACTACGGATGCTTTTATTACTAGCCAAGCAATGTGTTGGATTTTTTTATCCTTTCTAATTTTATTACATATAGCTTTGATGCCTTTGAATTTTACTTAGATTTTTTATTCATCTCAATGTCAACTAGTAGGCTGTATATTCCAGAAAATGCTTTTTTACTTTAAAAAAAAAAACAAGAAAAAGTATGTTCTAAGTAAAGATAAGAAGGGAATCAACCGAATTTAATAAGCAAGAGATGAATATAATACTAGCAAGGACGGAGCTATCCTTGCTTGACACTCCTTCACCAAAAAATTATATTGTATATATAAGTCAAATTTAGTTTTACATAGGTATACATAGCAGTTTTAACACATCTTGAGACAAGCTAAAGGTTCAACGTATTGGTTAATGTGACATAACTTTCTTAAGGTTGTATGTTTGATCCTAACTAGCTACGTACTTACATTTTTTGTTACCTTTAATGAAAATCATGACAGGCACGACACAAGTACCTCAAGAACAATCAATGTCGGGTGGTAATCTTTCCTCCCATGGATCATTCGATCACCAACTCGTCCACGGACTCGTCTCTTTTGGTCTTTACTTGTTTGCTTTTGTTGCGCTCGTTTTTGTTAGGTTTTTAGTAGCAACCAACAACCTTTTCTTCTTTTACTTCACATAGCTTTTCATCTCCTTCATGGCTGGAAGTTCTCCAAAAGTATGAAAAGCTAGAGGACTTTGTACCATCCATTTCGGTGTGATTGAATTTTGTTCAACAACCCAAGGATTTGTAGCACATCTTTTTTTCTTTCCGCTACTTGAAGTGACTGTTACTTGTCTCTAGAACTGCAATGAAGTGATTAATCAATAACCTTAAGGGATAATCATACGACCAACGCCCTGATCAACTAGTTTATAAAATATGTATAGGTTATAACATATACTATATATACAATATTGACTATACATATACTATATTTCGGCCATTCATTTTGATGCGGAATCACTGCCACGAGCCCAACCCACGTAGCCTGTACTTCAAGCCCATTATTGGGCCGATTGGTAGCGCCCGACGGTAGAAATTCATGCAGCTGTTTTAGATATACTATTTAAGTTTTAGTCAGTTTATAAAAACTACATTTAAAGTTTAGTCAAATTTCAATTCGATCCTCTTCTTTATATATTTAAGATTAACAGCCTGTTTGGATGGGCTTATAAAAAGCAACTAATAAGTTAGAAGTTAAAGGATAAGTTCCATAAATCACATAGTGTAAAGATGAAATTACTATCTATCCCTACTTTTTTTCTAATTACAATAATCCCTTAAAATTAACCCAATCCGGATACATTAATGAAAGTACGGATACATTAATACATTAATACGGATACATTATTAAAATAAAAATTAACTCAATCCGGATACATTAATACAAACACGGATACATTAATACATTAATACAGATACATTATTAAAATAAAAATTAACCCAATCCGGATACATTAATGAAAGCGCGGATATATTAATACGGATACATTATTAAAATAAGGAATTTTAGTCATTTTAAAAAGATATAGGGACAAATGGAAAATAATACACTTAAAGGTGTACTTTAGTAATTTTTCCGAAGTTAAAAGTCATAAGTAGGTGGTACCCTACTTTTGACTTTTGACTTATTTTAAAACTTTTTTGATCTAAAAGTAGGTGAGTAGGTGCTTAAAAGCACTTTATAACCTTTTTTTTTTTATGACAAGGAAAACCCGCAGCTGCTACATTTGGGTACGCTCAGGGTAAAACCCCCGCTCCTATGCAATAGCTCGCAAACCACATAGGAGAGGTAATCCGCACTAGGCAAGCCCGGTGCGACGAGCTCGACCCAGAAGGCAAACCCCTTACTTTCGCTGGCAAGAGGTTTCGAACTGGAGACCTCCAACATGGAAGTCCCAAGCCCAAACCACTGGGCCACTCTGAAAGGTCACTTTATAACCTTTTCAAATACCTCTAAAACAAAAAAAACTACTGAAAAGTCAAAAACACCTAAAAATAAGTTAATCCAAACGGGCACTAAAACCTCATGTTTTGATCAATCACCAAAACTTTATTCTAAACTCTCTAAAGTTTAAACTTTTAAAATGAAAATCTCATATCTTCGGGTCTATTAGAACTACATACCTGAAGTTACACTTTGATAGTTCAAACTTCAAAATGAAAGATCTAATATTGTTTCTAAAACGGTTAAAATTTAATTATTTTTTAAAACTTTGATTATTCTTTACATAATTGTCCTAAACAGTCATTTAGGCACTTCATCAACACCCACACATCAACTCAATTGTAATATCACGAGTTACGACTCCTAAATTCTTAGTAAAAATATCATCAGATGTTTAGAGAGATTAATTATAGCACTAATTAAAATTGTCGTCTATTAATGCAACATTATTTAGTTAGGTCTAGAGTTCCAAACTTCTTGACGGAAATCATAAATGTATATAAAGAACTAAAAAATAAATACTTATTCCCTCCGTTCCAATTCAAGTGTCTTAATTTTTTTTTGGTCTGTCCCCATATGAGTGTAGCTTAAGATCACACGATTTAAAAGACTATAGACACATCTTTAATTTACGATCACAACATTCAAAAATCTCTCTTTATTTCTTAAACTTTATGTTCAGTCAAACTAAGACACTTAAATTAAAATGAAGGAAATACTTATATAACAAAAAAGTTTGCACTAGTCACAAGGGGAAGAGTCAAAGAGTAGCATAACAATTAATAATATGAAAAAGTAATGTTAATTAAAAACTAACAAACCATTAATGGATCAAACTTGGTCTATCCTACAATAACAGTTATCATTGTTTTTTTGTTTTTTCAGAATGACCAAGTTTGCTCCATTAATAAAGCAAGATATGATAAAATTACATAAAGAAAATGACATGGCCAAATTCCTAATTTTTAAGTGCCTCCAGTAAAATTAGGGGGTGGCCAAACACCTCCTCCACCTTCAGTAACATAAGTTAAACATGTCAAGGGCACTAAACACAAACCTCTGCTTCTAAGATCTCTTTTCATTTCTTCATTATTCATCTCTCCACCACCCTGCAATAATAACATATAAATAAATATTTGTTTGTTTGTCTGTTGCCTTTCAAGATATTGTGTATAAAGAGAAAGATCGTCGATCCTTAATATCTTTAGGAACGATGAGACCATGGTATAACTAAGATGGGACCTAAAATGGTCCACCATTGATTAAAGAAAGAAAATGAACACTTTGATTAGTACTATGTAATAGTATTTGACTTAGCACAAAATTTAAGAAAAAAAAATTATTTTGAAAAACTTGAGTCTTTTTGTCGTCTAAAATAAGCTATAGAAATATTTGGAGTTGATGATTTCTCAATTGGTTACTCAAATAATAGTTATTTTCTCATAAAATCAATTTCACTTTGACGAAGAAATGTGACTTTATGATATAATAAATATTAGTCGAGTGACACAAGAGAATAGTATATATATCTTACTCCATGTAGTGATCTGCTGGCTTTGCTTCGTGATGATTTCATGTATGGCACACTTAATGTCTGCAAAAAGAAAGTGAAAGATGATCAATGACAAAAAAACTCCCAAACCCTAGCTAGTCAAAATAAATATGTATTTTGAAGCAAAATTATAAGAAAAATACGACAGCAAGATACAAGGCAAGTTCGAGTTATTATAGAAGGTGATAAAGGTAGGTACGTACCTCAACTTGGTTTTGAAGGAATTTGATATATCCAATAGCTTCCATTAGTACAGATGCTGTGTCCGTCTGCAATATTCTCACATGCAAAACATTTTAATTTACTTGTCACACATATATACCTATGTGTCTCTCTAAATAAAGAAACTAAAAATACAATGCAAATATAGTATAATCGTAGCAACTTTAAGTAATATAGACATATAGGGGGATTGTTGAGATTCTTTTGTCTTAATTAGAGATTTCGGGTTTGAATTTATGGGACTGGAAAAAATTATGTTAGGAGCACCCCTTTGGAAACAGATTCTGCAATGCACGGACCCGGATTCAGTCAGACTCTGAGTATGTATGTAGATAGTTTAAGTTTTCACCGGATTCATCATGAAATATTTTGATTATGCATGCGAATACCAAATATCGGACAGAAAAAAAAAGTTTTTAGTAATATAGTGGGTTGTGATTTGTGAACAATGCTTTTCTCGGGGTTATAAATACCCTAAGCATGCACTTTGTTCACTGTACAATTCCATGAAATTCGTGCTATCCATGTTTGAATATTTTGACGCCAAAACAACCATCTAATTCATCAACCTTGCTTTTTCTTTTGAGAATTTCATAATTTCTATATGTTAACAATGTGGAAATTTTCTTGTTACTACTAATATTAGTATAAGCTACTCTAAGTGATCATTTTACTAATGTCTTTTGTGTCTGTTCAAAATGTATAATCATCTCATTTAATAACGCTGAGATTCAAACTCAAGATTTTTATCGTATATGATGATCGGTCTCATTTAAAAATTTAAATAGTCATAGAACACTTTTAATTCATTTGTTTACTTGATTACTACTATTATCCTTTCAACAATGTCATTGTTGTCGGTTCAAGTTTCGTCCTCAAATAAATAATTTCCCCATCACTCACTTATTTTAATTATATTTTCTAGGTCCAAACATTAAGATAGTGAAAGGTCTCTAAAAGCCAATTTCACTAGCAATTTAAGATGATGAGTACTCTCTTTAAACATGTCAAGTGATGAGTTAAAATTAAATAATTGTAAAATAAATAGACATTTTTTATAAATAAATTAAAAAAGAAAATAAGACAGACAAATCGAGAGACAGTATATACCTTGCCAAAAGGTGCTACCAATTGTTGAAGAGCTGCTATTCTATCTCCTAATTTCTCCTTTCTCACCTGCATTATATTTCAATAAAGCAAAATCACCCTTTAAATACCAATCAAAAGTTTAGTTTACTTCTTTTGATCCTATAGGTTAGTTTATCATTTATATATATCGACTATATAAATAATTTTTTCACTATAAAAATAAGTTTACCTACCATAACATAAAATAACTCTATATCAAATGTGATATGATAACATAAAAGAATAGACTAAATACTATATGAGTTTTACTTATATTCATCCGTCAGTGTAAGTAACATATACATTATTACCATCACATTAACTTGTTATAACAGATAACATGTATATATGTGTACATATCATATTCAAGATTATAAATTTCACCAATAGTCTAATATTATTATTTTTGCACTGTCGATATATATAACTTAATCTCGTTATAAATTACCTTAAAGGGTGGACATGATGCGCGTGAATCTACTCTTGATTTCTTTGGTGCATTTTGAGGCCCTTTATTAGTCTCCGAAGTATTGCTGGTTCTTTTAGCTTCAGGCATTCCATTACTAAAGGCTGATATCTTCAATATTAAAAAAAAAAAAAAAAAAAAAAAAAAAAAAAAAAAAAAAAAAAAAAAAAAAAAAAAGAACAGAAAAAACTAAAGTTAATTTTACACATTTAATCATATCAATCAAAAAGACGGACTCATTTCTGAGGAAAGTGAAAAAATAAAAAGAGATAAAGAGGCATATATAAACGTATAAAGCTGAAGTAAACTTTAATATGAGAAAAGAATGCCTTTCTCTTTTCTTGCATACAATTATAAAAGTAAAAAAAAAAACTTTCCCAATTCTCTTATAATTAAGAGAATCACAAACAATATCTAAAGGAAAATGAATATTATTCGTTGGATTAATACTTGCAATTAATTCCCTAATTAGAAATTATATATTTTTCAATGCAAGTATAATTATGAACCATATTACTAAACTTAATTAGGTTAAAATTGCTCATCCCGACTTGCTAGTAACATAGTATGAGCAATGCACACATTAAATGCATGCAAAATTAAGTAAAGTATTTATAAAAAACATTGATATATGAGAAGAAGAAGAAGCGACATTTGGAGAATATTTGGTTGAAGTTCGAAAAAATATAAAGTTTTAATTCAAAGGTCTGACATAAATTTCACTTGAAAAAAGTTAGAAGTTTTGTAATTAAGTGAAGTATCACTTAACATATTTCACCAGTATCTCTAATACTGGAGTTCAGTATTTGCAACATAATGATGTGAATACTGAACTTTAGAAAATTGGCAAAAAATATAGAAATACTTACACTTGTGGAGCTATTTACCGGACTTTCACTTGATGAATGCTGAAAATGATTTGTTGTTAAGCCATATGTTTGGCTAAAACTCCCTCCATATCTTGTAGAATTGATGAGATCCAATGGCTGTAAATTCATATCCAAAGAGCTACAAGAATTTGCTTGATTTATATTCAAATTGGACACATTTATTGTGGGATATATTTGACTAAATCTCCCTCTATTAGTACTAATACTACTAGAATTTGAAGAATAGAGAAGATTATTATTATCTCCTTGATAAAGTTGAAGCCCACTATTAGAAAGTGTACCAAGCAAAAGCTTAGCATTCATATCACTCAATTCTCCTCCTCCTTCTATACTTGATGGACTTTTCAACATTTGAGTAAATCTTGGATATGAATTTTCTTGCTTTATATTATTAGCCCATTGATGAAATCCCAAATCTTGAGTAGTACTACTCATAGAATTAACTAGGTTTAATGGATCACTTGATGATGAATTTGTAGTATTGATGATGTCTCCACTAGAATATGAATTAATAAGATCACTTCCATGAGTGTTCCTAAATAAGCAAAAAAAAAAAAAAGATTAGATAAAATCAAAAATCTAACACTATTGCTTTTGAGGAAAAGTAATAATTAATCAAAGTTTCAAGATTGTAAATATTGGTCCAAGGAAAATGAATTAAAGGGAATTACTTTCTATTTGTTACACATCAAATCAAGAAAAGAATGTCAAAAGAAAAAACAAAAAATTATAGGAGAAAGAGAAGAGAGATTCTAATATTCCAAAGACTTATCATGATAATATAATGGAAGTAGCCAAAATATAATCATTCATATGAAACACCATATGACTAAATAATTAAGTGGACTTACAAGATAGTAGTAGTAGTAGTACATGGGGTCCAAGTGTTTGTTGTTGAAACTCCTCCATAGCAAGAATTATTAGAAGATGAAGAAGAATTTGGAGAAATACCAATAAGAGGAAATTGATCTTGGAATTGGAGTTGATGATATTGATATTGTTGATGGAGATTTGCAGGCTCCATAATTAAACAAAAATAATAATAATATGAGAAGTTTTGCTTTTGTGCTTTGCTTCTTTTTTTTTTTAAGGCACTTGAAAATCCCAAGATGAAGAATAATTAAAAAGCAAAAGTACTATATACTACTCATGCTTCTTCTTCTCCTCCTTATCTTCTTCTCTCTTCAAAAAAACCCTTAAGCTATAGTTAGCTCCTCTCTACTACTATATACTATATATTCAACTCAAAAGAAATTAAACCTACATAAATTTGACATCTTCACTTTTTTAGCAACTTTTTCACCATATAAGTCTTGTTCTTACTCATTCAATGTCTCAAAGGGGCTTAAAAGCAACCTTGAAAAGAAAGAAAACAAGCAAGCAAACAAGAAGAGATAGAACCCCTAGCTATAGCTCTCATAATATTATATATATGTATACTCCTTCCGTCTCATTTTATATAACTATATTTATCTGGACACAAGAAAGCGTGTTATATTAAATAAAACAAAAATGAGTATATAAGGTATACTATAATGTATATTATTTTTTCCTTTTTCTGCCAAACTTTATTTTTTTGCACATTCACAATATAAAAAAACGAATTTCATGTCTCCCACTCTTGTCTCCAAGGGCATCATCCTATATACTATATAGTACTCAATTATATTTTTATATTAGTTTTTTGGTGGAGAGGTAGGGTGGGTATTTAGGGGGTGACTGCAATTACAGGGAGATGATTATAATTCCCTAAGGGTATGATTAAAAATGTCTGGCGCTGCTGCCTTCAATCCCAAGGCTTTGAATGAAAAAAGTGTTTTGTGAAGAGAAATGATAACAAAAGGGCCATATTTCTTTTGATTGTTATTTCTCTTTCTTTGATACCCACATGTTTTCTTGACAAGTCTTTGTAATTGTACTCCCCTTCTGGTTGGTATATACGTATTAAAAAAATTAAAACATAACACAAATATATTGTTGTGAAAGGCCAAATTGGATATGCTTATCTTTCCATTATTCATGTGGTCCATGATACTATATAATATTTATTAGTTTTCTTTGTAATTAAAAGTTGTATAGTAATAAAAAGGAAGAATATGCACTAGGCTATAGAGTAACTCTTAAGTTCAAATTTGATGGTCCAATGCCTTGATGTATAGTAGTGTACATATAATTGTTGATGATCTATTGGAAATATGTATAAAGTAGGCATGTCTTGTGAGAACCGAAAATTGGATCTATCCAATTGTGGCCCGGACAATGACGGAGGGCGGACAGATGAGGGCGAGTTGAAGAGAAGGACTAATAGACTAGCTTCTAGGATGGTAAGGTTATGGAGAAGACGTGCACATGATACTTTAGACGAATCTCAAATCGTATGAAAGAGGAAAGTGATAAAGCTTTACAAGGCATTGCACAATTCACATCATATGCGGGCTTTTGGGGTTAATAATGACATAGTCGGAGGGACAAATTCATGACGTATGTTAGGCCAATTGCTGATATTATGTGTCATGCACGTACAAGTTCACATGATATGCACGTTTTTGAGGTTACTAATGGCATAGATGGAGGGGCATCGATCCCATGACGTCTGTTAGGCCCAAGCCACTACAAGAAATTCCACTTTTTATGGTGATCAATATCGTTAAGAAAGACCATGTAGTGAGAAAACCTTACATGTCATGATTTTGGGTCGTGACACCAACATTTTGATTCCATATATATTTTTCTTTTCTTGATTTAATTTATTCCTCTGATATCCAAAAATTAGTGACTCAATTAATCCAAATTCACACCACACAAGATCCATTTAAAGAGAAGTGTTCCCTTGAACCAAATTTTCACAAAGAAAAATCAAAATTTATAGAAGTAAAACGTAATAGACATATGATTAAGGACGAAAAGATCTCATCCACTTCCATATACTTCACATATACTTAATATATCGATCCACTCGCGCGATTACAACAAGATCCTTATCGGATGAAAAGATGCATATGTTCAAAATACTACAAGGACAAAATGATAAAACGTTTTTGATTACGTTCCAGAGTAGAACTAAATGAGAACCACAACTAGGTCTCAAGTGTATGAAAACAACGTGTACGTAATAAAATAGATTTTGATGAAGAAGAATGAATACATTTGTATAAACCCAAGAAGAATGAACAAAAAATATAGAGAAGACTAATGAAACAAAATATAATGAGCAAATGGAGGGGACCAATATTAATATTGGAGAAATGTCATCATATACTTTGCATACTTCCATTTGCTAAAAAATGTACTACTTTTTTTTCTCAGGAGAAGTAGCCCCCCTATGGGACATACCACGCTATGTAACTTCGAATTTATAATGATGTCAATTTGACCTTTCCATGACATCAACATTCTAGTATTTAATTATTTTATTTTTGTTATATAATCTAAAATTATTTTCTATAGAGTATATAATCAATACAACATAACTTAACTTATTATATGGCGATTGTCCAGTATCGTTTTTGAAGTTGGATTTTCATGTTTGATTTGTAACAATGATATCAGAGTCAATCGATACATATATGATGGTTTGTGTGTTAGGAATGGTGGTCTGAATCCTAGAGGGCTACAATATCAACCGTGGCCAACGAAGTAGTTGGTTCTCTTGCGTAGACGATATATTATTATGTGTCAATTGTATAAAATTATTTTCGCATGAAAGTTTAAGATTTTATAAGAAGAAGAGATGCTAAAAATCATTATATTATCTTTATTCCACGTTAAAACTATGTCATCCCCAAAAAAAGTTCTATAGAAGAAAATCTTAGATAATCAATAGAACATAACTTAACTTCTTAGAAATGCTAATGAATTTATAGATTAAATGGGCTCTCTCATCTATTAGATTAAGTTTTTGAATTGGACTTTTTATTTTTTGTAACAATGATATCAGAGTCAATCGATATATACATGATGACTTGTGTGTTAAGAGTAATGACTGGTGATTTGGATGGAGTAATGGTGAAAATAATTGAAACAAAATATCTTTTTATAATAATATTAAGACTTTGTTCAAGATCTTAATGATCAAGAACTATGACCAAATACATATAGTTACACTTTTTGTTGGGTTCGAAAGTGATTAGGGCGTCATGCGGAAGCTTACAATTGCAAATTGTATGATGTTGATAAATCAGATAACAAAAAACTATATTAAAAGAAACAAAATATTATTATATAGTTTGGTCAAGCGACCTACATATTATAAAACTAATATTGAAAAACATAAACATATTGGAAAAAATCTCCCCATAAACAAAACTCTCTAAACGACTACATTGTGGATGATATTGTGTTATGCTATGTGAATAAGAATATTCAATTTATAGATCTCCAAACTTTTCCTCTAAGGAAAGAATAACCAAATATGGAAGAAAATAATGTTTTTCTTGGAAAAGTTAAACCATTTATGGTAATACTTTGTTTTTCCTTTTAGAAAAAAATAAAATTCAAATAAGATAAGAAAATCAGGGTAAAACCCTACACTTTTTACTATCTATCTTTTTGCTACGAAGGACTTATGCATCATAAAACCAAAGTCTTGGGATTGTATCATATTAGCCTTTGGATTTATGATTTGTTAATCAACGAAATATTCAGTAAATTTGATTATAATTTGTTTATTGATTTGATCTAGAGGTGTCAAAAATAAACCCAAACATAGGTAATTCGTTCAATCAGCCCATAATTTTAAGGGTTGGGCTCATGATAATTTGAGTTCAATCTTAACCCATTCAAGTCTTAACTCATTTTAGGAGAATCCTCAATTGAGCCCAATTCAATCTCCAATTTCAACCCGTTTTAAGACTCTTTATTTGCATTGATGTAATGTATTTTCCTATATTGAAGGTATGAGTTATTATCTATTTAATATCTTTTAGGATTTATCTATCCATTTGTAACTTTTTTTTGAAAAAAAATCTTGAGTTAAAATTCAAATTGTGGTTATAAATGTTAAATATCAATATGTTAAAATTATTGAGATTAAGCGGGGCAAATTGGGCGGGTCAAGACCCAACCCGTTTTTAGCCCATTTGAGCCCAAAGTAAACTTGGGCGGGTTAGGATCCAACCCGATTTCTATTTCAACCTATTTTAATATCTCCAATTTCAACCCAATCCGCCCATTTGACACCCCTAATTTAACCTATTTATCTGTCAATACGGGCGGGTCAAGACCCAACCCATTTTTTAGCCCATTTGAGCCCAAAGTAAACTTGGGCGGGTTGGGACCCAACCCGATTTCTATTTCAACCTATTTTAATATCTCCAATTTCAACCCAACCCGCCCATTTGACACCCCTAATTTAACCTATTTATCTGTCAAATTAATCCAACCCCCTCATTTATCACCTCAATACATAATTATATATATAAAAAAAAATTGCGTACAATATGTTACATTAAAAAGCTATCGTATATATTAAGATCCACTTTCCAGCATATATTCATTATTTTATGTATCTTCTCTCTGAAACTTCAAGAAGGATCCATCTAAATACATACTGTAGTATTATATATTATTAATTAATTACTCCATAGGAAATTGGGGAGGAGGTACTTTTTATTCTCTTAAACTAAGGATTTTGTCTCATTGTGTCAACTGATCAAACTGAGATATGTTTTTTCTCGAGTAAGATGATATAAAGTAGGCAAAGTTTAAACTATTACTAACACATATAAAAATAAAGTATGATTAAGCAATATTCTATCAAAGAATTAAATCGCAACATATCACTCCCACATGAATTTCAATATGTTTGTCTTACTTTTATATTAATTTTTCACCTGACATGTGCAACACTATAAAATTAAAGGTTACTTTGATACATTATACGTATCTTTAGTTTAAGAACATAAAATTTAAAAATCTTTTTTATTTTCTCAAATTTTATGTCAAATCAAAACCAAATAAACAAATTAAATCGGGAGAAGAAATAATTAGAAGAAAAGGTCCCACAAAAGTTCAAATTGGAGGAAAAGTTAAGATGGGAGAATGTGAGATCATCAGAGTATGGGCAAACTCATATTTGCTATGGGCAAACTCATATTTGCTTTTATCCCAATTCCCCTTTTTGCTTTTACCCTTTCAACAGTATTCCCCACATACACATACATATAATATTTCTATATTATTATTATTATTATTATTATTATTATTATGTCCTCAATACTATCGAAAGAGAACTCTCATCTTCTTCCAAAATAGTTAAACTTTCTTGGTCTTGAATTTAACAAAAAATCACTAATGTATAGCAATACACTTGAATCGAGGGTCTTTTGGGAATAGTTTCTCTATCTCCCCTAGGTAGTGATAAGGTCTATGTACATTTTACCCTTCTCATACCCCACTTTATAAGATTTTTGTTGTTGTTATTAATGAAATGTGAAGAAAATCAATCGTTTCAGTCTAATTCAGTTCTAAAAATTAACTCATGTATTATAAAGATTGTGTAAAAATATACAAAGAGAAAGTATTGTATTCCTTCAACCAACATGGAACAATATAACAATTCTCATAAAGGAGCATGAATAACATATATGAGAGTCTAAACTAAAAAGACTCGGAGAATTAGTATCTTAATTTAATTTCAATATTAGATCATGTTGGGCTAAACTGGCTCAAGATTTTTTTAGGGATAATTATATAACTAAGCTAACATTTATTACTTAATTATGATATAAGACTATAGTTCTAATTAATTATATAAAAGGGTTAATGTTTAAGAAAATAGCTATGGTGGGTCTCACGTTTTTTGTATAGAACTTGAGAATCCCAATTTTCCTTTTATACAAACTTACACACAACCTCTTTCTTCCACTTCCACATAATTATCTCCTTAATTCTCTCAATCACCATAAACCCCTCAATCCCCACAAATCTCTCAAACAAATCAAATTTAAATTTTGAAAAGTTGAAATTAACTATCGTTCAAATTCAATTTCAGGTTTCATCCTTTTAATTTTTTTTAAAACTTTCAATTTTGTATAAATTTTTCGATCTCCTCAATTTCTTCACAGTTCTTCAACGTTGTATATGTATAACTAATTTCAGTTGTTTTTGGTATATGGACATTTAACTGTTTTTCATTAAAAAAATTTGCATTTTAATATACAATTATTCAACAACATATACAGTTTGATTTCCTTTAAAATACAAATACAATTAGGATATACAAATTAGTTGTATTACTATATACAACGTATTTTTATACAAATGTTGTTTATATACAATTTGTTTTTATACATATACAAACTGATCTAAATCAATTACAAACTTCATTTGTATTTTGTATGCACTTAATACATATACGATTGTATAACATAATCACCTATGGATTTACATAGTGACCATTATCATATCATATTCATGAAGTTATCAAAATTTCAGCGAATATAATTGTAGAAATATGAATCATAAATATAATTCAATCCACTAATTCATATATACTCTTTTTAACGCATACATAAATATACAAATACAATCAAATTTACGTTATACATACATAAGAATACAATCCAAACAAATTTAGTTGATAAAAAAAGATGACATATAAAGCATGGATTCACCAAAAAAAAATGTTAAATAGAAATGTATAAAATTAATTCAGAAATTTAAAAATGACGTAATAAATTGATTGGTGTGTTTATCTTTAGTTGTATAAGCAACAAAGAAATCAATGGATTTTTGTAAATAATTCTGAAGAAATATTGATATCATGAACTCATTCCAATGAGGATTGTGTCTTTCCTCAAGAAGAAGAAGTCTTATTTGGTAAGAATTCTAATTAGATTTAATAAGCATCAATTAATGGTTGTTTTCCATTCTCATAACAGAAAATCCACGCAATTAATGGATCTATATTAATAACCAATTTGTATAATTAATTAAAAACAATCGAATTATACAAACGAAATTTGATTTAGCTATTAAAAATATAGCTACGTTATCTAAATAGGCAAACTCTAGCTAAGAAGGCCTATTATGTTTCACATCTAAGCTATTTATTAAAATTTTTATAACATGTGATATTATTCATTTTACGCTAGAGTCCTCGTAATTTTCCTTCTAATGTCTCAGACCATTAAGAGTACCATATAAAAATCTCTTTATACGATATGTTGGTATCACTATTTCACACACGAACATAAAAGAGATAACAACATGACGAAGATACGTGCGTGCATTTGTGTTCTTTCTTTAAAGAAAAAAGAACATTTTGATGGTAATAGTTATAAGTAGCTTTCTGCTTAATTTAATTATTACGTTTTCTTTTCTTTTTTTACCTTTTCATAATCTTTAATCTAACTAATCACTATCTTCCAAAATAAAGATTGATTCAATAAATAAAAAAAAGCTGTTTTCTCTGCTTCAGATTTCATCTCCACTATTTTATGTTTTACTACCAAACGTTTGATTAAACCTTAGCTTTTCAATTATGGTTTTAAGATCCACTCTTTGCCTTGTCACTTTCCATTCCCTCGAAATTGAACAAATCGTTAATAGTTTAGCTCACATATATCCTTTTAATCGAATACTTAATCGAAATATGTCATTATTTTAAATGATTCTCTCACTTAATGTAATTACGAGATTAATTAATCATGAATTAGCATCAGATCTTGATCCGTGTTTGCCTTATTTTTTCACTTAGACACTTTTAGGGGTTATTCAGTTCATGGGAGAAGGCGGAATATTCAAAATTTAAGTTTGAGATTGAATTTTACTTGGTTTGATTGAAGGTACGTATAAATTTATACCTTCAACCAAACAAAATATAAATTTAACGTAACCTCAAACTTAATGTTGGATATTCAACTTTGTCCCATCAAACTTGGTCTTATAATATACCTCACCTCCCAGATGAAATAAATTAGTCGAAGAATTATAATCTCAAAACTTTATAACGTAGTATTTTATTTTTTTTAGGAAAAACTACATAAATGGGCCATAAAATCCAAAATAATTGCATGTTCATACCTAAACTCAAAGTAATTCAAGAAACACCTATTCTCTCATACATAATTACAGCCCATACCCCCATTCATTAAGGCTGATAATTTTCGCTTAACTGATACTAAATCAGTATCATATACTATATTGGTATCATTAAGGCTGATAATTATTCATTAGTCAACGATACTATAAGAGTATATATATATTTTTATGGTATCATTAAGGTTTCTTGTTCAGAAATTACTCATTGGTCAATGATACTATAAGAGTATATATATATTGTTGAGGTATCATCAAGGTTTCTTGTTCAGAAATTACTCATTAGTCAATGATATTATAAGAGTATATGTATATTGTTGTGGTATCATTAAGGTTTCTTGTTCAGAAATTACTCATTCGTCAATGAGACTATAAGAGTATATATTATACTCTTATAGTCTCATTGACTAATGAGTAATTTCTGAACAAGAAACCTTGATGATACCATTACAGTATATATATACTGATTTAGTACAATTAAGTGAAATTATCAGCCTTAATGATACTAATACATTATATGATACTGATTTAGTATCAGTTAGGTGAAATTAGTTGGGGTATATAGTGTAATTATTTAGTTGGGTATGAATGTAAATGGGTATATGTTTGTAATTATTTTGCTTTTATGGGATATTTGCTTAGTTTCCCTTTATTTTTATGGGAAAATTACGCGGTTAAGCAAACTTATACTACTTAATTAGTCATCATAGCTATAGTTTGCTATAATTACCACTCGCGACTAACATTAACCGTTAGTTATGTGGGCTGACTTCAGGTTTGTATAATTAGCCACATTTGTATAATTCGCAACTAACAATTCGTCGTTTGATTTGTATTTGTATACGATGGTTTGTATTTGTATATGACGATGATTTTCTTTGATTTTTCAGTTTTATCACCATATACATTCAATATATTTTTGTATAACTTTTAAAAGTTTGTATAAACGTGTAGTTTTCGGATTTTGTATAGTATAATTTATATAATGTAATTTGTATAATATAATTTGTATAACTGTTTAAAGTTCATATGTTTATGTTTGTATCAATTCGTTATTTCGAGTTTTATCATATTTGTATAATTCCAGACTTTGTATTGCTCAATTATACAAAAACACGTGAATTATTCAAACGAACCCGCGAATTATACAAACGAGATGCGAAATATACAAATTATTGCCCTCTCTCGCTCGCCTCTCTCCTCCCTCTCCCAATATCGCTCGCCTCTCTCCTCCCTCTCCCAATCTCGCTCGCCTCTCTCCTCCCTCTCCCAATATCGCTCGCCTCTCTCCTCCCTCTCCCAATCTCGCTCGCCTCTCTCATCCCTCTCCCAATCTTGCTCGCCAGATATACAAATACATATGTATAGCAGTTACATATATACAATTATTTTGACAGATATACATATACAATTCGCCTCTCTCCTCTCTCTACCCTCTCTCGCTCGCAACTCTGCTCCTTATAACATGTAGCTACGAATCGTAATTAGCAAACTATAGCTATGGAGCATGATTAAAATATTTTGAGTGGCTATTTGTGAAAGTTCCTCTATTCTTATTTGGTTTCCCACCCAGTGTCTGATATTCACATTGGAGCTCAACTAAATCCGGATTCGCGTAGGGAAGTCCCACATTAAGGAGTAAAGCGCTCTCTAACAAAGACGACTCTGGTTAAGGATGAAGGAGTATTGATGAGTCCACCACAATCCTTATTAATATAACTTAGTATTAAGATATGTACTCTACCAAAAATGTGTTTATTAAACACCTAATTTTTAAAAAAAAAGTTAAACTCTATAATTTGAAAAGTTGAAACAACTAACTTTCAAAAAAGAGTACAATAAACATCCCAAAGAAGATGAGTCTTTGTACTTATATTCCTTTAGACATGAAAAAGTAAACAATAGAAAATTCAAGTAGGGAACTCCACACATACTCTTTGGTCCCCACGAGTGCCTAATTATTGAGTTTAAAAGAAATAATGTATGGCCCCTTTCATTCAAAGTAAGTGCATTTTTCTAAAACAATATTTAATTGTTTGATTGATTAAAAAGTCATATGCCATTGATCCCCCAATTTAATATAAGATAATCATTTAAAATGTTTGAATAATGAAATAAAATAAATATAAAGAAATCGAATATTCCTCTCTGAGTACTGTATATCTACTGTCACACACTCAAAAGATAAATATACCCTATTTTAGTTAAGTAACCAATAATTAAAAAAAGATTTATTTCTTGTGCTTTTGTTTTCAAAAATTAAATTAAAACTTCTTGAGAATATGTAAGTATATACATATATATATTATCTCCTTAAAAGCAATTTGTCATCATTGATGACTTTAGGGTTCCATATCACCATCACATAATCAAAACAATCTTCTTTAATTATTTGCAAGTAATAATAATCAGTCAACTTTCGAGGTCAAAACATTTTTTTGGTACTACGTATAGTACAGCTAATTAATTAGCACTATCATTATCCTATCATAATGTATCTTTACTAAAAGATTTTACATAAATAATTGTGTCAAATCTATCTAAACATAGCAATTTACCTGGTTTTTGATCTGCTACTATGAATAGGATTCAAGATTTACAATATGGTCATAAAAAATTAAATAATATTTACTTCTTACTCCATGGTAGGTACTATATGGATTTTTAGTTGGTTAAAATTTCTGGAACGAAAATATTCTCTTATAAAACAAGTTCTTTAAATATCAAGAAAATGACTTTTCCCGTAAAAGTAGGGAAAATCAATTTTACAAGTGGCATTCCACACTGATTGTCTCTTCTAAGCCCTACTCTTACTCCCCACAAGGTTTTCCTAAATGATATATAGATGTTTTCCGGATAATATTTCCTGCTTACTCATCAAACAATAGAAAATAATAATATCATCCTAAAATTAGAACTTATTTTTCAAAAAAGCGTTATCGTGAAAAATATTGTCCTTCCTACCAAACACACCCTATATGCTTATTTTCTTTTTCACTTTTTTGGATCCTTATAAAGAAAGATTATATATATTGGTGTGGTGTATCTAGGTGAAAAGAATAACACTTTGACCCAAAGACCAACATATTACTTTAGGGTTAATTAGGTGACATATATTTACAAATGTGTATAATATTTGAAGACAACTTTTGTGAAAGGATTAAATTATGGAACTCAAAGTTACACAGATTTGGAAAAAGAGACCTTAAAAGGAGGTCTAAAGTTGTAGGATTTAAAGGAAGTGTCATGACAAGAAGACAAAACATTCAAGTCTGGAGAATATTTGCCTTTCACAATTCTTTAATGAAATCCAACAGTAGGGTCTTGTCTCTTCTTGCTTTCTCTATCCAATATAAATAAAATATCAAAATTTATTTATTTCACAAAATTAATTATCTGCCTCTTTTAAGAAATATATTATATTTAGTGCGCGATATTTCTCTATGATATTATCTCAATTCCAATAAAATGCAATAGATAAAGTATGATCTTGTTGATCATAACAAATATAAGTAGAATGTATAACAAAGTCTCAAAGAATAAGTATTTTTTGTTATATAAGAGTTGATTCAATTTAACAAGTGAACTATATATCTTCATTTTTCAAAAGATTTAATTGTGATCGTACCACTATAGAAATAATGATCTTTTTCTGTCTTTTTTTATTAAGTTTACATTATCTCACAAAGAAGTCCATTTTCATCATGATCCATTCATGTCAACTATATATGTACTCTTTTTTTTCTTTGGGTTTTCATTCGGTGTCCAATATCCATATTGAAGTTCGATTAAATTCAAATTCGCATCGAAAAGTCTCACATTAACAAACGTGATTCCGTACCAGGGGACTTACAAAGTAATTTTATTTCGTTAATTAGTTAAATCAAGGACTGGTCCAACAAATTTCTGGTTTCACAAGGCTCTATATATAACAAAGGCAAATATATGATATAGCAATAATTCATTTCATTACTGAAGGAAATAAAATTACCTAAGGTAATAATATATGCACAAGTGAAAGATCCAACACAATGATTTTGTAAGAGGTTTTATTTAATAACTCAATGACTCTAGTATTTTTGTACATGGAATGTATCTCTCACTACATTAAAATATGTAATAAGGCACCCCTATTTATAGGACTAACAATCAAAGTAAACTAGGACTAGGAAATTATAAAACTAACACATTCTAATTAAACAATAAATAAGTAAATACCATAAATAACAAATCTTAAACTAGTAAGGAATCCTAAACTACTTAGGAATCCGATTCTTGGTTTATTTCCTACATAGCCTCCCTTAAACCAAGATCTTCAAATGTGACCATGCCCAGCATCTTCTTCAACTTTCTGAAATATGTAGCATCAACAAAATCGTGTGTGCCATCTTTGGTCAACTTCAATCTCTCTTCAGCAGAATTCAAGATCAATTTGACTTTCTTCTTGACTTTCTTCATATTTAATATTTTAACAATATCATCATCATAGTTTTTTCTTTTCTTGTATTCTTGAATAACCATTCTTGCTTTAAAATCGTCTGCTTCTCCAATTGATTTGTACTTGATCTTGCATGTCCATTCAACACCAGTTGATTGTGTATATGGTAGAGTATGATCCTCAACAAATAATTTTTCATTCTCTTCAAAACTTATAATTTTAAATAATGATTCAGAGTTGATTGTATCTTCAATATTCATAGTCATGCACTTTAATTGCGGATCTAGAACTTCAATTGTTTTTGCTTCAATTTTGGGTAGATCATCAAAAACTTGCTCTTGGTGAACACTTTTGCTTCTTTTATTACCAGCTTCATCTTCAAAAGTTTCAACTAATTTTTCTTGTGAGACAATAGTGAGTATTTCAATTTCTTTTTCAATAGCTTCACTTTGTATAGACCAATCATGTCTACTACATGTCTCATGGGTTAAATTACTAACCTCTATCGAAGCAACATCAGTTTCCACCAAATTTTTCTGTTTAGTTGTTTCAGAAATTATTGATTTATTAGATTGACCACTATTGAAGTCTTCTTTGCAATTAAAAGCATCTATACCGCAATGAAAATTACCTCTATCTTCCTTTCCTTTTTCCATAATTTTTAAACTTTGATCTTCTTCATATATTTCTATCAGATTTGATGATTCTTCTTCTTCTTTTAATTGATCATCCTTTCTTTGGTCTTCTTCATTTATTTCTATCAAACTCAATATCTCTTCTTTATCATCCTTTCTTTGGTCTTCATCCTCCACTATCACATCTCTATTTTCTCGTCCTCTACCTATGAAATTTTGACATCTTTGATTTGTCTTAACCCAGTTTGATATCTCTTCTCTTGGATTAAGTTGACTCACCTTTTCTGGCAACGCTTCATTAAATGTTTCTGTCATCTGTTGATTCAGGGACATCTCATATGTCACCAATTCACCTTCTAGATCATCAAGGTATTCAGATTTCGAGTAGACTCAATATCTTTCTTCTTGATTAGAAATTCTAAACATAGAGAATTTAATATCTTTTCAACAACTTTAACTTCTTCTAATATTTCTCCATTGATCCTTATACCATTGACAATTTCTTTAATTCTTGTAAAAAAATCTTTGATTGTTTCTGTTGGTTTCATCTGAGCCAACTCAAACTGTTCCCAAAGTTCTTGAAGTTTTTCTCTCTTCACGTCTGAAACACGTCGATATGTTTTTGTTAAAATTTTCCAAGCCTCCTTTGCTGACGTAGCATATAAAATTTTATTATATATACACAATCCAACCGTTCTATCAAGGTAAAACCATGCCTTATAATTCAATTTTCTATTTTTCTCCAATTGTTTTGCAGCTTCACCAGTCAATGTTGTGCCCTCCGGGGCATCCACGAATCCAATATCAATAATGGACCATAGTCCAACAGTTTTGAAAAAATTCTTCATCTGTTGATACCAACTCTCAAAATTATTTTTGCCATCAAACACAAAAACGGGACATTCGGGTAAATATGGAATATCCATATTCTTTTGTATATGTTGGATCTCACACACGACTATTATAAGGATCTCACACAAGCTTTTATAAGGATCCCACACAAGCTTTTATAAAGATCTCACACAAGCTCTGATACCAATTTAAAAAGGAAATAAAATTACCTAAGGTAAATATATGCACAAGTGAAAGACCCAACACAATGATTTTGTAAGAAGTTTTATTCAATAACTCAATGACTCTTGTATTTTTATACATGGAATGTATCTCTCACTACATTAAAATATGTAATAAGGCACCCCTATTTATAGGACTAACAATCAAAGTAAACTAGGACTAGGAAACTATAAAACTAACACATCCTAATTAAACAATAAATAAGTAAATACCATAAATAACAAATCCTAAACTAGTAAGGAATCCTAAACTACTTAGGAATCCGATTCTTGATTTATTTCCTACAATTACCTTTCAAGATTAGACAGCCTCATGGCCAAATGTCATGTCGATGTCCTTGACCAACATAATTTTTTACTAATGAAATGCCCGTGTATTATTGAGGAAATATTTAGGGCTTGAGTTAAGTAGAAATCGAATCAAATAAAACTTTTAATTTGTAGTTCATCAGTGCATATTGATAGACGTTAGTCTTCTAGTATAGGAATATAATTCGAGTGTGATAATTCTTCATGCATTGTAGTAGACCAACTCATAGACTATAGATCGGGGTGTAAAATGAGCGGGTTGAAATGAATTTGAGCAGGCTAAAATTAATTAAGTTAATAAAAAAGCAGACCAATTTAGGATGAATCTAAATAAATTGGATGGGGTCAATATATTTGAACTGAGATAGGTTAGGTCAAGCTGGGCTAAACAATATGTCATGGTGAAGGGCAGAGGCGGTGGGAGAGGTTGTAGCGGTTGCGGGTTACCTAGAGTTCCTAAAAGAATGAGTAAAAATGAAGAGATTGACATATTTTTGAAGATGAGATTCTTGCAAAGAAGGAAAAAACAAAGAATTGTCTAGTGGTGTCAAAAGCCTGAAATCCTGCGGAGATATATTGCTCTTCTCTGTGGATTATTTTCCAGATGCAGCTACACATAACATATTGCACGCACTGAGGTACTATGATGTTTGAAGGATTATATTATGGTGGACGGAGTTATCTGATATACATACATTACTTATTATAAAGATAATAGATATTTACTAGATTAATTATGGCGTGTACAAGTTATCTTGAATAATATAGTAATAGAGTGGACTAGCTAACCACTTGTCAACTTTGTAATTGAAGTGTCATTGTCTCGAGTTTTCAATTTCTGCAAGTGAAACTCCATGACAACATCCTAAAGCTTCACTTGTTGGTGTAATAAACTATTTCCATGTTTGGTTATACATGATTAAACAATGAAAAGTCTTTTCTGTTGGCTATGAAATGAGCCTTTCTTAACCTAATAATTTTTTTGAGGGAAGATTCGATATAATCCGATTTTTTTTACCTTGCAAAAAATCGGTAACACGTTGTTACTCAACTTAGAAAAAGCAAAAATTACAATGGATTGATACGCTAAATTGGCTCTCCCACCTATTTGGCTAAGATTTTTCAGGTTAACTAAATTGGAATCGTTAGATTTATTCTAAATTGATTAAAAATCGAATAGTTATGCAAAAAAAAAATTGTAAGCTTTAGCATAAAATGGACACCTATGAGTCATAAGACCCTATTTAGACTTTAACCACTTGTTAAAAAATATTTACTCCTCGTCCTTCTCCTCCTTTTCGGGTCCGAAGTTTTGAATTGTCAAAGCCTAACTGCCTAAACTTCCTGACGAATGGATTTGAATGAACCTAAAGGTAATGATAATGTCTGCGGACTGAACTATTATATGGGCTTGGTTTTATAGAGCCCATTTGATACTATGAACCAAAAATCATGGGCCGGGAAGAACTACAACCCACTAACATTCTTTCTTGAGACTCCTACGAAATCCATAAAAAACGGGCCTAGTAACAAATCTTAAGGCCCAATTAAGCCCTCTTTAGGAGTACTTCAAAGACAAAAGGATATTCATCTGTTTTATAAGATTTGTCAATTCTTTTTCTTAATTAATTATTTTTAGATCTTAATTAGTTTCTCAAGCAACTTTTACATTTTCTCTTTTTCTTTAATGTAACCCTTCCACGTTCACTCAATGGAAAAATGGTCCTTAAAAATGATTTAGGCATATGATAGAATGATATGTTTATAATTTCATTGAAATACATATAAGTTGGTTGAATCACCGATGTCGGAGAGAATAGTTCTCATTTGAACTATATATGGGGTTAGAAGTTTGAATTTTAAGAGGTAAAAATAGTTATTTTACCTCACTAAAAGCATGAAATAGAGATTGAGCCGAATATATAGGTAAATGTGATAGGGATGGAAAAGATTTTTAAAAAGAAATTATGGTATTTGAGTCACGATTAGTGATGATGGGGGTTATGCGATTCAAAAGTAGGATTTGTGTGCCAAATATGAGTGATCTGAGGATATTTATACTTGAAAATCGAGGTACACAATTCATTATAATTATTAATCCGTACATCTCAGAACTACAAAAATATACAATACTTTGGGTAGAGAAAGATGAAAAAGGACTTATGTTTATGTATCGCGATATTTGAACAATTTATAGCTCAAATATGAGTACCAGAGATAGAAAGGTGAGAATCAGAGCTAGTATGCCCAATCTCAAGTAAAAGGTAAAAATGATTATTACGGTATAGATTTTAAACTCTATGATAAACTTACTCACATGCTTTGAGAAACTTATACATATTCTAATTATTTTATCGAGTATTTGCTACCTTGTGCCGACAAAAATGGAATGTAAGGAATGTCAAATCACACTCAAAAAAATGAGAGCATGCGTGAGTGTCAGCCCAATAAGCCATACGTTTTGGAATCCTAGATTTGGACATATGTATAAATTATGAGTACCTTTCATGTGGATCTAAAAAGCAAGTCTAGTTGTGGACTCGTGGCCTAGTAGATATGATTATATTCTATATATTATATTATATAAGTATAATGTACATCATGCTCATTATAATGCATTTTAAAACTATATAGTATAATTCATGTGAAATTTTTTATATATCTCACAATTGTACTAGCATAATATTCCTTTTTAATATAACCTCCCACCCACTATTGTAACACTAGACTCCCATGCATCATTGTTTTCTACTTTTTTCTCATCATGCCATTGACTTTTAACTCATATCTAATTGGTTTTCCCTTAATTAACTAAGCAAAAAGATTAGAAGGAATTTGATCTTTGATTAACCAATTATAAATGTGCATTGATTCTTTTGACATCTTGAAGAAAAAAGCATATCTTTATTTGTTCGTTTTGCATAATTTAGGTCAAACATTTTGAATATTTTGGGGCTTAAAACTATGATTAAATTGATTGACAAATTCAATGGGTAATTAGCTTTTGGCTACTTTTCTTTCAACCAATCAATGGCATTAGAGGTGTCTAATTTTCCAATCTAGTTAATCATTCATAATTACGGGTCAAGAGATCTTGATATTTTTTATCAATTGACTAAAAAAGAATACACTATTGTTTGTAAATATCGTTATGTTGTTGGTTGTACACTCAATGTATAATAAATATATACAATAAAATTATACATTGATCATACATGCATGCTTGTTGCTGCGACTTTTGTTTCATTTTTTTTTTTACCCGGATATTAATAGGAAACAATCTTTTTTACTTTTTCAAGGTAGGGATAAGGTTTGCGTACACACTATCCTTTTCAGACTTGACTCGTAGAATTACATTGAGTTTGTCGTTGATGATGATAATTTTGTTGGAAAGTGATTGTTCATTGTATCCTTTTTCTTTTAGTATACTTCATATGGACATCAGGTATACTTAATATTACATAATTAAATTGTTGTTAGTTTGTAAAATTATTTTTAAAATTAAAAGAAAAAACTCATAGATGTATATGCTTTCAAAGCGCATAGTTGTCAATTTTGGAAGCTTACTTTTTATATTTATACTTATCATTTATGCAATTGCTGAATATGATATAATAGCACTCAAGCAACAAAGTAATCATGTTTTATTTAATTATTGTTATATAAGTAAGTATAAATAAGTTAGGAACTATATGTAATTAACTTAATATTCTTTTTATGAATAATTGATCATTGACAAAAATATAATGATTCAGCTTGCCACTCAATTCTTTTCCATTTATGCCATTTACATAGTTGAGATTGGAAAAGATAAATTTGAAACATTAATTAATAAAAGAAAGACAACTTGTATAAGTGGTACATTTTAATTATTTTCCAATTAATTCCCTCCCTTTTTTTTAAATGGCAGAGATGCATTGTATTTACTAGCTACTTTAAAATTAATGATAATGATAATGAATAGGAGTATTATATTAATATATCTTCGAAAAGTCACACGCTAGTGATAAGTCATAGTACTAAATAAGAATTCAAATCGAAAAAAAAATAAAAAAATTCAAAACTTCTTCATGGATCAGGATTCAGGCACATGAATATGACTGGATCATACACACTTATATTTATTTAATTATATTCCCAACACGCTTTTCATGTAAACTCAAGTCGTTAGAAAAAGTAAATTTTTATTTACTCAATTATATTCTCAACATGCTCTCTCACACGCTTTTTTACTTAAGTTCAAGTTGTTAAAGTATATTTCATTAAGTTAATTATATTCTCAACAATACTATTCAAATTCAAAACTTCTGTTTGCTTTGACATCATGTATTAAAATATATAACTATCTTATTTAAAAATTTAAACTGACGAAAAATACATTTTTTATTTACTCAATTATGTTTTCTAACACTGCACACATTACTTCAAATGTTCTATCAATAAGGACACAACTTTTATTTCGTGTTTGTAATAGACATCCATGTCCATATAAGAACTACTTTAATGCAAAAATTATACATAAAATAGTACTAAAATAATAGGGCAAAAAATGTACACAAAATACTAGTACTAAAATAATAGAGCAAAAAGTGGGGGAAAAAAATCATTTCCGAAATAATTGACTATGTAGGACAAATTGATTTCACCTTTATGCGTAAAACAAGAATCTTGTCACACACTAACTGAAAAATATACGCCCTGTCTGGCGGAGCTTCTCTCTTTACTAGATAATAAAAGGCCCGTTTACGGACCTAATATTACAATCTTATATATATTTATAATAAAATTTTAATTATTTTTCGAAAACAAAATTTGTTATGATATTTTCAAATAAACATGATAGAAAATAACAATAAAATATCACATGCTTCAGTGATTATTTTAACATTATATCAAACATATACATTCGAATTAAATAATTAATTTAATGATATTCATTTTTTATTTTATTTGAAAATTATTCAAGAGAATAGAATAAAATTATGAGTGTTAATATATTAACAATTTTTATAAACTATATGAAGCAATAAAGTCTACTGATCCATGTATAGATTAATTTTGAATACATTTAAAATTTGTTTTATAGGTGTTTAACAAATAAAAATAATGACCTACTTGGTGAAAATTAGAATGAATCATCTCATTCTTTACAAAGTGATAAAACGATAAAAAAAATTATGACGTTATGTCTTGTCTTTATATTCATTAAAATTAGGAGAACAATTTAGTATAGTAAGGAAAGAATTTTTTCTAAAGTAATTTATATACTTGAATGATTTAACTCAAATAAAGAGAATTTAAAAATAATAACAAAAGTTAATATAATATATACTGCAATAATTTAACATGAGATAGTTAGTATAATAATAATTTATATAACTTGCTTAAAATGATTTTTAATTGATAATAAAATAATAATAATAAATAAATATATGCTTCTCAATAAATTATACAATGACATATATATTACGTGAAGTTTTGGGATTATACATAAAAAGAAAAATCAAGTAAATTAGATAATTCAAAAAAAAAAATTACAATCCAAAAAAAAAAAAAAAAGAAGAAGCAACACCATGAAATTGTTGAAAACTTTATTCTTGAAGAGCTTGCTCACTGGTTGCATTCCTTATGAATTAGACCTTTTAAGAAAAACAATTATGATTGATATTGAATTTAACATGTTAATTGGTCCATTATCATGTTCATTAGGGTGTTTGAAAAGTGTGAAATAGTTGAATTTTACTAAAAAATTGTTATATGGACAAGTCCCAGAAGAAATAGTAAATTTTACATTTGTCTTATAATTATTTTACAAAAGTAGGGCCATTATATAAAGAATTGACCAAAAATGAAGTTCTTAATATTGAAAAAAGCTGCATTATTAATCTTCCTAATAAGAGATATATATATCGAAGTGTGTTTAGTATGTAAATTAGAAATAAAGGGCGAGAAATTTATTGGTATAAGACATTAGAGGGGAGAGAATTGGAGAGTGAATGAAATGAAGAATGGGTTAGTGTCTATTTATTTGTGTCAGACTTAGTTCTAGAAAAATCTTATAATTTGTAGTTTCTAGAAAAACCATGTAAGTTGTGGAGGAAATTTAGCCACTTGAAAAAATATTTTGACAAATTTAAAAATAGAATTTATAGAATTTTAAAATGAAATATATATGAAATGACTATATTACCCTTGGTCGTCCTCAACTTCACATTTCTATATAATAGAAAAATTCCAAATTTTGATCGGGCAACTTCAAAATTTAAATCAAACTTACATTAGTTCACATATTTAGATTAATATGTTTGAAATCGAATAAAAGTACAAACTTGATTATATATTTTAATGAAGAACGACAATGTACTTTAAATGCAAATATATCATCCTATTCATTTTATTTGTAAAGTTACTTTTTAACATTTAAAATGTTTTTTTTATATTTTGAAATTAATTTTATTTATTCTTTAATTTCAATCTAATATATATTATTAATTTTACGGAATATGGTCAAAATTACCCTCGAACTATTCAAAATAACTCATATATATCCTTTATTTATTTTTTGGATCAAAATTACCCTTGCCGTCTATGTTTTGGACCACAAATGCCCTTAAAACGTTATATTGGCCATTGGAGCTTACATGGCAGTCCAACATGGAAAAATTCCTTCCTCCAAATAATGTTGTTCTTCCTTGTTCATCCCTATCACCAAAAAAAAATTCAAATATAATTCTTCTATTATTCTTGTTTGAGTTGTTGTTCGGACTTTGAAACTCCAATTTTGAAGTGTGCTGAAGTTTGTTTGAGGTTGTAGTTGCGTGTTGAAAGATTGAGTTCATTGTTTGGATTTTGGAGTCATAGATTAACAAAACTGATTTTTAGATGGATGCCTAGTGGTACTGGAATTTTAAAGTTGGGTCTGCTTAGGAGCTGTGCAGAGTGAGGAAAAACCCTATAGAGCTTATCCTTAACATTTGGGAGAAAGGAATACCTTTTAAGGTATCTTTCCTATTGTGGAGAATGTGGTTCAGAAAAATTCCTATAGGAGAGGTGTTGATTAGAAGGGGCATAACTAATTCTATGGAGTGTTGTTGTTGTAATGCTAATGTACTAGAATCTTTTATGCATCTGTTTATTCTTTGTATAGATTCATATTATGTGTGGAAGTTTTTTATAGAAGCAGTAGGTTTGCACTTTCTAGTGGTTCAACTTAGGCAAGTTCTAGAGGATTGGTGGAATACTGACTGTTCTACAAAACTTAAACCAGTTTTTAAGGCAGTTCCTACATTTATTATATGAAGCATATGGAAAAGAAGAAACTTGATCAAGCATGGGGGAAAATGAGTACAAATAGGCAGCAATTCCATAACTTGCAGGAGATTCCGAAAGGGCTAAATTAATTGTTCAATTAGAAAAAGCAAAAAAATCAAATTTGTGGATAACAAAAGTTCAGAACAAGGCCTACAAGCTACAATAGGGAGACATGTAATTAATTAAGTAACCATAACATCAGCAAGAAAGTTGAGTTACAACGTCAATTGATCTACAAGTGCTAGAAAGCTCAAATATTTAATAGACTTTGGAATAATACCTTAAATTTGTTGTCTTGAGGAGAGGTATCAACTCCGTTAGGGGTTCAACATGCTGGGACAATGAATAAGAAGGTGCGAACCAAAGAACACTAAATACTAATCGAAGGTTTTGAAAGACTTATATAGAGTCTAGTTTGAGTCAGCTTGGACTAATTTTGGGCGGAACGCTAGGACTCAAATTCGAAGCCATATCAAAGGGCTATGGGTTAAAATTTTCTTGAACATCTCTTATCTCTACTGCAACTTAGATCTACATCACTCAAATTGAAGAAGTCTTCATTGGTTCGAATCATAGCGTCAGTGCGAATTTTTGGCGTTGAAATGATTTCACACCGAATTTATGTGTTTTGTTGATTGTAGTTTGTGCTGAGGAGTTGCAAGGTGCAATGGAGGTCTGCACTCTGGATTCGCCGGAGAAGACGCAGCAGACTGGAGGAGAGTGGTCGGAGCAGCTGAATTTGAGCTTCTTTCCAGTTTAAGCTTTCCTATTCTGATTTGCTTTTTATTGTTGTCTTTTCTGTGCTATACCATTTTTGGGTATGGTTTTGTAGCTTTTAATTTTTAAAAATAAATGGCCCTTTGTTGGGTTGTTTTTGAGAAGAAAAAAAAACTCTTTCATAAATTTTTTTGTATATTTTTAAGGGGTTTCAACTCAAATCTTCAAACTAAGAAATCAGTTGTTAAATGTCAATTTCCAGCTTCAATTGCAATATCCAAGCAATTTTTAGTAACATTCAATTAAATCTCTTCAAATTTTTGCCATTCAAAAATTCAACAAAAGCCAAAAATTTCTCACCAACAAGCTTTCAAATGAGTAGCTTATTTTCGAGTTTCAACACACAAAGAATTACTTCAAGAGTTTTTCAATATCTTTCAACCTTTGGAATTAAATTTTGGGAAAAGGGTCAAAAATACCCCTCAACTTTATTTTAGTGGTTGACTAAGCCTCCGCCGTTAAAATTAAGTTATTCTTACCCCTGCCATTATAAAACTTAATAGATATGCCCTTTAATTTAACAGAAAACCCCAAATTGATCAAAATTATCCAATTTCAATTGAAACTACCCGATTTCATCTTTTTTACCCAAATCCGAACTCAACACACAAAACAAAACTCATGACAAATTAAATCCCAAAATCAATTTCTTAATCTTTTTCCTCCCTCTCCTTAATCCATAAAACTTCATACATTTGCAACAACAATAACTTATATATTCTTGTGGATTCATCAGCTTGCCGATTTAAATTTTTGACTTTGACATAATTGATCTTCATTAGAAACGGGCAATACATATATAATTGATATTTATTAGAATCGACCACTACCGTTAATGGTACCCAGACTTTTCAGAAGAGTTAGAATTGTTTTACACCACCAGTTTTCAGAAAGTGATGTGCATTATGCAGTGTCTTGCCTTCAGCGAGCTTTAGCAGCAGTGGCTGAAGAAAATGGTGACAAGTAATCGGATAAACGGTTTTAGACATGGTCTCTTTCTGTTAGAAGCTTTTCCAAATGTTACATGGGAGAGACCAGTTTCATTTATAAATTTTAGTCAATCTTTAAACTTTTCATTTCATGTCCTTTTTAGTAATCAAAAGGCTTTCTTTGTACTTCATCTGTTGTGGTTGGACTAGTTTTAAAAAAATTATCCTAATGATTTAGTAAGAAAAAAAAAGTTCACAATAAACATGGGTAAATAGTCCTTCTTTCTTCAATTTCTTGTCGTCAGAGCATGTTCGTCTTCATCGAAATTTTTTGAAACACATTAGAAAGGACACCATATTTCTGATTCGCTAGTGGTGCTGATTGGACAATGAAGGTGGCAAGGGGAAGACTGGAGGAGAAGGGGAAAGGGGAGAGAGGAGGGAGTGGTTTGCCGGTGGAGCGGTAGCTGGGCTAAGTTGCCCGACGACGTTTGCTGGTGGAGCGGCGAGAGGAAGAGCGGTGGACGGAGTTGTGTTGGTGGCGAGGTGTGGTGTGAGCGGTGAGAGGCTGAGATGCGGTGGTTTTGTGAGAAATTGGAGTTCATTTAGGGATTTGGAGTTTTGGACATAATTATTTTTAAAAAATAGAAAAAATGTTGTTAATCAAGGTAAAAGAAATGGGTTATATGATTAAGTGTTTCGGATTGGGTTAAAATTGGGTAATTTTAGTTGATTTGGGACTTTTCATCCAATTGAGGGACACAAATGATGAAATTAGTAACGGCAGGGGTAAGAATAATTTCATTTTAACAGCGGGGGCTTAGTCAACCAATAAAACAAAGTTGAGGGGTATTTTTGACCCTTTTCCCTTAAATTTTCAGCCTCAAATTCGATGACATCGTAACCCAAACAATGAACTCGATCATTCAACACACAATTACTATCTCAAACGAACTTTAGCACACTTTGAAATTGGAATTTCAAAGTTCGGACAATAACACAAACAAGAACAATGAAAGAACTATTTTTGATATTTTTTTAAAAAAATAATTTGTGATAGGGGTGAATAAGGAAGAACAACATTATTGAGTAGAAGGGATTTTTGCCATGTTGGACTGCCTAGGTGAACTTGCATGTCAGCTCTAATGACAAAGATAACGTTTTAAGGGCATTTGTGGTCCAAAACATAAATGGCAAGGGTAGTTTTGATCCCAAAAATAAATAAAAGGTATATAGAGCTATTTCGAATAGTTCAAGGGTAATTTTGACCCTTTTCCGTTAATTTTATCACACTTATTTCTTTTTAGGTATATTAATTTGAGCCAAAATAAAGGTGAAAATAATTAATTATATTTTTAAATAATGAATTTTTATGTTAAAGTAGGCATTTTTAGTAAGCATAATGAATAGAAAAAATATTAGGAATTAAATTAAAGAAATAGTAAAATAGAGTAATTAATAGATATAACAATAACTCATAAAAGAAAAGAAAGTGAAGTAATAACAAAATGAGTTAATTGTATATCAATAACTAAAGATGTTTCTAGAACTATTTTGTTTTCTTGTTATCACTCTTGGTAGATTTTTGTTAGCTTGAAATTACATTTTTACCCTTGATCATCCTTCACTTCATATATAGAAAGATGTTTCTAGAATTATTTGTTTTTCTTGCTATTTTTCTAAATAGGTTTTTGTTAGAATAAAATTACATTTTTACCCTTGATCGTCCTACCACTTCACTCTTCTATATAATAGAAATATTGCCTTTCTTTATTTTTCGTTGAGATAAAAACATATCTAAAGTATCTCAATTTTTTAAGTTTTATAACTGAATTATCATGTATATGATTTTCTACATGAACTATCTCTAAATATTTATCGAAACACATCTCAATTGGCAATTGCTCACTTTTCCTATATTAGGTAGAAAAGTAAACAACTGATAGTTGAGGTATGATTCGATAAATATTTAATGATAGTTCAGATAAAAAACTCGCACAATTATAATTTAGCTATAGAACCTAAGAAAATTAGAATATTTTAGGTGTGTTTTTTTAATCTTTAACCATCATTTTCTTGGATAACTTATTTGTGAAGTTACAAAATATACCTTGTTTCCAAAACGATCTTATATACCTTGTTCCATTCCGCAAGGAAATATTTGTTATAGTACTATAATAGTATAAAATAACCAAGAAAAGGAATAGCATCATCGAAAGTTTAATATGTCAACAAATGACCCTTATCTATGTCTCACTTTTTTCACACAACAGATAAGAAATTAATAATAGATTTGATTCAAATTCTAAAGTTAGTTCATCCAATGAGAATTACTAATTAAGATTATGGGTGTGCTTGATACGAAAGAAAATATTTTAAAAAATAAGTGGGTTTTTCATTAAGTTTTTGGTATGAGTAAGTAAATTAAAAAAATACTATCCCATATTTAATTGGAAAAATTACTAAATTACACACCTTTAAGTATATTATTTTCCATTTGTCCCTATATCTTTTAAAAATAACTAAAATCCCTTATTTTAATAATGTATCCGTATTAATGTATTAATGTATCTGTGCTTGTATTAATGTATCCGCGCTTTCATTAATGTATCCGGATTGGGTTAATTTTTATTTTAATAATGTATCCAGATTAATGTATCCGTGCTTGTATTAATGTATCCGTGCTTTCATTAATGTATCTAGATTGAGTTAATTTTTATTTTAATAATGTATCTGTATTAATGTATCTGTGCTTGTATTAATGTATCCGTATTGGGTTAATTTTAAGGGATTATTGTAATTAGAAAAAAAGTAGGGATAGATAGTAATTTCATCTTTACACTGTGATTTATGTAACTTACCCTATTTAATTTAGCAAAATATTATGAGGGTGGGATAAGGAGGGGCTAGGAGTTTGATAGCGGGGTTTCGGGGAGTTGGGTGGATAAAGAAGAAATAATGAACTTAGAATATCACTTACAAAACTTATTTTTCCTATTTTCATTAGAAATGTCAAATTTTCTAGTTTTTAATGAACTTGATTTCCTAGATAAAAGTGTTTCCAAAATATTTTGACCAACTAAATATGAAAACAAAATAAAAGAAAATGTTTTCCCGTATACTAAACACACCCTATATAAGGAAAACGAAACATCACCATTAATGTGGACTTAAGAATGTACTTGACTTTGATATCATCAAGAATTGGACTTTGGACCTAAACGACCATCACGCAGCTATGTGGGAACTCAATGTTCACATCAACTTAAAAATCTCTTCACGTATTATTCCTTTCATTCACTTTTTCTAGCATTTCTAAAACCAACTAATTCATTCATACAAGATATCTTATAATGTCATGATGCATCCATTTCTATAGTCATTTCTTTACTATTCAAAAGTATTTTTTTTTAAAAAAAAACTGTCAAACATTTTAACTCTCTCAAATAAACACGCCCGTAGAGACACACAATTAACCTCCTAAAAGTTTGATTTAATTGGATATAAGTCTTTGACGGAGATTGAAAGTTACAAAACTTAAAGTAAATGGACATAGAACATTATTGCATTCTCAAGTTTTTTTTTTAATATACACATTACATGAAAACACATAAAAAAGAAAAGGGAAATCAAAATTAGAAACTGATTTTTTTTCCTAAAAAAATAAATTCAAGCAGAAATCATTTTATGATTTTCATATTGAAGATGTCCTTTGATAATATCTCCATTAACATCATTTACCTCCCAAAGTTCCTTCATATAATATTCAAATTTCTTCACAACATTTTCTGGCACAGAAACCAATACTCGAATTCCATCAATTTCACCCAATGACGGTAAAAACAAGCAGTAAATATCACTTGTTAATGGACCCATTTGAATTGGTTTACCTTCTCCAAAATTTACTTCTTCTAAGCTCAATCTTGACCACTGTGAAATTACCAAACTAGTCGATAAATCCGTTTTTACCGCTTTATCCTCTAATAAATCGACAATAGATTTTACCGTATCGTTCGTTAATTCAGACTTAGCATGTTGCACTAATTTTACCGTGTCTTGTAAGTTACCATTCACCACTTGCTTAACTGGTGCCTCGGCACAACCTAGTACAAATCCATTCCCATAATACCCTTGTGGTAATTCAGGTTTTACCGTCTTCCTAATGTTAACGGAAAATAGGAGTTTCACGTTAACAGAAGACAGTAAATCCAATGATTTTACCCAACACCGCCACGTGTGAGAAGCGAGAACTTCAAAGCTAGTGGATTTTACCGAGGGAGAACATTGTCTTTTCAAGTGTAGAATTTGGGATTGTGAAAAGGTAATAGAAGTAGGGGTAACAGGTTGAGATTGTAAATATTGGTGAAGGTTGAGGTCAAATTGGGGATTTGGATCATCAAGGGGTACTTTCGTAAATGCGGGATGTATAGAGGTTATTTGTGTCGGATCACGGGGCTTAAACACGTGGCGAGAGTGAAACGGTTGGATTGATAAACTGACTGTGGGGTCCATGGTATAGTGGGCCCATGCATGTAAAAATTGAGCGGTCCCGATGCCGTCACATAGACAATGGTTGATTGCGGTGCAGAGGATCATACCCCCGCAACGGAGATTTGTTACCTGTAATGGGAAACAAAAGTGGTTACGAAGGGGTATTTTTGTCATTTAACTAAAAAATATTAAGCTAAAAGAAAAAAACCCAAATAATATTAAGTGAAAGGAACAAAAGGAGAAAGCCATTGAAAAATGAGGGAGTAGGGTCACTTTAAGTCATTTTCCATTATGGATTCAAAGAATTATCCATTAAAATATAATTCAAATTTATGATATAGTATAATTTTTCGATGATAAAGATTCAGATAAGCATCGTGTGCTCCCTCTTTTCCCCTACTAGCAATGCTACTCCAAATACGAAGGTATTATATTGCTACTTCACATATGAACCCTAACATGAATGTATTATATATATACATATAGAATATATCTAGCTAGTCATCTTTCATATATGATATATATTGTAGTGTCGAAGCTACATTTGGTTACGAATTCAGTAAAATGAAGTAGTTTTTATTTGAACTTTATATTTATGTTAAACTTTTTATTTATCATGTATAAATAATTTATCCATTTTTTTTAAGAATTCAGAACATATAAATGCAAAATTTTAATTGCACTTTTGAGTTGTCTTAACATGTTATGTTTGCGAAATATTAATTTAGGTACACTTGTTAAAGTGAGCATAAAAGAATATTAGTAATTTAAGTACATTTTTAATTTCACTATTTTTCCTAGTTAATATTAGTTGAATATACAAAAGAACTTGAAGTTAATTAGGTTACAAATCAAATCAAATTAAATTAAAGCATGTAATCTTTATATTAGTGTTAATGGGTAAGATCAGAAGAAAATGTGAGATGATGGTGAAAAGGGAACAATACATGTTGTCTTGGGAACATCACACACAAGAAAGTCCTATTGAAATACAAATTTAATCTTTAGCCATAATAGTCACCTTAAATTTTCAAATATTTGAGAGGACATTATCAATCAATAACACATATTCTTAATGTTATATCCTTAAGTAATGTTCACTTGTTGTAATTAAAAATGTAAAAACTCTAACTAGCTAAGTTGAACCATGTAACTATATCAAGATATTTCAAAAATTCGACGAAAAAAAATTTCTAACTTATACACATAGATAGAGTGCAAAAAATATAGTAGAATTACGCAAGTATGTTGCCGGTGTGCTTCCTGCTCATAAGAAAGAAAGAAGAGCGACAATATGTTAAAAAAAATTATACTACATTAAATTTTATTTCTTGCTAGGCGATAAAATAATCGAGGTATAGAAGTTAAACTCAGACGAAAAAATAAGAGTGTAATTTAGAAACTAACCTGCACAACTAGAGGAGGAATATCCAAGAAACTTTGAGCTTCATGTTTATACAATAATTTCCTCCAAGATTTATCAGGTTTATTAGAAACAACAAGAAGTTCATCAGCACTTAAATCCAAAAATGCTTCAGCAAAAATAGCACCTTTTCCATTACAATCCACTTGAAGTTTATGATTATTTTCTGGACATTTTAATAATCTCCCTGCTAAAGGGTAATAATCCACTAAAACCCTTGATAGTGAATATTTAAGTTTTTCCAAATTTATGGACTTAGTAAAAAGATAAAGATACTTAATTGAAAATCTAAGGAACATTTGATCATCAAGATTTGATAAATAAAGGGTGTGATTTGGTGTTGGACTAATTGGACTTATGAAAATAGGTTCTTTTGAACAAACACAATCTGGTAGATCTATAGAGCCTAACATGTTGTTTTTTTTAGTAATGGAGAGAGTTTTAATTGGAATGACTATGGTTTTTGGAGAAGAAGTAAAGGATATATAGAGTTTTATAAAATGGAATTATAGTTAAAGATCTATGGTTGGATATGGTTGTTGGGGTTGGGGTGGTTTGGGGATAAAGAGGGGGAGTGCTATATGAGAGATTCCTCCCCCAAAGAGTAAGACTACAACATAAAAAAAAATTTAAAAAATGAAGCTCTCATTAGTCTTGCTATATGAGCTAAACCCTTTTGAAATTTTTTACTATTATTTGATTACTTTTATGGAAGTTGCATGTGCTTCCCATATTCCCCCAGCCCCCACCACACCTTTTCTATCTCCATCACATAAGTTAAAAAAATTTAACTTATATACAAAGTTTTTCATCGTTGTCTCTTTTTTGAGATAAGTTGTTTAGTAACCTTCTTATTTTTGTTGTAACTTATAGATTTTTCTTTTGAACAAACTGAAAATCTTATGAGAAGACGTTAGACTACAATTTAAAATTTTGAAAGTTATTGGAAACATTTACTACAAGAAGATGTTAACCTAATATTTTGTCTGTAAGGGACAATATACAAGTAAATATTAGATTTAAATCAAACGTCATCACAAAAGGTGATTGCAAGGACTATATTTGTATTTTTTTCAAAAAAAATAAATAAATCTAAACGATGACCTAAAAATAGAGATTTGCATAAATGAGCCATGTCAAATATAGAATATATTTAAATTCAAGGTAAAAATTATAAATTTGAGAGTAGCACATAATCCACTAAGAAGTAGGTACTTGTAAATTCAAAGTATGTTAACTTAAAATATTGCACGTAATAATTAAATATAAAAATTTGTGGCTTTATATGTCCTAATTGTTATGTATATGATTAATGAGTCATATATTTATCCATAGTTGAATGATGTAATGAGTAAGCAATCTAGGTTCTACATATATGATGGCTAGCTAGTGACTTTGCTGATGGAGTGCAAATCTAATGTGTAAAGCACAAGTGTATATATATATATGTCACACTCTAATTAGAACTTTTTTTTTTATCTCAATATGTACTCTTTTATTTTTAATTAAGAATTTTGAGTTCGAACTCTGAATATAAAATTGTTTTTGATAGGAAAAACTCTACTCCTAAATGAGACTTCCTGACATAAATTCAGATTAGTTGAATTTCAGCACGATTAATACCACACACCGAGTAGAAAACAAACCCACAAACACATATTCATGATGCGTTCATGTTGTATTCGCTTAATTATTTATTAGACCTGCCCCTTTCGGTCCTTTTTAATTTCCTCCTTATTTTAGTCAAGGAATTTAAATAAAGTTTCTTTATAATTTTTAAATTACATGAAGTGGCAAAAGGAATTTTATCCTAGTTCAATAGTCAATATTATCTGTTGCCTAAGCTTACACAAATTTATTTAATCTCTCTCTCGAAAAAGTTTTCCCACTACAATTTTTTTTTAATTATTATTGCAAATGCGCATTCATAATTTAAATTTTATAACAATTTTTTTTCCATAAAATTATGTCATTGCCTTGGTGTCCATGGTATCGTTGTTATTTTAATGTCCACTTTGAAAAATAGAGACGTGACAAGTTAATTCCAAATAAGAAGAAAGAAGAAAATCTCCTGAGGGCAAACATAGGCACAAATCTTAATGATATTGACCTCATTTGATTTGATATTTAATTTCTGTTTTTACTCAGAAAAAAAAAAGATATGTTTGTTTGTGTTATAAGATGCAAGAAGGAACTAGAAACTATATGATTAGACTACATTAGCTTAATACCAAAGTAGTGCATTCATGAAAGAAAAAAGAAGTACTCCTTTGTTTTAGGCTATTGTTCTTGACAAGAATAATCAATATTTCTCAACCAAATTTTTTTTTAAAAAGGTTTAATTTTTATACAATTAGATTATTGGATGGAACTATGGGTGGCTTTCTATAGCAAGCAAGAACTTTTACCTACAAAACATAGTAAATAACCTTTATAACATGTGGTGCATAAATAATGTAAATATTTTTTACACGATTAATATATATAATTTAAATTCTTAAAAAACGAAGAGTTTTCACACTATACTCAGCCCAACAAAGCTCAAAACGCCAAAATAACTCTGGTTTTTATTTTTTATTTTTACAAATTTTAGTTAGTATGCAATGTATAATCAATATATAATTACTATGTAATCAGTGTACAAATTATACGTTAAATATACGCCAATAACGACTAAAAATTACTACGGCTATTTCAATCGGCTGAATAAGATATTACTCACTACTAGAAATAAATATTTTTTTCATCGCGAAGTAGTGAGAATTTGTGCAATAGAATATGATTTTCCCACTCATTTCCCACCGAACCAGCTCACTGAAAAAATGCATCAGGTTTCAATTTTTTTTATTTTCTCACCGATTCAATTAAAATATCTACGAGAATAGCCATTGAGCGCTTTTCAGTGGAAAAATAATGTTTTTTAGGTACTGACTCCTTCCGTCCCAATTTATGTGGCAATGATTTGACTTGAAACAGAGTTATAAAAAAACCTTTAAAATTTATAGTCTAATATAAATTTTAGATATTTATATAACTATAAAATAATTAAATTCTTTCCAATAATAAAAATATGACATTTTTTTATGGGACGAACTAAAATAGAAAATATCCTACATAAATTGGGACATGGAAGTGGAGTAAGATAAAAGCAACAAGAAGGCCCACAAAAAAAAGAAAATGATGACAAATATTTGGTACTGTTGAATATTGGAATATGAGCTCAAAAGAAATGGCTCAATTCTCCAACTGCAACTACTTTTTTGACAGTAAAATAACCCTTCCAAAGCAATTTTTTTTTTTTTACTTTCAATGAACTTTAGAGGTAATAATAATAGTAATAATAATAAAAAGAATAACCTCTTTTTTCTAAGTTCAAATCTTGGGAATATTGGAATAAGATATGATTTTGACTAAACTTCCATTAGGAATTTGATATATTCTGAATTGGTTCACTCCTTTTTCTCCAAAATATTCTAAACTATAAGAGAGGATCAATATGTCTCTTCAACTATTTTAAATTTCAAACTATAGCTTAAAAAAGTATCTAGCACCAAATCAATTAATATCCCTTTATGATATATCAACAATATACAAATATTTTATGCTAACTCCTAGTCCTAGTGCTAAGTGCTAACTAGTACCAAAGTCCAAACTATATAACCCATTAATCCAAGGTTTTTAGGCCTATATAATTGGGCTTTGGGTGAGGGCTCAACTAGAACTCATTAGCCTGCCTAGGCCCATTTTGAAATTCAAATATCTGAACTTCAAATTTTAGTAATTTGTATCCTAATTATATAATGGTATATATTACACTCTTGACATGATGTGATATTGTCTGCTTTGAGTCAAGTCTCACGGTTTTCATCCAAAAGACCTGACACCATTAAGAATATCTGACACCTTGTAAGTAATTTTTTTAAACCTAATATTTGATACTTTTTTTATGCATACCCAATACCGACGCCTACTTATTACATGATTAAATTTTCTTTAGGGTAGTAACAATTGTGTTATGTTTGACAGAAGGAGTGTGATACATGCTCTATGGCCAACTGAGAAAATCCAATTGTTGATAGAATTTGGCACTTTATGGGCAAAGCCCATTTGTAAATTGACTAGTGGGCTTGCTTTACCAAAAGCATATGAGCCCTGTTGACACTTGAGAGGGCCCCAAAAGCCCAAGATAATTTCAAATAAGTCCGACAAGAAGAGGGTTGGACCCTTTCATTAGCTCCAGTTTCATCGCAGATTTTTAAGTTGAAACTTGAAATTTAAAATTTTGAATTCTTTAAAATTGTATTTGGACGTGCATTTTTACTTGAAAGTTTTTAACAGTCAAACAAATATTTGAATATAAATTTCTAAAATCTGATTTAAAATCTATGATCAAATGCTAACTTAGAGTCATCATTACTGTGAAGAGAAACATATTCATGATAAAATAACTCGCTTCTTATTATTCTCTTAAGTTAAAATATGATTATGAAGATTAAATGGTACTTTCGTTACAATGTAAATATATAAAAGGTGAATCAACTATTTTTTCAAACACCAAAAGGCTACATACTATACTACCTTCCAAAATTCAGGGTTCTAAATTTAAAAAAAATAATAATCTTATTTTCTCTTATTTCCAACCCATTTGCCTGTTATTAAGGAAGACCTGTCTTTTTTATTTCAACAAGTTTATTTAATATTAATATAGTTCTTCAACTTAAAATAAAATAAAATAGAGCACTTTCATTCCATTCTAACAAAATTAATTCATAAACGGAGTTGGACACTTACTTTTCACATGATTCACTTATAATTTATTTTTTATCAAGAAATAAATTCCAAATTTGTCCCCTATCTTTTAAGGCATGTTTATAAAGAATCTCTTATTAATACAAAAATCAAGCACTCATAATCCCTAAAGTATGCATATAAATTATAATCACATCTTTTAAACTTGATTCATTTGGTATAATAACAATAACAATATATTCACTGTAATCTTATAATAAAAAAACTATTTATGATAAACCCTCGACTCAAATAAAACGTAACTGATACAACCAAAAATAGATAGAAAGCAAAATAGTAAAAAAGAAAAAAACAAAGGCAAGAGAGTGCTAATAATAATTACTTATGTAATGTTAATGAAATATATAAATATATATTATTACTAACAATAATATGAATTATATGCTATTTTAGAAGTGTAGTTTACTTCATCACTCTGTGTGATCCACTTTCAGACAAATTACATTCTGATCACGACAAGATAACGGATCAACAGTTAGTGTGAGAGAGAAATAGGATATCCCAAAAATCTTTTTGGTTGACACAGATATTTATAATATGTTATCATCGTTTTTTTCTGAAATTCATGAAGAAAACAAAGAAATGTGAGCCTAATTAATCTGGATCTTTCCCGATCTGATTCTTGTTTAGGTATTTCTGAGGACGAACCTACTTTCTAGGTGACCTAATTAGGGTTTATTTTCAGCCATAGTACTGGTTTTGCTCGACCCGACTTGAATGTAAATGTTGTTTTCTTGAAAACCCGGGTTTTATTTGTTTTGCTGAAGCTAAATTGAAGAGGGATTTTGTAAAAAGTTTGGATTTTGATGAGATGGGGTTTTCTTGAAAAGGGATTTAATTTGGTTTCTGAAGCTGAATTGGGTAGAAATTTTTTAAAAAGTTTGGATTTTGATGAGATGGGGTTTTCTTGAAAAGGGGTTTTATTTGGTTTCTGAAGCTGAATTGGGTAGAAATTTTGTAAAAAGTTTGGATTTTGATGAGATGGGGTTTTCTTGAAAAGGGGTTTTATTTGGTTTCTGAAGCTGAGTTGGATAGAAATTGTGTAACAAGTTTGAATTTTGATGAGATGGGGTTGTTGAAGAGGGGTTTTTTGCAGTGAAGAGTGAGTTGGGTATAAGCAGAGTATAAATTTGAAGGTGAGTGCTTTTTTTTTTTTATATATATATAGTTTCTTTGTTTCCATTTTTGTGTCTTGTTTAGTGAGATCAAGTGAAATTATGCATCATGAATTTCCAATTATTTGCTATATAAAGGTTTCTTTGTTCTTTTGAGTGTACTTTGTTAAGTTTACTTGATATGGAGAATTTGATATGGTCAGCAACATTTACTTTCTTGTTTATCTTTATGTAGAAAGCTTCTATCTTTGCCATAATTGATCCACTTTGATTACAACAACATACCTTGGGAAGGGGGAGTAGTGTGTGCAGACCTTACTCCTACCTTGGGAGAGGTAGAGAGAGGTTGTTTTTGATAGACCCTCAGCTCAAATTGATCCAATTTGATTCAGCAAAAAAATAAGTAATTTACAAAATTAATTGTTGGAATTGGAAATTGTTCGTTGAGTTAATTGAAGTGCTGAAGTATGTCATTAATCAATAAGCTGTCTTTGAGGAAAGAAATTTTAATGATCTTGCTGTTATTGAATTGATTGAGCTACCTTATCTACAAGCTAAAGTTGTTAAAGAGGAGACAATTTTATTTATTTATTTAGGTCTGCAATAGGTTGTGCTCTGCTGTGAGGGAAATCTATTAGTCAGGAATGATTTTAAGACTTTTTATTGCAAATTGTTTATTCCAGTTCAAATAAAATTGCTCATTTGGATGAGCATTTAGATGATATATAGTGTTTAGGCTGCATTTCAAACTATTGTGATCAAAGTCGGGCTTGCGAAGCATGGTAGGCTTCAGAATTAGGGAGGTTGCCATGCAAGGTTTTCAACCAACCAGTAAAATTTAGTTCGTTTGAGTTTTTGGGTTGTTGATCTAGAACTTCAGTTTGCTCGCAAATTTTTGTGATCAGGTTGTATGCCCATTTCTTTTCTTTTCTTTTTCTTTTTGGTTTTGGAGTTTATAAGTGATTTTTATTTTTGTAATGGAATACTTTATATCATGTGTTTCCCAAAAGATTATGCATAAAATAGTTTCCTAACTTATTATGGCATAATTTCAGGAATATGGCAACTCCAGTTGAGCCACCAAATGGGATAAGGTCCCCAGGGAAGCATTACTATTCTATGTGGCAATCCCTTTTTGAAATTGATACTAAATATGTACCTATTAAGCCTATTGGACGAGGGGCATATGGAATTGTTTGTTCTTCTGTTAACAGGGAAACCAATGAGAAGGTTGCAATCAAGAAAATAAACAATGCTTTTGAGAATCGTGTTGATGCTCTGAGGACGTTGCGTGAACTAAAGCTCCTTCGCCACCTTAGACATGAAAATGTGATTGCTCTGAAGGATGTTATGATGCCAATCCACAGGCGAAGTTTCAAAGATGTTTATCTGGTATATGAACTGATGGATACAGATTTACATCAGATAGTTAAATCCTCTCAAACACTCACAAATGATCATTGCCAGTATTTCCTATTCCAGGTACTTCCAATGGAGAGCGCCATCTATGCTCACATACAATTGTATGATAGTTGGCAGCTTCATGATGCAGTTGTCTCTTAGTTTCTTTTTTAACTAAATTTGACTACTCTCTTTCTCTCTTAAATATAAATTCTGTTCTGACCTCTATACTTGAAAAGAATATCCTTGCATTGATTGTCAACGTGATTGTCTTCGTCCTACAATTATAGTGAGGTATACCATAATGAGGGGACAGTTCATAGACCTTGAGTTTTGGGTTCTGATTTGAACAATAGTGATTTATTTTATGCTTCATCCATCCAAGGAAGGGGTGGTAGTTTTAGTAGTAGTGTAGTAATATGGTTACTGATGTGCACCCAAAGGTGTGGCCTAGTGGCCAATGAAGTGGGAGGAGAACCATGAGGTCTCAAGTTCAAATCTTAGCGGAGACAAAAACACTAGGTGAGTTCTTCCCATCTGTCTAAGTCATGGTGGATAGAGTTACCTAGTACCTGTTGCTGGTGGGAGGTAGCAAGTATCCCGTGGAATTAATCGAGCTGCATGCAAGCTGGCCCGAACACCATGGTTATCAAAAAAAATAATTGGTTACTGATGTGAGCCAAAGTCTACTCATGGATGCTATTTGGCTGCCTCCTGATCTTCTTTCCTTTGTTTATCTGTTATGATGCAGTTGCACAAATTACCAAGTGGCCTCTTGGATTAGTAGAATTGAGCGGAGGCATTTTATCTGTTTATCATGTGAATATTGTACATTTTAATGATTTAACACTTATGTCACTGAATGTTGTCAAAGTAGATGAAAATCATGGAAACACTATCTTTTCTGCCTGGAAATCCAATGCCAATATCATTGTAATGTGCATTTTCTCTAATATAAAATTTTGATTCTATCGAGGCTCTCTATTGAAGAGAGGGGAAAGGTAACCACCATCCATTGCTAGTAAGGTGTATTTTTTACATTGTGGTCATCCTAGTTTTGAAGAAGTTCTCAACTTCCACAAAAATGCATCTATCTTGTTTCCAAGTTCATAAATATGCATCTATGCATACCTGATCTGTGTTCTCGTTATCAAACAATTAAAAAAAATTCATGATATGTTTGGTAGTGTTACTGTCTGATTGTATTTCCAACGTGTACAGATTTCCAACTGTTTTCAATCAACACTGAAACTGCTGTGAAAAATGATTTTCTGTATTATTCCCGTTTCTGTTTATTATATAATTTATGTAACTTTGTCAAGTGATAAAGTGAACAATTTGAAATAACACAAAGTAGGCTAACTTCCTCAATTGATTCAACCATAGAATGATGTATATATAGTGATAAATACCTGCTGAAGAGGGATAAAGCTTGAACAAAAATGAAATATGATGAATAGGGTATATCAACAAAAGCATATGTAACTGGTGGTTCTGTATCAGGTTGTTATTAACCAGTAAGGTCCCTTCGTTAGGAAACTATAGGATGTTTTCTGCTCTCTGATAGCCCATCAAATTCTTCAAATACTTACCTTCTACTCCATTCTACCCCTTGAATGTCATCCTATCCTTCCTCAACATGTTGACTCTTCCCAAGCGGACACAAGCTAAGTATTATGGAACAACCTGCACTTTGAATCTTGATGCTAGGTTCACTAGAAGTTGTATATTTTATTTTTGATGAAGTCTAGAAATTGCATATTTAGAAATCACTTTTTCCATTCTTATGCAAACCAATCCATTGCACAACTTATCTTATAAAAGTATATTGATGTGCATTTTATTTTGGGAATTTAGTTTTCTTTCTCATTTTATATGCCTGGAAGATTATTTCACTTGTTGTGGATGATAGAAAATTAGAATCTACATCTTATCTGAAGTGTTATGCATCTTGCAGCATCTTTTTTCAGTACCAGAAAACATTAGTTCCTTAGTAACATGCCTATGGTGAAAAACATCGTGAAACTATTAACTATGAACACATATATAGACAAACCTTTCTCTTTTCTTGCTTTCAGTTAAAATATGTGTGAAATCTATGACAGCATGAGCTTACTGCTTGAAACCATTCAACCTATAGTATCTCTCTGTTTTTCGATAATCCTAATATTTCATTTTTCTTTCAAAATGAGATGAAATTAATATGGAAGCCCATAAATATAAGTCTTGATGAGCTCCTCTTCTCAGCTTGTGCTAGTTTTTCAGATGATCATATGCTCATCCAGGTCCAAAAGTAATGCATCACTTAAGAGTCGGCATATTATCCTTGTTTCCCAGTTTCTCTCTTCAAGACAAGACTCTGCTGAAGTGTTGTGAAGCTTCATTTTAGGAGTTTCTACCTCCTTCACATCTTCAAGAAGTCAAGACATGTCCTTGTGTTGCTCTGACTCTTCAAAAAATGTTGCCGCAACCGTGTCGGATCCTCCAAAAGTGCATTGCTTTTGGAGGATCCAACACGCACTTGTCGGCATTTTTGAAGAGTCCGAGCAGCATACTTGATGCAATATGAAATATAAAAGATAAAGAGATTCAAGCGATAGTTAAGAAATCGAGAATAGATAGAGAAGAAAGAAAGAACAATTCTACAATTGAAATAAATTAGAGACCAACAAATATAGATTTGCAATTCTCTAATTTGAACAAACAACTACAAGATTAAATTCAAGTGAGGAGAATTGATCTCGTACATGAATAATCTCACTAAGAGATATTCAAGAGAGATCCAATGTAGAGACAAGGGGATAAAACTCACAAAACATGCACTAAGAGTGTTCACCTAAAAAAATCGTCACAGCAAATAATCTTCATCCTATTCTATTGATACTACTAGGGATAACTAAAATAAGAAAAAATATATATTCTCTTAATTACTTGTGCACCATTCTATGATCAAAAGGATCCTAAAACATAATGTTAATCTTTTCTTGTATTGGTTCTTGGTTTCCATACTCTCTTGAAACACTCTAAACTCTTGATGTCAAGTAGAAATCCTTCCATGCAATGAGTGCATCCCGAACTTGCATCAATGCTCCTACATTCATCATGATTTCCTTGTTGGTTTGATCCATCAACTCGTGCAAATTTATCTAATCCATTTTCCAGAATGTTCTCTTTTCCCCTTTCCAGAATCCACTATTGGCAAAGCTTGAAACCTTCATTTAGTTGGTTATGGTTTTTTTCCATATCTAATTTGGTTTCTGTTTGTAAAAGACAAATTTTCTAGTGTTCCAGGAGTGTGACACATCAAGATGGGAAATGGCTTTATTCTGCTCACTCATATTTTGGCCCCGTGCCTAAACATGCCATGTAATGGACATCGTCATCTGATGGCGATTTCTAGACTAAGGATGCTTTGCTATTTCTTTTTCCTATTAGTTTCTATCTTCTTTCTGCGTGGATAAACTGGAGAGGAGTCTCATAAAGGAGGAAACCTCAAGTTGCAACATATAAGAACTGATAAAAGGAGCTAAAAAAAAGATTATAAAACTAAACAGGAATGAGATAACTAATTTGCATGCATACTGCTCAAATTTGCTGATCTTACTGTTTTCACTGCTGAAACCGATGTGATTTGTGTGCAGTTGCTTCGAGGTCTGAAGTATCTCCATTCTGCAAATATTCTTCATCGTGACTTGAAGCCCGGGAACTTGCTTATCAATGCTAACTGTGATCTGAAAATATGCGATTTTGGGCTTGCACGTACAAGCAGTGGCAAGGACCAGTTTATGACTGAATATGTTGTTACACGCTGGTACAGGGCCCCGGAACTTCTCCTCTGCTGTGATAACTATGGAACGTCTATTGATGTATGGTCTGTTGGTTGCATTTTCGCGGAGCTGTTGGGGAGGAAACCTGTCTTTCCAGGTACCGAATGCCTTAACCAACTGAAATTGATTATCAACATCCTTGGTAGCCAGAGGGAAGAAGATTTAGAATTTATCGACAATCCAAAGGCGAGGAAGTACATCAAATCACTTCCATACTCTCCCGGAACACCATTTTCCCGTCTCTATCCTCAAGCTCATCCGTTGGCCATTGATCTCCTACAGAGGATGCTTGTGTTTGACCCTTCCAAAAGAATTAGCGTTATGGAAGCACTTCAACACCCGTACATGTCTCCTTTGTATGATCCGAACACTGATCCCCCAGCGCAGGTTCCTATCAATCTTGACATAGACGAGGACTTGGGAGAAGAGACGATAAGGGACATGATGTGGACGGAAATACTTCATTACCATCCTGTAGCTGCCACAGCTGCTATGGAAGAAGTTATGTGAGCTTATGTTAGAGCTTTTTGTAACTTATCTTTTCCCCTGCTTTCAATAAATATCGAGTCTTGATTCATCGACAGTTTGAGCTGCGATGAATAAAAAGAACTGCTCAATTACATAAGCTTGAACTTTTTGAGCATGTACTTCTTAATCTGTATATAGGTGTGGTTTTGTACGTCTAATTAAGGGCCTTTACGCTTCATGAATGTACTGACAGTTTAATTGTTGTACGACTGCTTGTGATGTCTATCGGAAACTGTATTTCTACCTTTACATAGTAGGGGTAAGGCTACGTATAAACAACCCTCCCCAAATTCCATTTGTGGGATTACATTAGATATGTTATCATTATTGTTACCGACTGCTTCTGATGATTGTTGATGTTTCCTTTAGTTCATATCTAGTTGTAACTATCTATTCAGATGAGGACTATGCAATATGCTATTTGAAGCCACTAAGCATCTTGAAAAAGAAATTAAAGTTAAAAAGTCGTATGATATGTGGTAACTATCTTGTAACGGTATGTGGATAATCAACATACTCCGATCATTGATCGAAGTATTTAGCCTAGATGCATACTGTATTCCACATGCCTCATGCTACTTGAGACAGAAAATAACTGAACTGTATTGATATTATTAAATATTTTTACATTAACTTATAAAACTAATATATTCCATTTTCCTTCTCAAATAATTGAACACCAACTGTTTAGTTAATCATACATTATTAAGTCCAGAAACCAAGTACAATACTAAATAAACTATATCCCAAATCTAAAGATATGCTCCAAGTGATTGCTTCTTGGCCTTGGCCCCATGTTAAAATTAAGCAAAAGGTCCATACCATGCCCACATGGAAATAATGTGTAGAATTTTCCACAAACACTCACATGGTCCGGTATTCATATTAAAACTTGATTAATCTTGATTTAGGCTCATTTCTAGGTGCGACGCTCCAAATATATATTTTTTTTTAATTTTCAAGACTCTAACTCGAGACTTCTGATTAGAGGCGGAGAAATTCCAATCATTCCACCACCAATCTATGTCATTTAGTGTTAGAGTTATTGGGTCCATTGCATGATTAATTGAGTGAATTTGGGTTTTAATATTGTCTAATTAGCCCCACATGTTCCCCATCAAACCACACCTCTAACATGTAGCTGAATAAAATTATCCTGATTTTGCGATCTATATATTCACCAATTTTCTTTAACCTACTTTTGCCTCATCAGTCCATGTGCATGTTAAACACCACAAAAATTATTTTGTACTATTGTTTTACGTCTTTTGGAAGTTTTTTTTTTCTTTTTTTGGTTGGAGATCTATAAGAGCCAAGAGGATTTACTTATAATTTATGAAAGTACATTAATTCTGTAAAAAAAAAAAATAACTTTTAATTTTCAGTACTAATTTTGGTAGGTCTTTTTTTTCGGTTTCCCACTCTTTATTCGGAGCTCACATTGAAGTCCTGACAAAATTCGATAAATCATCTAGCTAGGACTTAGAAGTGAAATTGGGTTGACATTGATGGAACTTATGTAATAATGATACTAATCAATGAAATTTTTATGTAACTTTTGTTGACAGATTGAATTGACTGACCGTACAATCAACTTGTCCAGTTTGTCACGTGTATACACATGTTGATAATTATTTATCTAAATTTTCTACGTCCGTTCATTTTCTTTGAAAACAAAAGAACATTTTGACCTTTAATTCATCTTGAAAAATATCTCATTCTACATCATTATTAATTCCGGATTTTAGATTGTGAAACATGTGGAACTCTACAAGTTAATAATTCACTCAATCGTCTGTCTGTTCAAACTCTTCTGAAAAATTATTTTCAAACAAAAATTCCGGCTTTTATGGATATTTAAGATCCTTTCGATGACCTTACTTGAAGGACTTGTTTAGCATAAAGTTTAGCCTGCTTGCTCCTTCGCCCAAATGTACTCATTAACCCGGTCTTCGGTGACTAAAATCATCTCAAAGCTGAAGTGAAGAAAAAGAGTAGATATATTAATTCTTGAATATTCTTAGCAATGTTACGCTCCTTACTTCCCTAAATTATTGACGTGACTTTAGACTTTAGCATTAGAATATTCCTAAATTGTAATGTTTGTGAGATTTTGATTTGAGGATCAAATTTCAAATATTCTTCATATGGTACGTAGTAGGTGAAATAATGTATAGCTCAATGGTTGCTGTATATTAATTCATTGTATTTAGTCATATTAAGACATGTCTTTACCATAAAAAAATCAATTTGTTCACGCGCAATGGCGGCTCCAGACAGACAAGAATATTAAAGTACATTATCAGAAACAAAACAGTAAAAAAAAAGTCTGAATTTTGCTATTTGTTTTGTCTAATAGAATTTGGATCAAATTGATCTATCGATTGAGAGGGAAGCTTCCTATCCCTAGGTAAAAGTTTTGAGTTAATGGGGAGGACTTGTAAAAAGTTCATTATTTCATTATTTGAGTCAAAGTTGTAAAAAAACAAAAAAAGTTACTGTATATCATTGTTGGGAGAAGTATTGAAAATACGTCTGAATTTGACATAAATTATTAGTTTCGTTCTCGAATTAATGAGAGCCTTAAAAATACTCATCTACTTGACTAACTAAACTTAGATACACATCCGACACTCCCGATCTACCACATGCCATAGTGAGTGTTCTCAAATTCTTGTAGGAGCATGGAGCTCTTAATAAAAAGTCGAGAGAAGTATTGGAAACACCCTAAACTTGACGAGAATTTAGGAGTGTATTTCACTCATGTTGCAAGATTGGGGGTGCATTTAAGTTCAATTAATCAAGTAAAGAAATATTTTTAAGGCTATCAATAATTCGAAGATGAAACTAATATTGTGTGTCGAATTTAAAAACATTTTCAATACTTCTTACATCATCAGGTTAAATTGATTTATAACACCGTAGTATTAATCTTCGTAACGAGATTGATACGTGATAGCTTGAAATATAGAGTAATAATTTGTCATAAGGTATGAAAATTAAATTAATAATATAAATATTTTATATTGTCCGAGTATATAACTTAACTTCCTTTTTTTTTTCATATTTAGACAAGTGACTACAGTATTAAAGTTGAGAAAATGATTTATGTGGATTCTTTGTCAGCTTCTAGTTTGGAGGCTTCTTTGATATTATCACACGTGCTTCCATTTTTGCACTATTAAAAAAAATAAAATAGAGTAATAAACTCTGTTTAAGCTATGAAAATCAGATTAATTTTTAATCACTTTTAAAAAGTTATGTTTAGTGGGCTACCGTCTTTTTCTTGAATATGACAGAAAGAACGTTAAGGGGAATGAACCAAATCCTTAGTCAATAGGCGGATTAATTAGGACTCTTCCGTCTCAAATTATCTGTCGTATTTCTTTTTTATGCACAGCTTAAAGAAACACCAAGTAAGAGGATTTTGACTATTTTACTTCATTTACGTCTTAATATATAATCTCTCTTCATTATTCTATCGAGTTGTTTGTAATCTTCAAAAATAGTTAGTTCTAAGGATGAAATCAAAAAAGAATAATCAATTCCATTTTAAATATCTGAAATGATAAATAATTTGAGATAATTACTTTTAAAAATCACGATAAATAATTTGATTAAGCATACATATAGTCAATGTTTATCTTATTTTCATGGGTCGTACAATATTGACGAAATTTCTGAAAAATGAAAAAGGAATTTATATTGGCAGTCATTATTTAGTAGTCAACCTTTGTCATTCGTGAAAAAGCAAAATTATTTTATCTGAGAATAATGTAACTGAAAGATAATATTATTTGGACTTTGAAATAGCAGCTAGAACGAGCTCTCTTCATTATTTTATTTGTAAATTATCCACTATTACAAGTAAGTGGAGCTAATGCATAAATATAATTAATGGACTCTTATAACCATTAAGACATATGCTTAATTGCTTATAATAACACTTAGTATTTTGAGGGTTCTTTAGTACATAATGTGATAAAATTGTCGCTGCATAAAGAATTTCATAATAAGGTCACTTATAATTTTTTATTTTTTATGATCTTGGAGTCTGGATCCGTTTTTGGACGCTTCAACTAATTCTACGGGATACTTTCCACCTCCATTAGTAACAAATATCCCGATAATGTCATCCACCAAAAATAGGACAAATGAAAAGTATCACCTAGTATTTTTTTATCTCCGCTGGACATTTGAACGCGAGACCTCATGTTTCTCAACTACTTTATTAATCACTAGGTCATATCCTAGATGCATCAAGACTCTTATAATATGCATTATTTGATAATCAGACAATTATAATCTGTTATAATAGATTTAAAAATCAAATCATATGCATCGATTAATAAATTATTCTTTTATACTATCAATATATACATCGTATTAATTATATTCAGAATAGATTAAATAGAAAAAAACACAAGAAGCCAAAGATCGATTTGTCTTTGACAGATGACAATGTGCTAACAGTAACTCAACAAATACAAAAGCTAGCTCCTAACAGTCATGAAGAATTTTTACGTACAGTAAAAAGTAAAATAAAATAATTTATATAAAATAAAAAAGGAAAGAGATTCCTTCTTAATTAAGATAATATAATTACATGATTGGTTAAAATATCTTCAACGTTGTGATGGCTACTCCACTTGTTTCTTCTGTTTTATATATATATATATTTTTGTTAATAGCATGTTTTCCATTAATTGACGGGCTAAGCATTTATATACTACTCATTAATTAATATAAATATACACATATATCAACGAGGATTATGGTGCAGTGGTGGACTGCTCCATCTTAATAGATGAGGTTCGACCTCTGGGTATGAAGAAAATATTGTTGGGAGCATTACCCCTGAATGAGCCATGCAGTGCACAATCCAGATTTAGTTAAAGCTCCAATGTGGACTCCGTACACGGGATAAGAAACCAAATAAATATATACATATGTTCCATCCATGCACTAATATTCTGTATAATTCCTTAAACATAAATTAAAAAACAATAAATGAAAACTTAGCCTTCTCACTTAAATTTTTTTACATTTCATGATCAGAAATTCACAATGCTTAAAACATATAGGTCTTCTTGTTTATCTGTAATCAACGAAGGAACTAGATTGTAAGAAACGAGAGTTTAGCATAATTTAATAATTTCAATTCAAAGTTGATACATTTGTTGAAAAATTCATCGAATAATACTTATAACGAATTTCGGAATTCATATATAACTTCAAATACTAAATTCCCTGATATTGAATCAAGTCTTAATTAAAAAAAAATATATATATATATATTAATAAGTTTGCTAGTTTTTATGTTACCTTTTTTTAAAAAAAATGATGCATACGTAATGCCTTACGTGAGTCTCAACTCTCAAACATATATAGACCTAATTGCCATATATTTCGTTTATTAAATTTGGAATGTGTGAAGTGTATTTTACGTTGTTACCTTATTTACGTGTGTATTGTGGCAAATAATTGTTACATTATTATTAATATAATGTTTGGTTAAACTGATCTATATTTGATTAATTAAAACTGTAAATAGAGGATCAGTTTTCGTCATAGGAATCATTCAGGAAAAAGAAAAAAAATACACTTATGTAAGTCAAAGAACTACTAATCAAAAGCAAATTCAGGATTTAATTATGATGTTATCACGCCCTAGTGATATAGTGATAGAGCTAGTAAGAAGTATTGAGATCGAGAGTTAAATCAAATGCTCATCATCAAAACATTATATAAGTTGTTAATTCGATCCACTTATTATCATATTAAAATTATTTCGTAGTTGTTAAGGAGGTTCAAAAGTCGATTTACCTGATGGTGACAATTTCACCTTTCACCTAGATGCACCCGATCATTAAATTTATCCCCACTCGGTACATCAACTCAATAGATGTATGAGTATGGGTTTGTAATAAACTTTGGCACTTAATATAATTAACTAACCTACATTCTAGTTTCTTTAAATCACTTGATTAAAGTTAATTTATATAATTTGATCTAAATACTCGATACAAATAATTATTTACTATCACTAATAATTCATCCCATACAAAACAACAACAATAACAACATATCTAATGAAATCCACAAGTGAGGTTTGGGAAAGGTAGAATGTACGCAGACCTTACCACTATCTCGTGGAGGTAGAGAGACTGTTTCAAAAAAAAAAAATAGAAAGAAATATATTGGGATGACACATATAGGACCATTGAGTAATATTGGAGAAAAAGAAGTGTCACAATTTCACCTTTGACGAGTATGCAAAAAACAAGGGAAAAGACATAAAGTTAATAACTTAGATGCTTCAAGTTACATAGAAGAAGCAAAACCAAAACCAAAACTTCCTTATATAATAATAATAATAATAAATATTGGGAAAAGGGCCTGATATATTCCTCAACTTTGTCATTTGGAGCTGATATGCCCCTCGTTATGAAAGTGGCTTATATATACCCTTACCGTTATACAAACGGCTCACATATACCCCTACCGTTACAAAATGAGCTCACATATTCCCTTCATTTAACGGAATTGAAAAAATTAGTTTTAAATTTATATTTTTGACTTTTTAATTTTTTTTTAAAAATCATTTATGATCCTTCTAGCAAAGTTCAAGGTATATTTTATTCTTTTTCATACATAAATTGTTTTTTGACTTCTTTGATTATCATTATTTGAGTTTTTTATTCTTATTTTATTTTTTTCTTTCATTCCCTAGTGTAAAGAAAAAAATTTAAAACTATTTTTTGTGGCCATATTATAAATTAAAACTATTTTTCGGTTATATTGTAATTTAGTTTTTGTATTTGAAAAAAAATTAGGTCATCTATAATAATTTAAAAAGAATATTAGTGAAACATAAATAAATTTGACCATCAAAATAATAAATCTAAATTAGTCATTCAAACAAAAAAAGTCAAAAAAAATATATGTTTGAGGAGGATTAAATATACTCATATGCGATTATATTTTTTTTTTAAAAATAATTAAAAAATTAAATTAAAATTAATTTTTTCACTTCCGTTAGAGGAGTAGGGTATATGTGAGTCATTTGTATAGCAGTAAGGGTATATATGAACTACTTTCCTAACGAGGAGTATATCAGCTCTAAATGAAAATTTTGAGGAGTATTTTAGGCTCTTTTCCCATAAATAATTGATAATGAGAAGAAAGTGAAAGTTTATAAAAGTAGTGATATATGTTTTGAGGAACCCCTATTTACCAAATAGTGCTTTTTAGGCCCATGTGAAATCTCTTACCACATTTATACTAATGCTACTGTTGAGAGGTCCATTTGCGAAAAAAAAGTACACTTAAAAGCCACCATTTCTCTCTTTATTATCTTTTCAGGTAGGTCCTTTATGACCCCACAAACCGACCATTTTGTACTTGCTCTACAAAAAGCAATTTCTACCCTTCCCCCCTACCTCCACCCCCACCCCTACCCCTCAGTGTTTTAAATTTTGTTGAAAGAAGAATTTATTAGTAATATATATACAAATTAAAATAAAATTAAATAACTTATGCTTTCATATTGTCCCCCACCACCATCACTCTTCGAGTATGATTAGTGGACGTTTGATCATATTTCATTGTGAAATTTGAAAAAAAAAATAGTTATGTTTAGTTGTGAAATTTGAAAATTAGAGTTATGGTTTCTCATGAATATAAATTGAAATTGTTTTTACTTTTTGTGAGTAATTTGGAGTGCAAAAAGTGAAAACACATTTTTATTATTTTTCAAATTCTTAAAAATTCTGAAAAGTCAACTTCCAGTTGAATATTAAAATTTTATGACTAAATATATTTGAGAAAAGAGAAAAATAATCATGGCCAAAGCCCAAACATCTAATAATTAGTAGGCGTTTAGTCATAAATTTTAACTAAAAGTTTCAATTTATTTTTATGGTCAACCACAATTTTTTAAATATTATTAAAAAATATTTCGATTAAAAGTGAATAATTTTTATTGGCGAACGAATCATAAAAAAGAATATATACTATACTATTGGATTGAGTTATTATTTATAACAAACGTAAAAAGTTTACTCGTAGTAACTCTGATGTATGATAGTTTGAAATGTAGTGTTAAAACTACTTTGAATTACTATATATTCTCATCATGTAAAGTTTCTTTACACTTTCGATATTATTAACTGGATACAAAAAATCGTTATTATATGTTAGATTTACTACGAAATTTGCAAATATTCTATATATTGTTAGAAAAATATGTTGTAATAAGTTAAAATCATATGATTTATCAATTAAATCTTTATATTATTTCAGGGGCTGAGTTTTCTCTGCCTAATTATAAGCTTATATCTTCGAATAATTATTTTTCGTCTGATAAGCAACTCTTATTTTCTCCTTAAATATTTATCTGTACAACACCAAAGAAAAAAGGAAAAAGTCGTTCAATTATTAAATAAGGAAAAGTTCCAGCCCTGGGTATGGAGAAAATTTTTGTTGGGAGTGTCATCCCCCAAATGGATCCTACCGTGTGCGATTCATATTCAGTCGGAACTCCAATACAAGCTCCGAATATCAGGTGAGAAATCAAAAAGAAAAATTGACTTCTTTATGACCACATAGGTCGATTCAAGATTTAATCTGTGAATTTTCATTTATGAAATTGAACCTATTATATTTTAACGTTATAAGTTCATGTCTATTATTTATTGTACAATTTTAATAAATTCATACTTTACGTCAAAAGTTATGAATTCAATTGATCCTCAATTGATAATGGTACATCCGCCCCTCCTGTTTACAATTAGTTGTAGCTTATACACCTAATATGTGGTTGGCATTATGTACTATTAAACATTTAAACTGAATTAAAGTTAAGCAAAAAAGAAAACTTAGGCATTGAAGCATATTCCTTTATAATAGGTATCTAGGCTTTAGTGTTTCTTTTCTAATTTGTGCAAAAATTTTGTTTTTACAAAGTTATTCAAGTCATGTGTAAAATGATATGTTTGCCTACATTTGCTTGTCTTAATTAGCTATATGTATGTACACCCACTATATAATTACATTTTCCACGTTTGTCCTTATTAATTAAGTGTTTTATCATTACCTAATCCCAATAAATTATAAAACAAGGACTTGTATATAATTAAAGGGGTTCATTTTCTAATTTCTACCTAATATGATTGTAATTAATCACTCAAATAATTTTTAGCGAAAAAAAAGAAAAAGTATTTGTAAATAAATGGATTTAGTACGTAGACGACTCAAAAGATGACGCGTGCCAATTCAGGCCTAGTAGATCCAACTCAACATAAATAAATTCGATTATAGTTCAAAATCGTAGATAGGTAACTTACTTTGGGCATGATTTAAATTTACTCTCAACTCTGAAGTAAATGAAAAAACCCACTCAAAGCTAGATCAATTTATTAGGACCACCAACTATGCAGCCTTTGAATGAATTGTGGTCCACCTCGTGGTACACAATGCATGACATTTTCAAGAGAGTATCACATCTCAAAGATCAATTATAATTATATTATATGATAGGAATTTCAGTAGGAGTTATAATTTTTTTTAAAACAAAAATCTCGTTAGTTTAACAAACGGTATTACAGCTACTATACTATATTAACTAGCAATTTGATTATTTGAACAAGTCGATGCTATATTAGTAAAAGACAATAGTTATTAGTGAATTAAAAAATGAATCAACTACAATTCATCAACTTTACAACAACAACAATAACATACCCAGTGAAATCCGTCAAGTGAGGTCTCGAGATGATAGAATGTACACAAATTTACCATTACCTCATAAAGGTAGAAATAGCGAAGGACCCTTGGCTCAAGTACAACAAAGTCCGATATAAAGAAGGAGGTGACAAGAAATACCTTGTAAATATACAAAATAAAATAAAATTACTTATATATTTGAGGTCGTAATTAAACTTGAAAATATAACAATGACAAAGAAAGACCAACTGTCTTAGAAATAGAAATGCAATCATAAGGCATATTATCAATGCTTCCAAAATTAAGGGGAAATTTTGAAAAAGGGAAAAAGCTCAAATATGTCATCGAACTTTTTGAAAAGGCTCTTTTATGCCATCCGTTAAAAGTTTGGCTCATCTATGCCATTGTTGTTAAAGAAAAGGCTTATCCATGCCATTTTTTTTAACTCCAATTTTGCAAAACCACTTTTTACACCCCAAACAAGGTTTAACACTTTTCAATTGAAGTTTATGGATCAAATGTACTCTTTTTGCTTGTTCTTTCATAACAACACTAAGAACACATGAAGAACATAAATAACTTTCAAATTTTCAACATATTCAATTCTTCATGAAATCATCTCAAATTTCAAGATTAGTTTTCCTCCGAGCTAGATACCAAAACTCAATATCTTTTGAGCGCAAATTCAACCTAACTCAACAAGATCCACTTAAAATTTCTTCAAAGTTTAAAACTTCAACATTCTTTAATGGTAGAATTTTCTCCACAACTTCAAATCATTTGAAATTTTGAACATAGACTCAAAAAACACTAGGAAACAAAGATCTAATGTCAAAAACAACTACAAAAACACGAATCAAAGCAATTTTTTAAAATTTTGGGACTGATTTTTATTTTTTTGGAATATTTTTTTTAATATGAGTGAATTTTTTAAACTCTACAAATGATTTTAGAATTTTGGTTTTTTTTTTAAAAAAAATTAATGATGTAGCCTTTTGAAAGTTTCATGGCATATTTGAGCCTTTCCTCTTTGAAAAATAAAAGAAAAATGAAGAAGGGCAAAATGGAATTCAAAACGAACATTTATAGCTAACCAAAAACTTTTAAGTCATAGTATCACTAGCATTAAAAGCAATAAAATTTCAATCAAGACTTAGGGCTAAGGGCAAAATGGAGGTCCCCTACCCCGAAACAAAAAAAAAACACATTTTTAAAAATTTGATAAGTTATAATATATTTTCCTCCATTTCAATTTAAGCGTCTTAACTTTTATTTTACTCTTTTATTTTGCTATGTTCTAAAAAAATATTTCTTTTTTACATTTGATAACTCTCTAATTCAAATCTTCTATGTGATATATTTAAGACCATAAAATTAATTAAAAATATTTTAATATATGATTATTAATTACACATATGTTTAGTTTGAGATCATAAAATTCAAACACTACAAACAAAATTGTTAATTCCTAGTGGACGCTCCATCAAAATGTGGCTCATTAATAAAGGTTTTATTGGTTACCGACAAGTCAAATTCTGATAAATTCTATTCAAAGTTAACAATTTTGTGGTAGTGAAATTTTATTTCTTATAAATTTCGTGTCAAGTTAAGCTAGGACAGATTGAATTAAAACGAAAGGAATATAAAACAACAACTAATATAACGTGACTTCTCATCATAAACAAGACCTTTCACCAACATAGCTTAATGGTGGGACTCTCTATTTTTATTTCATTGATCTTCATAAATCTTTAAATAGTTATGAATGGTCTCTAAAAGTACCCACTCATGGGGTTTCTTTTTATTTTTATTTCATATTTCCATTAATGTTTTTGTTGAACTTTATAAATTCTAATCCTGATTATATTCCACAACTACAATTATGGTTTTTTTTTCTCGGCATCAAAGAATAGTGACCTTGATACATTATGTTTTTACGATGTATCTTAGATCATAAGTAATTAATGTCGACAGTAAAATAGAACAAGTAAACGTAAACAGATGGAGTATTAAGGACACAAATCCCACTGATTTACCTTTAACTTTTTGATTTATATAAATAAAATATTATAATTGCAGGAATCCAACTAATGACGGTCTAAACTCTATTAGGAACTCTTTTTAATTACATATTAAAATAACTTGATTCCCTCAGTTGCATTGTTATGGCACTATAAGGTTTTTGAAATAATTAAACAAATAGGGTGTATTAATTTATTCTCTGATCGTCCTTTATCAAACTGTATTAACGACTAATATACAATTAGTTAAGTTGTTCATTAACGGCTGTAAAATTTCAATCAGTAAATTGTTAGAAAAAATAATAGTAGGAAATATGATTGAAGAAGAAGATGACTTTGAGGCGTGAAAACACTTTCTTTAAAGAGATATTGTCCATATACATATTGGGGTAAATACAAACAATTCTCTTCAAGGATACAACAAAACCCTTTGTTTATACATGCATATTTTTTCTTCGGCTACTTCCAGAGAGTCTTTATATTTATAGAATTTAAAAGATGACTCTTCATAAGAGTCATGTTCTTTCATGAACATATGACTTTTCGTAAAGGTCATGTTCTTTCATGAACAAATGACATTTCATAACAGTCATGTTCTTTCACGAACAAATGTGTTTGTTCAATTTAAGACCTCTATATATTACAAAATATCCAACAACTGTCACTTTGTTAACACGAGGGTATGTTTGACAGAAATTATACGTTATATTATATATATACAGTGTAATTTTTAACAAAAGAATTCAAATAAACCCACCTAACTCCGCACCAATGATGCCATGGCACGTTTCATATAAACTAGTAATAGTCGTTAAATTTAAAATTTTAAAATATAAAGTTAACACTGGCTAAATAAAATAACACTGAGAGATTATATATGAAACCAATTTAGCTTGCTTAATTTCATGTTGAATTTTCTCTATCTTTTATGTCTCGATTCATTTAAATGCATAAACCATTAATAGAAAAAATGTGCTTATTGCATTTAATTCATATACTTCCCATATATAAGGGAGAAAGAACAAAATATTATGATAGTACCATCGTCAAAGAAATCATTTTTTCTATAAATACCTACCAATTTTTCTTTAATTCACTAAAGTCTTCCAAATTAAGGTTCTAAATTAAATATTACAGTTCCAATTTACCTATAATATTTTTCCTTCTTACTTTGTTTAATTTTGGGGAAAAGCTTACACAATATTTTCACATTCGAAATCTCCTTAAAGTAATACCTTTAATCTTTATACTTTACCTTTATTGACATATTTTATACAAAAATCGTAACATGTCAAAGACCATACATTCTAAAAGTAAATTTATTCTAAGATCTCTTATGATCGTTTAGAAAAAAAATTTCAAATTTCTTACGTCTAAAAATAAAATAAAATATTTCCATTTTTCCATAAAAACAATTAGTAGCAGTTACCCTAGTGATAATTCTTTTCCTTCAGAGTATTCGATATTTTTATTGAAATTTAATCAAATTCAAATTCATATTAGAAAGTCTATATTGGAGTAAATCATTTTCTAACAAAATCGACTTCATATTTACGAAACTCACATCTAAAACTCCTAATGAAATATAAATAAATATTTATTACTCCACCACACATTTTTATCGTTATCCTTGTGGCATTCAGTTAAACCATCAAAGTTAGTTAAAGTAAAAAAAAAAAAAGTAAAATCCCATAACAGTAAAAATGAAAAGGAGACAAGGGATGCGGGGTGATGAAAACAAGGTATAATAAAATTAAAATACATCAGATTCTGCACTACTTTTACACTCATTGATTTCATAAATAGACAACACACACAGCTGGAATTGTACACTTGTGTCTCATCTTTCATCTTTCATCTTCTAGTCGATGCTATTTCATTTATTTTTTTAACGAGATATCTCGAATTTCAAATATGAAATTTTTTTGATAATAAGTGTTTTCTCTCAAATAAAGCTTTATATAATACAAATTTGAATTAGTTGGACTTCAATATAGATATCAAATACTAGATGGAAAAATGAAAAAAAAAAAACTTTTATCTCCCCCCTACAAATTTCCGAAAAATAAAAAATTAAAAAAATATACAATCAACTCTCCTTGAAGATTCCTTCACTTTTTCCCCACCCACCCCCGCCAATTCCCCCACCACCTACCCCTTACCCCACTTGTTTATTTTTTTCTTCTTGATTTTTTTTTTCTCTTGCTTACCTTTTTGTGCCTTTAAATTAACCCACAATCTCAAAGATTATTCCTTCCTCTTCTTCTCCCTTTCCCATTTGCTTACTCTTTCTTTCAGTTTTCTCCTTCTGTTGCTCTGTTTCTTGTTTTTCTCCTCTTTTTTAGCCTTTTAATTTCTGGGTTCTTAATCTTTGTGGCTAAAATCCATCAAAGATCCAATCTTTTTTCACCAATTCTGCTCTTTTAACCTCTGATTTCTGGGTTTTTGCTGAAACCCATTAAAGATCCAACATTTTCTGTTCTGGGTTTTCAATCTTTCTTGTTGAAACCCATTAAAGATCTAACCTTTTCTGTTCTAGGTTTTCAATCTTTGTGGCTAAAATCCATTAAAGATCCAATCTTTTCTCCATTTTTTCTGCTCTTTTTAAGCTCTGTTTTCTGGTTTTTTACTCTTTCCTTGCTGAAACTCATTAAAGATCCAAACTTTGTTGTGAAAAAGAAAAAACATTAATGCTAAATAGAAATATTTATTGATGTACCAGATTCATGTCTCCAGTTCTTAGTGAAATCCTTCGTTCTGGTTATATAATCAGTTCATCACTTAGACGCAGAACTCATCTTGTTCAATCTTTCTCTGTTTCTTTCCTCTACTGGTTTTATGTTTTCTCAGAATAATAATAATAATCTCGATCCATAGTTTTAATTCTACTTTTTAAAATTTTTGCTAGCATACCATAAAACTTAAAATTTAGTACCTTTTTACCTTCTGTACATATAGAAACAAAAAAAAAATGGCTACTTCTAGTGGTAATTCATCTCAGATTCCGAACAATATCAGCAATAATTCTGGGTCGGAAGAAGTTTTAATGGTGGTTGATGAAAGGAAACGAAAGAGAATGCAATCGAATCGCGAATCAGCCAGAAGATCAAGAATGAGAAAACAGAAACATTTGGATGATTTAATGTGTCAAGTTACACAATTGAAGAAAGAAAACAACAATATTCTGAGCAGCATCAATATGACAACACAACAATATGGTAATGTTGAAGCAGAAAACTCTGTTTTAAGAGCACAAATGATGGAATTAAGTTACAGGTTGCAATCTCTTAATGAAATCCTCAGTTACATCAATAATCAAAACAACATTAATAATAATGATAATAATAATTATCAAGAGGATTTGCAGATTAATCCATGGAATTTGATGTATGTTAATCAGCCAATTATGGCTTCAGCTGATATGTTATATCAGTATTAATGTTTAATTAATGGTGGGTTGTTGTTGGGATTATGAGTGGAAGGGTTGTTTTATTAGTATTTTTATTATTATTTAACAAGTATTATTAGTAGTAAGATTTGAGTATTAGAATGAGTTTAATGTGAAATTTGAGCAGTCAAAGAGGATTAGTTGACTGGTATTTGGGCATGTAAAAAAAAATGGGATCATGTGATGATGATATATTGGAATGAATGGTTGTGATTGCGTTGTGTTTTTTTCTATTTCTATTTTTAATAAATGAAAGTTGTTTTTATTGTATCATTATATATTCCCTGTTTTTTTTCTTGCTTTTTTGCTGCTTATTTTATTTTTTTGACAGAAATTCACCAAATATCTTATTTGATTTGTCTAGATTTATGTAGCATACTTTCATTTTTAGTTCATTCAATATAATTGTAATAATTTTATAATTAAAAATAATTTTTTAGTAAAATGATTTATAGCTATATAAATATTTAAAATTTATTTAATATTTCAAAAAAATTATTGTTTGTCCCATTTTCTTTTTTAATACAGTTTTTAAAAGGAATGGTTCTCTCTTTTTTCAGTAATTTTTTAGTTCTAACTTTTAATGTATCATATTAACATATTTTTTATTTAAGATTAAAAAAAAAAATTAAAAGTATTTTTAAAAATTTTCGTGACAAATTAAAATGAAAAAAAATATGTCAAATAAAATAATCTCACATAAATTGAGATGAAGTATATAATAAATACTTTGAGATCCAAACAAATACGGTTAGAGGCCACTTTTATATTTTTGCGAAGGAAAAGTACAAAGATGAAGATTGACAAAATATACCTACACTCTATGTTGGCATCAAATTAAAGATAATTTGGCATGTGTTTTCTTTTTGTACTTTTGTCACTTAATAATAATTAATCAATAAATGTTTTATCTAATTCTATCACTTAACAGTGGTAAATGAAAATGTAATTTGCTGTATATATTGAACGTAGATTTTTAAAAAATGGGATCTAGAATGCCAAAGATACTAGTCGATTGTATTAGACCATCGAAACATGTGGTGCAGTGAATAAGTTATTAAAGGACTTAAGTTTGAGTTTTGAATATGAAAAATTCTTTGATAGAGCGCGCTTTCTATCCCGAATGAAACTCTACGCACAGTAAATTCAAAATAATCGAATCAAATATCAAACACCAAATGGAAATTAAAAAAAAGAGAGATTGTATAATTGTTTAGGTTTTTGCGTTACTTTTTTCATTCAATAAATTAAGTTAATTTAGAACTCCTGGACAGGCTTCATGTACGAAAACCATGTGCTATAATAAATGAAAGATACATGCTTAATTCAAAATCTTGCAGAACCTTGTCCATCATTAATAAGAGTCAGACAGAGTACCACATGAACTCAACTTCAATTTTTTTAAATATATTTATATTGCATTCGGTTAAATTTAAATTTGTGTCAGCAATTCTGGTATAGAAAGTAGCAAAGATATTATTCGAGATCTTTGAATAAGGATGAAAAAATACTTACCACTCATCTAATGCATCAATTATCTTCTCAAATAAAATGTCAATTTGTCTCATTTACCCAACCAAAATTGTATAGTAGGAATATTGTGTGTTGATAAATAATTCAGCTACCTACCTTGCTAGGTATTCATAGTATAATTTTTTTTTGTTTCACTTGGGTTGTAGATCTATTTATTGACTAATCAATATATGTCAATTAAAATCATATGAAAATGATAAAATATTTCCCTTTATGGGTCTAATTGAGTATGTGTTCTAAAATTAATTTAGTTCTAGATTATTCCTATTGCCTTTTAATTTATTTTCTTTTGCATCTTATTGAGTAGTCATGATCAAGGTGCAAGTTTAGTGCACAAGTTATGATATGTACTTTTTTCTTTGAGAAATTTAATTAGCTGCTAATTGCCAGCTTCTAATTACCATCATTAAAAGGGATGCCAAAGTAAAGCAAAAGTTAATTGATCCTTTTTTCAACATTGCTTCTCACTAATGGAAAATGAGTAATTATGATTAATGACTTAAAGATGCACTTAGCCTGCATAATTGCTCATATTCCTTTTATTTTACCTTTAACATTAGCTACTGATTTTCAAATTCATTTTCTAAGACGTTTTAAAATGCTAATAGTCAAGGATATTACCGTAAAATATATCCTTCATCTATTATTTTCTTTTAAAAAGAACAAAGTATAATATGGGCGAGTAAAAGTAGATAAAGGATGTATAAATTACAAGTTGAGAGAAGGTTTAATAACACTTTGCTCCTTTAATTCTTGATAAATTCTGATTTTAATTTAGTAATATTTAACTAAGCATATTTAATCTTCCGTTGAAATGTGCACTTTTGATCTATTTGCTTGTAGAATTCACAAATATACTCAAATTGTTAATTATTTATATATTATGTAAAACGTATATTGTTACTCCATTTGGAGGATGATATAATCCTGAAAATAGTCAAAATATAACATGTTTCTTACCTATAGAGATCAAAATCACGAAATTTAATTAATTGAAAGTTAAATATGCATCATCACGATGAAAGCATCAACTAATATCTCTATTTTAGAGAAATGATGGAGAGAAAGAAAATGTTGATATTAATTAATGTTTCTTTGTTAATATTATGCTATTGAAATGATGAAACATGTGGACACCATTAACTAATGGAGGGCTCACTTCAAATTAATTAAGAAATTATGGATTGATCCCTAACTTGTTCTAATTTGAATGATTTTATAATAAACCAGCTAAAAGCATTGGAGGTTAATTAATACCCAATAGTTTTCAAAAAAGATCAAGATGGATACATTAACCATCAACAAATGTGGTGTGGTAGATGGAGCTGCTTCTCCGATCCTTTAATTAGAGATCTCGGATTCGAATCCTGGGTATGAAAAGATCTTTGGTAAGAAGTGCTTTCCCTTGAATGCGTACGTGGCACTAATCCGAAATAGTCAAGCTACAATGCAGATATCGAATATCAAATGGAAAACAAAAAAGAAGAAGATGGATACATTTATCTAACCACAAGAGAGATCATACATATATTTGTTTTTGTTAGCAACAAACATTAGTTCAGATTTAAGCTAAGTTTAACCTTCTTTTTAAAATTTTAAATTATGTTCAAGAAAAGTAATTGTCTGGTTGGAAGGCATGATAATCAAATGCAACTATAGATTTTCAGTAGAGAAGTGCATGTCTAAACATACGACTTTATATATATAAATCGTTGAAAATTTTTTGATGTATGTTCATATTATAAATGTAACGTTTTTACATTTTTAAAATCTTCTTTCTCAAATTTCTGATTCCGTCACTTCTTATGTTATATATCGTGGATTTCAAGTTTAATTTCTCTTACGTCGCATCATCAATTTTCCTCTTGAGTGACTCGTTGAAATTAAAGAAGTTGAACACAATGTATTACATATCATCTTAAATTCTTCCAAGTTTAATCTTATCTCCTCTGACAAAAATGATCCAATTATTATTATAATCGATCATATCATATCAATAATATTGAGAACCAACAATACTAAGCCACGTAAATGGGAATATATTCAACATAATATTATGTGATAATGCATGAAAAAGACAATCTTCAAGTGTTAGGTAATTTGATAGTGAAATGTGTAACTTCTGATTTGAAAATATATTAATGAAATTTTTTGTTGCCTTTCATGCTATATATTCTGAATAAGTTGGTGGGATGTAAAAAAATCTTTTAATTAATTCCACAAACCAAACACAAGCATATTCCTTATTTTCACTTTAAATTCCGATTTACTTCATAATCCATTAGTTGTCTTTTAGATTAGAAAATTGTTTTGATTATCTTTGTAAGTGTCTAGATTAAATTAATGAAGATCAATTGTTTTTAAAATTTGTTTTTAGGTGATCAATGTGGGGTCCATTGTTTTGTGCTTCAAAGAAATTAAATTTCTATACGGCATGTCAAGTTTTGATAAGATTCTTCACTTTGCATCAAATTAAACCACAAGCTTCATCGTTTATGTACATTCTTCAATCAATTCCTTTGAGTTTCATTCTTGCGAACGTACTCCCAGGCAGAATAATTAACGCGTTAGCTACAACACTGCACGGATCGATACACACATTGCCTAGTATTCATTTATGACTAGGACTACTGAGGTATCTAATCACATTCGCTTCCTTAATTTTTGTTAATTTGATTTGTTAAAGTATTTTCTTTTACATTATTGCTTTTATATATATATAATAGGACGTGGTTGTAAACTTGAACTAAAATGGAGATTATTGTCAAATCCAATTTGGTATCAAATGAACACAAATTTTATTGGTTCAAAAAAATGAAATGCAAATTCAAGCGTTGTTTAATTAAATAATGCCATCAGCACCAATAGATGTAGGAGCTAGTTAGTTGGAATTACATCATGATAACAACAATTTGATTAAAATTAAAGTTGGAAACATGGTTTATAATACTAGAGGGTTTGCTAATGACACTTTGGCCTATACATGTTTATTTTAAATTGACTATGACCTAAGCACTTTTAGTACAAAATCAAGTGTTGTTTAATTAAACATTAAATGCAATTCTTGAGCATATCAAACATAAGAACACCTTAATAGTACAAATCTCTACTTGCATGAAATTCTATGCTTAAAGTTGTCACATATAACTCCAAGTTGATAAAATAAATTAATGAGATGAATTCAGTGTTCTGTTTATATTTTCATATCACAATAGACTAGCACCAAGTTTTCAATCTAGGTTTGTTCTTTGATTTAGTCAAGATCAACTAAGTTGAAAAGTTATATAATCAGAGTTTGGAGGTTGAACGAAAATAGAGGGAGAAAGAGAGGAAAGTAATACGCAAAAAACAAGAAGACAGGAAATCGTGCGCTGAATTTCTTATATGCGTTATGTCCTTTTGTCGTTACATTTGGTTTGATGTATTATATTTTTCACCCTGCATTACAAAAAGTTTGTGTACAAAGAGTTTGTGTACCTACTCTTACCTTCAATTATCCTTCTTCTTATGGCCACCGTAGTTTGTTGCCAGAAGGGTATAACCCAAATATGTCATTTTCCTAGATTGTCTAAGGCATCCAAGCGTCCTATTATCAACAAAGAAGACCATACGTTATTGTAAGCCATAGATTGTTGGAGATGTTTGAGATGCACATACATAACTGTGTAGATAATAGAAGATTATAACTGTGTAGATAATAGAAGATTATTCCTGCTAAATCTTTGTAGAGCAGACATAAAAATGGTTAGTTTTTCAACAATAATTAATGGTGTGGCATGATGTGTGATTTCCCCCCCTATTCTACTAATAAATTAATATAGGATTGGAACCAAAACTACTAATAACTTCTCTCAAAACTTTTAATTTTTTTATTTTTGAGATTCAAAATTATTTCTTTTTTTTAATGAAAAAACTTTATTTTTTCTATGGTCTTAAACTAAAGATATATATATATATATACACACACAATATACCAAAATATTTTTTTAATCTTGTGCTCTTAAACATGTCATGTGGAAGTTAGATTTAAAAATTGACAAGAAAGAAAGAAACTTTCTTTAATGTTTCGAAACGAACTAAAAGAAAGACACAATATAATATATTTTTTTTGTTAAAAAATAATTATAATAATTCTTTTATTACTAAAAAAAAGAAAAGAATGGGTGCCCTCAAATTTGGGAGTCTAAGACAGATGCCTCCAAAAATGCACTACTTTTGGACGATCCAACACGCAACCATTAACATTATAGAAGAATCCGAGCAACATAAATTTAATTGAGGTCCCTTTGATACTCCAAATTCTCTAATTCAAATGTGATCTACAAAATTCAAATTTGATATTGATTAGAAAGTTGTTTTTGATCTTTGTAAGTGTCTAGCTTAAATTAATGGAGAATTGTTTTTGATCTTTGTTAGTGTCTAGATTAAATTAATAGAGAATTATTTTTAAAATTTATTTTTATGTGATCAATGTGGGGTCCATTGTTTTGTGCTTCAAAGAAACTAAATTTCTATACGGCATGTCAAGTCCTGATAAGTTTCTTCACTTTGCATCAAATTAAACCGCATGCTCCATCGTTTGTGAGGGCTCCAATCAATTCCTTTGAGTTCCATTCTTGCGAACGTACTCCCCAAGCAGGATAGTTAACGCATTAGCTAGAACACTGCACAGATTAATACACACATTACCTAGTATTCATTTATGATTAGGACTACTGAGATATGTAATCTCATTCACTCCCCTAATTTTTATTTCTTAATGTCAATATCGACTAGGACTAGAACTTTGAAATTTGATTTGTTGAAGTATTTTCTTTTACATTATTGCATATATATAAAAAAAACTAGGACGTGGTTATAAAGTTGAACTAAAATGGAGATTATTGTCAAATCCAATTTGGGATCAAATGAACACAAATTATATTGGTTAAAAAAAATGAAATGCAAATTCAAGCGTTGTTTGATTAAATAATGATAGCATCAGCACCACTAGATGTAGGAGCTAATTAGTTGGAATTACATCATGATAACAACAATTTGATTAAAATTAAAGTTGGAAACATAGTTTATAATACTAGAGGGTTAGCTAATGATGACACTTTGGCCCATACATATTTAGTCTAAATTGACTATGACCTAAGCACTTTTAAGAAAGACAAAAAAATTATGTTTAGATGAAAAGTATATAAAGTAAAGAAATTATCCTCTATAATTGTGGAGATTATATCACTATATCACGAAGACATTATATATTGAAATTATCTATTGGTCCTTTTAATATATGAGTATTATATTATGCAAATTGAAATTATGAAGAGTGTGGTCAGGCTATAAAGGAAGGCTCATCAGTTGCTATGAAAAAACTTTGATTGTCATTTTGGTGTCAGACAACATCATTAATGAAGCTCTAATTAGACTTTAGAAAAGATTAAAACAACTTTGGAGAGTAATCAAATATTAAATGTTAAAGAAGGATAATATTTGAAATCAACAAACATTTAATTAAGTTAAAGTAATGCTTCTTGTTTAAGTAAATTTTTCTGGTTGGGCACGATATAGACATGCAACTAAAGTTAATTATTTATTTCCTTTTTAAAAACGCTGTTCTTCTATTATGAATAATAGAAAGGAATGGACTACCACTGACAGATGTGGTGCAGCGAATGTGACTGTTTTTCACTTAATCAAAAGTCTCGAGTTCGAGCTCTAAATATAGAAAAATCCTTGTTAAGGAATAGTTCCCCGAATGGGGCTATAGCACAAATCTGAAATAATCGGACTCTAATATAATAATGTGGACACCAGCTAAGAAAATAAAATTTTAAAAAGGAATGGACTACATGGAAAACATCATTAATGATCTCATTGGTTTTAATTCTTTCCCTAAAAAAGTTTACTACTCCCTCTATCTCATTATAATTATCGTTTTAACTTTTTTCATATCCATTAAAAAAAAATACAAAGTATAATTATTTGTTACATGTAAAATGATCTTAAATTCTTCTCTGTCTAATCATATTTCTATGGATCACACGAGTGGTCCAATATACTTTTAATATAATATGATATCATTGTTATTGAGGACAAATTACAGCATGACACGTAGAAGGACATATGACATGATATAATTTTGTGATGTAAATTAAAAGAGTCTAAACTTCACGAATACCATTAGGTACAATATATATGTTGATGGTGAAATGTTTAAATCAAATCACAACAGTGAAAACCACCTTTATGCCTTTCTTGTTACACTAATGGAGTGTGATTTAGGTAGTGACCACAAAATATCTTCTTATTGCTAAAATTGGATAGAATCAATGCGTACATTACTGATTCGATCAAATTCGATAACTTTAGTTTAAACTTTATATTACTTGTATTAATCAATTTGTTGATTATGTCAAACTGTTAATTTAGAATCTAATAACGTAAAAGAACTATAATCTCAAACCCACAAACTTTACACCTCTGCTAAAACGAAATCCAAAGTACAATTTGGACCCTTTTCACTTTGCTTTTCAATTTTACTTTTTAATCAAATCTTTAGTTATGTGCTATGTGACGTTACTATACACTACTTTCTTTTCTACTCAAGCAAGTCTTATTCTACTTGGTACTTTCTATTTGAAGATCGAAAGCGGGATCGAAATATTATATCTTATGTTGAAGTTTAGTTATATGAAATTTTTGATATTGTTTTCGAAGTTAAATTTTGTCAAAACTAACTTCAGACATTATATATGTGAATAAGCATATCAAAATTTTTAAAAGACAAGTATAAATTAAATAACGACATCAAAATTAAGTGTCGGTACACTTTGTCCCCCTAAAAAAAGCTTGAGGGTTCAAATCACTAATGCCCTTTTTAATTATGAAGACACTTTGTGTTGATAAAGGTTTTGTCGAAATTGACGATCACCTATGCCCTTTACGTTCTCTTTATATACAAGTAAGTGTCTCATTCATAAATTTTCAAATATTTATGACAACTACATACATATTTACTATATAGTCTTTTTGGTTCAAAATCTTTAAATTAAATACTTCATATATTTGACTAAATGTCTTGTTGAAATTTTTTGTAAATTGCTAAAAACTGATCTATTATGAACCTATTTGTTCTTGCCAGATAATAATTGGGTCAAAACATCTTAGTGACACAAATAGACGCAATTGCAATTTACAAACTTTGTTTCCAACTAAAAATGGTTATCGACTCATTGGAAACTAAAAATTTGTGACAAATTAGGTCTTAGGTCTAACTTAGTATTTCATTCCGTTTATCATCCCTCTTCGAGATTTCACTCTCCAATCTGGAGCTACACATTCATGAACCCCACAGTTGTCTGAGATCCTGGGAGCTCACATCAGATCGGGTCTGATTCTGATACCATGACAAATCAATTAGGTCTTGAGCTTAATTTGCACCTCAAAAGCTAATTCGACAAGCCACATTATAATTAAGCTCATCGAATTAAGCAACAATACAAAAAACAAATGCATGGAATTTCATTTGCCCATTGCCCATAGCCCATAATTCCAGCAAACATATTGAAATATTTTTTTTTTAAAAAAAAAGTTTTTTTGGTAGTAGGTTACCAATAATTTCCCCAAAATGGAAAAATAATTAATTCTTAGCTAGAAGTAGGTTAACGTACATTAGAACATTAATGCATTGAATTTCAACCGTCTACTTATACCTGCCCAACTTTTAATATACATTTAATGTATTTTGTTGCCGACATTTAATTTCTTGTGTTATTTCCTATTTTATATATTAGTATCTATTTTTATTCCAAGAAAATTTGCTTCTTAGATGGATGATTCAATAATAAATTTGATAGTATTTGGAGTTATATCATGGACAACATTATTTTTATTTACAAGAAAATTGTTCCCAAATCGTTCTTTTGATTTTTGTAATCGTTTAGTTTCAACATTTCATGCAATTTTAGCAGTAACTTTAAGTTCAATTTCTGTTCAAGATTGGAATTGTCCACTTTGTCCTTTGGCTTCAAGTTCTTCTCACAAGCAGGTATTTCTTACTCAAGAATTTGGCTATTTTTTGTTCTAATTATATGTTGATTCTTGAAAAAATTAATGAACAGATGAGGGCATTGGCAGTGACAGTGGCATACCTTATTTATGATTTTGTATGTTGTCTTTTTGACAAACAACTGAAGATTGATAACTTAATTCACCATTTGGTGAGTTTTGTTGGACTTGGAGCTGGCCTTGCCTATGAATGGGTGAGTTATGGTTTTAATATTTCTTCATGTTTAACTACTTTGAGACATAGGAGTTGTGAATTATAAGATATAATAATCTCAGAATAAAATATAAGATTGTTTTATCTTATGCTTAGTTGGAGGTACTGGGTAGTCCTGAAATTAATTTGTCCCACCATATAACCATAGTCATAACATGGAATTATTTGTCCATATAACCATAGTCATAAGATGGAATTATTTGTCCACCACATAACCATAGTCATAAGATAAATTATTCCATATACATGATGAGATCAGTTGAACTCTAGTCTATATGGTGAGATCAGTTGAACTCTAGTCGTTTGGTCGGGAATAATATAATTTTCTGATTAAAGGGTGTTAAATGACACTAAAGTGGCTCCGCCACTAATTAGGAGATTAAATTTTTTAAGGATACACAAGTGAATTAGGGGCTCGGAAAAACTCTCTCTTTTATCTATCTTTTTTTTCTTTTCTTTTTTGGTGTTTGGAAAACAAGGAGTTAACAAAATCCTTACCTTTAAGAGATGTTTGTGATTTGCAGTGTGGTTCAGAAATGGTAGCAGCATTGTGTGTGACAGAGATTTCTAGTCCATTTTTACACATGAGGGAGATTCTCAAAGAGCTTGGATACAAAGACACTGACTTTAATCTTGCAGCTGATGTTAGCTTCTCTTGCTCGGACTCTTCACTTTCGATATTGTATCTGTGTTGAATTCTCCAAAGTCCAAATATACATTACTTTTGGAAAAATCAAATAGGCAATACCCGTTGACATTTTTGAAAAGTCCAAGCAACATAGCTTCTCATATACTTACTTATTTTATTTCCAATTTAAAGATTTTTTTTCTTCATATATGATATATTAATTTAGTGGACACAAAATTTAATGAAGTTATTAATTTATGGTTGATTTGTTTTAATTTGCAGGTTTTATTTGCAGTGATTTTTAGTTGTGCTAGGATGATAGGGGGGCCATATCTAACTTATGTGACTCTTTCAGCTGATAATCCAATTCTCATTAAGGTAACTTAATTGATTCAAATATTTATTTATTTACTAATACACAATTTCTTTTACTTAATTAACCAAAAATCTGATCTAAAACAACAAATTGGTGACATTATTATAATGTTTTTATGATTTTACAGGCCATGGCTTTGGGATTGCAACTTGTTTGTGCTTTTTGGTTCTATAAAATTGCTAGGATGATTATGTACAAATTTTCTAGGAGAAATAAAGCTAAAATTGTTTATTCAAATAGGTAATTTGCAGATAATTTGTACGAAAGAAAAAAATAATATAAATTCTTGTGTATCGAACATTCATATATAATAACCTTTGAGGGGAAATTAATTAAAATGCCTATTTGCGATTTGTATTTTAGCGTATTGACTTAGTGTTCAATAATATAAGCGAAAATCATGAGAAATAATAATCTAAGCGCATAAACCTCAAAATGAATTGCGTCGGTTTTAGAAAACATCGTATTTATGAAGATTAATTGAATAAAAATTGTCCAAAATCATATAAAAATATCAAATTACTATTAAGAGTCAATGTGGAAAATTCTCACTTTTTTCTAAAGCGGAACTTGTGGAAAAAATTTCTTATTATTTTACTTTAGTTTTTTTTCTGCACTTAATTTATACTTCTACCACAGGACAAATTAGTAGAAAGATCTATCAAACTAAGCTAACCTATATTTAAAATTTTAATATAATTATAAGTAATAATTGGTGATGATCAGCAAAGCTCGAAGCTACAAAGTGTGAAAATCATATTTCCACAAATTATAGACTTTATTTTGATTTATTGTTGCAAAATATTGGTTATGTTTTAGGAGCCTAAATCCGTATTTATTGGTGATTTGGTGGAGTTTTTGAGGTGTTTTTGGATGAAATTGGTACATGAATTCAAGAAAGAAGACGAAGTCAATTTTTTTATATAAAGTTATATATTCTTGTATGTGGATGTATAAATAAATATCTCTTATAATTTTGCATAATATTGTATATTGGGAGTATAATATTATATATCAAGATTTAAAACATTTTACTAAGTAAAAATATATGAAAATTTCGTATATTGTTGTATACCAGATGTATAATATTGTATGTCAAATTTTGTGTTGGGCTATATTTCCAATGTAAGTTAACTAATTGCATATTTTATAAATTTTCCCCTTAATTAGTGTGTATTTTAGTTTAATTTATCGTTTGCAACAATTGGAGTCAAAGTTGAACAAGGAGTCCCTTTTCTGTCTTCCTAAGAATAAAATCATTTCATGAGTTTTTCTAAAATTAAAAAATCAAAATTTAATATTAGTTTCTTGGCAAAATCTAATAGAGAGATGCAAGTTGGAACTTTTGAGGATAGTTTAGGGATGTCATTTGTTCATTATGTAGTTAGTACATGGATGTAATTTAAGTTTGAGTTATAAATAAGGGATATTTTTTAGCCATTTATTCTCATTTAAATCAAGAATAATTACAGATAAAAATCCATGTTATAACATGTAAATAAGTCCATTATCCCATTACAATATATTAAATATATTAAGGGATCGTTTGATATATGAGATATTAAGGATAATAATTTCGGGATAAAATTTGAAACTAATTTTATCTCATATTTGATTCTTTAAATATATAATTAAAAATTTAGCAGCCAATCAGAATTTTAATTGATTTCACTTCTTTTTTAAAAAAAAACTAAAATTTTAAATAAACTTAATTTTTTTAAATTTAATTTAAAGTTAATAAGCAACCTGAAATTTTATATAAAACTACTAAAAGCAAAAAAAGGTCCCATATAGAATTTTTTTTTTAAAAAAACTTGTTTGATTGTATTCTTTATTTTATATGTCTAGTTGTTACTGTCCTCGTCGCTTGAGGCGTAAAAATGATGTCATTCTAAGCTGATTTTTCTCTCTTTTTTTTCTTTTGTCTGATCACGTTATATTAAATTAAATATACACATTAAAACTAAATATTGTGTAGTTTGACTTTAATTTTTTTTGTAAATTTAATTATTAATATTATGTAGTTTGATTTAAAAAATTTCAGTACACCTATTTGTCATTTTTTTTTTTACTTATATAATTCTTGGATACCCTTCGTGAAATTTCTGCTTCGCCGTTGATTTCATGGTGATGTATTTATACACTCACTCGAACATAATGAACTTGATTAAAAATAGAAAAATATCTTACTAATGCTTAACTAATTTTTAATCTGATAGTTATAACTATTGATTATTATAGTTATTATAAATCAGGACTTTTGTGTTAATTTATATAAATAATTCTTATTTCATATTCATTTAAATTTAACATCAAGAGAAATCAACTACTGGAGAATTTTTAATTTTACTATTTTATAAAGAAAAATACGAAAACAGTAATTTAATAGGTACAAAATATTTTCGCCAATAACTTTTTGATAAAAAAAATAAAAAGAACAAACCGACTTCATTGCAAGTATACAAACAATTCATTCAGAAAGAATGGACCAGATCCAAGAATCCATCATTTGAAGTGACTCTGTCATCCATTTGAATTTTGGTAATACCTGCTTTCTTTGATTTTGTTGCATATGAATTTGAATGAAGGATTGAATTCAGAAGCCTGCATTTCTTGTGATTTTTTAATTTTTTTCTTCTTCTGAACTTTACTTTTCCATGCCATAGCTGTTCTATTTTTTTTCTACTTGTTCTTGACAAATTTTGAATTTGAGTGATCACATTGGGCTAATCCATTTTCTGGTGAGCTTAACAATACAAAAAAAATATTCTAACAATAACAACAATAAATTTGGTGAAATTTATTAAATGAAAAGCATATACCTCACCAATCACATCCAATAGTTTTGGTAACGTGAAGGTGATCTTGAATTAACATTTTCGACTGTTTTCACAATTTCTCCTAATATTAGACAATTTATGAAAGAGGGTTTTTTGGTCGGTTTTGCGGCAATTCTTCCTGTCCAAGAAAGAAATGCAAGCAGTGTGGGATATACTGAGACCAATGTGTTGTTTCATCCTATGAAACCCTTATAAACTTGAGTGGCTCTTATCATATTTGGTCTTTTTTGTACATATCCGTCCAGTCGTTCGAACATCACTTCCAACAAACTACCATAAGCCAAAAAAAAACTACCATGAGCAACTACACCTTCAAATGCTACATTCACCATGTGTATGAATTCTACTACTTTGTTCTTTTCCAGACGAATTCCAATACAAAGTGCATTAATATGTATCAAAAGCACTAAGATTTCAAATTGTAAATCGATTTTAAGAACTTGAGTGGTCACTTTGGGCTAATCCATTTTTCTGGTGAGTTTAACAATCCAAAAAAAATATTCTAACAATAATAACAATAACAACAATAAATTTAGTGAAATTTGTTTAATGAAAAGCATATACCTCATCAATCGCATCCAATAGTTTTGGTAGCGTGAAGGTGATCTTGAATTAACAATCTCGTTTGTTTTCACAATTTCTCCTAATATTAGACAATTTATGAAAGAGAGCTTTTTGATCGGTTTTGCGGCAACTCTTCCTGTCCAAAAAAGAAATGCAAGCAATATGGTATATATTGAGAAATATCTATCAATATGTGCCCATTGCGAAGTTGACCATTGAGCCCTAAGTATAATCTCCATCACCCGAACAATACATTGCAATATAGAAGCAACTATTTTTATATAGTGCGCAGTAGTCATGAAACCAATGTGTTGTTTCATCCCATGAAGCCCCTATAAACTTGAGTGACCCTTATTTGGTGTTTTTTAAACACGTCGTTCGAACACCACTTCCGAAAAAACTACCATAAGCCAAAAAAACTACCATAAGCAACTCCACCTTCGAATGCTACATTCACCATGTGTATGAATTCTACTACTAGCCAAAAAAACTACCATAAGCAATTCCACCTTCGAATGCTACATCCACCATGTGTATGAATTCTACTACTTTGTTTTTTTAGGGACGAATTCCGATACAAAGTGCATTAATATGTATCAAGAGCACTAAGATTTCAAATTGTATATCGATTTTAAGAACTTGAGTGGTCACTTTGGGCTAATCCATTTTTCTGGTGAATCTAAAAACAGCAAGCCCAATCTAACTTTATGTTGATCACGAGCTGCTCCGGTCCAACCCACTCTTTTTTTATTGAGTGGTCACATTGGGCTAATCCATTTTCTAGTGAGTTTAAAAACAACAAGCTCAATCTACCTATACATTGGTCCCGCTTCGTGCCTATCCACTTTTTTAAAAACATATATTTTTATATTTTTAAATTTTAATTTTAAAATAATAATATTAATTTCAATAAATCAATATTATAGGGTGTTACTACTTATTAAACAAGTCTCAAATCAACAATTAAAATAATCTTAATAATACTTAATTATTTACATAAACATAATTTGAATTTAAATTTTAATATTTAAGATTTTAAGTAGACTTTAAGTATTAATTATTATTTTGTTTAGCCAAACATGCTTATTCAGGCTGAGCTAATTTTTTTTTTTATATGGTCTTCAATAACCTTAGCCCAAAGTTCAACTCTTTTAAATATTCTGTTGGGTTATAACTTTAAAATCTTATATTTTGCTCGGGACAAACCTGTTTCCTAATAAACAAAACAAGGACTTAAAAGTTAAAAATATACCAATTTCAGTTTTAAAAAATTAAAAAGGGAATTTGGATAAGATCAGTTTATTTCAACCATAACAACTTTTCTTGCAACTAAAATTCTGGAAATATCTGAAGCATGAGCGTCTAGAAATGGTTATTACCGTCACATTTCAATCACATTATTAAAAAAGGAAAAAGTATGGAAACAAAGTACTGAAATATTAGAATAAGTCAAAAATGAATCTACTAGCTTACCTTTGTAATTATTGCATCCTCGAAATCATATTCATCAAAAAGGACAAATTGAAGCAAAATTAAGTTAAATGTGGGAAGCTTCCATTTTTGTTCCACATTGCAAATATCTGCTCTCATTTACTATATTTTCTAATACTAGGCAATTTATGGAAGATGACTCTTTGTCAGTTTTGTGGCAATTCATCCCGTCCAAGAAAAAAATATAAGCAACCTAGATATATTGAAAGATATATGACCATCGGGAAGTTGACCATTTAAGCCTAAGCACAAACTCCGCATGAAGTAACAAATTTAATGTAGTGCTCTATAATCATTAAATCAATATATTTTTTCAACCCATAAATTCCTATTAACTTGAGCCGGCCTGATGAGATTTGACCTTTTTTTTTTCAGCATTTCAATTACAACCTCAATATCCACACAAAAGAGAAAACTCATTGACGAAAATTGTGTCAATCTAGAGACAATTTGTCTTGTGATTCAAACACCGGTACTGAAAAAGTTGTCATAGGCCACTCCTCCTTCCAAAACCACATTCATCATGTGTATGAATTCCACCAATTCATTCTTTTCGGACATATTTCGGTACAAATTAAAGATGTAACGGTCCAATCTGCTAGTGATATTGTCTGCTTTGAGCCTAGGCCCGCACGACTTTAAAGCGTGTTATCAGTTGGTAAAACCTACTTACTTATATATCCAACATCTCTCATATGTGGGTGTCACATTATGCATGCGCAAAGATTTTGATTAGTAGTATGGATTATGCTAAGTGGTTCTTTATACGTTTTGAATTTTTATAATGAAAAAAAGTTACGAAATCATTTTTAATTGAGATATGAAAGGGAATTTTTTTTTTCATTATCAATATTTCCACTTAATTGTACCATGGTAAATTTGTTAAGGTGAGTATGTGCAAAAGAAAATATATATGAATCAATTAAAGATAGTGTTAAGTTTCCAATCCCTTTCAAGGTAGACATCTGTTTAACATATGGTGTTAAAAATGTTACCCAAAATGCTACCAATATTTAATATATATGAATACTGTGAAAATCACAAAGGTTAAAGGGTACTTTTAAGTAAAATCTTTTGGAAAAAAAGTTGCATCTTATGGTGACAGCAAAATTAACTCATGCAGCTGAATTTTGGTGATTTGACAATTAGCACACTTTACAAATTGCCTTGAAAAAAAATAAAAGGTATTTGAGTGAAATTTTATTTTCAGTTATATTATCACAAATGTTATAAAATAATAATAAAATATTAAGATAACAAAAGGTATTCTAAGAAGCAGGAGGAAAAGAGATATTTTACTTCTCTTCATAATTTATATATAAATGAATTGAATTGACTTTTTATTTATAAAAAAAAATAAAATTGGGAGACTTTTCAAAAAGGCACAATAACTTACAATTGTTCACGCAATATTTGTTGGCTATAGTACAATTTTCGTTTCCTCATATTTTTACATACGAAAATTCTGAATTTTTTTCTTTCATTCTGCAATATTTATTACAATTGCAAAGTAATTTGTTGTACATCAAGTTTGAAGTATCGCTATATCATTATGATTTATTTATTTTATCATGGGTGAAAATGATCTTATACCTCATGTAAAAGGAGAAGATTAAACTACTGTAAATTCAATGAACTCGAAAATAATTATGTTTCGTCTTTCTTTTATTTACTTTGTTTAAAGTTTATGTATTTTATTTTTTTGAATACATCACATTAAAGATTAACAAGCTTAAGAAATTTAAATTTATATTTTGTATTTGTTTATTAAATACTGTTTGGAGACTAAGGGGTCGTTTGGGTGAGAGTAAGTTATTTCGGGATAACTTATCCTGGGACAAGTTATTGCATCATGTATATGGGATAACTTATCTTATCACTAAGATAAAAATGATGGAATAAATAATTTAAAGATTACTTAATACCTCCAATCAAACACAAGCTAATACTTTATACCTCGCACCAAATAGCTTCTAAAATATTTATGGTTTTTCATTTATGAAATTAGAGATTAAAATTTGCGTGATTTTCTACTCGATCTGAATATATAAAAACTTCATTAAATATATCTGACTTTTTATATTGGATTTGAAGATATAAAAACTTGGGCGTTTATTTATCTAAATGTGTCTTCCCTGTAGAAGATATATCTGCCTTATGTCAATTGGTCCAAAAGGAAAATTTATCAATAGCCTATTAGGATGTGATTTTTTCAAGCATAAGTGAATTGACAAGCTAATAAACTTTTATATGACAATTAAATCTTCTTCTATTTATAAGTGATATGTTTTTCATCATTTAAATGACATTTATTCTATATTTATATATGTTCCTTCACGATTTTATCCTATTTGGATCTATGTGACTTATTCACGTCATATTTGTTGTGACATTGTTTCCTATATAAATATGCATTCATATATCTTAATATGATTTTGAACGATAGATTTGTCATGTGTTTAATTAGCGGCACATATTTTAAGTGTATTAATTTGTTTCAAAAGCATTAAGATTTCAAATTGTATCGATTTGAAGAACTTAATGTTATTTCTCTTATCACAATGTATGTTACATCTAATTTTAGCTCATGATTTATTATATTGTGCTTACTTTTCTTAATTATTAACCACGATGAGTATAGCGTGGATGACAAGCAAGAAAGGATGTATAGTTCGATAGAGCCTAGCAAATTTGAACAACTTTTGAATTAAGAAATAACTATGGAATTACACACGTAATTCCTCATACCCAAGTTCTTACAAGTAATCAAGATCAACTTCAAAAATTAAACTCTCAAACAAACATTATTTAAAGTTAATGAGTCTAAAAAAGTTCACGTAATAGGGAATATTAATCTTTTGAATAAGTTGAAAGGTGAAATTAGGAAGAATTGTTGCAGAATTAATTGAAAATTTTAGTCATTTACTATGTATTAATTATGAATTGAATGGATCATGTTTGGATTCTTGATCAGTTTTGATCTTAAGCATGCGCAAAGATTTTGATTTGTATGGATTATGATTTATGCTAAGTGGTTCTTTATACGTTTTGAATTTTTATATCATACACATCACTGCACAAACATCCCTAATTTACACCATATAATTTTTCTAAATCATAAAAAACATCTTAATTTAAAGCAAGCTAAGATTGACTATATTATTTTTAATTATGTCACCTCAATTAGCTCATCTCATAATATTATTATACAAAATAAAGAAAGAGCAAACTAATTAATATATAAATATAGATCTCTGCAAAGATTAAAAGAGTACTAATTAACATGACTTATACATAGATATATAAGTCATCTTTTACTATTATTTATCAAACATTCTACTATTACATAACAATATATCAACAATACAGAAATATTTTAAATAATACATCTTGTTTTGACATAACAAAGATTACAACACCTACAAGAAATCACAAAATATCTTTAAATAACTCTATAATTAATTACTTTTGTATTGTGTTTTTGTGGAAAATGTCACATCTTAATAAAGAAGAAATCATACCTGCAAATCTTTTATATCAAGAAGCTCTAGCAGACTGTTTTATTTTGAGTAAAACATTTAATTTTTATAATCAGTTAATTTGAAATATTTCTCTAAGTACCTACTAAATCTTTGTAAGAAAGACATAAAATTATTAGTTTTCCAACATTAATTAATGGTGCGGCCTAATGTGCGATTTTTCTCTAAACCAATTATGTCGGTTTATTAAATCTAAAAACCAAATCAAACTACATAAAATCGGGCTTTTCGGTTTCGTCTTTAGTCGGTTCTTTCGGTTTTTTTGGTTTTTCAATTTTTTCAATTTTTTTAATAATATACGTGATTGAAAAAGAGATCAAATATATTTTCACTTACTTGTGTGATCAAAGCGTTAAATGAATAGATATCTTTGAAAAGACGGTAAAATTCACCTGAGTACAAAATATTTTTATTGAAATATCAACGTTCATTATATTAAATTTATATGATTAAAGGCTACAGTCAAACTGAATACAAAAAATATATATTTACAAAGTAGATTTTTAACTTCGAATCTGAAAAACTATAGCAATATAATTGTAACTTCCGATTTGAATACAAAATAAAATATTTACAAAAGTTTACAACCCCAAATTTGAAATAATATATCTAAACATTGAAAACTATAAATTAATTTAAAATATATTAACAAAGTAGATTATAATTAATATTTTTTATCTATAAAATAAAATAAAATTATATATATATATTATGTCGGTTTAATTTGGGTTCAATTTTGACTTTTTTTTCTTTTAATACCAAACCAAACTAAGAATGATCGATTCTTTTTTTCAATGCCAAACCAATCAAATCAAATCACAAATCTTTTTTTTTTCGATTTGACTTGATTCATCTGTTCGATTTGACTCTATGATTTGACTTACATTATCTTTAATTGATTCATCTATTTTGTTTTGCACACACTCAACTTAACAAATTTACCACCGTACAATTAAGTGGAAATAAATGGCGAGGGTCTTTTGATAATGGAAAAAAAAAAATCCCCCTTCATATCTTAATTAAAAATGGTTTCCTAACTTTTTTTCATTATAAAAATTGCAAAATTCATAACATATAAATAAACCACTTAGCATATAACATTTTACAACAACAATAAACAACTTACAAATTCATAATCCATAGTTCCAAACATGATCATTCAATTCATGATTAATACATAGTAAATAACTAAAATTTTCAGTTAATTCTGCGACAGTTCTTTCTAATTTCACCCTTCAACTCAGGCAGAGGATTAATATTTCCCATTTTCACCATAGATTTCGCAAAATCACGGAAAAAAATGGCCTCATTTTCAGCATAGCTTTTCACCAATTCCTTAGTCTTTTTTACATTTCCAGTTAGAAGCACTTCATCTGAGTTCAAAAGACCTTTGCCCCATAACAATAATTTGAAATATGTGTTATCAAATTTGATTGGTGATGCAACATCTAGAGGAGAAATATTATTATCTCCACCACTTGTTGGACAAATTGATTTTAATCCATTGTAGTAAGTTTTCTCTAGAGTTACATCTGGTAAATTGTCACCTTTTTGATTGTATAGCCTTTGTTTAAATGACACACATCTTGCCATACCTATAGTGTGCCCTCCTGTTTAGACATTAAAAAAATTAACATATATGGGTGTGTTCGAAAAAATGACTTTCATGTATCGAATACAATCTGTATAAATATATGATGTTTGCAAGACAAAATTGAAGTAACTTACCAGAAAGTGCAACAAGGTCTTGTTCATTAAGACCTTGTTTATTGAAGAGGTTTATGAGATTTTGGATTGTTGAGTTTGGTGCTGGAATATTTAGATTTGCTTTCTTGAAATTTGCTGTCTTTGAGTCTCTTCTTCCTAGTGGTACTTCCCAATATGGTCCACCACTCTACTCCATCATATTAAGTAACAAATTCTTATTAGCAAAAATCTTGAATTGACTAGTACTTAATTATTATATTCTACTACTAGTCATGTGAGAATTTTTTTAATGTGATTTTAGTGTTATAGTAGATAAAATTCAGTTATATATAATAATATATCAGAGTAATTAGTGGCGGAGCCAGGAATTTCACAAAGGGTGTCCAGAAATAGAAAGTGGAAAAAAAAACATTGTTGCTAGTGAGATTCGTACACGCGAGCACTGCCCTATTCCAAACTTTTTGGACCACTAGGCTATAACAACTTGTCGTGTTAAGGGTGTCCAAAATATGTTATTTAATCGTTTCATGTATCATTTTACTTGTATATACAGTATTTTTTTCCAACGAAGGGTGTCCAATTGGACACCCTGACCCCCAAGTATCTACGCCACTGAAAGTAACCCGATAAATCTTTGTAAGAGTTTTGTTTAAAGACAAAATGATTGCAATTTATGTAAAAATGTACTAATTTTGGAGGATTCGACATGTACACACGTGTTGCCAGACTTTTCAAAAGTATTGTCACACATGTACAAGATCCTCCAGAAAAAAATACACTAATTTTGAAGGATCTATATGCATTTGTTATCAGACGACTTTTCAAGAACTTTGCGACATCTATGTAAAATCATCCAAAAATGCACTAGCTTTATAGGATTAGGATCCGACATGCACATATTGCTCGGATTTTTGAAAAATATTATTGCACAGGGTATAAGATCCTCTAAAAATGCATCAACTTAATAACTTTTAAGCATTAAACACACACATATCATTATTATTATTTTTAAAAAGTCCGAGAAACATAATTTGGAGTTTAGATATATGCTTACTAGGACAACAGAGTCACGAGCAGCCAGAGCTAGAATATCAGCACAAGAGACAGTGTGAGGACAAACTTGTTCTAATTTAGCTTTGATTTCATCAATCACTTCAAATCCCCTTAGAGAATTCTTGTTTGGTCCTGCTTCCTTTTCACTTTTGAATGCACTATTTTTATCCAATAATATGGATGCATCACAACCCTACAACACAAGTAAAAAAAATTAAATTATTGAGGAGAAAGGTCCAAATTTAGCATCTTAAACATTTCAATTTACCATTCATTATACTTGTGGAATTATTCATACCCTAATCGTCTCGTCTTTGTCCTTGACTTTAATATTCCACGTGTCAAAATATTTAATGAAAAAAGTCAAAATTTCCACTTTCTCTATTTTTTACTAAGGTTTAAAATTACGTTGTATACTTCAGATTGGAGCTCCGTTACACTACTAAAAATGCGCCTTAAAACATGATAAAAATCCAATATTTCTAATGGTGTTGGAAATTCACGTTTTTTTAGTAGTGGACTAATGGTTAGTATTAGGGAGGGAAATATGAAACGAATTGCTAAAGAAAAAATATGAATGACCCCAAATATAAAGTATAAAGTGTACAAAAATGTGTATAAAAGTTTATACCTGGACAAAGCAATCATGGAAATGAAGTCTAAGCAAAGAAGCAGCCATTCTTGGATCTTTAGAAATGGCCTCTTCTAAAACAGACATTACAATTTCATTTGCTTGAGGACATGAAAATTGGTACAACTCAGGAAAAAGACCATCATAATTATTGGAACTAGAAATTGGAAAGGCTTGGAAAATTGCACAAGATAAAATAAACATTACTAGTCCAAGAGAAGCCATATTATTAATTGGTGACTGAGAAATTGAAAAATTAAATTGTTGTATGATGATTTTAATAACAAATGCTTGGAAATATTTATAGAGTTTTTATGTGACCAAATCAACTAACTAGTCTTTTACCAAATCCTCTAATAATAGTAAGTTAGATTACATTTCATGGTAGTCAACTCAATTTTTACATATATACCTTATAAGAAATTAAATGTCCCTTTTATTATGCGATGGAAGCGAGCCTTGGTGCAACGGTAAAGTTGTATCTGTGTGACGTATAGATCACAGGTTCGAGCCGTGAAAGCAGACACATTAGGACATTAGGTTAGGCTTTCTACATCACACTCCTTGGAATGCGGACCAAATTTTTTGTTAAGTGTTTTTAGTTTGAGTTCTAGTTCTACCTGCTCCAATGAACAAAATAAGAAATAATATAATACGTCAACCACGCTATAGAGTTTGAACAACTTTTGAACTTTTCTTGTCTTGGCTATTTCTTCAAAAGGTTGCAATTGCTTAAATAATCTGTCTTGTTAAAATGAAGATTAGTTTGAGTTTGTAACTAAGAAATTAAGTAAGCGAATTTGGATAAATTTATAGGATCTTGCTAATCCACTCAAATCGCACGATTCTTCATGAAATAAATAAAGTAATTAGCTACTAATGATTTGGTCTATTTGGAATACCAACTCCAAATCACTAATACATTAATTGGTTATCACTTTTCCCTGTCCAGTTCCTAATTTACACTTATTATTAACTCTAATTATTTCTCAATTTATATCCCAAAATATTGAATTTATAAAACTCAAAGGATGATAGAATAAACTTATCATTCTATATATGGCTCCTTAAGGAGTGTACCAAACACTGGACAAGTAAAAATAGACGAAGGATAAGTAAATATGTCATTTCACAGGGAATCAGAAAATATAGTGTATGATGATACAGATAAACGTGTGGTTTTCGAACAACAGAACAAAATGTCTTAATTTCAAATAAGCTAGAATCAACTATACAATTTCTGATTATGTCGCTTCATTTAACTCATCTCATACTACTATATATTATACAAAGTAAAAATAGTGAGTAAACAAAGCAAATTATAAATCTCTGACGGGACTAAAAGACTCCTAAAAGAAATACGAGCTAAAGTAAATGTGCTAACATGACTTTTAGACACAGAAGAAAGCTACTACCACAAATTAAATCCTCTTGCTGATAAAACTGAACATTCTCATACAGCTCACATAGACAAACCAGGTCAAACTGCACATGTCACGCGATCAACTTTTTAGGAATATTTCGTCAATTTGTACAATGGGGAGAAGGAATAGTCTTACGAAGTAGTTACATGTGACGAGATATTTATATGTACAGATGCAGCAGTTAGTGAAAACAGAAGTACAAACAGTGTATACCATCTAGCACAAATTCCTTTGAAAAAGCATGCTGGCTTTTTCTTCACTCAATGGACTGCTGATGTGTGGAGATAGACGACTTCTAGTGATTTTTGTTTACTACTGTTATGCATTATTTGTCAGAAGCCACAATCTGGAGATTCTTGTGTTGGGAGTTTCACATGCAATCTACATAAGTTTCAATTTATGCTGGCCATAATCATGATGTGCTTGTGTTGTTGCCCTTCAAGAATATGTATTTTGGTGACTTGAAGCAATTATGATACACACATTTGCCTCATTGGAGTTAGAAGCCTTGCAAATCGGAGGGGAACATGTGCTCTCACCAGAGTTCCTTTCTCAGTGTATTCCTATAAAATCCAAAAGAAAATAAGGAATGAAAATTCTGTCTTTATAATCTGGGATAGTAGGCAATGTTGGTACCATTTTGTCAATATTATCTCCATATTGCTTGGACCAATGCAGGAAATGAAAGAAGAAATGGATTTGTGTCACAGTCGGTATGCTTGTCTTTCTCATGTAGTTTGTGGCTAGGCTATTCGCACACAAATCTTCCAATTCTAAACCAGAATTCTAGAGCTCTAATGTAGAACACTATGGAGTGAGTTCATGGTGATACAACAGCCACGCCTCAATCCCAAGCTAGTTTCATAGTGATAATAGTGAAAAAGAAAACCAACTATCTCATGAACAAGGACACTTTCAAACTTCATCATAAGTGACAAGATCAGTGTGGGATTCGTCACTTTCACTTCCCTTAAAGTTTAGAGAAGTGAAAAAAGTAAGTGTAAGTGTGTGGGTGGGGGGACAACTGAGAGGTTAAATGCAATGGGGAAGACAAATGGAAATGACTAGTACTTTTAAATTAATAAGAATATGTGGCTTACAGTTCTCTCAACCATTCCAACTTGATGTATTGTACTGAGGAGTTCCCCTTTATCAAATGGAATCAAAGCTTCCACCCATACCATAGCATCCTGCCAAAAAAGAAAAGCTCTATCCATCAAACTCAAACCCATCCTGAAACTATTGATTAATGATTATCCCCTAGCTAGACAGCAATTATGTGCCTTAACAAGTCATATACCCTTAGTCTGTTCTGGATTTCGTTGCAGAATTCGTCCAATCCTTCACCAGTTAAAGCAGAAACGCAAACCACATCGTTTCTCGTCTGGGCTTCTAACTTGATTTTCTCAGGATCTTCAGCTTTATCAACCTGTCAAAAGATAGTGGTCTGATTACATAGTAATTTCAGCTTCAGAAGTCAGGTTGATCACATACCAACAATCTTTATCAGCAAATTGTGCTAAATGGGAAAGAAAGGGAAGATGATACCAGTTTAAGTTTATGCACAGAAGACGCTCATCTGTGCCACATTCAAACCTAGACCATCTAGTTTAGCTAGGAAAAGCAATATTTTTTTCAATGTGCACTGAGGTCAGTGAGGAAAGGACAAACAAGCCATATGTTAGAGCCTAGAGGTAGGAAAAAATTTAAAACTAAAATGACAAATCTTGTACAGTAAGCATCATTAAACAGTAGCCGATGGACAAAAAACAATCAACATTCAACATTAACAGGGAACGATATAAAAAGAAAGGCTTGCAGGTTCAACACAAGAAATCTAGCAAAAAAGATCATGATCGGCTGGAGGAAGAACAAACCAATCAACAACAAGATGGTTTAGGATTAAGGAAATAGAGTGCTCACTGCAAATAAAACAGTATTCAAACTAAATGACATGCGACACTAATACCTTGTTCCACAGCATCAACTTTGGAATTGATGATGTATCCAGTTCTGAAAGAACTTTCTCCACAGCTTCTATCTGTTGCTCTGCTAGTGGGTGACTAAACAAGATGGCAAAAGAAGATAAGGAGCTTATGTTGAACGTTGTATTAAAAACTCATTCTATTAAATGGATCAACTTTACCTGATGTCCACCACATGCACTAAAATTGAAGACTCAGCGATTTCTTCAAGTGTTGCCCTAAAGGCTGCAACCTATTGCAACAAGAATCATATAAAAGACCAATTCCATTATATCTTAACTTATTTAATGAGCCTATGTTGAAACTTGTCTTTAGCAGGAAGATGTAAAAGATGAGCTATCTGTTCAAAGTTGCAAAGGTGTTTACCAGAGTTGTCGGTAATTTTTGGATGAAGCCAACTGTATCTGTAAGCAGAAACTCCTTCCCATTTTTCATCTGGCTCAGAAGAGTTCACAACAAACACAATTTATTAGAACCATAGAGATAACTAATTATACTGATAATGCAGATACAATCCAGATGTGCATAATTTTTAGCCAACTGACAACGACGAATTTATGTGCTCGAAAGGGGCACCAAATATAGGAAACATGCCAAGAAATGAGTTGAGCTGTCATTAGGGTTAATCCTCAGTCATTATCCTCACCTGCACCCTTCTTGTAGTAGGATCAAGTGTAGCGAATAATCGGTCCTCCGCAAGAACATCAGCCCCAGTCAACTGGTTAAGAAGTGTACTTTTTCCAGTATTTGTGTATCCAACCTAAAGAAATATGCACTTATATATCAGTTATCCATTCTCTTGAGCATGGTTTACAAACACTCTATAGAAGACATTCCATACCAAAGATACTACAGGTACAGGTACAGAGACCCGACGGTTCCTGTACTGTTTTCGATGCTTCCGAACAGATTCTAGCTCTTTTTTAAGTACACCAATCTGCAAAAGGTTATAGTAAAATCTGAAGTTCGTCATAGAAAGGTGCTGAAGCACACCAAAAGAATGTATCCCACATTTACACATTATTAACACGAAAGAAAGAGTAGAGAACTCCAAAAACAAACGAAATATAAAACTATGACAAAAGAGGGTTATAAATAAGAGGCAAAAGCAGGTTCATCCACTTTTCTGGGTAATTACTGATACGAGTCAGGAGCTCTGACAGAGGAAAGGGAATCATGACTAATTGGCTTAATCAGGGTCATCACCAAGAGACCTGATGCAACTAAGCCGAGGAAAGTCTCATCAACTTTTGCCATGGTCAGATAAGCAACAAGAGGGAAAAGCAATACTGAGAGCTCAGTTCAGCATTAACGCACAGGTTTGCAAAGAAAGGACTAGAGGACTAGATCTGTTTTCAATTAAAGTTAAGACAGTGCATCAGTGAACTTTTAGTATCTCGTCTCAGTAAAATTTGGTGCGATGGTGCTCGCGGGAAGCATTTTTCTGTTGAAATTTGGAAGAGGCCAAAAACATGCCATAGAAAGGCCACTAGAATATCACTAAAACCAGTAACGTATTGAAAGTTACCACAGGCAAGAATTCATAGAACCAATGATCAAAATATTACTCTCACTAAAATCCAACCTCTACAATTGTCCAGAAAATTAACAAATATAGAGGTATATATCTGTAGTTCAATCTGGACTGGACCAAAAGTTACTAACCAATGCAATATACATAATTTATGATGAAAGAGTGAAGATCGCTTACTTGAGTACGTAAAATTCTCTTGTCTACTTCGATCTGTTTTTCACCCATACCCTTGACCTGTCCTCCAGCTTGACGTTCAAGGTGAGTCCACATACGGGTTAGCCGTGGTAATTGGTATTCCATTTGTGCCAATGATACCTGAAAAAATTCAACTGGTTATGCTAAAGTGCAAAAACTTTCAGGATGCAATACTGATAATAAAAGTGGACTAGCCTGTAAAGATGCTTCACGGGTCGCCGCGCGCTGGTTGAAAATATCCAGAATGAGAGCAGTGCGATCACACACTCTAACATCTCCACCAAAAGCCTTCTCCAAATTACGCAATTGTCTAAAAAGAGCACCATAAAATAATCAGCACATCGATTGCCACAAGTTGAATTTACCCTTCTTTCAAGTATAGAATTAGATGAAGCGCTACCAATCAAAACAAAAAATAATCAAGTACAAGTAGCCAGAGTGGATAAAAAACTGTGTAAGACTGAAAGCATTGCAGGAGAAAAAGGTAAAACACAAATCAGAAATTTCCAGAATATAACAGCAATGTCCTTGCAAGAATAATACTCATGTAATGAGCAAAAATTTGCTGAGAAATACCCTGGTGAAAGTTCATCATCAAATATAACAGTCTCAACATCAAATGCACGAATCGCGCTTTTGATTTCTGAAACCTTTCCAGATCCTATGTAAGTCCTCGGATTAGGAGAAGATAACCTAGAAGAAAAGAAAAGAGTAAGCTGCATACATATAAAAGCTAAAAATCAAAAGAAATTTAACAGGAAAAGAAAATAATGTATTCTCTTGCATCTTGACAGTACCATCCCAGTAAGTGTAAAAGAATAAACAAAGGAGACAGTGTGAAAAACATGTTCTATGATTTGACAACTCCAAGTTTAACAGTTCTAAAATGACATGTCTCTATCTATATGGGGCAAGATAGATGGAGGTATTCGGATCAAATGTATGAATTGTATGATCAGTTGGGGCTCCTGTCCAACTGGTGTGATATTCAGATTACTTGTACATAACTCCATTTGGTAGGAATGTTTTTATGTATAATAAAAGTGGCATGTCTATGCAGTTAAAAGTGAGTTATATGGTTAGTGGATCTATAAACTATTTACACTTTGGTATATATAGGATTATACTTCAAAGAAACTTATGAAGCTAAGGTTACAGAAACTATCAGCAGTGTATCAGAAATGACTATAGCACCAATACTTACTTCTGATATGTAGAATCAACAACCAGTAGTCCAGCAGTATCAGCCAGCTGAGCCAATTCCTTGAGTGATTCCTCTATACCGAATGAATCTTCTGTATCACCTTTGCACGAAACACCCACTAGGTAGGCTTTTTCTTCAAAAACCTAAAGCAGCAGAAAATTGAGTCGAAGAATAGAAAGACAGAGTACAAGAAAATATGATTGGCATTGCTAAAACTGTGTTTTGCATTGGAAAATCAACAAAAAGAACAAAAAAAAGTCATATGCCATATCGAAAAACTTATACATACCAATAAATACATAACATGCATCATTCTTTTCACTTAAACTTGTATCGACATATCATGGTTAATTTTGCACATAATGTAAAATTTAAAAATGAAAATTGTTAATGCTTATTCACTTACCCTTGTACTCCACACAAAAGACTAGCGCCATTTATGTTTGAAGACTAGCACCACACAAAAGACTCATTTACTATAGGAATGACAAAAGAAAAGAAAACATATCACAGCTTGTTTTGTGATTAATGCTCTTCCTAGTGTTTTTTCTTTCGTTTTCCATCCGGTGTCCAATATAGTATTGGAGCCCAACTAATCCGGATAAATTAACTGAACTTAGTGTATGCATAGGATTGCTGATAAACTTTTCTCCTAGTAAATATTATATGCTCACTGAACTCAACTTATAAATACAAAGCAGAGGGAAAATAGCAAATAAAATACAATACTTCAACCTGCTAAGATTTAGCCCTAGAAAATGGAAAAACATAAAATTCGAAAAAATAAACTCACCTCTCTACCATTACGTAGCTTGAACCTACTAGCATTTTCATCTTTCTCATCCAATTTTTCCTTGTTATCACTCTTACTTATCCAAGTTTCAGCTTTTTCTTCAGCTACAACACTAGCAACTCCATTTTCTACTTCATTAACCTCAGTTCCCGGTACCGGCTCCTCTTCAATTACCGGATTACGCACCGATAAGCTGTCGTCCGGCGATAGAACTCCGATTTCTTCTCCGACGGCTTTAATGCATCCACGGTAACTGTACTTAGTTTGGATTAGCTTAGTGAAGGAAACGGGTCGGGTACGGGTCTGAACCCATCGGAAATCGAGCTCCGGGAAGAAAATGGATGGTTTCAAATTGGAGCAGAAGCATAAACTCATGATCAAAAGGATTTTTTGTGGATATTATGGCGTATTCTATTTTCAGCTTTAATATCTTGAGTCGTATTTTTGTTTAAAAATCGATATTTTATTAATTTTATCATGATAAAAATGGTTCAAATGCAGTTTTTGCAACAATACCAAAAAAATAAATAAAATGTTTTTCCGTTTCTTAGATCAGACGATAGAAAATTTAACTAGTTATGAAAGAGGAGGGAAGATATTCTACTACAAGGAGAAACTCGCGATAATTTTTTAGTGACTAAGCATTCAATCAATTGAAATGAAGCTCAAAATTAATTAGTTTTACGTTATTTGACAGCTCACAATCCTTTTTTTCAGGTTTGAAATCAATAATATAAACAAGCTCACACCGAGAGGATGATCTTTTTCTTCTCTTTTGGTTTGGGAGTGTTGCACTTTTCTAGTAATGTTTGTGAATTTGTTAACAAAGCATGCAAAAGCTTAAACTTTTTAATGTGGAATAAGGCTACCACATAAAAGAGCCGTTTGTATTGGTTAAAATAAATAACTTTTAAAAAGTTACTTTAAAGTTATTTTAAAAATAAATAGTTATGTGTTTTTGATGTGTTTGGTAAAAAGGTGTTGAAAATCACTTTTTTTTTATCAAAATGTCTGAAATACCCTTAAAGTTGTTAACATTATAAAAGAATTAAGGGTAAAAAAGTAATATACTTGGTCAAAGTAGAATGATTTATAAGTTAAAAAAATAAGTAGGGGGCACCCTACTTTTAACTTTTAACCTATTTTAAGTTACTTTTAACTTATTTTAAGTTATTCTTTAATTGCCAAACACTCTAATAAGTCAAAAACTGATTTAAAAATTAGTTTGACCAACTTAAAATCTCATCCAAACGGACTCAAAGGCCATATATATATATATATATATGCTAAACATAAAAAATTTAGACAATATAGTAAAAAGCATTACAATTTTCAGAGACTATTACTATACTACTACTATTTCTTAACATCATCAAGTACTAAAAGGTACAAAAAATGCCTCCCATTTCAGGCTACATTTTTTTGTTTTTCTAACATGTTTCCAATTGCCACCTAGCTCTTGTACTTCTTCAACTTTTCTCCCACAGTCCAATCCTTCAATTAATTCCAACTCAGTAAAACCATAGTATTATTACATCAAATATATTCCTCATTCTTCTCACTTCAACACCTAACATCACAAGAGAAAAAAAAAACAACCATTGGTGATTATAACAGTAGTCGTGACTATAAACAGACTCAAGGCTAAAGGTTGTTATGACTGAGAGTTTTGCCTTTTGAACGCCCAATCGCACTCACAATACTTTTGACTAAGCTAGAAAATGACCAATTACATCCCATTAGAAAAAAGATTAAAATTAAAATTTTGTTTTTTGAGCTTGAGTTTGCTTTGCTTACTTCATTCTTCTGCAGAATCAGTAACACCTTCACTGTTCAACAAATGATCTTATTCAACTGAAGACTCAGCAAATTCTTCCTTATACATTTCTTCAATCATGGGCTTCCATAGCCTAACTCGCGCGTTAATAAACCAGTTGGAAACCTTAAAACAAGATCATCATAATACTAAATTAAATTATGAATATTTGACTATTCAAAATGTTATGTCAAACAATATGTTCATAATTTACCTGATTTTTTGATAAGCCTGTTTGAGATGATAACATAAGCTTTTCAGAGTCATTTGGATATCTGCTTAAGAAAGACAATCATTTAAAATACAAGTTCTAAATGTTGCAAAGATACAGATTAAGCTTTTAGATGAGATAGTCAGAGGTACATACGGATGGAGAAAGTGTTCGAATAACCAAGAACGAAGAATTGCCACAGATGTCTCTGGCAATCCTCTAATTGGTCGCCAAGCTTGTCGATTACTTTGGATGATTCCAAGTTGCTGAAGAGATATTCTGTTCTGCAGAGTCTCTTTCTCAAAAAGACTCAAGTGTGACAGGCCACTGCTAATTTTCGGCACGTCTCGTGGCATTTTTTGTCTAATGACATTAATTTGAGTTATGATGGCATCTCTTAAGCTGCAAAAATGTCTAGACAATGCTTGAAGTGCAAGTGCTGTGTAAGGCTTCCCTGCTCCAAAACCTGCTATTACCTCAAATGTTGAAGTAACTTCTTCCATATGTTGATAATATTGCTCATATCTCCTTTCCACCTGAAAAATCAGCATTATTAATGTTATAAACCAAAAAAGTCGAATCAAAATATGCTCGTCTTTAACAACTTAAAGGTCGTTTAGTAGAGTGTATAAGAATAGTACTGAATAGGGTATATTAATAATGATGAGATTAGTAATGCTTGGAATTTGGATCAGTTACGTTGATATTATTTCTTATCCACTGAACTCTTGTATTACTAATATTGTGTTAGTTATACATAGACGGAAAATCCTAACAAACAAAGGATTAAATAATATCACGACTAATACATGTACTATACTAGATACATCCTACCAAACGACCTCTTAAGCTTTTAGACGAGATGGAATAATCACGAATTCGGGTGTTATTTTTCACTTACCTCCTCCAACAAGGCTATGAGCTTCATGATTTTGACATAAAGTTCATGTCTTTCATTGAACAATTCATTGCTTGGTGGGATTTCTCCTTTCAACATAGCGCGAAGGCTTAAAGATCCTTTCTTGCTATTATGTGATAATCGCCGGATAAACTTCTCATTGCTCGAATCAATAGTCTTGCCACCAATACAAACTAATTCATCCAGGAGGGACTGAGTTGGTTTCAAGTATTTTGAGTTACCAATAGCAGAAACAAAAGATTCAGTTCCACAAACATTCGAAAAAGATTGGTTCATTGCAGCTGCAGAGAAGGAATACTCATTGTTCCTTTGATCAATTTCTTGGTTCATATAACTAGGATTAGTAAAACTTGAAACAAGTGAATGAGAACCTAAAGAAAGTGAAAGTCTTTGTGCTTGTTGGTTAGTAGTATCATGTGAAGCTCCAAGAAGATCCATCAAATGTCTACTATGGTTAACATCATGAGAATCAGTTGTATAATGAGGAGGATTAACAAACTCTATGGATCTAGACAGTCCACCATGAGGCTGATAGGCAGTAGAAGTAGATTGATACATGTCAAAATGTTGGCTACCAATTTGACTAGTCATGATGGAGTCTGAGTTTATAAATTGGTGCAAAATGCTTGAATGTGAAGGTGGGGGTGAGTCTTTTGAAACCATTTTAGCTATAGAGTTCACAAAAATCAATGATCAAGAAATGTTGAACACTAGGAACCTATGCATTGTTTACATTAAAGAAGAAAACTTGGAGGAAGGGGATAAAAAGGGAGAACAACTAACATGAGAAAGTCCTTTTAAATACTTGTATAGTTGTATTATATACTTCCTTTGTCTCAATTTAAGTGTCTTAGTTTAACTGAGCACGGAGTTTAAGAAATAAAGATAAACTTTTGAATCGTGTAATCAACTTGCTATGTAGGATGTAAGAATTGAAAAACAGACGCCTAAATTGGGACGGAGGGAGTAACTTGTATTTTTCAATCATAAAACTGAAGAAGTTATTGGTGTAGAAAGAAAAAAAACACAAGTTTATGAATAATAGAAACATGACATACTTCATTGAATGAAGAAAGCAAAGATTCCCCTGCATGCACTCTTTATTTTCTGTTTCTGAAGTTTAGCATACCCTATACACTAGCAGCTGAAAGCTATAGAACATATAGTACTATAGACCTTCTTTCAAGTTATTAAAAAAACAAGCAAAAGTATTGAACTATCCAAGCAGAAAATGACATGAAATTTATGGTCCCCCACACTTATTTTTTTTCCCTTGGCTAGTAAAAAAAAAAGTACATAACTGTTGCATTTCTTTGGGACACTCAAAAAGCACCTTGAGAGGGGGTTAGATAGAAAGGAAACAAAAGCAAATATGGATGAGAGCAGTTTTATGGTGAATAGATTTGTGTCATATGGGAGAAAAGGAGAAGGAAAAAAGTAGAGTGTCTTTTGCACACTCCCAGTCTTAAGATTGTCTACTTGTGAATCTGTGATAATATATATATTGGAATAGTTAACTTCTTTTTCCTGTTTTGCTGTTGTTTATTTTATCTTACATAAAGATGTTGAAAGGACACTGCATGCAGAATCCTTCCAATGGAAAGTGTGTCTATCAAACCAATGCCTCTTATACTTAACTCTCTCTTTTTTTCTTTTTAAATGAGTGACAGAAGTGTTAGCGTAACTGGTAAAGTTGTTGTCACGTGATCATGAAGTCATAAGAGATACAAGTTGTGAAACCAATCCAAATCTATCCTTTGTCCCATTTGATTGACCTATATATTAGAAAATCTATCCTTTTGTCTCAATAATAATGTACAAATCTTATTAAATAGTTGTATGTTTTTTAAACATTTTGGTACATTCTACATATCTTTTGTTTAAAACTTCATATCTAGTAAAAACCAGATGATTATAATGGTGCTCAACCACTTGAGCAAACCTTACTTATCGGTGAAGGGAAATAAGAAAATGATTTAAATGGCATGTTCGAACTATTTTAAATCATGTTAAAATTTGTGACTCAACCTCTAATCTCGAGAGGGTGTGGAGTTTGGTTAGTTGTGAATTAGTGATGGTGGTGTAATGATTACTATCTTTGTTCCATTGGCCTTTCCAGTTGTCAATTTCTCATTCCTTAATTATATTGGTTGCTAGAAGCCTACTAAAGGCCCACTCACTGATTAAAGTGTCTGCCACAAATCTGAATAGCTGAATGAATTTTATCAGCAGAAAGTTCTGCTTTCCTTGTGATCTTCTTTGGTGAATATTAACATCATCAAAAAGATTCACTTTTTACCCTTTGAATCATAATGGCAAGTTACATAATAAAGATATAGTGACAAAAATTAACAACACCAAAATATGAGTGCTAGAGAGTAGTAGTGTACAGGCACAAATCTAATGTTACAGGAAGCTGTGCATTAAAGATTGTCAATCTTAAAACTCACAACTCATGGCCTCCACAATCTACAAGTCATCAAAACCAGTACAAACTCTGAATAGAGAAAACAAATAAGTGCAATCACAAAATAAGTAATAACATGAAACTCAATGTAGTCCCGTAAGCGGGGTTTGGGCAGGGTAGAGTATAAATAGACCTTACCTTTACCTCGAGGTGGTAGAGGAGTTGTTTCCGTAAGACCCTAAGCTCGAGGAGCACACATCAGAGCTTCTACTACTGGTATGAATGGGGAAACAGGTACAATGCACCAAACTACCACCAAGCCTATCCGGCTTGGAAACAAGACAACGATCAACTACCTACTAATCTGCGACCTCCATAACCTTCTACCTAAGGTCATGTCCTCGAAAAGCTGAAGTTGCGTCATCTCTGGTCTAATAAGCTCTCCCCAAATTTAGTATGAAAAAAAAAAAATCATTTTTGTTGATAGAAGCTTAAGTGCAACTTCAAGTATCTCTCTAACTCATGTGTTTGAGTTTTCTTACTTGATTCGAGGGCTGAAACAGCGTGTTTCTTGAACTAAGGATGGTGTTGACCTCCTTGTAATGTATTTGATCTCTGAGAAAATCGGGCAGCACTTCAGATTGATCATGAGGAAGAACGTCTCCTGATCACTCAACATTCAAGAATCCATACACTAATGGTGGAACAGAAACTAAAAATTTCAAATTCTCTGCAAGCTTTATTCTCATATTCAAACACAAAAATTACAATATATGTATATCAATAGAGGATTCTATCTCTAGACTAACATTCACAATGTCCTCACTATTATACAGATGGATTATCCAATAGTAAATTTACATAATTGGTAACCCACTTCTCGTTGATACAATAAGTGGAAAAAAGTTTTGTAACCAACATATGCTAGATATCATTTTTTTACACTACAAAATCGGATAGAAGATGAGGACCTGAGAACCTTTCTTGCTGGTTTACTGGATCGATATAGTAATACTCGCCTTTACCAATGTCCACATGAGTTGAATCCGCCTTCTCGTCCTCTCTTAACTGTGGCCTACCAGACATTGGCTGCTGGTCCATTTGACTGTTTTGCAGACGTAGAGCGAGTGATACTTGATTGCCCATTATATCACCTAACATGGAATGATGGTATGTATTGACAGCACCAATGATGCTTCCATCACTAGTTGGTTTAGGACCAAAGCCGTGAGTAATAGGAATTTGTTTGTTCTGCAACTTACTTGATCCACAATCAATCCTCTCATGTTCATAAACACTGTCTTGGAAGCTAAATTTGGTTGTGAATGAATTGTTGTGTACATTAGTAACAACATTACTTGAGTCGTCAGATGGGTCGAGATGACTGCAATTAGCAGCTGGAGTAGTAAAGCTTTCCGGAATCTCTTCTCCTGTGTTTTCAGCTATTGACTTCTCTTTGGAGTCTACCGGTACTCGTTCGGGTGAAGCTCCAGATCCTGCTTCTGCCACACCAAACTCCTCCTTGTACATATCTTCAATCATGGGCTTCCAAAGGCGCACTCGAGCATTTATGAACCAGTTTGCCACCTGACTCAAGCACAAGTTTCATTAGTTAGATAGCTGACTATCACTTGAGCATTAAGATGGACTAACAATTAAGGGATCGTTTGGTATACGAATAGTACTGGACATGGTGTATTAGCAAGGTTGGGATAAGTAACTAAGATTAGTTCTTATCCACTATTTGGTTTGATGTACTAATCCTACCAAGCGACCCCTAAGAGATACAGCTAGAATGTTATATGAAAATACATGAAGATAGGTTGTCCGAGAATTTTTATACAGTGTAATTGGAACAAATCTTTGTTCAAAATCAATACTAGATTTGTCAGTTCCATACAAAAGAAGAGTGCTAAGTTTCTTTTATGTTTCAAAAAGGAAGAGCCATGGATTAACAAACCTGACTTCTCGTTAAACCTGTCTGCCTCGCCAGCATGATTTTCTCGGAATCTTTAGGGTAGCTGAAGAAACACCAAGACTAAAATGAATCAGAATGCATATTAACAGATGACAAGTCACTCGGAAAAAAAAGAGAAGAGAAAGAGAGACATACGGATGGAGGAAATGTTCAAAAAGCCAAGCACGAAGGACTGAAACAGCAGTCTCTGGCAGGCCCCTCTGTGGTCTCCAAGGCTGGCGCATCATACCAAATTGCTGAAGGGACCTTTGTTGCCTCAATTGCTGGTCCACATAACGGAGACGATATAACCTTTCCCCTTGACTATCACCCTGCTCCCCCAAGCTTCGACGAGTAACTTGTATCTGCTTCTTGATTGCGTCCCTCAAGCAGCGGAACTGGCGAGATATGGTTTTAAGGGCAAGTGATGTGTATGGTTTAGCTGCACCAAGTCCAGCAACCATCTCAAATGAAGATACCACTACTTGCATCTGCTGGTAATATTCTTTGTATCTCCTATCCACCTACAACAAAAATATAATCACAATTGACTATCATTCAGAAAACTTTTCCACATATGTGCTAAGAATTCATATAACAAGAACTTAAGTAACACAAGAAAAGGGAAACTTTGAAACAAAACCTGTGTATGATTTCAAGATTGGGATAGAAATATTTCAAGTTCTCGAAATTTCTTCTTGTTCTCCCAGTTTTTCAGGTAAAAATACAGAAACAGATCCTCTTAACAAAAGAAATATTAGTTTAAGGCTTTAATTCTTCTGAAGACTATTTCCAGTAGGGTTATTTCATGATTGTGACTCAAGGAGGGCACCAGCTAATGTTAAAAAAAGACTTGCGAAGCAGAAAAGCAATGGCTCTGTGTTCAACGTCTGTGAAAGAACCACAATTTTGCTAAAAGATCAGTGCGACATGTATCTAAAGACATAACAAGTAAGAAATTTACCTCATCTAACATCGAAAAGAGCTTTGTCATCTTGCTCTCAAGATCATGTCGTTCCGTAGGTGAAAGTTCACCTTTTGTTGAATTATTATGATCACCAGATATACCAGTAGCTGAACTACTAGATTTAAGATCAGCTTCTTCTGAGCGATCGTGGCCGAGCAAATTGAAGTTACGTAGTTTATCTGATTGTTTTAGAGCTTCTTGAACATTAACTACTTCATCAAGCAAATCTTGAGCAGCCTTTAGATATTTGGAATTGTAAATGGCTGCTGCAGCTCCTGATCCTAGATGCGAACGTGCACCAGAATTCAATTCTCTAAGTGTCATGGAGGTTTGGGGATTATTTGCAGCTCTAGTTCCTCCAGCTAGATCAAATGACAAGTACTCAGCAACTTTAGACTCCTTGTTTTCCGATCCCTGCTCTGAGTGCAAAACATGGGTACCCACCAGAGAAGATAGACTAGAATTCGTATAGTCATCTTGATATGAATACACATGAAGCGAAGGAGGAACTTGCGTACCCAAACTAAGAGATAATCCTTGATTTTGAAGGCTTTGTTCACCATTAGGCACAAGAAGCTGTTTTATTGGAAAAGAATGGGGATCCATCATAACTGAATTCTCCAAAAAGTTCGGTACAGCATTCACCGCCCTACCAATTGGTTGCATACCTCCTGATTCACTGGTTGGTGGAATGAATAACATCTCATCTTTGCCTCTCATTGTTTGAACTTCACCATAGTTTTGACCAGGCAACTCCGAGTATGACACTGACGCAGAATGCTGGTTTAGATGAACCGGACTATCAGAAAGACCAGTTGACTGATAAGAAGCAAATTTCTGGTCCGGCAAAAAAGACATTGGCAAGACCTCTCTTTGATTGGACAAATTCGAATAGTAAGCAGACATTATATCTATCCCCTATTATTATATCTCAAGAATCACAGGTTCCTGCTCGAATGACTCACTTGAACTAAAAATCATTAGCAGAATGCTCGTCGAAATTCTTTGAGAGCTGTCAATGAAGAAGAAAACAGGATTCAGCCAACATGTTCCTCATAGAAACAAAAGCCAAGTTTTGAATAGACAATATCATCATTTCACCATTTTGAACTACTACTTATTATCAGAAACAACATCAAAACATGTTTTAGACAAGTGAGGCTTGCTCAAGTGTTTGAACACCTCCACCGGTTCGAGACGCGCTAGAGGGTAAGTAGGAATAGGGCAAGACAAAGAATCATCAAAAGAAAGTTTGTTTCTTTTCCATCAGATTATCATAAAGATTAAGAAAATGAAATGATCAAACACCACTACAACAACAGTAGCTATAAAAATTCCACCATCATCATCAGGAACTTGAGGCAATAAAATTGTAGCCAACATAATCAAGAAAAGAACTTCATGAATGAAACATAACTTAATTGCACTAGTACTATTAAAATATAGAAATGAAAAGGATAGGGCAAAGAATTGAAATTACCTGGAAAGTGAAAGAACAAATCTTTGTGCTTTCAACTAAGGGAGCACACACTGCACAGAGAAAAAGAAAGAGGGGCAGCAAAGAGAGTGATTGAAGAAAAAAAAACAGAACCCCTAATTGGCTCAAAACCAAAGCTTCCCAATATGGAGACAAAAAATAATCTCAAAGATCCTAAGCCCAACAACCCCTCCTTATCATTGAACAATGACACCAACCAAAAAAATATTCAAAAAACAAACAACAATCATGAAAAAAACAAGAAAAAGCAACTCCAACCTTCCATTCTTGAAATTACATCAAAACCAAAAACCCCAACAACAACAATAATAATATATTCTTTTTCAATAATACCAAACTTTTCTCAAGTGGGGTCTCAAAAAACCACCTCAAAACTCAAATAACCCCCACAAGCTTTCTTCTTTTTTTTTTAATAATTTTTTTTTTGAGGGGTTTTTCTTGAGAACAAAAAATTGTTATTGTGATGGTAGTTGTTTTTATCTTGGTGAGGAGAATATTGGGCTTTTTTTTTTGATAGTTTAAGGGTCTGAATCAGTAACCACCAGTTGGTAGACCTAAACCAAGAAAATAAAAATTTGATCTTTAGTCTTAAGGGTTCCTTAAAACTAAACTATTAAACAAAGTTTGTTGTTCTTCGTTCTTCGTTCTTAGTAGTTACCTAAGTGTTGTTAAACAGTTTGATGATACAGCTTGCTTTGGTTAGGTAGTTGCTTTTTTTTCATTTTTTGTACATATAATATATAATATAATGTATAGGTGTGATACACACCATACACTATGAATTTCAATATATCTCAAAATTCCTTAAGGTGGGTCCCACCCTTAAAAATAATAATAATAATTTTTTTATATATAAAAAAAAGGTGGGCCCTAAAGAACCCACCTGTTGTTCAGTGTTTGGAGGAGAAAGGTCTTGGAAAAGAATATAATGAAATAATAATTGATACATTATTTTATTTTATGTGTGATTGTATTTTTATTTTGGATATAAATAGAAGGTATAACTTGATATTGGATTCTTGTTATACTTTTATACTACATCAAATGTGGGACATCAATACCAAAACAAAATAAGTAAAACCAGTATTTCTTTATCTTAATTTATGCGATGAATTTTTCTTTTTAATCTGTATTAAATATAAAAAAAGACATCATTTATACACCATATCTTCATTTTTAATACTCTAAAATGAACTAAGAAAATTTTATGTACTAAATAATCCATGGACTATTAATTCCTTTTATCCTAGTCCTTTCATTTTAATTTTCAATTTAAGAAGAAAAAAAATCTACCTATGTGTATTTCTATAACACAAAATTCCTCAAGAGTGGGGCCTTCATTATCCACCTGTTGTTCAGTGTGTGGAAAAGAGACAATTTGAAAAAAGTGGTAAGGAAGAAAACAATGACAAAAGTCACAAGTCTAAAGAGACGTGTATACAAAGGTATGGGCTATAGATTCGAGTTCTAGGTATGAAGTCGTTGTTAGTAGAGTACAAAATTAAATTAGATCGGATATTAATATAAATATCGAATACACTATAGTTTAATGTTTTAAGAAATATGTTGAAATATTATAAACGAACGATATCTTATGCGCATATTTTAGAAAATACAAAGCGGGTTACGTGTTTTTTCCAACTTTTCTACTTAATATGATAATAATAATTTGGAATTAAATGGTAGAAACTAGAAAGAATGTTATTTAAACGTTACATTGTTTAAGTAGTATATTTACACATCAAGTTAGTACAATTACACGTAAGTAACTTTTATATTGTAGGTATATATATATATATCGATAATCTGAGAAATTTTTGTATTAAGTAAGTGTTTTGCCATGACTTAATAAAATTTCCGATAACGAAAAAGTATTTAAAGTTAAATAGAAAAAAGTAAGGTTGAAGGCTATTTCACTTGGTGAGTTTTCTGTCAGACAATTAAAATAGAAGGTTCATACTTCAAACTACTTCCTCTTTTCTCTTTCTCCGATGAAAATATAATAGAAATTTTGTGATTAAAAACTTAACAATTTCCTAAAATATATTTTTCATATTTCATATTTTTGAAACTTTTGATCTATGGATAAACGGAAGCTAAAAATCACAGGTTATTATTTAGTTTTTCAAGTTGTCATATAAGACTTGGATTGAAAATTGCATGTTGTGAGATAAGTTAACCTAATGGTAATTTTTTAAAATAAAATATTAATAATTATTAAGGAGATTATTAATTTATTATTACAGATTACACGTCATCAGAATACATTTAATTATATCGTGACCAGCCGACCAATTTGGTGGTTTCCTTGGATCATGTGAATAGAAATATCTTTTTAGTTTTTTTGTGTGTGTTTTATTTATTTTAATATGCTAAGTTATGAATACTCAGTAAATTATATCTAGATTGCCAATTATTATAATGTAGCGATAAGTATTCTTTTATCTCTTGATAAAAATTCTCGAATTTGAATTATAGGTATGAAGTTATCTTAAGTCGAAAACATTTACCTCCTAAATTAGGATTTGTTTAGAGTGATCGACCCCCAAAATAGATATTGCACACTGAATGAGAATTTTTTTTTAAAAAAAGTGAATATTCTAAAGGCTACAATAATTGCTTAACTTTTTAAAGCATTTGCCGACTTAATATTCCTCAAAGAAAGCGTAATAACAAAGTTCTCAATAGTCAGCTTTTCCATTCTTATTGTAAAAGAGAGGATTTTTAATTTAATAAAAAAACAAAAATGTTTGACTTTGGAATAGAAAAACTCAAGGATTTTCTAGGAGAAACTCTAATATAATTTTCTAAAATAAAGAATTTTATTTTAGTGAAAAGGAAATGTTTGACTTTTGGAATAAACAAATCCCTAATATTTTTTATTTTTTTTGCTTAGAGAAATACTAAAAGGGATATGTTATAGAATTAATTTAGCAAGTGACTGCTTGGAAAAGATTTTTAAATGGTTTTTGTTACTTGCAAAAAGTTTTAACACCAAAAGTGAAAAGTGGGTATAAAGAAAACTTGTAACTTTGTTTGGTATAATCAATAATGCAATAAAATGTCTCTCACAAAAATATATCTTGAAAAGTTTGGTTCGTAATTTTTAAATTTTTTTGGTTAAATATATACTAAGGTAGGTAACTTCTTCTAGTAGAAGATGGACATAACTTTTTATTATTAAAAACATTTCACACAGTACATATTTTTATGTGAAAACAAATACAAGTTGCTCAAACATGAGTTAAAACTGATTACAACAACATAACCAGTGTAATCCCATAAGTAGGGTTCGAAAAGAGTAGAATGTACTCAAACCTTACCCTTATCTTGGGAGGTAGAGAGGTTATTTCTGATAGACCCGGGCTCAAGGAAAAACATATAAAAGCAAATCGAAAAAAAAATAACCAAAGTGAAGAAATCATGGCAATATACTGCCAAACACATGACAAAGCCTTATGGGGAAAAGGAACAGTAACTACAATAAATAACGTGATAATCGAAGCACAAGAGACAATAGATAGCAATATAAATAAATTGAAGGACAACAAAACTACAGGGGATGAGTTAAAACTGATTGTTCACTAATAATTCAATAACCAAAAATGGCACTTGACAAAGACTAACATAAAACTACTTGATCTGCCTCAAATGAGCGCGATTTTTGTACAAAAACTAATCGAAAAATGTTGACAGATACAAATTTGCAGCTCCAAGTACAATAGAGTAACAATAAGCAGAAAAAACTAATCAGATGTGATATATGTGACTAAGGCTATAGACTTCTTAACAAACAATTGCTTGCTACTATAGGAACATGTTGCTCGCTCACCAAATTTCATGTCATTTTCCTATAACAAAAAAGTTTTTAGCTCCATGGTATCCACATTAGTATAAAATTCAGTCAAACACATACTAAACAGTCATGGATAGTGTGCTGAACTCTATTTGCCTTAACTTGCACTCTGGTAATCATGCGGACATGGAAGATAGCGGAAAACTCCTTTCCAAATCAAAGCAGTTGGAGAAAATATCAAACTGGTCAACATCAAAGCAACCATAAACATAAGTTGTTACTTAAATTATAATGAAAGCAACAGAGTTATCTTTCCGTTTTCTTAATTTTGGGAGGATGGTGGGGTAGTGGTTGGGAGAGAGAAGGTAGCAGACAGACAAGACACTCACCGGATAGAGTTAGTCTAGTCATCCTCTGATTCTAGTTGTCCTCCGAATTTCCTCAATGCAAGAGAATATATTGCTTTTCGTTTCATCAACTTTCCACTAGCTACCAACTTGACTGCCTGTGATCAAATGATATCTTTTAGGTAGTGAAGATCAAGATTCAAATTATACAAAGACTAAGTGTTGCAATGAAAAACTTCTGCGATGTAAATATCACCTAACTACAAGTTGCATCTCAATGAACCATTACAGAACGTTATTAGGTAAACTCTGCCATGTCCATCAATTTGTTGCTAAATATTGTAAGATCCGGTATCATTGTCAAGTATATATTTATGTCATTCTAGTTACATCCACTTAATGATTTTTAATCTCCCCCTTGCAGAAAGGAATATAAAACAATTGTGCAAGGAAATGCATGACTGAGCAGCAAAACCGCTCATTCTAACTGTAGACTTAAATCATCAGTAAAATGAGAGATCAGAGAGGTGATTTTGAGACAAATTCTCCATGTATAAACAGCAATATCATTTACATATTTATTTGAAATGTGTTTTGATATAATCAAGTAAACCATGAAAATGAGTTAAAAAAAACAGGATTTACAACAAATTGATGTGACACAGCTTCCGAATCCTTAAGTAAGTGAATTTGCAAACATGGTTCTTTCATGGAATCAGCCACCAAATTTTGATGGTAAAATGTAACTAAAGTAAACACCAAAAGAAATGGGATGGTAGGTGAGAGTAACTTATTATACAAGACCATAAGTTACTGAAATTCCGGTTAGTATAAGAAAGTAGAAACAAAAATCGTGCTTAGAAAATAAAAAATTAGTACTAATATTAGGTGACCTTTGAGAATTTTATTAACATCTCCAGAAAAGTTATTTATGTAGTATATGGATCTTTTCAGTAATATCGAAGGTGCCTCTTCAATAGATTTAAACTCAATACAAGATTATACTTCGTAGGGTACTGAAATTTCGTTTGGTATAAAAATATAGCAATAAGGCAAAGTTGAAAGAAAAATCATGCTTATAGAACAGAATGAAAGTCTACCAATATAGCTGACTCCTAGAGAATTCCATTTACATGTCTGGAAAAGTTACTTTTATGCAGAAAAGATATTTTCAGTAATATCCAAGGTGCCTACTCAATGGATTTTAACTCATTACACCTAATACAAAGGAATGAGTAGTACTTGTTTGTGGGTTTTCTGTTCCCAGATATACTATAAAATATTAGAACCTCATTGTATTATAATCCTTCACAAACGTAGAAGAAGAGAACCAGCAAAAGAACCTTCCAAACCTCTGCCAGAAATCAGAATGACCAAATAAATTTAAGAAAGTTGATCAAAATAAGTATATTATTAACTCCTTAAGTCTCTATGAACAACTTTGAATTAAGATATTTTCAAGATAAGTGTGGTAACTATTAATCTTAACTAAACTATATAGACACTCAGGAAAATTTCGATTTCTCTACAGAGTAAGATCTGAAGAAAGAAAATCTGCATTTTGGGAAAAGTTAACTACCATTGAAAGAGAATGTCCCTCCGAAATCAGCTCTCTCAACTCGTTCTCCAGCTGGGACTCTGATGGGCCCTCATCTGTACGGGTCGATTTGCCTTCAATCAAGAAAGTAATTTCACCCTTCGGTTGGTGTGTCAAGAATGCCTCTTTTGCTTTGTCAATGGTGCCACGCCAGAACTAATCAATTTGGATAACAATACTTAAGTTAAGACACCAGGAACAACATGAGGTAATTACAACAGTAATTTCTTCCCTTTGTCCTTTTGCAATGAGTCACTGCTTGTCAATTGAACAGCTCAGAAAGATTTTTAAAATCACTAACAAGGTTGCAGCGTTACATGGGGAGATGCTTCACTAATCTAAACATCAGAGCATTACTTCAGCAGTTCAGCGTAGGAAGATGCGTGTACACAGTCCACAAAGTCTCAAATACTAACTAGAGTTACGATGCATAAAATGACTGGTAGGCTGGTCAGTGAGATGATCAATTTTTTATGTCTATGATGAGATTAGTCTCTTTCTTGAGGAGAATGCGCCGCCCCCTTTGTGTATCTTTTAAAATTCTGTTTACAGCATAGGTAGCCACTTTTTTAATAATTCAAATCAATCTTACTAACTATACAAGCCAGTGCTGACATACAACAAGATAGTACACCGGAAAACACGAAAGCTTAACTAACATATGAACTATTTTATACTGTTGAAACAAACAATACACAGAAAGGAAAACCCAACCCGGTATTCTTCCAGAAGAAACAAATATTACTGTCTACCCTTCTTCGAAATATCTGTGAGCTCACTCATTCCTCTTCCAGTTTAGATAGTTACTTATGCACTAGCTTCTAGATATAACAAGCATGATAATGAAATAATGGAAACTTCCTGGGATAGAAAGTTTGAATCATAAACTTACCTCCTCGTGAACTTTGGTCATCTCCCGAGCCATGACACACTGCCTACGTTGAAGCATAAAATGTAAAATAGTAACATGTAAAAGTAACTGAACTGTAAAAGTGGAAGTATGAATTCTCCTTCCCTAATTGTCTTTTTATATTTTTGTGAGAAGGGAGAAAGGGGGAACTCGGTGGAGGGTGGGGAAATGTTTACACCCTCTCCACCCCATGTTGAGATCCCTCTGTCAACTTAAGGAAGCAAATTTACTAGAGTAAATTTCCGAAACTTAGCAAAGAGGAACGAAACAATTGCAACCACTGATTACTATGTCATGCAGCTAACCAAGATATGATGAGGATATTAAAGTGTAAGTGTCAGTTCTTATTTGATACAAGGAGTATCAGGGTCACTCTTGGATTTGTGCACACCAAGGTTGAGCATGAAACCATGAACAAAAGAGATTTACCTACTCTCACCAAATATAGCAGCAGCCTCTTCAAGAAATTGGGAAAGCTTGTGAGGTGGAATGAAGAAGATTTGTGTGGCTGATTCATTTGCTGAAAGTATCAGCCTCTCTTTCCTCGAAGAATTATGTTTTGGAAGAAAACCAACTGCATAATGAGAAAACATGTGAATCAATTTTACCCGTATTCGTGAAATTTAGTAACTAAAAAACAGTGTACCAGAGCATTACCAAATGAGAACTCATTCGTGGGTAAGCCAGAGGCCGAAAGAGCAGTTACCACAGCAGAAGGCCCAGGGATGGGAACAACAGGTATATTTTTATCCGCGCACAGCTTAACCTACAATTTTTTTTTAAAAATCACATGCATATCTTTCAATAGACAAGATGTGGGACGTGAAGCCTGAGAACCTATTTACTGCTCTTCCCACAAATATATAGAGAATGTTCACGTCAAACTCTTCCGCACTGTAAGTCACAACCATGGTTCCAATGGTACACAAACAACTAATATATTTCTCCTAAGAAATAGCCTATAGTAAAGGATATTCAACACAATTGGAAGAAAGAATCAAATAATCCACAAGATCTCTATCACGAATATACTTGCTCACCAGTTCCATTCCAGGATCACTGATGCCTGGTGTGCCAGCATCACTGATCAGGGCGACAATTTCACCATCTTGTAATTTCCCCAACACCACTTGTGCTCTTTGAGACTCGTTAAACTTGTGATAACTGAGCTGAAACCTTAAGTTTATTCTTTGACACAAACAAGTACTCTAAGAAAAGCGCCAAGCATAACCCAAAAGTGACTTACAAGAGGAGTTTTAATGTTGTAATAGTGTAGCAATTTTCCAGAATGCCTTGTATCTTCCGAAAGAATCACATCTGCCGATTTCAAGACCCGCAAAGCCCTGAAAGCATAGAAAAATTCACCGAAAAGGCCGGGAATATAGAAGATAGAAACAATCTTGATGTCCAGCTTTCAAGATTAAAGCTTCAAAAACACCAATAATCCATTCCTAAGCAGAGGCAAATACATGTAATGGATGCGAACTTATTCCAAATACATTTCAAATTGTTCGACTACAATATCCATAATACTTATATCTAACACATACAGAGAACCTCTTAAGTTGTAGAACTTATATTAGAATGAAACTAGGTCCAAATGAACAGAGCATAAAGTTCATATAGCGGACCCTTAACTAGCTCAGGATTAAGATGCAATAGTAGCTGATGTATGACATCCACAAAACTTTACAGGTGTAATGCTATTCTTCCACCTTGTGACATTAGTTTTGAACTTAGGGGTCGTTTAGCAGAACATATCAAAAACGATAATACATATATTAGTCATGGTATTATTTAATCCTTTGCTTGGTAGGATTTTCAGCATATGTATAAACACCATATACAATATTATAGAGTATATAACTAAAAAAGGACTATAAATACATGGATAAACATGGTTAAAGACAGAACTTCCCCCAATACACCAAACCAAACAGTGAATAAGATATAACTAATCTCAACATTACTAATACTAATACAGTCTATTAAGTACTATTCTTATACACTCAACCAAACAATGTTGTCTTCGCGCATTTACTCAGCTATAATGTATAGTTCAATCCAAAGGGGCAGGGTGGGTCTGTACTAGCTGCTGTCATGCTTCATTTAGTAAAGCATCCAAGTGATTTACCTGAGAGTAATATCTTCAAGATTGCCAATTGGGGTTCCCACAAGATACAAACCTGGTTTCAATGGGGACTAAAACAAAGGGAAAAGGGTAAATTCATTCACACTGACACCAGCTAGGAAAGTTAAAATTTGAAATCCAGAAAGACAAAGATAGAAACTTTACTTGTTTAGAGTTTGATAGCTGATGCTGCAGTTCTTCAGGGGTGTCAGCAGTGGAGGTTTGAGCAGTGGTAGAATAGAATGAAAGGGCGAAATGTCTAGGGAGAGTGGTAGAAAGAAGGGAAGGGAGGATTTGGGGCTGCAGAGATTGAGTGAATATTGGAAAAGGGCATCTGTAAAACTGCAGGGGAAATGGAGTGAAGATGGAGGAGGATAACATGGCTATGGGATTATAGCGCCGTATCACCATTCTTGATTCTTCTATTCCAGAAAAACAAGAGCCGTTTTGCAGATGACTGTAATAAGTTTTGTTGAAATTTTGGGGGTTTCTTTCTACTAATTAGAAATTCAGCAATCAATCCTATTTAGTCAGAGTTCCGAACACCGGATGAGAAACCAAATGAAAGGGTCATGGAATAATATTTTCTTGAAAAATAACTAATTTCTTACTTAAGTTTGTGTCTAAGAAGAATATATTATCTCTAAATCATTTATATAGTGTAGCAAAACAGTATAGAGTATAGGTCTAGGATGGGATGAGAAGTGAGAAGTGAGGTTCGGGGCATTGAATGGTGGAGAAGAGATAATGAACTTGAAATGTTAATTATGAAACTTATTTTTCCTACTTGCATTAAAAAAGTCACTTTCCTCATCTTAAAGAAATTTTCGAGAAAATATTTTGACCTACCAAACATCCTCATTCTTGATTATAAGGATGAAGTACTATTTCATTGCTAAGGATTTTTAGGGTAGGAAATACTAGTGACTACTGATTTTTAATAAGAGTTTGATGCATAATTTAAATATTTTTAAGGTAGAAAATACTAGTGACTACTGATTTTTAATAAGAGTTTGATGCATAATTTAAATTCATTCTAGTTGTTCTCTCGTGAAATATATATTAGTACTAGTTATGTGAAGAATTGCATTATCTAAAACGATAGAACATTGAATGGTATAAGCTAAAACTTAAAGTAAAACATAGAAATTTACCCTTCCACCAATTTGGAACATAAATCTTAAATCCTAAGCATAGTTATGTTCAAATTTGGAGTTTTAAGCTTTTGGCTCAACACCTCAAGACAACAACAACAAACCTAGTGTGTCCCATAAGCGGGATCTGGGGAAGGACGTTACACCCCTACCTCGTGGACATAAACTTTTTGGTTCAACACCTAAAGACAATGACGATAAAGTGTTGTAGTTACGTTCAGGAAATGACCACAAAGGTTGTAAGCTTAGCAAAGCTTGTATTTCATCTGCAGAGAATCAAGCACTGGAAAGTCATATACACTTTCGTAGTAGAACTTTCAACTCCAACTTTTAATCAAGCAAAGCAAAGTTAGATTACATAGGTACATCGCACGTAAGGTGGACGATAAAGGGCTGGGTTTTAAGGCCACAGCTGTTATAACATAAAACACAATTTTCCAACCTATGCTTCTGTATCACATTCAACCAGAAGCACTAACACTGCTATACAAGTAAAGGCTGCTTTATGGCAGCTTTAAAATTTTGCTCAGCATACAATGCGAACTGGCAAATTCAGAATGTCGGTTGTTCTTCTATTACTAGTTTTATAAACCAAATTCTCTTTGCTTTTTGGGAGGGAAGAGAGAACTTTTCAGTTGGTATGGGAGTTGGAGTCACTACTGTTGCAATCATGTGTAGCTAATGTTACTACACTTTATCGTCATGGAACCACCATCTCGTCTCCTTGGGAGACCTGCCATTTTTGCAGTTCTTCACGTAGCGATCATTGTCCGCAGGACGTTGCTGTTCAAACCCCAAAACAGGCAAGGTAAATATGAGGTCTTGATCTCAAAAGGTTAAAAGTTCATGAAAAAATGAAGAGCTGACAAATGTAAAATTCAATTGAAGTGTAATGCTAACGAACCTTCACAGTTGAGCTAGACAACATTGAGAGAATGCTGATGCAGATGGAACTTACAGTCATGGCAGGGGACCATGAATCATACAGGATATCTGCAACCAACCAGGAGCAACACAACAGTCAATACTGAATCATACATATTATTACACGTTTTTCCGGTTGGGGTGTTAGCATATTATGACAACACAATAACCAAAATTCTGTGCAGCACATAAATAGACATCATACAGATAATATTTAACCATGCAATACATAAGTATGTTAGTTGGAGAAGCGGGTGGAGTGCTACAGAAATAAGTCATACTCCTCTTAAGTAGAATTGACAGATATAGATCAGTTTAAGATCATAATGTTTCTGTTCAGTGCAGTAAGTTTGTGTTTATCTGAAAGTATCAGGTCTAGCTTGTGGGTTGTGGCTCCAAAACCAAAGAGCTAGACATTCCAGAGGAGCCAATGTATACGCTGCTGATGACTAAAGAGTCTATTCCCCACCAACATATACAATTATACAACAAGACCTGACAATTTCAGTATGCACAAACATGTGATTGAAATAATGGTACACGTTCTGCTAGTACGCACTACATCAGCCTGGTCTGTGCAATATCAATATTCTACAGCACCACCTGACACCTCTTCCAAACAGAGCATGTTACAGATGTGAGTCTACCTAAATAACATGGCAGTATCAGTAATAAAGGTTAACTAGCCATACTAGTGACCACTAGCTAGAAAAATTCAGGCCCCTAATGACCACCACACCCCACCCCCACACCCTTCTCACGATAAAAGATAAAATAAGAACAAAGTGGATAAAGGAAAAGTACAACAACGAGAAGAGAACAAGTGGATGATGCCAAGTACACAACATAATAGTTTATAACCTTTGAGCTAAATGATGCCGACATGTAGAAGGATGATCTAGTCATGACACTGGGAATACAAGCATCCATCAACTCCTAAACATGCTAAAATAGGAGAGCTATTGCTTCAATATATGAACCCTAGGATTACCTTTTTTTATAACCGAGAAATCCCACGGGCCAAGTGGTGCACGATTCGAAACTCAGTAGACAATGGGCCTGGGTTTTTCTACCCATCTCCACTTACCCGGGATTACTCTATAAACTTGTGAAGAGAATTTAACCCTACATATGATTATGATATATAGTTTAGGAGGAATTTTCCACGGTACAAGAATATTACTAGGAAACAAGAAAACTAGTCTTAGAATAATTGTAGAAGCAGCGCTATAATATACTACTTCCTCTGTTTCATTTTATGTATCTTAGATTGACTGACCACAAAGTTGAAGGTGTGTATAACATACCAAAAGTACCCTATGAATCTTGTGGCCTTAAAAATGGTATGCCATTCTTATAAAGGAGTGTCATTATGTGTAAAATAGGAATCTTAGATTTGACCAAGAGGGTCAAATTTAAGCTTCAAAATATCCAGGAGATGTTAAACACTAATTTCTTTTCATATTCATTTCCACAAACATGAGAACAGACACATACACAAAATGCACCACAAGTTCACAGAGCCAAATCAAAATAACCATATGTAGGCTAGATTTCATCTTTACTCAACTTGCTTGTTGAGAAGCAACATACTAGTACACAAAACAAAAGAAAAACAGAGAACCATAATCAAGGAAGCAACAGGGGCAACAGCATGACACTTGGCATAATTGCAATCAAATAATTGTACCAATTCAAGATACCGTCGTGAAACGGCCATGCTGAGGAAATAGGGGGTAAATGCTTCTCACTCATCTCATGTTGTACAATTATAAGATATATGCAGTTTTTGTTCCTTACGTATTCAAGTGCCACATAGATTACTTTATGCTATTACATCATAGGAAGCAATTAAGACAAAATGGAGCAAACAAATGTCTTGCATAGGATGGGAAAACAAACCTAAACAGATATGTCCATTGCTATAAATGTGAGGATGCGATGGAGCTGGAGGGATAAAAACAACCTGCCAAGTCAAGAGATAAAATAAACTTTTAAAGAAGAAAATTACTATATCAAACAAGCAAACTAATATTTTGCAAACATACGACAAACAGAAATCAGACTCCCCATTGAAGTATACACAAAACACACATATATATTAAAGTATTTCCATTAGTTTATTATAGCAATAAAGAATTTTCTCAAGTATTTCCTTTTTAAATCAATGTTGCACTTCACCATACTGAAAAAACCTAGAAACTTCTTCATATAGCAACTGATAATATCTACTGCTTATTTCTTTAACCAAACAAAATTTACAAAATTTAGTTCTTCTTTTACTGATCCATTTGATCCTCAAATTAACCTACAAAAACAGCAAGAGAAAATTTCACATAAAAAAAAAACAGGAAAACTCACTTGAGGGGCTTCCATAGGGTAATGCTCAGGAAAATCAACCTGAAGCTGATACATCTCATTAGCATACAAAGTTCCTGGTGCCCCATTCACTTCAATTATCCATCTACCACACAAAAACACAAAAAATCCAAACAATTCATGAAAAAAAACAATAAAGCTGAAATCTTTTTCCTTTTACCAATCTACCCTTTTCTTGAAATTCAACACAAAAATCAATTTCACTAAAAAATAAACAATACCTTTGAAGATTATCAGTAACTTTATGTTTAAATCCAGAAGGAGGATTAACCTGCCATTCCATTAGCTCTTTCTGCAACCGATTACAAGCGATCTTGCTCAAAACCTACTACATTTCAACTCAATCAACAACCCCATTTTGCCAAAACAAAAAAAAAGTTCATATAATCCATTAAAGATTCAATTTTTTTGAACAAATAGACATAAAAACAAACCTTGCGAGATGAAGCAGAAGGGCTAGTCATGGCGTCGATGAGGGGTGAGTTCTTACAGGAAGAGAAAAAGATGGAAAAAGAACTGGTCTGCGTAGAGTGGACGTCGAGTGGATTAATTTATTGGGGTGTAAAATGTAAGTGATGAGAAATTGTAGGGGGTTGTTTTATAATGATGGAAAGTAATTGGGTGATTTTGTATATTAAAAAAGAAGGAGATTTTGTTTCAGAAAGTGATCAAATCGGGTCAATGGGGTTTTTCTGGTGAGATGGATAGTCACGTGAGGTTCACCGTTAGATTTTGACACGTGGAGAATATTGTAGGAGGAATCACGTGACAAAAGGTCCACGTGGAATTTTGGAAAAAGTTTATATTCGTTTATTGGAGGGTTATAAAAAGTTTTACATATCTTCAATTTTTGAATGATTGGATTTTGAAGAAAGAAAAAAAGATTCGGTTTAGATTTGACATTTTTGTTTGGTTCCATATATTTCACACTTTAATTTACCTTTTATCTTTTAATGTCATAGGAAAAGTAATGGAAGACACAATTACTTAATAGCTCAATCGATTAAATTATTAATGAAAACGATTGAAACATGTAATTATCTAACTTGAGGAGCAATGACCTCTAGGTTACGCCGGGTGCTACTTCTTTGATCTAGGTTATCCTTCGTGGAATCCAATTGACTTTATCGGTCATGATTGATATCTTTTTCTTCTTCAGTTAATTACGATAAGAAATTCAGTAATGCACTTCTAGCGCTCAATCAATTAATCATTATTGACACCCCTCTTAAATTAAGGCAACCACTCTAACCCTTTATGCATCACTATAAATAGCGACCTCAAAGTGTTGATTAACCTGCTCTAATATCAATTGTTATGTATTCATTAGAAAAGCTCAATTCAAAGCACCAATCTATGAAGTGGAGAGTCCACTCAAATCTATAAACTCTTTTTTTTTTTAGTAAAAAGGCATTCTATTCCAAAGCAAAAAGTTACGGAGGGAGACTAAATCTTAACTTATACAAGAGAAGCTAGAATGGTAAGCCATTCTTACAATTTTAGCTTTAGAAAATAAAAGCAAAAGAGGAGGATTCTAAGACAATTAGGCTTCCCAAAAAAATGTCTAGGATAGAATACCTAGTACCATCCAAGAAGAGCTCAACCAGGATCAAAGATAAAAGTGTTTTTCCGTAGTCTGATTCTGAAGTTTGGACGAGCTTCCTCATCATTCTTCATTGTGGCTATAATCTTTCTTGGTAAGTGTATAGTTTTAGTGAAGAAGTCATTTTTTCTATCGAGCTCCGCAAAGTTGGCTAAAAGATCAGCAGTGATATTTCCTTCCTTGAATATATGAATGAACTGCAAAATTTCCTCTGAAATCATATTATGAGTATCATTAATTTTCTCCTTAATACTCCATGTTGTAGTTGCAACTTTGTTGATCATGTTAATCACAGTCAAGGAATCAAATTATATAGTAAGAGCATTGAAATCATGATCAATACACCATCTCAATCCAATCTCGATAGCCTGTGCCTCTGCCAAATTATTAGGAGAGTGACCAAAATATACTGTGAAAGCCACTGAAATTTATATACTCATTAGTACTTATCTTTTTAAAATTAATAAGTGACAATTAGGACACAACATTAGTCGATTTCATCCCAAAGTACGAAACGTGATCTTTCAAAGGATTAAACAACATAGGCCAACAAATCTTTACATCGTATGAAATTTATTGTTGGAAGAATTGATTTGGGCTTAAAATTTTGAAAATTAATTATGTATGAACTTTTTTTATTAGGATATTGTATTTTTTAGAGTTGTTAAAAAATAAAATAAAATATCTATTTTCAACTATTTGAATGTCAAAGTCATAAGATCTTATAACCAATAAACAAAAAGAAAAAGAAATTCGACCTTAAAATATGGGCTCATCCTCAAAGCATACTATTGAGAAAATGAGCCCATTTACAAAAGAAGCCCAATACTTATTGGGTCAACCACAGTGATAGACAGAAATTGGGTCCAGCCCAAGAAGCAAAATACGCACTCATCTACTGCAGAAATGGTGATTGATATACACAAATGTCGTAACTTTGGAGCGCTATCTAAAAGGTCAATATATTTATTTATTTTTAAAAAAGGATCATTTACTAAACAATTATCTCGATAAAAGGATAACTGGAAAAACTTTCTCAAAATGGTTCCAAGACTCGCCTTTTAAAAGTATTCTCTTAACAATAATTCAAATTTCCAAAAGCAAAGCTTGTCTTTTTTTCTACAAAATAATAATGGTCTAAGTAGGAAGGAGACAAGGACTAAAAAAACACAAGTCTTTTTCTTCTTTTATTATCATTTTTTGTGAAATATTCTTGAAGAGGACTCTTAATTGATAGGTCATATTCATGAAGAAAATATGAGGCCCTGCCAAATAATGTAAACTTCATGCGTGCAAAATGACAAATTTGTAACCAACCACTCCTCAACCGTACTACACTTAAATATGAGTAAATACCTATTCACACGCGGTATTTATATTAAATCATGTAAATTCACTATAATTAAATGATATAATAAGGTTAAAAAATACATGTTAATTAATTGTGATTAAGTCTTAAAAGTCTATGTGCAAATCGTCACATGTTATGTATCTATTAATTTAGTATAAACACCGAATACTATAAGCTTTTACCCAAAATATGTATCCTACAAACTAAGTGGATAGATTAAACTAAACTTGTATCATCAAAGATTATGATGAAGTAGAAAATATTCTTTTGTTCTTAATAAATTGTCCCAGATTCAAGTCTTGCAGAATGAAGTTATCTTTGATAGAAAACTATGCAAATCAAAATAAGTCGTCAAACCACAAAGCAGATATCAAACATCTCTGCGTAGAAAAAAGAAGAAGAAGAAGATAGATTAAACTGGAAACCCAATCATCGGGACCAAGATTTCTTCTTTACTAAATAATTAAGTGAATTAATAATTTTTTCTCTTTTTTCCCACTTGATATATACATAAAATACACTATAAAATCTATTACTAACTAATTTTGATCTCAACTAATCCTAAATCCTAATTAATTAATAACTTATACCAATTTATTAATAACGAATCAAACGTCACCAAGTAGCACTATTAGGATTAAAAGAAGGCATAAAAATCCTTTGGCCTGTTGCTAATATATGCCTTGGATCAAACTCTAATTTCCTTTGTTGAAATCTTGTCCAATATTTTTCTCCAAAATGGTCCCTCCATTCTCTTTGATTGTCATAATGAGGCAAATATTGTTTCACATTGATACTTTCATCCTCACAAAACTTCAATATTTCATAATTTTGATTACTTAGGTAATCCAACGTTTGTGTCTCATCACCTTTCTCCAATGCCGACCTCAAAAACGCGACCAAGTAAAACACATCTTCTTCTGGTGTCACAACTGAACTCCTATCGTCCCATCTGAAATACACCAAATTTTTCGTAAGCGATATTAGAAAAAAATTTGAATAAGTTTGTCGTATTTATTGGACTATAAAGTACTAGAAGATGATTTTCGAAGATTCAACAAGTTTGTTTTTTTAATAAGGTTAGGAAATAGTAACTGTTACATGAGCCAAATAAATTTGGTCCCCTTAGGAAAGATATTCCTGACAAGAAAATCTTGAATGCTTAATTTGGACCATTTCTAATTTTTTTTGTTGGATTTATTTGAAAATTCATTATCCTAGCTGGAAAATCATGCATGTGTGCCACGTGTTAGGTCGATATGCCACTTATCATACGACATACGACATGAACAGAAATAAACCTCTGATCCCAAAGCATTGGAGTGGGATCTCTAAACAGTTGCGAAACCAGAATTTTTCTAAAGTTATAAATATGAAAAAATAAATATACGAAGAAGTTAAAGAAGGTTCAACATCTACTATAAATATATAAATTATCGAAAGGATTTGGAATGAACCCTGTAAAACCTTTATTAGCTCCGCCCCTGTCTTTAGAGGGTCATGATGTTTGGTACATTGTTCTTTAAGGGTAGTGTCCAATGCAAATAATATTGCATCCTATTAAGTGTATTTTAGAACTGTTTTAACTTAATAATTCATGTGTTATAAAATGTGGATCAAAATTACTGGATGCCGACGAAAATACTGTCAACTATATTCTCAACTCGACCCCTACTTTATTGACTTTGTCTTTTTTCCTATATTGGATTCGTTCCTCTTTACTAGACAAGTTTATTTTACTGTTTGTTTGGTAGCTAGGACAAAACAAAATTACAGCAAAAACTCTGCATGAAAAAGTAGACACAGAGTAAGCTATTTAGAAAGAGAGCTATAGGGACCATTAATAAATGGACCATATACTTTACGAATGTTTGCTGAAATTTTTGCTTTTTGACGCATTTCGTAATTTTCGATAAAATTGAGAAAATTGGGTGAGATGTCTGATGGACATATAATCCAAAATTGTGAGTAGTATTCGATGACATGACACATATAGACATATCACTAGTTCTACAAAAGTTTGTGTCATGATGATGAAAATAACAAAATAAAAGTATATATATTCATTACATTAAATCATATACATAGTGTTTTAATTGTTGCATGCATGCAAGGACAATCAACGTAAGAAACAGACGGAGGTAGATGACTGTACAAATATATCATGTCGACATATATATAGTATAATTTAGTAAATAATTGAGTGTTTTTTTCCGAACATATTAAGTTTTTAGATGATATAATCGTACACATCAATATATCAGAGAAGAAGAAAACACATATAATCATTGGATTTAACTAGTGTATATTACTATCATCGTATTTTAACATGCTGCAAAAGGTTATTTTTATGAACGAACAATCACACATAGTTATCCGATTTCAGATGATTTGTTCTAGCTACCAGTGTGATAGAATTTAGTAGCATTAGTCAAACTTCGATCTATCTAGAATTCACTAAATTGTCGTTTTTAAAATTCAAAACTCATAGATTGAAAATTCTGAATCGGTTGTAAGGGTAGAAAAGTAAATTTACAAGGGGTGAGAACTTACTTGTTCTTGTTCATAGGGTATATGAGTATTGGACCACTAGTTTTGTTTCCCAAAATGCCCTTAAACACTCCTTTATCAAACTCAGCAATTCTTGATTTTGGTACAAATAAGTTTAACCATGGATGTGGCACTTCCCACAAACCTTTAGACCGGAGTTTTAACTCGGCCTTGTGAACCCGGTCCAAAAAATCCACGTAAGGAAGGTCCGTTGTGAACTCTGAAGCTGGTATATAATTTAATTTTTTCAACAATATTTCAATCTCCTGCATTTTCATTAAAAAAAAAAGATTAAATTAAAATAATAAAATATAATCAAAGTACAAAAAAGGTAAAACTTTTATCTTTATTTTTCATGCAAACTCTAATTAAAAATTCAAAAAATTAATAGAATTATTAAACTTAGGGAATATATATTGGTGGGTGGTAACTGGATCACTGGATGGCTTAGATATAATTAAATAACCATATATTATAATAATATAAAATAGTAATATTTTTTTAAAAAAATAAGTTCTATCTTAGGATCTGATAGATTATGGAAGATCTTCCATGTTTTCTTGTGCATGTTGTGTTCCATCTTTTTACGTAAAATTCTGTCATCAAATAAAATAATTATACTTTAAAAATCATTTGTTTTAATAAAACTGTTTTGGATATGTACCAAACAGGAATAACGACAGATAAGCTTTGTAGAATGTTCTTATTTTTCTAATGTCAGAAATTTAAATAAATAACATACCACATTTCTTAATCTTGCTAATCTATTATTAGTTTGACTAATTAATCCAAGTCGTTTGGCTATCGACATGGAATAGATAATGATATTTCATAAGATTAGTTATCTCAAGCCTATTATTTTAATACGAAATGATTTTTGGATTAATCAATATCTGTAATCAAACGCGGAATAAAATAATTTCGTATAGGTTATCAATATCTAAGAAGATTGAGTAGGTAAAATAAAAGAAGAAAAAATAGGCATCTAAGGTAGAGTATCGCCACCTATTAGCAAAAATATTAATTGTATACTTTACAGGCTTTTTTCGCACTAAACATGCATTAATCAGAGAGCTAATTAAAGCTAAAGTTTATAGCATCGATAGATCATCAACTTTATTCATCTTTTAATTTCAAATTAGCAATATTAGTGTGCATCATGTGTGAAGGAATCAAGAAACTAACTAAACTAAAAAAAAACACTCCTTTTTACTTAAGTAATCCATCAAGAAAACATAATAATGATGTAGCAACAATAGAATATCTTTTACCAAAATATGTCATAATTTTTAATTGAGTTTAAGTTATATACAATATCTGTATAAAATACTTTTATAGGTAATTAAGCTTTCGTAAGTGAAATTTATAGTCTTGAAAATAAGACTGGTTATCTGCTACAGTGAATTAATATGACCTAACCTTATATATGCTGATGGTAGGGGTAAGGTCTGCGTGTATTTTACTCTCAGTAAACCCTATTTTTGTGTAATTATACTGAGCATGTTGTTGCTGTTATTATAATTTTATAGTGGGAACAAACCTGATCAATGGTATCAGCATTTGAAAGGTGATAATTTTTGGTGATTTCCAAGCAATATAAAACACCTCCTTCAGCCTTAAGAGAAGAAACTTTCACTGGGTTACTTGGTGAGAAAAAAGATGATCTCCAATTGTTTATTAACCCTTCATCAACTATAACAAATCCTTCAACATAGTCAAATTTTTGTGAAGCTGGTTTTCCATGCAATGATATTAAATATTCTTGGTCTTGTGTAAATGTTGAAAATTTTGAATATAGTACTCGAATCCACCTCACCTGCACATATATTAAATAAACGAGTTTAGCTTCAATATACTAAAAAAAGCGAAACTGAATAGTAACCTAAAAAACTAGATAGTTTACTTGATACAACATGTTAAGAGGAATTTTACGTTGACCGTCAGCCTACTGTAATTCTCTAAATAAAAATTATGACAACATCATTTTGTAGAAATTAAAAGTGATGTCAACATTAACAGAGCCTTAAAACAACGGTTTTTAAATGAAGTTGGAAAAAGCAACAAACAAAGGACCCATATTTCATTTCTCTTATGTCATGAATTATGCCACCTCCTTTCGTGTCTTGTACAAAAATTAATACTAAAAAGAAAAAAGTTAAAGCCCCACCATGGAAAGTATAACAATAACAATATACTATTCAGTATAATTTTATAAGTGAAATGTTCAGTTCGAAAAGAGTGAGATATACACAGACTTTTCTTAGTATATATATTGGGAGAAAAAAATATATATATACCCTTTGAGGAGCTTGTTCTAGTGCAATTCTTGCTCTTGTTATGATCCCAAATTGTCCTAATCCACCAAGAACGGCTTGAAACAGCTCAGAATTTTCTTTTTCTGAACATGTAAATAGCTCACCCTTACCTGTTTTCAAACATATGTCACATCAATTATGATAAAATGGTAATAATCATATACTAATTTGTTTCCAATTTTATTTCAATAATTATGACAATGATCTTAAGATAATTATTGGTACTCGCTAATTACAATGATTATACCCTATAAGTAGTTAAAGCATAAAAAACAAAACATTCCATGTGGTAGTACACTCCTACAATTTCATGAAGTACATATTTCTAAACTAAACATATTCTGAAAAAAAAATAATAATAATAATTAGCACAAAAAAATAAAGCTATTGTTAAAACTTAAAACACCCCATCTAAATATATTACAAGACAAAATACTCCCATCCTAACATCCCATGTTATAATTGTTCTAAAGTCACGTATGAAAAATGTACCATATGAATATACACTGACAGTATAAAAAAATTAATCGCACCTGTAACAACATCGAGTTCATGGACATTGCTAATTTGAGGACCATGATTGAAAGCTTGACCACTAATTCCAGCATTAGAGAGAGTACCACCCACAGTTAGGTACAAATAATCTGTCCACGATTTCGGTGCGAGACCATACTCTAACGTGGACGTCAACACATCAATCCATAATTCTCCACCCCAAACATCAGCGTACATGAATTTCTCCGAAACCTTATTTTTCGAGCCGCCTTCGCCGCTCATTTGAACCACAACGCCATTTGTCGTCATGGCTTGACCATTTATAGAATGTCCATGACCTCTAGCCGATACAGTGAACCCACGAGCCGAGTCGTACGCAGCCTTCACTAACCGTGCTACATCCTCGGATGTAGTCGGGTGAAGAACCGCCATGGGCTCGGCTCTATACAATCCGCCGAAATCCACCGAGGCGGATTGTAAATCGGCTGGAGCCGTGCTGAGTTTCCCATCGAGCCCGAGCCGTAAAAGGTCATTCGGGTTAAAAGTAAATCCCACGGTAACAATTAAGCGACATATTGCTAACGTTAATAATAATTTCGTAGCCATAGCGAATTTAGAAATTGTAAAGAGGAAGGAGGAACTTGTTGTATATAGAGGCGGTTTCAAAATTTAAAATACCGCGACTTTGGAAAAAGGGAACAAAATCTTGTGGCAGGAAGAGAGTCAGCAGAAGCGTGGGACTAATGTAGGACAGATTGCACTTTAAAGATTTACCAAAATCAAAAACATGCAAAAGATTCTCAAAGGATTTTTTTTTTCTTGTTCTTACGAGGAAATCATTAATAACGTCAAAAGATATTTGAAGGTGTAAGAAATGTTCATATTTGCAAAAAAAAAAGAAGAGAAAAAAGTTTTATAGTAAAGCTATGAGTTAATTGAGATTTTGTCTATGATGTGAGATACAAGTTGGGTATTTATAGGACAAAAAAATAGAGGAGAGGAAAGTGAAAAAGGGAAGAATTCAGTCACGTGCGAGGATGAGGCCTGACACGAGTGAAACTTTGATAGGCCCGGGTAATAATGGGGGCCCATTAAGGGATACGGAGTATCTCTGTGGGGACATATACAAGGAAACCTTCACGTGGGCGGAAGGACCGGTCGACGGTCCGTTCTTTTGTTTTTCTCGCGAATCAAACTCATACTAACTAGGTGAAAATTTAAAATTTAGATAGTTAATTTATTAAAATTTACAAAGATGATTTCGTATCCGCACGCTCAAACTTGAGACATATTTCTATATTAGTCAAGTTTCTCAATAACAATCGTTTTCAGTAATAATAATTTACAAGTTTTTCTTCATATTATAATTGAAAGATGAATAAAGAGGTGTCTAATTTGATTGGAACTTATAGTTGTTTGTATTGTGACCTCTTAATTGTTGAACTATTCAATGCAATAACATATTTAATATGTGTAGACCGATGACTTAACAAAAGTTTAGAAAGTCTCACATAACAATGAACACGATGTGAACCATGCATTTGGGAAATATTAAAAACGATTGGATAATATAACTACATCATCACAACAATATGTAAATTAATTACCAAAAATTCAACTTGTCCAAAATCTACATGATGCCATCACAAGGGTGACTGAGTTGGTTGAGCAAGAGATCTTCCAAGTGGGGGGTTTAGGTTCAAAATTTTATGCATGTTTTTCGATCGAGTTTGTTGTACGAGCCTTATCTAATATGATTTACCTCTTCTATAAAGCAAAGTTTATCATGTATACGCCCAAAGGCTAACAACTACGATTTCCTTATCATAATTTTTTTTGTCTAAATGATGTTCATAAGATAATATATTAATAAAATATTGAGGACCTTGATGCTAGGCAATAATAGCCTAGAGTTACATTATAGTATTTGCATTGCAGTTTGCAACTAATTAATAGTAAGAAATTAGACCTCCAGTTTAATTAATTAATACTAATTGATTAGTGCCTATCTTCCCTGAACTGAAGGAAGTAATATTAAGTTAATGATGATTGATGAACATATGGATTGAATTAATAAAGCTGTAAAACACACGAAGGAAATCTAAGAATTAATTATATGCATCTGTCGTACTAATTTAATTGCCTAATCAGGTTAAAAATTAGAAACTAGTGGTACCTAATTATTGCTTTTAATATTGCAACTAATTAAGTTAAAAAATAATTACGAAAAGACTCAATTAAACAGAATTATTTAGCTTTGTCGCATTCCCATTGGTGGATGGATGGCTACCATGTTCATATGAAAAGATCAAATTTTCAGAAATTTAATATATTGCTGTGTAATATACTTGCACCTATGCATCATGAGTATATAATGAAACTTCATCTTTTTTTTTTAATTTCTCACCTAATATACGTTATTTACATTCCAAGATTGAATTCATATTGGCATCGAGAAATCTATATAATAAGGCTCTCTAAGTACAAAGACGACTTCATACTCAGGCTTGAATCCAAGATCTCTAATTAAAGATAAATATGTCTTTATCACTCTACTACACTTCTGATTGCATGTTGGTATATATAAATACTTCAAAATATCCATTTTACCAAATATTGTCCAAAAATAATGGGAACCCAAAAAAGGTGTGGCCTAGCATGCGTTCAATGAAGCGGGACAGAACCATGAGATATTATGTTCAAATTCCCGTGGAAACAAAAAAAAAACACCACAATTATCAACAACAAAAAAAAAGGTTAGTTTTATGTTAGAACAGTAGAGAAGGAACTTGTTGAGTACGTATTAGATTGAGTCTACGTCTTCATTAGTTGGCTATGGTTAGATTTCAAATAATTGACCAACTGCAATATTTGTGACAATAATTAGGTCCACTTGTTGAGATATATAGTAGTATATGTATAATAATTAATGTATACATACTTTGACTACTTAATTATTAACGTGTCCTACCTTCTAAGCCATACATATTTTGTGTTATAATAATTAAGCTCGTATACTACCAACTTAAAATAAGGTTAACTTATATATAATGATACAATAAATAATTGTTACACTATGAAATTACTTTCACTTGATGTAGACAAATTTATCTGTAATAACGTAGTAACATTGTGAAAGTAATAACGTAGCTTCAAGATTATAAAATTTACTTTTTATATAATGAAGGACATGATAATATAAAACATTTACATTATCAGTGCATATATCTAGTTAATTACCCCCTCCAAAAAAAAAAAAAGACATAAAAAATCTCACTAAAAGGTTTTCCAAATTTCATGAGTTGCCTAAAGTATATTGACCAAAACCTAAGAGTACTTTGAGTTTTCTTGATATATTTTATAAAAATGAAAAAGAACTTGTAATAGACGTAAGTGGGTACAATAAGATATGGCTCTTTCCAAAATACCTACTAAGTTAGGTTTTGTGGACTTCAACATAAATGTGCTATAATCACTATCTATGAGTCTCTTTCTTTCTCTTTTAGTTTGTTTCGATATCAAATTTACCTATTACAAGATTTATTTCTAAAGGTGATACTGCTCTTAGCTAATATTTACCCAACTCACCCACAACGTATGCTGATATTTATGAATAAATGTATGTATCGTTCTGAATAAGGATCTCCGGGTCCATTTTTTATTTATCAGTATCTGACGATCACGTGCGTTACAGGTGTATTACGTGTGAATCAAGACCAAATTCTAAGAATAGCATGTAGAATTATTAATGTGAATCCCGTGGCCCATCTTTGTATTAATTATTTTCAACTACTTGTTTCTGTTTGTTAGTGAAGAAAATGATGTAACTTCATCGTTTCTTTTAGTTCCTCCATAACCACCACAAATTTGTTTCTTAATTAGTCCTTGTCAATAGAAGAATTTGATAAACATTTATAGGTCCTAATATTCAGATGGTTAATCTAGACTGATTAGCACACAATTAACGACAACCCATAGTGGCTAATTAATTTGATGTAAGGACATTGAACATATGTAATGTTTCATGTTCTGGAGTAACAAACATTTAAGGACATAACAAAACATTAGTCTTAATCCGAATTGTACGTCTTGATTTGATCGACGATTAAAATTAATTAATTTGACTCAATTATGTGGTTAATGACGAAGACATTTCAATTCAAATATTATTCTAAGCAAAAGTTACTGAATTCGTATTGTTTTTTTATATATATAAAAAAATTATCTTTTATTTAATGATGTTAAGGGAAGTGGGAAGTGATTAATTAATATTATAATTATTGAATCTTTTTTCTTAATGCGTTGATACTCATTTATTAGTTCTGACGTACATTTCAGGTAAGATTTTAGTGAATTATTTTTGGTTAATTATTATTTAAATAATTAAATCAATGTCACATACAAAATTAGGAAATTTTTAATTTAATTCTTACATAGGCATCTTGCTATTTGCTAATATCCAATTAATGTCTATGTCATCATATAAAAATGATTCCTTACCAAGATTATGCCCTGAAATTAAAAAGATACCAAAATAAAATCTGATTAAAAATAGAAGAAAATCTAAGGATTTTGACCCCTTTGATGGATAATTCAAGTTGAAGATTATGACAGTTAATGTGTATTTTATCATAATAATCTATCATCAATTGTATTTTAACTATAAATTATACATCTAGCTAGTGATATAGGTGCATGTAGTGTGGGAAAAAAAAGGGTCATATAGGTTTTGTCTGTTTTTTCATTTATTGCTCTTAGAATAAAGTTTTTCTTGATTAGCTTTCATAATCAAATTATACTTTTAATAATCGTGATCATATCCAACTCAGCATTATATCTTTTGGAGGAAATCCTTATGTAAATTCATCTCATTTTTAGCGGAAAACGCACTTAATGAACAAATAAGGAACAAGGCAAGAATATATTCTAAAACTCTAAAAATTATTGGTGGAAAATGATTCATCAAAGTGATAATGGAACGATTTGTAGCATATAGACCAACTTCACATATTACGCACGTAATGACAAATAAGGAATAAGGCAAGAATCCATTCTAAAGCTCTAAAAATTATAGGTGGAAAATGATTCATCAGAGCGATAAGTGAACCGGTTTGTAGCATATAGACCAACTTCACATACTAAATGTTAAGGTGGTTTTAGAGAAATCGATAAATAAATAAGCACACTTATCATATTTGATCCTTCAATTCTTGCTTTTAATTTTTGTATTAAAGTAGGTCCAGATAGAAATTCTTAAAGAAAAAAAACCATAAAAATTAACCAAAATCAGAAGCTAAACACTTTTAAGCTCCATTATTCCAAGTTCTAAAAAGTTTTTTTTTCCCTCTGCTTCTTTATCTTTTCTTTTGTCTTTGTTAATTAATTACTAATTAATTAATGTACTTGTCTTTAAGTATCTTTTTTTAAGGGAATGAAAACAACTCATACACTGCTAATGAGTTGGAACTGACCCCAATTGTTTTTATCCATCATTATGTCATTTTTTGTTCTGTTGAGTTACATAAATATATAATTATTTAATTACTTTAAAGAAAAAGGGAGAACAATTAAAGACTTTTTTTTAATTTTCCATCCGATTATCTGGTACTTACATTGGAGCACGACTATTTTGGATCTGCGTCATATAGAGCCCTATTCGGGAGGAGGGAGGGGGAAAGCGCTCCCTACCAAGAATTTCTATATATCCAAAGCTTAAAATCGAGACATTTGATTAAGGAAGAAAATCTCATTCGTATATATTAAAGGCTTTAGTTATAGTGATTTCTTCACTACTTTTGTCTGACAAAAGTGCAAAGCAGGAGGCACAAACAGGGACCTATATATGCAAAGTGCAAAAATATTTTTTTTTAAAATAAATATTAACTTTAAAATTTTACTCAAAAGCTACTGATAATATTAAATAAAACAGGAGAAGAATCTCTTCACTTTTCTGTTGTTTCTACCTTTCACTTACACCAATTATTCTTCCTTAGATTTGATTCTTCTCTACTTATTATAAAGTTTTGCATAAAATATATAGCATGAAATGATATCTTGTGCAACTTTAGGGGTACCATTATCAGAATAAAACTTGTAAAAGTAAAGAAATCACAAAAGAAGTAATTTACCACATGGGGGTGCATGAAATGTGATTGAACATCAAAAGGTCCTTGCAAAATTTTTACTTTCCTAGTCAGCTTAGTAACTTTAACTTACAAATATCTTTAATTAGTTCACTATAACGGTGTGATTTTCTTCATAATCGATTTTTTGATCATGTTATATTTTACTTTTCTATAATAATGTTATACCTATAACAATAATAACACTCATTATAGTAATATACTCTTTATAAAACTATCGCTCTATAATATTTATACTCAAATATTGTGTAGTAATATGTTATAAGAAATATATCATGTATAAAGAAAGATGAATATGAAAGTGATGATGAATAACCTTAATCTACTGCTACTTGGCTAGTTGGGGAGAGATATAAGAGTCAACTATTAAGCTATACATGCTTCAAGGAAAAAGGTATTGAATATCCTTTTGGTTAAAGTTTGGATAAAAAATTTCGTCAATTCAAGCGGTATATTATCTCTAAAAGATTGAAATTTAACCAACAACCTATAATTATAGAATTTTTACGTCAAATCTGAATTTTTAAAAATTTTAATTAATTTTAAATGCATATGTTCCTTAGATTTTTTTTGTCGGTATAGTACAACTAGTTATAATTTTTTTTAGTAATGTATTAGTCTTTTCAATTTTTAATTAATGAAATATGAAAATTAATTAAGATTTTATATTTATTAAGTATTTTGTTTTCGTTTATTTATAACATAAAAAGTACAAAAAAATAATAATTTTGTATTCTTTTATTTATAACAGTTAAATAAGATCTAAACATTAAATGTCAATATATGTATAAAACAATACCTTACTATAAAAATTATAAAGTTTTTAAACAAACGTTATCACTTAAAGAGATTTGTCTGTAGCTGAAAAATTAGCGAGCACTATTCTCAACTTTTTCTCGTAGAAATAATTATAGGAAAAGCATGCGCGATTGTCTTATCAACTTCAAACATTTATGTTAAATTTGAGTTAAACGTCGAAGCATAGTCCAATATCCAATTAATTAAGTTGACAAAATTTTCTTGGAAAAAGAATCATGATCATGTGATGAGTGCAACAACTAAAAACAGAAAAACATTTGACACATGATGACAATGTCACACAAAATTTGTATGATTATTATGAGAACACATAGGAGATGGAATTGTCCCATCAATTATTTGGATTTTTGACCTAACTTTTAATTTGTCAATTAGCCAGCTAGAATCATGTTCAAATTAATACTCCCTCCGTTCGTTGGACCAAAATATATGTCATTTCATAAAATCAATGCATAAATTATCATATTTTTTCTATTATACCCTTGATAGAGTAGTTAATTCGTCTTGAAAATATATACTTTGACCTACCTAGAAAAACATTAATAAGGGTAAAAGGGTAAAGTTACTTAATTTCTTAATGCAAGTGCAATCTAAAAAGGTGACATATAAAAAGGAACGGAGGGAGTATTGTGTTTTCAATTAAGCAGCTATCAGTAGGAGTGGAATATGGGACGTAAGTAAATTATCCTAATTATTCGTCAAAAAATCATACTATACTTATATTCATTGTTCTATTTATCTATCTAAACTATCGATCACTTTTTGTGAGTTTTATATATACTGCAACTTTCACTCCCATTATATTAAAATCCGAAATTCGATGTTGAGATGGTCTACACATGTTGATTGTTAATTGAAAATAAATATTTGGTCAACTGAACATGGTGGTGTGTTTTAATATAAAGGGGGTGATATATAGTTTAGATAAGTTAAGAGAATAATTCATAGTTAAGGTATAAAATTTGCGAAAGAGTGATAATTTAGATGTGTTCAATTAGCACTTATCTAGCATTCAATCTTAGTATTAGTCCATATAACAAGGATCTCCTATTTTAAATTTTGTTAGTGAAAATTTTGATTTTGTTATTCATCGTTAAAATAGTATTAATGGATGTTTGGAGACTTAATATATATGGGCCATACCTTAGAAGCTGGAATAATAATACTACAATTATAATTAGTTAACACACGTTATTGGAATGAGAATCTTCTAAATCTTGGCAATATTTTCTTGTTTTATGTTTTTTTTGGGTCATTATGGGTGTTTGCCTTATGTATGTTTCAAACTTCTTATGCTTAACCTTAAGAAAAATTTGAAGGAAACCACACACACACGTTTTGTCTAGTAATAATGGTTTGAAGACCTTTTCATCTAACTTTCCAAGAATATAAGACCAAAATATTGACAATTCCACATCTATGTACAACAATAATAACATAGCAATAAAATTTCACCACTAAAATTTAAAGAGGATAATGTGTATGCATATTGTAAAGGTAGATATCAGACTGTTTCCGATATACCTCTACTCAACAACAACTCCACATGCATGAGTTTATTCAAACTTCAAACACTATACTTCAAATTTTATGAGTTCTGAACATGTTATTGACTCATAACTAGTTGTAGTTATTGGGTTAGCATTTTTCTTTTTTCTATATTTAGTGGATTTTTTAAAATATAAATATAAAATCTAAATAAAAAATATTAAATCCATTCAAATCCGTACATAATATTGTAGCTCCGCCTCCACCTTTGGTCAATAATTTTGACATAATTAATAAACATGAACTTGATAAATAGTGGAGAGCACTAATTTTATGATATATCAGAACAACATATATTCGTTTTAGCTTTTGAGATTTTTTTTTGTGTGTGTGGCTGAGAAACATAAAATGCAAAATCTCTATTCCGCAGATATGACTTGGTTGGAGTTTGAAGAGACATCTTGAATGAAATCAAATATATGATTTATTTAATTCTCCATATTTTATCAATTACGGTGTCAAATGAGCAGACTGAGTTAAATTTGAAAATGTCAAAATAAATTAAGTTAAGGGAAAAGGTTCAAATATGTCATCGAACTTTCAGAAAAGGCTCATTTATGTCATCCGTTAAAAGTTTAGCTCATCTATGCTATTGATGTTAAATAAAAGGCTCATTCATGCCATTTTTTGAACTCAGGTTTTTGCAAAACCACTTTTTACACCTCAAACAAGGTTTAACATTTTTCAATTGTAGTTTTTGGATCAAATGTACTCTTTTTGCTTCTTCTTCCTCAAGAACACATAAAGAACATTAACAATTTTCAAATTTCAAAATTCTTTAATTCTTCACGAAATCACCTCAAATTTCACAAGTAGTTTCCCTTCGAGCTAGATATTAAAATTCAATATCTTTTGAGCGCGAATTCAACCTAACTCAACAAGACCCACTTGAAATTTCTTCAAAGTTTCAAAACTTCAACATTCTTTAATGGTAGAATTTTCTCCAAAACTTCAAATCATTTGAAATTTTGAACATACACTCAAATAACACTAGGGAACAAAGATCTACTGTCAAAAACAACTACAAAAACACGAATCAAAGCAAATTTTTGAAATTTTGGGAATGATTTTCATTTTTTTGAATTTTTTTTTTTAATACGGGTAAGTTTTTTAAACTCTACAAATGATTTTAGAATTTTGATTTTTTTAAAAAAAGAAATTAATGATGTAGCTGAAATTTGAGATGGTTTCGTGAAGAATTAAAGAAGTTTGAAATTTGGAAATTGTTAATGTTCTTCATGCGTTCTTGGTGTTCTTAAGGAAGAACAAGCAAAAATATTACATTTGATTAAAGACTTCAATTGAAAAGTGTTAAACCTTGTTTGGAGTGTAAAAAGTTGTTTTGCAAAATTGTAGTTAAAAAAAATGGCATGGATGAACCTTTTTCTTTAACAACAATGGCATAGATGGGCCAAACTTTTAACGGATGGCAAAAATGAGTATTTTCTGAAAGTTCGATGGCATATTTGAGCCTTTTCTCACTTATATTAATAAGTGGATGTATCATTGACCTACATAAATGTTATTTGAATGGAAGCAAATTGAACTGAAATGAGCTAAAATTAGATCAAAATCAAACCCGTCTCATTCTTATTAAGTTTGGTTTCTAATACTTGGGTAACTGATAAGCTTTTGTCTAATATTACGACTATATAAAATGTATCAAATTAAGAAAAATATCTTATTACATTAGACAAAATTTCTCTTACGAATCAATCTGGATTGTATATCAAGACAATTTTAAAATAAATCTAGTTAATAAAATAAATGAGTTAGTATTAATTAACCCCCTCAAGTACGAACCGAGACGGACATAATTTTATGGACAGATTTTGATATGGACCCCTTCAATCAATCATGAATAGTAAATTAAGTTATGTTGTCATACTACAAAACCAAATGTCAATCAGAATAAACAATCAAAAGGAAAATCAACAAGTCCAATCAGACCAGGCAAGTGGCATTGCATGTTGAATGAGGATCCAAACTAAAAGGAAAAACAATGACCATTAAAAAAAAATAAAAAAATGGACAAAAACAGTGAATTAATATTGTACAAAATATGATGTTTAAACAGTGAGTGCGTTATTTGTTGATTATGGAATTTTATGATGACAAGTGACTCAATAAATGTGGCATGTCTTACCAATAAAATGAAACCCTAGAGTACTCTAATTTATGATTGGTAGGCCTTGTAATATTATTCTAAATATATACGCTGATAGTATAATCTCTTTACGATATTAGTACTTAAAACTAGTATTTCGCGTTCCTAAAGAGTAAATTATCTTACTAATAAGGATTTATAGACTGATAAGTACTCATTTATCCTTAATGAGATTTCTCAAGTCATTCAAGTCTTGAAAACTGAGTCGCCTTTGTAAGAAACGTTTTATCCCCAATATGAAATTGTACAACGTCAATTTGAATTTAACTGAGTCCCAATATGGATATTGGGCACCAAATATTGTTAATTAAAATAAGAAACATATAATGTGCTTATACTGTTACATATTATAGTGGCCATTGGCCACCATGGAATTACATTTGTTGCAAGAGAAAATCTAGCTAAGAGATCCATTATTAGAGAATAATTAAGACTAGGTAGTGAGTTGCCCACTTCATGATTGTGAACAATTGGGACCATTTTTATTCAATCTTTCATTGTTTTATAATTATTATTACTAGTCATCGTTCACTCTTTATTGACGTAGTTTCTTTTTGATGGGGTATATGGCCCACTCCTTGTTTTTTTCCTCACTAATTATGGAGGTGCAACAACATTTATAACACATCATGAACGAAAAGTTATCACTCAGGATTCTTCTATCTTTAACTAGAAGTCTCAGAATCGACCTCTGAATATGAAGAAATCCTTAAATATACCCTACGATGCCCAGGGGATTTGGATTATTCGGACTAAGTCAAATTATTTTATGTTGACAGCTAATTGATATATGTTCATTTGGTTAGTCATCAGATATTTTCCAGAAAACTGGTTAAGCCACCTCTCAACTGGAAGAGTTCATGTGACTGAAAAGTCAATATTGCTTCCTAATAATTACAAAAATCTAAACTATATAATATACATAAAAATTGGTTTACTAATTAGCTGATCTTTTAATGGAAAAAGAACAAACTAGAGGATTTAGTTATGGTGGGCTTATACATATGTGGAAGAGACCAAGTCAAAGCCCTTCAAAAGAGGATTCTAGTCCAGCCCACTAGAGCTCATCTTTGTTGACTACCAAAAGCCCAGACAACTCAAGTCCTAAAATTAGACTAATAATAGAAAATGTTTGTAAGAGAAGATGGCTTTGAGGTTCTTTGAATGTCCAATAAGTGTTGCAGATGCATTGAACCATATCCACTAAAATACTGGACATAGTTTGCTTGGTGCATGACTCGAACTTGTGACCTAAGACACAAGTATCTTAATCTTTGTCGATTGAGCCATCCCCCGGAAGAAACTTCTATGCTAGTGAAAGGATTTCCTTTTTTTACCTTTCCAAAACAAAGTTAATATTGCTGCATTAAGACTTACATATGTTCAAAGGAGTGTACAACATCATTTATAGGCCAACTTGGGAACACATTGGACATCATCGCGATACAGCAAATGGCCTCTGATCTCCTTCTCCACCAGTACATGGAGCTTTCACTATCCATTGGACTACCTGAGAAAGAACCAAAAACAGAAAGAGCAATCGAAAACAAATTATCTTTTAACAATGTGCATTCATCAACCCATGTGGATGTAGGTGACTCATTGACTAGACTGCAATTATTGCCTGTCTAAGAGGCGACTCGTTTCCCAGCTAAGTTAATCTTCTGTTAATGGATAACATAAGCAGTCTATATAGGTATGCCATTCAGAAAACATGCGACAAAAGTAAGCAAGAAAAAAGTTGACACCAAGCATGTAAGCAAACCACACCCTTGGGATGCCCATCCAAAGGCTAGTTCAATTCTCACACAGTTAGGAAAAGAAAAATGATTTCAGATGAACACTTGGTAAGAAGAAAGATTATCTCTTTAGCATATGAACAATTTGATACAGAGCCTATGAACTACTGTCATAATCCAGATTTTCTCTCAACCATTTACAAGATCTGACCAAGCACATATTTACAGCAGTACAACATTTGAGTTGCTACGGTTTGCACCATCATCTATACATTGTCAAAGAGGATCCTCTTTACCTCATGCAAAACTTTTCTCCAGAAAACAGCAGATCAATCAACTCCTTGGAGAAGAGGAGACTTGTCTGCAAGAAAATTACTGTTCATGGCCACTTACCTACCAATAGTCGCCACAGGAACAATAACCATCTTTAAAGTGGTGCAAGCACTTTGAGTCATGAATATATATTTCACGTTCATATTTCTGAGAAACAAGTTTGGCAGTCCTATGACAATCTTCACACATTCTGAGGTTCTTAACAATTCGTATCGCTCGAGAAGATTGAGGACTGTTAATGAGGGCAAAAGAAAGTGCAAGTTTCTCACTATGAACTCTAGTAATATCTCCGTTCTCCTCTTCTTTGATGCAAAGCCTGTTGCAAGAACTGGATCCCTCTGCTTTTACTTCCTTTCTTTTTATCCATGAATCTGGAACCTCAGAATTACTTAGCTGACCTGAAGCAAAAGCATGGACCACATTGTTAATCTCAGTCCAACTCCAACTAACAGACTCTTCATGATGATTTCTTTTTCTAGGTGGCATCACTGAAACTGATTCATCAGAAATCCCACGTAGTACATATAACTGTAAAAGTAACTGATAGATCACTACATTTCCAGGATCCAGTTTGAGTAATTGTTCCCCAGCATGGATAGCTAAATTCAAATTACCATGCACGCGAGAAGCAGTCAGCAATGCACTCCATATAGAAATATCATGCTCCATGGTCATATTGTCTATAAAATCAATTGCTTCTTCAAGTTTACCTGAGCGTCCATATAAATTAACCATAGCCACACAATGTTCTAGACCTGGTACAATCCGATACTCCTCGTACATGCTAGAGAACATACGCTTCCCCTCTTCAACCATTTTGGCTAGACCATAAGAAAAAATCACACTGGAGAAAGTAACCCTATTTGGTTTAAGCCCTGCCTCTTTCATTTGATGAAATAGCTTTGTTGCCTCACTGGAAAAGCCATGTAAAACATAACCAGCGATCAATGTGTTCCAAGAAATGATATCTTTGGTTGACATCCCATCAAATATTGTTTTCGAGTATTGCATGCCCCCAGACTTGGAGTATGTGTCTATAAGAGAATTAGCAACGGAAAGCTCATTTTCTAGATTGCAACGCAAAACACAACGATGGATCTCTTTCACCTTCTTTGCGCCAATTAGGTTTGCACAAGCTGGTAGGATGGAAAGAATGGTAACTGTGTTCGGCTTAAAACCAAATGACTGCATTTTCCGGAATATACCCAATGCTTTGTCTTTCTGTCCATTATGCAAATAGCCAGCAATGAGAGCATTCCATGAAGCAGCATCCCGCTCAACGTTCCCGTCCTTCTCCATCCTCCAGAAAAGATCCAATGCTTGATCCTCATCACCATTTTGCATGTGTCCTGTAATCAGCACATTCCACGTTATTACATTAGGTGATACCTCAAACTCATGCATCTTCATAAAAAGATCATAGGCTTTTCCACAGCACCCAGCTTGGCAGTACCCTCCAATCAAGGAATTCCAACTGTATACATCTTTCTCTGGGATCATATCAAAGACCAGCCGAGCAGCTTCGAGTTTACCACACTTGGAATATAAGTCAACCAAAGCATTCCCAACAATTATCTCTCCATCAAATCCCAACTTAACAACCAAGGAGTGAAGCTCTCTTCCCTTCCTCAGGTCCTTAAGAGATGCACAAGCCGAAACTGTGCTTGTCAGTGTAACTTCACTTGGTGTAACCCCATTCAGAATCATCTCCTGGAACAATTCTAATGCCTGACTGTTCCTGTTATGTTGAGACATACCTGAAATTAGACAAGTCCAAGTAAAAACATCAGGCATTATCCCATTACCCTCCATCTCCTTCAGAACCTCCAGGGCCTCATCGCACCTGCCTAACTGATTATAGCTTGCTATCAATATATTCCACGTAATCAAACCTGGTTCTACGCCTTCAAGACGCATCAAGTTCAATAACCTCCGTGCCTCAACAATATCACCCTTGTGACAATAAGCCATTATAATTGAATTCCAAGACACTGTATCCCTCATCTCCATACTCTCAAAAAGCCTCTTTGCACAACCTAACAACCCACATTTTGCATAAACAGATAAAAGCGAATTATTCACACGAATCTCAGAACTCATTCCACATCGAATCGCAATAGAATGAATCAACATTCCAGTTTCAACATCCCCACAATTCGCACACGCTTGTAAAATCTTGGGGAACAAAAAGCTATCAGGTACAACACCATCCCCCATCATCATATAAAAAAGGTCCATAACTTCACTCCACCTACTATCTCTCGAACAAGCACCAATCATAGCAGACCACGCAAATAAATCCCTTTTACGCATTTTATCAAACATTTCATATGCTTCTTGTAAAGACCCACATTTCGAATACATCCCTAACAACTTAGTTTCAATAAAAGGGTCAACTTTTTCCAGTAAAAAATTCATTTCCTTATGAAGTTTACGGCCTAAATACAATGACTTTTCATTGATGCAAGATTCTATCAGTCTTGAAAAAGTTTCGGTTTTTACCTTGTACCCATTTTGCGAAATGGATTCAAGAGTTGTTATGGCTTCACTAAGGCGCCCATTTTTGCAGAGATAATCCAAATGGGTATCTGTGAATCTTGATTCCTTTGTATTGGGTACAAAATTGATGGGTATTTTTGTTTTTGGTTGATAATTTTGGGGTAATTCTGAAATTGTTGGAAAAATTGATTTACAGGGAAGAATTACACTCTCCATTGGAGAATCCCCAAGTTTTCCTTTTTGTTTATGATCAATTTGAGTGAGTGATGAATGAGTTGCAGAGAGCCATTGGAAGAGCAGCCATGATTCTACTGTGAACCAAACAGAAATTGACAACTCGGATTATCCGAGAAATGATCAACTCGGATTATCCATAACTAGGTTCATTTGGGCCAATAGTTAGAAACCCAACTTCAGTATTGGGCTTAGGACCTTTGTGAAATATGGGCAAACAATCCGGGCCTAATTACGTGCCTTTATGTGAGTTTTTTGAAGGATAAACTACCTTATTAGACATACTTTACAATCATATATACTAATCTTACCTCTACTTTCAAATAATTATATATATTACCACTTTTAATATTTTATATCATATATTTGAAGATACAATTAGATACCCACATCCCTTAAAATTAGGATTGATTAATTATCTTTCCATTTAAATTTCACAATTAACATTTTAATAAGAACCCTTTTAATAGCAATCAATATTTTTCTCTCTCATCAACTTTCCCCATTCTCCAACCTTATAATATCTCTCCCTCCACTAATTAACGAGTAGCTAACCATTTTACTTGTAACAATCGACTATAGTTCATATATTTTATGGCAAAGAGGATGGCTTTAATGGCAATTTATGTTATGTTCTAGTTGTTTGTTTGTATTTCTTTTTCCTGCCAAATAATAGTCATGGTTTCTCCCTAACAATTTCATTCTCCAGATGACTCAAATTTCATCTCTGACACTTGAGGGCCTTCTTCAAATCTTCATTAGTCGGAGGGACGAAAAAGCGGAATTTTTAGTGACTCTGACGGAGATCCGTTGGATCTAAGCACAACGAGCAAACATATGATACAATAGATACTCTACGTTGAGAAAAAATTTCAGATGCTAAAAAAGGAAGAAGTTTGAAATTTTCTATCTTTTTTTGGATTAATGATAGGACAGATACTCTACAATTGTGATTTGTTCCTATATTCATGTGTTTCAATTACATTCCATATTTAGATTCACATAATTAGATGTATATGCTTACTATGTATTAAAGATACATGTTTTTGGATATAACATATGAAATTTAGATACTCATAATTAGATGTATATGCTTCTTCTTTTTGTATATTTCATATTTAGATACACATAATTAGATGTATATGCTTCTTCTTTTTGTATATTTCATATTTAGATACACATAATTAGATGTATATGCTTACTTTGTATTCGAGAGATATGTTTTTGGGTATAAGTATGAAATTGATACTTGATACATCAAATTAATAATAAATACATCAGATTAATACTAGATATATATAAAAGATACATGAAATTAATATTAGATCATATAAATAGATACATGAAATTAAATCTAGATACATATAACAAATACACAAAATTAATATTAGATATTTCTATGATACATATGAATGTGCTTGTATGACACTCATGTATCTAAGTGTTTAGTTTGTTGGATACACCATATATTGATATTAGATACATCAAATTAATGAATTTATTATTTTAAGAGTAATAAAATGAAATTAATCAAATTACATTACCAAGATATACATGTTTTTGTCTTTTATTAATAATATTAATGAATTTATTATTTCAAAGAATATTAAAATGAAATTAATTAAATATAAATACACTCCTTGATTTTCACATTATATTAAGAGATTTGATTAATTTAAATTTCCAGAATTAATTGTCCATGTATTATGAAAATCCTCAATTACTCCTCTAATTAAGGAAATTAGTTACTACCAATTAATTTAAACACATAAAATATGTATCTCGATTTTAAAATTCGGCAGATACATGTACCTCATGGATTCAGACTCATGTACCTAAGAACAAAATATGGTAAAGAAAGTAATATTTGAAACTATCGGGAATCTTAGTAATTAGGACTTAAACTAGTGGGATTTATGTAGTATGCCCTTTTTTGAAATTATCATTCGTGTCAAATTTTGGTTTTTGGATATTTGTATATGACGCATCATGTATCTCGGACAGATGAGGTCAAAATTAGGTATAATTTGTTCCAGATACATTATATATATCCAAGTGGATTCGCATGTATCTAGTACATGTATTTGACGCGTCATGTATCTTGGATACATGATGTTAAAATTAGGTGTAATTTTTTCTAGATATATTGTATCTAAGTGGATTCGCATGTATCTGGGATACACCAACTCTCTCACTGGCCTCTCTCCTCTCTCACTCGCCTCCCTCTCTCTATCTCTCTCGCTTACCTCTCTCCTTATGTATTTGTATTTTAGAATGTAACTAGAATGTATTTGATATCCCAGATACATGTATCTAGTGTGATTGGGATGCATGTATCTCGTGTGATTCACATGTATCTAGGATACACTGACTCTCTCGCTCGCCTCTCTCCTTATGTATATGTATTTTAGAATGTATTTGGTATTCAAGATACATGTATCTAGTGTAATTTACATGTATCTAGGATATATTGACTTTCTCGCTCGCCTCTCTCCCTATGTATTTGTATTTCAAAATGTATTTGAAAACAAAAATACATATATCTAAGTGTATCTAACTCGAAGAAATGAGAGAAACAAACGCATTAAAGATTGTCCACTTGTCCATGAGACAAAGCGTAGAAGGAAAGGAGTGAATAATCAAATCCACCACGACCAAAAACCAAAACAAGATTAAGATTAAGCTCTTGGAAATAGAAAAAATGAGGAACAAACGGCGGAAGAACGGTGTTTCTTGCTGCTTCTTTAAGTTTCAAACACTAAATTGGTCTCGTAAATAATTAACCATCATACATTGGAACAAACAACATATTTAGTCTGGAAAAAAAATACTCAAACATACAAAACCAGTCGTTCGGTTCATGGAATAAGGTAGAATATTACAAAATTAAATTTAAGATTAAATTTATACTTTTTTGGTTGAAGGTATAATTAATCTTAGAATAAATTTATAATTCATTTAGAAGATGAAATAAATTAGTCCAAGTATCATAATCACATGATTATAATCTCGATCAGAATAAATTTGTCCGCAAACCAAACAACCAACCTGGCTGCGTTGCTTGCCCTCTACAATATACAGCTTTGATTAAACGATAGGAATATAGTTTGAACATTGATACACCAAATTCACTCAGCTAATACAAATCAATTATTAATAATGGTAATGAAATATAGGACTCTTGTCTGTCCATATTAATATGTATACTCCATTTGGTCTTTTTTTTTTTGTTATTGTTGTTTGAAGTTTTCTTAATACGTCCATTAACAAAATTATTTAATAAATGAATTATAAAGGTTATATACATCTTTTATTTTCTTCTTAACCATCTTTTGAAGAACGATAAAGACTTTTTTTAGAAAACTGTATTAGATTGATTGTTTACTCTTGAAAAATTAATATTCTTGATTTTCTAAAATAACAATTATTTTGAATCAAATTTATTTAGATGAGGAAAATGCACCCACCCCTTTTATCTATCTTAAATATCTCACCTAATAAAGTATGACATTGACAAAAAAAGAAGATAATAAATATATATTTTTTATTTTGAAACTTCAAATATTTCGAAACACATTTATTTGGCAAAACAACTTATAAGATTTCAAATAGGAGGGCATTTAATTTAAGAAATAAAAAAGAAAACCAGATCCGATATTTGCTCTACAACAATATAATACTCCACTGTCATTATTTTCACACTTTACTAGTGTAGCTTGTTGCCATAGAGCGTTGAATTTGTTAAACTAGCCTAAAAATTAAATATTATCATTACGTTAAAAATATTTGTATATAATTTAGATAAATACCATGAGAGTTAGGGGTGGGAGCTATGTGTGGGGTGACAATTAATGTGAAATGTCAGTAATGAAACTTGTTTTCTCTACTTTCATTAAGGAAAATTGTTTTCCTTATTTTTAAGGAGTTTGACCAATTAAATATGAGAAAATTGAAAAATATATCCAAAGCGATGATGAGGAAAACGATAGTTCATAATAAAAAGAGTGGAAGTACGTAAGTACTAACGTAACCATAGTTTATTTTTCATTTTTTGTATTTTGTCGAGTATGAATGCGTGATGAGACAACATCTCTAATAACTAATAAGACGGTTTTGTACGTCAAACATTTATAAACCATTCAAAAAATGCAAATTAGTACATGTTTAATTAATGTTCATTGACTAGTATATATAGAATACCGTTAAATCTCAAATCTCACATTTCCATTATATATTTCTTTTGTCTCAAATTATTTGTCATAATTTTTAAAAATAATTATCACTAATTTATTATCGTTTACAAATATCTTAATTATGAGTAAAATTATGATTATTCAAATATCAATGTGGTAAAATAATTAAAATATTTTTAAAAGGCGTGTAAAAAAATTACGATGGATAATTTGAGAAGAAAATAATAAGCACTAAATATAAAGATGACCTTTTACAACCAAAAAAAAGAGAGGTAAAAGGTAAATAAACAAGGAGGCCACACTTCAGATATGGGGACTAGATAAATATTCTCGAGATCTACTTTTCTTTTGAACATTATTGTTTATGATTACATTTAATGTAGTCAGTGGCGGAGCTAGGAATTTCGAGATGGGTGTACAAATTTTCTTCTCACCTATGTTAAAGATGTGCAAAATCAAATATACACTCATAATAACTAACATTTAACCTTTATACACTATATAATTTTTTGGCGAAGGGTGTTCTCCTTTGCTTTAAAGACCCCGCCTGCTTCACACCTTCTATGATAGGGGAAAGACTTCCGCACGAGTACTAATTTGATTAGCATAAATGAGCCTCCATGTTGCACTAAGTTACTTACGGATGTATGCATGCAGTCCGGGAACACTTTGGGGTGAACACCCATCCGAACAAGTAGGGTCAATAGTTCAGCATTTAGGCCGTTGATCAAAAATCCAGCGAAAATGCGCCACATTTATCGCCGAATTGAAATTTTTGCGAACAAGGGCAGCATAGTCTCCCGGAGTGTTCTGATTTCTGGTTCCACCCCTGGCTCTCTGATATTCTTCTCATTGAAAGTACCCCCCTCTTATTGACCAGGTAAACTATGTTTTCTCTCCCTGATTTGCAGATCTCTGTTCTCGAAACACAGTAACCTGTAATACTCTTTCTGAGAGCCATAATTGTGGAGTGTGGTCTTTACTTCTGCCCATGACTGTAGTGATTAGATACTTGCTATACGATATTTTCAAATTGATATAAAAAATATTATAATCTAAATAATAAATATTACCTATATTTATTATTATCATATGAAATTGTACACCTATTATTTGAGAAGGCTCTAATTTATGAACGTCGGACTCTTTTTTTTAAAAAAGGAAATTAACATAGCACTTGAGGAATTGGTCTTTTAATTTTTACCACTTTCTAGTATTTTTTGTGTTTCGATTAACGTATCATTTTAGTGTTGTTATTATTCTTTTTTTTTCTTTTCTAAATGCTATGTGATGTCTTTTCCTATTATTTGCTATATCTTTTTTACTTTGTATTTCTTTTTCAAAATTGCTTTGTAATATATACACTAAGATTTTTCGAAATTAAATACACTTTCTACCTCCACGAGGTAGGTTACGTTTGTGTACACTCTTCCCTCCCATTAGCCCACTCGTGTGATTACCATGGGTATGTTGTACTAATAATGGGCAAGAAGAATCCAAACAGCACCATATATATTGCCATTCAGCATACTACAATTCTTGAGACTCTGTATTACAAGTGTTAAGACAAAAAAATGAAGACAAGTTTAGTTTCTAAGTTCCTCAAAGTTTATACCTTTACCTTATTAATGGTAGCTCAGCAGGTCTTTTGCATTGTTACCTATGATAAGAAAGCCATTATCATTAATGGCCAAAGAAGAATTCTTCTATCTGGTTCCATACATTATCCCAGAAGCACCCCTGAGGTACTCTCATTTTTGTTAAAATGTGTGAACATCTTGACTAAAAGCTTAAATTTTTGTAGTATGTCTCAGCAGTTTTCAGTACTATGTTCTTAGAAAGACAATGTAATTATGTATTTTATGTTAATGTACTGATGAATTAAATGAAATGGGGTGTTGCAGATGTGGGAAGATCTTATAAACAAGGCTAAAGTTGCTAACTTGGATGTTATTGAAACTTATGTTTTCTGGAATGTTCATGAACCTTCCCCTGGCAATGTGAGTGTACAATTTGCCCAAAAAGACTTGATCTTTATGTTTTCTGTTTGCTAATATACTAGTATATTTTTCTTGTGGACAGTATAATTTTGATGGGAGATATGATCTTGTAAGGTTTATAAAGACTGTGCAAAAAGCTGGGCTTTATGCACATTTGCGCATTGGACCTTATGTTTGTGCTGAGTGGAATTTTGGGTAATAGCTTTACTTTGAGGGATCTTTACACGAATAGAAGGACAGATTATACACAGAATATGCACGATCATACACATATTATACATCTTCCAGCTATTTTTAGTTTAATATGGTTAATTGCAAGAATGAGCTAATGATTCTGTGTAACCTCTCATTTGATGCAGAGGATTTCCTGTATGGTTGAAATATGTTCCTGGTATCAGCTTCAGAACAGATAATGAACCTTTCAAGGTTTGTCCAAAGTCAAAAAATGATCTTTTTGTCGTATTAAAGTAACTGAACTTTATCGACTATATTGTACAAATACAGCACCAGTTATACCAATTTTTGTACATATTTGTTTTTTCTCTGATAAATATAATGTGGTGATAAATTGATAGATTCTGATCATGAGTTGTAGTATTGACATTTCAATTGTTTTTGTGGTGAAGGCAGCAATGCAAAAATTCACCAATAAAATAGTTGAGATGATGAAGAGTGAAAATCTGTTTGAATCCCAAGGAGGTCCCATTATACTGTCTCAGGTATGAAAACATATAGAATTTCTGTTTTCTGAAATGCATGGTATACCGCGCAATTGTATAGCGAGTGTTTTGAAGTTGTGTTTGGTTAGATTGAAAATGAATATCAACCAGAAAGGGAGGCGCTTGGAGCAGCTGGTGAAGCATATGTCCAATGGGCTGCACAAATGGCTGTTGGATTAAATACTGGTGTCCCGTGGGTTATGTGCAAAGAGGATGATGCCCCTGACCCTATAGTGAGTTTCTCCTGTTATTCTCAGTATATATTTACATTATTAGCTCCTATTTAGGCATAACGTTCTTGAAACTACTGACTGGGGGTTCTAAGCATGTGTCTTAATCAGATAAATACATGCAATGGCTTTTACTGTGATGAATTTTCGCCCAACAAACCTTACAAACCAACTATGTGGACTGAAGCTTGGACTGGCTGGTAACATCTTGAGGATTTCGTATGCTCTAACTAATGCAAATATGTGCTCATTTTCATAAGCTGATTCGATTATTCTTGTTTGTTGAGGGAAGGTTTGCTGAGTTTGGTGGCACGATACCTATGAGGCCAGTTCAAGATTTGGCATTTGCAGTTGCACGTTTCATACAAAAAGGTGGCTCATTTGTTAATTACTACATGGTAATGAACTTCCTCAGAAAAAAGAAACTCCAACATTCATACTGAACATGTTCATACTTGAATAGGATGAATGGTCTTGCTTGTCTTAATTATTTCTTCTTTTAACAGTTCCACGGGGGAACCAACTTTGGGCGTACAGCTGGAGGACCTTTTATAACAACAAGTTATGATTATGATGCTCCCATTGATGAATATGGTGAGATTAATCAGCTTAGTCCATGATGGCTAGAATGTCCTTTTGCACGTGAATTTAGAACACAGAATCTCTAAGTTATAGTCCTTGTCTACCATTATCGCTATGAAAGACGTTCCATTTTTTTTCATAACATATGCTGAAGTTACCTGATCAAGCTCTAGATTGGACTTTTAGTTATCAGCTAACTTCTTAACCTCATATGTAATCAGGTTTGATCAGGGAACCTAAATATAGCCATCTAAAGGAGTTCCACAGGGTAATTAGACTATGTGAGAGCGCTTTATTATCTTCAGATCCCACTGTTGTTTCACTAGGAAGCTATCAGGAGGTTAGTCTCAATTACAAAGGTTCTTAACCTCAAAAATATGACATTTGTTTTACTAGTTTGTCTTGCTGAATCAAAAAAGCCATTTATTTTAGGCTCATGTATTCTCGTCTGGCAAAGGAAACTGTGCAGCATTTCTCTCAAATTACGACAGTAACTCTGCTGCTAGAGTAGTTTTTAACAACAAACACTTTAATCTACCTCCTTGGTCCATCAGTATTCTTCCAGGCTGCAGCCATGTTGCCTTCAATACTGCAAAGGTAAGCAAGATTTCAACAAGCATCTGCACAATTGCAAATTTGGACCTTGGTCGCGTACTGTCAACAGACACTATTCATTGTCATTCAATCTCTTTTCGTAGCTAGTAGCTATGTACTTTGTCTTTCAGCTTAGTGATATAAGACATTTTTTTCTTGATAAGGTTGGGGCTCGAACTTCACAAGTGCGAATGACACCAACTGGCTCTCAGCTCCACTCTTGGGGGGCTTATAGTGAAAATGTATTTTCTTTAGAGGACAGTTCAACATTTGAAGCTGTAGGACTTTTGGAGCAGATAAATATCACCAGAGATAACAGTGATTACTTGTGGTACATAACAAGGTGAGGTTCATAAATAAGTCGAAAAATCATCCAACATAAGTATATAAAACTTTTCTAATATTGACAATGAATTCACTTACTTGGAATGCAGTGTTGATATTAGTCCCTCAGAATCATTTCTACGAGGGGGACAAAAGCCCACGCTGAGCGTCCACTCAAGTGGGCATGCAGTTCATGTCTTTGTAAATGGGAAACTCTCAGGTAAGATGCTTATAAGCACATAATTGGTAGAACAGCTAGCAGGCTGTGGTTATAAGATTTTCATGACAGTAATCAATTCGCGATTTTCAGGATCTTCTTATGGTACTCGGAAGGACACAAAGTTCACTTTCACAGGACCAGTTGATCTGCAGGCTGGAACAAATAGAATAGAGCTACTGAGTATTGCTGTTGGCCTGCCGGTTAGTTTCTCATCTTTGCCTACAGTAATCATTCAAGGCAAAAACAGATGCAGCTTTTGTTACTCTATGTTGCTGCACTGATAGTTTTTCATTCACAATTGATTTTAATTACACTTATTGCCTTGAAGAACATTGGACTGCATTACGAGGAATGGAATACGGGAATACTCGGGCCAGTTGTTCTTCAAGATCTCAACCAGGGCCATAAAGATCTATCATCGCAGAAATGGACATACAGAGTACTGAATCTTTACCAAATCTTTTACTCTTCCTTTTGTGTTCAAAACATCATTGACAGTAAAAGAGGTCCTTCAGGCTGGATTGAAAGGAGAAACAATGAACTTGATATCTCAACACGGAGCGTCTTCCATTGAATGGATTGGTGGTGCACTAGCTACCCAAGGACAACAACCACTTAAATGGTACAAGGTAAGTAAATGAGAAAAAGATTTAAGTTCTAACGAGGACTCGTTGAGATTTATAACTAGAGGCAGACTCAAAGTTATGAGAGTGGGATCAATTGAACTCATCAATCATTTCTAGCATAGATCATAGATGTGTATACAGACCATATTCTCACAGAATTCCGAAACTTGAAGCTACTACATTTAAATACTGGATCCGTCTCTGCAGGCTTATTTTGATGCACCAGAAGGAAATGACCCTGTGGCACTAGACATGAGAAGCATGGGTAAAGGACAAGTATGGATCAATGGACAAAGCATAGGTCGATATTGGACAGCATCTGCTAATGGAAAATGTGATGATTTCCACTATGCTGGAACATACAGACAAACAAAATGTCAACTTGGTTGTGGTCAGCCAACTCAGAAATGGTAGTTCTTGAATTTTTACTGATTCTTTCAACAATAAAAGGTTACATTTCTTTCATGTCATTAACAACACAATAGAATTTCCTAACAAGTCCTCTGTCTATTCTGCTTCTGTAGGTACCATGTCCCAAGATCTTGGTTGAAACCAACACAAAATTTGGTCGTCTTGTTCGAGGAAATAGGTGGTGATGTATCAAGGATATTGCTAGTGAAAAGGACAACTTCATGAGTTAGTTTATTTGTTCTGTAGCCTTTGATCATGAGTTCCATCACATTTCTTGGAAAATCCAAGATCTGGTAGAATTTCTTGTTTCTTTTTATTATTAGAATAAACCATTATGAATTTCCACTATGCTCGGTGGATGTACATGTTTGATGTCTTCTGTTCCCAGTACATAGTTTGGTGTCTCACATTCTTTCAGACATTGTGTAACCCATGACCTTCATAAAGAAAACAAGAACAAGTCCCTAGACACAATATCTCAAATCATGTTTCATATCCATTTATGAATGAGCAAGAGGGAATAGAAAGGGGAAATTTTGGTCCAAACGAAAAAAGAATCACAAATCCTCAGTATATACACGTTTCACATCGTAATTCATGTTCAAACACAACTTCAAATTCTAAGAATGTACTTGGAATACTTGCTCAAAGGTGCTCTTAGATGCTGATAATGTACACAATCAAAAGTTCTATGCAATTATAAATAAGTCTAGAACCATCCAAGCAAGCAAACTGAAAGCTTCACAAAAGTAGAAAGGGGAACATAGTCTTTTGATAGAAATGGGCATATAGCCTTACACCAGTAACACCGTATGCACAAATATCAGATTCCCCAACATAACAAATCTTTCAAGAAAGCAATAAAAACATGGTGGATGATAAAACATACAACCATCCAGAGTGATTACAAAAGACAATACTAAATACTATAATAGCATCTCCTTGATTAAAGCTCAAGCGGTCACAATAACAGGAGCAGCACCATGCTTCTCTATGGTCTGAAGCAATCTGTCTTTATTGGCACCAACAACCCTGTCCACTTCTTTCCCCTCTTTAATGAAGACAAAAGTTGGCATTGCCTCCACATTCCATTCCTCTGCAACAGTCTGCAAGAAAGGTTACCGCGATTTACTATCACAATCACTGATTACATTAGTAAAAGAACGAGTATTACATTGATGCAAAATTTTATTGGAGACGTACCTTCAGTTCATCAACATCAACCTTGAGGAATATAACATGGGGCATCTTCTTAGCAATGTCAGCAAGAATTGGGGCAATAAAACGGCAAGGGCCGCACCAGGAAGCAGTAAAATCCACCACCACCTGAATCAAAGAGTTGTATTTTACATAAGTTAGACCAGCTCAAAGAAAAGATTTACAAAGAACAATCTCTAAAATTCTGAGGCATATTTAAAGGTAGCATCATTCTGTACACCTCAACTAGAATAAGTTCATATAGTTAAAAAGTTCGTAATATATATATATGCTTATGCAAAGTTCGAAGCAATGCTGGTTTACAAGAAAGATTTACGCCCAACAACTAGAAATCTGAAGCATATTTAAGCATTACCATTATCCATACAACTACTATTTGCTCTAGCAACTACACTAGATGTATAACGACTCCGGCTCAATATTTTTTCTTTGATGATGGCGGTATTCGAGTCAAAGTGCAGCTTGACTATTCTAACATGGTTACCAAGTAACTGTACCGTCTAAGACTTGGGCAGGAAGAAATCACCCCTGCCCACTTAGACATCACCTAATATTTTTGCATCCATTATGATTCTCCCATTCATTGGCCACTAAACCACCAACTGTCCAGATCACTTAACACACCCTAGGCCAAAAGGGGTTCAACATCTACTATGTATACATAAAAAAATAATTTTAACCCCGTATAACCTGGCTCAGCCCCTGCCACACCATGGTGTGGTGACTTCACCTCAACTTATATAAGTTAAGGTTCTAATAATAAGAACTACTAAGTTCCAATCCATGTCACAACAAAAAAGCCCCACCCAGCCCAGTTTAAAATCCTAGATTAGTTAATCTTTAAGAAATCAAACAATTAACAATCACAAAAGCAACAAGCTAAGCATCATATCAACTTTATACTGGGCCATGCCTTCAAAAAATTAGATCCCATTTATCATTTTCTTTATATCCTGCTCACACAACCTTTTGAACCCATACATATATTTGGTTGAAATTACTCGAATTGCATATATTTGTCCACAAGGGACCCAGCATCCCATCCCACAAAGCCTAATCAGCAAAGAGAGCAACTTTAACTACAAATTTGTTCCAAATCACAATTAAGCCAATCAAATGAGTGAGAATACGATTATATTAACAGCAAATCATAAGTTAGCATATTACAATTAACTGAAAATCAAACAATAAACTTTAGGTAAGCATACAAAATCCCCCAAACAAACCCACCGACAGCCGCAACTGAAAAAAAAAATCAACAAAATCTCATACAATAAATCAAAACAACACCAACCCATTTCCCAAAATCAAATTTTGAACAAAACCCATAACACAAAATAACAAATAAGTCAAAGTAACCAAGCAAAATCGCCATTATCAAAGAAAAAAAATCAAAGTCATACCAGTTTTTTTATCTCTACGCCCTTCTGGAGCTGCTCCTTCCACTCCTCGACCTTGTGGCAACCGATCACTTGTCCTTCCTCAGATGAAGTAGCCATTCTCACAAATTTTAGAAATCAGAAATTCAAAATAGATAACACCAAACAAGTCCTTAGCTCTTTATAAAACTAACGCACAATGCACACTAAAGCTTCCCCTAGCAGAGACTTTATACAGGAAAGAGGAGATGGTAAATTACCAAAATGTAATGGATTTCAAACTTTATTACGAATTAGGGACACGCGTCACATAGTGTGAACATTTTATTCAGTCGGTTTGGTGGTATGGAAATTGAGTGCCACGCGACGTGGAAACACGTGGGCAAAAGAACAACTTGGACTCTCCTTATCGATAAGTCGTAGAGTAATAAATATATATTAATTTTTAATTAAATGTCTCGGATTCGAGTCTTCTTAAATATAAAATCGCCTTTTATCGAACTCCAATACAAATATTGAATCTCGAATGAGAAACTGAATCTTCAACAAAAATCATTTTTATTTTCAACTAAAAGTAATGTTATTTTTATTGAGAATTCAAAAATTTTACCCTAATTTTGGTCGAGAGACTAGCGTCACTAATGAGGTTGTACCTAGTTACGTAGAAAAAATACCAACGAATAAGAAATGACGAAACAACGACGACTTTAATGACTTCTAAGGTGACATTAAAATTAAATGTCCATTTGTTCGGTTTAAAGATTATTTTACTGTTAGTTGGGAGTCATTATTTCATTATCTAAAATTGGCCAAATTTAAATAAGACCATCTTAAGAAATCAACGGAGTAGGACAAGTTTTATACTGGCTGAACCCATAGGTGGCCCTTTAAAGTTGGCATCAATTTTCACTTAGACATCTTAACTAGACTTTGTTCATTTTAGACACCTCATGTCATGCCCCACTGTGTCATATTGACACATTTTAGTGACTTGGCACAAAGTGTGTGTTGCACTAACTCTAAGTGCGTGAAGAGCTTTTTTTCCTTCTTTTTTCCGACTCTTTCTTTTTTGGCTTAATCCATCGGTGATCCCCTAAAGTTGGCACCAACTTTCACTTAGACACTCTAACTAGACTTTGTTCATTTTAAACACCTCATGTCAAATCTCGTTGTGCCATTTTGACACTTTTTAAAATTTTCAAAACTACCTTTAGTTGCGTAGATCCAGACGCCTCTTATGTGGAAAAATAAACGAATCGATATGTGACACGTGGAAATTTTATTTTATTTTTTAAAAACTCAGTTTTAGTTCCTTTTTTTTTCTTCCAGATCCCAAACCCCATGCCCTCCAACTGTTTTCTTCTTCTTCTTGTGCCTTCTTCCCCTTTTCATTTGTTCTTCTCCATCAAGAAGGCAAGAACAGAGGTTAGTTCACAAAGTAAATCATATCAAATCGAAAAGTTTTTGTATGATATTTGAAAGAAGTTGATTTCTTCTGCTACTACAATTGGGATTTACAATGAAGGATATGTAAAAGAGATTCTTTTTTTTTTCATTGGAGGTTGTTTTTTATTTTTTTTCCCCTTGAAATCAATTTAATTTTGTAATTTCAATGGAGAAGGTAAGAATGTAAATCAATTTTTCCATTTGAAAGTAGTTGATTTCTTTTTTTGTTCCCTTGAAATCGATTTTGTTTTTTAATATGAATCAAGATGCAAATTCGTTTTTCAAATAAGATGGAAGAATCAAAGAGTGTAACCCAGTAAAGTATTGTAGAAATTTTTTAAAAAAGTTGTGTGGTGATGGAGGATGGTAGAAGGTGGAGAAGATGGAAGGGAGAAAGAGCAAGGAAGAAGAAGGAGAAGAAAATATTTACAAATAAAAATTCCTGATGCGCTTAAACTTCGTGTAGCGCACGTACCATGCTTAGTCAGCGAAAAGTGTCAAAATGACACATCGAAACGCTATATAAGGTGTCTAAAATGAACAAAGCTTAGTTAAAGTGTCTAAGTGAAAGTTTGTGCCAACTTTAGGGGCCACCGATGGGTTAAGCCTTCTTCTTTCCACAATCCACCTACTCCACCACCATCATATTCAAAATAATTTTCAAATGAAACTCCATTTTTGCATATTCAAAATTTGAAAATCCTTCGTGGATTAAAGGTACGTGTTAGGATATGTAATTGTTCTTTCACGTATTTATTTAACATTCTAACAATAGATCTAGTTTTCAAAATAAAGAAATAGTTTTGCTGCAACAATAAAAAGAGATTTAAACAACGAGGCTGGTATTAAGCACCCATTTGTGCTGAAATTCTTGTCAATAAAAACAATTACATAAAGCACTCAAAAGCTATGTATTACGACGATACATAATTGTTCTTATTGAATTTGATGGATGAAAATCCAGATTTGAAATTCGAATTTATTGGTGAAATTTTGATTGAAATGAATAGTAAATATGAATTTGTGCTAAAAAAAATATATCAAAACACTATTTTATTACTTTGGATTGAAGAAATTGAGATGAAATTTGAAGACTCCATTAAAGGTTTTTTGAAGTTTCTTCAAAACAAAAAAGAAACAACCCAGATCTGGTTAAAATAATTTTTATTTTTTCTTAACTCAAAATTCATTATTTAATAATTGTTTTGAACATAAATAACAAGTGTCACCAGTTAATTCGACACTTTACACGTGTCATTCGCGAGTAAATACACACACTTAACAGTTTTGTTGGTTGAAAAAAAAGTGTCAAAATGATATAGCGGGGCATGACAATTGACATGAGGTGTCTAAAATGAATAAAGCCTAGTTAAGATGTCTAAGTGAAAATTTGTGCAAACTTTTAAATGGTCACCGATGGATTCAGCCTTTTATAATTGATAGGACTTGGAAACACAGCATCCCTTTCTAGTTTTGATATGGCAAAATATGTATTGAATGTGACTGAAACGACCCCAAAAATGCCCGAAAATGTGCTTCGGAAACACCTATAATTGTAATTTCCATATATCTCAAAATCCGTGCATGATTTCGGAAATTCGACTTCATATTCTTATTTGTGGGGTCAAATTGAGTGGGAAATGGGTCACTCGCCACACATGTACTACGTCCCACTAAATATGATTTTTATGTAAGCATCATTATACATATCATTTCATTAATATGCTATTTATCGGGTATGATTACGCATTTTTCCTATGATGTCCATCTAATGTAGCATTGCATTGCATCCCATATACTTAGTACATTCAAATGTACTAACGCATACTCTATGCATACATGATGTCACCATGTAGGGACCGGAGCACCGCTTGACCATCCTCCTCCGCGTGGCTAGTACGATTTTCTATAGTGGTTATTGGTGAGTCCTCCATTTCGGGGACGTTGCTCATGATCTTTTGCTATGTATAAAACTTTTCCTCTCTAGTTATGTTTTGACTATGAGGGTGAGCCCGGTAGTTTGTCTTGACCCCCGCTAAGTACTCATGTTTAGAGGTGGTGTTGGACAAGTTGTGTATTATGCTTGAGCTTGACTCTTCTATGGTATTTATGTATCATTTCTTTTTTTTTTCTTTCTTGCTCCCTTAGTCCCGATTTCCCCCTTGATTATGCTTATCGCTTATGGTCATTTAATTGCTTCCGCGACCAAGGATGTGGAATGATACGCTATGAGGCTTGTTTGGGGTTCCTTCGGGTTCCCCATTCGCCGGTCACATCTAGGCCCTAGGCTTGGGTCGTGACAAACTTGGTATCAGAGCACTAGGTTGAATGATCCTCGGAGTCCAACACACCGCGTTGATTAGAGTCCGATTCATGGTTGTGTTGTGCACCACAACTATGAGTAGGAGGCTATGAGACGTTTTAGGAAATGTTTCCCTTCTCCATGTTCTAAGTCGTGCCGTAGAGTTGAATTAAGTTCTTCCCTAACGGTTGTTCTTTGCTATGCTAGATCATGTCTAATACAAGAGGAAGACGAGCCCGCGCACCCGAGGAACAACCGACCAATGGGGATCTTCGGGATGCCCTTACTTTATTTGCACAAGCTATGGCTAATCAAGCCAACCACGGGACCCAAGCCCCTCAGGCTCCTACCCCGGCATCTCGGGTGAGAGACTTCGTGCGGATGAATCCCCCAGAATTCTATGGGTCTAAGTTAGATGAAGACCCTCAAGAGTTCATTGATGAAGTCCACAAGATATTAGCTATCATGGGCGTGAGGTCAGAAAATAAGGCGGAGTTGGCGGCCTACCAACTAAAAGGAGTGGCCCAAATATGGTACAACCAATGGGAGAAAGAGAAGGGGGCAAACTATGTGGTGCCTTGGGAAGAATTCAAAACGGCTTTCCTTAATCGATTCTTTCCTCTAGAGCTTAGGGAAGCCAAATTGGTGGAGTTCATGAATTTAAAACAAGGATCTATGAGTGTGAGGGAGTATGCCCTCAAGTTTAACCAACTTTCAAGATATGCTCCACACTTGGTTGCCGACTCACGGTCTAGAATGAATAAATTCGTGATGGGTGTGTCCGACCTAGTGAGTGAAGAATGCCGGTCCGCAATGTTGATTAGTGACATAGACTTGTCCCGCTTGATGGTCTATGCCGAACAAATGGAGGAGGAGAAGTTGAGGAAGAGGAGGGGTCATGAGGCCAAGAGGGCCCGTTTTGAGGGCAGGTTCCAAAGTCGAAGGGGAGGCCGATTTCATCAAGGCCAAGGGTCTTCTCATGCGCCCTATAGGGGGTTTGCCAATGATGTTCCAAGGGCCCAAGGTGTTGGTGGTATGGGTCCTAGTGATGTATGTCCGAAGTGTGGTAAGGGCCATGGTGGCCCGTGTTTGAGAAATACCGGTGCTTGCTACAGTTGTGGGGAAATGGGGCACAAGGCAATGGATTGTCCCCGAAATCGCAACAAGGGTAAGGAGGTCCGTCCACAAGGTGCCAATGCGGTTCCTTTGGGGAGAGGGGGCCGACAAGATGGTGCCCCAAGGCACAATCGATTTTATGCTTTGCATGGGAGGCAAGGGGTCGATGAAGTCCCCGATGTCGTTACCGGTATGTTGAAAATCTTTGACTTTGATGTATATGCACTAATTGATCCGGGTGCCTCTCTTTCTTTTGTCACCCCCTTTGTTGCCAAAAAGTTTCATGTTGAGCCCGACTTGTTGCGTGAGTCATATAAGGTGTCTACTCCTATTGGTGCATATATTGTTGCTAGGAAGGTCTATAGAAATTGTCCTATTTGCATCTTGCATAAAATATTGCCTTGTGATCTTGTTGAGTTGAACATGGTCGATTTTGATGTTGTTCTTGGGATGGATTGGTTGCATGCATACTATGCTTCTATTGATTGTAGAACCCGTAGGGTCAAGTTCCAATTCCCAAGTGAACCCATTCTTGAGTGGGAAAGCCAAAATGTGGTAGTCAAGGGTAGATTCATCTCTTGCATTAAAGCCCGTAAGTTGATCTCTAAGGGGTGTCTCTATCACCTCGTGAGGGTTAGGGATGTGGAGTCCAAAACCCTTCTTATAGAGTCGGTTCCGGTCGTAAATGAATTCCTTGATATCTTTCCTAATGACCTTCCCCGGTGTTCCTCCCGAAAGGGAAATAGATTTTGGCATAGACCTCCTCCCCGATACTCAACCCATTTCTATTCCCCCTTACCGTATGGCCCCGGCGGAGTTAAAGGAGTTGAAAGAACAATTGAGGAACTTGTTGGAGAAGGGTTTTATTAGGCCTAGCCAATCACCATGGGGTGCACCGGTGTTGTTTGTGAAGAAGAAAGATGGGTCCCTTAGGATGTGTATGGATTACCGGCAACTCAATAGGGTCACCGTCAAGAATAAATATCCTCTTCCTAGGATTGATGACTTGTTCGACCAATTGCAAGGGGCTAGCCACTTCTCTAAGATTGATCTTCGGTCCGGGTATCATCAAGTGAAGGTGAGGGAGGGTGACATTCCCAAGACAGCCTTCCGGACTAGGTATGGACATTATGAATTTGTGGTCATGTCCTTTGGGTTGACCAATGCACCGGCTACCTTCATGGACCTAATGAATAGGGTCTTTAAACCCTACCTTGATTCCTTTGTTGTGGTCTTCATTGATGATATTTTAATCTATTCGCATAGTGAGGAAGAACATATGGGTCACTTGAGGGTTGTGTTGCAAAGATTAAGAGAGGAGAAGTTGTATGCCAAGTATGAAAAGTGTGAATTTTGGTTGAGGGAGGTTGCCTTCCTAGGTCATGTGGTGTCGGGGGATGGTATTAAGGTAGACCCTAAGAAGACCGATGTGATTAGAAATTGGCCTAGGCCATTGACCCCGTCGGATATTAGGAGCTTCTTGGGCTTAGCGGGTTACTACCGGAGATTTGTGAATGGGTTTTCTTCTATTGCTTCTCCCATGACTAAGTTGACACAAAAGAAGGCTAAGTTTGAGTGGACCGACGAGTGCGAAAGGAGTTTTCAAACCTTGAAAGATAAACTTGTGTCCGCTCCTATATTGTCACTACCGGATGGGCTTGAGGGATTTGTTGTGTATTGTGATGCTTCTAGAGTTGGCTTGGGTTGTGTCCTAATGCAAAATGGTAAGGTGATAGCCTATGCTTCTAGACAACTCAAAGTGCATGAAAAGAACTATCCTACGCATGATCTTGAATTAGCTGCGGTGGTGTTTGCTTTAAAGATTTGGCGCCATTATTTGTATGGGGTACATGTCGATGTGTTCACCGATCATAAGAGCCTCCAATATGTCTTCACCCAAAAAGATCTCAACTTGAGACAAAGAAGGTGGCTAGAATTTCTTAAAGATTATGATATGAGTGTGCATTATCATCCCGGTAAGCTAATGTGGTGGCGGATGCTTTGAGTAGGTGTCTATGGGTAGCCTAGCTCATGTTGATATTGGTGATAGGGAATGGCTAGGGAGGTACATCGGTTGGCTAGGTTGGGGGTTAGGTTGGAAGAGGTTGGTAATGGTGGTGTGGTCGTTGTTGATGGTGCTAGGTCTTCCTTGGTTGATGAGGTGATAGCAAACAAGATCTTGATTCTTCCTTGTTTGAATTGAAGGCCTTGGTGAAAGAGGGCAAGGTGGAAGTTTTCTCCCAAGGGGGAGATGGTGCCCTTAGGTACCAAGGTAGGTTGTGTGTGCCTTGTGTTGATGGTTTGAGGGAGAAAATTCTTGAGGAGGCTCATAATTCTTCCTACTCCATCCACCCCCGGTTCCACCAAAATGTATAGAGATTTGAGGGATGTGTATTGGTGGGGAGGCATGAAGAAGGACATTGCCAAATTCGTCTCCGGTTGTCATAGTTGTCAAGTCAAGGCCGAACATCAAAGGCCGGGTGGTCTAACCCAAGACATAGAGATTCCTACTTGGAAGTGGGAAGAAATTAATATGGATTTTGTAGTTGGTTTACCCAAGACTAGAAAAAGGTTTTGATTCTATTTGGGTGGTGGTTGATAGGATGACAAAATCGGCTCATTTTCTACCGGTAAAGACAACATATGGGGCGGAAGATTATGCAAGGTTATATATTCATGACTTGGTAAGGTTGCATGGGATTCCTCTATCCATCATATCGGACCGTGGTACTCAATTTACTTCACACTTTTGGAAGTCTTTCAAAGGGGTCTAGGTACGAGAGTTAAGCTTACTACGGCCTTTCACCCGCAAACGGATGGACAAGCCGAAAGGACTATCCCAACACTTGAGGATATGCTTAGGGCTTGTGTATTGGGGCTTAAGGGTAGTTGGGATGATCATCTTCCATTGATTGAGTTTGCCTATAACAATAGCTATCATTCTAGCATCGGTATGGCTCTTTTTGAGGCTCTCTATGGGAGGCGTTGTAGATCACCGGTTGGGTGGTTTGAGGTTGGTGAGGTGGCCTTGTTAGGACCATACCTAGTTATGGAGGCTCTTGAGAAGGTTAGGATGATTAGAGAAAGGTTGAAGGTGGCCCAAGTCGCCAAAAAGTCCTATGGCCAATGGTGAGGAGACAGGGGCTTCTGAATTCCGGAGTTGGTGATTGGGCTTTATTTAAAGGTGACACCCATGAAGGGTGTGGTTCGTTTTGGTAAAGGAAGAAAATGGGCAAGGTTGAGCCCAAGATACGTTGGGTCCTTATAAGGGTTGATGAGGGAAGATGGCAAAGGTAGCTTATGAGTTGAATTGCTACGAGATGAATTTTGTTCATCCGGTAATTTCTATGTCTATGTTGAGGAAGTGTGTGGGTGAATCCGAATGCCATTGTGTCTTGCTTGATTTGTTGGGTGTTGTTGAATAATGTGACCTATGAAGGGGGTCCGGTTCAGATTTTAGATAGACAAGTGAAGAGGTTGAGAAACAAAGATGTGGCTTCCATTAAAGTCCTTTGGAGAAATCAACAAGTTGAAAGTGCTACTTGGGAGGCCGAAGCGGACATGCAAAGGCGATATCCCTATCTTTTCCACTCCACTCGAGCCTAAAGTATTGATCTAAGCCCTTTATAAAATCTTAGGTCTTAAGTTCAGCCCCCCATGTCATTGCATACATTCATGCTTAAGTTGACAAGTTCATTGTGGTTTTACAACTATGTTGAGGTTTTGAAATAAGGCGTAAGTGCATTGTTGCATCCTTATGTGGGCTGAAATTGCCATGTTTGTGTCTCTCATGTACGTTTCTTTAACATTCGGGGACGAATGTTCCCAAGGGGGAGATATTGAAACGACCCCAAAAATGCCCGAAAATGTGCTTCGGAAACACCTATAATTGTAATTTCCATATATCTCAAAATCCGTGCATGATTTCGGAAATTCGACTTCATATTCTTATTTGTGGGGTCAAATTGAGTGGGAAATGGGTCTAACCCGAATTTTAGAGCAACCGTATCAAAATTCAAAAATCGCAAAAATTGCGATTTGGAGGGTCAACTTTAAAGGGGCATATCTCTTAGCACACAAGGAACTGGAAGGGCTGTAACCTATTAAATTAAATCTCTTTGAGTTAGCTTTCCAACGCACTTGGTTTCACCTTAGTCCGAGTTAGGATGAGGGAGTTATGACCATTTTCGTAAAACCTGTCTGTGCAGATTTGCAAATTCCAGTGAGCAGTTTTTTTTTAGGCGGGTTGGAGTCATTTTTTTATAAAAAGGGGATATGTCCCATACTTAGTCATTTTCTAAACTCCAAAAAACACTCTCTAAGCCCTCTCCAAAAATTCCACCAAGATCTTCAACCAAATTCAAACATCTCAAGCTCTAATTCCGGATTCAAGACTCAATCTCAAGCTTCGATTCTCCATTCCAATCTTCATCAAGGATTCTCCAAAGTTGAGGTATGTGGGTTTGATTGTGGAAACCTTCCTTTCCACAAGTCCAACCATTTATCCTCTATTTCTACTTCAAGTTTATGGGTCCTTATGATTATTTATGAACTCTTGAATTATGGAATTACTACTACACACCCTATTATGGTCCATTTTGCATATTATCATGAAATGGAATTATTATGTGATGTTTATGGTTTACATGCTTCCATGATCAAATTATGAAGGTTGATATATATATGTATGTTGTTGGTGGGCTGATTTATATGGATTTTGGAATTGGTTGGACTTAGTATTCTTGAAATACATGATTTCATTTACATGAACAATTGCCCACCTTGTGTTTGATAAAATGCCCATTTATAGAATTCTTAGGAAATGGAAGGTCCAAGGTACGTCCTATGAGTCGGATGGTTATGTAATTACTGAAATGATGATGAAATGGACACATGTAATGATTTTCTCTAAATAAGTGTTGTGAGTCGACCAAGCCTAGTAGGGGGGTAGTAGGCCCGTATAACCGTATCGAGGGGTTGGTACCTTGGTTGCCTAGTACGGGGGGTAGTAGGCCCGTATAACCATATCGAGGGGTTTGTACCTTGGTCCCTAGCTCGGGGGGTGGTAGGCCCGTGTAACCATATTGAGGGGTTTGTACCTCTTTCGCCTCTCCAAGGGGGTGGTAGCCTTTGGAAATACTATATTGATGGTCACTCGCCACACATGTACTACGTCCCACTAAATATGATTTTTATGTAAGCATCATTATACATATCATTTCATTAATATGCTATTTATCGGGTATGATTACGCATTTTCCTATGATGTCCATCTAATGTAGCATTGCATTGCATCCCATATACTTAGTACATTCAAATGTACTAACGCATACTCTATGCCTACATGATGTCACCATGTAGGGACCGGAGCACCGCTTGACCATCCTCCTCCGCGTGGCTAGTACGATTTTCTATAGTGGTTATTGGTGAGTCCTCCATTTCGGGGACGTTGCTCATGATCTTTTGCTATGTATAAAACTTTTCCTCTCTAGTTATGTTTTGACTATGAGGGTGAGCCCGGTAGTTTGTCTTGGCCCCCGCTAAGTACTCATGTTTAGAGGTGGTGTTGGACAAGTTGTGTATTATGCTTGAGCTTGACTCATCTATGGTATTTATGTATCATTTCTTTTTTTTCTTTCTTTCTTGCTCCCTTAGTCCCGATTTCCCCCTTGATTATGCTTATCGCTTATGGTCATTTAATTGCTTCCGCGACCAAGGATGTGTAATGATACGCTATGAGGCTTGTTTGGGGTTCCTTCGGGTTCCCCATTCGCCGGTCACATCTAGGCCCTAGGCTTGGGTCGTGACAGTGACCTCATCTAATTAATTATCATTTTTCAGTAGGTTCTTCTTTTAATTTTGATATAATATATAAATTGATATTTATGTTCTCTAATTTGAATGTGCACAAATAGACACTATTTGTATAAAATTGAACAAGTTGACACATACATCATACGTGACATAATATAGGCCTAACCCATCGGTGACCCCCTAAAGTTGGCACCATATTTCACTTAGACACCTTAAATGTGTGATGTTCATTTTAGACACCTCATGTAGGGTCGTGTTGTGTCATTTTGACACCTTTTTTAATATTAGAAAAAATATATAATGGGTGTGTGTTACACTCGCGAATGACGTGTAAAGTGACGAATTCAACGATGACATTTGTCATTTGTGTCAAAAGTAATTTTTTAATAATTAATTTTGAGTAAAAATAAAAATTAACCAATGAATTAATGACACATGATTATTTTTTCCCAAATAATTATAAAATAAAATAAAATTTAACCCAAATAAAAGAAAGTCCCCCCACCCCACCCAATCGTCTTCTCCAAAACACCCTATTCCACCCCCCACCCCCCCTCCCCTGCGGCGCCTTTCTTCTCTGAGGCTTTTGCAGATTGGAATTTTTTATACTTTAGCAACAAAAAAACTTCCAAATACCCCTTTCTTGTGTTTATCTTCGAAGTACACCTATCCCCTATACCCTATCCCTTTTGCAAAGACTACCCCCACCCCACACCTGCACATTGTGCACCATTGCTTGATAGTGAATGGAAGACTTTTGCTTTTTCAGAGAATTTTTAGCTTAGTTTAAAGAAATTCATTCCCCCACAAATTATCAAAACAAGTTTTTATAGATCTTCTTAAATTCGCTTCCCTGCAAATATTAAAATCTTCCAAGAAAGATTTTCATGAGTTTATTCTTAAATTTTAAAAACATTTTTCATCTTTTTTGTCGAAACCTTCATTCACAATGGATGAAATTTAACTTGGGCAAAATGATGGCTTAAAATGGGAAAGAGGAAGAAAAAATAATAATTAAAAATTAACTAAAGAACCATTTCATGCGCTGGTCAATGAGTGCATCACACTCATTATGCCATGTAAGCAAAAAGTGTCAAAATGACATAGCAAAACCTTACATGAGGTGTCTAAAATGAACATCGCTCAGTTAAGACGTCTAAGTGAAATATCGTGCCAACTTTAGGGGGCCATCGATGGGTTATGCCCATAATATGTAGGATGTGAATTGTCACAGCCGCACATTTCCGAGCCCGAGATTGCGCCCATTCCACGCACCGTTCTAGTTCCGGAATTATAACGCCCTCTCCTTCCTGATATCCAAAGGAGAGCGGAGCTTCAACAATGCTACATAAAACGTCATGTAGGACGTGTGTGTAGGGAGCTTAAAAGTAGTTATTGACATTGTTCTTATTTGGACTCAAACAGTCATCAAAATCATAAATGGAATGACATGGCCCATTGTAGTTAAATACGTTTAATGTGGCACCAACTCCTTGGCACAAGCCCCAAAAAAATGTGTTAATCGTGGTGGCCTGAGTTGGGGGTAATGGGACCATCATTTAAATTATGGGTACTGCATAAATATTTGCAAATCATTCACTTCAAAATAAATTTTGATAAGTAGTGTTTGAATTTAGATTTTGACAAAATTAAAATTCATATAAAATGTCTAAAGTTGTATATGATTGAAATTTAGTCATTTCTATCTGAACTTCAAACATATATGATAAAGTTTAATCATTTTTATCTCAACTTTTCCTATATGGCTAAAAATTCAATGATTATTTCTTGAAGTTCAATTATTTTTACTCAAAGTTCAAATATTTTCCTTTAAAGTTTATGCGCATATGACTGAAGTTACTAATCCTTCCATTTCAAATTAATTAAATTATTGAGACATTTTTTATTTTTCAAATTAACTTAATTGTTCAATATTCAAGACTATTTTTAGAATATTTTTCCAATTTTATCCTTCATTAATTAGTATTGAAATTAGTTATATAATTAATGTTTAGTTATTTTAATCATAAATTTGATAATAATTAATAAGGGTAAAAATGGAAAGCTATGCCTAATTTATGTCCTAATCTTCTTTTCTTAAAGGGTGTGAAACATCTCAACAATTCAATTAATTTGAAATAGAGAGAGTATTGATTTCTCAACTCATAGTAAGTAAGGCACAAAAAACTCAATGTTGGACTCGTGAAAAGATAAGTAAACTACCCGCTATCCAAATAAGATATATGGTGAAATTCTTTCCACGAATCAAATTCATAAATGTGAAGTTAGTTAAATCAGCGGAATTTATGTGCATCATTCCATCATAAATATGTAAATGGATATTTTGGTTTCACAAACCCAGCCATCAAGTTTTATTCCTTCAAGTATATCCATTTCCTCATTGATAGAAAACCATATCCATCACAACATTCTCCAAATTTATTACTACTACAACGCTATTCACATTGAAGTGTGACTAAATTTGAATTTACATGAAAAAGTTTCATATTAGGGTGAAAGCGCTTCATACCCAAAGAACTCAAACCTAAATCTCTTATTAGAGATAAAAAAATATTTACCACTACATCACAACCCTCGTGATCAGATTGTTTTTGTAAGATGTAAAATGAAAATCCAAAAAATTGATGTGGCAAATAGTATAAACCATTCATCATAAAACATTTGCCACGTAAGCTCTAGATAACATATTTCCACGTGTAAATCTTCTCACCACATTCAGATACATAAAAACCATGGATATTTATTTGGATAGAAAGTGATACTATTTCTTCGCTAAATCAAGAACCATTCTTGATTTTTAATTTTTTTTTCAGGTTTTTTTTTTCTTTTTTTCTTCATCAATGTCCTCTTTTTGATTTTCAAGAATCCATTTTTATATCTGGTTTTCATGGCTTTACCTCAAATCTTACCTTCACCTTCTTCATTCACTCACAAACCCCACTTAAACCATAGTAATTTCTTCTTAATCCCTCAATTTCATCACCCCCAATGTCAGTTTTCCCCTCAATCATTACTCCGGCACCGGCGCCGGCGTAACTCGTATGGTATTCGATGCTCTGCTTCTTCTTTCCCTGAGAAGCACCATACTGGTTCACCTAACTCCGACGATGTCGTTGAGCTACCCCTTTTCCCTCTTCCTCTCGTTCTCTTCCCCGGAGCTATTCTCCCGCTTCAAATCTTCGAGTTTCGTTACCGGATAATGATGCATACCCTTCTCCAAACTGACCTCCGTTTTGGGGTTATTTACTCCGACAGCGCCACCGGAACCGCCGACGTCGGATGCGTCGGAGAAGTCGTTAAGCATGAGCGGCTGGTGGATGACCGGTTTTTCTTAATCTGTAAAGGGCAAGAGCGGTTTCGGGTCAATAAATTGGTTCGGTCTAAACCGTATTTGGTTGCAGAGGTAACGTGGCTGGAGGACCGGCCGTCGGCGAATGGGGAGGATGACATGGAGGGTTTGGCGAATGAGGTGGAGAGTTATATGAAAGATGTGATTCGTTTATCAAACCGATTGAATGGGAAGCCGGAAAAGGAAGCGACGGATTTGCGGAGGAATTTGTTTCCGACGCCATTTTCGTTCTTCGTTGGAAGTACGTTTGAAGGGGCGCCAAGGGAACAACAAGCATTGCTTGAATTAGAAGATACCGCGATGAGATTGAAGAGGGAGAAGGAGACATTGAGGAATACTTTGAACTATTTAAGTGCTGCTTCTGCTGTGAAGGATGTGTTTCCATCTTCCTGATAAAAAATGTGTAAGAATTTTTGAAGCTGAATTACCTAAAGGGGGTGTTGACTTGTTAGGTTACTGTGGTTTCGTAATGTATACACAGTGATGAATTGTCTTATGAATATGTAAATTTTGATGCCTAATACTAGTTCCACAAGGTTTTATAGTGTTGGATTGATTTATCTTTTGCTCCTATTGGATGGGTTTAACTTCTATGCTAATGTGGTTTCTTTTTTACTTGAGACCCGAATTAGTTTGAATGCGGATACATCAAAAACATTGATCTTTTTAGGATTGTGTGTGGCATATACTTATGCTAGTAGTTGATGCTGCAATTGGATGGATTAACTTGTGTTGATAGTGTGGTTTCTTTTCCTTGAGACCCGAATTAGTTTGAATGTGGATACATCAAAAAGCAATGATCTTTTTAGGCTTGTGAGTAACATATATATACTTGTGCAATCCATAATTTATTTCAGGTATTAGCCAGAAAGGTGATCTCGGATTCATCAGTTTCAGCTGTAAGGAGATTGTTAGCTAAACTAGCATTCTTTACGCGTGGGATTTTAACATCTTCTCTTGCTTGTTACTGTGTTATTTTACACACACATAGATGCTGCAATCTTGCATCATGCTGTCTCTTCTTCAAAGAGAGTTATGAATCAAAATGTTTAGGAGTATTTTACTATGTTAGCAGCAGTCTTATTACAATGCCTGCCATTGGAAAGAAACTGTGCAGCATTTCTGTCAAACTATTCATTGCCAGTATGAATTCTTCCACCTAAGCTGGAGACATTACATTCACATCTGTTTTGCTTTTACGATAATTACTAGTACCAGTATACTTCATCTTTCTGCTTTATTGGTTGCTAATGTTGAGGGTAAAACTCTCAACTCTTGGGGGACTTAATAGTGAAGACACATCTGCTTTAAATGACAGTTCAACATTTGAAGCAGTAGGACTGTTGGATCAGAAAGATTTCACCATGAGGTAACAGTGTTTACGTGTTGTATGTAACATGGTGAGACTCAGAAGCATCATCCGACATATATATATATATAAGGCTCTGAATTACAGCTAAATAAGTACCTCTTTGACCTTTATCCTGACTTGAGAATGTAAGTATGTCGAGGCTTCTGGGACAAATGCTTCCTCAAACGTGATAGTTATTTTTCCACACACCCTCCACTTTCTCTCTCGAAAGCATTTGTTGATGTTACTCCCTCAGAATCATTTCTGTAAGGAGGACAAAAGCATATCCTCGTCATCTACTCAATTGACATGCAGTTCATTCTTTGTTAATGGGAAAATTTCAGGTAAGGATCCAACTTTGATGTTGGCAGAACAAGCTACGTTTGAAGCATTTTTTGCTATTTCCTGCTGTAGGTAATTCTTCTCATAGTAGTTAACTTCTAACCCCAAAAGCTCAACTCCAAATCGTTTTTGCTATTTTCTGTTGTGACTAAAGTTTTCGTGAAAGTAGTCAGCTCCTTGTAGTACCAGGACGAGTTAGACTTAAAGGCTCATTGCAAGTTGGTTTGCATCCATTGCATGCAGCTACACTGCTCAGTTTAGAACGTTTAAATGCAGGTTCTTCTGGCCCTTTGTCACTGCTAAACCATTATGTTAGCTAATGATTTGTACTAAGCAAAAGCATTCTACTTTTGTTGGTCTCTGCTTCTACAATAGCATTTTCCACTCAACCTAGACAAAGCCAATATGTACTCGGAGAAAATGAACCGCCAAAGCCATGCACGAAAACATAATCTCATCCAACAAAATTGCAAGTTGCAACAACAACAATGCATTCAGAAACAAAGAACTGGCAAAACCCAAACCCACTAACAAAGTAAGTAATTAAAATCCTCCATTCTTGAAAGAGTCCAGTGCACAGATTAATAGTTTCTTCAACTCTGTTGGCGCTTGCCTTTCTTCTAGTCTGAAGGCTCGACGAGATGAACAACAATTAGCCACCTTAAACATGCAACAGTTTGCTTCCAATATATTTCTTTTCCAACTTAACTCGTGTAGTAACTATATTATCTCAACAATCTACTGTTACTTTACATAAAAGGAATAGCAAATCAACAGGCAGCAGTTTCCCACAGTAGGCTACTGATTTATTAACAGAATAGTATAGTAACATGAAGGTCAACAACAACATACCCAATGTAATCCCACAAGTGAGATCTAGGGAGGTAGAGTGTACGTAACTTTACCCCTACCTTGGGAGGTAGATGATAACAAAGTCGTCATCTAGAAACTGAAAAGTCTGAAATACTACTAAAATACAAGCTAATAGTGTTGTACAAGATGATCATCGTCTGACCAGCAGCGACTATACCGGCTCTACATACACAAAATGATATCTAGCAACAATAATATATGTAATTACCACATAGGCAAATTCGTAAGTCCATGAATATGGCTATGAGATAATGACGATGTGCCAGGCTCCTACGCCTAGAAAGGATAAATAAGACCTCCGAATTTCCCAGTAAATGCTTCCTTCTGAGGCTGTTGCACTATATTAGCATTGCTCATTCGCTGCATTAGAAACAAATTCACTGTGAAAACACAGTAACAGAATGTGAAACGAAATGTATATAAATAGCACATCAAGAGAGAGATTGGTATGACAATGGCAATGAGGGAACCTTTTCATAACCACTTTTGGACTGGAGATAAACGCTTAAAAAGGAAAGATAACTCGGATTTACATAACACTTGATAATATATTGAAAGCAACTGTTGAAGCTTGCATACACAAAAATATCTTGCAGCAGAAGACAACCCTCATCAAGTGTTATGTAATTGCGGTTGGTTGGATATTTGGATTGCTACATTGCATTATGATCAGTTCCATGGGAACCTCTGTACTCTAAATTGTTTCTTCGTGCTGTATGCGCTCTAATAGGATAAGATATGCATCAAATACAGAAAGGAAGTGCAGAGGTGGAGATATACCTTGAGGCAAAGGTTCCGACTTGTGTCACAAATTGGATAATCCCGTGGGCAACAGTGGCGTCCATCTTTACAACACACTGCTGAATCCAACCCGCAACATTTCCAAGAAAGGCATATTCCGAGAAACTTCAAACCACAGCAACAGGTTTCACCTTGACCACATGAGGTGAACGTACTGCATTTGGATGGACCAGGAGCTGGAGGAGTTGGTGGATTTGGGCTAGTCTTGGTTGGATATGAAGCTAACTTATTGATCCCACAGATCCCTTCTTTATTCCCACTATTACGCTGCATGTGTATATAACCATTTATTCCCCAGGATGTTCCCCATGAGTTCTTTATAATCCAGTAGTCAACTCCATTTTCGGAACCATAGCCCACAATCAGTACCGCATGATCTAGTGCTGTAGAACACGGGCCAGTGAATATCCCCTGCAAAACAAAGGCAACAAGTTTACATTTCTCTCCCACAAACTGCCTAAGATGATTAGGAGACTGCTAATTCGGAGGTGGAAGGGACCTTTGAATATGATTGAAATGCTCTCGCACTGCCGCATATCCCAACACTCACAGGTTGAGTTGCCACTGCCTTTAGAAGCTTGTCCTCATCATTTTGAGGGATATCAGTATATCCATCAATGGTTACAACATGCCTTTGTAGCTGCAAAGTTGACAAGTTAAGCAAAGCAGTCGTAATTGTTCATAATTGTTTTACCTGGAATAAAATTTTCCTAAGTTCCTTCTAATAAATAAGGAATCCAGAATCAGAGAATATATAGGCCAACAGGCACAATTATTACAAGAATATGAGCAAGAAGATGATTGGGGTGTGTCATAAGCCAAATCAAGATGGACGAGGCCAAGGTTTTCTTCCATAAGGGAGTGGGAGAGGTGCCAACTTCCATGACTGAGTCATAGTCACTTTATTTACCAACATTTTCTTAGTTACCAACATTCCATTCAGGTGCCACTGATAAATGTTAGCTTCAGATGAGATAAACCCAATGGTATTTTCAGCCTTCGAGCATATATTAACTCACAGTTCCTTGTCATTGTTTCAATTATAATTACAATTCATTTGTAAACCCTTTTAGCAGATAAAATCATAAAACTATACAAGAGAATAATTAGGTACCTTGTTTTTGTTGCATGTTTCTTCCCTTTCTCTGAAAGGGTAATCCTTTTCGGTGTCAATACCACCATTCTTTATGACAAATTCATAAGCATAGTCCATCAATCCACCTCCACAGCCGTCATTGTAACTTCTGTCACAATCAATCAACTCCTGCTCGGAGAGGCTAATGAGAGATCCAGTGGTAATCTTATTGATACCTTCCATTGCACCGGTGGCTGAAAATGACCAGCAAGCACCTGGAAGATGACACAGAAGTAACTGTTTTTAGTTACAACAGCTAGTAGCTGAGATTAAGTAAATGTAATGGCAATAGGATGACAATATTGTAGACAAGGGCAATTTTTGACTCCTATTGTCTTGAATAAATTTATATATATAAAAAGGCTAGAATTTCACTTCTTTTGCTATGTTCAGGCTGAATTACCAGACATATAGACAGAAAATAGTATTTGAGAACCACATAGGCAGAGAAAATTTTAAAGAATAAACTTAGTAAGAATTGTGTGCAGTTATAAACCTGTTTCACCAAAGTAACAAGCCTTAAGTTTCCAAAGCAAATTCTGCATTGGGAAGAAAGTGTAGTTCCACATATCTGACTGTCAAATTACTTGCTATATAATACATCATACTAGTATGTGTCTCATAATGGATAGTTGAAAATGAATGAAACACATTTCTTTGATTACTCAAACAAGTAGAGAATCATAGCACACAGTTGCGTACACAGTTGCAAAAACAAAAAAGAAGAGAAAAATAATGAGTTATGAGTCAATGGTCAAAAACAGGACCCAAAAATGCCTATTTAGTCCAGTTTTGATTGTAATGCAATGAATGGATGTAGAATAAACAACGAAAGGAGAGATCTTTAGAATAGTCTGGTGAAGTTTATGTTCCAATTGCTAAGAAAAATGATAATTTAACCATATTTTACTCCTCTGCTATGTTCATGATCTTTGTAATACTAATTTTCGCCTGTCCATCAGTCAATATAGTGCGAGATATTGTATCAGCATGTCCAATTACTCTTATCCTCTAGTCACTCTTAAGAAATGGTTTCCACACACATAGAGACGAAAATTAAAACTAAGAATCGAACAGTACCTTTTTTTTCTTTGATAACAAGAAACAAACAGAACAATCATTCCTAATCAACTTAGGATATGATGAGCTCATGTGGCTAGGTTTCAATAGCAACAACAACAACTCCTACAATAACAACAACATATCCAGTGAAATTCCGAGGATGGTGTGTACGACCTTATGAGGGTAGAGGCTATTTCCGAGAGACCCTTGACTCAAGGAAAGCATAACCAACAACAACTACTACTATCAAACTAATTTTGGTTGCTGTATGAGTTCTCAATATTGATTCCACTCCATTTTTCATTCTAATACTTAAAAATTTGTCTTTTAGGACAACTATAGAGCTTCTAAAACTGAAAATTCTCTAAATTCCACACTTATCCCTATACACACACTGAAAGAGTTCCTTGTCAAATACTGAACCTAAAGTAAGTAATGAGGCTAAGTTACAATAAAGTAAATTAGTCTAGAGCTTCACCCAGTCAAACAACAACATATACCCAGTGAAATCCCACAAGTAGGGTCTAGAGGGTAGAGTGTACGCGCAGACCTTACCCCAACCTCAGAGGTAGAGAGGTTGTCTCCTATAGACCCTCAGTTCACTGGAAAAAGGAAAAGGGAGCTGAAAAATTCAGCATATTTATCAGAATTTCAACTCCAAGACAACAAAAAAGAAACTAAAAGAGCATCACTAACACCACAAACTCCATTTTCTAATGAGTAAGGTCATCAAAATCCAAACTTTGATTAAAAAAAACTGATTTTGCCACTTAAAGACAAGGCAATAAACTCAACATACACGGTGAAATCCCACAAAGTGGGGTCTAGAAGGTAGAGTGTACTCGCAGACCTTACCCCTACCTCAACGGTAGAGAGATTGTTTCCGATAGACCCTCAGCTCACTGGAAAATGGAAAAAGGGAGCTGAAAATTTCAGCACATTTATCAGAATTTCAACTCTAAGACAACAAAAAGAAACTAAAATAAGCACCACTAACATCACAAACTCCATTTTCTGATGAGTAAGGTCATCAAAATCCAAACTTTGATTAAAAAAACTGATTTATCCACTTAAAACAAGGCAATAAACTCAACATACCACAACTTCCTTGATCTTTGACATCAGTAACAGCTCCTTTCTCTCTCCAATCCAAAGAAGAAGGAATATCAACAGCACCAACATCACTTAAAACTCCAGCAGAGGAAGAACCTGAACCCCTACTTTTCAACTTAATGAAATCATTAGCAGAAGAGGAAAGACCCAAGAAAGAATTCCTAAATTCATGGTGAGTAAGATCAGAATAGGCATTGAGACCAAGGGTATAAGTGGAATTCCCTTTGCTATTATGTTCTGTAATATAAGCATAGTTTTCTTCAAACACCTTGAATCTATACACCCTTTCTTGTTCTGAAGAATATTTTTTTCCATTTTGCTGACACCAAGTTTCAAAAAGATCAGAAATTGATGAGCAAGTGCAAAAGGGTTCTTGAAAAATTAGCAAAACAAGAACCAAAGAACACAATAACCAAGTCATGGTTAAAGGGTGCCTGAGAAATTGGAGATGTGAGAGGAAAATGTCAAGAGGGGTTTGGTTGGAATAAATATAGGCACTAACCAAGGAATGGAAAAAACATGGGCTTGTTTTATTGGGTATAGAAAGGCTCCAAGTTTCTGGTTTCTTGGCCACCAGAGTCTTAAAAAATTTAGTTCGGAGCGCCAGCCAAAATGAGCTCGTGCGATTCAGGTTTATTCGGATTTCAATGTAGACACGAGTGAGAAACAAAAAAAAACATGTTACATGTGACAAATTGGGAAAATGACATTGTCCTTATCGTCCGACCATACATTTTAGATAAGAATTTTTAAAATGTAGCTTCAAAAAAATTTCAAGTTCTAAAAACTGTTTGGGTTTATGGGACTTTCACTCACGAAATTTCAATTTTTTTAAAAGTAAGATACAAATCTAAACACAACTTCACTAACTTAAATTTTCAAGTTTTAATCGATTGCCAAACGAGAGTGATTATAACAAAATGGTTCGAGTTTTGAGTACCAAGTCACATTGTTGCATAGTGTCTTACCTTTTTATGTCAGATTCTTTTGGTGTAGATCAAAATTTAATCAAGCTATAATATGATTGTTGAACATTGAGCGAAAAAATAAATAAGAAAAAAATAATGTGTGAAATTTATTTTTGACGTTTGATCCGACGATATAATTTGTGATCAAAATTGGCAAATACAAGCATAGGTCATATGTTACACATGACAACTTAGGAATAATTGGGTACGGATTGAGCCATAATATGTCACCATATGAAATTTCAACACCTCTCGTCAATTTTGTCCTTTTTAATGCTTTAATGTATAGTTCAAATTATGTACTAGCATTTTCGAACTATATAAATACACATTGACATGCTCATTCTTATGTTATTCCTTTTCCTTAAAAAATGTTCATTCTAGTCTAAAAGGCTATAAAATAATGTTTGATGATAGATAATTCTATACGACAAGTGAAAATTAAAATAAAATAAAATAAAATACTATATAAAAACTCTTATATTTGTCTCAAAATTTTAAATTAAACAACTAACATTTGCAGGGTCTTATAACCAATTGATCCCCTCGCTGCTTCCTCTACTCTTCTGAATAGCTATAAAGTTCTTAGGCGCATCTCCTGAAAAACATAAGAAAAATAATTTAGAATATATATTGATCACTACGATACATAATGAGTTTAGGTATGCTTTAGTTTAGTCATATATTATGGATCCAAAAAAAAAAGACGAGCTCATTCAATATTCGATAAAAATAGCTTATTCTAAATTATGTGATACCTTTCTTAAGTTGATCCACAATATCAATAGTATATTTTTATATTAGATACTCTTTAACTCTAATATTTTCGTTTTATCTTTAGTTGAGTAATCTTATAATGGAGAACCTACCGATTTGAGAAATAAAACATTTTCCCGCATTCTTTCTTCCTTGTCACGTTTGCACTCTGCACACCAGCTAGAAAAATCTGTTTGGTACTTCCTCATCTCTCTAAAGACGGAGCTACAAAATTAAAGTAATTATAAATTCACAATTAGGTAATCGATATTAGTGTATTATGAAAATAGTAATTAGGTATTCATATATGCATAATCATGCTCTTCTACAATTGCATATCCTTAGTATTGAGATGAATATTACATTCTCTATTTTTATGAATGTTATATTGTTTGATCAGATATGAGAGAAATTTTTTGAAGCTTGTGTCATAAATACCTTCTGCACCATAGTAACAAGTTGATCCTCCTTCCTGATGTTGTTGCTCTAGCACCATGTCTATGGCGACCACAATGAAGAATTGCATGCCCCGGAACATGTGAATAATCAAACATCTCCTATCGAAAGAACAAAGAACAATTATTATAATTAATTATGGAGTAGGACTTTTTACCAAATTATAGAAATTTTAAAATAGCATCAATCAACTATGGAGAATAATTGAACCATTAAGTATAACAATTACCTCTCGTTGTGTTTCAGTGTTTACATGTTTCTCACATCGCACACCTCGAAAGAACAATTCTCCACCAGTAAATTGTTTTCCCAAACACACATTCAAAGTGACTTCAGCATCATCAACATGAAAACCTGATAACTAAAGTTGTTAAAATATCGAAAGAAATCAAAGTTTGAAACTTTTTTTCAATTATATACTCGCGTTAAAAAAATTGTTTGACTCTTAAAATTTGAAAGGTGTCTAACATACTCACCTAAGTCAACATCTCTATCCGTCCCATACTCAACGATAAAACCATGATGGCTATCGAGTGTTGATCCACCAACTTCAGTAAATAGAACTGCACAATTATATCAAAGAATAATTAAGATCAATTTCCTTAATTAATTTTTAGTTCATATAATTAATTACCTTTTGAAATAGGACGTATAAAATCCTCCATAAATTGTTGAAGCATGGATTGAAGGCCAAAGTCATCAAGAACTGCTCCAAATTTGTTCATTGAGTTGGGACGCATGATTCTGAATTTTGTTTCACGAATCCACTTTTCAAAGTTTTCTACCTAATTAATTAACAACAAATATGTTATTTGGAGCGTTGCACCTCCAGGTACCAAACATCGAATGAAAAAACAAAAAAACAAATATTTATATATATATAGTATGTACCTCCTCCAACATCATCTCACAAAAACGTGGTTGAAGCATTTCAAATGTTAGAACACCGGGAGAGGGTTCAAACATTATATTTCTGAAACTTTCTTCTGTGTTCTCAGAGATCGCCTTAATAAATGAAGGCACAAAGAAATTTGTTGCATGCATAGTATATAATACCCTGTGTAGAGGCTGAAAGATAAGGAAAGACAATCAAAATTGAGACTATATATATTGCATATATGGAGGATGGTTTTTTTTATTGGTCACGATTGAGCTTGAAAAATAACAATATTTGACTATTTGTTACATACGTACCTGATAATTTGATATGATCTTCTGTCTATATTCTCTATGTTTATGCGTCTGTAGTAGCAACACAATTAAAAGAAATATCATGAATTAATTAGCCAAAAGAAAATAAACAAGTTACAAGATACTCTCTCTGTCTCAATTTATGTGACACATTTCATTTTTCGAGAGTCAAACAGTGTAAGTTTGGCAGAAAATTTGCGCATGAAATCTTTAAATTTTTTGAAATGAAATTTATATATTTGTAAACTACGTAAAAAGTACTATAAGTCACAATAATTGGCAATCCAAAATATTTAAAAGATATATGAAAGATTTACGATCAAAGATAAACTTGTTTGAATATCAAAATCCAAAATGTGTCACATAAATTGGTACGGAAAGGGTAATACTTTTCTTTAAGAAAGATACAATATACCGCGGACAAGTCAAAAATTTAACTCAAAAGGAGGATGGGCAATGTAATTTATATGTATAGAGTAAATAGTGGTTTTTGTCCCTATGTTATTGCAGTTTGATTCATGTGTTAGAGATTTAAGAGCTTGTTTGGATTGACTTTATTAGTAATTTTAAGTTAAAATAACTTTCAAGCATTTGAGTAAATTTAAAAAGTCCTTATAAGTACTTGAATTTAAGCTAAAATAATAAAAGGCATAATACATAAATGTGTTCTTTTAACTTACCTCATTTCACATTTATGCTTTCCAACTTTGGGAGTGCACAAATAAGTACTTTAACTTATACAAAGTTGAACAGGTAGACTCATGAATTCTACATATAGGATCATGAAAATTGTCACGTAGGACACGTGTGTCTATTTGTTCAACTTTATACAAGTTTAAGTGTCTACTTGTGCACACCCAATGCTGGAGGGCATAAATGTCAGTTAAGGCTAAGTTAAAAGGACATATTTATGTATTATATCATAATAAAAACAAAGAGTATATAAGTCATAGTTTAACTCATGAATTTTGACTTACAAATCAACAATCATAAGTCAATCCAAGCATGCTCTTCCTCAACGGAGGACTATTAACCTTTAGTAAACTAAGAGCAACTCAAAGTGTAATTCTTAAGCAATTAATTAACGAATTAGCAACCTTCCCACGTACTCCCGTCTCCCTTAACTTGGAGCTTGCCATACACCAAGATTGAGTTAAGTCTAGCAACAATGAAACTTAATATGCTAAGTATTCTCGGGACTTAAAAATAACACGTCTTCCTCCTTCCACTTTTAATTGTCATGTTTTGTATTTTGAAAGTCAATTTGACTAATTTTTAAAGTTAAATTAGATTATATTAATTCGATATTTTATACAAAAAATTTAGATATTCAAAAACCATATGAAAAATACTATAAATTGCAATTTTTGCATATCAATATGATGAAAAAAATACATTCAAAGTTCTTATCGTTTGACTCTAAAAAAAGAAAACCGTGACAGTTAAAAGTGGAGAGAAGAAGTATATTAACTACTATTCTGTGGTTATTTATCACTTCACATATATACAAATTGCACCTGTAATAATAATTATAATTATAATTACTTACGTGATTGAGCTCAGATGGAGGAGAATAGAGAAGGAGAATTTCATTCAAGTATTGAGCTTTATCGAGTCGTGATGAATTTAGAAGGTTATCAGGAAGATAACGCTCAAGGGAAGTGTATAAAAGAGGATTGAATTCCAATTCATCTTCCAAGTCCTCATAATTATCCGCTTTGTGTTCTAGGCATGGGTAGCGTTGCAGCATTGGCTTCTCCGATGAACCGTCGTTCCGACTCCCGTTTTCCGTCTTCTTCTCCATCGGTGTATAGAAACACATATTTGACCTCTATATATATAGGAATAGGTATAAGGGTTTTATTCCTGTTGTTTTAGGAATAGGATTCAAAGTTTTAATGCTTCTCTAACTCAATACTTTGACACCAAATTAATAACTACTTCCCTTATTTACAACAGCGTTCCAAAAAAAGGAAAAAATATAAAATCTATGACCAAACGAGATTCTTAAAAATTAACTCTACTTATAAAATTTCATTTATTTAAAAATAAAATAAATAAACAAATACAAGTTCAAAATGTATGACCAAACGAGATTGTAATTACAAGTTTCACCTATCACGTTTCTCTAGTAGACTTTACTAGATAGACCCATAAAGAAAAAACCAAAGGAAAATTCCGCAGGCTTTTTCTCTGCTTCAATTTCTTATCAAACTCAGAACGAATAATTGCAATTTGTGAATAAAAGTTCCTTCTTTCTCCTTACCCACCAATAATTTTGAACAAAAAAAGCATACTGTAATCGGAATATCTTTCAATTTGGTCGGCGGACGATGGATATTGATCCTCGGCAATACGAAGATATTGTAAGTTGTTTTCTATTATTACGGTAATTTATGATTAAAGTTGATTTTTGATTTTTGATTTTTGCTAAATACTATTGCAGACCCTTTTGTTCGAATCTGTAATTGCTAATAATTTAGTAATTGACTAGTTGTATCTGTAGCATTGTTGGTTTTTATATATGAATTTGATGAATAGATAACAGAAGGGGTTTTGAAACTTGTTAAATTTGGTATACTTCTTCTTTTGGTTGAGGAAAAAGAGATTTTAAGTAGGATTTGGAAGAATTAGAATGGAAGGTGAAGGCAGAAAGAGATTGAGGAGATATGAAGGAAACCTTGTTGTCTTTTACTCAACAACAACAATATAACTAGTGTAATCCCATAGGTGGAGTGTGGAGAGGGTAGTGTGTATGCATACCTTACTCCTACCTCGTGGATGTATTAAAGAAGTTGTTTTTGAAAGACGATCAAGTAAGGAATATGAAAACAGTTTGAAAAAAGAAAAATATTGAAGTGAAGAGGACATACCAAATAATAGGAAAAACATTACACACCGTTCAGAAGACAAGCAATAGTAACAAATTAGCCAAATAATGCAATAACCTAAGCACAAGAGATAATAGATAATGACAACAATCGTATGACAAAAAACTACGTGAACAATGATGCTACTACAGGTATGAATGGAGAAACAAGTATTGTGCACCTAACTACCACAAAGCCTATCCTGCAGAAAAGTGAGACAATGTTTAACTACTTATTAACCTTCTACCCTATCCACGACCTTTATGTACTCCTATCTAAGGTCATGTTCTCATGTCCTTGGTAAGTTGAAGATGCGTCATGTCCTGTCTAATCACCTCTCCCTAATACTTCTTCGGCCTATCCGCATCTCTCCTTAAACCCACCACATCCAACCTCTCACACCTTCTCATTGGGGCATCCGCTCATCTCCTCCTCACATGCCCGAATCATCTCAATCTCGCTTCCCTCATCTTGTCCACCATAGAGGTCACTCTCACCTTGTCCCAGATATCTTCATTCTTAATCTTATCTCTCCTAGTATGCGCACCCACCCACCTCAACATCCTCATGTATGCAACTCTCATCTTTTGAACATGAGTTCTTAACTGGCCAACACTCCACCCCATATAACATAGTCGGCCTAACCACCACCCTAGACAACTTAACTTTAAGTTTTGGTGGTACATTCTTATCACACAATACTCCATAGGTGCTCGCCTCCTTCCAAATTTTTGTTTTTGGAGGATCAGTTTGATCAGTTGCTTTAGTCATCTAAGGCATGGGTAAAGTGTTTGTTGAAAATCAGACTGAGATTGAGATTATGTTGTAAGAATACTACAAGTTGCAACCTTTTCCCGTTTTCAAAATAATGAGCAACTATTATACTTATAGCTTTAAGCATATGCCATAGCAGTCTGTAAAAAAATGTGTGTCACTATTTTTTTATATGAACCTTTGAAGTGAGAAGTGGAAAAGGGGAGTATATTATGCATCGGGCAACAGGTGGGACATTATGATGCTCGAAGGTACTAAAAAAAGACAAGATAGACCTAAAACATGAGGTGTTGTCTCAGGATACCTATAGTCTCTTGTAATCAATGTAGGTTCAAGAGCAGAATACAATGCAAGAAAATGATATATAGATGATACTAGTTAGGACTAAGATTTACTACTTATTATTTATACATGCATTAGGTCTGGTGTTCGCTAGAAGACTTGTTTGTATGTTAGTGTAGGGATACGAGGGAGATTTAGAGAACGTTTTTCAGGGATCATCTAATTTATCCTTAAAGAAAAAATGTTCAGTATTTACGATGAAATGGGCTCAATCTAAATGAGTATGGAGGATTCAAGAAGCCGATCCCGACTGGTTTGCCGTCTGGTTTGGGATTGAGGAGTAGTTGATTGATATAGGTTTAAAAGTTTTGTGTAAGATTGATAATAAGAAAATACTGAAAATAACCTATTGTCAGAGAAGTTTGTTTTGTTTGTGGACTCTCTTTCATTGTTCTGTCTTGGAAAACTTTCAAAAATTAAATGATCTGTGATTTAAATGAATCTTGTACTGTGTCTAACTTGTGATTTGCTTATTGTGTGCTTTTTCCATAGGCTGTCAATGACAATGATGTTCACAGCATTGTCATGTCATATCTCGCGCATAGCTGCTTCACAGACACATTGGAATCATTTACTGCCTCCACTGGCATGAAGCAGACTACTAATCTGGAGGATATGGAGAAGAGAAGAAGTAAGTGATCGTATTCTTCAGGCTCAGATTGCTTCTTGAAGCTTGTTGTTGCTCATTCTTTTCATTGTGTTACAATCTGGCATTAACACTCCTTAAGCCCCTTTTTTGGGTAGTGGTTTACTTCTAAGCTTTAAGAATAGTTTTTCATGATAAGTATACCCCCTTTTCCCCTAATGAGTACTTTTGCTTGAGAAATAGCCTTGCTTGTAATAGTTTGTTTCATTTTGATATCATGCTATTTCTGTTGGTTTTCCAGCACAGATATCTTGCATCCCTACTGTCTACTGTGCATATCATAGGTTAAAAGCCTACTATAAGCTTGACGATTGGCTGTGTAACACAATGATTGAAGGTGTTAAAAGGAGACGAGATAGACCCAGAATAACATGGAAGGAAGTTATCTCAAAGACCTACAATCTCTAGAGTCCATTTGACTTAGCATAAGAAAAATATAATAAGATTTGGTCATTATTAAGTCTAGTATTTACCAAGAATATTTTTACAATGGTTAAAGAATGGTGCGTCAATGTTTGGATAAGTGTGCAATTTAGAGGAAATGTATTTTTAGAGAAGCTCTAGTTTTTCTCAAGTGGCAAATTATTGAGTATTTGAATGAACCGAGTCCTATGGACCAAAATGAATTTATAGAATTTAGATAACCAACCCAATTAGCTTGGATTGGAACGCAGTGTTGTTCTATTCACCTCCAATGCATAGGAATAGTAGATGGTTTTACCTATTTCAATAAAGAAGGAACAAAGTTGGTAATGTTAACCTGGGACTGTTTTGTTTCCTTTTTGACATTCCTCTTTATTATTTAGTTTATCCACTCTCCAGTGAGCATTGACATGATATAAGATGGAGTCGTCTGGATTCTGGTGTTCCACTTTTAGTTTTAGTCTTTCAGAAGTGTTTGATTTGGTGGTCCTAACTACAAAGTTATCTCCAGGGATTTATCATTTGGCATTAGAGGGGAGTGTATTGAAGGCCATTGAACTTACAGAGCAGTCCACTCCTGACATATTAGAGAAAAATAAGGATCTGCACTTTGATCTGTTGAGCCTTCATTTTGTTGGACTTGTCTGCTCAAGTAAATGGTGAGCACAGTATGCCAATGGCTTGTTTGTCAGAGACAGCCTTACATTTTCTGACTATTTCTGTCTTTCTGTGGCAGCACAGAAGCTCTGGAATTTGCACAGGCGAAGTTGGCTCCTTTTGGGAAGGTGCAGAAATATGTTAAAAAGCTTGAGGTACATTTCTTCCTTGGTGAATCTCTTAGATATTCTCTTCCAAATCCCTTGTACTTGTCTAAATATTGGAGCTTTGTGGCAGGACTTCATGGCTTTATTAGCTTATAACGAGCCAGAAAAGTCACCCATGTTTCATCTATTAAGCTTGGAGTACAGGCAGCAAGTTGCCGATAGTTTGAATAGAGCAATACTTGGTGTGTTTTTATGGTCTTTCTTATGTCGTGATTTCTGATGACTTTAGTTTCCCTCCTCTCACTCATTTTGATGTCATGCTGCTGGCAGCAAATTCAAACCTCCCGAGCTATTCTGCGGTTGAAAGGTTGATGCAGCAGACAACTGTCGTAAGGCAATGCTTAAGCCAAGAATCCAGTAAGGTTTGATCTTAGAACTTTTTTCAGTGAATTGTTGCTTAGCATTCTGTGGACAGGGAACATAGGAGGTGAAAAAAGTGTTAAAAGAGACTCTTGAGATAGGAACCACTAGTAGTTTATCCTAGGAGCGACACAATTTTGCACATCTGTTATCGACCCCTACCCTAGACATTCATGCATACAGTGGCACAGCTAAAATTCTGGCAACGGGATTCAAAAACATACAAGAAGGCCACACATGGGAATTCGAAGCTGTGACCTAAACTATCTTCTTGACCACATTTACAACTACAGTAGAAGCTGCTCTACCGTTCAGGAGATTCAACAATTTATATATATGCCAAAACAAAATTGTTTTTATCCTATTTGCGTAGTATAAAGGCTCCACCACTTCCCAATAGCTAGCTCCCCTCATGCATGCAAGGTTTTTCCAACATGCTGTTGGACCAAGACCACTTGAAACTTTGGTAGTTCAAGATTCTTGATGACCGGATAGAGTTGCAATACCAACCTTCTTCTTTAATTACCGAGAAATCCCGAGGTCAATCACGGTTCGAAACTCGGGGATAATGGGCCTGCTCTACCCTTTAATTCCCACTTAAAGACTAACTTTTGATGACTGTCATGTTGCAGGAAGGATATCCAGCATTTGCTTTGAAAGACTTTTTGAAGAGCTAGAGCCTAGGTGAGCCAATTTAGGGACATGTTTCCAGCACTCGGAGTAGCAATTCTGCACCTTGAAGTCGTTTGGCAGCTTGATTTGCATTGCATACTTTCCGAAAGCAAAAAAATGGCATGGCTGATCATGGGTTCTATGACGTTTTTAAGACCTCACGAATCAGCCTTTAGGGCAACTTGTGGTAGTATTAAGTTTTACTGAATACCACAATAGCACTTGTGGCGATTTGTTGATACTTTAAATGTCATAAGTGAATATGTTAGTCAAATGCTTTGTTAAAATGAAAATTCTTAAGCGTTCCATATGAGAAGATTACCCTATTTTCTCTGTCTTCTTTCTACCTGAATTTGTTGCATTTGAGCTGAGGGTCTTTTAGAAACAATCTCTCTACCTCCACAAGATAGCGGTAAGGTTTGCGTACATTTTATTTTCAGATTTCACTGGGTGTATTGTTGTATGAGAAGATTAGCCTAAATAAATGCTCGATAAGTAGATTGTGTTACTTCTTTTTTCTTCAAAGGGGAGGAAAAAGTGAGGTTTTATCCCTATTTTAAAGATAGAAAAATTGTTTTCGATGTACCTTCGACTCAAGGATAATTCCCAATTGCATTGATATAAAATAGAAGTACTACCATAAGTGACTACATAATTCCCAATTTCATAATTTTCTTGTATAAACATGTGTAGTTTCAGAAAATAAATGTATTATTGCTGGACACAAATTCTTTACATACAAACCCCTACAACATTCCCTAAAACAAAATTCAAACACTCATTAAAAAAGAGACAAGAAAAGAAATTTTTACTATTAAACAACATAAATTATTCACTCTAAATACTACTTCTAATTTTTTAATTTCCAAAGGAAAAGAGAGAAAAAAAAAGTATAGGACTAAAATTATCCAATTCCCATACATTAGGACCGTTTTAGTCATATTATAAAACAGATTTTTCTCTTCTTTTATTTTTTTAATTTCCCTTTTGATTTAAACGAAAAGAAAATCAAAAAACAAAAATCCTCTTCTTCTATCCTCAAAAAAAAAACAACAACAAATTTTACTACTACAATGGCGTCTATGGTCTCTCACTGCTCTTCCTCTTCCTTTCTCAACCTTAATTTTACCAATGATTCCTCCCTTTCCTTCTCTGCTACCTTATCCTTTTCTCGGCCACAATTCCCAAATAGGTATCATTTTCTCCTTAATCTCGTAATTTCCGAAATTAAATATGGTTTTGTCTACATATAGTTATATTAGGTAGATATATTCATTGAGCTTGTATGAACTTTGATTTAGTTTTATTTTACTTAAGAATTGCAATTACTTTTCAATTTTGTAACATTGTTTAAAAAAACTATTCGTAATACTTGGCAGCTAAAATGTGTATACTTGAGATAAAAGTTGTGAATTTGAAATGATGCTTATTAAAAAGATTACGATTTGCAGTGTTTTCTTTTTCTTTCTTTTGAGATAGTTAGCAATTTATATATACTTCAATTGTGTTAACATATAAGAGTCACTCTGTTCATATTTAAGTGTCTTAGTTTGGCTGACCACGAAGTTTATGAAATAAAGTAAGACTTTCAAATTTTGTGATTTAAATTAAAGAAGTGTGTAGTACTTTAAATTTTGTGGTCAGGAAAACTTACTAAATATAGAAAGAGACACCTTTTCTTGGACAGACTAAAAAGGAAAGTAAAGCACTTTAATTGGGACGGAGGGAGTAATAAATAGTCTTCGGAAATAGTCAACAACCAGTGAAATCCCACAAAGTTGAGGTCCGGAGAAGGTAGAATGTTCGTAGAACTTACCACTACCTCGAGGTAGAGTTGTTGTTGTTGTTGGAGGGAATAATATATATTTTGAGAATGTACAGCTTTTTGTTGTTGTAAAATTTAGGGGTTTGCAGCTTTTGTACTCTTGGTGTAACTTCAAGCAGAATCATGATGTAAATGCTTATGAGATTTCTTCAATTCCCTCTATATTTAGAGGAACCTTTAGTTCTTTTTCAAAGTCACCTAATACCTGGTCAGAGTTAACAAATACCTAGTGAAATTAGTCGAGGTGTGTGGAAGCTAGCCTGGATACCACTGTTATAAAAAATAAAATCTTTAGTCCTTTTTTGCTGTACATAATAGCACAATGAAAAACTACTTATCAAAAAATAGAAACTATGCTTCAACTTTGTTAACTAGTTAAGATAAATTGTAAAACTTCCGCAGGGTTATTCTGTTTGACTATTAGCGAGTACTGATTTATCATTTCATGGATTTGGTTGTTCCTGTGATCATGTTCCGATTACATTCTTGTTGCTGTAATATATATTGATCTTCCCTTTACAGTGCTTCTCAAAAAAGGAACAGTAATGAAAACTATAGAGGCTATACTGTAAAGTGTGCACTTGCAAAAACCAGAATGCCTCCTTCGCCCGCTTCTGATGCATACATAAGAGAACCCCACAAATATTTTGATGAGGTGGTTATAACAGTTCGTGCTGGAGATGGAGGGCATGGTGCCGTTCTTAGTATGCCCAACCATAAAGCTCCATCTAAGTCACAAGGAAAATTTGACAGAGATAAGACAAAGAAGAAAGCCTCTTATAAAAGGGACTTTGATGGTTCAATAATCCTTCCAATAGGGGGACATGGTGGCGATGTTGTCATTTATGCAGATGAGAGCAAAGATTCTTTGTTGGAGTTTCACAACAAGAGTAAGCACAAGGCGAAGCGTGGGGGAAATGTTGATTCTATGGGTGTGTTAACATCTCACATGCAAAATGGAGCTGCTTCACCAACATTGCGAATTCCCGTTCCACTAGGTTTGTTCTCCCTTTGGATCTCTAGTGTAATAGCTCTAGCATGCATGGGAAATTCTAGTGACAATTTAGACTTATCAACTCATATTTGAAGCTGTTTATGAATTATGATTTTTGTATTTTGAAAGGTATAAATCGTTGTGTGATGCCTACACTTCTCATTTCATGTTTTTCCATATTTTCCAGGTACTGTTGTCAAACTTAAAAAAGGAAAGTTTTTGGCAGATCTAGCTAATCCAGGTGATGAAGTTCTTGTTGCGAGGGGAGGACACGGAGGGGTGAGAATTTTTTGGGTCTCATATATAATTGCCATGCTTGGCATTTGGTGCTTCTATCTAATTTTATAGTCAGTATCTCATTTCTACACTGCACAAATAGAAGAAAAAGAAAAAAAGAGAAAAGTATTTGCTTTTTTTATGTGTTCTTTGGTGTTTGAAGTATTTGATTGTGAGTAATACATACTGTATTTCTTCTTTGGAACTGCATGCCTGGTCTTTAATTCTGCACTACATGGTTGTGGCAGATTAGCTTGTTGGAAGTTCCGGAGTACAAAAGGAAACAAATGACGACTTTAACAACAAATATAATGAGAGATGCCACCGATAAGGTTTGTATAGGCCTTATATTTAAGAGACATCTTATTTTCATATAATCCATTGTCGTGTCTGCTACTATGCCAATGAACCTTATGATGCATCATAAGGAGCTTAGAAAAAATTAATTTATGCACTTAGCTGAATTTAATGTCAGCTCTGCTGGCAAAAGGTCTCTTTCCAAGTGATTGTATCTTGATGAGATAGCGTGCTAATCTGACTTATGTGAACAGCAAAAAGTTTGCTGGAACCGACAAATGTTTTGATAATCTAATCAGACTTACTGAAGTCTAGTATGAATATTGCTAGTAGTTTTGGACTTAATACACTGTACCTTTGACTGGTATTGATTTCTTTCACTTTCTCGCAGGTTTTATCTTTTGGACAGGCTGGAGAGGAAGTTAGCCTGCAGCTGATACTGAGAGTTGTTGCTGATGTGGGTCTTGTTGTGAGTATCTTTATTAGACAAACTTTTTCTGATTTGTAGATATGTATATTAGCTTTCTGATATCCATGATACACTTGATTTGTACTATTATATGCCGGTATACGCTGATGCATATATCAATTGATATTTCGTTTTTTCCATTTGCACATTTAGCTAGGTCGTTTGCGCAACCTGTCTGCAAAATGTCTTATTACTTGGTTCCTCACATTGTTAAATGAAATTATGTACCTTCTGAATGCTGCATGGAAAATTTTGAACTGCTGTAAGTCAAATTGGAGGCTTCATTGTTGTAAAGAAGGTATTTATCAATGTTTGTGGCATATCGTTTAGAAACATCTAAATATAACCCTTGAGAGAACCCAAGGTTACCTGTTAATGAAGTGAGATGGCAACGATGATAGGCCATTTGTTCAAATCCTATCAAAGGAAGAAAATGCCAGATGATTTCTTCCATCTCTTTAAGCCTTAATTCTGGTGAAAGGTAGCAGGTATCAAGCAGAATAGTCGAGGTGCCTGCAAGTTGGCCCCGCACCATCACTATAAAAATAAATTGTTAAGAAAAAGAAAAGATTAATTCTAGAACCATTATCCCCAAAATTAATTAAAGTATTCGTAATTGCTAATTTTGTGAGTCTATATTGTTGGATGCTATGCATGCTTAGATGTCTATGAATCTTTGCTACTTTTAGAATTGAAATGATCTCTCTACGTGAGGCCACAGAAAAAGACTTGGCTTTTTGACTCTAGCCCGTTTGACCTTGTTTGTTTCTTTAGTTATGCATGTTTGTTTTGCTTGAGTGCAAGGACGGCAGTTTTTTGGTGACTTTTTAGCTTCTAGATCCCCCAGGACATATTGTGTCATTGGGACGAGTACAGTAAGTAATAACATTTAATATGTTGATTATAATGATCGATAATAGAATTTGATTGTAGTGATACATCTAGATGCTATAACCTGATTGGTTCATCACACTAAGTGATCATATACACATGCAATTCTATCTATTATTCTTCAGTTATCTTCAACTCTTTGACTTTGCTCTTCCAATTTTCCTCAGGGACTTCCAAATGCTGGAAAATCAACCCTATTGGCTGCCATTACACATGCAAAGCCTGATATTGCTGATTATCCGTTCACAACGCTGATGCCAAACCTTGGACGTCTTGATGGCGACCCAAGTTTAGGAGCAGACAAATATTCATCTGAAGCAACTCTGGCAGATCTGCCTGGTCTAATAGAAGGTGCACATTTGGGAAAGGTATTTGTATTATATTCAGCAAGCACTTCACTAATTTGACGCCTCAAACCTTGTGGTTTTCTGTTTTACTTATTTTGCTCACGAAAATGAAATTTAGCGATGCATGCATGTGGTCCTAATTATCCAAATAGGGTCTAGGGCGTAATTTCTTGAGGCACTTGAGGAGAACAAGGTTGTTGGTTCATGTCGTTGATGCAGCTGCTGAGGACCCAGTCGGTGATTACAGAACTGTAAAAGAAGTAAGTCTACCGGCACTCATTGGACATATTTTTTGTTATAATAATTAGTTATAATACGTTAATTGCATCTTAACAGAAGAAAATCAGTTTGGAATCACACAGTTGTAAGGTTCTTCTTCATTGATCCAGTTTGGTTTGTGACAAGAAAATAACTACTTTTAAAGTTCTCTTAATTTGACCAGTTTGCCACAAAGGCATCTAAAGGCAAAAGCAACTCTTGATTACTATTATAGCATTACTTAATGCAGAATTTCTTCCTATTTATTTCCGTAGAATTATTTCACCATGCAAGTTTCTTTATCTTCAGTTTTGTATTGCAGCATGATTTTTTGTTTAATCATTTCGGATTAAGCAGGCGCTACAGTGGACAAGGAATAAAGTATAAGTGACGTGTTGCATGAATTCCTATGTCCATCTTGTTTATTGATTACTGAGCGGCTATTTTAACCTGGTTTTCCAACTAAGATACATTTTACTTTGCAGGTGCAATAACCTTTATATTTATCAAATCCCCTTCTTTACACAGAGATGCATATTAGTCTTAAAAACAGGAAACTTGATCCATGTGACGTGTTTGTTTTACTCTTTAATATTGATTGCCTCACCATAGATAGATCCAATTTGTATGTTCTCTAGCTCACACCATTTCATTAGTGACCAACTTAGCACTTGAGTATATGTAACCCTGGTCTGTTTATAACGCCAAAAAATGCTTGTTTCACGTCATTGTTTATCCAGTTCCTCAATATGTTGTCCAGCCTAATGACATGACTCTAGTATCTTTTTTCATTTGCCGTTCTGCTGAGGGAAATGACCTCTTATTTGCAGGAACTGCGGATGTACAATCCTGAGTACCTTGACAGACCGTACCTTGTAGTGTTAAACAAGATTGATAAACCTGAGGTATCTGGCTCTTATCATCTCTGTTTTGTTGTCAGCTTCCTTCTGAACAACTTGCTTTCACATTCAAAAATGTTTTTTCTTAGGCCCCGTTTGGACATGATTTGAAGTTGAAGTTTTGTTTAGACGTGCAATTTGATTTTCTTAAGTCGTAATTTTTCTCATAAACATGAAAATCCCACAAGTTATGAAAACTATCCAAATTTTCCCATTCTTATACAATCTTACTAAACGAACAAACCATAATGCATAAACAAGATATCGGAATATCCTAAGACGCCGCATTGATAAATTACATATTGCCATGTTACTTTTATAAATAAACGTGTGCTATTACAAACTTTCAAATACACAGTTTTATAAAGAACCTCTAGTCAATGATAGTAGTGACTAGTTATTTTAATATAAAAAAATTGAAATCAAATCCTGCATTTTGAAAAATTTGGGATCGCATGTCCTTACGCCTACTAATATGCATCTCATCATGGTCATCAAGTTTGTTATATATGAAAGATATGATTATGGTTTTGACAGGCAATAGACAGGCTTCCTACCTTGACTGAAGAAATATGGAAAATTGGGTGTGAGAGAATATCTCTCAAGCATGACACTAGCTCTGGAGCTGTGACTGAGTCCATTTCTGTTGACGAGAGACAAAACAGTGAGCTTTCTAACAGGTCATCTGCTAACGATCAGAAGGTTAAAGAACTTGAAGAGTATCCACGCCCTCTTGCTGTTGTGGGTGTTAGTGTACTGTAAGTTCTCTGTCATCTCTCCGCTTCCCGGTTTACAGATATTTAAGCCTCAAAGATCATACATACTCTGTATGATCTTTTAGGTGGTGTGGCTGATGTCTTTCCTAGTTGAGTAGCTAACTTCAAAGAAAACTTCGTAGAGCTCACCTAAACATGTCCACTGAATTTGTTATTTTCATGTTTATATTCATGTAGTAGTTTCTACAAACAATAATCATATCCTTGTAAGAAGCTCATTTTTTTTCTGGTGATAAAGAGCCCATATGATATGCTTAGTATTCCTGTTTATTTTACGATGTAGTTTTTCTTACTAGGGTTTACAAGCCAGCTTATCAACCTGTTTGAAAACTGTTAAAGCTATTCTTAATTCCCTCATGTTTTTCAGTTGCTACTTGACGGCATATCAAGTGACCTCATGAGTAAATGGTCTTTAGGTTGCTAGGTGAAAGATATTCTTTTTTACATTTCCTCAAGAAAAAAAAATTAAGTGGTTCTTCAGAAGAGTTTGGTGGCTCAGTTGTCAAAGCTAGTTAGACGTAAAAAAATTATGGAGTAACGGAAAGATTTCGCTTCTCTCCTAATTCTTATGAACCCCATCATCCAAGGATGTGTCTTAGTGGTCAATGAAGTGGGTTGAGAACCATGATGTCTCATGTCCAAATCCCAACGGAGACAAAAATACTAGGTGATCTTCCCATTTGTCCTAGCCTCAGTGGATAGAGTTATGTGATACCTGCTGGTGGGAGGTGACATGTATCTTGTGGAATTAGTCAAGGTGCGTGCAAGCTGGCCCGCATGCCTACGGTTATCAAAAAAAAAAAAATTCTTATAAACCCCTTGCATATTACGTAACTAGGAAGTGTCAGTGCTGCCTCATCTTTGGGCGAGGCATTATTCATGTATATATACACCAATATGTCCCTTCATTTTGGAAAGTTAGACATGCATGTGTGATTTTTCTCTCGTAAAATAAGTTTCTTCCTCCAAACTACTTGTCAGGTTCTTAATTTCAAGAAACAGGTGATGTTGATCTCACAGAGAAGTATTTAGGGAGAAACTAATATTCCTATTTACCTTTTGTGTTTAAGACAACTCTTGATTGTCCCAAAAATATACCAGGTTCATAATTTCCGTTTATAAGGTTGATGTTGTCATATCTGTTAATTATGTGATTCTACGATAATATCAAATAAAAAGAAAAAAACGCCTCGATTTCTGTAGTTTATTTTGTTCTCATCACATGTATATTTTATGCATACTATATTTGACCAATACAATATTTTATTCTCCAATTCAACTATTTTCAGCCCAACCTCTTCAGCCTATATGTATATTTATATGCTATTTTGAGCAGCCAACGGTGAAAGTTCTGTTATGTGTTTGCTTATAGGAAAGGGATTAAAGTCAATGACATGTTGAATGCTATAAGGGCGGCGCTGCGCGAATCCCTATAATACAACCTTGCTAATGTCAAGAGGTTATTTTTTTACAAAGATTGATGAAGTTTTTTAGAATATTCAAATGATTGGCGGCTTAACGTATCATAATATATGCCTATGTTTTTGGATGCATTATGTAGTATATTATAGAGGCAAAATTTGTCAGTCTATTCTTATAAGATTATGTGACTGCGACCTATCTCCATGCTGGAAATTATATAGCGGTTGTGTATGTGAATATTCTTGAGACCCACTTGTGACTTGGCTCATTTCTCAAATGTATTAAATACAATTTTTTTTTTAAAATGTTTTATTTTGGTATATGTATCATGTTGTAACGTTTAGATGTCAACTATTTATGTGTGATAAGACAGTATTATGTTGCTGAAATTAATATTAATTCGATGTAAAGTTGAGATTAGTTGATTTAACTGTAACTTGTTTTGGGATTGAGGCGTAGATGATTGATGTTTGACATTGTTAGTAGACAATTTCTTATAGAGTATAGTTGTGGTGACTGTGTTTCACATTTCATATTTTCGTTATTTCCTTTTCTGTTCTTCTTTTTACACATTCCAGGATTTACCTCTATGATGACCGCTAACTTACCTCGTATAGATAATAATACTTAGTTCCATTCAATATTTATATAAAATTAAACAATTTAACCTTATGATATATGAAAGACATACTTTGATTTTATAGAGTATTGATTTACTATACTTACTTCGTCTCAATGCAAATATCTTATTTTGACGGAGTTCAAAAATAAAATAAGAATTTTGAATCTAAAGACGATGTTTGTAGTTTTTTAAAACTTGCAATGTAAAATATAAAATTAGCAAATTTACTAACCCGTTTGGTCATGAGAATATTTCACTTTTTTAAAATTTTTTTTTCACTTTATTTAAAAATCGTTGTTTGGCCATGAAAGTTTCAAATACAACTTCGTTTTTGGAATTTGAAAAACATTCAAATTCTTTTCACTTTCATTATACTATTCTTTCACAAATTCATCCTAATTTTTTCTTTTTTATAAAAATAATCCCATTAAATTATGTTTCATATTTAAATCACATTTCAATGTTTTTTTTTTAATGAAAACTACATTCAACCAATCAACTATTATTTACAAAAATAAAAAACATCAACTTAATTTTTTTTAAATAAAGTGAAAAATATTACGTAGTAATAATACATATTAACTCGTATATGAATTTTAATCTATGACATTATGCATCTATCTCTTTTAAAATTTTACTCTTTTAGAACAAATTTAATTATATGTTGAAGATAAATTAGTTAAATTGATTTTTTTAGGTGGTATGACCAATGTCTTTTCTTGTTGGGTTTTGACTTTAAAGAAAAGTTGGTAAAGCTCACCTAAACCCGTCCACTGAAGTTGAGATTTCATGTTTATATTCACGTAGTAGTTTCTACAAATAATAATCATATCCTTGAAACTTGTAAGAAAAGAACTCAAGCGATTCTTCAAAAGAGTTTGGTAGCTCAGTTGTCAAAGCTAGTAACACATAAAAAAAGTTATGAGTAATGAAAGCTTTCGCTTTCTCTCATAATTCTTATAAACTCCTTACATAATACGTAACTGGGAAGTGTATAAATCTTACTGTTACCCCTGGAATAAGGCATATGTGCTGCCTGATCTTTGGGGAGGTATCCTGTAGACACTAATATGTCCATTTTGGAAAGTTAGACATGCATGTGTGAGAAGGGGAGACTTGGAGTAACTGGTAAAGTTGTTGCCATGTGACAAGGAGGTCACGGGTTCAAACCTTGGAAACAGCCTCTGACAGAAATGCAAGGTAAGACGGCATACAAATAGGCCTTTGTGGTTGGGCCCTTCCTTGGACCCCCCTGCATATAGCGGGAGAGCTTTAGTGCACTGGGCTGCATGTGTGGCTTTTTGCTTGTAAAATAAGTCTCTTCGTCCAAATTATTTGTCATGTTTGCACTCACAGAGAAGTATTTAGGGAGAAACTAATATGATCCTCCAATTTGGAAATTAGACATTCAGACAAGTATTTATTATCTAAAAAATATGTCGGGTTCATAATTTATGTTTATAAGGTGGATGCTCAGGAGTTAGGGGTGGCTCAAGGGAGGTTAATGAAGCATATTTGCTTTATGCTCCAAAATATTTGAGCTCCCACAATTTTAATTAATAGTCCATTTTAGGATTTTATTTTTGCTTAAATAATATAAAATTTAAGATTTAAAAAAAAAACTTTATAAAAAAACTACCTGCTCTTTATATTAGATAATATTCTAGAATTTTGAATTAAACTACTTATGTCTTCATATTAATAAATAAATTTTATACAACATCATCCACCAAATTGTATTGCAAATAATTGACTAACATCTGTTAACTTGAATTAATCTTTGACCAAATATAAATATTAACAATAATATTACTATGCAAAGTTAAAGATTTTATGTTTTTTAATGATACTAAGTACTAACTATAAACAAAAAGTATGAAAAAAATAATGAGATACAAGCCTTTTTAAAAAATTTTACTTTAGACCACAAATTTTATTGAACTAACATTCATGTTGATGTTGTCATATCTGTTAATTACGTGATTATTAAGTCATTTGATATACTGTCAAGTAGACATTTGAATTACTTTTACTCTATAAGACCAAATAAAAAGAAGAAAAAATATTTTAAAAAAGACTTTTCCATTTCTATAATTTATTTTGTGTTATATTTGACAAATATAATATGTTATTCTCCAACATAAAAGAACAGAATTAGACTCTACTTTCGGTCTAACCTCTTCACCCTACATATATTTACATGCTATTTTAAGTGGCAAACGGTGAGATTTCTGTTATGTTTGTTATAAGTAAAAAAAAAAGATTAAAGTCAATGGGATGTTTAAGGTAATAAGGGCGGCGTTTTGCGATCCCCTACGCTACTGTCAAGAGTTTTTTCTTAAAATGAAAATTTTTAAATCAAACAAATGATTGGCTGGCTTAACATATCATAAATTACATATATGGTCATTCTCTATATATATTCCTACATTTTTGGATACATTGAGTATTATAAAGACAAAATTTGTCAGTCTACCCTTAGAAGATTACGTGACTGCGGCGTATTTTCATAAATTGGAAATTATATAGCGGCCGTGTACATGTAAATAATCTTGTGGCCCTCTTTGATTCATTTTTCTAATGTTAGACGGATTTAAAAAATATTTTATTTTGGTATATGTATCTTTCAATGTTGTAACTTTAAAATGTCAATTACTTATGAATGATAAAATAATATTATGTTGCTGGAATTAATATTAACTTGATGTAATGTTGATTTAACGATAACTTATTTTGAGACTGAGGCGTAATAATTTAAGTTCGATATCAAAAGCATATACAATTTCTTATAGACTATGGCTTTCGTGATACCTTGACACACTAACTGTTTTTTTTTTTTGATTTCTTTCAATTAAATTAACTTATGTTAATAGCTTTTGACTGTTTTGTCTTGTGGATTCGACTGTATTTCAAATTTCAGATTTTTTTGTTCTTTTCTTTTCCGATTTTATTTTTACACATCCCATGATTTGCCCCTATGATGATCATTGACTTACCTCGTTTAGTATAATACTCATTTACATTGGATATTTATATTAAATTAAGCAATTTAACCTTGTTATATAGGAAAGACATACTTTAATATTTTATTCAGCAACACAAATTTTTTTTTTTTAAAATAGAGCTAAGTAGTTTCAGCCCAACCTCTTCAATATGTATATTTATATGCTACTTTGAGTAGCCAGGTGAAAATTTTGTTATGTGTTTGCTCATAGGAAAAGGATTAAAGTCAATGAGATGTTGAAGGCGATAAGGGCGGCGCTATGCAAATTTCTATAATACAACCTTGCTAATGTCAAGAGGTTATTTTTTTACGAAGAAAGATGAAGTTTCTTAGAACATTCAAATGATTGGATGTCTTAATGTATCATAATATATACCTATGTTTTTGGATGCATTATGTAATATATTATAGAGGCAAAATTTGTCAGTCTATTCTTATAAGATTATGTGACTGTGACCTATCTGCATGCTGGAAATTATATAGCGGCTGTGTGTATGTGAATATTCTTGAGACCCATTTGTGACCCTTTTTGGCTCATTTCTCTAATGTATTAGATACAGATTTTTTAGAAATGTTTTATTTTGGTATATGCATCTTTCATGTTGTAATGTTAAGATGTCAACTATTTGTGTGATAACATAATATTATGTTAGCTGAAATTAATATTAACTTGATGTAAAGTAGAGATAAGTTGATTTAGTTATAACTTGTTTAGTTGTAATTTGTTTTGGGATTGAAGCGTAGATGATTGATGTTTGACATCGTTAGTATCGACAATTTCCTAAAGACTATAGTTGTGGTGACCGTTTTTAACATTTCATATTTTTGTTATTTCCTTTTTTGGTTTTCTTTTTACACATCCCAGGATTTGCCTCTATGATGACCGTTAACTTACCTCGTCTCTCGGTATAATATTTATTTGCATTCGATATTTATGAAATTTAATAATTTAGCCTTATTATGTATGAAAGACATACTTTGATATTATGGAGTATCGATTTACTATACTTCCTTCGTCTCCATACAAATATCTTATTTTGACGGAGTTCAAAAATAAAAATAAGAATTTTGAATCTAAAGACGATGTTTGTAGTTTTTTAAAACTTGCCACGTAGAATATTAAAATTGGCAAATGTACTAACCCGTTTGGTCATGAGAATATTTCACTTTTTTCAAATTTCTTTTCACTTTATTTAAAAATTGTTGTTTGGCCATGAAATTTTCTAATACAACTTCAAGTTGTATTTGTAATTTGAAAAACATTCAAATTCTTTTCACTTTCATTATATTATTCTTTTACAAATTTATCCTAAAATTTTCACTTTTATAAAAATAATCTTATTAAATTATGTTTCATATTTAAATCACATTTCAATGTTTTTTGTTAATGCAAACCACATTCAACCAATCAAATATTATTTACAAAAATAAAAAACATCAACTTAATTTTTTCTAAATAAAGTGAAAAATATTACTTAGTAATAATACTTATTAACTTGTATATGAATTTTAATCTATGACATTATGCATCTATATATTTTAAGATTTCACTCTTTTAGAGCAAATTTAATTATATGTTCAAGATAAATTAGTTAAATTGAGTAATTTTACTAGTTTTTAAAATAACAAGGTATAAATCATATTTTTTTAAAATCTAAATAATCTTTACAAAAATTACAACTAATTAAGCAGAGCTTTAAAATTTTCAAATAAAGCAAATTACAATAATAATTAAAAAAATCCTCTTTTTTTCTTGGGAAAAACCCAAAAATATAAAGTTGAAACGTATGGAATATGAACATGAAATGTCTATAAATTTGTCATTTACCCCTTTTTTTTATAGGGAAATGTAGCCAACCCAAAGTATTTTGTAACTAGCGAGACACAAAAGTCCGACAATACATCATAGTTTCCTCCTCATTCGCAAGACTAGTGTGAACATAAAAAAAAAGGAAAATAAAACTCCTCGTAAAGCTGCACTTAAGTTACCCACAAAATTGAACTAAGTATTTTGTTTCATTAATTAGTTATGGATGGTCGTCTTTTCTGGTATTTGGTACTATGTGTAAATGCTTTGAATGAATTTGAACTAACTTCCAATTCAGTACAACTGTATCCTCTTCATATTCTTATAGACACGTATAAAAATGGGAAATACTAAAATAGACAGCTTGTTACTCTTTGTCTATTTGTTTAGTTTTTTGAGTCACACGTACTTATCCTCTTAGACATTTTTTCTGGAAAAGAAAATATGAGCTAAGCATTTTTTGTTTACTATACATGCCAGTTTTCATTCATCAAAAGCAAGAAAAAATGGGTGATGAGCATATAGGATAGTGAATGTTTTAATATGAATTAGTGAGTTTAAGTTATGTTATAAACATTGGATTAGGAGCAATATGAGATAATTTTCCTTACATTGGAAATTATGTTCACATTTTAAGTAGTGGTGTTAAATGAAGTAATAAGGAATGGATTAGATTAAAATTGAGCAAGTTAAAATGAATTGAGTTGATAAATAGATTGGGCTGAAATTGGTTGGGCGGCTAAAAATGGATTGGGTCATGAGCCGCTAATTTTATTGAATGGCCCACTTTCCTCTGATCCGAACCCTAACTCAGAATTCAACTCCAATTTAGGCCCCGAGACTCAGGACTTGACCTCGACTTGATCTTGACCCTAGACTTGAGCCTTGATCCGTCACTCGACAACCGAATCAATCCTAACTCGGGACTTGATACCCGACCTTGATCGGGGACCTGATTTCAATTTGAGACTTGATCCTGACTTGAGATTTGAGGCCCAAACTTGATTGTAAATCCAAGACTCGATCTCCAATCCTTTTCAGGGACACGAGTCGAGACCCATCCTAACCCGACGCCAGTAATCAAGCCTAACACAGGACTCGAGACCCAATCTTGTCCCAAAATTTGAGATTCAATCCTAACTCTGACATGAGACCTGAGTCCTAGTCCAGACCTGAAATTTGACATCCGAGTCTCGATCCTTAGAAAAAATTAAAGTAAATCTCAAGTAGTAAATTTATATTAAAGCAAATCTTAAATATGAGTTGTAAATTGAAGAGACTCAATTCTTCACTATATTGGCATAGTATCATGAAGGACAACTTTTAATTTTTTTCATGAGACACTCTTAAGTCCTCCATGATATCATCACATTATATCTCTATATTGGCATGATATCATGAAGGATTGATTCAATCATTCAATAAGACACTTATCATTCTTCCTTGATACCTTGATACCATTAAAATATATCTATATACTAACATAGTAGAATGGTATCATGGATGACAACTTTCGGTTGTTCAATGGGACATTCCTCAGTCTTCATGACACCATCATAGTATATGTATATATTAACGTGGTATCATGGAGGATTGCTTTAGTCAGTCATTGAGACATTCTTCAGTCCTTCATGATACCAACACATTATATGTAAAATGACATGATATCATAGATGACTGCTTTAGTCCGTCAATGAGACACTCTTCAGTCCTCCATGATACCAATATACTATATACCATATACTGAGATGGTATCATGAATGACTACTTTTAGCAACCATTGAATGCTAACACACATCAATTGATAGTAAAATTATAAAAATATGTTTATATTAACTTAGGTTTTAATATATAAGCTAGTGAATTTAGTTATTTATGATACTCACATGGTATATATCATGTACTAACATGATATCATAAAGACTGATTCATTTTTCAAAAACTATATTTTCTATTAAACTAGAGTTTGATTAATTAGCGACTTTAGTTATCTTCTCTTAATTATTTCTTGTTTATTCTTTCAAAAAGAGAGTTTAGTCCTCTATTATTGATATGGTATATTTATATACAGACAGAGTATCATATATGACTAATTTATATTTGTGATCACGTTGATATCATGCTCATGCGTGAAAAAAGGACATGCGTGAAAAAAGAAGATGTGCATACCCGTAATTAGTTTAGGCCGAATAAATATTGAGAAAATTAGTAAAAGAGGATAAATCAGGGTAATTAATTTGCTTTTATGAGATAATTTATGTAATTTCCCAATTAAAAATCACTCTAAAAAATGAGTTATGTTGGATTGAATTAAAACTAGCCCAATATGAAATTATCTTATGTCCAACTTATAAAAGTTTAGGCAAATTAAGTAGGCCATCAGTTTTTGGGCCATAACACCCCCAATATTTATTTTGTATACAATGGAAGCTCTATTTTGACCCTTTCCTCAAAAAATAAATAGGAAAAGAAGAAGAAAACTATAAACTGTATACTGAGCTGTAACACTCTTCTCTTGGACACCTTAGCTTCAGAACAAAAGAAACACATAAGCAAAGCACTTGTATAAACTAGACACACAAATTAAAGATGATCATCTTGAAATAAATCTCAAAAAAAATAATTAAAGAAGAAAAAAAAGATAGAAATATGATCAAATGTTACACTTGACATGTATCATAAAGTTATCCATGTAAGCAGCCACGTATCCATAATAGTTCCCATATTTAGACCCAACTTCCAGCTTCACTCACCTATAAATACCCTCTACTTCTCTCAGCCCATTTTCATTTCAAACCAAAATTATCTTTTCTCAATTCTAAAAAAAAAAAATTTTTCCTCTCTTTAGAAAAATGTCATCAACCTCTACGAAGTTGATCCAAGCTACATCCCGCAAGGGATGTATGCGAGGTAAAGGTGGTCCGGAGAATGCCAGTTGCACGTACAAAGGTGTACGACAACGCACTTGGGGTAAATGGGTAGCCGAGATCCGCGAACCCAATCGCGGAGCTCGGATTTGGCTCGGCACCTTTGATAATTCTTATGATGCTGCTGTCGTCTATGACGCAGCAGCCCTTAAGCTTTATGGTGCCGAAGCCAAACTCAATTTGCCCCATTTGTACAACCATCCGGCCCAGGACCAGGCCCAAGTTCAGAACTCCAGGCCCATTACCATCATGAGCCCATCTTCCTCTCCCGTTTCAGCTTCTGTTCCAGCTGCTGCTGCTCCTGTTTACAATGTGGCTTCGCCATCAACTTGGAGTGTAGGAACTGATTCTTCGCTTTATTTCAACAATCATGATTTCGGTATCAACAATTTTTCTACTAATGATCCATCTGCATTTAATTTAATTGACATTAATAAAACAGCTGATGATCATTCTGACGAATTCGTTGAAAAAAACAATAATAATACCAGCAATAATCAAAGCAGCCAAGGACTTGGTGGAGAAATGTGGAGGGATCTAAACATGAATTTACCAGAAATTGATGATTCATCAATTTGGGAAGAAGCTAAGGCAACAACTTCATTTCAAGAAGCAGTGAATGATCCAGGAATATGTGGATACAACTTGGATGATGACCTTAATTTTCCTCCATGGTGTGGTTAAATTATTATTTTATCATGTGTTTATATATATATATGGTAAAAAAAATGCATGCATTATATATATGTATACTTGTAAACGTATTAGAGCATGCAAGTGGATAAGGCATGTTGAAGTTTATATGTATATAGAAAAAGAAGCTACTATAAGTGTGTAGTCATTAATATGACGTGTAACATAGTTAGTGTGTTGAGAAGCAGTATATATGTATATGGACTGTAAAAATGTTCAACTTGTATTAAGTGATGAAGAAAAAAAATATATAATATAGATATGCGTAAATATTATTTTGTATAAATCTACAAGTTTAGTATGAGTAGTTTTTTATGGTGTTGCTGTAATTGTATATTTCTTTTTCTAACTTTTGGTTGAGTTTTAAGTGTTTAGAATGATAGACATGTGCTATAAACTTTATGTTTGTATTTATTTTTTTAATATACAAGTCATATTCTCACTCTTTTTTTGTGTTATTAGGCAATCAATATAAAATCTTTTAAGATATATAAGTTATCACTATAAAGAAAAAAAAATTAAAAATCATTTGCTATATATATGCTTTCTTTACTAAGCTATATATATATAGGAGAAGATAGTCAATTAATTAAATAATTAGATGGGCGCTCAATCTTGGCAATAATATTTAATACCTCATCTTTGTGTGAAACATGTATTGGACATATATAACATTGAGTATATATATCAAACACAGTTTCATAACGTATGAAAATACGTGATATTCACGTCTTTTAAAGTTAAGAATGTCTAACTTATATTCTGTCCTTACCGAAAAAGTGAAGTTCTACGCAAAACAAAAATGCAATGGCTATCCATTTTTAGCATATTTTTGGCGTATTCCACCTCATCTCTACCTCCTCCGATCATCTCTCTCGTTCTTCTTATCAAACCACCATGTCGTCGCCGTCGCCGTCGTTGCCACCACCCCTTCCTTCTTTTTGAGATTCGACCACCAACTCCTTCTTCTTCAGATTTGACTATCATTGCCTTCTTTTTAGATTCAGTCATCACCGCCACCTTCTTCTTCTTTTCTGACTAAATCATCGTGTAGTCGTCACAACCACCATCACCACCTCCTTTCTTTTCAGATTCGACCACCACCATCATCATCTTTTACAGATTCAGTCAAACCACATCTTTCTTTTTCTTTTTCAGAGCGGCTTCATCCGTCTGTCGATTCAAAATAGTGTGTGTTTTAATCTAGGGCTTTCTATTGTGGAGCTCTACTCCTATCCAAAGTAGATTGATGCTTTTTGGGTCTTCCTTCCTTCCTCTTTTTTTTTTTTTTGATTGAATCATCGTTGTCATCGTCATAATTACCACCACCACCATTTTCTTCTTCTCCTTCTTCAGATCTGGCTATCACCACCACCCCATCTTCTTTTTTTTTTAAAAAAAATCTAAATCATCGCCATCGTTATTGTTGTTTTCACTCCTCTTCCTTTTTCAAATTCGACTAAACCATCACCTTCTTTTCAGATTTGCTCATTATCACCACCTTTTTATTTTCTCTTCAGATCAGGTAACATTATAATCATTTTTTTAATCCATTTTACATTGAAAAATAAAATAACTATCTACATTTCCCCCCCAAATTTAGGCGATATCACCACTAGCTCCTCCTTTTTTTTTATGAATTCGATCACCACTGTTATAACCATCGCCTTTCTAGAATCCCTCAGATCCATGCAAAACAAAAATGCAATGATTATCCATTTTTAGCACATTTTTGGCGTATTATTTTTGTCCTCCTTAGCCAGCTCATCTCTACCTCCTCCGATCATCTCCCTCGTTCTTCTGATCAGACCACCACGCCATCGCTGCCATTGCCACCACCACTTCCTTCTTCTTGAGACTCGATCATGCACCACCTCCTTACCTCCTTACCTCCTTCTTCTTCAGATTCGACTATCATTGCGTTCTTTTTTACATTCGGTCATCACCACCACCTTCTTCTTCGTTTTCGACTAAATCATCATAGTCGTCGTAGTCGCTGCCACCACACCACTTCATTTCTTTTCAGATTCGACCACCACCACCATCATCTTTTTTAGATTCAATCAAAACCACCATCTCCTTCTTTTTCTTTTTTAGATTGGTTTCATGCGCCTATCGATCAGTAGGGTGTGTTTTGATTTAGGGCTTTCTTTTGTGGGGATCTACTCCTATTCAAAGTCGATTGCTTTTTTTTTTTTTGGGTGTCTCCATGACTTCATCTTTTTTTCTTATTGAATCATCGTTGTTATCGCCGTTGCCACTATCTCCTCCTACCACAATAACCTCGTCCTAGCTCCTAATCCTCTCTTTTAGATCCGTCCACTATCACCATTTTCTTCTTCTCCTTCTTCAGATCTAGCCATCACCACCATCCCATCTTTCTTTTTTTTTCCTATCTAAATCATCGCTATTGTTGTTGTTGTTATCACCTCCTCCTTCTTCAGATTCGACTATTACTATCACTTTATTTTCAGATTTGCTCATTATCACCACCATTTTATTTTCCCTTCTTCAAATCAGGTAACATCATAATCATTTTTTTAGATGGGAAAACAAAATAACTATCAATATTTTTTTCTAGATTTAGGCGATATCACCATAGCTCCTCCTTTTTCTTTTATGAATTCGATCACTACTATCATAGCCATCGCCACCTCCTTCTAAACTTCCCTCAGATCCAACCATCGCCACCAGTTTCTTCTTGATGAGGCTAAGTGTACAGGTATTTTCAGCTTGTATATTGTCAAATTCTAGTATAATTTAAGATACCATTTTACAAAAATTGAAATCACCTAGGTTAGAGATTTGTATTATCTTGATTATTATTTGAGAGGAACTATAAATTACTTAAAGTAAAACAAATCAATATCAGAAGAATTATATTGGTAAGTGTTAGAAATCATCAAATTTACTTGATATATTATTACAATTAAATTTCATTCTCCACATGTATTTTTTTTAAAGAATTACTATCTTTTTAAAATGGAATTACATTTTACTCACTAAAAATAAATAAATAATTAACACTCTATGAGATTATGTTAGTTAATTGATTTAAGACTAGTGCTGATTAAATCAAAATATTTTTCTTCCCTAAATTGTTCAAAAAGATGTAAATATCTCTTGCGATTAATTAATATTTCTATTCTTCCCTGAATTTGATTAGCACAATTTTGGGAATAATCACATCATTTCTTTCGATTCTATTTCTTTTGGCTCAAATCTCCTCAATAATTAAACTTCTCAATTGGACCATTTTTATATAAAATAATTCTTCCCCTAATTTTACCATTTGTTTTCAAGCAACGGAATGAGTAGGCTGAATAATAGAAGCAACATGATTAGTAGAATAATATTTAGCTCAAATAAAAGTACCCCCATAGAAATTTGCAAGTTTTAAGCCTCCGCCATCTTTGCATAGTTAAATTCTTACTCACATCAAAAATATTTCTAAAATCTCTACCACCTTCTTCTTTTAGAAAAGTTTGAATATTTATAACCAATTACCTATTTAATTTTCTACATGTTGTTGTTGGCAGACTTGAGTTTTTCCAGAAAAAGGATCTTGTTGCTATTGATTCTTTGTCCAGATGATAATTTTGAAGTTGATGTATAACCAATTCTAACCACCAGAAACAAAAATAATAATATCATCTGCATGTACAAGGTGAGTATAAGTTGAGTTATAGAATTTCACATTATTTGGCTTTATAACTTATGTTTTTTATTTGAAGCCTTGCTCTACTATTGTACTTAATTTTGCTTCATGAAAATTATAAAACTAATATAAAAATAACTTAGAGATAAAATAGACAAGTGAGACAACAATAATAATTGAAGAAAAGCTACTATCCCATTATCCATAACAATATGGAGATGTAATTTTAGGTGAAACATACATTAAAACTGAGATGGTATTATAAATATATCAAATTTTATCAACTATACTAACAGAAAGAAATTACTCAATTATAGAGAAAAAAATAAAAACAAATAAAGAAATTTAAAAAATTATCCATGTAAGCAGCCACGTATCTTATAACAATTCCCATATTTAGGCCCAACTTCCAGCTTCACTCATCTATAAATACCCTCTAGCTCTCTCAGCCCATTTTCATTTCAAAACAAAATTTTCCTCTCAATTCTCAATTTTCAATATTTTTCCTCTCTTTCAAAAATGTCATCCACCTCCAAGAAGTTGATCCAAGCTACATCCCACAAGGGATGTATGCAAGGAAAAGGTGATCCAGAAAATGCTAGTTGCACGTACAAAGGTGTACGGCAATGCACTTGGGGCAAATGGGTAGCCGAGATCCGCGAACCCAATCGCGAAACTCGGCTTTGGCTCGGCACCTTTGATAACTCTTATGATGCTGCTGTTGTCTATGATGCTGCGGCCCTTAAGCTTTATGGTGCCCAAGCCGAACTCAATTTGCCCCATCTGTACAACAATATCCGGCCCAAGCCCAGTGGATAAGGCATGTTGAAGTTCATGTACAGTAAGAAGCTACTAAAAGTGTGTAGTTATTAATATGACGTGCAATATAGTTAAGTGTGTTGAGAAGCAGTATATATGTATATGGACTGTAAAAATGTTCAACTTGTATTGAGTTAAGTTAAGAAAGAAAGAAAAAATATAATATAGATATATGTAAATATTATTTTGTATAAATCTACAAGCTTAGTAAGACTAGTTTTCTATGGTGTTGTTGTAATGGTATGTTTCTTGGCGTTTGTTTCCTTTTCTCACTTTTGATTGAGTTTAAGTGTCTAGAATAATCTAATTTCATGTTAGTATTTATTTTTTTAATATACAAGTCATATTGTCACTCTTTTTTTGTGCTATTAGGCAATCAATATAAAGTCTTTTAAAATATATCACGCGAAAGTTATCACCATAAAGAAAATTGAAAGAAAAATCATTTGGTATATATATATAAATGCTTTCTTTACTAAGCTATATATAGAAGAAGATATATAGTCAATTAATTAGACGGCCGGCGCTCAATCTTTGCAATAATATTTAATACCTCATCTTTGTGTGATATATGTATTGAACATATATAACATTGAGTATATATATCAAACACAGTTTCATAACGTATGAAAATACGTGATGTTCACGTCTTTTAAAGTTATAAATGTCTAATTTATATTCTGTCCTTACCGAAAAAATGAAGTTTCATGCAAAACAAAAATACAATGGTTATCCATTTTTAGCATATTTTTGACGTATTGTTTTTGTCCTGTTGAGCCAGCTCATCTCTACCTTCTTCAATCATCTCCCTCGATTAGACCACGCCGTCGCTGCCATTGCCACCACCACTTCCTTCTTCTTGAGACTTGATCATGCACCACTTCCTTACCTCCTCCTCCTCCTTCTTCTTCGACGACTATCATTGCCTTCTTTTTTATCATTCGGTCGACTTCTTCGACTATCATTGCCTTCTTTTTTACATTCGGTCATCATCATCACTACCTTCTTCTTCGTTTCTGACTAAATCATCGTAGTCGTCGCAGTTGCTACCACCACACCACTTCATTTCTTTTCAGATTTGACCACAACCTGCATCATCTTTTTTAGATTCAACCAAAACTACCACATCTAGGACTTTCTTTTGTGGAGATCTACTCCTATCCATAGTAGATTGCTTTCTCTTTTTATTTTTGGGTGTCTCTATGACTTTATCTCTTCTTTTTTTATTGAATCATCGTTGTTATCGCTGTTGCCACCCCCTCCTACCACAATAACCTCGTCCTAGCTCCTAACCCTCTCTTTTTAGATCTATCCACCACTACCATTTTCTTCTTCTCCTTCTTCAGATCTGGCCATCACCATCACCCCATCTTCCTTTTTTTTCTATCTAAATCATCGCCATTGTTGTTGTTGTTGTCCTCCTCCTTCTTCAGATTCGATTATTACCTCCATTTTATTTTCAGATTTGCTCATTATCATCACATTTTTATTTTCTCTTCAGATTAGGTAATATTATAACCATTTTTTTAGATCGAAAAACAAAATGACTATCAATATTTTTTTATCTAGATTTAGGCGATATCACCATAGCTCCTCCTTTTTCTTTTATGAATTCGATCACTACTGTCATAATCGTCGCCACCTCCTTCTAAACTTCCCTCGTATCCCACCATCACCACCAGTTTCTTCTTGATGAGGCTAAGTGTACAGATATTTTTCAGCTTGTACTTTGTCAAATTCTAGTATAATTTAAGATACCCTCTTACAAAAATTGAAATCACTTAGGTTAGAGATTTGTATTATCTTGATTATTATTTGAGAGGAACTATAAATTACTTAAAGTAAAACAAATCAATTTCAGAATAATTATATTTGTAATTGTTAGAAATCGTCAAATTTCCTTGATATATTATTAAAATTAAATTTCACTCTCCACATGTATTGTACATTTGTACTCACTAGAAATAAATAAATAATCAACTGTTGGTGTTTATGCATTTTAATATTAAAATTAAAATATTAAGTGCATATGTTAGTGGGTATAAGTTGACAAGAATGTGGTCATTATTGTGATGTAACTCTTGTAACCACTATTGCCATGATCTGCCACTAATTCCACCCATTATTCTACCTCATTATACATTGTAACTTATGTAACTCATGTAACCTATAGGCCATTCACTTACCTTAGTAACTATCCCATTATCTTCCTATTCATTGTAAGGAAGAATTCCTCACTATAAATAGTGTGGTTTTACTTTGTGTTGGGGATATGAGATAGAGTGTTAGCCAAATATGAGAAGTGTTGTATTGTATATATAATGAGTTAGTGTGGTGAAAGAGAGAGTTGAGACAAGAATAATATTCTAAGTCTTCAACTATATTCACTATACATAATGAGAGTAATTATTTGTTGAAGGAAGTTGTTCTTTTTGTGGAGCTTTGGACTCTTCAACTACTCCGGAGTTGCTTGAGTTGTACGACGTTGTTAGGCTGCTGTATCCTGGAGGGGGCAAGTCAAGAGTGATACTGCTGGATCGGTGTAGATTATGCCGTAGTGGGCTTGAATCTCCATAAAGAGAATGAGATATCCGCGCCTCAGCCTAAAGATTTATTTATTCATTTTGTTTTCAACTGTAATTTATTGTATTTATGGTATATTACACCAACATTAACACTCTATGAGATTATGTTAGTTAATTGATTTAAGACTAGTGCTGATTAAATCAAAATATTTTTCTTCCCTAAATTGTGCTAATAGATGTAAATCTCTCTTGCGATTAATTAATATTTCTACTCTTCCCTGAATTTGATTAACACAATTTTGGGAATAATTACATCATTTTTTTCGATTCTATTTCTTTTGGCTCAAATCTCCTCAATAATTTAACATCTCAATTGGACCATTTTTATATAAAATAATTCTTCCTCTGTTATGCCTAAGGGACTCTATTGTATGAAATCAAGTTTTTAAGGTCTGATGGCTATCTATGTAAGATGAGCTTGTGCAAAAATATTCAAATTCTCGTTTGTGATACTCTATTTTGATAAGACATATGCGACTTGATTGGCTTCCTTATAACAATGTCGAACCTCACAGTAATAGTCCTTGATATATTTTGAATAAGAGCATGTGTAATTTATTTGCCAAGAAATTTTGTAGTTGCCTTTGATCATCTTAATCACAATCTTTGAATCACATTTTAAAATTACATTGCTATGTTAATTTTGAGAACACCATTCGAAGCTGTAACTGATCTACATTTTAATTTTCATTAGCAATGACATTACAGTTAGTTTACACATAATTAAAATCATTTCTATGAATATTATATGCTACAACACTCATTGCACACCAATTACCTCACCACAAATTACTATGCTCTTATTGATCTTCCAAATTAAAAGTTCTTCCACTTGATCCCTAATTTTACCATTTGTTTTCAAGAGTAGGTTGAATAACAGAAGCAACATGATTGGTAGAATAATATTTAGCTAAAATAAAAGTATCCAATAGAGATTTACACGTTTCAAGCCTCCACCATCTTTGCATACTCTTACTAACATTGACAATATTTCTAAAATCTAGACCACTTTCCTCTTTTGAAAAACACATTTTGTTTCCAAAACTTCAATTATATTTCTTTTACCCTCAATAGAACTTCAAAAGAAATTAATCATGTAACTTTTAAATTTAGATATTATTTCACAATAGTAAGCAATCATTTGTTTCCTTAGTACATATAAAGGACAGCACAAATAGTAATAGAAAAGTTAGAATATTTATAACCAACTACCTATTTAATTTTCTAAATGTTGTTGTTGGCAGACTTGGGTTTTGCCAGAAAATGGATCTTGTTGCTATTGATTATTTGCCCAGATGATAATTTTGAAGTTGATGCATAACCAATTCTAACCACCATCATCTGCATATACAAGGTGAGTATAAGTTAAACTTTTAGAACTTCACATTATTTGGCCTTCTAATTTATGTTTTGTCATTGATTTGAAGCCTTATTCTACTATTGTACTCATCATTTATTATATTTTTAGTGATGTATTTTATAATAAGTAAATTGAAATAATGCACGTATAACGCACGTGTCAACATTCAAACAAATAAAAAAGAATTTACAATATATCACGTGTCTAGACCCATACTCATTACGAATGTGTTCACCAAACATCTGACTTAGTAACCTTCTGCTTAGACTGAAAATGATAAGGAAGAAGATTTATGGATAATGAGATATAGAAATCAGGTGCGACGATCAGTTCAGTCAGAGCGAAAACGATCAGGCAAGTCAGTTGTCTTTAATTAATATGGATGCGCAAAATTTTAATTATTAATTTATTTTAAAAAAAAGGAATCAGAAATTACTATTTCCAAAATTGAATCACTCAAAAATTTATCATGATTCATTATTAGGCACGGAACTTGCACGTATATTACAAATATTTTATTATGAGTGTTATATCCAAAAATATCATAATATTTTACACCTCATTTTGTATGAAACATATATTGCACATCTATATCATTGCATATACATATTAATCACAGTTTCATTAGGTGTGAAACCACGTGATATTCTCTTCTTTTCAATTCATAAATATCTAACTTATATTTTGTCCTTACTGAAAGAGTGCAGTTCCAAGCAAAACAAAAATTCAAAAACTATCACTTTTTAGCTCATTTTTAACGTATTATTTTGTCCTAGCCACCTCAGCTCTAGCTCTTTCCTTACGATGATTCATATTTTGCTTGTGCCGTAAGAATATCATATGTAAATGAATTCCACCTCCTCGAATTGTCCTCCTCATTCTTCAGATCAATTCATTTAAAAAAAAAAAAATTAAATATGACCCATAGATCGTTTTTATATATATTGAGAATGCAAAAAGTCTAAAAAAACAAAAAAAATCCCAACGAGCAAATGAAAAAGAGATTAAAATTAAAAATAAATAGTTGGTCCAATCCAACGTAGTTGGAGTGTTCCACTTATGTAGTCCTCTTTGATTTTAGTCTTTACGATTTAATAAGAAGTGAAAATTACGCGCTTTCACATGACAGCATTAATGGTTATGATTGGATTCGAAAAGGGAGGTCTAGGAGGAGGTGGCATTAATGACTATGGTAGTGATAGTCGAATTAGAAGAATTTTTTTAAAAAATGAATCATAATTTATCATTAGGCATGTGACTTGCATGTATCTTACAAATATTTTATTATGAATGCTACATCCAAAAATATCATAATATTTTACACCTTATTTTTGTGTGACGATGGTAACAATTTTTTTTGACACCTCATTTCTATGGGAAACATCTTGAATATTACGTTGCATACTCATATTACTTACGGTTATCTGCGTTAAGCTTCAAATCGGATTACGTCTTAGCTTGTAGATTTGTATTGAAAAAACGACTTTATCCTTAACAACACCAAAGTCTAGACCTCAGAGATTACCGATTTCAGTATTCTGAGGATGAGATTCAAGTCCGTGCAAGTGTTCCTTCATTGGTGCGTCTTCAAAATACCAGGTGCACAAAGATGATTAAACTTGCTTGATTCTTTTTTTTTTTTTGAATCTCGAGCTAGCTTAATGGAGCTCCAATGGTAGAGAGGCAATTTGGGAACGAAGTGTGGAGATGGAGACTACCAGCTGATTCTACAAGGATTGAGGGTCCTTTCTTCTGTCCACTTTCCCAATTAGATTTTTAGTATAGTTTTTTGTTGTTGTTTTTTTAACTTTCTTTCGTTTGTTTTATTTGTGAATCTAGCACTTTAGTTTGAGTCCTTATTTTGTACAAATCTTATTTTAGTTTATGAAATAGGCCCAGTTGGGCTGTTGAACTATAAAATAAAATAAATAAATAAGCATATATTAAATACAATTTGATAATGTAAAAACGCGTGATTTTTATTTTTTATCAACTCATAAAAGGCTAAAAGTTTAACTTATATTTTGTCATTAGCAAAAAATGTATCATATCGCCGCCATTATCTACTCCCTCCATCCAAATTTATATAATCGCTGAGCCTGCCTTTGGCTTGGCACCTTTGACAATTCTTATTAGGCTGCTGTGGCCTATGATGTTGTGGCACTAGTACACCTAGTAGATTCATATTCATTACGAATGTGTTCATCAGATATTTGACTTAGCAATCTTCTGCTTAGATCGGCAATGATAAGGAAGGAGATCTAAGGATAATGAGATATAGAAGTCAGGTGTGACGGTCAGCTTAGTCAGAGCGGAAGCGGTCAGGCAAGTCAGTTATCTTTTATATGGATACGCAAAATTTAATAAATTTTTTTATAATTAGACTTTTAGTATAGTTTTTTTATTTTTTTTCTTTTCTTTCGCTTATTTTATTTGTGGACTTAACACTTTGGGCTGGGTCCTTATATTGTACAGATCTTAGTTTAGTTTATGAAATGGGCCCAGTTGGGTTGTTTAACTAAAAAAAAAGCATACTCATATTAAATACAGTTTGTTAATGTGTGAAAGAAAGCACGTGATTTTTACTTTTTATCAACTCGTAAAAGGCTAAAAACTTAATATATATCTTGTCATTAGCAAAAAAATGTATAGTTCTATGTGAAACATCTTTGGATTATGTTTAAAATGCCTTAAGAAGGTAGTCATTGAATTTTTGTTGTACAAAATATGCACGTGCAACTTACGTACCAAATGACTAATATAAACAGTAGCTCCTCCTGCAAACGAATAAGGAGATCCCGAACTAAGGTATAATTGCAAACATTATTGAGCTGAGTCTTTTCAGATTACGGATTAGCTACGACAATGAAATTCATAATTAAATTCATTTTTTCCTGTTCAAATATGGTAAGCGTTTTGGTCACGCCCACTTACACTAAACTAGTATTGTTATAAAGATGGAAGAAGAAAATTAATTACAAGAGGAAACATTAAAAAAAAAAGAAGCCAAACAAGACATTTTGTCTATAATTGTAGCATGAAGTACAATATATTCAGTATTCTACAAGTCCAGATTTACACATATTATCACTGCCATATATAGTGTAAATGACAAGCTCTGAGAGCTTCTTTTTTTGCATACTTTCGAAGAGTAAATTAACATTATATCGAGTAGCCTTCAATAAAATTACGTCGAGAAGATCTATATAGACTATAATATTAGTAACAAGATGATTTTCAGCAACGCGATAAAGGGACTATCTCATTTCATGAAATAAGCTACAGAGGATTCCTCCATTTTCCAGTATCTGTTAAGAAGCCATAAAGAGTCTGCTTCAATAGCGGATCCATGATGGTTACGATGCCAACCAAAATAGGCATGAGTTCTGTTCTTGATATCCAGTATTCCGTGCCCAAAGCTTGCTTCCCGATTGGCAGAATACCTTGGCTGTGGTTGTGTCATCCTACAACAAATGAAGCGGGACATTTTTTTGAAACAGACTAAAAAGGAAAGTAAGACAATCAAATTGAAACGATGGGAGCATACTCTGTAGCTAATCCCTCTTGACTTCCTCCATCTCCTATAGTAATATATACCGGGGCAGACTCATCCTTAACTGGACTGCACTTTCCATTTATGATGTTGTAGGCAACGTTTGATACGCACTCCTAAGATGCAGATAACAACTTACATAAATCAGCTTGAAAGATGACTGGATGAAAATGAGAGCTGTTAAATTTTAGAACATGAGTACATGTATGGTAAGCACGGAGACTTACTGATCGTTCATAGGCATGAACATGACCAGCGAAGACAACGTCCACCTTGTACTTCACAAACCATGGTTCATATATAACTCGCATTGTTTCCCCTTCCATATAGTGATGTACATAACTACTGTACATTGGACAATGCATAAGTATAATGAGCCATGGTGTCTCACTCCTGTTAACTTTAGGTAACTCATTTGTTAACCATTTCCATTGAGGAGTGTATTTACCTAGAAAAAAAAGACGACATAAGGAGAAACTGAAATTATAGCACAACGAAATTTACAACTTTTTAAACAAATGCTAACTTCTTACCAAATGCTGAGTAAGAAGACATGACGATAATATAGGCTGAAGCTCTCTTTATAGAGTACCAAAGCGGAGAAGTACTTTGTGATGCTGTATAAGGAGTAGAAAATCGGTGCTTGTAAGGTACGAAAGGTTTAGATTCACCCTGCAAAAAAATGACTTTGCTGCAATAGGAATAATTGTAGTACTATCAAGTTACTACCAGGAGCAACAAATGTGAAGATAAGCCAGTTATCTTCCAGAATAGTTATGAATAGGATGCTTACAATTTCAGGAACAAAATCAAGTTCATGATTTCCGGCAGTCCAAATCCAAGGTTGATATGCTGCACTTCTCTCTATAAATCTCCCCCATGTATCCCATCGTATATTGTTATGAAACGGATAATTATCAGCATAAGAGAGGTCTCCAACAAAGAGTTATGTCTGGCCTTTTAGAGGGCTCAACTCATAATGAGTCGATGTGCTATTGGAGTCGTATGTCTGACCAAGATCCCCTGTTCAATAAACAGAATGAGTCTAAGGAACATCGTCTCGAGGGACCTTAAGACAGAAAAACAAAATTGTGCAGTACTTAAGACATTACCAATGAGACCAAATGTATAAGGAACATCAGGTCCAGGTTTTGGAGGAGTTACAAACCAAAACTGTCTGGTTGTATTTCCTAACCCAACTTCGTAGTAGTACTTTGTATCAAACTGCAACAAGATCATCAAAATATCGTTTTCTTAAAGCATTTCTAATTGTTCAATACAAACGTTACATGCCCATATGGAACTACATTGTACCTACCTCCAGATCGTTGATGGTGCAGTGATGAATATATCCGGATGTGTAATTGTAATACTTGTAGCTAACAACAAATCCCTCCGTGAAGCTCTTAAGATTACTATTTTCAGTCCAATAGAGAAGTGCATTTGAGCCAGGTTCATCAGTTGTAGTCCAAGAAACGATGACACCCTTTCCTTCATGATCCCCTTGTGTTATGTAAACCTTCAACATTCATTTCTCATCACAACGCCACTCGAGAAACAATGGGATTATCAAAAGCATGTGTATGCTAAACACAACAAAGCTGTACAGACACTTAAGGAAACAGAACTAGAATTAACTTAATATAGACATCCATATAAAACTCTGCTTCACAACAAATTGAAGCATGCATGCTCAATCCAAGTTATAGCATCTTCAAGCCTAAATAACTAAGTTGCTGGGAACTCATAAAAAATGTTAGATTCCTCAAGACACGGGTGCTACAATATTTTTTGAAGAGTCTGAACAACACGACTAGTAAAAATTAAATTATTTCACTATTCGATTTTTAAAAATACTACTAGTGATTAATTGATTGGGAAGATTCCTCCCGGACACCACACTAGTTATGTTTTTTCAATTGAGAGGTTGGGAAGATTCCTCCACAAAGGAACAATTAACCAAATAAAGAACCATTTTTTAATTAAGTAAGGAACTAAAAAGACAGAAATATAGAAATAAGAACCAATCTCAATCCCAGATTAATTACAACATAAAGATCAAGTTAAACCCCGGATATATTATACTTTGCTAAGCTAATACAAACGAAATTAAACTTAAATTATGAAATAGAAATCAGAAAAACCTGCTGAGGAGTATTGTAACCAGGTGGCACATGAAATACATCACTATTCATAAGCATATCCACATTAGAATTATAATTTCTCACATAATCACTGCTAATTCCACCATAACACAACTTAATTTTTGTACACAAAATTAAGCCTATAAGTAAACACACAAATCCAGTATAAACCCCTTGAATAACCAATACTTTGTTATGTTTATCGGATTAATTGAAATAATGGAGCTCCACGTATAGGCAAAAGTGCCAACACTAATTTATTTTCTGTATGATGTAAGGACGTGGAAAGAATATTCATTATTCCTCTGGAATAATCTCAGAAAACTTTGATATTTTATATATTGGGATATTTTATTTCATTATTAGTACAAATAATCTCGAGACATCAAATTAAACACGAGATAACGTTAATCTCAAACTTTAATTCTGACTAATGATAGTTACTTGTGGTGTCATACAATTTCATTTATTTGGATGTGTTTTTTTTTTAATATTCTAGTTATATAAAGTTATGTAATTGCTTCTTTTTTTTTTTAATTATTGATTTGTGGCATGTACGAGAGGACATTAACAATCAGCCTTTATTATGTTGCATTCAAGTGTTTTAAGGTTACTCTATTTTTGAATCGATACATATGCTTTCACCATGTTGCCTAAGTGTGCAATAGCTCATTTTGTTTATCCCACCAACTCCAAATACTATTATGCTGTTTCTTTTTTCCAGTAAAGTTGTTTAACATTCAAAACGTCTGTCTTAGAATGAATTCAGTGTTGTTTGACATGTATAAAAAGGTCAAAAGGATATTTGCTTTTGCTTTTCAAAATAGTTCTATTATATGTTTGAGAATAATTAATTATTAATGTCAAATTTTGCAGTATAAAGAAGTCGTAATAGAACAATTTCACCTTCACACACATTGCTTTCGAATTTCTCATCTATATCGTTTGGACTATTTCACAATGATCTACTGAATTTGGTTTATATGTATTGAAATACACACTCATGTTACATTTCATTTCAGCTCTTATTTCTCATTCCGGTCGAGTAATGCTGGGAAAAGCATGCCAAGTAAAATCTTATAGTGCAAATTCTTGTATTACATCACAAATACTGATCATACCTCAACAGTGAATGATCCATTCCCAAAGCACATGTAAAATTGATAGTGGTTGTTGTTCAGTGTGTAAAGCAAGTAAAGTTGTTATGTGCTTCCTTTCGATAAAATGATCTGCCAATGTTTCTCATTAACTCTAGTAAATTAGTCGCAAAAATCTCCTTACTTACACAGCTCACAACCACCATTTTACCACAACGGCACTTCCAGAGCCGTGTGTGTAAGCAACAGAAAAGAAAACAGGATCTCACATTTCTCGTCATCAAGTACACTACTGAATCTTTTCGGACACATTTGGAACAGACCTGCCCTTCATGATTTATTTGCAGTTATCTTTTTGCAATATTTGACTAAAAATCTGAATGATACAGACAAACCAAGCTTGAATGTGTTACAGGAGAACGACAAAGGGGACATTCAGGCTTTTCATTGCACCATTCCATTATGCAGTTCCTACAAATAGTGCAAATCAAACAAAAAGGTAAGAGCATTATGTCTTTTTCCTCTTCTTTCACATTTACCTCTCTTTTTCAGTTTTTATAATGTTTTCCATCTTTGTTCCTTTTCTTTCTCTTTATGGTTTTCCGGGGAATGAATTGTTAACCAAAATAATGGGCATAAAGAGAAACAGTCAGGAGTCAATACCAGCAAAATACATGACCACAAGGTGTGGCTGTTGGATGTTGGCGGCTGCTTAGGCAAAGCGTGCATTTGCTTGGACTGTTTCCTTGAGACTGAAACAGCATAAGAGTAAATTGTTCGATTAATTAAATTTAAGCCAAGGAAGTTTATCACTTCTCTCTAAGGTCAAATTACCTAAATGAATTATGTAGAACACTTAATTCTTGAAAGTAAAACGAAATATACCTCTGAGGTTGATGTGGATTCAGCAACCAAACCATACTTCTCAGTTTCAGCAGTTAATAGATTGCCTTCCCCGTTTAAAACTGGTAAGCCTCGGCCTAAAGTTGCAAAGAGAATGATTACAGCCAACAAGTGAGAAAGATTGACACACGATAGACCTGAAGAAAGGAAAAACTAACACAGAGAGACCAAAATGTTAATTTACTAGTGTATAGTTACAGTCCGAGAAAAGGTGCATGACTGCAAAGATACAAAAGTAACCTTGAAGACCAAAACCAAATTTTGTAACTTCGTGAAGCATAATTGCTCTTTCTGCCATGATCACATCTTCCAAATAATAGAAAACTGCATTTTGAAATTAAGCTCCTTCTCTCCTCTATTGGTGTCGAAGCCTCAGTCACACACTCACACCCTTGGAGCATATGATGGGAAGTCCATAATGGTTACAACCTAAGTTACTCGGACTCTTCACTTTTGGTGCCGCACCCATGTCGACACGACATGGGTGCGGGTGTTGGTGTGGGATCTGTGTCCGATTTGGTCAACCGATTTTGGGTACTTTGACCAAAATCGATGGGGAAAGTCTAGACAGTTTTAATGATTTATGTAATCAATACAAAAGCTAAGATGAAATTGAAGAAAATGGAATACCTTTTATATAGAAATATCTATGTCACTCCTTTTCTTTTAATCTCCATCCAAGGTTCTCCTCAAGTTCTCCACATAAAATCTCATAATTTAGGTTTTATAACTCTATTTTTAGATATTTTAATTATTTTTAGGCGAATCCCCACACCCGTATCCATACATGGATCCATATCCCCGAATCTTAAAAATTAGACCATGAAGGATCCGACCTCTAGATCCGCACCCATATCGAACACCCGCACCCGAGTCCGAGCAACTTAGGTTACAACTATTCTTTTTCTTCAAACAATAAATTATTTTGTATTTTAGGTTGACAAACATAAATAAACATTTAGCACATGATACTCAGAGAATGTCCTGAGCATGAGTATATGCAAAAAAGTTTCACCTGCAGAAGTTTGATAGGTTCCAAAGGGTGCTTGTTGAGCAGAAGTTGAAACGGATGATAAACTACTACGTCTCAGACCTTCAGCAGCAAGAATACATAATTGAATTAGAAGGAAGACCCCTAGTATTTGATATCTGCACGACAAGAACATTTTGAGCAGCCAATAATGTCCAACTGGGATCTTTATGAAGACAAGGACCCAAAAAATCACTATTTCAGAAATGATTATTTGCCAGACATAGAATCATCCACAACTGTGAAGTTTGATACAGAAAATGTTTTAAACGGTACATGAAAGTGAAATATCTGACTGCCCACATCCCAAGGCACATAGAGTGGAGACACGACCAATGCCCAATATTTTTGACAAAGCTAAAGAGTCTTTCCTTTTGAAGACCAGTACTCCCAATATTTCCTTTAAAATACCAGAGAAAAAGCATAAAAAGAATTTTTTAAAAAAACCAGAAGCAGCTGGCAGAAAACTAATAAGCACTGATACAAAAATACTGTCCCAAGGTATAGAAGGAGGAATGTCATCTTGGTCAAATGAAAAGACCATTTTTGTGCAACTTTTTCCTTCACAAGGAAATGAACAAAAAAAAAGATTAATATAGCCAGTAATCTACAAAATTTGGTCAGAGGGACAAGAAGTCATTTTTCAAAGAGCAGATGTCTGATGCAAAGAGTTACAGACCATACAACTATTTCTGCAACAGAAGCTTGAAGCAATTTACCTAGGTCGCTGGTTCATAGGTTTTCCAATGAACACATAGTGAATGCCCGCAGCACGTTTTGATATATGATAATAAAGTCCTGACACAGAGAACTTTTAGCATGTGTTTCAGAAACTAGCAGCACTTAATTGGTTTATTGAGTGGCAAATAAAGTCACCTTCAAAATAGAAGAACATGAGATTGGTCCGGATAACCAATTGCAAGATCTCACGAGCAAGAGGAAGCATCTGCAAGAATCAGCAAGAATGTATGTTGTTTTACAAAAATTGGAAGTGAAAGATGATGGAGAGTTCACCAAATGAGCACTACATACTTTTCAAGGTACTTCCCAATTATCTCTACATGTCAACTATGTCTTAGCCACTTTGGCAAGCTACAACAAAACAAAGGAGTTGAACATGACAGTCAGCAGTTCTGGCAGCTTCAAGGTTAGCCATCAGTAAATAGGGTTTTGTCGTGCCACAAGACATTCTATTAGGGTGGAAGTAATTCTAAGCCTTTGTCCTAGGTATATGGAATATCACAAATATTAGCTTGCAGTAATGCTCCACGAGGAACTCTGGACTTAACAATTGGTGAGTGCACAAGATCCAGAGAGTTTAACACCAGCCCAAAGTCTAAAAGTGTTGCAGGAAATCCAGGGAGTTGTAGATGCTTCATAAGGTTCAAGAGAATGTCCAAATTGCAGTATAATTTTAAAAAAACAGATTTCCAACTCAGAAGAAATCCAGCTTAAGATTTAACTGAAGCAACTTTATCCATTGAGTTTTGTGGATAACATCTATGACAAAGAGTTATATATACAAGTGAGAGAGAAACACATAATTTAATGCCCAGGCTTCGGCAATCTGAGATAACAAAAGCTTAGGAAGAAAGGGGTGTACCGAAGGCCACCTCCGAACTGTATACAACCAGAAATCCCTTATCTTGGCTTTCAATCTTGAAAGAGCTGAAATTGATGGAGTGGATGTTGAAGATGAGTGTATCTCAAAAGTAGGTGACGCCTCAGCTTCGTTGCTTGAAGTAGGATCATCCCCAAATGCATAGTCCGCCATTGAATCAGCCAGGGTGATGCCATGGGAAGCTGCTCTAGAACTGAAAAACAATAAATCATAAATAAAAGGAAATAAATATTGGTGGTCTGCAAAACCATACAATAATAAATAATTGTTACAAGGAGAAGTAAGAGGTGTGGATGTCTTTATATGAAATCTTCGAGAAATGTAGATGAACCTGACTCTTTCTGCAATATATGGAACAGCTGACTGATAGAAAATAAAAAGAGCACGTCTAGCAGGTGTAGGGGAAAGTCCATATGGTCCTGCAACCTGTAATACCAAATTGTAATTCGAAGATAGATACTTTTGCACAGAAGAACAACAAAATTTGCTGATGCAGTAAATCAAATGGTAAAAATCATGTAATTTAGAAATGTAGACCTGTTTTGAATTCTTTGTACAAAATATTTAGACTATGACTTCTTACATATCAGAAAGAAAGAATGTTCTAGTCTAGCACTCCATAAAATTTCTAGTTTGTGTTGAGTTAAATTCAGCAACATAAACTAAAAGGAAGAGAGTAGTGAACATGAGTAAAGACAAAATCCTTGACAGGAGAAAAGCTAAACGGCTCAAGACACTTAGACACGAGGTAGAAACAGCAAAACATAAATTCATTCAACCTGAGTGATGTCACAGTATTCTTCTCCTAATGTTTGCTTCCCTGCACCCGTTGTCAGCATATAATAGAGCATCTGCCCTAAGAGTTTTGCCTGAAATGATAAATGCACCAACTCTAGTATTAGGAAGTAATGACTATCCTTGCGGTATAGATTCTAGGTTAACAACTTATAAAATTAGAACCAATAGGCTTCAGGCTATCTCATGTCATTTTGGCTTCACAAATAAAAGGAAAGCGTAAAAGAGGAGAAAACTAATCGATTAGTTTTGGTGTTAGGCATGGTTGGAAGAGAAAAACATAATTCTTCTTTCCCATCCAATTCTACAGCAAAGAGTAGAATTATGAATAACCACTAATTGATAACATTCTCGGTCATCTTCATGATAAGCCGTCAAGATAAGGAAGTTACTCTTGCACTAAAATCACACTGTTCTCGTGATGCCAGGTCATTCAAATCATTTTCACTTCTTTTAATTGAAACTCCTACCCAACATAAAAGGAGTACACAAAGTTTTCATCTGACTAATACCTACCGTCATTTTCAGATTGTCACTTGTAGTTTTCATTTCTTTCTTTGATATCCTAACCCATACAGAACTCCAAACTCTAACCACCAGGTCTTATCCCAGCCAAAAGAGGATCAAAAGAAAAAAACATTCTACGAAAGCTCACAGTAAGAGGTGACGGTGATTCTTGCTGAGAAACTCCCTGTGGCAGTTTTCTCAAGGATTCAGCATTTTCAATACCTCAATTGGAGTTAAATACATTTTGATTAGTAATACATCACTTGCCAAATGGATTTTGCCATGAAGTTCATTATTCTACTAAACACAGTAATCAATCTCAAGGTACATACAAGGTCCCTTATCCACTATCTACAATAACAAAAATTGAAAATTCAAAGAACTTGATTTTTCCAACTCTTAAGCAACAAAACTTAAACAAAATTTAAATATTTTTTTCATTAGATTACAACTCATACAGAAGCAAGTAAGCTTAACAAAAAGAATTACCTCATTCTGGTAAGTTACAGCGACTCTTGTACCTGAAAAACAACAACTTTAAGTTTTCAGAAATATTTTTATAGTTAGGAAGTGAAGCTAACCACAGAAATGGTAGTAAGAGAGACCGAAGAGGTGACGAAAAGCATCACGGCAAGCTTCATAGACGAAGGAGGCATACTGGTCATCTTTCTCAGCAGCCCTCATAATCTCCGGCTGCGCCGCCAGCGGAAATCTCTTGACGCTGCTGCCGGAAGTGGAGGCGCCACCGCCGTCACTGTTTCCGACATTGGTTGAAGTTCTAGAGATTTCTCCCAATCCCATGGTTCAGAATTCAGATATGCAAATCGGGGCTCAAAATTAGGGCCTCAAAATTACGAATCCTCGAAAGGAGCAAAAATCCCCAAATTCAGTTCGAAAAGGGAGGATTAAACGAAGAACCAACAGCACCGTGTAGACGACAGAGACAAAAGAGGAAAGAGATAATAGCACACACCGAAAGATCAGTTGGTATTTTTCTAGAATTAAAATTGTCTGCATAATTCATTTGGTTATCTTAATTAGGACTTGTACTTATTGAACGCCTAAATTATTCAAAATATGTACCTGTTAAATACAAAATATTGATGTGGTAAAATAAGTGTAACTCACTGCTAAGTGCGTGAATGAATTTTTTTTATTTTTTAAAAATAAATTCGTACCTATTTTCTTGACACTTGACATGCATTTATTAAATAACTAAAAACTAATTTAATTAAACATTAATCTCTTTATTTATAAAAGAAAATAACCTCACCCCCACACCAATGTACTCATCTTCATCTTCTTCTTCAACGCACCATTTTAAAGACTTCAAATTCTCTGCCTTTTGTTTTGATTTTTTTTTTTCATTTTTCGTAATAAGCAAACTGCTAATTGGATTTGCAAGAAGAAAAAATTCTGGTCATTGAAGTTAAAAAGTTAACCAACATTCATGCATCTCTATTTTCAATAACTCCGATCAAGTAACCATCACCATTCATTAAACTTATTAAAAATGATATAAAAAAATTTGATATAATTTTGATTTCTCGTTGTCGTTGATTTTGAATTAATTTATCGACATCGATTATTTTCACAAAAATCTCAATAATCACTGGAGAAATAGGATATAATGGGTGATAGGGGAAGAAAAAGAAAGAGCAAAGGATTAGGTGTGTGTATTAGGGTTGGGGAGGGGGAGATATTTTCTTTTTTTGTTATTGCTGCGGAATCAATGGTGGAGTGACAGGGAAGAATATGAAGAAGAAAGGGCAATGGGTTAGGTGAGGGTGGGGGTGGCCGAGTATGGGTGAGGGGAGAGATTTTCCATTTTATTCTTTTTGTCAATTTAATTTTCTAGATTATTAAAGGCTGAAAAATATTTTTCATTTATCAAAATTAAAATTTTGGGCCCATGTGCCACGTGTCGTAATTCTATTCGTGATTTTATCAAGATAATGTGTGTGAATTACACGCACAACATTTTTAAAGATGGCTGTCATTTTATGTTCAATAGATAAATATTCGTTAATATTAAAGTGTCTAAGACCATCTCCAACCCACATCTATTTTACTCTCCATTCTCTATATTTGGAAAGTAAAATAGAGAAAGGGCACTCCAACCCCTCTCCATATTACTCTCTATTCTTCATATTTAGAGAGTTGAATGGTAGTTCTCCAAATTTGGAAAACTACTATTCACACTCTCTATTTCACTTTTTCAATATTTTACTATTATTTCTATTATTTTCTAATTAACATATTATTTTACATATAATTTCATTAATTAAGTATCTAATTTTCATAATTCTTTTTAAACGTAATATAATATTTTTAAAAATATATTATTTAATATATACTACTTTCATCCCGAATAAAAAGTATTTTAATTTTTTTCTAATTTTCGTTAATAGTATAATTTGATTTAATTATTAATTTTCACTATAAAGAATACACAAATTAAAATGATAAGATGAAAATTTTAATTTAAAAATACAATACATAACATGATAATTTAAATACAAGATAACAATATAATACATAACATAATAATTTAAATACAAGATAAAATACAATACATAACGTAATAATTAATTTATCACAACAATAATTTAATAGTCTAGTAGGTCATTCCCAGATTTAGCACTATTCGGAAAAAAATTTGGAGAAAGGAAGTGCTACATGATATAATGACTACATGTATTATACTGCACAACATGATAATTGAGGATGAACGTGATCTTAATGCACCTATTCAAGATGTCGTAGAGGCTCCAACTCCTATGATAGAAATGGTGGTAGATGAAAATCTCCGATTTGAACAATTTTTAGCTAGACATAAAAAAAATTAAGGACAAAAATGCTCATTTTGAACTTCGTAATGTATTAATAGAGCATTTATGAGAGCAACGTAATAATTTTGAAAGTTGAGTGTTTATGTAATTGTATTTCACTTTTATTTGAATTTGTCCATTAATTTGTATATTATATACTATTTTCTTGCAATTTATGTTATTTAGAAATTTAGAATAAAATATAATTTTATATTAAACAAAAAATTTAAAAAAATAAAATTTTATATCACATGAAAATTATATAAATTAATTATTTGAGAAAAAGAAAGAAATGATTTATATTATGAAATAAGAAAATAAGAATGAAATATAAATAATAATATAATATTGAGGAGAGAGAAAAAGATTCTTTTTTAGAGAGTAAAATAGAGAATTGGGTTGGAGTTGGTTGTATGAAAAAATAGAGAACTCTATATTTGGAGAGTAAAATATAGGGTAGGGTTGGAGATGCCCTAATAGGTAAGAGTCCCAATTGAGGTGTCTTAAGTGAATTATGCGGACAACTTTAAGGGGCCGTAGATGAGTTAAGCCATTTTTCTATGATAGATTGAAAGGCAATTTCGTTAAGAAAAAAATGAGAAGTTTAAGTTTTTATTTTGAGTCCGCTTACACGTCTCAAAATGGACTATCGAAACTTTTTGATTAGCAAAGGATTTTTGAAAACCAAATAAATGAGGTGAAAAGGAAGTCGAAATCAATCTCTTTTGTCATTTATCTTACATTCATCGTTTGGCTTTTGATTCACAAATGGATTATAATTAATCCGAAATAGTTTGTCAAAAGTCATTCATTTCAATTGATTTTGAGAATGATTAACTATAGCTAGTTGTATTGTGATGCCTTGTGTGGTAAGATTATAATTATTTTTATTTATGCATATCGTCTAGAACTCGCCGCTAAATGTTATGTAAAGAGAAATTTTAAATATGACTTGACTTGGAAAATGACCCTAAACCCTCTTTGAATAGTTACTTTGCCTAATTTTTTTCCTTTCCTAACATTGACCTTAGTCAACTCTGTTGAGCCTTAACCTATTCATTGGAAACCATGTAGCACACTTTGACCTTCTTTAATCCATTTTCCTAACACCCCCCCCCCCCCAAATTGTTAGTCATGAAAATGTGGGTTAAAAGTCTAAGTTTGAGAGTGTGCGCATCAAATAATGAAAGAGGAATGAATTTCAATGTGTTTAGTCGCTATATGCTTCAATCGAAAAGTGTTTAATTAATTGATTCTATAAATGACAGAACAAAATTTTTGGGCTTCAAAGAAAATGGGTCTTTTGAAGACAATGAATAACTAATATAGGACGACGGAAAGAGTAATATCTTTGCAAATCATCATACAATTTTTTATTAAAGAATTTCATCAAGTTTTCTATCAACTTATATTGTTTGTTTTGATTAAATATGACAATAAAACGAATAAATTCATAACCCAAATGATGTAAAACTATAATTAATGGGGTAAAAACACAAAGTGAATATGTATAAGGAGTTTTATACCGATTTCTTAAAAGGTGGGATTTGTAAATTAGAAACTAAAAATTCCTAGAATAATTATCATGAAAAAAAATATATTTGAATCGAGAAAATCTCACTAAAATAAAGTCCTAGAATATATATCCCTTGATATTTGAAACTCGTCGTTGCGATACTTCCGATCCCTTTTCCCTTTCTAAAGAATTAGCTTAAATAGTTGTTCACATAACTAATTGAACTCAACATAGTTGATGAACGTATAATATATGTAGAATTATGTATAATTAATGCATAATTTATATATATTGATTAGAAAAATAAATAGCAAATTTGTTCAACTATTTATGTGAAGATCCCCTTTTTATAGTGATTTAAAGTCGAGCGGGATTATATATAGATCAAAGACACATCCTATTTGACTAGACATATACGTTTTATTTATACTCCTTTAGACTTTAGTTTAATTTGTTCTCATTTTTTGACACAAACTAGACGAAAAGCAAGGGGGCAATAGTAAGTACTATATCATATACTGTAGTATGTTCTTTCCATCTCTTTTTTTTTCTTTTGTCTTTCGAAAATAACTTTTTAATATTGATCGGTATAAACTAAAAAATCATGAAAAAAATATATAGACGCAAGAGTGGATTTATGTATATAAAGGATGGCATCTGAAGTCACAAAAAGATTATGGATAGAATATCGAATCTATCAAATTAGCTATAACCATGCATTACCGTTATTCACCATTATTAAGTTTAATTTGTTTTAGATATAGTGACAATCGAGCCTTTTAAATCTTAAATTCGTCTTTGAATTAGAACTTATAGTGAAATTGAATCCACATGCTACGAATATATTAAATTGATTTACTAGTGATCACTGTTTCCCCCTTCAATAGTGGTCACTACTTTCTCTTTCACTCTCTTTTTACTTCATTAAATTATTTAAAATAAATAACCAAACGTGGGATCATGTTTAATTAACCAAATTTTCCAACACAAAAATCTTTTTCACTGGTCCTAGAGTATTTCCCGTAGTGGAAAAATGTCTTTTTTAAAAAATATATTAAAAAAATGAGAACTCAACTTTGTAAAATGAAAGGCACAATGTGATATATATCATGCTTAGCATGGTTCTTTATCAACAAGTAGGGTATATAACCACTAACTGAAATTAGGCCTATGAGTTAAAATAAGCATTGCAATATGCTTTTGCTTTATTAGTTAGTCGTTTTCAATTTGTTGGACATAGGGATGCACCTAACCTATTAGAAGAAAGTGTACGAGCATTCACTAATCTCGAAAAAAAATATACATATTATATATATATATATATATATATGTATGTATATGTATATGTCTCAAAAAACTATATCGTCCTGCTCCTGAGCGTGAGTGTGCGAGTTCAAGTCTTGACTAGAACTTATTATTTACTTTAATTGGCATATTAGAGATAATAATATCTTGATCATGCTCAAATTCTGAGTTCGCCTATGGACTTGGACATGAAGTACTTTTTGATTTACTATTCCTATGAGGGGCCGGGGGATCAAAAAGTGTGTTCTGAGACTTTAAGTAAATTAATACCATTGTAAAATGGGAGACATAATAATGAAATAAAAGAAATTAGATTAATGTAAAGCACAGGGAAACGTCACTGGATGCCATTCAAATCATTAATAAAGGGAAAAGCATGCAATTTGATATACTTTTGAAAAATGCACTATCACTGCATCAAGTATGATTAAATTTTGCACTCTTTAATCATGTTAACATCTTGGGATCTGCTAATTAATTTACTTTTTTTTCCTAGCTACTTAATTTTTATGGTGTTTGCATTTTTTTTAAGAAAAAAGTTACTCTCCTCCTCTTGTTCAATGTGTTACACAGATGGAGGGATCCATAAGAAACTCAAAAAGTCTGTATATACTATCTGATTCTAACGTTGAACTTCCACAGTCGATCTACTTCGTCATAGTACATGAGATACATATGAAAACTTATTGAATTTTGAGAATATATATATATTAGATATTTAAATTGTGTACTATCCTTCATTTCCAAGAAGATGTTTCCGAAAAAAAAATATCAACATTTAATTACAAGGTATTTTTTGTCACACAGTCTATGGATTTTACATAATTAATTTCAATTCATACTGCCACTAATTGATGTAACAAAAAGATCTACTAGTGATCATTTTGGTACGTTACAAAATAGTCCATGCCACTCACATTATAACAAAAGTATTTGGTGATGATGTTATATAAAAAAAATCGACTTTCTTGTTTAGACATATGTAATTATCATTTTGCAAAATAAAAAAAAGGGTCCACTAATTGCAATGATAAAAAGCAAATTTTTCTTTTTTCATTCATAGATTAGTACATAAAAATTAATTAAACATACAAAAAACCAACTTGGGATTTGTATGCTTAGACCCAACTCAAAAAATAGTACTTCATCACATCCCTTTTAATTGCTACTAAAAATAAAATAAAAAGGGAACAAAACCTACACTAGACCAAAAACAAAAAATAAAATAAAAATTGCGTACACACCAATCTTTTTTTTCTTCTTCTTAATATAATATGAAGGATAGCAAACTCTTTTTTTTCTTAAGCATTTTCATTTGAAGAAGCAAGAAGTGGCTGTGCCAAAGAGGACTTAATGTGACTTGTTGGCCTGTTGTTACAATTATCCACTGGTGATTGAATTGCAGCTGCTGCTGCCATTGCAAATTTGGATTCTTCATTTTTGCCCCAAAGAACAAAGTACAATCCTGTTATGATCAACACCGCTCCGATAATCCTGCAAAATTAAATTTATTTTATATACACTGACAATATAATATCTTTTAACATGTTACATTAAATCGTGCAATTATTTGATAGCGGTGCGTATGACAATATTAGTTTAGAGAGAATATGATGGACCTACAAAGATTTGTTTGAAAGTTCTTGGGTGATTCTTGAGAAACAAAAAAAAGTTGACACATATAAAATATAATTCATGATCAATGTACCTAACTATATGTAATGTCATGGGGTGAAGGAATTAATGTGCATTGTGGGGTCTTTTCACAAAATGCATAATTGAGGAAAATGTTACTTTGGTCCAACCAAGAAGATTCAAAAGCAACGAATTATCCACTTAATCAGTGACAGAGTCAGAAATTTTTATAAAAGTTTCACAAAATAGCAATTTTTAATCATCTTTGTCAAGCTACACTAGAATTCAACAACTTATATACAACTAAACAAATTTGTTTTTGCCTTTTTCCAACCATTACTAGACGTAACATATAAAAAAAAATATAAGAATTTAAGTAATATACACTGACAGTATAACATAGAATGAGACGAGTAATATACCCGCCCAAGTAGAACTGCTCGCCCAACGCGAAGGAAGCCATAAGAGCAACAACAAGAGTCTGAACAGGTTGATAAACAGCAACAAAAACTGGACCCCCTCTGTGAATGCACCATATCTGTACAGCAAATGCTATACCAGATGCCACCACTCCCTGTATAATTATAAATTACAATTAAATTTCGACTATTCATTTTCTTATAATAATATAGATTGATTAATTAATAAAAAGGAAAATAAATGAAGTACACAAAATTTTGCTGTCATTTCACTATCTATAACTAACCATATGTCCATCTAGTTATTATTTTGTTGTCTTATTGCATAACTACAAGAGGATAAAGTGTGTAGGGAAAATATTGAAAAAAATCCATTTGTTTGACTAATTATCTTATCATGTCACATGATTTTTTCAATTGGAATTTATGATTGTTATTTTGGTCTGTTGTTGATTTACATACATTAATGTCTCACATATAGCTTTCAATTAAATTACTTTTTTCCAACCAAGTCCTTATTTCAACTTTAATTTTACTTGGTTTTCTAATTTTAGTAATTTCATATATAATCTTCTTTTTTTTCCAATTTATGTGATGCTCTTACCACTTTAGCTTATTCCTAAAAGAACAATAGCGGTCCATCTGTCCTTTTTTCTAAAATTAAAGCTAAAAACATTCTAATTTATTTTATTTTTTACAAAAAAAAACAATATTGTGACATAAAAAATACTCACAGCATAGAAGACACTGAATAGTTCAGCACCAGAGTGAACTAGCCAAGCCTGAGGGTTCCTTTCACAGAAAGCCGCGATAATCAAGAACTGTATGACTCCAAAGAAACACTGCCACGATGTGACGGAGAGCCTAGCCGGGTACTTCTTGAGCACCGGGGTTTGCAATACGAGCCACCCGGCCCATGACAAACAATGTCCGATCAAATAAATGCACCCTAAGGTCCAATTTTTACCATTAGCATCTCCTAAAGCAAGTAACATAGGTGAAGTCCTTTGTAGTGGTGGATTTGGGCTGTAAATTGTTGGGCCTTTGTATAATGTAATTACTGATGCTCCAGCTACACACAATAATGTACCACACACTTTTGATATACCATCTTTTCTGTTTAGTCTCACTGTTTCAATCCTGAAATTATTATTTGATTTCACTAATCAATAATATATACTGATAGTACAAAGAATTTTATTAATATCTCGATATAATTAAAATATGTTGTCATATTATAGTAATTCAATTTATCGTGGAGATAGCTTGACAGTGTAAATATTATTTTTACGTCGATAGCGTGTATATATATATATAGAGAGAGAACTTGCCTGAGTAGTGCTGCCATGAGAAATGTTATGGCAGGTACAGAATTTTGTATGGCAGAAGCAAAAGTAGGGGAAGTATTGTCCAACCCCAACAAGTAGAATCCTTGGTTAGCAGTAATTCTACCAAAAAAAAAAGAGGAAAAAAGAAAATGTTACTAATTATTTTTTCGTAGTAATTATAGCTCCTTCTGTCTCAATTTATGTGACACTTTTCGTTTTTTCGAGAGTTAAACGGTTTAAGTTTAACCGTGAATTTGCGTATAAAATTTATATATTTGTAAACTATGTAAAAAGTACTATAAGTCACAATAATTAATAATTCAAAATATTTAAAAGATATATGAAAATTTTAAGGTCAAAAATAGACTTGTCTGAATCTCGAAATTCGAAAAGTGCCACGTAAAGTAGGACGGAGGGAGTATCTTCTTCTTCTTTTTTCATGATAGTATCCTACCCAATAACTGCTAGGAGGAAGAACTGAATGGTAAAATTCCAAGTAAGTCGTGGTCTGTCTTTCCTGATCAAGAAAAAAAACAAACATAAGTTGTTACATTCAAGTCATGATCATAACAATTAATCAGTGACGGAGTCAGAAATTCTACGTACTTTTCAAGAAAGTAGGCAAAAGGAAGAAGTAGAAGCAAAGCAAGAATGTTTCTATAAACTGGGAAAACAATCTTGCTAATGCCCATATTAAGTGCAGCTCTAGAGACAACATGAAAACCAGCATAACCAAATTGCAAAGCCAACATGGCTAAGTGAAGTTGCATTTTTTCAGGCATAGCAAAACCCATTATTCTCTTAGTAGTGGCTGAACCACTAGTATCTGCCATTGGAGAAAAATAAAACTAAAAATGGAATGAAGTAATTTTTGAGATGATTAGTTAAAGAGAGAAATGAGATGGAATTGAGTTGCTTAGGTTCTTAGAGTTAGGGAGGTATAAATATAGCTAAAAAGAAGAGTGAGTTTTTTTTTAAGAAATGACCCTACACTATGGGGTCCTTAAAATATGTTATGTCAAACTGTTTTTAACCTTCTTATGTTTTGGGTTGTCTCCCACATTCTCTTTTCTCTCAAAATCTAAAAGAAAAAAAATATTCTTTTTTTTATAAGGATGGTATTTGAGTACATTTTCATTAGTATATTTGCTGACTATAGTAGAGGTGATGATTTTTTTTGTTGAAGTAGAAACAAATTATTAGTTTCATCCTTAAATAATTGGCAGCCTTAAAATTATCTCTCTACTTAATTAACTTAACTTAGATACACCCCCAATCTGCCACATGACATAGCACGTGGTCTCAAACACTTGTAGGAGCATGACACTCTAAATAAAAAGCCGAGAGAAGTGCTGCAAATATCCCTAAATTTAGCAAGAACTTAGGGGTGTATTTCACTCATTTTGTAAAATCGGGAGTTTAGTTAGTCAAGTTAAAGGGTATTTTTAAAGCTGTCAATAGTTTGGGAACTAGTAATTCTCGCCGAGTTTTAAAATATTTTCAATACTTTTCTCTTTCTTTGTTGATAAAAACTGAAATCAAGTTTGGTAATTTTCTAATATAATAATTATTTAGTAAAGTAACTATCTGAGAAATCAACCCGACGATGATGGTTCAAAACTTCATATTTTCTCACCATAAATTCATTACATTTGACAATTATAACTTCAGAACTTACTATCTATTAAAATTTTAGTAACTTCACATATATTTATCCATGCACCATTTAAATAATATTCCATTCAATTGAGTCTATATTACATTAGCGTTGATATCAGATAACTCTGACTACTAAAACTCTACCATATGAAAGAAAAAAATTTGTCTCAACGGTCTTTGTCTTTGTTAGAACTTAAACTCTAATCTTCTCTACTTTTTACATTTTTAATTTTTTGATGGTGAAAGGAATAATAAAAAGAAGGAATTTAATTTCTCCCAACAGGAAAAGAAAAAGAAAATTTTTTTAGTTGAATAATAAAGTAAAAAGCTCAAGCCTTCTCTGGGGATGACAAGACAACCCAATCCATGAGACTCCCACTAGTGAAAAGAAATGAGAAAAAAGGAGATCACAAATACAGTGTTGTGTCTAAGAGGTTCTGTTTTGGAAGCATGCCATTAGTGATGATGATAATTGATAAGTTGGGGGTGGGGTCAGGGATAGAGTTGATTACAGGTTCGATCAAACTCAATAATTTGTAGTAAAAAATTCATACCGATTATTAATTTAGAATTTAGTAACTTGAAAAAATTAAAATATCGAATTTATAAATTTTAAATTCTGGCTCTGTCTCCAAGTGGGGGTGGGGGATTGTGTAGGGGTAGGTGGTGAGCAACCATCAATGGATAGAGTGCACGAGGGGTGGTGGGTACACACACCCCATGCATGCTTTAGTTCATAAAACCCCACCATAAACCCCACCACCCTAACAAATCCTGCTAAGCTCTGCGTTGGGTTGCATTTGTTGCCTATTGTTTGTCTGCCTGTGTGCTCTAGCCTCACGCGGCATGATCGTGGTAAATAAGCGGGTTGGATCAAATACGAACGGATTAAAATCAATCAAATAGATCATGGATGTTCTAATATCACGTCGTGTGATTAGAGGTGGTAATTATTCTTCGTTGGATCAAATATGTGGACGACTTAAAAAGAACAGAATTAATAAACGAATCGTGATTTAGCTCTCTTGAAATTATTTCGGTCAAATATGGATTTAGTCAAAATAAGTGAAGTAATATGTCATAATCCAATAGGTTCAAATGACCCAACTTCTCGTTTGTTAACGTATTTTTTGGAAAGAAATTAATGTATTTTTCTTAAATTATTGGTTTAAATTTTCATAATTTTCAATCTCAAAATTTTAATTTTTTATATTTTTATTTCGATTACATTTTGATTCGTCAGGTCAAGAGTCAACCTAAAGATCATAACTTAACCATTTAAATCTGAATAAGGTTATGTCAAAGGGCTACTAAAATGTGAGTTAATTTTTCCATCTCTACTCAAGATTTCAAATCACAAAAACAACATATTGCATAATATAAAAGTATGATATCATACAACTTAGTTTAATGTGCCCACTCAACCTGAAGTTTATTGAGAGATTAATGCATATAAATATAGAGCTTCCATTTTTGTCCAATGATTCAACTTTAATGTTTTAAAATGTCTAGCCTAGTCTACTCTATAATTTTTATTGTATAAAAAAAACAAATACAGACTATACTAGTACTGTTTCTCATTATTCAAGAATTTAATGAAATTGAAGTCACAAATAATTCTAATAACTTTATATATATACCACACGTTGTTAGAGGTATGGACCATTTGTATGACACAAACTTGTAGACCATAAATTATTCAAAATATATCTTAATCACTTTCATATGACATTGACTCTACTCGTGTGACCAAACATTTGACCAAATCAAATTAAAAAATTTAACAACGATTTATTTTTTTATGTATTTGTACAAAAATTATAAATAGAAGAACTTAACTAAGAATACTCTTGAACCTTTAAAAAATCATCGTCTGGTAAGCTCACGGAAATTAAAATTAAATAATTGGCTATTGAATCTACAAAAATATTATTCCGAGCTATGAACGTTTTAATAACTGATATTTTAAGATTTAATTGGTCATGATTCAGGAAGATCGTAAGATGCTATTTTTTTGCAAATATGAACATATTTCAAAACCTTTTAATGTTATATCATTGAATTTACAATATTTTCTTCTTGTTGTGTAATGACAGTATCAATATCCATTGATATTATTGTTTTCAAATATCGATAGTGACAACTCTATCGGATTCAGTAGCTTTGGTTCAACTAATTTCCTTGAGTTAAGAAATTTATTCAGTATAAGAAGACATTAAATTTATAAACTAGTTATTAATACTTGAAATCATCATTCTAAAATCTAAAACTACTCATAAAGTTAAAATTCTAGTTTCAAGCCTCTAAATATGTATATAATGGCTGGTTCACCTCTTTTATTTTATCGGGGAAATTAAATTATTGCGTAAATAAATAAATATTCATAATTAAGTCAAATTCTATAGTTTGATGATTACTTATGTTCTCCTAGCTATTATTTCGATAGCTAAAAAAAGCTAAATATTTTTTCTTCCTTTACCCAATTATAATTAAAAGGGTTTACATAAAGCACTCTCTTTTTATAACTTTCCATCCTTTATTCTATTGTCAAGAAACTAAGTGAACTATTTGGTCCACAATATATCAAAAAGAAAACGGAAAGAAAAAAAAATTAAAAGTAGCAGCCAACACATGGAAATCCATTTTTTTCTTTTGCTCACTTTTTCCCCCAAAAATTGACATAAAAATTTCTTATAGTAACTAATAGTACGATTAAGTCAATTATGATGTCTCTTAAAACAATTTTATTGTTTAGAGTTTAAGTTATATATGTTGTTAGTTCATGTAACAATTTTTTACACTATCAGATCATTCATCTCGTATATATCAGTAACAACAAGGCCAGAGTTAGAAGCCCGAATACAAGTTCCATTAAATATGTATAAATACTGAGTTTAGAGCTTAATTATTAATACTTGAAGAGTTATAGTCGTCGTTCTAAAATGTAGAATTCATATAAAGTTGAAATTCTGGTTTTGCGTCAGACTAACTACGTGTATATGTATAACTTAATTGTTTAATTTAGTTAGCCTATTGATTAATACAACGAATGAAGTGTTTCCAGTGAGGTTTCCACTCCCAAAGGCTAGCTCAAGTGTGGCCTGGGCTTTGCTATTATATTCTTTGCTTTAAGAGACATTTTGTTCCCCGTTAATTGAGACCATCATCATTCTTTAAATTCTTCAAAGTTTTTTTTTTCAAAGAGAAAACAAAAAAGATTGAGAATATTTCTTTTTTTAAAAAAACAATTCTTAGCCTTTTTAATCCTTAAAAGATGGATCCTTTCTGACAGCCATGGCAATGTCATGTAAAAAGAGCTATAGCTAGGTCTATAGCCAGATTCTCTTTGGATCCATGGCCTAGCTACCCTTGTTGTACCCTTATATTTCGCGCACCTTAAAAAATAATGATTAATAAAAATATTTTATTACAATACTCGTATTGATTGATATACAAGCTTAGGTCTTGGGAATAAGTAACTAATTTTGAGGGTAAAAGTAGGTGAAAAAATAATTGTCTTTTTTGGTATATGTTAAAAATGATGAGTAAAAAGAAAAATCTATTTTTAGAACAATAGAGAAGTAAAAATAAACTAATAAAATATATTTTATTAACAATAATGTTATTAATGTATAAACCTTTTTCATTCAGTGATTAACTAGCTCACACTGTCATAATTAGTCTTACTTTTGCTTTAGTGTAGTAGTATAATTAGCCTAATAATTAAAGAGAGGATATATACGATGGTATATATGATTTTAGAAGATGAGCACAACCCTTGTCTAGTCCTACTATTAATAGCATATGTTTGATTTGACTTTTTAAAAAATTGATTCAACCAATTTTTTTTGTATTAATTATTATAGCAATTAGTCAAGTTGGAATCGATCCACAAAATAATTTAATTTATAGACAACATGAATATGATAAAGATAGTAATGCTAGAGGAATTTAATTAGCTTTTAAATGATACACGCATATAAGAAAAATTTCTTTGATAAAAATGACAACTAAGTTATTTTCACATATTAAATTACATTGATAGTATAAATAAGTTGTATCCTTTTTAATTTTTCGGAACCGATTTATCGATAAATTTGAATGGGAAGAGGAGGGAAATTTTAATGGAGATTTTTTTTTTTTAAGGAAAGTGAGGAAGAAATAACGAGGGAACTGAGCCGGAGTAATAAACCGGTCGGACACTATCCAGACCAAGCCAGGTTGTAATACTATGAATGGTTTTCATTACAATATGCATACTTTGATCCTCTTTTAGGGTTACAAAATTCTATCCATATACATACACTGATGAATGGAATAAAATATTATATCGGTGATAGACAATCAAGAATTCTGGACTCCGTATAAGATTTAGACAATCCTTTTATCTTTGAGATTGCTTTTGAAGTACGACATGAGTTAACTTCAAAACTTAATGACATAGTATCATAGTCAGGCCTGATCCGATATGGATTTCCAATCTGATCCATAAATGTGCATGCACTAAATCGAACAATCAAATTCCAAACAAAACGAATGTTTCGGATCCAAACATGAGAGAGTGATAAATGGAATAAAATATTATATCAGTGACGGACGAGAATTTTGAGCTCCTTATAAGATTCGGACGCATACAAATAGTACAATGGCTGACAGCTACTAATTGTTTTCAGATTTTGTTCGCACGAGAGTCTTCCAACTGCCTTCACCCTGGCCTTGCAAGTCTCTTCGGTGTTGCTAGTAGTTGCATTAATTAGGAATGTTGTTTCATGTTTAAGTTGTTAGGATAAAATACACGTGGCATGAATTTAATGTCTTGATGTAGTGGCAAAAACATCTAATAGGATCAAACTAGTATTATAATATCAAAAAATATGTAGCTAGCTAGCTTATAATGGAAGTGTTATGTTCGATTATGAGTCTGATCGGGTCATTCCCGACCCATCACCTAGATCTCATCATCACCATATATATGATATTGACGTAACCAACATCTTCCATCAAACATGTCATCGATCTGGACAATTTTTCATGCAAAAAATAAAAAGTTTAATTGAACGTAAAATTCTTTGCCATTAATTGTTTTAATTAGTGTAAGATAAAGCAAAGTGCTAATAGCTAATCATACACCAAATTGTAGTAATGGCTAAAACAAAAATAAATTTGAATTTTCGTTGTAGCCAAATTGCGTATTTTTTTCCTTGAGATTTCTGCGTGAGAAGGCTTCTTTTTTAAAAAAAATAAAATAAAATTAGGGGTGGAAAAGGGGATTACAATATGGGAATCAAACCCTCAACAATAAGCTAAGAGTTTAGATAACCAACCAACTAAATTTCCCTCCCGCGGTATGTAATTAAGTGTGTTATTTTTTCGAATTGTATAGTTTACAAAATTAGAGTCAAATATAATTATGAATGATGAGTTGACTCATTAGACTCTAACCGAAAGATCAACATCATAATCATGAAATTCACAAGAGTAAAAAGTTGTTTATTGTAAGTAGACAGCCATTAATTATGTAGTTAAATCCAGTGATACATATCAAGATTAAGATTTAATTAACGCATGCTTGTCTACTTAATTATTCATATATAAAAATCCTCATTCGTGCAATTTAAAGGTAATAAAGGGTACAAGAAAAAGCATGCTGCAGTTTGTAGGTCATGTAGCAATCTCTAAAAAAAAAAAAAAAAAAATCTGCAAAAAAATATTTAATTTTAAAATCAAGAAAAAAAGGAGAAAGAATATCCCTAAAAATATTTTCCACCTTTTTCTCTTTTTTCTTAATTTTGAAAGATTAAAGGGAAAGAATATTCCTAGCAGATATATATAAATGTTTAAAGCTGATTGATCACTGATGGAAAGAATTTCAATGGAATATTTACTCATTTATCAGGGAAAAAGAATAATAAAATAACTTCATCCCAAAATAAATACAAATTTTTCTCTTCAAAATTCAAGAAATAGAAACCTTCTGGTTTTGCAATTTTTTACTATTTTTACTATCACAATTTACGTGGCACTGTTCAGATATCGAGAATCAAATTTTTAAATTTTAATCGTGAGTTTTGGACACGGAATAAAGTTTTTTTTTTTTGAAAAAATAAAATTAACATAAGTTACAACAATTGACAATTTAAAAAATTTGAAAGACATAAGAAAATTTCTGATAAAAAAAAAAAAGAAAATTGCTTAAATTTTGAAATTTAAAAAGTATCACATAAAATGAGACGGAAAGGAGTAATATATACCTAAAATGACTAATATTATAGTCTTGTTGATCTCATCAAATTAAAGTCCTATTTGACCAACTGATCAATCGTTTTAATTAATAAAATATCTCAGAGTACAGATTACACATGAATAAAAAAAAAATGATCACTATCATTATTCCTCTTCCCTCATGTTTTCCCTAATAATCCAATTTCCCTAAGCACATGATGGCTGAAAAAAGTTAATTTGGTAATTATGACCACTTATGGGACAAAAATATATTGTGGGTTGGTGGGTGAAAAACTGTATTTTGACACTGTAAGATTTAGATTTAGAGATTGGTAAAGATATTTCTTTACGTAAAATTCATTAAAAGGAAAAAAAATGTTTTTTTATTAGGATATGTTTTTATTCTTAAAGCTCTAATTCAAAATTTCTATTAAAAATGAAGAGATGTTATCTATCGCATTACAACGCTAGATGATAAGATCTTTCTCTTTGATTCATTAATTAAATTAATTAAGAAAGAATCAACATTGTGCAACTTTCTTCATTGTTAAATTATAAATAATGGTCGGTTCTGAAACTAACTGAACAACATGAAAAATATTTAGTAAAATCATTGCATCCACTAAATTATAAAGGTTTTATTTATTTTTTTAAGCTAAAGTTGATATAACTGGGAGAATATAGAGTATAGTCCATAGTTCACCTCAAGTTAAGAATAAAATTAATAAATTGCCTTCCACTCTTAGCTAACAAAGAATAATCTATTAGTACTAATAATTAATTCTAGACGTAGTTAAGAAAAATCAAAGTAATTTTCAATTTATATTAACTGAATTTTTTTTAGACCTCACTTGTGAGACTACATTGGATATGTTATTATCGTATTAATGGAATTCTCTTGACGAGCTAGGCAAGAACTTGAAAATGGTAAAAATGGAGAAATAGTTTCATGTCCAATTTCACCTTTTCTTTTCTTTTTCATTTTATCTTTTTGGGGGATCATTTTTGTTTACAAAATACGTCAATAATCCTATTTAGCGATATGTTTAAAATTCTCTTAATTGTGAACAATTCAGCGATAAATTAACGATAAAATTCTTGACTAACTACAGTTTTTTGTTTTTTTTTTTGTAGTGGCTTATACAGAAATATATAACATGATGTGGTGTTTACGTGAATAATCAAGGCTCTTATAACTCCCAATCATAAAAAGGATTTTGAGTGTTTGACTTCACGCCAAAAAAGAATCAAAATATATGCTGAGTCATATAGATTTTTCATGTCTGCGTGCATGTTTCCATTAACTTATACATGTTCAATAGATTTCTTGAAACATGTAAAATTTTGGCCAAATTACTGAGTTCGATTAAACCTGTAATTTATATAGCTTCTCCCCTAATTAGGTATGGATTAAGATAAACTCATTAACTTTCACTTAAACGATATATTTATATTAAAATTTTTATTAAATATTAAATTATAAATTCAATAACTAAAACGGACATATTCATATTCATAAATTTTAAATTCTAATCGGTCTCGAAAGGCAAAAAATATCGGCTATTGAATTCTCATAAAAGATGTAAACGTGTATTTATTTATTTCCATATATGGGTGCACTCGACTAGTCACCTTCGCTAACCATAATGATTAATTAATCCCCAGCTTTGAGAAAACCTGTCCTTGCTTATATTCATAGGAAACAGATATTTTTGGGATCTAGCTAGGAGTTATGCATTTGACCTTATACAACGTAACGTTAGAAAGCGTTATATATCTAGTTCTCTCAAATTCTTATTTTTTACACGTTAATTAATAGAGCTAGTTTATTAGTACATTAAAATTGATAAGATAAGATCTAGACCTCTTTATAACTTGTACTTCTCCTATTTGAAAATTAGTTTTTATTATTTAGAAATCGCTTAACACACTTCTAACTATATAAATTCGTTCAATCAAAAAAAAAAAGACATCGTAGTCGGTACATGAGCAGAGGAACATGCATCAAACGGGTTTAACTAAATTCCCTCGTTAAAAAATTACACTTCATTAATAAGGAAATTTCTAGTGTCGCTCAAAAATTGCTTTAACTTGCGCTTTTGAATTTCAAGTGTGTATTCTTTATTGTTTTTAGTATGGCTTAATTCTTTGATTATATTTAATATTCATAATTGTTTATAATATACTTTGCTTAAGTCGAGGGTCTATCGAAGACCGTCTCTCTACCTTCACAAAATAAGACCAGTAAAATTGCATATATACTCAAAGATCCTCGGACCCTACTTGTGAAATTACGTACACTGAGTTATTGTTATGGTTGCTGTGATAAATATGCATTTTATTTATTATTTTTAAGGGAGATACAAAATCTATTGTGGACAGATAAAAATAAACGAATGAGTATGTGACCCCATGACACAATGCTATCAGGTGAAGTCGTCCCTGTTTGCCTCAACCAACAGTAGATAGTGGAGAAAAAGAAGTGAAGCTATAATAATCAAATTAATGAATCATAAATAAAGTTACAAACTGAATGTAACGTTACCCATATTTGACTTAAATATCCCATGTCCCATTTCTTGCGTGAACGACTTCTCATATTCTTGTTCCCTACACCACGACCAGATAGAAATATCACAATTATATAGAATGGTAAACATGTCAAAAGTGTCACTTTTATAAAAAAAAATTATTTTATTTTTGGTTTGTTTGTATGTACGTATGTATGTATAGTAGTTTTTATTCGAATGTATCGAAAGAGAATAATATGCCCAATTTGGGAATGGTCATACAGGACGGATTCAATGTTCTAGAACCCATTGAAAGGATCGAAGTATGGGAACGAATTTAGAAGGCTAGATTATCTTCTTTATATCAAATCTATGAACAATTTTTAAATATAATTTATTATATTCGCTTCTTTCAATCATTTCATAATTACAGTCCTCACTCCCCAGGGTTGTGTTGGTCCTAGTGCTAATTGCCATTTAGCTAATAAGCCCGTGGAGATTGAGATTCCACAAACGGTACTTTCAGATACTGAATTTGAGGCAGTTGCTCGAATTCCTTATGATATGCAACTAAAACAAGTTCTTGCTAATGGTAAAAAAAGGGGGTTGAACGTGGAGGCTTGTTCTGATTTTACCGGAGGGGGTTGAACGTGGGAGCTTGTTCTTATTTTATCGGAGAGGGTTGAATTAGCTCCTCCCGATCGTATCTCTCTCGAGATGAAAGAAAAGATTGGCAATTTTTCTTTTCAGAGCTATCGCCCCAATAAAAAAAAGATTCTTGTGTCATCCGCCACTTTTGACGTTTCACGGATTAAAGAGCCTCCTTAATACAACAATAACATACTTAGTGAAATCTCACAAGTGGGATCTGAAGAGGGTAGAATATACACAGATCTTACTATTACCTCGTGGAGGTAGTAAAGAGCCTCCTTAATACATTAAGAAAAATAGTTTCGACTCTAGAGTATATCACCATAACTTTCAATTACCTTAAAGTCAATATTAAACAAAAAAAAAACTAGAACTGAGAAGAAAAGTACCTAGATCAAGCAAGTTGGGCTAAATCCTCATCACTTACTAGGTTTGATGTTGCCTTTATTCCTTTTGATTTTATCTCTTCACCTACTTTCACGAATCCAATGATAAATTAAGATTTTCGAAACATTCACATGATTTACTTGTTCTTTGTTTTGGGGAAGTGTTTGAATATAATTCCTAATTCTAAACCTTTTGGCCCACTTTTCCAATTTCTATCCCCATAGATGCTAGTGGATTTATTTGCACTCACACTACTTTACTGCTCTCTTTAAGTAGAAAATAGACAACCACTAGCAGCAAAGTCTACTGAATAGCTGCGAAAGGCAGCCGATATTTTGCATATATAAATACTATAGTATATTGAACGGAAAAGTTATCTTCATGTAACTTACAGGTCACAGCTTCGAGCCATGGAAGCATCTACATCACCCATAGAGGCGCGGCCCTTCTCCGGACCATACGTGTGAAAATAAGATGCTTTTTCCAACAGACTGTCACTTTTATATCTTAAACAAAGACAAACAAACAAACTTGATAAGTTCAGACAATTCAAAAGCAAAGCAATGGAAGTATACAGATAACTACCATCATTAATTGTTGAACCAATCCATCGTTTTCATGAAGATAAACATTCTTAGTTAATCATGGCATAACCAGTTGCCAAAATTGACCAAGACACTACATAACATAAAATTGCCCTCCTCAAGCTTAAAAACTGCAAATCTTACTTTTGTAACAACCTACACATAATTTTTTAGACTATTTTGACAGTAGTGTCACATTACAGAGGAAAAAAGTGGAAACAATATGTCTCTGTAAACAAACACGATACTGCAGAACCTACAGGATTAAAATAAGCTTTTATCATGTCTCTAAACACTAATCAACTGCTTGTATTTCAAAAGTATCTTCACAGAGCACCATATATTCTAATCAAAGAAACTCCAATAAGCAATCGAATTACACAGTAAAAGCAACTCCAAGCAAAGGATTAATTGTTATTGGCATTCAAGTGCACATTAAGTGTAAACATACAACAACATACCCAGTGTAGTCCCACAAAGTGGGGTCTGAGGAGGGTAGAGTGTACGCTGACCTTACCCCTACCTCAGAGGGTAGAGAGCTTGTTTTTGATGACCCTCGGGGCTCAAGAAATTAGGTGTAAACATGCGATACCAAAAAACATGGTGTTCTGCAAACATAAAAGAATAGACGGGACTCCATAAGCATTGGTCCTCAAAGTGGAGGAGTAGAAATGGAAATAGTACAGATTTAAATCAAGTGTAGGACCATTGCTATGTTCATCAAAATAATCTTGAAAACGCCCTCTCATGTGGTTAGCCACTTCTGACTATCCACATTCATGGAAGTGACAAGGTCTCCATTAACAGTCTAATAGATGCATGATATTAGGTAAAGGGTCCCAATACTAGGCCACCATTACATGCAAAAGTTTAATAAAGTTGATATCTAGTCGCAATTACAAAAAATGAGAAGTTGGACCAAATATCTTTTTGTCAAAAGATGCAGTAACGATCTTTCTAAATGTGACAAAGAAGATTCCTCATTGGCCATTTTCATGATACCTACTCTGACTTACATGTGTCTGAGAAGTTAAATCAGTGGGACAAATTGGTTGACAATTCGTTATTATCAGCAAGAGCGCATTAAACACAATTTGGCTATGATTTTGACATTCTCATAGGCATCTCAGATACAGATATTCTTTCGACAAATACATGCAGTTTATAACTAAACTCGTCCAGATATATTTGTCTGCATATGGAAAGCCATGTAATAGAAAGAAAAGAGATGAAAGACAAACTCACTAACTTTCACTTCTTGACATCCTGTATTCAACCAAACTAAAACAAATAAGCAACTTTAAAAATACCATAAACATCAAATTAAGGCCTGGAAAATTTTTCTACTATCCAATGGAACACTACTGAACTAAATATTCAAAAACACATTGAATTTGTAATTACTAGTCCAACTTTAAAGAAACAATAGCCTCAGAAACTGTCTCACAAAGCTCTCAGAATATCATTCCTACAAGCATCACTCATAATATGACTTCATAAGAAACTGAATTTTCCATTCAAACCTGTTGGAGAAAATTAACCATATAAACTTAATAGCAATGCTTAAACTATTTCGGTTCTTTTTCTTTTCTTTCTTTTTTTCTTTTTCTTTTAGACAAAAGGGACCCAAGCTCCTAAGATGACCTAAATGCTGCACTATCATGGGAATCTGCATGTTGATCATATTCAAGAAAAGGACTACCACTACATAATTACTTTTAGAGCACCAAGCGTCATTTCAATTTTTCACTGGAATGCTGATCAAATAATTCAAATCCATGTCTGGGCTATAAATAGAAATATAGAAAGAATGTCCCCAGATCGCACCTTTATGGGACAATAAGGGCATCAAAGGTGGGTGAAACCTATATAGAAAAGCTGAATGCAAAAAACCCGAAGGATCCCAACTTACACAAATACTTGTCTAAGCAGTATCATCACTCCCTTGGTACACAATTAAAATTATAAGTTTCTATGACTAACAATTCTATTGGTAATATTTTATCCCACATTCCGGTCACGTCATCTTTTGTGGGGAGGATAAGTAATAATAGACACGCCTCCTTTAAGGAAAAGGTGAAAAAAGACATGCTTCAACATGAATTCAGGTTTTCTATTCACTTAAGAGTTAAAGAAGTATACATACTGGAATTTTTCACAGAACAATTCAACTATATAGTTTAACAATCTTACTATGATCTAATGCATGATCCTGGAAGGTACAGACAGGTTAAAGGCGTTGTCCAGAATCAGTTCAAATCTGTGTGAGGTTTCACAATAATTAAAGCGATGGCAAACAATTCTAAGAGAGCATGCTGATGCAGACATTGCAAAACAGAAAGGCCACTTTCAAGGTAACCTGGACAAAATAATTATCTAAATACCATGAGTAACCAGAAGATACCATATCATTTGAAGCATTTTGAACATTCAAGTTGGGTCTTGGTGGATTATGGTGAAGGAGTAAAGAAGCTACAGCCAACAACAAGCAGCTTTCCACTTATACACACCCCACATTTTAATTGCTTAAGGACTAAACCACCAATTTAGAAAGAAAAGGAAAAATATAAATTGCCTCATAGAGTCTAAACCACCATTTCAGTCTCTAAATTATAATAAAATGAAAGTCACAGAAGCTATTAGTTGCTCATCATATCAATTCAAATTCACCACAAACACAAGAGATTGATAGAAGGAAGAAGAATTATAGATTTACGGCAATTCTACGTATGTTAGATATTTCATGACCTCAGGGGTTGCAAAATCAAACCCAACCCGCCCAACCCGTTTAAGATTGGGCGGGTTATTGACCCGTCCATTCATTAGTTCAACCCATTTGAACCCAACCCATTTCAACCCATTAAAAATTGGGTTAATGTGTAGCCCGAATTGGCTCATGAAAAATCTTGTCAAAATATTTTTAAATTTTTTTTTTTTTAATTTGGCATGTTATATATGACCATAATAAAGAAAATAATCATTTTATTAGATACTAAAATAGTTTAAAAGAACAAATAAAACAATTAAGTTGAGTAAAAATTGGGTCGGATTGGGTCTTGACCCGTAATATAACCCATTTTGACCCAAGCAAATTTGGGTTGGGTTGGGTCTTGACCCGATTGTTGTCTTAACCCATTATGACCCATCCAAGTTTGACCCAACTCGCCCAATTGCCACCCCTACATGACCTGTCTAAGAGAAGCCAATGGAGCTGTGCTATAAGAAAAACTGAAGTCCACAAACTTGAAGTCGTTTGTTAAATTCTCCAAGGAAGCAGGGGTTACTTGTAGTTGTTTATATGATTGTCAAATGCAGGTAGCTTTCTACCTAATATTGATCTGTGTTCATCACTTGATAAAAAAAATCCCGCATCTTTCCACTCAAAAAAAGTGCATAATAGTTGGCCATTTATTCTAATTCCCCAGTCAGTGGTAGACAAACTGAGAAGCATGACCGTTATACCCGTGGGGTAGCTGTTCTGCTAATATCTAAGCAGAAAGGACAGAGTAAAATTCAAATGTAGACTCGAACGAGATCGAAGACACTAGATATTGAGCTACAATCACGTTTTTGGCTATGTAGCACAATTACAGGTACATCAGTCCAGTATAATGTGGACATCACTAAGTGGAAAAAGTACTTGTCAGATGCTCCTGATCCCCTCAACCTGTTGTTGAACCCCACAGGAAAAAATCTACATTTGGCACCTTAATTATAAGGTCTAATATTTCTTTTTGCACCCACAAATACTGAAAAATCTATAGAACAAGCACAAAACCCTAGGCAGGCATTCCAAAGGAAGCATCCTCCATCAAGTAAAAACCTCTAGCGTAAATGTTGAAAACACATAATTCTTATCCTAAGCAGTAGCCATCCCACCCCCTCCTTAGGTAACGAAAACTACACATTTATAATGTGGGACTCCAAGCCATTATAAGCTACTCCAAAAATGTCTCATCTCCTCTCACCCATGGAAAGATATCCTCTCAGCAACCTGACCTGCTCAAGGATGGTGGAAGGCACATAAATGAAATGAATAAGAAAATAGATCTTGGGTCTAAATAATTCATGAGGTGAGGATTGTCTAAGACCATATAAGGAGACTATGACCCATTCCTTTAACTAATGTGAAACAATTAACACCCCTTTCATGTCCAAAATCGGTCATCTAGAGCATGAACAACACATAACATAGGGCTCAACATTGGAAACACAACAACAAGGATGGTTTTGGCTCTGGTTACATATACCATGTAATAGAAAAGGACCTCAAGCCTAACTCAACTCCAAAAGCAGCTTATGAGTTGAGGATTCCCACTCCAAATCCTAATTACATAATTACAGGGATTCTGAACCTTTTCACTATCTGAATTTAGGTCTAACTCATCCATATTTAACGACTTCAATCATCATAGTAAGTAACACCTATGGAATAATACATTTGGAGGTCCATGAGCAGATACAAACCACCTCAAGGACCTTTTTCTTGTTTTCTCCTCCATGTATGGACCTGGACCTTGTCTAATATAATTATTTATAATCTTGTCTAATTTTGTATGACTGCACATCCATCTTTAAATGAACATTCCTACAACACCCATTGAATGGAAAAATGATGGGTCATAGACCCAACACTCACTTTTTAAATTTTATTTCTATTCTCACTACCATGCTATAAAACTTGTCTTTAAAGACATACTCCTACCAAACACCACTCCTCCAGTACTCGTCCATTTTAGGTATCTTGCCCTATGCCTTACATTATCATTTATAATACAATTCTCTTGAATCATGAAGCATATTTATTTGAATTATCCACTGTAACAAGTTAAAAACAAATAAATATACGTAGTCATTACTAGAGAAAATGTGTCAAAAAAACTAGTGAAATCTAAGGGAGGAGAGGGAGCATAAATAATGGGAATTTACAAGTTTATTGCAACAATTGGGAATCCTGAAAATCCAACAAGTTATTAGTTATTAAACTACTAACAACAAGCTTCCTTTTTTTTGTTGAGAAGACCCCAGGTTAGAACTTAATGACGACTCCAAGGATTACAGAAGAATTGTTTTTTTGAAATCCAGAAGAGAAAACTTTTGATGATAGTGACAGTGGGGTTCGAACCCACAACTCAATTATGTCTGAGCATTATCACGATTCAATTATGCAACTACAACAGTCCTTGGTGCCAAAGATACCCCGTCTATAAAACAAGTTATACCCTACCATTTTTTTTCTAGGGAAAGACCAGAAAGCTAGTGCGTTAAAGTATTCTGTTCATGCACTACACATCAGAAGATATTTCTGAATTCTTATCCCATTATACAATCAATTAGCTATATATACGAACCACTGAAAATGGCTACAGCTCAAGCACATAGGTCACATGAGTAAGGAATTGATATGTTGTCACACTACCATCATGGGAAATTGACCCTATACAAATATTCAGAGCTACAAGAGATTGATAATTTGATATCGACATAATATGATTATGATTGCTATAAACCACCTAATTCTATCAGACTATAATACACCTTAGGAAAAAATGCAAAGCCTGAGGCCCATTTCTTTCCTTTCAAATAAATGTAAACTGTGCAAACCCTGAAAAGTTGAGTAATATCACTACAAGCATAGACAGCATGTTCAATAAATTACATGGCTGATATTGTGGAGCAAGCTTCAAAATAGCATGAAGTTGGATTTTCCGCCAAACTAGGTAGATATTATAGGATGCAAGCTTAATCACAGTAGAAGACATCAAGTGCAAGACACAGCAATAGTTACTTCCTCCACACTCCTGAAAAATAACCATTAGGATGTCGCTGACCTCTTCCCTTTTCCCCTTCACTTGGTTAGGACGGGAAGGTGTGATCTTTATAAAAGAATCCTATATTCCAGTTTCAATAACTCTGTAAAGGATGCAGAAGAAGAAGAGGAAGAAAAAGCAAACTGAACAGCTAGACAGAGATGGAGAACTTTTGATGGCATTAACAGCCTACATCAAATTGGGGAACTCTATTAGGAGATACAGCTAGAACGCAAAAAATTAAAAGGCAAAGTAAAATAAAGAGAATAGGTTAAGTTAGCACATTCCAGTAAGTATCTCATCCACATAACTCTATGCAGTTTCATGATTGACAACAGAGAACAATTTTTTCTGAAAATCAAGAAAGAGTTTCTGGTCATACGCACCTATCGATAAACACTGATGAATGAGAATTCTGACAAAACCTATCACTCTACGTTGCACATCTAATATACATTAAAACGAAGACACAATTGGTTCGGCACCTGTATCCTCCGCAGATTTCTTATACTCTGGCTTCAGCTAAAATGTTCTCTTGGTTTGCTCCTCTTTTGTTGCACATGCAGAGCTTATTCACCATCTCTTTCAAAATCTGTGGCAAAACAAGTAAGATAATCAGGTTACACCATCTGGGATGGGATAGTTGAAAAATGCACTGCATAGCTGAAGAAGGGCATGCAACATCTTCCAAATCATTTGTCTTCTCCTCTCTCTCTCTTTTTTTTTTTGGTTTGGTACCTGAAAATAGTCAAACTACACATTTGGAGAGGGTGAAGGACTAGTTAATAGATATAAGCAAAACTATGTAACTAGACTTGATTTATTAAGAGCTATAACGTGCATCTCGGACTTTCCCTTGAGACAAAATAACAGGGTTCAACCTACAGAACCATATAACAGGTGACTAATGTTACCTAATACATAAACTAATATTGTTCATGTGACGAGAAATAGCTCGCTTTTTGTTATAACCTAAAACGTATACGTCCAATGCTTCGTATTGACTTCTACTTCATTTATTTACATCTTCCCTCATGCTAACCCGGTGCAAACACACTTTTGAAACCTTAAGTTTCTTTAGAGTATCCATCATTATAAATGACAACCCAATGCACTAAGCTCCCACTGCTTTAAGAAATTGTTATTTTCAAATAAAAGTTAATAATTTCTAAAGTTAAAGAGAGTTCAGTAATATGTTAGTAACATTATTGGAACCGTATCTTTCTTCAGTGCGGTTGAAACCTGGACTCTGGACTAATATTGCTAATAGATACTAAAACATTGTATCATTGAATGCTATCCTAACCCTGGACAATCTAAATAGGAGAAAACTTCAGCTAGTAAACAGATGCTTCATGTGCCTCAATAGCCTGGAATCAGTGAATCATTTGTTTCTGCACTATCCAGTGGCAGCAGCTCTTTGGAATATGTTCATTTCAATTGCTGGTATCAACTGGATTCTCCCAGAAAGTGTCAAAGAAGTAGTTGGAAGTTGGAGTCTTAGAGAAGTTGAAAGCCCCATCAAGAAGACCTGGCAGATAATTCCATCATGTATTTTTTGGTGTATTTGGAACGAAAGGAATCTCTGATGTTTTGATGGTATCTCAACTCCAATTAGCAGTTTGAAATCCTTTTGCCTTATTAATCTCTTCCATTGGAGCAACTTATCCCGTGTTAATGATATATTACCCCTCTTAGATTTCATTAGCTCCCTTAATATGGCTTAGCGACCATTCTTTTGCTTGTGGTTAACTCCCTAATTAAATAGGTGTATTTGTTCTCAGGAGTTAACCATGTTTTTGTGTATGTAATTTGCATATCCATGATGCCTTTTTAATACAACATCAAAAAATTTATAATCCACATTGCTGCTGGGACATTTTAGGAGGAGTTCACAAAGGACTAATAAATCACACTTTCTCTCTTTCTGGCACCAAAAAAGAAAACTGATGAAGGATTAGACGTCGCGATTGCACGACATAACACAGGTTGATCAGTCTTCTTGCACAAACTGATTCAAACCCAATTTGATTGTGTTTCAAAGAACTTAAACATGATACCTCCAGTTCGCCATGGTCCCTCACAGTTCTTTTAACTTCTGGCCCTCTAATAGAAGCTGTTTTCTTCTTGTCCTGCACAGAGACGATGGATATACAGAGGGGCTACCAGTTATTCTAATAGTTTTCCTCCAAAGATTGGAGAAGATCATGGAGAACAGTTCCCACTGTTTTAACGTTTAAGAACATATTCAATGCAGCAAAAAAGAAGTGCATCTGTTCTAAGAAGAATAAAAAAGGAATTCTATTATCAGGTGGGTGAGCCCTCATAGGCATCATGTGCCCATACACATTGACTAGTTGGTCAATCACAGCAAGACGAAGTATGTACTAACGTGTTAACCATGTTGCCAGGAGGCCAAAAGCATAATTTTCAGGCCACACCCATCAAATGGTCTTTGCATATTCTGAAGGGAATCATGGGAAGGTTTCTATGCTTGCAAGCTGGTATGAAACACGGTCACACACTTGGACAAAATGACATCATGTGGAATCAGATACATTACATAACCAGAAAGACTAGGATACACCTCGTAGACATAAGTACTTAAGCTTTCAAGCAATGCCAACAAAACAAAAGTGTGAGCTGATTCCAGAACTGAAAAGATAGTATTTCATACTAGTTAGTAAAGCTATGATAGTTCAAACATACAACTAAACATGCTAAGAACTTTTGAAAGGAAGGATATAGAGGATCATCAAACAATAGTATAAACCTGCCAAACTAAGCTATTCTATGCAAATCTATGCTTAAACACGAGGAAGCCTAACATGTAGGCTTCAAAAGAACCATATTCTTAGTAAACCTCTAATGTGTTGCCTTTTAATAAATAAAGATTACAGAATTGGTCTTAAAGTTGGAAAGTAAACCTCTTCATTCACTTTTTAATTGGTTTTGTGGCTGTGAAAAAAATTCTTTGGCATTCTTTGCCACATCTGCCTCCAGTATTGCTTCTAAGACAATGTCAGACCCTCTTGCTCCATCTTTACGTTTTGGCAACAATCCTGCGCTTTCAGCAGAGACAGGAAGTACAACAATACTGCCAGATTCATCGGTCAGTTCACTCAGACCTTCTCTCTCTATGAACACAGGTTTCAAAGGAGCTATCTCTGCCAATCTCGCATAAGCAGTTGCTTGGCTGTGCATATCAGATAAAGCTGAGTTCCTTGAATTATGCTCCTTAGGTGTGACAGTTACTGTTCTGGTCTCTTTATCAGATTTTTGAGATCTATTTTCAACTATTGTAATCTTTTCATCAGAGTTTTTAGGTCCATTTTCAACGATTGTGCTCTCTTCATCAGATTTTTGAGGTTCATTTGCAGTCATGCTATCCCCAGCTGTAGTGTTGATGTTGTCCACTAGCCTTGTTGTCAGTGAACCAGGATTCATAAAAGAGATTGTTCGAATTTCATGACGTATAACTTCTAGTTGAGCCATGGTATCTTGCAGTTCCTTATGCACCTGGCGAGCTTGGGACTGCTGCATGACACTTTCTAACTGGCCACGGGCCAATTGAACATAACCAATGGAACGCCCAGCAAATCTGCCTACTGTTCTTGCTATGATTGGCAGATCTTTAGGTCCAATGAGAGCAGCAGTAGCACCAAGCAACAGAAATACCTCTCCATATGAAAATCCCAGCATCTCTTATTTTTCACTTTGTTTCTCTCTTATGCTTTTAGACCACCCCCAAGAAGATTGTTATCAAGGACTTTTTTTTGAATATTTGCTCAGGGAAGTCGTCTATGAGACCTGCTGGTGGGTCGTTAGCCATGCCAGACACATGCTGTTGACTCTTCTGCCATCATTCTATGTTGAATTCCTACCTAGTTATGACGGAGAAGGTTACACACAAAACAAACAAAACACAGTACTTACAAAGAAGCAAAACGAAAAACGGACAAGTGAATCAATTACAAAATACATTGAATCACATACAATGACTAAAGTTTAGGAACACAACCAAGAAGCACAACTAGGTTTGTTCCCAAATCAATTACTTACAACCAACTAGAACTCCTCTTGTGGGTGGAAAGAGTTTTACTCTTAGAAATGATATACTAGATCGGTGACCAATGACAAACAAAACTAGAAAATTTTTTGGGACAAGTTGTACAAGTAAGCATTTGCCGTGAAAAGCACTCAATTCTGAGGAAACCACTTAATGGTCTATGGCTGATCACTGCACGATTCATCCCTCTTGAATCGTTGCAAGGATGCTCCGTCATAGAATTCAATACTCAACTATACGAATATCAATACCAAAACCAGCCGCCAGAAAATTGATGACTGACATTCCAGTGGCATATAATAGTCCACAATGGAGTAATAGCCTAATTATAAGCAGAAAGATATCATTTTGAAACTAAAACGAAAGAGATTACTCATTCTATCCATTGGTTCACGTACATAAATTTATTAAAACGTGCAAAAGGAATAACTAAACTTGTCCAAAATCTCTTTGTATTAACTTTTAACATATCGATATAAGCCAAAATCGTTAGCTGTCTCACAGAACACACATTGAGGACAAAATGGTCGTACATACTCGGGCAGTAGCTCTTAGGCATACTCCTAATCTCGTTTCTGCCATCTCCATCATAAATTTTATGGCACAAAAATGTCATTGATCGGCAACTCAGATAAAACACATAAATAAACAGTAATGTGTTTAGGTAATTACTTGAAGACGGGAAGAGTCCTCGGAGAAGGGCGGATCAACAGAAACAACGAAATTAGCTACTGATTGAGAATCAATTACGATTCGAACATTACGCATTTAGGCTATTTGGATCATCGGTGCTGTTTCTGCCATTGCCATGCTTTTCTTCAGCGATCGCTTCCGCTTCTGCTCTCCACGGGGCAATTAGCAATCTCTTCAGGTGCAGCTCCAAAAGTGTGAAAACGGAAACCCGGACCTATTGGAGTCGGATCCAGGTCGAATTTGATGCCGTGGAGTCCACGCGCAAGTTGAGATATCAGCTGACGTGGTGTTAATCTTCTGATGTGGTCCCCAAGGCCCAAACTATGCTTTAAGTTTGCTTTTGGATCCCAGTTGGGCTCGGACCAGGCCCATTATTGGCCCACTAGCTTGAACCAGTATTTTGCACAGACTCCTAAATTTATTTATTTTTTTCAAGAAGACTCCTAAATATTGACACTCGTAATTTTGATCATATGCAAAACATAAAATTGCATGTTTTTCGTTCAAATGGGTTGATTTTTAATTATTATTTTTAGCAATCGAACTTTTGCCTAATGAGGTCATAAGTTCATTAGAAATTGATCATGTCAATTGTCAAGCATAACTTGTGAGATATTATGATACGAAAATATAAACTCATGTTCAATAAAAAATTATTATTTGTTACGAGGGGCACAAATTAAGGACCATCACAAAAGAGGAGCAAAAGTGCAATGACCCTATGCAAAAGGACACAAAAACACATTCTTTAATGATCCAAGAAAATGAATAATCGTTTGCTTAAACACATCTTGAGGAAACATAATCTCAATCCATCTCTTGGCCACACATAACTAAAAATGGTGTAAAATTCGAACAAGATAGTTATGTAACTTGCTCAATGACATAGCCTTTTTAAATTTTTCGTGTAATATAAACATAGCCTCAAATTATACGAGTCATAAATATAACCGTTATTTGCAAAGAGAAAAATAACAAATAATCTTGAAAAAGGGATATTTATGGGAGTTTAGTTTGGTTTATAAAGAGTTTGATTTGATAAATTTATACTTGCAACTGTGTGATGAATTTCTCATATTTTTTGTGAGAAAAATATATACTAATAAATATTGAGTTTGGTGTTATTTAATAGACTTAAACTTTAAAAGAAATACATTACAATTTGTACGTATAACTCAATTTATTTTAATTTAATCTACTCAAATTTAATTGAATAAATCAGCTTACATAGTGTTATATCTATTTAATTTCCTTATTAAACGAAAAAACTATAGCATGAAATACTTGCCTCCAATAAATGGGGAACAAGAATGAATATACGTCTTTTAAGAAACAACTAACCTTTACTTGCACCTCTCAGCTTATGTTGTCTTCTTTTGAATTCATTTTGTTGGATTGGCTGCTGGCTTTTGGATAACACACAAGTGGCTGATGAGTAATGAATTGGACATAGATATTTAGTTGCCTTATTACATAGGTAAAGCCAAGATTAAGAGTTTGGGGGTTTAAAATTTCCTTTAGAACCGTCAATCAATTTTGTTTGGGGTTCACAAATTAATATACATATATATTTAATTAATTTTTTAGTACAAATATAGAGTCTACGAAAAAGTTACTGAGTTCGCCCGAACCCACGAACCCCCACCTAGCTCCACCCCTGGTTACCTATCTAACATTCCATTTTCCACTTAAAGAATTACTCCCAAACGTCTCAAATTATTTATCGTAATTTTTAAATATAATTATTTTAGTAAATAAAACTAATTAATATTTTTTTAAGAAACACATAAAGAAAAATATCACAAATAATTTGAGAAGTAATGCATTCACTTTTTATATTCTCTAATTGGGCCAACTATCCCGTCCAAATACAATTTATGGTACGTCATGCCTGATGGTAATTTTCTTGTGGATTACCAGAGTGTTTTTGTCATATTGGACTCTAACAATAACTTTAACCGACCAGCACTCTTATCACTTTAGATTTTTAATTCTTTAGAAAAAAGATCTCCTTAAAAATTAAATTTTAATTTGATAATTACGTCTGATTTGATAAGAGATTTTTTCTATTAGTCAAAGTCATTCATTTTTAACATATATTATGTGTGGCTGTTAATTAATATATTCTAGCTTCATTCTATGATACAATATGCTACTCCTATATGGATGTTTTACTTCATCAATTGCATTTCTTTTTGTTATGTTCTATTGAAATTTAAGAGACTAGTTATATGTCTTTTAACATGATTTTGAGTTTATCTTGTTATATTCTACGCTCTTAATCGATAGTTCAAGCAACACATATGCAAATCGATTTATTTATAGATCGAACATTAGTGAATTAGGATCATTCGACAATTTTTTTATTTTTCTCTATCTTGTCATGCATAACTTAACTTGTATCTTTTTGTTGAATATGATTATATATTAGTGAAACAACACATATAATATTAGATCCATCTTAATTATATATGTTTCTACAATACTTATCTCTGGCAAATTCAAGATTTCAATTAAGTGGGTTCGAAAAATCTCGAATTTTACATTTAGGAGGTTTAAAATCAATATATAGACATAAAAATTCTTTAAAATACCTTAAATATACAACGTAATTTTTTACCGAGGAAATTCAGGTAAACCCCTCGACAACCTCTAGGTCCGCCCCTGCTTATCTCATGATGGATATGGCTGTCCAAAAGGTTTAACATTTGTGTTCATATAACATTATTTGTTTCATAACAATTTGTTTATAATTTAATTTCACATATAATAGGATATTGCCATTATCCAACAATCTCCCTATCAACATATGCATGCTTCATGCAACATGTTGCACTTGATTTTTTATATTTTTTTGGTTGCTTTTGAAAATCAAATTCAAGACTTTGGTTTTAATATCACTTGTTAAAGATGGAGCGTTTACCATTACGAAAAAATGTTATAGTTGATAGCAAGAGCGAAACTTTATTTCTTAACTAAATTCATCAAATAAACGTCATGTTCGATCTGATTTTGAATTGAGTCACCCAACCTCTTAGTGGGTTTGTCATAGACAGAATGTTTAGCATTAACCAACATGTGTATTATATATTCACTCTTATTTTAATTTGTCCTCAATTATCATTGTCTCAAATGTTTCTTCATTATAATTCAAGTTGTTAGTTGTCTATTATTATAAAATTAAAATCAAGATACTTTAATTTGTTTTCCTCTCTTGATAAAAGAAAAGGGTCGTTTCAACATCTTTTGACATAATGATAACAATATAATACATTTCAATACCTGAATTTATATTTAAAAAAGGAAATAAATGGTGATAATTTATTTGGATCTAGTTAGAGATCCTATTTTACATTTTTTGACCCGCAAAATTCGATTTTTTATTGACAATTTCTCCTAACTACACCAGAAGGAAAAGATTAGGAATTTTTTATTTTTTTTAAACATTGATCTTTCAAGATTAGGCAAGAATACTTAATAAAAAATCAAATGTGGGTTCCAATAATGGACCCCATGAAAAGGATATAGAAGGATATTTCAAGGACACCCTTTAACTTATTAGTGACCAACGGAAGCAACCTCTCTTTTGTTGTTTATCTGCAAAATGGTCCTCTCATGACTCATCAACTTGTAGAAACAAATAAGATAGTAAAAACTACTACTCTATTTTTAAATTTTTAATTAAAAATCTCGAATTTTGAATCTTTTTAAATGTGAAATTACCTTGTATGTACTCTATTTGGATGGTTGTTACGTATTATTTCATAATATATTGTTTTGTGTTGTTTTAGGGATTATAATATTTGAATAGATTCTATCGATTCACACATTAACAATTTGAATGATAAATCTAAAAAAAAAAGAAATAAAACACATGAAACGTGGTGGAGCTACTATAAAAGGTAGGGTAAATTAGAACAAAATAAATTACCAAATAATAAGTACAGATAATATAAGAAGAAAATATTAAGATAACATCGCGATCATACTAAATAGATCGTTACATAAAATGTGACTTTTCATCATTATCTAACGATGAATTTTAACAATAAAACACATTACAACGGATAACAACCATCCAAATGCGAGTCTTTTTGGTGTAGATTTAAATTTAATCGGATTTCAAAATAAATACCGAACAGAAAAAAAGAAGAAGATAAGGGAGTACCAGTGACTAGTGACACACGTATCATGAGGTGGAAATTACACGTGTCATAATCACAACGGCTAATTCACATACCTACCATGTTATCGGAGCCAATATAAACTCGAGTAGCTAATGAATAATGAGAAAATATCTCGTTCTTTTTCTTTTCTTCTTCACTCTTCCAATGGATCGTCTTTTTCTCTTGTCTCTTATCGCTTTCGCACTTTTCTCGTCGGCGATTGCTTTCTCCGACGACGATCCGTTAATCCGGCAAGTCGTATCGGAGACCGATGGCAACCATATTTTAAACGCTGAGCATCACTTTACACTTTTTAAGGCTAAGTTTGGAAAGATCTATGCTTCTCAGGAAGAACATGACCATAGATTGAAGGTATTCAAAGCTAATCTCCGCCGTGCGAAGCGTCACCAGCTCCTTGACCCTTCCGCTGAGCACGGTATTACTCAATTCTCCGATCTGACTCCATCGGAGTTTCGCCGAACTTACCTTGGACTTCACAAGCCCCGACCTAAGCTTAACGCTGAGAAAGCTCCGATCCTCCCGACTAAAGATCTTCCAGCTGATTTTGACTGGCGTGAGAAAGGAGCTGTCACCGGTGTTAAAAATCAGGTATTTTTAGTATAGATATGTTTGTTTATGTGATTAATTGACTTTTTTCCGGTAATTTTTTCGATTATTTTGTATTTATCGATGGATGGTTTTGACTATAATAGGGCTCATGTGGATCATGCTGGTCCTTCAGTACGACAGGAGCAGTGGAAGGAGCTCACTTTTTAGCGACTGGAGAGCTTGTGAGCCTTAGTGAACAGCAGCTTGTGGACTGTGACCATGAGGTTAGTATTCTTCGTGCCGTTGACTTTTCGAATTTGATCAATTCAATATTGTTGTCTCTATATGTATGTTTAAGTACAATTAATGATGTTTTGCTCGTGTTGCTTTACATTTTAGTCATTTTGCTTTGGTCAGATGCTTAGCTCTGTGCCTCTGTATAATTCATTTAGATTTCTTGTTGAATTAGCTATCTGTTTGAAAGGGTATACGGATTAGCTATCAGTTGAATTACAATCCTATCTGTTGGAAAGGGATTATAAACTGGGGAAAGATTGAACTTTACAGTTTTTTTTTTAGGTATTTATACTATTGGGGCTGGGGAGTGTAAGGCAAAACATACAGGATTGTTCTATTTTCTTGGTTCTCATATCTGCCAGTAAATTGAAATGGTTTCTTATTTTTTTTTTGAATCAGGTAACATGAAATGGCTTCTTATTTTCTTTAAACAGATTTAATCTCAAATTATTTGTGTTAATTTTCTTGAAACAAATCATATATAATGGGTAAATCGTTGTGCTAAACTGTGTATCATTGAGTTTTCTTGCCAAAGCTAGCTATCTGTGTTGAAGAGTAAACTATTTTTGTTTTAATTCTGTGGAAAAGGATTAAAGATTAGAACTTTTTGCGTGTCTATATTACTGATGTTGCGAGCATTGGTAAAGACAAAAAGAAAATAGGATTTTTTCCTATGTTCTTTATTTCTTTTAAACTGATCATTTGACGGTTTAAGAATTTGAAAATGGTTTTTATTTCTTTAATGCTTCATAGAAAGACAAATGAACCTCAAGTTGAGGCTAACTGTGTGTATCTGATTATTGTCTTTTCTTCTGCTAAATAGATACACATGTTTACCCTGTTAATATTAAGTAAGTGATAAAAAATTCCCTTTTGCAGTGTGACCCGGTGGAAACAAATGACTGTGATGCAGGTTGCGGCGGTGGTCTTATGACTACTGCCTTTGAGTATACTCTGAAAGCTGGAGGTCTCCAACTGGAGAAAGACTATCCTTACACTGGCAAGGATGGCAAATGCCACTTTGACAAGAGCAAAATTGCCGCCTCTGTATCAAACTTCAGTGTTGTTGGTCTTGATGAAGACCAAATTGCTGCTAACCTGGTTCAACATGGTCCTCTTGCAGGTAATGTAGCTATCATAAACTAAAGGCTTATGTTGAAGTTTTTTACTAGTGTGAATGAGAGCAAACCAGAAAACCTAACGATTTTCATTTTTGGTGTAAATTACAGTGGGGATCAATGCTGCTTGGATGCAGACATACGTTAGAGGAGTTTCATGCCCATACATTTGCCTCAAGCGTCAGGATCATGGTGTCCTCCTAGTTGGTTATGGTTCTGATGGTTTTGCACCTATCCGTTTCAAGAATAAGCCTTACTGGATCATCAAGAATTCTTGGGGAGAGACTTGGGGAGAACACGGATATTACAAGATCTGCAGGGGTCACAATATCTGTGGAGTTGATGCCATGGTCTCTACCGTGACTGCCACACATACTACTAATCCTAATCTTTAAGATGAATTTATCCCAAGAATGTTGTCTGTGATCAAGGATTTTACTGCCATTACCATTATCTTTGTAAATATGTTGGTCAGTAATGTATTGTGAACTCATGTCTTAGATTTCATCAGCACCTCATTATCGTGCCTCAAACCACGTACTGGGATTTGTATCTGTAGTTTATACTGCAAATAATTCAAGTTTGAATTTTAAAGTTATTTGCAATATATTGAATGCTCGATGTGTCTCTAATCCCCTCCCAAGAGCCTAAATATTCCCTATTGAGCAATTAGTACACTGATTCAGATTTCTGACTTACAAAGCATGATGTAAATATGAACTTGATAACTTGGTGTATCGAAAGTTAATATTCTGCGTATATAATGACCATGTTCACTGGATCATGAATCTTCCTAAGAATTTGGTTGAATAAATGTCAAAAAGGAAATATGCTTCTAAGTAAATTAAACTTCTTAATTATATGCATTTCTTCAATTTGAGAGAACCTTGAATGTGATGTGAACTTGGATTGATGCTCCACAAATATAGCAGAGTTTCGCGATGCTACATTGTACTGCATCAAACTTATTTCTTGAAAAATAAAATGAGTGTTGTAATAGGAAGTCCCATGTATATGCAATGTTTGAAACTTTAAGGGATCCATTCAAAAGATTACACGTTTTGTCTTTCAAATGAACTTTTGCCTAGTGAGGCCATAAATTCTTTCGAAACTGAAGTCACATCCTGACATAACTCGTAGAATATGCTAAAAGAATATTAGCATATGCCCTAATAAAAGCTATGAGCATTCAGCTTCATAAATTAAAGACCAACACAAAATAAAGGCAGAAGTACAAAGGACCCGATTCCATCGCTTCCACATAGAAATATGAAGTGAAATAGGCCCATGAGAATTTATATCTATGTGATTGTGTTGTTGGGGGCTCATGGCAGAATACTGCATCTCTCCAAAAGAAAATTAACAAGTCTATGAAACATACTATACATCACCAACAATATATTCAGTAAAATCTCACAAAGTAGAGTCTGAGAAAGGTAAGTGTACGTAGACCTTACATCTACCTCTTGGAGGTAGAAAGATTACTTTTGAAAGACCCTTTGCAGTAACATTTAGAAACTAAGTTTGTGACCATAATAAAAGGAAATGAAATTTATGGCTATTGGATGTTCAAAGGAAAAATTATGTAACTAAGCTAACAGTAAGTAGTTAATTATGCTGCATGATTATAGTTTTAGTTAATTATAGAAAATGGATATTATTTTTAAAAAATGGTTATGTGGGGTCCATCTATTTGTTTGGGATTGTGTAGAATCTCATTATCCCTTTTATACAAATCTATTCATTACCTCTCTCTAACCCACTCACTATTTTTCTCCTTAATCAGGTCATTACCCCATAAATCTCTCAACTGATTCAAAAATCAAATTTTGAAAATTTTGAATCAACCTCCTAATCGTCCAAAATCAATCCAGGTAATCTCCTTCTTTTTTTCTTTTTTTTTTAACTTCCATCATTTTTTCAATTTTTTTTATTTGTGTAACTTTTCAGTTTTCCCCAATTTTTTCATCGTTTCACAGCCAAAATCTCGAATCCATTCGCTTCCATCGTTCTAATCATGGAGGAACAACCTTCATCGTTCTAAACATGGAAGAACAATATCCATCGTTCTAATCATGGAGGAACAATCTCCATCTTTTTCATTGGAATTAACTCAAGATTTTGAAGGAATTGCAAGTTCCATTGCCAAATCTAAAGTTATTGATTCAAATATATATAGGAGAGAAGGATACCAGATTTAAGTTTCGCAATGACCTCATCCGGATGCAACAAATCTGTGTTAAAAGCTCCAAAGAAAAAAAAAAGAGGGAAAAAGAGTTAATGATTCTGCCTTGATGATTCTTGGAAAAAAGTACAAGAAACATCTACTAGAAGCAAAAAATTTTGAGGTATAATCATGCTTTAGTTTTTCTCGATTTGTATATGTATGATTTAAGTTGTATATGAGATAATAAATTGATTGTACTTTTAGTTAATTGTATATGCTACATAATTAAAACAAGAGGATGAAGACATTGAGGTATTTTTATTTTTTCCTTTTACGTTATTTGTATATGTATATTTAAGTTCAATAGGTTGTTTGTATATAAGCATTTAATTGTATTGTATTATATGTCTTAGTTGTACATTTTACATAATATCAAGACACAAAATGTATAAGTCAACAATTATACAAAATTAATATAGAAATTATCTAGCATACAAATCAATCCATGATATATACATATTGATGTAAGTCAAAAACGAATATTATTCAAATATACATATTGATATAAGCCAAATACGAATATTATTCAAATATACATATTTGTTGTCTTAAAATATACAACAAATTATATACAAACTATATAATATACAATATGTTTAGAAACCTATACAAATACATAAACACAAAAAAAAACTTAATCTGCAGATCTATACTGATTATATACATATACAATTACTACGCAGAAACCACTATGGATTCTCATCATAATCGTGAAGTACTGATAATCGAACTATACAAATCAACCAACTACTTCATATACAATGTTAATATGCTTAAAATCAATATTTTGTTATTAATTCATAACTATTCAATCAAAACTGATATAGTGAAATACAAGACGTTCAATTTTGAAATTGAAATTGATTTGGATATACATGATTAGGAGGGAGAATCTGAAATTTTTGAATTTTGAATTTTTATTTTGTTAAGAAATTTTTCTTGAAGGAGAAGACTTATTTGGTAAGGTATTCTAATTAGATTCAATAACCTTTAATTAAGGGATACTTTTCCATAATTATAGCAGAAGTTGCCACATATTTAGTTTCCTAAATTTAAACACCATTTTGTATAATTAATTAAAAACAATCGAAATATACAAATGAGATTTGTTTTAGCTATTTAAATTATAGCTATGTTATGTAAATAGGCAAACTCTAGTTAAGGAAGGTTATTATGTTTCATACAGTAGCTATTTATGAAATTTTCCCTTATTCAAATTCGTCAATCTGTTTTCTATTTGAGTCGAGTTTCTATGTTGGGTTTTAATTGGGCTACAGGTACAAAATGGGCTATTCGTTTACTCCTTTTTTCAGCGTTGGGCTTGTACATATTGTGGGCCGTGTCATTTTGTATGTTTTAATTAGACTAGGCAAGAGTTTTAAAAAGTGAGAGATTTTTTAATTTTGTATTCTTAAATCAAAACTGACATTAGTAAATCTTGTGATTTTAAATATATCATATCATATAAGATAGTGTTGTTAAGGGTAAAAGGAAAATGTTGCACTTTCGTTTCAATTTGTTTGTCTTAATTTCCTTTTTTCTCTATTTTAAAAAGAATATCTCTTTTTTGCGACTCTTAATTTCGACTTTTCACATGATATGTTTAACACCACAATATTAAAAACATTTCAGCACAACATATCTTTAATTTAAGACAAAAAAATTAAAAATGTTATTCACTTTCTTAAACTCTGTGCCAAATAAAAAACCAAACCAAATTCAATGAAGGATATACTATATATATAGAAAGTGAAAGCATACTATAAAACAAAGCAAACCAAGTCACATAAATTAAAATAGAGGGGTATTTATATCTATATAACTCACAGTACTATTTTAGTAAATTATAGCTGTAAAAACATAATAAGTGTCCAAGCAACAGTAAAAACACTTTATAGTACTTCTTAATTTTAATTTGTTTGTCTAATTTTGATATGGTACGGAACTTTAGGATATAAAGAATATTTTCTGAATCTTGTGTTTTAAAAATTAATGATAGGTTGAATATACTAAAATATCTTTTAATCTTGTGATATTAAATATGTCATTAGGTAAATTAAAACAAAAAAATTGACAAAATATATATATATGTATTTTAAATGATCAGAAAAGTAAAACGAATAAATTAAAACGAGGAGTAACCAAAATTATTGAGTAGATGTAGATTGATTTGTTATTTAGATTAAGAGATGGTCAACTCCAACATGATGGTGTTGGCACAGTTACAAAATGGGCCGTTAAACTGTTTAACGGACAAGAATTCGAGGGCCAACAGAATGACAACTCATTCTTATTCAACTATTGATAAGATAGATAAGACAATTCCATTCAACAAAAGAAGAGTGCAACACAATAAAAGGAGATCCTCTTTCTCCGAGGCATGACATAAATTTATAATATTGAAAACCATATAAAAGGCATTGATATCGAGAGATAATTCGATAGGACATGATATATGTTGAACTTAATGAGTATATGATAGCTAAGTAAGTCACAATATGTGAGGTAGAATGTAAGAAGCAAATTCTTATATATATCACGTAGTTCCACCATTATTTGTGGTCAGGTAATTGAAAGCAGATAATGCTGAAACTCTTTTTTAGTGTTGAAAATAATTATTGAGTCAGGTCCATCTATAAAGGGTGTTAATCTGTTAGCTTATTTTTGTCCTCTTTCTTAATCCTAATACTTATGAATAAATATATCATTATGGGTATGAACAAAAAAAATCAATCCAATTAGATGATAACTTGGAGTAGTGAAACGTTCTGTATCCTTAAAGGATATCTAGGTTGTAGATAAAAGGGAGTTCATCCACTGTGTGAAAATTTCTTACGGAAGTCGTGATTACTGTAGATCTGCTTCCAATATGGAGAAACCCATTAGTATGCTAAATTAGTATTTACGATTCAAATACTATGATTAATTGTGATCTCTTGACTATTGAATTGTTTCGAGAAACTATTGGTGTGAAATGACAGATACGGGTCAAATTGCTGGACTCCATGAAAACCAGGCATGCGGTAAAGCCCATACATATGAGAAGACTATTTAGAAATAAGTGGGCCAAGTTTAGCGGTCCCATTTTGGATTATTAATTGGTCCATCATATCATATCCTCCATTATTTATATATTTATTTTATTATATATAAGTAAATAATTTGTATTTATTTGCATTCACCCCAAAAGACGGAACCCATGTCCACCTCATTATTTTTATGGATTCATAATGCTGTTGAATAACGTGGAATACATGCTCATTTTCTTGGCATTATTTACATAAAATAAGTTCCCTTTAAAACAAAATTTAGTCAAGAATATTGATTGAAAGATGAAAATTAAAAATAATATTTGAAATTGATTGAAGTTGGAAAAGAGTATTTGTTAGAGATGTTAGACGTAAATTTGAACTTTATATGCTCAAAATCCTAGGACATCAACCTCAAATGTTAATTATAACTTGTTAAGTTCTCCATCGGTTGGCGCTTGGATATATCATTCTCTTTGTACGTTCTTTAAAATTCTCAATTCTTAGAGCTAAATTTTAAAATTGAGTTAGATTCTTTTAATCATGCTATCATTGCTAACTCATTCATGGTTTACTCGATGTTGAGCTCTCATTTTATATTGTATATGTTTGAATATGCTCAGTCCTAAGCGTTCTATATGATCTTAAACAATTCTCACATGTCAAGCTTGTTTAGTAACTAAGTTAAGTTCAATGTCTATTTCTTACCATAATAGACATTAGACTTGTTAGATTTTGCCAAACTAGAAATACTCCTCAAAACAAATTTCTCAATATTTCACCATCCATTTCAATACATATTTTCACTGATGACCTAACTCTTTAACTTGCTTTAATGACTTCATAACATTTACAACTTGTTAAGTCATATATAGCCTTAATGACTTTATAACATTTGAAACTTGTTAAATTGCTAAACCCGAGGTTGGTGATAAACTGAAGCTACTCAATTTTCTAGCATAGCGAAGTACGTAGGGTCCTAATTGTGGGATCGTTTGAATTGATAGCCAACCTCAATTCAATTACCCTCTCTTAAGGTAACAAAAAAATCCTCAGGGCATTAGGTCCCAATCTTGCAGATAGACGTACAAATGGGATAGAAGAATGTAGTACTACTATTGTTGTTATTTGAAGACATTATATTATTAGGGGTCCAAAAGACACATTAATTAATATTGCAGTCACTAAATTTGAATAGTAAAATGTATTTTATGTTGGAATGTAGAGTACTACTGACATTTATGAAGACTAAAAGTTGTAAAATTTTGGACCACATTTTTTTTTTAAAAAAAATAATATTTTTTTAAAGCTCAAATACCAAAAACATTACAGAATGAAGAAGCACGCTGGCTTGTTGATTGATTTTTTGGTGGAGGCCTCAGCCTACTATTTCCTAAATTCTCCACACCCTATTAACCTATTTATTCATATCCTAATGTGTATTGTATCATTATTTTTGGATTTTTTCTCCTAATTGCAATCACTATTTTTATTTTTTTTCAATTAATTCTTCTTCATTTACCTAACTGAAAAATGAAAATTAAAAAAAAATCTCAAGTACATACTATTACTAACTAAGTGATTGTGACATAATTAGTTTTGTGTTGTTTTCCAATCTTTAATTTCAATCAATCCTCCACTCAATTTTTTAGGCAGTTGGGAGAATTTTGAGGAGATGTAGAAATTAACAACCCTTTTTTGTATAGTTAGTTCTCCTATCGATTCCATTTTATATGACACGATTGATTGTACAAGAGTCGAAACCATTTGATCAAAATATGCAAAACATCATATAAAACAATCGTTATTAAATAGAAACTTATTGGACTCTCCAAATGTAATGATATCACATAAAATATTGGATAGAGAGTGGTAAAAAAAAGTTATAGGAGTAATAAATAAGTAATAGGTACCCCGAGCATTTTTAGAGAGAAAAAACAATAGATAATGATGCAAAATACTACGACATAGAGGTGTTAAATTAACAGATTGAGCTGAATTTAGGCAAGTTAAAATGGTTTCATAAGTTAATAAATATTTATATATGAGTGGGTTATTGACTTAATCAAGAGTTAACAAGTGTTTTGTCAAATGACATCGCAATCGAGAGAAAAGCCAGGATAACAAGTATTTTGGCAAAATGGCATAATTAATATTTTACTAATTTATTAGGAAAAAAAGTTACCTGATATTTGCTACCGGTGATAAAAAGGTGAAAATCAAAGGTATTAATAAGTGAATGTAGTGAAAAATGATATATATATTAATCTAGAGTGCCTTGAGTTTCAGGTAGGCAAACAAGTAGTTGCATTTTGACTTGAGGAGAAACAAAGGATAGTGATAGGACAATACTTCTCCAATCCCCAAAACAACCCTTATCATTCATATATACCATCTTTACTAAAACTATCCCAAAAATTTCACACTGCCAGATCACGAGCTGTGATAATCGAGAGGGTAAAAAAGGAATCTGAGTAATTTTTTCAATATCTGTATTGAGGTTCGAATAAATTCGGAATAAGACTTTCATTTTTATTTTTAGGGACTCAAATTCAAACCCTTTAATTAAGGGTGAAAATATCTCAACCATCTAAGAGGCAACGTTAATATACCTTGAATTTATTCGTTTTGTATCTATTGTACCAAGACAAAAAGAAATTTATTATCTATAGTCATTTTCCAATGCATTTTTCAAAATATTGAATTTATTATATTGTAAAATTGCTGCTCCTTAAGGAGGTGTCAAGTTAATATACTGGACAAGTAAAAATGGACGGAAGAAGTATAAACAAAATGAAAGAAGCTCAAGATCATTACCTCAAGCTAAATGAAGAAGTTGCAAAGTTTTATTTCTTTGTTGATTACTCAAACATTTGGTCTTGCCTAAATTTTATTGTATCCTGAAATTGCCTAAAAGTTCAAGTGGCACATTCTAAGTTGCTTTAGTTTTATGTAATGATAATGTCATTGAAAAACTAAATGGAGCAAAAATCGTTTTAATTATTGCGTTCACAATTATAATTTATCGATAATTTTTAGCTAATTTATTACTAAAAAACTTCTAACCCTATTTACTTAGATTTTCTTATAATCTAGTGCTAATCCATCGCTAAATGAGATTAGCTAGGTCGCAAAAAGACACAACTCTACATACACTGCAAAAAATGATATACACCCTGGATAATATAATGTATATAAATCCTCAGAAAAAAAAAAGAGCGGTTGTTGTTTGGGGACCTTATTAGAAGGAGGCAGGTGCAGGAAAAAGAAAATTGGCATGTCTAGGCAACAATAGTTTCTAAAATCTGCAAAGTCATTTATTATTCCTCACCATAAATCTGCCACTTCTCTGAATTACTCTATTTTTGACATATTACAGAAACTCTACTGTACTACAAAAGCTAAATATTGGCCAGAATAAACTTGATTGGGACATATAAGTACTTAATGGATAATCACAACCATGCTCATCAATGATCAATACAATGGATATTTCCAAACTTCTACCACCTACCTAGCATACTTAATTTTTTAAAAGAGAAAAATTAATATAAGCCATGATTTGAAATTTAATTATAAACTTTTTTTTCATTGAAATTATGAACTCTTGCTTGTTTTAGTTACTGAGTTCATAAAAAAAAAATCTTTACATGTATTTAAGGATTTTTTTTTTAGAAAAATCAACGTCTGAGCAAAATTTATGGGGTTGGTTTGAATCCGTACCTAATATTATAGTTTTGTTGCTAGTATTGAGCTTTCAACACAGTAACGAGGTAAAAATATATTTACACAATCAGATTGATTATATGTAGTTTCTTACTAGATTAGAATAAAAAGTAATAACTTGTTATGGCCGCTACACTCATACGAGTCGTATGTTATTATAAGAAAATAATATATGTACTAGTCATGATACTTCATTATTTAATTCTTTATTTGGTAGAATTTTCAATCTATATATAATTAATATACATATTAGTTATACAACATATTCAATATTATAGGATGTGTACAACTAATACATAACAAATCATGTTATTAGCATGAATAAACTCATACAAGAGTTATTAATACATGAACAAACATGATTAATGACAAAACGATTATTAATACATCAAAAACCAAACAATAGACAAGAGACAATTTCATCAGCATAACTAATGTGAACATTACTAATACTATATTCAGTAGTATTCTTATATACTTTACGAAACAAACTAATAAAGAAAGCAGGCATCTAAGAACCCAATGCCAGTAAAGCCTTGGGAAGAAAAAAGTAGTTAACGTGCATATTGTACTATAAGTTGTTTGCCCTAATAAAGAAGAGAGTCCTTAGTTTCAGAAATTTCGAATCAAAGAAAAGCTTCTCCGCGTTTTCAGCTCTCTCTAAATGAAGAAAAGGTGTAACCTATATATAGTTAAAAGATCTTATCTTATTCTGCCACAAAAATGTACTTAAAACATATTATACCACCATTTACTTTCAATCTCTTTATCTTTATCTTTATTATTCACAGCTTTTTATGCCAGGTGTAATTTGAGGAAAAAAAATAAAATAACAAAGCAAGGTTTGTTTTATTTGGCTATCCTAAAGTATACTTAAGGAGGAAAAGAAAAGAAATTTAAGTTATATACACACGAAGTTAGGAGCGAATTCCTCGTTAGACTTGGCTGAAGTGTAAGGTGTAAATAAAGAAAATAGAAGAGATGAAATCCGTCCTTTAGCCTGGTCTATATTCACAACTAACGCAACTCAAAAGAAAACATAAGGTCACACGTTAGCATTCCTGAATTCGTAAGTAAAGGAATACGGCTTAGGATTTAAAGTTCATGGATGTTCTAGTGACCTCAAGTTCATATATTATAAACTTGTGTAGGTTTTTTAGTATTATATTCAAGTATGGTCAAAAGTAGTTGAATTTCCTTTGAACACATGTTGTATTCTAAAATCCTTTAAACACATATGTTGGATTTCCTTTGACCACATATACGTATTTTATCACAATACCCATATCTACTTTGGACTGTCCTGATTTGGAGCATGGGAGCTAGTAGATAATATTAGACCAATAATTAAAAATATGTACATAAAATACTTAATTTTATAGAAAGATTAATATAATTTTTACCTAAATTCGACTTCAACTTTCGAAAAATCAAACATGACAACTAATCTGAAGCGGTAAACTAAGAAGTGTAAGTATTCATTGTACTATTGATGCATAAAAAAATATGGAAAAATAGGAGACAACATCCCAGAAGAACGGACTTATAAGAAGAAAATGGTTGTCCCCGGTGCATGTCCCCCATGCATTTCAAATCCAACGCCCCCAAAAAAACAAATAAATGAATGGTAAGGGGTAGATATACACTCACAGAAAATTAAAAAAACAAAATCTTTGGACCCAACAAAACACGAAACATATCTATTTCTTCCCCATATAATCCGGTAAGTAATCGGATATTCTGGAAAAAAAAGTAGTACTAAGTTCAAATGTGACCAGAAAGACAATTGAAATTCATACTTAAGAGTAGAAAAAACCTAGAAAAAGAGAAGGTAAAAACACAAGATATGCAAAATGCACCACAGAAATATACCTCCTTCGTCTCAATTTATGTGGAATAATTTATCTCAAGACAAACTTTAAGAAAAAAAGAAATACTTTTAAAACTTATCGTCTGGAATAAGTTATAATATTTGTGTATAATATTTGACTATTATTTGTACTCATCTAAAAAGGAGAGTGAAAAACTTAGAGAAATTGATACTCAGTTGAAACTTTGAGATTCAAACTTCTAAATTTTGATCGTAAATTAATACATAGAAGTTCTACGTTTTATGAAATAAAATTTTTATATCTAAAAACCATGTGAAAAATATTATAAATCACAATAATTAACATTATAAAAGACATAATATAAAAAATAATTTGATCAAAGAAACCTTCATTGACTCTTTAAATTCTAAATGTGCCACATAAATTAAAACACAATATCTCAATATAAAATTAATACCAAAATCTTGCCATTATCTATCCCATATTGAAGGATATAATCCTTTCGAACCAATAGACCCCATGACATGATATATAATAATATGCATAAATTATAAATTGATCTCCTACTAATTCCTTCTAGCAAAATCACAATATAAAAGGAGCTTATAGATAAGACCATTCATGATATTAATACTAACAAAATAAGAGTCATACTTGAAATTCCAAATATTAAACTAACATCATATAAGAAAACCAATGTCTAAATTCATGGAGAAATGCTAGAACATTTGTTTCTCCTTCCCATTACCTAAATGGATATGTCAATGAAGTTAAGCAAAATCAATAATTTGATTATTCTAAAGGCCTTTCTAATCCTTCCCTAAAACCAAAACATTCTGAATTTTCAAATTTAAATTCTGAATCCGCCTCTGCTTAAGGCCTGGGAGGTGGAAAGAATTGCGTACCGGCCAGGAAAGCAGTAATAGGAGTTGGATACACTGAAGGATCATACATTGTCACAGCCGGTTGATGTTGGTGACTAGTGGTGGCAACTGTGGTGGATGTGGTGGCGCCGGTTATAAAATTCAGCGGTTGTTGAGCAGCGCCACTACCAGATGAACTCTCTCCACCACCACCACCGCCACCACTATATCGACCCTCTAGCCCTTGATCATACAGAATTCCTTTGAATAAATGTCCACCAATATTGACAGCTGTATGATAAGCATATTGATCATCTGCATCGTCGATTGCACTCACTTTTACGCAACGAAAAACAGCTTGAGAACTCACTTCTGATGGAAAATGACCACCTAACTCTAACCCTAGCATTCAGAAAAAAAAAGAAGAAAAAAAGAACCTTAGTACCAAAATCAAATAATGAACATGAATATTTCAGAGTAACAAAGCGAAATAAAGCAGCAAAATCAGAACACTTTTGTTTCGTCAAGTTTACTTCTATACAGTAGAAAAAAGCAAAAATTGAGAAATATGAAATTAATATATGTAAATAATATGTGTATATATAGTCCCACGAGACAAAGTTATGTAGCATGTTTATCACGGATTTTCGTTCTACTTGATTTTTTTTCTTTCTCTTATTTTGTAGTTTAGCATCAAATTCTAAAACACATGATGTACCTCCTCGATCCCACAAATTTTTTATTTAAAATTTTGATATTAGTACTCGTTTGAGCTAGTAATAATTAAATTCTGAATTCGTCTCTGATTATATTAATTACCTGACGAGATGTTGGGTATACGAGTACAAGCAAGAGAGGAGGAGGATGGGTTTTCTCTTGGCCTTTTTGGGATATTAAAGTGATGATCAGCTCTTAAGCTAAGAAGTTGAGTTTGTTGTTGTTGATTTTGTTGCTGATTTTGTTGTTGCTGTTGAAGAGAAGTAAGTTGTTGTAACCGTTCACGTCTTTTAGCAGCAGGAACCCAAGTACTTTTAACGTGTGTATGACATTGAAATCCCCTGCTCTTACAGCAAGTCCGGCACCTCAAATGTGTACAGTCTTTTTTAGCTTGATTTCCACAATCCTGACAGTTAATTCCTCCACCAGCTCCACCAGAACTACTGGGACGCATAACGCGAAACCCTGATGATGATCTATAAGAAGACGAATTAGTATAATTGTTAGTAATATTATGATGATGATTATGATGATCATCAGTACCACCGACAATGTTATTGTTACCACCACTACTACTACTGCTACCAGTACTGATGATTCTTCTGTTACAACTGGGCCCCACACCAACTGAGAAATCCACATCGAGTTGTTGATGATGAGGCTGTGCTCGTTGTTGATGCAACTGATAGTACTGCTGCCATAACTCGAAACCCTTATTGTAGATCTCGTCGTCTTTGAAAAGAAGTAGGCTATTTGTAGCTAATTGATCTTGCTCTTGTTGTTGTTGGTTCTTATTTCCTCCTCCTCCAGCTCCGCCACCACCTAGTGTGAAGAATCCTGACATATTTCTGCTGAAGTATTTGTCGTCAATTTTAACTCTATATCCATAGCCAAAATAACAAAAACAAACCTCTTTAAGCCTAGTAAATGGCTATTTGATTGAATTTTTTGTTGGGAGGCTCTATTAAGTGCTTCTAGCAGCTTTTCAGGACAATTCTTTTTTGTTTTCTCAGAAAATCGAAAGAGGAGATCAAAAAAATGGTTACACTTCTCTACTTTTATGATGCATTAAAGTCACAGACTCTGCAACGCCGCCATGGCCACTGTTGCTACCTCTTCCTCAATTTAAGACTATGCAACAGTACCATCTTTCTTGTCTCTCTCTTAAATTTGTAGTAGTACTAATTTTTTTTTGGTTTCTCTCACACACACTAATTCACTCTCTCTTTCTCAGACTAATATTTTTTTTTTGTTGTTCCTATTTCTTTTCTACAGTTCTCTTGCAGTTGGAAGCAATAAAATCTCATCAACAAGGAATTCATCTTAGCCGTTGCATGGTGATCGGACGGGTGAAACTATTCCACGTGGCAGGGAATCAGCTTTTGCTTATTCGTCCTTGCACCGGAAAACACGCTCTACTTTTTCTGACCGTCCCATAATTAAGAAGTTTTTTCGCAAGATTTCTAATTTCAATAAAAACAAGAAATCTATCAATATTAATACCAAATGAGGAAATATTAATTTAAAATAAAGAAGAATTGCGATGAATTGATAAGTCTTTGTCCATTTTTAATCAAAAGTTTAGAATTGTGTTCTTAGTATCGGGTCGATTTAAGGAGCGCATCAAACTTTTCGATGTAAATTCGGATTAATGGGCCCTATCTTATTGGAAAACAAAAATAAACTTCTTCAATTCACTATTAATTATTTAGTATTTTAAAAATATATTTTCATTTCAACTAGTTACTTTGAACATATTAAGAAAATATAAATATTTTTCCGCAGGTATCACCTTTAGCATTAATCAGGATAGTATGGTAAAATAATCATGTTAATTCTTATTGAGGCACATCAAATTAGAATATGACAAGTAAAAATGAACGGACAATATAATTTTACAGCCATTTCAGTAATTTTCGGTATCACAGACCAATCGATGGACGTGGACATTAGTGGCTTTTGATTACGACGGACAAGAATCACTAACCCTTATATAAACCTATTCTAGTTATTTATTCCACATTTCTAATCATAATATTAATTAACTGATGGAGTATCATAAACTTGTACAGTATAATTGATGATTTATTGAACAGTATAAATAATGATTTCTTATATGTTCTACAATGATTTATTGAACAAAGTTAATGATGTAAGAATTCTTTGATGTCGTCATTGTAAAAAAAAATTAACTTTTAAAAAAATCAAATTAAAAATATATAAACTTGATAATATAATTAATATAATTCTGTATTTTAGCATGTTATAATAAGGTATTTAATTTATTTTTCGGATTATCTGCTTCAGTGATATTTAGCTGAAAATATCTTTATGAGACATAAAAACTGTAGAAGTTTTTCCTAATGTCCACAAACAAGATTAAACATTTTTTGGTCCTATCTTTTCATCACCAGCTAATCACAGTATCATTTTGAGGCTCAATTTTTTTTTTTATTGAATTGTAATTTGCGAATTTAAAATTTCTAAAATATCAGTGCATCCAAAAAAAAAACTTTAAAATGAGAATTGACAGAGAGATCATAGATTCAACGAAAGCACCAATTAATAATACTAGACTAATACATAGTCTAACGGAGAGTCTTTGAGCTAGAAAATATGTATATAAAATATCTTACTTTGATGGAGAATTAAATTAAATCATAGATTTACGTGCACAATTATTTATACAGTACTCTTCTGATTCTACTTCCTTTTCTTTTTATTTTTGTCGTAAAATTCCAAGAATTTTTAGAATTTCAAAAACTCTTCCAACATGTTCATTAATTTGTGCACAAAACGTCTCGTTAATTCTTTGCTAATCATTTTTAGCTTTGACTTATTGAGCAGAGATCAATTTTATTTTTAGAGCAGAATATTATTTTTATAAAATTGATTCTTTAAAAAGTGAAATAAAGAGTAATAGGAGATGTCTATATCTTTAGGTCAACTCCTTGTGATGTAACAAGAGGGGGTGGGGGGTAAGTATAAAATACTTAAATTAGTATACACTATTAATACAGTAGCAGCCAATCAAAAATAATGTATACTTTAATTAATATATTCTTAGGTTACAGTCTGTCAGCTGTGTCTTCGTAATTGAGACATAACCAAAAAGGTCTTTCAATAATACATACAAACAATAATAACAGGATAGAAAAATCCATAATACCGAAAGAATAAATCTAATAAAGAAATAATTAAACAATATGTGGGGTTTAATAATACAGAAAAATCTTAATAGTGATGATATTATTTCTCACTATAAATGATACATTGTGACGATAACATTTATGCAAAATTTTCTTGAATTTAGAAAAATAGAAGTACTAAACTGACTAACGAGGGTTGTAATGGAGTGGTAATTACTCATTCATCCTTAATCACATGTCTCGAGTTCGAGTTTCCCGGGATACAGAGTCGTCTTTCTTTGGGAGCGTTTTATGTCTTTACCCCCCTAATATGTGACTTTCCCGTGCATATTCTAATTTAATTGGGCTCTATTGTGAGTTCCAAACATAGGATGAAAAGGCCAAAAAAAAAAAAAAGTACTAAACCGATCACGATGGAGATCTGTTTCGATCTGAAGGGTCTTTGGTAAATATAATATTAAAAAGATGAAAAGAAAATTTTCCAAATCATATATTATTATATTCAAAATAAAGAACAAAATAAAAGTAAAATTAAACAATTCAAACTTTCAATAAATAAAATAATAAATATGCCATATATTTATTCCCAAAATTTCTTTTCGAAGGTTTTCTCTACCAAGTCTTAATGACTATGATCCTTTTACACTCTTTTAAACGTGAAACATTAAAGTCATAATTAAAAAGATGTGTTTTCTTTAATAGATTAAATTTTTAAATAAGATGGTGACATATTAAATATTATACTAGAGATGATGGAGTTATTGAATTCAAGTTTCATCGCCACTTGTTATAAAAATACGAATATATTATTATGTTTAACTTATTGAGACATAACTCAGTAATTCAAAATGTGCACTCTCTAGCTTATGGCTTAAATTTAACTTTTTAGATGTTGTAGTCACACTTCAACATGAAATCATGATGCCATTCCCTAAAGATTGTAACACACTCTTTGCTATACCTAGTTGATCCTAAATGCTATTGAATGATTGTTTCATATTTTTGTATTTATATTGCAACTTGACGATCTAAAATCTAAGCCCCTATCTTGGTCTTTATCATTTCACAAACAAGTTGAAGACTCCTCCAAATTCAGCATGTCAATGGTTACAATTAGTAAACAAAAATAATTTTCAAAAATTTAGTCATATTGCTTAAATTAAAGTGTCATTGTTACACTATAAAATTGGGATAAAGTCTGTATATATTATATTTTTTTTCATGAGGTTACATTGAGTATGTGTTAATGTTGTAAAGTGCCTTTTTTAAAAATAAAATAAAATTGGAAACGAGACATAGCTTTAAAAATTTAGACCCTAACTCAATTCTAAAATTTAGTTAATGAGCGGGGGATTGCGACTCTCCAACACCTCACCTCCAGCCCAGAATTGAACATTTAGTGTGTGGAAAATTTAATCTGGGACACATTATCAATATTCAATTTGTTTTCATTAATCTGATGTGGAACTCTTCAACACATCAACGTAATTTTCAGCTAATTATATATCTTTTTATCGTGACTTCATGTACCAAATATTTCAATATCATTGCATCGCATATTTTTATTTTGTTTTAAACTTGATCACAAACATCATGTCATTAACTTAACTTCTATACCCTTTACTTTTGTAGTGGGTTTTCAAGAATCTAATCACTCACTCATCACATTGTGTGATACTTAATTCTTCTACACTTAGGAAGCAATCATGCATGACCATGATTAAAATCAAGTTACTGTATTTAGTCAAAATATTCCATTTTATTTATAATAATAATTAAACTACAAAAATCCAATTACTAACATCATTAATTTGAGTATAACTTTTGAATCTCAAATACAGTAACATTGACCAAAATTCTCTTGTTTTTTTCTTTTCTTTTTCTCATAGTCATCAGTACATTGACAAGATTTATTTTGTCCATTGGCAATATAATAATTTGCCCTCTTCATGTCTCAACCAAGAGTATATTTTAGTCAAAATGATTGTGATGTATTATACCTATGGGAAATTTTACCCAAAAAAGTGCCTTAAGCAGCTGTGTGATAAGACAAACACTTTGAGGACCATTCTTTAAAACTCCTACCACAGCTTTTTAAAGGATAGTGCTATAACTCTATCATCTATTAACTAGTTGTGCTAATATACTATAATATTAGATTTTTAATTTGAATTTATAGTTTATTCATTGACGATATAAAAAAAAGATAAATATAAGTAATTTTATTCAATATAGGAGTATGAAAGGTAACATACATAAAAGATAAGTAATAAGCTACAACAATATTAACATATTCAATGTGATTCCACAAGTGATATACAAAAAGGGGTGTATGTATGCAACTTTCTTCCTATTTTTGTTAAGATAAAAAAAAGTTGTTATCGATAGACTGTCAACACAAGTAAAGCATATCGAATTCAATAAGAAAAAAATATAATAGAGAAGAAATTGAATAGAAAATAATAGTAGCAACAACAAATTAATAGTAAGATAACTGAAATAGAAGAAACAACATGTAATAATAAAATCAAAGAATAAAAAAATACTAATAACAGTATTAATAAAGGAAACTCAACATGTTAAATTATATTGGAAATGCTAAAAAAGTATATTAGGTCACAATCAGTGTGTATAACTTAAATTCATTAATACTAATATATGTCACGGGACACTTCGTAGTATTTGAAGAACACGTGATTTCCCCTAATTATTGTCAATAATTAATCCAAATTATGATATTAATAAATTAATCCCAAAATTTATAACCGTACATGATCCTTAACAAAAAAAATGATTAAAGAGCGGCTAATTGCTCACATAATTATTTTGACTATTATTAGTGGTGCATATCAAATGCCAAAGGGGAATAATTCAATCTTTAATTTTTTTACCTTTTTTAAAAATAGGTTTTTAGGGGCCCGAGGTTTCTTTTTACTACTATTTGACCCTGCAACTTTTTTGGTCTTTATTTTTTCCCTACCTAGAGACTATATATCTTTCCTTTATATTGTGTTTTGCGTATTAAATATATAGTGTCATTATTCTGGGATTCATGTTCTTAAAATTTAAAAATAATAAGAAAATGCAACATGCTTTCATGTGTTACGATAAAGATCTAATGATTTAATTGGTCAACCCCATGAAATCTGTTAAAAGACAAAATTAACTTTATTATTTCGAAAGTTTGGTCTCTATTTGTTCCTCTCATATCCTAAATCTTGATATATTTAATTTGATTAATAGAGTTATTGCTGAATTCCACGCTATTTTTGGGCTTTTTGTTGGTGCAGTGTAGTTAAAGATTTGGCAATGGTACTAAATTCAATACTAATTAAATATGAATCTTATCAACTTATATTAAAAACTCATAAAATTTAAAGGGATTAACCTCCAATTGAGTCTTAATATATAATTATCCATTTAAGTTTGTCAAAATATTCCATTTAGCTACTATAACTAAGTCTTATTTGAAATGAACACCTCAACTCTTACTATATAATTCAAATTAGACACTTTTGATTTAAATTTTAATTTATTTTTTTGAGTGTGTGTTATTCTTCGTCTATTAAGTAGTGAACATAACCATATAAAATATGTTTTTTTTCCCTTTGCTATAAACATTCACATAAAAAAACCGTAAAAATCTAAGATATTTTCTACTAGATATTGATAAGTATAAATAAAGGAGTTGTTATATTTTATGTAATTGACTTAACTATCTAATATAAGAATAAATCCATACAAAAAAATTTAAATCACAAATTTGAAGGAGAATTATAGTAGTTCAGTTAGTTGACTATCTAAATTTTCACCTTGTTGGTGAAGATTCGATCCCTACATTGTAATTCCCTCTCCATTTTCCCTTTCTCTATGTGTTCCCCTTACGTTGAGATGTTTTATTAAAACATGACTTAATTCGACTTGTTAAATGAGAATATCCTCACAAATTTAAAGATAAATCTTAGCAAAGGGTTTAAATTTGTTGTGTGTGTCCCATGAAATCAGCTGAGCAAAGGAGGCAAGTGAATTAACTCAATTAAAAGGAGTACAAGTAGAGTACGTAAAGAAAATAAATTTTAAATGAATGAGAAATGGTGATTATTAGTGTTTGGTATTCCCAATAATTCTGTGACTCTTCTCGAGCCCTGCGCCGCTCCTATACTTTATTTTTATGTTTTTAGAATAATGGAATACTTCTATTTCTATCGAAAATAAGTCATTTTATTTTTATAAGATAGAAGTAATTTTACTAATATGAATTGTGATGAAGTGGTTACATATTTCTTTATTCTTAATTAGAGATATTGAATTAGAGTCTCCTTAAATATGGAGTTCCTTTTATCAGGAAGTGCTGTGGATAATCTTTATTTATAAGATTATGATCCTGTTTGGATAGACTTATAACTTAATTTTATTATTTTAACTTAAAAATAGTACTTTAATATTTAGAAACACTTTTTTTGTTTTATTTCAATAACAAAATTACAAAAATGTTTTAAATTTTTTAAAATAAGTTGATCCAACGAGACTCGCACATTAGATATGTTGTTGTTCTTATTTCTTTCCTCCATGTCTTTGTTACTAAACGGGTTTTAGTTAAACGTGATTAAAGTTTTGATGATTTAAATGATTAGTCAATTCTACTGCTAATGATGTTCTATGCCAAAAGAAAGGGAAAGGAAATGTATGGAATGAAGAGGTACATATGTAGCATTTAAGATGAGTATTGGTTGATATTTGAAAATAAAAAGTGGAATGAAAGTTAAATTTTTAAAAAAGTATTTGGAAAATGAAGTTTAGTTTGAAAATAAAAATTTTACGAGTGAAAATTCAAAAAACTCTTAAGTCATGTTTTCCAAACTTCAATATTTTAGTATAAGTTATAGTTTGATAAACAAACATTTATCTGCCTAACTCAATGAATATATAAACATTCTTATTGTTAAACTACAGGTAATTAATATACATTTTAACTTAATCTTTAGTTTAACTTTAATAAAGTAGTATGATTCGATGTTAACACAATGCAAATAATATTTTTCAGAAAAAAGACATACTATTATCCTTCTTGGAATAATGAAAATATTTTATAAAATAAAAATTAATCAAATTAGTGAAGTGAGGACACAAAATGAATTAAATGGAAGAAGAAGTAGAGAGTTGTCACTTTAATTATTTGGTGCAATTACTCATTGGCAATCCACTGAGATCCAGTTTTCAGAAGTTTAATTAAATCCTTATATTCAAGTAAAAAAATATTAATTCTAGGAAGTTTGCATTTAATTTGGACTACTGCTTCAAGTTATGTCTACAACCTGTTCATATAACATGGATAACACGGCAACACCTAACACATTTTTTTAAAAACCCAACACAACTAAGGCTCGTTCGGTACGGAGGAAAATATTTTCTTAAAAAGTAGGTGAGATTTTTACTTATTTTTATATATTTGATATTTAAATAAAAATATTATCCTAAACTAAAAAAATTAATATATAATTTAGACAAACATTATGAAAGATTAAAATGGATCGGGGGTGATGGGGACAGGAGCTATGGGTGATACCGTGATAGTGAGGATGGGGTTTATGGTAGTGGCATAGCCAAAAATTTTACGAAGGGTGTCCAGAAATTGTACACGAGTACATTTTTTCTTTTGGATGAATGAGTGCACTTTAAATTTTAAAATTAAACTAAGTAATATACATGAAATTTTTTGAAAAAAAGTACGTAGTATACATGAAAAAAAAAAGGGAAAAAAAAGTCTTAAAACTGCTTCTAGCAAGATTCGAACTCACAAACACTTACGGGGACTTGGCTCTTTCAAGGCACCTTATACCACTAGGCTACAATACCTTGTTGTGTCAAGGGTGTCCAGAATACTTTATTTAACCACTTTGTATATTATTTTACTTGTATATACAATATAATTTTTCGACGAAGGATATCCAATTGGACACCCTATAGACAATGTTGCTACGCCCCTGCAAGTTTATGGTTGGAGGGCGAGGATGACGCAATCAATATGGAACGTTACTTATAAAATTTATTTTTTCTGCTAAGCCTTGGGAGGACATTTTTAAGGAACTTACTTTTTTCTTTTAAAAAATATTTTTCAAAAAAATTGACCAACTGAATATGAGAAAATCGAAAAACATTTAACACACCTTAAATGTTCTGCTCATTGGTACATTCAAGAACTCCTTAATGATCGAACAGTATTATAACTCATTTAATTCAGTGTTAAATACATGTAAAATTAATTGGCTTGAATTATTAAAGCGTGCTATATAGCCTAAATTATTGGCTTTCAAGTTGGAGGCTTCATTTAATTGTTGCTAGTTTTTATTTTAATTATTTTTCATTCAGTGTCCGGTACCTACATTTGAATCCGATTAAATTTGGATTCGTGTCGAAAAATTCTACATTAAGGGGTAAAAAGCTCCCTAACAAATATAACTTTGTACCTAGGGAAACTCGAACCCGAGACTTCTAACTAAGGATGAATGAATACTTAAAAATGCTCGTTGCTAGGGTTGTTAATCTCACAATATAATATGTTAACGTGAAACTAAATTAGATCCTAATCTTGCTATGTGTTAGTCACTATACTGAATAGATATTGAATTTCTTCGTATATTTACTTTTTCATATTGTAAACTTTTTTAATGAAAATCGACGATTAGGTTTTCCAATCAACATGTCCCCTTATCATGGGCCACACATATATTATGTCTTCACAACACGTACCCTAAAACACAAGGTTCTTGCTATGACAGAAAAATCATTTCGATGAAAACTAAAGGAAATAAGAGGAAGAAGAAAAAAAACTATTTAACATAGATTCTGGCTCTGAAATCTACAGTTCATCACATTCAAACTAAGTACATGTACGTACTCATCCTATTATTACTAGAGTACTAGTTTAGATATGAGAAATTTAGTGCTTGTACACATGTATAATTACAAGTGAGAAATTAAGAGTAAGTACTTGTCTTGTATATGGATCTGAATATCTAAAGGAGGTCGATTGTTTGGTAGCTAATTTGAGTTATTTAGAAATTGGTAAGACTAATATATAAATGTGTGATATTTATAACCTCCAACTTTAGCCTCAGGTGCGAGAAAATAGACATTTAAACTTATTTTGAGAAAATCTATATTCCTTCCGTTTAAAAAAGAATGACCCAGTTTGATTTAGTACGGAGTTTAAGAAAAGAGAGAAGATTTTTTCACTTTTGTGGTCCTAAATTAAAGTTATGTCAAACATATCAAAATGTCATTTAATCTTGTGGCCTTAAACATGCCACGTGAAAAGTTGAAATTAAAATGTTGCCTAAAAAGGAAAAGGGTCATTCTTTTTTAAACATACTAAAAAAGAAATGAGGTCATTCTTTTTTAAACGGAGGGAGTATTAGTTTTATACAAAGAATAGTTATGTATTTTTTAGTTATTCATGTGCCCTCTGTCCGAATTTATGTGGCCTAATTGAAATTTCGAGATTCAAAAGATATAAAAGCTTTAAAAAAATTAAATAAGATATATATATATTCTGAAACTATATAAAAAGTATTATAAATCATTTTACTTAATTATGACTTAAGTCTTTAAATATTTAAAAAATATGTAAAGAAATAAATATACGAATAATTAGCTATGCAAGTTTCTAAATTACATAGATATCTCCCGCATAACTTGTCCATGTATTAGCTATGCAAGTTTCTAAATTACAAACAAAAACAACATATTAATTTAATACATGAATAACTTACTTCTTAAGTCCTAATCAATTATCAAATGCACAGGCGGAGCCAACATCCATTCAGGGAGTTCGTCCGAACTCCCTTCGGTGGAAAATATTACTATTTATACTTGGTTAATTATTTTTTATATATATAGTAGATGTCGAACCTCCTTCGTTAGTTTGTGTGTTTATTTCTTCAAAATTTGAACCCCCTTGTTAAAAATTCTAGCTCCGCCACTGAATTCAAATGTGATACTAATACTATTACTTGTACAAAATTAAATATATACAACATAACATACCTCTAAATCAACTACCAAACAACCCGTAAAGGTTGAACTAAAGAGCAATGGGTGCATTAATGTTTATATAGGGTTTTTAGGTAAAACAATCTAGTGTTTTTTTTGTTTTCATAGTTATGAATACAAGGAAAGTTCCTTCACAAGTCGCCATCGTACGGAACCTTTAAAACTTCAGTTTCATAGTTTAAAACATCGTAAAGGCGAACAAGTTGGAGGCGGGGGGGCCGTCCTAGTCATCACATGGTGGGTCCACGTCACCTCTACTCTATCCATGTGCTTTACATAATGATTATATATTTAAAAAGAAAATAAAAACTATTTTTTGATATTTTTGAAAAAAACCAATAAAAAGATTTTGAATTAGCATAAAGATTAGTTTGATAGATGTAAAAGAGCTCATTTAGCCTATAAGTCCATTCACATTTCTTTTTTTATTCGATGAGGAACAATTGACTTATATTTAAACATATCTTCCTCTTTGTAAACTATATAAGAGAAACTATCATGCTAATACAGCTTATTAATATATGTGAAAATTTCCACATAATTGGTGTAAGTTAAATTTTCACTATATCTTGTTTCCTTTACCTCCCACACAAAAATCTCCTAGTGTAAATTCCAATAGACGAATGAGCTTTTTTCTCGACGATAAGAGTGAAGGAAGAAAGAACTAGAAAACTAGGGTTGTTGCTTGATTAAGTGAATTTACTGGAGTCATAATAAGATCGAGTTTTCATAAAGCAATTGCCACTGCTTATGGATATGGACGAATTACACCATTAGGAAGTAATTCTATCCACTTTGTCTTGCATTATTGCACTCTAATCCACTAAAAGAGCACTAAAATTAACTTTGGTGAATAGTAAAGTGATCGTACACACTTTTCATCTAATTGTAATCTTTAATACTACAAATTACTCCATAGTTAACACTAATCTTTAATTAACCACAGTGTAAAGCAATGTGTTAGTACTTTGCCTTAGCCACATGGTAGGACACCAACTTTTGACAACTCTAAGCAAAGTTGGTATATTAATGGAAGCTAAATCTAGGTAGGTAATTATAATTAGCTAGGTTTTTTATGAAAGTCGGTTATATAGAGTTATTAATTGCAAAAAAAGAGAAGTACCATTCACATATATAGGGAAAGTGAAAATAGTCTTTTGGAAAGCAAATAATTCATGTTACTATCCAGAAACAGCCAAACATGTTGTTGTGCTTTATATGAATGTGTTCACATTTTTTTACTGTCTATACATTCATTTCTGATTTTTGAGTAACTTCCATTATAAATTACTACTACTTGTTATTTCTCCCTACCTACTGCTTGATGCAACCTTGTATTTCATGAGAGTGGACAAAATTATCTTTTATATTATTGTATAGCTAATAGCCTAAAGAATTAATTAGGCTTGGTTTTGAATCAAGATCCGACCCTAACTCAGGAATAAACCCGACTTTGACCTAGAACCCAAGATCCGACTTCCACATGGGACCCGATATCCGTGACCTATGCCCCGACCCTCGTTCTTGACACAGGACTTCAGTCCTGACGTGGGACACGAGACCCAGGACCCAACCCTAGCGTCCGAAGCTTGGTGACCCGGGAAGTGAGGCCTAGGACTTGACCTTGACTAAGACCCCTCATGATTTAGGACCCTGACCCGAGACCCGATTTGTGACCCCAACCCAGAAAACCAAGGCTTGACCATTTTTTAAAAAATTAAAGACCAAGGTTTGACCTTTACTCCGGATTCAACCCATAAAAAAATTGGAAGTAAATCTTTAAATGGGCTAGTAGTTGGTCAAATTAGAGACCACTTTACATTTGGATCATGTTGGGGTTGGCTAAAATCAGCTCAATATAAAATTATCGTATGCCCAACCCATAAGACTTATCAATTTTTGAGTCATATTGACACCCCGAATAATAGGCTTTAGCTGAACAATTTCAAATTTCTGAAGAGATAAAAATAACAATAACAGTTACACCTCAATTCCCAAAAAAAAAATAAATTGAATTAGCTATCAGAATTCTCACCGTACATATCGATTCAACTAATGCATTTTGTCCAATATTAAATATATAAGATTCTACCACTAAACGTTCTAAACAATTTCTACTGGCAAGTAGATTTCAAACAAGCCTTTAATCGACTCCCAACAAAAATTAGACTAAATAAATGGAATAAACTTATCATACTATCATGTTAAAATTAAGTGAGGAAAACAGTAAAAGGATGCTTCAATATATGACCGACTTAATAGTTAATAGTAAGAAGCAACTTGGAAGTACTTCATCAAACATATGTACTAGACACTAGTGCTTGTGAAATATTCAAACCATCATCCAAGCTATGCTAATCTTCAGAAGTAGAAATAATTCGAGTATTTAAATAAAATGTATTGGTCGTTAAAAAAAGACAGTTGGTGAATGGAGGTCTATACCCCAGATAAGGGCTTAAACCTGTTGGTCCAAACGAAGCCTGTTTTGGGCCGTCATTGTATTTACTACCAAGAAATAGACAGATATGGATTATTTTCTAGCTCTCTACTGGACAGTAACTTTACCCGCACTATTAACGATCATCACGAGTCCATTACTATCGTCCGAACAAGCAATGATTCACCAAATGAAATGGGTGATTAGGACTTCAGAATACCTGAATCTGCACCATGGTTTATATTTTTCTCGAGTTTCAGGTCAAACTACGAAAGGCAATGCAAAAGTTCCACATCCTTGGGGTTTTACTACTTTGACTTGTGTGTGAGACTAGGTGAGCACGCTTCAAAGAATTGGTCCAAGTCAAAATCTTACATGAAACTTTATTACAATCAAAATTGTAACCATAGAACTTATAATGAAGGGCAATTAGGTTCATGAAACTATTGCAAAAATCAAAACAAATATAAACCACAGGTACAATCCGATCAAAAGCAGGCCTGTCAATACTCATCCTTAACTTCTAATGTAGAACCGGAAGCTTCTGAAACCATGGCCAAAAGAGCTGATTTGAAAAACTGAAATTATCTGACCTGTGAAGGTGAGCAAAGCAAGCCAGAGGCATCTGCTCCTACAACTGCAAGATCACAAACAGTACAAAGCTGTCCTTGCTGGGATGGAACAAAATGAGTAGTACAATAAGGGCAAGTGACATCCTTCTGGCCTCTGTATATAGGGACATATGTAGCACCACAGACCACAAACGGATTTCTGAAATCATAATTCAACTCTGTAGCATCTCTCATATTTTTCTCAGCTGCTTGAAGAACCTGGCGGGCTGTTTTCGCTTGGCTTTCATTGGTTGGATTTGTCTCCAACAGTCTCCTAGCAAAGTTGGCTGCTGAACTGAGATTGCTTGCCTTATAGCAGATAGACATAGCATTCTGTAATGCAAGTCTCAAGTGTGGAAGCTGCAGATTACAGTGTGTGAAGTAGGCAGCCAACTCCTGCTGACGAACAGGGTTATCTTTCGATTCCTTCCTCTTAACCTCCATCTGCAAACCTAAAACGTACTCCTTCACTATGACAATCAATTCCTTGACCTCATCCACCTCTCGTCTTGACTCAACCACAATCAGGGGAATGGTGTGAAGAATGCTCAGGAATAATCTAAGAGCATCAGAGAATTTCCCAGAAGTAGTGGCTCTATAGGCAGTTTTAAGTTTTTCTTCCAGCTGACTGAAATTGAAGATAAGGGCAGGTGGACCCCGCACATTGGGACTAGCTGACTCACTCCAACCTCTCTCAATTGCCAGAGAGATAACTGGTGCCGAGGAGAAGGCACGCAGATATGTGTGGCTTCCCATATGAAGATCAGCAAACAATTGCTTTAATGGAGAGAAGTTCTTAATCCCTAGTTGTCGGCTCAGCAACCGCATAGCAGTATCGAAATTGCCAGCAGCTGCGTGTTCTGCAGCAAGAGATGATTTTTGGACCCAAATCTGGCTGACAGGCATGCCAGGGGTTGGGGTAACAAAAACAGAAGAGCGGGCATTGGAAGCAGTCTTAGGTGTGTCAGTATCAGGTGGCAGATCCAAATCCTCAAGATCCCATCCTCCTTCCTCGTCATTTTCTTCTTTTCTTTCTTCATCCTCCAGCACCATACTGATATCTCCATTCTGCAGATTTTCCACCTCACCAATATCCAGTGACTCACCCCAATCAGCATCTGCAGCCTCTTCGTACTCCTCATGTCCACCCCTGACTGTAGCATCCAAACCACCTTCAAATATTCCTTTTGTGACCATCAGTAGAGGCCAGTCTCCCCCACCCAAAATGGGAGTTGGGGGCTGCAAGAGAGATGCTTTCTTCTCCTTTGGCAATGATGGAACATTACCACCCAGTTCTTCTGCAAGACGCTCAGCAGTATCCTTCAGCCCGTGAACATTAGCTGTGATGTATGCAAGGGGAAGATGACCAGCATTCTCCAAAATCTTGACACGCTCACGAACATCACCAAGGTACAAGGCGTCGTGGAATTGACCCATAACTTCATTTTTTACCTCAGCAATTTTCATCATTTTTGATAACTTGTCCAGGTTTCCTGTTATTAGATAAAGGAAAGAGAGCCTCTCAAAGTTCTTCGTCTTCTGGTAGGCATATTCAACAATACCTGCATTACCCTGTCGAAGGGCCTCCACCCCAAGCCTATACCAATGATCTTTTTCATCAAGCTTCTTAGCAGATTCAAGAGCTATCTCAATGTTCCCACTTTCAAGTGCTAAGTTGAAACGAGTAAGCTCATCCTTGACAAAATGAAGAGCAACCTCAGGAAAACCCTTCTGCTGCAAATAGGCAATCATGGCTTGACCACAAAGCTCGGAGTTTCTTATCATACTCATAACCTGGTCATATCTCTTTCTAAGCAGGGCCAGCTTGAAAATATATTCAGTTGAATCAATAATAATGGGACGGTTCTTCCCATCTCGATCCAAGCAAAAAATAGTGTTCCCATATATCTTAGAGATGTAGACTGGGACATCTAAGGTTTTGATGATTCCACTATCGCCATTGGGAAGGCAGTACTTGATGTGGGTAAGTGTTGTATAAATGAAGACCCCGTTGTCATCCCAGGCACCACTCTTGACACGAATTGTCTCGTGAAGAGTGCAACGGTGCACAAGCTTCTTATCAGCTATTACTATGGAATGCTTGCTAAGCAAAGCAACACTTTCCATGTCAGATGACCAAACGACATACCTGATGAAAGGAGTCTGCAGCTCTCCAAGAACAATTCTCTGCTGCAGGTCAAAGATAACAACTCTGTCCTCTGCCCTGCACAGTAAGTTTCCTGTGCCAGCATAAAATATTGCATCAGTAGCAGTAGGAAGAAGGCTTTTCTTAACAATTTCATTCTTCAGATTTTTGACCAGGACTTGATTGGTGCTCTTCTCAAGCACTGCAAACCTGTTCCGAGCAACAAAAACAGCTGATCCTCCAGTTCCCCTTTTCGCATCTTGAACAGTATCACCCCTACCATAAGTGTCTTTAGGTATAATGTATAGTTCATAGGAGCCCCCATCAACGTCCGAACAGATCAAAATAGCATTCTCAGTAGGACTGTAAGAAAGTGTTCGTGGTCCTTGGTTCAGACTGTTTGATCCAGGCCTTCTAATTGGTATCAACTGATTTTCCTTCTGAGTTGAATACTCGTACACACGGAGAAAACGATCCTTTACATAAAACAGAGAATCACCGCTTACAGAAAAAGCAGGGCGTTCTCTCTCCAACTTGAACACTATCATCCCACTGTCATGACCAGCTGCTAGAAGATTCATCTCAGGGTGAGCTGCAAGGATCCAAAATCTGTCATGCTCCCTGCGGAAAGTCTGGAGACCAGTCCTTTTTGTAGCATCCCACACTCGAATGCTCTTATCCTCTGAATTGGAAACGATAATATCTTGCCTTGAATGGAACAGAACACAAGATACATTGTTCATATGGCCTCTCAATGTGTCCACCTCCCAGGCCTTTGTATCTAGAAATAACAAAAACACAATTAGTAGCGTATAGTCTCGTCATAGTAACCTGAGAAGATCATCAAACGCATTAAAATGTCCGAGGTTCTAACAGCAGACAGCCTAATCCAATCTGAAGGAGGACATGTTTTCTATCAATTTAATTGAAGGTGAACATTCTTCTCCAAGAATAGAGAAAGGCTTGAGTTTACATCCTGTATGATTTTCCTGAGCAAAAAACAATTAAGAAGGACATTCATTTCTTTATGGGTACCAAGAAAATACAGTTCAGCACGAGTCTAATTAGCTTCACCAAGCTTTAGAGATAAATGCAAACTGCTACCGCTCACTAGCTCAGACGTAGCAAGGTACAGCCAGTTTTTAGCCGAACAAGGAGTTCCTAGCTGACAACTTTTTAATGTTAACTGACAAGTGGTTCTACAAATTTGGAAGATCCTATTTCTTTAGCCAAGTGGACAACCAAAAAGCTCTTATTATAGCTAAAATGATATATAACTGTAAATAAGCCAAATAGCACAAACTGAATTTAGCGCTAAAGGGTCAACAAATATGTGAGAAAACATTTATGGCTGGCATGCAAAAAAACTTTCAAGATTTTAGAGCATACCATTCATCCGCCAGATTTTCACCTGGCGATCATCCGCACCAGACACAATTAGGGGCAGTGTAGGGTGAAATGAAGCCCAGTTAACCCCTCGATCATGACCCTCCAAGACATACTTCACAACAGCATCTACTCCACCAAAGAAGTCTGTATTCATCTGGCTCAAGCGCAAGATGTCATCAGCAGGAGAAACAGTTTTCTTCCTTAGAGCACCGATATCCCAGACCCGAACAGTCTGATCCAAAGATGCAGAGACAACCAAGTCCTCTTTGGGATGAAATAGGGCACACATCACATAATGGTTGTGCCCAGTCAAGACAGAAATACAAGTGCGAGACTGCCAATTCCATATCCTGATTGTCTGATCATCACTTGCACTGACAATCCAGGGATATTCATGATGAAATTGGACAGTGCGAATATAATCAAGATGTCCAAGCAGCGTAAATAAGCACCGGTGCAGCTTATAATTCCAGACCTTTATCTTGTAGTCATCTCCTGCGGTAAACATGTTACAAGATTTTAAATATCCTAAGAAAGTCCAATACAGAATTTCAATTATGCAAGTGCGCATAGATTGCAATTCTGTTAAACATATGCTTTTAGTTTTTATTTATTTACTTAATTTATTTGCCTAAGTGATGATAGGTAAATTTGTTACTGCAGCAGCACTTGCAGCATTATACATCTCACCCATACAATTTACCAATCATCAATACAGATATGGGCTTAAGAATTGAGCCTTGAGTGTACATAGGAGCTCACAGTTCTTCTAGATTTTGACAATGTCATGAATTATTTGGTCCTTCTAAAAACAGAAAAAAATACAAACAACATGAAAGAAATTACTCTATATAATTAGCTTTGATTAGACACTAAATATCTTATGAGTAAACAAATGCCACTCGAGCCTTCAGTCAAAAAAGAACTAATGATGCCTCTTCCAAAGAAGTTCAAGGATGAACAAGACTAAAAATGAGATCACATTACATTTTCTATGATTCATGAGGCATTCCACCTGATCTAGAATATACAAGAACAAATGCATATAAAAACACAATGTGTATGATATACACTAGCCGATGCCATTGATCACATAGATCAAATAAACTAAAAACGAAAAAGCTACCAAACTAGTGCATAAACAAATTCTCGTCGGGAATTTCACAAATTCAGCAAAAGTACCATTTCGATTTCACAAATCACACATGTATTCGTCAACACATATCAGTAGATCCACACTCCATCACTCAATCATGAAATCAACTGCAACAGAACATAGAAAAAAGAGGGAAAAAGGAAATTCAAACCTCCTGATACAAAAAGAGGCTGAGACTTATGAAAATGAACGCCACGAACAGGTCCATCATGTTCATCAAATCGATCAATGAGAGTTCCCATACGATAATCCCAAAGCTGGATCACACCGCTATGAAGACTAGCTAAGATCCATGGCCTTTTGCTATGAAAACTGAGCCCTTTCACTCGATTACTCTTCGTTTCAAACTTCGTCAACATCTTTCAAAATTCCTCAATCTCCACCGCACAATCAAACGCAACAAAATCAAATGCTCAAAAAAAAGAAACTAATTTTGCTGTATTTGAAACCCTTACTCGATTCCGAGATCAAATTCAACTCAGATCTGATCGGGAAACTGCATTTCGTATGAAGATCGGTGCACGGAGAGTGCGTATGTTAAGGGAAGTTGTCTCTGTGTGTGTATTTTTTAGTGTGCGTTAAAGAAATTGGGGATCGGAAGTTTCATAGACAGAAGAATAATATAGTCTAGTAAAGAAGAGAAATAGAAATTAATGTGAATTGCTGGTGGATCTACGGGTCCCAGCTGTAAGATCCATTTTTACTTGAGAGAAAACATAGCTATGTAAATTATTTTAATTTGTTTAGAAAGAAAACAAATAAATCATTTTATAATATTTTTAATGTAAGATTAGGTGATTAACTCATGATTCAATAATGCATTTTTTTTACTTAATTTGTGATTATTGAGTTTGAATTGATTAAATTGAAACATAATGTATTTCTAGGAAAGGAAGTTTCAAGTATTTGAGATCAATTATTTAAGGAAATGGAAATATTGAAGATGGTGTTACGCATCGTATTGAAGCGCGTGGATAAAGTGAAAGCTTGCATCTGGTGTCTTGTGTGATAAAAATGTATCGTCAAGCCTCGAAAGAAGTATTATAAAGTAGTGGTCAGACCAGATATATTGTATAGAGTGAACAGTTAGTCGGTCAAGATTTTTCATGTTCAGAAGACGAAAGTAACGAAAATGAAGATGTTGAAATGAGTGTGTGGACATTCCAGAAGATGTTGAAATGACTCTAGATAGGAAATTATAGAGGTCAATGATTAGGCCCTAGATAGTATTGTTGTTATTACTTTCTTATGATCATATCCTTCTATTTTAGTATTACTTGATGTTTATTTGATTCATATATCATATTTTTTTGGCATGCTATTGTTTTTTTCTTCATTATTTTCAACATGATTTTTTCGTTACTATATTTGTTTTGCATTCTTATTTTTATATGTTCTGCTTGAGTCGAATATCTATCGAAAACAATTTCTCTGCCTTCACAAGTTAAGAATAAGACCGCGTGTACACATCATCCTCCCCAAACTTTCACTTATGATATTATACTAATATGTTGTTATGAGTTTAATCAAGGTGCGCAAAAGCTGACCCGAACACATGATTATACATTTTTTTTTGGATTAATTTGTTATAAATACTAACTATACATATTCACTATTAATTAATAGCATGTGAGATAAAGTCAGAAAGAGATGAACAATTTGGTAAAATTAGTACCTCGTGCCTACCCTAAGTTATATACAATGGACGGAACCATTTTTATCTAAGGGGTGCTACTAGAAAATTGAATTGAATTTTCACTTTTTTATATTTTGACTTTCTTAATAAAAAAATTATATCATAAAATCAACTTTTCTTTCCCTTCTCACTAAAATAAATCACAGATCTTAATTAAGCCATTCAAAAAGTGAGATCATTTGACATTTTCCCCCCTTCAATTGTAAAATATACACTTTTTGTACTTTATTATATAAATTTAAACTTCAAAAATATAAATAATATAGGGAGTGACTTATTTTGTTACAAAAGGCTAGTTGATATTTGGGCTGCCTCCTCTCGTTCTGTTAGTCCAATTGGCATTGGACCCAAATACTTGTCCAATGGGCTGACTTTTCTTTGGGTCCTAAAATTCTTCATTTTCAACAACGTAAATAGTAGTAATATTGGATCATATGAATTTCGAAATGTATAAAAATTGACAAATATTATACAATTTAATATTCCTTTGATTAAACCACATAATTAACGATATGTACATGTATATTCATTAACTACAAAGTGGAATGTTGATATATATACTTTCTTACTCTTTTTCTAGAAAAAAATAAAAGACATAGTTCCTTATTGAATTACTCACAGTTAATCATATCAAGATTTAAATAAACAAATTTCGAAATGAAAACAATATTTAGACTTTAGAGCTTCAAAAAATCAACGATATGAGATATATAATCATATTGTGTTGAGCGTGGATTATGATATTCATTTGATTTTTAACATTCCATTTTGTGGTTGAAAGTACTATTGCTTGCAATTCTTTAGTTCTACACACATTAAGCTTATGTTTTGCGTTGTAAGTACTCGATTCATATGAATCCAAACATATATTACTATGTCAATATATATATTGATGATTGTGGTTTTCGTGCGCCTTCCATTCCTCACCAACAACAAGTACCATTTAACTCTATCTATCAAGTTAGGACAGAGGGAAAGAATCACCTAATGTTTTTGCCTCCGTTAAAATTTAAATCTGAGACTCATGGCTCTATAAACTGAGTTTGTACCTGCCTGCATGTACCTCCAGCTAATTAGACGGAAAATTTGATTTGGTACTCTTTTTAATTAATTCATTTGTCTCCATTAGCATCTAGTTAACCCAATTTTCACTTTCTTTAATCCTACTTAATTTGTCCCATTATCAATCTCTCTCCTATATTAATCACTAACAAGATACATTAAGCTCCATGAATTCCTTCAAATATGTCGATGAGAATCACCCCAGTATTAGATGAAATAATTCTCACACCTAATACTCATGAGTCCGAAAATCAAAATACTATACCAGATATTGATATTACGATAGATGATTCCCCTCTCTCTTCTTTAGAAAAGCGAGAAGACGACCATAGCCTTCGATTCATAATATCCTCGATGCTAACGAGGATTCATGCAGGCTATTTCAGAATAAGCCTATCTTTGTGTTGGGAAACTTTATTATGGAAAACACTTCTCGACCCAACTAATAACGAAACAAAATTCTTACATCGTGTCCCTCAAATGATCTATCGTCCCGTTCTAATTTTCCTATGGTCATTTGCTTTATTGATTCTGGTTCTACTTTCTTTACTCTACCTCTTGAAATGCTTCTTTCGATTTAATTTGGTCAAAGGGGAGTTTCTACACCATGTTGGTGTCAATTATCTTTTTGCCCCTTGGATTTCTTGGCTCATTTTACTCGAATCCTACCCTTTTATTATAGCCCCAAAACACCACGTAGGTTACAAAGCTCTTTGGTGGGTTTTTGCGGTTCCCGTTATAATATTGGATGTGAAAATTTATGGACAATGGTTTACTAAGGGGAAAAGGTTCTTAACAGCCGTGGCTAACCCAACGAGCCATTTATCGGTCATTGGGAACTTAGTCGGGGCTCGAGCCGCGGCTAAAATGGGCTGGCAGGAGGTTTCTGTTTGCTTGTTTTCATTAGGCATGGTTCATTATTTGGTCCTTTTTGTTACGTTGTATCAGCGGCTATCGGGAAGTGACCGGCTACCGGCTATGTTGCGGCCGGTTTTCTTCTTGTTCTCGGCTGCTCCGAGTATGGCTAGCTTGGCTTGGGCGTCGATTACTGGAACCTTCGATACTGCTTCGAAGATGTTCTTCTTTCTCTCATTGTTCCTCTTTATGTCACTGGTACGTAACGTTACATTTAAAAAATATTCATTTGCTTAGAAAATTTTTCAAAACATATTATTCGATATAACATGTTAAAATAATACTGAAACCTATTATTTGAACTATAAAATAGATAATCTGCTATAACAAGTTATATTACATCGATAATATAAAATTCTTTATAGGATATATGAGTTGAATCCAAGATGAAAGGAGTCTTCAACTTGCTAAAGTTAGTGAATATATATCAACTTTAATTTATGCTATCTTTTATTATTATTATTATTGTTGTTTTAATTCTAAGTTGGAATTATCCACTTCGTCCTTGCATTTGCAATTGATGAAATTGACTTTACAACAACTTTGTCTTCAAGTTTACGTATGTGTTATATTAGGAATAAAATTATAATATTGTTTCCCCCACATACAACTATTGTTTTCTTTGCAACTTATAATTCATGTTTCTAATTTCATTGTTTTTGTCTTTTTGTATATTAAAAAAATATTAACGTTATTAAATATTGGCTGCTATTTAAATTATTCATGTTTTGTTGTACGAGCCGTACATGCCGTGATCAAGACGACTCTCATTTGCCAGTCTACTAGATCCACAATCCCATAAAAAAATAAAATTGATCAAATCTTTTTAGGTAGATGGTTTGGTCAAAAATATTAAATATACGTATATCACATACATTTTATACATATACGTAATATATATTTGTCGACTATTTTTTTGGGAAACTTTTTGATGTGATGTAGACCAAGAAATGCATAGCCAAATGTAGAGTATGTAGCATTAGAGTTTGGCCGAATTCAATAATCTGGCTCAAATCGTATATATATGTGTTAGAAAATTCAACGTACGTAATACATAGAAAATTTATATTATGAGCTAAGTTACTAGTATAATAATGTTGATGTTCTAAATTTTTGAATTTGTAAAATTTAAATTCTAAATTTCCTTCTGAACGATAGTGATTGATTATAGTTTTTTTTGGTTGAACTTTTTAGATATGCAGGCCAAGTCTCTTCAAGAAATCAATGAGAAAATTCAACGTGGCATGGTGGGCATATTCATATCCAGTAACACTATTAGCATTGGCATCTACAAGATATGCAAAAGAGGTTAAGGGAAAAGTGCCACACACCATAATGCTAACTCTATCATCTCTATCAGTTTTAGTCATCATTGCTCTCTTGCTCTCCACTGTTGTTTACTCTAAAATCCTCTTACGTGATGATGATCCTTCTCTCGAATATTCTGCCTTATCAGAGAGGCATTCAAAATTTTAAATAAATGAATATGTACGTGTTTTTGCGTTCGCTATCGACTATGATTGAGTTTAGTAGTCTCCAGCTAGTGCATGCCTAACTAGAGTCTACCTCTCTCATGAGTTTGCCCTATGTATTAATTAATTATTGTAATTGTAATTAATTAAGCTACAAGTCATTATCGTGCCTAAAGTATTAATTAATGTATGTGTCTACTTGCCATAACTAGTCTTTAGTAGTCGAGTTAGACTTGTATTCAAATATTATTTGGGTTCTATGTATTACTTAATTTATGCTGAACTTAATAAAGTAGAACTTTTTATATATTTTTTATTTTGGGGTATTCATATTTTTTGTCACAATATGTATGACGTTTGAAATATATGTCCATGTTTAAGTGACCAACTTTCTGTCTATAGATAAATGACAAATCATTTTCGTTATATATAGGCATCTAATTAGATGTTTGAGTTTGATGAACCATACTACGTAGTACACATTTATCAAATACTGGCAAATATAAAAACTATATATGATAATGACAGGCGAAGTTTCTCCCATCGTTAATATATATCTTACATGTTAATTAAGAGAGATTAGTAGGTTAGAGTGGTTAAGACATAAGCTTTAAATTATTTAGTTGATAATAATTAATACCATTACTTTCTACGTTCTTTATTTGATTAGCTTGTTCATAAAATTAAGACGTTCATTTAACTTTGACAAATTAAATATCAGAGAAAAATACCATTAGATCTACTTTAGATCGGGCCAGGATACATATAGCTCAGTTGATAGATCAAACTATGCACTTCAAATTGGATCGTTGAGATGAGTGAATCGTGATGATTGACATTCAATGTCTACTTGTTCAAATAGTAATTATTTACGATATCTTGATATATATATAGTACTTTATAAAAGTAGAAGCGCATGAAACTACTAATTAAGCTTATATATCATGAATGTGGCCGATCACCATAATTCATGTGTCTTCCCCCAAACTAATTAAACTCCGCATAGCTCATTACTATGATCCACTAATCAATTTTCGAAATCCTCTATATTACTTCTTTAAGTAGAATAAATATTTTATACACTTTAATCTTATATTCTATAAGAGATATATAGCTACCAAGTTGTCAATTTCTCATATTGTTGACTAACCAACTGATCATGAATATTTAATATCAGATTCTCTCAAAAAATCAATTCAATCTAGGTATCCAAATAGGATTTAAAATTCACACTTAGAACAAACTAGATCTGATAATTAAATTAGTATTAGCAGTTAATTAATAAGCACGGCAACGTGAATAGAATATGACTGTATAATGATATATGTAACCTTTTAATTTTTTTTTTCCCAGCCGTGAGAGGTGATTGAAGTATTGAACATTGTGCAAGCGCACGAGTCATGAAATACATCTATTGACTTGATATAAATATTGGGTGCGAGCAAATTTTTCATATACGTTTTTGTTCATCTATCCTAACACTCAAGGTTCTGGTTCACGCGATGCATATATACCAAGTACCAAACCACGTACAATGTGTTAAATTATTGTATAACATAAGAAAAAAAATTGATATAAGGTATACAAATGGAAAAACTTTTTGAGAAAATGAACACATTGAAAATTTTATAATTTTTTTTAAAAAAATGATAAGAAGCAAACATGTGCCTAGCAAGTTGGGCTGGCTTTCTAAAGCATGCTCGATTAATGATGGGCTTTTCTGGTCCAGCTAGTATTAAGTGAGCAAGCCCACCAAATCGCCTCTAGCCCACAATAATGTCAACAAAATAGCAAACCGCCGCAAAAGTAAGAGAACCGCCTTTAAAACCTACTTGCTCATTTGATAAAAAATTGTGGAGATGACATAATTTCGCTCTCCATAAGTTTAGAGAACTTTTGTCTTGTCTGGCATAAGTTTGGAAGAAATTAAGTTGTCCGTCATAAGTTGTGTAGTATCTAATTCGCTCAAATAACTTAAGAGAACTTTTTCTCTCCTGAAAATAAATTTTGCAGATCAAATTATGCCTCTTACCATATAAGTTGTGCATTCTGAAACTGAACTTTTGCATCATTAGTTTTGTAAGAACTAATGTGGGTTCTGAATTGAACGATGTATGCCTTGATCGACATAAGTTATACATAAAATTAAGCAACATAACTTGTGTTATAGTATGATTCGAAAATATATAAATTATATGTAAAATTAAGTGACATAACTTGTGTTATAATATGATACGAAAATATATAAACTCACACAGAGCAAAAATTATTTGTTATTTCGACATCAAAGACATTTTTAGCTACTTATTTGTTGCTTAAAGTATGAAAAGAAAAAAAATTAAGTACCATCAAATTTTAAAACAAAAAATAAATCATCGATATTCGTGCGAATGACCCATAAATGAAAGGACTTAATTACGAGGATGAACAACGTTAGTATTTCCATATTCCTTGTCATATAGCCGTGCAAGTAATCACAAAAACTTGTAGGCTTTTTTAGTATCTTTTTTTCTTCTTAGGCTTTAGTTTAGTATCACTTTTTAGGGTTTAATGTTAAACCATTGGTTCTTTGTTTGTCCCGTTTAGATATATACTTGTTATTGCAATGTATTCATAATCCTGACATTTTGCCAAACTACTTATATTCTAGTTAGTTTTATGAAATGTCTATATATGTATTTAGTAATTTGTTTGTCATTCGAATAACTCTATTCTAGGATTAGTTTTTTGAATGTCTATATTTAGTATTAGTTCGAGGTTGCTTAGACGACGTAACCCTTTCAAATTTAAAGTTTATAGGTTTTAAGTTGACTACTAAAATTTATTATAGCTTGTTTTACTTATTGAATTTACCAATTCAAAGGTCTAAGCATAAGTTATTGAATTCGTCTGATCCAAACTTGTACCTACTATTGTAACTCAGCTCTTGTGTCCCCTTTTTATACAACACATGCCTAGCGGTTTGCCCTATCTATCCTCACAAGATAGGATAAGACATGTGTACAGACCACACCCTTCAGGTCTCTTCAGACTTTATTTATGAAATTATGTTGAATATGTTATTGTTATATACCATTGAATTGGAACTTTGAGGATCAGAGAATAGCTGAAACCATCAAATAATATTCTCATAAATCAAAAGTAGTTTTAGGGTAGCTAGTGCCCTAAACTTAGAGCATATGCCATATCTGTTGGTATAACTTAAGACATATATAAAAGATGAGACCGCAATCACTCGTTTAACACAATGGTCCCTTATTTGCAATTTTGCATTTCCTTCATGAAATGCTCTACTAATTATAGATTTTTTTTTGGGTTTTCATTCGGTGTTCAGAGCCCCGACTAAATTTTGATTGCACTCCCAATTGGATTTTCTTCATACTCAAGGCTCGAACTCCCAATAGGATTTTCTCCATATTCAGGGCTCGAACCTGAGACCTCTGGTTAAGGGTGAAGCAGCCCCACCACTGCACCACAACCTATGTTGATTACTAATTATATATACTAGGTATACAGAATCTTAAGTATGATTTGTTGAACAAATCTTTCATTTGCAAACATTGGTGAAAAAAGTACTTAAGAGTCCAGTTAGTGGAATGACAAGACGTTAGTTCCTTTCTTGTGGTAAAAGGGCCACATTGTGAAAGAGTCCCACATCGATCGATCGTTTGAGGAATGTGTGGTCTCTGTAATATTGCTTGAGCAATTCTCATCGGTCCTTTAAGGAATGTGTGGTCTCTATAATATGGCTTGAGCAATTCTCATCTTTGAAACTAGCGTTTAAAATTAAGTTAGGCTCAAAGTCTTTCAGTCCTAGACATACCTTCTCGAGGTAATTGAAATTTAAAGATACAATCTGCGTGCGTACACTCTATTCTATCCAGTATTCAGATCCTGTTTTTGAGACTACACTAAAATTGTTGTGTTTTTGTCCAGTCCCAAACATGAGAGAGTATTGAAGAAGTCTTATATGAATATATAATATGATTTGTAATTATCTTTTAGGCAGCTTAATAATATGAATATTTAATTTATCTACCAATTGGGAGGGCTAACTCGTATAGTATAGGCCCATCAAAATCTTTTCATAATATTCGTTGTCTGTTTCCAATTCACGGGATAATTCATTGAATACGTTGGTAAAGTACATGATTATGACCTACATACCAATGAATAGGAAAATAAAAACGGACTAAGGAATTGATTGATCAAAAAAATTAGAAAAAATGCCTCAAGTCAAATCCAACTTATAATCGTTGATGCTCAATATTGTTGGTCCAACTATATATATTGAGCATAAACGATTATTTGTACACTAACCAATCTCGACATAGATATTATTGAACAATTACAATACTTCAATCAAATCCATATACGAGGAGAACGTATAATAATCCCTCTTAGCATATCTTAAATTTTAAAAATAAGATGATCGCACATATAATAATCCCTCTAAGCATATCTTAAATTTTAAAAATAAGATGATCGCACATTTTAACAAATCTAGACTAAAAATATAAATGCTGGTGGGTGACAAGTGACTGATAACTGAGACGTTGTGATGGTAGGGACAACTTCAACAAGTGACAATTGATTGATTCTTAAATTACTTTTATCAAATTCTGCAATCACCTTTCATTGTTTTGGCATCCCTTTCCATTTTTAGTAACTCCATCTTTCTAAAACTCTTCTCCTCCTCCAATATCTTATCACAAAACAAAAATACAAATAAAATTGCACAATAAAAAGTGAACTTGACCTTTTAGGGTTTGAGTATTCAAGATCTCAAAAAAAAGAAGAAGTTATGGCTCGTGGTAAGATCCAGATCAAGAAAATAGAAAATCAAACGAATAGACAAGTGACTTATTCAAAGAGAAGAAATGGGTTATTCAAGAAGGCTAATGAACTTACTGTTCTTTGTGATGCTAAAGTTTCAATTGTTATGATTTCTAGTACTGGAAAACTTCATGAATTTATAAGTCCCTCTATCACGTAAGAAAATAACTTTATTTTATTATTTTTGATCTTGAAATTTTGTGTTTATGTTGATTAATTTGATGTTGTTTATGTGTTCTTAGGACCAAGCAATTGTTCGATCTGTATCAAAAGACTATTGGAGTTGATATTTGGACTTCTCACTATGAGGTTTTAATTTCTTTGATTTCTCCCTTCTAAGATCTTTAAATTCCCCCCTCTTCTGTTAAATTGTGTAACAAATTCATCTTTGTTTTTATTTTTTAGAATAGATCACACTTTTTGTTTACTTGGTTATATTTTTAACAAATCCTTCACGTTCTGACTTGATTCTTTTTTATGGGCTAAAGATGTAAAGATTCTTGAAATAATAGGTAGTGAAGAGATATGAATTACCCAAGATCTCGATCGATCCCCATGTTTTGATACAATAGCGAAGTCAAGAACTTTGCTAAAAATGTTCAAGATTTTATATAGATCTGTAAAAATAATAATTTTTAACCGGTACATATTATATTATTTTCTATATAATTTTCGAGTGTTCAATTGATCATCTAAATCACTTCTTTGATATCATGTTGAACTTTATGTACGTCTCAATTAAAAGTTTAAGTATAAGAAAGATTGTTTTATTACTTGATTATATATATTTTTTGAGGTATTTTTAGATTTATTATTTGTTAATATTGTGCAGAAAATGCAAGAGCAGCTGAGGAAACTAAAGGATGTTAATAGGAATCTACGAAAAGAGATCAGGTAGATACTAACCTAGGGAGTTCTAGATCTTTAACAAGAACATATGACTTTTTAATTTATTGATAATAAATATTAAAAAATTATCTTTTTATTTTATTATATTTTGTTATTTATTGATATTAATTAATGGACAGGCAGAGGATGGGAGAAAGCCTAAATGATATGAACTATGAACAGTTGGAAGAGCTCATGGAAAATGTGGACAATTCTTTGAAGCTTATTCGTGAAAGAAAGGTTAATTCCAATTAATTATCAAACTAAAATTTCTAAAATTGACTTAATTGTCAAGATGTATTTGAATCTTCATCTAACAACAACAACAATAAATTTCGTGTTACCTCACTAATGAGATCTGAGAAGGTAAGATGTATGCCATCTTATTCCTACTTTTATGAATAAAGAATTTTTTTTTTTATTGACACTCGATAATATTCCTCATTTATTTGAATATGAGACTGACAATGTGAACAAGCTTACACAGCCTGAGTTTACTTGAATCATTCAACTTTGATTTTTACTTCACTAGTCCTAAGAAACTCAGTTTCTCATAAGTAGACACCTATCATTCAAGAATTTGAGCTAATACATAGATTATTGAAAATCAAGCAAGGGTATATTAAAAGAACATTATATTAAATACCCCCTCTCCCCACTCCCCCACCCCCTCCTTTTTTTTTTCCTTTCCTGTTATGACTTTTGTTTTTACCCTTTAGTCTTGTTTGTCTATTGAGGATTTGTCCAATGTGAGTAGTATTACTCTACCCTCCAAGGGATGATTAAATGCGTGTAGATCTAAAGATCAGATTCTTCATCACTCGTTATGATGCATATTACTTATTACTATTGGCTCATTATATTGGTTCATGATGGTCTTGTATTTTGTTAAGATGCATATTAGTTATTAATACAATTATCTCTTTTTATCCACAAAAACAAATATAAAAGAGTAATCCAATGTAAGGGGAGTAATATCCTTAACTACCTTTTCATTTCATTTGCTTGCCTTCCATAAATTAAAGTTGGTCATTTTCTTTATGTAAGCAATGCCTAACTTTATTTTATTTGTGAAAGAACAGTATAAGGTTATTGGCAATCAGATTGAAACATACAAGAAGAAGGTAAGACTATTGGTTGTCATATTCTATTGAACTTGTTTATCCCCCACACACACAAAAAAAGAAAAAAAAGAAAGAAGTTGAATTCATATTTTGGTGGATTGCAGGTTAGGAATGTGGAAGAAATACATAGAAATCTCCTGCTTGAATTTGTAAGTGCTTCAACTTCTTAATTTCATTCTACGTATTTTTTTTTTTTTGCATTGCTTGATAGTGGTAGTTGTTAGATGCAAAAGCATTTGGCTAGGATTTATATTGTTCTCTAAAGCTAGATAGAACTACTATGTTGATCGGACTCTTCAAAATGCTACTACATTCGTGTCAGATCCTCCAAAAATGCATTGTTTGGGAAGGATTTGATACACACCCGTCAACATTTTTAAAAGTTCGAGCAACATAGAAGTAGATGATATAGTTGTTGTTTCTTTGTGGAAGAATGATGAAAATCATGTGTATGTTGGGAATATCCTCCGTTTTTGTGATCTTCCTCCACAATTATTAAAAGGCACGCAGGAATTTGAATTTCTACCACATTTGATTTACTTGTGCAAAATCTAGTATTTATGCTTGTTTAGTGAATTTTGAGATAACATTACTAGGACAAGAGAGAGTTTTACGGATGATAAACATCCTCATCTCTAACCTTAAGATTCTGGTGCCTCTGAGTTTTAAAAAAAATCTTTTTTTTTAATTCAAGTTTTAGGACTCGGGGTCCTTTTTATTGCATCAAACATGAAACCAATATTTACACCCACTTCGGCCCAAAACGAGCTGAAATAGTTCATTTAAAAAGAGTTTTAAAAAAATTCAATACATGGTGATCAACAATCCTCAACCCATCAGTACAAGATACATATTGTGTGGCAAATGAAGGATTTTCACAAAAAAAAAATTCGACATCTGCTATACATACCTAAAAAGACTTTTAACTTTCTATATACAATATGATTAATCACCAAAAAAGTTTCATCTGAATCTCCTTTATTTCCCTCTTTTTCTGCCCCGACTATGTATGATATTGATGATTGATTTTGAATGTTGCAGGATGCAAGACAAGAAGAACCATATGGTGGATTAGTTGAGCAAGAAGGAGACTACAATTCAGTGCTTGGATTTCCAACTGGAGGGCCTCGTGTATTAGCGTTACGCCTTCAACCAAACAACAATCCTCATCATCATCATCTTCACAGCGGAGGCGGCTCTGATATTACTACTTTTGCTCTAGGTTGAGTAGTAATTAATTCACCTTATTGTAATATTATCGTAATTTCTCCTTCCTATTATTAGTATATTGATGTTTTCTAAATAATCTCATGCAATGTTTCTTCATTAGACATGCATGAGAGTACTGACTCTTTAGAGTATTGATTAATTCAGTGTGTTAAAACCTAAAAAACTATAAGGTTGTCAAACTCTATTGTTTTGGATTGAAGTGTTATGTATCTTCTAATGTTTTAGTACTTTCTTATAAAGATCATGTGAAAGTATGGAAATGTTTTAATTTCTTTGTTTCGTGAAATGAATTTTATACCAACGATATCAATCAGTTGAAATCATGTTTTCTCTCTCCACATGTTGGTAGGTTCGTCATCATACGATGTTTACTTTATGTTTAATATATATGTTTTTTTTATGTATCTTTAGTTCTATCATAGACACATGCGGAGTCAAAATTTAACTGTACGGGTTCAAATATATATAAAATTTAATTGTACAGGTTCAAATATATATAAAATTTAATTGAATCTTTTCATAGTCATAGTCAAAGTCAGAGTTTTTTTTTGGAAAAAAGTTTTTAAAAAAATTCTATTTCTAGCTGTCCAAGCTAATTTACAAATTCCCAAAAATTAACTTCTTAAGGATTACAAATATTATCTAATAAAATACTTTAAATGTGTTGGTCTCTCCAAACTAGTATAAATAAGAGCTCTTGTTAAGCTTTTTTCATTCACAAATATAAACTATTTTCCCTTTCTTACTCTCAAGAAAAAAATCATTTCTTCAACGCTGCTATGGTAACAAAAAATATATACACACTTTTTGATTGTTTTTTTATTTTCTTTTTTAGTTGTTCTTTAACGAATGTATATATGTTTTTTTAGTGTTTATTTGGGAATGATTTCTTATTGAATTGAGTTTTTTGTTCCTTCTTTGAAGAAGTACACATTTTGTTCTCATGATTATTTATTTATTTTATTCAGAAATTGATTTTTGTGATTTTTATTTGAAGAGGAAAAATTATTATTTTTCCTTTATACTTAACTCTAATTCGATCTAAAATGTTATTTATTTGGTAAAATTATAAATTGATAATTATAAATATTTACATAATTTGTAGTTCGTATTTATTTTGTTAACTTTTCATTGATTTTTTTTTTGCATGTTGGATGTTTAGGGTATCTTTGACGAAGTCTCAAAAGTGCAAGAACAAAAGCTTCCCATTGTCTATATTGGTCGTCCCAATGAGATCATTGATCCCACGAAGCATAATGGAGTTGTCTGTTGCGTTATGAACACACAAGTCCTAGAAATTCCAAACAATGACCACATTATATTTCCTCCTGTTGAAAGGTCGTCAATATCTTTCGCACATCAGAAGAATGCTAAGAAGGCTGGGGAACAACATCGCAAGAAGTCTCAATAGGAAATTCAAGTGCAACAAATAAAATTCTTGGAGCAAAATGTTGATTATTCTTGTAGATGAATTGTATTTTCCTTTTATTTCTTTATTTGCATTTACTTTTCTTGTAAGGGAAGAAAGAGATTGATACTTATACTGATATCGAGCTGGAAGAGTACTAGATAGAGACTATAGGGTCTCATCCCTGCTTCAACCAAGAGATAGGAATACTCATATGTTCACTAGCCTTATTAAATAAAGTATTCTTCTCATTTTCCTATTTAATGTTTTGGATGAAAAGTCATTTTAATTTCTAATGTTTAATGTGACGAAAATTATTTTATTTTCATTGAAATATTAATGGAAGAAATGACTTTACTTATGGGCATAGGCCATTTTTCTTACGTCTATCTTAATTCTTAACTTTCTAGCTATTACTTGTTTAAAATGTTCAAGATTTTATATAGATCTGTAAAAAATAATCTTTGACCGGTAATTAGTACAAAATTCTTTTCTATACAACATGTGAATTGTATTGACCTAGAGAATTCTAGATCTTAACAAGAAATCTCTTGACTTTTTAATTTATTGATTAAAAGATGGATCTTTTTTCTCTTTATTTTATTACTAAATCCTAAAAATACTATGATTTTTGGTGTGGAAGACATGTTATGTATCTTTTAATGTTTAGTGTAATGTTTACTTTCTTATAAAGATCACTTGAGTATGGAAATGTTTTAGTTTCTTAGTTTTGTGAAATGAATTTTATGTAAGTGATATTAATTAGTTGAAATTATATTCTTTTTAATACATATTGGTAGTTTTTTCATGATATGATGTCTATTTTATATCTAATATATATGTTTTTAATGAATTTTTTTAGTTCTATCTTTGACTAATGCGATTCCAAAATTTAAATTATATGGATCTTAAATTTTATAGGATGTTGAAATTATGTGTTACTATGCTGGTAACTAAGTTACATGTGATACGATGTATGTATGTGGGGAGGGGGGGGGTTATCTAAAATGAATCTTAGGCCTAATTCAACCCCAAAATCAATCTCATGAGGAGAGAATTGTCTTAAAAAACATCTCACCCCTAAAAGATCTTAGGCCTAATTCATAAATTTAATTTTATATTTAAAATAAAAAAATTACAAACTTGAAATTAAAATCCTACTTTTTGAAAAAATTAAAATCTCAAATCATAATTTAAAATTAAAATTTTGTCCAAATTTTATAAACAAACACTAATTTTAAATTAAACTTCTCTCTAAATCTTTTAACAAAAGTTTGATTTGTTTCATAATGGTACATTTCATAATAAGATTATATAGTAACCACATTCATAACTTTACTTTTTATATCCTTTGGTTTAATTTAAAATTGAACCAAAATAAGAATAAAAATTACACATGATTATTAGAAACCAAAAAGGGAAATCACTTGAACATATGTGGAAAAACTTTAAATTTTATTTTAACCTTCGAATTATAGATTGTTTCAATGACCACTTAAATATATAATAAAATATTTCTATCTACAAATATTTTTGGTTTTAATTTAAATTGTCTTCTATTTCTAGTTGTCAAACAATATTTACAAAATTTTAAATAGAATATTATCTAAAGAGAAATGCATTAAATGTGTTGTACCTCCCAACTAGTATAAATACACATGATTGTTAAGGTTCTTCACTCACAAATATAAAAAAATTTCCTTCTCTGATAATTAAAAAAATGGTAGCTCTTTCACCAAGTTCTTCATGGACCCCTCAAGATGACCTTATGCTTATCAACGCTGTTATGGTAATAAAAAAATATATATATTTCTTTTTTAGTTGTTTTGATGTTTTATTCTTTAATGAATGTATGCTTTTTAGTGTTTATTTTTTTATTCAAAATTTAATTTTTGTGATTTTCATTTGAAGGACTACTGGTTATGTATTACTATTCATTGATTCATTTGTTTTGTATCTTGTTAATTGATTATTCTTGCAATCCAGCACGGATAAAAAAAATATTTATCTGAGAGTTTATTTGAAACAACATTTCTACCCCTATTAAGATAAGGGTAAAGTTTAGATATATTTTATCCTCGATTGTTCGATCGCACTTGATAAATAATTGTTGTCTTCGTCTATTTGAAGGACCAAAGGTCAAGATCTATTTTTTTTTCTTTTGGGTGATTTACTGTGCAGGTTAGTGAATGAGATTTTTTATTTTTTAAAATGGGATAATGCCTATGGAATTTAATTTATGTTTTTTTTTTGGGTAAATAGAGATGAAATTGGATTCAAATCGAAAATTTCCTTAAATCTAATACTTAATTGTCTAGTTAGTTTTTCTTGCTTATTATGTCTTATTTGTTTCTAATAGTATTTGTAGTATTTATTGTGAAATTATGAGAAACAATTTAAATTAAATTTTTCCATACTCAATTTATTCTAATTTATTAGAAGAGGAATTATTATTTTTTTCCCTTTATTGTTTGTCAATATCTGAGTATACCTTTGTCTGATTTCTCCTAAAATATTATTTATTTTTTTTTGAATTAGAGATTGAATAATTATAAAATGTTAGCTCCTGGACATTTTTTTTTAAATTTTCATTAATTTAATTTGTTGACATATTAATTTAATTCTTTTCTAGACTGGTGCTTCTTTGGAATTACTTTTAAGGAGATTTAATGATCAAGAATTGCAAGCTCGTTGGCGAACTCTCCTATATAGCCTCGATGAGAAAGAAATTTGCATGCGAAATAGTTTAGTCCCTCCTGTTCGCGATGGGGTGAATAAAATGGATACACCGGGATATGATATAGCGACTATTGCCAATTCATCATCCAGCTTGAAAGACCAAATCTCATGTGGTACTGATAATGAATTACCATTGCCTTTTATGGGACTTGATGGAAATGATGAGACGTTTGATGTGAGCTCATTCTTGTTGGATAATCCTTATTATGAGAGTGACATGACTGATAAGGATAAGGATGTATCTGAAATTTCAAAAGCCCAAGATCAAGAGGTTCTCGTTCCCAATGGTACTCGTTCCATAGAGTTGAGTGACAAGTATGTTGATCCTGCTAACCCTGAAATGCGTAATGAAGTTATTTGTTGCACTCTAAACACCGAGGTCCTAGAGATTCCTCATAATAATGACGTTTTTCTTTTGCATTGATAACACCAATGTTTCTCGTGAGTCATGCCCTAGTCTAGGAAGAGGTGTTGATAAATAGAGTAAGACCTTGCTTATAAGGAAAATGTTATAGGATTTCGACATGGTCCTAGAGACAATTATAGTATTTTGCGGACCCCTCGAGCTACAATGTATATTCAGTATGACTCACGCCATATTGAATCAGCATTGCAGTTCGAGGGTTCTGCAAGACACCATAATTACCTTCGGGGTTAGGTCAAAATCACATAGCTTCGATGCCTATTTAGTATGCAAGAGCAGTTGAGGAAGCTAGAGGATGTTAATAGGAATTTACGAATAGATATAAGGTAGAAACTGAATTCCTAAAAACTCTATGATTTTTAGTGTGGAAGTGTTATGTATCTTTTAATGTTTAATGTAATGTTACTTTCTTATAAAGATCAAGTGAGTATGAAAATTCTTAGTTTCTTGAAATAAATTTTATATAGGTGTTATCAATCAATCGTAATTATTTTTTTTCTTTATGCTGGTAGGTTTGTCATGATACGATGTCTACTTTATATTCAATATATATGTTTCTGTGAATCTTTTAGTTCTATCAAAGATTAATACAGTGTCAGAATTTAAATTATACGTGTTCTAAATTTTATAGATGCATTTCCCTTAATGTAAAATTTTTCAGCGTGAATTCGAATTTAGTCGGGCTCTAATGTGAGTATCGAATATCAGGTGAGGAAAAAAATAAGTTGCATGTTGTTTGGTAAAGTGGCGAGGGATATGATTTGATCTGATTTGATAAAGAAATAGAACTTGAGCCTGATTCAACCTCAGAATCTAGCTCATAAAGGAAGGATTCCCCAAGATCGTATAAAATTACCTTCCCACCCCTAAATGAATGCTGCTCAAATCAAATATGGGTTAAATTAATATAACATTATATTCCGAGATTATTATTCTTATCCATTGTACCAAACAATCATGATTTTCACTAAAGCGATTGACTTAATTAGTTCAAATTTATACATAACCTTCTAGCTTCGACTCTAATTATATAGGGAAAAGGGTTAAAAATACCTCTCAACTTTGTTTTATTGGTTGACTATGCCCTTGCCGTTAAAAGAAAGTTATTCTTACCATGTCGTTACAAAACTTAATAGATCTGCCCTTTAATTTAATGGAAAACCCCAAATTGATCAAAGTTATCCAATTTCAATTGAAATTACCCAATTTCATCTTTTTTACCCAAATCCAAACCCAACCCACAAAACAAAACTCATGAAAAATTAAATCCCAAAATTAATTTCTTCATCTTCTTCCTCCCTCTCCTTACTCCATAAAAACTTCATACATTTGCAACAACAATAACCTATACATTCTTGTGGATTCATCAACTTGCCGATTCAAAATTTTGACTTTAACATAATTGATCTTCATTAGAACCGGGCAGTACATAATTGATCTTTATTAGAACCGACCACTACCATCAATGGTACCAAGATTGTTCACGATAAACAGGGGTACATCACCCTTCTTTCTTCAATTTCTAGTAGAATGAGAGATGAAGAAGATACACCTAACAGTAACTTGTAGGTTTTTTCCTTTTTCATTTTTTTTTAGATCACCCACTTGTACATTTGAGGATTGAAATAGACTAGAATCAAAATAGAAAAAAAGAACTATCTGAGCAGCACATTCTTGTGCTGCAATTTCAATTTCAGCTACTTCAAGTTGCAATTTTTGAAACATATATCGGACAATTCTTAGCTTTTCTGCAGCAACAAAAATCTCAACTTTGCATATTGAAAAATATCTCTTCTTGTGTCAAAGCCTTGAACTTTTTGAAACCCATTTGAGGATAGAGAAATCCTCTTGTTTGTAAAACACCTTCCATCCGCAGCAAGGTGAAAATAATTTTATCTTCCTTAGATTTTTTAATTTTTAGAGTTCTTGAACATTGATTTGAATTTGTAGGGTTAGTAGTTGATTTACGTGAGATGAGAGGATATATTTGTTTGGGTTACTTATTTGTTGGGTCGGGTACGGGTTAGATTAGGGATGATGGATTTTTTTTTTCATTTTTGGATAATTTATTTTGATTTGGGGCTTTTCGTTAAAAGAGGGGTACGGGTGATAAGTTTGGTAACGACAGGGGTAAGAATAACTTTTTTTAAACGGCAAGGGCATAGTCAACCAATAAAACAAAGTTGAAGGGTATTTTTGACCCTTTTCCCAATTATATTTATATTTGCTTACAGAAAAAATATAGGGACACTTTTATAATATATTTCCCTAATTTTATTTTAGATAACATTAAACTAATATGAACTTAATTACATGTGACATGAACAGTAAAAATTCATATAGCCGGCCCTAAAAATTACAATTTTTATTTTATTTTTGGATGTTGATCAAGGCTCCCTTTTTGCATCTTGATATATACATAAAAAAACCTTTTTCTTTTATTGGAAGCTTAATTAATATATATTGCTTAATACATATAATTATTTTTTGGGGCTTCTTGTTGTTCTAGAATCCCTTTTCACCACTTACGTCTTGCTATATATTTTTGAAATGATTTGGAAGGGAGAATCTAAATAAATAGACCATATTCTGTTATTGAAAGCTTAATATAGTAGGAAAAATTTCAAGATACCTGGCCAAACGCCTACTTAAACCTTCTCTAAAACTTTTTTCCAATTGTTTGATTTGTTACATATTAAAATGTCTGAAGCTTTCGTTACATAAATACGTTAATTAGCTATATTAGTAGGTTTTTTATGATATGATGTCTACTTTATATCCAATATATATGTTTTTAATGAATTTTTTTAGTTCTATCTTTGACTAATGCGATTCCAAAATTTAAATTATATGGATCTTAAATTTTATAGAATGTTGAAATTATGTGTTACTGTGTTGGTAACTGAGTTAAATGTATTAGAGTTACTTAACCTATTTGTACACATATTGTAATTTACTTATTCTTCTGTACCACTTATGTAATACTTAGATAATATTTTGTCAATATATAATATTCTCTGCCTCCACATTGGGGGTTAGGTTTTCCACTCTAACATGGTATCAGCCTAATCTTTCCTACTTCTACCCTCCCGCCGCCGCTCCTCTCTCGCTGCTGCCTCCTCTCTTCTTCTTCTTCCTTCGCTTTTCCTCTCCCCTCTTCTCCAGTCGATCATGGCTGCCTCCTCCACCAGCGATGCCACTCTTCCCATTGCCACTGTTTTACACATGATTA